>OY804602.1:13269325-16005873 GCA_963680895.1 Fragum sueziense | reverse complement strand
CATAATTCTTTTACTTTAGCCAGTGGAGCGATTCAGGCCCTCTTGGGCCTCTTGTTCAATGAGTCCTGAGAAAAAAATATGAGTCGGGGACTCGGGACTCGCAGGTAACAAAATCCCTGTAGAGGTACCGGTACTTAAAATGTCAATGATTTTTTGCAGCTTGACATCACCAAGATCTCAATGCAGATCAATCATATGCAGAGATATGGGTGGGTATGGGTTTTACCCTGCTTTATTCTTGAACTTGGTGATTCCTTCACATAAGTGCAACCAATTTGCCAGATAAAGTAAATGTTGCCATAAAACAGTAAATCAAGAGGGTATATCTCGTTTGATGACATATTTTCATTGACCCTGATCAGGACATCCCCTTGATGAATACCTTTATTGCACGGCCCCTCAGGGCCGTGCATATTAAGGTTGTTTTTGACATGTGAGTGGGCTCGGAAATGAAAGGAAATGTTCCTTTCAATGCTCAATTTATTCATATTTCTCACAAACAATCATTACAAATTGCTTTTTGTTTATTATTTGTTGAAAATCAAGAAAGGGGTAACTGAAAAAGAGTCTTAAATCATATTTTTTCAAAGATTTTTGGATTTTCACTGTGCTGTTTTGAAAGCCGACAATCCTTTACAACATGTGTTAAAGGTCAGGGGTTAAGCAAATTCCTCAGATAACTTTGAGGGATGTTCTAAATATCATTAGACATCAAAAACCATTACCACAGTTTTCAATTATCAGCGAATGTTCGTAGTGCACGGATTTTTTATTTTATTTTTTTTTTTGTTATGTCGCAAGGGCTTATAAGAACAATGACCGTATTTTAGATACTACTTTCACTCTCTACTATAACAACAGTAATGCTTTAAATATGAATAATATGATATTTATTCTTTTACTTCATACACTACATTTCCTCTCCTTTTTGAGCAAAACCTCTTTTAATGTAATATTCCAATATATATGTTTTTGTTGAAAGCATCTTAAAAACATTGTTACATTTTATCATGAAGGAAATGACTGGTCATGAATTTATCTACGCCATAAAATATTTCATTGTTGTCCAGACATCGAGAATCTATGTTTATCAAGATTATCAGTATTCTAGGCTAAAGTTACTAATTAACAACAGTTACTGTCTTCATAAAAAGACAACGAACTGATGAAGAAGAGCGTATTGCTAATTTCAATTGACATGCCACAACATTAGCTTTCTTTATCATAAAGTAAGTGCTTTTCCCTTAATGATAAAGTTAAATTGTATTTTCTATCATTCTTTTCATATTTGTGTACTATGATTCAAGTCTGTGATGTCACTACCTGCACACTACTTGCAAAATATAAACATATCTTTCGTAGAAGTAATGCCATGTCAAATTGAAAACAGTCTAACAATCCCTGTATTTCCACAAGAAAACTTATACACATGCAATGCTTTTGTATTGTACGAGTACATGTATGTATAGCTTGTATTTGCATTTTGAAACTGTTAATTTTGATATGTTAATAGAACTGTCTAACCCATCACCAAACTGCAAGATTCAAGAGTGGTCCAAATTGACAGATGTTGCAAACAACAAAAAATGGTTTCCTTGGGTGAAAAAAAAAATGGGAAATGAATAAATTGAAGAAAATGCTTGTCGCAAGCTATTTCGTCATTTGCCGCAATGTTTTCCAAAACTCTTTTTACTTGGGAAGTGAGAAACACTCAATGGTTGGTAATGGGTTAACATAATACCGTATAACTGGTAATATTTGCAGGTAATTTCTATATTAGTTTTTTGCAAATTCAATTGTTGTAATTCCTTACCCAAAAACAATTCTATGTAATTTTGAATTTCAGTTTTTTTTGCAAATTCAATTGTTGTAATTCTTTACCCAAAAAACAATTCTAAACTGACGTCCAAAAGAAACATTCCAGTGAAATTTGTCGTTATTTTCCTTATGCCTATTACAATTTTATTGAAATGTATACTGTATATTATTATTTTTGCCGACAATTACGGCAAATGAAAAAAATAGGCGTTTCTATGCATTAACATGTCCATTTCCGGTGACTGGTCACGTTTTCTATGTGCGCTTCGTGTATGTATAACACGTGATGATATTCGTCACATTTTACACAGTAACATGTATGCGTTTTAGGATAGGCAACCACGAATTTAAAGATTTTCTTATGAAACATCCGAATTGAAGGATACCAAGACTTAATTCTGAAAAGGAAGCCCTTAATATGGCCATTTTTGAATGCGACAAATGCACACATAAGTCGCAAGACACTTTAACAGCTTGTGTTTCTCGATTCGGTGTCTTGATCAACGCGTTAGAGTTCCACCAACGTTTATTGATCGGCCACGCTCTTTAAACAAGACCTCATTTTACGCATGTACATTTAAGGTTTGTGACGTTGGGATCGACGTGTTGTCGAATAGTTGGTTAATGTGTCGACAAAAAAGTGTTTTTCTGGTAAATGTTGTTGTTGCAAGTAACGTTTGAAACAGACACACTGCTCGAAAAATAGAGCTCGTAGATTAGCCATTTTCAAATGCGGGAAAATCAAAAACATGCCGCCTGACGTTTTGACGTCTTGCATTGCATGATTAGGCATCTTGATCGACGAATTAGAGTTACAGAAACATTTGCCAATCGGCCAAAATCAGATAGACCTCATAAAATGCCTGTTATACAAGAAGTTGTCTTACGTTAACGTCATATGCGTTTCAGGTTTGAGACGCTGAAATCGACTTTGCGTTTAGTATTCACTAACTGTGGTCATCAAATAAGACGTTTTACGTCATCTTTTGTCGTCGCAAGTAAAGTTTGAACCATGTGCTACTGTTTTTCAAACGGAAATTCTGATACCGCTCTGTTTAAATGTGCCGTTTTATTCTAAACTGTGACAGTTTGATAATTTTTTATCACCATTTTTCAAGTACAGATAATCAAATTTAAAGATACAAATAAGTATTTGTAATTTCAAATCAGATTTACTAAATAATCGGACATTTATTATGACTAAGGCATTTCTTTTGGACGTCAGTATACGTTATTTTGAAAAAAAAAGAAAACCTGATTGCGATTCCATCTGTCATTGATTTCTAAATGTCTTTCTAAATTCAATTTTGTTCCAGTCAACACCTATTAAATGTAAGAAAACTTACCTGTGAATTCATGAACAGTTTTTTAATCAAAGGCAGAATTTAGATGACCAATTAAAATCAATGTTCATAATGCAAATTATTAGCAACATTCCGCATTAGGTATTTTACAACAGAACTTACCGGTCAAACAGTCAGTATGTGATGCTTCTAAGTATATCTTTTAGATATGTATGTTTTTTTGTTTGTCAAGTTTGTAAATTGGGAATGCAAAGATGTTCAGTTTTTCAAGAGAAAAAAGCGAAAATGAACCAGTCCATCTCTAGGTCTAAATACTATCTAGTAGTTATTGCAAATCTTCACTGTGTATTCATCTCATTTTCTTACTTTCTCAATTTTCAATGTTCTTATCGGAAATACTTAAAAATGTTGTTAACTTTGTTATTTATATCAACTATTATATGCATAAAATGACCAGAAAAAAATTCTGGAAAATAATAAACAATAATAGAAAAAGTCGTGATAACAATTGTAACATTAAGAATAAAAACTTCTTTGAATATTTTAAATCGATTTGTACACATTTTATGATGATTCCATTGAAGAAGAGTTACGTAATCATGTTTCACAAAACCAGTATGTAGAGGCATTAGACCGAAACATTGAGATAACAGAAGTTGAGAAGGCAATTCATTTCATTCATATCGTAATAAAAGTGGTGGCTCAGATCTTCTCAAACCAAATTTTTCGTACACACATTATTTATAGAATATGGTCTAAAACAACTCATTTATCATATAAGTACACAATTTCATTAAGTTCTGCCCGTTAGATAAAGAGAAATTAGAGAAAAACTAATTTTTACATTATGGCCCCTTTTTCCATGACGCAGACTCAAATTAAAAAAAAAACGGAGAAAAGGGTCCCTAGGGATTATGCCAATGAGTTCACATGTGAAGTTTCATTGAATTTGGTCCAAGGGTTGCTGAGATCTGGCTGTGGACGGACGGACATACGGACGGACGGACGGACACACGGACGGACGGACTGCATGGCGACTATATACGCTTTCCCGAAAATTTTCGGGGTGCATAATAACAGTATATATCCATCTAATTGGTCGTTAGGTGTAATAGTATATTATATAGTTATAGGTATAGTTATAGGTATAGTTCCAATACCGAAAAAGGGCGATAAATCTGACGTAAATAATTATAGAGGAATTACTCTTACTAGTATTTTCTCTAAGGTATTTTCTATCATTTTAGAGAAACGTCTTAGACAATGGGCAGAATGTAATAGTCTACTATGCGATTACCAATTCCGATTTAGAAGCGGTTAAAGCACGATTGATTTTATTTTTGTCTTAAATTCTATTATTCAAACAGTGTTAAATGTTGAAAACAAGAAATTGTATTGCGCTTTTGTCGATTACAGAAAAGCTTTTGATACCGTTTATAAAAATGGATAATGGCTGAAATTGCTAAAACTCGGTACCTCTACAAAATTTGTTAATATACTCAAAAGAAAAAGTTTAGTCAGTATTTTTGATGGTCAATTATTCGGCCAAATTACAACATATCAGTTTAAAATTTCACACAATATTTGTTCAATCAACGCTTAACAAACATCTTTGAATAATGTTGCTAAATTTTAGTTTTTAGGTTTGTGT
The DNA here is from genome assembly GCA_963680895.1 of Fragum sueziense. Lineage (NCBI taxonomy): Eukaryota > Metazoa > Mollusca > Bivalvia > Cardiida > Cardiidae > Fragum > Fragum sueziense. Next base: position 16,001,100 of record OY804602.1, on the reverse strand, counting down.
TAAAAGAATTTCAAAATGTGACAGGTGCACTTGCTGCAGTTAAGGCGCAAGTCTTTTTCCTGTATAAATGTATGCAAACCAAAGACAATAGCCCAGATACAAAAAATCGACAATAAAAATGGTACCAGCTTACATGATTTTAGCACCCTGACTTAATCAATTTGGCCAAAAAGGACAATGTTGGAAACCATCTACCTAACCTATAATCTCTGGCGGTTTCCTACAGTTTGAACTTGGCAAGCACTTTCAGTTTTAAGCATTTGTGTAGTTGTTGTCAAAAATGGGCACATGCATGAGATTTTGGTCATTGATACCTCTGAAAACAGCGTATATGGAATAAACGTTAATTGTGACGTCATCAATTTACGTCACGTCCAAACTGACAAAAAACATTGAAAATTGACTACACTGTAACCAATTTGTTCAATAATGACAGTTTGTTTTAAAAAGTCTGTCTTTTACTTGCCTGGCCATTTACCCTAGAGTTGGCTTTTCGAGCATTGGCTCAGCCAGATCTCAGGCATTTTTTGACAAATATTGAATGTCGGTTATTTTTTCTAATTGTCTGTCTACAATAAATAACTTTGTATCAGTAGTAAACCAGCTATTGGTCCTGATAGAACGATTTCTTGAAAACGCAGTAAAATGCTAGGAGCAACAAGTTGGGTGCGTAAGTCACCATAATCTACTGTAAATTCCATTAAAAAGAAGTTTTCTCACTCACAGTCAACAGAGATACTTCTATTCTACCAAGAAATGATACAAAGATCGATTTTTCATGTCAATGACCAGGAATTTAGACTCTACAAAAAGTCACTCCTGAAGCTGTGACTTTTCAATTTGACCCCTTTTGGAATGAATTGTCGAAAAGAAGGTTAAGTAAAACATGGATGCCAGTTGAATTTCACCGACTTGTTCTAAATTGGTTGAAGAATGTTATGAATAAAAATTTTGGCATTGTAAAACGTTTTAGACAAAATTATTGACCAAAAACTTTATACTGACTAAACTTTTTCATCTCAGTATATAATAAAAGCAATGTATGTTAATGTTAAAGCTTGTGTAAAAGCTAAAGGCAAATGTAGCAAGAGCTTCGAGAGCTTGAGCGGTGTGAAGCAAGGTGAGTCTATATCGCCTCTGCTCTATATCCTTTTTATAAACGATCTATATGATAATTTGTTGAATAATAATGAGGATTACTTTACTATTGATAACATGAAAATAATTTTGTTGCTTTTTGCCGATGACGCTGTTTTATTTTCTTACACTAAATCTTGATTATAGTCAATGTTAAATTCTCTCCATCTATATTGTAATAAATGGGGTTTAGCTGTTAATACGAGTAAAACTGTAGTCATGGTTTGTCAAAAGGGTCGACCAAGTCGAGATCCTAAACTTTATTATAATGGAGAGCTCTTAGAATATGTTAAAACTTTTACATACTTAGGTGTTACGCTAACGTATAATTGCAAATTTTATAACGCACAAAAGAGATTGTCGGAACAGGGATTGAAGGCACTTTTTGCCTTGACTAAAACATTACAACAAATTTCTTTGAATATATCAGAACAATTAAAACTTTTTGATAGCCTTGTTTTACCCATACTTATGTACGGAGCTAGTATATGGGGCTACCATAAAGCAGACAAGAGCTGTCCAAAGACAGCGCGCTCGACTTTCTAAGTTGCTTAGTATAAGGGGGGCATAACTTCAAATATAGTGGAACCAGGATCATGGGCCCTGGTAGTAAGGTAGAGGGTGTGATGGTGAATAAGTATTCCAAGTTTGGGTTGAATCCCTTTGATAGTATGGAAATTATTGATGTTTGAAAAAATCTTTGTTGCAACGCCGACGCCAACGCCGACGCCCGGGTGACAGTATATAAGCTCTCATTTTCTTCGAAAAGTTGAGCTAAAATGTGGAATATGTCCATTTAAAATTCTTAAGACAACTTTAAGAAACAAACTCCTCAGGTAAGTGTTTACGGAGAGTTTGGAAGATACCTACTGTCAATACAAAGAAAAATAGTTATTGTTAAATACTGGTATCAAATACTTTGAAAACCAAAATGCTCTGATTTATAAAATTTTTAACCTAAAAGACGTAGAGCCTACATGGTAATTATACAAATTCATTCCGTATCAATTTAATGTCTCTATTGGATAATTTGGGATTATCCTATATTTACCAGAAACCTACTATTGACCAAACCGATATAAGTCTTGTTATTTCAAAAATTAAAGAAAACTACATTCAAAGTTGGATTTCTGAAAAAGAGTCGAGCACTAAATTCCGTATCAATTTAATGTCTCTATTGGATAATTTGGGATTATCCTATATTTACCAGAAACCTACTATTGACCAAACCGATATAAGTCTTGTTATTTCAAAAATTAAAGATAACTACATTCAAAGTTGGATTTCTGAAAAAGAGTCGAGCACTAAAATTAAAGTATAAAATTTGTTTCGAAGGTGAAAAATATCTTAATAGTATCAATAACGTTAAACATAGAAATTTCTTCTCTAAATTTAGATGCTCATCACATAAGCTATTCATTGAAGAAGGTAGATACAGCAACATTCCTATAAAACATGAAAGAATTTGCAAACATTGTAATTTAAATTTGATTGAAGATGAATATCATTTTGCACTTATTTGCCCGTTATATTATGATCTAAGGAAGAATTTTTTGCCTAATTCCTATCGTACATGGCCAACCATCCATAAATTTAAGCTAATGATGACTAATGACAGAAAAGGATTTCTAATTAAATTATCAAAAATTTTATTTGAAGCCAATAAGAAACGTGTTCTCTACACTTGACTTGAGAAATGAATCATTTTATTCCAAACATACTTTTCCTTTAATGAAAACTACCCAAAACTCTTGACCATTACTTACAAATTCTATATGATTTATATGTTGATCTATTATTTTCACTATCTGTTTAATATGTTTGTGCACATCCTATATATTTTGTTAAAATGTATTTGTTGTATTGCAACAATATTGTGTAATATTATGCAATTAAAATTTTGAATTGAAAAAAATATATCAAATTGGAGCAGTCTTAAATTTCGCCTTCAACATTTTAGCAAAACAACCTAATGGAAATCTCAAACTTAGACATCTAGAAGTAAAAGTAACGCTAGTATATAAGTATTTACTAATATACTAGTGTTACTTTTACTTCTAGTTTACACTGTAGCATCTACATTCATTGAACAATCAAGAAAAAACTTGGTCACGAGGTTGGTGACCATAAATCAATTTCCAGCATGTTTGGATAAACATTACAGTTATGTGCCCTTGAATTTGACAGAATCGATGTTTCCAACTTTATTTCTATACAAACAACCAAAAATGCTGACCAATTAAGACAAGACTTGGTCACAATGTATAGGACCATAAGATCTTGGATGATTCCATTTTCCAGGTAAATGGGGCTTGTAAAACTTGGGTTATATGCCATAGACATTGACAAAATTGTCATTTTCGACTTTGTTTTCACTCTAACAGTCATAAATATTTATCATTCAAAACCTGAAAGATCATGAATGCAGTTTTCAGTTGGATCAAAATCTCGTATCTTATATTATGTGACCTTGAACTTGACAACATTGTGATTTTCATGCTATTTAGGTTAAGGCTAGCGATCAAGGACCTTTATGGTTCTCTTGTTGTTAGATATTATTAGCATACAAATTCCATTACATAATGTTGTTTTCTTGCTGTTTCGTATTATTTCAACACTATTTTCCGACCAGGTAGGGCTATTTCAGCAAAGTAAAATCCAATATCTCTGTTATGTTTCTTTCAATTTCATGTATACCACTCTTCAAAGAAGAAGTGGTATATTGTTTCTGCATTCTCGATTGGTTAGTTTTCTTAGACTGTTATTCTTAAAACTACATGTTTGACACCTTTGATGGCGCAGTGGATAGCTCATTCAACTTGAAATCAGGAGAGGTGTGTCTTCGGGAAAGACACTTACTAATCACCGCCACAGTCTACCCAGCTGTCTGAAAGGGTAGCAGCGAGTTAATTTCTAGTTTCTTACTGCCTCTCTTCTCGTAGGTGGTTAAATGAGTGGCAATGAGGTAATTTCGAGTTTTCTCTTTGCCTATCACAAGAGTTGTTGTAGATGCAGATAGATAGATACATATGCGAAAAGTCATTGTTAAGAGTTCATTTAGGCCGTGCTTCATCTGATGCTGCCTCCTGCAGCAATTTTGTACTTGTATCGTTTGTGGCCGGTAGATGTTTGTCTAACCCCTGCGAAAAAGTTCATGAAATTATGATGAACGTTCATGAAATGCAAAATTTGCCTTTCATGAATTTCAAGAAGTTCTTGAACTTTTGTTCTTGAACTTCGGGAGTCAGCCAAGTTCATGAAATAGCAAGTTCATGAACCACTGAAGTTCACCAACAAAAGTTCAAGAACTTCTGAAGTTCATGAACTTTTGAAGTTCAAGAACTTCTTGCAAGTTCATTAAAGGCAAATTTTGCGTTTCATGAACTTTCATCATAATTTCATGAACTAAGTTATTTACAACACAATATGTGGGTGGGGAATTGTAAAACTGAACATTTAAATTTGTTAAATTTAGTCAAAAGAACACTCACCAATGTTGCTTTACTTGGTTTAACTGTTCAGTGAGCTTCTTTTTCTCCTGATTATTCTTAAATATGAATGTAAATTATGACAATAAACAATTTTTTTGAAAAAAAAGTAAGACAAGCAAATTCCCTCCAATTCTCTGATAAACAGGAAGTGATGTCATGTAATAGACTGGAAACTTGAATAAAATTAGACTGGGAGGTCTGATTTCACCCAGTTAATTCTGTATCATGTGAACTATATGAAAAACAGATGTACCATTTCACACATGGATATATTATGCTAAGATTTTTCATTTAAGACTTTGACCTTGTGACCTTGACTTTGAAGTTTAACCTAAATGTACTTTATAGATAAGTTCATGAACTAGTTCATGAACTAGTTCATGAACATTCGCAGTAGTTCTAGAACTTTTTAAGCTTTTCATGAATTCGATAGAAGAAATTCATTACAAAGCCAATTTATAATTCTGTTTAGGTTCAGAGATTCCTTGTCACAAACACTGGTTAATAGACACTGGATGATCACAAAAGTAGCTAGCAGAAGGTTAGCTAGAAATAGACCTTAGTCAGTCGTTTAGCAATTATTTAGATAATTTAGTCAGCAGCTAAACTGTTCTTTCTACAGCTTATTGATTTCTCCATCCATTTTCAAAATCATTGAAATTTAAATATATCGTCCGTGTAAATGCAAAACCTTGTATGTCGATTTTCGCGATTTTCAAAGTACAAACTTGTGTGCCCAGTTAAGACAATTCTCGCAGGTTTTGAGATATTTTTTTACTGGTCAGTATTAATGACACATTATTTGTGAACATTTTGTCAAAATTTCAAGTAAAACGTTTCAGTTTGGGAAAAGTTTTTACTCTTTTTTCCCTCCCCTTTAAATTTTTCCAAAAACGAGATACGAGGTTTTGCATTTACAACGACGATATGCAAAACTGCTTTGTCAGGGTTGAAACAGCCTGGCTATTAGTTTGTGAATTGGTACTTTTTATAATTGTTGATTTTAGTAGCCAACATATGTTATCTATCGATGAAATGGTTGACTCCTTCAGGAACTTTGGAATTAAAATGCAGACCTATTTTGTTTCTTTAAAGGGACATTTCATTCCAATTTCATTTTTTTGAAGTACGTCTTGATGCTAAGAGTGGTTATTCTAATGAGTATAAATACTATTGGTTTCTTGCAGTTGTTGCCAATAAGCGAGAAACACGCATTTAAAGTTGAGACATAATCGATAAATTGCATATAAATCCAAACTGTTGTCCACAACAATTTGTTCAATTTTAATACAAAAATATAAATTTCTCGTAAATGGCGCAATATTTTGGCTTAAAATTTTCAGAATTTTCATAAGGAAATATGTTCTTTCAGATAAAAATAAAAGTAAAATTTATAACTAAAAATTCTGAAATGTCACTTTAAATGGAGGTTCATGAACTAAACATAATAAGTTCAACAACTCTCAAAATGTTTGTAAAAAGTTCATGAACTATGAAGTTAGGAAATTCAAAGTTCATGAACGTGTTTGTTTGTTCATGAAGTTCATAAAATGTTCAACAAAGTTCATCAACTTCGTAAAAAGTTCACCAACTTTGAATTAATGAAACTGGATGTTCATGAATTTTTAATGCTAGTTCATGCAATTTCATGAATTTCATTAAAAGTTCATCAAAGTTCATGAACTTCGTGAACTTTTTTCGCAGGGGATGCCAGCTGATTAGTGCTTATAATTATTATAACAGAGATGTTCAAATGGGGCAAAAATAGATAAACCATACCAAGCTTTACCCGCTTGTGTTCTAATGCTGAAGCATGGTACTCAGAACTGTAACCGACTTTCAAAACAAGACCCGGTTTTCACGTCCATAATGGAAAAGGTATGGGAAATCATTGAGGCAAAAGAAGAAACTGCTGATAACCAGCAGTTTCTGCTTTTGTCTCAATATTTTCTGTCATATTTTACACAAATCCTAACATCTATTTTGTCGTTTTCAGCAGTTTCAATATAGGAAAAGTTCAAATTTTAGCTGTTTGGGAAAGGGTTAATAATGATTTCAACAACTTTAACCTAACAGGGAATTTAGCTTTGGAATTAATATAAGTCAGTATTTTCTCCTTTTGCCTCAATATTTTATCTTTATCAACACCCATTTTTGTCGAGCCCGCTTGCGGTGAGCTCGACATAGTTGTCACAATGGCGGTTCAGTGTATGTGCGTTAGTGCGTGCGTGCGTTAGTGCGTGCGTGCGTGCGTTAGTGCGTGCGTCCGTCCGGATGGAGCTTGTCCGGGCCATAACTTCACCATGGATGGAGGGATTCAGAAATAACTTGGCACAAATGTCAAGCTCAGTAAGGCGGAGTGTCGCGTGCAAGAACCAGATTCCAAGCTCAAAGGTCAAGGTCAAACTTGGAGGTCAAATGTCAAAAATGAGAAGATTTTTGCTTGTCCGGGCCATAACTTCACCATGGATGGAGGGATTCAGAAATAACTTGGCACAAATGTCAAGCTCAGTAAGGCAGAGTGTCGCGTGCAAGAACCAGATTCCAAGCTCAAAGGTCAAGGTCAAACTTGGAGGTCAAATGTCAAAAATGAGATGATTTTTGCTTGTCCGGGCCATAACTTCACCATGGATGGAGGGATTCAGAAATAACTTGGCACAAATGTCAAGCTCAGTAAGGCAGAGTGTCGCGTGCAAGAACCAGATTCCAAGCTCAAAGGTCAAGGTCAAACTTGGAGGTCAAATGTCAAAAATGAGATGATTTTTGCTTGTCCGGGCCATAACTTCACCATGGATGGAGGGATTCAGAAATAACTTGGCACAAATGTCAAGCTCAGTAAGGCGGAGTGTCGCGTGCAAAAACCAGATTCCAAGCTCAAAGGTCAAGGTCAAACTTGGAGGTCAAATGTCAAAAATGAGATGATTTTTGCTTGTCCGGGCCATAACTTCACCATGGATGGAGGGATTCAGAAATAACTTGGCACAAATGTCAAGCTCAGTAAGATGGAGTGTCGCGTGCAAGAACCAGATTCCAAGATGAAAGGTCAAGGTCAAACTTTGAGGTCAAATGTAAAAAATGAGATGATTTTTGCTTGTCTGGGCCATTCCTTAACTTGGCACAAATGTCAAGCTCAGTAAGGCGGAGTGTCGCTAAGTATTTTCTGAATCTAGAATGTTTTCTCTACCTTACAATATTTTCGTTTTCCAAATACGACATCGGATGGACTTCTGCTTGGTCTGGTATATTTCTCGGAATTTGGTTTTATGGACTTAGCATAACGTCCCTTTTAGCGTGACGGGTCACATATGTATACTCAAATTAATCCATTCTGGTATCTCGTTATAAATACATAGACATGTAATATTTTGTGAACAATAAACTGTCTCACCATGATCCCCATCATTCCAACTTATTTTGTCCCCACTTTTACAACGCCATTGTAATGACAGCTGTAGACATAGGTATGGTCTTCTTTCTTCAAAATGAGCGGGCTCGACATGTTGCCCTTCGGCATCTAGTGTCTGTAGCAGCAGCTTTCAAATAATGCTCATTTTACCTGTTTTGGAAAGGGATAATGGGAAATTGTAACTTTCAATGGGGTGAAATATGGAACAAATTTTGTAAAGTTTTCTCGGTTCATGTTCATGTATTACACAATTCTTGACAGGGGATCTGGATTAGACTGCTGATGAGTGGCTGTTCATGTGGCCAGCAACTCATCTTATAGTGCTCTTCTTTTAACCCTTTCCCAAACGACAAAATTTCAGGGGTGTTATATCCAAAAGCTGCTGCAGACGTCAAAATGGGTGTTGGTAAAGGTAAAATTTGTATAAAGTAAAGCCCAGAAAATATTGAGGCAAAAGGAGAAAATGCTGGTTATCAGCATTTTCTTCTTTTGCCTCAATGTTTTCCCAAGCCTTTTCATGTAGAGATGTCAAAATCAGGTCTTGTTTGGGAAAGGGTAAGGAGATAGTATTATTGTGCATGATGCTCTGAATGTTGCAACTCCTTACCAAATAGAGACACATTTTGACACAACTCCTAGAAATAGCTTAAAAAATCAATCAAAACTTGAAACAAAAGATGAAAATGCTGATGAGGAGCATTTATACTTTTGCTTCAATATTTGCCATGCTATAAATCAAATAATTCATAATTTCAGATTACATCCATTTTGTGGTCTAAATTGTAAACAGCTTTAAATTGGAGTAGTCTTAATTCGTACTGTTTTAGAAAGGGTTAGATATTTTAATGGCCATTGCTTGTACTACATCTTGAAGATCTTCATTATTTAATGCAACACTTTTTGGTCTGCATGTTAGGATTACTGAGCTTTCTTCTCAAGACTTGTTTTCTCATTCAATGTAAAATGTTTAACCCTTTCCCCAATGGAAAATTTTTAGGGTAGTCCACTTCAAAAACTGCCACAAGACTAAATAGAAGTTATTTAAGATAGAATTTGTGTTAAATATGGCATAGAAAATATTGATACAAAAGGAGAAACTGCTGGTTATCAGCAGTTTCTTCTTTTGTCTCAATGTTTTCCCAAGCTTTATCTAATAAGGACGTCAAAATTAGGTCTTGTTTGGGAAAGAGTTAAAACATAGTGGAGATTTTCGCCATTGACCATCCACACCTAATCAAGGGTGGGGGGTAGGAAAACAAGCCCCCATTGTTTCACTAACCACCTATACCCCAAACGCAGGTACATTACATAACCTGTTACAGGTAGGGTTAGGAGGGCTTTATGTTTTATAGATCAACCATGATGATAAAATTTATTGAGATCTACTCTTCTCTACAGATGGATTACCTTTCAACTGAGCGCTTAACCCTGGTCATGCTGAGTGATATAAGGATTTCCTTTCCACTTGGTAAAAGTAAAGTACTACATTTTCAAAGCATATTACACTGAAAGTGCCAAAGTGTGAATTCAAAGTACTGAAAGTACCACAGTTTGAAAGCACTGCACTGAAAGTATGTACCACAGTTGGAAAAGAGAGGCTGAGCATTGATTCAGTTTGAATGCAAAGTACTGAAAGTACCATTGTTCGAATATAAAGTACAGAAAGTACCAAGTATTTGATAGAGTCTACAGAAAGTACCGCATATTGAAAGGAGGGTACAGAAAGTATCAAAGTTTGAATGCAATATACTGAATGTACCAAATTTTTGAAAGGAGTGTACCAAAAGCACCATAGTTGGATAGCAAGGAATCGGAAGTGCCAAATTTTGAAAGGAATGTTTTGAAAGCACCAATTTTTGAAAGCAAAATAGTGTAAGCATCAAATTTTGAAAGCAAAATAGTGAAAGTATCACAGTTTGAATGCAAAGTACCGATAGTACCAAATTTTGAAAGCAAAGTACAGAAAGTATTTCAGTTTAAATGCAAAATATTGAATGTATCAAATTTTGAAAGGAAAGTACTGAAATTGACCCTGTTTGAATGCAAAGTACTTGAAGTACCACATTTTGAAAGCAAAGTACTGAAAGGCCAGTCAGTTTGAATGCAAAACACTGAAAGTACCAAATTTGATAGCAAAATACTGGGAGTATAGCACTGTATAGATATTTGTAACTTATCTATTGAATAAATCATTACCTACATACACTCTGAAAAAATTAAAAAGTTTGATGGTGATAATTGCAGTATAAAATTTTTATTGACACATGCATACAAAAGTTCAAGTTAAACCATTTTGATATAAGCAGCATTAGTAAAAGAGTAGAGTTGTTGACAGTTCATAAGAGAAAATGTCATTCTGTGAGGGCTTTGTCCTTCTCACAAAAGCTGGACAGGAATTTTATGACTGGTACAAGAGTAGTTTTGACCTTTTATACAATACTTTCTAGACAGGGAATAGGCTTTTATTACCCTGTATTGTAGTCATAAAGGCTTTCTATAGGAACCAGAATAAAACCATTATCAGACGGCAAGATTTTTGACTTGTCCAAATTCAAAGATGTTGCAGACTTTTATATTTCAAGTGATTGAAAACATTGTGGTAAATGAAGAAATTGCTTGTGACATGTTTTCCCAAACCTTTTTCTTGAGGGGTGTCAAAAGGCGTCTCTGTGTAGGAATGAAATAAATCTTTTTAATTAACTCTGTCTTCGAACAACACAATTTTGGACTTGTCCAAATAAAAGGCTGCTGTACAGAATGCTAAAATGGGACGCTTAAAATATTTGGTGTACGTGGTAGAGAAATGAAAAATATGAGAAAAATGCTGTTTATCAGCATTTTCTTCTTTTGCCTCATTTTCCCAAGATTTGTACTTTATGGTCATTAGAAAAGGCAAAATTATTTGGGAGAGGGATTAATAGCCCTGTCTGTAAAAAAAAGAAGAAAAATGAGTAGTTTGCAACATTTTATAAAAATGCAAAGTTTAACCCTTTCCGAGACGAGACCTGGTTTTGACGTCTCTAATAGAAAATGTTTTGGAAAACACTTAGACAAAAGAAGAAAATGCTGACGATCAGCATTTGCATTTTCTCCTTTTGTCTCAATGTTTTCTGTGCCATATTATTCACAACTTTTACCTTGTGTAACATTCATTTTGTTGTCTGCATCAAATTTGAAACTGGACCACCCTAAAATTTTGTTGTATAGGAAAGGGTTAAGAAGACATCTTATAAACTAATGTTTTCAATAATAACTGGAAGTTTATTTTCACTTGCCATTTCATTTGAGGTCAGACTAGTCTTAATTTCACAACAAGAGGGCCAGAATGGCCCTATATCGCTCACCTGAAAGAAGTTTGTGACATGCCCACTTTTTTGTACAAATCATAAATTCGTGAACAAATTTTGAAAAGGGTCACTCAAGGAACATTGTTGCCAAGTTTAGTTCAAATTGGCCCAATGCTTCATTTTTAAAGAGTTTTCGTATGATTTCTCTAAGACTGATAACACTGCCCTTCCACACCCACATTTTTAAACGATAAAGAAAATTTGTGTATGCATTTTTAAAAGTCACTCAAAGAAAATTCTTGCTAAGTTTCGTTCAAATTGGCCCAAAGTGTTTTTATAGAATTTTCTTAGGGTGTCTCTAATTTCGATAAGCCACGCCCTGCCACGCCCGCTTTATCTGACGAATCAAAATCCGCAAATAAATTTTAAAAAGAGTCACCCAAAGAATAATTCTGTTAAGTTTAGTTCAAATTGGGCCAACGGTTGATTTTTGAAGAATTTTCTTAGGATTTCTCTAAGTCAGAGAAGCCATGTCCTGCCACGCCCACTTTTTCTGACGAATCAAAAATTTGCGAACAAGTTTTGAAAAGAGTCACCCAGGGAACATTACTGCCAAGTTTGGTTCAAATTGGGCCAACGGCTGATTTTTAAAGAATTTTCTTAGCATTTCTCTAAGTCCAATAAGCCACGCCCTGCCACGCCCTGCCACGCCAACTTTTTTTGACAAATCAAAAATTTGTGAACAATTTTTGAAAAGTGTCACCCAAGGAACATTTCTGCCAAGTTTGGTTCAAATTGGCCCAATGGTTGATTTTTAAAGAATTTTCTTAGGATTTCTCTAAGTCCGATAAGCCACGCCCTGCCACGCCCACATTTTTTTACGAATCAAAAATTCGCAAAAAAATTTGAAGAGTGTCACCCAAGGAACATTTCTGCCAAGTTTGGTTGAAATTGGGCCAACGGTTGATTTTTAAGGAATTTTCTTAGAATTTCTCCAAGTCCAATAAGTCACACCCTGCCACGCCCACTTTTCCTGACAAATCAAAAATTCATCAACAAATTTTCAAGAGTGTCACCCAAGGAACATTTCTGCCAAGTTTGGTTCAAATTGGGCCAATAGTTGATTTTTAAAGAATTTTCTTAGCATTTCTTTAAGTCCGATAAGCCACGCCCTGCCACGCCCACTTTTCCTGACAAATAAAAAATTCACCAACAAATTTTGAAGAGTGTCACCCAAGGAACATTTCTGCCAAGTTTGGTTCAAATTGGGCCAATGGTTGATTTTTAAAGAATTTTCTTAGGATTTCTCTAAGTCCGATAAGCCACGCCCTGTCACGCCCACTTTTCCTGACAAATCAAAAATTCACCAACAAATTTTGAAGAGCGTCACCCAAGGAACATTTCTGCCAAGTTTGGTTCAAATTGGGCCAATGGTTGATTTTAAAGAATTTTCTTAGGATTTCTCTAAGTCTGATAAGCCACGCCCTGCCACGCCCACTTTTTTTTGACAAATCAAGAATTTGCGAACAATTTTTGAAAAGGGTCACCCAAGGAACATTTCTACCGAGTTAGGTTCAAATTGGCCCAATGGTTGATTTTTAAAGAATTTTCTTAGGATTTCTCTAAGTCCGATAAGCCACGCCATGCCATGCCCACATTTTTTGACGAATCAAAAATCCGCGAACAAGTTTTGAAAAGGGTCACCCAAGGAACATTCCTGCCAAGTTTGGTCAAAATTGACCAAATGGTTTAGGAGGAGAAGATGTTTAAAGAAATGTGAACGGACAGACGGACGGACGGACGGACAGACGGACGACGGACGGTGAGTGACCACAATAGCTCCCCATTAGCACTTCGTGCTCAGGTGAGCTAATAAGACTAGCTTGTGCATAATATTATGTAGTCTGAACAAGATCCATGTTTTCCTACAGCTTCTTCATTACTGCACATTAATGAACTATTTCTAGTTCTAGAACTATTTTAGAATGTCAAATGGCACTTCTAGAACTGTTCTAGAACATTTACTGACAAAAATGTCACCCATCAATGGTTTGCTCAGTTAGGGTGTTGTGGTAGTACTGGTATGAGAAATGACAGGAATCTGTGGTTAGGTGCTCCAGCCGCCGCGATATGACCTTAGTAGTTGAAAACGGCGTAAAACCCCAATAAACCAAACCAAACTGTTCTAGAACAGAGGTTGTAGCAACTCATACAGAAGCTGGATCAATGTCAGACTGCACTTAAGGTAGTCCACCCCTAATGAGATTTGCACGACGCCGGAATTATTGGTGCGAAGTCGAAAACATTTGGCGGTGGAATTTTCCACGGCCAAATGTTTACGACTGCACCAGAATAGGTCTGGATACATAACGACACTGCTTGAAAAAATCTGTTATTTCATGAATCTCAAAATGACCGCATTATGGGTATTCTACATTAAGGTATACAACCCCCTCAAAAGCACCAAAGAGCCAGAGGCGAAATTTGCAAAGTGCAAATAATTCTCAAACTGTGTTGCATTGCCATTCCAAATACAAACATAGACACTTTGCACAGTTTAGAATTTTGAATTAATGCATACTTATGGAAATATTTGATAAAAATTACCTCCCTTGCATATGAATATAGAATAAAATAATATTTGTAAATTATTTTCTTCTTGAAGCATAATCTTTAAATCCGGCACCGCGAATCAACTTATGTTAAGTGAATTTACAAGACAGTGTGTGAAATTTGATGCATTTCGTATTGCTAGAAAGTGTTGAATTTTTCAGGGTCTGCAAACCTTAAGACCTGTAAGAAAAAGGACCCTTGTGAACTTTGAGACCAACATGGATCCAGAGCAGCCTGTGCATGATTTAACCCCTTACCACACAGTCACTCCTTTTGACTCCCCACAAAATGATGGCTTTGGAAAACATTGTGGAAAATGAAGAAATTGCTTGTGACAAGCAATTTCTTCATTTCCTACAATGTTTTTTACGTAAAAAGACCAAAAATGCAAAATTTCATTCACTTGAAATTGTCGTCTGCATCATCTTTCTATTTGGACAACTCTAAAATTTTGCTGTTTGGTAATGAGTTATTAATGATAACCAGCAGTTTCTCCTTTTGTCTCAATATTTTCTGTGCTAAAATATACACAAATCCTGTGTTTATCCACAACTATTTTGTCGTCTGTGGCAGCTTTGAATTTGGACCACCCTACAATTTTGCCGTTTGGGAAAGGGATCCATAAGTCTCTAATGCAATATAGAGTGATGGATAAAAGGGACCAGAGACGATTAAAATAAGCACCTTCAACATAGAATTTGATGAACAATACATGCAACATTACATTTTGAAAAGCTGTTACTTCCTCTTGTGTAGTTCTAAATGCATTCTTAGGGTCCCTTATCTCAGATCCAGCCAGTCTTTTGTTAGCTATAATTAGTAGGTAATCTGTGAATGAGTGCAAGGAAAAAGGCTTCTTACATTATCAAACAGTGTTTTGATTACCAAAGGCTTTTGTATTAAAGTACAATGTGCTAAAAGGTGGAGGTTCTTTGACCTTTATGTGTTAACCCTTGCCCAGAACCTTTTTCTTTACTAGTTCAATTCAAAGATGTTGCATACAACGCCATATACATGTTATAAAAGTCAGATTATTTGAACATCTAAGCATGAACATCTTTGGGGGAAAATGTGTTGTACATCAGCATTTTCATCACTGTCCCCCTCCCCCATAATGCTTTTCAAAGCCTCCTTTATTGGAGACGTGGAAACGAGGTGTTGTTTGAGAAAGGGTTAACCCTTTCCGAAACAAGACCTGGTTTTGACGTCCCTAATAGAAAAGGCTTGTGAAAACATTGAAACAAAAGAAGAAACTGCTGATAACCAGCAGTTTCTCCTTTTGTCTCAATATTTTCTATGCTATATTTTACACAAATCATATCTTTACTTACATCCATTTCATCTTTTGTGGCAGTTTTTTGAGTGGATGACGCTAAAATTTTGTCTTTTGGGAAAGGGTTAAATAAAGAAGAGAGTGCAGAATGTTGCCTTGGTGTCTATAAGCCATCAAGTTCTGTCAGTACTTAACCCTTTCCCGCACATTGACGCTTTTGGACGCCCCACAAAATAAAGGCTTTGGAAAACATCGTGGAAAATGAAGAAATTGCTTGTGACAAGCAATTTCTTCATTTCCCACAATGTTTTCCATACAAAAGGACAAAAAAATGTACCATTTCATTCACTTGAAATTGTCGTCTGCATCACCCTTGAATTTGGAACAGTCCAAAATTTTGTCATTTGGTAATGGGTTAAATTGTCATCAGTGAAGAAGGTCAATATTATCTGTTTATAACTTTCAAAGCTCTTTGACCAAAGGAAATCCTAGAGTGCAAGACTAGAAAATACTTTGTAGGGTCATTTTTTTTTGCAAAGAATAAAGAGATGAATTCATTAGTAAAATAATTTTAAACAAACTATCCTGTTTTCAGTGGTGCATCCAGAGCGTTGTTCAATTATACCCTCTCTGAACATCGATTATATCATTTTCATAAAAATTAAACTTTTCAAAATTGTGAAAAACCAAAAATGACCCACCGGTGGGTGTTTTTTATTTTCAGTAGAAGGGGTACAAAGTAGATTAATCCTTTCCCAAACAGCAAAAAATGGACCGTTTCAATTTGAAATTTGATTTTAGACGATAAAATCCAAGATGTCAAAAGTATAGGTTATTGCAAAGAAAATACTATGGGGAAATGAGATATTGTTGATTTTCAGCAATTTCTTATTTTCCCTCAATGCTTTTCCAATCTATTTCTACTAAGGATATCAAAGTCAGGTTTTGTTTTAGGTGAAATGGTATAAGTGTATAGATCTTAGGATTGTTTATTGTTAGATGTAAGGTGGGGGGAATCCTAATTATGTATTGAATAACTATTTACCAAAATACATGTGAAACGACTCAACCCACCTGTTTTTATGAGCGATTAACCTCTATGTGATGATGCTACCTTGCTTTGATGTTGTTATGATAGTTTAGTGCTAAAGTATTGTAGGTATGCATAGTCTTGGTATGAAGATACAGTAGTTTTGTGTTTACTGTACCTATTGGAATGTTCTCCCAAGAGCTTAAACTATGCCCACCAAAATTAGGGGTTAACCCTTTCCAACAAAAGACCCGGTTTTGATGTCCCTAATTGGTAAGACTTGAGAAAACATTGAGACAAAAGAAGAAACTGCTGATAACCAGCAGTTTCTTCTTTTGTCTCAATATTTTCTGTGCCATATTTTACATGAATCCTATCTTTAATAGCATCCATTTTGTCATTTGTGGCAGTTATCACCCTAAAATTTTGCCGTTTGGGAAAGGGTTAACTCCAGTAACTCTGCTGGTTCCAAAGTATTTCCAAACTGATTCTGCTCTGAGGCCATGGATTTCAAAAGCTATATTGACTTGAATATTCATTTATATACTGCAAAAAAAACCACCCCAACATTTTTATGCCCCATAACAGGCGGGGGGATATTGTTTTACTTATGCCTGTCTGTCCATCCATCCGTCCATTCATCCCTCCGTCCGTCTGTCAGTCCAAAAACTTCAAGCGAAAACTTAATATTTGCATTTTTTCGGGGACATTAGTGTTTCACAAAAACATCTTGTTTTAAGCAAATATATAATGCACAAAAACAATGTAGAAAGTTGTAGTAAAATCTACGACTACAAAGGGTTAATATCAGCTACAAAAGGGGTTACATCCCATTTGTAGAATCAGCTCTGAGAATAAGTATACCTGTAGTGTGTTTATTAGCTCCACTGGCCTTTCAGGCCAGCGGGCTATTGTCATGGCGATGTGTCCGTCGTGCGTCAGTGCGTGCGTGCGTGCGTCCGTGCGTGCGTGCGTCCGTAAACTTTTTCTTTAAAAATCTTCTCCTCAGAAACTACTGGATGGATTTCAAACAACCTTCACAGGAATGATCCTTTGGTGACCCTCTCTGAGATTCCTTCAAAGAATTTGGATTGAACCAGAATCACCTGAGTTATCTGCCCTTGAATGTCAAAAATAGCTGATTTTGACTTTATTTTTACTCTTAAATCTACAAATATTAACCAATCAAGACAAAACTTGGACAGAATATATATCAGCACAGTATCCTGCCTGGGTGTAATTTTCAGCTTAATCGGAATTTTACATCTTGAGTTATGTGCCCTTGAATTTGACAAAATTGCCATTTTCGACTTTGTTTTCACTCTAACAACCATAATTGTTAACCAATCAAGATGATATTTGGACAGAATCTAGTTGACAACAAGATCTTACATATGTGTAATTTTCAGTATGATTCCATTGCTACAATTTGAGTTATGTGCCCTTGAAATTGACAAAATTTCAGTTTTCGACACTTTTTTCACTTTTGCGGCCACGATTATAGACTAATAATGACAAAATTTGGACAGAATGATGCTGAACATAAGATCTTGCACGATTTTAATTTTCAGCTTGATTATAAACTCACATACTAAATTATGTGCCCTTGAATTTGGCATAATTACAGTTTTCAACTTTATAATCACTCTAAAAATCCCCCAAATATTAGTCAATCATTTACCTTCTTTTCGCTTTGACCACATGATTGCCTCTTTTTACTTTGATTTTCTAAGAACCACAAGTTTTGAGGAATCTAGTTTTTCTTTTACCACATTGCTGTATTTTACTTTGTTTCTGCTCTAAGAACCACAAGAATTTAATATTATATTTAAGTTTAAGCATTTAGATAAATTTGTCAAATTTTTTATAGTAAACACCAAGAAATTCAGGCCTGTGGAGCGACTCAAGACCTTCAGGTCTTTCTAGTCTGATTACAGAATGTCTGAATTCTGTCTGAGAATGCTGTTCTATAATGTAGTGCACCTAATTACACTGTATTATAATTATCATGCTTTTAAGATTCACACAATTATGAGACAATCAACTATCCGTCTTTGATGATTCTAGCCTATTCTAATGTAAGTATATAGCACAATTTAACCCTTTCCCAAACGACAAAATTTTAGGGTAACCCACTTCAAAAACTGCCATAAATGACAAAATGGATGTTATTAAAGTAACGATTTGTATAAAATATGGCACAGAAAAAATTGAGACAAAAGGAGAAACTGCTGGTTATCCGCAGTTTCTTCTTTTGTTTCAATGTTTTCCCAAGCATTTTCTATAAGGGACGTCAAAACCAGGTCTTGTGTGGGAAAGGGTTAACTAGTGCCATAGTGTGCAATACTGATTAGGGATTCAACCCATTTGTGCATTATGACAGCCTTTTGACTTCTACAAGATAAAAGGCTATAGAAAATACTGTCGAAAGTAGAAAAATTGCTTTTGACAATCAATGTTTCATTACCTAAAATGTTTTGCATCCAGAAAGACAAAAAAAAAAAAAAAAAAAAAAAAAAAAAAAAGAGAGAAAAATTTCATTTACCTGAATTTGTCTTGAAATTGTTGTATGTTTGAATTTAGACAGGTTGGTCAATTTTTTTTTTTCTGTCTGGTAATGTGGTTTATAAAAAAAAACATTGATCATTTTAGCAGATCAGCAAAATAGCACAAGCCTTAGGGTTACTAACTAATATTCATTAATCCACATGGATATTTAGGAAGCATGTGGTTTTGTGGTATGAAGGTCTCAAGTGCAGATCTGGTAAATAACTTTGTTCCTGGAAGCCTCTTTATAGCTTTACGCTTTCCCAAACAAGACCTGGTTTTGACGTTCCTGGTTGAAAAGGCTTTGGAAAACATTGAAACAAAAGAAGAAACTGCTGATAACCAGCAGTTTCTCCTTTTGTCTCAATATTTTCTATGCCATGTTTCACACAAGTTTTATTAGCTCCACTGGCCTTTCAGGCCAGTGGGCTATTGTCATGGCGGTGTGTCCGTCGTGCGTGCGTGCGTGCGTGCGTCCGTCCGTGCGTGCGTCCGTAAACTTTTTCTTTAAAAATCTTCTTCTCAAAAACTACTTGATGGATTCGAACCAAACTTCACAGGAATGATCCTTGGGTGACCCTCTCTCAGATTCCTTCGAAGAATATGGATTGAACCAGAATAACCTGAGTTATCTGCCCTTGAATGTCAAAAGTAGCAGCTTTTGACTTTAGTTTTCTTCTAAAATCTACAAATATTGAACAATCAAGACAAAACTTTGACAGAATGATGCTGACTACAAGATCTTGCCTTGGTAAAATTTTCAGCTTTATCTGAATTTTACATCATGAGTTATGTGCCCTTGAAATTGACAGAATTGCCATTTTCGGCTGTATTTTGACTTTGTTTTCACTCTAGCAACTACAAATATTGACTAAAGAAGACAAAACTTTGACAGAATGATGCTGACTATAAGATCTTACCTTGGTAAAATATTCAGCTTGATCTGAATTTTATAGCATGAGTTATGTGCCCTTGAGATTGCCAAAAATTGCCATTTTCGGCTGTATTTTGCTGGTTTTGACTCTATTTTTACTCTAAAATCTACAGATATTGACCAATGAAGACAAAACTTTGACAGAATATATATATAAGCATTATATGCTGCCTGAATTTAATTTTCAGCTTGATCATAGTCTTACATCATGAGTTATGTGCCCTTGAATTTGACAAAATTGCCATTTTCGACTTTGTTTTCAATCTAACAACCACAAATGTTAACCAATCAAGATGATACTTGGAAAGAATCTTGTTGACAACAAGATCTTGCTGATGTGTAATTATACCCCCCAAATTCAATTTGGGGGGTATATAGGAGTCAGCTTGTCCGTTGGTCTGTCTGTCTGTCTGTCTGTCTGTCTGTCTGTTGGTTGGTCCGTAGCTTTTTTGTCCGCTCTATTTCTCCTAAACTACTGGTCCAATTATATTCAAACTTCATATGGTAACTCATTACCAAGTGAAGATGTGCATATCAAATTTTGGTCATGGTCCATCGATTTTTGACGGAGTTACGGCCCTTGAGTGAATTTTCTTGTCCGCTCAATTTCTCGGAAACTAATTATGGATTTCAAAAAAAACTTTACAGTTATGCTAAGTAGCTCTCAAATATGTGCATATTAAATTCTGGTGATGATTCATTGATTTTTGACTGAGTTATGGCCCTTTGCTGAAAATTGCCATTTTACGCAAAATCAATCCTTGTTGATCGGTTTTTCAATTTTTTGTCCACTCTATTTCTCATAAACTATTGGACCAATTTTTAGCTCCACTGGCCTTCAGGCCAGCGGGCTATTGTCATGGCGCTGTGTCCGTCATGCGTGCGTGCGTCCGTCCGTGCGTCCGGTCGTCAACTTTTTCTTTAAAAATCTTCTCCTCAGAAACTAATGGATGGATTTCAATCAAACTTCACAGGAATGAACCTTGGGTGGTCCTCTATCAGATTTCTTCAATTAATGCTGATTGAACCAGAAAGTCTGGAGTTATCTGCCCTTGAATTAAAAAATGGCTGTTTTGACTTTGTTTTCACTCTAGCACTTACAAATATCGACAAATCAAGACAAAACTTGGCCAAAATGTTGGTGACAATAAGATCTTGACTGAGTGCAATTTTCAGCTCGATCTGAATTTTATATCATGAGTTATGTGCCCTTGAAATTGGCAAAATTGTCATTTTCGGCTCAATTTTTACTTTGTTTCACTCTAGCAATTACAAATATTCACTAATCAAGACTAAGATTTAATAGAATGTTGATGACAATAAAATCTTGCCTTGGTATAATTTTCAGCTTGATCTGAATTTTATATCATGAGTTATGTGCCCTTGAAATTGACAAAATTGTCATTTTCGGCTTTATTTTGACTTTGTTTTCACTCTAGCAACTACAAATACTGACCTATCAAGACATGACATTGACACAATATTTGTGAACATAAGTTCTTGCCA
This sequence comes from Fragum sueziense, assembly GCA_963680895.1. Lineage (NCBI taxonomy): Eukaryota > Metazoa > Mollusca > Bivalvia > Cardiida > Cardiidae > Fragum > Fragum sueziense. The sequence goes on along the minus strand of OY804602.1, from coordinate 15,979,876 downwards.
GAGTGTAATTTTCAGCTTAATCTGAATTTCACATCATGAGTTATGTCCCCTTGAAATTGACAAAATTACCATTTTTGACCTTATTTTTACTCAAACAGCCATAAATATCTCCCAATCAATATTACACTTTCACATAATCTTACCGGCCAAAAGATCTTGCATGGATATAATTTTCAGCAGCATCTGAATCTTAAATCCTGTTAAATATGCCCTAGAATTTGACAAAATTGCTATTTTCGACTTTGTTTTTACTCTCTGCATATCTACAAATATTGAACAAGCACTTCAAAACTTAAACATGATGTAGACAAAGTTAAGATCTTGCATTAGTGTGATTCTTAGCTTGATAGGAAGATAAATCCTCAGTTATATGCCTTTCAATTTGAAATGAATGCTAATTGTGACTTTGTTTTGACTATCTAATCAACATTTGGATTAAATATTAAAAGAATCTCAGGCCTGTGGAGCGATTCAAGACCTTCAGGTCTTCTAGTGTTCAAACATCACATGTGAACTCATTACTAAGTTGAGATGTGCATACTAAAAAAATTTTCACGGTCCATTGATTTTTGACGGAGTTACGGCCCTTGAGTGAATTTTCTTGTCCGCTCAATTTCTCGGAAACTAAAGGATGGATTTCAAAAAAACTTTACAGTTATGCTTAATAGCTCTCAAATATGTGCATATCAAATTTTGGTGATGATTCATTGATTTTTGACTGAGTTATGGCCCTTTGCTGAAAATTGCCATTTTACGCAAAATCAATGTGTGTTGATCGGTTTTTAGCTCCACTGGCCGAAGGCCAGCGGGGCTTATGTCATGGCCCTGTGTCCGTCGTGCGTGCGTGCGTGCGTCCGTGCGTCCGTCCGTCCGTCCGTGCGTAAACAATTTTCAAACATCTTCTTCTCCAAAACTACTGGACCAATTTCAACCAAACTTCACAGAAATCTTCCTTGCATGAATCTCTACCAAATTCCTTCAAAAGAATAAAATCTGTGCAGAACTTGAATTTTAATTAATTTAATTTAATAAATTTTCAAAAAATCTTTAAAAATTCTTCTTCTCCAAAACTACTGGACCAATTTCAACCAAACTTCACAGAAATCTTCCTTGCATGAATCTCTATCAAAAATTCCTTCAAAAGAATAAAATCCTCGCAGAACTTGAATTTTAATTAATTTAATTGAATTAAATTTTCGAAAAATCTTTAAAAAAATTTCTTCTCCAAAACTACTGGACCAATTTCAACCAAACTTCACAGGAATATTCCTTGCATGAATCTCTACCCAATTCCTTCAAGAGAATTAAATCCGTGCAGAACTTGAATTTTAATTAATTTAATTGAATTAAATTTTCAAAAAATCTTTAAAAATTCTTCTTCTCCAAAACTACTGCATCAATTTCAACCAAAGTTCACAGAAATCTTCCTTGCATGAATATCTTCTTAATTCCTTCAAAAAAATAAATTCTGTGTAGAACTTGAATTTTAATTAAATTGATTTAAATTTTCGATAAATCTTTAAAAAAAAAATCATCTCCTCCAAAGCTACTGGACTAATTTCAAACAAACTTCACAGGAATCTTCCTTGCATGAATCTCCTCTTAATTTCTTTAAAAAAAAATCCGTCTAGAACTTAAATTTTAATGAATTTAATTAAATTAAATTTTAGAAAATCGTTAAACAATCTTCTCCATAACTATTGGACCAATTTCAACCAAACTTCACAGGAATATTCCTTGCATGAATCTCTACCAAATTCCTTCACGAATGGATGAAAAACTTGGCCGCTGTGGGCTAGGCTTATTTTTCGCTATATGAAACATAGTGTAATTTTTAGAAAATTTTAGACCTCTACTGTATTCCTTGAAGATTTTGTAGTCTAAAAGTCTAAAAGCCAGTGGAGCGATACAGGGCCATCATGGCCCTCTTGTTCAATTTTTTGTCCACTCTATTTCTCATAAACTATTAGACCAATTTTGTTCAAACATCACATGTGAACTCATTACTAAGTTGAGATGTGCATACTAAATTTTTTTCACGGTCCATTGATTTTTGACGGAGTTACGGCCCTTGAGTGAATTTTCTTGTCCGCTCAATTTCTCGGAAACTAATGGACGGATTTCTAAAAAACTGTACAGTTATGCTAAATAGCTCTCAAATATGTGCATATTAAATTTTGGTGATGATCCATTGATTTTTGACTGAGTTATGGCCCTTTGCTGAAAATTGCCATTTTACGCAAAATCAATGTGTGTTGATCGGTTTTTAGCTCCACTGGCCGAAGGCCAGCGGGGCTTATGTCATGGCCCTGTGTCCGTCGTCCGTCCGTCCGTGCGTCCGTGCGTCCGTGCGTAAACTTTTTCTTTAAACATCTTCTTCTCCATAACTATTAGACCAATTTCAACCAAACTTCACAGGAATCTTCCTTGCATGAACCTCTTCCAAATTCCTTCAAAATAATTATTTCCGTGCAGAACTTGAATTTTAATTAATTTTAATTGATTTAAATTTTTGAAAAATCTTTAAAAATTCTTCTTCTCCAAAACTACTGGACCAACTTCAACCAAACTTCACAGAAATCTTCCTTGCATAAATCTCTACTTAATTCCTTCAAAAAAATAAATTCCGTGCAGAACTTGAATTTTAATTAATTTTAATTGATTTAAATTTCCGAAAAATCTTTAAAAATTCTTCTTCTCCAAAACTACTGGACCAATTTCAACCAAACTTCACACGAATCATTCTTGCATGAATCTCTACCAAATTCCTTCAAAAGAATAAAATCGATGCAGAACTTGAATTTTAATTAATTTAATTGAATTAAATTTTCGAAAAATCTTTAAAAATACTTCTTCTCCAAAACTACTGGACCAATTTCAACCAAACTTCACAGAAAACTTTATTGCATAAATCTCTACCAAATTCCTTCAAAAGAATAAAATCCTTACAGAACTTGAATGTTAATTAATTTAATTGATTTAAATTTTCGAAAAATCTTTAAAAATTCTTCTTCTCGAAAACTACTGGACCAATTTCAACCAAACTTCACACGGATCATCCTTGCATGAATCTCTACCAAATTCCTTCAAAAGAATAAAGTCGATGCAGAACTTGAATTTCAATTAATTTAATTGAATTAAATTTTCGAAAATTCTTTAAAAATTCTTTTTCTCCAAAACTCCTGGACCAATTTCAACCAAACTCAGAAATGTTCCTTGCATTAATCTCTTCTTAATTCCTTCAAAAAAATTCTATGTAGAACTTAAATTTTGATTAATTAAATTGAATTAATTTTTCGAAAAATCTTCTTTTCCAAAACTACCAGACCAATTTTAACCAAACTTCACACGAATCTTCCTTGCATTTATCTCCTCTAAATTCCTTAAAAAATAATTTCCGTGTAGAACTTAAATTTTGATAAATTTAATTTTCTAGAAAATTGTTAAACAATCTTCTTCTCCAAAACTACAGGACCAATTTCAACCAAACTTCACAGGAATCTTCCTTGCATGAATCTGTTCCAAATTCCTTCACAATCGGATGAAAAGGGCGTTGTGGGCTTGGCTTTTTTTTTCGCTATTTGAAACAGTGTAATTTTAAGAAAATTTTAAAAACATTTCTGCTCCTTAATCACTTATTGGATTTCATTCTGGTGTAGCATGAATCTTCTTTGAATAGACCTCTATTGTATTCCTTGAAGAAGTTTGTAGTCTAAATGTCTAAAAGCCAGTGGAGCGATACAGGGCCATCTTGGCCCTCTTGTTCAATTTTTTGTCCACTCTATTTCTCATAAACTATTGGACCAATTTTGTTCAAACTTCACATGTGAACTCATTACTAAGTTGAGATGTGTATACTAAAATATTTTTCACGGTCCATTGATTTTTGACGGAGTTATGGCCCTTGAGTGAATTTTCTTGTCCGCTCAATTTCTCGGACACTAAAGGACGGATTCCAAAAAAACCTTTACAGTTATGCTAAATAGCTCTCAAATATGTGCATATCAAATTTTAGTGATGATTCATTGATTTTTGACTGAGTTATGGCCCTTTGCTGAAAATTGCCATTTTACGCAAAATCAATGTGTGTTGATCAGTTTTTCAATTTTTTGTCCACTCTATTTCTCATAAACTATTAGACCAATTTTGTTCAAACATCACATGTGAACTCATTACTAAGTTGAGATGTGCATACTAAATTTTTTCACGGTCCATTGATTTTTGACGGAGTTACGGCCCTTGAGTGAATTTTCTTGTCCGCTCAATTTCTTTAAAACTAAAGGATGGATTTCAAAAAAATTTTACAGTTATGCTAAATAGCTCTCAAATATGTGCATATCAAATTTTGGTGATGATTCATTGATTTTTGACTGAGTTATGGCCCTTTGCTGAAAATTGCCATTTTACGCAAAATCAATGTGTGTTGATCGGTTTTTCAATTTTTTGTCCACTCTATTTCTCATAAACTATTAGACCAATTTTGTTCAAACATCACATGTGAACTCATTACTAAGTTGAGATGTGCATACTAAATTTTTTTCACGGTCCATTGACTTTTGACGGAGTTACGGCCCTTGAGTGAATTTTCTTGTCCACTCAATTTCTTGGAAACTAATGGACGGATTTCAAAAAAACTTTACAGTTATGCTTAGTAGCTCTCAAATATGTGCATATCAAATTTTGGTGATGATTCATTGATTTTTGACTGAGTTATGGCCCTTTGCTGAAAATTGCCATTTAACGCAAAATCAATGTGTGTTGATCGGTTTCTCAATTTTTTGTCCGCTCTATTTCTCATAAACTATTGGACCAATTTTGTTCAAACTTCACATGTGAACTCATTACTAAGTTGAGATGTGCATACTAAAAAATTTTTCACGGTCCATTGATTTTTGACGGAGTTACAGCCCTTGAGTGAATTTTCTTGTCCGCTCAATTTCTCGGAAACTAAAGGACAGATTTCAAAAAAACTTTACAGTTATGCTTAGTAGCTCTCAAATATGTGCATATCAAATTTTGGTGATGATTCATTGATTTTTGAATGAGTTATGGCCTTTTGCTGAAAATTGCCATTTTACGCAAAATCAATGTGTGTTGATTGTTTTTTCAATTTTTTGTCCACTCTATTTCTCTTAAAATGCTGGACCAATTTTATTCAAACTTCACATGTGAACTCATTACTAAGTGTAGATGTGCATATTTTATTTTGGTTATGGTCCATTGATTTTTGACCGAATTATGGCCCTTGAGTGAATTTTCTTGTCCGTTCAATTTCTAGAAAAGTGATAGATGGATTTCAAAGATATTTTACAGTAATTCTTAGTAGCTCTCAAGTATGTGCATACCAAATATTTGTATTGGTTCATTGATTTTTGACTGAGTTATGGCCCTTTGTTGAAAATTGGCATTTTTCGCAACATTAACATGTGTTGATCAGTTTGTTGATTTTTTGTCTGCTCTATTTCTCCTTAACTACTGGACGAATTTTGTTCAAAGTTCACATGTGAACTTATTACAAAGTGAAGATTTGCATCTTCTATTTTGGTCATGGTCTATTGATTTTTCACAGAGTTATGGCCTTTGAGTGAATTTTCTTGTTTTTCACAGGGTTATGGCCCTTGAGTGAATTTTCTTGTCCGCTCAATTTCTCGGCAAATAATGGATGGATTTCAAAAAAACTTTACAGTTATGCTCTGTAGCTGTCAAATATGTGCATATCAAATTTTGGTTATGGTTCATTGATTTATACAGAATTATGGTACTTTGTTGAAAATAAGCAATGTTTGCAACATTAACATGTGTTGGTCAGTCTGTTTTTTTGTTTGCTCTTTTTCTCAATTGATCATTGCACAGTTCATAGGAAATGTACATCTCAAAATGCGCAAGCACAGCACTTTTGGGGGGTATGATCACTTTCAGTGATATTCTAGTTTTCAATATGATCACACTGTTACAATCTGAGTTATGTGCCCTTGAAATTGACAAAATTTCAGTTTTCAACACTTTTTCCACCCTTGAAGCCACTAATATTGACTAATACAGACAAAATTTGAACAGAATGATAGTGACCATCATCTTGCATGTGTTTAATTTTCGATTTGATTTTAAATATACATACTGAATTATGTGTCCTTGAATATGACAAAATCACAGTTTTCAATTTTATCATCGCTCTAACATCCCTAAAATATTAGTCAATCATTTACTTTCTTTTTGTATTGACCACATGATTGCTGATTATGACTTTGTTTTTGCTGTAAAAACCACAAGTATTCAAAAATCTAGTCAAAACTTGGATTTAATATTAAAAGAAATTCAGGCCTGTGGAGCGACTCAAGACCTTCAGGTCTTTCTAGTCTTTAATAACTTCCATTCTGTCATTTGTGGCAGTTTTTGAAGTTGATCCCCCTAAAATTTTGCGGTTTGGGAAAGGGTTAAATGATTTGTGTTGTATCACAAGAAAAAGGCCATCATCTAATTCTACATCAGGACAGATACATGTGACCTGTTGGGCTAAATGGAATGTTGTGCAAATTTTTAAAAGTATGATATCATGATCAGTCTGCAGTCTGACTTAGGATAAGCACTTTTCACTCTTACGTGATGCTACCAACAGTTACTGTGCTCTATGGCTATAGGGTTGAAAAGAGAATTAGAGAAAATCACTGTCGTTTCCAATCTGTGTTTCATCACAATTTGAGTAGAAAATTTTCTCTTTTTAGCTCACCTGAGCAACATGCTCAAGGTGAGCTTTTGTGATCACCCTGTGTCCGGCGTGCGTCGTGCGTCGTGCGTCGGTCGTCGGAAGTCGTCAACAATTGCTTTAAACATCTTCTCCTCCTCAACCACTGGGCCAATTCTTTCCAAACTTGGCAGGAATGTTCCTTGGGTGACCCTTTTCAAAACTTGTTCGTGAATTTTTGATTCGTCAAAAAATGTGGGCATGGCAGGGCGGGGCTTATCAGACTTAAAGAAATCATTAGGAAATTCTTCAAAAATCTTCTCCTCCTCAACCATTGGGCCAATTCTTTCCAAACTTGGCAGAAATGTTCCTTGGGTGACCCTTTTCAAAACTTGTTCGTGAATTTTTGATTCGTCAAAAATTGTGGGCGTGGCAGGGCGGGGCTTATCAGACTTAAATAAATCATTAGGGTATTCTTCAAAAATCTTCTCCTCCTCAACCACTTGGCCAATTCTTTCCAAACTTGGCATATGTGTTTATTGGGTGACCCTTTTCAAAACTTGTTCGTGAATTTTTGATTCGTCAAAAATTGTGGGCGTGACAGGGCGGGGCTTATCGAACTTAGAGAAATCATGTGAAAAATCTTTAAAAATCAATTATCAGGCCAATTTGAATCAAGCTTGGCAGAAATGTCCCTTGAGTGACTGTTTTCAACACATGCTCATGAATTTTTGATTCGGTGAAAATTGTGGGCGGGCCAGGGTGGGGCTTATCAGACTTCGAGAAATCGTAAGATAGTAATTAAAAAATCTTCTTCTCCTTAACCATTGGGCTGATTCTTACCAAACTTGAAAGGAATATTAAATGGGTGACCCTTTTCAAAACTTGTTCATGAATTTTTGATTTGTCAAAAATTGTGGGCGTGGCAGGGCGGGGCTTATCAGACTAAAAGAAATCTTTAGGTAATTCTTCAAAAGTCTTCTCCTCCTCAACCACTTGGCCAATTCTTTCCAAACTTAGCAGATGTGTTTATTGGGTGACCCTTTTCAAAACTTGTTCGTGAATTTTTGATTCGTCAAAAATTGTGGGCGTGGCAGGGCGGGGCTTATCGGACTTAGAGAAATCATGTGAAAAATCTTTAAAAATCAATTATCAGGCCAATTAGAATCAAGCTTGGCAAAAATGTCCCTTGAGTGACTGTTTTCAACACATGCTCATGAATTTTTGATTTGTCAAAAATTGTGGGCGTGGCAGGGCGGGGCTTATCAGACTTCGAGAAATCGTAAGATGATTATTCAAAAATCTTCTCCTCCTTAACCACTGGGCTAATTATTACCAAACTTGAAAGGAATGTCCCTTGGGTGACCCTTTTCAAAACTTGTTCGTGAATTTTTGATTTGTCAAAAATTGTGGGCTTGGCAGGGCGGGGCTTATCGGACTAGGAGAAATCATGTGAAAAATCAATGGGGGGTATGATCACTTTCAGTGATATTCTAGTTTACAATAATTTAATTTGACATAATACTGACATCTATATTTGTTTACAACAAAATTTATATTGTACACAATCAAATACACGAAGAACTCAGGTGAGCGATATCAGTGCCTTTCAGGCACTCTTGTTATCCAGATGTAATTAATTTGATAAATTTTGTTTATTTGACATTGTTTGAAATGGGATATTTTAATTTTTCTTGACAAATTGAATTCATGATTCTGAGAAAGTATCGTCTGAATTGGTCCTTGTCATGGTGTCCTGAGCATAGAATATTACCTTCTCGGCTGCCAGATCCAGAGTTAACCCTTTCCCAAAAGGCGAAAATTCAGACTTTAACAATATAAAAGCTGTTTCAGAGGACAAAATTAGCATAACTTCATATGGAAATTGTGTATATTTTGGCTCAGAAAATATTGAGGCAAAAGGAGAAAATGCTGATTATTAGCATTTTCTTCTTTTGCCTCAATGTTTTCCCAAGCCTTTTCTACATCAAAACCCGGTCTTGTTTGGGAAAGGGTTAAACTATTCCTAAAACAGCACATATTTATATTATTCCTTAGAGTTAGAAGCTAACTGCAGACAACAAAGTGGATTTTGTCAGATAGAACTGTGTACAATAGTAGCACAAATAATGTTTAAGCAAAAGGAGAAAATGCTCAGTATTTCAAAATGGTATTGATTTGATCACAGTGCATTGATTAATAAGAAATGGATGCTGATGGTTTGGTTAGCATATCAGTCTCCATGTCACTTCATAATTCACATACTGAATGGTGAATACAGTCGTGACGCGTTAATCCGGCCACTTTCGTTTCCCACAGGGTGGTCCGGATTAGCCGTTTTTCCAGATAAACAAATTTTGACAGACGCCGCGGATTTTCTGTAGTTGTTGTTGTTGTATCATTAGGCGCGTCGTTAGAGTCACAGTTGCGTGAATTCTCGTAACCTCAGGGGCGAAAATGGTAGAAACAGATATTTTAAAATATTTTGCGAAGGAATTAGAAATCAATTAATAATTTTGTGTTTAATGTACGTACAGTTTATGAATGTTGAAGTTTGTTTGGTCCGATAATGACAATGTTTGCATACCGACCAACCGAAATCAAGAATGTTCATTTACGTCATCCATATTTCAAGCACTTGCTGACACGTGCTGTTTTTGTAAACATTGCATAGTATGCGTTACCAAATTTGGAAAGCACGCTCTCGCGAGAAAAAATCATGTGATTTGGTTGGGAAAATAAATTGTAATATTCCAACTTTAGCACTAGATTATTCGTAACCGAGAAAACAATTCGTGGGAATTAATAGATCTTGTTATAACACTCGTGAGTATCCACATCTTAACCCTTTCCCTAATGACAAAAATTTAGGGTCTTCCAATTTGGAAGCTGCTGCAGACAACAACAGGCATGTTGTTATAGATAGAATTTGTGTACAAGATAACACAGAAAATATTGAGACAAAAGGAGAAACTACTGGTTATCAGCAGTTTCTTCTTTTGATTCAATATTTTCCCAAACATTTTCAACTAGGGACGTCAAAACCAGGTCTTGTTTGGGAAAGGGTTAACTCAAGATTGTTTTCCCCTCAAACTTAACAAATGTCGATATGCATTGTTACGTGTTTGTACACACGCGTGTGTAATGTGTATTGGTGTGTGCAATCAAGCGTCGCCAGTTAGACACTCGTGTCAAACAGTTAATTGATGTGTTAATCTTATCAAACGAGGTAACAATAGATAGTAATTATCGTGTGCTTCATCCGGATGGCCAACCCTTGATTCGGATTATCGGAGCATATTTGAACAGTTTTACGGTTTTCGTTCCCAATTTTTTCTGTCCGGTTCCGGAACGCGAATTTCTGGATTAAAGTGTACAATTTATGAATAAAAAATCTGTTCCGAAGAAATTATTTCCGGATATTGAATATTCCGCATTAATGACGTCCGGATAAACGCGGCCCGACTGTACTAACTTCATCTTGGGGTTTGCCAAAATGAGGGTTTGACCTGGAAAAGATCATAGACGGCAAGTCATCTTAGAAAATAGAAATTATAGATGTTTTCTTGTTGATAGTTCATAACCTTATAACTACCTATATGTACAGCATTTTCAAGATGACTAGTTTCTGGACAGAATTCAAAAAGCTTAGAACAAAATTATTGTAAGAGCATAATACAATTAAGTGCTTTTACCATAGTTTTACTCTCAATCTTTTGAAATGTTTAGTGAGTAAATGACTCTGACAAGAGGCCAGTACTTACTTATTTCAAACAGCAGAGTGGATAGTTTATGGCTTATAAATGCAATTAGCCCTACATTTCTACTAATTTCTGTTTACTAAGGAATTCCTAAAAGCTCTGGTATTGCCATTAAGGTGGTGCTGGTTTGGAGGTCTGGTCTTGATGCTGCTTTGTACCTAATCTTTGCTTGTTTTATCCCTATTACAAACAAGATCTGCTTTTGATGTCAGTTATGAAAAATGGAAAAATTGAGGCAAAATAAGAACACTGAATACCACAATTTTCTTCTTTTGCCAAAATACTGTCTGTGCTGTTTTGCACTCAGAACCTATTTCAACTTTTATCTTAAAGTGACATTTCAGAATTTTTTGTCATAAATTTTACTGTTATTTTTATCTGAAAGAGCACATTTCCTTATGGAAATTCTGAAAATTTCAAGCCAAAATATTGCGCCGTTTACGAGAAATTTATATTTTTGTGTTAAAATTGAACGAATTGTTGTGGACAACAGTTCGGATTTATATGCAATTTATCGATTATGTCTCAACTTTAAATGCGTGTTTCTCGCTTATTGGCAACAACTTAAAAAAACTAATAGTATTTATACTCATTAGAATAACCAATCTTGGCATCAAGACATACTTCAAAAAATTGAAATTGGAATGAAATGTCCCTTTAACATCTGAACCTGCTGTCAAATTTAGGCTAAAATTTTTCTGTTTGGGAATGGTTCAATCCATTTAATAATAATTACAGAGAACAATAGCCTTAACCCTTTACCAAACAACAAAATTTTAGCCTATTCCAAACTCATAGATGTTGCAAAGGACAATTTTTATTGAACAAAATTTAACATTTTTTGGTCTTTCTTGGTAGAAAACATTGTGGGAAATGAAGAAATTGCTTGTCACAAGCAATTTCTTAATTTTCCACAATGTTTTCCAAAGCTTTTATTTTGTGGGGCGTCCAAAAGTGTCAATGTTTGGGAAAGGGTTAATTCACTTTCGATAACAATGCTGCTGGGTTCTGGTGCATCATTCAAATGATATGCTGACGCGAAACGTAATTGAGAAAATGCTCTGCCAGAAAACACGCTGCTAATGATGTTTACAAAGGTGAAAAAATATTTTTAATGAAAGAAACTTTCTACCATTATTATTGATAATGAGACTCTGGAATAGAATCATGTCTGGCTTTTTAGACAAGGCTAAAATTAACCCCAAGTATCAGACAGCAAAATGGAAAATTTGGTCTGAATTCAAAGCTGATGCAGACAGTAACTTTTTCCCAAACAAGTCATGGTTTGTAGGCCTATCTGTTAAATTACGAAATGCTTAATGTAATCAATGTCAATGCCCCCATAGGGTCGTATTATTTTATGGCCTTGGTTGTCTGTTAGCAACTTGTTTGCTCAAGTCAGACTTATAATATATATAGTTTCATTCGGAATTTGATCAAACTTACCATAATGAATCTCTATGTGGTGTCTGGTTGTGCGTACTTCTTATGCAATTCAGATAACCTTTGCCGTTCTTAAATTATCTGCCTATGAATTTAAAATATGTCCAATTTCACTTACATGTCCTTTTAGATATAGATGTGCCATTTCCAGAATCTCCCGTTTTCAAACCATTCAGGAAGAAAGTTGTTTACTTGAGCTCTGTTATTATTGGTTCGTTAGTTTATTTACAACCACCTTAACTTGATTAACCCCTAGGAAATGGTCAATAAAATCACCTTCAGCGGCAATCAAAGTCATAAAACTTTTCATTTCATTCAAAAGGAATGTTTTAGGTCAAACATTTTACTACTTACTTTGATTTGGTGAACAATGTTTTATGCCCACATAAGGCTTAAAATGCAGCTTTGGATTTGTCTGCTTTTGCCTCTGAAATTAAAGGGACTCTTCAAAACTATTATGTGGAAAAGGCCTTAACCTATTACCAAACTGCAAAATTTTAAGCTTGTCCAAATTCAAAGCTGACTTGCAGACGACAATTTCAACGACAAGTGAATGGAATTTTACGGCTTTTGGTATTTCTTGGTAGGAAATATTGTGGGAAATGAAGAAATTGCTTGTCACAAGCAATTTCTTCATTTTCCACTACATTTTCTAAAGCTATTTCTACTAGGGGCGTCAAAAGGCATCATTGTGTGAGAATGGGTTAAGAAATGAATCATTTGTTTTAATGTCTAGAATCAGAGCCCAAAAATTTGTTTGCCTATAAATTCAAATTTTATCACAATTTGAAATCATCATGTGTGATATTTACTTGTAATTTTATACATTGAGATTTAAAGCTACTATTTCCCAGATTTGGACCCAAAAATTGTCAAATACAAACGAAATGTACACTTTTTAAGCTTTATATGACCTGATTAAATGATTACGAGAAATTATTGAAGCAACGACTCATTTTTTCGCAATTTGATACCAAATTCGTGAAGCGATGTCGAAAGTAGGTCAAAACAGTAGGACATGCGACTTTCTTAAATGACGTCACAACATACATGATGACGTCATATTGAAATTTAAGTATGAATCTCGTTTGAATCATGGTCCGCGCTGTATGCGCATGCGCAACAATTTAAAAATAATTCTAACCCCATCAGTGATGGGGTTGAATTTAGGCTTGGATTCTCCCTAAATTCAGCTATCTGTCTTGTAATTTCGGCTCATTCTCTGTCTGAATCGCATATTATTAACCATCCCGAGGTGGTCAACACAAAAGTTTTGCATATTTTTTCAAAAAATTTCATTTTTTGCAATTTGACCATCTGTTACCGTCGCCCTTTAAACTAAATTATGTTAAAGTATTAAACAATAAGGCTTTGATATAATACCTCTAGAAAAATGCTATTTCTTTCTTTCATACTGATAAGATTTCTAGAATTTACAAGCCTATTTGATATTGAAGATGAATATTATAAATAGAATCTTGAAACTTATCTTTGTTGCATTTGATCATGCATCTATATTATGAATCAAATATTCCGCAGATTTGTTTCTTTGTACCGGATATAAACCAACTTTGAAGCTATTTTTTTGCCAAAATTTTATCAAGATCTGCAACAGAAACGCCTTAGGTTTGAGCAACTGTAACTTCCTGAGGGGTATTCATAGGTGTTATTTTTTTGTAAAAAAAAGAGAAATGTCTGGATTCTTTATAACCTTTTCCAAACATTAAATTTTGGACTAGTCCATAGGAGTGTAACGATACATCGGACTATCGATATATCGCGATGGCGAGCAAGCCGATAGTACTATATCGATGGTCATGTCAAAAATCGATAACTATCGGCGATAGTGACTTCAAATATCGATAGTTTCGATAGTTGAACAACAGGGTCACAAGATGAAAATATTTTGAATTAAAAATACAAACTAACTTTAAAAAATCGTAACATGAGCCCGCAAATCATCACAGAACAGGCTATTTAAATTTGCTAAACACTAAATCTATTCTATTACATTTCATTTCATCGTGAGTATGACTTGTTCAGATAAGTTTCATACTTTTACAATTCCCATTTTGTCCCGATTAATCCAGTCGTGCATTGCAATTGCGGTCCCTTACGATTGTATACATATGCTTAGCGTCGATTCAATAAATAACATAAATACATGACTCGGAACAAAAGAAGCTTTAACCGGATATTCGATGGTATTTGTGTACAAAAATGAAACTCTGATATAATCTACCTTCTTTCTTTGCGAAAGAAATAATAAATTCCGAACTCATTTTAATATTCCAACAACAAGCTTCCATTAATTTTCGGTCTTATCGATGTTGTAACTGTAGTGATAATAAGCTGTTGTTACGAGGACCCGTTATTACGTCGCTTTCATTAAGTTATGGGTGATGCAAAGCAGTTTTCCTAATTGATTGACAGGTAATTGAACCACATCAAACCCAATAATGTCTAATGAAACCGTTAGCCCCGCCCCCGAACTGTACCCGAAAGATTGATTGATATGTAAATGATTAAACACACACGTGACTTTACACGTGACGTTTGTGTCGGCCGACTTCTAAGTACACGAGTGAAGGTCGCCGCGCGGTTCTCAAACGCATCAAAAGCGCCGCTATTTTGGCTATATTAGGAAACACACTTTTCTCGTCATTTCTTCAAGCAATAACCGCTTAACTACCCAATATTTGTAGCCTAGTTAAACCATATCGATTTTCAACTCTACGTAAATCATTTGGGCTGTTGATTTTGACAGTTAAATCTTTCCCAAACATTGCAAACAATTAATTGGATAAGTAATGTTACACATGGATTTATTATGACATGGTAGGCCTATTTTTATCAATACCCGTTAAAATTAAATCTAGTCAAAAGCACTCGTTTTTTTCAATCTACGAAAAATATATCAGATAGAATTTTCAGTAAGCTTTGATCTCGGGAAACTTCAAAACAAATATTTGATAGTTGTTTTGGTTTTGTTCGCTTGTCTGTTAAGATTTTTGGTAGGCTACGAATCCCTTTCATTTTAGCGGCGCCCAAAGTGATTCCCAAGATGAATTTGTAGCAAAAGTTAAAAACACGAACTCCTCTGTCAAATGTTTTTGTTGTTTGTTTGTTTGTTTTTTTTTTCATAGTAAACAAGATCGCATAATGTGATCTATGCAATATTGAACAATTGAATGTAGCAATTTATTAGACCTTGGAACCATTTTACGATCATATCAGATCTCTTTCTTCTTCGAAGTTTTCCGACATGCTGAAAATAAACTCGAATTTTCGGACACTATTCAAAATACTTTCCTTAATAGGACAGCAACAAAAAATAACTAATTTTGTCTGATCATTTCCGCATTTTTCCGTACTTGTTTTTTTTTTTTCTTTTTTTATTTTTGTTTGTTTAAGAATTTTGAGACCCATTTATGGATCCAAATAATTTCGGATGAAACAAAGTCGGTGTCCCTGGCAACATGGCGACTTCAGCGTCTGCATATAATTCTTACTTTTTCCACATTGTTTTCAAAACCCACAATATGTATGTACACTAAATTTAAGTGGTTTATATCTCGGGAATACCAAGGATTCACCAGTGTAGTTTACAGCTTCAGATTTCGGCACAGAAGTCGGTAAATGGGAAACAATACCGTCTTTTGTTCTTTAGGCAATAGTATCGCAATAGTATCGCAATAGTAACTGGCGATATCAATACTATCACGATAGTGGTTTCTGCGATACCAATACTATCGCGATAGTGGATTTTGGCCTCGATAGTCACCCCTACTAGTCCATATTGACAATTGTGTTGCAGACATTACTTGAACTGGTGGCATTGAAAGTAAGATTTAATCAAGATCTTATGATCACCAACCTTCTGTCCAAGTTTTATCTTGATTTGTCAATATTCGTTGTTGTAGGAGTGAAAACGTTCAAAACCAGATATTTTGGACATTCAATGGAAGAGAACTCACAATCTTCTGATTATACTCCCCACCTACGAAGTAGAGGGGTGTATATTGGTTTCACCATGTCTGTCTGTCTGTCCGTCCGTCCATCCGTCGGAAGACTTTCGTTTCCATGCTCTAACTCGAGAACTGTTTGACCTAGGATCATGAAAGTTTACACAGTTGTTGCCCATGACCCAATGAGGTGCCCTATTGTTTTTGGGTCACAACGGTCAAAGGTCAAGGTCACAATTGGACTCTTTTTATGCCCCCGATAGGGAGGCATCATAAATTTGACTTGTCCGTCCGTCCGTCCGTCTGTCCGTCATTCCGTCCAAATACTTTAACATTGGCCATAACTTCCTTATTACTTAACATATTCGCTTCATACTTTACCACAACATTCCTTGGTACATTACCTTTCTGTAGGCACATACTTTGGTGACCTTGACCCCTGGATGACCTTGACCTTGAACATAGATTGGCCATAATCTAAAATCAAAGCGGTGTGGGGGGCATTGTCATCTTACAGTGACAGCTCTTGTTAAAATCCATTTCCATGCTTTAATTCGAGAACCGGTTGACCTACAGGATCATGAAACTTTACACAGATGTTGCCCATGACCCAAGGAGGTGCCCTATTGTTTTTGGGTCAAGAACCGGTTGACCTATAACACTTTTTCAGTTACAAGGCGCTAGTGGGTTTTTTGGTCCGCTTTGCGACATTTCTAGTTCAATCAAACTCATGACAGAAATCTGAGTGAGGATCACCCAAGGATCTATCCTGTGTAATTTGGTTGAAGTCTATGCTGTAGTTCTTGACAAGAACAATGTGAAAGTTCCATAAGGCATTCTAGTTTTAAGTGGAAAGTGATCTGGAACCATTTTCAAGAGGCAGAAATAAAATAGCAATTTCTTATAGAAGCTATTTAGTATACCGGTATGTCAAAATAGCTCTAATTACTTAAATGTAACTGCATGTGTTGGACATACAAAAGTAATAATGCATTTATCAACAAAAATAAGATGGTCAGTTCTCTTGTAGACTTTCGCCCTGCAAACTGCCTCTGCAAACAACCTCTGATTTTGCCTTTCTAAACAATGAAAGAAAAATGCCAAATAGTATTTCGTCGTTGTAAATGCAAAACCTCGTATCTCGTTTTTGGAAAATTTTAAAGGGGAGGGAAACAAGTGTAATAACTTTTTCTCAAACTGAAATGTTTTACTTGAAATTTGGACAAATTGTTCACAAATGATTTGTCATTAATACTGATCAGTAAAAATATCCCAAAACCTGCAAGAATGGTCTTTAACTGGGCACACAAGTTTGTACTTTGAAAATCGCAAGAATCGACATACGAGGTTTTGCATTTACACCGACGATTTGTTTCCTTTTGCATCAATATTTTCAGTGCTATATTAAATTAACACACAAGGTCTGTGCTTATGAATCCTTATATCTTCTACAATAGCTGTGGCCAGTTGCCTTATCTGTCAATGATTTTAATGTATTAACAAGAGGACCATGATGGTCTTTAATCGCTCACCTGAACCTAGTTAGAATGAAAGTTCCAAAGTTGTCAAGTTCAAGATCACATGATTTAAGATGCGAGATCATGATCCAACTGAAAACTGCATTCATAATCTTAAATCATCAATATTTGTGGCTGTTACAGTAAAAACAAAGTTGAAGAAAACAATTCTGTCACAGTCAAGGGCACATAACTCTGTTCTGATGAAGATATTCTCATCAACATTATGTCCAAGGTTCTTTTTTCAAGGGTCAATATTCATTGCTGTTTTAGTTAAAACAAAGATGAAAACGACAATTTTGTCACCGTCAAGGGCACACAACTCTAGTTTTTCTTCTCCAATCAATCTGAAAAATTTTAAAACATTAAAGATCTTATGGTCACCAACATTCACCAAGTTGTGTCTTGCAGATTGGTCTATATTTGTGTTTGTTAGAGTGAAAATAAAGTCGAAAACGGTAATTTTATTAAATTCAAGGGCAAATAACTCTGGTTTCTCTTGTCCAATCATGCTGAAAATTTAGCTCATGTAGGATTTTATGACCACCAACATTGTTGCCAAGTTTTGACTTGTTTGGTCAATAAATGTAGATGCTACAGTGTAAACATAGTGGAAAATGTTGAATTTGTCAAATTCAAGGGCAAATAACTCTAGACTTCCAGCTCCAATTACACAGAAATTCATGCTCATCCAAGATCTTATAGTAACCAACATTGTGGCCAAGTTTTGTCTTGATTGGTCAATAAATGTAGATGCTACAGTGTAAACTAAGTCGAAAACGGCAATTTTGTCAAATTCAAGGGCACATAACTCCAGACTTCCTGCTCCGATCAAATTGAAAATCGAACTCATCCAAGATCTTATGGTTACAAACATTGTGGTCAAGTTTTGTCTTGATTGGTCAATATTTGTAGATGCTAGAGTGGTAACAAAGTCAAAACTAGCATTTTTGACATTCAAGGGCACATAACTCAGGACTTCCCAGTCCAATCTGACCCAAAATCAAACTCATTCGAGAACTTATGGTCATACATGTTTTGACTAAGTTTGGTTAAGATTGGTCAATATTTGTGGGTGCTAGAGTGGTAACACCGAAATGTGGACAGACGGACGGACAGACGTCCAGACGGACAGACGGACAGACGAACGCCGACGGACAAAAAGTGACCACAATAGCTCACCTTGAGCACTTCGTGCTCAGGTGAGCTAAAAAGGGATATATTAACTAATCTTCTGTCCATCCATCCATCTGTCTGTCTATCTGTCCAGAAACAATATTTTCATTACTGAGGGCAGTCTAATTTCATTTTTGTAGAAATACCAATTATTGTTGGTGTCCATCATACATTGTTGTTTTCATTGTTTTCATTATTTCTGAATGACTGGAAGTCTTTCCATAGTTAACACAGCAGTTCATACAGCTGTATACATGTGAAGCTAGAAAAGCCATTGACCAGGGATATGCATGCAATCTTAACTTTCATATGTCTATGGATTTCAGAGATAGATGTAGTCTGCAGACAAAAGGAGAAAATGTTGGGTCTATTGGGTACACCAAAACTAGTGCTTGCTTGAAAAAGGATGTAATTAATCAATTAGTTAGAACTACCATAATGGTCTGATGAAGGAGTCCCCATTGTGTGATGATTGTCCAAATATGGACATTTAATCACTTTGCACCCAGTTATAGGAACTATTTTAGTATCTAAACATTCTTGGTAAATAATAACTGTTATGAACCTGGATGCATTTAATCGTTCATTTCAAGTATAAAACAAGAGATCTTTAGACAAAATTGATATTAGATAGGGGAGATTTGGTATAAATCGGACACAAAACATAGTCTCCGTCAGAACACCATAGATATCGCACTCTCTCGGACAGAC
Organism: Fragum sueziense; assembly: GCA_963680895.1. Classification (NCBI taxonomy): domain Eukaryota; kingdom Metazoa; phylum Mollusca; class Bivalvia; order Cardiida; family Cardiidae; genus Fragum; species Fragum sueziense. The sequence continues at coordinate 15,960,621 of OY804602.1, read as the reverse complement.
AAGCTTCTGAATCAATAACAAACACAATGAAGTATTCCAATTCTACACTAATTTCATTGGTTAAAACAGTTAAAATAAAGCCAAGGCAGAAAATTTTACGAAATAAAGTATACTATCAGAGTAAGGTAAACTCAGACATTGACAAATTCATTGAAGGGGGAATCTCTGACGCATTTAACACATTCCAAAACGATAAAGTTTTGCAATACGCCAATTTGAAAGCTGTTGCAGTCGACATCATTTATGTTGCTAATTCGCGCATGAAAATCAGATAAACATGGAGAAATCATTAGTGTTCGAGTTTAAAATAGCTAAATACGATAATACTTTGGGTAAAGTCAGACACTACGTCACAGAAATGAGTATAAACTTCCCCACACGTCACGATACATGTCACGTGGTGTCATCTTTTCAGGCGCATTCGATTGATGATGCGTTATACCTATAAATACAGCTGATTTTGGGAAATACTTCATAAAGACTCTTTATTTATAAAGAGAAACGTCTGGCTGTCCGAGATTACCCACATGTTCGAGAAATCCTAAATCTCCCCTATTTATTCTTCATATGAATAAGTGAGGACTCACTAGACTTGGACAGGATTAATTTTGATTTTGTAACCTGCAAATAAGTATTAAATTGTAGATATAGTATTTGAACCAAAGACTTAATTCTTTTTCCGAAAAAGAACGCCTAGCTCAACATTTACAATCAGATACGGTCTTTCCGACACTAACTTACAGCACCAATTGGCAACACATTCAAGCAAGGATCAACAGAAAATGAATATTAGTCAATAAATGAAAGATCACATTGGTAATGTGACTATATTAGTTTTATTGGATGAAAGTGAGCTTCATTAATAATAGATACAGATTGCAATATATATGACTGTAAGGGTTGCAATATACATGGCGAAATATAGAGCTACTTTATAAGTCTATCCTGACTGCAAAATATCACAAGTTTCTGTATCTATAAAGTGTTGATACATAAATGTTGTAAGTAAGTATATATTGCTGATCACATTGATGATGTGACTATATGTCATTATTTCTATGGAGTGGAAGCGAGCCCCATTAATAATAGATGGGACTCCTATATGTTTGGTTAACACTTTTCCATTGGCAAAAAGTTTAGACTTTTCCAATCATGTCAAATTGCTGCAGACTACGAATTGAATGGTGACAATAATTGAATTTGTATACAATGTTACAAAGTACAGAAAATATTGAGGTAAAAGATGAAAATGCTGGTTATGACCAGCATTTTCATCTTTTGCCTAAATGTTTTCCCAAGCCTTTCCTCTAAGGAACGTCAAAACCAAGACCTTGTTTGGAAAAGGATAATTTTGTATATGTCTAGGGATCATGCAATGGCTCTGGCCATCAAGATAGCTGTCACTGTTCTGATGTTTTCAGGAAGTTTTTGACAAATATCTTTGAGTGTGAACCCATTACCAAACGGCAACCTTTTGGACTAGTCCAAATTAAAAGATGATGCAGAAGACAATGTAAAATGAATAAAATTTAATTTTTTATTCCACTGTATTGCAAAATTTGGGTATGTTGTTTCACTTGTCAGTCGTGCCAGTCTGTCTGTCTGTCTGTCTGTCTGTATGAAAGCTTAATAATAGCCTTTTCGGGGGCATTCATGTTTCACAAAGGCATCTTGTTTTAGAACTGTAACCTTAAGCAATGCTTTAACCCATTACCAGATGACAAAATTTTGGACTTTTCCAATTTGAAAGGTGTTGCAGACGACAATTTCAAGTTGATTAAATTTCAAAAATCTTTCCAATTTGGGTTAGAAATCATTGTGGAAAATGCAGAAATTGCTTGTCGCATGTCGCAAGCAATTCCTTCATTTTCCACAATGATTTCCCAAGCCTTTTCTTGTGAAGGGGTCAAAAGGCGTCACTGGGCAGTAATGGGTTAAAGCTGTTACCCTGAAAGTGGCTTTATGTAAAAAAGAAGCATTTAGCCTAGAAATGTTTAGTAGCTTCAAGGTCACATATAAAAATGCTAAGTTTGATCCAATTTACTTCAAGCATAAAACGCACCAAAAGCACATTAACAATGGACACTTTTGTTTCACAGAAGTAACAAAAAGGTCATTTAAAATGATGTAAATGCTTTGCAATTCAATGCATGTAAATTAGAAATTAATGTTTAATTGAAAAGGTGTCAAATGTTTTGTATCAGATTGCAGTTTTAATGGAAATGTAATTGAAATAGGTGTGCACAGACGGATTGTTGGTTCAACACATTTTGCAGAAAAATCATTTTATTTTGATTCATTGCAGCCCTGCAGCTCTATTAGTCACCTACATGCAGAAGTTCTGACATAATGATTATCTCAATACCTGTAGTTCCATGTTGGTACAAAATGTTTGTGAATAGCAATGAATTTTGTGCTAAATATAGACTGTGTTTACTGTTATGTTTTGATAAACCGTCGGTGTTGTTATAAAATCTGGTAACTATGGCTTGAATCAAGCCAAAGTTACCAGAATTTATAATAACACCTTAGGAAATACTATTGATTGTCCGAAATTACGTAACTGTTAAGTAAGCGGATTAAATCATTCTATATATTGAAGTTTCCGCAAATAAGCTTCTGCCAAAGAACCAGGATTCCTGTGAGACAGGGGTTCAAGCATACAAGTAGGTCCTTAGTAAGTAGGGGTGTTGGTGTTCTCCTTAAACTGCACAATTCTGACTGAATATTATGAATGGCTTGACAGATGGTAACAATCTGATGACTATGTGACCCTATATGTTTTATTACCCAGCAATAACCCCAAAATAACTTTCTCACATTTTGAACAAATGTATTGATTGTTGATCTGTACTGTGATGGAGACAATCATCCTCCATTACTGTTTGTCATCAGTCTTTTCAAGTAGAAAGTTCTTTATTCATAATCTGCCTAAAAGCCAATTATATAGTTGAGTAAAAGCTTCAAAATTGTTCGCTCTTTGTGAACCTTGAACAATTGTGCTCTAAACATTCAGTGTATCGTCGCTTTTCTGCGAAAACCTCGTATCTGCAGCTTAAAACAAGCTGCAGATACGAGGTTTTTGCAGAAAAGCGATGGTATACAGATTACTCCTCAGCTTGATAGGCCAATCTTACATTATGTCAAAACATTTTTGTCCATCATAGATATGAATGATTGTAATTTTGCAAGGAACATTCGAATATGGTTGAAATTTGAGCAAAAGCCAGAATGACTAAAATTCATGAAAATCGGGCCAAAATTGATAAATGACATGATGACAGTAGTCTGATTGACACAAAATGGTAGCCGTAAAAAGTTAACATATTAGGTATTGGGTGACAGTGTCAAAATTACTAAATGATGAGTAAACACTTGTTTGTGAATCCATTACTCAGTTTCAAATTTCTGGTGTGGATTTCAGGGTTTTGAATTCAGCTTTCATTCATAGCTTAGCTGTAATGTCATTCAGAATAGATTTAGCAGTCGATCAATTTAGAAAAGCTGGTAACAAACTGCGGCGGATCCAGGATTTCTGGGAAAGGGTTCGAAAATAAAAAAGGGGGGTCCATTTTCCTAGTGTTATTGACTGAATCTCTGTATGAAAATAAAATAAATCAGGCTGCAGAACCCCGTCTGGATCCGCCACTGACAAATAATATACAGTTACAAAAAAGAAACTGACAAAATAATTTGAATTGGAGAGATTGACTAGTTCTCGTAGCTGCTGATTTTAAAGGGTCAATGACTAACCATAGTAATAAAATTACAGTAACAATAAAATTGTAGGATATTTTGAGCAAAACTATCACAAGTACATACAAATTTCCATCCACATACAATGGTTTTGAAGTAATTTCTCGATCACTTCTGGATAGTATAAATTCAGGGTATTTCAGTCAGTGTTTCACTGTGAAGAGTGGTGCAGAAGGACTTACAACTGTAATCTTACCACTGTGAATTATTTAAAGTTTTGAAATTATTTTCTGACTTTTAGTTAACCCCTTCCCAAACGACAAAGTTTTAGGGTGGTCGAATTTGAAAGCTGCTGCAGACGACAAATTCAATGTAATCAAAGGTAAAATTTGTGAATACTTTTAGCTCAGAAAACATTGAGACAAAAGGAGAAAATGCTGATCATCAGCATTTTCTTCTTTTGTCTCATTTTTTTCCCAAGTCTATTCTCTTAGGGACGTCAAAACCAGTTCTTGTTTGGGAACGGTTTAGAAAAAATTGTGTTGTTTAACCCATTGTTTTATTGAGGAAATTTCACACTGCTCTAAATTCTAAGATGTTGCAGAAGACAATTTCAAGTAAATGAAATACACAATGTTGGTCTCTCTTGGTAGAAAAAATTGTAGGAAGTGAAGAAATTTCTTTTCACAAGCAATTTCTTCATTTTCCACAATGTTTTCTAAGGCCTGTATCTGTAGAGGCATAAAAAAATTAAGTTATTTACTTAGTGAATGTAATTCTAAGCAATTCCAGTGAAATCAAGTTCCTCATGAACTGCTAAGTTAGTTTGCTTTGACAAATCATAACCTCTACCAAACAATTTTATTGTCTTGGAAAAGGTTTAATTTCAGCAGGTGAAAGTTTTAAACATTTCTTGCATTTTATATGCTTTGCTAAATTAAATGGGTACTTAACCTGTGTAAATTCACATGGCAAAATCTTCACATTTAAATGTTATAAAGTGATCCTTAGAAAAGTCCTTGGATTTGCAGGAGTGCTATAATGTGTGAATATGTAACTGGATTGTAACTTCCTTCTTTTCTTAAAAATGTACTCATCAAATAGTCATACTGAGTATTTATTTGTCTGTCCAACCTTTTGCTTAGAGCGAAAAAGAGCTTTGTTTGGAATATATAAGCCATTGTGAGCAGCATGTAATTCATCTAGAGGCACTTAAACATGTAGTTTTGAATATAAAATTACAGATTTCAGGAAGTTTTTATCAGTGCCGCTGATGATCGAGTCTCTATGGACCAATTAAACTGTATAGTTAGTGGTATTTTACAGGGGATAGTTAGAACGGAGGTAGTCTAGTGCTGATAGGTAGAGCGCATTATTGGAAACCTCAATGAACAGTGAACAAATGCTCTAGTTGTTAGATCTGTTACTTCTTGTTTCTATGAGAATCAATGTTTATTTCTGGATGTTCAAACATAGTTATGAATAAGTAAAAGTTTAAGGCAATTTATGATTTGGACAATTTAGCTAGATAGTTTGTGGTATTCGACAAAAACTTATCACTGCTTCAGTATAGTGCTGATGGGTAGAGCTCATTATTGGAAACCTCAATGAACAGTGAACAGTGAATGAAGGCTCTAGTACAGTAGTACTGTTGTTTAATTTAAGGCAATATTTCATATATTTTGAACCACAATAGGGAACGATTTTATCCTGTAATCTGTGACGTAATTTCGGACAAACAAAGAGTATTTTGTAGGTGTTGTTATAAAATCTCGTAACTACGGCTTGAATCAAGCCGTAGTTACGAGATGTTATAACAACACACACGGTTTATCAAAACATAACGGTAAAATAAGTCTATTTTAAGCACAAAATCCATTGCCATTGAGCAATAATAGTTCATGGTGTTAAACAATTAAAACTGCTTCAGTCTAGCTAGTGCTGATGAGTAGAGCTCATTATTAGAAACCTCAATGAACAGTGAACTCTAGTAGTGATATTTGTTCTATTTGTAATTAAATTGAAGGCTAGAATAGGGAACAATTTTATGCAGTTAACTGTGATGTAATTTCGGACAAAAAAAATTAATAGTATTTCGTGGGTTTTGTTACAAAATCTTATAACTACGGCTTGATTCAAGCCGTAGTTACGAGATTTCAAAAGAAAACCAACGGTTTAACAATAAACGGCAGTAACTCCAGTCTATTTTGAGCACAAGATTCATTGCCATTTAGAATATAGTTAAATGTGATATTTGTACTGTTTGAAGCACTGAGAAGTTGACTTATCGCAGTTTCACTTTGTGATATTTTTTTGCAGTTATTACCGTACTGTGTCAATGTAACGCTGATTGGTAGAGCTTATTATCAGAATGCTCAATGAAGCTCTAGTTCTATATATTATTATGTTAGTTGTATGTGTTGTTTGTATGAGTAGGCAACTTTATTTCTGGATATTACAAAGTGATGAATAAGATAAGTGTTCAGGAAGTTTTTAACCCTTTCCCAAATGACAAAATTTTAGTCAGGTCCAATTTGAAAGTTGCCGCAGACGACAAAATGGACATTGAAAAAGAAAGGATTTTTGTACAATATAGCTTAGAAAATATTGAGGCAAAAGGAGAAACTGCTGGTTTTCAGCAGTTTCTTCTTTTGTCTCAATGTTTACCTAAGCCTTTTCTACTAGGGACGTCAAAACCAGGTCTTGTTTGGGAAAGGGTTAACTTGAAGCACAATTTCAATGGTTCAATTGTCCACAATAGTGCTATTTCACTGTTATTATAGAATATTTTCCTGGTTATATTGTACACATATCTGTAACAACATGAATTTTTGTCACCTGCAGCAGCTTTGAAATTGGAACTTTCTCGATCTTGCCACTTGGGAAAGGGTGATTGTTACATTCTGGATTTGGTAGGTCACATATATTGTACAATGAAACTGATGATTCCATGGATAGAGTACAGAATTTATGATCACATTTCATGATACTTAATTGCCATGATAAAATTTCTGTGGAAACCAATTAGTTTAATTCTTAATTACATGGGAGGTCAAATAATGAATAGAGAACAATTACTTGTATTATTCTCATGACATTGCTGAATTCTCCAAGGTATTTTATTGTCTAAAATTAAGAGTTTGTTGATTCCATTTATTCTGAGACACCAGCATTAATTTAGTCCATATGACCTTATCTGTTGAGTGGAATGTCAATCAATCAATCAATCAATCAATCAATCAATCAATCAATCAATCAATCAATCAATCAATCAATATATTAACCAATTAATCATCAAATCAATCTATTAACCAATTAATCAACCAATCAATCAATCAATCAATTAATCTATTAAACCAATTAATCAATCAATCAATTAACCAATTAATACCAATCATTTAATCAATTAATATCTCTTGTCTTTCATGGTAATGATAGGTTCTATGTATGTCTTCAATGTGTTGCAGATCCGTTTCAGATGTTTAGTTTTTGGATGTGATTGTGGAAGGATCTCTCTCTGATTTGACTAGAGCATTGTCATTGCTAAAAGCTGTACCTGTCTCATGGAAAAAAGTGTAAAAAAAATAAATAGATAAAGATAAGAATTTGTTCCTAAAGGACAAACGAACTTACAGCAGAATGGTGCTTCTGACCATGCATTTGTGTTTTAATGCAGCTAGGCCTTCATGTTGAATTATGGTACCTAAATTTAAGCTTGAATCTTGGAATTTATCGTCGCTTTTCTACGAAAAACTCGTAACTGCAGCTTGTTTTAAGCTGCAGTTACAAGTTTTTTGTAGAAAAGCGACCTTATTTTGAAACCTTCTATAGATGTTGCGCAATGTTTAAGTCTACCTCTCATCCAAGAGAAAGAACTTGATTATCCCGGAAAGTTAACAATGAATCTCCAGTGTTTAACCTGTAGGGGTCTGGCTTTTCACTTTTGTGGTTTGATTATTGATAAGAAGTGAATGAATAATCTCTTGGCTCCAAAACTCATGTTGATGTGTCATACTTTAAAAACAGATGGGTAATTTTACCTGATATTTAAGCAGCTGCTGTTTTAACCCTATTCTTTACAACTTCTTAGAACTGTCCTAATCATTAACAGAAATGTAAAAAGTGCTTGTTGAGAATGTTTAGTAGGTCATTTTGTATTAGACAAAAATTTATCTATTATGCTTTGATCATCAATCAAATTGGCCTCTGGTCTTAAACATTTTGGAAAGGCTTTACAAAATGTCTGTCACTAGTAGCTATATAGCTTTAGTCCCATTGTTAATTTAGAAGAAATGTCTGTGGATGTAATATTTAGAAAAGAAAATTCTCAGCTTTTCGACAATCATAATAACAGTTTAACTTCAGTGGAAGGCTTCAATTGAATCAATCCTAATTTGATTCCAGTTATGTAAAGAGATATTGGGCAGAGATTAGGCCACATTCCTCCAGTTTTAACGGGCCTCAATGGAGTGCTAATGGATCAGATTTTAGACTTCAAAACATCAAACGTAAAGAGAATATGTACTTTAGGAGGAATTTTTATGTCCTGTTTCGGAAGTTGGATGTAGGTTTCCTCTCATCAAAACTTTTGGAGGAAAAGCTTAATTTTATATTTTACATATTTTTGTGGTGATCTTTATTAAGGACTTAATTTTCAGTTTGCTAACTCAAGAAAGATTGACAGTCGACCATGTCACTTTCTGTATATTCTTGATTTATTAGGGTTTGTCGTTTTCAGCTGCTATGGTCATTTTGCGGTGGCTGGATTCCTGGTATTTCTCTAACCAGAACTACTACAATATCCAAGACGAGCTTCCTGCTGCTCTCTCACAACCATTGTTGAGAGACTTTAACCAAATGTCAGAATGGATACTGGCCTAGCCGGGGATTCAAACTCACAACCCTAGATTGAAAGACTCTAACATTACAGACTGAGCTATCCTTAGTTATTCTGAAGTCTGAGCTGTTGTAGTATTATGAGGCAATATTCCATGATATACTATTACCACACAATGACTCTTTTTGACTCCACACAAAATAATGATCATGGAAAACATCGTGGAAATGAAGAAATTTCTTGTGACAAGCAATTTCTTCATTTCCCACAATGTTTTCCACCAAAAAAGACTTAAAAATTAAAAATTCTATTCACTAGAAATTGTTGTCTGCGGGATCTTTCAATTTGAACCGCCCTAAAACTTTGCCGTCTGGTAATGGGTTAATGTAACTGTGACTTCTGTCAATTAGCTTCCTTTTCATTTGACAATCGACACACTGGAGGAAGACTGGATACCCTACATGGAGATATAATTATGTTGAACAGCGTGAAATTGAAGTTATGAATTATCAATGATAATTGCCGTGCATGACGTGATGTCTGTTCACTGTTCCTTTCCTGATTTACGAAATATATACGAGGGCCCATCAATAATTTCGCGAACTAATTCTACTATTCAGTTACCCGTTGACGTATTTTCACGAAAATTGGTATGCTTAAAGCTCATTCAATTTCCAACCGGCTCATCTTATTAGAAAACGATGACGTCACAACATCATGACGTCATCGAATATTATGACGTCATGTCAATAGTGTTTGTTTAAAAATGACGTCATCTTGCATTTTTGAGCAACTCCTTATGATAAAGTTTTATGTATATCTCAAAAATTCCTCTGCAGACATCCATGAAACTCTACATGTATTGTAAAAAGACATATGTTTATCGAATAACGTTATTTGAAAGTGGAAACGACTCTGCAGAGACGGTAGAGAGATAGGAGAAAATGAGTGATTTTACTAGCAGACCGGAGACTATAAAGCTGAGAAGAAATCATCTAAAATCCTAGAATTTTTTCTTGAAAATTGAAAATTAGGTGTTCAAATAGTAATAAGACACTTGGGTGATTTGTATGATACAGCTAAGGGCAGTATGACCAGTAATCTCGGAATGCGCCGTGCATCGGCAGGACGGGTATCGCACTGGCCGCTTCCAGGCCGAATGGGGCAGGAGGTAAAAAGGCGTCGTAAATAATACCAAAATTATAATGATGACCGCCACAACTTTGCGAATCAAATAAATACATGTGACATGACATTGATGCATCGTTATTGAGTCGGAAAGTAAAGAACAAATTCAATTTGGAATCATTATTCTTCATTCTCACTCACAAAATCATTGATTTCCAGATGTGCCGGTGAGACAAATGTTATCATTTTCATCGATATTCGAGGAATCAAACTGAAACTTTTTATGTCCATATAAAGTCGAATAAGTACTTATTATTTTGCAGCAGTAATCAAATCTGATCTGCCACCGGCTTTAATGAGACAGCGCGCAAAATTATAAGTTCCAGAATTCTGCGGCGCTATGATATTGCGTCGCGCCATAGCTAACGCGTTAAAAGTCAGGTATCGTGAAACTGATTATAGAAATATTACCAAACCCTCTGCACCGCACAGATTATGCAATTTGCGACTTCTAGTTATTTCCAAACCTTAAAAATAACTTACGGGGTGAAAATAGTGAGTAAAAAGAAGAGATTGGGTGTGACATTTACAAATGTTGGCGAGACATGTCACGTGACGGGATGCAGCACGTGCCACGGGCGTGGGTCAAGAGGTGGAATGAATGCAAACTGTTCAAGGGATATTACTTTTATAAGTATTTGATAATGTTTCTAAGTTTATCAACGTATTTTTCTGATATAAGATTAGTTCGCGAAATTATTGATGGGCCCTCGTAATACAATTTCAAGATGAACTAAATGTTGAAATAAATGTTGCAAAGGACAGAATAAATTGTGCTGGAAATTTGACAGTCTGTGCATAACAATATTAAAAAGGAAAAAAACTTGAGGAAATGGTAGAAAATGCTTGAATTTTTGTTTGATCAATATGTTTTCCGAAGTTGTCTCTGATAATATGGCATTGTTTGGGAAAGTGTTAAAGATGTCCCCTTGGATGATATCATACAAATAAAGAAGCAGGTACCCAAGTTGCAGCAATGATTGCATATGATATTGAAATTAGCCAGGATCTGGAAAAATGTCCCTTAAGGCTTTTGAGCCCAACATGGTTCAAGATCAGCCTGCGTATACACGCAGTCTGATCAGGAACCATGTTGTTCTCAAATAGCTTCTTCATGGTCAGTAGCATCCATATGAGAGTAGCATGGATCCCAGTCAGACTGCACTGGGACACAGCCAGATGTTGAAACACAGTTGTCTTAAATGCTATAAGGGACGTTTTTCCAGATCCTGGCTCAAATGCATGTCTGAGCCTTTCAATGCTATCTGAGATCACATCCATTTAACCCTTTCCCAAACAAGACCTTGTTTTGACTGGAACTCTGTTTTGACATCCCTTATAGAAAATTGGCTTGGGAAAACATTGAGACAAAAGAAGAAACTGCTGATAGCCAGCAGTTTCTCCTTTTGTCTCAATATTTTTTCTGTGCTAAAATATACACAAATCCTGTGTTTATATATTCACACCATTTTGTCGATTGCAGGGGCTTTCAAATTGGACCGCCAGAAAATTTTGTCGTTTGGGAAAGGATTAAAGTTTAAAACAAAAGACATTACTGCAGGTGTCTTACTTATGCTGCAACAATTGCTGCAAATATTGCGGACATCAAAATCTTTGTGTTGACTGTATTATAAGTTATGGGAAAAAAATTGTAAGGACTTTTCAGACAAACAATTAAAATAAGTGCAACTTTATCTGGAATAGTGTCAAAATGTATAGACAAATTATAGCATTATTTTCAATTGGTAAAACGTTAATTGGTCACAATATTTAAATTATATCCAACTATACCGGATATTAAAATCTTGTCCAGAAGGTGTGGAAAAGATTGTGAAACAACAAGATAACATGCAATTTTAATCGGTTCACGGAAATGGCATGGTTTTAGAATTTCCAGGAAATAACTTGCAAAAATGAAATCTATATCAGGATAATCAAAAACCTTAACCCTTTCCCAAACAAGACAGTGTTTTGACATCCTTATTGAATTAGGCTTTGGAAAACATTGAGGCAAAAGAAGAAAAAATAATGCTGATAATTAGCGTTTTCTCCTTTTGCCACAATGCTGTCTTTGCTATATTGTAGACAAATCCTAACTATCTTTAATTTATCAATGTCCTCTGCAGCAGCTTTTCTAATTGGTATTGTCATAATTTTTGCCGGTCGGGAAAGGGTTAAATATGGAATTGGATATTTCTAGATATTGCTTATGAAATGTCTATCATACAGATTTTAAAAGAGATAACGAATATGTCTCTTCAAAACTGAATAGTATAATTGTTTATGATAAACAAGATGTTTTGCATGCTCATTGAAATCATTTAAATGAGTACCAACGGCATGGGGATTACATTAGAATGCCAAAACAATTTAATCCTTTACCTTCTTTAATGTGTTCATATTCTTGCATAGAATTAGGAACTATTCGATAAATACAATGTATCATAACATGACTAAATGAGTGAAATATTTGTGAGTGACATTGGATATTAATTGTGAATTATTCATCGATATTAAAATGGCAGCTAACAATCGGGATTATTATTACGGACGTAGAAATGGGAGCGTTGATCGTCCAGCAAGTACGGGTATATACTATTCTGCGTGGGAATCGAAACTTCACGAACTTATGGTAAGTTGGAATTAGAACACTTTGTTTGCAGGTAGCCTAAACAAGGAAAAACCTGCAAAATTTGACTTTTTGCATACTTTTCAGTTGTGACGGTTAGAGCTAACCTTAACTCAGTTGTTATTGTGATTGCTCATTTCCACTTATTGGCGCCTTTTGACATAAGATACAAAAATTTAGAAAGCATTGTGCGAAATGAAGAAATTGCTTGTGACAAGCAATTTCTTCATTTCCCACAATGTTTTATGCCAAGAAATGCCACAAAAGATAAACTTTCACTCTGTTGTATTTCTGGTTCACACCTTTGAATGCAGATCAGTCTAAAATTTTGCTGTCTGGTAACGGGTAAATGTTATCTTTGTAGCAATTATTGTGAAGGAGACAATTAATCAAGGTATCTGGCAAGATTATAGGCTCCTGTACAAATTGTTTATTATATACAAAATATTATAACAGTTCTGCTTCTATATACTTTGTCTAGAAGAGATATAGGTCAATGGAGTCCCATTAATTGCTACTTTTCAGATGCTTTGATCACAAATTTAGCAAAGTGGATCTCCAGGTATTTTAAAATGCATCAGACACATCTATTTGTTGATCATTTATGAGATTGATCCCCAATTTATTAGCTCTGCTTTTTGGAGTCAGTATTAATTGCTGATGCAATTATTCCTGCAGTATCTGTTACTGTCCGCTTTGCTTAATACTTGGCAGAAGTGTACATTAGGACCCGCAGAATGTGTAGGACGCAAATGTCGTGAAAATCTGATCAATAACATTTATAAATGTCATATCATTTCAATAACTGCTATTTTGACGTAATCTTCCACAGAAACAGCCTTCTAGTAAGACTAGTATGTCTAAGATTTGAGTGTTAGGTAAAAATCTTTTCAATTAGCTGTACCAAAACTCTAGAAATTCCTACTGAATGACCTGTTATTTCCAGGAATAAGCTATAATGGGCAGTTTTGATCTCCGCAAACATTGAAGTAAGGTGATTCTTGAGCGATAAGAAACCCATAAAACCTCTCTATTATCAATAATACACTAGTATTTACTGGCAACTCCCATTTATATTGTTTCTCTGTACTGATAGTCAAAGACTTAGTAATCTAATGGTGCCAATGACCTAGCTGTTAACCCTTTCCCAAACTAAACCAGGTTTTGATATCCCGATTAGAAAAGGCGTTGGAAAACATTGAGGGAAAAGAAGAAAATGCTGACCTTTAATGAGATTCATGTGACTCCGGAACTTTTCTTTTCTTTTTTATACGCCGCCGGATGCGGACGTATATTGGCGTCATCTTCTCCGTCTGTCCGTCCGTCCATCCATCCGTCCGTCCGTCCGTACGTCCGTACGTCCGTCCACTTTTCTTGTCAACGCAACTCCTCCTAAGTTTCTGGCTGGATCTTCTTGAAACTTGGTCAATGTTATCACCTCAATTGGTAGATGTGCATGAAGGAAGGATTTTATGGTTCATCGATTTTTGCCGGAGTTATGTCCCTTAAAAACTTAGTCTCTGGGGCTTATTGAAATTGCAGCCTTGTCAACGCAACTCCTCCTAAGTTTCTGGCTGGATCTTAATGAAACTTGGTCAATGTTATCACCTCAATTGGTAGATGTGCATGAAGGAAGGATTTTATGGTTCGTCGATTTTTGCTTGAGTTATGCCCCTTAAAAACTTAGTCTCTGGGGCTTATTGAAATTGCAGCCTTGTCAACGCAACTCCTCCTAAGTTTCTGGCTGGATCTTTATGAAACTTGGTCAATGTTATCACCTCAATTGGTAGATGTGCATGAAGGAAGGATTTTATGGTTCGTCAGTTTTTGCCTGAGTTATGCCCCTTAAAAACTTAGTCTCTGGGGCTTATTGAAATTGCAGGCTTGTCAACACAACTCCTCCTAAGTTTCTGGCTGGATCTTAATGAAACTTGGTCAATGTTATAACCTTAATTGGTAGATGTGCATGAAGGAAGGATTTTATGGTTCATTGATTTTTGCCAGAGTTATGCCCCCTTCAATCTTAGTCTCTGGGGCTTATTGAAATTGCAGTCTTGTCAACGCAACTCCTCCTAAGTTTCTGGCTGGATCTTCTTGAAACTTGGTCAATGTTATCACCTCAATTGGTAGATGTGCATGTAGGCAAGATTTTATGGTTCATTGATTTTTTCCAGAGTTATGCCCCCTTAAAACTTAGTCTCTGGGGCTGAAACTTGGTGGATGTTATTACCTTAATTGGTAGATGTGCATGAAGTAAGGATTTTATGGTTCATTGATTTTTATACGCCGCCGGAGGCGGACGTATATTGGCGACATCTTCTCCGTCTGTCCGTCCGTCCATCCGTCCGTCCGTCCGTCCATCCGTCCGTCCGTCCGTACGTACGTCCGTCCACTTTTTAGCTCACCTGAGCACGAAGTGCTCAAGGTGAGCTATTGTGGTCACTTTTTGTCCGTCGTCCGTCTGTCCGTCTGTCCGTCCGTCCGTCCACAATTTCGTGTTTACACTCTAGCATCTACAAATATAAGCCAATCTTGACCAAACTTGGTCAAAACATGTATGGCCATAAGATCTCGGATGAGTTCGATTATGGGTCAGATCGAGCTAGAAAGTCAGGAGTTATCTGCCCTTGAATGTGAAAAATACTTAGTTTTGACATTGTTTACACTCTAACATCTACAATTATTGATCAATCAAGACAAATCTTGGACATAACATTGCAGACCATAAGATCTCAGATGAGTTCGATTTTCAGTCTGATCTGACCAGAAAGACGAGAGTTATGTGCCCTTGAATTTGACAAAATTGCCATTTTCGACTGATTTTGACCTTGTTTACACTCTAGAATCTACAAGTATTCATCAATCAAGACAAAACTTTGACACAATGTTTGGGACCATGAGATCTCGGATGAGTATGATTTTCAGTCTGATCTGATCAGAAAGTCGAGAGTTACTTGCCCTTGAATTTGACAAAATTGTCATTTTTGACTGTTTTCGACGACGTTTACACTCTAGAATCTACAATTATTGATCAATCAATCCAAAACTTGGACACATTATTGGGGATCATAAGATTTCGAATGAGTTTGATTTTCAGTCTTATCTGATCAGAAAGTTGAGAGTTATGAGCCCTTGAATTTGACAAATTGCCGTTTTTGACTGTTTTCTACCTTATTTACACTCTAGAATCTACAATTTTTGACCAATCAAGACAAATCTTGGACACAAGGTTGGAGACCATAAGATCTCAAATGAGTTCGATTTTCAGTCTGATCTGACCAGAAAGATGAGAGTTATGTGCCCTTGAATTTGATAAAATTGCCGATTTTGGCTGTTTTTGACATTGTTTACACTCTATAATCTACTATTATTTATCAATTAAGACAAAACTTGAACACGATGTTTGAGACCATAAGATCTTGGATAAGTTTGATTTTCAGTCCGATCTGATAAAAAAAGTGGAGAGTTATGTGCCCTTGAATTTGATCAAATTGCCGTTTTCGGCTGCTTTAGACCTTGTATACATTCTAGAATCTACAATTATTGACCAATCAAGACAAATCTTGGACACAATGTTGGATATCATAAGATCTCGGATGAGTTTGATTTTCAGCCTGATCTGACTAGAAAGTCGAGAGTTATGTGCTCTTGAATTGACAAAATCACTGTTTTCGGCTGTTTTTGACCTTGTTTATACTCCAGAATCTACAATTATTTATCAAACAAGACAAATCTTGGACACAGTGTTGGACACGATGAAATCTTGGATGAGTTTGATTTTCACAATGTTATTGATCATAAGTTCGTTTTCAGTCTTAAAGTCATAAATATTTTTTGAATTGAAGAAAAGTTTTGCTTATATAATTTTGGTTCAGGTGAGCGATATAGGACCATCATGGTCCTCTTGTCTTGTCAACGCAACTCCTCCTAAGTTTCTGGCTGGATCTTCTTGAAACTTGGTCAATGTTATCACCTCAATTGGTAGATGTGCATGAAGGAAGGATTTTATGGTTCGTTGATTTTTGCCTGAGTTATGCCCCTTAAAAACTTAGTCTCTGGGGCTTATTGAAATTGCAGCCTTGTCAACGCAACTCCTCCTAAGTTTCTGGCTGGATCTTCTTGAAACTTGGTCAATGTTATCACCTCAATTGACCAAACGCCAATCGACAGATCGCTCCGCCCAACATAGAATTTAGAACAAACAACGGGGATGTGATCGTTAATAGGGAACAATTTTATCCAGTTAACCGTGACGTAAATTCGGACAAATATAATAGTATTTTGTAAGTGTTGTTATAAAATCTTGTAACTACGGCTTGATTCAAGCCGTAGTTACGAGATTCTATAACAACACCTACGGTTTATCAAAACATAGCGCATAACCTAGTCTATTGTTAGCACAAAATTCTTTGCCATTGGCATGTCGATTGTTTTGATTGTCAGTCGATAAATCGATACAATAACACGTGCAACGAAGAACAATTGGGGCATGACATTTTTCTGATTGCCCATTGGCTAATCGATGTTTTTGATTGACAGTCGGCGTTTGGTCAATTGGTAGATGTGCATGAAGGAAGGATTTTATGGTTCGTTGATTTTTGCCTGAGTTATGCCCCTTAAACTCTTAGTCTCTGGGGCTTATTGAAATTGCAGCCTTGTCAACGCAACTCCTCCTAAGTTTCTGGCTGGATCTTCTTGAAACTTGGTCAATGTTATCACCTCAATTGGTAGATGTGCATGAAGGAAGGATTTTATGGTTCGTTGATTTTTGCCTGAGTTATGCCCCTTAAAAACTTAGTCTCTGGGGCTTATTGAAATTGCAGCCTTGTCAACGCAACTCCTCCTAAGTTTCTAGCTGGATCTTAATGAAACTTGGTCAATGTTATCACCTCAATTGGTAGATGTGCATGAAGGAAGGATTTTATGGTTCGTTGATTTTTGCCTGAGTTATGCCCCTTAAAAACTTAGTCTCTGGGGCTTATTGAAATTGCAGCCTTGTCAACGCAACTGCTCCTAAGTTTATGGCTAGATCTTAATGACACTTGGTCAATGTTATCACCTCAATTGGTAGATGTGCATGAAGGAAGGATTTTATGGTTCATTGATTTTTAGCTCCACTGGCCTTTCAGGCCAGCGGGCTATTGTCATGGCGGTGTGTCCGTCGTCCGTCCGTCCGTCCGTGCGTCCGTAAACTTTTTCTTTAAAAATCTTCTTCTCAAAAACTACTGGATGGATTTCAACCAAACTTCACAGGAATGATCCTTGGGTGATCCTCTCTCAGATTCCTTCAAAGGATATGGATTGAACCAGAATAAGCTGAGTTATCTGCCCTTGAATGTCAGAAATAGCAGGTTTTGACTTTAGTTTTCTTCTGAAATCTACAAATATTGAACAATCAAGACAAAACTTTGACAGAATGATGCTGACTACAACATCTTGCCTTGGTAAAATTTTCAGCTTGATCTGAACTTTACATCATGAGTTATGTGCCCTTGAAATTGACAGAATTGCCATTTTCGGCTGTATTTTGACTTTGTTTTAACTCTAGCAACTACAAATATTGACTAAACAAGACAAAACTTTGATAGAATGATGCTTACTATAAGATCTTGTTTTGGTAAAGTTTTCAGCTTGATCTGAATTTTATAGCATGAGTAATGTGCCCTTGAAATTGCCAGAAATTGCCATTTTCGGCTCTATTTTGCTGCTTTTGACTTTATTTTTACTCTAAAATCTACAAATATTGACCAATCAAGACAACACTTGGACAGAATATATATAAGCATTATATGCTGCCTGAGTGTAATTTTCAGCCTGATCCGAATCTTACATCATGAGTTATGTGCCCTTGAATTTGACAAAACTGCCTTTTTCAACTTTGTTTTCACTCTAACAACCACAAATGTTAACCAATCAAGATGATTCTTGGAAAGAATCTTGTTGACAACAAGATCTTGCTTATGTGTAATTTTCAACATGATCACACAATGTTACAATCTGAGTTATGTGCCCTAGAAATTGACAAAATTTCAGTTTTTCCACTCTTGAAGCCACAAATATTGACTAATATAGGCAAAATTTGAACAGAATGATAGTGACCATAAGATCTCGCATGTGTTTAATTTCTGATTTGATTTTAAATATACATACTGAATTATGTCCTTGAATTTGGCAAAATCACAGTTTTCAATTTTATTATCGCTCTAACATCCCTAAAATATTAGTCAATCTTTTACTTTCTTTTTGCATTGACCACATGATTGCTGCTTTTGACTTTGTTTTTGCTGTAAGAACCACAAGTATTCAAAAATCTAGTAAAAACTTGGATTTAATATTAAAAGAAATTCAGGCCTGTGGAGCGACTCAAGACCTTCAGGTCTTTCTAGTTGCCACAGTTATGCCCCCTTAAAACTTAGTCTCTGGGGCTTATTGAAATTGCAGCCTTGTCAACGCAACTCCTCCTACGTTTATGGCTAGATATTAATGACACTTGGTCAATGTTATCACCTCAATTAGTAGATGTGCATGTAGGAAGGATTTTATGGTTCATTGATTTTTGCCAGAGTTATGCCCCCTTAAAACTTAGTCTCTGGGGCTGATTGAAATTGCAGCCTTGTCAACAAAACTTCTAAGATTCTGACTGGATACTAATGAAACTTGGTGGATGTTATTACCTTAATTGGTAGATGTGCATGAAGTAAGGATTTTATGGTTCATTGATTTTTGCCTGAGTTATGCCCCCTTCAATCTTAGTCTCTGGGGCTTATTGATATTTCAGCCTCGTGAACGCAATTCCTTCCAGGTTTTTGACTGGATATTTATAAAAACCTTTTTGTGAACACATTTTTTTTTACAGGTTTTTGTGTGAATATTTATAAATCCTTGTCAAAGTCATTTTTTTGTCTCAAGTTTTATAAGTGGCGGCTTATATTGTGACCATGGCACTCTTGTTGCCTGAATTATGCCCCCTTCCATCTTTTTTTTTTTGTCTCAAGTTTTATAAGTGGCGGTGTATATTGTGACGATGGCACTCTTGTTGATATATTGAGGACAATTTTAGATCTTGCTACTCGTTAAAGCCATCTCTAATTGTGATATTTCATGATGTCATTAGAATTGTCAATTACAGTTCATAATGACATATCTGTAACCAGTGGAGTCCTGATTTTAGATGTTAACCCTCTCCCAAAGTAGACCTGATTTTGTTGTCCATAATTGAAAATCGCTTGAGAAAGCATTGATGCAAAAGAAGAAATTTTTGTATTGAGGACAATTTTAGATCTTGTTACTTGTTAAAGCCATCTCTAATTGTGATATTTCATGATGTCATTAGATGTCAATTATAGTGTTCATAATGACATATCTGTAACCAGGAGAGTACTGATTTTAGATGTTAACCCTCTCCCAAAGTAGACCGGGTTTTGATGTCCCTATTTGAAAAGGGCTTGAGAAAACATTGAGGCAAAAAAAGAGAATGCTGATAATCAGCATTTACTCCTTTTGCCTTAATATTTGCTATGCTATTATTGTACACAAATCCTATTTTGTAGCAGCTGTTGAATTCAACGAACCTAGAATTTTTCTGCTTGGGAAAGGATTAGCCCTCTAATGACAAAATTTTTGGACTTATATATCCATATTGAGTGGAGATGCTATAAACAAAATCCTGCTACTCTTTTGAATAGTGTTGAATATGTTTTAGGAAAAGGTGAAAATGTGTTGATAAATCTTGAAAGCATAGAAAGAAAAGAAGAAAACAGAGAAAAGATAGCCAACAATTTCTCCTTTTGCCTGAATATTTTATTCGCTATATCCATAGCAACTTTTGAAATTTATATATAGATCACCCATGAAATTGGTCATTTTGGAAAGAGATAAATAATGATGAAAGATTCATGAACTTCGTGAGATCTCTCTCTAGCATGTCGCTGATAGTCTGCTAGCATTGCATGTCTTTTGACATCCATTCTAATAATGTGTCGATTCTTTCAATGATTTTTCGGAGGAAAATTTATTAAGATGGAAAAAAATATCTGTCACACGAATTAATGTTTATGGTCAACCTCAACCCCTTATTGGAATAAATGGATTCAACAAAATCATTAACAAAATTAATGACCAAAAAAAAAGTTAAGATGTGTTCAAATAGAAAATTATTTTTAAACACTGCACTCAGTGCAAAACAATCTCGTATTTTGACATCTTTTACAGAGGAGGCAGAAAGTATTGTGGCCAATTTAGGAGAAAATGCTGATCTTGAGCATTTGCTTATTAAAGTAAACTAAAAAAAATTCGTCATTCCCTGAATGTTATTATCGTCATAAATGAATATGATGCTTAATTAAACTTGCATCAATGTTGAAGATACCAGGTACTTTGTGGAGTCAGAATTTTTAATTTCAAGAATTAAAAGCCCCCTTTCTTCATAATGTGAGGCGCAAGATATATATTGCGGTGGTTACAAATAATAAACAGTCCTTAAAGGGACATTTCATTCCAATTTCAATTTTTTAAAGTATGTCTAGATGCCAAGATTGGTAATTCTAATGAGTAGAAATACTATTAGTTTTTTAAAGTTGTTGCCAATAAGCGAGAAACACGCATTTAAAGTTGAGGCATAATCGATAAATTGCATATAAATCCGAACTGTTGTCCACAACAATTTGTTCAATTTTAACACAAAAATATAAATTTCTCGTAAACGGCGCAATATTTTGGCTTGAAATTTTCAGAATTTTCATAAGGAAATATTCTCTTTCAGATAAAAATAAAAGTAAAATTTATGACAAAAAATTCTGAAATGTCACTTTAAATGTTGGAAATCTTTCTGGTTAATGATGGCATAGCTGAATTTATAAATAATTGACATGACAAACGGCCAAATCAGAAATATATAGTCACTTAGTCTGTTTTATAAGACATATGTATGATATCAGTTTGTTAAAAAAATTGAAGACCCATTAGTCCTATTTTATCATGCCAATGGTAGAATTGATATATAGAATGATTATATAAACAGTTTGAAATCTTTCCTCCGGTTAATGATGTTATAGCTGAATAAATAATTGACATGTGTAATCAACCAATTCCGAGATATCATCGAGATGTCTGGTTGTTGCTGGGCTCCTGTAAGAAACAGAAACAGAAACATCCCAGTTGGTCTAATCCCATTTCGTCTAATACATAAAAATATTAGATTAGACGAAAAATTCCCATTTCGTCTATTACTTTTTCAGACCTTGATTCAGGTCCTAAAAATCTTAAATAAAAAGACATTATTAAACAATATGGATATATAGGCCTAATACATTCATAAATAAATATATATTAGACAAACTGAGAAAATATTTTAGAAGAAAAGCAAATTTCTTTAAATAAGGGTTTTAGACGAAATGGAAAATTTGAATTTTAGACCAAATGGGATTAGACCAACTGGGATGTCCCCCAACCTATTACCAGACTGCAAAATTTTGGACTGTTCCAATTTGAAAGGTGTTGAAGACAACAACATCAAGTTGATGAAAATGTGAGTCTTTCCATATTTGGTTAGAAAACAATGTGGATAATCATTAGAATAAATTGCTTGTGACATGCAATTTATTCATTTTCCACAATGTTTTCCCAAGCTTTATCAAGTAGATGCATTAACCCGTTACTGCACAGTGACGCCTTTTGACTCCTTCATAAGAAAAAGCTTGGAAAAAAATTGTGAAAAATGAAGAAATTGATTGTGACAAGCAATTTCTACATTTTCCACAATGTTTTCTAACCCAAAATGCGAAGATTTTTAAAATTTCATCAACTTTAAGGTGTCGTCTGCAACAGCTTTCAAATTGGAACTGTCCAAAATTTTGTCGTCTGGCCGGGCCGGTAATGGGTGTCGCGTTTTGATGCACCAGAAGATAATAGTTTTGGAAACAATGTAGTAAATGAAGTAATTGCTTGTCACAAGCAATTACTTCATTTCCTACAATGTTTTCTACCCAGAAACAGCAAATAGAATTAATCTAAAATTTCTTCACTTGAAATTGTTGTCTGCAACAACTATGATTTTGTGTCTAGTAGTAGGTTAACTAAATGATATAGCAGCAGCATCTATCAATTTTGCTGTCAATCTATATAGGTTAGAAAAATATTTCTTTTACATTTTCATGTAAATTGATAGTCCATTGTCAAACTGACAAAAAATAACCTTTAATATTCTGATAAAATAGATCAATTGTATCATATTTGCATATTTTTCGTGTGTGGTAAAGGAGAAATGGCTGGTTATCAACATTTTCTTCTTTTGCCTCAATGATTTCAAAAGCTTATATATGCAGGGATGTCCCACCGATTGACAGATATCAATGGTGGTGCTTCTTTCTCAAACATCGTGGGAAATGAAGAAATTGCTTGTCAGAATCAATTTCTTCATTTTCCACAATGTTTAAATTCCCAAAACCTTTAAACCTTTATATTGTTGGATGCAAAAAATGGGCAATTATGTTGGAATGGGTTTAACACTTTCCTAAACAAAACCTGGTTTTGACGTCCCTAATAGAGAAGGCTTGGGAAAACATTGAAACAAAATAAGAAACTGCTGATAACCAGCAGTTTCTCCTTTTGTCTCAATATTTTCTGAGTCATACTTTACACAAAACCTATCTTTAATAACATCTATATTGTCATTTGTGGCAGATCTTGAGATGAATCACCTTAAAATTTTGTCGTTTCACTTTGGGAAAGGGTTTAAGGGTATGATTATGCAAGGCTTGCAGATGTTTTTAGGATGATAATAAGTAAGATTAAGCTTGAGGCTGAAGTGTATTATAAAGATCTTCAAATTTTAGAATACATGCTGGTTTTAGAAGAAAAAAAAGAAAGTTTAGACTCCAATTTAAGATGTGGCATACAAAAAAGATTCCTTTCGCATTCATAATTCCGCTGTCTAGTTGAACTGAGCCCATATTCATTCTTGAAATGAGCTAGATTGGTCTTTTCCATCTGCGCTTGGTATGTGCATGATGATGCCATCCATAGCTTGTTATCAACATAACTATATGGCTTGTTATGCCCCTGCTAATAGAATATTTTGGGGGTATACTTGAACCAGCCTTTCTGTCTGTTCGTCCATCTGTCCGTCTGTGTACAAAATGCTAACAGTATTGTGTCACAAACATCTTTCTATTTTCATTAAATGGTTTGCTTAATCTCCTTTCTGTGGCATCTTGATAATGATTGAACCTTTCCCAAACAGCAAAATTTTAGGGCTGTCCAATCTGAGAGGTGTTGCAGAGGACAATTAAAAATTTTAAAGTTGATGAAATATTAAAAATCTTTTCATTTTGGTCAAGAAAACTCAGCGGAAAATGAAGAAATTGCTTGTCACAAGCAATTTCTTCATTTTCCACACTGTTTTCCCAAGCCAATTCTTGAGAAGGAGTCAAAAGGTGTCACTGTGCAGTAATGGGTTAAACATGAAATATTTCTCTACTTTCAGGAACTATTGACAAGATCATCATTAGAGACACACAAGCTAGATCTCATGGCAGAAATCTCCAGTTTGAAGATACGACTGGCCACTGCGGACAATGAGCGACGTGAGCTGGAGGAAAGGTTCAAACAATCACAGGTAAAAACACTGTTGTAAAAAGTTGCAAGTTGCTTTAGGAACTTCTGAGTCGAAAGAAGGAACTACTGATAGGCATTTAGATCTCATGGCAGAAATCTCCAGTTTGAAGATACAACTGGCCACTGCGGACAATGAGCGACGTGAGCTCGAGGAAAGATTCAAACAATCACAGGTAAAAACATTGTTGTAAAAGTAGCATGTTGTTTTAGAAACTTCTGAGTCAAAAGAAGGAACTGCTGATAGGCATTTAAGATGTAATGACAGAAATCAGCTTAAGATATGACTGCAGACATAGAACATGTGCATGTTTACATTTGATTGTTGTTTCACACTACAAAACTGATTCTGATAAAGAATGGATGTGTGTGTGTGGTATTGGAGATGAAATAGTGATGTAAAAGGAGAAAATGCTGACTCTACCATTAAAGTTTTCAAATGAACTTCCTGCAATTAACATGGGCAGGAAGTTGCAGAATCCTGGATTGGGTAAGTCCTATGCAATCTTTCCTTCGAAGCCCTAGGGCTCTCTCAGGTGAGGAATTTAGGGCCATCTTGTCCTTCTTGTTAGTCCCCTACCGGTGTTCACACCGGAGGGGACTATAGGTTTGCCCTCCGTCTGTCCGTCCGTCCGTCTGTCCGTGTTTACCAGTGACCACTTATTGGCTATTTTTTATGTTCAAAGGACACTTATTGGTTACTTTTCCCTTGTTGGGTATACCCAATAACAGGAGTAATTTTATTACGTATATGAGACTGTTGTTGGTTACTTCAAACGAAATACCCAATAAAACATTAGACTCTTTTTTGTCCAACAATTCGTCCGTATCTCGGACTCTTCCACTAATCGGAAAATTCTAAATTTAGATTTCGCGCCGAAAAATGCATTCGGATACCATCGGTGAATATCCGCCAAGCACCGGAAATGAGTTACCGTTCGTATTTTTTGTTCCCGGCTTTATTGCGTGACCTCTCTTGCGCGCGTGGAACCACTCCATTTTCCCGTCGAGTCGAGTAAGTTAGTTTGATTATATTTGACATGAAAATTTGTCGAATACGACCATATTTCACACTATTTTATACATTGTTTAAACAACGATAACTTTTAACTGCTATTTATGCACAATAGGTGTGTTTGTTTGTAGTTTTTACCGACATTAGAGCAATTGTCATTAGTTTTCGCGATCTTTTGGATGCGATATTTTAATCAAGTTTTTTGACGTATATTCCCCCTGTAAATGAAAATTCTGGTTACTATAATGCCATTTGTGGAATAAAAAAATAATATCAATTTTCTGATCGCTATCTCATTGTCTGTATGGATGGTTGTAAGCAATTTAAGTCGTGAAGGCTTGTGCTCAAGATTGTTTTGATTTATCATATTTTTTTTTCTCGAGAAATCAGAATGCATTAATATTGATTGACCCAACTGAAATTTTAAGTCTTTCCAATTTTATTCATAAAACAATCTAGCACATCCTAAACTAAAGAGGGTATGAGAGTGGGGACATCCCCCCCCCTCCCCTTTGGAATTTTTTTTTCTCCTCTTGCCTCAATATTTTCATTGATATTTTGTACACAAATCATGTCATTGCAATATATATTATGTCGTCTGCAGCAGCTTTCAAATTAAAACAGTCAAAAGTTCAGCTGTTTGGGAAATGGTCAACATTGGCAAAATAATTCACACAATAAACTGTGACTGTTTGAATCCTGACTGTATATTTCACTTTACATGTCAGGGTTTGACATTAACGCCAGTCCGTCGGCCCGAGGCCTGTAATTTTTAAGGAGGACTGGCAAAACATCCTTTGGTACCGGTCCGCCGGGCCTGTAAATTTCAGAGACAGCGCCCCTTAGATTTTGTCGAAAGGCATCAAAATCAGTTTCAAAATCTGCATCATAACTTTCTTTTGGCTCATAGGAAAAAGTCGGCGACCAACCCAAAATTCCTATTTTAAACAAAACTATTTGAAGATTGTCTGCAGGGATAAAGATTAGCAGGGGCCCACTCGCCCATGGCCCCTAGAATTTGGGCTGGGCCCCTGAATATTTAGAGAAAATGCCCATACCCTTAATGTTAAGAATCAAATTTTGCTATTCTGGGCCCCTAAGTTAAAATTGTCAATCTTTATCCCTGGTCTGTCTGTGATTACACAACAGAAAACAACAAATCGTAGATTTGTGTTACATACGTAACACTTATGTACATCACAAAACCACCGAGTACTGCATCCTTCAGGCACATCTTGAATGGAAAATTATTGACAGGACAAAGAAAGCAGTAAACTGTTGTGTTTTTTTTTGTGAACAAGAATCTAGATTAAAAAATCAATTGACTAGAAATTCATCAGTCTATCATTCACCTACCTTAGGAATTCTAATCTGATTATTACTTTTAAATTTAGAAATTGCACAAGTTTGTAGTCCACTATTTTTTTCCACTGAAAACATCCACTCACTTTGTTACAATTTCCTTAACCCTTTCATAGTCATTCAGTCAAGGATAATTCTAACAATATTAAATTAAACAATGAATTATGGCCAAGATCTTATTTACTGAATTCATACGAATAGAGAATATTATGCATTTAATTTCGTCTTTTTTCTTCCATTGTGAACATGAGGATAGAAAAAGAAATCCAAATTTACAAATACAAACTTTGTTCTATTGGGTAAAGGTTAATGGAACTTCTATTTATAACTCTGTAACTGGGCTCGATCAGCTGTTTAATAACCAAACAAAAATGCATACAGTGTGACATCACTGCTTACATCACACAGAGTGAGTTTAGATTTCCCCAAGATCAAAGAGAAACCCTTTTTTTCCTTGCACACATTCAAATACTAAAGTCTAGCAGTGATTGTGCACAAATCTTCATATAAAGTTAACCTTTAATTTAATTTAATAGGAATATATTCTGTTGAGGTAAGTCTAAAAACAATGTATTTTGAATTTGCATTTTACTGTCATTATTACACCGATAGCATATTAATTTATATGTTGAACAGATTACCTTTTTGTTGGCAACATACAATGATACTTTATTATTTCTTTATATATATGATTCTCATTCGCCAAACCTCAATTTTTCGTTACTAGATTTAGATCAATTTGAAAGCTGGAATCATTAGATCTAAAATCTTGGATATGGGCAATTACCAAACACCTGATCATGTATCCTCTGTTGAAGGGCTTGATCCTTTACCCTTTCCCAAAATGGACATAATGTAATCAAACTCAGAACATGCACATCCCATTGTCATGAAATCGAGGGGAAGGGAAGAAATTCAAGTAGATCATAATTTTCTTTATTTCTCTTTGTTATCAATGATTGATAACTACTTACAAATGACATCAAAACTAAGCCTTGTTTGGGAAATGTATGCAATCAAAATGGGGTAGCAACTAGATTCTATACTAGTGTAGTTATACACAGTTTTGATAGCAATTTCAAAATTTCTTTGACCAAATTGTTTTGCATATTCAGACGTTAGCAACTTTCTTCATCTGTTTTCAAAACCTGACATGGCACCTACTAACAACCTTTTTAGCGAGCCGGGACTTTATATCCGGGGAGCTAATGTCACAGCCCTAGTGTCGGCGTCCCGTCGTGTCTTCACTTGAAAAACTTTAACCTGTTCTATATCTCAGGCACTATTAGAGATACAGCATTGATATTTCATACATAGATACATCTCGACAAGACCTTTCATTTGGGACCATGACTTTTGACCTAGTGACCTTGACCTTGGGGGGAGTTTGACCTACTTTTGAAAAACTTTAACCTGGCCTATATCTCAGGCACTATTAGAGATACAGCCTTGATATTTCATACATAGATACATCTCGACAAGCAGGGATAAAGACTAGCAGGGGCCCAGTCGCCCACAGCCCCTAGATTTTGGGCTGGGCCCCTGAATATTCAGAGAAAATGCCCATACCCTTAATGTTAAGTATTGAATTTTGCTATTCTGGGCCCCTAAGTTCAAATTGTCAGTCTTTATCCCTGTCGACAAGACCTTTCATTTGGGACCATGACCTTTGACCTAGTGACCTTGACCTTGGAGTTTGACCTACTTTCGAAAAACTTTAACCTGGCCTATATCTCAGGCACTATTAGACATTCAGCCTTGATATTTCATACAGAGATACATCTCGACAAGACCTTTCATTTGGGAAAATTATCCTTGACCTTGTGACCTTGACCTTGGAGTTTGACCTACTTTTAAAAAATTTGCTGTTTTTGTGACACGCTCCCGTATAGGCGAGCTACGTTGTCCGCGGACAACTCTTGTTTTCTTTGTAACAATTACATATATATAAACAAAAATTACTTGTACTTTTAACAAAATATTGAATTTGAAAAGGCATAAACTCAACAGGACAGCCAGAGATAATTATGACTAGCTATTTCAGCTATTTCAGAACCCTTTACCAGACTGAAACTATCGGAGTGTTGTAACAATGAATATACAATTTATTCTTTGTTTCTCCTACAATTCACTGAGTCTGAATGTAGGACCTGTTAGTCTGGAGGAGGACCTGTAAAAATTGCAATCCACTGGTCCTGCTTTAATTTTAGTGGACAAAAATGCTGACCCTACAAATACTTGAGTAAAATTTTTAACTGTTGGGTAGTTTTAGTTTGTCCAATGATTTACTGGTTATGTTTTCTGAATATCATCTGGGTATCTGACATGAACATCAATTTTGAACAAAATTGAGTCCGAAGGGAGATTAACTGTTGGGTAGTTTGTCCAGTGATTTACTGGTTATATTGTCTGAATATTTGCTCGGTATCTGACATGAACATGCATTTGAAACAAAATGGAATCTGAAGGGAGATTAACTGTTGGGTAGTTTGTCCAGCGATTTACTGGTTATATTGTCCAAATGTTTGCTGGGTACCTGACATGAACATCAATTTAAAAGAAAATAGAGTCCAAAGGGAGATTAACTGATGGGTAGTTGTCCAGTGATTTACTGGTTATATTGTCCAAATGCTTGCTGGGTATCTGACATGAACATCAATTTAAAAGAAAATAGAGTCCAAAGGGAAATTAACTGTTGGGTAGTTTGTCCAGTGATTTACTGGTTATATTGTCCAAATGTTTGCTGGGTATCTTACATGAACATGAATTTGAAACACAATTGAGTCCAAAGGGAGATAAACTCCTGGGTAGTCTGTCCAGTGAATGACTGGTTATATTGTCCAAATGTTTGCTGGGTATCTGACATGAACATCAATTTAAAAGAAATATGAGTCCAATGGGAGATTAACTGTTGGGTAGTTTGTCCAGTGATTTACTGGTTATATTGTCCATATGTTTGCTTGGTATCTGACATGAACATCAATTTAAAAGAAAATAGAGTCCAAGGGGAGATTAACTGTTGGGTAGTTTGTCCAGTGATTTACTGGTTATATTGTCCATATGTTTGCTGGGTATCTGACATGAACATCAATTTAAAAGAAAATAGAGTCCAAAGGGAGATTAACTGTTGGGTAGTTTGTCCAGTGATTTACTGGTTATATTGTCCAAATGTTTGCTGGGTATCTTACATGAACATGAATTTGAAACACAATTGAGTCCAAAGGGAGATAAACTCCTGGGTAGTCTGTCCAGTGAATGACTGGTTATATTGTCCAAATGTTTGCTGGGTATCTGACATGAACATCAATTTAAAAGAAATATGAGTCCAATGGGAGATTAACTGTTGGGTAGTTTGCCCAGTGATTTACTGGTTATATTGTCCATATGTTTGCTTGGTATCTGACATGAACATCAATTTAAAAGAAAATAGAGTCCAAGGGGAGATTAACTGTTGGGTAGTTTGTCCAGTGATTTACTGGTTATATTGTCCATATGTTTGCTGGGTATCTGACATGAACATCAATTTAAAAGAAATAGAGTCCAAAGGGAGATTAACTGTTGGGTAGTTTGTCCAGTGATTTACTGGTTATATTGTCCAAATGTTTGCTGGGTATCTGACATGAACATCAATTTAAAAGAAAATAGAGTCCAAAGGGAGATTAACTGTTGGGTAGTTTGTCCAGCGATTTACTGGTTATATTGTCCAAATGTTTGCTGGGTATCTGACATGAACATCAATTTAAAAGAAAATAGAGTCCAAAGGGAGATTAACTGTTGGGTAGTTGTTCAGTGATTTACTGGTTATATTGTCCATATGTTTGCTGGGTATCTGACATGAACATCAATTTAAAAGAAAATAGAGTCCAAAGGGAGATTAACTGTTGGGTAGTTTGTCCAGTGATTTACTGGTTATATCGTCCAAATATTTGCTGGGTATCCGACATGAACAGCAATGAATTAATAATGAAATAAAATTGTATGAAACTTTAAACGATCAAAGCGGTGTCTGGGGCATTGTCATCTTACAGTGACAGCTGAGGTTACGTAGTTTTGGTTTAGGGGCGGCGATATATTTGTTTTCCCAAACGGGAAATTTTTAGGATTGTCCTATTTGAAAGCTGCAGACGACAAAAGTGTTGTTAAAAATGATATGATTAGTACACAGTATATCACAGAAAATATCGAGGCAAAAGGAGAAAATGGTGGCTATCAGCATTTTCTCCTTTTGCATCAATGTTTTACCAAGCCTTTTTCTGTTGGACGTCAAAAGTGGGTCTGGTTTGGGAAAGAGTTCAATGGCAAAACCTTGGACCAGCACAACTGGGAAAGAGTTGCAGACGAGAACATTTCTGATTTCGAAGTAGAAAGCATGCATATATTATAGCATAGAAAATATTGAGAGAAGGGGACTTTTAGTTCTTTCCTCTTCTTATTCCATGTTTTCCCTAACTATATCCGTGAAGAACGTTAAAATCAGGCAATGTTTGGGAAAGAATTAACTCCCCAAAATGGCAAAATTTCGGTGCAGTTCAATTTGAAGCTGTTGCAGACAGCTTAATTCATTTTGATAATGATAGAATTGTGTACAATATAGCCTAGAAAATATTGAAGCAGGAGGAGAAAATGCAGACTATTGAAGCAGGTGGAGAAAATGCAGACTATCAGCATTTTCTTCTTATGCCTCAATGTTTACCCAGGCAAAAAAAGATATGTTTTGAAAAAGAGTTAAAGTATGAAGGTCTTGAATAATTTCTCTATAGAAAGGTCATAGATACCTATATAGATGCAATTTGTGTCATGCACAAATATTGTATTAAATTTTTCTTATTTTTATCGAAGATTTTAGTATAATACTGTTCAGAAAAATAGGGGCAGAAGTAGAAAATTGATTGTTGATTGTCAACATTTTCTTCCTTTCAGTTTGCCCTAATGTTTTCTAAAGCCCATATGGTAGGGACATCAAAACCAAGTCTTGTTCAGAATTTGTCGAGGGGAAAGGTGAGAAGGCTATGTCCTAGCATTTTGTTCTTTTGCCTTCACAATTTTTGAAGTAAAGAAGAAAATGTAGATCACTCGCTACTTCTTACTATTCCACAATGTTCATAATCTTGTGCACCATATTGTGTAGTTGAATGGAAAAGGTGGTGAAGATATTCTTATTGTCATGGATTAAAATGCCGTGGGTAATATATATGTTTTCACATCGTTTGATTTCTTGTAATTGTAATTCTTGTTTGTTTTGTGGTAACATTCCTGTGACTGGATTTTAAACCAATAAAGGAATTTGAATCATTGTGCAAGTGACAGTTTCGTTCTTTATAAACAGTTTTTCAAATATTGAATGAGTGCATCATTGTACAAGTGAAAATTTTGTTTGTTAGTTACTTTCAAAATATGAATGAGTGCATCATTGTACAAATGACGATTTTGTTTGTTAGTGACCGTTTCAAAATGAGACAATGCACCAGTTTTTGGGCATTAATTTTGTTCTCTTAGAAATTGTTTCAAAGTACATGTAAGAGTGTATCATTTTATGAGCCTTATTGACGGCTTCCTTTGGTTACTTATTTTCATGATTTAGATTATGCATTGCAACAGAGAAGCCATAACACCCCTCACAGAATTTTCAAGTTTGAATATGGGTCATGTGTGGTCAGAAAGAAGGTCACCAGGTCAGATCTTAGGAAATCCTTGTTTGAACCATAAAGGTCACATATTTGACCCAAGTTTGATGAAACTGTCACAATGTTTATTTTGACAATAAACGAGTGAAGTTCAGATTTGGGTCACATAGGGGTAAAAATCAATGTCACCAGGACAAATCTAAGAAAATCCTTGTTGACTCTAGATGGGACATGTGTGTCCCTATTTGATCAGAATTTCGCCCCATTTCTCAGGTCAGCTACCCTGGGCCCTCTTGTTTATTCATGAATTTTGGCATTAAAAGATGACCAGAGTACCATTGCTACCAATGTGTGTTGGTGATGCCAACATTTCTAAAATACCCAGTTGTGTCTTTGGACACATAACCAGTAAGTGTCCTCTCGTGAGAACTGTTTTTTATACCCAAGATGGGGTATCCAACAAGTTTTTAGACAAAGTACCCAACATATGGTCAACCGTTGGTATGTCCGTCCGTCCGTCTGTCCGTCCGTCTGTCCGCTCAAATCTGGATTCCGCGATAACTTAATAACTAAGCAAGCGTTTTTGATGAAAGTTGGTATATGACTAGATGGCAATGTGTAGATTATGCACATGATTTTATTTTTGTTTTTCGACTTAAATTGAGGTTGCTATGGTTACAGAAATAGTGAAAATATGGCCAAAAATGGGATCCTGCGATAAGATAATAACTAAGCAAGCTAGTTTGATGAGACTTGGTATATGACTATATGGCAATGTGTAGATTATGCACATCATTTTATTTTTGTTTTTAGACTAAAATTGTTGTTGCTATGGTTACGGAAATAGTGAAAATATGGCAAAAAATATTGGATCCTGCGATTAGTTAATAAGTAAGCAAGCTAATTTGATGAGACTTGGTATATGACTAGATGGCAATGTGTAGATTATGCACATCATTTTATCTTTGTTCTTTGATGAAAAGTGCGGTTGCTATGGTAACGGAAATAGTGAAAATATGGCAAAAAATGGATCCTGCAACTTAATCTATTATTGATTACCATATTGAGTCAATGTGAAGCCGGTAGGGGACTTTATGTGTTGCATATTACACCAGATACTTGTTCTATTAGGGATGTCAAAACCAGGTGTTGTTTGGGAAAGGGATAATATGAAGTGTATCAGTTAAGCTTATCTATGATGGAGAGTACAAAAGTTCCAGGAAATGTAATTAAGAGTTTGTTTATCTCTTTCAACACCCTCAGGTGTGAGAGAATAAAGATTTTCAATCTTCGGGGTTAGATATGTTTGTTTCAATTTAGTGTCATGGTGGCAGTCATAGCACAGTTTTTAGCACATCAGATTCTCACTCATGAGGTCCTGAGTTTGAACCCTGGCCACAGCAACCATCCTGTCTGACATTAACCCCAAAAGTTTGATAATCGTTTACCCATTACCAAGCGACAAAAATTTAGACTGATCCAAATTCAAAGATGTTGCAGATGACAATTTCAAGTGAATGAAATTTAAAAAAGATTGGTCATTTTGGGTAGAAAATATTGTGGGAAATGAAAAAATTGCTTGTCACAAGCAATTTCTTCATTTTCCACAATGTTTTTTGAAACCATAAACTTATAAGGAGTCAAAAAGTCTCAGTCACTGTGTGGTAATGGGTTAGGTTAACCTATGTGGGCGAGCAGCTGCAGACTGTTTAAGATGTTGTGATAGTACTTGTGAAATAAATGATAGGAATCCATGGTTAGGTGCTCTAGCGATATGACCTTAGCAGTTGAAAGAGTGGCTAAGCCCCATTCAATCAATCAATTCAATTTTGTGTCCTTTTTGGCTCGCCTAGCCGCAACATGATCAAGGTAAGCTTTTAGATCATTGACAATTTCTTTTAAAAAAAATCTCTTCCTGAACAATTTTGCCACTTAGAACTAAACTTGTCGTGATGTTTCTTCAATTGGATGACCTTATACAAATTTCCTAAGGAATTTCTGTTCTTTCATAAATGGGGAGTGGCAAAGTGTGGGGCTTATCAGACTTATATTAAACATTCTTTGATGAATTTTAGTATTATAATACTGTTAACTTGTCAGAAGAAAAACAAATAGGTAAGTGATCAAGGGCCATTCATGCCTCCTTGTTTGAAAAGTGGAGATAAAAATCAAGTCTATATCAAAACATCAACTTGGCACTGAATTTTATGTCACCTTCCACCCAAAAACTCTGCTCTCCTGATATTGACAATTATTACGAAAACACCTGGAAAAATTTACACAAGTGTTTTTTCTCCCCCAACAAAAAATTCCAATCAAATTGTTGGTTTTATTGCAAAACCTCGTAACTCCAGCTTGATTAAAGCTGGAGTTACAAGGCTTTGCAATAAGACCAACAAAATATTAACCTTTTGGCAGTAGTTAAGAATTCAGGAAGAATTTCTACCTTTCTCAACCCAGATTCCAGAAACATAATTAATCATTAATCAAATAACAAGTCTCTTAATTTATTACAATCTGATAGATATGTCAAGATAGTTGAAAGTTTCCATTTGAAAACCCTTGTTCAAACATTCAAATTTTCCCTTACAGCTGGGTGCCACGATACATTGTAGTGTAAGGATAGATTTAAATTGATAAACATGTGCCTAAAGAGTGTCTAATATAGATCCATATTGTTCTCTCAGATAGAAATCTTAAAAAGCTGATGCAAATGTAACACAGTATGGCTTGGACTGCACTTCCAGAGGCATGTAGGCCAATTGTTATAAATGCAAATAATCTGGTATGTTTGTAAACAATATAGAAATAGGATAAAATGCTACAATGAGCAATTGCTTCTGTTCCCAAAACGTTTTAAACTTGCAATTTCTTCATTTTCCACGATAACTTTTGTTATAATAAGCCATTATCTTGGGTGGCACTAAACACCACAAACCACCACAAACTACCACAAACCACCACAAACTACCACAAACCACCACAAACCACACCACAAACTACCACAAACCACCACAAACCAGACCACAAACCAACCTAAACCCCAAATTTATCATTTACAGTATAAAAAGTTCAGAAGAAATTTAGATCAAGTGATGGAGAAAAAAGTTTAGGATGTGTAAATCTTTCTTTCACTTTTTCAATATGTCAGTGTAAAAAAAGTTTTAAGGCTGCTGACAGTAACGGTGCACATTTAAGTTTTATCTGCTATCCCAGCACAAATTATTGTTTTTCCTAATCCAATTTTAGTCTTGTTGTATGATTTAATGAAGAACAAAATAGATGTATTATTCTATAATATGGTACTTTTGTTTATCTCTTAACATTCCATGAGCCAGTGTAAGACATGCTGAGAAAACTAATGAATTAATTAGCAGCTACACTGCGTGATAACATGTCCATATATAAATCTGCAACTGTATCTGATTAAGCAATTAAGATAATTGTCACTCTAAGCTTTAATAGAATGAAAAAAGGAAAGTAAAGATAATTATTGTGTATCCTTAAATTTCATCTATACTGATAAAATTTAAGTAAGAACAGCACAGCACGTCCAGGAATGGTTACAATTGAATTTAAAATCCGAACCCAGACACCGGCCTAGAAGTAGAAGAACATAACAGGAGATACAAAATAGTTAACAGTTTGAACTTTTCATTATATAAATGATAAATTTGGTCTTTAAGTTGGTTTTTAGAGAGGTTTGTAGTGGTTTGTGGTAGTTTGTGGTAGTTTGTGGTGGTTTGTGGTGTTTAGTGCCACCCATTATCTTGTCTTGCATCCAATGGTGTCAATTTGTGGCTCAATGAGTTAAGCCTTTCCCAAACGACAAAATGTAAGGGTGTTCCAATTTGAAAGAAGTAGCAGACAACATTTTCAGTGTGATGAAATTTGATTATAACTTTTTGGGTAGAAAACATTGTCAGGGAAATGAAGAAATTGCTTGTCCCAAGCAATTTCTACATTGTCCACATTGGTTTCCAAAGCAATTTCCTTACGGGGAGTCAAAAGGGGTCACAGTATGGTATTGTGTTAACTTACTGCTTGTTTGAATTCAGTTTGACAAAGATGCGGAGGCTGCAGATTTAAGACAGAGACTGGCCAGAAATGGAACTGTGGTCTCCGATGTCAATGGTATGTGTATTGATAAAACATTAAAGAGCTACAGATGAAAGGGAGGGGCACAATGTGGTCTGAAACAGCTTTTGAATTGGACCACCCTAAAATTGTGCCGTTTAGGAAATGGTTAACTTACTGCTTGTTTTAATTCAGTTCGACAAGGTTTATTTTTTTACTATTTTCAGAGACAAATCACAGATCTTGAAGCCAGACTTGCTCTCAAAGATGCGGAAGCTGCAGATTTACGACAAAGATTGGCCAGAAACGGAACAGTGGTGTCGGATGTCAATGGTATGTATAGAGCAACAGATAGGAGCGGGGTGAAGGCATTCTAACTTTGTTATTTTAAATCCAAACCCTATGTTGTGGGTACTCATCTGAATCGTCTTCGCGATACAATTCTAATCAGATTAGAGGGTCGGTGATGGCTTTTCAAAATGTGCATTGTCTTTCCTGGTTCATGAAAGTCTTTGTTGTTGGTAGTCATGGGAGTTTTCTCGTGTTAACGATTCAATTTGAGTACCCATGTCATAGGGTTTGGATTTGGAATTACTAATAAAGAATTGCATAATACATCGTTTGAACTGTTGCATATAGATTTGAAAAAGAAATGCAGGTTGCTGATTTACTGTAAACTGACTCTGTCTGCTAAGAATCTACTTATTTTCGGGGATTAATGCAATACTATATTAAGTTGTATTTGAACTTAAAACAAATTCGCACAAAACCATCATATTTTGACTTGTTTGAGGAAAACAAGCTGCCTATGAGAGCTGTTGTTTTGAAAGATGAGCAAGGGAAGAAATTGGAATTTATAATGAAAGGTAAATAAAAGCAAAATGAGATAGAGGCCAGTGCCTTGCAGATTCAAAACAGTAATATGATAACTGGAAATGCTCCTATTGAATATGGTAAAAAAGAATGTCTAGGTTTTGGATATTTCGGAAAGGATTTAACAATTTTAACCAATTTAATCATTGATGCTGCACAAGGCAAAGGCTTGGGAAAACATTATGGAAAACGAATAAATTTCTGTGTTTTCCACAATGTTTTCTATCCAGAGAGACAAAAATATGTAAGATTTCTTTCACTTGAAATTGTTGTTGGCATGCAACACCAAGTCTAAATATTACTGTTTAGAATCCTTTATCACAATGCAAAAAAATAGGGTGCTTCAATTTAAACTTTGCAAACAATAAAATGATTGTTAAGGTAGAATACGCCTAATGGCAACTTTAGAAATTGGGGTGACAGACACTTCTGTCTGATAGTACATTATAGTAGACATCTATATATGCAATATGACAGAAATTCGTCCAGAAGTTTACTAGAAATTTGATTTTCCCTTATCCCACCCCCAACTTACAAAATTCCAATATGGCGGCCACCACTCAAAGCAAAAAAGTATCTGAATTTTGGACATAAACGCATTAAATGTGTCTAGATTTTGGTTTTTATTATCAAAAACATGTTTACCCATCGTCCGATGTGAAATGATATGACCCTTGTGCGCATATGAGAGATATTTTGTTGAATTACTGCGTACTTATTTGAAAATAAAGCCTCTTTATTTCCTAGTTTGAAATTTATGCATTTGAAACAAATGGTGACAGTGCCAGAAATAAGTTCATGCACTCGCTTAAACCGATATAAAAATTATTCTTATATGTGTAGGAACACGATAAATCCACATATGTACATTTTATCCGTCAAAATTTAAAAATATATAAAGGTAATTCTTAGTACCCTCATACTTTCGAACGCACTATTTCTTTCCCAAAAGAAGTCAATGCCCCAAATGAAGGGAACCGTAGCCCATATTTACTTATATGCTTATAACTAAAACCCAAACGTTGTATTAGACTTTCAGAACTTGCCAAATGATAACATATTAGTTCTGATTTCGTATGACTTTCACACCATTTTAACCCTTTACCTAGTAACCAATTGAACATCGCTATTTGTAAAAAGTAATGCAAATTCTAAAGACAAAATTGTACTTAATCTTTTTTATAGTCTATTACAGCTTCCTTATACCACTTCTTCTGGATTGCATATTGAATCTAAGAACTTAAATGGAAAAAGAATCTAAAAAAGGATCAAATCACGGATCAAACCACGTTACAATTAACTGAGAACGAGTTTGCACATTTGAATAAGGATTGCCGGCGAAGAATTGATAAAAATCGAGTGCGAATGTCTTAACAATGATGATCTCATCCACGCGTCGTTATCAAACGATAGGCGTTTGATAACCACATCATAGATTTCATTAGAATACATGTATGTGTCTTCAAATGTCGGGTGTTTCGGTACATTGAGCTAACCAGGATCAAGGGAAGAAACGAGACTTATACATACTACAATTTGTTTCCTAAATAGGAAGTTTCATTAAGTATCAAAGTTTCTAATCACATACAAACTACGATATCAATCAAAATCATATAAAATACACGAAAAATGTCTCTAAAAAAATGATGTTAAACGGAGAATCATACCGGAAAAAGATATTCGGGTGTACTCGGGGAATTTTATTTATAAAGGGAAGTAATATTTAGCAATATTGTTGCTAAAAATAGATACTATACTAATACGGAAACTGTCGACATGTGTCGAAAATGTACGACAATAGTAAATATGCATTAGAATTATTCTACCTTAATGAATATGGGATAGCATAAGCTAGCACAGAAAATTCAAAATGCTGATTATCAGCATGTTCTTCTTTGGTCTCAATGTTTCGCAGAGCTGTTTATTTCAGGGACATCGTAACAGCGTCTTGTTTGGGAATGGGCTGAACAATGATAATGATAGTTTTGTAATTGTCAATGGACTGGCTGTTAATTGCCATTTTATTATTGTCTTTTCTTTGAACTGTAATTGCTATTAGTAACCATAAACAAAGATGGTCCTTATGGTGATGATTATTCTTTCATAAAATGCAATTTCATGAAAAAAAGGAACTAACAATAGCAAAAAACACAGCAACAACCAGAATGTCTTTTTCTTATAGAGGAGAAAGACAAAACATTGTCATTCACTAATTTTGTTTGTCTGTCAATGTCAGCTAGTACTTTTCTTTGTTTCTCCTTTGGGTTTAAACATTTCCGAGGTGGCCTGCCAGTTTGAAGATCAAATTTCAGGATTGGCTTCAGATGAAAGAAATACTGGTTCAGGAGCTATTTTACAGAAACACATTTAAGTTTTCAATAGCAGTTATTGATCTATAAATTATTTCATATTAAAAACTTCTGATAGGATGATAATTAATATTAACACATCTTTGATTATTGGTAATATTTTCCAGAGTATTATTGGGATGAAAATCCTAAATTTGATGATACAGACAGAACTTTAGATCGGTTAAAAAGGAAACGTAAGAATGAGAGAAATGATTATTTGCAGTTTTATAGCGTAAATCCCCTATTTTTGCATTTTGATATACAGATTGATTGTTTGGGTTGAAATGGATTATATAAATTTTTATGGTGTATCATATTCATTACACATGGTATTATTAGTTGCATCAAATTGAATGTTGTAACCTTTCAAATGATTTTTTATTGCACAATGAGTGAGATACAACTACCATTTATAGGTGTGTGTGTCCTTAAGGTAGCCAACCTCTGAGATTCACACGACATCAGAATTATTCGGATGCTGTAGAAAATATTCGGCAGTGGAACTTTCCACCGCTGATTGTTTACAACTGTGCCCGAATAGGTCTGGATATGTAACAACGCCGCTCGGAAAAAGCCGATGTTAATCATGTTTTATGAATCTCAAAATGGCCACATTACAGGTATTCTACCTTAATTTCAGTTTTCTTCTATTAGTTATAACATCTACATTGGATAGTGCAGTGGCCATAGCACAGTCGGTCACAAAGTCTGTTAAGAATTCAATGGCAAGGAGTAGTGATATTAGACTTAGAAACTTTATATCTTTAAACCACCATTTAAACATTCGATCTGCTTTATAATATACTGGTCTCAGAATAATTATGCTGTCAGCAAAAATATATTGGTAATGGTAAGTGGCTGCTTTTCTGAAGTTCAAAGGTCAAGGTAACTTAAATAGGTTAGGTGAAATACTTGCAGTCTTTATAATATAAGCTGGCCACTCGCGAAATTTGAGGCTAGTCAATGAAAATAACAAAAC
The DNA here is from genome assembly GCA_963680895.1 of Fragum sueziense. Taxonomy (NCBI): domain Eukaryota; kingdom Metazoa; phylum Mollusca; class Bivalvia; order Cardiida; family Cardiidae; genus Fragum; species Fragum sueziense. The sequence goes on along the minus strand of OY804602.1, from coordinate 15,920,380 downwards.
AAATGTAGGCTGAAGCATTATAACTAAATGCTGATTGAGAAGCAATAAGAATTATGCTTACCATAAGACATTTCTCAATGTCAATGTAACTTTCAAGTGACATGTTTCGTTAAATATCTAATAAGGATGAACATGAGTATGTTTTCTTTTACATAAAATCAACTGTAACATTACTTTCGGATGTGTTAAGGTGTTCAACGCATCATTAGATACACTTCAGGCAAGTTCGGATACATGTCTTCTTCATGCGTAGAAATTGACGATGGTATCCCTTGTCAATGTCCAGGCATCATCAATGGCAACAGAAATTGACGAGGGATACCCTCATCAATTTCGGTTGCCACGAATGACACATGGAGTTGCAGGAAGTGTTTGGTATCTAATGATGGATGGAATGCCTTAAAGCATGTTAATTGGTTTAACTGTATTATTTCTTGATGTCTGTAATATTCATACATATTGATAACTATATGGTAGCATACTTTTGGAGTTTACCATTGGGTGAGTCCCAAATGTTGTGATAGCAGTGACATTTATACAAGTTATACTAGAATGTTATGAATGTAGATTTGATGTATGATCATTGATGTTACCCTTACTACTGTATGTCTTGTCTAGATTTGTGTGAAATTGTGATATTCAAATAGGGCTTACTGAAATTGTTCTTACTGGTCTCTTGCTGCAGGCTGAAATTTGGAAAAAAAACTTTTTGAGTTTGGTGACTTTTCTATGTGTTTGATAAACATTAATTGATGCCTAAGAAGAGTAATATTGTTATAAATGTTTATAACATTTATGAAAGTATTCTTTTAATGCATCAACCTTTAGTGAAATAGCTATTACAGAAACATTACGGCAGTAAAGTACTATCTGACTGTTTGAGTAAGCCCTGTGACACAACATAATGTTTTCCTGTTTCTCCTGAAATATACCTGTGTTAACAATAAACTTGATTTAAAACAATTTTTTTTAAAAGAAAATGGTGTTGAAATTGTTACCAAGCTACAAATCATATTCTACCATGATCTTTTAGCGCCTGATTTGGTGAAAATGCTTGTCTAAACAGCTCATACAGTTTCTGTGTAATTTGTTCATACTTGATAGAAATTTGGAAAAGTACATGTAGATGTACAATATGCAATTCTCAATTGTGAATAATTTACTCCATGGACTAAGCCCTAGTTGACTGGAAATGTTTGTAATATAATCTGATAACGCAGAGCTACTCAAAGTAGCTGTTTGACTGCATTAGTCCCAGGACCGAATTTGTAAGTTACCGCCCCTGATTTTGCCCCCCCCCCCCCCCCAAAAAAAAAAAAAAAAAAAAAAGAAAAAGAAAAAGAAAAAAGAAAAAAAAAATAAATGGGTAGGGAAGGCTATTTATATCACTTTTAGTGATAGATTTCTAGAGTTTCTCTCAACATTTTCTTGGCTATAACTGGAAGATTGTCATCATTCAATGCTATGTAATTAGAATTTCAATGGTTAATGGTATAAAATTTCATAAACAAAGGTTGAAAATGTTTCCCCCTTCAATTTTTCCCATTTCAAAATTCAATATCTAATTTACAAAATATAATTACTACAATATGATTGCATGGTTGTGTTTCACCATCCTTCCACTCTAGTGTAAGTCTCTTCCTACTTATTTGTGTACTTTTCTGTTTCCACTTTTCCCACAATCTTTTTGTAGACTTCACTTATCCATCCTATATTGTCTTTGCTGTGATTCTTAAACATAGGAACTGTCACAAGAACGGTTGAACTTTGTCAATCATAGTCAAAAATTATAACGCCAGTAATTATCAAGCCTTACCATTTGTGATTATGATCTGCTAGTCATTAAAAGGTACCATCCATGAAAACATCCTAGAATTAGAAAATTAGCTTTGCATGAAAATTTTCGATCCTAGTCAGTCATTTTGTACTCTCTAGACTGACTAAGGTCAATACTTTCACTCCCCTAAGATGGTCCTTTTTAGCGTATAAAGTTTTCATTTCTATGATCAGACAGGTCTCAAATTTTGTTTTTAAGTCGAAAGGTATTGGTTAATGGTTTGTTGGAGAAATGTTATCATTGACACTATCAAAATCTATATTTTGTAGGCTTCATGTCCTCGTTTTCAATACATGCACTATATGGACCACAAGTTTACCTGCTCATGTACCTTTACAACGGAAAAAAGTAATAGTTCATGTTTGTACTAGATTAACCCTTTCCCAAACGACAGAAATTTAGGGTGATCCAATTTGAAAGCTGCTGCAGACGGCAAAATGAATGTTGATAAAGATAAGATTTGTATATGATACAGCTCAGAAAATATTGAGACAAAAGGAGAAACTGCTGGTTATCAGCAGTTTCTTCTTTTGTTTCAATGTTTTCTCGAGCTTTTTCTATTAGGGACATCAAAATCAGGTCTTGTTTGGGAGAGGGTTAAAAAAAATAATCAAATTGTATATTTCTTTACTAAATTTCAGAATATGAGGTTGAGAGACTGAAGAAAGCAGTAGATGCACTCATGATTTCTAACTCAGAAAAGGTAAGTTTCTAGTAACTGTTAACCCTTTACCAAACGACATAATTATACCCCCCACAACAAAGTTATGGGGGGGGGGGGGGGGGGGTATACTGGAATCAGGTTGTCCGTCCGTCTGTCCGTCCGTCCGTGGACATAATCTTGTGTCCTCTTCTCCTCCCACAGTTTTTAACCAATTTTTCTGAAATTTTATCAGGATGTTCCCTATCATATGAAGTTGTGCACCTGCAATTTTCATCTTGGTCCAGTCATTAGTTTCAGAGTTATGCCACTTTGAAGTTTTTAAGAGGGGGGGGGGGGTTGGACATAATCTTGTGTCCTCTTCTCCTCCCACAGTTTTTGACCAATTTTTCTGAAATTTTATCAGGATGTTTCCTATCATATGAAGTTATGCACCTGCAATTTTCATCTTGATCCAGTCATTAGTTTCAGAGTTATGCCACTTTGAAGTTTTTATTAGGGGGGGGGGGGGGGGGAGTAGTCAAAATTTACAATTTCGTTTCCATGTTCTAACTTAAGAACCGGTTGACCTAGGATCATGAAACTACACAGTTGTTGCCTATGACCAATGGAGGTGCCCTACTGTTTTGGGGTCACCAAGGTCAAAAGTCAAGGTCACAGTTGGACTTTGTTTAAAATCTGTTTCCATGCTCTAAATCAAGAACATTTTGACCGTTTCCATGCTCTAAGTCAAGAACATTTTGACCGATAGCACTTTTTCAGTGACAAGGCCCTAGTGGGGGGTATTCGTCCGCTTTGCGACAGTTCTAGTTTTAGGGCGGTCCAAATTAAAAGATCCTGCAGAACACAATTTCAAGTGAAAGGAATTTTCAATTTTTAGGTCTTTTTGGATGGAAAATATTGTGGGAAATGAAGAAATTGCTTGTCACAAGCAATTTCTTCATTTTCCACAATGTTTTCCACAGTCATTATTTTGTGAGGAGTCAAAAGGAGTCACTGTCTGGTAATGGGTTATGAAATGGAAGGAATGGGTTCTCAATATACAGAAAATGTTTCATAGAATAACTGAATTTTTTCCAAGCTCAATTTTTACAGCATTATTCATTTCGATTCTAAAGCACTCATGTACTGTAAACTTCTTGTATATGGAACAAAAAAGTCACATTTTTATTTTAGACTTAAACATGAATACATTGAAGTAAAAGAAGAAAATGATGGTAAACAGCAGTTTCTCCTCTTCCTTCAATATTTTCTTTGTTTCTACATAAACAATTTCCATATCTTGTTTGTCCTCATTTTGTAATCTGTTGTAGCTTTCATCTAGAACATGCTTGGGAAATGGATTCGAGCATTGAAAGAAAAAAAAGAGGGCTGAAAATTTGTTAACAGCAATATTCAATATAAAACCTTACAAAGCTGTTGAAATTGGATCTTTGTTCTTGTTATATAAAGAGAACCTCTTTGCAAAGATATCAGCTACATTCACAAATATTGTGATAACATGCTAAATAAGCTGTTGTTACAACATGCTAAATAAGCTGTTGTTACGGTGTTTGTTGGAACACAGCCAACAAAATATTATATTCTTAACTTTATTTATTGATCAGGACAAAAGAATAGAAGAGTTGCGGCGTTTGTTACGAAGATACAAGAAGTTGGAAGACTTACTTACTCAAGCACAAGGCAGAAAAGGTAAGATTGTGCCGGGACTTTATGTCCGGGGAGCTAATGTCACAGCCCTAGTGTCGGCGTCGCGTCCCGTCCCGTCGCGTCTTCACTTGAAAAACTTTAACCTGGTCTATATCTTAGGCACCATTAGAGATACAGCCTTGATATTTCATACATGGATACATCTCAACAAGACCTTTCATTTGGGACCACGACCCTTGACCTTGTGACCTTGACCTTGGAGTTTTACCTACTTTTGAAAATTGGCTGATTTTGTGACAAGCTCTCATATAGGCGAGCTATGTTGTCCGCGGACAACTCTTGTTCAAACAAGAACCAAGTTGCATTTAGTAGACAAAGAAAATTTAGTGGCTCAAAGTTAAAAGTTGAATAAAGTGTTCTGTAAAGCAAAATTTCACAGTCCATCAATAAGAATTTTAAGTTGCGTTTTTGAGGAAAGTAAGGTTGTGCATTCTATACTTTATAATTGCATGAATTTCATTTTCTCATCCCAAAAGTCCAAACACCACTAGTAATCTAAATACTCCATATAATTTCAGCTCTAGATGTGATTCTTGGGGGAGAAAATGATTCTAGTTCAACCAGCTTGACCATGCCATCTGTCCATGACCCCAGCAAAAACAAGGGGCCATATTTTATGGACAATAAACTGCCCATGACCCCAGCAAACAAGGGGCCATATTTTATGGACAATAAAGTGCCAATGACCCCAGCAAACAAGGGGCCATATTTTATGGACAATAATCTGTCCATGACCCCAGCAAAGAAGGGGCCATATTTTATGGACAATCATTTATCCATGACACAATTTAACAAGTAGCCATATTTTATGGACAAAAATTGAGATATTTCATGTAATTACAGCTTTAGATGAGATTCTTGGAGGAGCAGATGACTCTAGTTCTACCAGTTCTACAACACCAACTGTCCATGACCCCAGCAAACAAGGGACCATGTTATATGGACAATAATCTGTCCATGACCCCAGTAAACAAGGGGCCATATTTTGTGGTAAATAATCTAAATATTCCAAATAATTACAGCTCTAGAGGAGATTCTTGAAGAAGATGACTGCTCTACCAGCTCTAACCGTGCAACCACCCCATCTGTCCATGACCCCATAAAAAAGGGACCATATTTAAAAAATGAAAAATAATCTGTCCATGACCCTTAATTAACAAGGGGTCATATTTCATGGACAATAATTGAGATATTTCATGTAATTACAGCTTTAGATGAGATTCTGGGAGGAGAAGATGACTCTAGCTCTACCAGCTCGACCACACCATCTGTCCATGACCCCAGTAAACAAGGGGACCTAACTACATCTCACCAGGTATGAAGTTACCAGTATCATGTATGGTATCTGTAGATTGCTTAATCTGCAAAATCTATGTATATTCTAATGACCACATTATGGTACATGTTAACAAAATTTACTTAAAGTAAAAAACACAGTTTCGAACTCCAAGCTACTATGATTATACCCCAAACAACAAATTAAAGAGGGGTATATTGGTTTCACCATTTAAAATCATGAAACTTTACACAGTTGCTGCCCTTGAACCAAAGAGGAGCACTTTTTTCAGGGTCACACAGGTCTAAGGTCAAGATCACAATTGAACTTTGTTTAGAATCCTTTTCAATGCTAGAAATCTACACTGAATAACAATGAATTACAATAATTTTGACCATTGTATTTTACTCAGGGAGAAGACCCAAAGAACAGTTACAGTATATCTCCAAGTGCTACCAGTACTCCAGGTAATGAAAATGTTAATTGCATGACAACATTTCAGACTTAACAGGAAAGACAATTATTTAACCCTTTCCCAATTGGCAAAATTTTAAATCTTTCAGGGTTGCCACGCGTCAGGGAAAAGTCAGGGAAATTTAAATTTTTTCAAGGTCAAAGAATTGTCAGGGAATTTTGTGAACTGTCAGGGAGATTTGAAAATACTGGCAAATGTCAGGGAATTGTCAGGGAATTTTGAAAAAATAAGATGCAGTGTCATATAATTCATGATTTCAACATCTCCTTTTAAAATTGTCTCGAGACATCGCGAGTTACCGCGAATTTAACAGGACAAAACGTGTCAGGGAATTTTCCAATTTTGTCAGGGAAATGTCAGAGAATTGTAAGGGAATTTTGTTTCCGATGACTAGTGGCAACCCTGTCTTTCCCAAAAGGCAAAATTTTAATTCAAATTTTTAGACCAGTCTGATACAAAGGCTGCTGCAAAGGACAAAAAGTATGTTAAAAATAGACTGGGTTTATGTGCATTGTAGCCTGGAAAATTTTTAGGCAATTTTCTTCTTTTGTCTCGAAGTTTTATCAAGCCTTTTATGTTAGTGATGTCAAAAACGGGTCTTGTTTGAGAAAGGGTTTAAGCAAATTTCTGTGTTTGAGGTGGATATGCTAATTGTGGGGTGCAAAGCACAATGGTGTTTTAGTATTTTAGTGCCTCTATGAAAATTGGCTATTAAAAAACAGTGAGTTCAGTAAGATCAGGATTATTACATAACAAAACATGACAAAAATTGTGAAAATATGTCATAAAAAATACTAAAATGTACCAGATTATGAGATATCACTAGACAATTTTGACACATTCTGTTAGTTGTACATTGATCAGAGGTATCCCATTTCATAGATAATATTTTGCTCAAGAAATATGAGGAGCACAAGCAGAATACAAAGGTATAATGTTAAGGGAAACCATCGACTGTGGACAATGTGCGTTTCTGTGGAGTATAGATAATTCTGTGTCACAATTAATACATATTCATCAGGTAGAGGTGAAATCTGCTAAGCAATAGTTCTGAAAGATAGTCTTTTTCTTTGATGAGGAGACTCTATTAGTATTTATCTGAACCTGTCCAGTGGCAGAATGTGATTAAGTTAAGCCAAAATCTTTGATAGAAAAGCAGCTGGCATTGTAACAAATGTTTAGAAAGTAGGTCCCGATTAAGGATAACTAAGTTCAAATTCAGGCATTAAATGGACATTTACTTAAAAGAAGTACAAGTTTTCTTCTGTATTTTAGTGAACTCATTCTCAGAGACGAGAACTGGGCCAATGACCTCACCGCCATCAACCATTGCTTCAGTCAAACCAACTCGCAGAATACAACGATCAAACAGTGCAGAAGAAATAACACCATCTAAGAACAACAAGGTAATGAAAACAAGTTAACTTTCTCTTCCTTACAGTAAACCATAAACAATATCTTGAAGCATACAGTTGAGAACATCATGAAACTGACATTCTGAGTGGAATGGGAATGTTTTATGAGCGAATGAATGGATGAATGGAATGAGCGTTAGGAATGATTTTGTGTATCTAAAAAATCGATAACATGCCCACGATAACTGTTCAACCAATCAAAGGTGATCTTTAAATAGTAACAGCCTGATATTCGAAATGTACCAATATTATAGGTATGAAGATTTATCGATAAAACACCCATGATAATATTTCGGCCAATGAAATGCCTTCTTATTATAACAACCAATTCAACCAGTGAACGTTTATTGAGCGGTGTGAATGTTTTTGAGCGTTTTGAGTGTTTTTGTGATCGGAATGAATGAATGCTGGAGTGGAATGATTTTGATCAGAATGGAATGGTATAAATGTCAATTTCATGATGTTCTCAACTGTAGCTTCAGATAAGAGGTGGTGATGACTCTTCAAAATGTAATATTTCATATCTCTATGTTGTGGGTATTCATTGTTGTGGGCATTGTCTTGCTGAAACGATTTAAATGAGTACCCACAACATAAGGTTTGGATTTTAAATAAGAAAGTTAGAATGCTATCACCCCCTCTTATCTGTTGCTTGGTCGAAGATTGCAAATTATTAAACAAATTTGGTTATGAAGTCAGATGTAGTGGAAGTATGTCTCTTTGTTTCTTTTTATTATTATACGCCCGAAGGGTCGTATTATGTTATGGCCCCGCTTGTCTGTCTGTCCGTCTGTCCGTCCGTCTGTCCGTCCGTCCGTCCGTCCGTCCGTCCGTCCGTTAGCAATTTCTTGTGTGCGCAACTCCTCCTACAGTTTTGATCGGAATTTGATCAAACTTGCCACAATGAATCTACATGGTGTCTAGTTGTGCATCCCGCTTACGGAATTTAATTAACTCTTTTCGTTCTTGAATTATCTGCCCTTGAATAAAAAAAATGCCCATTTTCTTGTGTGCGCAACTCCTCCTACAGTTTTGATCAGAATTTTATCAAACTTGCCACAATGAATCTCCATGGTGTCTAGTTGTGCACATTCCTTACGGAATTTAGATAACTGTTTTCGTTCTTGAATTATCTGCCCTTCAATTTGAGAAAAAATGCCCATTTTCTCAAAAATGTCCATTTTCTCCTGTGTGCAACTCCTATAGTTTCAACCAGAATTTAATCAAACTAGCCACAATGAATCTCTATGGTGTCTTGTTGTGCAAACAAAAACTTTTGATAATTTTTCATGTTTGAATTAACTGCCCTTGAATCGAAAAAATGGCCAATTTTACTGACAAGCCCCTCTCGGGCGTATATGCGCCGCTTTGCGAAGCTCTTGTTTAGTCATTAACTTGCAATTGTGAACAATATAGGTCCATTGACATTATCAAAACATATTGGAAAGTTCGGTTATTGAGCTAGGTTGGTGAGCTCCAAGCTAGTAAAAAAATGGTTACCATAGACCCATCTCTGCCAGATGCCTGGGGCCCGTTTTACTAACGAATTTACGAACATTTTTAAAACAACAACAAATCTGATTGGCCGAATAATTACTGTTATTATTTCTCGTTCAATCAGATGTGTTGTTACAAGGTTTTTGCAAAAATCTATGTTAGTAAAACGCGGCCCTGGTGTCTTGTTACAGTCAGATTGAAAATTGATGCCGTTTTTGTTGAGCAGAGACTTTAATATTATGTATGTCTAATAAGATAAAGGCTTTGGAAAACATAGTGGAAAATTAAAACATTGCTCATGACAAGCATTGTCTTCATCTACCACAATGTTTTCTAACTACAATGATTGTAAAATTGCATTTATTTAAAATGTTTGCAAATCTGTGAATTTGAAGCAGTCTAGAATTAACTCTTTCCCAAACAAGACCTGGTTTTGACGTCCATAATAGAAAAGGCTTGGGAAAACATTGAAACAAAAGAAGAAACTGCTGATAACCAGCAGTTTCTCCTTTTGTCTCAATATTTTCTATGCCATATTTTACACAAATCCTATCTTTAATAACAGCATTTTTGTCATTTGTAGCAGTTTTTGAAGTGGATCACCCTAAAATTTTTCCGTTTGGGAAAGGGTTAAGTTACTTGGGAATGGTGTATTTTCAGACCCCTCCCACCAACAAGAGAAATACAGATTCTGTGAAGCGGAACGGCAGTTACGGTACGTTACCTCGTGACATGGTCGTCCGAAATCGAGACGAGGATCGCGAACACAGACGCTCTCGCGGCTTTCCCGCTCTTGGGAAGGCCCTCCTACGAATTAGGTCGACAAAGCGAAGTTGCTCTGCCCCGAATCTAGGTGACAGATCTAAGCCTTTCCGCTTGCTGCGATGCTGGAATGTGTTTCCGCAGCATGTGATCTGTAACCGTGTACTCATTTATGTTACGTGAACCCTCTCCTATATTAACCCAGTACCTGATATTAGAGAGTGGTCCATATTCAATGCTTTTGCAGTCAATACTGAACCCTTTTCTGAACAGAAAAAAACGAGACTTGACCAATTGAAGGTTGTTGAGTAAAATGGATTTTAATGAATATTGTGAATTTTGTGAAAATAATAGCACAAGAAATATTAAGGAAAAAGGAGAAAAGGCTTATTATTAATATTTCCTGCTTTTGCCTTAATGTTTTTCCAAGCTTTTCTTAAAAGGGATGTGAGAAATGTCCAGGAAAGGTCCAGTATGCATTGTATATGTGAAATTTGAATCAGAAAGATTTGAAAACCTTTTGGAATGAAGAAGAAATATCAATTTCTCCTTTCACCAAAGTGTTTTACAAAGTTTTCTGATCTAAGGGTACTTATTGAAATCAGAGATTGTTTGGGAATGGGTTGAACAAGAAAGTATCTTCCTCTATATACTAATCGGTTTTAATTAAGCTCAGTCTTTTTAATGGGTTTGAAATATGTTAATGGGAGTCTCTCGTTTTCCCTTCATTTATTTTCTGTTTGTAAATGGGATACAATGTTCTGTCTTGATTTTTTTCATGCGTTGTTGGTTCACATTTTACTATTTATAAATCCAGAAAGAGTATAAGGATAGGAGAGAATTTATATAAATGAAGTTAGAAATAATGATGTATAACTGAAAAGTAGAAGAGAAAATAATCATAACATCAACTTGCATGCTGTGAAATAATCTCGCAAAATATTCCTAATTAGTTAAATTTAGAATTTAAGTTAGAAGCAAAACTAAGTAAATCTTAGTAAATCGAAGTAAAATAAATCTCTGAATGTTCAGTTCCCAGAAAATAGCTTTTAAATGAGGGGAAATGAATGTGTATACTGGTATCAATCTATATATTTTGTCCTGGTGAAGACAATTGGGGAGAAAAATATACTAGCATGGGTTTTTACTCCTTTGTTTTAACTGTATTCACAATATGTGTGTGCAATTTATTCCCATGGGTAAGGAACTTTGTAACTACTGCTTCACAATCAAATCATTCATTTTCGAGTTTTACTTTATTTGGAGAGGTGAACTGAGTTATTACTTTCTAGGCATTTTCCTTTGCACACTTTTTTACTTCTTTTACTATTTGAGAAAATATATTTTAATTTATAAGGGATTGGCAAAACAAAATTTTTGCAAAATTTTAGACCAGTGCAATTTGAAAGGAGTTGCAGAAATCAAAATTTTTCGATGTCGAAAGAGGTAGACATGTATCATGGCATAAAAAAATGGATATAGGGTAATGCTGGTAACTGTTAATCCAGGCATTGTGAGTTTGAATTCATGCCCTGCCAATGTTTTTTCTGACATTTAATTAATGCCATGAAATTTTGTCTTTCACCAATGGATGGATTGATAATTTGCATATCATCAGCGTGAAATAAACAACCCTTGGCTAGCATTGAAGGTGGCATTGTTACTGATGGGAGAAATTCCAGGGATACAGTCATGTTCTGTCCTTATGAATGTTACAAATTTTACAAATGGATGGACTTTAACCCATTCCCACATAATGAAACCTGACCCTCCATAAGATGAAGGCTGTCAAAAACAATGTCGAAAATGAAGAAATTGCCTGGGACAAGCAATTTCTTTATTTCCTACACTGTTTTCTACAAATAAATAAACACAAAAAAATGTGACATTTTATGCCCTTGAAATATCCTCTGCAAAGACTTTGAATTTTGACCAGTCTAAAATTTTGTGGTCTGGTAATGTGTCAATTTATACAGTATTTGTTTGTAATCAGTCTAAAAAGTTCTTTTTTGTTACTCTTGAGTTTCATTATTTTGGAATCTGGTTTTGCTTACTATTTTGAATGATCCAATGTTCAGATTGAATTTTATGTCCCCAAAGGGGGTGTCTCAAATCTGCCCACGCATGAATTTTCTTTTAATTCTGCATATACAAGCTATGAAAATGCATTTAGTTTCTTAGATAATCCAAACTGGATTCCAAAAAGCCACCTTGACTTATTCCCACTATGACATGAAACATGGCCCCTTTTTCATGTGTCGCAAAACTTTAGTTTTGTGTATTTTCAAGATCTGTCAATTGAATTTGATCCGAGACACACAAGGCATTACATTCATACCAGAAAAGGTATTTGAGGAAATTATTATGAATGTTTTTTATTGAATTAATCATGAAAAAATGCATACTTTTCGGCAAAATTTTGGAAAAGAGTAAAATTGAATTCCAAAGTTAAGTATGTTGGAGTCTTTGTCAAGATTCCATATCATCACAAAAACATGCTACATATTTCCTCTTACTTTGAGCCAAATTATATAGAAATCCAAAACCGGTAACAATGTCATATAATACATACTATTGATGAAGGTGATGTTTTGGTCCAAAACTTGTATTCAGTAAAAATTTGATTGTGCTCCTAAAAACATTTTTATATTCAGTAAAATCAACTGTAGCATACAGTACAAACCTACAGCAATATTCATGCCCAAAAAACTCATTGGAAAAAACATAGAATTAATACAAATATTACTTATATTTACAAAATTACATGTATGGAAGCCAAGATAGGCATACATATACACATTGCAAGTTTTCTATACTATTTGCTCACATTGTCTATGCACCATTTTTAGTGAGACTATGACATGCAATAAATGTCAAGCCAAATGTTATGAAATTGAAAAGACGCTTAGAACTGGTAGGGTAAAGCATCAAAAACGTGCCCTTCCGGGTAACCAATACATAACAAAATATTTTTGCTCATAGCGCCCCTAATGAACTAACATGATATGGAAGGCCCCCTATGATTCAGTAAAAGACTGTTACAGCATTATATCTTTTCAGTTACACAGTTGAAAATGTGCTTGTTTATTTCAAAACGTGGCCCTATTGGGATAAAACAGGGTGCAATTATTTCCTCAAATTATTTTTCTGACCATAGCTTAACCTGTATTGATACACAATTTATACACATTTCAATGATGTCATATGATTAACATGTTGTTTAGCCATCAATTGCCCTTAAAAGTCACATGGGAGCTGATTTATCTGTTTCTTATGTATCACAACAATATTTTCACTTTTGCACGATTGTCAAATGCCATCAGAGAAATCAGTGCTTTTTTCTTATTTGCTTTCTCATGTTTCAAAAGATCTAAAAATAACTCTTGCTGTTAGCTTTCATGAATAACGGCTGACTTGAATAATTTAAAATGAGTTTTATACAAAATTTCCCCTCTTTTTTGTAAAGTAGGTACACCTGGGACAAGATCTAATGTGACCCTGGACAAAAATATTGTAACCAACTTTGAAGTCTACCCCTTAGCAAACTTACATACAAAATTTAAAACCTCATGGCTGTGTAAAGCTTTACAAAAAGAGCTTATTTTTATTATATGAAATGTTTCCCCTTTTATGCTGCCACAGCAACAAAAGTTTATGACAAAAAGAAATTCTAATACACAGAGTTGTACTCCTTTAACCCAAGGATACTTTTTATGAAGTTTCAAAAAGATTTACATGTTAGATTGTGAGAAAAAAGAATTTTTGAGAAAATGCCAACAGACAGACAGACACACGGACAGATGACAGGAAATAACCGAAAAAATGCCTTGCATCTTGATTTATCCTCAGGTAAACTAAAATAACCAAAAAAGTAAACAAAACATTTGAAAAAAGTCATTTTTAAAAAATCTTGATTTTGTCCATTCTTGGAAATGTGCACTATTCAGGGGGAAATTCTGAAAGCAACATTTTACCGGTTTTATTTTTTCTCGATATTTCACGATAATCATCAGTATATTTGTGCGCAACTTTTACATAATTTTCAAATCTTGACAAAAACTAGAACAAAGAAAATTTTTGAACAGAATTTGCTTAAAATATTTAAAAACAATGAATTTTTGGGTTACCCCCTTACATCAGTTGATATAAAACAAGTTTTTTGTACATAATTATAAATATTTTTGTTTCATACAGGATCACGGACTACTGGGCATTATTTTTAGAATAAATTATGCGATGAAACTAACAACCAGAACGCTTATACACTGTTTTAATCAGGGTACCCTCTTTTTTCATGGTGAAAACTTAAAATTCCGAGAAAATTGTTTTCTGGAATATGCGATTTGAAACATTTCATGAATATGAACCGTTATCTAGTGTACTAACTTCACGCCAAATTTCATTAAATTCCGAGCGTGGGCAGACTCCCATGTTATTTTTCCTATTCGTGAGACACCCCCTTTTACAGCCTTTAGCAGATATATCCAAGTAATGAAGTCAACGCCAAAGGGATATATTTTTGGAGTACAAAGTGAAATAAGACAGATTCATAGCATTATGATAAAAACTAGTAGCTATGAAATGCCAAAATGAGCAGTCATATTGTAATGCAATTATACCAATATCATTTTCTCCTTTACTGTTACAATACTCATATTTGAGGTGCGCCAACAATAAGGGTAGCTTTCTACCAAGGCCATGGACAGTCATCATGGTCAAGATCAATGTATTGAAACTTGTACAGATGAACAATAGCAATCTGCAGGGTATCCATGTGATACAAACACATCTAATATCTTGAGGTAGTCCATCCCTATAATGAGATTTACACGATGTTAGAATTATTCGGATGACAATGTAAACATGGAATGTCCCACCGTCAAATGTGTATGTTGTCATCCGAATAATTATGTTTGGATATGTAACAAATGTCTAACGATGTCGCTCAGAAAATTCTGACATGGCATTTATCTCATTAGGGGTAAACTATCTTAACCCTTTCCCAAACAAGACCTGGTTTTCACGTCCCTAATAGATAAGGCTAGGGAAAACATTGAGACAAAAGAAGAAACTGCTGATAACCAGCAGTTTCTTCTTTTGCCTCAATATTTTCTGTGCTACAATTTGCACAATTTCAATCTTTTTCAATATCTATTTTGTCGTCTGTAGCAGCTTTGAATTTGGACCACCCCAAATTTTTGTCGTTTTGGAAAGGGTTAATTAAAAATTGTTGCTTTTCATGTCTATCTGCATTTTCCAACTTGTGTTTAATTATAATAAATATTCTTTCATAATCAAGCTTCTGTGGTTAAAACATTATGTATCTTGTAATAGGTCCATAATATTGTACTCTTATTTAATGGAAGTAACCATAACTTTGTTTGATTTTAGGTATTCCTTCCATCATTACATACTAAGCTCTTTCCAAAAATTCTCCTTTGTCCATGACAATGGAAAGGGAATAATTTTATCCAGTTAACCGCGACATAATTTCTGACAAACAGTAGTATTTGGTAGGTATTATTATAAGATCTCGTAACTACGGCTTGAATCAATCTGTAGTTAGAAGATACTATAATAACACTGACATTTATAAAAACATAATGGTAAACCCAGTCTATTTTGAGCACAAAGTTCATTGCTATTGATGAGGTTAAACTTACTATTCAGAAGTTTGTTAACCCTTTCCCAAACGACAGAATTTTAGGGTTGTCCAATTAAAAAGCTGCTGCAGACAACAAAATGTATGATAATCAAAGTTGGAATTGTGTACAACAGAGCTCAGAAAATATTGAGGCAAAAGGAGAAAGTGCTGGTTATCTTTGCTTCTTTTGCTTCAATGTTTTCCCAAGCCTCATTTATTAAGGAAGTCAAAACCAGGTCTTGTTTGGAAAAGGGTTAAATACAGGTAACATTGTCAGTTTCCATCGTCATGGATAGTGCTAAAATTGCATGAAGAGCTTTTTATCTTATGATGGATGGAATACGTTAAAATATGATAACAACAAATGGCATGAGAATGCTTGTAGAGAGGAATGTTTGTGTGTTTGAATGATGCATTTGTGTCCACAATGTCTTTTGGAATTGAAACTCTGCAAGACCAGTGAAGACTTTAACATATGGAAATCTGAAAAAAATGTGTATTATATAACACAGAGAAAATTTAGGGAAAAGAAGAATATGCCAATTGTCATCATCTTCTTCTTTTGTCTCAATGTTTTCCCATGTGTTTTCGTTACTAACATCAAAACCAGGTCTTGTTTGGGAAATGATAGATATAAAAATGTTAATTGAGAATGTTACTGCATGAGTAGGAAAAGTTTGAATGCTAACCCATTACCACACATTGACTCTTTTTGATGCCCCACAAGAGAAATGCTTTGGAAAACATTGTGGAAAATGAAGAAATTGCTTGTGGCAGGCAATTTCTTCATTTCCCACAAAATTTTGCTGTCTGGTAATAGGTTAAATTTGAATGTGTATGATCTGAGTGAATCAGGGTTGTGCGTTCAATCAGTTCTTTAAAGCATGAAAGAATTTATGTAAACGTGTCATTATCCCTTTTTCAAACAAGACCTGGTTCTAACATCAATTTTGAAGAAGGGATTCGAAAACATGAACAGAAAAGAAGAAACTGCTTGTTGCCAGCATTTCCGCCTATTCTTTCAATGTTTTCTATGCTGCAATATACATATTTTGAACATTTAGTAACATTTATAATGTGGTTTGTATCTTCTTTGAATTTGGACTTCTGAAAATTTGTTGAAAGGGTTATGAATGACAATGTTGTTCACTTATCAGAAATTTTAAGACAAATTTACATTCATGTTTTACAAACACTTCTTACATACTATTAAAAAGAAATAAATAGATAAAAGGATATATCGAAGTACCATCAAATGATGTCTTGTAGAATGATTGCTATAATTTGAAAAAAGGGGGGGAAGTAATGGCAATAAAAGTATTTACTTCTTTCGAAAGAATGTTTTCAAACCTTTAATTTCAGTGTTTTTTGCCAAGTTAAATCAAAGTTTTCAGTAAATTAAATTTGAACTGTCTGAAATACAAAATCTGAAGTGTTTCAAAAACTACTCTTTACACATTTTATTCACTGATATGCTTAAAATATTTGGTTCAACATTATACAAATTTCGATTACATAATTGTCAATATTACATTTTATCCTTTTCCATAACAGAAACTGTGCGCTAGTCAAAATCAAAGGTGATGTAGATGTCCAAAGTGATGAAACCAAATATGTGTCAAAGTATGCAAAATACTAAAAGAAAGGTAGAAAATGCTTGTAGTTCATTTTAATCTCAAATGGAAAAAAACCAGACTTGTTTGAGAAAGTTAATAAAAGCTTTTAAATGAATGCGCTTTCATTCCGTTTTTGTAAAAAAACCAAAACTTTGTTATACTCATTGTTGTTTTTACCGTTTTCAGCCCACACAGAGTCTATGACAGATGACGAAGATGGCTCACATTTTGGAGGGCATACAGGTGGCTCGTACCATCCAGAAATTAAAAAGAAAAAGGGATTTCTACGCTTCTTTGGCAGGTAGGCTATAGAATATAGTGCTAGTATATAATGACAAAACGTCAGTGTAATTGCAAAAACCTTGTTACTCCAGCTTTTATCAAGCTTTTAATCCCAGCATGCACGATGATATAATTCTTGTATGTGGAAAAATGCAAATCAAATGAACAGTGATATTTGCCAGGATTGTTACTGTTATTACTTAAATAACTTTACAAAACAAATATGGTCCAACTTATTTACTCTAGTTTTTAGCTCCACTGGCCTTTCAGGCCAGCGGGCTATTGTCATTGCCCTCATTGTCTATTGTTCATTTGTTAGAAATTTCTTGTGTGCCCAATCCCTACAAAAGTCAGAAGGTGATCAAACTTGCCACAATGAATATCAATTTTGTCTAAGTGTGCATGCTACTTTTTAAAATCAAATAACTTATTATTCTTGAATTATCTGCCCTTGAATTGAAAAAGTTACTAAGTTTCACTGACAAGGCCCTCTTTGGCATGTATGTTTTGCTCTTCGATGCTCTGTTAACCCATTACTGTACAGTGACGCCTTTTGACTCCCGCAAAGAAAAGGCTTGGGAAAACATTGTTGTAAATGAAGAAATTGCTTGTAACAAGCAATTTCTTCATTTACTGCAATGTTTTCTAACCCAAAATGAAAATTATTTTAAAATTTCATCAGCTTGAAATTGTCGTCTGCAACACCTTTCATATTGGAAGAGTCCACAATTTTGTCGTTTGGGAAAAGTGATATATCATGTAATTACAGGTTAAAAAGGAGTGGATCGCAAGATTTCCATGAAAGAGAAAGATATGAAGAGTTCAAGCGGGGTGGAGTCCGAGCCACAGCCAGTGCTAGGATAGGCTGGTCACGAGACATCAAAAAAGAATAGTAAGGGCCTTATACATATGTGACCTGTCTTTCTAAAAGGGACTTCCCAAGACATCCATAAAACCAAATTTTGAGGAAATGGTCAGATTTAGCAGACGGCAATGACGTCCCATTTTAAAAAGAAATGTAATTATAGCCGGATAGGAAAAACAATCTAGATCTAGAAAATCGTCTTAGAGTGAAAAGATTAAATCCTAGTCGGTATGCGCAGTCCACACACACTGACTAGGATCACTACTTCTCATGCTGCCATAAGGTCCCTTTACGGGTCACATGCATTGTGAGTGAAAAAGTTGTCTAGAACTTATACAAACCAAGTCAACAGACTATCATACTGTATGGTGTCTTGCAATTTAGCTTCTCTCACCTTTTTCTTTAAAAGAAAAAAATAAACTTGTCCCTTTTCAAAGTCCTTACATGAAACATAATATATAACAAAGGAACGGAAATCTGTAAGTTATAGTTAAGAGGATATAAAGAAATGGAGAAAATTCTGGTTTTCAATCCTTTCTTGGAGATCTATCCGGGCTGTGGCCAATTTTTTGTCTCCAACCATTGGGTTGGTAATCATAATCCTGATTGGAATAAGCTGCTTGAAAGAATTTTGAAGTATTTGTAAGAGAAATACAAGAAATCAATGGTTAGTTGCTCCAGCTCCTTTGATATTTCTGAAATACTGGTTAGATTGGCATGACCCCCCCCCCCCCTCCCCCCCCCCCTTATTCAATTAAAAACATTGAGGTTCCATCACTATTATTTCATTTAACCCATTATCACTTTCTGACGCTTTTAGATGTCCCACGAGAATGGATTTTGAAAACCTCATGTAAAATAAAGAAATTGCTTGTAGCAAGCAATTTCTTCATTTTCCAAAATGTTTTCAACCAAAAGCCCCCTCCAAAAGTAAAATTTCATTCACTTTTAGATCTAATTATGGTTTGCAGCATCTTTGAATTTGAAACGCCAACTGGCTAAAGTTTTGTCATTTAGTTATGGATTAATAAATCATAGAAATCAAATAACAATTTTATTCAATTACAGTGACATGTCAATACCATTTGTCCGGTGGGATAAGGATCGTATTCTAGCTTGGATGAACGAGATTGGGTTAAACATGTATCTGTCAGATTGTCAACGGTGGGTCAGAAACGGGGAACAGTTAGACAAGTTTGTTTTTCCCATTACAGTGACATGTCAATACCATTTGTCCGGTGGGATAAGGATCGTATTCTAGCTTGGATGAACGAGATTGGGTTAAACATGTATCTG
The DNA here is from genome assembly GCA_963680895.1 of Fragum sueziense. Lineage (NCBI taxonomy): Eukaryota > Metazoa > Mollusca > Bivalvia > Cardiida > Cardiidae > Fragum > Fragum sueziense. The sequence goes on along the minus strand of OY804602.1, from coordinate 15,901,044 downwards.
TCAGATTGTCAACGGTGGGTCAGAAACGGGGAACAGTTAGACAAGTTTGTTTTTCCCATTACAGTGACATGTCAATACCATTTGTCCGGTGGGATAAGGATCGTATTCTAGCTTGGATGAACGAGATTGGGTTAAACATGTATCTGTCAGATTGTCAACGGTGGGTCAGAAACGGGGAACAGTTAGACAAGTTTGTTTTTCCCATTACAGTGACATGTCAATACCATTTGTCCGGTGGGACAAGGATCGTATTCTAGCCTGGATGAACGAGATTGGGTTAAACATGTATCTGTCAGATTGTCAACGGTGGGTCAGAAACGGGGAACAGTTAGACAAGTTTGTTTTTCCCATTACAGTGACATGTCAATACCATTTGTCCGGTGGGATAAGGATCGTATTCTAGCCTGGATGAACGAGATTGGGTTAAACATGTATCTGTCAGATTGTAGACGGTGGGTCAGGAATGGGGAACAGTTGGCCAAGGCATCTTCACATGATATCGAGAAGGTGAGTCTTTTAACCCTTTCCCAAACGACGAAATTATAGGGTAATCCAATTAGAAAGCTGATGCAGATGACAATATAGGTGTTGTTAAAGATAGAATCTGTTTAAAATATGACATAGAAAATATTGAGACAAAAGGAGAAACTGCTGATTATCAGCAGTTTCTTCTTTTGTTTCAATGTTTTCCCAAGCATTTTCTAATAGGGACGTCAAAAACAGGTCTTGTTTGGGAAAGGGTTAACCCATTACCAAATAATGACACCTTTTACCTATCTGTGTCAGACACTGGTCATGAAGAGATTATTTCAGATGGTACTGTTTTCTAGAGGACAAAATTGTCGGATTAGTGAACACTTGCTGGTAGGGGACACACTAATGATAACCTCTTTCCAATAAGGACCGGCTTGGAAAACTAAGAGGCAAAGGAATATAAAAGGTCTGGGTATAAACAAACAAGCAAAAAAAGAAAATGCTGATGCGAATATTTTCATTTTGCCTCGGTATGTTCTATGAAACATTGTTCCTTTCTTGATCAACATTCATTCTGCGGTGTGCAGAAGTTTACAAATTGGATCACCCTAAAATACTGTTGTTTGGGAAATGGTTAACAAATGAGCCAGGATCTGGAAAAACGTCCCTTAAGGCTTTTGAGCCCAACATAGATCCAGATCAGCCTGTGCATACGCACAGTCTGATCAGGATCCATGTTGTTCTCTAATAGCTTCTTTATAAACTATAGTTACTTAAAGAGAGCAGCATGGATGCATATTGGACTCAATTTGACAAGACAGGCTGATAATGAAACTAATTTTTAAAAATGCTATAAGGGATGTTTTTCCAGATCCCGGCTCAAATATTTTACCTGGATAGCATATCATTGGTTACACTAAAAATGTAGCTACAGTGTATTAAGTTGTACTTATGACATATTACAAACACTTGTTTACCACTATTTGTTGCAGGAGTTGGGTATCCGTCACACGTTACACAGAAAAAAGCTACAGTTGGCCATACAGGCTATGTCTTCAGGGAATCCATTCAAGGCTTCAGAGCTTCTTCCAAACTGTTGTATCTAGGGCTTATTTAACCTGTAGTTAAGATAGTTCACCACTATTTGTTGCAGGAGTTGGGTATCCGTCACACATTACACAGAAAAAAGCTACAGTTGGCCATACAGGCTATGTCTTCAGGGAATCCGTTCAAGGCTTCAGAACTAGACCATACTTGGGTTATGAGTGAGTAGTACTCTGTTCTATTTTGTTAGTGCAATTTCTCTTTGCTCATAAATTTTGATGAATGCAGTGGTGGATCGAGGGGAGTTTCGATAGGTCAAATGAACCCCCTCAGAGGCCTAATTTGTAATTTCATTAAAAAAAAATCAGTCAAAATTGTGTTATACTAGGAATACGAAACTCCCTTATTTGTATGTCCAAACCCTCTGTACAAAAATCCTATATCAGCCGCAGGAATGTAAAACATCATAATTACAGCTTTAAAGAATTTGAAGTTGTAAGGATTTTGAAGAAAACCAATGATTAGTTTTTGTCATGCAAAGTTACAGATTAGAGAAGGTGAAAACATTCTAAATATTTTATTTCAAATCCAAACCCTATGTGGTGGGTACTCAATTGAATTTTCTGGATAAATGGGTTATTACATACACAAAAAGATGACATAAATGACATGTATTTTCTTCAGGATGGCTTGATGATATTGGTTTACCTCAATACAAGGACAATTTCTTTGATGCAAGAGTGGACGGGAGAATGCTTCATGCTTTAACTGTGGTAAGATTATATACCTGATTAACCCATTAGTGCACAGTGACACCTTTTGACTCCCTCACAAGAAAAGGATTGGGAAAACATTGTGATAAATAAAGAAATTGCTTGTGACAAGCAATTTCTTCATTTTTTACAATGTTTTCTAACCCAAAATGGAAATAATTTTAAAATTTGATCAACTTAAAATTGTCGTCTGCAACACCTTTCAAACTGGAAGAGTCCAAAATTTTGTCGTCTGGTAATGGGTGAAAAGTTCAGTGAACAAAGATTATAACTCTGATGACAATATTAATGGAGGTATATTGTTGATTTTTATGCCGAGGTATCAAAAGTTCAATACAAGGACAATTTCTTTGATGCACAAGTGGATGGGAGCTTCATGCTTTAACTGTGGTTAGATAACATACAAGATTAAAAGTTCAGTGAACAAGAATTATAACTCAGATGATGATATTTATGGAGTTATTGCCCTTTGTTTTAAAGATCGGGGGCATATTAATTTACTTGTGTCTGTCTGTCCAACCATCTGTCTAAAAACATTGGCCATTTTGGGGGGGGGGGCATTTGTGTTTATCAAACACATCTTGTTGTACTTAATTTTTGTGCCCCTGTACCCGTATGGAAAACCCAGGGGCATATTACTTTGCTCTTGTCTGTCTGTCCATTTGTCTGTCTGTCCAAAAAAACGTCTTGACATAGGCCATTTCTGGGGCACATGTGTTTCACAAACTCATTTTGTTGTCTGGAGCATTACTCAAACAGTATATAAGGTAGAACAATGAAATTTCATATGTGGATAGAACTCATTATGGAAAAGGGCAGCATATTTATTTAGGTATTACGCTTTGTTGAATTTCATACTTGATTTCCATAAATACTACCATTGGACTGTTTCAATTGTCAGATGGCTACATGAAAGGTTGGCCCATAATCCATTCCCATACAGAGACGCTTTTTGACACCCCTAAAGAAAAGCACATAGGAAAACATGGTGGAAAATGAAGAGATTGCTTGTCACAAAAACCCAAACTGCAAAGATTTTTAACATTTCCTCAACTTTAATTGGTCGTCTGCAACACCTTTCAAATTGGAAGAGGCCAAAATTAGTCATTAATTTTTTAATGTTTGATTTCTTCTACAGGAAGACCTTCTTGCACTTAAAGTGAGCAACGAACTGCACCATGTTAGTATAAAACGTGGTATACAAATTCTACGCCTCAATAACTGGAACACAGCATGTTTTAAGAGACGACCCTCAGTGGATGAGGTAAGACTTTTAACCCATTACCAGACTGCACCATGTTAGTATAAAACGTGGTATACAAATTCTACGCCTCAATAACTGGAACACAGCATGTTTTAAGAGACGACCCTCAGTGGACGAGGTAAGACCTTTAACCCTTTCCCAAATGACACTTCAAAAACTGCCACAAATGACAAAAGGGATGTTATTAAAGATAGGATTTATGTAAAATGTGGCACAGAAAATATTGAGACAAAAGGAGAAAGTGCTGGTTATCAGCAGTTTCTTCTTTTGTCTCGATGTCTTTCCAAGTTTATTAGTCCCCTACCGGTGTTCACACCGGAGGGGACTATAGGTTTGCCCTCCGTCTGTCCATCCGTCCGTCTGTCCGTCCGTCCGTCCGTCTGTCCGTCCGTCAGTCTGTCCGCTCAAATCTGGATCCCGCGATAACTTAATAACTAAGCAAGCGTTTTTGATGAAAGTTGGTATATGACTAGATGGCAATGTGTAGATTATGCACATCATTTTATTTTTGTTTTTCGACTTAAATTGAGGTTGCTATGGTTACAGAAATAGTGAAAATATGGCCAAAAATGGGATCCTGCGATAAGATAATAACTAAGCAAGCTAGTTTGATGAGACTTGGTATATGACTATATGGCAATGTGTAGATTATGCACATCATTTTATTTTTGTTTTTAAATTGTTGTTGCTATGGTTACGGAAATAGTGAAAATATGGCAAAAAATATTGGATCCTGCGATAAGTTAATAAGTAAGCAAGCTAATTTGATGAGACTTGGTATATGACTAGATGGCAATGTGTAGATTATGCACATCATTTTATCTTTGTTCTTTGACGAAAAGTGCGGTTGCTATGGTAACAGAAATAGTGAAAATATGGCAAAAAATGGATCCTGCAATAACTTAATAACTAAGCAAGCTAACTTGATGAAACCTGTTTTAAAATGTAAAAAAAAAATTATAAGCCATGTTAGTCAGGGTGGTGATGCAGCAGTATTAATCATCTCCAGTGAAAGTTCGCATTTCTTACCAACAAGACTGAAGAAAAACATCTTGGATCAGACAAGGTAACTGTTTGACAATTATTTTGATGACTTGTTCATCTTAATCTATTATTGATTACCATATTGAGTCAATGTGAAGCCGGTAGGGGACTTTATGTGTTGCATACAACACCAGATACTTGTTTCCTTAAGGCGTCAAACCCTGGTCTTGTTTGGGAAAGGGTTAACGCTGTACCAGACAGTAACATATTAGACTGGTCCAAATTCAAAGATGTTGGGGACGACAATTTCAAGTGAAAGAAATGCAAAATGTTTTGGTCGTTGGGGTAGAAAACCTCGAGGAAAATAAAGACATTGCTGAAGAGTTTATCTTGTAGGGAGTCTGAAGACGTCATTATATGGGAATAGATTCATCCCTGCTTTTGACATACCCAATATAGGAAAAGCTTGCAAAAACATTGAGACAAGATAAGAAAATGCATAAAACGTGGTATACAAATTCTACGCCTCAATAACTGGAACACAGCCTGTTTTAAGAGACGACCCTCAGTGGATGAGGTAAGACTTTTAACACTGTACCACCAAACGACAATTTCAAGTGAATGAAATGCAAAATGTTTTGGGGTAGAAAATATTGAGGAAAATGAAGAAATTGCTTGTCACAAGCAATTTCTTCATTTTCCACAATGTTTTCTGAAACGTTTATCTTGTAGGGAGTCTAAAGACGTCATTATGCTCGAATGGGTTCATCCCTGCTTTTGACATACCCAATAGGAAAAGCTTGCGAAAACATTGAGACTAGAGAAGAAAATGCATAAAATTCATTATACAAATTCTACGCCTCAATAACTGGAACACAGCATGTTTTAAGAGACAACCCTCAGTGGATGAGGTAAGATTTGCTTCATACTTGGAAAATCTCAGAAAAATTGTCGATACAAAACAACATTGGCAGACAATTACGTTTTCACCGAAGCTCATCTATCAATAGATTTTGGTATCATATGTGAACATTTGAATTAGAATTTTATCCATTAATAGTGTCAATTTACATATTTTTCTGTCCTTAATTTTTGTAGAGGCCCGCAAAATTCTAAAAAAATAATATTTTTTTTTTTGCCTCTGCGAATATGAAAGACCTGAGAAACTTGAATTAGTGCTATATTACCTTTTAACCCATTACCACACAGTGACTCCTTTTGACTCCCCACAAGATAATGGCTTTGGAAAACATCGCGGAAAATGAAGAAATTGCTTGTGACAAGCAATTTCTTCATTTACCACTATGTTTTCTACGTAAAAAGACCAAAAAAAGTAATATTTCTTTCACTTGAAATTGTCGTCTGCATCACCCTTGAATTTTGAACAGTCTAAAATTCTGCCGTTTGGCAATGGGCTAATCCATTCCCATATGATAAGAACTTTTGATAACCCACAAGATTGAAGCTTGGCAATACATTGGGGAAATGGTAGAAATTGCTTCTTCATTTCCCACAAAGTTTTCTACCACAAAAAAACAAACACTGTAACATTTCATTCAATTGAAATTGTGGTCCGCAACATCTTTGAATTTGGACAAGTCTGAAATTATGACAACAATGGTAATGGGGGAAAGACTTTGATGCAGGGCTACAGATAAGTGGGGGTGAAGACATTCTAACTTTCTTATTACATTTCCAAACCCTATATTGTGGGTACTCATTTGAATCGTCTCGACGAGACGATACAAATGAGTACTCACAATATAGGGTTTGATGAACAATAACAGAATTATTGCAGTTTAAAAAGTCATCAACCCCTCTTATCTGGAGCTCTGTTTGATGTCTACTTTTTCAGGGTACTCTACATAACGTGCCTGGTGATGTTGCATTATGGACAAATCATCGTGTAATGGAATGGTTACGGACTATAGATCTCTGGTGTATATTAATGATATATGGGTCCTGATACTTGACATGGCCAGGTTATTTATTGACACCTATATATTTTTGTTACAGGGTACTCTACATAACGTGCCTGGTGATGTGGTATTATGGACAAATCATCGTGTAATGGAATGGTTACGGACAATAGATCTCTGGTGTATATTAATGATATATGGGTCCTGATACTTGACATGGCCAGGTTATTTATTGACACCTATATATTTTTGTTACAGGGAACTCTACATAACGTGCCTGGTGATGTTGTACTATGGACAAATCATCGTGTAATGGAATGGTTACGGACAATAGATCTCTGGTGTATATTAATGATATATGGGTCCTGATACTTGACATGGCCAGGTTATTTATTGACACTTATATATTTTTGTTACAGGGTACTCTACATAACGTGCCTGGTGATGTTATATTATGGACAAATCATCGTGTAATGGAATGGTTACGGACTATAGATCTCTGGTGTATATTAATGATATATGGGTCCTGATACTTGACATGGCCAGGTTATTTATTGTCACCTATATATTTTTGTTACAGGGTACTCTACATAACGTGCCTGGTGATGTGGTATTATGGACAAATCATCGTGTAATGGAATGGTTACGGACTATAGATCTCTGGTGTATATTAATGATATATGGGTCCTGATACTTGACATGGCCTGGTTATTTATCGTCACCTATACATTTTTGTTACAGGGTACTCTACATAACGTGCCAGGTGATGTGGTATTATGGACAAATCATCGTGTAATGGAATGGTTACGGACTATAGATCTCTGGTGTATATTAATGATATATGGGTCCTGATACTTGACATGACCAGGTTATTTATTGACACCTATATATTTTTGTTACAGGGTACTCTACATAACGTGCCAGGTGATGTTATATTATGGACAAATCATCGTGTAATGGAATGGTTACGGACTATAGATCTCTGGTGTATATTAATGATATATGGGTCCTGATACTTGACATGGCCAGGTTATTTATTGTCACCTATATATTTTTGTTACAGGGTACTCTACATAACGTGCCTGGTGATGTGGTATTATGGACAAATCATCGTGTAATGGAATGGTTACAGACAATAGATCTCTGGTGTATATTAATGATATATAGGTCCTGATACTTGACATGGCCAGGTTATTTATTGTCACCTATATATTTTTGTTACAGGGTACTCTACATAACGTGCCTGGTGATGTGGTACTATGGACAAATCATCGTGTAATGGAATGGTTACGGACTATAGATCTCTGGTGTATATTAATGATATATGGGTCCTGATACTTGACATGGCCAAGTTATTTATCGACACCTATATATTTTTGTTACAGGGTACTCTACATAACGTGCCAGGTGATGTTATATTATGGACAAATCATCGTGTAATGGAATGGTTACGGACTATAGATCTCTGGTGTATATTAATGATATATGGGTCCTGATACTTGACATGGCCAGGTTATTTATTGTCACCTATATATTTTTGTTACAGGGTACTCTACATAACGTGCCTGGTGATGTGGTATTATGGACAAATCATCGTGTAATGGAATGGTTACAGACAATAGATCTCTGGTGTATATTAATGATATATAGGTCCTGATACTTGACATGGCCAGGTTATTTATTGTCACCTATACATTTTTGTTACAGGGTACTCTACATAACGTGCCTGGTGATGTGGTATTATGGACAAATCATCGTGTAATGGAATGGTTACGGACTATAGATCTCTGGTGTATATTAATGATATATGGGTCCTGATACTTGACATGGCCAGGTTATTTATTGGTACCTATATATTTTTGTTACAGGGTACTCTACATAACGTGCCTGGTGATGTGGTATTATGGACGAATCATCGTGTAATGGAATGGTTACGGACTATAGATCTCTGGTGTATATTAATGATATATGGGTCCTGATACTTGACATGGCCAGGTTATTTATTGTCACCTATATATTTTTGTTACAGGGTACTCTACATAACGTGCCTGGTGATGTGGTATTATGGACGAATCATCGTGTAATGGAATGGTTACGGACTATAGATCTCTGGTGTATATTAATGATATATGGGTCCTGATACTTGACATGGCCAGGTTATTTATTGTCACCTATATATTTTTGTTACAGGGTACTCTACATAACGTGCCAGGTGATGTGGTATTATGGACAAATCATCGTGTAATGGAATGGTTACGGACTATAGATCTCTGGTGTATATTAATGATATATGGGTCCTGTTACTTGACATGGCCAAGTTATTTATTGTCACCTATATATTTTTGTTACAGGGTACTCTACATAACGTGCCAGGTGATGTGGTATTATGGACAAATCATCGTGTAATGGAATGGTTACGGACTATAGATCTCTGGTGTATATTAATGATATATGGGTCCTGATACTTGACATGGCCAGGTTATTTATCGTCACCTATACATTTTTGTTACAGGGTACTCTACATAACGTGCCAGGTGATGTGGTATTATGGACAAATCATCGTGTAATGGAATGGTTACAGACAATAGATCTCTGGTGTATATTAATGATATATGGGTCCTGATACTTGACATGGCCAGGTTATTTATTGACACCTATATATTTTTGTTACAGGGTACTCTACATAATGTGCCAGGTGATGTTATATTATGGACAAATCATCCTGTAATGGAATGGTTACGGACAATAGATCTCTGGTGTATATTAATGATATATGGGTCCTGATACTTGACATGGCCAGGTTATTTATCGTCACCTATACATTTTTGTTACAGGGTACTCTACATAACGTGCCTGGTGATGTGGTATTATGGACAAATCATCGTGTAATGGAATGGTTACGGACTATAGATCTCTGGTGTATATTAATGATATATGGGTCCTGATACTTGACATGGCCAGGTTATTTATTGTCACCTATATATTTTTGTTACAGGGTACTCTACATAACGTGCCTGGTGATGTGGTATTATGGACAAATCATCGTGTAATGGAATGGTTACGGACTATAGATCTCTGGTGTATATTAATGATATATGGGTCCTGATACTTGACATGGCCTGGTTATTTATCGTCACCTATACATTTTTGTTACAGGGTACTCTACATAACGTGCCAGGTGATGTGGTATTATGGACAAATCATCGTGTAATGGAATGGTTACAGACTATAGATCTCTGGTGTATATTAATGATATATGGGTCCTGATACTTGACATGACCAGGTTATTTATTGACACCTATATATTTTTGTTACAGGGTACTCTACATAACGTGCCAGGTGATGTTATATTATGGACAAATCATCGTGTAATGGAATGGTTACGGACTATAGATCTCTGGTGTATATTAATGATATATAGGTCCTGATACTTGACATGGCCAGGTTATTTATTGTCACCTATATATTTTTGTTACAGGGTACTCTACATAACGTGCCTGGTGATGTGGTATTATGGACGAATCATCGTGTAATGGAATGGTTACAGACAATAGATCTCTGGTGTATATTAATGATATATGGGTCCTGATACTTGACATGGCCAGGTTATTTATTGACACCTATATATTTTTGTTACAGGGTACTCTACATAACGTGCCTGGTGATGTTATATTATGGACAAATCATCGTGTAATGGAATGGTTACGGACTATAGATCTCTGGTGTATATTAATGATATATGGGTCCTGATACTTGACATGGCCAGGTTATTTATCGTCACCTATATATTTTTGTTACAGGGTACTCTACATAACGTGCCAGGTGATGTTGTACTATGGACAAATCATCGTGTAATGGAATGGTTACAGACAATAGATCTCTGGTGTATATTAATGATATATGGGTCCTGTTACTTGACATGGCCAAGTTATTTATTGTCACCTATATATTTTTGTTACAGGGTACTCTACATAACGTGCCAGGTGATGTGGTATTATGGACAAATCATCGTGTAATGGAATGGTTACGGACTATAGATCTCTGGTGTATATTAATGATATATGGGTCCTGATACTTGACATGGCCAGGTTATTTATCGTCACCTATACATTTTTGTTACAGGGTACTCTACATAACGTGCCAGGTGATGTGGTATTATGGACAAATCATCGTGTAATGGAATGGTTACAGACAATAGATCTCTGGTGTATATTAATGATATATGGGTCCTGATACTTGACATGGCCAGGTTATTTATCGTCACCTATACATTTTTGTTACAGGGTACTCTACATAACGTGCCAGGTGATGTGGTATTATGGACAAATCATCGTGTAATGGAATGGTTACAGACAATAGATCTCTGGTGTATATTAATGATATATGGGTCCTGATACTTGACATGGCCAGGTTATTTATTGACACCTATATATTTTTGTTACAGGGTACTCTACATAATGTGCCAGGTGATGTTATATTATGGACAAATCATCCTGTAATGGAATGGTTACGGACAATAGATCTCTGGTGTATATTAATGATATATGGGTCCTGATACTTGACATGGCCAGGTTATTTATCGTCACCTATACATTTTTGTTACAGGGTACTCTACATAACGTGCCTGGTGATGTGGTATTATGGACAAATCATCGTGTAATGGAATGGTTACGGACAATAGATCTCTGGTGTATATTAATGATATATGGGTCCTGATACTTGACATGGCCAGGTTATTTATTGACACCTATATATTTTTGTTACAGGGTACTTTACATAACGTGCCAGGTGATGTTATATTATGGACAAATCATCGTGTAATGGAATGGTTACGGACTATAGATCTCTGGTGTATATTAATGATATATGGGTCCTGATACTTGACATGGCCAGGTTATTTATCGTCACCTATATATTTTTGTTACAGGGTACTCTACATAACGTGCCTGGTGATGTTGCATTATGGACAAATCATCGTGTAATGGAATGGTTACGGACAATAGATCTCTGGTGTATATTAATGATATATGGGTCCTGATACTTGACATGGCCAGGTTATTTATTGTCACCTATACATTTTTGTTACAGGGTACTCTACATAACGTGCCTGGTGACCTATTATGGACAAATCATCGTGTAATGGAATGGTTACGTACTATAGATCTCTGGTGTATATTAATGATATATGGGTCCTGATACTTGACATGGCCAGGTTATTTATTGACACCTATATATTTTTGTTACAGGGTACTCTACATAACGTGCCAGGTGATGTTATATTATGGACAAATCATCGTGTAATGGAATGGTTACGGACTATAGATCTCTGGTGTATATTAATGATATATGGGTCCTGATACTTGACATGGCCAGGTTATTTATCGTCACCTATATATTTTTGTTACAGGGTACTCTACATAACGTGCCTGGTGATGTGGTATTATGGACAAATCATCGTGTAATGGAATGGTTACGGATCTCTAATGTATATTAATGATATATGGGTCCTGATACTTGACATGGCCAGGTTATTTATTGACACCTATACATTTTTGTTACAGGGTACTCTACATAACGTGCCAGGTGATGTGGTATTATGGACAAATCATCGTGTAATGGAATGGTTACGGACTATAGATCTCTGGTGTATATTAATGATATATGGGTCCTGATACTTGACATGGCCAAGTTATTTATTGACACCTATACATTTTTGTTACAGGGTACTCTACATAACGTGCCAGGTGATGTTATATTATGGACAAATCATCGTGTAATGGAATGGTTACGGACTATAGATCTCTGGTGTATATTAATGATATATGGGTCCTGATACTTGACATGGCCAGGTTATTTATTGACACCTATATATTTTTGTTGCAGGGTACTCTACATAACGTGCCTGGTGATGTGGTATTATGGACAAATCATCGTGTAATGGAATGGTTACGGATCTCTAATGTATATTAATGATATATGGGTCCTGATACTTGACATGGCCAGGTTATTTATTGTCACCTATATATTTTTGTTACAGGGTACTCTACATAACGTGCCAGGTGATGTGGTATTATGGACAAATCATCGTGTAATGGAATGGTTACGGACTATAGATCTCTGGTGTATATTAATGATATATGGGTCCTGATACTTGACATGGCCAGGTTATTTATTGTCACCTATACATTTTTGTTACAGGGTACTCTACATAACGTGCCAGGTGATGTTATATTATGGACAAATCATCGTGTAATGGAATGGTTACAGACAATAGATCTCTGGTGTATATTAATGATATATGGGTCCTGATACTTGACATGGCCAGGTTATTTATCGTCACCTATATATTTTTGTTACAGGGAACTCTACATAACGTGCCAGGTGATGTTGTACTATGGACAAATCATCGTGTAATGGAATGGTTACGGACTATAGATCTCTGGTGTATATTAATGATATATGGGTCCTGATACTTGACATGGCCAGGTTATTTATTGTCACCTATACATTTTTGTTACAGGGTACTCTACATAACGTGCCTGGTGATGTTATATTATGGACAAATCATCGTGTAATGGAATGGTTACAGACAATAGATCTCTGGTGTATATTAATGATATATGGGTCCTGATACTTGACATGGCCAGGTTATTTATTGACACCTATATATTTTTGTTACAGGGTACTCTACATAACGTGCTAGGTGATGTTGTACTATGGACAAATCATCGTGTAATGGAATGGTTACAGACAATAGATCTCTGGTGTATATTAATGATATATGGGTCCTGATACTTGACATGGCCAGGTTATTTATCGTCACCTATACATTTTTGTTACAGGGTACTCTACATAACGTGCCAGGTGATGTGGTATTATGGACAAATCATCGTGTAATGGAATGGTTACAGACAATAGATCTCTGGTGTATATTAATGATATATGGGTCCTGATACTTGACATGGCCAGGTTATTTATTGACACCTATATATTTTTGTTACAGGGTACTCTACATAACGTGCCAGGTGATGTTATATTATGGACAAATCATCGTGTAATGGAATGGTTACAGACTATAGATCTCTGGTGTATATTAATGATATATGGGTCCTGATACTTGACATGGCCAGGTTATTTATCGTCACCTATACATTTTTGTTACAGGGTACTCTACATAACGTGCCAGGTGATGTTGTACTATGGACAAATCATCGTGTAATGGAATGGTTACGGACAATAGATCTCTGGTGTATATTAATGATATATGGGTCCTGATACTTGACATGGCCAGGTTATTTATTGGCACCTATATATTTTTGTTACAGGGTACTCTACATAACGTGCCAGGTGATGTTGTATTATGGACAAATCATCGTGTAATGGAATGGTTACGGACTATAGATCTCTGGTGTATATTAATGATATATGGGTCCTGATACTTGACATGGCCAGGTTATTTATCGTCACCTATACATTTTTGTTACAGGGTACTCTACATAACGTGCCAGGTGATGTTGTATTATGGACAAATCATCGTGTAATGGAATGGTTACGGACTATAGATCTCTGGTGTATATTAATGATATATGGGTCCTGATACTTGACATGGCCAGGTTATTTATTGACACCTATATATTTTTGTTACAGGGTACTCTACATAACGTGCCTGGTGATGTTATATTATGGACAAATCATCGTGTAATGGAATGGTTACGGACTATAGATCTCTGGTGTATATTAATGATATATGGGTCCTGATACTTGACATGGCCAGGTTATTTATTGTCACCTATATATTTTTGTTACAGGGTACTCTACATAACGTGCCTGGTGATGTGGTATTATGGACAAATCATCGTGTAATGGAATGGTTACGGACTATAGATCTCTGGTGTATATTAATGATATATGGGTCCTGATACTTGACATGGCCTGGTTATTTATCGTCACCTATACATTTTTGTTACAGGGTACTCTACATAACGTGCCAGGTGATGTGGTATTATGGACAAATCATCGTGTAATGGAATGGTTACGGACTATAGATCTCTGGTGTATATTAATGATATATGGGTCCTGATACTTGACATGACCAGGTTATTTATTGACACCTATATATTTTTGTTACAGGGTACTCTACATAACGTGCCAGGTGATGTTATATTATGGACAAATCATCGTGTAATGGAATGGTTACGGACTATAGATCTCTGGTGTATATTAATGATATATGGGTCCTGATACTTGACATGGCCAGGTTATTTATTGTCACCTATATATTTTTGTTACAGGGTACTCTACATAACGTGCCTGGTGATGTGGTATTATGGACAAATCATCGTGTAATGGAATGGTTACAGACAATAGATCTCTGGTGTATATTAATGATATATGGGTCCTGATACTTGACATGGCCAGGTTATTTATTGACACCTATATATTTTTGTTACAGGGTACTCTACATAACGTGCCTGGTGATGTTATATTATGGACAAATCATCGTGTAATGGAATGGTTACGGACTATAGATCTCTGGTGTATATTAATGATATATGGGTCCTGATACTTGACATGGCCAGGTTATTTATTGGTACCTATATATTTTTGTTACAGGGTACTCTACATAACGTGCCTGGTGATGTGGTATTATGGACGAATCATCGTGTAATGGAATGGTTACGGACTATAGATCTCTGGTGTATATTAATGATATATGGGTCCTGATACTTGACATGGCCAGGTTATTTATTGTCACCTATATATTTTTGTTACAGGGTACTCTACATAACGTGCCTGGTGATGTGGTATTATGGACGAATCATCGTGTAATGGAATGGTTACGGACTATAGATCTCTGGTGTATATTAATGATATATGGGTCCTGATACTTGACATGGCCTGGTTATTTATCGTCACCTATACATTTTTGTTACAGGGTACTCTACATAACGTGCCTGGTGATGTTGTACTATGGACAAATCATCGTGTAATGGAATGGTTACAGACAATAGATCTCTGGTGTATATTAATGATATATGGGTCCTGATACTTGACATGGCCAGGTTATTTATTGTCACCTATATATTTTTGTTACAGGGTACTCTACATAACGTGCCAGGTGATGTTGTATTATGGACAAATCATCGTGTAATGGAATGGTTACGGACTATAGATCTCTGGTGTATATTAATGATATATGGGTCCTGATACTTGACATGGCCAGGTTATTTATTGACACCTATATATTTTTGTTACAGGGTACTCTACATAACGTGCCAGGTGATGTTGTACTATGGACAAATCATCGTGTAATGGAATGGTTACAGACAATAGATCTCTGGTGTATATTAATGATATATGGGTCCTGATACTTGACATGGCCTGGTTATTTATCGTCACCTATACATTTTTGTTACAGGGTACTCTACATAACGTGCCTGGTGATGTTGTACTATGGACAAATCATCGTGTAATGGAATGGTTACGGACTATAGATCTCTGGTGTATATTAATGATATATGGGTCCTGATACTTGACATGGCCAGGTTATTTATTGACACCTATATATTTTTGTTACAGGGTACTCTACATAACGTGCCAGGTGATGTTGTACTATGGACAAATCATCGTGTAATGGAATGGTTACGGACTATAGATCTCTGGTGTATATTAATGATATATGGGTCCTGATACTTGACATGGCCAGGTTATTTATTGGTACCTATATATTTTTGTTACAGGGTACTCTACATAACGTGCCTGGTGACCTATTATGGACAAATCATCGTGTAATGGAATGGTTACGGACTATAGATCTCTGGTGTATATTAATGATATATGGGTCCTGATACTTGACATGGCCAGGTTATTTATCGTCACCTATACATTTTTGTTACAGGGTACTTTACATAACGTGCCAGGTGATGTTATATTATGGACAAATCATCGTGTAATTGAATGGTTACGGACTATAGATCTCTGGTGTATATTAATGATATATGGGTCCTGATACTTGACATGGCCAGGTTATTTATTGACACCTATATATTTTTGTTACAGGGTACTCTACATAACGTGCCAGGTGATGTGGTATTATGGACAAATCATCGTGTAATGGAATGGTTACGGACTATAGATCTCTGGTGTATATTAATGATATATGGGTCCTGATACTTGACATGGCCAAGTTATTTATCGACACCTATATATTTTTGTTACAGGGTACTCTACATAACGTGCCAGGTGATGTTATATTATGGACAAATCATCGTGTAATGGAATGGTTACGGACTATAGATCTCTGGTGTATATTAATGATATATGGGTCCTGATACTTGACATGGCCAAGTTATTTATCGACACCTATATATTTTTGTTACAGGGTACTCTACATAACGTGCCAGGTGATGTGGTATTATGGACAAATCATCGTGTAATGGAATGGTTACAGACTATAGATCTCTGGTGTATATTAATGATATATGGGTCCTGATACTTGACATGGCCAGGTTATTTATTGTCACCTATACATTTTTGTTACAGGGTACTCTACATAACGTGCCTGGTGATGTGGTATTATGGACAAATCATCGTGTAATGGAATGGTTACGGACAATAGATCTCTGGTGTATATTAATGATATATGGGTCCTGATACTTGACATGGCCAGGTTATTTATTGTCACCTATACATTTTTGTTACAGGGTACTCTACATAACGTGCCAGGTGATGTGGTATTATGGACAAATCATCGTGTAATGGAATGGTTACGGACTATAGATCTCTGGTGTATATTAATGATATATGGGTCCTGATACTTGACATGGCCAGGTTATTTATCGTCACCTATACATTTTTGTTACAGGGTACTCTACATAACGTGCCAGGTGATGTGGTATTATGGACAAATCATCGTGTAATGGAATGGTTACGGACTATAGATCTCTGGTGTATATTAATGATATATGGGTCCTGATACTTGACATGGCCAGGTTATTTATTGTCACCTATACATTTTTGTTACAGGGTACTTTACATAACGTGCCTGGTGATGTTATATTATGGACAAATCATCGTGTAATGGAATGGTTACGGACTATAGATCTCTGGTGTATATTGATGATATATGGGTCCTGATACTTGACATGGCCAGGTTATTTATCGTCACCTATACATTTTCGTTACAGGGAACTCTACATAACGTGCCTGGTGATGTGGTATTATGGACAAATCATCGTGTAATGGAATGGTTACGGACTATAGATCTCTGGTGTATATTAATGATATATGGGTCCTGATACTTGACATGGCCAGGTTATTTATTGTCACCTATACATTTTTGTTACAGGGTACTCTACATAACGTGCCTGGTGATGTTATATTATGGACAAATCATCGTGTAATGGAATGGTTACGGACTATAGATCTCTGGTGTATATTAATGATATATGGGTCCTGATACTTGACATGGCCAGGTTATTTATCGTCACCTATATATTTTTGTTACAGGGTACTCTACATAACGTGCCAGGTGATGTTGTACTATGGACAAATCATCGTGTAATGGAATGGTTACGGACTATAGATCTCTGGTGTATATTAATGATATATGGGTCCTGATACTTGACATGGCCAAGTTATTTATCGTCACCTATACATTTTTGTTACAGGGTACTCTACATAACGTGCCTGGTGATGTGGTATTATGGACAAATCATCGTGTAATGGAATGGTTACTATAGATCTCTGGTGTATATTAATGATATATGGGTCCTGATACTTGACATGGCCAGGTTATTTATTGACACCTATATATTTTTGTTACAGGGTACTCTACATAACGTGCCAGGTGATGTGGTATTATGGACAAATCATCGTGTAATGGAATGGTTACGGACTATAGATCTCTGGTGTATATTAATGATATATGGGTCCTGATACTTGACATGGCCAGGTTATTTATTGTCACCTATATATTTTTGTTACAGGGTACTCTACATAACGTGCCTGGTGATGTGGTATTATGGACAAATCATCGTGTAATGGAATGGTTACGGACTATAGATCTCTCAGAATATGCCCCCAACATGAGGGGAAGTGGTGTTCATGGTGCTCTTATGGTAAATATTATGTGATCACTTCATCCTTTCTGCATTGTTCCTTTTGACAATCCTGATAGAAAAGGCTCGAGAAAACATTGAGGCACAAGAAGAAAATGCTGACAGCCAGCATTTTGTCCTGGCTATATATTTTCTTTACTGTATCATGCTAATTTTCACTGGTTGTTTTTTCTTCTTCAAAAATTTTGAATTCCGACAAGTGTACATTTTTATACCGGCATATCCAGGGTTCACTCTGGCTCTCAAAAAGTTGGGGCCATCACTTTCGCCAAATGAAAAAAGTTTGCGCCAAATTCAAAACGTTGGGGCCAGATTTATAAAAGTAGGGGCCATACTTTATTAACCCTATTGCACTCATGCATATTTGGATTTTCTATCTAGCTGTCCTCGTGCGAATTTATCCAATATTAGATAATTACCTGTTTCTATTGGGGGTAGGTGGATTTAAATGTAAATATCTTCATTATTATACCCCCCACCTACGAAGTAGAGGGGGGTATATTGGTTTCACCATGTCTGTCTGTCTGTCCGTCCGTCCGTCCGTCCGTCCGTCCGTCCATCCGTCCGTCCGTCCGTCCGTCCGTCCGTCCGTCCGTAGACTTTTTCGTTTCCGTGCTCTAACTCATGAACCAGTTGACCTAGGATCATGAAACTTTACACAGTTGTTGCCCATGACCCAAGGAGGTGCTCTATTGTTTTTGGGTCACGAAGGTCAAAGGTCAAGGTCACAATCGGACTTTGTTTAAAATCCGTTTCCGTGCTCTAAGTCATGAACCGGTTGACCTAGGATCATGAAACTTTACACAGTTGTTGCCCATGACCCAAGGAGGTGCCCTATTGTTTTTGGGTCACAAAGGTCAAATGTCAAGGTCACAATTGGACTTTGTTTAAAATCCGTTTCTGTGCTCTAAGTCATGAACCGGTTGACCTAGGATCTTGAAACTTTACACAGTTGTTGCCCATGACCCAAGGAGGTGCCCTATCATTTTTGGGTCACCAAGGTCAAAGGTCAAGGTCACAATTGGACTTTGTTTAAAATCCGTTTCCGTGCTCTAAGTCATGAACTGGTTGACCTAGGATCATGAAACTTTACACAGTTGTTGCCCATGACCCAAGGAGGTGCCCTATTGTTTTTGGGTCACGAATGTCAAAGGTCAAAGTCACAATCGGACTTTGTTTAAAATCCATTTCCGTGCTCTAAGTCACGAACCGGTTGACCTAGGATCATGAAACTTTACACAGTTGTTGCCCATGACCCAAGGAGGTTCCCTAGCTTTTTCGGGTCACAAAGGTCAAAGGTCAAGGTCACAATTGGACTTTGTTTAAAATCCGTTTCCGTGCTCTAAGTCATGAACCAGTTGACCTAGGATCATGAAACTTTACACAGTTGTTGCCCATGGCCCAAGGAGGTGCCCTATTGTTTTTGGGTCACGAATGTCAAAGGTCAAAGTCACAATTGAACTTTGTTTAAAATCTGTTTCCATGCTCCAACTAAAGAACATTTTAACCTACAGCACTTTTTTCAGTGACAAGGTGCTAGTGGGGGGTATTTGTCCGCTTTGGGACAGTTCTAGTTTATTATTGGGTTTTAGTAATTATTTCTTTATTTTGCAGATAAATGAATTTCCTTTCTGATGGTCTAAAGAAAATGAAATATTATTCTGATCTTTTTATGTAAAAATGGAAATAAAGGGATGATTTGTTAAAAAATCTCATGTTTCATTGTCTTTTAAACCTATTTCTTTTTGAGTATGTGGATATCAATTAATAATATCTTCACTATAAATGAATAGATTTTAATATTTTTTTCTTTATTTTGCAGGTAAATGAATTTCCTTTCTGGTGGTGTAAAGAAGATGGAAATATTACCCTGATCTTACATGTTAATTATGGAAATAAATGGATGATTTGTTGAAAATCTCGTATTTATTGTCTGTTTACTAACATTTCTTTTTCTTTACTATTACATATTTTCAAAAACAATATATTTAAATCTGCAAATTTGAACCATAACATAAAACAATAAGCAAAACTTTCAGTGTTAGAAAAAACAAACAAAGTCATTGACAGATCCAGGATTTCTTCAAGGTGATTCGAATTCCTCAAAAGGGGTTTGGAATAGTAAATCCCGTAAATTTCAACAAAAAATTATAATATATTGACAATTAATTTAATAAAAATACATCAAAGTGGGGGCTGCCCCTGCCTGCCCCCCACCCCCTCCCCCTGGATCCACCACTGCATACTCAATGATTAGCTGAAATGTTCCCAGTGGGGAAAGGCCCCTTTCCCCTCTAGATCCACCACTGCATAGTCAATGGTAAGTTGAAATTTTTGGGGATCAACCCCCCCCCCCCACCCCACGATCCGCCACAGCATACTCAATGGTTAGTTGAACACAATTTGTACTTACCCGATTTTAATTCCATAAAATTTTATCCAGGAGACACAATATAAATCCAAAACATGTATATGTTTTATTTGGTAAAGGGTATTTTTATGCCCCCGTATCGAGAGATCGGGGGCATATTGTTTTACTCATGTCTGTCTGTCTGTCTGTCTGTCTGTCCGTCTGTCCGTCCGTCTGTCTGTCTGTCCGTCCGTCTGTCCGAAAACTTAACCTGAAAACTTAACCTTTGCCATTTCTCCAAAACTATTTGACATACAAAGCTCAAATTTGGTATGCAACTTCCTTTCAACAATATCTATCTGTTCCATGCAATTTGACCTTCCTCAAGGTCATCCATTAACCCTTATCAACCCTTTACTCCACGAAAACTTAACATTTTCAAAAATGGCCATTTCGGGGGCATTTGTGTTTCACAAACACATCTTGTTATTTTTTTATTCCCACTCATAATGCATTCAATTAATTCTTATTTCATAATCGTATCTGCTGTTTTTACTGTATTGAACAATTTCAATTTGCATAATCAACACAACAATAACAAAACAAAGAGAGAAATAAACTTGGTGTAGAAATTGCAAACTGCCGAAGACGAGAAATATTGTACATCCAGCAGAAATAAAGGTAAATCTTGTTCTAGACAAGCATAGAAAATGCAATTCTTTCCCTAATTATTTCAAAATACGAGATTACCAAACATATAAAATTCAACATGATTGTTTTGGCACTTTGATAATATTGCTCTTACGCGAAGGGTAAATCACATCTGGTCTCGGGAATTGACAATAAATCTCGAGCAGCGTTACGTAATCAAAGCATACGTCACGAGACACCGACCCCTACATCAAAGAAGTAAGGTCATGCGGTTGACCCGACAAAAGGTCACATTCCATAAAGTTTCCCGCTTTTTACCCTTTCACAAGTCAATTTATATGTGCACAGAAATAATTAAATATGGAATTATAGAGAAAATCGGTCAGTCTTTTTTTATATTTCATATTTTTTGTTCACCATAAGGGTACCGATAATTATAGTGTAATCATCACATTTAGACCGTGAACTTGCTTGATTTATCGTAAATCTTTTTGACAGTTTGCAATAATTCTAATTTAATCTTGTAATTATTTCATAATCAAGTGCATATCATGAATTCATTCCCAATGTGTGGCTTACAATGCATGGCCAGTCCCGGAAATTCGGCGATCTTGACAGGCCTTATCTAGGCCTTTTGTAAACAAAGGAATTTTCCGAGAAATGCAGTATTGCACAAGATACGTATTTCAATCGGAAATATCGCCGATATTTTTGATGGATAATTTAAATTCTAGTGAATCAAAGGATGTTTATTTAATCAATATGTGTTGAAATGTTAGGTTTGTATACCGGAATTTCGGCGATTAGTATCGACTGTTTGAATCAAATAGATGCGTGGGGGAAATTACGTCCTGCAATATCTCCGCTAATAATGAAAATTTTCTTAAAATTTTTTCACTAGAAGATACTTTAATTTGTACTTATTCTACCGGCGTTGAATAATTTGCAATTTAATTGAAAATCAACTTGTAAAACAACATAAATGGAGCACCTATAAAACGGCCGGTTTTGGCCGGTCTGAGGAAATTATAAAAGGTACGGTTTTGGCCGGTCTGAGTGCAATAGGGTTAACCCTGTCCTGAACAAGATGACTAAATGTTCCTATTGTTTAAAAAAAACTGTTCTTGTATTACATAGATCTATTTACACATAGAATGTTCCTTTTTTTTTTATTTATTTTTTTTTTTTTGTTATTGTTGAAGTCTGGTGCGCATTTGATTTTTTCATCAGTTCCCACCCCCCATACCCCCTATACCCCCCCCCCCCCCGGCACACACATCCATGATTGCCGGAAAATTCGTATGTTGTCAATAGAATGACATGTTTGGGAAAGGAGAAAAGACGATCATCTGGGTCCTGTTTAAATTTCGTATAAGGCAGGAATCATAACTAACTTTTGTTGAATTCTTTGAAATTCGCTGTGACATGTTTTCTCACGATAAAAATCATAAAACAAAAATGCTAGTTTATTTCACAAATTTTACGCGATTAAATTACCTGAAGCATCGAAGTTCAGCAACCGCTAAAACTACGACAATCTGAACAATTATTTGCTACGAGACTGGCTTCAAGCAACTCCATTTCGCGTGAAATATGTCGTAAAGTAAAGGATTAAGTAGGGGATATTCCGATAACTCGACCTGTCAATCAAATTAAACCAAAATCGAAAGTACACGCCCATAATTATGCAGACTTGTGTAACGCTCTATTGCACACAAGACTGGTACCCGCATATTACCTAAATTGTGTAATTATCGATTTTTCCATCGCCTTGTCTATGTCGCGTCATATTTGTTTGGACTATCAATGGCGATTAAAAGGTAAATTAGCAGTTATGTACAAGGTGCTATTTGTCATGTCGCGTGCCGAGATAATTATCGTCGGACAGTTACATTCAATAAAGCTGTAACTACAGCTTGAATTAACTTGAATAAGCTGTAGTTATGTCATTTTCGAGCGTAACCAGCATTATACATGCGGTTGATTATATTGGCAATGACAGAATTTAAATGCGACGGCGCTTGATATTTTTTGGGGCCATTCGATATTTGTTGGCGCCAGGCATTTTCGCCAAATGAAAAATTCTTGCGCCACTTTTAATTTTTTGTCGCATTTGGCGACAATGGCGATGGGCAGCGCCAACCCTGCATATCGATAGATCTTGAGCATATTGTTTTACTTGTGTCAGTTTGTCCGCCTGTAGGTCTGTCCGAAAACTTAAAATTGGCCTTTTCTCCAAAAAATTTCGATATACAAAGCTCAAATTCTGGGGCATTTTCACAAACACATCTTGTTCTTCTTTGAGAATGGTTTCATCCTTTTATGACCTTAATGTTATAGATTGGTCCATTATCCAGAAATTTGCAAACAAGAAATATTGAATGAAATTTCAAATTTTGATCCTGCAAGGTAAAATGCGTTAATCATCAAGCTAAATCAGGATTTATTGCCTAATGAAGAATGAGAAATTCAAACCCAGAATCTCTGCATCTCCAATAGGGATGAATTTTATCAAGTAAACCATGACAAAGACAAAGTTTGGACAAACACTAATATGTCATCTGTGTGAATCTAAAACCTTATAACTACAGCTTGATTGAAGCTGTAGTTACAAGATTCTATAAGAACACCTACAAATTATCAATCTATACCGTTAAAATCAGTCTATTATTAGCACAAAAGAATTCCCTAATAAATTTGGACAAGTCTAAAATTTTGCCATTTTGTAATAGGATAATTCAGCATGTATTTTGTTGCAGGTTTTGGAAAGTCGGTTTAACGCCGAACTGTTTGCTCAGTTGTTATCCATCCCTCAGAATAAGACATTATTGCGAAGACATCTCAGCACTCATTTTGTTTCGCTCATCGGAAATGAGATTCAGATCAAAAAGAGGGAACAAGAATCGTCACCGGGTTATATACCGCTTGTGCCAAATGCAAAAATAAAGGTAAGAAAATAAAGAATAATCGTCAATGGGAAGTCAAAAACTCGTAACTACAGCTTGAAAAAGCTTGAATTGTGAGGTTTGGACTCCCCACCAACGATATTGGATATTGGCCATGAAAGTAGACCATCCATTTTCAAGACAATGACTCTTCTTGATGACCATCATGGAAAAATGTTTGGAAAAAATCGAGACAAAAGTAGAACATGTTGTTACACACAGAATATTACAAGTGATTCCAAAATAGGTATAGTCAGTAAATTTTCACCTTAATCTGACAACTATGCTCTGAGTAATTGTGACACAGAATAATCAATCCTTGCCAGCATTAACCCTTTCCCAAACAAGACCTGGTTTTGACGTCCCTAATAGAAAAGGCTTGGGAAAACATTGAAACAAAAGAAGAAACTGCTGATAACCAGCAGTTTCTCCTTTTGTCTCAATATTTTCTGGGCCATATTTTACACTAATTCTATCTTTAATAACTTCCATTTTGTCATTTGTGGCAGTTTTTGAAGTGGATCACCCAAACATTTGTTGTTTGGGAAAGGGTTAATACACAGTCAAGCAGTCTTTTGTTTCCTTGACCCTTTCCCGAACGACAAAACTTTAGGGTGATCCACTTCAAAAACTGCCACAATTGACGAAATGGATGTTATTAAAGATAAGATTTCTGTAAAATATGGCGTAGAAAATATTGAGACAAAAGGAGAAACTGCTGGTTATCAGCAGTTTCTTCTTTTGTTTCTGTGTTTTCCCAAGTCTTTTCTATTAGGGACGTAAAAACCAGGTCTTGTTTGGGAATAGGTTAAGCACTGTGACTATATTCTGCATGTTCCTCTCATGTCAATGTATGACAGAGTCTGGAAGGTATATTCAGAAAATTGTAGAAGCGTGGAATAACTAAGGCCAGGTCCAGTTGCATATATACTTACAATAGCTCAATGTTTTCATTTACCAAAGATGTATTGTATGCCTGATTGTGTATTACAGAAGGGAAAGTTTGGTCTGTTTGGACATAAACGCAGTAAATCAGAGACGGAGGCGGAAGATTTTGTACAAGATAACGGCTTTTGAAAACTTTGTGGAAATTGAAAAAATTGCTTGTCACAAGCGATTTCCCACAACTTTGTGGAAATTGAAAAAATTGCTTGTTACACATATATCCCACGATGTTTTTTTCTCTAAAAGACCAAAACATGTACACTTTAACATTCTTGAAATTGTTGTCTTGAACATCTTTGAATTTGGACAAGCTTGAAATTTTGTTGTTTGTTAATGAGTTAATGAGATCAAAATTGTTACACATGGAATTTTATTACAAGCGATTTCGTCAACACATCTCTAGTCCCTGCAAGATTAAGACTTTTGAAAATATTGTGGGAAATGAAGAAATTGCTTGTGACAAGCAATTTCTTCATTTCCCACAATGTTTTCTATACGGAAAGACCAAAAAGTTTAAAAGAAAATCTTTAACTTAAAATTGTTATCTGCAACATCTTTGAATTTGGACCAGGCTGAAATTTGATGTATGGTAATGAGTTTATAGGACTTTGCCATTTTAGACTTCATTATTGAAAAGGGGGGATGTAATGCAAAAAGCGACATGTATTGTGACCCTACTCTTGTTTGTGTATTACAGAAGGGAAAGTTTGGTCTGTTTGGACATAAACGCAGTAAATCAGAGACGGAGGCGGAAGGGTTTATATGTCCGGTCGATCTGGCCTTGCCCCTCGATCAACTCAAAAATGGTGCCTTGAAATATCAGGAGAAAGAGGTAGGTTAGATATGGTGTTAAACCGTTCCCAAACATGGGCCCTTTTTTACGCATTTCAAGAGAAAGGCTTTAGAAAATATTGTGGGAATTGAAGAAATTGCTTGTCACAAGCAATTTCTTCATTTTCCACAATTTTTTTACCCCAAAAAGATCAAAAGATATAAAATTATATGATTCATTTCAAAAAAAGTAAAATTATTGTCGTGTATTCATGTAAAATTGTCGTCTGCATCATCTTTGAATTTGGAACTGTCAAAAATTTTGTGGTTTGGTAATAGGTTGTTAGGGGGGCCTAAAACTGCAATTGTAAGGGCATTGAATGCATGAATAGGGATTTACATTTATTATATCCCCCGCAAACAAAGGTTTGTGGGGAGGGGGGTATATAGGAATCGCCCTGTTTGTCTGTCCATCCACATTTCTTGTGAGAGCAACTCCTCCCAAATGATGAAAATTTACATGAACGATCAGGATGACATAGATTGCATGAAGCAATTTCTTTGTTCTCCAAGGTTAACCCTTTCCCAAACAAGACTGGGTTTTGACATCACAAATGGAAAAAAGCTTTGGAAAACATTGAGACAAAAGAAGAAACTGCTGATAACCAGCAGTTTCTCCTTTTGTCTCGATATTTTCTGTGCTATATTGTACACAAATACCTTCCTATTTAACATGAATTTTGTCCTCTATAACAGCTTTTAAATTTAACCACCCTGAAATTTTGTCGTTTGGTAAAGGGTTAATCAAAGGAGATAATTTCACTTTTGATTTGTGATCCATACCGGCAGGGGCTATAAGTCTGCTTTGCAACAGTTTCTGTTCGGTGAGACTTGCTTGTTAATAAGACTTTTTGACCATTCAATTTTTGAATGCATCGAAACTCAAAATTAAGTAAGAAGAATCACACTGATCAGTCTTGATTTGTACAAAAAAAATGTTTTTATCACTACATTTAAAGTATATAATGAGAATAAGAAGATCTTAAAAATATGGAAATAATTATTTGAATATTTTCATTGAAATGTAGTTTCTGTTAAATTCTTTTTTGTTAATTTTGCCTTTCAAATGATTTTTAATAATGGCTTTTTTCCATCCTTAGTTCATTTACATTTTGCTTGAAGTGTGTATTTTCTATTGTTTCATGCAAGACTATTTGTGTCTGACTTAGTAATTTGTTTATACCCTGCTTCTCCCAAGTTTTATAGTTTTGTTGTTGTGATTCTGTTGATAGCACCTTGTTTATTTCTAAATGTTCTTAAGGTAGTCTACCCCTAATTATATTCCTCCGACGTCGGAATTATTTGTGCAACATCTTAAACGTTGGCCAGTGGACTTTTCCACTGCTAAATGTTTACGATCATGCTTGAATAAGTTAGGATACATAATGACGACACTACAAAACTTTGATGTTTTATGAATCTGAAAATGGCCACATTAGGGGTATTCTACCTTAAAGTCTTGAATACTTTTCTTTGAATTTTATGACTGAAAAAAATGATAAGGGAGTTTAAGTGATTTCAAAATGCATTCATTGTAAATAGCCAATAGAACCTTATACATTGATGTGTATTCTTGTTAGAAATGTTTTAAATGGACAGTTCTAATGAGTATCCACAACATAGGGTTTATATTTGATGTAATATATTGGAACAAAATCATTTCACCTTTACATCTTTTGACCTTCAATCTATTACACTGAAATTTGTATTTTCTTCTCTTGTAAGTGAACAAGAATCATTGTGTTTTATTGATTGAGAAAACTGTATTTCTGTTGTTAGTCCTAGAGACTTCAACACAAGGGATTCAAGCAGTATCGAAATCACTTTTCAATCTTTTTCTTGAGCTGTTTTTCCTTTGCTTTCACTGTTTTGTTTGTCTTTACCTTTATTACAGCAAGACGCAAAAGCTGCCAAAGAAATTGGAGCTTATTCTAAAGAAATCACATCATTGACAGTAAGACTTTATTTCTCACTTTGAGGTCTTCCCACATTATATGAGGAAAAATGTTTTGCAATTTAGCCTTTATCAGAGCCGCGTTCTTTAAAGCGAGATTTCTTGAGATATCTTGCGATTTCTTAAGATGTTTTAGGAGAAAGCGCTCTTTTGAGCAAGATTTTTAAAACGATCACTGGGAGCCGCCATTGCTCTATACTTCTTGCGGAACCTCTCAGTAAATTCTGTACAACCTATATGGGATAAAATTGACCGAGTTGTTCCGAATGCTCTATGATTCATAAACCGCGGAGTTCCGAATGCTCCATACTTCATTCAAATGACGTCGTGATGACATCATTTGTATGAAGTATGGAGCATTCGGAACACCTCGCATAAAATCTTGGTCTCAAAAACGCTGTATCAAAAAAATCTTAAGAAATCAAAAATCTCGCTCTAAAGAACGCACCTCAGACCATGGACTGTTACGCAAAAAATAATCGAACGATCGTAGATAATACGAGCCCCAGGGTTTGATGTCTCTGATAAAATGGGCTTTGGAAATACCTAGGCAAAAGAAGAAAATGCTGATAGCAGCATTCTCTTTTGCCTCTATATTTGCAGCACTATATTGTAGGAAAATCCTATCTTTATTTACAGCCTCAGCCTATTATGTTTTTTGCAGCAATTTATCAACCCTAAGATATTGTTGGGAAAGGGTCAATACTTTCCCAAATGGCACCAATCTTGACTGTCTTTAACCCTTTCCCAAACAAGTCATTTGTGACAGTTTTTAAGTGGATCACCCTAAATTTTGTTGTTTGGGAAAGTGTTAAGCGAAAGCTGTGATACAAGACAAAATGAGTGCTGATAAAGATAGGATTTGTGAATGTCATAGCCCTTTCCCAAACGACCAAATTTGAGGGTGATCCACTTCAAAAACTGCCACAAATGACACAATTGATGTTATTAACGATAGGATTTGTGTAAAATATGACAAGGAAAATATTGAGACAAAAGGAGAAACTGCTGGTTATCAGCAGTTTCTCCTTTTGTTTCAATGTTTTCCCAAGCCTTTCCTATAAGGAACGTCAAAACCAGGTCTTGTTTGGGAAAGGGATAGTACTGGAAATATATTTGCAAAAGGAATGTTCGGAAAAGACAGTGACAAGAAAAAAGTACATACAATATGCTATATGAATTTTGTCAACAGCCCTTGCAGATGACAACCAGTCTAATGTTTTGTCACCTAGGAAACCTAGGAAAGGAGAAATGTAATGAGTGTGCCTTGTTCTTCATATTCAAATATGTGGGAAGTTCTCTTAAACAATCCACACCTTAGCTTAGTAAATTGTTAAAATCTCATAAATCGTCACATTTATGAACTGAACAATATTATTGTAATAATTAAACGATAACTTCACCATGTTCGAGCATGTACGCACAATACTATGGTTACTAAAATACAACAGAAGAAGAAAGGATGGTAGATCTACATGGATTTTTTTTCGCTCACCTGAGCACGAAGTGCTCGAGGTGAGTTATTGTGGTCACTTTTTGTCCGGCCTCCGTCCGTCTGTCCGTCCGTCCGTCCGTCCGTCCGTCAACATTTGGGGTGTTTACACTCTAGCATCCACAAAAGTTAGGCAATCTTGATCAAACTTGGCCAAAACAAGAAGGGTCATAAGTTCTTGGACAAGTTCGATTATGGGCCTGATCGGACCAGAAAGTGTGGAGTTATCTGCCCTTGAATGTCAAAAAATGCTGTTTTTAGCTCCACTGGCCGAAGGCCAGCGGGGCTTATGTCATGGCCCTGTGTCCGTCGTGCGTCCGTGCGTCCGTCCGTCCGTCCGTCCGTGCGTCAACTTTTTCTTTAAACATCTTCTTCTCCAGAACTACTGGACCAATTTCAACCAAACTTCACAGGAATCTTCCTTGCATGAACCTTTTCCAAATTCCTTCAAAAAATTAAATTCCGAGTAGAACTTGAATTTTAATTAAATTAATTAATTTAAATTTTCGAAAAATCTTTTAAAAATCTTCTTCTCAAAAACTACTGGACCAATTTCAACCAAACTTCACAGGAATCTTTCTTGCATGAACCTTTTCCAAATTCCTCCAAAAAATTAAATTCCGTATAGAACTTGAATTTTAATTAAATTAATTAATTTAAATTTTCGAAAAATCTTTAAAAAAAATTCTTCTCCAAAACTACTGGACCAATTTCAACCAAACTTCACAGAAATCTTCCTTGTATGTGTCTCTTCTTAATTCCTTCAAAAAGATAAATTCTGTGTATAACTTCAATTTTGATTAATTTAATTGGATTAAATATTCGAAAAATCTTTAAACATTCTTTTTCTCCAAAACTACTGTACCAATTTCAAGCAAACTTCACAGAAATATTCCTTGCATCAATCTCTACCAAATTCCTCCAAAAGAATAAAATCTGTGCAGAACTTGAATTATAATTAATTTAAGTGATTTAAATTTTCGAAAAATCTTTAAAATTCTTCTTCTCTAAAACTACTGGACCAATTTCAACCAAACTTCACAGAAATCTTCCTTGTATGAATCTCTTCTTAATTCTTTCAAAAATATAAATTCTGTGTATAACTTAGATTTTAATTAATTTAATCAAATTAAATTTTCGAAAAATCTTTAAACATTCTTCTTCTCCAAAACTATTGGACTTTTTCAACCAAACTTTACAGAAATGATCTTTGCATGAATCTCTTCTTAATTCCTTCAAAAAAATAAATTCTGTGCAGAACTTTAATTTTGATTATTTAAATTAAATTTTCGAAAATCTTCTTTTCCAAAACTACTGGACCAATTTTAACTAAACTTCACACAAATCTTCCTTGCATGAATCTCCTCTAAATTCGTGAAAAAAAATCTGTGTAGAACTTAAATTTTAATAAATCTAATTAAATTAAATTTTCGAAAAATTGTTAAACAATCTCCTTCTCCAAAACTGGAGGACCAATTTCTACCAAACTTCCCATGAATCTCTTCCAAATTCCTTCACGATTGGATGAAAAGCTTGGCCTCTGTGGGCTAGGCTTTTTTTCGCTATATGAAACATAGTGTAATTTTAAGAAAATTTTAAAAACATTTCAGCTCCTTAATCATTTATTGGATTTCATTCTGGCATAGCATGAATCTTCTTTGGATAGACCTCTATTGTATTCCTTGAAGAATTTCTTAGTCTAATTGTCTAAAAGCCAGTGGAGCGATACAGGGCCATCTTGGCCCTCTTGTTAAGTTTGTTTACACTCTAGCATCTACAATTATTGATCAATCAAGACAAAACTTTGACATAATGTTGGAGACCATAAGATCTCGGATGAGTTCGATTTTCAGTCTGATCTGACGAGAGAGATTAGAGTTATGTGCCCTTGAATTGGGCAAAATTGCCATTTTTGGCTGTTTTCAACCTTGTTTACACTCTAGAATCTACAATTATTAATAAATCAAGACAAAACTTTTACACAATGTTGGGGGCCATGAGATCTTGTATGGGTTCGATTTTCAGTCTGATCTGATCAGAATGTCAAGAGTTATGTGCCCTTGAATTTGAAAAAAATGCCGTTTTCGGCTGTTTTCGACCATGTTTACACTCTAGAATCTACAATTATTAATCAGTCAAGACAAGACTTGGACACAATGTTGGGGACCATAAGATCTCGTATGACTTTGAGTTTCAGTCTGATCTTATTAGAAAGATGAGAGTTATGCGCCCTTGAATTGGGCAAAATTGCCACTTTTGGCTGTTTTCGACCTTGTTTACACTCTAGAATGTACAATTATTTATCAATCAAGACAAAACTTGAACACAATGTTGTGTAGCATAAGATCTTAGATGAGTGTGATTTTCAGTCTGATCTGATCAGAAAGGCAAGAGTTATGTGCCCTTGAATTTGACAAAATTGCCGTTTTCGGCTGTTTTCGATCTTGTTTACTTTCTAAAATCTACAATTATTAATCAATCAAGACAAAACTTGGACACAATGTTGGGGACCATACGATCTTTGGATGAGTATGATTTTCAGTCTGATGTGATCAGAAAGTCAAGAGTTAAGTGCCCTTGAATTTGATAAAATTGCCGTTTTTGACTGTTTTCAGCCTTGTTTACACTCTAGAATCTTCAATTATTGACCAATCAAGACAAATCTTGGACACAATGTTGGAGACCATAAGATCTCACTTGAGTTTTATTTTCAGTCTGTTTTGACCAGAAAGACGAGAGTTATGTGCCCTTGAATTTGATAAAATTGTCATTTACGGCTGTTTTCGACCTTGTTTACACTCTAGAATCTACAATTATTGACCAATCAAGACAAATCTTGGTCACAATGTTGGAAGATCTTGGATGAGATTGATTTTCAGTCTGATCTGACCAGAAAGACGAGAGTTATGTGCCCTTGAATTTGATAAAATTGCCATTTTTGGCTGTTGTCGACCCTGTTTACTCTCTAGAATCTACAATTATTACTCAATGAAGACAAATCTTGGACACAATGTTGGAGAATATAAGATCTCAGAGGAGGTTGATTTTCAGTCTGATCTGACCAGAAAGACGAGAGTTATGTGCCCTTGAATTTGATAAAATTGCCATTTTTGGTTGTTGTCAACCTTGTTTACACTCTAGAATCTACAATTATTACTCAATGAAGACAAATCTTGGACACAATGTTGGAGAATATAAGATCTCAGATGAGGTTGATTTTCAGTCTGATCTAACCAGAAAGACTAGAGTTATGTGCCCTTGAATTTGATAGAATTACCATTGTTGCCTGTTTTCGACCTTGTTTGCACTCTAGAATCTACATTATTTATTATCATCTATTATTTAAAAAAAACAATGTTGGGCACCATAAGAGCTCAGAAGAATTTGATTTTCACAAGGTTATTGACCATAAGTTCATATTCAGTCTTAAAGTCATAGATATCAATTGAATTGAACATAAGTGTTGCTCATTATACCCCCCACAACAAAGTTATGGGGGGGGGGGGGTATACTGGATTCAGGTTGTCCGTCCGTCTGTCCGTCCGTCCGTCTGTGGACATAATTTTGTGTCCTCTTCTCCTCCCACAGTTTTTGACCGATTTTGCTGAAATTTTAGCAGGTTGTTTCCTATCATATGAAGTTGTGCACCTGCAATTTTCATCTTGATCCAGGCAGTAGTTTCAGAGTTATGCCACTTTGAACTTTAGCACTTTTTCAGTGACAACGCGCTAGTGGGGGGTATTTGTCCGCTTTGCGACAGTTCTAGTATCATTTTGGTTCAGGTGAGCGATATAGGACGATCATGGTCCTCTTGTTCTAAAAAAGACATTGACTTTGAATCAAGTAAGCAATATGTTGAACTTAAAAGCATTCTTTCTTCTTTCTCATGCTCCGACATTGAAAGATTGAGACATTTTCACAGTAAATTAATTATTCCCTAGTTTGATTGGTTGGATTTACAAGATCTTAAATAGGAAATCATTGATTTCGCATTCAATTTATATTCTGTGTGTCAAAACTTTTGCCTTCAAACAAAGGACCTTTTATATAAATAGTAATTCACATGTTTGAAGAATGTTGAATTTTTCTGATCCACGTATATTATTTGTCAATACTTTGTCTACAGTTTGTGTACAAAATACAAATGATACAGGTTCTGGAAAAAGGTCCCTCATAGCTTTGAGATGTACAGCGGTGGTTCACGGTCGGTTTCTAAAAGCAGTCTGACTGGGATCTATGCTGCGGTTTCATAGTTGCTACAGGTCATGAAGAAGCTATTTGAGACAAACATGGTTCCTAAGCAGACTGCGTGTATACGCAGGCTGATTTTGAACCATG
Organism: Fragum sueziense; assembly: GCA_963680895.1. NCBI lineage: Eukaryota > Metazoa > Mollusca > Bivalvia > Cardiida > Cardiidae > Fragum > Fragum sueziense. The sequence goes on along the minus strand of OY804602.1, from coordinate 15,866,961 downwards.
TTGGGGTCAAATGCCTTAATGGGCCTTTTCCAGATCCTGGGTCACATGATATTGTTTTGTGAACATAATTATCCCCCGCCGAAAAAAAATTTCGGGGGGGGGATATTGTTTTTGCCATGTCCGTCCGTCCTTCCGTCCGACATTTGTTTCCGCGCTATTTCTTGAAAACTATAGACCGGATTTTGATGAAACTTGGCACACAGCTTCACTACAAAGAGGACATGGGCATATCGTCGGGGTTACCCGGTTCGATCATTGAATTTAGAGTTACTGCCCCTGACTGTTTAAGCCATATACATACAGAGTGATATTCGTTTCCGCGCTATTTCTTGAAAACTGTAGACCGGATTTCGATGAAACTTGGCACACAGCTTCACTACAAAGTGGACATGCCCATATCGTCGGGGTTACCCGGTTCGACCGTCGAATTTAGAGTTACTGCCCCTGACTGTTTTAGCCATATACATACAGAGTGATATTCGTTTCGGCGCTATTTCTTGAAAACTATAAACCGGATTTCAAGGAAAATTGGCGCACAGCTTTACTACAATAAGGACATGCGCATATCGTTGGGGTTACCTGGTTCGACCGCCGAATTTAGAGTTGCTGCCCCTGACTGTTTAAGCCATATACATACAGTGATATTCGTTTCTGCGCTATTTCTTGAAAACTATAGACTGGATTTTAAGGAAACTTGGCACACAGCTTTACTACAATGAGGACATGCGCATATTGTCGGGGTTACCCGGTTCGACCGTCGAATTTAGAGTTACTGCCCCTGACTGTTTTAGCCATCTACATACAGAGTGATATTCGTTTCCGCGCTATTTCTTGAAAACTATAGACCGGATTTCAATAAAACTTGGCACACAGCTTTACTACAATGAGGACATGCACATATCGTCGGGGTTACCCGGTTCGACCATCGAATTTAGAGTTACTGCCCCTGACTGTTTAAGCCATATACATACAGAATGATATTCGTTCTGTTGAAGCCATATACATACAGAGTGATATTCGTTCTGTTGAAGCCATATACATACAGAGTTATATTCGTTTCCGCGTTACTTTATTGACAATGAAAATATGTTCAGCGGGGGATATCAATTCAACGAATTTGCTTGTTAGTCTCTGTTTTTTGGGGTAAGATTGTGTGTTTAGTGTTATATGTCTCAAGAACACATGCTTTACTTGCAGGTACTACTTGAAGAAAAAAGTGACTATGTATAAAAAAGTAAACAAATCCTACAAAATATCTGCCCTCTAATTTTTACTTCAATTGTAACCTTTCCCTTTCCCAAATAACTCAATTTTAGACTGGTCTTCACCGTCTTCATGCTAAATGACTCAATTTTAGACTGGTCTTCACCGTCTTGACGCTAAATGACTCAATTTTAGACTAGTCTTTACCGTCTTGACGCTAAATGGCTCAATTTTAGACTGGTCCTCACCGTCTTGATGCTAAATGACTAAATTTTAGACTGGTCTTCATCGTCTTGACGCTAAATGGCTCAATTTTAGACTGGTCTTCAACGTCTTGACGCTAAATGACTCAATTTTAGACTGGTCTCAATAGAAATCTAACAGCTCTTACAGAAAACAGAAAGTGATAAACCTTAAAGAATAGAAATCTTTGTGACAAAAAGAGAAAGAAGCATCATTTTTATCTTTCAAGGAATTTTATCAAACAATGACCGGTTAGGGTTGTCAAAATCAGAGTTTGTTTGGGAAAGGGTTAATTCTTTAGAGAATGTAGCCTACTTTGATTATTCTTAATTCTAATTCATTTTTCATCTAAAAGAAAACAAATCTGAATCTAACAGCCTGCTTTTTTACTGCCAAAACGAATTGTTGAAAAATTCTAACCAGACCTGATACAGTTTTAAGAGAATTACAAAATTTGAACCAACAAAAGCAAAATTGCAGTAGTATGAATTTGTTACAATGTATTTGAAATTTTCCAAACAACTTACATTTCATGCTAATATTGGGTGAAAAATCTGTTATAAAATTTTGATATTTTTTGATATTTCATTTGAAAACTTCTTACATTCATTATAATGTTATAAATCTTAAAAAACTATTTTAAACTATTTCAAATTTTAAATTTAAAACTGATTTTATTGACAGTGTATACAACTTTTTGTTTAAACAATATTTTCTTGGCTTATAAATGGAAAAATGTAATATCGGCTTAACAACTTGCATGCATATGTCTGTCCCCATTTTGCTGTAATGGGAAATTTACAATGCTATAGCATGTATGCCTTTGCTATAAATTTGTTTTATAAGCCTTGTTTAACATTTCAAAGGAATGCTGGTAAAATGCTATTTGGGTTAATACCTTTTTATACGCCCGAAGGGTCGTATTATGTTATGGCCCCGCTCATCTGTCTGTCTGTCTGTCTGTCCGTCCGTCCGTCTGTCTGTCCGTCCGTTAGCAATTTCTTGTTTGCGCAACTCCTCCTACAGTTTTGATCGGAATTCAATCAAACTTGCCACAATGAATCTCCATGGTGTCAAGTTGTGCACTGCGCTTACGGAATTCAATTAACTCTTTTCGTTCTTGAATTATCTGCCCTTGAATTAAAAAAATGCCCATTTTCTTGTGTGCGCAACTCCTACAGTTTTGATCGGAATTCGATCAAACTTGCCACAATGAATCTCCATGGTGTCTAGTTGTGCACTGCGCTTACGGAATTCAATTAACTCTTTTCGTTTTTGAATTATCTGCCCTTGAATTTAAGAAAAAATGCCCATTTTCTCAAAAATGTCCATTTTCTCCTGTGCGCAACTCCTATAGTTTCAACCGAAATTTAAACAAACTAGCAACAATGAATCTCTATAGTGTCTTGTTGTGCAAACAAAATTTTGATTACTTGTTTGAATTATCTGCCCTTGAATCGAAAAAATGGCCAATTTTACTGACAAGCCCCTCTCGGGCGTATATGCGCCGCTCTGCGAAGCTCTTGTTCTCCCTTTCATTGCCAAGTGCAAAAGCTGTATTTCAAAATTTTTGCATTGTTTTTGAAAGGGTGTATACTTTACCTTTCCCAATTAATACCTGCGGTTCTGAGGTACCTGTAAAAAAGGTTTTGAGAAAATATCGAGTTAAAAGAAGAAAAATACTGATAACCAGCATTTGCTCCTTTTGCCTCAATATTTTCTGTGCTGCATTGTAGATAAATACTTTCTTCATCAGTGACCGTTTTGTCATCAATAGCTGCTTTCAAATCGGAACAGGATAATTATTTGGAAAAGGTCATCAAATGTGTGTCTGGAAGCAAATACAATTGAGTTTACAGAAGTCAAGTTATAATTTGCGAATTTATTTTTGCATTTCGGTAAAAATCACAATGCTGAAGAAATTTCCAGTCTTATGGTATACATTGTCACTTTTGTCACTCGCAATTTCAATATACCTTATAATAGCAGACTTCTTATGCTATATCTTTTTTCATGTCAACATTTGTAGTCCTTCTTAACCCTTACCCAAACAAGACCTTGTATCTTATTGCTCTCGGTAATAGTTTGTCTTCTTTCACCTTTTCCAAAACAAGACCTGGTTTTAAAGTCCTTAATAGAAAATGCTTGGGAAAACATTGAGACAAAAGAAGAAACTGCTGATAACCAGCAGTTTCCCCTTTTGTCTCAATATTTTCTTAACCATTTTCTACACAATTTCTCTCTCTAACAACACCAATATTGTCAAGTGCAGCAGCTTTTGAATAGGACCACCCCAAAAATTTGTCGTTTGGGAAAGGGTTAAAAGCATAAATGCTGACAGCTATCTACAACATGTTTTTCTATGCTATTTGTATATAAATGTATCAATATTCTAGGGCTTTATTATACGCAATTTCTCTCTTTATTACCATAAATTTTGTCGTCTGCAGCAGATTTCAAATTGGACCGCCTTATATTTTGGCTGATTGAGAAAGGGCTAAGGTAATCCACCTCTGATGAGATTTACATGATATCGGAAATTTGGTAAACTTGTAAATTGTCAAAACATATTCAATCTATACATACACATCATGAAATGAAACAAAGCCTCACTTTCCATTGCCAAAGGTAAAAATCACTTTTAGCCCATTACCACACAGTGACTCTTTTTTACTCCCCTAACACAATGGCTTGGGAAAACATTGTAGAAAATGAAGAAATTGCTTGTGACAAGCAATTTCTTCTTTTCCCATAATGTTTTCTACCAAAAAAGACCAAAAGATTTTAAATTTCCTATATTGAAATTGTCGTCTGCAACATCTTTGAATTTGGACCAGTCCAAAATTTGTTGTTTCGTAATGGGTTAGTTGTTGTCTGTTGCACTTGTGAATTTGGACCAGTCTAAAAATGTCGTTGAATTATCAAATTATGTGTGTACAAAAATATAATATTTTTCCTTTATTTATTCCAGCATCAACTTGGGAGGGAGAATTTCTTTGATCGTGTTCCTACATCCAATGTATGAGAATGACCTTCACCTTGATAGAGTGACCTTGAAAGAGTGACCTTGATTACATCATCACCAAACCGTCATACATAGCTACAGAGAAGAGGGGATAAATGAGTGCTATATCTGTTATTTCAAATCTTAACCCTATGTTGTGGGTACTCATTGGAATCGTCTCAATGAGACGATTCCAATGAGTACCCACAACATATAGTTTAATGAATACGAAATGAAATATTGCATTTGAAAAAGCTTTATCCCTCTCTTTTCTGTAGCTGAGTGCTCATATGTATATAGACATGTTTCATCGGACTATGTCAAACCAGATTTTTAATCAAATGAAATAAAAAATGGTGCCCAGTCATTTTGTACACTGTATTCTAGATGTTTTAGTTTTGTGACTTAGTAAAAGGTTGTCTTAGTGCATTACCAGAATGCCTTGTTTTGACGTCCCTCATATCAAATGTTTGGGGAAACCTAGTTAGAAAAGAATTATGTTTTTCAACATGAACAGACCAAATATATGTGAAATTCATTGACTTGAAAATATGTATAAATAATCATTGAATATGGATCATTCTAAAATTTTGTTGATTCGGAAAGATTTAAGATATTTCCTGTATGCTGTTCAAAGGAGGAAGATGTAAAGAAACATTGAAGGGATGGATAAAAATACCAGTAGTCAGTCTTTTCATCTCTTCCTTCAATGTTTTCTAAACAATATTCAGTAAAGGTTGTAGCTTTTAGTGCCCTGTTATTTTGTTTAAAAGCCTGTGATGTAGATCTAAATTGCAAATGAGAAACTTTCAATTCATTCATTTCAGGATTTAAATTGAAACCAAATTTTCTAATAAAGTAACACTATTCTTGCCTGTAAAACATATCCGTCCAAAAATAGTATCTTTTGTAATTCCAACAAGATTTTTTGGTCCCCTAAAACTCGTCTTCTACATCTATTATGTCAGCTTAACCCTATCCAAAACAAGACCTGGTTTTCACGCCCTTAGCCCAATACAAAACAGCAGATTTTTAGACTGATCCAAATTAGAAGATGTTGCAGATGGCAATTTCATGTGAATGAAATATGAATTGTTTGGTCTTTTGGTGTAGAAAATATTGTGGGAAATGAAGAAATTACTTGTCACAAGCAATTTCTTCATTTTCCACTACGTTTTCCAAAGTCATTACCTTGCAGGCAATCAAAAAGAGTCATTGTCTGGGAATGGGTTAAATGATGAGGCATGAGAAAACATTGAGGCAAAAGAAGAAAGTGCTGATAATCAGCACTTACAATTTCCCTTTTTGCCTCCATATTTTCTTTGATGAATCATGGACAAATTCCTTCCTTTATCAACATCTATTTTGTGGTATGCAGCAGCTTTCAATGTAGATAACCCTATATTTTTGCTGTTTGGGAAAGGGTTAACCCTTTCTCAAGTGACTTAAAACTTAAGTTAATTGTTCCCATTTGAAAACTACTGCAGAGGACAAAGTGAATCTTGATAAAGATACTGATAGGTTTTGTGTTATAAATAGCAAAGAAAATATTGGGGCAAAAGGAGTAAGTTGTGATCATCAGCATTTTCTTTTGCCTCAATGCTTCCAGACCCATTCTTTAAGAGATATCAAAATCAGATTTTGTTTTGGAAAGGGTCAAAGACTTAATCCTTTGAGTTGAGTTATGTATTTCTTATATGGCTTTTGAAATTGAATTATATATTTTAATACTAAAGTAATTGCTTTCTTGTAATGAATTATTTAAAAGCAATGCAATTATACAATTGAGTTGGGATCTGGAAAAATGTCTGAAGCAGTCACATCAGGCATTTGAAACCAACATGTTTCAGATCAGCTTGTATATATATACACAGGTTAGTTGCAATAATGTAACCGAAACCTTTTTGAATTTTGATCTGGGTGTCAGTTACAATTCCTTCCTATTCATTGCAATGGAGCAGGTGCTGGAATGATTCATTCCAGCAAGTTTATCATAGTCAAACTTCAAAATAAAGTTATATCGCAGCTCATACACAGGTCTGATCATGAACCATGTAAATTGTTGTTCTCAAATAGCTTCTTTACGACCTTTAGCAACCCTGCAAGAGCAGCATAGATTCTGATTAGACTGCATTTAAACTATTTTAAGCCTATTCTGGAAACATGATTGGGAGGTACAGATAAATGGGGAGTACATAAACTTTTTTTTTTTTCAAAAATAATTGTTGACGTAAAAAAAATAATTGTCGACCAAACCCTATGTTGTGGGTACACATTGAAATTGTCTCGCCGAGACAATTCAAATGAGTATCCACAACATAGAGTTTGGATTTGAAATAAGAACTTTAGAATATCATAAGAATATCTTTACCCCTCTCTTATCTGTTGTTTTAATATATTACCAAACAACAAAATTTTAGACTGGTCCAAATTCAAAGACATTGCAGACGACAATTTCGAGTCAATGAATTTTAAACTTTTTTAGTCATTTTGTTTAGAAAACATTGTGGGAAATGAGGAAATTGCTTGTCACAAGCAATTTCTTAATTTTCACAATGTTTTCCAAAGCCATTATCTTACAAGGAGTCAAAAAGAGTCACTGTGTGGTAATGGGTTAATTAATGGTACATGAAGTAGTCTCAAATGCAGGGACCTTTTCCAGATTCCTTCACAAATTTTTTTTACAGTCATTTATTTATGCACACATTTTTGTATGAACCATACATAATAAATGTCTATACACCATTTTGTAAATGTTTGTGAATAGATTTTGTTGTAAATAATTTTGCCATTTTAGACTAATTATTTTGCTTAAGCATGTACAGAATTGAAATGGACTTTTATGGTAAAATCGTACCAAATCAGACAAGGTTAAAACTTCTCTTAATTTGAACCAAAGGATAAGGCTTTTATAACATAACCCTTTCCCAATCAAGACCAGTTCTTGACGTCCCTATTAGAAGTTGTTTGAGAAAATATTGAGAAAAAAGAAGAAATTGCTAAGAAACAGCAACTTTTTACTTTTCCTTTAGATATTTATTCTAGATCTATGTAATTATACAGACAGCTCTATTATTGACACCTCCGACTCCTTTCAGATCGAACTTGTCTGAAATTTTGCAGTTTGACTTATCTAGGACAGTTGCATACAAATGCTATCTTTTCCTTTCAGTAACATTTTGTGAATTTGCATCAAGTATCAATTTTAAATGATCTGATATATGTCTTCCATTGCATTACCTTTTTTTAAACAACATTTTTTTAAGTCCAAATTGGACAAAATGTCAACAAAAATAACAAAAATGTTGTCGCTTTTCTACGAAAAACTCGTAACTGCAGCTTGTTTTAAGCTGCAGTTACGAGGTTTTCGTAGAAAAGCAGTGATGTGCTTCTTTTAGCAGAAAATTGTTCTAAGTTTTTGAAGAACAAAGATGCATTTTATTAATGTGTTTGGAATTATAGGAGTGGTATATTAGTTTAAACCTTTCCCACACAATACTTGGTTTTGATGTCCCTAAAAGAAAAGATTTAAGAAAACATTGAGACAAAAGAAGAAAATGCTGATAATCAGCATTTTCTCCTTTTGTCCCAACATTTTCAAGGCTATAATTAACACAGATTCTACTTCCATTAATATGAATTTTGTCTTCTGCAGCAACTTTCGAATTGGACCATTATATACTTTTGTCATTTTGGACGTTAACCGTTTCTCAGACAAGTCACATTTAGACTAGACTCTATTCCAAATTGAAAAGAGTTGCTGACGACTGAGTATAGATAAATGTGCAAAATTCACCATGAACATTATTAGAATTATTGAAAGAAACTGAGAAAATTGTACACAGTAATTCTTCTCTTATATCATTAGCTTCAAAAATACTTTCTTGGCCATCTCCGAAATTACAAAGATTGGACTGGTCCAATTTCAATTTTAAAATTTGTGCATATTTTAGCACAGAAAATACCAAGGCAAAAGGAGTTAATCAGCATTTTCTTCGTTTGTCTCAATGCTTTCCAAAGACTTTTATATTATGGACGTCAAAACCCTGGTCTTGTTTGGGAAGGAGTTGATTGGTATTGTCAAAACCAGGGCTTGTTTGGGAAAGAGGTATATCACATGTTTTATTAGGGCTTAATCCGTTACTACACATTTCTGAATGAATTATGATCTTAATGGAGATTGGTTAACATTATTTTGATATATAACATGACAAAAACATTGAAAGTTCAATTACATTGGGTAAATTGCATGTGCAAAAGAAATAAATCAACCCATTCCCTAACAAGAGATAGTTTTGACGTCTTCAATAAAAATGCCTTTTAAAACATTAAGACAAAAAAGAAAATGCTGGTAACCAACATTTTCTCCTTCCTTTTGCCTCAATATTTCTTCTAAGCTGGATAGTGCACAAATCTAATCTTTAATAACATTTATTTTGTCGCCTGCAACAGCTTTCAAATTGGATAACCCTAAAATGTGTTTTTTGGGAAAGAGTTAAATGGTCATTTGAATCAGAATTTGTGTTGTAATGGATTAATTGACAGTATTTTACCAGAATGATGTAAACCATTAATAAATTATTTTAATGAACCAACTTGTTCATTTTTCACTTAAAGATTATAACTTATCATTACATACCAAACTCTTTGTGCCTCTTCGGGTGCCATCTGTGACATCATAAATTAATGAGAGATACCCTCGTCAATTTCTGTCACAACAGATGACGCCCGAAGATGCATGACGTGTCTTGTAGTTAATGACGGTTTGTTATCCTAACTACCATCTGCAATAAGAGCCTTTAACCGTTTTCCAAACAATACCTGGTTTTGACGTCCGTCCTAGAAAAAGGCTTCGGGAAATATGGAAACAAAAGAAGAAACTGCTGGTTACCAGCAGTTTCTTCTTTTGTCTCAATATTTTCTATGCTATATTTTACACAAATCCTATCTTTGATGACATCCATTTTGTCATTTTTGACAGTTTTTGAAGAGGATCACCCTAAAATTTTGCCGTTAGGGAAAGGGTTAATATGTTTCAGACCACAATAGTCTTACATAAACGGTGGAGATTGTGCATGATGGGATGGATAACGAATACGGACAAATTTGCCTCGCTTCAGGTAAGAAATTGTGCAATAATTTTCTTATTTCTGCGTCAATTTCCAAGTGGTTTGTTGCATGTACCCCACATTACTAAGCTCTTTTCTCAGATATATGACTTGTTTGTAGAATCTTTGTACTTTGTCCAAAAAATGATCCCAACCGACTAGCAAAACGACAAAAATTCAGGTCCTTTTTCTAGTCGGTTGGGATCAGTTTTTGAGAAAAGTACAAGGAGTTTCCAGATAAGTAATACATCTGAGAAAAGGGCTCAGTTAGACGGAGTACATGCAACAAACCGCATGAAAATTGACGCAGAAATAAGAAAGTTATTGCTCAAATTCTTACCTGAAGCGTGGTTAGTTTGGCCGTAGTCGTTACCATTTCGCTTTCTGGTCAGTTGGGACAATATTTCGGAAAAAGTACCATGAGTACCATGCAAAATACCCTACCAGAATTGAGATTATTTTGTCTGTATTCGTTATCCATCCCATGATGCACAATCTCCACCGTGTACATATATCACTGTGTACCCGTGCACAGTCTGATCAAAATCCACTTTGATCTGTAGATTTTACTCGTATACACACATTGCCTCTTTTTTGACTCCCCGAAATATAATCGCTTTGGAAACATAGAAAATGAAGAATATGGCAGTGACAATCAATTTCTTCATTTTCTTCAACGTTTTCTAACCCTAAATACCAAAAAAGTTTTATTTCATTCGCTTTATATTGTCGTCTTCAACAACTGAATTTTGGCTAGCCTAAAATTTTGTCGTTTCTTATTATTACTTATCTGGAAACTCCTTGTACTTTTCTCAAAAACTGATCCCAACCGACTAGAAAAAGGACCTGAATTTTTTGCCGTTTTTTCTGGTCTGTTGGGATCAATTTTTGGACAAAGTACAAAGACTCTACAAATAAGTCATACATCTGAAGAAAGAGATCAGTAATGCGGGGTACATGCAACAAAACGCTTGAAAATTGAAGCAGAAATAAGAAAATTATTGCACAATTTCTTACCTGAAGCGAGGCAAATTTTTCCGTATTCGTTATCCATCCCATCATGCACAATCTCCACCTTGGGAAAGGGTTAGTATAGTTTGTTGCAACTGTAGAATAGTGCTATCACTGGTGGTGAACTCGGCCAAAGCGATGGACGTTTTTCGCTACAACAAGGTACAGATATTTTGCGTTTAAGGTAGAATAATTCTAATGGATATTTACTATTGTCGTACATTTTCGACAAATGTCGACAATTTCCGTATCTATCTTTAGCAATAGTATTGCTAAATATAGCAACAGTATTGCTAAATATTACTTCCCTTTGTAAATGAAATTCCCCGAATACAACCCGAATATCTTTTCCTGGTATGATTCTCCGTTTAACAGCAATTTTTCAGAGACATTTTTCGTGTAATTTTATATGATTTTGATTGATATCATCAGTTTGTAAGTGATTAGAAACTTTGATTTTAATGAAACTGCCTTTTTAGGAAACTAATTGTAGTATGTATAATTCTCGTTTCTTCCGTTGGTACTGGTTGGCTCAATATAACGAGAAACCCTACAGTAGAAGACACATACATGTATTCTAATGAAATCTTTGATGTGGTTATCAAACGCCTATCGTTTGAGGACGACGCATGGATCAGATCATCATTGTTCAGACTTTCGCACTCGATTTTCATCACTTCTTCGCCGGCGATCCTTATTTAAATTTGCAAACTCGTTGTCAATTAATTGTAACGTGGTTTGATCCGTGATTTGATCCTTTCTTTTAGATTCTTTTTCCATTTAAGTCCTTAGCTTCAATATGCAATCCAGAAGAAGTGGTATAAGGAAGCTGTTATAAACTATAAAAAGATTAAGTACAATTTTGTCTTTAAAATTTGCATTACTTTTTACAAATAGCAATGTTCAATTAGTTACTAGGTAAAGGGTTAAAATGGTGAAAGTCATGCGAAATCACAACGGATATGTTATCATTTGCCAACTTCTGAAAGTCTAATACAACGTGTGGGTTTTAGTTATAAGCATATAATTAGATATGGGCTACGGTACCCTTCATTTTGGGCATTGACTTCTTTAGGGAAAGAAATAGTGCGTTCGAAAGCATGAGGGTACTAAGAATTACCTTTATATATTTTCAATTTTTGACGGATAAAATGTACATTTGTGGATTTTATCGTGTTCCTACACATATAAGAATAATTTTGATATCGGTTTTAGAGAGTGCGCGAACTTATTTCTGGCACTGTCAACATTTGTTTCAGAGGCATAAATTTCAAACTAGGAAATAAAGATGCTTTATTTTTAAATAAGCACGCAGTAATTTAACAAAATATCTCTCATATGCGCACAAATGTCATATCATTTCACATCAGACGATAGATAAACATGTTTTTGATAATAAAAACCAAAATCTAAACACATTTAATGTGTTTATGTCCAAAATTCAGATACTTTTTTGCTTTGAGTGGTGGCCGCCATATTGGAATTTTGCAAGTCGGGGGTGGGATAAGGGAAAATCAAATTTCCAGTAAACCTTTGGACGAATTTCTGTCATATTGCACATATAGATGTCTAATATAATGTACTATCAGGCAGAAGTATTTGTCACCCCAATTTCTGAAGTTGCCATTAGGCGTATTCTACCTTAAGGGGGTTGGAACACATTGTTTACGGCATATTTCCAATGAGTTGTCGTAAATTTAATGGGATCGCTTTTAACTTTATCTAATACACACGGAACTTTTAAAACACACCTTTGCTTTCGTATGAAGTTCATTTCATAATTTTCTGCATTTTCCGGTCTTTTTTATCACATTATTTACGACGAACAAAAACCGTCAAATATATTGTCCGGATCATGGAAGCGTTTGATTTTTTAGTCAATTCATATACACCCAAACACACTTTGAATTTTTAACCGTGACCTGTGTATGCATGAGAGCAAACAAAAGGTCACGTGGTCGTTTTACTATATAATTCATTGAGCAAGTCGTTATTTTCACGCGAGCATTTTTCAATTATTCTGCCTTAGTACTAAGAATATTTTATACAGTCATTTACGTTAATTATTAGAGTTTTGAGTTACAGAAATATTTTTGCAACTTTGATTGAAAAAAAGAGATTTTTGGCTTGTAATCATTCGTACCCTGTCTCCATCGCCCGTTACCACCATGCAAGTTCAGGATGAGCTACTGCTTTTGAAAACCAAATAAAATCAATTTTGCAGAAGCATTTGGGCTCCTTAGTACTGTCCAAGTGTGAGCGGTAATATATTGCATGTGTTTGTGCTCTAGATTAGAGCCAATAATGGACAGGTCACAGGATGTATTCCCAGCCTCGGAGCGTGTACAATTATAAATAAACTTATGGCTGAAATATTGTTGAGAGGTGTTAAATTAAAAAAGAAATGAAAAGAAAAATGTTTTAAACCTTTACCAAACAAGAAATGTTAATGTTTTGACTGTCAAGGGCGGATCCAGGTTTTTTTAAGGGAGGGGGGGGGGTCTAGCCCATAAAATGGAAGATGGCTTTAAATTTGTGAATTGTGTAACGATACATGTATAGGCCTACTGTACTAACTTAGTATAGTCAAAATTCGATTTTCGGCCAATTCAAGGCGAGGTCCGGACCCCCTTCTAGATCCGCCCTTAACTTTGCTACAGAGATTGTTTCGAAAATCATTTCAAGAGACAAATTAATGAAATACTTTTAATCAGCAGTTTCCCCCTTTTGCCTCAACGTTTTCTATACTTCTATGTACACACGCAAGGGTGGATCCAGGATTTTTTCGGGTGGGGGGGGGGGGTCCAAGCCCAATTGCCAGGGAGGGGGAGGTCCACGCCCAAATGATGACTTTTAAAAATATGTTAAATTATGACGCTTTGATTATAGTCAACATTCAATTTTCGGCTTATTCCAGGGGGCGGGGGCGAACATCCCGACCCCCCCCCCTCTAGATCCGCCCTTGCACAAACAAAATCCTATTTTCAAGATGCCCATTCTGTTGTCTGCAAGAGCTTCCAAATCGAATCAGGTGCCGTTTAGAAAAGGGTTTTAAAAGCCGCTGTCAAACTTGAAAAGTCTAAATAATTTGTCGTTTGGGAAATGGGCTTTAAGAGCAATGCCTTTATTATCAAATTGATCTACCATAATGAATTATCTATCTACATAAGCCTTTCGGTACTGAAATTGTCATCTTCACACTGAAAATGGCATGTTTCGTACATTTTTTTGTTGGGGAAAGGGGGTTAAATACATGAAAATGACAGTTGAACCTGGCGGCTAGGTCCTCAAAAGATCCGTGGGTACTACGTTTTCGAAGGGTCAAAAATGACTTAAAAGCCAGTAAAGACCATAATTGGAAGTCAGTCAATGATATCCCGTCGAGATTCACAGAGGAATCATCACAAAACGGAGTGTGATTCCTCTTAAACTTCTTCTTTCCTCCGTTCATTTCCATTGCACGTTGGATGCTTTGCTCTCAATTGGGTCAGAGCCTCGATCTGGCATTAAAAAGTGTTACTATTTTTAGTAACAAATTGGAAGTGTGTTTGGGTGTATTTACCACGAGAAAAGAAGCGTCTATTGATTCTTAGTCAAACGTCATTTGACAGCTGTTTTCGTCGGCATTATGCCTTGCTCAAACGAAGAATAGAGGATAAAATGGGGAAGTTTGACATTATTTCAAGCAAGTAAAGAACGGAGGAAAGTGGTTTAGATGATGTGAAGCATACCGATCTTTCTGCAAGCGTTCATCGCGAGCTTAGTGCTATGCAGTGGGTGGAGACAGTTCTAAAAATAGACCGGTTTACCGATATGTATTGACAAACCGTCGGAGTTGTTATAAAATCTCGTAACTTCGGCTTTATCGAAACCGTAGTTACGATATTTTATAACAACACCGACGGAATACAATGATCGCGAACATTCTAGAGGTCCCGGGTTCGATACCCTGCCGCGGCTAATACCCTTTCTGACAAAATTGTCACCCACCAATGGGTTTGAAATCGTTAACCTAAGTGCGCGAGCAGCTGGAGGCTCGGTAAGGGTGTTGTGGTAGTACTGGTTTGAGAAATAACATGAATCCATGGGTAGGTGCTCCAGCCGCCGCGATATGACCCTGGCAGTTGAAAACGGCGTAAAACCCCAATAAACTCAACTCAAACAATGATCGCTAAAAAACGTCCCAAGCTTTGGCCGAGTTCACCACCAGTGTTTCTGGAAAACCATGAATCCAATATTTGGAGAAAAGAAAGGATTTCAAGCAGAGGCTGACTAGATAAAGCTTTTCAAAAATTGACAAATGGTGACTTTAAAACCAATTGCTACTTACTCTCACTCGCGAGATTCATCCTCATAGAGGATTGCCACAAGTGAAAGTGTGGGAAGATACCTGTACACAACAACAACAACAACTTATGCAGTGACGCTTTTTGACGTCCTTCCAGCAAACTGCGTAGGAAACAGTGTGTTTAATGAAGAAGAAACTGCTTGTTACATGGAATTTCATAATTTCCCTTAATGTTTTCTAACTAAAAGGTCAAGTTCTTTAAAATTGAATCAAGTTGAACTTGCAACACCCTTCAAATTAGAACAGACCAAGAATTTGTTGTCTGGTAATAGGTTTAACTCCCAAAACAAGATCTGGTTTTGACGTCCCTTATAGAAATTGCCTGGGAAAACATTGAGGCAAAAGAAGAAACTGCTGATAACCAGCAGTTTCTACTTTTGTCTAAATGTTTTCTATGCCATATTTTACACAAATTTTATCTTTTAACTTCCATTTTGTCAGTTTTTGAAGTGGATCACCCTAAAATTTTGCCGTTTGTGAAAGAGTTAAAAAAGTTCCATCTGAAAATCATCGAAGAGTGAAAAAATCAACGTGTCAGCCTATGCAGATTTATAAGTGTCGATTATGGAACGCCAGGACTGTGACGAGCGCGAAAATGTGACTATCCTCTTAAGTGAAAGTCACAAAATCAGAGCTGCGGCTGACCACTTCGCAGAGCAATACAGTCTGTGCAATGTACCCTATTTACCCACGTTTTGGCCCTTTATGGCGCCCAAGAGGAGGTAACTACATTGTTTGTACAAAACTGAAGCGGCTTCCCATGGTGATACTTCCTGCCAAATATGGTTGAAATCCGTTCAATGGTTCTCAAATAGAAGGTGAAAATGTTACATGTTAAAGCATGACGTACGGCGCACGACGACGGACAAAACATGGTGGCAATAGATCACCATGACCTTCGGTCAGGTGACCTGAAAACCCAGCCCCATAGGCCTATAGGTCACATTTAGATAATTAAGTTAATAATTACATGTATCATTCAGTTCTATCATAACTACACAACAGAAAATGTCTATATTAACCTAATCTCAAACAAGACCTGGTTTTATCTTCCCTAGTAAAATGGACTTGGGAAAGCATTTAGGCAAAAGAAGAAAATACTGATCAGCATTTTTATGCTCCCCGAAAAAAATTCGGGGGGGGGGGGGGGGGGGGGCACGCTGTCCGTGTGTCCGTCCGTGCGTCCGTCCGTGTGTCCGTCCGTCCGTCCAAAGCCATATCTCAGCAACCCTTGGACCAAATTCAATGAAACTTCACATGTGAACTCCCTGGGTCAATACCTAGGGACCTTTTTCTCCGTTTGTAAATTTAAGGCTGCGTCATGGAAAAAGGGGCCTTAGTGTAAAAAGTAGTTAGATGTTATAGACCATATTCTATAAATAATGTGTGTACAAAAAAGCTGTCATGGGAAAAGGAGGCTTAATGTATGATAGTTTTTATTTTGTGACAAACACTCATTCGGGGAGCATAGTCCGTCTGTGACGGCTCTTGTCTCCTTTTGAATCTCAAAATTTCACGTGCTTAACGCTTTCCCAAACAAGACTGGGTTTTGACGTCCCTAGTATAAAAAGCTTGTGAAAACATTGAGACAAAATAAGAAACTTCTGATAACCAGCAGTTTATTCTTATAGTCTATGCTTTCTTAGCTATTTTACTCACAAAAGGGGGGGGGGGGGGGTCCATAAGGCCATTTTCCTGGGACCTAAAATTTCCAATGATATTTTTAGTACATATAGTTACATAAAGGGAACGTGTTTTGCCGAAAAGTCTGAATCGAACGGACCTTTGGTTTGGTGCATATTGTATATTGAAAGTGGGTGGGGTAATTCTGTTCAGGCGCTACCCAAGGTTCTTATTAATCAATTTTCTATCTAAATGTGAATAATTGGCGATTTTTTTTAAAACATTATGTTTTGTATTTGAGCCCATGTTAAGATGACATGATATCTTTCTTTTTGAAAACAGTTCACTCTAAGAAACATCTGTGTCAAATTTGGTGATTGTATCTCAAAGATAATTATTTTTTCAGATTTTTTTTCTTCTATGAAGATGGCGGCCATCCTGGAAAATGGCTGTCATGTTGGATTTTTATGGTGGATACCATATATTTTGAAAATAGTGAACTTTTATAAACATGTGTGCCAAATTTGGTGCTTGTATCTTCAAAAAGAAGGGTTTTCTTGGTTTTCATTACATATAGGGATGGCGGCCATCTTAGAAATTGGCAGCCATGTTGGTTTTTCATAGTGGATACCATATGTTTTGAAAAGAGGGTATTCTGTGGAACATTTGTGCCAAATTTGGTGCTTGTATCTCCAAATGAAGTATTTTTCTGATTTTTTTACCTCTAGAGATGGCGGCCATCTTGGAAAAATGGCCGCCATATTGGTTTTTCATCGTGGATACCATTTGTTTTGAAAAGAGTATACTCTCAGGAACATTTGTGCCAAATTTGGTGCCTGTATCACAAAGTGAAGTATTTTCGGATAAGCTCCCCCACTAACATCTTCGCAAGCCAAGGGTGACATCTACGACGTAACGTCGTTTCTGTATTCACCCTTGGCGGATTTAGTCCGATTTTCTTGGTCTCCTGGAAAGCGTTTTCATTGGTTCCAGCGAGGTCTCGCTGGAACCAATCAGATTGTCGACTGATACATTTGTTACGAGTAACCAAATCATGACAACGGGCGGGAAAAAGCATTGCATTTGCAACTCAAAAACGCGAAGATGGGCGATTTTTCCTAAGAATTTGACTGCAATAGACAGGAATTCCCTAATTCTAATCGACGAATTATTATACTTTCGACAATTCGACCAAAAAAGCAGCTAACTTTTACATAATCCGCATGACGTATGACGCGAAAGACAACGCGCGTTAATGACGTCATCAATAATGGACGTAAACAACCAGCAGAACAACCGCTAGGCGGCGCTTCGCGATTTCAAGAAAATCGGACTAAATCCGCCAAGGGTGAATACAAACGTAGGTGGGTTCAACCTTGGCTAGCGAAGATGCCCCACTAATTGTTTTGCAAGTGTGGGTCAGATGTTTGGTCTGTAAAACAAACCTTGTTCGGTGCTTGACTCAATGGATATGCAAGGTAGAACCATGAAAGAAAAATGACCAGAGAGACGAAGGCCTATGATTGGTCTACCAAGTAACCAAGTAGGAAACTTTACAGGTGGAAAGATTACATTATCACGGTGGATAATCACGTGGTACAATATTTTCAGAAAATCTTCAATAATTTTGTAAATACTGGACCGAATTGAAGTCGGTTTAAAGCAGAGAATGTGGACAGACGTCACGCATTAGATGGACGTGGTTGATTTTTGAAAAATCAACTGATAAAAACGTTATTGAAGATAAACCAAAATTTTGGTTTATCTTCAATAACTTTTTTATCAATTGATTTATTAAAAAATCCAACACGTTCAGCTTATTTCTGGTATTTTCCCACCTTCTCTGCTTTAAACCGGATTCAAATTGGTCAAGTATTAAAAAATATATTGAAGATTATCGGATATTCTGAATCACGTGATTATACACCGTGATTATGGAAGAGCAGTGCACTTTCGACTGGTACTTGGGATCGTTTCCAATCGTACTATGATTTGCGTTCAAATTTTGCGAAGATAGAGTAAGTGAAACGGAACACATGGGTCGCTTTTAGATCTTTCCCCGATGATTTTGTTTGTCTCGATGTTTTGGCAATAAAGGTTTTTTTCTACTTAGTAACTAATAGTATGCTTTAATGCGGAAGAAAAATAAGAAACTCTTGATCATGCACAAAACTTATTTTATAACAACCAAAATAAACTAAATAAAATATTTTCACACATAAGTACGTGTAACCCTTTCGCAAACAAGCACTGTTTTTCACGTAAACATGCACAGTAAATGATTCTGAGCAAAAGTTAGAGAAAGGAGAAAATGCTGATAATTATCATTTCATTCTTTCCTGCCAATATTTCAACGCCAAAGTGTACATTTTTTCAATTTTTATTCACACCAGTTGTATAGTCTGCTGCTGTTTTTGATTCCGACCGGTCCAGAAATATATCGTTTTAGAAAGGGTTAACACTTTCCTAAACGACAAAATTTTAGGGAGGTTCAATGTCAAAGCTGCTGCAGACGACAAATTGGTTGTGGATAAACACAGGATTTGTGTATATTTTAGCGCAGAAAATATTGAGACAAAGGGAGAAACTGCTGGTTATCAGCAGTTTCTTCTTTTGTCTCAATGTTTCCCAAGCATTTTCTATTAGGGACGTCCAAACCAGGTCTTATCTGAGAAAGGGCTAATCTAGTGTGGACCAGCTTCCGTCTAATCGTCATGGGGATTGAGCATTACACGCATATAAAGAAAATTCCGACGTCAAAGCATTAAAGTAGTCCATCTCTAATGAGATTCTCATGACGTCGATTAACTTTCGTTACGTATTCGATCCTATTCGGACGACGTCGTAAACAGTCGGCAGTGGTTCGTTCCATCGCCGAATGTTTACGACTTCGCCCGAATGATTCTGACGTCTCATGAATCCCATTAGGGATGTTCTGCCATAAGTATAAACGAGTTTTTAACCAAAATGAGTACAGAAGCTTGCAAAAATGTAAAATATTTTTTTCTTTGTTTTGCGAAAATTTTCAGCTTGAATTTTTTTAATCGAAAACGAAGTGAATTTTTATGTTTTCATGGACTCATAAAAGAAGAGTAGGCATAATCAGGCTCATTTTTGTATTCTTAAACTTTGTTGTGGTTTTAAATTGTTTGAAGTATAAAATAACTTTTCCGCATTTGTGCAAGTATCTGTACATAGAGTAGTTTTGGGGTATCTTTATCGGTTCGAAAGCATATTTGAGTAAGTCTAACCCTATATTGTGATAAACGTGACGTCGTAATTTATCATGCGACGTCGTTAACATTCGTTACGCATCCGAATCTATTCGGGCGACGCCGTTAATATTTGTGACCCATCACGCTAAAAGGGACCTTGTCGGATGTGTGAAAAATGACGACCCTAGTCAGTCTGCGCAGTCCGCGCAGCCAGACTAGGGCCGGCACTTTTCACTTGAATGTAACTTTCTAAATTCAGAATAGTTTCCCTATCTTACTATATGTTCATTTTTTGCATACGGGGTCTGGTTGACCTCTGGTGGGTCTCACAAGATTGTCAAAATTGTATTTTTTGAGTTCGGATAAGGTCCCTTTTAGCGTGACGGGTCACATTTGTCTGTGTAACGTGGGTGTCAACAAAGTTGTCTTGGTGTCCGAATTTTCTTCATATACGTAAGCGTTTCACGTAACTAATGGGAGTGTGTCCTCAGTATGCAGCCTCGTCCGCCTTTTCCGTCCCAAACATAGTCCACCGGGCGGTATGATGGTTGTTATTGTTGTGTTGGTAGTAGTAGTAGTTGGTGCTTGTACACATCCTGCGAATATTTCATCTTATTTTAAAACATTCTTCCAACCTGGCCAGATCATTGTTTTTCATATTGTATAAAGCTCATGAATTACCTGGCAGAGCATCCATAGCTAAAAGCCAAGAATGCTCTGCCAGGTCATTTATCGTGAGCTATATTATTTTCAATGAAACACATAAATACTATTTTCAATGAGATACGTTGTATATCTCACAATAAATGACCTGACAGAGAATCATACGTAGCAATTAGCTAGGGATGTTCTGCCAGGTCATTCATCGTAAGCTAAGTATTATTTTCAATGAAACATGGTATTATTTTTCCAGTGAGACACGTTGTATTTTATTTTTCGATAAGACACGTTTTTATTATATTTTCAATGAGACACGTTGTTTTTTAAATCACAATATGACACATTTTATGATATTTTCAATGAGACACGTTGTATTATATATATATATATATATATATATATATATATATATATATATATATATATATATATATATATATATATATATATATATATATATATATATATATATATTATATATATATATATATATATATATATATATATATATATATATATATATATATATATATATATATATATATATATATATATATATATATATATATATATATATATATATATATATATATATATATATATATATATATATATATATATATATATATATATATATATATATATATATATATATATATATATATATATATATATATATATATATATATATATATATATATATATATATATATATATATATATATATATATATATATATATCCGATGAGACATGTTATATTACAGCCGACACTCGTTATGTCGACATCGGATAAATCGAATTTTCGCTTTAGTCGAAGTTCAAATCTGGTCCCGTCCCCATCAATGGACATATTTTTTTTCAAACAAAATAATTTCGAACTCAATATAGCTATTGAAATATAGTAGGAAAGGGACAGAAATTGCTCTTTCCTTTTCGTACTAAATTTCAATATTAATTGTACTTGATTCGTTTCAAAAACGGTCCACTATCAACTTAATAGAAGCCGAACAAAATCGGATGAGTCGAAATCCGGATATGTCGAGGTATTTTGACGACCCCTCCGACTTCGACACAACGAGTGTCGACTGTATATTCTAATTGAGACACATTTTAAAATGTATAATAACTTCATTGAGATACATTTCATTTATTACACAGGATTGAGCGGTACACTCATAAGACACAGTAAAACTCGAAATTATTTTATGGCTTACCGTTCGATATGCTGCCTTGTGGAACCTTAAATCCATCTGCCTTGAATGATTGTTTTACGCTTTTAACTGCGTCCGTTACGTCGTCTGGCTCAACATTTGCGTCAAAAACAGCAACGTGAGTGACGTCAACCTTCGTAGCTCCGCTTTGTCTATGGATGATAAAAACTTTTTTACATTTGATCTGGGGGTATGGTTAAATTCATTTATGGTATTTACAAGCTGGGGACTGGAAATCATACGCCACAAATTAGCCCCGCTTCAGTTACGAAATTTTGAAATAGCTTCTTTTTTTACTTCTGCATAAACTTTCAATCGGTTTCTTGCATTTACGCCGCCTTATCCGGTTCTTTCCTCAGATGTATGATTTATTTAAATGTTGTTTACAAGTGCTTTTCCCAAAAATTAATCTGAACCGACCGGTAAAACCGATCTGAATTGTTTAGCTCCACTGGCCTTCAGGCCAGCGGGCTATTGTCATGGCGGTGTGTCCGTCGTGCGTCAGTGCGTACGTGCGTGCGTGTGTCCGTCAACTTTCTTTAAAGATCTTCTTCTCAAAAACTACTCAATGGATTTTAACTTAACTTCATAGAAGTAATCCTTGGGTGACCCTCTCTCAGATTCCTTCAAACAATTTTGATTGAATCATAACAACCTGGGTTATCTACAATTGAATGTCAAAATTAGCTTATTTTCACTTTGATTTCACTCTAACAACTACAAATATTGACCAATCAAAACAAGACTTGGACAGGATGTTGGTGACTATAAGATCTTTTTTAAGTGTAATTTTCAGCTTGATCAAAATCTTATATCATGAGTTATATGCCATTTTCGTATTTATTTTCATTGTAACAACCAAAAATATTAATAGTACAGTAACAAGACAAAACTTAGACAGAAGACAGAATCATGCCTACTATATAGTCTTCAATGTGTGTAAATCTCAGCCTGATCAGAATACCACATGCTGAGTTATGTACCTTTGAATTTGGCCAACTCTGTTTTCACTCTCTCAGGTGCAAATATGGACCAATCAAAACAAAATGGTGACGAAATATTGGTGATCATAAGATGTTACCTGAGTGTAATGTTCAGCTTGATCAAAATTTCACATCCTGAAGTATGTGCTCATTTATATGGGATAAAAATAACAAGCTGATAAGTAAAGAGTGAAATAGATGGAAGGGTTACTGGTTGAAGCATTTGTCTCTCAGAGGTCGATTAGCCTGTTACCAAATAGCAGCATTTTTGGTTGGCCCAAATTAAAAGATGTTGCAGACGACAATTAAAATCAATGATGTCTTACAGCATTTTTTTAGAGTCACTGTGTGGTAATGGGTTAATGGGTTAATGGGTTAAGGGTGTACTTAGAAGTGCACAGTGTATCCCCAAATGTGTTAACTAAATAAAAGAGCGGGTCATAGTCATAGACCCTGAGCTAGAAACATGTTTGCTCCCCCCCCCCCCCCCCCCCCCCCAGAGGGAATTTTGTAGACATGTTTTTTCTTAAAGTATATTATCTTACAAACATTTTGAGCGTTGTTTGCACTTTGGCCGTTGGGGCTTTTGGCTGTAACCCTTATCTAAAACCCTTAACCCTATCATTTTTTTCATAAAAAATTACATTACTTATTTGGTCATATTTTCATCAAATATTGACCTACATATGTCAAAGTGGTATTAAATGAAAGCCTATGACTTGCTCTTCATTTTGAAGTTATTTTATGCAAATTAGCTCATTTGCATATGCATGAATATTAATGATTTCCCTTAAAATTTGCATTTTTGGGCGAAAATTTGATAAATAACTTCTAAAACAAGGCATTTCTGTCTAGGGGGAATTTTGTAAACATGGTTTATCTTAAAGTATATTTTATTTGAAACATTTTGAGCCTTGTTTGCACTCTGGCGGTTGGGGCTTTTTGCCGTAACCCTTATCCAAACCCTTAACCCTACCAAATTGTTCATTTAAATTTTGAAAATGACTTTGGTCATATCTTGATTGAATATTGACACTCAGATGCCAGAATGGTATCAAATGAAAGCTTATGACTTGCTCTTTCATTTTCAGTTATGTTATGCAAATTAGCTCATTTGCATATTCATGAATATTAATGATTTTCCCTAAAATTGCGATTTTCGACAAAAATGTGGTAAATACTTTCCAAAATGAGGCGTTTTTGTGCCGGGGAATTATGTAAACATAGCAAATCTTAAAGAAAATTATACAAGAGACATTTTTAGCGATGTTTGCACTTTGACCGTTGGGGCTTTTGGTCAAATCCCTTATCTAAACCCTTAACCCTATAAATTATTCGATCATTTAAAAACGTTTTTGGTCATATCTTGGTTGAATATTGACTTATAGATGTTATAATGGTATCAAATGAAAGGTTTTGACTCGCTCAATAATTTGCTATAAATTTTATGCAAATTAGCTCATTTGCATATTCATGAATATTAATGATTTTACTTAAAATTGTGACCTTTTTGCTAATATTTGGTAAATAGTTTCAAAAACATTGTGTTTCTATTCTGGGGGAATCATGTAAACATGGTTTATCTTAAAGAACATTTTATTAGAAACATTTTGAGAGATATTTGCACTCCGGCGCTTGGGGCCTTTGGTCATAATCCTTATCCAAACCCTTAACCCTATAAAATTGTTCACTCAAATTTTCAAAACATGCTTGGTCATATCTTGATTGAATATTGACCTACTGATGTAAGAATGGTATCAAATGAAAGCCAATGACTTATTCTTTAATATGCAGATATTTTATGCAAATTAGCTCATTTGCATAAGCATGCATATTAATGATTTGTCTAACATTTTGATTGTTTTGCAAGGTTTTTTATTTTAAATACCTATAAAAAGGTCTGATTGTTTCTTTCTCTTTGCAAGGTTTTTTTTATTATAAATACGTACCAAAAGGTCCTATTGTTTCTTTCTCATGAGTTTTCAACCATTTAATATCCATGTTCACTCTTTTAACAACATCTAAGCCTTGTTTGAAATCTATTTGATGTTTTGTTTGGAAGTAACAGTAATTTTAAAGTGTGCAGCTCATTATATTTTGTTCCTATAAATGTATGTATTTAGTTTCCATTTGATCTTCTTAATCTTTATTGTTTTAAGTGCAAATAAGTTAAATTGATTTATTTTATTGTATTGGTGTTCTTGCTTATATCTTGTTTAGTTGACAGAATGTTATCCTTTGTAAAACTGCTACATGAATCCAAAATTGACGCAAAATAGGACTTTAAACATAAACATTTTATCATATGCCATAGAATGATACAAAATGGGGGACTTTATTCTAATACACATGTAAAATTAATCATTCCAATTATTTTTTTAAGTTTTATGGATGAACAGAGATCCTGAAATTGCATACATATTATAGCAAAATAACATTGTTAAGCAATTATCAAGGCCTTACTTTTGCCATTCACATGGAGAAAACAGCATGGTTTTTCTCCATCTGGAGAGCACTTCCTTATGTTTTCCTCATAGACAAGTCAATTTGTTGGCCTTAAGTGTATTTAATATGTGGCTGACAGATCAGGGATACTGGTGTTACCATTCCTTTATGCTCTATTAAGGCATTTTCAATTCAGATAAATTAAGCTTGGGGTGCCATATGTAAAGCCTATGTATCAGATACATAAAATCAAGAGATGTACGCGATGTATGTAGCTAGAGTACAGACAATTACTGGTTGTGATCAAAAGATTATTGCATTTATTACGATGCATTTATTTATCTGTATCAGATCAGAACAGATGTGAACTGATCCATACTACCGACAGCCCATGCTGAATGTATATTCACATTTTTCCTTATCTACACATATTTCTCATATGTGCTTTCAGCATAGTACCACCTCACAATATATTGAAAATAGTTCCCTTGCGATACACAATCTCTTTCAATATGGCATATGTTTTCCAGGATGGCATTCGATGGCCATAGATATCTTCAGATCAATATTTTCCTGATATTTAAATGCTACAACTATGCTACCAGGTTTAGATCAGCATGTGAAATTCCATATTAAGACACTTACTTATTGCACTGTTCTAGAACAATTTGACCAAAAATGATTCACATCGCAATTGGTGGCATTCTTGGAATTACTCAAACTGTGGGAGTTGGGCAAGTTTATCATGATGGAAACCGACATAGATCAATTACTAAACATAACAGGGTTACTATGTACATAACATAACAGGATTACTATATAACATATAGCACTGTCAAATGGAATACATTTTATGGATTTTCCACTAAAAATGTGTTTTTGTCCCAAACATTTAAGAATCAATAGTATTTATAAATATGTAAATGAGCAAATCAACATGAAGTAATTATAAAATATACAAGCAATTCACTAGCTTTCATTTGATACCATTTTGACGTTTGTAGATCAATATTTAATCAAGATATGACCAATAACGTTTTGAAAATTTGAATAAACAATTTGATAGGGTTGAGGGTTTAGATAAGGGGTTTGGGTAAAAGACCCAAATGCCACAGTGTGAACATTGCTTAAAGTGTTATTCATGTAATGTTCTTTAAGATAAATTATGTTTACATCATGCCTTTGAACAGAAACACCTTGTTTTTGATAGTATTTAACACATTTTCGCTGAAAATCACAATTTTAAGGAAATTCATTAATATATATGGCAATGCAAATGAACTAATATGCATGAAAAATAATAACACATGGAAGAGCCAGCCATAAGCTTTAATTTGATACCATTCTGATACCAGTAGGTCAATACATAATCAAGATATGACCAAAAACGTTTTGAAAATTTGAATGAACAATTTGATGAGGTTAAGGGTTTAGATAAGGGTCACCGCCAAAAGCCCCCATCGCCAGAGTGCAAACATTGCTCTAAATGTTTCTTATAAACTGTTCTTTAATTTAAACCATGTTTACATGATTCCCCCTGAGAAGAAACACAATGTTTTTGAAAGTGTTTACCAAATATTCGTAAAAAAGGTCAAAGTTTTAAGTAATGTCATTAATATTCATAAATATGCAAATGAGCTAATTTGCATAAAATTTATAGCACATAATTAAGCAAGTCATACGCTTTCATTTGATACCATTTTAACATCTGTAAGTCAATATTCATCCAAGATATGACCAAAAACATTTTAAAATGAATGAACAATTTTATAGGGTTAAGGGTTTAGATAAGGGATTTGGCCAAAAGCCCAAATGGTCAAAGTGCAAACATCGCTCAAAATGTTTCTTATATAATTTTCTTGAAGATTTACTATGTTTACATAATTCCCCTGCACAAAAATGCTCTGTTTTGGAAAGTATTTACCACATTTTTGTCGAAAATCGCAATTTTAGGGAAAATCATTAATATTCATGAATATGCAAATGAGCTAATTTGCATAACATAACTGAAAATGAAAGAGCAAGTCATAAGCTTTCATTTGATACCATTCTGACACCTGTCTGTCAATATTCAATCAAGATATGACCAAATTCATTTTCAAAATTTAAATGAACAATTTGGCAGGGTGAAGGGTTTGGATAAGGGTTACGACAAAAAGCCCCAACCGCCAGAGTGCAAACAATGCTCAAAATGTTTCTAATAAAATGTACTTTACGATAAACCATGATTACAAAATTCCCCCTGGACTGAAACGCCTTCATTTGAAAAGTATTAACCAAATTTTCATCAAAAATTAGCAATTTTAAGGAAAATCATTAATATTCATGAATATGCAAATGAGCTAATTTGCATAAAATAACTACAAATTGAAGAGCAAGTCATAAGCTTTCATTTGATACCATTTTGACATATGTAGATTAAAATTCAATCAAGATATGAGCAAATAATTGTCTGTATATTTAAATGAAAAATTTAAAAGGGTTAAGGGTTTTAGATAAGGGTTACAGCCAAAAGCCCCAACGGCCAAAGTGCAAACAACGCTCATCTTGTAGCATTTGTTATAAGCTTTCAGAAAATCATACCCTTCAAAATTCCCTCTGGGGGGGGGGGGGGGAGCAGGGGTTATTGGTGGCTCAAGGTCTAACATTAGCAGAGGGCACATTTTTAGGATGGGTAAATTCAAAGACCTTAAATTTACCCTTTCCAAAATGGCAAAACATTTATTAGAAATATGGTATATTTAGGAATTTTCATTACTAGTTACTGAACAAAAATGAAAACTTTACACTTCAAGATTTCTTGTTTCTGGAAAAGTATCGAATTAAAAGCCTGAAATATATTTTGACGTTAATTCCCAGGCTTTCAGCAATCGTTTTGTTGAAATTTCATTGCCTTGTCTCCTTTAATGTCAGAGTTACGGCCTTTAATGCGTTTAAAGCTAGTTACATCTAACGTCACATATGCGCATGCACAGGAAACGATTCACTATTTTTTCGGAATTTGTCATATCCGGGTTGCCAGAAAAACACAAAAAATCTTTCTTATCACTTGTAGCAAACTCTAAAATAAAGGTCTAATCTGTCAATTTTGTGAATTATCTCCCTTTTACATGAACAAATAGGGAATTTAAAATGTTTGATATTCACAATTTTATCACGCTTTTCGATTGATTTTGTGTAAACATCATGCAGACCTTAGAGGGGATTATTAGACACTTTTTTCGACTAGGATTGTTCCCAGAGGTCTATGCAATAGCGACTTCAATTTCCTATGGAGATAGCATTATAAAATTTTCAAGCTTTGCAACATAATGAAAATTCTGCTTTTCAAACATCATTTTTTAAAAAGCTTAAACAGTGTTATGCAAGCTTCTTTACATTTTCTGACAGGTAAATTGTCAGACTACCACTCCGTGCAGTCTGGTATGGTTTGCATTATTCTGCTCGGATTTCTGAGGGTTTAAATTTTGTAAAAGTTCTGTAAAAATTGTATACCTGAAAAACGGACCCCTGTCACACTTAAAGGGTCCGTTTTTGGAAAGCAAATTTGCAAAATTTGCTTTTCATTGCAGTCGTGATTCTCTGCACTTTTACATTCTCTGCATACCACACAACATCTCCCGGTCCTCCTCACTATAAATAGTTCTATCAAAAGCAAAGATCAATGACAAGAACAACCTTTCGAATATTCAATACTGAATTCTATAGTTGTACATAAGATATTCAATTGTGTGACCGATGATAAAACATTCAATTAAACATGTGTTAAAAGAGGAGAAACGATCACGTAGTAATTTGCATTCATTATGGTTCAATAGCCAGTCCAATATCTTTCGTTGAAAATGGGTCAGTCAAGTTTACTGAACTATGAAATATGCGACCCACTTCAAGCGCTAAAAATAGGAACTAGGACATGTCTATTTTTAGAATCTTTCTATGCCAAAATTCTTACACGTTTTGATGTCCGAAACTAAACAATGCTTTTCGATAAGCCATGCATTTAATCGCGTTCACAATAATTGATTGATCAACTAAGTGGGTATTTTAAGGTTAATGACATAGACATCTTGTCTAATAGGCCTTGCTAGTATTCGCGTGTAGCTAGGCATTTCAAAGCGAAAGTAGAAATCTGGGAAACCAGAATATGTGATGATATGCTCAAAATGCATAGAAATCAGACTAGCAATCCTTTCACCACTTGGTTTAAAAAACGGTGTTAACTTTTTAATCTATAGATATAGATCTAGATGAATAGGCATACATAGAATCAAATCAATTTACATTGTTGGTATGTTAACCATTTCCCAAATAGAAACATTTCAGATTGGTCAAAATAAAAAAAAGCCGTAGCAGACGACAAAATTGGTATATACCTAGATACAATTAGAACTATTTGTAGATAATACCAAAGACAATATCGAGGTTAAAGTAGAAAATTCTGATTATCAGAAGTTTCTTCTTTCATCCCAATATTCCCCCGAACATTTTCTTTACGGGCTGTCAAACCCGGTCTTATTTGGGAAAGGGATAAAGTAGTTACGGAACACATGTTTTAGCAAGTAAGACATGTAGTTTTCAGAGATCAAATGCATTCTAATTAGGGTATAGACTCCTTTCATTTATGTTTTAGTCCGTACCCGCAGAACACTTCCGGTAATCCGAGACTTCTCTGATGAAAATTCGCTCGATGATACTTGGATGTCGCTATTTACAACGGAACGCTGTCCCAGTCAAACACAAAAGAAAATTCCGACACAGCGACATAACTTGTGTCGGAATTTTCTTTTGTTTTTGAATTGGACAGCGCTCTGATGTAAATAGCGACATCCAAAAATCGAAGAGCGAATTTTCATCAGAGAAGACTCTGATTAACTTCCGGAGGCAAACAATGGGTTTATGGGAAATTAACATTGTATACATGTGAATTGTTATTAAAAATAGTAACAAATCGACATTTTCAAAACGAGGCTCCCAAAAAATGCGGAGAAATCGATGACGACGCACGTGCATTCAATATACAGCGATTAAGCGCACGTGCATTCAATATATACAGTGATAAAGAGAAGTTTTAAGTGGAACAAAAACTATGAAATTGAATGAATTCGTTGATAGCCGGATATCCGGTTATTTTATTTGATTTACAGTCAACCGTTCCCAGTTTAAAAATTTCGCCTTTTGTCTGTAAGGACGACTTCCGGAGGCTGTTGTGTGTGTGTGTGTGGGGGGGTCTTAGTGGAAACTTGTCCATTGTACCGAATTTTGCAAAAGTTCACGTCATACATCAAATAGATTTATGAACCGTGACGTGTCGCACTAGTCTATTATACAAGAAAACCTACTTCAGAACATGACATTGGGTATAGGAGAACATATAGAGTGCTAGAATGCCTTATAGTCGTTTTCGGCTGGGAGAATTCGGCCCCGGATAGGAGGCTCTGCTCTCCCAGTCCCTGTTTGGAGAGGACCCAAGACCACCTGCCTTCCAATTTCTTGCTTTCTACATCATTTCCTTATAACATTTTATTGAAAATTAGTGCCCGAAATGAATTAAAACAGCACTATGTTTTCGACAATTGGATTTTCCATAGAAACTTTATAGAACCTACCATAGTATACTGAACAAAAGTTAAAACTTTACACATACATTGCTTGTCATATTTCTTCTAAATTCAACAAGTAAAGAAATCAAATGAATGTGCTTCGCATCGTTCATTGACTTGGTTGTGCCAAACACTAAACGTTTTGTTGATCTTAATTATGGAGATGAAAAACGGACCCTTTAAGTGTGACAGGGGTCCGTTTTTCAGGTATGCAATTTATGAATATCAAACATTTTAAATTCCCTATTTGTTTATGTCAAAGGGGGGTAATTCACAAAATTGACAGATTAGACCTTTATTTTAGCTTGCTACAAGTGATAAGAGAGATGTTTTGTGGGTTTTTTGGCAACCCGGATATGACCAATTCCGTAAAAATAACGAATCGTTTATCGCGCGTATGTGGCATCAGATGAAATTAGCGGTAAATGCATTAAGGGCCGTAACTCTGACATTAAAGGAGACAAGGCAATGAAATTTCGACAAAACGATTGCCGAATGCCATGGAAATATTGTAAAAATAAAATCAGGCTTTTAGTTCGATACTTTTTCAGAAACAAGAAATCTTGCAGCGTAAAGTTTTCTCTTTTGTTCAGTATATTGTGCTGATATGGAACAGACATTATCCTTTCATAATTTGTATTTTGTAACTTTCTAAAGAATCAAATTCAATTAATTACTTTTATCCAACTCCGTGTAATTCATGTTGCTAACAACTAGAAAGGCCTTTAGACATAACCAGCAAATTTGCTTTCCAACAGTACTTTCAGTACTTTGATTATGTATACATCTTTTGCATGCCTCGTGACTGTTTTATCCAAAGCAACTCAACACGAAGACATACAAATTAATATTCATAAATGGTTATTTTACCATGCTAAGTAATTCACAGGGAAATATTTGAAATTGTGTAAGAAATATCAATGTTTCAAAAAGTGATCCTCAGCAAATTTTGAGTAGTATACTACAAATAAGCCATACATCCTATAGAAGAATTCAGTAAGTTGGGGGTACACGCAATAAAACGCTTGAAAAATGGCACAGACATATGAAAGTTATTGCACAATTTCTTACTTGAATGTGGCGTTATCATGTGACGTTATCATTATGACGTTATGACGTGTGTCGCGATTCGGTACATGTCTTTGCTAACTGTTTTATATTTTTTATAAGATTTATAAGCATTCAATCTGATTTTTTGTAAAACATTTGGCAAAATGTGTGGGTTTAATCTACCTGAGTCCCCCCCACCAATATATATATAGTTGTTGCGATATGGCTTAATGGAGATAAAATTGGCGTTAAGCAGCATTCAATCAATCGATTTCGTTTCAGAGTAATACTGTTATATGTGAAAAATCCCACATTTCTAGGTAACCCAAAACTTCGCTTATTTGTGACGTAATTTACTACTCACGTG
Organism: Fragum sueziense; assembly: GCA_963680895.1. Lineage (NCBI taxonomy): Eukaryota > Metazoa > Mollusca > Bivalvia > Cardiida > Cardiidae > Fragum > Fragum sueziense. The sequence goes on along the minus strand of OY804602.1, from coordinate 15,834,889 downwards.
AACACAAATGATTCAAAGAATAGAAAGTTTGCGTCCAGCAATGCAAACGCGGCAAGAATCTAAAAAGAAAAAAGTGTTCGGATTGCAAAGGAAGGTGATATCCAGTCACAATATTATGGCTCATATTTACAAATTTGGGAAAACGTTCATGATCTCAACTCTAATTCATTGAAGTATTGTTTGCGTATAATCCATTGAAAGGTTTAAAAATGTACCACAGTTAACCCTTTCACAAACGGCAAATTTTTGGGGGTCATCCACTTCAAAAACTGTAAAAAATGACAAAATAGATGTTATTAAAGATAGAAATTGTGTAAAATGTGGCACAGAAAATATTGAGACAAAAGGAGAAACTGCTGGTTATCAGCAGTTTCTACTTTTGTTTCAATGTTTTCCCAAGCCATTTCTATTTGGGACGTCAAAACCAGGTCTTGTTTGGGAAAGGGTTAAATAGGAATACAATCTAGATCCAGAGTTTCCCATAAAGTGACAAGTTTCGACACTTGTAAGTCTGTGCAATGTGCGCATATTGACTACTCTGGATTCCTTTCACACTTTCCAGAATCTTCATTTTAGCATGACGGGCCAAACATATACATACAGTCAAGGGACATAATTATTCCCCACCCTGCTGATTTTTGCATAAATTTTACGCATAATTTTAGACCAAAACTGATGCTGACTCATTATTTTCTTACACACCACACACTATTTGATCATTTAAAAGTATAACCAATTGCGGACAAAATCTGTATAAAAACTTTTTTCAAATGGTTCAGAGTCATGGTTGCTAGGCAACTTAAGAAAATCGGTGAAAATTTCTGACCAGCCTCCATAACATCGTTGCCATGGTAACATAAGTTTCACTAGAGGTATGATTTAATGATAAATCAATCTAAAATAGATAAATTATTTAACTATTATGTTTGCTGCAATATCCATAAAGTTTCCTTTGAGAAACAGATGCTTGAAATTTTATTTTCGTTGCAAAAATACCAAAAATGCAAAATTAACATAGGAGTGAATGGAGCGTTGCATTTTTCTGTGGTAACTTGGTCAAATAAAATGGCAGTACTTTGTAAGCAGCCATCCAATCTCATGAACAAGTTTTCATTTTCATATCTAGTATGTTGAGCATATTTTCATTTGCTCAGTTATCTAAAAAGTCACTATCTGTTGCCATAGCAACGATTTCACAGATGATTGCCAGAAATTTTCGCTGATTTTCTTTTGTTGCCTAGCAACCGTGTCTTTGAGACATTCCAAAAGAAATTTCATGCAGACTTTATCAGGTAATATTTATACTTTTGATACATATCTATGTTTTTCTCCTCAGTGAAAGAATAAAGGTTTAGTGACAGTTCTAGTCCAGAAAATCACTTAATTTTTCAATAAGAAATATGTGGGTGGCGAATAATTATGTCCCTTGAGTGTATATACTCACACTAGGCTGCAGGTCATCATACAAGTTCTGGTAAGCCAACGAGCTCGGATCAGAGAGAACATCAGACCATGTTGCTCCACGCTTTATCTTGAAATATCCAATCACGTAACTGCATCCTGAAGGTTGTGTTGTGGTGAGATCTGTTGTGACTGTTGATGTCGCAGTTGATGATGTCGCAGTTGATGATGTCGCAGTTGATGATGTCGCAGTTGATGATGTCGCAGTTGTTGATGTCGCAGTTGATGATGTCGCAGTTGATGATGTCGCAGTTGTTGATGTCGCAGTTGATGATGTCGCAGTTGATGATGTCGCAGTTGTTGATGTCGCAGTTGATGATGTCGCAGTTGATGATGTCGCAGTTGTTGATGTCGCAGTTGATGATGTCGCAGTTGTTGATGTCGCAGTTGATGATGTCGCAGTTGTAGATGTCGCAGTTGATGATGTCGCAGATGTTGGTTTCGTCGGTGTCGTTGACGGTATTGATGTTGTCGATGTTGTCGTTGTCGGTGTTGTTGTCGTTGTCGATGTGGTCGTTGTCTGTCTTGTTGTTGGTTGTGGTGTCGTTGTCGGAGTTGTTGATGTTGTTGGCGATGTCGATGTTGTCATTGTTGTTGTAGATGTTGTCGATGTCGATGTTGTTGTTGTCGTTGTCGATGTTGGTGTTGTTGTTGGTGGTGTTGTCGTTTTCGATGTTGGTGTTGTTGGTGTTGTTGTTGGTGGTGTCGATGTTGTTTGTGTTGTTGTTTGTGTTGTTGTTGGTGTCGATGTTGTTTGTGTTGTTGTTTGTGTTGTTGTTGGTGTCGATGTTGTTTGTGTTTTTGTTTGTGTTGTTGTTGGTGTCGATGTTGTTTGTGTTGTTGTTGGTGTTGTCGTTGTCGATGTTGTTGTTGTTGTTGTCGATGTTGTTGGTGGTGGAGGTTTTGGTGTTGTCGTGATTGTTACACATTCTGCAATAATTATGTTTACGAATAATTTGCCTAGAGGTAGCTTGTACTAATTGTTCTTTGGACTGAGGGCGGATAGTTTAGTTTATGACCAAAGTAATTCGTCTTGTACCAATAGATTTATTTCAAGAAAGTTTGGTTTAAAACACTCGACCGGTTCTTGTAAAATGGATTCGACCGTAATTGTTTTGCCATGAAAGAAAACAACATGACCACCATGGTGCTAAATCGTATACCTGAAGCAAAATGTGCCACACTTTTTTTTAATCAAATTATATTTGTGACAATAAGACTAAAAAACAAACTCATAAACAGCAATTTTGTCAAATTCAGGGTCAGGCAACTCACATTGTGAGATCATGATCAAGCTGAATATCAAACTTATGCAAGATTTTGTGGTTACCAACACTTATCCAAGTTTTGTTTTCAACGATCAATTTTAATTTTGTGTCATTTGCATTGAAAACAAAACCAAGCTGCAAACTACACTCATGAAATATACCACAGACACAAACAATATGCCCTAGATTTGTCTTGCTTAGTCAATATTTCTGACTGTTACAGCAAAAACAAAGTAGAACATGACAATTTTGACGAATTTAAGGGCAGTTTACTCAGCAAGTTCAACTGAAATCAAAACTCAACCAAGACCCAATTGTCACCAACACCGTGTCCACGTTGGCCCTACATTACACTTAGGACTAATTTCATGCGTCCATTGCGGATGACGATGTGCCTAATGCAAGCGTTTGGCCTCTTGAGAGTGACAAACATATGGTCTCAAATTTCTTATGGACGGTCTATCTGTCTTCAACGATTTTGAATGTTGCTTTCATTGTGCTTGCTGTACTGAATCGCCGTAAATGATGTAGATTTTGAGCCTTGACGTTATGGCTTCAACGTCATGTAAAGATATTGTCAAGCCATTGCTGCACCAATTTATCAGAGAGAAGCCTATCAAAATGTATCATTTGTTTTCTAAACATTATTACGAATGCCCGTTCAAGACACTAGCAAAACTAACATGTGAAATACGTCGTGTTTACCAAGACGTAGCATCTTTGGCGACACATCATATTGGAATTTTATGTTTGTTTTTGTTTTTGTACACTTTGAATACAGATTTAATTAATACGATGCAAACAGCTTATGGTGATATGCCAGACAATTTAATCCTCCAAAGTTGCTCCCCATGTCAATAAACATGTTACTTAGTCACCTCCATATAGAAGTTTAGGAGTGTACTAGAAGTTAATTGCAACGGTTATGTAGATATACAAAGTAGAAGTATAAACACTTTCTTTTTTAATCAGTATACAAGATCATATTATTTGGAGTACAAACCAACACAATCATACAATTGTTGAAGAATCTTTTTTATGCTTTTACACAGTGAGAATTCAAAATTAAAACCTAGATCAGAAAACTGAACTCTTAAATGCATTTATTCGTTTAGGTCTTTGTCAATCTAAATAAATTTTAGATATTATCTTTCAGTAACGTCTAACGACCATCTAACGACCACCCGTTAGGGGTCATCTTCTGTGACCTTTCTTTGGACCAATCAGATTGTAGCTTTGGAAAAGTTGAAAGAAATTTGGCATGCGCACGGGCATGCGCACTACGCTTCCGTTTCTAAGGATAACAAGATTAGTTGCCATGGTCGCCTCCAGTGCGGTGATTTCACTACAAAGACAAAGACCAAAGTCCGTCAATTTTAAGAGCAAATATATGGCATTTATGAAGTAGATAGTTTTCGGTATATTTTGACACTAGCAGTAACAGTTTTATACGACCAACACGCTAACCCGATATAAAGCGATGTCAACTTATGACCGTATAAACGATATATTGGCAATTTGATTGCTTACAATCAAATGCTTGAATGACACAGTGGTATAGCTACTATTTTTTTTTCAAACAAAACGATTTTAGAAATCGCACACACAATTAAAACATAGATCTAATTGATAATTGTATTTTTATTACGTTTTTTTCTTCAATTACTAGAATAATTTGTTATGAAAATGCTAATTTAAAAAAAGAATAAGGGGGCAGAAAATGTACCTGGTGTGGGATTCGAACGCCTAAGCTCAGGCATTCAAGTCGGCAGCTCTACCACTGAGCTAATCAGCCAACTGGGTAAGGTAGCGTCAATATAGACTTTATATAGACTATGTTCAAAATAGGGGACGGTTTTCTCTGTGAACAAATACGTCATCGTCACGCCTCACTGGTCTAAAAATAGATATTGGGAATCCTCTATCGTACAAATATGCCCGGATATAATATGGCTGTGAATCTCGCAAAGTTTTTCCACTTTCAACTTGCTGAAGATGACGTTCTTAGAGCTTGATTGCTGTAATCATTTGTTGAGAAACATTATAATTCAGAGTTGAGAAGGTTGCTGCACTATCGTGTACTTTTTAAGATAGGTAACTATGAAATAACCAGTTGACAAGTAATCTTTACACATACGGTCCTGCCTTAGCTTCGTCGTGCCGCTCGTGCGTACTCGCTTACCCTTTCCAAAACGACAAAATGTCATGTTGGGCCAAATTGAAAAAAAGTCTGCGGATGACAAAACGGATGTGAATACTTTTAGTGTTTTATATTGAGACAATATCGAGGCAAAAGTAGAATGATCATCAATATCCAAAGAAGTTATTCACACTCATTTTGTCTGCTGTGCAGGTCTTTTCAATTTGGTCGATCATCATTTTCTTCTTTTGTCTTAATGTTTTCTCAAGAATTTTCTGTTGAGGACGTCAAAACCGGTCTTGTTTGGGAAATGATTAATCTGGAAAAAAACCTAGAATTTGTCGCTGAATGTGATTTGATACCCCCACAGGCTTTCACTACAACAGAGGGCAATAACTCACAAAATAAGCAAGGTAGAGTTACGCTCCTTGTATGTTGCAATTCTCCTTGGTGAGATCTATCTACCCGCGAAGTTTCATGATCATAGCTACTTTACTTTCACACTTTTTGATGTTTTTTCTGGTTAAGCTGCTGAGGAATCTCAAGAAAAAACGTTTGTCATTTCTGGTCTGTCTCCGTATCTAGAATCAATGTTGCATGTTGAATATGCGCAATGTTTCGTAGTTTTAGTTCCCGCCTGCATTATCTACGATCGACTAATATCTCGCTTGAAAATCATAATTTTTCGCTAACACTGTTACGAAAAAAATGTCCGATTCATGACCGATAAACAAAATATTAGACTGGTACCCGTCAAACGTTGTTGAGGGATTTCCCATCAGTAATCTATTTTTAGCACACGAGCCCGCGAAAATCATTCCTTATTAAACACACCGCTTTATTTCAGGTTAGCGCGATGATTGTATAAAACTGTTCCTGCTAGTGTCAAAAATATACCGAAAACTATCTACTTCATTAATGCCATATATTTGCTCTCAAAATTACCGGACTTTGCTCTTTGCTCGGTGTCAAGGTATGTCTATCAATAGGGCGGTCAAACTTTTTTCCAAAAGTAATCCAGGCCCTACAAAATAATTACCAACTTACAGAGAATTTTGAGAGAAACATAAAACTGGTTGAATTGTGAAAATCGGACATTGCGTTATGGAATAATGCTTATTCAGATTTTTACAAAGGGGAGATAATTCTGCCGAATTACGTTATTGTTTATTTTTCAAAGAACTTCAACAAATTATATATCATTTTTAAGGTCTGAATGAGAGGAAATCAAACCTGCTTACGTTTTTAAAATCGGACATTTAATAAAATAGTTACACCCCTTTGAAGTTTTACAAAAGATGAAATTATTCTACCAAACAATTTAGTTCTTCAATTTCTACCCAACAACAATTATATAAATATTTGTTACATTATTTTAACACTTCCCCGAACAAGACAGGATTTTCACGATCATATATGAAAAGGTTTTGGAAAACATTGAGACAAAAGAAGAACATGCCGATAACCAACATTTTCTCCCTTTGCGTAAATGTTTTCTGCGCTTCGTTGTGCGCATATCATTTCCGTGTCATTGCCTCCGATAAAAACAAGATTTTACGACATATGAAATAGGAATCTCAAAAAAAAAAAAAAAATAATAATTCAAACTTTCAAGTGATCGATTATTAACATTATATCTCTGGTTCGTGAAGAAATAGGCTTTCAAAACATTGACCCAAAAGAGCACCATACATTTGAACATGTCCATTTTGCAACCTCTAAATTCAATCTAATTTTTGGCTGCCTCACCCTTTCCCGAACAAGACATGCCCTGCGTTCAGTAGACAAACTGTTAGCTAACGTTACCGACATTCGCAACTTCTTTGACCCAAATTTCACAGAATTGACCGAGTATTCCGAATGAAACGGCTAACTGTTAGCTAACGTTTTGTCTTACTGAACGCAGGGCTGGTTAGACCTGGTTTTGACGTCCTGAACGGATTTTATTGCAGGTGAAAAGATTGAGGCGAAAGAATCTTATTTTCTTTTACACTCATTCTGTTGCCTGTCACAGCTTTCAAGTTGGATAACCATAAAGTTTTACTGTTTTGGAAAGTGTTAAATGGATGTTTAGGAAGCCCATGAGAAACGCCGATTTTGTAAATCCCTTTGGACTGAGCACGAAGTGCTTAAGATGAGCTATTGTGGTCACTCACTGTCCGTCCGTACGTCCGTCTGTTCGCCCATAATTCCTTGAAACACCTCCTACTCCTTAACCATTGGGCCGATTTTGACAAAACTTTACAGGAATGTTCCTTGGATGACCATATTTAAAGAATGTTCGCGATTTTTTTATTCGTCAAAAAATATGGGCGTGGCAGGGCAATGCTTATCGGACTTTTAGAAATCATGGTATCATTCTTAACAAATCAGCCATTCGGCCAATTTCAACCAAACTTTGCAAGAATGTTCTTTGATTCACTGTCGTCAACATTTATGAATAAATTTAGGATGAATGGAGTTTAGACAGAAATTATCGATAAATCACGGGGAATTGAAAAACACTTCCCATTGTTAAAGCCTTTGCGCTTGAATGCGCTAAGCTAAAAGCACAAGATGTTTTATTATTTGAATTGATAGGATGTTGAAGAACATATATAGGCTTTTCTAGGATTTTCTGCCGCATAGTTCTTGGCATTTGAAGCCGAGTAAAATGACCTATTTTGAATACCTAATCATCGACTCATAATTCATCGGTTCACCGTATTAACATACACGGATGAATAGATCTATTTTCCCTCTTTAATTTGATATAAGATTTATGAAAATCCGTTAAGAAATTGCAGTGCCAAAGCAGTTTTATCACACATACCCACGCGTCTTTCTAATGTAACGACCGAGTTCAAACAAAGAAACGCAGAGTTGACCCACTTTTTAGCGAGCCGGGACTTTATGTCCGGGGAGCTAATGTCACAGCCCTAGTGTCGGCGTCGCGTCCCGTCCCGTCTTCACTTGAAAAACTTTAACCTGGCCTATATCTCAGGCACTATTAGAGATACAGCCTTGATATTTCATACATAGATACATCTCGACAAGACCTTTCATTTTAGACCATGACCTTTGACCTAGTGACCTTGACCTTGGAGTTTGACCTACTTTTGAAAAACTTTAACCTGACCTATATCTCAGACACTATTAGTGATACAGCCTTGATATTTCATACATAGATACATCTCGACAAGACCTTTCATTTGAGACCATGACTTTTGACCTAGTTACCTTGACCTTGGAGTTTGACCTACTTTTGAAAAACTTTAACCTGGCCTATATCTCAGGTACTATTGTATTTTAAAGTCATTGGAAATAAATGGATGAATGAATGTCTACTGAACTGTGATGACATACCATGCGACACGCTTCCCGGTGGAACTCTAAATCCCGATTGTCGGAATACAAGTTTCAAGTTTCGCACGTTGTTTGTGACGTCTTCAGGGTCAACATCTGCGTCAAAGACGGCGACGTAGGTGACGTCTACTTTCTTTTTACCCCTTTGTCTGTAGTTATTTATAAAGAAATAAAGCAACAAAGATTATATAGCAAATAAAAGAATCATTTGTAAATTCATGTACGTACTTCGTTTTTGGTACTGAAGCCTTTTCAGTTCCAGTGGGTGCAAATTAACATTTGATAAATTTAATATGACCTCTGGGTTCTTCGCAAAAAGTAGCAGTACGCACTGAATTGGCACAAGAGGAACATTTAAGGATTACAACCCATCGTTAGCGTCATCCGTTACAAGTGAAGTAATCGATAGATACCCTTGTCAATTTCCGGATGCAATCCGTGTCAACGGAAATTGACAATGGATCTCATCGTCAATTTCCGTTGCTACGGATGCCACCCGAAAATACACGAAGTGTTTTGTAGTTTATGATAGGTCGTAATCCACAACATGTATTTTTCATTATATTGAGTAGTGAGGGTGGCCATTGGGACGAGTAAGGATTTCTTCAATTTAAAATCTAGATTTCCTTTTTTTGTATTGAGTTTTAAATACCAGCCTTTCATGAAAAATTAAGAGCCTAAAGTATTCCAAAATGAAGGCCAAGCAAATGATTTACGACGTGCATTGCACTTTGTTTCACACCAGGACAATTTGAACCAACATATCGAAAATATTATTGAATAATTATTATGAACGCTTTCACTAGAATTTTAAGATGTTACCATTGACTACATTCAACCATACTTGCAACATACATGGCTTGAAAGTATTCTAATCTCTATTCACAAATCAAACTCTAAAACTGATCCTTATTCCTTATTTGATGTTGGTTATAACGTATTTTCAACTCTATAAACCCTTTCCCAAACAAGACTTGGTTTTGACGACCCTAATAGAAAAGGCTTGGGAAAACATTGAAACAAAAGAAGAAACCGCTGATATCCAGCAATTTCTCCTTTTGTCTCAATATTTTCTGTGCCATATTTTACACAAATCCTCTGTGCCATATTTTACACAAATCCTATATTTAATAACATCCATTTGTCATTTGTGGCAGTTTTTGTAGTGGATTATCCTAAAATTTTGACGTTTGGGAAAGGGTTAAATGATTGCATTATATTGTTGATAAAATGCAATCAGGATTTAGGACTGGATATTTTGCGATAGATAACGTTTACTGCCTCCAAATCATGGTTCAAAATATGGAGGTAGATTATATGGCCTATATATTATATACATGTAGACTTGAAAAAGGCATGTGATTCCTTAGACCACTACAAAATATTCTAGGCGTTCAAGGTAACCTAAACTTGTTAAGGTATCATTATTGGTGTAATCGAATTTCAAAGCTTATATCAAAATAGTTAAAAATCTTTCACAGTCCATTTTGTGTAACCACTGTTGTCGAACGAACACGTATAGGCTCTGAATGGTCATGCAGATCCCGGTGAGGAAATGATAAGTCAGAGTTTCAAAATTGCGAAACTAGAAATAATCGGAGGTGACAGGAGGTAAAAATGACTTCTTTATCCCTTTGTTTTTATCCTAAGAACTAAGTGCTCTTCTTGTGTTTAATTTCCCTCTTTCCAATGAATATTTTGAAGTCCCCGAGTATAAATGTTCACCGTATGTATCACAGTCATTCATAATATGCTTGCTCATTTGATTCGAAATAAACAGACTCTGGCCAAAGCAGAAAAACAGTCAAAATCACTGTTGTTTTTTATCATTTCAAGGTAAGCGTTTGAATTTAGGTATATTTAATCATTTTCACCAATGTTCTTACAAAAATCGTGCATCCGCGAGGTTCTACAAATGAACATGTTGCATGATAAAAACCTACACGAAAACATCTGAACACGGCTTGGTTTTGAGTTCAATATTGCTTAGCGACGGATTGGTTGAGTGAGAGATGTGGATTAGTCATAGAAGAGTTCGGATTGGTTTTAATCAAAACATATTATTTTCTTTCTCTGCATCTTTATTTGTCCTGAATTTGCCGGATTAAAGTATTTATCATTTTGCAGAATCATCAACCCTTTAGATGAATTATTCCATGGGCCGCCACCTACAGAAAAAAACACGAATGTGTGATCTGTGGGTTAATCACAGTCAATCTGTTTAATTTGAAAAGACACATCAAAGTTCCTGCTCGGTGGCACTCCAGTATCTGACACCAAATTTATTTCGACATAAGAAAAGACCGTGGTCTGTCAGCGCAAAAGAAGCAACACCAATGAGACGGGAGTTAACGCTACTCTTACGCAGCTGTGTAAAAAATTGTAAACATGTCTCATTCTACCTTGACTTGACTATAGACGACAAAGGGTTCACAAAGAACTTTCGCTCAATTCAGCAATTTCTGCCGTATTTTGGATCACTTTTTTAACTCACTATAACGATTTCAATCGGTCGAAGGTTATCAGCACAACACCTTTAAACAATTGTTCATTTTTTTTTTCATTTTTGCAAATTGACCAGTAGCTTTAACGCTACCGTTTATATGTAACCCTTCCCCAACAGTGAAATCTTACAGACACGAGTAGCAGACGACGGAATAATCGATATCAGAATGGAAATATATTGACACGCAAAAGAAATAATGCATTTGTTTATAGTGTAATGCTGCGCATTAATTCAGAAGACGAAATGGATACTGGATTTGTAATTGATATACAATTATGGAACACATGGAGACAAAAGAAACAAATGCTGATATCAGCACTCCCTTCTTTTGACTCTATGTTGTCACAAAATATTTGTTGAATGGACGTCAAGTTCAGGTGGTGTTGGGGGAAGGGTTTATCAGACTACCGTTGGTACCGTTGGTTGATCTTTATTTCGAGGGTTTGTTGTTGTTTAACCTATCAGCAAACAGTGAATCCTATTGACCATAACTTTGTATAATTTTATGAATTACGAAAAAAGAATGATAATCGCAGGAAACGAGAAATGCTTGTAACCAGTTTTTTCCTCGTTTTCTGATAAGTTCTTTGCTATGGCGACTTCTACACGAGATTGCATTATATTGTCATCTGAAACTCCTGTCACATTTAAGAGGTATTTGACTACCTTGTTTGGGAAAGGGCTAATAAGTTATAGTATTATTAGTACTGGATCCATAGCTGAAGTTTAGCCGAGTAATTCACGTTGTTGTTTAATAGATATTTTAAATTCAGCCTTTCAGGAAATTAAAGGAAAATGTGTTTTTCTATTGCTATAGTGTCTGTTATGTTCTGATTTAATAATGTTGCGAGGAAAGCTTAAAGCAGTGGCGGGTCCAGAAGTGTTGTGGCGACCCCAACCTGTATTCTGATTATTTCATTTTACATGCAGAAATTCTTTTCCAAATTTTGTGTAATACTACGAAACGAACCCCCCCCCCCCCCCCTATTTGTTTATATCCGAACTCCCGTCACAGAAATCCTGTTTTCGCGCCAGTAAAGAATAAATGAAATTAATTAGACACCCCTGTTGTGTTGTGATGTAAGCCGATGTACCGTGGTTTGATCAGGGACTTCATTAGTTTTACAGAAAAAAAGTGAAAGTGTGAAATGTTGTGATGGAGAACTTACTGATAATCAGCATTTACTTCATTTCAACCAATGTTAACACTTTCTTTAATATGGACACCAAAACCACCGAGTATTATTTGTAACAGGAAACATCTATGGAAAGACAAATGGTCCAAATATAAAGAATACTTTTCATACAATACCATTTAATCATCAATAGACAGTAAAATACATGAAATAAGATACATGTTATAAAAAGATAAAATATTAGGGAATGAGAACAATTTACTTCTTTCCTCCCAATATTTACCATGAATTGTTGAAGAAACTATTACGCAACATGACTGGGTTGTCAAAAGAAGAAAGAATTAAATTTAGTGACAGCAGATAATTACGTGATTGTTTGAATTCCCAATTCTACGCTCACAGAACAGCCCCGCATCATGTCTAAAAAGGGCCGTTCTAGTATAGCGCAACAAAATTGAGTCGATGCATTAGTATAGTATATATGTAATGACCTCGCTCGACAACGTTTTCCTCAGACGGTACACTATCAGACTTTGTCGACCAAGAATAAGTTGCCCAGGTGTGATTGTGGTACACTATACTAGTAAAGTCCACCATCGCAAACCCGGGACATCTGCATATGTATTGAGTAATGACAAAACGAACTTCGCCCACGACAATTAAGTTATCCCGGGTTAATTTTGGTGGACTATACCGACTTACATGATAGTAATGTAAATAAGACTCATCCACAAAATAAATCTTTCGTCCTACCGAAAGCACTTTAACCCTTTCAATAACAAGACATTGTTTTATGTCAGTATAAAAAAGCCATAGGAAAAACAACATCCCTTTCCCAAACAATAATATTAAAGGGTTAACCAAATTGAAAGCTGTTGCATACAACAAATTTGATGTTTACAAAGAAAGTATCTATGTGTTATGTAGCACAGAATACATTGAGGCAAAATGAGTAAATGATGATTATCAGTATTTTCTTTTTTTCTCAACGTTTCCAATGCAATTTTGGTCAACAGCAGGCCTTGTTTGGGAAAGAATAAAGACACAGGAAGAAAAAATCAAATTGATAAACATTCATTTGGTCGTCGTCAGAAGCTTTCAAATACGACTGGTCTAAAATTTGTTGTTTGGAAAAGGCTTAAAATATTTAACTGGGAAACCATCGAAACATCATAGATCCAATATGTCAAAATCATTTTACTACAGAACTATATCTAATTGACACCATGGCTATTATGGTGTGGAAAACAATGTACAGACGTTCAAAAATAACAAAAATGCAATGTTGTTCGACGGAAACTGTTTCGTGAACAAGAGCCTATGAAGCGCCACCCAAATTTCCAAGTGTCCAGCATTTCTTAGACACGTCATTTCAGCGCGTAGGTGTTCGTGGAGTTCTTCCATTGCTTCAACGTCTTCGCTAGATGTACCAGGGTATAAAGTTAATGTTAGGTCTGCATATGTTTGGTGGCATGGTCATATCAGAATCAATGATTTCAAGTCCTAATTTATCCCCGAGATCAACTGTTTTTATGTTTTTTATAACTGAAACAATGCATCAGGAATGGTTAAGAAATTCATTGTTCTATATAATATTCAATTATCAGTTCTTAGTTCTCGTCTGTGGATCTTTGAATTTTTCTGTTGTGGTGCTGACTGATGTTACGGATGCACGTTGAAAAATAAATGGTCCCAAACGCAAAGTAGTGGTGATTAAATTCCATCTTTATGCCTATTGGTAGAAACCTAAAAAAGAAAATTAAAAGTATTTCTTATCTGGAAATTCATATATAGCAAAATGAATAATTTTATAGCTTTACTGTCTTCTAAATCACTCTTTCCAATCCGAATTCCACCTGAAACCAATCCGTCGTCAGGCAGTTACCATTCCGGGGCCAGCCAAATGGGTCGTGGGTCATGAAAGTCGATTGTTTTGACAAGCTATAATTAATCCACGCAAATTAGGATACCATTTAGTACAAGCAACGCTTCCTTGTTGATATGTACATACGAATGGGACTCATTTGTCAAATATGGCTAAATACAGACAACATTTTCGGAGTGATTGATCGCTAAGCATAATATCTTTCCGTGAGCAACCCTTTGGAAACAAATTTTTCACAAACAGGTACATGAATGCCAAAACTAAAACAATAGCTAGTTAAACACAACATTCGGATATCTAATTTTGTAAGATAAACATAATCAACATACCTCATTTACTTTATATGCAACTGTTTTCGTGGTGTCTACACACCCGTGTGACCTATATCGCCATTTTGAAACTCTGACTTATCATTTCCTCACCGGGATCTGCATGACCATTCAGAGCATACGTGTTCGTTCGACAACAGTGAGAGAGTCCTGTTCAAGATTTTCGACGTATTTCGCCAATTTTTATGACATTTAGGCCTATGTTCCTTGTTGCCCCGAATTGTAATAATCTATAAAATAATGGAGTATATGCCTTCACAACCGCTTATCTTTTGCTCTTATAACACTAGACAAACAAATCTAACATTTTGTAATATATAATTATTAGATATACTACTCACGTGAACACAAATGACTCAAAATACAAAAAGTTGGCCTCCAGAAATCCAAATGCTGCCAGAAGCTGGAATAAGATAATTGGGACACGTCTATTGAAAAAACGTGAAACAATACAATTTGATCTGATCTATACAGAAAAAGTTATTTAACTTCAAAGTAAAAATTTGCTTCTCATGTCAATTTACCCCACCCAATATGTTTGCCATTATCTCCAAAAATAAGCCCTCGTCATATTTTTTACACATGCAAATTAAAGATATCATATACTCAAAGGCAAAAGTAACTTTACAGGTTTAGAATAATTCTATATATTTTCTTAATTTCAAAGCGTATCTATAATATTTTCACGACTATATGTTTTCACAGTCATTTTTTTATATTCTAACATCCGTTTTATCGACGTTACAGCAATCTGCACGTGCATATCGTTAGCATTACCAAAATACCCCACCCACACATTGGTGTTGTAAATAAAGACATAGTTTTTTTTCCATGTTTGATCTTTGTTGGTCGCCGCACAAAAGGCCAGAGTTGTATGCCAGTTACCAGGAAAAGGTAAGCAATCCGACAAAGACAGGACATTAAACATGATGAGATAGCCAGGATGAAATTTTATGTTCTTTTGCTAATGAAATGCATCCGTCAATCAATCGTTAACTTCTTGATCGCATTTCAACACTTAAGGGGTCGAAAAATGAGAAAATCCATAACCAAGACCAATGAATTCGTGTTTAGCATTAACGTGACGTGACGTTACGTTTTTACCGGAAGCTGCAATAAAGATGCGCGAAATCATTAGTTGAGCCGTAGAACTGTTCGATGTCAAATTTGAAACATTGATTTTAGTGCTAGACGTCCAGTAGCCAGACCCCTTGAGTTATACAGTAACATGACGTCAACGTCAAAAACGCCCATATTTGACCTAATGTAGCATTTCGAACACACGCAGATTGGAGCTAGTCCCTCTTTTCTGACGAGAAAAAGGTTAAATGTTAGTGTCATAGGCGATAGAAGACGTTTGAACACAAGAACGTGCATGAAATAGAGAGTGTGCTACGGGACGACTGTTGAAGAATTGAATAGCCTAAGATCAGACGGCTGACCTTATCCGTACACGAATACTTTTTGCAGTCAATAGTACACGTAGGGACAAAGAAATACTGACATTAGATCAAATTTAGCATAAAATGCGATTCTTTTATTCTAAAAGGTGTAATAAAACTTTACCTGGATTTTTCAATTTGACCCCTTTATTTATGCCGTGGTAACACCAGCGTCAGAAAGGCTGAACACTCTCTTCTATCCCACATTGTTCTTGCAAAATGGCATATGTATATGTATAACACAAGCAATTTCACAAACTGTGATTAGGGTTTAATAAATCAAATGAAAATCAGGTGTAAAGTTACTTTTGCCTTTCAGCATATAACCATATCAATTCACAGAATTAAAAAAAATCTATTCTATGAGCAATTCAAAATGCTATGGTCATTTGCAAAAGGGCGCGTTAGAACGTAAGATCAGTTTATATCAAATCGAAATTCAAGCTATTTCAAATTCGAACAATAAATAAAACAGATGTTTGAAATCAAATAAAAACAAATGAGTACTCACGGTAGGTTCTAAATCATCATACAAAGCCTGATAAGCAACAGAATTTTTATCAATAAGATCATCTGACCATGTTGCGCCACGATTAATCTTGAAATATCCCAGTACACTGCTGCATAATGGGGATACAGTCGTTGTTATAAAGGTGGTTGATGGCGTTTTGGCTGTTGGTGTTGTAGTTTTTGGTATTGTAGTTGTTGTTGTTGTAGTTGTCGGTATTGTCGATATCGCGGTTGTCGGTGTTGATGGTGTTGTCGGTGTTGTTGGTGGTGGTGTTGTTGGTGTTGTTTGTGTGGTTGGTGTTGTTGGTGTGGTTGGTGTTGTTGGTGTGGTTGGTGTGGTTGGTGTTGTTGGTGTGGTTGGTGTTGTTGGTGTGGTTGGTGTGGTTGGTGTTGTTGGTGTGGTTGGTGTTGTTGGTGTGGTTGGTGTTGTTGGTGTTGTTGGTGTGGTTGGTGTTGTTGGTGTTGTTGGTGTGGTTGGTGTTGTTGGTGTGGTTGGTGTGGTTGGTGTGGTTGGTGTTGTTGGTGTGGTTGGTGTTGTTGGTGTGGTTGGTGTGGTTGGTGTTGTTGGTGTGGTTGGTGTGGTTGGTGTGGTTGGTGTTGTTGGTGTGGTTGGTGTTGTTGGTGTGGTTGGTGTGGTTGGTGTGGTTGGTGTTGTTGGTGTGGTTGGTGTTGTTGGTGTTGTTGGTGTTGTTGGTGTTGTTGGTGTTGTTGGTGTTGTTGGTGTTGTGGTTGTTGGTGTGGTTGGTGTGGTTGGTGTTGTTGGTGTTGTTGGTGTGGTTGGTGTTGTTGGTGTTGTTGGTGTGGTTGGTGTGGTTGGTGTTGTTGGTGTGGTTGGTGTTGTTGGTGTTGTTGGTGTGGTTGGTGTGGTTGGTGTTGTTGGTGTGGTTGGTGTTGTTGGTGTGGTTGGTGTTGTTGGTGTTGTTGGTGTGGTTGGTGTTGTTGGTGTGGTTGGTGTGGTTGGTGTGGTTGGTGTTGTTGGTGTTGTTGGTGTTGCTGGTGTTGTTGGTGTGGTTGGTGTGGTTGGTGTGGTTGGTGTTGTTGGTGTGGTTGGTGTTGTTGGTGTTGTTGGTGTTGTTGGTGTGGTTGGTGTGGTTGGTGTGGTTGGTGTGGTTGGTGTTGTTGGTGTTGTTGGTGTGGTTGGTGTTGTTGGTGTTGTTGGTGTGGTTGGTGTTGTTGGTGTTGTTGGTGTGGTTGGTGTTGTTGGTGTTGTTGATGTGGTTGGTGTTGTTGGTGTTGTTGGTGTGGTTGGTGTGGTTGGTGTTGTTGGTGTGGTTGGTGTGGTTGGTGTGGTTGGTGTTGTTGGTGTGGTTGGTGTGGTTGGTGTGGTTGGTGTTGATGGTGTTGTTGGTGTTGTTGGTGTGGTTGGTGTTGTTGGTGTTGTTGGTGTGGTTGGTGTTGTTGGTGTTGTTGGTGTTGTTGGTGTGGTTGGTGTTGTTGGTGTGGTTGGTGTTGTTGGTGTGGTTGGTGTGGTTGGTGTGGTTGGTGTTGTTGGTGTTGTTGGTGTGGTTGGTGTGGTTGGTGTTGTTGGTGTTGTTGGTGTGGTTGGTGTTGTTGGTGTTGTTGGTGTGGTTGGTGTGGTTGGTGTGGTTGGTGTTGTTGGTGTGGTTGGTGTGGTTGGTGTGGTTGGTGTTGTTGGTGTTGTTGGTGTTGTTGGTGTTATTGGTGTTGTTGGTGTGGTTGGTGTGGTTGGTGTTGTTGGTGTTGTTGGTGTTGTTGGTGTGGTTGGTGTTGTTGGTGTGGTTGGTGTGGTTGGTGTGGTTGGTGTGGTTGGTGTTGTTGGTGTGGTTGGTGTGGTTGGTGTTGTTGGTGTGGTTGGTGTTGTTGGTGTGGTTGGTGTGGTTGGTGTGGTTGGTGTGGTTGGTGTTGTTGGTGTGGTTGGTGTGGTTGGTGTTGTTGGTGTTGTTGGTGTGGTTGGTGTTGTTGGTGTTGTTGGTGTGGTTGGTGTTGTGGTTGTTGGTGTGGTTGGTGTGGTTGGTGTTGTTGGTGTTGTTGGTGTGGTTGGTGTTGTTGGTGTGGTTGGTGTGGTTGGTGTGGTTGGTGTTGTTGGTGGTGGTGTTGTTGGTGTTGTTGGTGTGGTTGGTGTTGTTGGTGTGGTTGGTGTTGTTGGTGTTGTTGGTGTGGTTTGTGTTGTTGGTGTGGTTGGTGTTGTTGGTGTGGTTGGTGTTGTTGGTGTGGTTGGTGTTGTTGGTGTGGTTGGTGTGGTTGGTGTTGTAGTTGTTGCTGTCGATGTTGTAGCTGTTGATGTTGTAGTTACAATTACGCACTCTGTAATAACATGTTTATTAATCACACACAACTGAAGTTTGATATGTCATATATTATCGGCCGTAATCTATTGTTCTATATAATAATATATACTGAGAGGCAAAAATAAGTATACACCCTAGTTATTCCACGTTTTCTGAGAAAACGATTCATATAGTATGTACCATTTTCAATCGCCACCGAAGGTGGCCGTTTATTGAAATAACCATCTCCGCCTATCTGTGTATCTGTTCGTCTTTCCGCTGCGAAGGTCTTTTCATAGCATACAGCGTCACCGAAAAGGGGGATATTATCGACTAATTAATGCAATCTACATTTATGAACGAATTTGGATAAAGTTTTCACAGAAAGTTTAGAGTCACCTAAGACCATGCGTACATTGTTATTGTTTTTCCCTATTTCGATGCGTCATGGTAAATGGGGACTTGATGAAAACAAGCTATCTCACATAACTCCTTCTAAATTAATTTAAGGTTTTTATAAAAATTTGCGTAGAATGTTTCTAGACACCTGACTAATTGTAAATACGAGGGTTGTCCCAGAAAAAGTGGGACAATGTTTGTATTTAATACAATAATCAACATACATTGATATAAATTTATCATCGTTTTATACAAGATGTTGGCGACTCGCACGTGAATTTTTAAGTGAATATCTCACAAATGAACAAAAATATGCGTAAAATTAGCTTGTTAGTGTAGGTGTGGCGGAGCACGGTAACATAATGTCATGAATAACGTCATGCGCATAACGTCGCTCTTTTCGAAGTACCGCCCTTTGCGTTCAGTATACTCTCTGTGATCCTTAACCTAATTTATAAATACCCTCTTGAACTAGCGCTGTCTTGATTTTCTAATCATATTTCATTTTCAAACGAAACTCTAGATTATTCCAAACGCCGTTTTAAATATAGTTGAATGAAAATGCGAATTCAAAGCCAGAAAATACGAAATATCAGGACTTAAGGCAAATCAGGCGTCTTCACTCTAAAGTCGAGTCACAGCTTAGACACATTATTCATGGGCGATCTCATGCATTTACCAAGAGGGCAAAGGTATTCCGAGAAGACAGTTTCCTAGGGGAAAGGGGGGGGTCCGATCAAGCTATGCCCGTTAACGGATGAAGCGGAACCATTTTGTAACCACCTTTTAGGTTAAATGTCAGGGGAGATGACGCCAATGGGTCCCCAACCTGGATCAGCACATGCTATCTATCTGTATATTTTAGATAATTGAATGCTAAGCAGCCTAATATACTGATCACGGTCATTCAGAATGATCAAAAACTATTTGACGTCGGCCGACGTCGAATACTTTTTTATCTAAACTCGTATCTGTAGGTTTGCTCTTCCATGGTCATACTCTGTTTTCCATCGTTGTAAGTAGCGGTCCACCAAAAATGCTTTTGCCTCTTGAACATTAGTGTAGGAGTTACTCTATCTCACCATTCTACATATTGCACTTCTTATTTTTGTTTATGAAGGTGCCATTCCTCACTCGACGCAATTTATTTGCGCCGCGGACTTCGCCGACGTCGCAATTTTAAACGAATGTGTTGTCACATATTTTTTATAAGCATCAACATTAATGACGGCATTTACATGAAAATGTCAGCAGAGTATCACCGTATCTTGTGCTACATGAATGTGTAACTTTGATTTCATTATAATTGTAAAAACTAGATCATCTATCGAATTTAAGAACGTTTGTCATGTTAAAATGTGACGTGCGCCGGGTACCTCTACCACGCACTCCTTTTCATTCAATATTTCGTAGATATGACACTGTTTTAGTATAAATTTTATGTTAAACAGTGTTAAAAAAATTTAATTACACGCTGTATAAATTTGAAATAAATCGGACGTCGTATTTAGAAAATATTTAAAAAGTCTCACTTTTTCTGGGACAACCCTCGTAGTGTCAAATTTCTTTCATATCATACTGCGTCATAGGAAAATGGGTCTTAATGCAAAAAGTGGCTTATTTGTCGATTTCTACCATCCATCGGGAATTGTGTTATAATGTTAGAGAAAAATTAACGTTGTGATTTTTTGTGATAAAGAATAAAGAAATCAAATACGGTTTAACGGCAACATTTGATGCTCCACTAAGTCGCACGTGCAAAGTTTTCAAAATCGGTCTGTAGCATAAGTATGGGTAGTCATGCAATTTCCGGTAAAATTTATCAACACTCTATTATTGGTTTATGGGTAAAAATAAAAAGTACAAAATTTTGAGTCGATATGACGGAAATTAAGAGAGATATTAACAAACAAAAAGTGTATACTTTCTTTTGCCTCTCAGTATATTTAAGTTTAGATAGCTTTTAAGGAATGATACCCGTAATGTCGCCATTTTGAGATTCATAAAACATCGGCTTTTTGCGACCGTCGTCGTAACGTATCCGAACTTATTTGGGTGCGGTCGTAAACATTCGTCGGTGGAGAATTCCACCGCCAAATGTTTTCGATTGCACCCAAATAATTCCGACGTTGTGCGAATCTCATTAGGGGTGGACTACCTTAAATTCAAGCATAAATAAAATACACTAGATGGTTTTCCAGGTACAGCATGTTGAGTTAAGCCCTTTGTTTATCCAAGGACAATCTGAATGAATTATTTCATCTTATTTCATAATGTTACATCTGAGGATGATCCATTAGCGGTCATCTTCTGTGATCTGGGAAAGTCCGCTTTTTAGCTCACCTGAGCACAAGGTGCTCAAGTGAGCTATTGTGATCACCTTTTGTTCGGCGTCCGTGCGTCGTCCGTCGTCCGTCAACAATTTCTTTAAATGACATCTCCTCCTAAACTACTGGGCCAATTTCAACCAAACTTGGCAGGAATGTTCCTTAGGTGACCCCCTTTCAGAATTGCTAAAAGAATTGAAATCCATAAAAAACTCTGGTTGCCATGGTAACAGAAAAGGGGAAATTTGACTGAATCTCAATACTATCTTTGAACGACATCATCTCCTAAACTACTGGGCCAATTCCAACCAAACTTGGCAGGAATGTTCCTTAGGTGACCCACTTTCATAATTGCTAAAAGAATTGAAATCCATAAAAAACTCTGGTTGCCATGGCAACAGAAAAGGGGAAATTTGACTGAATCTCAAGACTATCTTTGAACGACATCTCATCCGAAATTACCTGGCCAATTTCAACCAAACTTGGCAGGACTGTTCCTTAGGAGGTCCTCTTTCAGAATTGCTAAAAGAATGGAAATCTATAAAAAAAACTCTGGTTGCCATAGCAACAGAAAAGGGGAAATTTGACTGAATCTCAATACTATCTTTGAATGACATCTCCTCCTAAACTAATGGGCCAATTTCAACCAAACTTGGCAGGAATGTTCCTTAGGTGACCCCCTTTCAGAATTGCTAAAAGAATTGAAATCCATAAAAACTCTGGTTGCCATGGCAACAGAAAAGGGGAAATTTGACTGAATCTCAAGACTATCTTTGAACGACATCTCCTCCTAAACTACTGGGCCAATTCCAACCAAACTTGGCAGGAATGTTCCTTAGGTGACCCCCTTTCATAATTGCTAAAAGAATTGAAATCCATAAAAAACTCTGGTTGCCATGGCAACAGAAAAGGAGAAATTTGACTTAATCTCAATACTTTCTTTGAACGACATCTCATCCGAAATTACTTGGCCAATTTCAACCAAACTTGGCAGGAATGTTCCTTAGGAGGTCCTCTTTCAGAATTGCTAAAATAATTGAAATCCTTTAAGAGCTCTAGTAGCCATGGCAACAGAAAAGGGGATTTTCCACCAAATCTCAATGACATGGTTGAATGATATCTCCTCCTAAACTAACAGGCTAATTTCCACCAAACTAGGCAGAAATATTGCTTAGGAGGTCACATTTAAAAAATTGCTAACAGAATTGCAATTTATAAAAAACAACAACTCTGGTTGCCATGGCAAGAGAAAAAGAGAAATTACACGAAATCCGTCAGAAGCAATTTCTCAATAACAGCAGAGCCAAATTTGACAAAACTTAATATTTGCATTGCTTATGATATTGCTAAGAGATACTTTTCTTTGCTTTTCAATATGAAACCTTGTCACAGAAAAAGGGGACTTCTTGTAAAAATCTGCTTATCAGGGGCATAGCATCTACATTTATGCATGGATTTTAAAAAATGTATGGGTAAATGTGTTCTTTATCATGAGTAGATGTTCTATTTGAAATATATATTTAGGTAGGTTCAAGGTCATAGATCTAGGTCAATTTGTAAATTTCTGTTTGTTTGTCAGACTGTATGTTTTATTTTAATTCCATCTGTCCAAAGCAATTTCTCGATAACCACACAGCCGAATTGGATGAAACTTCATATTTGAGTTACATATTATATTGCACTAAGGTAGTTTTCTGGGTTTTCTATGGTTTGAAATCGCATAGCGGCGTTCATATGATCTTTGACCCTTTATTGCATTACCTGTAAGAAATCTGATCTGTTATAAAACCCCATCTCAGGTGAGCGACCTAGGGCCAACGGCCCTCTTGTTCTTTTTTTACACCAACCAATTAAAACGCTAGTTTCAAACGCAGGTCTGTTGTCCCTGACAACAACACCAAAATGACTGCGGTTGATAGACCTGCGCTTGACACCGAGCAAAGAGCAAAGTCTGTTAATTTTGAGAACAAAGATATGGCATTTATGAATGAAGTAGATAGCTTTCGGTATATTTTAAGCACTATCAGTAACAGTTTTATACGATCATTGCCCTAACCCGAAATAAAGCGGTGTGTAATTTTGAACATATATATAAACCATATATTTACAATTGGAAAATTTGTAATGCAGAGGTCTGATTAGTTCAGTTGGTAGAGCAGCCGACTTACTTATATACCAAAGGTTAGAGGATCGAACCTCGCGCCGATTTCATTTTACAATCCCCCTATTTTTTATTTTATTTTTATTACATTTTCCATACCAAATTATTCTAGAAAAAACAAAAACAAAAACAAAATAAAATACAATTACAATTACAAATTATGTTTTTATATTCGCGATCTCTAGAATCGTTTAGTGTGAAATATATAAAATACATAGTAGGAAATAAACATGAAACCAAGGCGAGAATCGATCTCTGGTCGTCAGGAGTATAGGTCGGATGCTCTACCGACTGAGCTAATCAGTTATCTAAATCACAGAGACTCAAATTGCCAATATATAGTTTATACGTTCAAAAGTTAACATCGCTTTATTTCGGGTTAGCGTGATGATCGTATAAAACTGTTACAGCTAGTGTTAAAAATATACCGAAAATATCTAATTCATAAATGCCAAATCTTTGCTATCAAAATTGATAAACGGACTTTGGTCTTTGTCTTTGTAGTGAAATCACCACACTGGGGGCGGCCATGGCTACTATTCTTGTTATCGTTAGAAACGGAAATGTATTGCGCATGTCCGTGCGCATGCCAAATGTCTTTCAACATATCCAAAGCTATAATCCGATTGGTCCAAAGAAAGGTAACAGAAGATGGCCCCTTACGGGTGGTCGTTAGATGTTACTGAAAGATAATATCTAAATTCTAATTAGATTGATCTACGGTTTGCATATAATATCCAAAGATAATCATGTGTATTTATGAAACACAATTTCTGAATGAGTGGGTGTTCTAGCACAAAATGTAATATTCTTAAAGATTTTTACCGGATTCACTTTAAAAAGAATTCTAGTTTTTTTGCAATTGTTGTGTCACATGATTCCCCGCCTTGTCTATAAAAAACAACCTTCAGTTTGGACAATATCCTTTCTGTCATTCGTCAAGATCATCAATGTCACTTTTACGAATTGCCCCCTGATCTTTTAGCATCTGGGGCCAGTTTCATCAAAATATTTAGGACGTATTTTGGGCTTACCGGTGTCTTACGACAAATTAGGACAAGAAACGCGTATCGCCAGTTTATCGAGACATGAATTATGCGAGTGTTGTTTTAAGCGATTTTTAAGTCGTCGGTAAGTCAAAAATACGTCTGAAATATCTTGATGAAACAGGCCCCCTGGTCTTTCAGATGTAAATTCATCATGTAACATCATATACTTATGTGCTTCAATCTGATTAAAAGCGGATGTTGCTATCTTATTTCATGCAGTAACATCTGAGACTCACCAGTTGGAGGTCATCTTCACTGAACCCGTAATTTACGAAAATATCTATTTAAATATATCTTATCAAAACTCTTGTTATATATTGTTTTCCACAATAGGCACATGCAAACACGTAGTTCTGCACTAAAATGATAGGTAACCTTGAGGTTGTTTTCGGTTTTTAAAATCGTTTTCAGAATCTTGAAAGCGTTTATTCAATAAATTAGACGGAAATGTCGTTGAAGACGGGCGGGTATCAAATGTTACTGAACTGTTTACATCGGGTTTTAAACAGATTGTTATATACGTATGCCTTGGAGCTAGGAATACCACCACCACAATAATGCAATACATGTATATCCTTTCGATTTTCGGTTTATACCGCACTATTTCACATTCGGAAGTGTTTTAGCGCGTACACGAGTTTAGAGCAGTTACCTCGAATGTTTCTACTTCGCATATTTAACACACAAATATTCAGGGTGGATTAACACGTGATTCAAAAGTTCAAACAAGAGGCACAAGAGGGCATAAATCGCTCCACTGACTAAAGTATAAGAATGATCTCATGAGTTCTTGTAAGCCTCGCGCTGCCAAATCTGAT
The DNA here is from genome assembly GCA_963680895.1 of Fragum sueziense. Classification (NCBI taxonomy): domain Eukaryota; kingdom Metazoa; phylum Mollusca; class Bivalvia; order Cardiida; family Cardiidae; genus Fragum; species Fragum sueziense. Next base: position 15,809,885 of record OY804602.1, on the reverse strand, counting down.
AAAAGGAACATTTCTGCCAAGTTTGGTCTTAATTGGTCCATTGGACTTTTGTAGTAGAATGATATTTCATGGTTTGTTCTATTCTGATAAGCCCTGCCCTGCCACACCCACATTTATAGACCAATCAAAACTTCACTAATTATGTATGTAAAGGACTACCCAAGGAGCATTTCTGCCAAGTCTGTACTACATTGACCCAATGGTTGTTTTCAAAGAATTATTTCGTGATTTCCCCCATTCTGATAAGCCCTTCCATGCCATGCCCACATTAATGGACCAATCAAAATTTCACAAATAATGTAAGTAAAGGGCCACCTAAGGAACATTACTGCCACAATTGGTCTACATTGGCCAATTGGTTGATTTATAAAGATTTTTTTGAGATTTCTCTAATTTTGATAAGCCCTGTCCTGCCATGCCCACATTTATGGACCAATCAAACATTCATAGACAATTTAAGTAAAGAGTCATCCAAGGTACATTTCTGCCAAGTTTGGTCGAAATAGGCCAAAAGGTTAATTTTCAAAGAATTATTTTGTGATTTCTCTAAGTCTGATAAGCGGCGTGCCACGCTCACATTTATGGACCAATCAAAATTCCAGGGACAAACAAAGTAAACAATCGCCCAAGATACATTTTTGCTAAGTTATGTCAAAATTGGCCAAAAGGTTGATTTTGAAAAAAATATTTTGTGATTTCTCTTAGTCTGATAAGCCTTGCCCTGCCACGCCCACATTTATGGACCAATTACAATTCTGTGAACAATTTAAGTAAAGGGACATCCAAAGAACTTTACTGTCAAAATTGGTCTACATTAGCCGACTGGTTTGAATGGAGAAAATTATTAAAGAATTATTGTGTGATATCTCCAAGTCTGATTATCCCCGCCCTCCCACACCCACATTGATAGACCAATCAAACATTCTTTGGACAATTTAAGTAAAGGGTCACCCGAGGAACATTCCTGCAAAGTTTTGTCAAAATTGGCCCACTGGTTTGAGAGGAGAAGATTTTTTTAAAGAATTATTGTGTGATTTCTCCAAGTCTGATAATCCCGCCCTGCCACACCCACATTTGTGGACCAATAAAAAACACAGATAAATTAAGTAAAGAGTCACCCAGTGAACATTTATACCTAGTTTGGTCAAAGTTGGCCAAATGGTTGATTTTTAAAGAATTATTTTGTGATTTCTCTAAGTCTGATAGTCCCCGCCCTGCCACGCCCACATTTAAAGACCAAGCAAAATTCTTTGAACAATTTATGTAAAGGGTCATTCAGAGAACATTCCTGCAAAATTCAGTCAAAATTGGCCTATTGGTTTGAAAGGAGAAGATTTTTAAAAATAGCTAACGGACGCACGACGGACACAACGCCATGACAATAGGTCGCTTGCCTTCGGCCAGTGGAGCTAAAAAGTGAATTTTTGTTATTACTTGACCAATTTAAATTCGGTTTGGGAAGGTGGGGAAAATGATAGAAATGAGCTTGACGTGGTGGATTTTAAAAAAAATCAGCTGATAAAAAGGTTATTTTTGGTTGATCTTCAATAACTTTTTTATCGGTTGTCTTTTAACAAATCCACCACGTCCAAATAATCCAAAAGGATACGGTATAAAACGGAACATCAACAGGCCGATTATCGAAAACAATTTTGTCAATAAAATGAGAAATCAAGAATAAAACTCTGATGAAACAGTTGAACATCTATGCAAGCTTTATTTGTGCTTCCTTTCTTTGTTTTATATATAGGACTTTCTAAAACATGTTCACCTGCAATTTTGTTTGTTGGCTGAAAATTTGTGTTTAAAGACTTTTGAAGTGACATACCATGCGACACTCTTCCAGGTGGAACTCTTAACCCCTTTGCTCGGAATAAAGACCTGACGTTTAGCACAGCGTTTGTGACGTCTTCGGGATCAACACCGGCGTCAAATACGGCGACGTAATTGACGCCAATTTTATTGTTTCCCCTTTGTCTGTAAACAGTTTAAGAAAGAAGAAATAAAGATTATCTCTGCTAAACCAAATGGATTCGGGATCTTAAATACAAGTCCCCTTAATCAATTTATACACTTCATACGGTTTTCGAGACCAGGCCCCGGTTTCTCGAAAAAAACTTAAGTATATTTTCATGAGAACTTGTTCAACTTCAAAGGGATACTCTTCAACGTTGAAAGGTATTCGATTGAAGTTGACCTGGATTTTGTGCGATTTGAGCACGGTGCTCAGATTTGAGCATGAGAACGTACTTAAGTTTTTTCGAGAAACCGGGGCCAGATGTACTATGCCCATAAGCTTCTTAAAACTTCTATAAGCCATTTACTTCTTTTTTTCGAGAATAGGCAGTAAGTTTTACCATACTGCTACCAACTCCATACAGCTGGGGAGACTGGGGCTGACATTTAAGTGTATTGCCCAAAGGCACACCTTACCCAAATGGGACTCGAACTCGTAACCACCGGGCTACAAATCGAGTGTCTTAACCCTTTCCCAAACAAGACCTTGTTTTGACGTCCCTAATCGAAAGGGCATGGGAAAACATTGAGACAAAAGAAGAAATTGCTGATAACCAGCAGTTTCTCCTTTTGCCTCAACATTTTTCTGGCCTATTTTGTACACTATTCCTTTCATCAGCAACATTAATTTGGTTTTTGCAACAACTTTTAAACTGGACCACTGTAATTTTTTTCTATTTGGGACAGGGTTAACCACTGCTACACTCCTATCTCCGTGTTTGCATTAGTAGTCAAGTAGGTCTAAGTAGGTCAAAGGTCGACTATGTACAAGGAATCAATGGTATCGGGGCATAGCATAACAATCCGCCAGCCCTCACTTAGTTCTGGTGTATACGAAAACGTTTGTTATCAAAATGAAGCTCAGGTATCCTTATTTTTTATTTAAGGAAATATATGCAAATAAGCTATTTTGCATATGCATAATTTTGATGATTTGATGGGAAACATTGATATTTTTTGTCAATATTTTAGAGTGTAGTTGGGAAGAACTTGTAAGCTATATCTGGTTGGCCTAGTTTAAATGTTTAATTTGTTGATGAAAATATCACCAATTTGTGAATATTCGTAACATACAGTGGAGTTTTTGGAAGTTTCCTGGAAGGATTTTATCACTTTATATATGTAAGTTGTCCTGTCTTAAACACTTAGTAATGACACCACGGGTGGTAAACAGAGAAACTAGCTCCAAAAAGAGTCAACGGTATTTTGTTTCCTCGTGATATCCGGCCTTTACCGAGGTAGTTGCCTAGAGCGAAAATCTGTAAACAAAGGTAGGTCACGAACACATTTTTCTACAATTATTTCTTTTACAACGAGTTATTGAAAAATCCGGCGATGCTGTAATATGAAGAAATGGTCTAAGTTTGTTGTACACGAGAATATACGGTGTTAGTAAGCAGAGTTTGAATACAATCGTTGAAAAACATTTTCAAATCGAAAATTCAGAAGTTTTTACTTTCGATTTTGAAATGTTTTTCAAACATCGCTTTAAAAGAAATAATTTTAGAAAATGTGTTCGTGACCTACAAATTTTCGCTCTATGCAACTACCTCTTTTTGGAGCTAGTTTCTCTGTTTACCACCCGTGTGACAATAATGGCTAGAAAGTGGGGCTAAATTTTGAAGAAATCATATCAATTCTAATGTTAAAGTACGTGATATTAAATTATTTAGCTACATAAAAGCCTTTTCTAAGAGTATTTTCATAAAAGTACATAAACAAGTTCTATAGCTTTAAGAATTCTAGCCCCATCCTGTTAATACGGGCCTGATAAATGCACTGCTGTACATGAAAGGCCTTATGATTGCCAAGAACAAAGAAAACATGCAAAAAACGTGTTTATTAAACCATGCTTCAATAAGACTGGATTAACTAAACTGAATAAAGCCGATGAATTATGATACTCACGTGAACACAAATGATTCAAAATACAAAAAATTGGCGCCCACGGATGGAAATGCAAATGCACCAATAAGCTGAAATAGCATACAAAACATATTTATAATTTATAAATTAGCGGCTATAAGTAAATTTAGACAATCAAAAACGTAATGCCTAGGCAAAAAAAACTATTGCCTAGTCACTTAGTTATTGCCTAAAATTTCTGGCATTTTAAAAGCTTATTGTCTGAAAAATTTCATTCAAATTGCGTACATTGCCTAGACAATAACATACAATGCACAACTAACCATATCAATTCATTAATAATTATTAATTTATTAATATTTAATTACGGTACCAGGCGAGGCAGTTGATTTCGCCGCATTAGAGCAGAAATTCACTTAATAAACGGTATTTCAAAACGATCCGTTATACTTGATTGGTTTAACATTTTTATTCAACAATTTTTACACAGCTACTTGGATTGAGAAATATTGATTTTCGAATAAATAAAGATCGATAATTTCCCTAAATTGCTACGGTGTGACGATATATCATGGCTCGACTCCATCCAAATCACAGATGAAATGGGCGACTTTTCTGTCATAAAGCGGTGACAAACGAATGTTATATATCGGAAATCATTTAAATGCGTTGTGGAATGTCACTTTATGACTAAATTCGTACCTAAACTGTATAAAAAATCTCAAGCTTGTCACAGTTTGACGTCATACGTCCAACATAAAGTTTTTCAAAATTAGTCTCCGAGAAAGATCGGAAAAGACAAAAAAAGGAACACTGTTCATGACTTCATGTTTTAAAAGTAATGAAACTTTGACACTTGCTTATTAGACAGGTGTTCTTGTCGGAGGGAGAATTTAATTTTAGCAGTTAGCGAACTCTCGATAAAATAGGCTTCGATTTTCCGTGTGAACAAATACGTCATCGTCACGCCTCACTGGTCTAAAAATAGATTGGGAATCCCTTATCGTACAAATATGGCTGTGAATCTCGCGAAGATTTTCCACCTTCAACTTGCCGGAGATAACATTCTAAGAGCTTGATTGCTGTAATCATTTGTTGAGAAACATTCTAATTCCGAGTTGAGAAGGTTGCTGCACTGTCATGTACTTTTTAAGATCGGTAACTATGAAATAAGCAGTTGACAAGTAATGTTTACACATACGGACATGTCCTGACTTCATCGTGCCGCTCGTGCGCACTCGCTTACCATTTCCAAAACGACATAATGTCCTGTTTGGCTAAATTGAAAAAAAAGTCTGCAGACGACAAAACGGATGTGAATATCTTTAGTGTTTTATCTCGGAGAAAATATTGAGGCAAAAGAAGGATGATCATCAATATCCAAAGAAGTCATTCACACCCATTTTGTCTGCTGTGCATGCCTTTTCGATTTTGTCGATCATCATTTTCTTCTTTTGCCTCAATGTTTTCCCAAGAATTTTCTGTTGGGGACGTCAAAACCGGTCTTGTTTGGGAAAGGGTTAATATAGAAAAAACTAGAATTTGTCGCTGAATGTGATTTGATACCCCATAGGCTTTCACTACAACAATGGGCAATCTAACTCACAAAATAAGCAAGATAGAGCTATGTTCCTTGTACGTTGCACTTCTCCTTGGTGAGATCTATCTACCAGAGAAGTTTCATGATCATAGCTACTTTACTTTCAGACTTTTCGATGTTTTTTCTGGTTAAGCTGGTGAGGAATCTAAAGAAAAAACGTTTGTCATTTCTGGTCTGTCTCCGTATCTGGAAGCAATGTTGCATGTTGCATATGCGCAATGTTTCGTTGTTTAAGTTCCCGCCTGCATTATCTATGATCGACTAATATCGCGCCTGAAAATAATATTTTTTTGCTAACACGGTTACGAAAAATTGTCCGATTCATTGACCGATAAACAAAATATTAGACTGGTACCCGACAAACGTTGTTGGGGGATTCCCATCGGAAATCTATTTTTAGCACACGAACGCGGGAAAACTGTTCGCTATTGCATCATATTTTGAAAATCAGTGCGTCAATTTTCCGTAAATTGCCAGTTTATGGGCGATTGCTGGTTTATGTCACGGTTGTGTGAGTTCTAGTAAAGCCCCGCCCAGATTTTCGATGACAGCTTAGGTTGGATGGGCGACAAATTGCCGTAACTACAAGTTGAACAAACCGGCACCTACATTTTTGTAGCTCATAGACGAGTTTTTATGAATCATTCACGTGAGTTTAGCGAGTCATAACCCTTTCCCGAAAAAGACGTAGACCTCTGATGAAATAGGAGAAAATATTGTGGCAAAAAATGCTGCCTGGTAATTTCCCTTTTTACTTCGATTATTTTTGGGCTATTTCGTACATAAATGCTACCTAAATTGTCAACGTCCGTCTTGTCGTCCGCAAATGATTTTAATTATTTGGACCGCCATAACAGTGTTTATCGCTTAAGAAAGGGTTAAGAAATCATGCATTTAGCGTGGTCAATGCATAATATTGATGACCAAAACATCGTTTATAAGTTAATGTCTTATTCAAGCTCTAATTACGCTATTTATGTCTCTATCGGTTGCTTTCATTGATCATTGCTTTAGTACGAGCCAATGCTATGATGCAATAACGTAATTTCGTAATTTCTTGTTTCTATGTTTGGAAACAAGAGGCCCAAGAGGACCTAAATTGCTCCACTATCTGTAGTAAAAGAATTATCTCACGATTTCTTGTAAGCCTTGCACTGCCAAATTTTGAAGAGGGTTGAAGAACATTTCTGCAAAGTTTGTAATAAATTGACCATATTGTTGTTTTTAAAGAATAATTTCGTGATTTCTCCCATTCTAATAAGCCCCGCCCTGCCAACATTAATAGATCAATCAAAATTTCACAAACAAATTAAATAAAGGGCCACCCAAGGATCATTACTGCCAAAATTGGTCTACATTGGCTCATTGGTTGATTTATAAAGAATTAGTTTGTGATTTCTCCAATGGGTCTGATAAGCTCACCCTGCCACGCCCACATTTGTGGACCAATCAAAATTTCACTATAAATTTAAGTAAAGGGTGACCCAAGATAAATCTCTGCCACGTTTGGTCAAAATTGGCGAAATGTTTGATTTTTAAAGATTTATTTTGTGATTTCTCTAAGTCTGATAAGCCCCGCCCTGCCACGCCCTCATCATGGACCAATCAACATTTCACAGACAAATTAGGTAAAAGTTCACCCAAGGTACATTTCTGCCAAGTTTGGTCACAATTGGCCAAATGGTTGATTTTTAAAAAAATATTTTGTGATTTCTATCAGTCTGATTAGCCCCGCCCTGCCACGCCCGCATCTATGAAATAATCAAAATGTCACAGATAATTTAAGTTAAGGACATCCAAGGTAAATTTCTGTCAAGTTTGGTCAAAATTGGCCAAATAATTGATTTTTAAAGCATTACTTTGTGATTTCTCTAAGTCCAATAAGCCCCTGTCACGCCCACATTTATAGACCAATCAAGGTTCTTTGAACAATTCACGTAAAGGGTTATCAAAGAAACATTCCTGCCAGGTTTGGCATAATTGGCCCACTGGTTTGAGAGGAGAAGATCTTTAAAGAAAAAGTTAACGGATGCACGCACGGACGCACGACGGACACAACGCCATTACAATAGCTCGCTGGCCTTAGGCCAGTGGAGCTAAAAAATGATGCAATTCTAATCCGATGCGATCAATCATCCGGTTGGAGGCGTGGTTTGAAGAAAGATTGTTGAATTGTATGATTTGGACGTTTATTCCGCGTAGAATCTACTATACAGCCTCTATCTAATACTTAATACCTGAAATACTTGTCATACTTTAATCGTTACGCAATTGAATTTCTTCTAGGCATTACGCTGAAAACCTTGGCATTATGCTTGAACACTAGGCAATAATCTTACTTCATAGGAAATAGCTTATTGTCTAGGCTTTAAGCTTGTTGCCAAATTTTACTTACTGTCGCTAACACATACACCTTTGTACGATCATTACCCTTAGGATAATATGCTCAAAAGTATAGATAAAAAGAAAAAAAATCACCCTGTTTTCATCTAATAAATTCAAATTCTAATGGCAAATCTAGAATATGTGTGCCTTATTTATTCGTAAACATAATTGGTGTCTAACGAATATTTAAAATATATATAAACCACGTGAATCAGAAGGATTTGATTACCATTCTCTTATAATTCACTACAGATGTATGATATAAAATGAACTTTTTCCATAAATAACAGTTTTCATTTCCATGTTTATCATGAATTAATTAATAATGTCAGAAATAAGAAAATATGTAGAATATTCTGTAAAAACCATAAAACAGTAAATTATTACACTGCATATTTAACTAAACAAATATGAAATATGAATACAAATGAGCCAGGATCTGGAAAAACGTCCCTTATGGCTTTTGAGACCAACTTAGATCCTGATCAACCTGTGCATACGCACAGTCTGATCAGGATCCATCTTGTTCTCTAATAGCTTCTTCGTGACCTGTAGCAAGTTAAAGAGAGCAGCATGGATGCACATTGGACTGCATTAGACAACATGCTGATCTTCAAACTCAACTTTTAAAAATGCTATAAGGGACGTTTTTCCAGATCTTGGCTCAAATAGATACTCACAATCGGTTCTATTTCGTCGTACAGCGTCTGATAAGCCACGGAATTTTGATCGGAAAGATCATCTGACCATGTTGCGCCACGATTAATCTTGAAATATCCAAGTACACTGCTGCATAGCGGCGGCGAAGTTGTGGTTATAAATGTGGTTGTCGGTGTGGTAGCAGTTGTTGTAGTAGTTTTTGTGGTTGTTGTTGCAGCTGTTGTTGTATCTGTTGATGGTGTTGTTGTAGCTGTTGTTGATATTGTTGTAGCTATTGTTGGTGTTGTTGTAGCTGTTGTTGTTGTAGTAGTAGCTGTAGGTGTTGTAGTTGTTAGTGTTGCTGTTGTTAGTGTTGGAGTAGTTGATGTTGTAGCTGTTGTTGTTGTTGACGGCGTTGTGCCTGTTGTTGTCGTTGTCGTTTGTGTTGTAGCTGTTGGTGTTGTAGTTGTTGGTGTTGAAGATGTTGTTGTTGTTGAAGTCGTAATTGTAAAACATTCTGTAATTATAAATGCTTTGCAATATTTGTTTAACACTACTCTACTCTTTTTTCAAATGGACCTATTTATCATTTGATTACATTGCTTAACATATAATTAATTTACAAAAATCAGTTACCTGCGATCTTTTCTCAAAAAAATCAACTTTTGGACTACATTAAAGTCCACCTTTACCCCTGAGCTTGCCACTAAGTCATAGCTGCAGAGCTCTTTAAAATGATAATTCTACATCAGATTTTAAAATCTTCTTAACGTTCACTTACTTGAATTAGAATATCATAATAGTCCATGGGCCCATAACCGAAACCCTCCCCCCTAGTGGGATTTTTGAAGACCTATATTTTCTTGAAGCTTATGATGTTTAGTAATGGATTCAGGTTGTTGTTCAATTTAAAAGTGCTGGATAAGCAAACGGCGGGCTCGTTACCATGGCAACCGTCCATTTTTTTACACTCCAGCGCTTGGATCAATTAATTGCAATAAAATTACTTATTTTTGTCACTTTCAAAATAGTTTTAAATTATTACCAAGATATTTCTCTCACAATATAGATTTTTTTTAGAAAATTTGCTAATTTGCATATTCATGAATATTAATGAGAAAGTTGAAAAATGTATTTAATTTGCTAAAAACAAGACTTTACTAGTGAATTTAAACCTCCTTATCAGGTAGGATTTTTGAAGATCTATATTTCCTTGAAGCTTATGATGTAGTTTGATAAATTCACGTTGTTATTTGATTTAAAAATGCTGGATGAGCAAGTAGTTGGCTTGTTACCATGGTAACCACCCATTTTCATTCGTTCCAGCACTTGGATCAATTAATTGCAATAAAACTTCTAATTTTGGTCAGAAAACATTGAGGCTAGTTTTAAAATGTCTTCATTACATTTCTCTCACAACCAAGATATTTTTCAGAAAATTTGCTTATTTGCATATTCATGAATATTAATGAGATTGTGGAAAATATGTATTTAATTTGCAAAAAGACGACTTTACTTGTTTACTAGTGAATAGAAACCCTCCCTGGGATTTTTTAAGACCTATATTTTCTTGAAGCACAGGAAACATGTTAATGAATTCAGGTTCTTGTTTGATTTAAAATTGCTGGATAAGCAAATGGCAGGCCTGTTACCATGGTAACTGCTCATTTTCCTACGTTTCAGTATTTAGATAAATAAATTGCAATAAAATATTTTAAAATACTTATTTAAGATATATACTTATTTTGGTAATAAAACATAAGACTAGTTTTAGAATTTCAAAATATGCATTTTTCTTGAAATCATTTTTATTTAGCTAATTTGCATATTTATGAATATTAATGAGAAAGTAGAAATATGTGTTTAATTAGATAAAACAAGGCTTTTCTAGGGAATAAATATGCTGAGGCATTTCGTTTTTATAATGCTTAATGTTTCAAATAGATAATAACACTAATAGATCAATAAAGAAAGAAACTTTAATGGTAAATCGGCAACTTGCCTTTGACCATTTACAATACAAATTAACATAAATTATGGTCAAGACAGTACATAATACAAATAACATACATGCATGTATATATTATTACAAGGCATTTCAAACAGAAAGTAATTGGATATACATTTTCTTAAGAAGCAGCATCAGAATTTATAATATCATTTCTTTTTTTGAACGCATGGTCGATAAAAGCAGACACTCTTTTGATAGTTACAGGATTTTCCGACATCATTAATGAATTAAATTTTGCTATGCTAGGCCAGCTTGCTCTGATCTCATACTTTCGTCTGAGATCAGAATAAGCCGGGCAGCATAACAGAAAATGATATTCTGATTCGCACATATTTTGGGAACAGCATTTACATATTCTTTCATGTCTCTCAATTCTTTCATATCTGCCTGTTTCTATATAAAGATTATGTGAGCTTAATCGAAGTCTAGACATTTCACATCGCTGTTTATCATTTTTTAATACCTCTAGATATTTTTCAAATTTGAAATCAGTTTTAAATAATCTGTAATAGTCTAATTTTGGTTGTTGCGAAATTTTGTCAAACCACGTTTGTAAATATTGATCTTTAATTCTTTGAGTCAGAACTGGTTTGTAATTTGTTAAAATATCAAAATTTGTATAAATATCACCAAAACCAAGTTGGTCTAGAATGCGCTTTGTTGATGAACAATAGGAATTTTGTAGATAATTATTTCGATTCTGCAATAAGTTGAATTGTTGAAGGTATACATCATACATCATTGAAGTCTCATTTTGTTTTATTTTCACCCAGTAACTTAATGATCTAATTTTACTTAAAACTGAAAAAGGAAATCTACCGAGTTCGCCTAACACTGCTGCGCTTGATGTTTGTGGCTTAACGCCTAAAATATACTTACAAAATCTTAAATGGAGTTTATCTACTTCTTGATAATCATAAACACCCCAAATTTCGGAGGCGTAAAGTATAATTGGCGCTACAAGAGAGTCAAACAAAGATAGTTTAGTTTTGATGTCTAAATGGATGCGGCTAAAAATAGATAATAGATGGTTATAGGCTTTCAGTGCTTGATCATTGAGCGCTTTAACTGCATATTTTAAAGAACCAGTATAGTGGAATTTAACTCCTAAATAACAAAAATCTTCTACGACTTCTAAATGTTCATCGACAATTTTCCAAGTAAAATCATTCCGACTTTTTCGTTTCTCAAAAATACATATTTTTGTCTTGTTCGTATTGATCTTAAGACCCCATTTTAACGAGTAAGATTAGATTGCATCTAATTGATTTTGAAGACTGACCGGATCTGTTGTAAAAAGGGTTATGTCATCAGCGAAGAGTAGTAGAAACACGTTAAGAAGTCTTAATTCAGAATCTGTTAAATTACTCACGTCAAGAATACTTTTCACGTCATTTATGAACAATATGAATAATAAAGGTGATAGCGGCTCACCCTGCTTTAAACCTAGAGTGACGTCATAGAATTCTGAATACGTCAAATTTGAGGAACATTTAATACATGACTTTACATTACTATATATAACTTGCATCATTTTTATCATTTTACAGCTTATACCAGATTCTATCAGTTTTATCCAAAGAGCTTCATGTTGTATAGTGTCGAATGCTTTTTCGTAATCAATGAAACAGCAATAAAGTTTAGAATTTTGTGAAAGAACATTTTGTATAATACTATGAAGTATAAATATACAGTCTGTTGTACTACGGTTATTTCGAAACCCATATTGATTGGGAATGTAAACATTTTCTCTTTCTGACCATTTGTCTATTCGGTTTCTAAGGCATAATGAAAATATTTTAGAAATAATATTGATAAGGGTAATCCCTCTATAATTAGACGGATTATTTCGATCGCCCTTCTTAAATAATGGTACAACAGCTCCTTTGCGCCATGAATCAGGATATACTTCGTTATCAAAAATATGATTAAAAATAATGGTCAGAAATGGAGATATAAAGTTTTGTGAATCAATAAAGAAATCGGCAACATTGTTATCAAGGTCGCAACTCTTATGGCGTTTTAGATTGGCAATAGTACTTCTAATTTCTTCTTCGGTGAATGGACAATCAAGTTCGTCTATGTGTAAAGGAGAATCTCTTGTATTAAAATCACTTTCATTAAAGGAACTTGGATGTGGAGTATTAGAGGTTCTTTTGAAATGTTCTACAAACTCGTTAAATTTGATATTGTTATCATTCGTTGAAGCATTGCCTTTATATTTGTTTATGTACCGCCAGAATTTGCGCGGATTTGATTTACTAAGCTTAGCCAAATTCGTTTTTTCCTTTGTATAATATTTTCGCTTTGCTTCCCCTTTAATTAAGCGAAATTCCGATAAAGATTTTAAGAAATTTAATCGATTTTCATTCGAATCATTTGCTTTGAACTTTCTTTTGTTATTATAAAAAATGTTTTTTGCAACTCGACATTTCTCATTAAACCATGGTGCTTTACGATGATGAACCTTTTTACATTTGTAATTACTTTTTTAAACGCTTTACCATTTATCTGAAATGAAATATCGTATACAGTTTTTGAAAATTTGTCCATACATGTATTTATATCGCCAATGCCTGAAGTTAAGTCATTGGTTATTTGCTCAAAAACATGTTTATTGTTTTCAAGAAGATTTGAGAATGTATTCGGATTATAGTCATCCCAGATTATCTTTTCAAAAGAACCAGAAATTTCATCATCATTGAAATCATTGCACTTTATAGCAAAACTTAGAGGGCAATGGTCAGAGAATTCGTTAATATCATGTACTTGAAATGTCTCTAAACGTGAAAAAAACATTATAATTAACAATAACATAGTCAACAGTGCTAACGGCTAAAACATTTCTATACATATTATAACATGTGTAGTTACCTGGTTCTAAACGGCCGTTTAAAAAGAAAATGCTATTTTCTTTGCAAAGTGAAATTAATTTGTTACCAAAACAGTTTACCTGTCGGTCTGTCGAGACACGGGCAGGGATACTGTCTACGGGAACATCATATTCTGGTAAATCAATATAGCGATCAAGATTAATATTATCGATTACGTCTGATCTATTGCCTGTCCGAGAATTGAAATCGCCGGCTAATAGAATATCACCGTGTTGGGAATAATTTCTAATGTCCTGATTAATCTTTTCAAAAAAGTCAAATTCAAACAATGGTGAATTAATATTGGCATATACAGGAGATTCACTTGGGGGTATATAACAACAACCTACATATATATCATTTTCTAAGCCAAATGAGTCTTTTTTTAGTTTAAACCACAAAATACCTCTCTCGTCTGCATTTACAAATTCAATATGGTTAGAAATTTGATTTCTAAAATAAACAATAACACCACCACTATGGCGCTTAGCTTTTTTACAATACTTTGGACGTGAACAAGGAAAACAATTATAACCACTAATTTGAATGTCTGTGGTACCAGCATGCCAAGTTTCAGTCAATATAGCGACATCATAATTAGATAATTGAGACATAAAGTCCTCATCATCTAACTTTTTACACAGTCCCTGAACATTCCAGGATATAAATGAGAGCTGCTTCTGGTCGTCTCCCTACCTAAAGTTAGTATTGATACAGTCGGTGTCGTGCTGCCGGCGATCGGCTGCCCGACCATTACGTGGCGGTAGTTCCGGTACTGGTCCGGGGGGTGGGCGATCATGTGTGTATTTAGTCCCATCAATTATCAGCGTATCATAGTTCAAAGATGCCTTTTGGGATTTGCTTTTTGCGTCAACTAGATACGGAATCAACTTTTTACGGCGTTCTTGAATTGGCTTTGGAAACTGATCACCAACTCGAAATTGACTGTTTTTCAGTTTTTCACGTGCTGCCCCTTTAACATCCATCTTATCACCGTAATAATTAAATTTCGCAACTATTGGCCTTTTCTGTCCATGTTGGTATTTACCGATGCGGTGCGCTCTATCAAGTCTGATGGAGTTGGTTGCATCGGTTAATTCTAACGTGTGTTCGCAGAAATCAAGGATCTTTGCAATACAGTTTTCAGATCGACGATCTTCGTAGGATCTCTCTTCATCAATATTAAAAAACAATAAATTGTCACGCATAGACCTAGACTGTAGATCAATGATGCTTTCGCTCAACTCTGCGTTTTGGTTTTTAAGAGAGGATAAATTTCTATTCAAGTTCTCAAAATCAGACACAATATCATCGACAGCATTACTATCAAATTCTCGACTCTTTTCTAAATCTAATAGCCTGGCATCAGTATCCGTAAGTTTGGTTTCTAACAACACAACTTTACTTTCAACTTTTGACACTTTTACTGAAATAGACTGTACTTCACTTTGAATTCTATCGAGTTTTGATAATTCAACAGTCATTTGTTTTTGACATTGTTCAATTGAATTTAATTTTCCCAAAATATGAGCGAGTAATTCATCACTTGGTAACGACTGTGTACCCTGATTAGGTGGGCTCTGTACGTACGCATATTGTTGTTGTTGTTGTCCCGGTTGGGACAAAAATTGTAGATGAGGCGGCATGTAAAGTCCGGTGGTTGACTGGCTGGAACAGTGGGTGTAACAGGAGTTGAGGGTGGTATTAGCGTAGAGGCTGGGCTCGACATGGAATTAGTTTTTTGCTCGGCCATGATTTGTATTTTGGCAGGCTGGTCACTGGTTGATTCTGGCGATGCCTCGTCCTTCGTACGTTTGAAACCATAGTTATTGCTACCCTGATTACGACCCATTTACTCGTGACGCACCTGAGTTACCATTGATAAGAGTCACGTGACTTTGTAAAGTTATTTGACTATAGTTAACCGTTATAGTGCTCTACAATATTGACTGTGCGTGCGATATGTGTTCACGTTACTCACTTAAATGTCCTCGAAAACCCAATATAATCCAAAATCTGCTTCAAATTGTTCCAAATCCAGGTTCTAAGAGTAAAAATTCCTTTTCCAAATGATAGTTCCAATGATAGACTGCCACTTTCCAGAATCTTATATAAATCCCGTTTATAAAACTCCTATAAAATGCGTAATTTTAAGAGCGTTAAAAAACATGTCCTGTCTTGACCACGATTACTATATCAATAATAAGTTCATAAACCATTCATCAGCTACACAGAACAAGCGAAAACGGGCTTATTTACATTCACAATTATTTGCATACTTTTCTCTAAATGGCAAATAAAATCTCAAATATTCTCTAATTATGTTAATGACTCTCATTTTTGCATATTTTTCCCTAAATTGTGTACTTGTTGTGTTTGAAAATGAAAATTTCATGATTTACCAATTAAAAGGGAGAATCTTAACAATATAATGCTCTGAAAAATAACCGTATAAATGACAATAAAATTCTATTTAGCGCAAATGACATGCTGAAAACTTTAACCTACTTTCTTTGATTTTTTTCTATGTGAAATACAGTTTTCTTTTATACAAGAAACTTTATTTTGTTAAAGTTAATTACTAAAACATTGTAAAGCGTTTTTAATAATGAATTCCCATTGGAGTACATGTATGGTCACCTTTGATTTATACCAATTTTGCCTTGTAATGCATGGTTTTTTTTTACATTAAATTTTGCTCAAAGTTTAAACTTAACAATACTATTGGAGACATGCTGTGCAGAAGAGAAATCTTCCCAACCACTTCTGTTAATTGGAATGCTATGTGGAATGCTATGTTATAGGAACACAGTTTACCAAATATATTCTAATAAGCGATAGTTGAAACTGGACAGTTTTATATTTGCACTGTCATGTGCATTAATTGATGATTTAAAATTGCATATTATAGCAACTGAATTATTCATTCCTTTATCAAATTGCATTTAAGTGACATCGTTTTACACCTTTACAATTCAGAATACATATGTACTTATATGTGATAATATAAACAGTTATAAATTGTACATATGTACCTTATTGGATACCAGTACTTCGGAGACACTTGATTTGAGAGGAATCGTCGTTTTCGTGTAACAAAATGTTGTTTTGAAAGATTTCGTTTAAATAGCAAACACAATTTGCAATTTCTGTTGATTATGATGAGAGGGAAACACATCATATTCCAACTTGTCGTGTTGTAATATGTCGCTGGCTGAAGATTTGAAATCCTTTGTTTTGTTATCAGTTTTTAGATATGCTCGTGCATTTCTTAATTCCTTTCAAACATCTTCACCACAAATTAGCTTTGTGGAAGACAACAAGCTAACCTCAGGATGAGGTAAAATCCATAAAAACAAGGGCTAGCTATGAATTACACATATAAGCAAATTCCAATCAACCAAGGAATCCGCGATTTGTATGTGTCATTATATGTGCACAAGATTGTCTACATATACGGTTATTAGAAAGCCTTTTCGCAAAAAAAAGAGAACCTGCTATGGTTCGACACTTGTATTGAAAAGGGAATGAAGGTAAAACATGCATGATGAGTTTACTGGTCTTCTGTACCATCTTATTCTCAAGTAAAATGTCGTAGTGGGGGGGGGGGAGCGGGGGTTATAACGCGACAGAGAAACTTGAGAAGATGATGCCCGGTCTGAAGGCAAAGTTGCAACCACTGTCGACGGTATGTGTCATAAATTCACAGATCTGGTATACTTGATGCGCGAATTACAGTAAGAAATTGTGCATGCATTACCGGTATCTCTTTCAAGATATTGCTCGATCGCAAAAGGATGCACAAACTTACGGACTGTTGGGTCTAAAATTCATCAACGATAAGCAAATGACCAAGCGATTACTAGTACTTGTTGCATTCTCATGAATGAGAAAATGTCTAGAGTCTTAGATACGTTGGTATAGAATCCCAAAGGCCAAGAAAATTATTCAATATTTTACAGACAAGGTTCAGTATTCAATGTTTTGGGACAATTGGGGGTTGCAATACAATATTTTGTTGGACGTATTACCCAAGAAAGGTACAATTAACGAAGCATACTATGCCAAGTTGCTAGACAATCTGAAGCAGACCATGCGTGAGAAATGTTGCGGCAAACGCTCAAAATGTAACCGCTGCTTGCAACATGAAATTACATTAGTACACAATTGCCAAAGTACAATGGATGCTGCCGAGAAAAATGGGTATCAATTTAGATCACACCCTTCCTATCCACATGACCTTGCTGCTATCGACTTCTTTCCTAAAAGGGATATGAATGGTTGCAATTTTAAGTCTCATGAAAAAGTTATTGATGCAGTTTATGTGTGGTTCTTTGCAAAGTTCTCTTTACTTCTGGACTGATGTCACTTGACCACCTTTAACGTTGATTAATTTGAGTTCAACTCCTTTTTCAACTGCTATGGTCATATCGTTTGGTCAAAGCGCATAGGCATGGATGGAAAGTATTTCCAGAGAAAAGATATCGATCTAAACATAAAAAAGGTTAGGTCAGTTATTCATTGACCCATGCTCGTATTTGAGCATTTAGGCAGATGACATCACATACATATTATTGTATTGTATGATATGTCATGTAAATAAACAGTGAAGAAGCCATTTTTAGCGTGGGAAAATTGTTTATATTGGTGTTTTGTATTCGACATATCCACCCCACAAAAAAAGAGCTTCAGCGCTTTATGACCAAAATAAGCCTAAATGTCTTTATAAGTACCCTCTATAACACCTATTATCCAAAGCGTCCCTTGTCCATGTAAGACTTAGAACCTTCATGCAAAAAGATGCCAATGACTTACTGCAATGTGGACTCATTTTCAAAGAATAGGGTACATGGTTTCTGTCAAAGAGGGAAAATGCTTATCTCTCCTAGAAAATAATCAATTCGGATTTTCTTCAGTACTTAATTTATGGGAATGGGGATTTATTACCATTTATACGGTAATTAGGAACGTTCTGAAAATATGTATTTTCAAGGTTATGTCATTTATTTACTTGTTGAATCGTGTAGTTTTAAAAGAAATTGAAATACATTTGAAAATACAATATTAAGTGCAGAAGATTTGCAGAAATGAAAAACATTTACATCATTTTTGCATATTTGCGATTTTGGCGGCCATTTTGATTTTTTTTTAAATGACGAAAAAGCCTATTATAAGCATGGCAACACTCTTTTAGATTTAAAAAACTCAATTTTCCAAAGAAATGGTCTCATTTACATACAGAACAGAATAACAAACTATAGCGCAGTGATATTTCGATATTTAGTCAAGTGGTCATTTTGCGGCGGCCATCTTGAAAATCATTTGAAATTTCGAGTATGTCTTAGAATGTCGATAGTCAACACTTTGATTTTTATTACAAGGCATCTAATAAACACTTTAATACAATTTCTAGCAATTATTCGCTGTGGAAATGATTTCCAAATGCAAAGTAAATATAAACAAAGGCAATAAAATTCAGATTTTATGATCTTCTTAACGTTCACTTACTTGAATTAGAATATCACAATTTTTTCTTCGAAAATGGTCTAACTGCACTTTTGATAAACTAGTTGTAGGTGTAGATACAGTGTTGCAAACCAATGTCAAAATACTAGTGGAGTGACTTTCGCTGAAAAAGTGGCCTATTTCATGGGGTAGGTGTCACAAAAGTACCACATTTTCTAACCTATACCAAAATGTTTGTCATATCCTGACATATTGTGTGATAATGCCCTCCCTGCCACACCCACATTTGTGGACCAATAAAAAATATCACAGATAAATTAAGTAAAGAGTCACCCAAGGTACATTTATGCATAGTTTGGTCAAAATTGGCCAAATGGTTGATTTTTAAAGAAATATTTTGTGATTTCTCTACGTCTGATAGGCCCCGCCCTGCCACGCCCACATTTATAGACCAAGCAAAATTCTTTGAACAATTTATGCAAATGGTCACTCAAGGAACATTCCTAAAAATTTTAATCAAAATTGGCCTATTGGTTTGAGAGGAGAAATCTTTAAAGAAAAAGCTAACGGACGCACGACGGACACAACGTCATGACAATAGTTCGCTTGCCTTCGGCCAGTGAAGCTAAAAAGTAATTTTTTGTTATTACTTGACCAATTTAAATTCGGTTTGGGAAGGTGGTAAAATGATAGGAATAAGCTTGACGTGGTGGATTTTTAAAAAAATCAGCTGATGAAAAGGTTATTTTTGGTTGATCTTCAATGACTTTTTTATCGGTTGTCTTTTAACAAATCCACCACGTCCAAATAATCCAAAAGGATACGGTATAAAACGGAACATGAATAGGCCGATTATCGAAAACAATTTTGTTAATGAAATGAGAAATAAAGAATAAAATCTGATAAAACAGTTGGACATCGATGCAAGCTTCATTTGTGCTTCCTTTATTTGTTTTATATTTAGGACTTTCTGAAACACGTTCACCTGCATTTTTGTTTGTTGGCTGAAAATGTGTTTAAAGACTTTTGAAATGACATACCATGCGACACTCTTCTAGGTGGAACTCTTAACCCCATTGCTCGGAATAAAGACCTGACGTTTTGCACAGCGTGTGTGACGTCTTCGGGATCAACACCGGCGTCAAATACGGCGACGTAAGTGACGCCAATTTTATTGTTTCCCCTTTGTCTGCAAATATTGTAAGAAAGTAGCAATAAAAATTCTCACTGCTAAACCAAAGGAATTCGGGCTCTTACATACCCCATGTCCCCTTAATCAATTCATACAGTTCATACAGTTTTATAGACCAGATGTACTATGTACATAAGCCACTAAAAACTCTTATATACCCTTTATTTCCTTTTTTGAGAAGAGGCAGTAAGTTTTACCACACTGCTACCCACTCCATACAGCTGGGTAGACTGGGGCTGACATTTAGGTGTCTTGCCCAAAGGCACACCTTACCCAAATGGGACTCGAACTCGTAACCACCGGGCTACAAGTCGAGTGTCTAAACCCTTTTCCAAACAAGACCTTGTTTTGACGTCTCTAATCGAACGGGCTTGGGAAAACATTGAGACAAAAGAAGAAACTGCTGATAACCAGCATAGTCCGGCAGAAAAATGGCATTTTTTGACCGAACCTGGATTTGAATACCATAGTAAATGTTTTTGTTGTTTCTGAAAGCTGAGATATTGTAGTTATGAAAAATGGCGGGTATTAACCGGGTACCCTTGAGCAATTCTCAAAAATCAAAATGGCGTCCAAGATGGTGGATTATAAAGTTTTAGGTTAAAAAAACATCAAAAATATTCTAAAATCGTCTTTGAAATGGCAATAATTTATTATAATTCATTCATGTGAAGTGCTAAGAGCTTCTTAGATCTTAGGTTTATATAATTTAGTGGTATTTCTACCAGAATATAGCGTTGTTGCACTATCTTACCCCACCCACTACATTTAGTATAGGAAAAATCTTTAAATATATACAACAATTGACTTTTTATTCAATTTTGCAAATAAACACTCTAAAACATAAAACTACACAACAAACTTAAAAAATAAATGATATAGTGTCTTAGGAAAATTGAAATGGCTTCCAGAATGGCAGCTTTTTCAAAATACTTTGTAAGACTTGTACATCATTTTTACACATTTTCTAACGGATTGGATACAATTGATACTGAGCTACATAGGCCCGTAGGAAGCAATTTGATATTGGGGTGGCTAAAGCCCCAATGTCTGAATATTGGGGGACTTAATTGGATTTTCACTGAATTTATAGTGTAAAATAAAGAAATTTTGGCATTTTTGACTAATTAATATGGAGGGGCTTACCGCCCCCCTAGTCCCTCTGTTCCTACGGGCCTGCTACAGATTGCAGGTTGTATTGGCTTTTACAATGCAAGATATCTCTTAATGTTCATCAAATCCTATTGTGTTGGTATTTATTGTTTTCTCGAGACGAATGAAACGAGTACCCACAACATCGGCTATGGATTTGAAATTAAAAAAAAATGCCTTTGGGGTTTGCGCCCTCTTATCTGTTTATAGTATCCATGAAAAAGTATTTTCGTCTTTAGTAACGGAATGAGCTTTTTTACAAAACAAGTCTATTCCAAATGGCCAGGTCCGTTAGAAAATGGGGGGTAGGCTAAGCCCCCTAAGTTTGCCAAAAATGCCGAAATTTCCCCATTGTACACTGAAAAATTAAGGAAATGCATTTAAGCCTCTCCATTATTCAGACACTGGCCTGCATGGACAGGGGCTTAGCCCCCATATGAATTTGCTTCTTATGGGCTTGAAACTGCAAGGTTATATCAACTTACCTTCTTACCCACTTCTACATCCATTGAAAAAAAAACCTAATTGAAAACATTATTGTCCTTATTACAATTTCTTTAAATGATCTTAAGACATCCTGTAACAGTATGCGCTCAGCAAACAGAATGATACGAAAAATAAATTGTGACCCGTAATGCTATAGGGACCCTGTTGAATGTCAATAAAACAAAATTTGAGAAAAGGATCAGAATAAACAGGCGTCAACCAGTGTCACATTTGGGAAATGTTCATGTATATTATAAGGTCTAGATCCAGAATATTACCTCTGGATGAACAGTTTAGATCCTAGCCCACCTACGCGGACTGCTTAGCCTGACCGAGGTCGATATTTTTCACACTCCCCAGACGGTCTCTTTTGTGATATGTAACAATTTTGTCTGTACATTTAGTGCACAAATTAAACATCTTAGTAATCAAAATTTAGTCATTTGAAGCGCTTGTTTGGCATTCATTCTCGAGCCACTGTAAAATGATTGGAAGCTCAAGAAAACATATCAATTGTGCTGATTTTCAAGGGGTAAGGTAAAGGTGCCTGCAACACTAAGGCTACAAAGAACTGGTTCTTGTTGAAATCTAATTAATGTAATCTTACACCTTAAAAACCGAGATACATAAAGCCTTCACGCATCTTCATGCATCAATTATCTCATTAGTATGACAGTTATGGCGACAGTGTCTATTTTGTGAATCATTAAAAGTTGCTTGTTGCAGTCTATTACCAGCAACGACTGATATGTTGGACCAGTACAAGCACATACTGCTAGATGTCGGTATATGTACTAGTGATCAACTGTCACCTCAAATAAACCAGCTAGAGCAGACTAAAATCAAGTCAATCTAGGCAATGAT
Organism: Fragum sueziense; assembly: GCA_963680895.1. Taxonomy (NCBI): domain Eukaryota; kingdom Metazoa; phylum Mollusca; class Bivalvia; order Cardiida; family Cardiidae; genus Fragum; species Fragum sueziense. Next base: position 15,787,335 of record OY804602.1, on the reverse strand, counting down.
GCAAGGTCTACTCTCTGCAGAGAACAAATTAATGGAAACGGCATGTCTTGTGTAAGCTATCAGGAAAGTGTTTCAGGATGCTTCTTGGCGGAAAACTATCCCTGACTTCTCATAATACCGAGAAAATACATAGTAAATGTCTTGTGTGTTGACTTTATCCTAAATTTGTGTTTCTTTCAAAGTTAATGAATGCCTACTTATGCAACCATTTAGTGACCATTGACATTGTTCTATAGAACAAGTTTGGGTGCACTAAACTTGGCTTTGTGGTCTTTGAATGAACCAGCATTTGAATTTACAGGAATTTAACCTGAATGATGAAGATGGTCTAACAATGTGATCAGAGTTGTCAAAGAGTTTATTTTCAGTCGTGAATATATTTATCAAGCGATCATAAACCTTTATTATCAGGAATGTTATTGCATAAAATTCTAAATATCCATGCTTCTAATCAGAGGTGGTAGTATTTTACAAGCACATTATTGTCAATTTAACCAGTAATAGGCCTGCTTTCTATAGTTTTTATATCACTTTCATTTTCATTCCCAAATTTAAAAAATGTTATTTACAATGATTGATAGACGTCGCATCTAGTATGCGGCAAAACCATGGGTTGTTTGGCAAAGAGTTTAGAGAGGGAAAGACCTGTTTTTCTGTCTGATATTATAGTAAAAACATATATTTTGTATTAAGCTCTACTATTTGGATTTTAAGTATGATTTGCTCAAGTCTGTTAGTTGTGGTTCTATTAACATTGGGATGAGTTTCAATCATTGAAAATTGGCGTGGGTGGGGTAAAATATAGGATCTCTTCTTTTTTCTGTATGTAAATAGTGAATACATTAAGCTGCTGATACCAGTACATTAACATGTATTCACATTATATTTATATTATATATATCATTCTACAAAAGTAATAGACAACCAAAAGACAATACACTGTACTTGTTATTTTGAAAGAAATCGCCTTTTTCGCCATTTTGGACGCCATTTTGGACGCAATTTTGAATTTTTAAAAACGCAATTTTGTCTGACTTATCATTGCAAATATCTCATTTTATAATCTTGATAGAAATCAGACAATTCATTTCAATAGAATAAAGGAAATTTTAACAGTATTATGCGAAACTTTATTTTTCAATGTAAAATGAGGTGGGTGGGGTAAGATTTTACAAATTTACCAGATTTTTGTAGAAATACCTCTAGATATTGGAATTATCACTGTTTATTTTCCTTACAGATACTTTTGTAACATTTCTGGACATGTTCTAACAATTTTATGCCATAAATGTATCCTTTTGAACAGATATATGATCGTGTTCCATGACATTCGGCCATCTTGGACGCCATCTTGATTTCTAAGAATTGCTCAAGGGTACCCGGTTAATACCCGCCATTTTTCAAAACTACACCATGTCAGCTTTCAGAAACAACAAAAACATTTTCTATGGTATTCAAATCCTGGTCAAGTGCTCTTTCTGCCGGACTAGCAGTTTCTCCTTTTGCCTCAATATTTTCTGGCCTATTTTGTACACAATTCCTTTCATCAGCAACATTAATTTGGGTTTTGCAGCAAATTTTAAATTGGACCACCCTAAAATTTGTCAAATTTGGAAAGGGCTAACCACTGCTCCACTTCTATTTCCGTGTTTGCATTAGTAGTCAAGTAGGTCTAATACACTATAAGAAGGTCAAATGTCAACTAAGTACAAACAATCAATGGTATCGAGGCATAGCATGACAATCCGCCAGCCCTCACTTAGTTCTTGTCTATACGAAAAAGTTTGTTATCAAAATGAAGCTCAGGTATCCTTATTTTTTATTTAAGGAAATATACGCAAATAAGCTAATTTGCATATGCATAATTTTGATGATTTGATTGGAAACATTGATACATTTATGTCAATGTTTTAGAGTGTAATTGGGAAAAACTTGTAAGCTATATCTGGTTGGCCTAGACATCTATCCTCAAGTTCAGTCATGCAAATAATTTTATTTCATATATACCATTTTTGTTTAAATGTTTATTTTGTTGATGAAAATATCACCAATTTGTGAATATTCGTAACATACCGTGCTTTGGAGTTTCCTGGAAGGATTTTATCACTTTATTCATGTAATTTGTCCTGTCTAAAAAAAATCTTAATGGCAATAATGGCCAGAAGGTGGGGCTAAATTTTGAAGGTATAATATCAATTGCAATGAATTTCTATTGTTAAAGTAGGTGATATAAAATTATTTAGCCACATAAAAGCCTATTCTAAGAGTATTTTCATAAAGGTACATAAACAACTTCTATAGCTTTAAGAATGCTAGCCACATCCTACGGGCCTGATAAATGCACGGCTGTACATAAAGGGCATTATGATTGCCAAGAACAAAGAAAACATACAAAATACGTGTCTATTAAACCATGCTTCAATAAGACTGGATTAACTAAACTGAATAAAGTCGATAAATTATGATACTCACATGAACACAAATGATTCAAAATACAAAAAGTTGGCGCCCAGGGATGGAAATGCAAATCCACCAATAAGCTGAAATAGCATACAAAACATCTTTATATATATATTAGCGGCTATAAGAAAATTTAGACAATCAAAAACTTAATGCCTAGGCAAAAAAACTCTTGCCTAGTCACTTAGTTATTGCCTAAAATTTCTGGCATTTTAAAAGTTTATTGCCTGAAAATTTTCATTCAAATTGCGTACATTGCCTAGACAATAACTTACAATGCAAAACTAACCATATTAATTCATTAATATTCAATTAGGGTACCAGGTGATGCAGTTGATTTCGCCGCATAAGAGAAGAAATTCATTTTATAAACGGTATTTCATAACGATCTGTTATACTTGATTGGTTTAACATTTTTATTCAACAATTTTTACACAGCTGCTTGGATTGAGAAATATTGTTTTTCGAAAAAATATAAATCGATAATTTCCCTAAATTGCTACGGTGTGACGTTATATCATGCACGGTACGGACACTACAGAGACAGAGCCAATGGCTCTGCCGCTTAAATCCTCTGGGGCGCTACCGGCCATGTGTGGCTCTGTCTCTGGCATCACGATAAAAAAAAAAAAAAAAAAAAAAAAAAAAAAAAAAAAAAAAAAAAAAAACTGGCAAGTGTTCAACTTTGTTGTTCAATTATTTTCTTTTGGTGCTTTAAATCGAAAAATTGGGAATGTCATGCTCCCCTAAAACCATTTATCTGCCTGTTCTTACTCTGTGGGCTTTAAAGTCGACAGGTTTTTTACAGGATTATTGTCGTCGTGAGTCGACCCTATGTGATTTTTTCTTGTTTACATCATGTATTCATGTGCATTCCAACGGTAAAAAGCCAATTGCCGCAGCCAAAACATGTTATATACTAATCGATGGATACGCTCGATTAGACATCCCTTTTCCATGTCACAAAACCTTAGAAATGATTGGTAAAAATGAAAGGGGGTGTCTCAAATCTGCCCACGCATGAATTTTCTTTTAATTCTGCATCTTGATAAAGGACCATATACAAGCTATGAAAATGCAATTAGTATCTTAGATAATCCAAACTGGATTCCAAAAAAGCCACCTTGACTTATTCCTACTATGACATGAAACATGGTCCCTTTTTCATGTGTCCTAAAACCTTAGTTTTGTGTATTTTCAAGATCTGTCAATTGAATTCGATCCGAGACACATAAGGCATTACATTCATACCAGAAAAGGTATTTGAGGAAATTATTATGAATGTTTTTTATTGAATTAATCATGAAAATATGCATATTTTTCTGCAAAATTTCGGAAAAGAGTAAAATTGAATTCCAAAGTTAAAGTGACATTTCACATTTATTTCATTTTTTAAAAGTATGTCTTGATGCAAAGATTGTTTATTCTAATGCATAGAAACGCTATCAGGTTTTTGAAGTTGTTATTTATAAGCGAAAAATACGCCTTTAAAGTTGAGACAGAAATGACAAATTCTATACAAATCTGAACTGTTGTCCACAACAATTTGTTTAATTTTAGCACAAAAATATATATTTCTCGTGAACGGTTCAATATTTTGGCTTGAAATTTTCAGAATTTTCATAAGAAAACATGCTCTTTCAGGTAGAATAAAAGTAAAATTTATGTAAAAATAATCGTGAAATGTCACTTTAAGCATGTTGGAGTCTTTGTCAAGATTCCATATTACCACAAACACATGCTACATATTTCCTCTTACTTTGAGCTAAATTATATAGAAATCCAAAACCGGTAACAATGTCATATAATACATATTATTGATGAAGGTGATGTTTTGGTCCAAAACTTGTATTCAGTAAAAATTTGATTGTGATCCTAAAACATTTTTATATTCAGTAAAATCAACTGTAGCATACAGTACAAACCTACAGCAATGTTAATGCCAAAAAAAAAACTCATTGAAAAAAAAAACAACATAGATTGAATATAAATATTACTTTTATTTACAAAATTACATGTATGGAAGCCAAGATAGGTATACATATATCGATTGCCAGTTTTCTTTACTATTTGATGAAAATGTCTATGCACCATTTTTAGTGAGACTATGACATGCAATAAATGTCAAGCCAAATGTTAAGAAATTGAAAAGACGCTTAGAACCGGTACGGTAAAGCATCAAAAGTTGCCCTTCCAGGTAACCAATACATAAGAAATATTTATGCTCTGAGCGCCACAAATGAACTAAAAGGATATGGAAGGCCCCCTATGATTCAGTAAAAGACCGTTACAGCATCATATCGTTTCAGTTACACAGTTGAAAATGTGTTTGTTTATTTCAAAACGTGGCCTTATTGGAATAAAACAGGGTGCAATTATTTCTTTAAATTATTTTTCTGACCATAGCTGAACCTGTATTGATACAAAATTTATACACATTTCAATGATGCCATATGATTAGCATGTTGATTATCCATCAATAGCCCTTAATAGTCACATGGGAGCTGGATTATCTGTTTCTGATGCAATACAACAATATTTTCACTTTTGCACGATTATTAAATGCCATCAGAGAAATCGATGCTTTTTCTGATTTGCTTTCTCATGTTTCAAAAGATCTATAAATAACTATCGCTGTTAGCTTTCATGAATCACGGCTGACTCGAATAATCTAAAATGATTTTTATAGAAAATGTCCTCTCTTTTTTGTACAGTTGGTACACCTGGGACAAGATATAATGTGCACCGGGACAAAAATAATGTAACCAACTTTGAAGTCTACCCCTTATTAAACTTACATAAAAAATTTAAAACCTCATGGCTGTGTAAAGCTTTACAAAAAGAGCTTATTTTTATTATATGAAATCTTGCCCCTTTTATGCTGCCTCAGCAACAAAAGTTTATGGCAAAATGATATTCTAATACACAGAGTTGTACTTCTTTAACCCAAGGATACTTTTTATCAAGTTTCAAAAAGATTTACTTATTAGATTGGGAGTAAAAGAATTTTTAAGAAAATGCCAACAAACAGACACACGGACAGATGACAGGAAATGACCGAAAAAAATGCCTTGCATCTTGATTTGTCCTCAGGTAAACTAAAATAACCAAAAAAGTAAACAAAACATTTGAAAAAGTCATTTTTTAAAAAATCTTAACTTTGTCCATTCTTGGAAATGTGCACTATTCAGGGGGAAATTCCAAAAGCAACATGTTACCGGTTTTATTTTTTCTCGATATTTCACGATAATCATCAGTATATTTGTGCGCAACTTTTACATAATTTTCAAATCTTGACAAAAACAGGAACAAAGAAAATTTTAGAACAGAATTTGCTTTAAATATTTTAAAACAATGATTTTTTGTGTCACCCCCTTACACCAGTTGATATAGAACATTTTTTTTGTTCATAATTATATGTATTTTTGTTTCATACAGGATCATGGACTACTGGGCATTATTTTCAGAATAAAGTACGCGATGAAACTTACAACCAGAACTTTTGCACACTGTTTTAATCAGGGTACCCTCTTTTTTCACGGTGAAAACTAAAATTCCGAGAAAATTGTTTTCTGGAATGTGCGATCTAAAACATTTCATATATATGAACCTTTATCTAGTGTACTAACTTCACGCCAAATTTCATTAAATTCCGAGCGTGGGCAGATTCCCATGTTATTTTTCCTGTCTCTGTAGTTTCTGTACCGTGTCATGACTCGACTCCATCCATATCACAGGTGAAATGGGCGACTTTTCTGTCATTATATACCATGTAAAAAGTTAAGCAACACTGACTTTGTTAATTGAAAACATATATTTCCTGGGATATCTATTTAACAACCACTATATAAACTTTAGCATATATGCATTCACACACAACATTCAAAGGTTGCTTTGTGGAAACGTTAAATACTGTCTCAGAAACAGTGTGTTAACGTAGGCGAGCGGGGCAAAACATCAAGAAAAGCAGTGAAACGATTTCTAATCCACTTCAAAAAGTTATACACAGTATCAACATTCACTTCTATATCAAGAGACTGGGCGTCATTTACGTCATAAGGATCACGTACACGTCTTCCCTAAATGAGCCATATGTGCTTTATGGGCGATAAATCAAACAGAATAATATGGTAATGGGAGTACATCAACGTTGTTTACGCTTAAAAAATTTAGGACTCTATGCCAGTTAAGTCTAGTACGTTCATGGTGTAGCGCCAGGGAAATTACAACATATAGTCAACGTCTGGTAACCCTTCGTCTGTGGAGACGATCGCGGATGGAAAGTGTGGTTACTCTATGTTGAAATTCCTGTGGAAGCCACTCGCAAGTTTTGGTGAAGATATGGAACATATTTTTCGTGACGTTACGAAATTATGACGGTCATCGTCTCCTGGAGTTTTTTCTTCGACGTCCTTGATCGGGAATATCTCAAATCACAAAATTGGCTCACATAGCATCCTCAAACAGTTACTTATGCTTTGAGATACGTAAAATTTAAAAAGACATCTTTATCACCGGTTCCGCCACGTAGGAACACATTAGCGATATAACGTCCTTCTAGGATGTCCATGACGTAGTCCCACAGCGTTGCAGAAAACTCTTTTTAGTAGCCTCTTTCATACTGGACAAAGACAATTATGTTCACACCTAAATGTTTTCTAGAATTATGCTCCAGACACATGAGTAAGGTGGCCGAATGCGATTCCATAACAAGAAAACTGCCCTGGAGAATTGACTCATACTGTCGCATGTCATAAAACGAATCCTTACTGACAAATTAAGATAATAAAAAAAATAAGCCACCGTCTATGGAAAGAATGGGGGCCGTCTCAAAACCAGCACTGAAATGGGGGCCAATGGGGAATTTGAATATTTTTACACAAATGTTAAAAAATAGAGAATTTCTGCCCTAGATAATTTGATATTTTGTAAATTGATGAACCTGGTCATGATCTGTAAAATAAATCAAAAAAAAAAAAAAAAAAAAAAAAAAAGAAAAAAAAAAAACAAATGTTACCGTAGTATATGAATCGCGGGGGGGGGGGGCTGTCTCAAAACTGCCGGAATAGCAGTGTTTCAGCTGATTGTTTACGCAAACGTTAAAATTGCAGACAATTCTACCCTAGAGAATTTGAAAATATTTTGGTAATTGATGAACCTGTAAATGATCTGTAAAATAAAGAAATAAAAAAAAAAAAAAAAAAAAAAAAACAAAAGTCACCACAGTATATGCATTGGGGGGTTGTCTCAAAAGTGCCGAAATAGAAGTGCGTCAGAAATCGGCCGATTTCGTGAATATTACCTTAACTGTATTACCGATGTCGTTACTTTGAACGCCATGTAACGCAGGTGTTTAAATGACGTCATCAAAACATGTTCAAATACGGCCTGATATATTTTCAGGTTTTATTACTGTTTGATGAAAACTGGTGCAAAAGTTTGTATTATTTATCTCAAAAAATGTTACGGGTCTAACTGTCTTCCTTTTTTTCTGAAACTTTTGGTCGCTCTCTTATTTACGACAATATGTTCGTTTTAAATGCGCAGTCGAATCGAATTCGGCCACCTTAGCTGTATCAGAAATCTCAAGCTTGCCACAGTTTGACGTCATACGCCCAACATGAAGTTTTTCAAATTTAGTCTTCGAGAAAGATCGGAAAAGACAAAATAGGAGCACTGTTCATGTTTTAAAAGTAACGAAACTTTGACACTTGCTTACTAGAAAGGTGTTCTTGTCGGAGGGAGGATTTAATTTTAGCAGTCAGCGGACTCTTTAAGCTGTTCAACCTACTTTTTGAACCAATCAATTTGCAGAATATTTTGAAATTAAGTGCGTCTATTTTCCGTAAATTGCCAGTTTATGACCGATTGCTGGTTTATGTCACGGTTGTGTGAGTTCTAGTAAAGCCCCGCCCAGATTTTCGATGACAGTTTAGGAGGGATGGGAGACAAAATTGCCGTAACTACAAGTTGAAAAAACCGGCACCTACATTTTTGTAGCTAATAGACGATTTTTTATTAATCATTCACGTGAGTTTAGCGAGTCTTAACCATTTCCCGAAAAAGACGTCTCTGATGAAATAGGAGAAAACATTGTGGCAAAAGAAGAAAATGCTGCCTGGTACTTTCCCTTTTTACTTCGATTATTTTTGGGCTATTTTGTACATAAATGCTACCTAAATTGTCAACATCCGTCTTGTCGTCCGCAAATGCTTTTAATTATTTGGACCGCCATAACAGTGTTTGTCGCTTGAGAAAGGGTTAAGAAATCATGCATTTAGCGTGGTCAATGCATAATATTGATGACCAAAACATCGTTCATAAGTTAATGTCTTATTCAGGCTCTAATTACGCTATTTATGTCTCTATCGGTTGCTTTCATTGATCATTGCTTTAGTACGCGCCAATGCTATGATGCAATAACATAGTTTCGTAATTTCTTGTTTCTATTTTTGGAAACAAGAGGCCCAAGAGGGCCTTAATTGCTCGACTGGCTGTAGTAAAATAAGTTGTAAGCCTTGCACTGCCAAATTTTGAAGAGGGTTGCCCAGTGAACATTTCTGCCAAGTTTGGACTGAATTGGCCCATTGGTTTAATTTTAAAGAATTATTTCACCAGTTGTCCAATTCTGATAAGCCCTGTCCTATTACACCCATATTTAAAGACCAATTAAAATTTCACTAATAATGTTATTAAAGGACTAACCAATGAACATTTCTGAAAAGTTTGTAATAAATTGACCAAATGTTTGTTTTTTTTAAAAGAATAATTTCGTGATTTCTCCCATTCTGATAAGCCCCGCCCTGCCAACATCAATGGGTCAATCAAAATTTCACAAACAAATTAGATAAAGGACCACCCAAGGATTATTACTGCCAAAATTGGTCTGCATTGGCTCATTGGTTGATTTATAAAGAATTAGTCTGTGATTTCTCCAATGGGTCTGATAAGCTCACCCTGCCACGCCCACATTTGTAGACCAATCAAAAATTCACTGACAATTTAAGTAAAGGGTGACCCAAGATAAATCTCTGCCAAGTTTGGTCAAAATTGGCCATATGGTTGATTTTTAAAGAATTATTTTGTGATTTCGCTCAGTCTGATTAGCCCCGCCCTGCCACCCACATCTATGGACCAATCAAAATTTCACAGATAAATTAAGTTAAGGGACATCCAAGGTAATTTTCCCTCATGTTTGGACAAATTTGGCCAAATAATTGATTTCTTAAGCATTATTTTGTGATTTCTCTAAGTCCAATACGCCCCGCCCTGCCACGCCCACATTTATGGACCAATCAAAATTCTTTTAACAATTAAAATAAAGAGTCACTCAAGGAACATTCCTGCAAAGTTTGGTAAAAATTGACCTGCTGATTTGAGAGGAGAAGATTTTTAAAGAATTATTTTGTGATTTCTCTAAGTCCAATAAGCCCCGCTCTTCCACGCCCACATTTATAGACCAATCAAAAGTGTACAGACAATTTAGGTAAAGAGTCACCCAAGGTACATTTCTTCCAAGTTTAGTCAAAATTGGCCAAATGGTTGATTTTTAAAGAATTATTTTGTGATTTCTCTAAGTCTAATAAGCCCCGCCCTGCCACGCCCACATGTAAAGACCAATCTAGGTTCTTTGGATAATTTAAGTAAAGAATCACCCAAGAAACATTCCTGGCAAGTTTGGTCATAATTGGCCCACTGGTTTGAGAGGAGAAAATTTTTTAAGAAAAAAGTTAACGAACGCACGCACAGACGCACGACGGACACAAAATAAAATCAAAGTGCTGAGAGCACTGTAATTGGACGTCTCTGATTGATTGAGCGGGATTGTACATGAACGAAAGATATTTTATTCATTCTTCTGTGTTTAATTCTATAAGATCGGTTTCGGACATACGAAATCGGCTTTAATACCAGAAAACCCTTCTCAGGCTTCAAATTGATTTGATTGCCGTTTCAAGACAACTGATTTGTCGCTATGAATAATCACTATTAATTTGATTACCAAATTCAATTAAGGCCATGCGATTAGCACTTTTGTCTTCTTGTTTCGGTTTACTATGAGTATTGTCGTCAGTTATACTTTTCATTGATTTCATAAAGTACGCTACAAAGCAATTTATTCAAAATGTAAGCCAACGCGCTACATAAATGATAGCCGCGATAGCTCACTTAGCAGAGCACTCACCTTGTACTCTTTACACTTGTTATATCCGGAAGTCCCTGGGTTCGAATTCTACTCAGACATTGTTCTTTTTAATCATCTTTTTTATACGCCGCCGGAGGCGGACGTATATTGGCGTCATCTTCTCCGTCTGTCCGTCCGTCCATCCGTCCGTCCATCCATCCGTCCGTCCGTCCATCCGTCCGTCCGTACGTCCGTCCACTTTTCTTGTCAACGCAACTCCTCCTAAGTTTCTGGCTGGATCTTCTTGAAACTTGGTCAATGTTATCACCTCAATTGGTAGATGTGCATGAAGGAAGGATTTTATGGTTTGTTGATTTTTGCCAGAGTTATGCCCCTTAAAAACTTAGTCTCTGGGGCTTATTGAAATTGCAGCCTTGTCAACGCAACTCCTCCTAAGTTTCTAGCTGTATCTTAATGAAACTTGGTCAATGTTATCACCTCAATTGGTAGATGTGCATGAAGGAAGGATTTTATAGTTCGTTGATTTTTGCCTGAGTTATGCCCCTTAAAAACTTAGTCTCTGGGGCTTATTGAAATTGCAGCCTTGTCAACACAACTCCTCCTAAGTTTCTGGCTAGATCTTAATGAAACTTGGTCAATGTTATCACCTCAATTGGTAGATGTGCATGAAGGAAGAATTTTATGGTTCATTGATTTTTGCCAGAGTTATGCCCCCTTAAAACTTAGTCTGTGGGGCTTATTGAAATTGCAGCCTTGTCAACGCAAGTCCTGCTACGTTTATGGCTGGATATTAATAACACTTGGTCAATCACCTCAATTGGTAGATTTGCATGAAGGAAGGATTTTATGGTTCATTGATTTTTTCTAGAGTTATGCCCCCTTAAAACTTAGTCTCTGGGGCTGATTGAAATTGCAGCCTTGTCAACACAACTTCTAAGATTCTGACTGATCCTTATGGAACTTGGTGGATGTTATTACCTTAATTGGTAGATGTGCATGAAGTAAGGATTTTATGGTTCATTGATTTTTGCCTGAGTTATGCCCCCTTCAATCTTAGTCTCTAGGGCTTAATGATATTTCAGTCTCGTGAACGCAATTCCTTCCAGGTTTTTGACTGGATATTTATAAAACCTTTTTGTGAACACAACTTTTTACAGGTTTTTGTGTGAATATTTATAAATCCTTGTCAATGTCATTTTTTTGTCTCAAGTTTTATAAGTGGCGGCGTATATTGTGACGATGGCACTCTTGTTCGACTTCTATCTCCACCATCGTTGGCGAAAAACCGACCGCAGTGATTTAGAATCGATCTTAACACAAATTCAACGAAATAAAGTAATGAAACGCCGATCATCTACATACAATTCCGCTCAATCAATGAGAGGCGTCTAAATATAGTGCTCCAAGCACTTTGATTTTTATTCCTGTTTAGAGTAAAAAAAAGAAAAAAACACGGTAGCAGTTTTCCCTGGTTGTGGTTACAAAACAAATTCAATACATACTTTTCCTGAAACAAAATACCAGATGAATTGGAGCACCTAACCATGGATTCCTCATACCAGTACTACCGCAGCAACCTTACATCTACAGATGTGCATAAAAAGAAGAAATTGGGAACGTGCCGTCGGGAAAATGGCAGTGGAGTACAATAAGCAATTTAAATCTTCATATCATTATCAACGAAAATTTGAGAATAGCAATGTCCCTATCTGTAAACATATTCATACGATCATCCAGGTACCATCTGTTGCAGACCCATTGCTTCATCTTCTTAGCTCAATACACGTAAACGGGTCTCTTAAACGAAATAAATACAGATTGCTGTCACTTAGTCTTATACTAGTAATAATCATTGTTGTCATGATCATCGATCAGTATGTAAATAGGTCATGATACTGTCGAATATCAGTGATACAGATGCTGGAGAAAAAAAAACTCGTAAGAGCAACTATTTTTCTGAATAGGTGGATTTCACTAGTGTCTCATCTGAGGCTGTTCAGATGGAACCCCGATTTGTCATCGAGTCGAACCCGAGTTGCGAAATGAACTCACTCCCCGATAATCAATTTCAAAACCCTGGTTCCAAAGTACGTCTCGTGGAAACCCCGTTCCTTTAAATATGTCAAAGACTTAAACAACAATGATCAAAGAAAAGGAACCTATCATACACAATACGTGCATTAAATTGGGTAATCATTCTAAAATGTGTGTTTTCAGTAAACACATCAAGAAAAACAAACGTTTTACAGAAGAAATAATCCGAACTGGTTTCGAACCAACGGCGTTCCAAATTTCAAACTGAAAAAAGGTTGCGAGGTTGATCCTTTCCCGTTTGAGCTATCGCTGCTGCTGATGATATAGGGTGTCTGTTTACATTATAACCATAGTGTATGCATGTATCGCTTTCTAAAGATCTTACCCTTTACACAATAAATATTACGAAAGTCAAAAAACTACAAGAAAATGATTAAATCGAAAAAAGATCGTAAAGTTGGTTAAGACGTGGCATGAATTGAATCGGCCAATGAATCTTATAGTATTTGTTAGAGAACACATAGAAAGTAGGAAAAGATACGACAGTTTTCCTGTATGGTCGCAAAATCTATTTTGAATTTTTGTCAACTGGCAATTGAGTCTGAGAAAGGGTTTTTTGGTAATGAAAACCCATTTCGCCTGTCCAAAAGTGGTTATAAGAATTGTACGTCCATTCGGACGTCCAATTAAAAATGATGCAATTCTAATCCGATGCGATCAATCATCCGGTTGGAGGCGCGGTTTGAAGAAAGATTGTTGAATTGTATGATTTGGACGTTTATTCCGCGTAGAATCTACTATACAGCCTCTATCTAATACTTAAGAGGAGTTCTCTGTAAGGACCCGAAAAGTTCGGCACGCATAGTCATGGATTTTTTTCATATTGCCATATTTCAAAGAGTATCATGAATGATGAAGAAAAATGACCTTAGTTTTGATTCATTCTCTTTCGTTTCCATAGCAACGCGATAAAAGGAATGAAAAAAATGGCAATTTCAATATTTGACCCCTTGCTCTTTCAACCACATATTATTTCTACAATATCACAAGTATTATTGAAAGTTGTATACCACTGTAAAGGTAAATGGTTATAGATTCCAAAATTTACCAAATATTAGTAACTTTTGAATTATGTGTCAATCATCAGGGTTTATAACACAAAAAAAGGGAGTAAAATAGTGGTCTTGTTGAAACTCATTATTCTGACGAGTCAACAGTCTTTCAATAAAATAGCTGATATTTTTCTGTAGAGGACTTAAAAAGTGATTCATATAAAGCAAAATCTTCGTGGGGAAACTCGTGACTTTTTTCTGATGAGGGATTGAATTCCAACAAAAGTGCAATTTTGACCTTCATATTACCTCCCTTTGTTAACCCCCCCTTTGAAAATCCTGTCGGTTCATCGATTTATACCCAACCTACAGCTGAACAACAACAACTGTCATGGCTGCCTCTAGACTGGTACCCATAGTAGTAGATTTCAGGTACAGGAACCAGACTAGGCTGCCTCCGTCGATTTGGGCCATGTTTTCAAATTGAAAATATTCGTTTTAGTGCAAATGGAATGGATTTAGGCCAAGACAATCAGAAAATCAACATGATTCAACTAGATAAAGGTTTGTTGCATCGTATATTTATGGGGGAACTTCTCTAACCAGGAGAAGAGTGAAAGAAACTACATATTTTGGTCTGCAATGTTAGATTATCTGGTTTAAACATAGTTAATCATTTAACAACTTGTGAATAAGGCTTAGTCTAGTCAAACTAAAACTGAAACAGGGGTAACCTGGACAAAATTAGAACAGAAATGAAACCTATGCTATTGTACTCGGAAAGTACCCACCTTTTCACAGAAAAAAATATACTTCGATCCCTCCGTTGCGATATGAGTAATTTTGGGTAAAAAATGGGGTTTCTTGGCAAAAAATGTGAAAAATTGGAATCTTCAATTTTTTCATGAATTGTTGATTTTCATGCAGTGTTTAGGTGAGAAAATGATAGCAAATACGAAATAGATGGGTACAAAAGGAAGATTCTGCGAAAAATCGTAAAAACTGATTTTTAATGATTTTTTTTTTAGTCAAAAGGGGGGCAAATATGTAGGCGGGGGGGGGGGGGGGTGGAATATTGATGCAACATTCTTCATGGAATAATTCCTATTTTAGATTTATTATAATTAAATGACTTGATTTGTGGTAAGAAAAGGGTAAAAGAAACCCTCTGCTGCGATTTATGTTGTAATTTTGAGGCAAAAAATTGGTATTTCGGTGAAAAATGGCAAAAAACTGGAATTTCCTATATATTCAGTATTTGTTGATTTTTAAGATGTTTTTAGGTGAGGCAATCAGTTGGAATAAAAAAAAGTCATGAAAGCTAAATTTTGGTGATTTTTTAGTCGAAAAGGGGGTGGTTGTGCATCAAATAGGGGTGGGGGTAGGGGGGAGAGATTGATATTAATTGACATAGCACTGAATTCTTTATTGAGATACTTCCTATTTTAGATTGTTTTAACCAAATGAATAGGATTAAGGAAAAAGAAAAAGTAAACAGTTTTAAACAAGTAAATGAATCCCTACTGCGATTTCTGTAATAGGGATCAATTTTATCAAGTAAACTTGACGGAATTTCGCACAAACAATAGTATTCTATCGGTGTAAATCTAAAATGTCGCAACTACAGTTTGATTGTAGCTGTAATTACGAGATTTTATAACAACACCGACGATTTATAAAAAGATAACGGTAAATCAAGCTTATGTTTCGCACAAGATTCATTGCCATTTTGCGGAAATTAAAATGAAATTTAATGATTTTTTTTTCAGATTTCTGTTTTTTGGTTGTTGTTTTTTTAAGTTTTAATTTCTATGAAGTATTTAGATGAGTACATGTTATATGAAAACGTGTTAAACAACATAATGTAAAAAATGAAAGGCTAAAAAGTCTAAAAAGTAACATTCATTCAATGATTAAATGCTGTGTTCAGCAAATTCTCAGTCATTTTGTAACATTAGTTGCACCTGATCATGTGAAGATTGTCCATTTCTATTTCATTTATAGAAAATGTCAAAAGAAGTTTATATGATAATATGAATTGTGACCAAACATGAATGATACTTAAACAAAAACATTTGCTAAAAAGAATTAAGTACATATACTGTCTGGGACGGGTAGTTAGAGTGAAATATGGCGTGTTGGTACTAACGATGTTTTTTGGGGGTGGTTGGGGTTGTTAATTAATGCGCTATTTCTCAACACAAGCTCCATATCAAAATGCTGTCAAGTTTGCTTGACCATGTCATTGTCATTGGGCCATGTAATCATCAAGTAGAATGTATACCACCCCGGGTCATGTAAAGACCATCAAGGAACATCCATTTTAATGGACATGGCTTCGATATTCAGGCCGTATGAACAGGGAACTATTTAAGGTTGGGGGATAAGAAACAAGTTGGCCAAAATACCTAATTTGCCTTATTCAACACTGAAATTTTAGAAAAAATTCAATTAAGCCCCCTCCCCCAATATTCAGACATTGGCCCGGATAGGTGCTTCAGCTCCCCCTCCCCAATAAGAAATTGCTTCCTACGCACATACAGAGAGTAATGCTCATATAATTCAAAGACTGAATGGAATTGGAAGAATCAACACCTTTTGTGGTTCGGCATATAGACAGTCTTGTTAAAATGGACATAGATAATATAGTGCCACAAACAATGAGATTATGTGACCTTAAATAACCATGAGGATAAATGTATACGGTAGGCCTAAAGTAGAAAAAAGATAGAATACATGACTGTTAATCAGCCATGATGCATCTTCTTTACCACGTCTTTATCCCCATCCAGTTTGAACTGGAGGGCATCTCACCAGGCAACGCAGATCCTATTCCATAGCTTATTCAAATCAAGATTTTTACAAGAACCACTGTTGTCTGCTGTAAACTAAAGTTACAAAAAAGCAATGGTTGATCACTTACGATTTCGTATTCCAAATGCCTTTAATAATATGCCAGGGGGAAAGCTATTCTAGAACCTTAAAACTGGGACCCTTACAAGACTCACTCAAATTGTCTAACGTAAATATGTGATCAAAGTAGGCCCTAATACAAATAACACACAATTCTGTTTTAAGCTCCTTACTTGTATATTTAACAACATTATCTTACACTATTGGTACTTTATAAAACGCCTAATAGACAATGTCCGTTTGTCACCAGACTGATGTCATGTAGGGAGCAATAAAAAAGTGTAGAAACCCCTATAGAAACACTCAGGTTTACATGATTGTATGATGTTTATATCAATACCCCTACCAGCATATCTGTCCCCTTCCCCACACACCTGTGGAATAATGAATCATGAAAATGTAGTTTTTATTATTTTTGTTTTATTGAATTCTACTTTTGTTTCCATCTAATTTATTTGCTAACATTTTCTCACATAAAACTACATAAAACTTTGAATAAAAGTTGCAAATATTGAAAAAAAATAGAAAACTCCAAATTCCCACTTTTCACCAAAATAGATCTACCATTTTTTTGCCCCAAAATTAAATGAATCGCGCCAGAGGGATTCTTTTACATTTTTTCTTACCCCAAATCCAATTCATTAAATTATGATAATCTAAAATAGGAATTATTCAATAAAAAACAATGCTAAGTTTATATCTATACAAGCCTATATCACGACCAATCTAGATATCCCCCACCCTCTCGACAAAAAAAAAAATAGTAAAAAAAATAGTTTATTATGATTTTTTTGCTAAATGTTACTTTTGAATCCATCTAATCCATATATGTTAACATTTCCTTCCATTAAAACTGCATAGAAATCAACAATATCTGAAAAAATAGAAAATTCTATTTTTTCCTATTTTTCACCAAAATAGATCTACCAATTTTTTGCTAAAAAATTACAGAAATTGCATCAGAGGGATTCTTTAACTTTATTTCTTACCTCTAATTCAGTTCTTTCATTATGATAATCTAAAATAGGAGTTATCCATTTAAAGAATTCAGTGCTATGTTAAATGAATACTCCCCCCCACTCGCCTATTTGCCCCCCCTTTTTTTTATTAAAAAATAATAAAAAATCGGTTTTTACGATTTTTCGCTGAATCTTCCTTTTGTACCCATCTAATTCATATTCTCTTTCATTTTCTCACCTAAAAACTGCATAAGAATCAACAATTCCTGAAAAAATTGAAAATTCCAATTTTTCACATTTTTCGCCAAAAAACCCATTTTTGACCCAAAATTACTCAAATCGCAACGGAGGGATCGAAGTATATTTTTTTCTGTGAAAAGGTGGGTACTTCCCGAGTACAATAGCATAGGTTTCATTTCTGTTCTAATTTTGTCCAGGTCTAAGTGTATATTTACTAGCCTAGCTACATATTCATAACAAACCAATGACCAACATGATATTGATCTAGATCTGTATACCAGTACTTGTCATGCAGATACAAGCTTGTTTTAATTCATTTGGCAGACAGTAACCAGGCCTGTAGGAAGCAATTTCATATTGGGGTGGCTGAAGCCCCTGTGTCTGAATATCGGGCTGGGGAGGAGGGGGGGGGGGGGGTGGGGGTCTAAATTGGATTTTCCTTTAATTTTCACTGTAAAATAAGAAAATCCTCCCTCCCTCCTACGGGCCTGGTAACAGCACAACTAATCAACTATATCAAGAGCCGATGTAGTGGGGTGGCGATCCAGAACATCCCCCTCCTGCATTAGCTGCAAATTAAATTTTGACTATAAATAATGTTAGTATACCATTTCATATTTTATTTTAATCCATTTAAATTCATCAACTGGGCTTGGACCCCCTCTGTAAAAAAATCCTTGATCCGGTCTTGCTGTGTCTCTGATGTTACCAACTGAGGTATCCATCGAGATCAGGCTGTGTCTAATAAATTTATTTCGGATCCAATGCGACCATTCCTTTAAAAATGAACTTGAAGTATTGATGACAAGCTATTTGAAATTGAATCAGCTTTAAGAATGTTTGTGGTCCAGTATAAAAAAATGATTTTGAAACAATGTGACTAAAGTATTGAAATAAATCAATTATTAGTAAATTATTTTCCAATGACTTTATGAATTTATAAATTTGAAATTTCAGTTGAGCAGCAGATGAAAGTTATATTCTGTTTGTCTTGCTAAAATGGTCCATCCTAAAAGTCATCATCATCAACAACATCCTCATCATCATCATCCAACTGATCTGTGGGGTTAAAATGTAATGCTGGAATGTTGAAAAATGTGCTGTCATGTAAAAGTCTGGTAAGTTGATAATGATATCATTTTTTGTTGCCCAAATTTTATGCAAGAAAAACAAAACCATATTATACTAATTTTCACTTTTTACAGCTTAAGTAATGACTTTGTCTATAAATTTTGCATGCAGATTTCAATGCTTTCACTAAATATGTAGGACAAGTTAGATCAGAAAAATTCTCCTACAGACTGTCTTGTCAAAAATGCTGTAATAAACCTGTTTTTTTTTCTAAATATATTGACCAATGACATTATTTGATGTTAAAATAAATTGTTATGCAAATTAAGTGATTTTACAAGTAGTTGCAAAAGCAGTTTGATATATATAGGCTTTGAAAACATTGGGGAAAGTGAAAAAAAATGCTTGTAATAAGAAATTTCTTCATTACCAACAATGTTTTCTTCCAAGAAGGACCAAAACTGTAGAAATTCATTCACTTGAAATTGTTGTCTGCAACATGTTTTGAATTTGGCCAATCTAAAATTTAGCTGTTTGCTTCCCTAATTTAGGAGACCTAAGAAAACATTGATGCAAAAGAAGGAAATGACGGCTTGAGAAAAGACTGATGTTCAAGACAAAAAAGTTGATTACCTGCCTTTACTGCTTTTGTCTCAATATTTTCTTCCTTATATTGAACATGTATTCTATAATTGCCAACATACACTCTGTGGTCTTCAGCACTGAATAGTGTTAAAAAATGAAATACAATAGGCAAAAAGTGAAAATTCCTGAATTGTTGTACATGATTGAACAAAAAGAACAAAAAGATTGCTGTTATAATTTCAGGTGATTTTTGGAGAACTGTGGCTACATATAAATGTGGTAATTGGAGATGGTACAATGCATGCACCATTGGTTAACAAACTGGTATGTTTTTCAGGTCTAAATCATTATACTTTTTATTTTGTAAATATTATTAATACCATCAAACCGGGTCTTAATTGGAAAATGAATAATAGAGAAACTTTTTTTTGAAACATTGAGACAAAAGAAGAAAATGTTTAGTTTATAATCAGCATTTTTTCCTTTTGTCTGCCGGGCCCCGATAGCTCAGTCGGTTACGTCTGAGTCTGCCAATCCAGCGGTCGCAAGTTCGAACCCCAGCTCGGCCAGTATCTATTCTGACATTTGACAAAAATCATTTGTCTCTCACCAATGGGTGTGAATCATATTCTATGTGCGAGAGCAGCTGGAGACTCTGTTTGGATATTGTGGTGAAAGAAATACCAGGAACCCAAGGTTTGGTGCTCCAGCTGCCATGTAGTAGCTGAAAACAGTGTATAACCCCAACAAATCAAATTTTTCTTCTGTCTCAATATTTTGTGTACTTTTAAAATGTACATAAATTTCATAATTAACCAAACCATCCATTTTTGTCATCTATGGCTGTTTCCAAAGTGGAACAAAAAAGTTGAGTCAAAGTTTCTGCTGTTTGAGAAATGGTTAAAACATTATCAAGGGAATTTACATTGTACCTGCATTTTTTTAGTCCAACTGAAGAATGGGAAACCCTTCTAAGAATGTTCACATATTTCTAACTTTGAAAAGCTTTTAACCCATTACCTAACAATAACATTTTAGGGTTAAAGATTATGCAGACAACAATTTCAAGTGAATGGAATTTTTAATTATTAGGCCTTTTTTATGGAAAACATTGTGGGAAATAAAGAAATTGCTTGTCACAAGCAATTTCTTCATTTTCCACTATGTTTTCCATGGCCATTATTTTGTGGGGAGTCAAAAAGAATCAATATGTGGTAATGGGTTAAAAGGGGATATAAAGACTGCGCTTCAGGAAATTTATGTACACAAATAATGGCAAATATGTCTTCATTTCACTCATCTTATATTCTCTCTTTTTCGTCTACCCTCTTGTCTAAACTCTTTGCCAAACGACACTACTTTAGACTGGTCCAAATTCAAAGTTACTTCTGATGCTTATTTCAAGCCAATGAAATTACATATTTTTGGTCTTTTTGAGTAGAAACATTGTGGGAAATGAAGAAATTGCATGTCACAAGAAAATTCATTTCGTTAATATTTTCCAAACCTTTTATCTTACATGTATATGGCACCTAAAGGTGTCAATGTGTGGGAATTGGTTAAAGTTGGATAAAGTTTTTAGTTCTTGCATTTCAGATTTGGCTGGACAAAAAAATGAATATTCACACAGAAACTGAGAAGACACAGTCTACTTACAGATATGTAGATGACCAGACAATGGTTTGAAGAATGTGTTATGCTGAATGTGATTTGATCTTTTATCCTTAGTTTTAATCATCCTGAAAACTTTGAACTTGGAATGGATAACTTTGAACAAAGAAAAAATGAAAAAAAAGGTTTAACAACTCAGAGTTGCTCCCCAAAAAACATTTAAATAGTGTTATGTGTCTACTATTTAGTATTAAATGTACAATGTAAATGCATAATGATTTATAAAACTGAAAGTATGATGAATACATCACTGTCATCTTTATTTACACATTTCTCAAACAAATATCAACATTTTAGACTTGTAACATAAATATTATGAAAGCTTTTGCTGTAAAAAAAATAAGAGAATATAATTTGTGTACATTCAAACAATAGATATTGAGACAAAGAGAGAAAATGGTGGTAATCTTGATTTCCTTCTTTTGGCACAATGTTTTCCCAAGCATTTATTTTATGTATAAGGGAAAGTCTAAACCAGATCATCTTTGGGAAAGGGTTTTAGAAAAATATCATGCAGCATGCTTGTTATGATATGAAACACTGAGAAAATGGTAGAAAATGCTTGTAACATTCTTTTCCCCAATGCTTTCAGAGACTTTATTTGAAAAGAATAATGAAATAATTGAATCAGAGCTTGCCATTTACCCTCAATAAAATATTCTAGTGCAATGTACATGTAGAGTTAAACAATATACAAAGAATGAGCCATAAGCTGTGTCCAAGAGATTTGTTTTGTTAGCTCCACAGAACGTCAGGCCAGTGGGCTATTGTCATGACGGTGTGTCCACCATGTGTCTGTCCATCCCCTTGTATGTGTGCGTCTATCTGCCTGTATTTCCAGTGTGTTTTACAGGACTTCTAACTCATATTTCACCATTGACATCTAAATAAGTTCAACATTTAGATCTAAGATTAGCTATTTGGTCTTTACTGAACCATTAAGGGGGATTGGGGGGGGGCTAAAATTGACTAATATTGACATTTTATCAGTAAATTTTGAAATATATTAACAGTTTGTGCTATAAAATACTCTATTTTATCAATCTACATGAAAAGAATTAAAATAGAAAAATTGTAATTTTTCTGCGCTTACTTACCCCACCCACTTTTTTAGCCTTGTATCAATTTTAATCACCACAATTCTATGAAAGTTTTGCCTTTCAATAATTTGTATTGGTATTACAATGGAATTTAGTGAGAAATACCCACATGTTTACGTTGTAATTGATAAAAAGCATTTGAAAAACACTGATTTGAATGGTTGAAAATGCATACAAATGCAACTTTTCGTGGTAAAACTTATGAAATTTTCCAACAAATGATTATTTTGAGGATAAAGGGTTGATATACAAGTTCTCTTAGTGGGTTTGCAATGATTTTAAGGTGTTTTGATAAAGAAATTCATTAAATAGGCTAAATTTTATGCTCTGGGGCGATTTTTGTCTTTTTTGGCACGGTGCCAACTTTGCCCCAAATTTTTCATTACTTAAAATATTTTCCCCACTCAAATTTTTGCATACATTAATTGGTAGCCCAGCCTTCAGCTGGGCTACCTTTGTAACGATTTTAAAATATTAACGTGCAGGGTTAGGGAGGCGATTATTGTGCAAAATGTTCGACATATTTGTTGAAACTGGTTAAATTGTACGTTGATAATGATTGTTACATTCACAACATGTTTGTTTTATATGCTTACACCATTTACGAGGAAATACAATGCATAAAACTTGCCTTTGTATACTTTTTTATTTTCCCCCAGATGCGAATTACTAACCGCTCAATCATGTGACCGGATCGGTCCATAGAAATACCGAAACACACGAAGAACTATAACACATCATGTTATCTATTGTTGTTTGTGCTTAATAACAGCAAGAAGAGAATTTTGTATGAAGTGTTGAATAAATAACCGTAATATATATTCGCTATGAACTGATCCATTCTAAAATCGATACTGTAAATGTGTTTTGGTATTTACTAATGTGTTTCGTTATTTCTATGGACCAACTCAGGGGCGATAACCAATCTAATCTGATAAATACTACCATATTTTAATTTTGTTTTGGTATTGTATAACACAAGTGCCGCTGTGGTCTAATGTATAGAGTGCTAGGCATGGCTTACCAAAGCCTGAACACTTTTGTTCCATACGTTCGAGACCCACTCACGCTAGATTTTTTTCTCCTTTTTTGTATATTTTTAAATCAATAAGAAAGTTTTCATGAATTCTTCAAATACGCTTTACTTTTTATTGGCAGCCGAGCCATGAGCTATGAGATATGCCCGTGTAGAGTTTGTTAGGCGACCATTGTACAAAATGTTCGACATATTTGTTGAAAATGGTTGAAATGTTTGTCGATAAGGATTATTAAATTAAAAGCATATTTTTTTGACATGTTAAGACATTCACGAGGAAGTATACTGCATAAAATAAGAATTTGTTTATTGTTTCATATCCTTCAATTTCGATAGGGACAAATCCAAATTGTGTAAATACTTTAAACTTTTATAAGCTGCATCATATGTAAAAGCTTGAGTGGTACAGTGGTTACGACACCGGACATAGAGTTCGTCATATCTTATATGTCATGAGTTCAAATCTCGCTAGCGCTCGATTTTTTTTTATATTTTTTTACATATCGTCGGTGTAAATGCAAAACCTCGTATACATGTCGGTTCTAGCGATTTTCTAAGTACAAACTTGTGTGTCCAATTTAGACAATTCTTGAAGGTTTTGAGGTAGTTTTACCAATCAGTATCAATGATACATTATTTATGAACAATATTTCCAAATTTCAAGTAAAACATTTCAGTTTGGGAAAAGTTATTACACTTTATTCCCTCCCCTAAAATTTTCCGAAAACGAGATACGAGGTTTTGCATTTACAACGACGATATTTTTTTCATTGTTTTAGTTCAGCTGCTGAACATGAGTAATTCATTCAGCATTCAAAACATTATTGTTTCTGTAAACTTAAATTTTGTATTTTATCGAATGCTATGGTATGATTATTTTATACTTATGTCAGTGAATATAAGCCCTTTAACATTTTTCTAAACAAGCTTTGGATTCTAAGCTTCATAAAGGAAAAGGCTTGGACAACATAGAGGCGAAAGAAAAAATGCTGGTAACCAGGGGCCCGTATTATCAACGATCTTACGACCACGATTTGTGTAAACTGTGTAACAAAACATCTGATTGCACGAGAAATCAGATTGGGCCAATCAGGTTTTCTGTTTCACGCAAAAACAAATCGTACGATCGTTGATAATACGGACCCCTGCATTTTTTCTGTTTGCCAAAATATTTCCATGGTATGTTGAACATCTTTATCAATTCAAATTAACTTGAATTTTGCTATTTGGGAAATGATTATATCAGTTTAACCAGAATGCTGCAAAGGGTCACGCGACAAGATAAAAAGCTGAATGACGCCTTTGCAGTCGCGGTAGCGACATGGAAATTGCTTTTGGTCGAGCTTGAAATTCTGTTTTTTTAAACTATTTCCTGCGTTTACAAGTATTTGATATTGACGTTAGATAAATGTGAATTCATATTAAGACCACCAAGTTATTGTAATAACAATCTCCATTTCGGCGCCATCAGCTCCATTTCTCCGATATGGCTAAAAAAGTCTCATTGTGACCTTTAGGGAACAATGACTCGATTGACCATATGGTTGACATTATTAGCAAGCAAATAGTCAAACATGGATCCTCATCGGCTAGTGCATACATACCGTCTGATCAACACCCATGATTGGCTCTCAAAGCTTCTACACAACATGTAGTAGATTCAAACTGACAGAATGTCGTTTAGTATCTTTTCATGTTTTAAAATCATTTGCCACGCCAATTTGTTTTGCTACCGGGTACATCAAGAATATAACTGATGTAAAATATAAATATAAAATATATAGCAGACAATGTATAAAAAGCAGTGTTTATGGATGACCTATACTTATTTACTTCGTCTTGCTCAAACTAAGGTTACAGAATGTACCATGTCCAAAACAAGATAGAACTCGTCTTGACACCCCTAATAAGTAAAACAAGGGATATAATAATAGTGAGAAAATATGTGGGATCTGAGAAATCCAGATATATTCAGAAATGTTTGATTTTCTACTAGTATTTGTATACTATGACATACACTTTTGACATGGATTGTTTTTGTCGTGAACATTGAAATTGAAACTGTCGGATTCTTGCCACTTGCTAGATGGTTTAGTCCACAAATTTAGTCAAACAAACAAACAAACAAGCATTATTACCACTGCCAATTTGATCTGAACCTATCAAAGTCTCAACGTTTGTAATAGCATACTGGTACGCCAAATCGAATGCATAAATCAAGGCCATATATCACGACTAAACATTGGTATCACAGAAACTTAATTTTAAAGATTTCTTTTACCCATTCTACACACATAGTTCTTATTCGACCTGACCTAAAAATCGGTAATTAGTGCATGTTCCCATCATTTTCAAGTAGACACCATGCAGAAACTTTTTGAATTATTGCTGGCCAAAAGATTCTGGGCTACTTTGGATGCTATGCATCAAAAATTTGTCTTGTTCTACTATGGAGCATGTTTCAACTCTAGCAGACGATTAGTTGCAAAAAGTGTCGACTCATTTGGAATATTTCTCTAAAAATAACCAATTTTGACCGTTTTCCAAATCATGCAAAAGGGGCCATTTTGTGATTTCGAATGCGGGTTCTGTGAAAGGTGTACAGATATCAGATTAGCAGCAAACAAAATTTGAATAACAAACCTTTCATACATTTGTAACAAAATAAAAGTCTTATGGCTATAGTTTGTGCATTGTAAGCTCAAAAATGTGCCATTTTTTCCCAAAAAGTGAGAAAAATATGCAAAAAATGAAATTTCCTCGTTTCCATGGCAACCATGCACAATTTTCAAAATCTAAGTGTCATTTGTGCATTAGGGGGTTAAAATGGGTTCACATACAAAATTTAAGAAAAATCCATGAGGTGCCGTGCCGGACCCCTATGTAAAATTTCTGGTCCTTACAGAGAATTCCTCTTAATACCTGACATAGTTGTCATATTTTATCGTTACGTAATTTCTTCCAGGCATTATGCTGAAAACATTGGCATTATGCTTATACATTAGGCAATAATCTCACTTCCTAGGAAATAGCTTACTGTCTAGGCTTTAAGCTTGTTGCCAAATTTTACTTATTGTCGCTAACACATACGAGGGTGATCCAAAAGTTCGTAAAATGGACCCATTATTTCCGTATTACTAGCTTGGTCAGTATAATAATTTGGTAAAATTATGGTTCAATATCTACAGACTGCATAAAAATTAAGTTGTTTACAAAATATGTTCTAGCGGCCGTAAACTGCGTTACCATAGTAACGTAAGTACGCATAGGCGGGGGGGGGGCGTCAAAAAACGATGCACGATCGTTAAATCATTCGAATTTTCTTAAATTTCTGTTGAGAATTTTTGTTGCGAATGATTATTGCGCTATCAAGACATCTTTATGTCAATTTTTATACGTTGCTGTTAAAGTTGTTATGAAGACATTACATTTTTCATGAGATAGAACAATTTAATTGAATAACGATATGACGTCGGTACCAGATTTAGAATATCGGCCTGTCATAAAATCCTGCCACGATACTGGTCGTACACCAACGCAGACATTTTAAATAATGAACAAAACAAGAACATAGTTTTGTAGTAATTTGTGTTTAAGTAAAACCCAAGATCCGGACTTCAATAGTGGATAATGGAAGCCAATATAGTCATGCAATCGTACACAACCTGAATAACGACGTCAAAATTGGGGTAAACATTGATAGGCTCCGCTCTTAAAACAGACAAACAGAAAATTGTTCAACAATTTGATTCTAAAATTGTGCGATAATAATTTCATCCCATTCGTACCTCGGGCATGGAAGAGTATGTGAGTAAATTGGCATTGTAAAAAGAAGGGTTCATGATCACGCGAAGTTGACGTCGCGTTTGACGTTCTTACTCCCCCGCCTCGCGCATAGTCTTTGTCTAAAAATTGTTACTGTACAATAACTGTTACATGTACATTATTTAAAATTTCCACATTTGTTGTACAGATGTCACAGTTAATGACTGTATAACTTTTGTTTTGATAGTGAACACTCTGGAAGTTTTAACAATCTATTTTACGAACTTTTGGATCAACCCTCGTACACCTTTGTACGATCATTACCCTTAAGGTATTACGCTCAAACGTATAGATAAAAAGAAAAAAATCACCCAGTTTTCATCTAATAAATTCAAATTCTACTGGCAAATCTAGAATATGTGTGCCTTATTTATTCGTTAACATAAATCGTGTCTAACGAATATTTAATATATATATAAACCATGTGAATCAGAAGGATTTGATTACCATTCTCTTATAATTCACTACAGATGTATAGAATGTGCTTTTTCTATAAAAAACGGTTTTCATTGCAAGACCTGGTTTTGACGTCGCTAATAGAAAAGGCTAGTGAAAGCATCAAGACAAAAGAAGAAACTGCTGATAACCAGCAGTTTCTCCTTTTGTCTCAATGTTTTCTATGCTACAATTTGCATAAATTCTATCTTTTTCAGCATCTATTTTGTCTTCTGCAGCAGCTTTCAAATTGGAACAGTATAATTTTTTGTCGTTTGGGAGAGGGTTAACTAAACAAATATGAACTATGAACACAAATAGATACTCACAACAGGTGCTATTTCGTCGTACAGCGCCTGATAAGCCACGGAATTTTGATCGGAAAGATCATCTGACCATGTTGCGCCACGATTAATCTTGAAATATCCAAGTACACTGCTGCATAGCGGCGGCGAAGTTGTGGTTATAAATGTGGTTGTCGGTGTGGTAGCAGTTGTTGTAGTAGTTTTTGTTGTTGTTGTTGGTGTCGGTGTTGTTGTTGTTGGTGTCGTAGCAGTTTGTGTTGTTGTAGCTGTTGTTGTTACTGTTGGTGTTGTTGAAGTGGTTGGTGTTGTTGTTGAAGTGGTTGGTGTTGTAGTCGTAGCCGTAGGTGTTGTTGTCGTAGCCGTAGGTGTTGTTGTCGTAGCCGTAGGTGTTGTAGTCGTAGCCGTAGGTGTTGTTGTCGTAGCAGTAGGTGTTGTTGTCGTAGCCGTTGGTGTTGTAGTCGTAGCCGTAGGTGTTGTTGTCGTAGCCGTAGGTGTTGTTGTCGTAGCCGTAGGTGTTGTTGTCGTAGCCGTAGGTGTTGTTGTCGTAGCCGTAGGTGTTGTTGTCGTAGCCGTAGGTGTTGTTGTCGTAGCCGTAGGTGTTGTTGTCGTAGCCGTAGGTGTTGTTGGTGTTGTAGCTGTTGAAGTTGTGACCGTTGCTGTTGTTGTCGTTGGTGTTGTAGCTGTTGTTGTTGAAGTTGTTGTTGAAGTCGTAATTGTAAAACAATCTGTAATTATAAATGCTGTGCAATATTTATTTAACACTAGTCTTCTATTTTTTTCAAATGGACCTATTTATCATCGGATTACACTGCTTAAAGTGACATTTCAGAATTTTTCGTCATTTTTACTTTTATTTTTATCTGAAAGAGCATATTTCCTTATGAAAATTCTGAAAATTTCAAGCCAAAATATTGCGCCGTTTACGAGAAATTTATATTTTTGTGTTAAAATTGAACAAATTGTTGTGGACAACAGTTCGGATTTATATTAGTCTAGGAGGTAGATGAGGTTTAATTGCGGTAAAAGCACCATATAACTTTTAGACTGATTCTTGTAGCAAATTGTCTCAGGAATTCGGAAATGCGCGTCTGACGCGCATCCGCCTAGATATAAGGGGAGAAAATTGAGGTTAAAGTTGTCTGCCCTTGGATTTTTAAGCCAAAAATGGAAATCTTACTAGGCATTTCTTTTAAGGCATTGAGTTATTACAAATGGTTTAAAATTGGTAAATATATGCACATATCATCTCCATACATATTTTAATGATGTTTAATGAACGTTTTTGATCCATACAAATCCAAGATGGCCGCCAGAATGTCTATTTTTAGTAACAAAAAGGTGTTTTTTTTTTAAAATAAGATTTTTTCTGGGATTCATAATACGCTGATATGAATTTTTATGCATGTGTTTAATAAATAAAAACTAGGAAATTGTCTCAGGAGTTCGGAAATGCGCGTTTGATGCGCATCCGCGTAGGTATAAGGGGAGAAAATTGAGGTCAAAGTTGTCTGCCCTTGGATTTTTAAGCCAAAATGGAAATCTTACTAGGCATTACTTTTAACACATAGATTCATCCCAAATGGTTTTTAATTGGGAAATATATGCACAATTCATCTCCATACATATTTCAAAGTTGTTTTATGAAAGTTTTTGATCCATAAAAATCCAAGATGGCCGCCAGAATGTCTATTTTTAGTAACAAAAGGGTCTTTTTTTACATAAGTTTTTTTTCTGGGACGCATGTGTGTTGATATGAATTCTATGCACATATTTAATAAATATAAAGCAATTGGAACTTAGCAAATTAGGAAAAATAAGTTTTGAATAGTATTTGAAACGAATTTTTATGCTTAAATTGCATTTTTATGTCCTGAGAATTTTGCGAAAAGCGTTTCGATGCATTTCTTTTAGGGCATTGATTCATTCAAAATGCTTTTCAATTGGCAAATATATGCACATATTATATCCATACATATTTTAATGATGTTTAATGAATGTTTTTGATCCATAAAAATTCAAAATGGCCGCCAGAATGTCTATTTTTAGTAACAACAAGGTGTTGTTGTTTTTTAAATAAGATTTTTTTCTGGACGCATATATATTATGCTAATATAAATCTTTTAGAATGTACATGTATTTAATAAATATTAACTTATTGGAACATAGAAAAGTAGGGAAAATAAGTTTCGGATAGTATTCTTAATAAATTCTAAGCTCAAATTGTATTTTCATAATCCTGAAAATTTTGAGAAAAGCTTTTCGATCGGTAGATTAAGGGTATTTTCAAACACTTTCGTTCTTTTCAATATGCATATGTATTATACATTGAATATGCATTTCGCATAATCAATTATTGTAAACGGATATATATAACCACCCGGAAAAAATTCTAAAGCCAATATGGATGCCAAGATGGCCACCATTTTGGTTAATTTAGAATTACATGATGAATTCTGTTGTAGAAATGGGCTAACTCATAGAAAGTTTTCCTAATCATACAAAATGGCTTTTTGTCGATTCAAGTCTGTATATTATTGCTTCATATCTGGCTGAATCACAATCATAAATTACATATTACAAATTTAGAAAGCAATGAATCTGATGGATTTCTACTTTTGTTACACAGAAACTTTATATACCCGGTATTGCTTTTTCCAGGATGCGGCCCTTGTAAAGTTTTAAAATATACGAGTTTCGTACACAGTATCCTATAACCTTTATACTATTATACTTTTCTGTTTCCTAGGTACACAAAATAATTGATATAATGCTGCAAAATTTAAAGACAAAAAGGAGGTCAACATTTCAAGGAATTGTACTTTATACATTGGCCCAAAATTCTGGCCTGGGGAAGTGAAACCATTTGACGAAAATACCTGGTTAAAAGCACAAACATATGCGTCTATTAGACTGTCCAGAGGTAGTTCCTCCAAATATGCCTCGATTATTCTCCCAGACTCGTTTGATGATACCACGGTATATCACATCAGTTGCTACAGCAACTTCACTACCATAAGGGATTCTACAGGGCAATCTAACACTGTAGATGAGTCGAAATCATACACAATGCGCTATGATGTGCCAGAGAAAGCTAGTCCTTCTAGTTTTGATTTCGGTCACTGCTCAATTGTTGAAACAACCTATTACTTAGGAGGTTTACTTTAGTCTTAAAGCAGCCCTATTATCTAACCCTTTCCTAAATGACAAAATTGTATGGTGGTTAGGCTCTAGCAATTTTAAACTCTAATGGTACCCTTTGACCATGTGTAAAGCACATTGAAGAATCTATTTAAATTTCCTTGGGGATCTGCTTGGATTTGGCAAGGGCTTCCACTGTTACAGGTTCAGACATATCCTTGAGGTCTTTCTCTAAATCCTTTACTAAACCTCTCAAGTAGTAAATCAGGGCAACACTTACTGATTTTTACTCCAAGACTGGTAACCTGTATTTGTTGAGCTCCATCATCCAAGAAGCTGGTGTAAAGTTTGTGCAGAGATGCCAAGAATTCAGCCACATCGCACTCTACTAGTGATTCCTGAATGAGATTCTTTAGTAAATTAACAGTATGATCATCAGCTGAAGGTGATTTGCCCATTAGATACTAATAGGCTTCCTCAACCAGACCCTTGCCATAATGCAGGTTTCCTTGCAGCTTTGGTGATACTTGACTTTTTTTGCTATCATGCCTATGTCACTGATTTTTGCTATTAGTTTTTTCATCTTTTATCACACCTAATTCATATATAATGACTTTTGCTGCATCTTCAGTTTCACATTTCCACAGATATTCCTTTTTGAACTGGCCTATAAATTTCGCAGGACAGTCACAAAATACACTACTCTCCAATGCCGAGGCATATTGATTAAATCATCAATCTACCTCTGCAGTTTTTGATATATCAACCGACTATTTGGTCGTCATAGTCTAATTATAGCACACAATTTGAATGATCAAATCAAAATCGTTCAGTTTTTACTCACACGCGCGGTCATTCATGTAAACAGTGATAACATCTAACAGATTAACCTATGAATTGTGCTCTGCATAATTACGTCGTTTCTATTTTTGGCTGATGATTGTAATTTGAGGCGTCAGCGAATCAAAATCTGTATAAAAAAATTCAAATGTTTTGATGTCTGCTGTCAATGATTGGATAACGAAATCCCGCCAAGGCCCCGAGATTAGACGTGAAATACCCCCGTGGGAACAAAGTATCATTTCATCATAGTTTACAAAGAGGAAATGTACTTTGTTGTAAGAAAGTAAAAATACACAGGTTGTAGGGAATATACCAGATGTACTCTATGGACCAGCTTTCCCTTGTTCATTAGAGCAAATTGTGTATGATTTCGACTCATCTACAGTATAAGGTTGTCATGTACAACCCCTTGTGGCAGTGAAGTTGCTGTAACAACTGACGTGATATCTTATGGTATCATCAAACAAGTCTGGGAATTGAGAATTAAGACATGCTTAGAGGAACTACAGGCTGTCAACCAAGTCTTCCAAAAAAGGGAGTTGTAATAGGAATATTTTCCAAGAAAAACTGGAGCTTTTAGTCCATTTTGAGTTAAAATATAGGAGTTTAAGTAAAGTATTTTTGTCTCAAGCATTCACATCGGCTTTCAATGTATTATTGAAAGTGGTGCAGCATTGAAAATGCAGATTCAAACAAGCGCAAGAGGTACAAGTGGGGGAGAGCAACTGAGAGACATCATCTCTGAACACAGGGGGATGAATGTCCTCCCCCAAGAAAAATTTGACAATCTAAATGTCCTTAGAATCTATTTGAATGCGCTCTGAGAGGCCCATTTTGGCTTTAAAACTCATTAAACATATATATTAAGCCAAAGAAATATTACAGCCATGGCCATAATTCCACTGACAGCTTTGTGTTATACCAACAGTTCTTACCCAGTGTAGTTTGTTGTATGTTTATGCATTTGTGTTTAATCTAGACAAGAAAGTCGAGATGGCCACATATCGCACAACACTGAGGTTTAGAGGAGATTGTATGTATCCGATACCTTCTGCCTCATCCCAGACCAACAACTTCCAGCCAATTTTCATTTCAGGCAAACGTTTGTCAGAAGATTGTACAAGATTTCATTCTTGCCCTCCATATGTAATACAATATCCCACAACAAAGGGCCAATTTTCATTACATCACAAAACTTTCAAGTATTTTGATTAAAGACCATAAAATTATACGAACCAAATTTCAATGCTGTAGGTCAAACATATAGGGAGAAGAAGATTGTTGAGGATTTGCTCCTCCGTCTATATCTAGAAAATGATATTTAACAACATAGGACCCAATTTAATTGTAGCACAATGATTAAAAGCATTTTGGCAGAGGGCTTTCAGACAATTCAGCACTCCAAATTTGAAAGCCCTCAAAAGCCGGAGTAAAGTAAGCCTAGATTTTTTGTCTCTTTGTGTAATCTAATACCAACAACACAGGGCCAACTTTCATTATAACATAATGATTTGAAGTACTTTAGGGGGTGCTATAAGACAATTCCATATACCAAATTTCAAAGCCCTATGTCAAACGATTCAAGTGTAGTAGATTGCACAGGATTTGCTTCTTTGTCTATATGAAATTTGATACAGGTCCCACAACATATGGTTAAATTTCATTGTACCACAATCACTTGAAACATTTTGGTAGAGGACCTTCATACAATGAGATTCTACATACAAATTCCAAAACTCTAGACTTTATGGTATTGGAGGAGATTTTTTTACTTGTGAACAGACAGGCGGACGACGGATGACCAGTGATCACGATACCTCACCCTCAGCACTTTATGCTAAGGTGAGCTAATAAAGTAATCCTTGAACATCTTCACAATCCAGAAAGTAGGCTACTATACATCATATCATGATCCTCATCATCCGTATTGGCACCTTAAAGGTATGTGTCCTATTCAATAGCCTTGTAGGTAACCAAATCAGTGATGATGAACAGATGGAAACACCAGAACATTATACAGTATGTTAATGCGATAATGGTAGACAGAAATTCTCTAACCTGAAAAATAAAGAAGCAAATAGCATCTTATCATTCATTGACAATACTTTTACCAAAACATGTAGGAAATATTTTCAAAATACAGGAGAATTGCATATAGGAGTATATGAGGTACTAGAAAATATAGGACTTGTGCCCAAAATTTAGGAGTTTTAGAGGAAAATAGGAATCGGTTGACAGGCTTAAACTAACTTTGGACAGTCTAAGTGACACACATGTTTATGCTTTTAATCAAGTATTTTCATCAAAGAATTTCACTTCCCCAGGTCATGATTTTTGGACAAGATGTAAGGTTTTAATTCTTGACATGTTAACCTCCTTTTATGTCTTTCAAATTTCACAGCATTAAAGCAGTTATCGTGTGTACCTGGGAAACAGAAAGAAATAATGTTATAAAGGTTATAGGATACAGTGTACATTTTAAAACTTCATAGGGCCACATCCTGGGAAAGGTAACATACCAAGGTTTTGTGTAACAAATACAGAATTCTATTAGACTCATTGCTTCTCGAATTTGTTGTTTCTAATTGTGATTTAGCCAGATAATGAAGCAATAACATGCAGACCATCTTCGCAAGCCAAGGGTTACTACCTCCACTTTGTTCCTTACGAACCCTTGGCCGCTCGCCTCTATGGAAATCGAAAGTACCACCGTGCGATTTCATTGGACGCGATAACTTTCCCATTATCCAATCAAAACACACTAAACAAGCCCTCTTTGTCAAAACGAAAACGTCACGGCTGACGTCAAAATCGATATCCGTATTTGATGCATCGCCTAACACGTTTTAGTACGAGGCTTTTGATTGGCCAGAAATAGCAACTGCAAAGGGCCGCGACTCTTTATCGCCGAAAGGTGGCATGGTGGTACTTTCGATTTCAAAAGAAGCGAGCGGCCAAGGGTTCGTAAGGAACAAAGTGGAGGTAGTAACCCTTGGCTTGCGAAGATGCATGCAGACCTGCATCAACAAAATGCGATTTTGTATGATAAGGAAAACTTCCCATGAGTAAGCTCATTTATACAACAGAATTCATGAAATGGTGGCCATCTCGGCATTCATGTTGGCTTTACATAATTCTTGATTGTTATAAGTATCCGTACTAAGTAATTATGTGAAATGCATATAAAATGTATAAAACACATGTATATTGAAAAGAATAACTATGTTTGAAAATCTGTTTAATCTATGGCTCGAAAAACTTTTGGCAAAATCTTCAGGATTATGTAGATGCAATATAAGCTGAAAACTTTGTTTAGAACACTACCCGAAACTTATTTTCCTACTATCCAAAACTTATTTTCCTTACCTTTCTATGTTACAATAAGTCAATATTATCAAATGCATTCATAAAAATTCATATTAGCATATATATGTGTTTCAGAAAAAAATCTTATTTAAAAAAAACCGTTTTTGTTACTAAAAATAGATATTATGGCAGCCATCTTGGATTTTTATGGATCAAAAACTTTCATTAAACATGATTGAAATATGAATGGGGATGATATGTGCATATTTTTGCAATTAAATACCAGTTGTAATGAATCAATTCCTTAAAGGAATGCATCGAAATGCTTTTCGCAAAATTCTCAGGACATGAAAATGCAATTTAAGCTTAAAAATCCGTTTCAATACTATCCAAAACTTTATTTTTCCTAATTTGCTAAGTTTCAATTGGTTAATATTTATTAAATTCGTGCATAAAAATTCATATCAACATACATGCGTCCCAGAAAAAAAGCTTATTACAAAAAAGACCCTTTTGTTACTAAAAATAGACATTCTGGCGGCCATCTTGAATTTTTATGAATCAAAAACTTTTATGAAACATCTTTAAAATATTAATGGAGATGAATTGTGCATATATTTCCCAATTAAAAACCATTTGTAATAAACCAATGCTTTAAAAGTAAGGCCTAGTAAGATTTCCATTTTGGCTTAAAATCCAAGGGCAGACAACTTTAACCTCAAATTTCTGCCCTTATACCTAGGCGGATGCGCGTCAGACGCGCATTTCCGAACTCCTGAGACAATTTCCTAGTTTTTGTGTATTAAAAACATGCATAAAAATTCATATCAGCGTATTATGCATCCCAGAAAAAATCTTGTTTAAAAAAACGCCTTTTTGTTACTAAAAATAGACATTCTGGCGGCCATCTTGGATTTTTAAGGATCAAAAACATTCATTAAACATCATCGAAATATGTATGGAGATGATATATGCATATATTTACCAATTTAAAACCATTTGTAATAACTCAATGCCTTAAAAGAAATGCCTAGTAAGATTTCCATTTTTGGCTTAAAAATCCAAGGGCAGACAACTTTAACCTCAATTTTCTCCCCTTATATCTAGGCGGATGCGCGTCAGACGCGCATTTCCGAACTCCTGAGACAATTTGCTACAAGAATCAGTCTAAAAGTTGTATGGTGCTTTAACCGCAATTAAACCTCATCTACCTCCTAGACTATATGCAATTTATCGATTATGTCTCAACTTTAAATGCGTGTTTCCCGCTTATTGGCAACAACTTAAAAAAACTAATATTATTTATACTCATTAGAATAACCAATCTTGGCATCAAGATATACTTTACAAAATTGAAATTGGAATGAAATGTCCCTTTAACATATGATTAATTAAAAAAAAACAGTTACCTACGATCTTTTCTAAAAAAGTCAACTTTGGGACTACATTAAAGTCCGCCTTTACCCTTGAGCTTGCCATTAAGTTATAGCTGCAGAGCTCTTTAAAATGATAATTCTACATCAGATTTTAAGATCTTCCTAACGTTCACTT
This sequence comes from Fragum sueziense, assembly GCA_963680895.1. Taxonomy (NCBI): domain Eukaryota; kingdom Metazoa; phylum Mollusca; class Bivalvia; order Cardiida; family Cardiidae; genus Fragum; species Fragum sueziense. The sequence continues at coordinate 15,750,665 of OY804602.1, read as the reverse complement.
ACTTGATTTAGAATATCACAAGTTCTTCTTCGAAAATGGGCTTACTGCACTTTTGATAAACTAGTTGTAAACTAGTTGTAGGTGTAGATACAGTGTGGCGAACCAATGTCAAAATACAGTTCGAATCAGGGAGGATTCGAAAGCATGCTGAACATTTAGCACTACGAAAAACATTAAGAAAGAGAAAAAGAATCGGCCAGTAATACAAATGACAACCTGTGATGTAATAAATCTGTTGCCATGGACTATTTAACGACCTGTAGCAAATCTAGGAAAACAGAGTGCTTATGAGTACGAGCGCAGCGTCGACATCACTGCCCATAAAGAATCATGCATTGGTTTCTGTGGCCATGTCAAAGAGAAAAAATACCTGTTTTAGCTTCACTGGCCGAAGGTTAGCGAGCTATTATCAGGGCGCTGTGTCCGTCGTGCGTCCATCCGTGCGTCCGTTTACTTTTTTCTTTTAAAAATCTTCTCCTCTGAATTCAGCGGGCCGATTTTGACCAAACTTTGCAGGAATGTTCCTTATGTGATAATTTATTGTTCAAAGAAAAGGGCCGTGCTTATAATTGGCTAATTTGACCAAAATTGGCAGAATTATACCTTCGGTGACCATGTACTTAAATTGTCCGTGACATTTGGATTGGTCCATAATTTTTTTTAATGTGGGCGTGACAGGGCGGGGCCTATCAGACAGAGAAATCACAAAAAAATCTCCTCTCAAACCAGTTGGCAAATTTTGACCTAATCTAATTGAAATTTAGATATTATCCTTCAGTAACATCTAACGACCACGCGTTAGGGGTCATCTTCTGTGACCTTTCTTTGGACCAATCAGAATATAATTTTGGAAAAGTTGAAAGATTTTTCGCATGCGCACGGGCATGCGCACTACCGTGCACACTACACTTCCGTTTCTTACGATTACAAGATTAGTAGCCATGACCGCCTCCAGTGTGGTGATTTCACTACAAAGACAAAGACCGAAATCCGTCAATTTTGAGAGCAAAGATATGGTATTTATGAAGCAGATAGTCTTCTACATACCTCCAACACTGGCAGCAACAGTTCCACACGATCATCACGCCAACCCGAAACAAATCGATGTTAACTCATGAACGTATAAACTATTGGCAATTTGAAACATAGGAACTAGATCCCCGGAAAGCTCAGTCGGTAGAGCGTCCGACCCATGAACCTGATGACCAGGAACCGATTCCCACCTTAGTTTCATATTTCTTTCCTACTATGTATTTTATATTTTTCAAACTAAAAGATTCTAGATATCGCGGATATAAAAGCATAATTGGTATTTATATTTTATTTCGTTTTTGCAATATCCAGAATAATTTGGTATGGAAAAATGTAATTTGATACGGGATACAAGTCGGCAGCTCTACAAATTGAGCTAATCAAGCTACTGATAAAAATGTATACCAATTGTCAATATATAGTTTATGTATCTTCAAAATTACACACCGCTCTACATCGGGTTAGCACAATATTCGCACAAAACTGCCACTTACAGTGCCAAAAATATACCGAAATCTATCCACTTCATTAAAAAATGCCATATCTTTGCTCTCAAAACTAACGGACTTTGCTCTTTGCTCGATGTCAAGCGCGTGTCTATCAATCGCAGCCATTTTGGTGTTGTTGTAAGGGACAACAGATCTGCTTTTGCAACGAGCGTTTTGATTGGATGGTGTAAAAATAGAAAACATGGAAATTCCCAGGTCACAGAAGATGACCCCTAATGCGTGATCTTCAGATGTAACATTATGAAATTATGTCATCTGGATTCATTCAGATTGATTTTGAACAAACTTTGCAGGAATGTTCCTTGGTGACCCTTTACCTAAATCAAGAAGTTTGATTGTTTCATAAATGTGGGCGTGGCAGGGCGGCCGTAGGTCCAGACATTTTTAATATACCGTGAGATGAAATATCGCCTGATTTCGTAACAACGTAAATGATTGATTGCGCTCAGATTTTCGGGGAATATTCTACCAATGTTTCTGAAAATGTTTCATAATTGTATGAAGAGTAGGCATACAAACCAAAACAGTTGAAAATTCAAAATTTAAGTGCAATGAAACTTACTTCCCTTGAAATCGTCTATTTGCACCATACAGTTTTCGTTCCATAACTGGCCACAGCGCCCATTAACCAGGTCTTACCTTAATGCCCAAAAAATTAATTAAGGTTTACAGACCCTAAAAAATCACCACTTCCTAGCCATATGCATCAAAATGCATCAAATTACACACACATATAAATACACTTCACATAAGTTGGTTCACCGTGCCGATTCCAAGATTATGCATCAAGAAGAAAATAAATTTACAAATATAATTTTACTCTTTATTGATATGCAAGGGAGGTAATTTTTAACATTTTTGTAAAATATTTCCATAAGTATGCATAAATCCAAAATTATAAACCGTACAAAATATACTGAACCTCAGAAATAACGCACCACTTACAATTTTCAGTATAACGTTTTTATTACGTTCTCTTTTCAAACATTTACAAGCACAACTCAAAATTCATCCATTTTTCTCGTTTGTGGTAAAACAAATCCTTCGCTATCTCAAAGCAATCAAGCGTGACAAGCGCACAAGCAAGACTACCCTCTAATGTCAAATTCGCAAAATCAGTAACGCGTGTGACCACCTTCAGGAGCATTACATTCTATGCATCGTCGGCGCATTGAACCAATAACATTTTGTATTCTGGCTTGTGGTGTGGCTCTCCACTCTTCTTGTAAAGCTCTTTGAAGCTGAGGCAATGTCTGTGGCTGCCGTGGTCTGCTTACCTGTCTTGAGCTACAGTTGTGACCCTTGGTGAGCCCCTTCTCGGGCGGTCCAGCACTGTCCCAGTTTGTCGGAAACGCTGTTCGAGACGGACAATGGTCGTGTGATGACATCCATCACGCGTGCAACAGCCTGTGACGTCATCCCTGCCTGCAGCATCCCTAGTGCAAAATTGCGTTCGTCATTGGAAAGTCTCGGCATTGTTTCAATCTCCTAAAACTTGCGACTGGTGGAATTTTTGGGCGTTTTCTTTATGTCAACTACTGCATGTACCTTTTAAACCAAAAAACTGTTTTTTTTGCACGAGGTCATTGCTGCATCACGTGCAGAGAACCTGTTTTCCCATTTTGGACGGCTAGCGTCACGGGAGAATGGGATTCGTGCGCATGAGTGTATTTTTTGCATACCTAGTCTCTGGCCTATACCAATTAACACTGTTTCAGCAAAATAAACTATGTAGTTACAAAAATATAAAACAAGAAAAAGTGGTGCGTTATTTCTGAGGTTCAGTATACTTATGCGTGTATTTGAATTGAAATGCAAGACAGTTTAGGAATTACTGGCACTTCTCAAATTTCACATCTGGCTCTTTGGTGGTAATGAGGGGTTGGATACCTTAAATTTCGAGTAACCAATCAAACTAAGTAACCACCAATAAAATGTAGCAAAATGAATTATAGAATATGACAATCTAGATCCAGAGAATTGCATCAGGGTGAAGAGTTTCAACCATAGTCAGTCTGCGCTATCCACAATCTGAATGAATCCAGATAACATAATTTCATAATGTTACATCTGAAGATCACGCATTAGGGGTCATCTTCTGTGACCTGGGAATTTCCATTTTTTCTATTTTTACACCAACCAATCAAAACGCTCGTTGCAAACGCAGGTCTGTTGTTCCTGACAACAACACCAAAATGGCTGCGGTCGATAGACACGCGCTTGACACCGAGCAAAGAGCAATTTCCGTTAGTTTTGAGAGCAAAGATATGGCATTTATTAATGAAGTGGATAGGTTTCGGTATATTTTTTGCATTGTACTAAGTGGCAGTTTTGTGCGATCATTGTGCCAACCCGAAGTAGAGCGGTGTGTAATTTTGAACATAAATAAACTATATATTGGCAATTGGTATTCCATGTCTGCAGTAGTCAGATTAGCTCAGTTGGTAGAGCTGCCGACTTGAAAACAGTAGATTAGAAGATCGAACCTCGCGCCGACTTCATCTTTTTGTCCCCCTATTTTCTATCATCTTAATTACATTTTTTCCATACCAAATTATTCTAGAAATTGCAAAAACGAAATAAAAATACAATTACCAATTATGTTTGTATGTCCGTGATTTCTAGAAACTTTTAGTTTGAAAAATATAAAATACATAGTAGGAAAAAAATATGAGGCCAAGGTTGGAGTCGATCCCTGGTCATCAGGTTCATTGGTCGGACGCTCTACCGACTGAGCTAATCAGGAATCTGTTTTCTGTGATTCAAATTGCAAATATAATTATAGTTTATACGTTTATAAGTTAACATCGCTTTGTTTCGGGTTGGCGTGATGATCGTGTTGAACTGTTGCTGCCAAGCAGAAGACTATCTGCTTCATAAATTCGATGTCTTTGCTCTCAAAATTAACGGACATTGGTCTTTGTCTTTGTAGTGAAATCACCACACTGGAGGCGGCCATGGCTACTAATCTTGTTATCGTTAGAAACGGAAGTGTAGTGTGCACGGTAGTGCGCATGCCCGTGCGCATGCGAAAAATCTTTCAACTTTTCCAAAGTAAAATCTGATTGGTCCAAAGAAAGGTCACAGAAGATGACCCTCAACGGGTCGTCGTTAGATCCTACTGAAAGATAGGATCTATATTTCAATTAGATTGCGCTATCCAAAGAGAATGACTAGGATCGATATTTTACGCTCTTTTCAGAAGTTTTCTTGAAGCGTGACGGGTCACGTATTGTTTAAAGCTGCAGTTACGAGGGTTTTGTCCAAAAGCGAGGGTATATGAAATACTTTCCATGATTTATCCGACCAGGAGGAATTCTCCAACCGTCATTCCTGAAATCCGGGCTCCTGAGCGCGTCCGTCACCGCTGTGTTGAGCTCGTCTGGATCGACGCTTTCTTGAAATACGACTATGTAATGTACGTCAATTTTATCATTAGGACCTTGTCTGTAAATCCGAAAGAGAAATTCAGGAATAATAATAGTGATAGATCTACATGTGGTATGTTAGGGTCATCATGGTCCTCGTTTGGTAAAATAATAACAACAACTGTTATTTGTCTATATGTACTCAGCAGTAGTTCTAACGCATCACTTTTTGAAATTGCATATCTTTTTTATTATCCAAGATTTAGATTTAGAATAAGGCATTATGTTTATTCGACAAGTTTCTCCACACAACCATAAAACTAGTTTCTCTCTTATGTGAAAGCTTCATACAAAAAGAGGACCAAAACAGTTTTTGGCTCGTGTAACTTGTGATCTTATTTAATCATTTTAGTTTTAATTGAATTTGAAAGCTGATTGATTGTGTGATTGGAGTCTGGAAAAAACGAAGCCACATCTAACATAACAAGGGCTGTTCGCGGACAACGTAGCTCGCATGGGCACATCTTTTTTCAAAGAAAAAAATAATCTATCAAGGTCAATGTCACAAGTTAAGATTTCAATGTCTCAATTGAAAGGTCTTAGTAGGATCTATCTATGTGTGAAATATCAAGAGTGCATCTCATACGGTTCGTTAGATATAGACCGATAGGTTTTTGTCTACGTTAGCGACGTCGCTGTCGACGCCAACAGTGACACCAACGACACTAGCGATGTAACATTTCCTCCACGGGCATAAAGTACGGGCTCCCAAAAGTGTAAAAGCCGTCGGTTTGCTTAAGGAAGTTAACTTTTTACACTGATACATTAGGCATTATTTTCTTCAATTTGACAAACTACAAACGCACTGGTGGTGAACTCGGCCAAATCGAGGGACGTTTTTTCGCGAACACTGTATTCCGTCGATGTTGTTATAAAATCTCGTAACTAATAACGCCATAGTTACGAGATTTTATAACAACATCGACGGTTTGTCAAAATATAACGGTGAACCCGGTCTATTTTTAGACCTAATTCATGGCAATTAGAGTTAAAAATCTTTAATCTCACATTAAAACGCAAAATACTTATACCATATTGTAGCGAAAAACGTCCCTCGTTTTGGCCGAGTTCACCACCAGTGAAACGTACAATTCAACTGTACATGAAATCTAACTTACATGAACTCAAAAGCTATGAACGATACAAAATCTGGACCAGCTGTTGTGAAGGCTATATGCAGCTGAAAAAGTAAAAGGTATACCATCATGGGCAGTAATCAGTTAACAAATCACCCCATAATGAACCCTTTATCAACACAACACAGAGGACAAAACGTTTTTATGCCCCCGTATCGAGAGATACCGGGGCATATTGTTTTGTTCATGTCCACCCGTCTGTCTGTCCGTCCGTCTGTCCAAAAACATAACATTTTGCCATTTCTCCAAAAGTATTCGAAATACAGAGCTGAAATTTTGTATGTTACTTCCTTTCAATGATATCTATCTGTTCCTTGCAACATGACTTCGTCAATGTCATCTGGTAACCCTTATCAACCCACAACACGAAAAATTTACACTTTTAAAGAACAACAGCCTTTTCGGGGGCATTCGTTTTACACAAACGCATCTTGTTTCCTTTTCGTGTAACTGCTGATAGTGCATTTGCAGAAATTGAGTTGATGTAAATAGCTTTTCATCTAGATTTTAGATCGTCCAAAATCGTAAAATGATAACCAACATTGTCTTCTTGAACTTTAAGTTTCACCAATATCCATTCGGGTCGACAGAATGAGTTTCCGTTTGGAAAAAGGATAAACTCAATACTATATGAAGACTTTTGCCCCCCTTCTCCCCAACACACACACACAATAATATAAAGGCTTTGAAAAATATTGTGAAAATGAAAAGAATGCTTATGACAAGCAATTTCATCATTTCCCACAATGTTTTCTACAAAGAAATACCAGAAAATACATAGTCCTGTTCAATTGAAATTGTAGTCAGTATCATCTTTGAATTTTGGCTAGTCTTAAATTTTACAGTATGATAATGGGTTACACTCCTACCTGTGCAGCTAAATCATCGTAAAGATCTTGATAAGCCAGAGAAAGTGGGTCAAGAAGATCATCGGTCCATGACGCTCCCTGATTTATCCTGAATTCTCCACGTATCGTCGTGCATCCAGTTGTTATTGGCGTACACTCTGTAATTATGTATATATATCATACAACAAAGGACCTCTACGGATAAGGCGAAAATTCTCCCTAAAAGGCTCAGCTCGATGGGTCAATTCTCAAAACTAACAAATTGAGAAACAAAATTAAGCTTTATGGTTAGGTAGACAAATAAAGGAAATAAACACCGATTTTTATGTCATTTTAAAAGTTCTATAGGTGCAGATAACTCTTGATTTTAGTACCCACCTAAATGGTTTCGTTTTCTTACACTACCGGTATTCAAAGAGGTAAAATGAAGATTCTTTTATTTTTATTTGCAATTTATTTTCTACAGATACAGGGATAAATGGTGTTGACATCATATGGCAGCTTTGGTTTTGTCCGTATTGCGCACCATTGAAACAACTTTAAACGCGCACTTTCCCGCCAAAAACCGATGCATACCTACCTTCCCAAGGCTGGCTAACATCGTTCCCCCCCTGACCTAGCTTCCCATTGACATATGTTGTGTAACTGGATCATAGACTTCCTTGGTAACAAGTAAAAGTTAGCTGTAATGTACAGCAAAGAGAATTGTTTCGCGCTTAAAAATGATTCGGCAATATTTGATCTTTCTCTGTGTTTTTTTCAACATTTTCTTTTTGCTGAATGTATATTTTTCCAACCAAATCTTAATTCTGATCGAATTCCATCAATGACTCTAAAAGTGGCCTATCCCCAAGCGAAACACATACTTTATTACAATTTAATCCAATGAGCGGTTTATAGCAACCAGAGTACTGCATGATTTTTTTTCTGAAAATTTGAATGGCTTCATGCAAGAAAGATTCCCGTATAGTCTATTTTAGTTGAAATTTTGAAGAATAAAATGTCTGGGAGAAGAGGTTTACACACGGACGCACGCCCGTAACGGGACCATGCAATTAATCCCGCCAGAGGGGGTAAAATAGTAGGGTTCAAAAGAAAAAGAAATACAGATCTAATTGTTACTTTTGTAATCGTAAGCCTTTTGAAATGTTATTGTGTTTTAATTCAAATCCCAAAGTCGGGACATTTAACCATGCTGATCTTAGTCTATGCAATCTGAAAAGGCTTAGTGACCAGGAGGAAAAGGATACGTTTATTATTTAAGACATGGTTGAACGGACGCACAGCGGACACAACGCCAGTAAAACATGTAGCCCAAAATAGATTGGTATTGTTTCAGGTGTAGGCAGCCCTGTATATCAGGGATCCGACTGGCTGTACTGAAATAACATAACCATATATAACACAATTTTAGACATATTTTTAACCCTTTTTCCCAAAACACGAAATGATTGAACTGTTCTGATTTCAAAGCTGCTACTAACCTGCTTAAACACTTTCCACTAGGAACATCAAAACCAGATCTTGATTGGGAAAGGGTTAATAATGTTAGTGTGCGAAGAAGCCTAACTGTCTACTATTTTTTGGAAAAAAAGTACGAGAAAAAACACATGCTTTGTTGTGGGAATGGTTAATTATTTTACTGTTAGAATCCCCTAAAAAGTCTACTATTTTGAAAAAAAATGTGTGAAAATATAAATGTTCTACTAACAATACACAGACTTGTTCAGTTAAAACGATACTTGAAATTATGTAAGTTGGTCAGCCGAAATTGTATGTTCAATACTAAAGTACTTGTGGTACTTTGATCATTGAAGTATACATCACGATTAGCGATTCTTATTGTATGCATTCTGGTCGTTTAACAGATAGGAATTAGACATTCCCCTGGTATGCATTACTCTGGTCTTCAAATGGATAGGATTTATACATTCCCCCATGGCGAAACAGGAAGTAGGGACTTTCCATTGCTTTGCAAAAATAAAACAATTAAAATTTTGTTTACTTGAATTTTTTGTGTGTTCTGGGATTGGATAAACATCAACGTATACTTTGCAGTACTGCTTGAAAAATATATCTAGTAAACAGTATATCAGTAGGACATATCCACGATTTTCAAGTGCAAACAATTATCCCTCATGACGTAATTTCTAAAATTAGAAAAAGTGTACCACAAGATGTGTCGCGCAGAGCGCGACACAAAAAGGATTTGCTGGGTCACGGGGGGGGGGGGGGACGTACTTTTATACTAAAAATAGTACTCATAAACCCATATGCCATAATTTTGGCGGGAAGATTTCGCCTTTAAACTCGTTTCAATGATGCGCATGCGCATTAAGGACAAAGCGAAAAATGGTTTATGATTTCAACATCAATTGTCCTTACATTTACAGAAAATCTTTTGCTTATAAAACTAAAGAAAACTTAAATCTGGTTTAATGAATAACGGTGGGGTAAGAAAATGTAATTTTGGGGGTAGGTACAGAAACCAAGAGTTGTCTGTACCTGTCGAATCGTTTTGATCGTACAAAATCAGTTTTCATATGATTTAGATACATATCTAACAATACAGTTCGAAATAATAATCGATTTGCATGTTTTGAAAAATGACTTTTCCATTTGAGCCTTATTTCTCGCCTTATCCGTAGAGGTCCTTATACGTAATTAATTTACAACTCCAAAATGAATCGACAGCTGATCTTTTTATTCTTCATCAAATATTTCGCCAAACAACAAAGTCAATAATCCTCTGAAATTAAAGATAACATTCAATAGTTTTTACATACAAACTTTGATTTTAATGCTCAAACAGGAAAATATTATAGATTCAATCTTTATTACCATGAACAACCTGTCCAGGGGGGACATGCCAGTCCTCAGTACCATCCTCTCCGTCTTCAAAGTCCGAATCCGCCAAAGAATCCCGTACTGCCGCAGTTATGTCACCTAGGTCGACATTCCGGTTAAATACAACATTGTATGCCACTTCTACTTGAGATGAAGGTCCGTCTCTGAAAAACAATAGATGTGTTTTAAGGTAGTTCATCCCTAGTGAGATTGATGCGACGTCGGAATTATTCGGGCGACGTCGAAAACATTCGGCGGTGGAACTTTCCATCGCCGAATGTTTTCGATGTCGCCCGAATAGGTTCGGATACGTAACGACTGTTAAACGACGTCGCACGAATAATTCCGACGTCACGTGAATCTCATTAGGGGTGGTATCCCTTAACTCATAAGTTGGCAAACACGTTGCTTAAATGTCGTCAACATGTGGGTCATACTAAAGATAAATTCTAACAGATGCATCAACATCAAAATCATTTACAATGTACAGTCGACACTCGTTGTGTCGAAGTCAGAGGGGCCTTCAAAATACATCGACATATCCGGATTTCGACTCATCCGATTCTGATTATTTTTCGATGAAAAACGTTATTTAACCATTTTTCATGGGCATTGTATGTGTCCATGATTGAAATATTGTAGGAAAAGGAAAGAAATTGCTCGAGACGAGCAATTTCTATCCTTTTCCTACTAAATTTCAATGGCTGTATTTATTTCAGAATTATTTTGATTAAACATTTTGATATCCATATGTTGAGGACGGGACATGACTTTAACTTCGACATAAGTGGAATTTCGACTTATCCGATGTCGACATAACGAGTGTCGACTGTATTTGAATTGTATGATGTAAGTTATTGATCGGAGTTCACTTGGTGGCAAATGAATACAAAATTTACCTATGTAGTTAACCCATAAAATCGAACCTTTGAAATTGTAAGAGTGCATACGATACTTCTTTTCTTGTGTATGTTACAAGATTCGAACCAAACGTGTGCAAAATTATATCGAAAATTAACAACCTTTTCCCGTGTTGACCTTGGTAAAATTTATATACACGTGCCATTTTCTCTGGACCGGACTATGATATAAATTCGTGCATACTTACGCGAACTCTAAATCGGACAAGCTAACGAGAGTGGCCGGCGCTAAATCTCCGAATGCAGCCAAAACCTGAAAGGATCAATTATAGCTCATGACAAATTATGAAATAATGTTCACCCCACAAAAATAAAACAGTAAAAGTGATATAAGCACCGTATTTTGTGCGTTTTTAAGTTTACTCTCTACCAGATTGTAAAAAATTAGACGAATCTAAGTTAACCCATTCCCGCACATTGGCGCTTTTTGACGCCCTACAAGATAGCGGCTTTGGAAACCATTGCGGAAAATGGAGAAATTGCTTGCGACAAGCAATTTCTTCATTTCCCGCAATGTTTTCTATCCAAAAAGACCAAAAATATTTTAATTTCATTCACTTGAAATTGTCGTCTGCAGCATCTTTCAAATAAGAATGATCCAAAATTTTGTCGTATAGTAATGGGTTAAAAGACATTTGTACACGAGAATTTCAAGTGAATGAAGCTTTAGATTTTTGTAGTTCTTGGCATAAATATATATTACGAATTTACTTGTCACGAGCAATTTCTTCATATTTACAAAGACTTTTCAAGACTTTATCTCACGATACGTCATTATATGCTGGAATAGGTTAAAGAGATATGACGCATCCCGTCAAATGAATTTTCCCATCGCTTCTTTTTCATCTACGAATGTGAGAAATGCAACTTTTGATTCTCATAAAAATATATAGTGTCAAATAAATATACCCATTGCAATACCTTTTGTATATAAAAATTTTATTGTCCCTTTCCTGCTACATTACTAACACATTTGACCTTCATCAACATTCATTTTCTCATCCATTTTGTCATCTGCAGCAGCTGTCGAATAGGAACAGGGGCGGATATGGTCACGGTGGATAATCACGTGATACAATGATTTTAGAAAATCTTCAACAATTTTGTTAAGACGAGACTAATTTGAATTATGTTTGAAGCAGAGAAGATGGACAGACGTCACGCATAAGAAGGAAATGAAAAAAAAATTTGGTTGACCTTCAACAACTTTTTTATCAGCTGATTTTTAAAAAAATCCACAACGTTCAGGTTGTTTCCTGCACTTCACCACCTTCTCTGCTTCAAACCCAATTTAAATTGGTCAGATATTAAGAAAAATATTGATGATATTTTGAAATTCTGTGTCACTTCATTAACCACTGTGATCGTGCATTGTAATACCCCGGACTTGTAACACTTGGATCACAGGTTCTATCCACGCCACTCCAGTATTTCCGACGAGACTTCTAATCGAGGTCCCATCTCACTAACTATGTTGGTTTACGTCCCATTCTACAGTTTGCTGGTTTACGTCCCACTCTACAGTTTATGTAGAGTGGGACGTAAACCAGCAAAATATAGAGTGGGACGTAAACCAACATTCAATGAATAGAATGGGATCAATTCAAATTTGTGCTGTCTGGGAAAGGATCAAAATGCCTTACCCATGGTCGCAGATAATCAGAAAGCTCCTGATATTCAGCCGAGTTCGGATCAGCTAATTCTGGAACCCAATCGTAACCACGGTTTAACCTGAAGCTTCCCTCAATGCTGGTACAATAAGTCTGGTGACTTTTGACAATGCACAGACTTAATATGGTTAGTGCACAAAAGACTCGCATTGTTTAGTCTGAAATAATATCTGTAAAATATGATATAGCGCATGATGAATTACCTGGCAGATAATTTCTTGTCATTAGCTATGGATGCCCTGTCAGGTGATTTATCGTGAGGTATTCATCAATAATTTAAACAGCTGCATTTGTTTTACTCTTCCTAAGGTATTCAACCCCTCATTAGCACCAAAGAGCCAGATGCGAAATTTGAAAAGTGCAAGTAAATCCTAAACTGTATTACATTTCCATTCGAAATACAAACATAAGCATTTTGTACGGTTTAGAATTATAAATTGATGCATACTTATGGAAATATTTGACAATTTTATAAGATCAAATAACCTCCCTTGCATATGAATATTTTTAGGCGCACTATCCTAAATTCGTTACATAACATTCCGTTTATTTAAAAATTATTATGATGTATTCTGTGCACTCTTAAGTATCACTTATACAAATGGCAGTTACCGATCTGGAACCATAATGGATTTCGGTTATTATCGCCGATGATCGGGTATTTACGGCACTCGGTTATTTCCGTGAAACGCACTTCGGAAAGATTCGATTTTGTTCTCACCTCGGTTTACTTTCTCGTATATATTAATATATATCGGCCGTGTAAGCTATTTAAAGTTTATTTTTCTGCATAGATAGAAATAATTCTCGTATTTCTCGTTGTTAGTAGCATGAAAAATGCTAAAATATTATCGTTCTGAACACTCTGGCGATTAAACGTATATTAAACGTACATTCATTCCATTAGAATAGGAAATACATGAAAAATACTTTTTCATGTTGTATTCTATAAATAGCAACAAAAATGAAAGTGAAAGTAAAGCGAAATAGGGAACGATTTTATCCAGTTAATCGTGACGTTATTTCGGACATACAATAGTAATTCGTTGGAGCTGTTGTGAAATCTCGTAGCTACGGCTTAAATCAGGCGGTAGTTACGATATTTTATGACAACACTGACGGTTTATCAAAACACAACTTTAAACCCAGTCTATTGTTAGCACAAAATCAATTGCTATTCACACGAATTTTCCGTGGTTTGTTCAGTTTCAACATTTCCTTTCATAGATATTTTGATATTTTCAGTAATTTTGGGGTTATCAAGGCTTTAAACGGTAAATCTAGGCATCGACAGTGGTGACGAACAGATTTACGTCAACTATTTTTGATCGTTAAGTTACGGAAAAAAACTTAGGAAATTCTAATCTTAGACCTAGCGTCCACTAGGACGCGGAAGGTATGCGGAATCAAATACTCTTATTTCGGCATACCTTCCGCGACGAAACTATAATTTTTTTACCGTTATGAATTTATCATCGCACTGTCCTTGAACTTAACGCATGCATACCTAGTATTGTCCGCGTAAACAATCCGTAATGGTGCCGAATAAACGGCGACATATTCCAGACAACGCAGACTAGTTTAGGATTGCATCCGGAAGGATTTAAGAAATCCAGATCAAACATGCACGAGTTGGTTGTTAAATGAAATGCCAATTTCACACGTGTTTTTATTCGTTTTCATTAGATGAAGTTTCATCATGGACGTCGAATGTATACAGACTGCTTTACTATTGAATATTATCTTCCGATGAGGATGTCATACGTTAACAATTATAGACGTCGACGACGCCATATAGATGGTGGATTTGGCTATGTCTTACAATTGAAAGACGGCGTCAGTTCGGGCAATATAAAACTCTATGGATTGAAGACGTTTCAGAGAATAAAACTGCAGAAAACGTTATTATAAAATCATATTGGTTACGACATTTATCTGTGTCTTTCGTTTCACTATTGTTTCTAAGCTATATAAAACACATCGCAGATTTTATTCAAGAATAGTAGATCTACGATTATCGTTATTTTTCTGAATGCCCCTGTACTATGCATGTTTATATATGATATTCTGTAACCATGGAACATATTCAGACGAATTCACTTCATGTTCCTTTCCTCCAACCAACTTTGACTTGGAACCAACTATCTTTTTAACTCTACTTTGCAAAAAGCAAACATTAAATAAGTCAAATTCAAAGGCGTTGTAGTGTTGCGAGAATGAACAATTTCTGCGATGAGGTGGGAAATATTGAGGAAGAAAGTGCTGGTAATCAGCATATTCTCCATTTTCTTCAATTATTTCGACACTTTAACATTTACATGTATGCGTCAAATGACGCAACTTTTCTGGAAAGGATTTTGCTAGCTATCAAGCTAGTAATAATAATAATAATAATAATAATTAAAAAATGAATTCCGTATCATTTACTCTGTAGCCCAAAATGACTGATTCAGTGAATAATTTAATTTTTAAAAGATCGTGGGTGTTCCCCGTGAGTTCAGTGAGTATACTGAAACCGTTCTCATCGTCCTGAATTCGTGCCGAAACCCTTCCGTACCGTTAACCCGGATATTCCGTGCAATCAGCTGAGTGTCTGCTAGCTGTCCGCGTGACTGAAGTAGTCCGGGTCAATCGCGAAAGATTCTGGATATCGTGACGATGTCCTTACGACAACGCAGACAAGTTGCAGAAGATATAAGGACAATCATTTCCGCGTCGAAATTTTGCTCTTGATCAAAATTTCGACGCGGACAAAATTGGTGGTCCGGAAGGCTACGAATCATACGGAAGGTTTGGTGATAACATTAAGAAGGCATTAGGAACGTGCGGAAGGTCTGCAGAACATTACTTTTTCTGTCCGAATACATTCGGTGTATTGTCCGTGCCCTAGTGGACGCTAGGTCTTAGCTGCGAACATGTTTTGTAAAACGCACTTACGTAAAAAATTTGAACTTCCGTTCAAATCTACGAAAATAGTGTGCGTAATTTCGTTGATAAAACGGGGCCCAGATCACTGGTAGAAATAACAGAAAAACACTAAGAGAAATGAAGAAATAACTGTTTCAATCATAGGCCTACAATTGTTATGAATATACTGATTTGGTTATAAAGAGCAAAGCACTGATATAGGCCTATCCTTCTCTTACCAAATCTGGTTTTGACGTCCATTGTAGAAATAATTTGAGAAAACATTGAGAGAAAAGAAGAGGTTGTTGATTATCATCAATGTGTTATCATCAATGTGTCCCTTTTCCTCAGTGTTTTCTGTTCTTTTGGACTGGTACAGTTGGGTTTTTTTGGGGTGGGGGTGGGGATGGGTTATGTATGCACCAATACACTTGATTGATTCAAGATCTAAACGAATAAATGCTTAATAGGACAAGGATTTGATATAGTATCAATATTGCGTCGTGTGCCTTGATTTTTTTTTTATTATAGTCCAGTCACAATATAATGACACATGTTTACAAATTTTACAGTAATAAACAAAAGGTAATCCTTGTTAATTTTCAGTTCAGTATTGCATGCCTTGGTTCAAATCTTGAAGGTGTGAGGGACCTGCAAGATTCGAACCATCACATGCAAATTTACAGCAGTTATGACTTTGCTATTGCATTTTTGCAAGGGTAAATTTTGTAAATATGTGCCATAATATCGTTAATTAAAGGACTATAGGTATGTAAAGACCCGGTAATCAAAGATACATGTTCGTGTAAGATTAGCTTAATTTGATTAAAAAGGCGTTCTTATACAGTAGTACATGACACCAATTTCAACCCTCTTCCACCGCACGATTCTTATATCACGGCGGGGAATCACCTGACATAAAATTTTCGATATTTTCCAACTATTCTGTCAAAAGATGACCGATTTGTAAAGAAGAATTCAAGCAGAGAAAGCAGGAACACTCCATGACTTTGCTGAATGCCAAGGATAATCTTTGAAAAATCAGCTGATATGAAAGTTATTGACGACCAACCAAAACTTAATCTGGTCGTCAATAACGTTTTTATCACTTGATTTGTAAAAGAGATACCACCCATCTGATATCGGGCGTTTTACACTTTTTTCTGTTTCAAACCGATTTCAAATTGGTCAAGTATTTACAAAATCATTGACGATCTTCTGAAATTTAGTGTCACATGATTCCCCACCGATGTATATAATGCCCTTGTTTTGTTAATAATAGTTTATGTAGTGACCTCAGGGAAATCTGGCAATGAATATTTGATAAAAATAAATTCTTTTTATAAGTTACTATAAAAAAATAATGTGCTGTTACATTTGACCTTACAATGAATATTTGATGGAATTGAATGACCTATTTTGGATAATTTTGTCCTTGTTTTATGCGCCCCTACTAAGTTTGAATTCATAAAAAACCAAAATTTAACGGTAACTTTTTCCCATTCTTATTTTATTTGCACAAGTATAAATTAGAGATAATTTTGATGTAGGTCTCATACCCTGCCAGTCAATATTACAAAAATTACAGATCAAAGTAAAATGTTCATTTTTCTTAAACATGGAAAAAATTCAGTTGCAAAATCATAAACCTTATGTATAATCAAGTGCTTTTTTCTCAATTTTGTTTTTCATAGTTTTGTATTTAGCTTATTTATGTTACATACATATCTGTTGTAGCATACAAGCTGAAAAATGTCAGATATTATCATCTTCTGGGAAAAAATATGAGATTTACGGAGTTGGTGCTTCCCCTTTTCCCGCCTTTTTTGTAAAAGGGGGTCAATAACTAAAAAAATATATAAAATTCCAACATATCGGTAAAAATTGTTTTAAGTTTCATTTTACCTCCGTCTTATATCATAGAAATAATATATAACAATACTTTTTGTATTTTCAAAAGTGTCTATTATGGTTCCAGAACCCTTTTAACAACTTTGAGAGTTGGAGATTTTGGGTTAACACTTACTTTTTGTCAGATAGAAATATTCACAAGGAAAATGCACTTCAAAAGAACTAAGAGTAAAAGAAGAAACAACTGAACATCGACCAACAAACTTGCTTCAATGTTGGTATGTGTTCCTAAAAGTAAATTGCGCACTTCATCAGCTGATTTAAATACCTTTGACGCGTCATCCATAATGCTGATCAATGGTACTACTTGACATAAATAACGACCCAATTAACGAACCCACGCAAAAGTTCATCGTTCAATTAATTTGGAGAAGATTATTATTTTGCTGATAAGCCATCAATTTGTCTTTAGGGGTTCAGATTGGATTCATTATTTGAATTTACATCATTCCATCAATAAAGTACAGAAAAATCTTAATGACGTCAAAAAGAAGTCTAAAGAACCGTATGTATGGTAATGGCGCAATTTAAAGGCATACTTATAAAATTTAAACCAGTAAAGATATACCTTTCGCATCACACGCCCATGCATTCGTCTGACCATAACGTGTTGTTCAATCATGTGCATTTTTATGTAATTTAGAACTAGACAATCCACTTAACCCGTTCCCAAACGGAGAAATTTTAAGGTGGTTCAGTTTGAAAGCAGCGTTGCAAGACAAAACGAAAGTTGCTAAAGAAAGAAATTGTGTACAAAATAGCCCAGAAAATATTGAGGCAAAAGGAGAAACTGCTGGTTATCAGCAGTTTCTTTTGTCTCGATGATTTCCCAAGCCTTTTCTATTAGGGACGTCAAAACCAGGTCTTGTTTGGGAAAGGCTTAAAAATTTTTGGTGAAAAGGGCATTGGATGTAAGTTCAATATAAGTAAGACGAAGAGACATCTAGACTACCCCCTTGTTGTACTCCACGGCTCTTTCCTAGGTTATTCCCCCATCCAGCGACATAAGTGCTTTATATCAGCATGAAATAATATTTATCTTCTTGCAAGGTTGAATAAATGGGTATGTAATTGCAAATTTGCATTTCATGAACATTAGCAATCTGTTGTAATGTGCCGTGTCGCGCATTAAGGCGATTTTTTAGGCGATGCCCATAATAAATGGCATTCCTTATGGCCTTGAATAAAAAAGGGGGATTTTACCTTTTCTATGGCATAACCACAGATTCCTGCTATTTATCTTTCAAGAACTACCAACAAATCCACTCTGAGCCCTCGGCTTCAAACCCATTTAAGATTACGATACCCAACCAATGGTCGGAGACAAATTTTCAAGAGGAATTTCATTGTTAGGTATTGAACACGACAAGACTAGTCATATCTTCATCAAAAAATGATGTAATGTGGTAAGAAAGCCAAATATCCAGTGCTTCAGATAAAAGGAAATATGGCTTTTCAAAATACAAAATCTCCTTATTTGTTAATCTTGATTCCGATTGCGAGCTATTTGACACAATTTCTGCAGCAATAAATAGTCTGACCACCGGAAAAAATGTGGTACGGCCATCCGAGCCATTACATTATTTGGAACACCTCGGATAACAGCGAACCAATCAGTGTCGAGGAAAAAAAAGATTTTGATTGGCTGACACATAACAGGGAGGAATCCAATAGACAGAACAGGGCTGTATACAAATGATGGTTCCTAATAGCTCGAGCAATACCCGGTAGTCCAATCCGAACTAAACCATTATAATCGTTTTACTGAAACGAGTTTCATGGGTACCCACAACATAGGCTTTAGATTTGAAATAACATATCTAGAATTCATTTACCCCCTCTTATCTGTTACTTTGACATAGTTATCTAAATGAAGTTAATGAAATGGTATTTAAACTTTATATAATAACAGACATATAAGGAACAGCAATTACCTCGATTCTCTCAATGTTATATGCTGTATTATACAAATATCGCCGCTTTTCAACGAAAACCTCGTAACTGCAGTTGTCTGCAACTCCTTTTTAATAGGACTGGCCTACAATATCGCTATTTTGGAAAGGCTTTACTGTGACATTGGCTGACTTATTAAAGAAGGCCTGAACGGAGAGCATCATGTTTTTTTCAGAGTTGGTCATAAACCGTTTTCGAAAACACCTGTAATTTTATTGCAAAAGACGAAAATTGTAAATCCGCAATAATTTTATTTTGAGTTTAATAACTGAGTAGATTGACACAGAAAAGCAGAAAATAGCTCGATTTAACCCATTTGCACATTATGACGCCTTCTGACTTCCCGCAACATTAAGGCTTTTGAAAACCTTTTACAATATGAAGAAATTGCTTGTGACGAGCAATTTATTTATTTACCAAAACGTTTTCTGCTCAAATAGATCATAAAATGTAAACTTCTTTTCACATGTAATTGTTGTCGGCGGCATCTTGGAAAATGTCATAATTTTGCTGCCTCGTAATGGGAAAAAACAACGGGAGTAGAAACATGGCTCGATTTGAAGCGAAGAGTTCCACCCTGTTTAGATTGAGAGGCATCCGCTTTCGAAAATGGAAATCATCAGTTAGGAATGGCTATGAACGATTTTCAAATAACGCGGCATCATTGGTCACATCTGTGAAATAACTGACTAATCATTTAACCCTTTCCTCCCAAACGGCACTTTAAGTGTAATCAAAACTGAAAGTTGGTGTATGTGACAACATGGCTGTTGATAAAGATACAAGGATTAACTAACTGAAGAAATGTGATATGAAAATTATTTATCTAGAATGGGGTTTGATACATCTCAAATCTTCGAGTAAATTAATTTTCATATCATTTTTCTTCAGTTAGTTACTAAAACGTCAGAGTATTAATCAATTGATAATGATTAATATAAATTAAATTGCAATCAATACGTCAGAGGTACATATTCCCTGCCACAGCAAAAATCACGTGATGATGGTATGATCACATCACGTGAGTCAAGATGGCGGATTGTTTGGCATACCCGGGTGTTGTCGGGCTCACGAAATCAGCAGAATTCATACGAATGCGTGTGGCCGCGACGTAAAAATATTTTCACAATGTCGCGTCATTGAAATTAATTTTTATTTTAGTTCTCATCTAATAATCTTAAAACGTGATCAAAATTGTGTTTACATTTATGAATAGAAAAGGTTCAATTCATTAAAACCTTGATAAGTGAAGTTTGTGGTGTCAGAAATGTTATTCTGATTCAGGGTAGATAACTGCGAAGGATATTGGTTCTGAGACGTCTATTCCTGATAATTAATTTGTCTTTTCCTTGCAAATTCTGCATGTCGTATTGATATCAACTAAAACTTGAATAAATAGTGTGCAATTTAACTCTTCCCGTAGTGCGCCACGTGCTCTACACACAAAAAGTTGTTGATTTAATTTTGACTTTGTCGCGTTTAATCGATAGAATGTAATCACAAAATATAAAATGCAAAATATCGTTTCAAACGAGCTCTACGTTATTTTTATTTATACCAAAAAATCTGTGTCGAAAAGTGGCGGTTTAGAAGATCTGTTCAGTGTATTTCATTAATTTCTGAAAGTACCATCAAATCAAAACCCTTTCAGATTTCGCCGTTTTACAATTCTTTCTTAAAATATAAAAAGAAATGTACATGATAATGAATTCTGATCTATAAATGACATGACAAAAATGATGCAATAAAAGCAGATATTCATTTCTTGCATTATACCATATCTTCTGTTACGGTTAAATAATTTAATGAAAGAAGTGAACAAAAGTTGTTAAGTTTTTGCGCTAAAAGAATAATCATCTGTAGATATTGAGTTTCGCTTCTATTAAAAATCACATTTATGATGTGAAATTCAACATGAAATGCTTTTTGCATTAAAGTACTCCTTAGTATTGTTTACATGTCCTAAAAATCTTCATGTTCAATTTCAAATTAGAAATGTTTGATTTTTTTAATAGAAGCAAAACCGCACTAAGGATTACTTTTATGCAAAAGCATTTTCGGGAAAAATGCGTAGACAAATTTCTTTTGTTTATAGAAAAGGTTGTTTTTTTCTTTGAATTTTTGAAGCGATTGCATTGTCTAGATTGCATTTTGACTTGAAAACACCAAATACTGACTTCTCCTCTCAAATAGGAAGAAGTTGTACGATCTGGACAACGTAATAATTATCTATTCTATATTTCTAGTCTATAGTCAGGTATAAAAACAACGCCAACAGCAACAACTTCCTTTCCCATGCGAACCAAAATAAATTTTAGGGAGAAACACGTTTTTTTTAAATGTTCAGCCATGAAATATCATCGTGGACAAATCTCTATCGCATTAAAAATACACAAAAACGATGAATTAAGAGACACTTTGCTATGACTGTAGGGCTGAAAGTTAAATGATTCATATCCATTAAGTATTTGTAAGAGGACTGAATTTCGATATATGGTGTTGTACTGCTTTCATTAAGGATTTGGTATGAACATTAACTCGTAATAAAAAAATGTGTCTCGCCATGACAATAAAAATATAACGAGGTCGAGGGGAAAACTGGGGTTACCGGTTCCCAAGCGACTACTTATTAGACGGTTCCAACTAAAAAGGAGCTGCAGACGCGAAAAAGGGTGATTTGTAAGTAGGAAATGTGATTGTTCTAACAGATGTATTGTGACGGGAAACAAGGAATAAAGCGTTATCTCTAGTTTGTACTTTTCTTTCGATGCTTTGTCTGAACTATTCAATTCTAATTTGTCAAATCCAGGTCGTGTTTAGGAAAGGGTTAAATGTAGTTGCTCTTTTCTGAATGAATTGTGTTATTTTGATCATCCGTTGCTTTAAGGTCGTCTCTTAAATTTCGATTTTTTACTGATGCGACGTTGATATTTTATCTCAAATAAACGATTTAACCAGTCAACGATTTAATGCTTACGGGGGACGTTCAATTAATTCTGGAACATGGGTTATACAAGCCATAGTCATGTTGCAATTCAATTTTAAATTTCTTCAATCCTTCGAGGTACTCCTCTTTGACATCCACACACTTTTGAAAGGGGGGCCCTAAGGCCGTTTTCCTTTTCCAATGATATTTAGTACAAATAGATACATAAAGGGGACGTGTTTTGCCGAAAAGTCTGAATCGAACGGACCTTTGGTTTGGTGTATATTCTATATTGAATGTGGGTGGGGTAATTCTATTTAGCCGCTACCCAAGGTTCTTAGTCATCAATTTTCTATCTAAATGTAAATGTTTGGCGATTTTTTAAAAACATTATGTTTTGTATGTGAGCACAAGTTAAGATGACATGAAATTCATTTGCTTGCTTATGTAAAATATCAAAATATTTGGCATTTTATATAATTTTTCATTATTTTTATATTTTCATCGCCCAACTTTGGGGAAAACATCAACGCATTTTTATAAAGCGACATATTTGAATAATATTTTAGGTATAACTTGTTAATAGTTTGTGATTGCAGACTTATGATGGATTTTTGATAGCTAGTCAGAAAAATGATTTACGGACCCTTGAATGCACGAAAACCCATGACAAATTAAGGAATATATAACAAAATACATTCTTTTGCCCCCTCTTCATACAGAAAGGCAGAAATGTTTACTTAGCTTAAATTATAGCTGTCCTCACCAAATAGTACTAGAAATAAGCTACTGTGGTCAGTTTCGCCTGCTGCCCGTCCGTCTGTCTGTCTGCCAACCCATGATATTCAGGTTTACACTCTAGAATCCACAAATGATGTGTGATCTTCACCAAACTTTGTCAAAATGTGTATGGTTATAAGCCCTTATGTAAGATTGATTTTGGGCGGACTTGCTGCAGAAAGTACTGAGTTATATGCCATTGAATGTCAAAAAGTTTTATTTTTGACAATTTTTACATTATAAAATTTACAAATATAGCCCAATCAAATGCAAAACCAAGTGAAAATGTTTGCATTTATAATGTCTTTGGTGAGTGTGATTTTCATCCAGATCAAAAGAGCAAATTTTGAGTTATCCGCCCTTGAATTTGGCAAAATTGCATTTTTCGATGTTGTTTTTCCGTTAGCAAAGCTGGGAGATGAAAATATACAAAAAATTGAAAAAATACATACAATGCCAAATATTTCAATATCTATCTTAAGCAAGCAAATGGATTTTATGCCATTCAAACATGAGCTCATATACAAAATACGATGTTTTAAAAGATTTCGCCAATTACTTCTATTTAGATAGAAAATTTATGATTAAGAACCTTGGGTAGCGCCTAAATAGAATTACCCCTCCCACGTTCAATATACACCAAACCAAAGGTCCGTTCGTTTCAGACTTTTCGGCAAAACACGTCCCCTTTATGTATATATTTGTACTAAAATATCATTGGAAAATTTAGGTCCAAGGAAAGCGCCCCCCCCCCCCCCTTGAGATCCATTACTTATATGCCAATAAATGGGCCGTTTTTGGAACATCCCGCAGACACTGGTAAATTGCACTGCATATGGATCGGCCAGAGGCTTTTAAGTTATCATGGGGAAGACAGAAAAGCAACACGGGCTAAAGACAGACTATAGGGTAGGTTGAAATTTTTGTGTTGCATGTTTCTCTTTCAGGAAGTCTTTGAAAAGAGGATAACCATGGACAGATCCGTTGTTATAGATTAGGCACATGCCTCTTTAGCCGGTCCTAGACCTACTCTTTTCGTGATTCTCCTTTACTTTCGCCGACATACATTTTTGTATGAATGGCCGGCGATAGTGGTGCTTTTTGAAACAGTAATTTGAACAATAGACCCGTCACAATTGAAAATTACCTCATACAAAAATTTTGCCGCGCTTCTAATTGTTTGGCTATGACAGACCTTGCCTGATCTTTTCGCAACCATTGCTTGTTTATGACACGCCGTTGGCGCTCATAATAGTACATGTATGTTCAGTCATATGTATAAAGCTCAGAAAACCCACATGCTTTGCATATTTTGCATCATTTCAAAATATATTTTGTCACCTTTACACGGGTGGCACTCTGTCTTTTCGGCAGCAGATGGGGGGCCCAACGTGCACAAATCTGTCTGTGCCTCAACCCTTTCGTCAAAATCGTATAACATGTCCCCGATAAAAAACCAACTTTATTTGCTTTTTCTTGCACATTGAACCATGCGCCTTGTTCGGTCATGCTGGAATCTGCAGCATCATTAGCTTAGCTCTACCCGGGTTGCCTGGGAGAGGGGACATCATTCAGACCGGTTTTACCAATTCTAAGTTTTACTAACTTCCTAGAAACTGGCGCATGTTCAACGCTCGAATGCCCATTAATCTGATATGGTTCATTATATACATGCGATGCAGATATTTCAAAGCATATGCGACCTATAATGTAGACCCGTACATTCTACTTCAGTTCGTTTTCCATTTTGCATACAGTGAAATAGCCAGTGTATATGACTGGACCAACTTAAAAGTTCAATTACTTTTGAAAAGGTGGACGCATTTGTCTCAAATCCTGACCAAGTAAAGACAGAAATTTTCTCGTTAAGTAGCAGCAGGCTCCACTGGTTCTATATAACCATGGGGTATGATGGACCATTAGTACCACTTTTAATTGAACGCCCCTCGTATTCAAAACTTATTCTGTGCCAGAAACGACTTTAAAAACTATATAAACATAACAGTAGAGCGGATATGTGACAATTTTTAGTAGGAAAGTGTATTTGTGACAAAAGCATGAACGTTTGCATATACTTTGATGGATCCAAATCATCAACATTTAAAGGTTGTGTTACGTCAGATTTGCCTTCATAAGGGTGCAATTCATTCGTTACAACTACGGTCGAGTTAGTAAATTAACAATGTCTGTCATTTGGAATACATCAGACATTTCTAGATAGATTAATATTTTTCCAGATAGGTTTTAAATAGAATCATAATTATACCCAGGATGTAAGTCGTAGAACTACTTTCTGACTTGCAACACCACCAACCACCATCACCACCACCACCACCACCAACAACATCAACAACAACGACTACGACAAAACAACAACAACAAAAACAACAACAACAATAGCAGCAGCAGCAACAACAACAACAACAACAACAACAACAACAACAACTACTACTACTACTACTACTACTACAACAGCAACAACAACACATTTTTCTGTAACTTATGTCAAATGATAAATCGACAAAGATATTAAAATACATTGTGTGCAGTTCCACTAACTTCTTTATTTCGAATATTTACATTCTGCAAGTCCCGCAACTCGCCATGTGTATTCATTTGGATGACATAGGAAAATACCTCACGAAACGTATTTTTTGTCTAAAAAATAAGGCTTTTTAACATTTTCACAAACTCAAGGTATGATTGCAGTTAAGCAAACTATTTTGTGTATACCTGTTTACTACGCCCAGTGTAGTAATTTTGTCTTGTTCCACCGCTAAAACTCGTGCGGGGAAGCCCGGGGTCATAGTGCAAGAACTCCTGAGTCTCTCGACGAAACAATTTAAACGACTGCAGTCGTAAGGCAGAATGAGAATGTGATATAACAGTCATTGAATCGAGCTGCATCAAGACCATCTAGTCTTCGGCCCAGGTTTTATAACTATTCAGTTTACTTTTGACCCTTGTATCATGTGAGCAGAAGTGGCCAACTAAAAGTTTTGAAATGATCATGTGATCATCAAGAAATTACCACATGATCTATTTTCAATATATCAAAGAGAATGAACGAGCATTGCAGTTAATATTCTCATACATCAAAAAGAAACTTTAAGTTATTTATTCATTCTTGATTAATACGTAATGATTAATCGATGTGTAACAGTGATATTCTTGTTGGAAGCAAATTTTCCAAATTTGCTTCTCTTAGCAGCCATGCGTCTCTGCACTTTACCATTCTCTGCATACCACACAACATCTTCCGTTCTTCCTCACTATAAATAGTTCTATCGAAAGCAAAGATTAATGAATTAACAGTCATTCGAATATTCAATATGTAAGTCTGAAGTTATGTGTAGATATTGAATTGTGTGACTGAAAATGAAACATTCAATTAATCATGTCTCTGAGAGATGAAAAGATCCACGTAGTAATTTGCTTTATTATGGTTCAAAGAATTAGTCCAATGGCCTTCCTTGTAAATGGGTCAGTCGAGTTTACTGAACTATGAAATATATTCAGCTTACACAAACGATTAATATGCATGAAGTTGTGCTAAAAATAAATACAACTCCATCATGAAATCAAAGTATGCAAGGTATTCTGGATAATCAAAGTACTTAATCAAAATACTCTACGAATCAAAGTATTCAAGGTATTCAAATGGATAATCAAAGTACCTAATCGAACTACTCTATTTTGGCCCCGGTTTCTCGAAAAAACTTAAGTATGTTCTCAAATCTGAGCACAGTGCTCAAATTGCATGAAATCCACGTGAACTTCAATGGAATACCCTTCAACGTTGGAGAGTATCCCTTTGATGTTGAGCATGTTCTCATGAGAATATACTTAAGTTTTTTTTTTGAGAAACTGGGGCCTGGACAGGCCTACATTTTTGAAAAATTTGCTTCCAAACAGTACTGTCAGTACTTTGATTTTTCTTAGATGCCTTGAAGCTCGCATATCACGCTTGGAGCTAAAATCAGAAGAAGATCCCGACAGCAGTACCGCAGCTGAAGCCAGCTTCAACGCGGCTTGCAGGCCCAAGATTAATTTCACACCACAGTAGGCCATCTTTGATAATTTTCATAGATGCCAAACCAGGCTGCTCAACTATTCAGTCCTGGTGATACCACTGCTGAAGATTCCGTACACAGTAAAATACAGGAGCTTTTCAGCACGTTGCGCGAATCAGTGAGTAAAGGTACTCTTCCCCTTCATCTGAAATTACATGACTCACTCGCGCCTACAGGGATAAAATATCAAAGTGCTGTCAGCACTGTATATTGGGCATCACTGAGAAATTGATATTGTGACAAAAGGACAATATGCTGATTTGCAAAATTGCCCCATTCTCTATTGGATGTTTTTAAGCATTTTCTATGAAGCGAGTAAAAAGGCGTAATCGTTTTGAAAATGGTTAATTAATGTGTAGGCAAACGTGCATAGGTGATAAAAAAGTTGAATGTACACTCTCGAGGTGAATCCAAAATGTGAGGCTGTTTGGGAAGAATGAAAGGAAAATGTTACACTTTACCGGATTTTACATTAAATCAACATGTTGGATTATTTCTTATTCTTAGCTAATCAGAATAATACCAAGTACGGACCCATTGTAGAGGCTTAGCCTAACTGATCTCTGATCTGCAAACATATTTCGATTAAATAGAATGCACTTGTTCATTGGTCCGAATGATCAGTCTAAGAACAGTATATGAGGTTAAAATGTTAAAATTCTAGAAAACGGCAAATTTAAGATGATGATCTTACTTTGATCAAAATATTTTAAAATCACAGTGTCAAAACTCTATAGGCTAGCCTCTAACCATTCGTCCTTTTCCAAACAAGACAATGTTATGAAGCAAATAATATGAAACATACAAAGATAACCGGAATTTTCTCCTTGTCCCAATATTTTCTGTGCTTCATTGTACATGACATGATTTCATCTTTATCGTCACCCGTTTCGTCGTCTGCAACTCTTTCTAATTTGAAAAACTCTAAGATATTGTCGTTTGGAAGAGCCTTCAACACAAGAGTTGAAAAAAAAAAACCAAACAATAAAGATAAAGTGAATGCAGATTCCTTAACCCATTACAACACAACGACTCTTTTTGACTCCTCACAAGATAATGCCATGGGAAAACATTGTGGAAAATGAAGAAATTGCTTGTGAAAAGCAATTTCTTCATTTCCCACAATGTTTTCTACCCTAAAAGACCAAAACATTTTAAATGTCATGCACTTAAAATTGCCGTCTGCATCTTCTTTGAATTTGGACTAGTCCAAATTTTTGCCGTTTGGTAATGGGTTGACCAATTATCAGTCGCCGATTTCAAGCAAATAGATCGTTACATTGTTTGGTCTTTCTAGGAAGAAAATATTGTGGGAAATGAAGAACTTGCTTATCACAACCATTTCTTCATTTTCTACCATGTTGTCCGACATTCGTGCGTTTTACCCATTCCAATATTCTGACCCCTTTAGGTTCCCATGAAATATATGTGTTTGGAAGAATGTCGGACAAAATCCCCTTGGGACAAAATCCCCTCGGTCATTTTTGGCATAGGCGGACAAAATCCCCTCAGTAGAATTAATAGGGCGGACAAAATCCCCTCAATAGATATGCTAAGGCGGACAAAATCCCCTCAATGAATGTTTAGGGCGGACAAAATCCCCTAGGTAGAATTAATAGGGCGGACAAAATCCCCTCAGTAAAATTACTAGGGCGGACAAAATCCCCTCAGTAGGTAGAAAGAGTCACCGATGAAATCAATTTATTGATGCATGACAATAGAACTTATCAAATACGATCATGAACTATTTACGGCATGAATGACTAAGTTAAAATATTTGATAATCAAAATTGCTTGTTTTTCTCTGGGCGCACTGATACAAATAGGCATACATAACAAACAATGGTCTTGATTAGAGATGAAAATAAGAATATATAGGAAATGAATTTTAACAGAAAATTTTACTTCATTTGATAAGGAAAAATAAAAAAATAAACAACAGATTTATTTATTTTTGTTTTATATAAATACATGTATCACAAGTACATTACATATTTACACTATTTACAGAACATTTTCATCTTTTAACTTTTCGTTTACATCAAAATGCTTATCAGGAAAATCAGTAGATACAATTAGATACATTTCCTATAAATTACAAATAACTCAGAAACAAAACAATGCAATAGGCCTACATTTAACATCTTAAAAATGGATCCAGGGGATTTTGTCCGCCCAAATGATTCTACCGAGGGGATTTTGTCCGCCCTAGACATTTCATTGAGGGGATTTTGTCCGCCCAGTAAATTCTAACAAGGGGATTTTGTCCGCCCTAGTAATTCTATCGAGGGGATTTTGTCCGCCCTATACATTTCATTGAGGGGATTTCGTCCGCCTATGCAAAATATGACCGAGGGGACTTTGTCCTAAGGGGATTTTGTCCGGATACCAAGCGCACACATTGTATCTAGGGAATGGGTTAAGGGTACACAGTTGTAGTAGGTCATCCAGTGACCCAGTTAAACACCTGTTGACCAGTGCTTTCACTGGTAGGCTAAATGACCGTAGAAAAAATCAGAGCAGTGATATTTTAACTACATGGAATTTATCTTAGAGTTACACTTTTTTGCTTTCAAGCTCTTTACTCAACCAAAAATTCTAACAGGTAATCAATCTAAGCGAAAATTTCATCAAATGTAATTATTAACCCCCTCCTTATTTGTCGCAGAAGTGTAAAAGATGAAAAACGTTGAAGATAGTGAATGATAAAGGACGCTTCTGTGGTGTTTGAAATAACGTAGTCTGGCTTGAACACATAGCTCAGCGGGTTAGAGTTAGAATGTAGTGTCTGGAGTGATGTCTGGGGGGATCGAGAGTGAAAAACTGGTTATAATATATTGGGCTATGCCCAATATAACCAGTCCATTCTCAACACACTTGCTAGAAGCGGTCGTTACACAAAAATAGTCTTGAAATTTCTTTCTGAAACAGAAATGAGGATGAGCCTCTGAATGCAAAGCCAATTTTCATTACACTTTGTGTACACATTAAATATCTTCATGAAGAATATGCTGCATTGCTGGTAAAGGATATATTTGACAATTCCCAGCTCTCCAGGTCCTCACAGAGGAGCAACTCTAGCTTGACGATCAGTCTTTACATAATGTTCATAAAGTTCAGCATCGGTAACCACTTTCAAAACTCGCTTATGAGAAGCTCGTGACCTTTCTCGCGAGGCGGTCGATCATGGGGTGGTCGTTTTTGACGAAATAGACCCCCTAATTGGAATTGGGGGTATAAGTATCGCATTTGTGACTCAATTTGTCACGTTAAAAGGCTCTTTCTGAGAAGAGTGAAAAGCATCCGTCCTAGATAAATTGCAATTACGAGATTTTCGTTTAACCCTTTCCCGAAGGATAAAATTTTAGGGTGATCCACTTCAAAAACGGCCACGAATGACAAAATGAATGTTATTAAAGATGGGATTAGTGTAAAATATGGCACGGAAAATACATGTATTGAGGCAAAAGGAGAAACTGCTGGTTATCAGCAGTTTTTTCTTTTGTCTCAATGTTTTCCCAAGTCTATTCTATTAGGGACGTCAAAACCAGGTCTTGTTTGGGAAAGGGTTAAAAGCGACGAATTGTTAAACAGTCACATCTGGTTATCCTCTGTTGATTCTTGTCTGTTTTTCATGTTTTGAGTTTAGTGATTTCTTGGGAGGTCCTTTTAGTGGAGTGACTTTCGCTTAAAAAGTGGCCTATTTCATGGGGTAGGTGGTCACAAAAGTACCACATTTTCTAACCTATACCAAAATGTTTGTCATATCCTGAAGTTTATAAAACGGTCAATAACAAGTCTTGGATGTTGGTACGAGCTGAGAAATCCAAGATGGCGTCCAAGATGGCCGCCAGAATTGAAAACAAGGGGTTGTTGTATATGATTGCCTGTACTGATATAATGTATATGTATACATCATACAAACTAGGTTCAATATCATATACTAGGTTTGAACTTTCTCGTGATACATTTTACAATGGTCATAATGTCAAGGTCAAGGTCAAATTCAAGGTCAAATGTGAAAAATCGTGAAAAAATGCGTCATCTACCAGTTTTCTTTTCTTATTACTCAAAAGTTTGCATAAAAAGCCAGGAATGTTATATACCAAAATAAACTACAATATATAGGCTTTAATAATTTAACATATAAGGTTAAGATATCTTGTGTTTCCATGGAGATATTAAAGATGGCGTCTATAGACCCCTAGTGAAAAATAATGGAAAACTGTATTTTACCATTTTTCCCATAATTTTGATATACATAATGGTCATTAAAATTAATGTCAAAGTGTTACTTTAATTTTTTATATTAGCACAATGTTCATATTCTAGATAAAACTGTCATGTAAGACTAGAAAATATTCTTATTTGTTACAAAATCCAAGATGGCGTCCAATATGGCCGCCACAATGAAAACCAAATGGGCTGTCTTATACGATTGGTTGTACTGTCTTAATGTATATCTGTATATCAAATAAAGCAGATTTTATTTCATGCAGTGTGTTTGATCTTTTTTTAAGATAGATTTTTAAAATGCTTTCAATGTCGAGGTCAAGGTCAAATTCAAGATCAGATGTGAAAAATAGTGAATTTGTCTGTTATTTTACGTATTTTTTGTTATTGTACACAAACTCTTGAATACAAAGCTATATACTAAAATAAACAATGATGTATGAACTTCAATAACTTGATATTAAAATTTGGGTGTGTTGCATTGTCATGGAGATTTTAAAATGATGTGTACATACACTTGTGGGATACCTTGAGAGAATAATAAAAAAAATCTTTGTTTTTATCATGTTTCAAATTTGATTTGTGTTATGGTAATTTAAATAATGTCAAAGTCGTTCATCTTTATATTCTAAATTGGCACAAAACTCATTTTCTATACAAAGCCATCTGAAGTATCACCATAATATAATCTGATATAGAATTGAATATGCCATGCAAAATGATAAAAAAAAACCCATCTAAATTTAGGTTGACGGTAGCCTTTTGAGTTGTGAAATGTCAGAATTCGACAACAGAAAATATGTAGAATAAAATAAGTGCTTTAAATACAGTATATATGCAATTTAGTTCTTCATTTAAAAAAAATGAGACACAGTTCATTTCAACAAAAATCAAAAAGACGATACTTCTTTAGTGGCTATATCACACAATACACTGTATAGAACAATTTTGCCGTCCTAACCAATTTAGGCATTTATTTTCTAAATTCATTAGAATCACATGTCCCATTTTAAGATTTATGAGACCACCAGTTATGATGGAATTTTTCTTTTTGTAATATATCATGACATCCTACTAAAATCTGAATTAGTGATAATTATCAAGTTTTGTATATACATACACACTGGTTATTTGAGAGAAGCTACATGAACAGTTAGTGCAATCAAAGATCTTAGGCAATGGTATACCCATTAGGTTTTGTGTACATTGATGTTCATATATCTATTCTATCACAAACAAAGTCACTGAGAAGTTCTGGAGGAGTAACTGGTAGACTCATGAGTTATGGAGCTGATTGATCTGTCTTACTGTCCATCATTTATAACAACTTTTGTGGGTCTGACAGCTGCTACATTGCAGGATGGCATCCTCTCCAGACCCTCAAGTGATACTTGCATTGTAGCATATACAGCAAAATTATGTCATTTGCTGGCAGAATTTTAGGGTTTAATTTTTTGTACCTTTTGTATTCAAAGTTTGTTCAAAGAACTACAAATACTGATACCATATAAAATACCAACACATTTTATTAACACTTCCCTTACTATTGTATGTAAGTTGTTGATAGTTCCAAGTTTTGTAATGTTCTTGATAGCCACAAGGCCTCTCTCTCCTTATTCGGTAAATATGTGTATCAGGAGTTTTAGCACATGACCTGTATATGGACTAACCAAGACTACTTTGGCCACAGTCTGGCAACCAATGTAGTCAGTAGGAAGTTTCATTCAAGTACCAAACATCTGCTTCTTCTTGATTGGAGTAAGGTTCTTGAATGTATTGTGATTTCAGATGGTGAAATAATGCATAGACAAAGGAAAAGCTTCTATGATCCTTTACTAAATAGTAAAGTGGCAGCAATCGGATCCATAAAACCAAAATTGAAATGCAAGATTAAAAAGATTGGTATCAGTTTGTAAGAGATAAACAGCTTAAGAAGGTACCACTGGAAACAGGGAAGAGTTATATCATTGGAAAATGCACAAGTACCACTTAGCTTGTTTGATGAGATTCGCGAAATGGCAACAAACAAGAACGTGAGACTTGTTTGATAAACTCTAATTGCATCATGATGAAATTGTGTGTTGGTTGACCTATCATCTTAGGTGAGATGGCAGTCGCTGATGTATACTCCTCAAAAAAAGTTAAGGACCACACATTCAAAGTGCAATATTTTGTGATTCCTTATATGACTCTATTCATGATTTGTTGCATGATAACTGGTACCCTTACTTCATAATCAGTTAATCAGCTGATTGGAAAATTAATCGAATTTAAAACTGTAAGAGAAAATGACATAACACTACCCTTTAAAATGCTTGTTTTTGCATGTAGTGGGTAGAATAGCAACTTTCAGGAAAAGCCCCTTTCCTCAGAATTTTCATTTGAAAAATCACAGGTATGACCAGTTTGACTATCTTGAACCTCTATTAACTCAATGCAAGAAAAGTAGAAGTTGTAAAATAACTTCTGGTACCCTGTATGAGGGATTTACATTATGCCTCTACCATCGCCCGTTTGAGAGCTTCCAGCATCACTTACGGAACATTGTGAGTAGAGATCCTTTCTGTAATGATGCCCCATACATTTTCAACAGGATTCACGTGAGGAGAGTGTACTGTCCATTGCATAAGTTACATTTTTCTCTCTCTTAAAAACTCGGTTGCAAATGTAACCATGTATGGACAGTCGTTATCGTCCTCTAAAATGAATTTAGGAACAATAGCACCATCGAATGGATAAGATTATCTGAGGAGAACATCACCTCTTAATCGATCACCGGACAGTGATCTGTTAGGATGGATACAAAGTTCCGTAGAACCATCTAAACATACCCACCCCACTCAAGCACAAATGGCACATTTCACCTATCGTCTTTTACACCATAAAAATCTTTAAAACGCCAATTTTTCTAAGGAAACACTACGACTTTTCCGATGTTGGTATTCTGCCACAATTTTCTCCGGTCGCATTCAAAAATAGACCTCAAATCCGCAAGGTGAAAGATTGCATTATGGACGTTGAAAGTCAATGCAAAATCGTCCGGTCAGTGCGGCTAAAGTGGGGCTCACCGGAAACCTCCATGTGCATAATTTATGAGCTCAGATGTGCTTTTTTGTTTTTTGAACATAAACAGCTTGTACTGTTAGTCTCAAGTGTAATTTGATGGACGATAACGCTCGTCTTCACAGGTCTAGCTTTGTTCTCAAAAAAGAAAAACCCAACTTATTGAAAGGTTAGCATGCTTTCTTTACATAAAAGTCGTTTAACATGTGTGGGACTGTCACCACAGAAGAATTCCTTCCCATAATGTCCACACAGACATACCAGAATCTTTCAAACGGGTCCCGATAGATGCATTGTCTAGATCCATTCATGCCGGAACCGGAAGTTGATTTCAAGCGTCTGTTCACATTTCATTGATGTGATGGATGCATAAGATGGCCACGCAGGTTATGCATCTGAATTTTCAGAGGAAAATATTGAGAAACAAGGATCTTTTCTATAAAATGCTACCCCACCCACTACAAGTAAAATCAAGCGTTTTGAGGGGTAGTGCACTCTCAAGTTCTCCTACAATTTTAGTTTCGGCAATTTTTACATTTTTCCGATGAATTGTTATGGAGGAAAGATTGCCATTCATTATGCAGTAATTCATTAATAATTTTATTAAAAGAATCGTAGAATATTTTATTTCAAATATGTGGTCCTTAACTTTTTTTGATGAGTATATTATAGTCTCTTGCATCACCACTCCAACCTATATTCTGTGATCCTAACAATATGTTCTAGACTAACATTAAATGCAATAGTGGAAGAGTAAATGCCGTTAATGTCATCTTCGATCTCATTTTGAGAACAGAATCTAAACTCAAGCCAAGAGCTTGAAAACCTGTAATTGATGGTAGCAAATAAACAAACAAATGTGACAGTCATATATCCAAAAAAAGTTCTTGACCAGCTTTACTTAGACCTTAAGGTCATCTCAACAGGCTTTAAACAAAATAATACTGCAAGTAAGCTCTAACTCTGGTGCCAGATTATTAATCCATGTTCATCAGTAGTGGATTTGATTAAAATATTGTACAAGTCAATTGTTATTTTGTACAATACATGTTTATCCCAAGTACTCTTATTTAGTCCAGATACAGACATCTTTTATACTCCTGCTACATCATTTTGCACCAGTTTACCGAACTAGGAGTCTGAGCACTTTTATTTCAAAACCAGACGATAACATCAATTTAAAATGCCAAACCCAAGCTTAAAAGGAGATTTCTTAAGTTTTCATGATATGTCGATTTAGTGATTTACACAACTTTACATCTTTTTAATTTAACCCTGTTTATAAAATGTTTTTCCTTTTATTATTGTTTGAATTTAACTCAAAGTTGTTATGATTCTTTGTGCAATACCTGTATAACTCTAAATTAGGTTATTTCATTTCAACCAATTTTGACCAGCATTTTTATGTCACCTGACCGAAGGTCATGGTGACATATTGCCACCATTTTTTGTCCGTCGTCGTGCGCTGTGCGTCATCTGTCGCGTGTTAACTTTTAACATTTTCGACTTCTTCTTGAGAAGCATTGGACGGATTTCAAACATATTTGGCAGGAAGTATCCCCAGAAGCAGCCTCAGATTTGTACAAATAATGGAGTTATCTCACCTTGGGGCCCCATAAGGGGACAAAAAGTGTAAATAGGGTGCATTTTAAAAATCTTCTTCTCATGAACCGGCTGTTGGATTGGATTCACATTTGGTATTTAGAATCTTTAGGGCAAGGACTACAAAGTTTGTACAAAAGAAAACAATATGTCAAGAATTGGCACTGCTGAGGTGTTGGGGGTGGGGGCGTGTTATTAGTGTATTAGTGTTATTTCGAACTATTGGATATATTTTAACCGAACTTGGTAGAATGCAATCTTAAAAGGAAGTAGCTTCAGAGTTACCTCCCCTTGGGACCCTATAATGGGCCACTAAGGGGGTAGCCTAAACATGGTACATCTTAAAAATTCTTCTTCTTGTGAACCGGCCGATGGATTGGATTCATATTTGATTTTTAGTCTTTGGACTATAAAGTGTGTACAAGAAAATAAAATCTGTTTAAAAATGGCCATGCTGTGTATATCTTTCAATATACTTGTGAGCATGATATTATAAGTATACTTTATCAGTAAATACTCTTCTGCTCAATTGATTCAGGTGACCCAAAAGGCCCTTTGTACCTCTTGTTGATTATCTTTGAGTTTTAAAGGAGTACTATACATGTATGTGCAACAGACATAAATGGCGATTAAAGAATCTTGCTACTATGTATTGTCACATGAGTCTTTCCATGAACGATCATTCAAGTATGTGTTTTAAACAGGTTAACTGTTCAACTATGACTACTCATAAACCGGGTAGTTTGAGTTTATTGGGGCTTTACGCCGTTTTCAACTTCCAGGGTCATATCGCGGCGGCTGGAGCGCCTAACCGTGGGTTCCTGGTATTTCTCGCACCAGTACAACCACAATATCCAAACCGAGCCTCCAGCTGCTCTCTCACATAGATGATTCACATCCATTGGTGAGAGACAAATGACTTTTGTCAAATGTCAGAATGGATACTGGCCGAGCCGGGGTTCGAACTCGAGACCCCTGGATTGACAGACTCCGACGTAACCGACTGAGCTATCCGGGCTCGGCATAAACTGGGTAGTAAAATATTGAATAAAAGTGACGAGTACTGTTGTTTTGTAATAACTTTTCAAGCTGTTATAGTTAAAATACGAATATACTCCGTACTTAACATATAACATTTTATTGTAATGACCATATCGCAAATTAAATATGAAACATGGTTTAACCCTTTCCAAAATGACAAAATTTAAGGGTGATCCACTTCAAAAACTGCAACAAATGACTAAATAGAAGATATTAAAAATAGAATTTGTGTAAAATATGGCATAGAAAATATTGAGACAAAAGGAGAAACTGCTGGTTATCAGCAGTTTCTTCTTTTGTTTCAATGTTTTCCCAAGCATTTTCTATTAGGGACGTCAAAACCAGGTCTTGTTTGGGAAAGGGTTAATCAATATGGTTTTCAATTATTTTCACAAGGTGATTAGACACCACCATGAAAATATCCATGGCTACATGACATATCCAAATCATTAATGTAGCCATGCTAGGATGTCTGAGGTAAAAGAAAACGTATGCAAGAAATTACCAGGGGCGCCATGGTCTAGAGGTAAGACGCGGGCTTTGGAATCGAAGGGTCCTGGGTTCAAATTCCGCCGGTGCTGCAGGAATTTTTTTGAGAAAAAGAGTTACCCCACGTTGCTCCTCTTCACACAGGTATATAAATGGGTACACAGGAAAGTTGAAACCAAAATTGCTGTGGCTGCCAAAGGCGACAATTAATAACAGCCGACTTGAGACTCAGTGGTCCTGGGTTGAAGTATAAAGTCGGTTGAGTGCGTTTCTCAGTTCGTAAAACAGACTTTAAACCAAACTTTTACATATGGAATGGTCATCATGCGTATCATATGTTGCTAGATTATTTCTGTCAAAGGAAATTTCAAATGAAGTTCATTTAGTCCTTATAGATCAAATCTGTATATAATTGACTGACCAACCTTTTATATTTATAGTGATACATATGGGAAACTGGACCTTGATAGATAGTGAAAAATTTGGTATATTCCTTTCTTTTGGCCCCAGATAATTCAATGCGCCACATAACAATGCATACTCTGACTGTGTCCATGTTGTTCTGGTCCCTGGCATTGACCCTTTTAACATTTAATCATAAAAGCCTGTATATTGTTGTTTATTGTAGTATATAACATTTCATATCTTTTGCGCAAGATTTTCTGTGAAAACAAAAGAATATGTGAAATTACAGATTTATTTCACATTTGACCTTAAATTTCACCTTGACCTTGAAACCATTTAAAATGTTTTTTTTTTATTTTAAAATGTATCATTAAAATGATCAAACATACTGCATGAAATAATTCTAGATTATTTGATATACAGATATACATTAAGTCAGAACAAACAATCATATATGATAGCCCATTTAGTTTTCATTGTGGCGGCCATATTGGATGCCATCTTGGATTTTAAAACAAATAAGAATATTTTCTAGTCTTACATGCCAGCTTTATCTAGAATATGAATATTGTACTAATATGAAAAATACAAATAACACTTTGACATTAATTTTAATGATCATTATGTATATCAAAATTGGGAGAAACTGGTAAAATACAGTTTTCCATTATTTTTCACTAGGGGTCTGTAGACGCCATCTTGAATATCTCCATGGAAACACAAGATATCTTAACCTTTATGTTAAATTATTAAAGCCTATATATTGTAGTTTATTTTGATATATAACAGTCCTGGCTTTTCATGCAAACTTTTGAGTAATAAGAAAAGAGAACTGGTAGATGACGCATTTTTTCACTATTTTTCACATTTGACCTTGAATTTGACCTTGACCTTGACATTGTGACCATTGTAAAATGTATCATGAAAAAGTTCAAACATAGTATATGATATTAAACCAAGTTTGTATGATGTATAGATATACATTATATCAGTACAGGCAATCATATACAACAACCCCTTGTTTTCAATTCTGGTGACCATCTGGGACGCCATCTTGGATTTCTCAGCTCGTACCAACATCCAAGACTTGGTATTTACCGTTTGACAAACTTCAGGATATGATAAACATTTTGGTATAGGTTAGAAAATATGGTACTTTTGTGACCACCCCACCTTCAACCAAGCCTTGAAAGTCACCCTACTATTTTAAATGTGATAGGTCTTATTTCATAACTAAGTTTACTCAAAAATATATTTCTTGTGCGAAATTAAAAAATAATTTGCGTTTTTCCTAGGCTGAATAAAGAAACAATAAATCAGAACTGTTTCCGTCAATGTCTACAATCTACATACCATCAAGATGTAAACGCATTGGTAAATTTTGTATCACATATCAACATCATTTTCCCTATGCTTTATTCTGGTGATATTTGACATGTTGAAGATGATACTGGAAACCTTCCGTCATATGCAAACGTTTTTATGCCCGTATCAAAACATCGGGGCCATATTACTGTCCGTCTGTCGGTCCAATCGTCTGTCCAAAACCTTAAAGCTGGCTTTTTCGAGGAAATGCGTGTTTCACAAACACGTCTTGTTTTTTTTTGCTCACCTGAGCAACATGCTCAATGTGAGCTTTTCTGATCACCCTGTGTCCGGCGTGCGTCGTGCGTCGGAAGTCGTCAACAATTTCTTTAAACATCTCCTCATTAACCACTGGGTCAATCCTAACCAAACTTGGCAGGCATGTTCCCTTGTTGACCCTTTTCTAAACGTGTTTGCAAATTTGATTTGTCAAATACTGTTGGCGTGGCTAGGTGGGGCTTATCAGACTTAGCGAGATTGTTATATAGTTCTTAAAGAATCTCCTTAACCATTGAGTCAATTTTTACAAAACTTTGTATAAATGTTCCTTGGGTGACCCTTTTCAAAACTTGTTTTCAAATTTTTGATTTGTCAAAAATGTGGGCCTGGCAAGGCGGGACTTATCAGACTTAGTGAAATCGTTAAATATCTTTTTTTAAAATCAAATGTTGATCCAATTTGTATCAATCTTTACTGGAATATTTCTTGAGTTACTGTCTTCACTACTTGTTGATGAATTTTTGATTTTTCAAAAATGTGGGCCTGGCAGGGCGGGGCTTATCAGACTTAGAGAAATCGTTAAATATTTTTTTTTAAATCAAATATTGATCCAATTTGTATCAATCTTGGCTGTAATATTTCTTGAGTTACTGTCTTCACTGCTTGTTGATGAATTTTTGATTTTTCAAAAATGAGGGCATGACAGGGCGGGGCTTATCAGACTTAGAGAAATCGTTAAGTAATTCTTCAAAAATCTTCTCCTCCTTAACAAATGAGTCAATTTTTACCAAACTTGGCAGAAATGTTTCCTGGGTAACCTTTTTTCAAAGATATTTTCAAATTTTTGATTCGTCAAAAAATGTGGGCGTGGCAGGGCGGGGCTTATCAGACTTAAGAGAAATCATGAAAAAAATCTTTAGATATCAGCCATTGGTCAAATTTGATCCAAACTTGGCAGATCTGTATCTTGAGTGACTGTTTTCAATGTGTGTTAATGAATTCTTGATTTGTCAAAAAATGTAGGCTTGGCATGGCGGGGCTTATCAGACTTGGAGAAATAATTAAACAATTCTCTGAAAATTTTCTTCTCCTTAATCGTTGGACCAAATTATACCAAATTATCCATGAATGTTCCTTGGGTACCCTTTTTAATTTTTTTTTTACAAATTTCTGATTCGTCAAAAATGTGGACATGGCAGGGTGGGACTTATTCGACTAGGCGAAATGATAAGACAATTCTTAAAAAATCAACTGTTGGGCCAATTTGAATCTGGGATGTTGTTTGAGTGAGTCTTTTAAACAATATGCCGTTTTCTCCTTTCTCCGTTCACCTAAGCCTAAAACTGTTCAATGCATGTTTAATTTAATTTTTGGACGCCAGTTTTTTGCTATTTCTTATTGAATTAACATCTGACAGACATGATCATCACAAAATATCAAACAAGACAAACAGTAAAAGTAGTTTTGGGGCAATGTTTACTACCCCAAGATGTGAGTGTCATGGCCGGTTTCTCGTTCATCCGTTAATTTGAATTTCAGATTCAAAATCTTCAATTTCACCTTTAAAATTCCTTTGTAATTGTTTTGATTGCTTATTCCAACCAATTTCTGTAGTTAAAGAAAAGATTTCAACTCATGGAGTATCATATTTATTGATCTATCTTGTTTTCAAAATGACCCCTTATTGATAAGTACGATTTTACCCAAAATAAAGGAATCCAGTAACAAAACATAGATTACAAATTCATTTCATTAATATTTGGGCCTTTTTTCGTCTTGTTTGACTTAAAATAATCAAGTCTTCAAAATAGAATACAATCCATATTTGAAAAAGTCTCATATGCAAAAAACCGGAGATGAACGGATTAATGAGAAACACCGGAGAAGTGAGAAAGGGGGATAATATTGAATGTGACAGTGAATTTTTGATTTGTTAAAATGTTTTAGTGCGGCAGAGTAGGGCTTATCAGACTTAAGAAAATCATAAAGAAATTCTTCAACAATCAACCATGGGGCAAATTTAAACCAAGTATAGCAAAATGGTCTTTTAGTTACTCATTTCAAACACTTGGTTCGAAATTTTTGGTAGGTTAATAAATGTTGATGAGGCGGGGGGGGGGTTATTATATTAAGCGTATTAAGGCTTGTTATGCATCATTCTGATGTTTCTAAATTTAATTGTAGAAGTTTAATCTTGATTATAAAAATCAAACTGGAACAGCACACGATATTCAATATTAAAGATGTATGCAAATGCTTCTACATACAATAACTGATAAGACATATTCACATATATATTTGTTTAAAACTTATCGTACACAATCAAATACACGAAGAACTCAGGTGAGCGATGCATTGTTGTTCTATTCATAGTCTGAAAGTAGTTCTACGACTTGCATCTAAGGTATGATTCGACAGAATTGTCCGTGGTGTTCCAAATGTACTAACATGATTCTGAAACTCCATTTTGGATCAGTTTAGGAATTTTGGGAAAAATTGTGTTTCATTTTTGTTCTATAAAGACGCTAAAAGACATATATACTCATATCTCTGCGATGTTTTTCTTCTTTTTTTAGACCGGGAAGTTTAATATTCGTATTCGCAAAAAAACGGCACCGAGTAGGGTTGAGCATAGTTTGTTTGTTGAGAACTTTGATTTGTATCAGTTATTTCCCTTTATTAGGACACCGCCACTATTTTCGAAACATCTACCATCACGATGGCCGATTTCTGGTGAGATTTTCACTATTCTCTCTGTGACCATTGTCTATGAAGTCAGTGCTGTCTCGAGTCGCTCTAAGCATATCTTTTACCCATTACTAGACGGTAAAATGTTAGACTGATCCAAATTCAAAGATGATATAGACAACGATTTCAAGTTAATTCAATTAATTTCTTTTTTAAAGTGGAAAACACTTGTGGAAAATAAAGAAATTGCTTGTGGTAAGCAATTTCTCATTTTACATAACGTTTTCCAAAGCCTCAAAGGAGCTCGTGCTAGGCTGTCGAAAATGCAAATAGCACAAACATTACAAACCAGAAATAACGTATAAATTTACCAGCCTGAAGGGGTAAATCATTTATGTCCAGCGATAGCAGGCATCGAGCTCTATTGTGTATTCAAATCCGAGTCAATGAATAAAGTTCGTCCTATTTTGATTGTCCTTGTTTTTGTTTTTTTAACGGTTACATGTGCCAAACCTTCAAACAGCAATTTCGTCAGAGGTTCGTCATCTTTGCTCTTCGAGATTCAACACACCGTACAACCGGCTGCCTCGAAGACAGACGAAAGTCAACGAAGACAGATTCGGCGTCTGATATCAGGTGCACGGTAGGTCAAATTAATTTACTTTTGTACATAACAACGAAAGGATCTGTGGTTTTCTATAGTTGATACAAAATCGTGTTTGCAATTGTTAAGTGCTTCTACAAAATAAACCTTTCTACGTATCCCTCGCAAATAAGGTCACAGTCATTTATTATTTTGGAGGTTTCCAACAAAAATTTACGAAATTTAAATTCTTGCTCGAATACTTCGCATATTCATCAACATTTGCCAGTTGAACTTGAACAGGAATAAAGTTTAATCATTCAACGATATATCTTCCAAATTCGAAGCCGTATTTCCAAACAATCGGTGACTCTCGTCTGTCTTCGACGCAGTCGGTTGTACGGTGTGTTAATACCGCGGAGGTGTATCTCGTTGACCTTGACTTGTTTTGAAATGAAAATAGAATCTGTAAACACGTTTGTGAAGGATTGATCTATAGCAAAGGAAAGGTGGTTATTCGCCGTGATTGAGGTTTTTAGGCATTGCAAATTGTTTTTCCACGTAGAAATACGAGTTCCCGAATAGTTCGGAAGCATAAAAAATTTAACATGAGCCCCTTTAATCTTCATATATATAACACGGGTACCAATCCCTCTCCTTCATTGCAAAATGCTATAAGTGAAATCTCTGAAGAGAGACTTCCGGCTTTGAAGAAAGGGGACCCATTAATTGACCCGGCAGAGTGACATTAACTGTTCACAAAAGTGGAAAAGTTTATTGTCCAGTTTAGATTGGAATCGGTCCGTAGTTAATTTACGTAAAAGCGTGCACTGTATCCGTTATACAACATTGTGCCGCCATGGGAAAATAAGATTTTATCTTATCTACTCAAATTAAAGTGTTAAGCTACCGTGGTCTGTTTGGATCGAAATTTTCTGTAAAGCTAATCATTAAAATATGCGTTATCTCCAAAAAATGAAAATATTTAGATACAGTTCACATCTTGGTCATACCCTACAGATGGCACAGGCTGACCAGGATCGGCATTCTTGCATATTCAGTTAACCAATTACCATTTTAAGATGACTCGACAAATGTATGCACGTGCAAATACTGTTAAGTCGTTGAATAATATGATTTATAGCTGTAAATAGCGAAGCA
Organism: Fragum sueziense; assembly: GCA_963680895.1. NCBI lineage: Eukaryota > Metazoa > Mollusca > Bivalvia > Cardiida > Cardiidae > Fragum > Fragum sueziense. Next base: position 15,706,876 of record OY804602.1, on the reverse strand, counting down.
TGCGAAGTGTTCGGCAAATCACGAGGGGTTCCGGCACACCTATCACCCCTGGACGATAAGTCTGTTGACCTTTCCGCTTGGTCTGCTCTGCCGGGTCAAATCTCGCCGTCAATATATACATTCAATCAGATATCAATTGACATTTTCTTGCTCCCCGTTCCGAGTCGTAGCATTGTAATACTAGGGCTTTTTTCATCCAGCTTCATTGGAACCCGCATCGATGAAGCAAGCGATGTTGAAGCTACCATTTGGCGTAGCAGTAGTTTAGGAGTCATTTAGATGCAATTGAAATTGCCAAAAGAAAAATTATAAAAATATCATAACTGGCCATTATAAATCATAAACCTTTGTTCTTCGTCCTTGTCTAAATTCCTAGAAACATGGAATCATAACAAGATTAAATTATTTTGTTGTCAAAATAAAGTCCGATGTGCGACAGACTACATTTGTAAGGTAAAATCTGCAGAGCGGAGCCCGGAAGATTTTGCCTTACATGTAGTTCAGCGCACAGAAGGGTTTCATTTGGACAGTAATACCTCTTATCCTGTTATCATTTCCATTATAAATTAAAACAACAGATAATATAACTATTGGTGCATTTTCAAGACGTTATTCTTAGGAAATTCTGTCATAATCCGATTTTTTTTGTGTAAGGAAACGTATTGTCTGATATGAATATTTATGAGCTACTATCCAAATATTATGCAAATTAATGAGCTTAACAATGACGCCAAATGAAACGAGCAGTTAAAATCACACCCGTTTTCACATTCTTTAAACGCTGCATGGTAGGGGCTATGGTGAAAAATAGTAGTAATATAGGAAAAGCATTGCTTACTTTCAGTGCTGCCGTTACTTTGATTTGAGACGTAATACATGACGCAATAATTATAATGTAAACCTTAACCAATTACCACACAATGACTCTTTTTGACTTCCCACAAAATAATGACAAAGGAAAACATTGTGGAAAATGAAGAAATTGCTTGTGACAAATCGGAATGCTCACATTTGAATATGCTTTGAAGGTCAATTACTACCTTTAATTTAATTTTCATAGCGTACAAGTAGTTAAAAACAACATTTTTCACGATTCCCTCATTGTTTTCCACCCAAAAAGCCTTAACAATTAAGAATTCCTTTCACTTGAAATTGTCGTCTGCAGAATCTTTCAATTTGGACCGCCCTAAAATTTTGTTGTTTGGTAATTGGTTAACCTTGTCATAGAAAGACGGACGTTTACATCAGATAGATGGCACATGATCTAAAAATATTCTATGCAACCTGATTTTTAACGAAAGACGATGAAGATAAAGGGCAGATCCAGGATTTTTTATCAAGGGGGATACCGGGGGGTGTCCATGCCAAAATGAGGACTTAACATGTTTTATATGGCTAACATTATAAGCGAATGGTTAAAATTTGGTAGGTAAAACAAATTGGAATGCTCACATTTGAATATGCTTTAAAGGTCAATTACTACCTTTAATTTAATTTTCATAGCGTACAAGTAGTTAAAAACAACATTTTTCACGATTCCTGTTTAAAATTTACCTCTCCGGTCAATTAGAAAGAACATGTAGACAACTGACATATTCAAAAACCGACTAGAGTGATTGTTATTTATAGATTATTCCTCTTTGTCAACATGAGGCGTCATTGGAGTATTACCAGTTGGTAGTAAATTAAGCTGGAAAAACCAAGTAGAACATATCCTCATAAAGTGCAATTCTCTTTTATACCTACTTCTCAGAATAAAAGGTTATCTCAATTTACACTCCCGAAAGCTTTTCTACAATGCATATATTTTACCGTATCTTGACTACTGCTGTACACTTTGGGGTATTTGCAATGCATCACTTTTAAATACAATATACACATTTCAAAAAAGAGCTGCTCGTATTATACTTGACAAAAGTTTAGATACTCCTAGCAGTGACATGTTTCGGGAACTAAATAGTATGAAATTTCAAGATAGAATAATTTATAAAAAAGCAGTATTCATCTACAAATCTCTTAATAAAGAATTTCCAGATTACATGACACAAATGTTCAAGTAATCAGACAATACTAAACTACATGGTCACTTGGTCAACAAACTCTAATTATTCCTAAAACCAAGGATTGAGTTCTATAGAAACTCCCTTGCATACTCAGGTCCTAAATTGTGGAATCAAATTCCACTTTATGACAGGATCGCAGATGACTTGAAAACGTTTAAATCTGCATTCCTGACATAAATACTGTTATTATTATTTGAACTCGAAAAATATCAAATATGCTGATCAAGATCTCTTCAAAACGGTAGAATTCAATAAAGGAGTTATTGAGAAAGGAAAAAAAGAATAAGGAACGATTTTCGCAGGATCGTGAGCTAAAAATGATTTCTGATGGGAAATCCCTCAACAACGTTTGCCGGGTACCATTCTAATATTTTGTTTATCAATCATGAATCGGACATTTTTTTCGTAACAGTGTTAGCGAAAAATTATTATTTTCAAGCGAGATATTAGTCGATCATAGATAATGCAGGCGGGAACTAAAACTACGAAACATTGCGCATATTCAACATGCAACATTGATTCCAGATACGGAGACAGACCAGAAACGTTTTTTCTTGAGATTCCTCAGCAACTTAAAATGACATTTCAGAATTTTTTGTCATAAATTTTATTTTTATCTGAACGAGCATATTTCCTTATGAAAATTCTGAAAATTTCAAGCCAAAATATAGCGCCGTTTACGAGAAATATATTTTGGGGTTAAAATTGAACAAATTGTTGTGGACAACAGTTCGGATTTATATGCAATTTATCGATTATGTCTCAACTTTAAATGCGTGTTTCTCGCTTATTGGGAACAACTTAAAAAAAAACTAATAGTATTTATACTCATTATAATAACCAATCTTGGCATCAAGACATACTTTAAAAAAATGAAATTGGAATGAAATGTCCCTTTAACAAGAAAAAACATCGAAAAGTCTGAAAGTAATGTAGCTATGATCATGAAACTTCGAGGGTAAATAGATCTAACCAAGGAGAAGTGCAACGTACAAGGAGCATAACTCTACCTTGCTTATTTTGTGAGTTATTGTCCTTTGTTGTAGTGAAAGCCTGCGGGGGCATCAAATCACATTCAGCGACAAATTCTAGTTTTTTTTTCTAGATTAATCCTTTCCAAAACAAGACAGGTTTTGACGTCCCCAACAGAAGCCTGGTTATTTCATAGTTACCGATCTTAAAAAGTACACGACAGTACAGCAACCTCCTCAACTTTGAATTATAATGTTTCTCAACAAATGATTACGACAATCCAGCTTTTATATTTTAGATCTATTTTTAGACCAGTGAGGCGTGACGATGACGTATTTGTTTACACGAGAAAACCGAATCCTATTATCAAAAACTTTTATGCCCCGCTTTCGTTCATTTCACCCTGTCTGACGTTATCTAAGCAGGGCAAAAGAAGTGACGTCATCATAAGCGTTGTATCTCAAATTGATGCGCTTTAAGAAAATTTGTCATACATTTTTCACGTATGTCCAGCACTAGCAACTAGGACCGCCATTCAACGTTTTCCAATGTTACAGACAAGCTTCATGGCCACAAAAAAGGAATTTGTCCATTCATACTACAGCTGACGCTCAAGGCCACTGACGTTATAGACGTCATTACTTTCTCTAGCCTGACGTCCAACAAGGTTCTTTTTGCGTTCTTTTACTGGTGATAAAACAAGTCAAACGTAGATTATTCTGTGTGGTTCTTTGAGTAAGTGGAGGGTGGCAGTCTTAATGAAATATCCCAACGTTACGTCGTTGTAAGACGGCTACAGCAACAGGTTGGCTAAGTTCATTACAGTGCCTTTGTACCGTTTGGTTGCGATTAACGCAAATGAGTTATGTGTAACTGTTGCCATTAATTCCTGTTAGTGGGGAGCTTATCCGAAAATACTTCACTTTGTGATACAAGCACCAAATTAGGCACAAATGTTCCTCAGAGTATACTTTTTTCAAAACAAATGGTATCCACGATGAAAAACCAATATGGCGGCCATATTTCCAAGATGACCGCCATCTCTAGAGGTAAAAAATCAGAAAAAATACTTCATTTGGAGACACGAGCACCAAATTTGGCACAAATGTTCCCCAGAATATCCTTTTTTCAAAACATATGATATCCATCATGAAAAACCAACATGACTACCCATTTACAAGATGGCCGCCATCCCTATATGTAAAGAAAACCAGGAAAACCCTTCTTTTTGACGAAACAAGCACCAAATCTAGCACACATGTTCATAAAGGTTCGCTTTTTTCAAAATATATGGTATCCACCATAAAAATCCAACATGGCTGCCATTTTTCAGGATGGCCGCCATATTCATAGAAGAAAAAAATCTGAAAAAAAATCATTATCTTTGAGATACAATCACCAAATTTGGCACAGATGTTTCGTAGAGTGAACTGTTTTCAAAAAGCAAGATATCCATAGTGAAATCATCATTGTGGCCATTTCCCAAGATGGCCGCCATTTCTTGAAATATTGGAAAATGCTTCACTTTGTGATATAAGCACCAAATGGCACACATGTTCCTCATAGTATACCATTTTCAAAAATAATGGTATCCACCAAGATGAAACAACCTCATGGCTGTAATTATCCAAGATGCCTGCCATCTCTGTAGATCACATATGGGTCAAAATAATTTCCTGTTACAAGCACCAATTCTTTTCAAGTTTTTGTGGATTAGGTATTCTTTACGAAATATGATATCATACATTTGGGCTTAAAATTGTTACTATTCTCCAAAAATGGCTACAGTCTCTGTGGATAATCTGCATTTTTTTTTGTACAATTTGCAATGTTTCTGTGAAAAAAAAAAAAACATGTTTAACCCGACTGATAATATTCGGAAAGAAGTTATAAAATAGCTTTGGTTTTATTAGCCTTGATTAAAAGAAATGCGGTAGCCATATTTTTGTCATAACGTGGTAAAGACTATGACAATTTATGGCAAATTTGTCCTTGTGCCCAATAAAAAAATAATTTCCAAATTTGACGCATTAACTAGGATTCACTTTTAAGCGAACAGTTGTGTCAGTATTGCTATTTTTGTAAAATTGTCTTGATCAAAATTTTCGCCGTGGTGTGTTTAAAATCTATGTGGCGGCAACTTAAAAAACGTTCCTTTAATTTGTAATTGACGATTAAATACAAGTAAAGCCACAATTATGTATCAACAACTTTTGGAATATTAAGCTGCAACTTAGTGTCATTGAGATCATTTTGTAGATCTTTCAAATATTTGAACCTGTAAGAATTCTATACAGTTATCAGCAGCTGTGGTAGTCTAACGTGGCAGATACCATGTATATACATAGAAGAAAATATCATATAAGAAACACTTGTGCGAAATGGGGGTTGGCGTGACAAAATCAAAGACCACTATTTGAACTTTTGTAAATCAGCTTTATTTGAAATCGACAAGTGTTTTGAATTTTCATGTCGATACCATGCATTTCGAAGAATGTATGTTCTAAGGATTATTTGTGAATAAATTGCAAAGTATACAGTAATGAATATTTTGTGAATGAACATTTTTAAAAAGTGAAAGATTTGTCTAACATTTCTAAAAGGCCCGAAACTGTTCTACATAAAATTTTAAGCTTTATTAATTCCATATGAAGTGACAACGAAGAATGTTGTTTATTTTCTTTTTTAAAAGATATGGAAAAGTATATCTATCTATCATCATTTGATGTTTATTCTTTCAGAATCATATTAAGGCCATTATATACATAATAAAAAAAGTTTAGCAACAAAATTTAAATATCTGTAGTAACCAAAATAGTTTTGTTTTAACATAGTATCAAACATTTACACAATAGATTATAGCTAGAGAACACAAACAAATGAATTTTATACCGCCATCGCGTGCGTCTCGCATTCCAGGTGCGCATTTCCGGTTTTCATGTCTGCCATGGTTATCATGTGTATAAAGCATAATTCCAGAAAACATTTAGGTGTGAACATGATTGTCTTTGCCCAGCATAAAAAAGGCCACTAAAAAGAATTTTCTGCAACGCTGTGGGACTACGCCATGGACTTACGTTAGAAGGACGTTACATCGCTAATGTGTTCCTACGTGGCAGAACCGGCGATAAAGATGTCTTTTTGAATTTTGCGTATCTCATAGCATAAGTAATAATTTGAGGATGCTATGTGAGCCAATTTGTGTGGTTTGAGATAGTCCCGGTCAAGGACGTCGTAGAAAAATGCCACGAGAAGATGACCGTCATAATTTCGTAACGTCACGGCAAAGATGTTCCATATCAACACCAAAACTTCCGAGTGGCTTCCACAAGAATTACAACATAGAGTATCTACACTTACCATCCGTGATCGTCTCCACAGATGAACGGTTACTAGACGTTGACCACACGTTGTAATTTCCCTGACGCTACACCATGAACGCACCATACTTGACTGGTAGAGAGTCCTGAATGCTTAAAGCCAAATTAAGCGTATACAACATTGATGTACTCCCATTATCATCCCTTTCTTTCTGGTTTGTCACCCATAGAGCACATACGGTGTATTTACGGAAGACGTGTGCGTGATCAATCTGACGCGAATGACGTTCAATCTCTTGATAAAGTAGTGAATGTTGATAGTGTGTACAAACAATTTAAGTGGATTAGAAAACGTTTCACTACTGTTCTTGCTCGAAAATGGCCGCACAGTCGATACCGAATTCTATTGTGACTTTCTATTTTGACCCCTCACCTACGTCAAGACAATGTTTCTAACAGAATATTTAACGTTACCACAAAGCGATATTTGAATGTTGTGCGTAAATGCATATGCTAAAATGTATATAACGGTTGTGAAATAAATATCACAGAAAATACATGTTTTCAATTAACAAAGTCAGTGTTGCTAAACTTTTTTACATGGTATATTGTCTACAGAATAAAGAATCATAAAAATCATTAAATAATAATATTATGCAACATGTTAATGGTAGTGTGATATGAAAATTTACCCATTTTCGAATTGAAATTATTAATATTTTGATGATACGTAAACAAATAAGTTATTTCCTTTATATTGCAGAAACGATTTATGTTTTATATTTCATAGTTTGTAGTTTATGATTTGTCATTTGCCGTTTGCCTACTACTTGAAAAAAAAATATGTCTTTAATTTTATACTAGGACAACCATTTTGGTGGGAAGCAAACTTTTGACGATGACAAAGTTTGTTACGAGATTGCTTCTTGATGTTTCAATTAAAATTTAAGTAAGATTGCAATACTAACACTGGTTATATTTAATTATAGTTTAATACATGTATAGACGATAATCGAAATGGTCACCATATAGGTCAATTGAAAGTACAGCTGTTTTGTCTTCACCTACAAGGATAGTATTCCATGAATAGGGCTGGGCTGTCAACATGCAGAAGCTTTTATGCACATTGCAAAAGACAAAATGGTACACATCTAGTTACAATCCTCTAAAAACACAAACATAACCAAAAGCAAAAACATAGCTGACATAACCCAAACTAAATGTTACATCTGCTTTGAAAATGTTACCGAAGTCAGGTTATACATGATTTATTTTAAAGAAATATGTTGTTTATGTTAAAGTAAGGCGAATTGAAAACAAGATTATCTATATGCAAAATGAAGCCATTTTGAAAAAATGGAAGCAAATTCCGATACCACACTTATGATAACATATTTTACAAACTACATCTACTCCATAAAAAATGTTTGTGTAAAAAATCTGGTTTTTACACTGAAAGTGAATTTTACGCATATTGAAATCTATATAGATGGCAGCCACCTTTGAAAATGACAGCCATGTTGTTGTGTTTTCACGGTGGATACCATTATTTTTGAAAATGGTATACTCTGAGGAACATGTGTGCCAAATTTGGTGCTTACATCACACAAAGAAGCATTTTCAAATATTTTGAGTAATAGAAATGGCGGCCATCTTGGGAAATGGACACAATGTTGATTTCACTATGGATATCTTGCATTTTGAAAACGGTTCACTCTAAGAAACATATGTGGCAGATTTTGTGATTGTATCTCAAAGATAATGATTTTTTTTCCAGATTTTTTCTTCTATGAAGATGGCGGCCATCCTGGAAAATGGCAGCCATGTTGGATTTTTATGGTGGATACCATATATTTTGAAAATAGTGAACCTTTATGAACATGTGTGCTAGATTTGGTGCTTGTGTCTTCAAAAAGAAGAGTTTTCCTGGTTTTCTTTACATATAGGGATGGCGGCCATCTTAGAAATTGGCAGCCATGTTGGTTTTTCATGGTAGATACCATATGTTTTGAAAAGAGGATATTCTGGAAAACATTTGTGCCAAATGTGGTGCTCGTGTCTCCAAATGAAGTATTTTTTCTGATTTTTTTACCTCTAGATATTGGTTTTTCATCGTGGATACCATTTGTTTTAAAAAGAGTATATTCTGAGGAACATTTGTGCCAAATTTGGTGCTTGTATCACAAAGTGAAGTATTCTGCCACTTTTTGGACTTAAGCTCCCCCACTATGTCCAAATAATGACGCTGCAGTCGCTGTAAAAGTCTCGCTGATGACGTCATTGGTATCAACCTTGCACATCCTCTCCAACCACAAGTCCTACTGTCAGCTAATGACACGTACAATGTGATTTGTCCGGACATCAATTCAAAGTCTCCTGGTTCAATATCGATCTGTCCATACCCACTGACACCTTGCCTGTCGATGCTTAACGTCATTGGCGTTAGGTCGGAGGACCTTGATGCAAGGTGTGTGGAGCCTGTTCCAGGCAGTCTGGTCACTAACGGTATAACCTGTGACGTCCTGGAGGAGTTGCACTAATTTCCTATCAGACAGAAATCTATCACGTCGTCAGGACGTCTTTGTGAAACGATCCTCTCTGAACGTCGTTTTTCACGTGCTAAACCTTTTTTGGACAGTATACGAGGGGTGATCCAAAAGTTCGTAAACTGGGTTTATAAAATTTCAGTAGTGTTGACTACCAAAACAAAACTTGCACAGTTTTTAAATGTAACATATATATAATAAATGTGGAAACTTTCAATTGTGTCCATAAAACAGTTATTGCCCAGTGACAAATTTTAGAGACAGACCATGCGCGGAGCGGGGGCGCAAGAACGTCAAAAGCGACGTCAATTTAATGCGATTATGAAACCTTCTGTTCAAAGTGCCTATTTACTATCATACAATTCTGTGTCAGATGTGTCAGCTGAAAATGTTATCATACAATTATCTGCGTCGTGCCTTTCGGAACTCGTAAATCAAAGAAACGATTTTACTCAATATAAACGCTTTATCTCAGATTTGCCTTTACTTAGGACGCATATTTCACAAAATGCACCATTACATGGAGTGTAAGATGTAAACAAGGACATGAATTTAACCCTTTCCCAAATGACAAAATGTTATGATTGTCCACTTTAGAGGATGCTGCAGATAACAAAATTGGTGTTTATAAAGATAGGATTACTGTACAATAATACCAAGAAAATATTGAGGCAAAAGTAGAAACTGCTGGTTCTCATTAGTTTCTTGTTTTGAATCAATGTTTTTCCTAGACCTTTTCTATTAGGGGCGTCATAACCAGATCTTGTTTGGGTAAGGGCTAATAGCTCAATTGATAAGGCATCATACTTAAACTCATTAATTATATGTATAATCTTTTAGAACTTCCTCATAAATATCTAGATCTATATTAGCTACGCCCTCTGTTCTACCTTACAAATGTAGTCAGTCAGACGTAAACCCCCAAACTTGTTATCATTTCATTTATCATTAATTATTTTCTTTTTAGTGTTATTAAAGCGAACTTTCTAGGAATTTTATAACGTATTAGACATGGTCTGCCGAGTAATGCGAAAGGTTGACCAAGAATCGAAAGTGCTCATTCTGTGGATTTTGTTTATCGAAAATGTTTTCCAATTGAACTCGTTTTCAAAATGCGACATGTTTTTGATCTTTACTTAGCCTGACCTGTTCCATAAATTTATTTACATCCCAAATTGTCTATTTCAGTTTTACGGGCCACTCATAATTAGCACAATACAGTCACACGTGAATGACCTATATGTATATCTTACAAAAGAGCCGTACAGCATTTGAGATTACATTGTATTCGTAATTTCAATAGTTTCATGTGGCTAAATGCTGACGGATCGACATCATGCTGAAAGTTACTATATGTCTACAACGGGTTAATATGAATCGTAACCAGAATGCTGGAGCAATAATAATATGGACCAGGATTGCTTCGAATTAAACGCCATGTGATTCTTCATCAACATGTTGTCGAAAATAAAGACACAAACAATCCAAGTTTAATGCAGGTTAAATATATTTGTTCAAACAAACTCTAACTCCGGTAACAATTCCAATATCAGAACGAGGCCATATTACTAATTGTTCTGTAACATAAGAATACATCCTCGACCACCCCGTCCATTCCAGGTGTACGACGTTGTTGGTGTTGTTGCTGTTGATGTTGTAGGTGTTGATGTAGACTGTGTTGTAACTGCTGGTGAGGATGTTGGTGTTGTTGAAGCTGTTGGTGTTGAAGTAGATGCTGTTGGTGTCGAAGCTATTGGTGTTGAAGTAGATGCTGTTGGTGTCGAAGCTGTTGGTGTTGTAGTAGATGTTTTTGGTGTCGAAGCTGTTGGTGCTGAAGTAGATGTTGATGTTGTAGTAGATGTTGTTGGTGTCGAAGCTGTTGGTGTTGTAGTAGATGTTGTTGGTGTTGTAGTAGATGTTGTTGGTGTCGAAGCTTTTGGTGCTGAAGTAGATGTTGTTGTTGTAGTAGATGTTGTTGGTGTCGAAGCTGTTGGTGTTGTAGTAGATGTTGTTGGTGTCGAAGCTGTTGGTGCTGAAGTAGATGTTGTTGTTGTAGTAGATGTTGTTGGTGTCGAAGCTGTTGGTGTTGTAGTAGATGTTGTTGGTGTCGAAGCTGTTGGTGCTGAAGTAGATGTTGATGTTGTAGTAGATGTTGTTGGTGTCGAAGCTGTTGGTGTTGTAGTAGATGTTGTTGGTGTTGTAGTAGATGTTGTTGGTGTCGAAGCTGTTGGTGCTGAAGTAGATGTTGATGTTGTAGTAGATGCTGTTGGTGTCGAAGCTGTTGGTGTTGAAGTAGATGTTGGTGTTGACGTTGTTGGTGTTTGTGTCGTAGTTGTTGGTGTAGTAGCCGTTGATGTAGTAGGCGTTGGTGTTGTTGTTGTTGTGGTTGATGTTGGTGTTGTGGTTGATGTTGGTGTTGTGGTTGATGTTGGTGTTGTTGTTGTTGGTGATGTTGTAGCCGTTGTAACCGTGAGTGTTGTAGCTGTTGATGTAGCAGGCGTTGAAATAGTTGTTGCTGTCGGTGTTGTTGGTGTTCTTGCTGTCGGTGTTGTGGATGTTGATGTTGTTGGTGTTGGTGGTGTAGCAGTTGATGTTGATCCCGTAGTAGATATTAAACACTCTGCAATATATAAGTGCTATTTATATAAACTGAGCTTAATGCTTAAAGTCAAGTTGTGGTCTGTACCCGACGTCATATAAAGTATTTTGATCACGCTCAGAGACAATGTAAAATCACGGAAAACGTGAAATTTATCACAATATCACAATATTATTCCTCAGGGAATAATATCGATCTTATCAAGGTGACTGATTTTTTTTATCTTTTGTGATCTGATTGATATATCTCACTTTATGTTCATTTTCTAAATAGAGGATCTGGTTCATCTGCTTAGACGGATCCTTTACTTTTCTCTTATATTAGTTTTATGGATTCTTTTTAGCTTGACATGTCTAGTTGGTAGTAAATCTAAATATCCTTAGATTATAGTTGCATTATTAAGCTCGGATTTCTTTTTTCACGAAACTGCTTTTGGTGAGCTGTTGTTATTCCAATGTGTCCGTCGTATGTCGTTCATCGTCCATTAAACTTTTACTTGTATGCACTCGAAATGCCACATTATTTGTGCTATCAACCGAAACACTAGTCAGAACTATTATCTGGATAAAATCATGGGCTAGTTCGAAGATGGTCATCTGTCATAAAAAATTAACAACTGTATTAAATATTAGAAGAGTCTTGCTTGCATTCTAGAGGACACTTTTTTCCCAACCAACCTGGAAATTAGTCTGATTGATTGTCTTGGTTAATTAATGTATGAGTTGGAAAGTGGGTCATATATGGTCATAAAGTAGGTCACGGGGTAAAATCTTAGAAAAAAGTGTGCATCCTAGATAGAGAGCAAAATTTTCGCTCTGTCAACCTTTAATTTGTCAAATTGTCATAAAATCTAGATAGAGTTGAAAGTTCACCTGGGGCCGTAAACTAGGTCGAAATTAAGACCAATTGTGTGCACTTGGTACCGGCATCAATTTCTCAATGATTGAACCCAATGCCACACAATCACTCCTTTTTACCCCCTACATGATACAGGCCTTGGAAATCATTGTGGAAAATCAAGAAATTGCTTGTGAAATGCATTTTTAGCTCCACTAGCCTTTCAGGCCATCGGGCTATTGTCATGGCGTTGTGTCCGTCGTGCGTGCGTGTGTGCGTCCGGTCGTCAACTTTTTCTTTAAAAATCTTCTTCTCAGAAACTACTGGATGGATTTCAATCAAACTTTACAGGAATGATCCTTGGGTGACCCTCTCTCAGATTCCTCGAAATAATTTTGATTGAATTTTAGAGTCTAGAGTTATCTGCCCTTGAATATCAAAATGGCCGTTTTGGTTTTGTTCACTCTAGCAACAACAAATATTGACCAATCAATAAAAAACTTGGACAGAATGTTGGTGACTGGTAGATCTTGCATGAGTGTATATTTCAGCTTGATTGGAATTTCACTGCCTGAGTTATGAGCTTATTTATATGGCATAAACTCAGCTAGGTAATTAGTAAAGTGTGAAATGGGTGGAAGGGTTACTGCTTGCAGTATGAGGTAGGGCAATTGTCCTACACTCCAGATAAATATACTGCAAGCAGTAACCCTTCCACCCATTTCACACTTTACTCATTACTTTAAGCAGGTCTAAATGGGAGCTTGCAGATGACCAACAATTTCATGTGAATAGAATTTTACAATTTTTGGTCTTTTGGGGTAGAAATAATTTTATAAAATGCAGAAATTGCTTGTCACAAGCATTTTCTACATTGTTTTAAAACTCAAAGCCTTTATCTTGAAAGTAAATTAAGAAGGAGGGTTTTCATTCCTAGTATCATCCAAAGCTGGAATTTTATCCCCTTTCCCAAATGTCATCTAGTTTTACTTTATTTGCTTCAAGTACTACAATTACGGCAGAAGCTGGTAAGAACATAGAATATAAAGGAGTAACTGATCAATAAATTAAGATCAGGAAAACTTTCATTGCTAGTATCATCACCTAAGCTGGAATTTTAGCCCGTTCCTTTAACCCTTTTCCAAATGGCAAACATTTAGTTTCATTTTTTTCTCTAACAAGTTTTGAACAATCTAGTAAAAACTGGATTAAATATTTACAAATTTCCAGGCCTGTGGAGCGACTCAAGACCTTCAGGTCTTTCTAGTTTTTCATTTCCACATAAAATCAGCAAAATACTTGTTACTTCATTCATTTGAAATTGTCTTCTGCAACATCTTTTGATTTGAACTAGTCTTAAATTTTGCAGTCTAGGAAAGGGTTAAAACCATTTTATCGTAATCTTACCATGCCACACACTTCCTTTTGGAACCTGCCAACCAGCTGCTTGGAATATCGGCACCAAGAGTTGCACGACGGCTGTGACGGCATCGGGATGTACGCCCGCGTCAAACACGGCGACGTAGGTGACGTCAATCTTCGTGCTTCCCCCTATTTGTCTGTAGAAAATGATAAAACATTTGAGCCGGGATCTGGAAGAACGTCCCTTGTAGCATTTTCACAAATTGAGTTTCAAGATCAGTCTGTTGTCAAATGTAGTCAAATGTGCATCCATGCTGCTCTTTTTAAGTCACTACAGGTCACGAAGAAGCTATTAGAGAACAACATGGATCCTGATCAGACTGTGCGTATGCACGGGCTGATCTGGATCTATGTTGGGCTCAAAAGCCTTAAGGGACGTTTTTCCAGATCCTGGCTCATTTGTAAACGAACTGTGAAACTGTCCAATTTCACATAGTGCAAAAGAACGTTTTGAATATACGTTATGTCACTTTTTTGTTTCTTCTATGACAGAATCTTTCGATGGGTTTTGGAATAGGGTGACATAAGGATAATATTTGATCAAGAACTGGGTCATCAGGTCAAATATACGCAAACGTGATATGTTTTCTAGAAGGTACATATTTCGCTCAAATGCATGGATACTTTGTCATGGTGTGTGTCTTTTGCATATTTAAAACGGATTAAAAGAAATAGCCCAATAGTTTAATTAGCAAAACTTTTGTCTGTAAGCGTTTAGAAACATGTTACATTAGGGAATGTCGTGCTTTTTGTTCAATAGCAATGTATTTTCTGCTAAAATAGACTGGGTTTACGGTTATATTTTGATAAACGTTCGTTTTTTTTTTGTTTTTTTTTTTTTTTATAAAATCACGTAACTACTGCTTGAATTAAAAGAGGGTTCGAATCCAATCAGTCACCATGTATTACATTTCATTGTTTAAAAACATTAAAATCAGTCTAGAAACATTCAAATCGGTCTCAAAACGATCGATCAATCACTAGAGTTCATTGATTTGAGACGGGATCTGGAAAAAGGGTCCCTTAAGCATTCGAGACAATGATATTTCTAGAGCAGCATGTGCTCATTTGAATTTTGATTTGAAACCATACTGCACTATAACGATTGATACAGGTCATGAAGAAGCTAATGGTGATCAACGTGGTTCTTGATCAGACTGCGTCTATATGGAACCATGTTAGGCTCAAAAGCATCAAAGGACCTTGCTCATTGCTACTCGTGTTTTAGTCGCATTATACAATTGCTGGTTTTCTTTAGATATCATTACATTTTATTGTATACTCACGTGAACTCAAATGAATCAAAATACAAGACATCAGCGTCCAGGATTGAAAAAGCTGCAAAAAGCTGAAAATAAAAGATAATTATGTATTCATTTTCAATTTATCTGTATCAGTTAAATATAAGATAGGTAATCCAAAATAATTTGATTCTGGACAATTTTTAAGTTGACATCCTATAGATATGAATGTTAACCATTTCCCAATAAGACCTCTTTTTGACGTACTTGATAGAATTAGATTATGAAAACATTGAGACAAAAGAAGAAAATGCTGATAATCAGCATTTTCTCCTTTTGCTTCAATATTTGATATGCTAAATTAAACAACAATTCTATTTATTTTTCAATTATTTTTTGCTGTTTGCTTCAGCTTTCAAATCGGACCATTTTGGAAACTGTATCCAGCCACTATTTTATGTAAATCTATTTTGATTGGAAATCTGTTTTACAACTCTGATGTTATAAATGAATAATGAATGTACTGTTGTTGTTGGGTTTTATCCGGAATCTGTAATCCAGCTATGGTATTAGGGCAAATGTAAAATATACAAAGGCAGATAATCCACTAAAATTGATATGATAAGGGGAGGTACATCTGTAAAGCATTATTTTCAAGCCAGGAACGAATATTGTGTATATATCGCTCACGTCATAACCTATCACCGGGGCTTCTAGACTCTATCCAAATCAAATTACATGAAGCAAATCTTAACTTATTTTATGCTACTGAATTATATTACTTAAAAATATTAGGAAGAATTATGATATTTATTTTAGATTGTCATCCATAAAAGAACAAGCATTTTGCTAATGACAAACTGTTATTTGATATACATGTATATGATACCAGTACGTATATTGTAGGGTTAATTCACGTTGTGTAGGTCCTTAACATTCGCAGAGGCCCAAGAAATACGTTAGCGCCCGAGTGCGAAGCACGAGGTCGTTTTCGTATTTTGCGGGCCTCTGCGAATGTTAACGACCGAAAAACGTGAATTGATGCTATTATTGCATAAAAAGCATAAACATTCCAAAGACTACTTTCCCCAAATCCCTTGATATGTGCGAAAAATGAACCGAGGTGAAATAAAAAAAAATGTCGGCCATTGTTGTTTTGTTCTGGTAAATCTTCCGAGATTATTTTTTGTGATGCATGACGTCGGTAAAACGACGTTACGTCATAATTTGGTGACAATGGCGAACGTCACCTATTTAACGTAAGACGTTGAGAATTTTGCGGGAAAAGAGACATAAATATTTTGAAGGGTCAAATCGAGGATATTTTAGTGCAAAGCTGGTCCGATATTGCTCGAGAATTTCCCGATTAACGACCGGTTTTTCACGATATCAGTCCGGTTTGTTCTCGTTATTTAATGCTGATTACCTAGAAATAATTAGGAATCTATCACTAAAAGTGATAAAGAATATCCCCGCTCATACATTTGTAGGGACGTATTAAGCAAACAAGCATTTTTTCCAAGGGGACGTAATACACTATAGCCTTTTCCCCAAAATGCGCCTAGCACATTCATAGGTTCAAATGAATACATCAAAACTGACGGAACTGTAGGCGCTGTTGTGCGGACAAACATTTTTATTTAAACAAGGCCCATAACTCAAAAGTTCTTGATGGAATCTTCGAAACGTACAGCCGACCGACCGCAAGTCTGACTCAAGTAAAAAAAATAAAAATAAAAATAAAATATAATTACGAGTGAGAGAGGGATTTACTCACGAAAGCCTCAAGATCGTCATACAACGTCTGGTAAGCTAAGGACGTGTTATCAGCGAGATCATCGGACCATGTAACTCCGTTGTTAATCTTAAAATATCCAAACACACTGCTACATAGGTCCGAAAAAGTTGTGGTCAGACCTGTGGCTGTTTGCAAGGTAGCTGTTGGTGTTGTACTTGTTGGTGTTGTAGTCGTTGGTGTTGATGTTGTAGGTATTGATGGTGTTGTTGTTGTTGTTGGTGGTGTTGTAGTTGTAGGTATTGATGGTGTTGTTGTTGTTGTTGGTGGTGTTGTAGTTGTAGGTATTGATGGTGTTGTTGTTGGTGGTGGTGTTGTAGTTGTAGGTATTGATGGTGTTGTTGTTGTTGGTGATGTTGTAGTTGTAGGTATTGATGGTGTTGTTGTTGTTGTTGGTGGTGTTGTAGTTGTAGGTATTGATGGTGTTGTTGTTGTTGTTGGTGGTGTTGTAGTTGTAGGTATTGATGGTGTTGTTGTTGTTGTTGGTGGTGTTGTAGTTGTAGGTATTGATGGTGTTGTTGTTGTTGGTGATGTTGTAGTTGTAGGTATTGATGGTGTTGTTGTTGTTGTGGTTGTTGTTTTCTGTGTTGTAGCTGTTTGTGTTGTAGGTGTTGTTGGTGGTGTTGTTGTTGTTTTTGTTGTAGGTGTTGTTGTAGGTGTTGTTGTTGTTGCTGCTGTAGTTGTTGGTGTCGAAGCTGTTGGTGTTGTGGCTGTTGTTGGTGTTGGTGTTGTAGTTGTTTGTGTTGTTGTTGTTGTTGGTGTTGTTGTTTGTGTTTCAGTTGTTGGTGTTGTAGTTCTTGCTGTTGTAACTGTTGGTGTTGTGGCTGTCGATGTTGTCGGTGTTAAACATTCTGCAATTATTCATTAAGGATAGCTTTGATGCATGTTTTCAAAATAGATTCCACTTTTAGTCTTAATGTAATTGTTAACCATCACTCAATGCCACATGATAAATGAATGTATGAGTTGTTAACATTAATGTATAGCCATGTAAAATTGTAAATGTTACAATTATTAAAAAACATGAAGAAAATGACCTTTAAAGCCATGAATAATGCCTTAATATACATCAGATTATGCCAAAATGCAATGAGTCAAGAGCCTGGCATCGGAAAGGACGACGACAGCGAACCCCGTGTTTTCACAGGCGATGTATCACCGTGTCACGATGTATAGGCCGCCCGCGATTACCAACCATAGCATTTGTTGTAGACTGAGCTGGCACAAATTTGTTGCGTTAGTGACGTCGACGTATACAACTGTGTTGAGGGTACAGATGTTACACGCGGCTGACCGGGACGTGGGCGGTCTGTAAATGTTCCCGTGTCGTTTACATCTCATTAATCGTGGAACCGTCGATTCGGCTACATTTAAGCGTCTAGCTACCATCATTTACGAAACACCGCCAAACAAAAGCCCCCAAAACTTGGTTCCTTGTTCCCAAAGTAAGCCTCAACATTTTGTACATAAACCTTTTTAGCTCACCTGAGCACAAGGTGCTCAAGTGAACTATTGTGATCACCTTTTGTCCGGCGTCCGTGCGTCGTGCGTCGTCCGTCAACAATTTCTTTAAATAACATCTCCTCCTAGACTACTTTGCTAATTTCAACCAAACTTGGCAGGAATGTTCCTTAGGTGACCCCCTTTCAGAATTGCTAAAATAATTGAAATCCATTAAAAAAAAAACTCTGGTTGCCATGGCACCAGAAAAGGAGAAATTTGACTGAATCTCAATACTATCTTTGAACAACATCTCCTCCGAAACTACTTGGCCAATTTCAACCAAACATAGCAGGAACGTTCCTTAGGTGACCCCCTTTCAGAATTGCTAAAAGAATTGAAATCCATAAAAAACTCTGGTTGCCATGGCACCAGAAAAGGAGAAATTTGACCGAATCTCAGTACTATCTTTGAACGACATCTCCTCCTAAACTACTTGGCCAATTTCAACAAAACTTGGCGGGAATGTACCTTAGGTGACCACCTTTCAGAATTGCTAAAATAATTGAAATCCATAAAAAAAACTCTGGTTGGCATGGCACCAAAAAATTAGAAATTTGACTTAATCTCAATACTATCTTTGAATGACATCTTCTCCTAAACTACCAGGCTAATTTCAACCAAACTTGGCAGGAATGTTCCGTAGGTGACCCCTTTCAGAATTGCTAAAAGAATTGAAATCCATAAAAAAACTCTGGTTGCCATGGCAACAGAAAAGGAGAAATTTGGCTGAATCTCAATTCTATCTTTGAACAACATCTCCTCCGAAACTACTTGGCCAATTTCAACCAAACATAGCGGGAATGTTCCTTAGGTGAACCTCTTTCAGAATTGCTAAAATAATTGAAATCCATAAAAAAAACTCTGGTTGCCATGGCAACAGAAAAGGAGAAATTTGGATGAATCTCAATAATATCTTGACATCTCCTCCTAAACTACTTTGCTAATTTCAACCAAACTTGGCAGGAATGTTCCTTAGGTGATCCCATTTCAGAATTGCTAAAATAATTGAAATCCATAAAAAATATGGTTGCCATGGCAACAGAAAAGGAGAAATTTGAATCTCAATACTATCTTTGAACGACATCTTCTCCTAAACTACCTGGCCAATTTCAACCAAACTTAACAAAAATATTCCTTTGGAGGTCTTCTTTAAGAATAGCTAAAAATGAAATCCATAAAAAATTTCGGTTGCCATGGCACGAGAAAAGGAGAAATTTGACTAATTCTCAATAATTTCTTTTAACAACATCTCCTCCTAAACTACTTGGCCAATTTCAACCAAACTTGGCAGAAATATTTCTTAGGAGGTTCCTTTTAAGAATTGCCAAAATAATTGAAATCGTTTAAAAGCTCTGGTAGCCATGGCAACAGAAAAGGGAGATTTTCCACCAAATCTCAATGACATCGTTGAATGATGTCTTCTCCTAAACTAACAGGCTAATTTCCACCAAACTAGGCAGAAATATTCCGTAGGAGGTCACATTTAAAAAATTGCTAACAGAATTGCAATTTATAAAAAAAAACAACTCTGGTTGCCATGGCAACAGAAAAAGAGAAGTTACACGAAATCTGTCAGAAGCAATTTCTCAATAACCGCAGAGCCAAATTTGACAAAACTTAATATTTGCATTGCTTATGATATTGCTAAGAGGTACTTTTCTTTGCTTTTCAATATGAAACCTTGTCACAGAAAAAGGAGACTTCTTGTAAAAATCTGCTTATCAGGGGCATAGCATCTACATTCATGCATGGATTTAAAAAAATGTATGGGTAAATGTGTTCTTTATCATGAGTAGATGTTCTATTTGAAATATATATTTAGGTAGGTTCAAGGTCATAGATCTATGTCAATTTGTAAATTTCTGTTTGTTTGTCAGTCTGTATGTTTTATTTTAATTCCATCTGTCCAAAGCAATTTCTCCTTAACCACATAGCCGAATTGGATGAAACTTCATATTTGAGTTACATATGATATTGCACTAAGGTAGTTTTCTGGGTTTTCTATGGTTTGAAATCGCATTGCGGCGTTCATAATGATCTTTGACCCTGTATTGCATTACCTGTAAGAAATCTGATTTGTTATAAAATCCCACCTAGGGCCAACGGCCCTCTTGTTCGTAGTTCTCGTATGTTTTCAATAAGTAAATCAAAGTGGCATTTTGTACACAAAAAATCTTAGTGGTTTAACACGTGGTCTGAATGCACGAGACACACGAGCATTTAGTGATGGGCGGATCAGATGTCCGGATATTTTACAGAAAACACGACAGAAATGCTGGGGCGTGAGGTGTAAACATTTCTTCATACATGTCCCCAAATATGGTGCCGATCGAGGAGATAGGAAAGGAATGGGTAATGAAAACGTGTTTTGCGTTTTTAAATCGTGTCAGTTTATTCTTATGCAATAACAGGTACAAAATCTTTAACAAATCGGCGGTCATTTTTTCTATATACGGAACCATATATATCCATGATGTAAAGGCGCCTGTGATCAGACGGAAAATGCGGGATATTTGTTTTCTTGTTACAAAAAACAGGGTTTTAAATCTCCAAAAATAGGTATGTAGTAAATGCATAGAAATAGAATAACTGAAGAAGTGTTATATGAAAGTTATTTCACTCACAATGGGGGTGAGATGCGGTTAAAAGGCTCGTCCTTCGAACACGTGTTTCAACTGCATCATATTCCATTCTCGGGAAATAATTTTCTCATCACTTTCTTTAGACAGTTAATCTTTGAATATCTACCACTTTTGATCTACACGCAATGTGTTGTCTGCAGTATCTTTCGATTTTAGAAATCAAATGTATTTAACCCCAATCAACGTGTACCAGACATACCATGCTGCACGCTCCCTTCTGGAATTTCAAAACCAGCAGCTTCGAATACTGGTCCCACTATTCCCTTGGCGACTGTGACGTCATCGTAATGAACATCTGCGTCAAAAACTGCCACATAAGTGACGTCAATATTACTGGCCCCGCTTTGTCTGTAAACACGAAGAAATTTTGTTAACGAAACTTAGAACCTATGAAAAAGTAAGCATGCACAGTTTAAAGGTTTATACGTGTGAAACGACCTAATAAATAGTCAACATATCTACAGATAAAACAGTTTTACAGACCATTTGTACCACCGCTTTGGTAGCACTTATGAGAACAAATTGATGAAAGTAAAATTCGTGATCATGGACATGTATTCTGTATCTGTAATGCCTTTACAGTATTTATAGTTGTGACCCGTCACGCTAAAAGTGACCTTATCCGAACTCCAAAAATCCAAATTTTGACAAACTTGTCAGACTCGGTACAGGTCAACCAGATCCCGTGTGCGACAAATGAACATATTGTAAGATAGGGAAACAATTCCGGATTTAGAAATTTACATAAAAGTGAAAAGTGTCGGCCCTAGTCTGGCTGCGCGGACTGCGCAGACTGACTAGGGTCGATATTTTTCACACACCCGATAAGGTCCCTTTTAGCGCAACGGGTCACAGTTGCATTGTAAACATTCAAATTTGGGCCATAGGCCCGAAGTACAATAAGGAAATCAAAATGAATCAAATTGACAGTTTTCTAGAAACCACAATTTTGACTTGAGCGGCGCAGCAATCTTTCTTATACAAAAAATCTGAAATAAAGTAACTTAGTATCAAAATTTTAGGAAAAATGCCTTTTTTTGTTCAGACATATCTGTAATTTTTGCAAGACTGATTGGCTTTAAAAATATACAATCCGAGTTCAAATTAGAACACCGGGGCAAATCATGCAGGTATCTTACACCAACGCCTATGTTATTACAGTATTTTGGAATGCAATGGTCAAACAATTAAGGGGGAATGCTCCAGTTTTTCGGAACACTCGGTCTTTACTGTAGAAAATTAAATGTTTCGTACCAATATGTTTCGCTACCATATTTTCAATAATATAACGCATCATTACAATTTACCATTTTCGATGGTAAAAGTGTATTTATCATGCAAAACTGATTTTCTCAATGTGGAAATCGATTATTTAGAGCAAGACAGTCGTAAGTGTGTATGCAGTTACCACTGTTTTGCGTCATTTTATTCATGTGTAGCGGATAAAAAGTGCTGTAATTCACTAATAAGTGCGCTGACCTATACGTTTTCTTTTTGAATTATTACCAGGACATGTTGCTCAATACAATGAGGGAGTTTTATCAAATTCTATTATGTAGAACTTGAAATATTTCCAAAAATATGCAAATTTTGACATAAAACACTACAGCTCCGTTGATCTAACCGAGCACCTGAGCATGCTGTTTTATACATTTACGCGTTTATAATAGCACATATTTTGGGTTTTCTGTTCTTATTAAATGTAAGAAGTTACTTTAAACCCGTTTTCAGGACTAAACGATGAATATTCAGCATTTTATTAACATTTTAGTGACCTTGGACAGGTGCTAGAAATTGTGCATTTTTTCGATGTAGGGGTATGTGATACGAATGCCTATAAAATTCAAACAAGATCGCTGACCATCCATTTTTATTTTATTTTCTAATTGGTACTACCATGTAACTTCAACATACAAAATATAAATAAATTCTATTATTGGGAAAAAAATAGGAAACTGGAGCATTCCCCCTTAAGACATATATTGTTTGACCAGATTGAACTGAGACTCCTTGCATATTCCGTTAATATTCGGGTCTTTCCGTATTTTCTACATCGGGACTATAATCTGTATAAGTACTGTTATACGCTTCGCAATATCCACCGAATAATAGTGGCCTAGTGTGTAAGGCGACTCTTCTGTAAACCATATGTCCGTAGTTCGAATCCCAATAGCGCTTTTGTTCAAATATTTTTACTTTCAACATTTATTTCTTTTTTTTTTCAAATGCATGCATACATTTTGTAAACCTCAATCATTTCACTTGAGTTCTTTCACTTTAAGTAGTCATTCAAGAAATGTCGAAACCGTTTAGATACAGGTAATATAAAAACGTTGTTGCTGATATTGCAACTTTTGTAGACAACCGGGGGACCCAGAACCTTTTTCCTCGCTTAACCATCAATACAATTGGAGCAAGCAGGGTCAATGTCTTTTTGATTCCAGAGAAGCTAGCTGCGAGAGACCAACACATCAGCAACGTTCAAGGGAAGATTATAAATGATAAATGAGCGAATAAAGATTATGATAAAAAAGGAAAAGATATTTAGTGAACTATAATTATTGTGAAAATTAAAAAAAATAGTATTTCATGAATCAATAAATTAAAACATTAATTAAGTATTCCATTTCATAGGAAAAAATAAAGAAAAATAGCTTAACCAAAGTTTCATCAGTAAAATGCTGGGTTCGATCTTGAGTCTCTGTAAATGAAAGTCCAACGTGTTTCCACTACGCTAGTTTTTTGTTCAATGAGATCACGCAGAAATAAAGTTAACTTTTTTCACAGCGCAGGGTATAAACACGCGGAAACTATCGAATACGCCGAAGAATGACGGAATACGCTTACGGAAAACGATGAGTCTCAGGTAAATTTGGTCAAACAATACAGTATACTGTTGATAACCCTTTTTGATTTAAAAACAAAATGTACAAACCTTCGTTTGTTTTTATCTACATATAAAAACTTTGTTGATACTTGTCATACAATGATAAAACCATCGTATAAATATTCACTGTGCCACATGTGTAAATTCATTTTTATAAAAAAAATCGCGAATTTTGGCGACACGTTGTATGTCGCAATGGAAAGAAAACATCAATTGAATGTCCAATTTCCCAGTATTTCTGATTTGAAATTACAGAAACCTATTTCCATCTGTAAATTTAATAATCTGTTGCTAAAGTATGACGGTAAAGAAAAACAAATAGTACATTTAAACAGAGCTGTATCAGAATTTCCATTTGAAAATAAGTAACGCGTGTATCAAACTTTACTTGCGACAAAAATAGGTACAGCAAAACATCTTATTTTGGCGACCACATATACTAAACGTGACGTCGATCCCAACGTCTCAAACCCGAAAAGCATATGACGTTAACGTGAGAAATCTTCTTGTATAACATGCGCTACACAAGGTCTATATCCGACGTTGACCGAATGGCAAATGTTCCTGTAGCTCTAATTCGTCGACAAAGATGCCTAATTAGGCAATGCAAGACGTCAAAACGTCCGGCGGCTTGTTTTAGAATGAACATTGCTAATTTACGAATTACATTTTCCGAATAGCGTGTCTGTTTCAAACGGTACTTGCAACAACAAGAGTTACAACCAAAACATTTATTTGGCCACCACAGTTACAGACAACTCGACACAACGTCGATCCTAGTGCCACAACCCTAAAACGTGCATGCCGTTGACGTGAGGAATTATCTTGCCTAACAGGCGTTACACATGGTCTACTTTAGCTAGGCCGATCGATAAACGCTTTCGGAACTCTTGCGCGTCGATCAAGACACCAAATCGAAAAACACAATACGTTAAACTGTCTGGTGACTTGTTTGTGCGTCCCTCGCATACGAAAATGACCATATCACGAGCTACATTTTCAGACTTTAGTCTGGGTATCCTGAAATACGGATGTCTGATAAGTAAATCGTTACACTCGTGATTGCCAAAACACTGTGTAAAATGTGACCAAATCCGT
Source organism: Fragum sueziense (assembly GCA_963680895.1). Lineage (NCBI taxonomy): Eukaryota > Metazoa > Mollusca > Bivalvia > Cardiida > Cardiidae > Fragum > Fragum sueziense. Next base: position 15,681,951 of record OY804602.1, on the reverse strand, counting down.
CTTGTGGTAGACATACACGAAGCGCGCGTAGAAAATGTGATCATGCACCGGAAATGGACATCCTGATGAATTGAAAGGCATACATTTTTATTTGACGTAATTGTCGGTCAAAATGATATAAACTATATATATACAGGGTGTTTCATAATATCTGTTACCATTACAAATAGTTATAAATCATTGATTGTACATACAATATAGCCGTGTTATACATGCTTTTAAAGGGTACATAATAAAGTTTTGCTTCATGCAAATATTAAGAGAAAATATTGACGTCATGACGTCTTTACTGACATCATAAAATTTGGACCGTTTTCAAAAATTGTGCTGCAAATTGACGCAAGCAAGAAAGTTGTAAAACTACTAGGTCAAATATTTATTGATAACTGTCCTCAGATCTACAATATCCTGATAATGAAAACTCAACACAGATACTTAGAAAATTCTTACCTTGACTGAAAAGATAATTTCATTCTCATAATTTAACAGCACGGACAGTCTAAAGTCGACCAGTTATAACTGGGCCCTTCTTAATTGAGGACAAAAATTATGTCACTGAGAAAATTTTGAATGGAGTACACTATTTGCATTAAATAAAGAGGAAACATATTGAAAAGCTGCAGACATTAATACAAGTTGATTCCAGCAAGATGGTACTACGTCCCATGTTTCCAGGAAAGTTATTGCATGGCTTGAGACAAGATTTGGGACATGGTATATTTCGTACAGGTCAGATAATGTGTGGCTTTTGCACTCCCAAGACCCCTGTCCGCTCCAACCGTTTCTTTGGTATATCTGAAAGAGCATGTACGTTTAACCATGTCGCAATGTCAATAGATGAATTTAAACAGCATTCCATTGTGAAATGGAATATTTCATTGGACATGTGCGATTGGGTCTCTACATTAACTTTAAGAAACAGGTTGACGTAATTTTGGAGCATGTATGACGTCGGCTAGAATGCATGTTGTGAAGTTGTACAATATGAGTGAGATTGAATTTATGTCAATCCTGACCACAAATATTCTATTGTTATATGTCATATAAAACTTTATTATGTGTATTTTCGCATAGTACATTTCATTTAAATGTACATTTCTTAAATTAAGCATACTTAAGATTGGAAGTGGTAACACATATTATGAAACACCCTGTATATCACTAATGTTGTAATAGGCTTAAGGAAAATAACAGCATATTTAAATGGAGCGTTTCTTACGGCAGGCAGTATATATGGCGATACACGTGGATTGGAATCACGTGTCACCACAATTTCAGATAACCGCCAACTAATCTGTTAATACATGACCAACTTTAATTAGATTTGGAGCAAAGAAGGTAAGAAAATTTCAGGAGTTTACTCGATATGATAGACCTTTCAAAAAGTGCCCGATGGAAATTCATGGCGACCAAGTTAAAATTTACATGGTCGACAATGACTTTTTATCAGATGATATATCTTTTTTTTTTCAAAGTATACCACATTCCGCTAATAGCTGTCATATTTCGCCTTCTCTATTTTAATTCGCTTTAGAATGGGCCACACATTCACTTAATAATGGACTTTTCGCTGAAGGTACGTCACGTGATTTCCGGCCGTGCTAAAGACAATGTCAAAGGCAATGCAACCAATAACATTGATAGTATTGCGATAGTTTGTTGAACAAGAGATGACAGTAACTAGTAATTATTGTCTTTCAAGATCTTTGCTTTCCTAAACAGTTGTGCCCATTCTCCAGTCTAAAACGGTTATATACTTTACATAATATTTGATAGATCTATTTGATAAAAGTTTTGTCTACTAACATTATACATGTATGTTTAACTTTGTGAGAAGAAAGTGTGTGAATGGATGATGTGTATATGTGCGTATGTGTGTGCGTGTGTTAGTGTGTGATTGTTCCATATTGTATCAAGACCATTCAAATTGGATTTGTTACAGACGATGTACTTTTGTGTATAAGTCTCTTTGAATAAACTTGAAACTTGAAACTAAACATAAGTATGCAAACTAACAAAGGGCAATAACCCAATAATTGTTGTGCACAAAGGTAGGTTTTGTGCACTGGTCTTACCATAAATGCTCTATTTACCTATAAAGATTCGCGATTCTACCATGAAAACTGTTTGAGCTATGCCCCGAAAAAAAATTGAAAGACAATCAATAAAGGGCTATAATCCGATAAGTATGATCAACAGAGTTACGGTTCCTCTGTACTGTACTTCACCATAATAAGCATCAAAGAAGTTTTTTTATCTACCTTGCAATTTTTTTTTGAGTTACGAGTAAGTTCCGGACAGAATTAATTATGAAAATCAACAAGGGGTAATCACTCCATTTATATGATTATCAAATTTACGTTACTTGTGTACTGTACTTCTCCATAAGGTGATATATCATCCTATGAATTTTCATTATCCTACCTTGCACACTTTTTGAGGTATGTTCCGGAATAAAATAGTATAAAAATCAAAAAAGGGCAATAGCTCTATTTATATGGTCGGTAGAGTTTCGATCTTTTGCACTACACATCTCCATAATGAAATCTATTCACCTATATTTATGAATTTCCATTATTCTATCTTGCATACCTTTTATACGACGGACAAGGTTTAGTTTACGGACCGTCCGACAGATCATCCAACCAACCGTCACTTGTAAAAATATATATCCCCGTTTCCTTCAAATGGGACATACATGTAATTATAACCGACGAATACACGTATCCCGATTAGTGAAATTCGTGCTAAAATTTAGAAATGATACTCACGTAAACACAAATGTGTCAAACTCCAAAAAGTTGGCGTCCAGCAATTTAAATACTACAATAAGCTGAAAAACAAAATATTAAACTGAGTAACAATAAACAGTTTGCAAGGTTATTAGCTTTTAAGAATGAACACTGTTTTTCAATACTTATCAAACCTTATATTCTAAATAGTTTGTTATCATTCGCTGCTAATGAGGACAGATGCTATGATTAGAAGTATATGACTGGAGGAATGCACGGTTTCCATCCCATAGAAATGGAAGTAATTATTTACGTCATGGAATTTAGAAATAAGTTATCGCCGCGAAGTCCGCCGATCTTAATGTGAAAATTGATAACCGTGCAGACATAGTATACACTGCTAACGTAACTAGTTTAATAAAAAAAAAAGAAAAGTCGTTATATACTAAGACGAAAAAGCAACGCCGGATAAATAAAATATGCAACACATATTTTATTGCTTGGCATAAAATAATGAAAATCGGTAAGATTTATGTGTTGTTAGCTGTCGAACGGTACACACGTTTAAAACTACACAATACCTTACCTTTTCGCAGCATGTGCTCGAATGCAAGAATCCCAAGCAGGGGAAGGTTTTTGAGTTTGCCCAAGGAAATATTCAGTCTATTTGATACTGTTCAAGTATTCAGATCGATTTTCAACGTTTACTTCAAATTGAGCAATTTGCATCTATGCCGCGATTGTCGAAAGTCGAGAGGGGACAAGCTATAGCAATGCTTGTGCTGCGTCAAGGCCAACATAGGTTGCTGTACAATTTTGTGTGCATATTCGAACTATTCAACGTCTAGTTCAACGTCTGCGAGTGACGGGGAGGGTCAACGACCGACCGCGAAATGGACGTCCGCGCGTCGTGACGCAACATCAGGATCAGTATATGACTCGTTCCCACTTACGTAATCGCCATTTCACAGCTAGCGAAATTGCAAATAACACTATAGGCAGTCATAATCGCCATGTTCATCCCAATACGGTTCGAAACCGCTTGCGCGGCAATGGCGTAAGAGCCCGACGTCCCTAAGTCGGTCTGCCGCTAACTCCTGTCATCGCTAAAAGGCGACATTTTTTCACATAATCAGCATCGGAAGTCGATTGAAACTTCAACAGCTGGTTTCATACAGATGACATTCCTTACAAAAATGAATATCATAATCCAATAATACAATTTATCCCTTTAAACAATCATTAGAGGTTACCCGGCGTTTCTTTTTCGTCCTAGTATACTTACGAAAGGTTCAAGGTCGTCATACAACGCCTGATAAGCTATCGAAGTTGGATCAGCGAGATCCGCTGTCCATGTTGCTCCACCGGTAATTGTGAAATATCCGACCACACTACTGCATAACGGGGATACAGTAGTTGTGAGTACTGTTGTTGTAGCTGTTCGTATTGAAGCTGTCGGCGCTGTAGCAGTTGGTGTTGTTGTTGTTGCTGTTGGTGTTGTTGGTGGTGCTGTTGGTGTTGTAGCTGTTGGTGTTGTAGCTGTTGGTGTTGTAGCTGTTGGTGTTATTGTTGTTGTTGTTGCTGTTGGTGTTGTAGCTGTTGGTGTTGTAGCTGTTGGTGTTATTGTTGTTGTTGTTGCTGTTGGTGTTGTTGGTGGTGCTGTTGGTGTTGTAGCTGTTGATGTTGTAGCTGTTGGTGTTGTAGCTGTTGGTGTTGTTACTGTTGGTTTTGTTGCTGTTGGTGTTGTTCCTTTTGGTGTTGTTCCTGTTTGTGCTGTTGTTGCTGTTGGTGTTGCTGTTGTTGCTTTTGTTGTTGTTGCTGTTGGTGTTGGGGCTTTTCGTGTTGTTGCTGTTGATGTTGTCAGTGTTGAACACTCTGCAATTATTCATTAAGGCTAGCCTTGATGCATGTTGGTAAAACATATTCTTTTAATTGTCTTAATTTATTTGTTTACCATCATTCAGTGTCTCATGGTAAATTGATACATGAGTTAATAAACATTTAAATACCCACCCATGGAACACACCGTTCATCCAGATACAAAATACACGGATTGGTCTTCCAAACGCGGATTTGAAAATCAACAGCGTGGGATTACACAAGGTAAGAAAACATCAACATATAGCCTTTTAATTGCCGCAATGTAAAAAGTGTTTGTGCAGAGCTGATGCAAAATGGTTTATCTTGAGGGTGCTGCAGTTTCATAACAAAAGATTTGATTAAACTATAGATATAAGCGATTTTAAATCGTAAATCACTATTTTCTCGCCTACTTCCCGTTTTGTTTTATATTTGCAGAAATTATTTAACTGGTTTCGAGCAAATATCTCTTCGAAATAAGTTTTCGACATCTATGGAACAAATCTATACCATTCATCAAACTAGAAAAATAAATTTTGGGTGTATAAAGCCATGTTTAAAAATTAGCCTAGTTTGCTTCAAGGTACAACTTACCACGGATGTTGATACCACACACCACGGATGATCTACATAATTTGGGTAAAACAAACTCGGATGCGAAAATCGGGTTTAATAGTGCAAAACACTTAAAATGACGTTTCTAATTAAAATACAATGACAAATACTTGATTTTTATAAAGTAAACGTGCTATAACCGCATCCCGTTGACTTTTATAGTCGGTTATTTACTTTGCATCTCACGCTTAAGAATTTTATCTTATGTTACAAACTGTGTTTTGGAATGATCTTTGTTCTATTTATTCCAGAGACAAAAGCCTTCCTAAAGAAGTAGTTCAGAGCGCTGATATTTCATTACCGCCCTCAATCACTTGATCATGTTACCGCTGTGTATTGTGTGTGTTTTAGACCTATACGAGGCACATATGAGAGAAGCCAAGTTCTGCTTGCGGGTGTGTGTACCAGGTGATTTTTCTTGGGGTTCTCCTGCTTTCGCACCACCTACTGACTGTCCCGTCTCATTCGGGTTGAAATAATCTTAAAAGGGACGTAAATAATTTCTACAAATATAAAACAAAACGGGAAGTAGGCGAGAAAATAGTGATTTACGATTTAAAATCGCTTGTATCTATAGTTTACTCAAATCTTTTGTTATGAAACTGCAGCACCCTCAAGATAAACCATTTTGCATCAGCTCTGCACAAACATTTTTATATAGCAGCAATCATTACCATTTGGACGCATGTAGCAGCTTTTGAAGTCGACCTACCTAAAATTTTGCCATTTGGGAAAGGGTTTAAAAGTGTTGAAACAGAAAAAGAAATAGAAAAAGATTCTATTGACAATTTCTAATACTCAATATCCACTATAAATTGGTTTTTACGTATTTACACATTGGTAACTACCGAAATCATTCCTATATACACGAAACTGAAAGTACAAAAGGAAGAGTATCTGGACAGTACATGAGTATCCGAATTTCAACCTTCAAAAAATCTATCAAGCAAAGGAATATTAGAAAAGTATTGAGTATAAAAAATATGCTAGTTTATATGTGTTTCTCAACGTTTCATGATAATTGTTGCATTATCATTAAAAATGCCAGAAAGGCAGGTAGAACGTTTTTATAAAAGGAAAATATTGTTGGTGACAAAAATTACAGAACATAATTTCTTTTTCGTAAATAATCTACCTTTCTAGAAACAAATGTAGACTATTGAATAAAACCAATAAAATAAATGCAAGAAATCCCTTCAAATGATATGTTTTCCCATAAAAAGATTCAATAGTTTGTTTTACATGCTGTCGTAGAGGGCCTTTCATAAAGACTTTCACTTCAACCCACACTAAAGACTAAGAGAGACACTCATGATAAATATTCTTGGCAATATCTTCATGAAAGAAATGCACCCATATACCGTATGTTTACATGTAATAATTGACAGACATGCGTGATAGAGTTGGTGTTTGAATATCGAAGATAAAAACCTTTTGGAGCTCACTATCAAACTGCAATGAAACAAGATGATAATGAGGGTTTCAATCCTAGAATTTAAAGATTGAAAACAAAGACACGGACAACTTATAAAATATGCAGCTGATATTCGCCTATCTCTTTATAAAACATGTAAACATTGTTTACTAATGTCTTTACCGTCGAAAGTGCTCATCCACAAGCCTTTTAGTTTTAGTAAGCCAAAATAAGCCATAATTGGTCTTAAACTTAAAAATCTATTGACTCTAAACGATATAAACGATATAAAATTGGTTTTAACAAGGATACAGACCGGAATTTGTTTTTTATTATCCGTGTCGGTTGTATCGATGGGTCCGAGTTTGTTTTACCTGCTGAAGAATTTGCACCGTGGTATGTTGCACCATAGCAACTGACAGTTCCCAATTTCAAATAGTTCTTGTTCTTTTTCTGTACTTTATTTATGAGTTCTTGTAAAGAAAACACTTGAAGCGATCCCCGATCCTCCGTGAAACATCAATTTGACAATAATTATGTGCTTTAATAATGATTTACAGACATTCTTACCAAGATTTTTCTCTTTTCGTGCATCAAAGTCAGATTCAGTAGCATATATTTCTCTTACTAACAGATTTTATGAGACAGGATTTTAGGTAAACATTGGCAAAGTTATGTACGTTTTCATCGTATGTAACACAAAAATCAACTCGGCCGATATTCGTTGTAATTTAAGATAATAAATACTCACTCTTTTTTCCCGCCGTTCAAAATAAAATTGTTTACATCCGCGTTTGGAATACCAATCCGTGTATTTTGTATCTGGATGAACGGTGTGTGGAATATTTCTGCAGTTTGCACTTTCTAAAATATTGAGTGATCACTAAGAACTTTTAAGTAGTGTAATGACTGGGTAATTATGATATGGTCTAGAACGCTTTTATTTTTTGGCAAGTAAAGTAATGATTTTGTGATGCCAAGTCCAAATGCATTCTAATACAATCACAGGTCCAACAATTTTAACAAAATGGCGATCATTTTTACTATGTGCAACAATATATACATCCATGATGTAAAATCGTCCCTTATCAGATGGAAATTGCGGGAGATTTCTTTTTCTTGTTACAAATTGGGGATTTAACTCTCCAAAAATAGGTATGAAGTAAATGCATTTAAAAACTGGAGAAGTGTTAGATGAAAATTATTTCACGCGATTGGGATTTGATGCGGTAAAGAGACTCGTCCTCTGAACACGTTTTTCAACCGCATCTTATTCTATTCTCGGGAAATAATTTTCAAATCACTTTCTTTAGACAGTGAATCTTTTAATATCTACCACTTTTGATCTACACACAATATGTTGCCTTTAGTATCTTTCGATTTTGGAAATATACAGTGTTCAACCCATATCAACGTGTACCAGACATACCATGTCGCACGCTCCCTTCTGGAATTTCAAAACCAGCAGCTTCGAGTACTGGTCCCACTATTCCCTTGGCGACTGTGACGTCATCATAATGAACATCTGCGTCAAAAACTGCCACATAAGTGACGTCAATATAAGTGGCCCCACTTTGCCTGTAAATATATTAAAGGATTTATATAAACGAAACTTAAGAACTTACGACAATTCAAGCATGCACAGTTTAAAGATTGTTCAGTGAGAAACGACCTAATGAAACAGTCAATATTTCCACAGCGAAAACAGTTTGATAGACCATATGTACACCGCTTTAATAACATATAAATGAGACAAAAAATGATGAAAGTTGTATTTCGCGGTTGGCGTGTGTTTTGTATCTGTTATGGTTTTGCCCAATTCATTTAAATATTAACAGTTTTCTTCGCTCGAACGCCTTTAACCCTTTCCCAAACAAGACCTGGTTTTGACGTCCCTAATAGAAAATACTTGGGAAAACATTGAAACAAAAGAAGAAACTGCTGATAACCAGCAGTTTCTCCTTTTGTCTCAATATTTTCTATGCCATATTTTGCACAAATCCCATCTTTAATAACATCCATGTTATCATTTGTGGCAGTTTTTGAAGTGGATCACTCTAAACTTTTGTCGTTTGGGAAAGGGTTAAATAGCGCAAAATATGTTTACAAAATTATCTGTAATAGCATAATCTAGTGTCAGAATCTTGGCAAACATGCTTTTTATGCAGATATATAGTGGGCTCACGCTTCCATGAGCGATTTAAGGAAAGTCCAATATCTACCTATAGGTAAGACAAGATGGTGAGATTAACTTATTGCTTTGTAAAATACGCTACGTTTTATTGCGCTTTGTGACAAAACCACACGATAACACTGCGTGTCCGAAAATGCTCACAATATCGAATTTTAGTTATAACTGTTAACTTAGCAAGATTGATTGTCTTTGTTGTATTTAACCCGAGTTCAAGTTAGGTCACCAGGGCAAAAATCTAGTTCAAACATTGCAGGTATCTGACGCCAACACCTGTATTATTATTACGATTACCAATTGACCTTGCGCAGCTTAACCTCTATTAGCATAAATTATACACGTCACAAGTTGGATAAAAATAGCTTCGGGTATATCCGTTTATGACAGACGAATCAAGTTTTTATTAAAGAGTTTAATTACGCTGACGTCATTGCAGATTGATTACATGTTTTGACTTAAGCGAGTTTCTTCGAAGCTGAAGGTCGTAGGTTCGAGACACACGTGGAATCTTTTTTTCCCCTTTTTTCTATTTTGAATTATAGTTGCATTTGATTTTTACCTAGATATATTCTTTTATTAAAACGTATTTAATTTCATTTGAAACTATTTCATTGCAATAATGTGGCTTTTTAGTTTTGTTGTTTTTTCCCTCAAATTTTAAGTATTTTATTCTCATTTCATATTAACAAAAATCAATTTCAAAACAAAAGCGTTCAATCGCTGTCATCTTCGGAGTCTGTGTCATCTCTCGGATCTATTGGAAAGCTGTCGATATGCTGGTCCATGTAATATTGTCTCTTTCTTTACATTTTCTTTGTGCGCATGAGTTCGTTAATTTATTAGCAATAATGGCCAAATACGCGGACCTCTTACATAAACAAATGTAATATTCCACAAGACCAACGTAATATCACGATAAAAAAAGGGAAAAAAAGGAAAAAAGAAAAAGAGGCTAAGGAGGGATTTGAACTCGAATCGCCAGATTCAAAGGCAACGACCTTTTCCTAATCACGCATTGTTGCATTTAAGTAAGAGTGCTAAAATTAATAGTTTTATAGGATTGTTTCTTTCCGGAAAGAACCGAATAACCTCGTAAATGAACGAATGTGAACGAAGAATTATCTATTCAACGTTAATTTATGCTTTGCATAAGGTCAGTGCCGGGTCATTTGGTAATCTTAATACAGTACCTTGAAAAGTACTGTGTTATTACAGTAAGTTGGTGTTATCGAGATAACTGTGTCTTATGTGTAAATTCATTGTTTTTTAAAAAGAGCGCGAACTTGGACGACACATTGTCTGTCGCGATGGACAGATAACGGCAATAATTTGATTGCGGTACCTGCGGCTGGGGATGAAATGACACAACAATTTTAGAACATCGCCAAAAATTCTGTTCACACATGATTAATTTGAATTCGATTTGGAGCAAAGAAGGTGAGAAATGTCAGGAGTTTACTTGCTGTGATAGATATTTCAAAAAGTGGCTGATATAAGTTCTTGGTGATTAAGTTAAAATTTTCATGGCCGTCAATACCTTTTTATTAGGTAGTGTTGGTAAAACATTAGCATGCAAACCAACAAAGGACAATACCTCAATAATCATAATCCACAAAAATATGGTTGTACTAACCATAAAATGTTCTATTTACCTTTGAAACTTCATGATTCTACCGTAAATACTGTTTGAATTATGCCCCGGAAAAAATAAGTATGATAATCAATTAAGGGCTATAACCCGATACATATGGCCAACAGAGTTACGGTTCTTCTGCATTGCACTTCACCATAATGAGATAAATCCATCTAAGAAGTTTTTCTACCTTCTAATGATTTATTATTATACTGAACAAAAGTGAAAACGCTACACTGAAAGATTTCTTATTTCTGGAAAAGTATCTAACTAATGGTATGAAATATATTTTGACGTTAGTTCCCAGGCTTTCAGCAACCGATTTGTCAAAATTTCTTTGCCTTGTCTCCTTTAATGTCAGAGTTACAGCCCGTAATGTGTTTATAGCTAATTTCATCTAATGCCGCATATGCGCATGCGCAGAAAACGCTTTGTTATCTTTTCGGAGTTGGTCATACCCAGGTTGCCAAAAAACCACTTTAAACCTCACTTATCTCCTGTATCAAGTTCTAATTTGTCAATTCTTCGAACTACCTCCCTTTTACATAAACAAATCGGGAATTTAAAATGTTTGGTATTCACAAATTCATCACGGTTTTCGATTGTTGTTGTTTTTGTTTTTTTTTTGCAACAGCATGCAGACCTTACAGGGCATTTTTGAACTCTTTCTTCTACTAGGATTGTTCCCAGATGTTCATGCAATAGCGATTTAAATTTCCAATGGAGATTACATTTTAAAATTTTCAAGCTTTGGAACATAATGAAAATTCTGCTTTCCAAACATCATAAACGCTGAAACAACGTTATGCAAGCTTCTTTACATTTCCTTACTGGTAACTTGTCAGACTACTATTCCGTGCAGTCCGGCATGGTTTGCATTCTTCTCCTTAGATTTCTGTAGGTTTAAATTGTGCATAATTTCCGGGCAAATTGTACACCTGAAAAACGGACCCCTGTCACATTAAAAACGTTCGTTTTTCATCCCCGTAATAAAGATCCACAAAACGTTTAGTGCTTAGCACAACCAAGTCAATGAACAATGCCAAACACTTTCATTTAATTTTTTACTTGTTGTATTCAGAAGAAATATGACGAGCAAAGTAGGTGTAGCGTTTTCACTTTTGTTCAGTATATTTTACTTTGCACCCTTTTTAGGTACGTTCCGGCAAAAGGTATTAAGATAAACAAATGGCAATAGCTCCATTTATATGATCGGCAGAGGTACGATCTTTTGTACTGCATATCTCCAAAATGAAATCTATACACCTACATGTATGACGTTCCATGATTCTATATGACATACTTTCTCTTGATACTCTGGATAAGGTTCAGTCTACGAGCCGACCAACAGACCATCCGTCCAACACATTTACAACAATTTATTCCCATTTTCTTCGAAAGGTACCTATTATATCCGACGAGTATACAAGTGTTCAGATTCGTGAAAGTCATTGTAAAACTCTGATATGATACTCACGTAAACACAAATAAGTCAAACTCCAAAAAGTTGGCGTCCAGCAATTTGAACGTTACAATCAGCTGAAAGTCAGTAGATTAAATTGAGTTACAATCTAAAAAGCGTGCCATGTTACTAGCCTTCAGAATGAAAAATGTTTTCATTTTCATAAATTCTAATGCTCTGATCTTTTTATTATATTGTACCTCGACTCAATTCAAATAAGTACACTTAACATAAGATTTGAAATAACAAATCGATGTTGTTCAATAAAACTCGCACATGCAGCTTAAAATAGCCTGTAGTAATGAGGTTATGTTGAAAAGCGACAATATTTAGAATGCATTTCCTCATGTTTAATTGCATTCTCTAAAGAACAAAATGTACATTTTGTTAAATAGTCTTAAAATCTGATATATCTAACTAAATAAGCAAATTGAGAAAAAGAAGGGGAAAAAGAATTTCTAAGGAGTCTCAGACCTTTGAAGGTTTAAATTGAAATAGATGAGAAGGAGTCTCTGTTTGCTCAAAAGTGAGGAGTGTAAAAGAGCTTCTGTGTGGTAATGGGTTAAATAAGGTAAGTTTGGAGAGCGGCCATGTGACTTACTTTTGTGTTTATTCTGCGGCACCAAATGCCAATGATACAATTTTCATCAACTTTTTAAAGCGAAACAATCCCCTTTTTTGTAATGGTGAATGCCAAATGAAGTATTTTAATGTTCTAAATGTAAAAATATGCCAGAAAGTTTTTCGATTTTTTGATAATATAAATATTTTGTGATAATTAGGCTAAAACAGGGTGGGCGCAGTAAGATAAAGTCAAATAACATTTTATTTGCGTGGAAAGGTGTGCTGATCTTTTGTGTATAACTAGCTCTTGGTATCATCTTAAATATATATCCAAAAACAAAACAAAACAAAACAAAAAAAAAAACAAAAAAAAAAAAACAAAAAAAAACAAAAAAAAAACATTCATTAGGTAATTTTTGGCGAATTGAAAAAAGTTGTAAAGTTTTCTCAAAATATGTTATATTTCAACTTTTCCCATATTTTTTTTTTGCAGAAAATGGTTTTAAAATATTTCTTTCAATCATTTCATCACATTTGTGCATATGGTTAGTCTCTAAATTGATATAATTTTGCGAAAATGATCGTTACTAGTCAAGGGCAGATAACTCTGACACGAAAACGAGTCAGGAAACTTACCCTGATTTTTTTTAATTTTTTGTTCACGAAATGTTACTTTACAACATATGTACAAATTAAAAAACCATTCATTGGGCGGATAAAAAGTAACCCCCGAGTCCAAACTTACCTTAATTTATCGACAAAATCATTAAGAAGGATGATATACTGCTCAAAATAAGAAAAGAAACACACGAATTCAATCGTTAAATATCTTTTGTATCTTTAAGTCGCCGGAAATACGTTATAGCCCAAAATACGTGAATGCACAAAACTGGAAGTTTAAATAATATTATGCTTTTGAGCTGATAAGCAACATTATGTTTAATTGTATCCTGTTAATTTTCTGCAAACTCTGTCTTCACAACACACTTTCTGTCTTTCAATCACCTTACAAAACATAACAGTGAAAAGTCATTGATGAAAATCTTTTAACCCAACCCTATGGAAGGCCAAATGACATTACAAAAGTGGGACCCTGGCGAAAAAAAAACCGATTCTGCATAAATCTGACAATAGTAAATAGTTCATATAGAATTTCGACATAAGTGATGGTAATTCTTCATTACAGTAGAAATCAGCATATACGGACACGTATGAAGAGCAATCAAAAACTAATGTTTTGAATAGTGTATTTTCAAATGATCCTACTACATTCGACCAGAAGTCTGAGTTATCTGTCATTAAATGCGATATAATTGCCGAAAATTGCCGTTTTCGTATATTCTGTCAGTCTAGCAGACACAATCATTGACCAATTAAGACAAAACTTTATCACAATGTCGATGACTAAAGGATACATGATGAGTTTGAGTTTAAGCATTATCCGTCAGCTCCTGAGTTATGCGCCCTGGAATCTTACAACATCGCCATGTTCGACTTCTTCGTTTCCGAATTAGCACAAATATTATCCAATCAAGACAAAACTCGGACACAATATTAGTGATTGTAAGATCTCAGAGGATCTTGATTTTCAATCTAATCCGACCAGGTTAGATCTTGTACTTAAGCAATTTTCAGGGTGACCGTAATTTCACTTATCATTTATCATTTGCACTTTAATATAACAAATGCTGGTACCCATAAGATATGTAAATGTAATTCTCAGCTTGATCATAATCTCACTTTCTGTATTATGTGCTCTTTGATTCGATAAAATCGATGATTTCAATTTGAACAAAACTTTGGCAAGATGTTATAATATCCTAGATGAGTAAAGAGTTTCAGCTTTATCGGACATGAATGTCACTGTGTGCCATAATTCACTTTATGTTATCTCAGTTTATACAAGCGATAAATGTTATTGTGTTTTTAAATGACAATAAACCAAGTTCCAGTGGCTAGAAATCTCATTATAACCTAACCTAATTGTTCGATTAGAATTGTCCGAGCAAAATAAGCAAACGTGCCTCAATAATCATTCCTGTGAACTTTTGTTAATACACGCCCCTACTGAGGAAAAACGAGGGGCGTTCGTTAAAGATTTCCCCTAGCCTACTTCAAATAAGTATAGAGAATTGAAACTTGGCACAAATATTAATCTTTCTCTACATGGCCTCTAACCCGAGAGACATACTTCTGCCATCGTTTTATGCAGTTTTGGAGACCTGTTCTATAGAACACCGTAGATTGTGCCCGAACCTTGTATGACTTTATGGTGGCATCATCAATGACAGACTATGGGCGCCCAGGATTCGGGCTGTTTCCACAGACTTACGTACACAATTGAACTGAGTATACCAGTATTTGGCAAAGTCATAGGATGGGACATCATCCCCACAAACTTCTTTTTTGTCATCAAATTCCTTTGTTAGAGTGCGACCTTTCAAATACAGGAATCTGATGGCAGCTCCATCACGCTACCTTACTTAACTTCAGCACACGGAAATGAGAAACAAATTAAATTTCAGTGCTGTAATTTTTCATGAGACCTAAAGAGGTATACGGTAATGTATGTGTACAATTTCAACTTCCTACCTTAACTGAAAGTAGGTCAGGGGAAATCTTTACTGAACGCCCCTCGTATGTTATAACAGAAGTATATGAGGTATATGGGCAAGAATTAACTATTGGAGTTTTTGTGTCAATCTGATGCTATGTTGGTTCATTTTAATATTAAGGACAATTGCTTGAACAAATAATCATTCTACACAGAGGTCAGGGTGTTTTCTCTTATTTTTCGCAAAAACAAATAATTTAAATTACGCTTGAAAGTATCAAAAGACCTGAATTACAGGTGAAAATGTATGTAACATTGACGCAAAAGTGTGACATTTTTAGTGTCAACATTTGTTTGAGCCCAAACAACAGTTTTTAATGATTTAACTTGTATCAAATAGTGTCAAAGCAGATTACCAGACATTTTTTCTGAAATGAACAAAAACTGTTCATGTAAATGTTCACTGCTTATTACACGTCACCACTTGTGAAGCGTATGTAACGCTTAGCAATTTTTGTGTCATGTTTACATACTACTAGCAATTTTACACGTCTCGAAATTTGACCTTTGACCTCGATGACCTTGACCTATCCGGGGCTGACCTTTGACCTCGATGACCTTGACCTATCCGGGGCTGCACTCCACCTAATCCCTTCCCGTAATCCGTAAGCAATCCCGTCCCGTAACCCGTAAAAACGATAAATTTGACCTTTGACCTCGATGACCTTGACCTTTCAAAAAATGAACCCCTCAAGCTAATATCCGGGGCCGCCCTCCACCTTCCCTCCAAGTTTGGTGAAGATCGGCCCAAGGACCTGGGAGGAGTAGGGGAACAAACAGACAAACAGACAAATGTTGCTCAAATTATATTATGATACGTCAACTTGAAGAATTCCTGTATTCCTCCTAAGAAAATAACAAAATTAAGCTCCAGTGTTGATGTAAAATAATTCTAACGCCACATTTGCCTTTAGTTGTATGTAGATTTTTAATTGTGTACATTGAAGCATGAATGTAACATGGACAGAATTTATTTGGTCTCAACATTTATGTTAATAGTGCTCAGGATAACTTTGAGTATATTATACTGCAAGCTCCTGATATATTTTCAGCCTTGAATATGATTAACTTTGGTGTTTCTAATAAGTGAATTGGAAAGAAGGAACATTTTTCTACCTACAGCTGAACAGTTGTATGTAACATTGACACCAAATAACACTTTGTCAACAATTTCCAAAAATTCTTTGTATTTATTATTTAAAATAAAATCTCAGATTGAGAATATAATGAAGGCCAAATAATAATCAGAAGAGAAAAATTAGTTGTAAGTACCCTGAAGGGAGAGAGGTCTTAAAAGAAAAAAAATGTGTCGATGTTACATGTACATGCACAAAAATTGCATTTTTGGTGTGACAAGTGAATGGAGATTTATGGATCTAAAAAAGTTAAATTATCATAAACATTTGACCTTTATCTGTGTCTGAACAGAGTATTAAAACAACATCTCTCTTTTTTTATGTTTTCACTCCTTGTCACACTGTGTGTCACATTAGTGAATTCTTGCTCATATATGATGGGCACTTCTCCGTTACAGATGCTCTAATAGTTTCGACCCCATATAGATAAAATTATATTTTTTTCATGCAGAATAAAGTCAACTTACCGCCGCGAAGTCCGCCGACCTAAATGTGATTATTGATAACTGTTCCAAAACTTACTCTACACTGCCAACGTAGTATCAGAAACAAGAAAATGTTAGACTTACGAAAGGCTCAAGATCATCATACAACGCCTGATAAGCTAACGAATTTTGATCAGTAAGATCATCTGACCATGTTGCTCCACCGGTAATTGTGAAATATCCAACCACACTACTGCATAACGGGGATACAGTAGTTGTGAGGACGGTTGTTGTAGCCTTTGGAATGGTAGCTCTTGGTGTCGTAGATATTGGTGTTGTATCTGTTGTTGTCGTAGCTGTTGGTGTTGATGGTGTTGTTGCTGTTGGTGTTGTTGCTGTCGGTGTTGCTGTTGATGTTGTTGCTGTCGGTGTTGCTGTCGGTGTTGCTGTCGGTGTTGCTGTTGGTGTTGTTGCTGTTGGTGTTGTTGCTGTTGGTGTTGCTGTTGATGTTGTTGCTGCTGTAGCTGTTGATGTTGTTGCTGTTGGTGCTGCTGTTGGTGTTGTTGCTGTTGGTGTTGCTGTTGGCGTTGTTGCTGTTGGTGTTGCTGTTGGTGTTGTGACTGTCGGTGTTGTTGTTGTAGCTGTTGATGCCGTCAGTATTATACACTCTGAAATTAAGCATGAAGGACAACTATGATGTTTGTTGGAAATACAGATTCCATTTTTGTCTTAATTAGTGTGTTAACCATCATAGAGAGTATTTATATCCATATTATAGAGAAATTGATCATTAGAAAAGAACAAGTCACTTGTTATGTCCAAACCATAATTTGCGTGTAAAGTACAGGAAATATTTTATGTCGCCTGTTTTTTATAAGTAGACATACGATTGTATGTAGAAAACTTCTCAATACATGTAGAAAATACTTGACACAATGTTTTATTATTCATAATGAACTACAGTTTAAATTATTATTTTCTGAAAAACATTATGTCTGTGAAAGCCGTACGTGACGAAAGGCCTAGCTACAACAATAATATAAAAAATCTGCAATCAACCCGCAATAGAGAAAACTTTATTAGAGAAAGCAGTTAAAATTCTACATCTGCTGATTAAAGTGACATTTCAGATATTTTTTCATAAATTTTACCTCTATTTTCATCTGAAAAAGCATACTTTCTTATGAAAATTCTGAAAATTTCAAGCCAAACTATTGCGCCGTTTATGAGATATACATATTTTTTCTATTTTTTTTAAATTATTGTCCACATCAGTTCGGATTTATATGTAAATAGCCTTTTCTGTCTCAACTTTAAAGGCATAACTTAAAAAAAGCTGATGTCATTTATACGCATTAGAATTACCAATCTTTGCATCAAGACATACTTAAAAAATTGGAATGTTATGTCCCTTTAAGCATTCGCAACAAATCGATGTTATTGATCAGTATAGCTTACCAAATGGGTCACAAGTCTATTAACAGCGTGTACGCATAAAATATACACGTCGACGCGTATATTTACGCGTCGACTCATAAAATATACACGAGCAGTTGAAAATGTATGCGTCGACGCGGAAATTTTCAACTGCTCGCGTAAATATACGCATCGACGCGTATTTTATCTATTAACCAATCAGATCCTTGGTTACATCCATCAATTTTATGGTATATAGGGAAAGGTTTTCAACCGCCTCTCCCATTAGCCAGCCTCGGATTCACATTTTTACTCCTGCCCGCGTAAAATTTACGTGTCGACGGATATATCTTCAAGTGCTCGTGTAAATCTAATGCGTCGACGCGTAGATATGCGCGTCGACGGATAAAATTTATGCGTCGACGCGTATATTTCATGCGTGCACGCTCTATATAGACTTTTGACCCATTTAGTACGTCATAGATCAGAGTCTTATAATTATAAACGTACAGCCACGGTTACCTGAACACATTTCACAGAATACGATAAAAGAGAGACTGAAGGGCCCCCAAAATCCAGTACCTCCCTAAAGCGTGTATTTATAAACATTTATAAACTGCGTTGTAATCATTTCGTGTGGACCACTTTTATTCATGTTTGAGGGGAGAGGTCATGCTTTGATGATTTGAAGTCTAAATGCATTCTTATGAAATCACCGGTACAAAAAATGAACCTATTAAAGTTCATTTTTTATACATGTATACAAAACGAATACGACCCAATCCAATTCAACGTGTACTAGACTAACCATGCTGCACGCTCCCTTCCGGAATTTCAAAACCAAACGCGTCGAATACTGGTCCCAAAATTTTCTTGGCGACTGTGACGTCGTTGTAATGAACATCTGCGTCAAAAACTGCCACATAAGTGACGTCAATATCAGTGGCTCCGCTTTGTCTATGAAAATACACAGGATTTACGTAAACGAAAAATCAACCATGCACAGTACGGAAGTTGATCAGTACGTAATGACATAAATAAACAATAAGAACAAACTGAAGAGAAAACATTTTAAAAGGTCATATGTGCATTGATTTAGGAGCACATATGAGAACAAATTGCAGAAAGTTAAACTTTGTGATTGATATGTGTTCTGGGTATGTTGTGCGTCTTGCGGCATATATATTTGCATTGAGTGCCTTCTAGAAACAAGATTTTGCTCACACGACATTTAACAGTTCCAAAAAGTCTTTATATCCGAGGACCAAGAACCTTTCGGATAAATGCTTTGTGTTAAGTCAAAAAGGCACCTGTCTTGAGGTAGATGCTCATACCATTCAGAATCACATTGTATATTTTATAAAAATAATGTCGTTTTCATAATGGCATTGTGCTTGTCCTTCGAATATCCTTCAGAATCCAGAAAGACTGTGGCCAAGTTGCCTTGATGGAATGCATCAAAAAGGCTGCTGTAAGTGTTGTTGCTTTTGGTGTTATATCTGTTGGTGTTGTAGCTGTTGGTGTTGTTGCTGTTGGTGTCATTATGTGGCAATGTGTTAATCGGTGACCAGTGTAAAATGAATATCATTACTTAAACAGACTATACCACAGATGTAGAACATACTACAAGACCCGAAGATGTACAGATTATGCAATAAGTGTACGTTGAAACTGGAATATTAATAGTAATGTTAGCAAGATATGTTTGTGAAACACAACTGCCCCCGAAATGGCATTTTTTGTAAAATGTTAAGTTTTCGTAGAGTAAAGGGTTGATAAGGGTTAACAGGTGACCTCGAGGAAGGTCAAAGTGCATGAACCAGATTGATATTATTGAAAGGAAGTTGCATACCAAATTTGGGCTTTTTATGTCAAATACCTTTGGAGAAAAGGACAATGTGAAGTTTTCATGTTAAGTTTTCGGACAAACAGACGGACAGACGGGGGGCGGACGGACAAAGGGACAGACGGACGGACACGAGTAAAACAATATACCCCCAATCTCTCGATACGAGGGCATAAAAAGTCTGATATCATACTCACGTAAACACAAATGAGTCAAACTCCAAAAAGTTGGCGTCCGGGAATATAAACGCTACAATAAGCTGAAAAACAATACATAAGGCTGAATAAACCCAGGTACAATTTATAGTCGGTGGATTCGAAAGCTTATCAAAATCTAAAATATTTTTCAAAATTCATCAGAGCCATTTTTCTGAATTATTTTATTGAAATTGTCTCTCGATACAATCGAAAAAAGTACACTCAACACAGTAGGTAACAAATTTATAATTATTTGTCTCTATTTGCTAAGACTTCTCCGTTGTACTAAAGAACAATGTATGTATTACATCTTGGCAATGCATTTATAGATTATAAATGTTCAGTATGTCTAGTACTGGAAGGACTTTCGACTATATATAAGTTGACTTTGACATTATACAGATTGAACAAATACTAGAGATTAATTGAGTACACAATTTCAAGGTCTGACTCACGGGTACATTACTGTTGGTTAGATTCGGGTGTCTCAGTTGTTCGCAAAAATGGAAACACATGATTGGTAATAAATCGGTAAGAATGCATTTAAATTTTAAGCACATAGACAAGAAGTTATCACTTAACTAGCTTCTGATAAGCCATTAGTTAAACACTGATATTTTCTACCTTTTGAATTTGATGTAATTAGATAAATCAATGAAAATGAATTCGCATCAAATAGCCTTTGCTTGTTATTTCCTCTAGTACCTCTGCGGAATTAAATGTACTGAATATATACATGTGAGCCAATATTTTATTTCGTGGAAATCGCTGTCCTGGCTCATTTTCTCAGAAATGGCTTTTCATAAACATGTCATTTTATGCACATCGTGTAACGATCATCACTACCAACAATAGAGACAGTTTATTTGGCCTGGCAGATGGAATGTTTCTGAAAATATTGCACTTTTGTACCGAAAAATGACCATTTTCTCTTGTCCCTAGGACAGAATGATCAATTTCCAACATGATTCTCACTATAAAATAATCGGTACAGATCGGATTTTTCTTCATTTCATTAATGTTTTATATCTCACATTATTAATAGTGTCAGCCCTTTTTGGCAAAATATAAATACGACGAAGATTTTTGACCATATATGTCTGTCCCTGGATTTTTTATACGAAATGTCCTCGCAATAACTTACATGTGCGTAATCAAAGTCTTTTTGGTTAGATTTTCTTTAAATACAACCCAAACGGAGGTGGAAACACTCATCAAAGCCACGATGTTTAAATGAAGACAAAGCAATACTTGGTTTCGAAGTTGCGAGGCAAATTAGGTAGGCCGTTGGCTGCGTAGACTTTATTTTTCGTTTTCTATGCAACGCGATCAACCACACTATATTGCTCAGATCTTAAAATCGTATAGCTTTACTTATTCAAATATAGAATCATGTCGTTTACAGCATGCAACATATTTTCTCCCTGGTTATTCTTGTGTGTAATTTGGATCGAATGGTCGCGGAATTCCTCGCAATAACTGTCCTCGCAATAACGTCAGTTTTGTTACTGGGAGTACCAAAATCGTTACCGCAAAGACATAATAAGTTTTCTTATGTAATATGGACTCTTTGCCAAAGAGACAAAGGTCTTGATGAATAATTGTCTTAAACTATAATAGGAAAGCGAAGTATTTCAGCTGAAAAAAATATAATTACTGTTGCAAAACATGTGCACCGATCAGTTGTTACGGAGCGGACTTTGAATCGTTATTGCAAGGACTCCTTACACATTCATGGATTCTTGGTACCACAAATTAATAAATTTTATCACTAGTATAATGGAGATATTTTGCAAATCACCATGGAATGTTGTATGAAGAATATAATTCTAGATTTATTGACAAGATTAATTCTGAATGATCGTTCTTAAATGATCTTTCGTCACATTACACACTATTTCTTTTAAGGTATGAATCCGAATATCTTTGTTCAATGGGTTTTGAAGATGTTGCATGTACCTAGTCATTTTTTTTAAATGGTCATGGTAAAGCAGTTCCTGGTGCTATAGGGGTGCCGTGAAAAGACGAGTAGATTTTTTTTTAATTTTCAATGCGGTTTACATGTATTGATTCGAATCCTGCATGTAGGCCTAATCTTGCAATCACAACATTTCATCCCGAAAAAAAGATGTAATGTTTTTGTCAAATATTATCTTATCTAGGTAAACAATAAGTTAAGAATAAAACATTTTCAAATTACTTTATTTTTTTTTTTTTTTTTTTTTTTTTTTTTGACAATCAGTTTTAGGACACTCAATGTCTTACAACTGTGTATCTAAATTATTATGTGAGCTATCTTCCAGCTATCCCCCAAAAAAGAAATAACTACAACAATAAATCATCTGCGTATATTGCTAAAAGGATCGAACTCAATCAGTATGCCAAGACTGCACAGTCAGACTATGGTCGAGATTTTTCCCTCCTAAACGATTTACTATACCTTGAATGTTTTTTACTTGAATGTACAATGTAATATTTCATGGTTTGACGAGAAGGTTTAAGACATTCCATATTTTTATTATTATTTCGTCATATTTGTAATTGCTTAACTTTCTTCATGACTTCTAATTTCTTTCACAAAGAAGATTTGGGTTTTACTTCCTAATTTACAAACACTAAGGTAAGAGAAGTAAATGCTGATTACCAGCTCTGACTCCGTTTCCCTTGATATCCATTCATCTATTAACATCTTTATTTCGATCACATGGACTTTTACTCAAGTGGCTCCCAACCACATCTCGATCAACTCGATCTGTGCTTTATCTGTTCACTCGATCAAATAGCCGGTAGAGGTCGGGTTGATCGAGTAGAGATCGAGAAAAGTCATAACGTCGGGAATAATGGGCGAATTTGAGCAGTCAAGGTGATCGATTTGACTTGATCAGCAGTTGTAACATAGCATAAAATTTAACGTTTTTGAAAGGGTTTAACAAAGTGACCTTTACTTTTAAATGTATAATTCTTTTACAATTGCATAGATTTTAAGCGTTAATGACCATATATAGGTCGATACAGTGTAAGAAATGGAAAATATTGAATTTTAAGTCCTCGCAGTAATAGTAAATGTCATTCCAATAACACATACTTTTTTTATTACAAACTGCATCGTGGTTCAATAAAAATTATGTGTTTTGATGGGAAAATTGGTTTGCTTTTGAACCTAATTATTTAAAGTATGAATAAAATAGTGAAATTAAATAATTTCTGTTTATTTCATGAATAAGCGAATATTGTCCTTGCAATAACTAATGTGTCCTCGATGTAACGATGCACTTTCAGCAAAATATTTTACAAAAAAAGGTGTTTCGCTAACTTTATTGTGCCCGAAATACAAAGAGAATTACATTTTCTAGAGTCTAAAGTACATGTACATATATTTTTCTTAGATAGAAGCTTTATTACATTTGAAACAAACAAAATTTTCTATTGAATTATGAAAATACAATACTACATTGAAAATAAGCCAAGCAAACCATTTTTGGAAATCGACTTGAACATAAGTCCTTCAGTCTGGCTTCTTTTTCTTAAAAAAAAAACATACTTTGAAATAATCTAAAATTTGCAAATCGAATTTCTGAAAGAAAATGTGGTTGTTACAGCGAGGACATTTTATAGAGACAATAGATTTATGAAAGACGATCTCGAGTATTTCCATGTGCGTCGGAATGTTCCTGTTAACGTTACTCGTTACTTTAAATGTGGTACTTTCATCCTGATCCAAAATTCACAGAATAAATTGGAGATGAAAATTGAACCTTTTTTCCTCAGATTTCCACGAAAATAAATATTGGCTCATGTATTAACAGTGTTGATGTACTAAAACGATCTGCAAAAATGTTTTTCAATGACAATATCATGTATCTACCCTAACCCAACCGCGTTTTATCGTTACACTGTTACTCAACTTAAACAAAAGCTCTTGATTCTAAGTTAAATATACATTATGTAATAGCATATAAAAGATGCGTCTATTTGGAACTAACTTGTTAGGGAATATTGCAATATGGATCTATGGAAAATCAATCATATTGAACGGGAATAAGAACAATACATTGCTCTGTCCTCATTCTATGCAACTGAAAGATATCATCTCAAAGTATGAATATACAGTTATGACAATGTTGGTGACGAAAATTTTTTTTTCAAAATGATAGGAAAACATATGAGCCAGGATCTGGAAAAACGTCCCTTAAGACTTTTGAGCCCAACATAGATCCAGATCAGCCTGTGCATACGCACAGTCTGATCAGGATCCATGTTGTTCTCTAACAGCTTCTTCATGACCTGTAGTAACGTAAAGAGAGCACCATGGATGCGTATCGGACTGCATTTGACAACAGACTGCTCTTGGACCTCAATTTCTAAAAATGCTATAGGGGATATTTTTCCAGATCCCGGCTCATATTAATTAAAACATAAAACTCGCGGAGGATCGATATCTCGACAAATTGATAAAAAGATTAACCCTTTCCCAAACGGCAAATTTTTAAGGTGATCAACTTAAAACACTGCCACGAATGCCAAAATGGATGTTATAAAAGATATAATAAGTGTAAAATGTGACATAGAAAATTTTGAGACAAAAGGAGAAACTGCTGGTTATCAGCAGTTTCTTCTTTTGTTTCAATGTTTTCTCAAGCCTTTTCTACTAGGGACGTCAAAACCAGGTCTTGTTTGGGAAAGGGTTAAACTTACGAAAGGCTCTAGATCGTCATACAACGCTTGGTAAGCTGAGGAAGTTGGATCAGCGAGATCCTCTGTCCATGTCGCTCCACTGGTAATCGTAAAATACCCAGCAACTGTACTGCAAAACGGTGATGAAGTTGTTGTGCGAACTGTCGTTGTAATTGTTGGTGTTGTTGGTGTTGGTGTAGTTGTTCTTATTGGTGTTGTTGTCGTAGGTGTTGGTGTCGTAACCGTTGTTGTTGTAGTCGTCAGTATTAAACACTCTGCAATTATTCAAGAATATAACAATTTGATGCATGTTGGTAATCTCACAGACACGGTTCCAATTTGTTACAAAAGAATAACACATTAGTGGTTAACTTTATGCCAGATCGAGGCTCTGACCCGAGTCCGAGAAAAGCATCCAACGTGCAATTGCAACGCACGGAGGAAAGAAGAAGTTGAAGAGGAATCGCACTCCGTTGAGTGAAGATTCCTCAGTGAATCTTAAAACAATATCATAAGATGACATCTAATTATGGTCCGTAAGGGCTTTAAAGTCATTTTGACCCTAAAAAAGGAGTATCCACGGATCTTTTAAGGACCTAGCCGCTAGGTACAACTATCATTTTCACGTTAATCCCCTTCACCCAACAAAAAGTATAACACATGCTATTTTCAGTGTGACAATGATAATCAGTACCGAAAGGTTTATGTAGATAGATAATTAATTATGGTAGAACAATTTGATAATAAAAGCATTGTTCTTAAAACCCATTTCCAAAATGACAAATTATTTGGACTTTTGAAGTCTGACAGCGGCTAAACCATTTTCCAAACGGCAACTGATTCAATTTGGACGCAGTTGCAGACAACAAAATGAACCCCTTAAAAGTAAGATTTGTATATAGTATATAGTACAGAGAGGCCTAATGAGAAAATGCTGATTAGCAGTATTTCATTATTTTGCCTCCCGAAACATTTTCTGTAAGACAGTCAAACATTTGTTGTTTGGTAAAGGTTTAAGACAACGATGGTGAGTATAAACAAAGGATTTTTGATCGTTAAACTGAAGAAAATATTGTGTAGTAAAGATAAACTAACTGAAGAAATGCGATATCAAAGTTAAATAATTGCACTCGAACAAGGAATTATTTAGTTAAAAGATTTGTCATTCGCACTCGATTTTCACCACATCCTCACAAAATAATGTTCATATCACATTTCTTTAGTAAGTTCATCATTATATATTAATAATTATTTAGTTTAAAATTATACATTATTGATCTACTGACAATGTGTTGCCTGCAGCATCTTTCAATTAGAAATCAGATGTTGTCGTGTTGACGGGTTCAACCAAATTAACGTGAACCAGACTTACCATGTTGTACGCTCCCTTCTGGAATTTCTAAACCAAACGCGTCGAATATTGGTCCCAAAAACTGCTTGGCGATCGTGACGTCATTGTAATGAACATCTGCGTCAAAAACTGCCACATAAGTAACGTCAATATTAGTGGCTCCACTTTGTCTATAAAATTATAACGAGATAACATGAACGAGACTTAAGAAAAGTCAGTCATGTACAAGTCAAAAGTCGATCTGTGCGAAACGACATAATGAAACAGTCAATCATTTTAAACTCTTCTATGACTTCATCAAGACAATTATTCGGACTTAATTTAATTTTGATTGAACAAAAAATGGGGTAGCTAGAGTACATACAAGGTCTTTCTAAGGTTCTTCGGCCTTCAGCCAGTGGAGCTGAATGATTTTTTATTACATATTTGAGTCGAGTTTGAATGGTCATCAGGGTTAAAGTCTAGTCAGGTCTTGCAGGTGTCGTAAATCTATGCATTTCGTAGGTCGATGCGCAAACCATTCAGAAATACAGTTTATACCATAGATAACTATTTCTTATTTGAAAGCCTATTGTGCAAGCTTCAGTTGCTTATATTTTGATACTTTGTAAATATGTATCGTACTGAAATAAAAGTACCGTAAATTTATTATCTGTAATAAATGTCTATTTTTTGTGCAAAAAGAGCACGAACTAGAGCTACAGCATATTATCAATATGAAAGGTGAAAATACAGTCATTATTATGACACTATCGCAATTGTCAAAACCATTGCAGCGAATAATCATAAATATTGATTGTCCAATTTGAACTCGGACGCTTCACTTTGAGCGTATGACGGCAAACATCGGAGCTTTCGGTGGTTTATGTGTCATTATATATCACGCTATGAAAAGTGTTCATATTGTGCAGATTGATGGGATTGAATAAAGTTTTAATAAGGGTATGTTAAGAATTCCAGTATTTAAAAAAAAGCTCAAGACTGGAATCTGTTCACTTCATTTTTTTCTATTTTCTTTTCTTTTGCATTTACACTATTTTGTTAATAAAGCTGTACAGTTTTCTTTGTAATTGTTATCTTTCAATTAAAATATTTCATTTTTAATTTATAACTTATAACTTCTACTTGTACGTCGTGTTACAAATGACCTTATGTTGGTCTTTCGCAGCTCCTCCCCCCCCCCAAAAAAAAGAAACAACAAACAAACGGTGAACAAGTAGGCATACCATGATTGTAAGCTTCAAAAAGATTTACGGAATGGATGGTTATATTTGAGTTTTAAAAAATGTAAGAAGAAAATTGATATATACAGCGCTACATAGATTCTAGCCGTAGACAGCAATTCTCTAGACAATCCTATAACGCACTAGATCATTTCGTAAAAATGTAGATATTTTTACATGTTTTACCCACATTGTACGGAAAGACTCAAAGACGTTTGGAATTTGTAAGGAGTCTCCGATGAAATTGGACTAATAAAAGCGATGCTGTTGTACATATATTATTGTTTGAAAAAAGGGACGAATATGCGTGTATTCAGACCGATGAAAACAATGTTAAAAGTCTGATATCATACTCACGTAAAGACAAATGAGTCAAAATCCAAAAAGTCGGCGTCGGCGTCCAGCAAATGAAACGCTAAAATAAGCTGAAAAACAAAATGTAAGTTACAATTCATTTTCGGTGGGGCCTTTCAAAAAATTCAATATCAATCAAAACTAATGCTCTGATTTTTTTGCAATTGTCTCTCGAGAGACTTTAAATAAGTATTCTCAACAGAAATGTTGAATTAACATATGGCCGTTTTTCATCAAAACCCTGTTACTGCAGCTCACGACAAGCGACGGCATATAGAATACTACTTCTATTTCTTTCCAGTTTTCTGCAGCACTAAAATCAAACATAGATACATATAGATATATTAACGTATAAATACGCAATTTATAGTCGGTCTGTACAGTACTTGAAGGGCTTTCATTTGTATGAGTTGACTATGACCTCATACAGATTGGCATAATATAAGAGCTTAAACGAGTACACAATGTCCGTGTCTGACAATTACCCGCGGATACATTTCTTCCTGTTCGATTTGGTTGTCGATATATTTCGCATAAATGGAAAAAAAGACGTTTGATCATAAATCGGCGATGATATATTCAAGTTTTAAGCACAAAAGCAGATGTTTTCATTTAATAAGCTTCTGATAAACCATTACTACTACACGGATACCTTTACCCATCAAATTCCTTAGGGCAAACTGTCCGGCACCAATGGTGAAATAACTCAACCAATATATCTAAAAGTTTTTTGTTATCTGAGATTGAATATGCTTCTTTAACCTGTTGGCAATCAATAAAGCTGTAAATGAACGGTATACTGGTGTATTTTTTACTTCTTGTGAAAGCATGGGAATGCCGTCAGTGAATCTTTAGTAAAACGATATAGACTTGCCCTAGTGAGCGTTTTAATGATCGCAATTCGTTTATTATATTTAATTCTTAAAACCAGTTAAAAACGGAGAGTTATCCTATAATGGATACTGCTTGTCGTTTTTAAATCATGAGTACTCTGGTTCTTGATTCAGTCTTTCCTACATTGATATTCTCTACCTGGTGAATGGTTAAAACAAGAGTTGTCCGCGAACAACGTAGCTCGCCTATACGAGAGCTTGTCACAAAAAAGAGTCCAAGGTCAAAGGTCAAGGTCACTAGGTAGGTCAAAAGTCATGGTCTCAAAGTCAAGGTCATTGCATGAGGTATCCATATGTGACATATCAAGGCTCTATCTGTGATAGTGCATGAGATATGGGCCAGGTTAAAGTTTTTACAAAGTAGGTCAAACTCCAAGGTCAAGGTCACAAGGTCAAAGATCATGGTCACAAATGAAAGGTCTTGGCGGGTAGTATCCATGTATGAAATATCAAGGCTGTATCTCTGATAGTGTCTGAGATGTAGACCAGGTTAAAGTTTTTCAAGTGAAGACGCGACGGGACGGGACGGGACTCGACGCTGACGCCGACACTAGAGCTGTGACATTAGCTTCCCGGACATAAAGTCCCGGCTCGCTAACAATTGTCCTCATAGAAATTAATTAAGTGGATAAAAGCATGCTTCCTATCGATATCCTTTATCTGGTCACCGGTCAAAACCTTTTATTCACCTACAATATTGTAATATTGAAAAAAAATGAGACTTACTGAAAATTATCAGGTTTAATAGTTTTGACATTCAAAAAAAAAAAAGAAAAAAAAGTATTCTTTTCACTGACAATATCATGTATCTCCTTTGACTCAACAGCGTATCATCGTTACACTGTTAAAGTCAATGTACCCGAAAGCCGTTGGTTCTTATTTCATTACAAACAATAATCGCATTTAAACGAATTGCCATTTTAAAATTTTGTAAGGGCATATTGATAAAGGGATTTCTGGAAATTCATATTATACATCTATAACGGGGATTAGAACGAAACATTATTTTTCCTTATAACATACAACTGAAAGATATCAAAGCGCAAATATAAAGTAATGATAATATTGGTAACGAAATATCTTTTTAAACAAGAGGCCCAAGAGGGCCTCAATCACTCCACTGGCTAAAGTAAAAGAATTATCTCGTGATTTCCTGCAAGCCTCGCACTGCCAAATCTTGAAAAGGGTTACCGAAGGAACATTTCTGCCAAGTTTGGTCTGAATTAGCCAATTGGTTTATTTCAAAAGAATAATTTCATGGTTTGTCTAAAGCTCATAGGCCCGCCCTGCCCTGCCCACATTAATGGACCGATCAAAATTTCACAAACTTATTAAGTAAAGTGACACCCAAGAAACATTACTGCCATAATTGGTCTATATTGGCCCATTGGTTGATTTATAAAGAATTATTTTGTACCCCACCCTGCCATCAAGGATGGGGTAATTAGTAATGTGTAATTAGCATTACATGTAATTAATTACTTAATTACAGTAATTGAATGTAATGTGTAATTGAACCAACATTCAATTACATGTAATTGAAATGTAATTAATTACATTGCAAAATTGATGTAATTAACAATTACATTTTCAATTACTTCAATTACTTTTTGTGTTTTGAGGTTGTAAAATTGGATTGTGAATACTAGTTAACTATATCATGGATACTGATATAAACTTCTGTTTTTCCTCACTACATAATATGAATATTATATCACCTAGGAAATGGATTAGTCATTTCATTTAAAATCTGTGGTTAGATATTTTTTTCAAAAAATATTAATGTATAAAAGAGTAAACAGATAACCAGCATTTTCTCCATATTCTCAATTATTTTCTTTGCTATATAATGTACATGAATTCCAACTCCCATGTAATCAAGTGTGTAGAAACTTTCAAATTTGTCTAAAACTATAAAATTATAATTCAAACTATTTCAAAAGGAGAAAATGTTGTTATCAACAAATTATTATTTTTCCCCATCTTTTCCTAAGCCTTGTCTGTTTGGGACCTCTAATTTAGAGCATTATTGTCTTATGGACATAATAAACACCTGTGGTATTTAACCCTTTCCCAAACAAGACCAGGTATTGTCATCCCAAGAAAAAGCAGTTGGTGAAAACATTGAGGAAAGGAAGGAATTGCTGATATTTTTAGCAATTCTCCCTTTCTTAGATTATTTGTAATTATATAATATGCAAATGTCATCAACTTTTGTTTAATCATTTGGTAAGCAGCAATTAATTTCAAATTCTATCATTCCGAAAATTGTGCCATTTTGGAATAGGTTAACCTGAGGTAATCTGCATGACAGTAGGTTATCCATTTTCACACCTTTGCCTGGGGGCATAGAGAGTCCCTTTGTGCATTTTAGTTATCAACTTGAGAGCTTAGTGCAAAAATATTGTAACTGCTTAAAATTTATCTGCACATAAGTTAACCCTGTCCTGAACGATAACTGTCAACCTATTGGACATCAAATCGAAGTTAGAAAATTCATATTTTATTGCAAAGAAAATATTGAGGGAGAATGAAAATTTTATGATTATCAGCAATTTCTTCTTTTCTCTCATTTTTTAATCCCCCAACCATTTCTACTATGGATGTTATAACCAGGTTTTGTTTGGGCAATGGTTAAAATAACTTGACCCTTGGGCTAAGCTTTTGACTACTGGAGTACTGAAACAATTTCTAGCTTAATTTTCTCTCTCATGATGTGATATATCCATTGAAATATTTTTTGTCATTTTCATTCAGTTACAAACTGGACTGTTGAGTGGACATAGATTTTAATGGAGAAAATCAATGACATGTATTTGTTCGTTTTGAATTGCATGAAAATAAATCAGGAAAAATTTAGGCAAAATGAAAAAAATAGTCTAGTCTAGGCCCAAGATTTGATACATTTTCCAGAAGACCAAATTTTAGTCTGATCCAATTCAAAGATATTTTAAGACAATTTCAAGAAAATGAAATTTTACATGTTCCTGGAAACTGTGGAAAAAGCATGGTAAACAGTTAATTAAAGCAACAACAAAATCATCAAAGCAACCTTTTGCCTCAAAACTTTCCAAAGCATGAACTCCCTGAAGAAAAGGAAAATATTGGTTATCAGCTGTTTCTTCTTTCTCACAAAAGGCTTTTAAACTATAATATTCTACTGAGTCACCAAAGCTAAGTCTTGTTTTATCCAAATACCAAGTTCCAGAATGGTTTCATTTCAAATGCTCTACAAACAATTAAGTGAATGTCACAAGTGGATTTGTTTTGTATGAATCAAATTATACAATACCGATTGAAAAGAAGAAAATGTTAATTGTCAGAAAGTTCTTCCTTTGTCTCAAAGTTTTCTAAAGTAATGTGTAATTGTAATTAATTACATAGGCAAAGTAATTGTAATGTAATTAATTACATTTGAAAATGCATGTAATGGTAATTGTAATGGTAATTGAAGATTTTCAATGTAATTGTAATGGTAATTAATTACATTGCAATGTAATTGACCCCAACCCTGCCTGCCATGCCCACATTTATGGACCAATCAAAATGTCACAGACAATTTTAGTAAAGAGTCACCTAAGGTACGTAATTTCTGCCAAGTTTGGTCAAAATTAGCCAAATGGTTGATTTTTAAAGAATTATTTTGTGATTTCTCTAAGTCTGATAAGCCCAGTCAGGCCCACATTTATGCACCAATCAAAATTCTTTGAATAATCTAAAAAAAAAGAGTATTCCAATGAACATTTCTGCCAAGTTTGGTCAAAATTGACTAAATGGTTGATTTTTAAAGAATTATTTTGTGATTTTTCTAAGACTGATAAGCCTCACCCTGCCACGCCCACATTTATGGACTAATCCTAATTCTTTGAACAATTTCAGTAAAGAGTCACCCAAGGAACTTAACTGCAAAGTTTAGTCAAAATTGGCCTACTAGTTTGAGAGGAGAATATTTTTGAAGTATCATTTTGTGATTTCTCTAAGTCTGACAAGCCCCGCCCTATCCTACATTTATGGACAAACAAAATTTCTCGGACAATTTAAGTAAAGAGTCACCCAAGGTACGTTTCTGCCAAGTTTGGTCAAAATTAGCCAAATGGTTGATTTTTAAAGAATTATTTTGTGATTTCTCTAAGTCTGATAAGCCCAGTCAGGCCCACATTTATGCACCAATCAAAATTCTTTGAATAATCTAAAAAAAAGAGTATTCCAATGAACATTTCTGCCAAGTTTGGTCAAAATTGACTAAATGGTTGATTTTTAAAGAATTATTTTGTGATTTTTCTAAGACTGATAAGCCTCACCCTGCCACGCCCACATTTATGGACTAATCCTAATTCTTTGAACAATTTCAGTAAAGAGTCACCCAAGGAACTTAACTGCAAAGTTTAGTCAAAATTGGCCTACTAGTTTGAGAGGAGAATATTTTTGAAGTATCATTTTGTGATTTCTCTAAGTCTGACAAGCCCCGCCCTATCCTACATTTATGGACAAACAAAATTTCTCGGACAATTTAAGTAAAGAGTCACCCAAGGTACGTTTCTGCCAAGTTTGGTCAAAATTGGCTGAATGGTCGATTTTTTAAAGATTTTTTTGTGATTTTTCTAAGTCTGATAAGCCCCACCCTGTCACACCCACATTTATGGACCAATCAAAATGCTTTGAACAATTTCAGTAAAGGGTCACCAAAGGAACATTTCTGCAAAGTTTGGTCAAGATTAGCCCACTGGTTTGAGAGGAGAAGATCTTAAGAAAAATTTAACGGACGCACGGACGGACGAAGGCACGCACGCACGCACGCACGACGGACACAACGCCATGACAATAGCTCGCTGGCCTTCGGCCAGTGGAGCTAAAAATGAAGGAAAAATAGATAACAACATAGAACTCACGAAAGAACAATATATCGACAAATTGGAAAAATATTAAAACTTACGAAAGGTTCTAGATCGTCATACAACGTCTGGTAAGCTGAGGAAGTTGGATCAGCGAGATCATCTGTCCATGTCGCTCCACTGGTAATTGTGAAATATCCAATCACTGTACTACAAGGTTGAGCTGTTGTTGTTATAGCTGATGGCGTAGTAGTTTCATCATTCAGGCCTAAGATCACTGAGCAAAACATATTTTTATAAGCTTATTTCATACATCCATAATGGACATAATGCCAAAGGGCACTTCATTTTTCGAAATAATTCGTGTTTATCAAACTTGTTGTGCTAATGTTAATTTTCTTCAAAATCACATTATTACGATGACAAAAACAATCGATTTCTTTCAATTATTGGGAAAGCTAATTGAAATGACAAGAAAGATCGATCCATATATTTTTAGTATCAGTAGGTCCGTTTGGTCTCTTTCTTACTTTATTTTTTCTATACACCGAGATGTTCCATTGGTTGTGTATATTTAGTGTGTTCTTTAAACACTGTAAAATTAAAAGTTTATTCTTTTGCGTAATGACCTTACCAGGTGCACAGTTACCATTGTTCAAATCTGCGTTCTTTTGATAAACAAAATTATTCTATTTCAAACGTTAGCATTAGAGAAAGACAATAATGGCACAATCATTTATTATGTTAGAATGATAAATTGTTTCGGATGATTTAGATAACCAAGTCACAGGAAAATTAAAAAGAGTTAAGGTATCCAACCCCTCAAAAGCACCAAAGACCCAGATACGAAATTTGAAAAGTGCCAGGAATTCTTAAACTGTGTTACAGTTGCATTCCAAATACAAACATAAACATTTTGAACGGTTTAGAATTTTGAATTAAGGTAGAATAATTCTAATGGATATTTACTATTGTCGTACATTTTCGACAAATGTCGACAATTTCCGTATCTATCTTTAGCAACAGTATTGCTAAATATAGCAACAGTATTGCTAAATATTACTTCCCTTTGTAAATGAAAGTCCACGAATACACCCCGAATATCTTTTTCTGGTATAATTCTCCGTTTAACAGCAATTTTTCAGAGACATTTTTAGTTTAATTTTATATGATTTTGATTGATAACAGCAGTTTGTAAGTGATTAGAAACTTTGATTTTAATGAAACTGCCTATTTAGGAAACTTATTGTAGTATGTATAATATTCGTTTCTTCCCTAGATACTGGTTGGCTCAATATAACGAGAAACCCTACAGTAGAAGACATATACATGTATTCTAATGAAATCTATGATGTGGTTATCAAACGCCTATCGTTTGAGAACGACGCGTGGATCAGATCATCATTGTTCAGACCTTCGCACTCGATTTTCATCACTTCTTCGCCGGCGATCCTTATTTAAATGTGCAAACTCGTTGTCAGTAAATTGTAACGTGGTTTGATCCGTGATTCGATCCTTTCTTTTAGATTCTTTTTCCATTTAAGTCCTTAGATTCAATGTGCAATCCAGAAGAAGTGGTATAAGGAAGCTGTTATAAACTATAAAAAGTTTAAGTACAATTTTGTCTTTAGAATTTGCATTACTTTTTACAAATAGCGATGTTCAATTGGTTACTAGGTAAAGGGTTAAAATGGTGAAAGTCATACGAAATCACAACTGATATGTTATCATTTGCTAACTTCTGAAAGTCTAATACAACGTTTGGGTTGTAGTTATAAGCATATAATTAGATATGGGCTACTGTACCCTTCATTTTGGGGCATTGACGTCTTTTGGGAAAGAAATAGTGCGTTCGAAAGCATGAGGGTACTAAGAATTACCTTTATATATTTTCATTTTTTGACGGATAAAATGTACATATGTGGATTTTGTCGTGTTCCTACACATATAAGAATAATTTTGATACCGGTTTTAGAGAGTGCGCGAACTTATTTCTGGCACTGTCAACATTTGTTTCAGAGGCATAAATTTCAAACTAGGAAATAAAGAGGCTTTATTTTTAAATAAGCACGCAGTAATTTAACAAAATATCTCTCATATGCACACAAAGGTCATATCATTTCACATCAGACGATGGGTAAACATGTTTTTGATAATAAAAACCAAAATCTAAACACATTTAATGTGTTTATGTCCAAAATTCAGATACTTTTTTGCTTTGAGTGGTGGCCGCCATATTGGAATTTCGCAAGTTGGGGGTGGGATAAGGGAAAATCAAGTTTCTAGTAAACCTCTGGACGAATTTCTGTCATATTGCACATATAGATGTCTAATATAATGTACTATCAGACAGAAGTGTTTGTCACCCCAATTTCTAAAGTTGCCATTAGGCGTATTCTACCTTAATGCATACTTTTTGAGATATTTGACAAAAGTATTCAAAATTACCTCCCTTGCATATAAATAAAGAGTAAAATAATATTTGTAAATTATTTTCTTCTTGAAGTATAATTTTGAAATCTGTCACGGGGAACCAACTTATGTGAAGTGTATTTACAAGAGTGTATAATTTGATAAATTTCGTATGGCTAGAAAGTGGTGATTTTTAGGGTCTGTAAACCTTAAGTTTGAAACCTATTGATAAAAGATGATTTAGATAACCAAGTCACAGGGAAATTAAAAGATTTAAGTTTTCAACGTATTGATAAAAATATGTTTTGGAAAAAATGGTGTGCGTAGTATTTGAGACCAGCATGGATCTAGAATAGCATGTGTATAATTACGCCATATTCTGTACCGACTGTAAATTATCAATACAAATGTTTAACCCTTTCCCAAACAAGACCTGGTTTGGACGTCCTTAATAGTAAAGGCTTGGGAAACATTGAGGCAAAAGAAGAAAATGCTGATAACCAGCATTTTCTCCTTTTGCCCCAATATTTTATGTGCTTTATTACATAAATCCTTTCCTTTTAAACGTATAGATTGTGTCACCTAAAGCAGATTTCCTAAAGGTTCACCCCAAAATTATGTCGTTTGGAAGAGGGTAAATACAGTATTTGTTAAAAAAAAATGCTTAAAACATATCTAAACTGCTATTGGGACACGTTTTCCAGACACAGGTCCAGCATGCTATACAACAATTTACCATAGTTCATACGATACTCGTTATATCGACGTCGGTCAAGATGAAATTCTACTTTAACCCTTTCCCAAATGACAAAATTTTAGGGTGATCCAATTTGAAAGCTGTCGCTGACAACAAAAGATATGTAGTTCAATATAGAATTAGTGCATAGCACAACACCGAAAATATTGAGACAAAAGGGGAAACTGCTGGTTATCAATGTTATCCCAAACCTTTTCTATTAGGGACGTCAAAACCAGGTCTTGTTTGGGAGAGGGTTAGCAGTCGAAGTGAAATTCTGGCCATGTCCTTATTAATGAAAACAAACAACACTTTTTAAAATAAATGTAGTCATTGTTTAGGAAAAGGAGAGAAATTATTCGTTTCGAGCAATTTCTTTCCTTTTCAGACTATATATCATTTATGAACGCACTTGATGAGCATCAAAAACGGTTTAACATCTTTTTGATAGAATGAATCTTAATTGGTTGGTTCGGGATCCGGATAGGCCAAGGAAGATTTAAAAGTTCTATGCGAATTCGAAACAAGTTTAAACTGTATAGCTGACTCACCAACTACGATGGTCGTATCATCTACTGGATGAGGGAAAGAATCGTCTGAAATCATGACTATCACCAAAGCTCTGGTAATGTCTACCAGGCTAGAAGTATCGCCACCATTACTATCAAATCTTAGAACAACCACCACAACAATGCTGCCTTCTCTGAAAGGAAAACAGGTTAAAAACAGATATAAGTCAGGATCTGGAAAAAGATGCCTTATGGCACTTGAAACAGCGATTTTGCATTTGATGCAATCGTGTTCCATGATTAGCTTCTGCCTTAATCTATTACCACACAGTGACTCCTTTTGACTCCCAACACTATAATGGCTTTGGAAAACATCATGGAAAATGAAGAAATTGCTTGTGACAAGCAATTATTTCTCACAATGTTTTCTATTTAAAAAAGACCAACAAACTTTAAATTGCATTCACTTGAAATTGTCGTCT
Organism: Fragum sueziense; assembly: GCA_963680895.1. Lineage (NCBI taxonomy): Eukaryota > Metazoa > Mollusca > Bivalvia > Cardiida > Cardiidae > Fragum > Fragum sueziense. The sequence continues at coordinate 15,644,380 of OY804602.1, read as the reverse complement.
GCAACATCTTTGAATTTGGACCAGTCTAAAATTGTGTTGTTTGGTAATGGGTTAAAGAGGTCCGGCCAGGATTCATGATGCTGTCTAACAGTTGCTTCGTGTCACGAAGAAGCTATTAGAGACCAACGTGGATTGAATCATGTTGGACAAGGACCCTTTTCCGAATCTTGACCGAACACATTTTACATAATTAAATAGTTACATTCCATTAAGATATTAGCTCTGCCCCGTCGTCATATGTGGTACATTCTTATATATCAAATTTATAAATATCATTTGTCACAAGTAGTTTACTCTATTTTGCGCGCTTCTATAGGCTTAATTATAAATAATATTCAAACTATAATATGTTGTGGGAAAGAGTTTACAATGATTTTATTGCAATACTTTTCGAGGTCCATTCTAATTGCCAGGCCGTAAAGCCGTTTAAAAACATCAACAACATAAGAAGTGAGCGCTGAAATTCAAATACACCTTTTTTCAAATACAACATTTTTTTTCTTAACCAACGTAACCTGAGCCGTTACGCGTCAGACACAATCAAAATTTCGCACAGATACGATTTAAATGTAATATTTTCTTTCAATATAGTTATTCTTTTAACAGAAAATACACAAAAATGCTGATATAATTTCAACGCTTTTTAAAAATACACAGGTAATATGGCAAATTGGTGACCACTACTTAAAATGATCTGCTCGAACATTGTAGTTATTATAATCTTGTCAGGTGATTTTAATCTTATTGTGAAAATAATTAATCTTAATACGCAATTTTTAAAAAAAACGTGTAAATTGAAAATTTCATTATACAGTCAATTTATAAACATCTCGTTTTGATACAGAATCTAATCAATCGAACTGCATGTATATGTGACCCGTCGCGCTAAAAGGGACCTTATCCGAACTAAAAAAAATCCAAATTTTGACAAACTTGTCAGACCCAGCACAGGTCAACCAGATCCCAGACGCGAGAAATGAACATATAGTGAAATAGGGAAATCATTCCGGATTTAGAAAATTACATAAAAGTGAAAAGTGTCGGCCCTAGTCTGGCTGCGCGGACTGCGCAGACTGACTAGGGTCGATATTTTTCACACTTCCTATAAGGTCCCTTTTAGCGCGATGGGTCACATATGCATTTCGGAAACAAGACGTGGTTTTCATGTCCCTAACAGGAAAGGCTTGGGAAACATGGGGCAAAAGAAGAACAAGAGTGCAAAAATGGCAACGTAATCGCTCACCTGAGTTCTTGTTGTAGGCCCCTATACATGTTATGATTGTGAAAAAAAAGTTCTGTTGTATACAAACAAGAAGTCCCTTTTCTGTGATGAGGCTTCATATTGAAAAACAAAGAAAGCACCTCTTAGCAATATCATAAGTAATGAAAATATGAAGTTTTGTCAAATTTGGCTCTGCGGTTATGGAGAAATTGCTCATAACAGATTCCGTGTAATTTCTCTTTTTCTGCTGCAATGGCAACCAGGGTGTTTTTCAATTTAGATTTCAGTTCCTTTAGCCATTTTTAAAGGGGACTTCCTAAGGAATATTTCTGCCAAGTTTGGTTGAAATTAACATTGTAGTTTAGAAAGAGATGTCATTTAGAGATGTCTTTGAGATTTGGTCGAATTTCCCCTTTTCGCTTGCCATGACAATCATAGCTTTTAATGGATTTTAATTCTTTTAGCAAATTTTTTAAGGAACCTTCTCAGGAATATTTCTGCTAAGTTTGCCTGAAATTGGTCAAATAGTTTAGGAGGAGATATTGTTCAAGGAATTTTTTTGAGATTTAGACAAATTTCTCCTTTTCCATTGCCATAGCCGCAAGAGTTTTTAACGGATATCATTTTTAGCAATTTTTAACAGGGACCTACTAAAGAGTATTTCTGGCATGGTAGTTTAGTAGGAGACGTCGTTCAAAGATGTTATTGAGATTTAGTCAAATTTCTCCTTTTCTGTTGCCATGACAACAAGAGTTTTTTATGGACTTCAATATTTTTAACAATTCTTAAAGGAGATCAACTAAGGAACATTCCTGTCATGTTTGGTTGAAATAGGTATTTTACGTGGAAACGTCATTTAAAGAAATTGTTGACGGATAACGGACGACGCACGGACGCCGGTCGAAAGGTGATCACAATAGCTCACTTGAGCACCTTCTGCTCATGTGAGCTATAACCTGAAATTCAGTATTTTCTCCTTTTGCCTCAATATTTTCCATGCTCAATCGTATAGAAATGCAAACATTATCAACATTCCTTTTGTGGTCAACAGCATCTTTGAATTAGATTACCCTGACATTTTGCCGTTTCGGAAAGGGTTACACAACTTAAACTCTTTCCCAAACGACATAATTTTAGGGTAATCCACTTCAAAAACTACCACAAATGACAAAATGGATGTATTTAAAGATAAGATTTGTGTAAAATATGACACAGAAAATATTGAGACAAAAGGAGAAACTGCTGGTTATCAGCAGTTTCTTCTTTTGTTTCAATGTTTTCCCTATTCTTTTCTGTAAGGGACGTCAAAACCAGGTCTCGTTTGAGAAAAGGATAAATCGAACGTTTTGAAAATATTTTATTTGCAATGTTTGAGCTGTTGAAAATGTGTCTTAAATTGTAAACAAGAGATGTTTGTAAAACGTATATGCCCCCTCAAGGGCCTACCATTAAAGCTGTTGTCAGACTCAAAGGTCAACGCTACAAGGTCCAAGGTCATGATGAAATGTGAAAGGTCTTGGTAGGTGTCCATGTGTGAAATGTCAAGGTTGTAGAAGTAATAGGACACGAGATACAGGCCAACTTAAAGTTTTTTTAAAGTAGATCAAACTCCAAGGTAAAGGTCACATGGTTCAAGATCATGGTCAGATATGAAAGGTCTTGGTAGGAGGTATCCATGTGTGAAATATCACAGCTGTATGTGCCATAAGACATGAGATATAAGCCATGTTGAAGTTTTTGAAATGTAGGTCAAACTGCAATTTCAAGGTCCATGGTCACGGTCAAAAGTGAAATGTCTTGGTTGGAGGTGTCCAAGTGTGATATATCAATGTTGTATGTGTAAAAGCACATGAAATATACATGTATGTCTGAATTTCTTTTTTAAAATAGATTAAACTCGAAGGTCAAATTCACAAGGTCCAGGGTCATGGTTAAATGTGAACGGTCTTAGTAGGAGGTACCCATGTGTGAAAATTCAAGGCTGTATGTGTAAACAGACATGGGATAGAAGCCAGGTTAGAGTTTTTCAAAAGTATGTCAAACTCTAAGGACAAAGCCACAAGGTCCAAGGTCATGGTCAAATGTGAACGATCTAGGTAGGAGGTGTCTATGTGTGATATATCAAGACTGTTTGTGAATCAAGGCTGTTTGTGAAAAAAGGAATGAGATAGAGGCAAGGTTAATGTTTTTAAAGTAGGTCAAACTCGAAGGTGAAGGTCACATGGTCCATGGTCATAGTCAAATGTGAAAGGTCTTTGTGGAGGTGTCCTTGTGTAAAATATCAAGGCTGTTTGTTTAAAAGGAAATCAGATAGAGGCCATGTTAATAGAAGGTCAACCTCCCAAAGTCAATGCCACGAGATTAAAGATTGGCGGGCTATCTTTTAAGAAATCGCGTATGCATATTGCTCTATCTCCTGATTTTTTCTTCATGATGATCTGAATTTTATCCTATGTCCAGGACATAGAGCAGTCTGTGCCTAAAAGTTTCTCTCGTCCAAAGAAAATAAGAATAAAAACCACGTGACCTGTTATGTGACACAAACACGAATTCCGATTACAAAATGTGAACAATCGATTTCTATTGATGATTTTGATAATATGTAAGTACATATATGTTAGCAAGTCAATCGACAACAATCTCAAATGCTATTTTAATCAATGGCCGTTCACAATAACACTTTATGCGTGCCGGCATTCTGATCACCAGTCCTCGATTGGTAGAATAGCCGGATAATTTTTATCCCCCGCCGAAAAAATTTTTCGGGGGGGATATTGTTTTTGCCATGTCCGTCCGTCCTTCCGTCCGTCCGTCCGTCCGTCCGACATTCGTTTCCGCGCTATTTCTTGGAAACTATAGACCGGATTTCGATGAAACTTGGCACACAGCTTCACTACAAAGAGGACATGCGCATATCGTCGGGGTTACCCGGTTCGACCATTGAATTTAGAGTTACTGCCCCTGACTGTTTAAGCCATATACATACAGAGTGATATTCGTTTCCGCGCTATTTCTTGAAAACTGTAGACCGGATTTCGATGAAACTTGGTACACAGCTTCGCTACAAAGTGGACATGCGCATATCGTCGGGGTTACCCGGTTCGACCGCCGAATTTAGAGTTACTGCCCCTGACTGTTTTAGCCATATACATACAGAGTGATATTCGTTTCCGCGCTATTTCTTGAAAACTGTTGACCGGATTTCGATGAAACTTGGCACACAGCTTCGCTACAAAGTGGACATGCGCATATCGTCGGGGTTATCCGGTTCGACCGCCAAATTTAGAGTTACTGCCCCTGACTGTTTTAGCCATATACATACAGTGATATTCGTTTCCGCGCTATTTCTTGGAAACTATAGACCGGATTTCGATGAAACTTGGCACACAGCTTTACTACAATGAGGACATGCGCATATCGTCGGGGTTACCCGGTTCGGCCGTCGAATTCAGAGTTACTGCTCCTGACTGTTTAAGCCATATACATACAGAGTGATATTCGTTTCCGCGCTATTTCTTGAAAACTGTAGACCGGATTTCGATGAAACTTGGCACACAGCTTCGCTACAAAGTGGACATGCGCATATCGTCGGGGTTACCCGGTTCGACCGCCGAATTTAGAGTTACTGCCCCTGACTGTTTTAGCCATATACATACAGTGATATTCGTTTCCGCGCTATTTCTTGGAAACTATAGACCGGATTTCGATGAAATTTGGCACACAGCTTTACTACAAAGTGGACATGCGCATATCGTCGGGGTTACTCGGTTCCACCGCCGAATTTAGAGTTACTGCCCCTGACTGTTTTAGCCATATACATACAGAGTGATATTCGTTTCCGCGCTATTTCTTGAAAACTATAAACCGGATTTCAATGAAACTTGGCACACAGCTTTACTACAATGAGGACATGCGCATATCGTCGGGGTTACCCGGTTCGACCGCCGAATTTAGAGTTACTGCCCCTGACTGTTTAAGCCATATACATACAGAGTGATATTCGTTTCCGCGCTATTTCTTGAAAACTATAGATCGGATTTCAATGAAACTTGGCTCACAGCTTCACTACAAAGTGGACATGAGCATATCGTCGGGGTTACCCGGTTCGACCGTCGAATTTAGAGTTACTGCCCCTGACTGTTTTAGCCATATACATACAGAGTGATATTCGTTTCCGCGCTATTTCTTGAAAACTATAGACCGGATTTCAATGAAACTTGGCACACAGCTTAACTACAATGAGGACATGCGCATATCGTCGGGGTTACCCGGTTCGACCGCCGAATTTAGAGTTACTGCCCCTGACTGTTTAAGCCATATACATACAGTGATATTCGATTCCGCGCTATTTCTTGAAAATTATACACCGGATTTCAATGAAACTTGGCACACAGCTTTACTACAATGAGGACATGCGCATATCGTCGGGGTTACCCGGTTCGGCCGTTGTATTTAGTGTTACTGCCCCTGACTATTTTAGCCATATACATACAGAGTGATATTCGTTCTGTTGAAGCCATATACATACAGAGTGATATTCGTTCTGTTGAAGCCATATACATACAGATTTATATTCGTTTCCGCGCTACTTTATTGACAATGAAAATATATTCGGCGGGGGATATCAATTCAACGAATTTGCTTGTTTTTAAAAAATGTAATTGAAATTGATTTTGGCTCACAAGGGCTTCACCCGGTAGATTGTTTTCAACCATAAGTCATGTAGCCACTGTAAAAAGCAAAATATATTCTTTAGAACGAAAATGATATGATTTTGTTGCAATTTAAATCTATGCAGACTAGAGTCTGTATCCTTTACGATGCCATAAAAAGTTGAAATCAATATGTACTCGAATATTTTTTTACTTTATCTAGAACAAAGGCCACCGGTTCATTATACAACCGCATGCGTCGTCCCATTTCTACGGCAAAACGACAATTTGTCTTTTTTATGAATCCCATTTAATTGGTAAGGTATAGTAAATAGGGCTGTTCTGTTCCATTTTGATCTATCTCCTTTAAAAGTGAGAAAAATGTTACAAAATACAAAAAATTGCTCTATCTCCAAACAGAAATAATGATTTGAGGTTATTTCAGACTGTCATGCAAAATTTGGGTCAATTTCAAGCAAAGATAAAAAAGTTATGAAGGTCTGAATCTTTAAAGTCGATTTTCCCTAAAAGTGTTTTTGGTAGTTAGCACACTTTAAAAACGAGGCGACGTTTTGGTAGGAGGTATCCATGTTTGACGTATCAGGGATCTATATGTAATAGGGCATAAGATATAAGACAGGTTAAAGTTTTCTTAGGCTCTGGACAAGAATTAAGTTTTAAAATCAGCAAAGGGCAATAATAACTCCAAAAACTGATCGGCAGAGTAACGGTTCTTATGCACTGCACCTCTCCATAATGAGATCTATCAACCAATGATATTTCATAATTCTACCTTTAGAAGATACTTTGTAAGTTATGCTCTGGACAAGGATTAAGTGTGAAACTCAACAAAGGGCAATAACTCAAAAGATTTGATCGGCAAAGTAATGTTTCTTATGCCATAATGAGATCTTTCCGCCTATGAAGTTTAATGATTCTACCTATAATACTATTCCAGTTACGCTCCGGACAAGGTTTGGTCTACTGACCGACCGACCGAGACTTGCCAAACAATATACCCCAATTTTCGTCGAAAAGGGGATAGATCTAATTATATCAGTTATGGATAATTCGTAATACCGAAAAAGAAATTAATGAAAATTTGGTACCTAAAATATCATCCTGAAAACATCAATCAACAAAAAAGTTAGTTGACATGAAACTGGTTCATGCAATGTCGTACGTATCAAACAACTAGAATTTAAACTACATGTATTCTAAAGTCTACTTACGAAAACGTTATACTCTCAACACATTGACAATCCGGAATGTTATTACAGACCAACGATAAAATCTGAAATGTGAAGGAAAATGGTCATTAAATAACCTGATTATTCAATGCACATTATCGGCCAGTTTTATCGTTGGCTTGTCTGACATAACGTTGGTGGGGAGTCAAAAGCTCGTAACTCCAGCTTATTCAAGCTTATAAGGGTGTATTCTTATAAACTACTTGTTTGTGTACAGTCATTCATTGCAAAACCGATTGTGATCATGAATCACAAGTTTTAATTCTAACAGGTTCTGGAAAAAACGTCCCTTATAGCATTTGAGACAGCCAGGTTTCAAGATCAGGCTGTGAATGTGCCTAGATGCAGTCTAGCCAGCATCCATGTTACTCTCAAATGGTTGCTACAAACCATAACGAAGCTATTGTAGAACAACATGGTTCCTTGTCAGACTGCGTGTATACGCAGGCTGATCTGGAACCATATTGTTCTCAAATGCTATAAGGGACATTTTTTCCAGATCCTGGCTCAATTCTAACAGGTTCTGGGATCTAGAAATCAAGTACTAAAATAGTAGCTTTTAGGGTTATTGCGTTACATATTTCACGATAATAACAACAATTTGACATGATCATAAGGCATAACCGAATTAATTGATGACTCGAAGCGAATGTAACTGTGAATATGATTAAGTGACGTTTGAGTAGGTTTAATTCCGATTTTCCGGCCAGTCCAGTGGTAGAGCGTCTGATTAGTATTTCGGGGTCGTTGGTTCGAGTTCAACGTTGGATATATGTTTGTATCTCACATTTTACATGCATTTAATGCCAACTGATTCTCGAAATTGCAAAGAAGCTAAAGTATTACCCGACGAATGCAATTATCTGACAATCGATGAATTCTAATTCTCTTTTCTTTTCCATTGTGGCGTTTAAACGTTTTAAACAAAATAAATGACTGTCTGAAATAGACTACACTCGACGCAAATATCAATTAAATTGATACAACCAAATAAACCGAACAAACGTGAAACCTTTACACTGCAAGATTTCGAACTAAAAGCCTGACATATATTTTGAGATTATTTCCCAGGCATCGAGCAGTCGTTTTGTCGAAATATCATTGCCTTATGTCCGTTAATGTCAGAGTTACGGCCCTTAGCGCGTTGAGAGCTAATTTCATCTAATGTCACATATGCGCAGGAAACGATTCAATTATTTTTTCGGAATTAGTCATATCCGGGTTACCAAAACACAAAAATATCTTATTATTTGTAGCAAGCTCAATAATAAAGGTCTAATCTGTCAATTTTATGAATAACATCCCTTTGACATAAACAAATAGGGAATTTAAAATGTTTAATATTCACAAATTTATCACGGTTTTCGATTGATTTTTTAAACATCATACAGGTCTTACAGGGGATTTTGAACCCTTTTTTCGACTAGGATTGTTCCCAGATGTCTATGCAATAGTGATTTCAACTTCCTATGGAGATTGCGTTGTAAAATTGTCAAGCTTTACAACATAATGAAAATTCTGCTTTTCAAACATCATTTTTAAAAGCTCAAACAATGGTATGCAAGTTTCATTACATTTTCTGAATGGTAAGTTGTCAGACTACCATTCCGTGCAGTCTGGCATGGTTTGCATTCTTCTGCTCGGATTTTTGAGGGTTTAAATTGTGTAAAATTTCCGTTCAAATTGTACACCTGAACAAACGGACCCCTGTCACACTTAAAGGGTCCGTTTTTCATCCTCGTAATTAAGATCAACAAAACGTTTAGCGTTTGGCACAACCAAGTCAATGAAGAATGCAAAGCACATTCATTTGATTTATTTACTTGTTGTATTTAGAAGAAATATGACAAGCAATGTAGGTGTAAAGTTTTCACTTTTGTTCAGTATATATAAAACTATGAAATATAAAACAAAACAAAAAAGTTGTGTAGTTATAATCCTTTAGTCGAAAGCAACACGATTTCACACGGATTCTTACATAGTGATTCAACCAATATCGGGAGCCAGATAGTTGCTGATTATCCTAATATTCTTAAACTCGAAGAACGAATTGGAACCATAATATATACATTCACCATAATAAACCACATTATAAGAGATAGAATAATTTACCAATAGCCGATATTTTGAGGTTTAATTTCCAAAGGTTGATAAGATGTGAACCCACCAAATTGATAAGTCTGGAAGCAAGCGTCCGGAATTCTTCACTTGTGCTGTCATTTAACCCCGCAGTGAATACAGCATTCATGACCAATGTAATCTGTATGAATACATTTGACGAATCTGTCGTTGTTGTAGCTGTTAATGTGGAACATATGGGTGCTGTGACTGTTGCTGTTGTGGATGAAGCTGCCATATCTGTTGGTGTCGTAGTTATTGGTACTTCACCTGTTGGTGTCGTAGTTATTGGTATTTCACCTGTTGGTGTCGTAGTTATTGGTACTTCACCTGTTGGTGTCGTAGTTATTGGTGCTGTATCTGTTGGTGTCGTAGTTATTGGTACTTCACCTGTTGGTGTCGTAGTTATCGGTGCTGTATCTGTTGGTGTCGTAGTTATTGGTACTTCACCTGTTGGTGTCGTAGTTATTGGTACTTCACCTGTTGGTGTCGTAGTTATCGGTGCTGTATCTGTTGGTGTCGTAGTTATTGGTACTTCACCTGTTGGTGTCGTAGTTATCGGTGCTGTATCTGTTGGTGTCGTAGTTATTGGTACTTCACCTGTTGGTGTCGTAGTTATTGGTACTTCACCTGTTGGTGTCGTAGTTATTGGTGCTGTATCTGTTGGTGTCGTAGTTATTGGTGCTGTATCTGTTGGTGTCGTAGTTATTGGTACTTCACCTGTTGGTGTCGTAGTTATTGGTGCTTCACCTGTTGGTGTCGTAGTTATTGGTACTTCACCTGTTGGTGTCGTAGTTATTGGTACTTCACCTGTTGGTGTCGTAGTTATTGGTGCCGCAATTGTTGGTGTCGTAGTAATTGGTGCTATATTGGTTGGTGTCGTGGAAGATAAAGATCCAAAAAGATCTGTAAACAATTACAGAAGACAAATCAAAACTTCGTGCACGTATTATTTCTCTACCTAAAAGACATGTAATGATAATAAAACAAGATGCTATTTATACTGCCTTGTTAAAGATGTGTATTCATAGATCAGAATTATCATTTTTTTGTATCGGATAATATGAATCTATGAATAATGCTTAATCGATTCTGTGTAGCAGTGAAGCTAACAATGACCTGAAATCACTTTATTTGTTTAGAGGACGCCTTTTTCACATTGATTACTATATACTAACTGTGTTGTCCAAAATGTTGTGAAATATCTTTAAAAAGGGGGAATATTGAGATATCATGTATATATTACAAAATATACTTTGTTTAGCTCACCTGAGCACGAAAGTGCTCATGGTGAGCTATTGTGATACCACTGTGTCTGTCGTCCCGTACCCGTCGTACGTCGTCTGTCAAACTTCGCCATGCATGTACTTTATAGGCTATATTTCTTGTCCAATCAATTTTGAAATTGGTAAGAATGAACGTCCTGATAAAATCTTGGACAAGTTCGAAATAGAAAAAAAACTAGGTAAAAAGGTCAAATTTTAGAAAAACCTTGCGTGCAATCTAGAGGCCACATTTTTTATCCAATCAACCTAAAAAATGGTCAGAATAATATTCTTGGTCCAATCTCAGATAAGTTAAAAATTGGATTATCTAGGGATATTATCTAGGTAACAGGGTCCAATCATCGAAAAAGCTTGTGTGCACGCTAGCATATATTTTGCCCAATCAACCTAAAATGTCATTTTTTTTAAATCTCGGATAAGTTCAAAATTGGGTCTACTGGGGTCAACAACTAGGTCATGCGATCAAATCGCAGAAGAACCGTGTGTGCACTCTAAAGACCACATTGGGTCATTTTGGGTCGTAAACTAGGTCATGGGGTCAAATCTTAATTAAACATTTTGTGTCCGTAAGAGGCCACACTTTTTGTCCAGTCGGACCAATTATACTTAAAATTGGTAAGAATAAATTGTCCTGATAAACCCCTGGACAAGATCGGACTTAAGTCATCTGGGGATAAAAACAAGATTATGGGGTCAAATCGTAGGAAAACCTTGTGTACACACTAGAGGCAACATTTTTTGTCTGATCAACCTGGAAATTGGTCAGAAAAATATTCTTTGAAATCTCGGAAAAGTTTAAAATTGGGTCACTCAGGGTCATATACTAGGTCACGGGTCAAATATTAGAAAAAACTTGTGCGCATCCTAGAGCCCACATTTTTGGTCTTTCAAACTGAAATTGAGTCAGAACGACAGTCTTGATAAAATATTTTATGGGTTTAAAATTGGGTCACTTAGGGTCATAGACTATGTCATGGGCTCAAATCTCAGAAAAAAATCGTGTCTTCACTATAGAGACCACAATTTGTGCCAAATTAATCTGAAAATTGGTCAGAATGATATTCTTCATGAAATCTGGAACAAGTTTGAAATTGTGTCATTTAGGGTAATAAACAAGGTCATGGTGTCAAATTTGAAAAAAAAAACACTGTGCTTTTCAGAGGCCACATTTTTGCCAAAGCGAGCTAAAATATGGTCAGAATGATTGTCCTGATAAAATCTCTCATGAGTTTGAAATTGGGCCATCTGAGGTCACAAACTATACCCCAGGGCCTCATCGTAGCCAAACCTTATGTGCATTCAAAAAGCCACATTTTAGCCCTATCCTCATGGAACTTGAGGACAGAACTTGGAACAGTATTTTTGCTTACACAATATGCCAGACAAGTTCGAATATGGGTCTCTTGGGCCTAAAACTAGGTATAAAGGTCAAATCTAAGGAAAGTATGCATTTAAAGGCTAGCTACATCTAGAAAGCTATTATTACAGGTGAGCGCTTCAGGGCCACTGCTTCAGGGCCAGTGACCCCTCTTGTTTATATATGAAAAGTAAAACTTTGAATGAACATTATCTTATTTGGGTTATTTCGGGTTTCAACGTCGTTAACATTCGCAGAGGCAAAAGAAATACGTTAAAATACGTTAGAATTAAGTATTAATAACATGTTCACTTATGAAATAATACAAGAACTCACTGAACCTTTTCAAAAGCGGACACATTTTAAATGGTCCAAACTCAACTGTCGCAAAGCGGACAAATACCCCCCACTAGCGCCTTGTCACTGAAAAAGTCAAAAGGTTCTTTATTTGGAGCACAGAAACAGATATTTAACAAAGTCAAATTTTGACCTTGACCTTTGACCTTGGTGACCCAAAACAATGGTGACCCCAAAACAATAGGGCACCTCCATGGGTCATGGGCAACAATTTTGTAAAGTTTCATGATCCTAGGTAACCGGTTCTTGACTTAGAGCACGGAAACGGATTTCTAACAAAGTCCAATTGTGACCTTGACCTTTGACCTTGGTGACCCAAAAACAATAGGGAACCTCTTGGGTGATGGGTAACAACTTTGAAAAGCTTCATGATCCTATGTCAAACGGTTCTTGAGTTAGAGCACGGAAACGAAAAAGTCTATGGACGGACGAATGGACGGACGGACGGACGGACGGACGGATGGATGGATGGATGGATGGATGGATAGATGGACGGACGGACGGACGGACGGACGGACGGACAGACAGACAGACAGACAGACATGGTGAAACCAATATACCCCCCTCTACTTCGTAGGTGGGGGTATAAAAATGTCGCAAACGATCAGAGTGAATGAAATTTAAAAAAAGGCATTTGGTTGTTTCACATGCGGCAATCACGTGACTTTGTTATGATATGCTTCCCTAATTCATATAAACAAAAGCATTCGGTAAGTACACATTTTTCTCGAATTTTAAATCCAATACTTAACTCTCAGTATTGAGATGCGTACCATTCGATACGTCGTTCGCTCCGGTTTATTTTGATACCAAGATCTTTCCTCAAATCCCTGTTAAAGCTGAGAACATTCGTGCTAGGTGCAAACATTTCATAAGAAAATATATCACGACATTCAAAAATACTTTGCACGAATGTTCTCAACTTGGACAGGGATTTGAAGGAAGGTCTTGGAATCAAAATAGACCGGAGAGTACGACGTATCGAATGGCGTGTATCTCAATATTGAGAGTTCAGTATTTGATTAAAAATTTGAGAAAAACGTGTACTTACCGAGTGTGTTTGTTTACAAAAGTTAGGAAAACATATCATATCAATCTTATCATTATCAACAATGTCATCCAATACTTTATCTTTTTGGGACTCAAAACGAGTCAATGGGTGGGAAATTGTTATATAACGTTTATTGTCATGTTTCAGTTTGTTGGTGCATTCATACAGCGATTCAGATACATATTTTATGCATTATGTTAAATTGTTTATTTTGTGTACATTGTATATTTGCTTGTTCTTACCAACTTCTATGGTCGAAGTATTTACATCGTATGGGAGATCCCCACTTTCAACTAAAGCAACCATCGCAGCTTGAATCTGGCTAATCAAAGCATTGATATCAACACCAGCACCAATGTTAAACCCAAGTGTTAAGCTCACCTTGATACTTCCAGATCTGCAACGGAAACATGACAAACGACAATTATCTTTTCAAAGACGCAGAAAAAAAAGAAAATGTTAGAAATGTGACCCGTCACGCTAATAGAGACCTTAGTGGAATTGTAAAAAGTATCGACCCTAGTCAGTCTGCGCAGTCCGCGCAGCCAGACTAGGGCCGATACTTTCCACTCTAATATAGTTTTCTAAAACTCATCTTTTCAAACACGCAGAAAGTTTAAAAAATAGTAAAAATGTGTATGGCAAAGATAATCAACGCCACCACTTTAATGATAAAATAAACCTTTTCCAAATGGAAAATGTTTAGGGGGTTCATTTTGAAAAGTACTCCAAACGACAAAATTGTTGATGATTAAGAAAGTATTTGTGTAAAATATAGAGTATAAGTTATTTAAGCAATTTTAAAATCAATAATTTCTTAGCCTTTTGGAGATGTAAAACCAGGCCCCGGTTTCTCGAACAAACTTAAGTATATTCTCATGAGCACATGCTCAACTTCAAAGGGATACTCTCAAACGTTGAATGGTATTCGATTGAAGTTCACGCAGATTTCGTGCAATTTGAGCACGTTGCTCAGATTTGAGCATGAGAACGTACTTAAGTTTTTTCCAGAAACCGGGGCCTGGGCCGCGTTTTACTAACATATATTTTTGCAAAAACCTTGTAACAACACATCTGATTGAAGGAGAAATAATAACAGTAATTATTCGACCAATCAAAATTGTTGTTGTTTCAAAAATGTTCGTAAGTTTGTTAGTAAAACGGGCCCCTGGTCTTTGGCGGAAATATATTATAAGTGTAACTGTCAACTTCACATTGTCTGCTTTAAACATGAATAGCGATAACAACAATATTGATAGGATGAAATAACGTTTCATATAACAAAAATATTCGCCTTCAGCGTTCTTGGCATAAAATACCATACTAGATTGAACTAAGATAGATTCGATTTGTAATCATTGTATTTTGGCAAAAGAATCATATTTGATAGAACCATTTTTAAAACGACCGAATTTGAAAGTTCTGCAAATATGAAAATATATGAATTTGAGACAAAGTGAGGAAATGTTGGGTTGTATAAATAAAGACATAGTCGAATCGACACAAATCCGGTTAGTTAGAATTTTATCGCGTCATATTTTATTCATATTATTTCTAGAATTCAATTTTGTCAAAGAACGAACTTACGAAAAGGTTAGGCTCTCAACGCCTTCACAACCTGGGATAACATCACAGACCGACGATATAATCTGAAAAATTATACAAAATACAGTTTATATTGAAGCACTGACCATTCGGGACTCTCAGAATACCATTTGACTAATCAAAGAACTCATTCAGTCACTGTTGTTTTGTATTTTTTTCCGACAGACAACTGACCGACAAATAGAACAGTTTAAAGTTGTATTCATATGGACAACATGTCAAAAACACAAAATTGACTGTGATAATTAATTAGAAATTGCGGTAATGGATTCTTCTGAGATCTAGGAAATCAAGATTTCAAAAAGTTCGTGTCTTGCAATGTAGAATATTTTTCTGTCATTAACAATTGATCAAACGCCAATCGACAGATCGCTCCGCCAAACATAGAATTTAAGACAAACAATGGGGATGTGATCGTTAATAGGGAACGATTCTATCCAATTAATCGTGACGTAAATTCGGACAAACAAAATAGTATTTCGTAGGTGTTGTTATAAAATCTCGTAACTACGGCTTGATTTAAGCCGTAGTTACGAGATGTTATAACAACACCGGCGGTTTATCAAAGCATAACAGTTAACCTAGTCTATTGTTAGCACAAAATTCTTTGCCACTGGCATGTCGATTGTTTTGATAGTCAGTCGATAAATTGATGCAATAACCACGTGCAACGAAGGACAATTGGGGCATGACATTTTTCTGATCGTCCATTGGCTAATCGATGTTTTTGATTGACAGTCGGCGTTTGGTCAATTCAGCTTGTATCCTGGTAAATCACGATGTATTAAAATGATTATCGTCGGTGCTATGACAAAATGGCGTAACAAATTAGTTACGCCATTTTGTCAATTTTTTTTATAAATGCTTTCTACTTAGAATGTAGGAGCGCATATCCTGTCAAAACGGCGTTTTTCTACACCTATTAGAACCCTTTCAATTATCATGTGACAAAATTGCGTAACTCGATTTAGCTGACAAAAATGCGTTATACGTAGACAAATTTACACGAGAGTAATAGTGAGTTACGCAATTTTGTCGGCATATTTTTTAACATTTTTTAAAACGGCAAAAACGTTTTTGGCTCTCCTGAAAAAAAATGGTTTTCGAGCAAAATTTCTATTACGCCATTTTGTCATAGCACCGACGTTATGATGCTGTGTTACACACTTCAGCAAATACTTTTTTATATATTTAGGAGGGATGATATATGGATTAATTAAACGAAGACATGAGATATGAAATGATTTTACGACAATGTGATGCCATGCGGTAAAAAACGAATCCAAATTATTAAATACACATTCTAGAAGTTTTTGTGTTAAAAACAAAATAGCCTTTTTATTTGAGGATTTTGGTATTTGAGGCGTACGTCTCTTCATCGCAGATGAAAATGTTCTGTTTGTATATACGAGAATAAATGACCGTAATTTGGACTTGAAAGCATCACATTTTGACGTCATCTCTGAAAAAGGACCGAAAAAGATCTTGACAAAATAATAATTAGCCAGCCCATATGTTAATATTCTACGAGGGCTGTTAATAAAGTATCCGGAATAGTATCATAACTTTTTAACTGTTACACCAATTTAAATGAAATTTTCAACACAAAAACTTTAAAGAATTAAACATTTTACTCTGCAACAAAAAACTGGCAGTTTGCATAAAGCTGCATTCTACAGTCGCTATGGAAACGTAGGGTCACGTTGAGCGGGGCAACTTTTGATAATTGGAACAATGTGACTTATCAATCACATTTAGAGTGGTCATATGTTGTTATTCTTACATCAAAAGTTGTCCAAAACGCTTGTTATCTTTGAACTTACTTTTTCCTTGACAAATGTAGAATCATCGACTGACATATGACGTGAATTTCATAAACAATGAAGGTAAATACAATTGCCTTGCTGATATGGCTAATATGGTGCTTTCAGCAGTGGCATTCAACAACCTTTTCTTTTGCAAGTTGATGAACAAATCAAAATCAGAGATAATATTTATGATAGTGAACATCTTCGGCAATAATTCTATGATACGAATCAAATATTTATGAGTGGTATAACACAATTTAAAATGATTCTCTACATGAAATTGCTGACCTCAAAAGATCTGGGCGTCCCAGCACGACGTCGACGAAAACGTTATGGCCTGCCAGTTGTGTTCGAGAAACTATCCATAAAATTCCCCAAGTACAATTCGAATTTGTCGTTTACAAATGGCATCATAATTATATAGGTTGGAGCAGTTGGTATCATGCAGTGGGAAATATATCAATAGGATGTAAATATTAGATGTGTAAGAAGAATTTTCTGACGTCGTATCCACTCAAGAACTAAGTTGCCCCGCTCAATGTGACCCTACGTTGTCATTAGCGATTGTCGAACGCGCCTTAATGCAAACAACCTTATTTTTGTTGCAGGATCAAAAAGTATAATTCTCCAAAGAATAAGTGTTGAAAATCTTACTACAATTAGAACATAAATTTAAAAAAAAGTTATAAAACCATTCCGGATACTTAATTAATATCCTTCGTAGTCTATAGTCAAGCAAAACAACAACGCCAACAACAAAATGTCATTTTCAAAGTTTTAAGGATGGAAATTGATCCTGGAACATTTAAGCTATTACAAATGATCGGGACTATTTTATAAAGCATTCTGTAATGTGTTATACGGTTACATTGGCCAATGTAAAATAAAAGTCTGTTCAACGTGATGTGAATTTGTTGCTAATTCTAAATCAGCATCGCCGGCTTGCCGTTTTCAATTTTTTGCAGGGTTAGCCTTTTTCAGTGAATCCTTATTACATGGTAATTCCTTAAAAGTAGTTCCAACAAGTGTGAAACTTGCAATGAAAACTTTTCCTGAGTGAAAATACTAAATCCATTCAATTGAGAAATCTCAGGGTTTCAGTGATAGAAATGGAATAAAAAATGAACTCACTAGATTGATAATTTGGGTAGCAAGTGCCTGGAATTCTTCACTTGTGCTGTCGCTTAACCCAGCTGTGAATACAGCATCCATGAGGAATCCAACCCGGATTAAGATACTTCTGAAATCTGTTGGGGTTGTTGCTGCTGTTGTTAAAGCTGTTGGTGTTCCTGCTGTTTTTGTTGTTGCTGTTGTTGTAGATGTTGGTGTTGTAGATGTTGTTGTAATGGTTGCTTGTGTTGAGACTGTTGTTGTTATAGCTGTTGGTGGCGTAGTAGATAAAGATCCTAAAAGATCTGTATAAAGTAACAGAGGAAGAAGAAGAAAAAATACAACTTCGTTCACATATTGTTTCCTTCCAAAATACATTTTTTGTTCTCTTAAAGCTTCTTCGAGACCTGAAGTAACTTAACCCTCAAGCTACCAGCAAATTTTACATACACAAACTACCAGGTGGGGTCATGTTGACCCCAGACACATATTTAGAAATAAATCTTTGTTTTTGTCAGGAATTGACTTTTTCAATATTATTATTTAGGAAAACAAACTAGAAGAAAAAAATATCAACCATTCTTGTCTGTTCGGTAATGTATCATTTCTGATTTAGATTTAAAAAACACACATGTAATGGCGTCTCGCACAGATACATTTGTAAATCCCAATTTCTTATACTTTTCAATGAATTTTATTTGAGTCTTTTCTGACCCCAGGATAAAGATAGATGATAAATCATACAAAGATCCTTCAATGTTAAAGAAAAATTGACATATTATCGACAAATGGTAGATTGACAAAGTCAAAACAGTAAACGTGTATCGGAGAAAAACTCTGAAAATGGCAAGCATAGATATATGTCTGGGGTCACAAATGACCCCACCTGGTAGTTTGAGGGTTAAAGAGAGCAGCATGGATGCATATTGGACTGCATTTGACAACAGGCTAATCTCCAAACTCATGTTTTCCCAGATTCTGGCACGTTTATTCAATTGAAATACGAACTGTTTTCATAATGTCCTCTAAATTATTCCATCCATTTTATCTGCATCCAATAACATCTATCTCTGTATTATGCTTAACCCTTTCCAAAGCGGCAAAACATATAACTTTTTTTCAATTCAAAAGCTTCTTCAGAGGACACGTCAAAACCAGGTCTTGTTTGGGAAAGGGTTAAGAGATTCTGTTTTGTAATGAGTTTAACCATGACCTTTAATCACGTGGTCTGTTTAAACAAGGTTTAATGCACATTCATTACAAGCAGTCCAAGATTTTGCAAAGTAGGAAATAAAGATGTATGTTTTATGCCTATTTCACAACATATAACTAATTTATTACATTGATTAAATTGTTATTTCTATAAAAATATAACACAAGAACGTTCGAAAAAGTATTTAAGATATATTCTGTATTTGGTTGTTTCCGTTTCGTTCTTACCAACTTTTACGGTCGAGGTATCAGCACCGTAGGGCAGACTCCCGCTTTCAACTAAATCAACTACCGCAGCTTGAATCTGGCTGATCAAACTATCGATATCGACATCATCACCAATGGTAAATTCAAGTTTAACGTTTACCAAGATACTGCCAGACCTAAAACGGAAACAGGACAAAATGAAATGTACCAGTTCGCAACATATTACCCCCAGCAAAATGTTTGAGTCGTATAGATTTTGCCAAGAATCGGTAATATCGTCTTTTCCGTCAATATTTTCTCTGTCATATTGTGCACAATTGTTTATCTCGCAGTCATGAAAAATCATAATTATGTATTAAAAAACTACACAGATAATTAGTGATTTTCAATTGGAATTTAATACGAGGACTTAAAATATTTGGTGGAATAAATAACATGTACTGATTGCATTATTCTTGTTTTGTTTTTTCTTTACTCTTAAGGGATATTTTACGTTTCTTTTATTCAAGGTATTTTTTAAAAATCAAAACGGCGTTTATTACCGAATTAAACCGTTCATTATCAATTGGCCAAAATTTGATTGACATTTCAAGATCTCTATTTGTTTTCTGCGAACAAACACTATTATTTTATTTACCCGATTCAATTTATTAATGCCATGCTTTAACCATTTTTTCTTTTGTTTCAAAAGAATGGTTTTGTCATGATTGAAACGTTCGATGATTGTTTAAAGGATACGAAAAAAGTGATGTATACTTACATAACGTAACCTAAGGCGTGACATTATCGAAAGTCACGATAGCTTAATTATATAATATAGAACGCATCTCTGTTGTTACTGAGCTCTCGTCAAGTTTGGCAAAAAATCAGGAGACATTTGGCAGCTTACGTTTCTGTCAACATTTTTTTTTATCCAAATAATTCGACAGCAGGGTGGTAAAATGACAAGGTCAGAGAGCCGTCGAAACAAAATAAACGAAGGAACCAAAGCAAAATGAATTTATGCGCACAAAGACTGGGTACATGTTTTTTTTTATTTACAAGACCAGAGCTCAAATATAAGATGTGAAATAATGATATCGTACAATGACAAAATATGACAAAAATGGAATATAAAAGAAATGGTGGCGTTACACAAAGAAATAAACAAGACAAGAGGACCATGATGGTCCTATATATCGCTCACCTGAACCAAAAGGATATGAGCCACAATTTTTTTCAATTCAATTTATATTTACGACTAAGACTGAAAACGAACTTATGGTCAATAACGTAGTGAAAATCAAACTCATCCGAGATCTTCTGGTGTCCAACATTGTGTCCAAGTTTTGTCTTGATTGATTAATAATTGTAAATTTTAGAGTGTAAACAAGGTCGAAAACAGCCAAAAAAGGCAATTTTGTCAAATTCAAGGGCAAGTAACATTCGATTTTCTGATCAGATCAGACTGAAAATCCAAATGATCAAAGATCTTATAATCCCAAACATTGTGTCAAAGTTTTGTCTTGATTGATTCATATTTGTACATTCTAGAGTGTAAACAAGGTCAAAAACAGCCGAAAATGGCAATTTTGTCAAATTCAAGGGCACATAACTCTCAACTTTCTGAAAAAGATCAGACTGAAAAACGAACTCATCAAAGATCTTAGGGTCCCAAACATTGTGTCTAAGTTTTGTCTTGTTGATTTATAATTGTAGATTCTAGAGGGTAAACAAGGTCAAAAACAGCCTAAAATGGCAATTTTGTCGAATTCAAGGGCACATAATTCTTGTCTTTCTGATCAGATCACACTGAAAATCGAACTCATCCGAGATCTTATGGTCTAAAACATTATGTCTAAGTTTTGTCTTGATTGATCAATATTTGTAGACACTAGAGTGTTAACAAATTAAAAAGTAGCTATTTTTGACGTTCAAGGGCACATAACTCCTGACTTCCTAGTCCGATCTGACCCAAAATCAAACTCATCCGAGAACTTATAGTCTTAAACATTATGTCCAAGTTTTGTCTTGATTGATCAATATTTGTAGATGCTAGAGTGTTAACAAGTTAAAAAGTAGCTATTTTTGACGTTCAAGGGCACATAACTCCTGACTTCCTGGTCCGATCTGACCCAAAATCGAACTCATCCGAGAACTTATGGTCATACATGTTTTGTTTAAGTTTGGTTAAGATTGGTCAATATTTGTGGATGCTAGAGTGTTAACAACAAATTGTGAACAGACGGACGGACAGACGGACGGACGGACGGACGGACGCCGACGGACAAAAAGCGACCACAATAGCTCACCTTGAGCACTTCGTGCTCAGGTGAGCTAAAAACTGATAGATTAAAAAACGAAATTATCTCATTAAAGCCATTCCCAGACAGTGACGCTTTTTGACAACCATCACAAAAAGTGTTTGGTAAAACATTGTGGAAAATTGAACTTAATTTAATTAGACAAGCACGATTAGAGAGATCATTTATAAGGTAAAGATCAAAATGAATGAATGATGGTGAAAAGATAACGATTTTGTTTTGTAATCCTGAAAAGTCAGGATTATAGAATATGCCATATTTTTTTAAAGTAGGCAGATAATTATACAATTGATTTGCACAAAGAAAATTTTAAAAGAAACAAAATATTCCTCAAAAAGGTGCAATAACGTAATTTCTAACTTGGATTCTGAATGACAA
Organism: Fragum sueziense; assembly: GCA_963680895.1. Taxonomy (NCBI): domain Eukaryota; kingdom Metazoa; phylum Mollusca; class Bivalvia; order Cardiida; family Cardiidae; genus Fragum; species Fragum sueziense. The sequence goes on along the minus strand of OY804602.1, from coordinate 15,622,464 downwards.
AAGGTTGATTATAACAAACATAGCACACAAAAAGCAAGGTCATTACGTTATTTTATCACAATATCATGAGGTGGCAAAAAAGCAGACGAAAAATGACAAAAGAGCCTAGTGTGACAATATCATTTTGCTTATTTTGTTGTTAGAGTCCTTAAAGTGACATTTCACATTTATTTCAATTTTTAAAAGTATGTCTTGATGCATAGATAGCTTATTCTAATGCGTAGAAATGCTATCAGTGTTTTGAAGTTGTTATTTATAAGCGAAAAAAAAATACGCCTTCAAAGTTGACACAGAAATGACAAATTCTATATAAATCTGAACTGTTGTCCACAACAATTTGTTTGATTTTAGCACAAAAATATATATTTCTCGTAAACGGTTAAATATTTTGGCTTGAAATTTTCAGACTTTTCATAAGAAAAGATGCTCTTTCAGATAGAATAAAAGTAAAATTTATATAAAAATAATTGTGAAATGTCTCTTTAACTATGCTTACAAAATATGGCCTTTCTCAAAGAGTAATGAGCCAAGACAAATTATTTGTAAAACACATACCCTCTGCTTCAATTTTGACATATAGTTAACAAGAGGGCTAAAACTTAAGTTTTTCTTCCAAGTCTTCAAGACTGATTATTGATGCCCCACCACGAATAAATCTTTTGACAAATAAAAAAAATACAAATATATGTATGTTTGGAATGGTCATTTGGCCCTTTGATTGATTTTTAGCTCCACTGGCCAGAGGCCAGCGAGCTAATGTCATGGCGTTGTGTCCGTCGTGCGTGCGTGCATGCGTCCGTGCGTGCGTAAACTTTTATTTAAAAATATTCTTCTCTCAAACCAGTGGGCCAATTTTGTTCAAACTTGGCAGACATATAACTTTGGTGGTGCTTCACTTAAATTGCGAAAAGAATTTTGATTGGTTCATAAATGTGGGCGTGGCAGGGCGGGGCTTATCAGACTTAGAGAAATCATAAAATAATTCTTTAAAAATCAACCAGTGGGCCAATCTTGACCAAACTTGGCAGAAATGTACCTTGGGTAGACCTTTATTTAAATTGTTTGTAAAATCTTTATTGGTCCATAAATGTGGGCGTGGCAGGGCGCGGCTTATCAGACTTTTGAGTGTGTGCGTAAACTTTTCTTTAAAAATTTTCTTCTCTCATACCAGTGGGCCAATTTTGTTCATACTTGGCAGAAATGTTCCTTGGGTGGTGCTTCACGTAAATTGCGAAAAGAATTTTGATTGGTTCTTAAATGTTGGCGTGGCAGGGCGGGGCTTATCAGACTTAGAGAAATCGCGAAATAATTCTTTAAAAATCAACCAGTGGGCCAATCTTGACCAAACTTGGCAGAAATGTACCTTGGGTGGACTTTTATCTAAATTGTATGTAAAATTTTGATTGGTCCATAAATGTGGGCGTGCAGGGCGCGGCTTATCAGACCTAGAGAAATCGCAAAATAAATCTTTAAAAATCAACCAGAGGGCAATCTTAACCAAACTTGGTTGAAATGTAACTTGGGTGGACTTTTATCTAAATTATCTGTAAAATTCTGATTGTTCCATAAATGTGGGCGTGGCAGGGCGGGGCTTATCAGACTTAAAGAAATCGCGAAATCATTTTTTAAAATCAACCATTTGGCCAATTTAGATATAATTTGGCATAAATGTTCCTTGGGTGGACTTTTATCTAAGTTTATGGCGAAATCATGTTTGGTCAATAAATGTGGGCGTGGCAGGGCGGGGCTTATCAGACTTGGGGAAATCACAAGATAATCTTCTCCTCTCAAACGATAGTGCCAATTTTGATCAAACTTGGCAGAGATGCTCTTTCGATTGTGCTTCACTTAAATTGCGAATGAAACTTTGATTTGTAAATAAATTTTGTTTTGGCAGGGCGGGGCTTATCCGACTTGGAGAAATCACGAAATATCTTTTTTTAAAAATCAACCAATGGATCAATTTAGTCTAAACTTTACAAAGATATTTTTGGTGGCCCCTTTACTTAAATGGCACAAGAAAAATTTATGTGGGCATACCAGGGTGGAGCTTATCAGACTTTGAGAAATCATAAAAACATTCTTTAAAATATCAACCATTGGGCTAGTTATGACCAAAATTAATAGAACTGTTCCTTAGGTGGCCCTTTACTAAAATTGTTCATGACATTTTGATTGCTCCATAAGTGTGGATGTGGTAGGGCGGGGTTTATCGGACTTAAAGATATTGCAATATAATTCTTTTAAAGTCAACCATTGGGTTAATTCAGACCAAACTTTGTCAGAAAACAGGGTATGGTAGTCGGAGGTTTACAAGAAATCATTAGGTAATTCTTTGAATTGATTAGCCAGTGGAGCGATTCAGGCCCTCTTGTGCCTCTTGTTTAAGCATTATAAGGGTGAAGTTCAGAAAAATTAAGTTTTTATTAAAATCAGAGCCTTAATGAATATGTTGTAAAGATCCTTTGGATTAAAACTATGCATTTTGTTGATGTTATACGCCATGGAAAATTTCATGAAAATCGAACCGTCCAAACCAAAGTTACGGAGAAAAATATGCCCAAAAATGTCCCAAGTGCAACGTAAAAAGCGTGACATTTTGATACATTCATCAATTTCAAATGTTGTTTTAAGAAAAGCGTGATTCTTCATGTACCTAGAAGATCCTGCAATTGGAAGGTCATCCATTAAACTCAATGTTCTAATGTAATTTAGTTATGTGGCACCATGTTTTCTAGTTCAAACTTAAGCATAAATGATAATACCCCCTGTGAACAATGTATCCTTCCGAATAACAAATTTAGAATTTGATCGAGTACAATTCATAATTAATCATCACTATACATTTTGAAAGGTATCCGAGGTATAGCAGTATGTCTTAAAATTTATTTTCAATCGCAAATAAGCTAATCTTGAGCAAGATATGTCAGAAAATAACATCTTTAAACTGCTACTTAAATTTGCCCCAAGTGCAACGCTTTGAGGTTTTAGATCCATAACAAGAGGACCCTGAGTGCCCTAAATCGCTCACCTGAGTAATGTTTTAATAATGCCAAATAAATTTACGTATGTTACGCATTGTGGTCCCAGAGAAGAATTTGGCCATGTAGTTTAGGAGGAGATGTTTACAGAAATTGATGAGCTTTATGACATTTTCCATTTTCCGATGCCACAGCAACCAGAGTTTTTCATGGATTTCAATTCTTTCAGCAATTTTCATACGAGACCACCCAAGGAACATTTCTGCCAAGTTTGGTTGATTTTAACCCAGAAGTTAAGGAGGAGATGTCGTTTAAAGAAGTTGTTAAGTTTTGTGAAATTTTCAATTTTCTGATGCCACGGCAACCAGAGTTTTTCATGGATTTCAATTCTTTCAGCAATTTTTATAAGGGACCACCCAAGGAACATTTCTGACAAGTATGGTTGATTTTAACCCAGAGGTTAAGGAGATGTTGTTTAAAGAAGTTGGTAAGTTTTTGTGAAATTTACCATTTTCCGATGCCACGGCAACCAGAGTTTTTCATGGATTTCAATTCTTTTAGCAATTTTTATAAGGGACCACCCAAGGAACATTTCTGCCAAGTTTGGTTGATTTTGACCCAGAGGTTAAGGAGGAGATGTTTTTTAAAGAAATTGTTGAGCTTTTGTGAAATTTACCATTTTCCATTGCCACGGCAACCAGAGTTTTTCATGGATTTCAATTCTTTTAGCAATTTTTATAAGGGACCACCCAAGGAACATTTCTGCCAAGTTTGGATGATTTAAACCCAGAAGTTAAGGAGGAGATGTCTTTTATAGAAATAGTTGCAATTTTGTGAAACTTCCCATTTTCCGATGCCACAGCAACCAGAGTTTTTCATGAATTTAAATTCTTTTAGCAATTTTAATAAGGGACTACCCAAGGAACATTTCTGCCAAGTTTGGTTGATTTTGACCCAGAAGTTAAGGAGGAGATGTCATTTAAAGAAATTTTTGAGCTTTTATAAAATTTCCCATTTTCCGATGCCACGGCAACCAGAGTTTTTCATGGATTTGAATTCTTTTAGCAACTTTTATAAGGGACCACCCAAGAAACATTTCTGCCAAGTTTGGTTGATTTTGATCCAGTAGTTTAGGAGGAGATGTCGTTTAAAGAAATTGTTGAGCTTTTGTGAAATTTCCTATTTTCTGATGCCACGGCAACCAGAGTTTTTCATGGATTTCAATTCTTTTAGCAATTTTTATAAGGGACCACTCAAGGAACATTTCTGCCAAGTTTGGTTGATTTTGACCAAGTAGTTTAGGAGGAGATGTCGTTTAAAGAAATTGTTGACGCCTTGACGGACAGACGGACAGACAGACAGATGGACAGACGGACGCCGGACATTGATAGATCACAATACCTCACCTTGAGCACTTCGTGCTCAGGTGAGCTAAAAAAGCATTACCTGCGTTACATTTTGTTTTTCTTCATTTTTCAGTTCAGCAAGTCAGAAAGTATACTTCACAGCCACTTTTTTCAATTCTTTGCATGCTGTCTCTCTAAATTTTGCCGAAAGTGATGTCCCAAGTGCAACGTGTTTTTCTAAGCAAACTAAGAGCATTGTGAAACTTTAAAAATAATCTGAACTTGCCATACTTTGGTTTTATCCTATTGTTAAGTATACATCTATCAAGTAACAATATTGGAAAAACTGTGTTATGCCGTACGGAGAAATTATTTGGAAATGAATAGCCTATTTTGGCGAAAAAAGTATTCAGTCGAGTTTTTTTTTCAGGAATCAAAACTTGCAAAACAAACTTGTTTGCTTTTTTTATCGCTTATTCAATGTAGCTGTCAGTCACATCAATAACTTGAGCTTAACTGCCTGTTGGCATGTTTCAGTAACTGTTTTACAACGAACCTTGAAATGTTGCACTTGGGACAAAAAAAATCTAAAATAAGAAAATCCATGCAGGAATCTTTATTTTTCCAAAAAATTCAATTGATATGCAAAGAAAATGAAGAGACTAAGTGTAAAACTTCCGTTTAAAGGAAAACAAGTGGACACAAAATAATAAAATGAAAAAATCCAGACAAATATTTGGTTCATATTAGGTATGTCTGCTTAGAATGAAACAAGTATATATTCATGGTTCAGAATATATTTTAAATGGTGTAGATTGTGTCTGGTATTTCTGACGCTAAGAGATAATCTCAAAGGAAATCAGTTGTTACTTTTTAGAAGATCAATACAACTACAGTTAGACGGTTGCACTTGGGACATAATTGATATTTATGCTTTTTACTACTTTGAGTACAGAATTTATCAATCTTATCGATTTATTCAATTTTGTCTTCAGGTCATCAAATTTGTCCTATTTTACTATATCATGGTGTCAATTACTGTGTCATGTTTGTTTTTTGGCATTATCTAATGAAAGTCTACGCAAATGGTAATCACATACTCTGAGTGACACACATCAAAACTTTTATAATCATCGGATGAAATCAAGTTTTCTTGTTCGTCAATACAAACAATTTACTTTTTATTAGTTAACTGTGTCATATAAGCTTTATAAACCCAGTAGGAAACGTTTATATACTTTTAATTATTATTCCATTTACAGCTTATGACTGGACAATGAAATCTCTTACTGATCTCCACATTAGGCGAGATTGGCATCGGTTAAAACGTTGACTGATGGATTACATCAAAAACAGTGGCTGCCAAGGCATGTAATTGAGTACCGATATAATTCAGAGCAGCCATTTAAATAGGAAGAATACAAAAGATAACACCGGAATTGCATTCACTTGTCTGTTCTGACCACTGCCATTAAAATAATTTAGCAAGGATATGTTAATTGGGGCAAAAAGTCAACGATAAAACAACAGTTTTGGACGAGATTCAACTTCTGCGGTCATTCCTGCACAGGAACATATTGCCATTTCAATCGGAGTTATCTAGCTAATACTTACAGCAGATGTTGTGAAGCAGGATAAGCATATCATGTTATGAGTATTGGACTCACTATATCGCATTTGAGACACTTACCGACCTTCTAAATTGAATTGAATTTTGTTACACCGACAACGGACCCTATGACAGATTTCGCTGCATTACTAAAAATGGTGGTTAAATAAAGATATACAGAACAACACAATGTAGAGGACACAGTCATGAATTAAGAAATGCTTATGACTGACACATCGTGGCAAATACCGTTGAAAAAAAGAAGAGACTTATGTCATAGAATTTGTTATATTTGTCATTTTTATGACCTGTGACCAGTACAACTCGTGCTTGGTTGTCAAAGTTAATGGTTAATTGATGTATTTATAATTAGGACAGTTGTATAACGACTATTTGTGCAGTGTATATATGACGACATGTCTGGAAAGAAGAGAGATAGACAGGAGGGCTATGTTGTAGTTGAATGCTAAACTTTGAACTTGCAAGATGTGTTTTATTATAAGATAGACTTTGTAAATATTAAACTATACGATCACATGGCTTATTCGTTTCTGTTGATCATGACTTTACGACAGAGCGATTGATTTGGTGCTCGTGACCACGGATACAACCTAGGGAGGAGAAATGGTTTACCGGTCTACCGAGAAGATGGACAGCAGACAGGCAGACAAGGTTAGAATTTAACATTGATTTCTCATTCTTAATAGCATGGATAAATCTAATCTTGTGCAACTTTTCCAAAATTTGAATGATCAGATTGCCCAATTAAATCTTGCAAATTCTGTGCCAAAATTTTGTGGTGAAACTTCAAAATTCGAAGAATGGATAAGAAGCATTGAAAAAGCGTCAATTATCAATAATCTTTCTCTTTCGGCCCAAAAATTAACTGCATATAAATATAGTGAGGGGAATGTTTCAAATTACATTTCGAGGTGCATTTTGGAAAATCCAAATTGTAGCTGGGAACAATTTAAGAATGAGCTTCATAACAGATTTGGCGAAGTAAGGGACACATTTCATCTGTTTACAAAATTGAAAAATCTAAAACAAAATGAATCTGAAAATATTCAAAATTTTGCCGAAAGAATTATTTCTTCAACATGCGAGGTATATGAGGGTTTTGATTTAAATTCGGATATTGTCAATTTCCAAATTATCGGCTTTTTCATTGATGGGATTCTAGACCAGGAAATAAAATTTAAACTCATTTCAGAAAACCCAAAAACTTTTAAAACGGCTGTAGATTTGGCAGTTAGGGAGCAAAATGCAAAACTTAGATTTAAATTAAGAACAAGATCAGAAAATGAGTCGTCAATTGCCGAAATTCCGAAAGTAAAAGAATGTAATCTAGCGCCATTAGATAACAATACAATGATAGGGCTAGACACAGACTGTGATCAGACATTGTCTAATTCATTGCCACTCAAAGACAATGAAAGACAATAACATGCGTCAAATAGACAAACCTTTTTATAGTCGCAATAAATATCGACCGCGTGACAGGCCGCCATATCAAAGGAAGGCTATAGGTGCAATTGAACAAATTAAAAACAATAAAAATCACACTTCATTTGACAGGCTAAGATCAAACAGATATGCTAATTTCAAGAAGAACGCACAATGTCATTTTTGCAGAAAACTTGGGCATTTTATTTCGGAGTGCAAAGAGTACTCAAATTTGAAAGAAAATTTGGATGTTAATAAAAATGTTTCAAAAAACTTGCACATTCTGATGATCGCGGGATCAGACCATCAGATTTAAAATTGAGAAATATGTCTTACAATTCCCACTTGAGTGAACAGCAAGTACCATGTTCTTGTGTTTTGAAACTTGGAAATTCTGTGGTAGTCAGAAGTCTAATAGATACGGGGGCATCTTTCAGTTTGATTAATAAACACATTTACAACAAATTAAATCCAAAACCAGAATTAACACCTTCAAATATATTTCTTAGCAGTGCGTCAGGAGACCAGATTAATGTGTTAGGTTCTGCAAACATTTCTATAAAGATCAACAAGTTAAGAATATCTCACAATTTTATTGTTGCTGATAATTTAAGTAGAAATGTCATTATTGGAAGAGATTTCCTAGCCAAAAACTCATGTAGAATCTTCTTTGATTTGAATGCTATCAGAATTAAAGACCATTTCATACCTTTACAACATGATATTGAAATAGCACAAATTATACGTTTATCAAAGGATGTCACATTTGAACCTCAAATGACCTATACTGTTCCTGCAAAGATTAAGAGAAACCCATCTTTAGATATTGACAAAGATTATCTTATTGCTGAAGTAGATAAGGGCTTTATGCATTCTGAACCACACTTAAAAATTTCGTCATCGCTTGTTCGTATAGGCAAGGGTCGCAAATTACCAATTCAAATAACCAATGCTTCAAATAGAATATTCAAATTGCGCCGGGGCACAATTGTAGGAAAATTACAAGGACTAGAAAATTATCACATTGAAAGTCATAAAGAGCGAATAGCAGAATCATGTACAATCAATTCGATAGATTCCTTTTCCTTGGATAAATTGCAAGTACCAGATGAACATAATGACAAAATGAAAAGTTTGGTGAATGATTACCAGGACATATTTTCTCGTCATGAATTTGACATAGGGAAATTCCCACATTATAAGGTCCCTATTCCTACAGACAACATTAAACCTATCAAAATGAGTCCGTTTAGAATACCTTTTACGGAGCGTGCTGAAATGAGACAGAAATTGCAAGAATTACTAGATGCAAACATTATTACATATAGTAAATCTAGCTATCTTTCTCCTGCTATGCTCGTGTCAAAGAAAGATAAGGGTGATAAAAGATTAGTTCTTGATTTCAGACAATTGAATAAACACATAAAACCTATTGCATTTCCATTACCAAACATCAATGACATACTCAGTTCTCTTAGTGGTTCTAAATATTATTCAACCTTAGATTTAGCTAATAGTTACTTTCAATTAGAAATAAGGGATGAAGACAAGCACAAGACTGCCTTTGGAATTCCTGGAAATTATTTATTTTGCTGGAATCGTCTCCCTCAGGGTTTAAGCTTAAGTAGTGGGGTGTTCCAATCTGTGATGACTGATGTTCTGAAAGGATTACATGATTGTACGTTCGTTTACCTAGACGATATATTGATATTCAGTAATTCCAAAGAAGAACATTTCAAACACATAGAGTTAGTTTTCAATAGGTTAAGATCTAACAACCTTAAACTAAAACTACGTAAATGTCATTTCTTTCAAGACAAAATATCTTACTTAGGCCACACGATTTCGGAAAATGGTATTCAACCTAATGAGTCTAAGGTAGAGGCTTTGAAATCTATGAAAATTCCTTCTTGTGTAAGAGAAGTTAGAAAATTGCTTGGTATGATGGGTTACTATCGTAAATTTATTCCTAATTATGCACAGAAAATTACACCACTGACCAAATTAATTTGTAAAAATAATCATTTCAATTGGGATGTGAACTGTCAAAATTCCTATGATACACTAATATCAGATTTGTCAAAACTGCCAACCCTTTCACACCCTTCTCTTGACAAACAATTTGTGTTATATTGTGATGCGTCAGATATTGGGATGGGATCTGTGCTCACTCAAGATGATAAACCAGTACATTTCTTCAGTCAGGCTTTCACTAGAACGCAAAAGAAATATAGTACAATTTTGAAAGAAGCTTTGTGCATCAGACAATCTTTGAAGAAAATGGATTTCTATCTGCATGGCAATAAATTCCAAATAATGACTGATCATAAGCCGTTGACACAACTTCTCAAAACATCTTTCAATAACAAACTTCTTGACCGCATTGCACTTGACATATCTCAATTCGACTGCGAAATCAAGTACATTCCTGGCTGTCAGAATATTATTTCGGATTACCTATCAAGAGTATGCACTAGTGAAATAACAGATAACACCCCATCAAATGATGTCAATATTATTAATTCACAATCACCATCCTTTGAACCCCTTGAGATTATTCGCACAGCCAAGGCTCCACAGCCACTTCCGCCTATTGAAATACCAAAAATCAATCAATTAGACATGCCTGCTGAACAATTAAAGGATGTTGACTTAGCAAAATTCATTGAAAAAGTAAAAACAAATACTTTGTCCCCTAATGAAACTAGAAGATTCATAATTCAGGACAATATATTATACTTCATCAGTGAGCCCGAAGGTGATAATCCTCGATTAAGAGCATATGTGCCTGATCATTTAAGAAATTTCGTTCTGAATGCTTTCCATGAAATTTCTCATTAAGGACATAATAGAATGTTTTCTGCTATTAAACAAAGCTTTTATTGGCCAAATCTTTATCGAGACATTGTTAATTACAACTCCCAGTGTATTGCTTGTCAATCTGTCAATTTGAAAGGTCATAAGAGTCCTATTGCTGACAAGACTCCGCCCCCGGGAACTTTTGTTGAGGTTTCAATAGATGTTCTTGGCCCACTAGTGGAATCAGAGTCAAAAATGAAATATGTCATTTTGTTCATGGACAACTTATCAGGCTGGCCAGAAGCTATAGCTACAGAAAAAGTTACAACAGAACATATTATTTCAGCATTTTTCGACCTTATATTTTGGCGTTAAAAATCCTGACTGATAATGGATCCGTGTTTGTTTCAAAACAAATGAAAGAATTCCTAAGTTCTATGAATATTGCTCACGTAACTACGAGCCCTTACAGACCGATGAGTAATGGCAAAAACGAGCGTAGCCATGCACAAATTTACAAAATTATTACGAAATTGTGTGCGAATGACCCCTTACAATGGGACAAACTCTTAGAAACAAGTTTAGGTGGTATACGGTTCGCCATTTCAATTGACAATAAGTACAGCCCCTTCAATATTTTGTTTTCAAAGGAAGTTATTCTACCTATCCACAGCCTTTTAGGAAAGCATCAAAAATATTATGGAGACGAAAACTACAAGCATTTCTTAGAACGTGGCCATGAAGTATTCTGTTCAGCATACCAAAGTATAATTAATGCAACAAGAAAAAGGAATAAACATGCAAATAAAAATAGGTCTGAGACAAACTTCGAAGTAGGAGATGCTGTTTTCTATTCAAACTTCACGAGAAAGAACACAAAATTCGATTCCCCTTGGTCTCCATACTGGGTAATATATCGTATTACTGGTCCAAAGAATGTTATTATTCGAAACCAGCTCAGTAATGCTGTTTTGAAATGCCACATTGACAATTTAAGAAAATGCAATATAACTTCCTGGAAACTCCCAGAAAATAACGAAACTAATGCAAGACCCGTAAGAAACTGCAGATACATAAAAAGGTTCGAATCTCAACAGTCGGGAACAAGTTCCGAGTCCAGTGCTTCTAAATCAAACATGTCCAGAAATAAGAAATATTATACAAAAAGTGAAAGAGATTCGCGTCGTACTAGCTCAAATTCAACTTCTTCAGAAAATTCAGAAGATAATATCAATTTACGAGAATTACAAGCTAGACTTCGAGGAATGCATTATGAAAGATTACATGGTAGGGATACAGATCAGACACAGAAAACTGAGGAAAATCAGTTGTTCTCTTCTGATCTTGATCCAACCCAGTCCGAGATAAAGACAGAAATTAAAGCATCATCTTCAGACAACACAGAGTCCAATATGTCTGTACAAAATTCGGTTGAAAATGACAGTGATTCATGTCACATGCAAATTGACGATGCAGATCAGACTGTAAATTACATCTCTAAAGGTGATGAGATTAAGAATTCGCAAATTGTTTTCGAACCGATTGATCAACAATTGAGTAGGGAATAATGTGAGAAATGTAAGACAATTATTTCCACAGATGATCCCAGGGAGTTCATGCAAAATTCCTTGTAAATATATGTTGTAAATATAACTTGAAACAATGAAACATAAGATTGCTCATGTTAAATGCAAAAATGACGTAGCGATTGGCTAGAAATCATTACAGATACGTTGATATTGTTTGTACATAATTGAGTGATTGCTCATGTTGAATGCAAAAATAATGTAGCGATTGGCTAGAAATCATAACAGATACGTTAATATTGTCAGTACATAATTTAGTGATTGCTCATATTAATGCAAAAATGATGTAGCGAAAGGCTCGAAATCATTACAGATATGTTAATATTGCCAGTGCATTACTGACAGCGATTGTCAGTGCATGTCAAACTAATTGCTTATTTGTTTATAATGTTATGCAAAGATGATGTAGTTTTTAGCTTAAAGAGAGAACAATTTATCATTGTACATAGTTCAAATAAGAAGATATTGAAAGTTACGCTTTTGTAAATAAATTAAGCAAACGTTCAAACTATATTAATTCAAATGCAAAAAGTATCTTTAGGACAGATAAGATTAGGATAGAAGAGAATTAAGATTGAAAACATTGAAAAAGAAAATATTCAAATTATTGATTCACCCAAATTCACATACACAAAATTAAATCAGAATATGTTGATTTAATTCAAAATGCATACAGTGACAATTTTCTGCCTAGAATTACTTGTTGCACTCCATTTAGATTTATGCATTGTTTATTAGAATTTGAATGAAGTGTAAATTCAGACCAGTACCAGATCTACCACTTCGAGCCAGTCCTAACCAATTCCGGACCACCAGCTATACATTGGACAGTTCCAGAACAATTTAGCCAGATCTACCATATTGGACAAACGTCAAAATACCTAGTATGTGTAATTATCCGAAGTGGACTATACTCAGTTCCAGAACAATTTCAAGAACTATTGAGCAGAACTATTCTTATTTCCAAACGTCAGATGGATTTATCAAGAGTGGACAATACTAATTATTACATGTAGACTATACTTATTGGACAGATGTCAAATGTCTATTACACACCTGTCAAGTCCTGTCAAGTGAACGCATATTAATTGGAGAATAGTATCGATGTCAAACTACCAACCTGGACAGTGAGACTTTATTATACCTGTCTTATGAACATCTCCTGATGAAAATTCACAGTATGTTAACACATTTAGAATAAACTCTTTTATTTGAGAGATTATACTAGTATGGACATCACTAGGCTGTTGAAAACAGTTAAAGTCAAGAACTCAGAGAGATACACAATAAAAATGTGTAGAAAGTGGTGGAAGGATTCTTAAGGAGTGAATGCTAAACTTTGAACTTGCAAGATGTGTTTTATTATAAGATAGACTTTGTAAATATTAAACTATACGATCACATGGCTTATTCGTTTCTGTTGATCATGACTTTACGACACTTAAAACGTCAGAAATATTCAGAGATAAACCGTTTTTAGCTTTGGAATGTGTATTTTTCTATCCCATACTAGTCAAAATATTCACAAAATGTCATCTTTTCAATAAAATAGTGTATGTGATTCAGTTTTCAGCAAATTTAGCACAATTAGAATTAATAAAACAGCATGTATGGCAATCAAAAATAACCACAATGACTATTTTTATATGAAATTGCACCCATTGGACCTTTGACCTTGCTGTGACCCTAATTAGAAGTTTCAGACTGGGCATTCTTGAGTGAACAGTCCCAATGAGCACCCATATTTCCCCAAGGTAAGACAATATCTCCATTTATAAACAGTTTTGATGACGTTTCTTAAACAAAAGTATTTACAAGAGTATATTACATACCTTAAGTCTAATTTGTAGCTTTAATATATATTTTTGGTTTCCCCAATCCTCGCTATTTTCCCAATTCCACTGGCCCAGGACCCAAACAAAAATTGTAGCTAGACCCCTGGGCCCTGACATCACTTTCTTACTCATAAGAATTTAGTTTAGTCAATTTCTAAATTCTTAAGCTCGAATCTTGAAGAAAGTTGAATCAAATTTAAAGAAATCATGGATTCGTCCTTGCCTCTTTGTTGTTGTAATCGATTGAAATGTGTTTTGTGTATCGCTTCTGGTTATTTCAATCATGGTGTCATGCATTGGAGTGAGAACAATTCTAAGAGGGTGGATTTAAGGCAATTTATATTTGACAAATGCATTTCATTTTTTATCTTACCCCACCCACATATTTGTGTTCTTATACGGGACCTGCATTGGTTTACAACTTGATAACATCGTGCATTGTATCCAACATATTTCAAGCTTTAAAATGGTATATAGGAGCATTTGGGTGTGATGCAGCAATTCCATCAATGTCATCTAACGGACAAAGTTGTAAGTTACAGGGAGGTGGGGGTGTTCAAGTGCAGTCTTAAACTGTGTCTTGTATATATCTGATAAGATATAAGGTGAGGTATTTAACTTAGAACCAAATAAGTTGTATTTAACCTGAACACGGTTGTACATACGTTTCACAGAACAATAGTTACTTGTTTGTGTGTTACTACTGGCTAAGTATATTACTGTTTATAAAATACCCAACCCATCATATGCAAATTGACGAATTATCTGAGCATTTACTCAGCTTACAATCAATTGAAATGTATTCTGTATATCCCATCTGGTTTATTTGATAATGAGTTTATGCATTTGAATGAGCACATTCCTAAGAGTTTGGGTTTTAGAATTTTTTTATTTGGTAGATGTATTTCAAGTAATGTATTTGTTATCTTACCCCACCAACATATATGTTTGTTTACATGGGATCTACACAGGTTTACAACTTCACAACATCGTGCATCGTATCCAGAATATTTCAAGCTTTAAAATGGTATATAACAACATTGGTACATCATGAGTAAGGGGTACAGATAATTCCTTAAATAGCGCCCTTATTTGATATCATCTGACAGATTATGTTGCAAGATACAGGGAAAGATGATGCATTTTTAAGATCGGCATAGCACTGTGTCTTGTTTATATCTGTTAAGATGTTGGGTGATTATGTTTTACTAAGATCCATTTAAGTTATATTTAATCTATAAATGGCTGTACACACGTTTCACGGGATAATAATGCGAACAATGTTTTTTGTGGCTAAGTATTTTACTGTATATAAATTACCCCACTCACCATATGCAAATTGACGAGATATCGGAGCATTTTTTCTGCGTATACTCGATTGAAATGTGTTTTTGTATATCTGTTCTGATTCATTTGGTAGTACATTCCTAAATGATTAGGTTTAAGACGATTTTTATTTGAAAAATGTATTTCAAAAAAGAATATTTGTTATCTTACCCCACCCACACATTTGTATGTTTACACGGGATCTGCACAGGTTTACAACTTGACAACATTGTGCATTGTATCCAGGATATTACAAGCTTTAGAATGATATATAACAACATTGGTACCTCGGGGGGTGCAGCGAAATTATTTTTTACCTTGGTCATCAGACGGACTAATTTGGTACTCACTTTGATGATACATGTAATCTGAGTAAACTGAAAGACTTGATAGACTTTTGATGACAAATGGCGTCGAAACAACCAGTTCTGTTTCAACGAGATGTAAACTAATCGGTCGAACCTCAGAACTTTGTTAAACTCATCTGATGTCTATATTATATAATATATTCAAAAGTCTTAAAACCCCTTCGGAAGATTTTTTATTGAATAAATTACATTTTTCTGAAGTTTATCTTGGATAATACAGCATAAAAGTTCCAGGATTATTAAAGACTATCAAGACGATGGTTTAGAATCATCAGATGGCATAAAACTTCGTAAAAAGTATAAAAATCAAATAACTTGAATGATTGAAGGTAAAGATGAAGTAAAAGTACCATTCAATATTTTGTGTGCAGCAGCGTAATAATTAGAAAAGCAAAACGTTTTTCCAACTACGGTAATGGTTAAGTCAAGACTACAGCATCAACACTATCTCTTTTATGACATAGACTATTATGGATGGTATTTCTGTTTATCCGGATACTAAAAAGCATCGGCAAATTCGATTCTGATGCAACCAAAATAATAACCAAAATGATGATAAAGATAACAATAGAAGAGTAGAGTGGTTGATTTTGCTTAGTTTCGTTGATGTCCCCAAATTGATGGGTGATGCAAAAGCAGAGTTATGTACAGGTAATCTTAATTGGTGATGGCTTTTCAAAATGCAATATTTCTTTAATTGCTAATCAAATCCAATATTGTGGGTTCTTATTTTATTCGTATTTTTGACACGATTCAAATGAGTCCCAATAAAATAGAGTTTGGACTGAAAATAACAACTTCGGCATGCCTTCACCCCCTCTTATCTGTTACTAAGAAATATGCAATATTCTTATGGTAATGTAACAAAAACATTAACATAACGTTATTCAAGAGTTGTGGACATAACTAGTCAAAAAATAACTTTGTCACATTGCTATAGTACTCGATAAATGACCTGGCAAAGCATCTCTAGCAATTAGCTAGAGATACTCTGCCATGTTTTTTATTGAGACTTATACTGCCTATGTCTGAAACGAAAATCTACCATTTTTGGCAACAAATTAGAAGTAGACAAAATTTAAATGAAGAAGTTGCACAGAGCTGTTTATGCAGGTGCTTTCGACATCAAAATCGCAGCCATTATCGTCAAACTGTTTCACTGCGGGAAACTACGAACAAAACAACAAATTAAAACAACAACAGCTCTGGTAGGAATTACCAAATAATCCCTGCCAATACAGAATCAATATGAAATTACTTTGAAGCGGAGAAGAGGGAAAAGCAAGGGATTTTCTGAATAAGGCAGGTCCTTCTGACAATATTTCATAGACGACCTTCTAAAATTGAGTCGGTCGTAATACTTTTTGTCAGGTGCTTTTTTTTACGATCTTTTGAATTCCCCTATTATAAAGCCTTTCCAGACACTGCTTTGTACAAATCCTTTCAAATTATATAGCATAATTTTGGAAAAATAGTGATAAAAATGACACCTTATTCCCCGCCGTGTATATGACCTACATGTAAATAATCGGATGCTGCAAACAATGATAGAAGCCGCGTGCCAAATGTTGACAGTATACCGATCTAATTATCTTATATTTATCCTTTATGTTATCTTCTTTAGGAATCAATTAAATTGCAGTATTATTTAAATTCCGTCGCGATATTTCGTATAAACGAGATTTCCGGCTAGTTAATGTGACGTCTATATATAGCCACGCCCCGTCTCCAATGAATCGCTGGTGAACACTAAGTCAGATAGAGTCTATAAAGTACATAGTACTACGCGATATAAATATTCAATGCGCTGCGCATTTGAATATTTATTTCGCGTAGAATCTGCTTTACAGCCTCTGTGTAATACGTATAATTATATCAATCTCCTACAATTCCAATTGCATCATAGACATTACTTACGAAAAGGTTATGCTCTCAACGCCTTGACAACTCGGGATATTATCACAGACCCAATACAAAATCTGAAAGAAAGGAAGGGAAATGCTTTGAATTGAAGAACTGACACAGTCAGGTAACATCTGGCAAGTAATAAAGCAAAGACATTTTTGGGAAATGTTTGTTTTGGCATTTTCCTCTCTTACGCTTTTTCATTTAGGGGCGTCGAATCCTTGTCTTGTTTGGAAAACGGTAAAGTCAAGAAAAAGTCAGGGAAAATCGAATTCTGAAAAAAGACAGGGAAATGTCAGGGAATTTGGATGAGTGTCAGGGAAATTGGATAAATGAGGCAAAAGTCAGGAAAAATGTCAGGGAATTTTGAACACACTGTCAGGGAATTTTTCATTGGAGTAGTTTTCCAGGCAAAGGCAGATCCTTAAAGCAAGTATTACCAATTTTGATATTGAGATGAAGAGATGTGTGCCCTTTGCCTTAAAAGCTGTATGGTCTTTTTTGTGAGAGTTCTAATTTTATGGGGAGGGTTTGATGCAGTAGTTACATGCTTGACTTGTAACAAAAGGATCGCAGGTTCGATACCCCACCACTTCAGTCTTTAAGTCGAGACTTCAGTATGGCCTTAGCTGTTTAGATGGACATAAAACTCCAATCAATCCAAAATAGTTTTTTCGTTCTTCAAATTGTGTTAAATATTATCAGAATATGAATTGAAGTGATCTAACCAACTCCTTTTCAAACTAAAGGGAAAAGGATGTCAATACTGACATAATACTGGTAAAACTGGTAGGAGATATACCAGGAAGTCATAGGTCGGTACTCCAGCGACCTTATTATTTCTGAAATGCTGTTTAAAATGATGTTGAAAGTCTTTCAATCCATTCAATCAATGGAAATGAATAAATGAAAAGAAATATTTCTTTGGGTATAATTTGTAAAATTTCATTCGTAATTCTTTGATACAATTGTTTCGGAAGAGGGAAACATCAGTAGAAAGACTGATAAAACCTTAGGGAATTTCATTCTTTTGTCAGGGAAAAGTCAGAGAAATGTCAGGGAATTTTAGAACTGCATTAGGGTGGGAATACTGAAAGGCGTATACATAAGTATAAAACAATTTAACACGTGTAAAATAAATTCTGCATTTAAAATGCGAATTTTGTACTCTTGTTTAATCAATTTCGAAACTGTCTAACTCTTTGACTTTTAAGCATGTACACAGCATCTGCAAAACCACAAATAACATAAATAGTGTTTCCTGGATAAAGTGATGTTAAGAAGCAATTTTTACATATACTGACTGACTTTAAAAACGCGTCACTAAAGTTCATCCAGCAATAATATGCAAAATACATAATCAGCTTTGTAGTATTATGTATTCAACAATAACTTGACATCTTCCCAACTGTTCCTGAAAATTTCAGACAAAAATTCGATTAAATGACTGAGATATAGTCATCTAAAGAGAGGTGGTATGAGGAATTTGACAGTTTTCTTTATTTAATAACAAGTAATTCCGCTCTGAGTTTGAAAAACGTTCCACAATCGGGACCTCGTTGACCCTTGAGTTGAAACAAAATCTTTATTCTTTTGGGCTTGAATTATCTACCTTATATTGCTGGAGAGTATTCAAAAGTTTTGGCGTCCGTTTTTCATCATGTCTATGCCCAACGCACCCTGATCTGATGATGACTTTCTGTAAGTATCTGTCACGGGCACAATATCTTATTCGTTAATTCACTGTTATGGCAAGAGTTTGTCAGTAGCAACATTTTTGTATTACAATTGGAGTTGAAAACGTTTTTGTAAACCAATTATGTAATTGACGTTGACGTATGTTATCATCTTGACGTAAGCTCGTTTTAAACGGTTGATCAGGACGCTGATGCTCAGCAACAATTCCTCTAGATTAGCTACGTTAATGAAAGTGAAAAATCGTCGATTGGTTTACATTTAAACGTCTCGCCCGTTCTCTTTGACAAACATCCGCTTAGAATAATTCCAATTTTTATGTGTGCTCAACGAACTTTGGTCTCTTGGCTTTATTTTTTGTTTGATCAAATTGACTGAGAAATAAAAGTAACTCCTGACCATTTGAATATGGAATATGAAAACAAAAATCCAGTTGGTTAACTAAGGTGTAGTTACGTAAACATTATCCATATTTTGCACGTTGACGTTGTGCGAAATAACGTGGTAACTGGCTGCAATAAATTGCGTGGACATCTTTCTTATTGGTTGAAATATATATCAGAAGTACAAATTTGATCCTGTTGACTTAAACTACGAAAATATTTTGAAAAATAAGTGATGCGTTTTTAAAGTCAGTCAGTATATAAAACATATTATCATTTAGAGAAACGTGTGCAAATGATTTCGTCGTTTTACATAACATGGATATGGTTTTGTTTGTACCATTTTTACCAATATACGAGGGGTGTCCCAATAAATCTTAGATAAAATCGATAAAAGAAAACCACTCAAAAGATATGTTGACGCCATTTTGACAAAAAATAAAGTTGAATGCTTATTTTATACAAAATATATAAATACTTTGGCACACATGATGGGATTTCATCACAAGACTTTTGGCCGGCTTACAAAGCTTTTCCACAAAACTGGGACATTGCTGGACTACTCAGGAAGGTGTGCACCAAAGGTCCAAACTGCAGCTCAAACAGGTAAGCATATTAAAGCACAAAGGAATACAGGGATATTGGAGAGTCATGCCAAAGGCCAGAATCCAAAATGTGATCAGTTCCATGGGGCGACGAAGCACATACTATATTGCTCTGCAAAGTGGTGAAACGCAGTACTGATCTTGTGACTTTCACTTTAGAGGGTAGTCACGTTTGCGCGCTCGTCACGCTTGATTGCTGTAAGGTAGCAAAACAATGGTTTTACCGGCCATAACGAATTAACTGATATCAGTTTGGGCTGTTGTTGTTCAGTTTAACCCTTTCCCAAACAAGACCTGGTTTTGACGTCCCTAAAAGAAAAGGCTTGCGAAAACATTGAAACAAAAGAAGAAACTGCTGATATCCAGCAGTTTCTCCTTTTGTCTCAATATTTTCTGTGCCATATTTTACACAAATCCTATATTTAATAACATCCATTTTGTCATTTGTGGCACTTTTTGATGTGGATCACCCTAAAGTTTTGCCGTTTGGGAAAGGGTTAAAAAAGTAACACAATAAAAAGATATAGCTCAAGACGTAGTTCAAGACGTTAGCGGTGCGTTATTTCTGAGGTTCAGTATTTTTAATTTCCTATTCTTGGTACTTTAAACTCACCAAGTCAATAATAGCGTCTGCAAGGTACATGTAATTTTCACTAGTGGTGTCTGCTAGTCCCGTTGCTGTATAATCACCATCCAAAGAAAATGACACCAGGATGAATATCGAAGCTTTTGGTGTTGTTTCTGTTGGTGTTGGTGTTGTTGGTATTGTTGATGTTGGTGTAGTGGTTGTTTCTGTTGATGCTGGTGTTGTTGCTGCTGTGGTTGTTTCTGTTGGTGTTGTAGTTGTAATGGTTGATGATTTTATAGCGGTTGGTGTTGTCGTAGATAAAAGCTCTATTATATCTGTATCAATTCACGTAAGTACAAAATAAATATTATTTTTTGTGGTAACTGTTATTGTTGTTCCACATGATTCACTGCTGTATTTGGTCATTTTAATTTCCTAACCAACAGTAGACAACTTATGTTTTTTGACATGGTCATCATTGTATTGCAATGCACCTTTTACTTGCGTCACGCACATTTAATGTAGAATCCCCGTAATGTAGCCATCCTGAGATTCATAAAACATCGGATTTTTTCGAGCGTCGTTGTTACGTATCCAAACTTATTCGGGTGCGGTTGTAAACCTTCGAAAACTTTACACCGCCCAATGTTTTGGACGTCGCCCGAATAATTCCGACTAAGCGTGAATCTCATTAGTGGTAGACTACCTGAAATCATATCACTAAGCCTGCATAGTAGCCTTATTTTAGGCTTAGATCATTCGTACATGACTCTCGAAAAATCAAGGGAGACGAACATTAAGAAAAACTTACAATGCACATAGTTATTATTTTTTTCTTGATCTGATCTAAACATTGAAATTGTATATACGTGCATAGACTGATCAGTAGTTAATGTTCATTTATTGTTTGACCAGATTGAACTGAGTCTCCTTGCATATTCCGTTAATATTCGGGTCTTTCCGTATTTTCTACATCGGGACTATAATCTGTATAACTACTGTTATACACTTCGCAATATCCACCGAATGATAGTGGCCTAGTGTGTAAGGCGACTCTTCTGTAAACCATATGTCCGTGGTTCGAATCGCAGTAGCGCTTTTGTTTAAATATTTATACTTTCAACATTTATTTCTTTTTTTCAAATGCATGCATACATTTTGTAAGCCTCAATCAGTTCACTTGAATCCTTTCACTTTAAGTAGTCATTCAAGAATGTCGAAACCGTTCAGATACAGGTAATATAAAAACGTGTTTGCTGATATTGCAACTTTTTTTAGACAACTGGGGGACCCAGAACCTTTTTCCTTGCTTAACCATCAATACAATTGGAGTAAGCAGGGTCAATGTCTTTTTGATTCCAAAGAAGCTGCGAGAGACCAACACATCAGCAACGTTCAAGGGAAGATTATAAATGATATATAAACGGAGAAAGATTATGATCAAAAGAAAAAAATATATTTAGTGAACTATAATTATTATGAAAATTAAAAAAAAATGAGTATTTCATCAATCAATAAATTAATACATTAATTAAGTATTCCATTTCATACGAAAAAAGAAAGAAAAAACGCTTAACAAAATTTTCATCAGTTTCGTGCTGGGTTCGATCTTGAGTCTCTGTAATATGCTGATGTTAAATACGGAGAAAACAGAAGTTATACTATTTTCCTCTAGTAGAAATGCCAAGTTTATAAACAACGTACAGCTAAAAATCGGGGACTCTACAATCAAACCAGCTACTTGTGTAAGAAACCTTGGTGCTTGGCTAGACATGAATATGGACATGGAGCAACATATCAACACAGTATGTAGGTCGTGTTATGCTCAGTTACGTCAAATCGGTCATATTAGAAAATATCTGACTTCAGACGCAACAAAATCTCTCGTGAACTCCCTAGTAACATCAAGAATTGACTATTGTAATTCATTGCTATATGGTCTGCCAGACAAAGTTTTACATAAACTCCAACGTGACCAAAACACAGCAGCCCGAATTATAAACAGGTCGTCACGAACATGCCATATTACCCCAGTGTTGAAAGAACTCCATTGGTTACCCGTCCAGTCTCGGATTGAATATAAGATTTTAACTTTAACTCACAAAGCGTTACACGGTCAGGCCCCAGTATATATAAACAAACTTCTTCACGTGTACCAACCCTCCAGAAACCTACGGTCGAGTCACAGCTCTTTGACATTAGAAGTCCCAAGAAGTCGTATCAAGTATGGTGACAGAAGTTTTGTCAGGGCAGCTCCGAAGTTATGGAACAATTGCCAACGTATCTTAGAGAAACTGATTCACTGACTGCTTTTAAAAAAGGTCTTAAAACCCACCTATTCATTAGATTTTACGGACATTAAGTAGTGATACAAATCAATTTTAAGCAATCGTTGCAGATTATTTTATATAAATTTCACTCATCATTTTCTGTTTTAATTCGATTTTAGCTTAAGTTTTCTCTTTCTTTATAACTTCAGTGTGTACTAATTATTTCAATTTTTTACTGAATGAATTTAACATACTATGTAAAGCACCTTTGAACATAGTGTTACTATGAAAAGGGTGCTATATAAATGCGGTATAATATATAATTGTAAGTCTAGCGTCTTTCCACTACGCTAGTTCTTTGTTCACTGAGATCATGCAGAAATAAAGTTAACGTTTTTCACAGCGCAGTGTATAAACACGCGGAAACTATCGAATACGCCGATGAATGCCGGAATACGCTTACGGAAAAAGATGAGTCTCAGGTAAATTTGGTCAAACAATAACATACTAAATATGATAACAGAGATAGGGTCATCAATCAAATCTTTTAAAACACTATCAACTTTCCTCCCTGTGGGAAATTAAACACTCACAGGTTAATAAACCGTTATCATGATAATTCCCCAGTCTATTATTGTTGAACCGAAGTAACCTTGCGCTCATTATTATCAATATTGCAGACGATTACGTTTGTTTATAAATATTTACAGCGCACGGTCACTTCGGTTAAAATCGATTCACTATTAAACGAGAATGATTACCGTTGAAATGGTTTATCAAAACAACCAAAAATTTTCTCGTTTAACTTTGAACGTATTATAAACAATAACTAAGACCAACAAAACAAAAATACTAGGTACTGTTTTTTATGCTCCCCAAAGGGAGTGCATATAGTCGCCGCTTTGTCTGTCCGTCCGTCCGTCCTGTCCGTCCGTCCGTCCGTCCGAAGTGATTTCTCCATAACCCTTGGGCCAAATCAAATGAAACTTACCATGTGAACTCCCTATGACATAATGCCGATGTACTTTTCCTGGTTTTTGGAATTGGGGCCTCGTCATGGGAAAAGGGGACTTAAGGTAAAATATAGTTTTTCTCTTATTTCTCCTAGTCTAATGGTCAGAATTTGATGAAATTTCATATTTGAGTAGTAAATCAGATGACCTTGACAATAAATTATGTGAAATTTGGTTATAAAAATTATGTCATGCAAAAAGGGGGCTTAACATTTGCTAGCTTTATGTTAGCTATGCATAGCATACATTTATTGTGACAATGCCTTATTCGGGGAGCATTGTCCGTCTCTGGTGGCTCTTATATTTTACATTTCTTGGTAAAAATTATGATTTCTTAACAGACTTACACCAATCTACCTGTCAAAGTGAACGATTAGACAAAAATAAGTTTCTTTTTATAAGAGTCAGTAGTCTCTCCGTTATGTAAAAATGTATCCTTCATGTTTTTCATTGGTGAAAATAATGGATAATGATCACTTTGGTTTTTCATTTGATCTTTAGATGTTACATATCAGTGTTGTCTTTAACTATTATTTTCCAAAATGTTCTTGAATTGTGATTTGTATAAAAGAGAAAATCTACATTGTAATTTTGGACATTATGTAGGAGTGAATTGTGAGTCGGTTGCCTGTTTGACCTAAAACGTATTCATCTGTTCTTACCGACTGATATTGAAGAAGTATCTACAGTGTAGGGAAGATCTCCATTTTCAGCCATATCGACCACTGCAGCTTGAATCTGGCTGATCAAAGTACTGATATCAACATCACCACCACCACCAATACTAATTTCAACTGATACCATGATGCTTCCAGACCTGCAACGTAACCACGCAAAATGATATTGCCGCTTTTCAATAAAGACCTCTCATATACGTACAGCTTGTTCAAACATGTCAATCAAACAATGACGAATCGTTACTTTAATTTTTGACGACCATATTCAGCCAGTTGTACAAAAAGTGCCCAAGTGTGAGCTAGTTTATTGATCGTCTTTCGACCGTCGGGTTGCCTATCCACCAGTCTCTCCACAAAAACGTCATCTACACCAAACAGGAATTTTGCTCGTTGCCTTGCTATGTAACCCTTCATCAAATACCACAAATCATTTTCAAGCAAGGAAAATAGGTCCAATGTTTTGGAATAGCAGGTTTTAAATAGAAACAACGTTTTCTCTTGGACCATTTGGGTTTATACGTTGAAAACTGTGAAGCAACATTTTAAATATTTCTATCAGAAATACACCAAGTGATCACTATACACATTGAATATTTCCCCCTTTTTCGGGTTTATTTATTTCACAATAAGTAATTATGGTGTGAATATTTTAAATTTTAAAAATTAGAACAAAAACGCAAAAAAGAGCTTGTGATAATTTATAAAACCTTAATTGAATTAGATCTAGATACTTACGAAAAAGTTATGCTCGCAACACCCTGACAACTCGGGATTGCATCACAAATAAAATTTAAAATCTGAAATATAAAATGGATTTTACCCTTTCAACAAGAACAGCTGATATTGAAGCCACTCTAAGATATTGTTCAGACACTATTGTTAGAAAGAAATATTAGATATCTGCACACCCAGTATTTTAATTGGCTCAAAAGCCATCAATTCTGATGAAAAGTGTAATGTAGTATAGAGTACACAGGTTTTGGGAAGTAGCACTAAAGGGAGAGACTGTACATTTCCTTCTGTTTTCGCTGTTTTCCACATTTCCTGCTTTTGGTATCAGAAACGCTGACTTGCCTTTCAAACAGAGTGACACAATGATAATTTAACAAGGATTTAGCTTTATGACCTTGAAAATAAAGTTCGGACAGAAAGTTTGAAGGAACTTCACTGTCAGTTTGTCCGTCCAAATTCTCTTAACCCTTTCCCAAACAAGACCTGGTTTTGACGTCCCTATTAGAAAATGCTTGGGGAAAACATTGAGACAAAAGAAGAAACTGCTGATAACCAGCAGTTTCTCCTTTTGTCTCAATATTTTCTGTGCCATATTTTACACAAATTCTATCTTTAGTAACTTCCATTTGTCATTTGTAGTTGTTTTTGAAGTGGATCACCCTTAAATATTGCCGTTTGGGAAAGGGTTAAACAGGTTTTGTGGATTTTGATTAAAATTACAGGAACGATAAGCGTGACTTGGAGATTCGCAGGAAGCATCTTTGCTCATCGATGTTATCTCAGGGAGATATGTCGATATTTTTTTGTCTGCATATCATGTAAGCGCAAATAGTCTTCTTAAACAGGTTGACGGATTTTTTTAAAAAAAAAAAGAACATTATTGATCAACATGACATGGAGATTTTCATGTAGAAATTACTTTGATCTTTGTGGTCATACGCAGGAGATAATTTGACTGATATTTCTAGCTGCATTTCTCGAAAGCACAACTCTTTCAAATAGCTAGATGAATTTTCATGGAAAATAAATAATTATTTATTATCACTTTTGCATGGATATTTGCATCAAAAATGGCTTTGGCTCTCCGTAGTCGTCAAACGAATATGAGTTGTCCTAGACATTTTCACTGGTTAAATCTGTGTCAGCACAAGACGTCATTGCACACTGCTTGAAGAATGTTGATAGAACAATCATTAGCATTATAATAATTGATATTATATTGAGATTGGCGTGAAGAAATTTGTTGCTAAAACAAGGCGCTGCAGGGGTGGGTTTAGGGTAATAATTTTCGGCGACAATTCTAGTTTATATCGTTGCAAGCAACAATAGTTGAACTCGGACTAGTCCATTATTTTTAGGAAATGTAATTAAATATTTTCTTACAGTGCATATTTCTTATGTGGTTTAATTTGGGTGAATATAAAATTTATACCTTTACAGGTAATGTTTTAAAAGAGGACGATTTGAAACAAAACTGATGCTTTACCAATCTCTATATGAGCCAGGATCTGGAAAAACGTCCCTTATAGCATTTGAGAACAACATGGTTCAAGATCAGTCTGCTTATACACGCAGTCTGGCCAGGAACCATGTTGTTCTCCAAAAGCTTCCTCGTGATCTGTAGCAAGCATATGAGAGTAACATAGATGCTCGCTAGATTGCATCTAGGCACTGATTGATCTTGAAACGTGGCTGTCTCAAATGCTATAAGGGACGTTTTCCAGATCCTGGCTCATATAAAACTGTACACAAGTACTTTCTTTGTCGCCATCTATCTTGCCATCTGCATCTGCTTTATACTTAAACAAATGCAAATATTTGCAAATTAATGCATTTTGGGAAAGTGTCAAGGAAATCCAGCCTTAAAGATTCAAATGGCGTCGGACATTTTCCGTGAGACGTCGTTAACATTCGTCACGTATCTTAATATTAAAATATATTCTATTCTATTCGTATCCGAACCTAATCGGGCGACGTCATAACAATAAAGCGGTGGTACGTTCCACCACCGAAATTTTATGACGTCGCCCGAAAAGTTTCGCCGTAGCATAAATCTCATTATGGGTGGACTACCTTAAAATGCAATTTGACCGTTTGAATCCTCGTATATTCAGCAGGTGTTATTGGGTCCGACTATGTTTTCTGAATCAAATCTTTCTACCTCAATTAATTTAATAATACGACATATGCATGCCACTTCAGGGTTATTCATGGAAACAATAATGCATGAGATTATCCTAATTTTCCTTCTGTTCTATGGGTAATGCAATATAGGAGAATACACATGAAGTTTTTTTTGTGTAAAATGATGGAGAGATGCGTGAATAATAACTCACCGAATCAATGATCTGGTCGTAAAGAGTCTGGTATGCACCACT
This sequence comes from Fragum sueziense, assembly GCA_963680895.1. Classification (NCBI taxonomy): domain Eukaryota; kingdom Metazoa; phylum Mollusca; class Bivalvia; order Cardiida; family Cardiidae; genus Fragum; species Fragum sueziense. Next base: position 15,594,942 of record OY804602.1, on the reverse strand, counting down.
CGTTTTATCGGCTAGATCGTCATTGAATATGGTGTCCATAGCGAACCCCACTAGAGCTATTAAAGATAGATCTGATTGTGTTGTGGCACTCATTGATGTTGTTGTGTCTTCAGCGTTTAGCGTTTCAAATGTTGTTGTAGCTGTTGGAATTGAAGCTGTTGTTTGTGTTGTTTGTGTTGTTTGTGTTGTTGTTGTTGTTGTTGTTGGTGGCGGTACAGTAGCTGCCGTTGTTGTGGCTGTTGAATCCGTTGATGTCGAAGCAGCAATGGTTGTAGCCGTTGATGTTATAGCGGAGGGTGCTGTCGTAGATAGCGACTCTGTTATATCTGTATCAATTTAAGGAAAAACGAAATGATCATTACTTATTTAGTGCAACGATTATAACTCAAAATTTTACCCAAACAAGAACTGGTTTAAAGCCCTTAATACATGTATGAACGGCTTGAGAAAGCATTTAGGAAAAAGTAGAAAATGTTGTATCGTTGTCATATCATATTCTTTTCCCAATTTATAATGACGTCTGTAGTAGCTTTCTAACTGGACATACCTGAAAATTATTCTTTTGGGAAGGGTTTAATCTAAGTACATGGTCTGTTGGTCTGTCGACCGGTCGACCGATCTGTTGTCGAGCCGGCTGTTTTAGATCTAACCAACCAAATATCAAAACAAATGTAACAATATGTATTTGCGAAATACAAATGTCCAAGAAATTGCTTATTCTTCTGAAATGACAACATTGATATTTGATCATGACCTTCGTGGATGACCCTGATATTATAAGTGAAATAAAATAGATATCTATCGGTTATATGTTTAGATGATAGGATAAACAAAAATTAAAAGTCGGAAAGACAATTTAACAATATAATCATCATATACATGTACTTAATTAAGAAACCTTTGAACCGATTATATTCATACCAAGCTTGAAATGTGTGTGTCGAAAAGCTTTTGTGGATCAAATGCCAATGGAAATTGTTCAAAATAAATATACATGAATTGATTATTTATTAAAAGAACATTAATAGATACCACTTGATATGGTCGATGTATCTACGTCGTAAGGGAAGCCATCGTCTTGAACCATATTAGTTACCGCAGTTACAATCTGGCTATTCAGGTTAGCGGTATCAACTCCACCACTACCGCCATTATTGCTAATTGCAAGTGTAATTGTCACCTTAATACTGCCTTGTCTGAAACGGGAAAACGGAGAAATTTACCGGTTTCTGAACGCGACTTAAGCGGTGGCTTCAGATGGGAATAAATTAAATCCATAAAGTTACACTAGGACGCAAAATTTTCAAAAAGTCACATTTAACTGGAAGATTGAGATATGTAAAACAGATTGGATGCAGCAGAATCCAACAACTTACCGCTTTTTAGCTCACCTGAGCACGAAGTGCTCAAGGTGAGGTATTGTGATCTATCAATGTCCGGTGTCCGTCTGTCCGTCACGGCATCAACAATTTCTTTAAACGACATCTCCTCCTAAACTACTGGGTCAAAATCAACCAAACTTGGCAGAAATGTTCCTTGGATGGTCCCTTATAAAAATTGCTAAAGGAATTGAAATCCATGAAAAACTCTGGTTGCCGTGGCATCAGAAAATGGGAAATTTCACAAAAGCTCAACAATTTCTTTAAACGACATCTCCTCCTAAACTACTGGGTCAAAATCAACCAAACTTGGCAAAAATGTTCCTTGGATGGTCCCTTATAAAAATTGCTAAAAGAATTGAAATCCATGAAAAACTCTGGTTGTCGTGGCATCGGAAAATGGGAAATTTCATAAAAGCTCAAAAATTTCTTTAAACGACATCTCCTCCTTAACTTCTGGGTCAAAATCAACCAAACTTGGCAGAAATGTTCCTTGGGTCGTCCCTTATTAAAATTGCTAAAAGAATTTAAATCCATGAAACACTCTGGTTGCCGAGGCATCGGTAAATGGGAAATTTCACAAAATTTCAACTATTTCTTTAAAAGACATCTCCTCCTTAACTTCTGGGTTTAAATCAACCAAACTTGGCAAAAATGTTCCTTGGGTGGTCCCTTATAAAAATTACTAAAAGAATTGAAATCCATGAAAAACTCTGGTTGCCGTGGCACCAGAAAATGGAAAATTTCACAAAAACTTAACAACTTCTTTAAACAACATCTCCTCCTTAACCTCTGGGTTAAAATCAACCAAACTTGGCAGAAATGTTCCTTGGGTGGTCCCTTATAAGAATTGCTAAAAGAATTGAAATCCATGAAAAACTCTTGTTGCCGTGGCATCAGAAAATGGAAAATTTCACAAAAACTTAACAACTTCTTTAAACGACATCTCTTCCTTAACTTCTGGGTTAAAATCAACCAAACTTGGCAGAAATGTCATTTGGGTTGTCCCGTATGAAAATTGCTGAAAGAATTGAATTCCATGAAAAACTCTGGTTGCTGTGGCATCAGAAAATGAAAAATGTCATAAAGCTCATCAATTTCTGTAAATAACATCTCCTCCTAAACTACATGGCCAAATTCTTCTCTGGGACCACAATGCGTAACATATGCAAAGTTATTTGGCATTATTAAAACATTACTCAGGTGAGCGATTTAGGGCCCTCAGGGCCCTCTTGTTAAAATGAACTTATACTGTAGCCATAAAAGGAGAAAAAACAACATGATAAAGAATTCAGATCGAAGTGTAACGATAATTTTGACTTTTATTATTATTTTTCTGTTGAGAAGGATCATATCTTTACCACAAGGAAGTACTTACGAAAAAATGATACTTGAAATACCCTGGCAATTCGGAATCACTTCGCATATGAACTCCAGAATCTGAAATTTAAATTAATGTAATTAGGAATCTAACCTTTCTCAAACATGGTTTCTTTTACAAACCGATCGTTTGAACAAGGATAAAGTGTGGGGGCATATTTATATTTTGCGCCGACTAGTTAGTGTGTGTGTGTGTGTGTTTTTTTTTTCATTCTTTTTTAAACACAAGGAAATACAATATTTAGGAAATGAATGAGTCCGGAATTGATTTAATCAGAAGTAATTCCAAAGTAAATTTCAGGATTTTCTCAAAGAGTCGATAGACCCTGGACATGTTAAATTGGAAATTACTCCTTTCTTTATGGACCAATGTGCATATTTCTTTATTAGTCTTAAAACTAACAAATCCTACTTACTTATGATACTTTTTTCAGGTTGGAAATAGATGGAGTGAAAAGAGCTGTTGTTTGATCAAGATTAATGGATGAAAGAACACTTGTGTTTTGTAATTGGTTACATTATAATCTATATACATGTATTTGAATCAATTACCTTCAATATTTTAGTCATAATCATAAAAATATATATGCTTGATATACTTCCAGCGAAGAAATGTCCATGATCTGATTTCCTTACCGTATTGGCGCACGCCAATCTACATTTTATACTGTCATTGGTATTAAACTTACTTCGTATGTATCATGACGGTGAATCGCGTAACGCAAAACTTTCAGAACATCATCAATACTATTTTTAAAGAATTGACCGATTTGGTATTACACTGCGTGGCCATATTATAGTACGCAACGTCACTAATTAATTTCAAATAAAATATCGCGTCTTCAAGTTCGGGTTAATTTACACAATACATAAAGTGTATTGACATAAAATTTGTTGTGTACACAAACACTTGACCTTCCCCGATCTGGATTTTCCAATAATTTTGATGATGTCAGTACCATGATGTCATTATTGACGTCATTAAAATATGTCTGCTCGAGGTTAAGATTTGACACCCGAAGAAAAACAAACAATTGTAAAACTTTGTGAAAACGGATTCAGCTCTAGAAAAATCGCACAGGTAACGGGAAGAAGTTGTAACACCGTGCAGAAATTACTTAAAAGGTATAAACAGCGGGGAAATACGGAAAATCGCGATAGATCTGGAAGGAAGAGAAAAACAGACGAACGTGACGATCGTACGCTTTTTCGGTCCATCAAAAAGAACAGAAGGCAAAGCTTGTCGGATCTTACAGTCAGGTTTAATGATAATTTAGAGAATAAAAGTGTTTCCTCTCGGACTGTCCGTCGTAGATTGATTGAAGAAGGATATAGGAGGTGTAAAGTTGCCAAAGCTACGACGATTTCCAAAAGAATAGAGATGCTCGGGTGAAATGGTGTAGGGAAAGGATAAATTGGACTGTTGCTGAAGACTGGGGTAAAATTATATTTTCAGACGAGACTAAGATTGTTTTATGTCAAGATAGAAAAGTGTATGTATGGAGAAAACCCGATGAAAAATACAGACCCGAATGTGTTGGTCAGTATGGAGACCACTCCCCTAGAGCAGGTATCTCGGCAATGTTTTGAGGATGCATAACTTGTAATGGTGTAGGAACATTGACCGAAATTTATGGAAATATAGATTCTTCTGTTTACATTCAAGTACTTGATGACAATTTGTGGCCTGTTATTACAAAATTTTTCGTACAAAAACCTTGGATTCTTCAGGAGGATAACTGCCCCGTGCATCGGTCTAGACAAACGAACGCATGGAAGGAAAATAACAATATTCCAACTCTAACCTGGCCAAGTCAATCCCCAGACATTAACATTATTGAAAATTTGTGGCGAAAGATAAAGTGTGAACTTGAAAGACGATTAGACGAGATTAGAAACAGGGCCGATCTCGTTCGTGTTGTGAAAGACATTTGGGGTAACATTGATTCTGCGCTTGTCAAGTCCCTGTATGAATCTATTCCCAAACGAATCAGAGCCGTGGTGAAGGCAAAATGACCAATAACAAAATATTGAAAGGTAAGAAAGTGTTCGAGATCTTGTTTTTGTTGTTACAACCCCTGAAACGTAGACACGTTTCTTGATTTTACAACGTACGTAAAGTGACGTTGCGTACTATAATATGGCCACGCACTGTAGGTTGAAGCAGAGAAGGTGAAACGCGTCATTGCTTAACTGGTTTTGGAAGACGGTTATGAAATCAACCCCTGGACAGTTTTCCATGACGATGTAAGGTTTTTATTTGGTCGTCAATTACTTTTTAACCCTTTTCCAAACAAGACCTGGTTTTGATGCCTATAATAGAAAAGACTTTTGAAAACATTGAGACAAAAGAAGAAACTGCTAATTATCAGCAGTTTCTCCCTTTGTTTAAATATTTTCTGACCTATTTCGTGTATGAATATTTGTGTATACACAAATCTTATCTCTATCAACATTCATTTCGTCGTCTGCAAAAGCTTCAAATAGGAACACCCTAAAAGTTGTCCTTTGGGAAAGGGTTAATGAAACAATTTCAAAATTCGCAGGTTTTTTAGACTAGTAAATAAAAAAAAAATAATTGTCAAATATTTTGATGTCTGTGTTCCTAATTATTTGTTAGATGCTTAAAATGACACGTTTTAAATCATTTTCCTCCCCGAATTGTGGGTGTGTAGCTTCAAAATCGGATATTAACAATGTGTTCCGGAAGAAATGTCTGTGGTGTTCCGGTAAAACAAAGGTAAGAAAATAATATGAATCAAAAAAATATTTAATATTTTTTCACCAAATTACATCTTAACGGGTCAAAAACAAATAATTTTGGATGCATAGTTACTAAAAAAATACATTTAAGTGTCTATGGCTTATAAATTTGAAAAAAAAATGAAGCATTATATTCTCAAACTGTCTTAGTTGAGTTCAAATGTCCAGAAAAGTTTCAATGTAAATTAATTTGTCCAAATTGTTTTATATAACTGGTACTTTTCATACATTTGCTTGATCAGTTTTCTTGGAAAATGAATTTAACATTACCGGAACACCAAAGACATTAGCGGAACACCAAAGACATTAACATCCCCAAGGAAAATAATCCTTTTTCTTTGTTTTTTAAAGTGTTTATTTTGCATTTATTTTGGAGGGAAATGGAAGCTGATATTAGTTCCCTTTGATTTTGATTCCCGGAACGTAAATCAGAACTCATGCAAAATTAAAATGCTGACGAAAAGTCCAAGCTAAATCTCCAGATGATAATAAATTATAGCCTCCTATAAGACTCGAATTTAGGAACACGGTCTGAGTCAAAAGGTACAAGAATACAAAGAGATATAGTCGAGGTGTAATAATTTAGGAATTTAATGCAACCTTTTAAAACATTTAGGGCAATATTGTTCTACCATTTACCGTCTTTCAGCCTGTCCGTCTGTTCAAAACTTAAAATTGACATTTCTCTAAAAGTTTTTGACAAACAAAGCTCAGATTTAATGTGTAACTTTTCTTCAATGATATCTATCTGTTCCATTCACTCAGACATTCGCCAATGTCATTTCAACCCTTAACATGCAATTTAATTTAAAAGATCAAGGGAAACTTAAATCTGGCATTTTCTCTAAAAGTATTACACGAACAAAGCTCAAATTTGTTATGATACATTCTTTTAATAATATCTACCTGATCCATGCAATATGACATACCTGTGTGTCATTTTATTTGTTGTCTTTGGCGTTCCATTGCTTAGACCGGAACACCAAGGACTGGAACAGCAAGGACAATTTTAGACTAATTTGCACAAATAGGGTATCTGTTAAACCTAATATTGAAAACATTTACTGTACTCAGATTCGAAAATATCAGTCAAATATCTTATGAAAAGGTAACTTGCAAAGTATAATAAAGTGCGTCATCCCAAAGACAAATAAAAAGTACTGTACAAATTAGCTGCCCTTCCTCTTAATTTTGTAAGAAAACACACAAATTATTTGGGGTAATTGGTATTTCTAAAGTGTAGTGGTACATATTGTCAAGCAAAATAAACAAAAAAGTGTTTCAAATAGGGTTAAAAGTAGTTATCCTCGCAGGTCAAAACCAATGAGGGTAGTCATTTTACACATTTCATGCCATATAACATGTAAAATATCTCATTTAAACATGTAACATACTATGTATTTATGCTTGATCAACACAATTGTATTGGTATCGACCCATTTTAAACATAATTGTTTGTTTTATTACTTAAATGTACAATTTATGACACGTGGACAAGAAAACCTGCTAATTTTGAAAACGACTCTAATAAGCCAATTTTCAATAGATTTACCACATCAAGCTAACGTATTTCTACAGTATACGTAATTAACAACTCACCAAATCAACAAGCTTGGCAAAAAGAGTCTGGTATGCATCACTTGTGCTATCGGCTAGGTCGTCAGTGAACGTGGCATCCATAGAAAATCCCACCTGAGCTAATAAAGGTATAGCTGATTGTGTTGTGGCACTTATTGATGTTGTTGCTTCTGTCGGTGTCGTAGTTGTTTGTGTCGTAGTTTTTGGTGTTGTAGCTGGTGTTGCTGTAGTAAACGATGTTGTGACTGTTGGTGTAGTTGTTGATGCTGTTGTTGTTTCTGTTGGCGTTGTAGTTGTTGACGTTGACGTTGTTGTGGCAGATACAACTGATACCATAGCCGACATCATGCAGATCATCGCAAATGATGTAAAATGGGTCATTTTTAGTTTTTGTATCGGCACTATTCTTTGTCTGAAACGAACAAAAACCAAAATGAAAATTTCCTGGTTATAATTTATATACCGAAATTCTTTTCTTGTTAGCCAGAGTAACTACACTTCTTGGCTCCATCCCTTGCTAGTTGGGTTCAACAGACGCCATTAGGTGCATGTCTCGTTTTTTACACACCACATGCACCCTGGAATCAAGATTTAAGGAGTTTGTCTATCCTAGACGCATTGTTGCTATGGGACAATTTCAGGATGCGTAGTTTTCTACTTGGTAATGCGCTATTGTCTACAGGTATGAAATTAATGTAACATTTAAACATAATTCTACAAAAAAATAATATACTGGCTGTGTTAGAATATTAATGAAGTTACATAATAACTATTTGTCTGGACCATCTACAGGGTCGCCAACCCACGTGCAACTTTCGAAACGTATGCTTCAATGTGTTTGTCCCCAATTTGTCGACGTATACTCAAAGATTTGTGATCTGAAGAAGTGCACCTTACGCGCCTTTGGTGGTAGACTGGGTTCCAGACTGATCATTTTTCCCTCCTTTACTTTCTCCGGTCCAAAGATCAGTCTGGGGTCAAGCAAAAGCGCCATCTGCTTTTTTCACAATTTTTTGGGGTAATTTCACGAACGGTAACTCGTCCAGATAATTATCTAGTGCTATATTTAGTAACAGAAATCCCCATGGACTAGACTGGTACCCGTATTTCTTCATGGAAATCGGGTACCCGTCTTTTTCAAGATAATTCTAATTAGGCTAACGAATATTGCACAATTCAGCAATTATTGGATTTTATATCTTTTTGGTAAACTGTTATTGCTAAGGGTTAAACGGTTGGCTATAAATCCTACGGTGTCGGTCGCTTAACCCTTTTAAAAACGGCAAACATTTTGACCGCTTTATTTTGAATGCTGCCGAAAGGGATGTTGAACAGAAAAGGATTTGTGAACCAAGAAGCTGAGAAAAAACTGAGGCAAAAGGGGAAATTGCTGTTTATCAACATTTCTTCTTTCGCTTTAATGTTTCCACAAGCCTTTTCAATTAAACACGTTGAAACCAGGTCTTGTTTGAGAAAGGGTTTGCCCTTTCCCGAAAAAGACCATAATGGAAACGGGGGATCTAAAAAAAGAAGAAAAAAAGCAGAAACTTAATATTACCATCAGTTTTCTCCTTTCATCTCAATATTTTCTTTCTGTGTACAAATGCCATCTTTATCAACAACAGTTTCTGGTTTTGCAGCGTTTTCAAATTGGAGCAGTCGAAGGGCTGACTAATAACCAGAAAACAAAGTTTCAATCTTGTCTAAATTCTAGATGTTGCAGACGACATTTTCAAGTAAATCATTTAATGATATGTAACTTTTTTTTCTTTTTGGAGAAAAAATTGCGAGAAATTAAGAAGTTATGTGCCACAAGCAATTTCTTCATTGTCCACAATGTTTTCAAAAAGCTTTATCATGTCGGGTGTCAAAGGCGTCAATATGTGGGAATGGGTTAGTGTGACACACTTACAGTAGACAATAACACATATAACACATCTTCTTATCAGTCTGTTATCTTATCCACCAATTTACACCTTAACAAACGACCGCAATTTAGACTCCCATTTTAGAAGATGCTTGCAGGCGACAAAATTTGTGATGATAAAGGTAGGATTTGTTTAAAATAATGCAAGAAAATACTCAAACAAAAGGAGAAAACTGTTAGTATCGAAATATCTTCCCAGCCTTTTCTATTGGAAAGGTCATGTTCGGGAAATGATTAAATAGTTTAAATGGCCCATTGATGAGTTAGTTTTACATAAAAAACACCCATTTCTCGAAATATTTATTAACTATTTGTCAAATTGCGTCATAATAATTTTTCATTTTTCTCTCGACAATAATGAGAAAATGCTAGAATTTGCAGAAATTTAATTTTCTCTCAATATTTCAAACGTAATTCATTCCATTATAGTATCGAGCCTCGTTTTAAAACGACAGGCTTTAAATAGGTTATACGTCTAAAAATAGATCAATCGGTTGATCGGCTTATCATTGGAAAATACCGTGCTTGTCCCCAGGCGTCAATATCAACACGATCAAAAACGGATGCCGCGATATCTAACGGGTATTGATTTTTTATGCGCTATCTTATTGACCAAATTGTATATTGACGACTGAACCCAGGCTACTTTGGTGGTGCAATTCCCGGACCTATCTCGCGAAAACCCATGACCTAAATAGCGGGTGTTTATTTTTTTGTAAATGTACATAATTTGTGTATTAAGGTAGTCCACCCCTAATGAAATTCATGCAACGTCGGAATTACTCGGGCGACGTCGTTAACATTGACGGTGGAATGTTTACGGCCTCGCCCAAATAGGTTCGGAAACGAAATAAATTGTGTATTAACGTAGTCCACCCCTAATGAAATTCACGAAACGTCGGAATTATTCGGACGACGTCGTTAACATTGGCGGTGGAATGTTTACGGCCTCGCCCAAATATAGGTTCGGAAACGAACAATTTTCGACGTCGCGCAAATTCCATTAGGGACGGAGTACCTTAAAAGTATTTGCAGATATATTTGTTTCAATTATGTGGCCATTCTTGAATAAATGGAGGAATTCCGACGACGTATAAATTTCAAAATCAGTACTTCAGGGAGATTCTGCTTCAATAGTCAAAGGGGGTGTCTCAAATCTGCCCACGCATGAATTTTCTTTTAATTCTGCATGGTGATAAAATACCATATACAAGCTATGAAAGTACAATTAGTATCTTAGATAATCAAAACTTGATTCCGAAAAGGCACCTTGACTTATTCCCACTATGACACGAAACATGTCCCCATTTTCATGTGTCCCAAAAACCTTAGTTTTACGTATTTTCAAGATCTGTCAATTGCAATTGCTCCGAGACACAGAAGGCATAATCCATTACTTTCATACTAGAAAAAGTATTTGAGGAAATTATTGTGAATATGTTTTATTGAATTAATCATTAAAATGTGCATATTTTTCAGTAAAATTTGCGAAGAGAGCAAAATTGAATTCCAAAGTTAAGTATGTTTGGAGTCTTTGTCAAGATACAATATTATCACAAAAACATGCTACATGTTTCTTCTTACTTTGAGCTAAATTACATATAAATCCAAAACCGGTAACAATGTCATTTAATACGTATTATTGATGAAGAACTTCTACACTTCTTTCATGAATGACCGGCGATAGTGATGCTATTTGCAACCGCAATTTGAACAATACACCCATACACCTGTCACATTTGAAAATTAACGCGTACTAAACTTTTGCATCGCTTTTAATTTTTTGGCTATGACGGACCTTGCCTGATCTTTTCGCAACCATTGCTTGCTAATGATACGCCGTTGGTGCTCATAATAGTAAATTCATGTCCAATCATAATGTATAAAGCGCAGAAAGCCCACATTTGTTGCATTTTTTTTTTGCATTATTTCAAAAGATATTTTGACACCTTTACGCGGGTAGCCCTCTGTCCTTTCGGCAGCAAGTGGGGGACCCAATGGGTACAAATCTGTCTGTGTTTCAACCTTTTCATCAAAATCGTATAACATGTCCCCGATGAAATTAGACACATTGAAACATGCGCCGTCTTTGGTCATGTCAGAGTCTGCAGTAACATTTGCTTCAGTACTAGTTCTACTAGGGTTGCCTGGGAGGGGGCATCATTCAGGCCAGCCAGTCTTACCAATTTATAAATTTTATTAACTTTCTGAAAACAGACGTATGTTCAACGTTCGAATATCCATGAATCTAATATAGTTAATTATATACATGTGATGCAGATATTTTAAAGCATATGCGACCTTTGATATAGACCCTGACATCCTACTTCAATTCGTTTTCATTATGATTACAGAGAAATAGCCAGTGTACATCTATATGACTGAACCAACTAATTTGTCTCAGATTTTGACCAAGTAGCCTAAAGCCATTTATTATCCCGTTCAATAGCCGCAGGCTCCACTAGTTCTATAGATTCATAAGGTATGGTGGACCATTAGTACCACTTTCAATTGAACGTCCCTCGTAGAAAAGGCTTTGAAAAAAACATTGAAGCTAATGAACCAGGACCAAGATAATTTATGTCCGTAGTTGTTATCCATCCCATTATGCACATCATTGCATAAAATGTGTGTTTTCGGGCCGTTATCAAAATTGAATAACGAGAAGAAACCGGGATGACATCGTGAAAAACCGGTCGTTATTCGCGAGATTCACGTGCGATATCGGACCGACTTTGCACTCAAATATCCCCGATTTGACTCTTTTCCCGCAAAATTCTCAACGCCTTGCGTTAAATAAGCGACGTTCGCATTTGGCACCAAAGTATGACGTAGCGTCGTTTTACCGACGTCACGCATAACAAAAAATTCTCGGAGGATTTATCAGAAAAAAAAGGCGGACAATTTTTTTTATCTCACCTCGGTTCATTTTTCGCACATATCGTAAGTAATCATTGGAATGTTATGCTTTTTATGCAATAATGGCATTCAATTCACATGTTTTTGGTCGTTCACATTCGCAGAGTCCCGCAAAATACGAAAACGACCCTCGTGCTTCGCACTCGGGCGTTAACGTATTTATTGGGCCTCTGCGAATGTTAACGACCTCAAAAACGTGAATTAACCCTATAAAATTCACCGTGTTAAATAATGCAGTAGTTTGGTCTATTGGGGGTTTAAGCCCTTTTCAACTGCTAAGGTCATATCGCGGAAAAACCAAGCAGTAGTGACTAGATTTTATAACAACACCGACGGTTTATCAAAACATAACAGTAAACCAATTCTAATCTTAGCACAAAATTCATTGCTATCACACCAACCTTTTCTGCAGTTCCCGTCCCACAATTTGACTAACCGCTGAGTAGTGTCACCTTTTTATAATGAATAATCCTTCACTTATCATTACCTGGTTTTGACGTCTTTGATTAAATAAATGTTTGCGAAAAAATAAAACAAATTGAAAATAGAAGAAGAAATTTCAGAGAAAAAATCAAAATGTGTTTGATTTTCCCTCTATATATTTAAACAAAATGTAAATAAAGATGACTTTCATTGCGACCATCGTCAAATTTGAGTCTGTGGGTTATTTCAATTTACAGCAGTCTGGAAAAAAATGCCGCTTGGAAAAAAGGTAGAAAAAATGTCGATTCATATAAAAAACGGTCGCTTATTGACAAGTATATAAACGAAGTTGTCAAGTAGGACGGACAATCCGATTAGAATCCGGTGCTAACTTACAGTAACATCTGACAGAAACCTGTATATAACCCTTTCCCAAACAACAAAATTGTAGGATTGTTCTGTTTGATAACTGCTGCTGATGACAAAATGGATGTTATTAAAGATAGGATTTGAGTAAAATTTGGCATAGAAGATATTGAGACAAAAGGAGAAACTGATGGTTATCAGCAGTTTCTTCTTTTGTCTCAATGTTTTCCCAAGTCATTTCAATTTGTCAAAACCAGGTCTTGTTTTTGGAAAGGGATAAACGGTCATCTTCAGTGACCACGGGAAAAGCTAAATCGGTTATATCATCTATACTAACACACACTTCTAATGTAATCTTATTTTGTATATAGTTTTTCTTCCATGTGAATTGTTTTCAATTTTAATGATCTGAATAATACCCCTTTACTCTTCTTGTATGTCATCAAATTTGTTTGTCTGTAATGCTACACTGAGCAATGTACTCTCCAAAGCCGAGGTCTATTGATTAACAATCAAATATGACCTCTGCCGTTTTTAATACACCAACAGCCTATTTGGTCGTCATAATCTAATTATAGCACATCATTTGAATTATCGAATAAAAATCATTCAGTTTTATCTTGCATGATCATTACGTATACGATTACGTCGCTTCTATCTATGGTTGAAGCCGGTAACATTTGAATTATCGAATCAAAGTCATTCAGTTTTATCTTGTTTGATTACGTATATATTACGTCGCTTCTATTTCGTTTAAAAGCAGCGTCCCGTAGTATCATGGGCACCGTTGACAGCACGCATCATGTGTCCTTATGATTTCGCTTTTTTCAGTAGGAAATAGGCGCATCCCCATTTTTACATGTATTGGAATACAACGTAACCTTTCGTTACGGCTCATGGTACGATGTCAGATTATATCGCAATGGGACAACATGAACCCATAATCACGGCGGCGAATCACGCGCCACAACAACAATTGCAGAAAATCTTCGATAATTTAGTGATTACGCGACCGATTTGAATTCGGTTTGAAACAGAGAAGACGAAAATCAACAGAAATTTTCTGGATGTAGTGGACCTTTTAGACGGCACCTTTATAAAATCGATCAGACACTATTTTGCCGTTGTTGTTGTTGTTGTATCATGTGGGTTTTTTTCCATCGTGATAATAGGTCTACATTTGATTGTTTTAATCACCAGATATGATATTTATGCAGGCATTTGGAATAAACACCACACCAAAGTACCCATTATCGACATATAAAGAAAATAAATTGTAACATGTGTTAGGAACATTTTCTGCCTTTCATATGTTAATTAATTTGATATGGATCATAAATAGCGTTTTTTCTTGGCAATAAGATATTTCTTTTTTTTATGGTAAGACAAATATGTACACTTTACTTCCAAAAGTTGATTCAAAAGTGTTTACAAACTAATATAGTATGCATGAAAACATAAAACCATTGTTATCAAAGACGGTGGATAATCCACGAGACTTTAAGGTATCCAACGCCTCAAAAGCACCGAAGAGCCGAAGGCGAAATTTGTAAAGTGCAAATAATTCCTAAACTTCGTTACATTTCCATTCCAAATACAAACAAAGGCATTTCGTGCGGTTTAGAACTTTGAAATGCATACTTATGGAAATATTTGACAAAAATGTTCAAAATTACCTCCCTTGCATGCATATGAGTATAGAGTAAACTAATATTTGTAAATTTTTTTTCTTCTTGAAGCATAATCTTGAAATCCGGCACGGTGAATCAACTTATGTGAATTGTATGTACAAGTCGGTGTAGTTTGATGCATTTCGTATGGCTAGAAAGTGGTGATTTTTTTTCAGGGTCTGTAAGCCTTAAGGAAACGTTCACGCCGAAAAATCGTCCGCTTCAATGTAATTTTGTTTTATTTCTCAGTATAACTCTACGGATTTTGACGAGTTAAAGTGGACAGTTCGCGCTTTTGAGAGGACCATTCCCGTTTCTAACTCACTCAATCTGAATGAATTCAGATGTTTAATCTTATTTCACAATGTAACATCTGATAACCACATATCTGTGGCCTTGAAAAGTCCAGTTATTCTATTTTTACGCCAACCAATCGAAACGTTCGTTGCAAACGCAGGTCGGTTGTCCCTGACAACAAATCAAAATGGATTATGCGCTTAGTGCCCTCTTGAAAAGGTTTTACTTCACAGTTACCCAATCCATACAGCTGGGTAGCTGAGGCGTTGAGAATTTTAAAAGTGTCTTGCCCAAACCCATTTACAGACAACAATTATGTATATCTGTCCATTTTTAAAAGACGATACAAGAAATGCGCTTGTCAATTTTACTAAGAAAAAAGGAAAATCTTTTGGAAAATATATTTGCGCTTTGCTTTCGATGTTCTCTGTGTGAAGTGTCAAAATTGAATATTTCTGGAAAAATATAATGACAAGTTAACCAGTTCTATATGATTAACGTATTGTTTCTTTTCTGTAAACATGTGTAGATATATGCAAATATACTGGCCAAAATTCCTAACCGGCCACTTTAGAAATGACTATAACTTTTTTAAAAGTTATTACATTTCAATGAAATTTGATATGTTAATCTTTAAGCATAATGCCCGTGGATTTCTATGATGATTTATCAATAACTGTTAAATTTTGCTGTGTAATAAAGGAAAAGCTTAAAAAGCTCTAAATCTTAATAGAGCTCGAGATACAACACTTTCAACAATTCAAAGTACACAAATCGTTAGCTGCAACCCAGACCAAGAAAGAAATTGGAAAACATTGTCAATTTTGTGTCACTTTTTGACTAAAGAAGAAGCAGAAAGAATGGGAGGCATGGTAAAATGGTGTTTAAATTCAACCGGCATAACATTTTATCAAGCGAATATGCTCAAATATGGTCTGGTGTGGAAAAAAGATACAACAAACTGATTTTTACACATATTCTCTTTTTTGTAGCTCGCCGTGAATCATCAGTCTATATTTGAAGCATTTTCGAAGAAAAAACGTGTTTTAGATGTTGAATTTAAGAACCGTTTTTCTGCATACATGACCTCTTTCATTTTCTTTTACGGCCATATGCCGCGCACCATTGTCAAACACTTTCAATATTTTTCTTAGTCTATGTTATAGCTAACGATCCATGAGACCAAAAACACTACATTGACAATATTCTGAGCTCTGTTTGAATTTAGAACTTTTTGAGCTTTTCTCACGTTAAGCTTTTATTTCAATAAAACAGCGGTAAATTTTCGCCAAAATCATCTAGAAATTTGCTTAAAAATTCACATAGCAAATTTCACAAAAATCCAATCACCACAGAAAAAAAATATCTTTGTTTTTTAAGTGGCCGGTTAGAAGTTTTGACTAGTATATATGATTTGTGATCATGTTTTTGAAGACCGTTTACAATATAACATAGGACTATATTCACACACATGTATATATATGCAGACTTTGTTCTTCGATCACAATGAAAAACTAAAAAAAAAACTTTATTATCTAGGAGCATTAAAAAAGAAAAGGAAATGAAAAACACGAAATTTATTCGACAACTGTAAGCTTCGAACCCACACCAAAAGTCAAGTTGGAGTACAGTTCTTTGACCGTTACCATTTGACCACTCTGACTTCAAGAATATATGTCAAAAAAGGATGTAAAAGTATTCTAGATTCGAAATAAATCATTTACAATTTTTCCAAAGCGAAATTTGATTAGTCCGAAGAAAGGTCCCAGAAGATGACCCCTAACGGATAGTCCTAAGATGTTAATGAAATGTTAATATCTGAATTTATTTAGATTGTAACTCAATCAACACCGAATTTCTTCAAACATTCATGCGAAAGCGTTTTTCTTAGATGTTTGAAGAAACCATGTTTTTTCGATGTTATCTACTGAATATCATAGATCAAACATGATAAAGTTGTTTTGGCTTATTCTAGGTAGGACAGGTGAACTGAAAAGCTATCAAAAGCTATCAATGTATTTATATTGTTTCTATAAATAGCCACCCATGTCTACCTGATTTAGCCTACCCTTTTCGGATTATCGGTCTTGTCCACCATTAGTAAAAGATTGTGAATCGTTTATACCCCCTGTACTCTGTAGCCCTGGTCCCGATTTCTCGAAAAAAAAACTTAAGTACAGACTCGTGAGAACATGCTCAACTTCAATGGAATACTCTCCGACGTTGAAAGATATTCGATTGAAGTTCACGTGGAATTCGTGTGATATGAGTACGGTGCTTAGATTTGAGTCAGAAAACGTACTTATTTTTTTTTCCCGAGAAAACTTGGCCTGATTCTCTGCTCAGTCGATATCAAGACATGTAACCCTTTTTAAAACAAATCATGATTATGGCGTCAGTTTTAGGAAAGGTTTTGAAAAAAAAAATGGTAAATATGGACGCAAAAGAATGAAATGATGATAATCAACGGTTTTACCTTTTTCCAGAATATATAATTTTTGCAATTTATATTATATATAGCACACACATTCGATTTACCACGGTAGAACATTGTATATCTCTTACATGTACATTCGCTGCTTTTCAACGAAGACCGCGTAACTGCAGCTTAAAACAAGCTGCAGTTACGAGGTTTTTGTTGAAAGGCGACGAATTATGTCTTTTTCGAGTGTCTGCATGTTATCATAACCATTTGCTTATTATGAGGACGTAAAACCCATGACAGTCTATCCTTTTCCATAACGACAAAATTTTATGGTGGTCCGATTTGAGTTCTTGGCAAGTCGACACAAAGTATGATGTTGATGATTAGATTTTCGTGTAATAAAGCGCAGAAAATAATGAGACAAAAGGATAAATTGCTAGTTATTTGCATTTTCATTTTCTATGATGGACGTGAAAACTGACCCCGGTTTCTCGAAAAAACTTAAGTATGTTCTCATGCTCAAATCTGAGCACCATGCTCAAATCGCACGAAACCCACTTGAACTTCAATCGAATACCCTTCAACGTTGGAGATACTCTCTTATGAACAGAGCACATTATCTCTACATTCCATTTCGATAGAATGAGCTCTGTTCTCGCGGGGTCATTTCACGTCTAATCTCGGGGCCTTGGCGGGATTTCAGTATCCAATCGTTGGCGATACACACCAAAACAATTTAAAAAGCTGATACAAGCTTTCATTGGCTGACGCTTCAAATTACCGGCTTCAGCCAAAAATAGAAGCGACGTAATACGTAATCAAACCAGATCAAACTGAATGATTTTGATTCGATAATTCAAATGTTACCGGCTTCAGCCAAAAATAGAAGCGACGTAATGTATACGTAATGATCATGCAAGATAAAACTGAATGATTTTGATTCGATAATTCAAATGGTGTGCTATAATTAGATTATGACGACCAAATAGGCTGTTGGCGTACCGAAAATTGCAGAGGTCATATTTGATGGTTTAATCAATATAGACCTCGGCAATGGAGAGTACGTTGGAGAGTATCCCTTTGAAGTTGAGCACGTTCTCATGAGAATATACTTAAGTTTGTTCGAGAAACCGGGGCCTGGGTTCAAGTAAGGGTACAAAAAAGGGATATGAAGGACTGATTGACGGTAAAACATCGCGTTAAAGAATATCTACACATGTTGGTGTGCCTCACAAATGAGGTCCTGTGATCCTTATTCAGCCGCGGCATACATCCCGTCTGATATTTGTCTTCCGCCAATTTTTGTTGGATAATCGCAAAGCTATGTTGGCGAGCAGATTGAGGCTCGAAAAGAGTCTCCTGGTAGTACTACTACTGAGGAAAACGACAGAAACCAATAGACATGTAGGCCTACTCCTGTCGTCGTGATTAGCAATTAACCCTTTCCCAAACGACAAAAATAGGCTGGTCTAATTTGATAGCTGCGAAAGACGACAAAATGGATGATACCACAGGTAGACTTTGTGAATAAAAAAGCTCAGAAATTATTGAGGCAAAAGGATAAAATGCTGATTATCAGCAATTTCTTCTTTTGCCTCAATGTTCTCTTAAGCCGCTTCTATTATGGGCGTCAAAACCAGGTCTTGTTTGGGAGAGGGTTAATTAAACGACGCGTCAAAACCCACTCGATTGTGGCGCTGTTGAATGTGAAAAATGCCCCTGCAAGGGTGGGCGTTGGAAATCTGTTAATGACACTGATGTACTACCACGGTGGATAATCACGCGATAAAATACTTTCAGAAAATCTTCAATAATTTTTGTAAATACTGGACCGATTTGAATTCGGTTTGAAGCAGAGAATGTGGACAGACGTCACGCATTAGATGGACGTGGTTGATTTTTGAAAAATCAACTGATAAAAAAGTTATTGAAGATAAACCAAAATTTGGGTTTATCTTCAATAACTTTTTTATCAGTTGATATTTCAAATATCCAACACGTTCAGCTTATTCCTGGCATTTTCCCACCTTCTCTGCTTCAAACCAAATTCAAATTGGTCAAGTATTAAAAAAGATATTGAAGATTATCGGAAATTCTGAGTCACGAGATTATACACCGTTTACAAGTGCGATTTTGTTCCACGAGATGACCAAAAGATGTGCTACAAACACATAGAGCCATCAAGATTAGGCCAGATGTTGAAAAGTTTGTGAGGAAAATTGGATAAGGTCTAAGATGTAAGATTCCGAAGACTTCAAGGTATGTTTGTAACTTTATAGAAAGTCATTCTTGAAAGACCTATTGACGACAGACAGACTGTGCACAGTCATAATTCATACTCAACTGTTACAACCCTTCCGAAGGAATTACCAGGCAGAAAACGCCATGACGAAAGACCCATGAAATATTATTGAAAGTAGTTCAAAATGTGTTTGGAAGTCGTTTCATGTCAGTGGTAGAAGAAGCTACAGCAACCGAAAAGTTTGCCAGTATTGATCTAAACGAGAATGGGAGATAATTATGTTCTCCCAAATAATTATTTGTAAGACACCAAACGTCATTAGCCCCGAGATTCACAACTGAGGATCCAAAAATACCTACAGAGATTTGAAAACCTAGTCATGGAGTTATGCACAGTGCACAGGGTTGTCAACAGCAGCAAAACAAAAGTATGATAGTTTCTTAAATACGGTGGTTAATCACGTCACTCAGAAATTCAGAAAATCATCAATATTTTGGTTAATAGAGCTACTTGACCAATTTAAATTCGGTTGGAAGTAGAGAAGGTGGAATAAGATGGACTTGGTTGACTTTTGAAAAATCAACTGATGAAAAAGTTATTGAAGATCAATCAAAAATTTGGTTGATCTCCAATGACTTTTTTGTCAGTCAATTTACTACATGACGTCTGTCCACCTTCTTTGCTTCTCTGCTAAGAGAAAAAAGCAAATCTTAAGGGGAATTCACTTTTGGATTATGGTCCGGAAACACTTCACGTAACGGACATTCTCCAAATGAGTAACTTAGAAGTCCAGTTGATATCGCGGTCGAAAGCGGCGATCTTTCATTTAGACCATCTCAGAAGAACCCTTTATAAGCGAATCAACAAAACAATCTCCAGAGAATGTCTGGATTTGGTTCCTTAAAACATATAGGCCTACCTTGAACAAATCATTCTGTGACAAAGAAGAGAAGAGATGCTCATGATCGACATTTTCTGCCTTTTCCTCTCTGTTATAGGCCACAACATGCATTCTTTTTGTGTTTTGTTTAATCTTTTCTGTTGTTTGCAACACGTTTAATTAAGGCCTCAGCATAAACGTAGGTGTTTGAAAAGCGGCAAATGTCGGACATTTAAAATGATTGGCTATTTGTTTATCCACTTTATGTGCAATTAATCGTAAATAGTCGTGGTGGTCCGTTGTTAGTGTTATTTGATTTGTATACATGTATGTAACATGTGTTTTGTACGGGATATGAAGTTATTCTTTGTTATATTTCTGAAGGCAGGGCAGAGCTCCAATCGAACATTGAGAGTACGATCTATTTGACGTTATTTCCACAGGACTATTCTGACCATTCACAAAACTTTTGTCATGTAGTCGAGCCAGTACTTCCGGCTGAAAACAGGGACCAATCAGTGGCAAGGTAAACAGGGATCTTGATTGGCTGGCAGAGAATGAGGGTGAGACACAAGGATAGAACAGCGAGACGGTTAACCTGGAAAGTCTCATGCGTAGTCGGCCCTATTCTCCAGGGACAAGCACAACTGTTCTGTGCCATTTTATTCATAACTGAAATGTTCGTTACACTTGGAACAGCGAATGATTACACTTCCTTAAAACCTTTGTCTACAGACGTTTGCTAAACTCTGCAGAGCATGAAAGTAGCTTCTCAAAGGGTTAAATACAACAAAACTGACTTATTTTTTGTATTACAGATCTGTTACCTATCCATTAGCGGTTGCCGTTCGTAGATGACATAACAACCAGTTCTCTCCATCCATCTCTGTCCATCGCACGTTTGACTGTCTCTCTCGTTTTCAGCAACTTCAATTCCGTGATGTTGTCTACCCATCTCTTTTTTGTGTCTTCCGCCCTGGCTGTTACCTGGAGAGCGGTCTTAGAGAGTCCAGTCCATCTTCTCTGGTGACATGGTCGAAATTGCACTTCTTGCCTTGTCGCATAGGTTCTGAATTACACGGATGAGATCTGTATTGATTATGTAGGGATTCAGGGTCGCCAGTATATGCCACACTCAGTCGAAAGCCTTCTTGAAGTCGATGAATACATCTAGGTCTTGCTGGTGTTGAAGAAACTTTTTGCTTAGAATCCGAAGGTTGAGTATTTGACTATTTGCTCAGTGGCGCTGCATCCTGCTCTAAAACCTGCTTGGCTTCCTATCAAATGCCATCATTTTGGGCTTTGACCCCCCCCCCCCCCCCCGAAAAAAAAATCCTGGATCCGCCCTTGGCAATCTATTGGCTTGATTCTTAGCATTACTAAACTGAGGTGGCATATTAGGCTGATAGTATGGAAGTTAACACATTCTTGTAGATTTCCTTTTTGCGGTAGTGTCATCACTAAGGACTGTGCATGTCTATTGTGATAGCCACTCTCCAGCCTCCCAGACTTTCTGACAGATTACATGAAGGGTATCGATCATTAACCCTTTCCCAAACACGACCTTGTTTTGACGTCCCTGGTGGAATAGACTTGGGAAGATATTGCGACAAAAGAAGAAACTGCTGATGACCAGCAGTTTCTCCTTTTGTTGCAATATTTTCTTTACCATATTTCACACAAATTCTATCTTTAATAACTTCCGTTTTGTCTTTTGTGGCAATTTTGAAGTGGATCACCCTAAAATTTTATTGTTTGGGAAAGGGTTAATTCACCCCATACTCGCACTTACTCTCCTGGGATGTTACATTTATCAATTTCTGTTGATTTTCCTTTCTTTAGAGACTTTACTGCTTGCTCGACTTTTGATCTAAGGGGAAACTATCTGTGTCTGTTAACGGGTTTGTATTGAGTTTTTCTGGATCCCCTTAGAAGAGGAACTGTGCGGAAGGAGCACAAGTCTGAGATGTAAATTCAGTCCCTCTGTTCAGGATGTCTTAAAATTGACTCTGTCAGACACTTCCCGTTTTTATCAAAAATGATACTCGGTCGTTGTTGTTTGTTGTTGGTGAGGTAGGCCTCCTTGGTATCGTTTGTTTTGATGTTTCTTTCGATTCTACTGTACTGATTCGCAGCCCAGACTTCCTTTATCTCTACCAAGTTCTTTCTTACCTGCTTGTCTGTTTTTCTGTACGTGTTTGATCCTTCCATGCTTTCATACTTGACTTACTTGAGATCTCTTCTGTCATTACACAATTTGACAATATCAGAGGCGCGTTCTTTAGAGCGAGATTTCTTGAGATTTCTTGAGATTTCTTAAGATATTTTAGGATAAAGCGTTCTTTAGAGCAAGATTTTTAAGACGCTCAATGGGAGGCGCCATTACCCTATACTTCGTGCGGAACCCCTCGGTTCCGACCGCTCCATACTTATAAACCGTGGTGTTCCGAATGCTCCATACTTTATACAAATGACGTCATGATGACGTCATTTGTATAAATATGGAGCATTCGGAACAGCTCGGTCAAAGTCTCGGTCTTAAAAACGCTTTATCAAAAAGACCTTAAGAAATCTTAAAAAATCTCGCTCTAAAGAACGCGGTTCAGGTGTCATCCATGGCTTCTTGGTTGTACGCTATTTGCCAAGAACTTCAATGGCCGTCTAAGTCGCAGCAGTGTTGAACGTATCCATGTATGTGTCAGTGTCTGGCAAGTGTTCATCAAGTAGTAGTAATGGGACAAACTTTCCTACAATCTTAGCCTCAGAGACACGAGCGATTTCTTGGTCTTTAAGTTTCTCGATGTCGAATTTAATTCTGATGAGACCCTGTACATATCTCTTTTGCCTTCTTAAGTAGGCGGAAAGACAGTATGACAAGCTCGTGGGCAATGTTGATGTCTGCACTCGGAAAGCTGCTTGTTCTAGCGATGTTGTCAATAAATGATTTATTTGGTGGTGCGACCCGTTTGCACTGTGAAATGTCCACCTCCTAGATGGTTTGTGTGGGTGGAACGTGTTGGTCACTTATAGGTATTTGAGTTGCAAATTCAAATCCATTCCACTTATCACTGACATGCAAATTAGTTATATTCTTACGCATTCAACTCATATGTGACCCGTCACGCTAAAAGGGACCTTATCCGAACTCAGAAAATCTAAATTTTGGCAGAATTGTCAGACTCAGGTCAACCAGATGATGTACGCGAAAAATGAACATATAGTCACACGGTACGGTAACTACAGAGACAGAGACAATGGCTCTGCTACTTAATCCTCTGGGGCGCTTCCGGCCATGTGTGGCTCTGTCGTTGGGGTCGCGATTTTTTGACAAAAACAGGTGAGTGTTCAACTTTGTTGTTCAATTATTTTCTTTTGGTGCTTAAAACGCAAAAACGAGAATGTCATGCTCCCCTAAGACCATTTGTCTGTCTGTTCTAATTTTGTGGGCTTCGAAGTCGGCAGGGTTTTCACATGATCATTGTCGCCGTGAGTCGACCCTACGTGATTTTTTTTCTTGATTACATCATGTATTTATGTACATATCAGCTGTAAATAGTCAATTACCGCATCCAAAACATGTAACATATACATCGAGGGATACTCTCGATTAGACATCCCTTTCCCATGTCACAAAATCTTAGAAATAATTGACAAAAATAAAATTTGATCGATTTCTTTCTGTGGCTTTGTCTCTGGCGGACTGCTCTGTCTCTGACGGCTGGCTCTGCCTATGGCTCTGCGTGCTAGGCAAAAAGATCAATCCATGACAAAATTCGTGTCGAAGTTATATACCTAATTTACTCACACACTGAACAGATCATAATGCGTATCCATGGCGATTGGCTCAGTCACTGAATGAACGCTTTCCAAAACATCGAAATTTCAGCGTAGTTTAATTTCAAAGCGACTGCAGACGACAAACTTGGTGTTGACAAAGAAACAATTAGCGTACGATTCGTCACATAAACAGCTGCAATAAAGGAAGAACACGCTGGTTATCGGGTCTTTTTGTTTTGCATCAATGTAACCAGATTTATTTCCATTTTACCTTTCCAGAACAAGACCTTGTTCTGTGAAAACCCTGCCGACTTTGAAGCCCACAAAATTAGAACAGACAGACAATCTTGAGCATGACATTCCCGTCTTTTCGAGTTTAAGCTGCAAAAGAAAATGATTGAACAACACAGCTGAACACTCACCTGTTTTGGTAAAAAATTCGCGACTCCAGAGACAGAACCGCACATGGCCGGAAGTGCCCCATGGGGATTTAAGTAGCACAGCTATTTGCTCTGTCTCTGTAGTTTCCGTACCGTGAGTAAGATGTGGAAAACATTCCGGATTCAGAGAATTACATACAAGTGAAAAGTGTCGGCTGTGCGGACTGTGCAGACTGTCAAGGGTCGATATTTTTCACACTTCCTACAATGTCCCTTTTTAGCGTGACGGGTCACATATTGAAAACATTATTATCAATTCTGATGTCAGCAAAGGTAATTCGGTCTGAATCAAGCAGTTCAACGATTGTGTCATTTTTTCAATGCTAGATCTATATCCAGTTTTCGTTGAATTCTAATAATAGACCTTGAGCCACCAATAACCCCTGCTCCCCCCCCCCCCCACCCCCAGAGGGAATTTTGAAGGGTATGATTTTCTGAAAGCTTATAACAAATGCTACAAGATGAGCATTGTTTGCACTTTGGCCGTTGGGGCTTTTGGCTGTAACCCTTATCTAAAACCCTTAACCCTTTCAAATTTTTCATTTAAATATACAGACAATTATTTGGTCATATCTTAATTGAATTTTAATCTACATATGTCAAAATGGTATCAAATGAAAGCTTATGACTTGCTCTTCAATTTGTAGTTATTTTATGCAAATCAGCTCATTTGCATATTCATGAATATTAATGATTTTCCTTAAAATTGCTAATTTTTTATGAAAATTTGGATAATACTTTCCAAATGAAGGCGTTTCTGTCCAGGGAGAATTTTGTAAACATGGTTTATCATAAAGTATATTTTATTAGAAACATTTTGAGCCTTGTTTGCACTCTGGTGGTTGGGGCTTTTCGCCGTAACCCTTATCCAAACCCTTAACATTACCAAATTGTTCATTTAAATTTTGAAAATGAATTTGGTCATATCTTGATCGAATATTGACACACATGTGTCAGAATGGTATCAAATGAAAGCTTATGACTTGCTCTTTCATTTTCAGTTATGTTATGCAAATTAGCTCATTTGCATATTCATGAATATTAATGATTTTCCCTAAAATTGCGATTTTTGACAAAAATGTGGTAAATACTTTCCAAAACAGAGCATTTTTGTGCAGGGGAATTATGTAAACATAGTAAATCTTCAAGATAATTATATAAGAAACATTTTGAGCGATGTTTGCACTTTGACCATTTGGGCTTTTTGCCAAATCCCTTATCTAAACCCTTAACCCTATAAAATTGTTCATTCACTTCAAAATGTTTTTGGTCATATCTTGGATGAATATTGACCTACAGATGTTAGAATGGTATCAAATGAAAGCTTATGACTTGTTTAATAATGTGCTATAAAATTTATGCAAATTAGCTCATTTGCATATTTATGAATATTAATGACATTACTTAAAACTGTTACCTTTTTCCGAATATTTGGTAAACACTTTCAAAAACATTGTGTTTCTTCTCGGGGGGAATCATGTAAACATGGTTTAAATTAAAGAACAGTTTATAAGAAACATTTTGAGCAATGTTTGCACTCGGGCGACTGGGGCTTTTGGCGGTGACCCTTATCTAAACCCTTAACCTCATCAAATTATTTGTTCAAATTTTCAAAACGTTTTTGGTCATATCTTGATTATGTATTGACCTACTGATATCAGAATGGTATCAAATTAATACCCCCCTCACACATAGCTCGCGACCTTACTGCGACCTGAAAACTAGTAAAATAGCATTTTTCTTACGAAATTCGTTTTGTTTTCTTTCAAATTTCCAAATTTCTCTCGTCGACGGTCCGGGGCTCCGCAGTCTTGTGTTCTGTACGTTTTTCTCTACGTCCTCGATACGACCCTTCTACGTCCATGGCGTTTCCACTGCGACCTTACTGCGTCCTTACTGCGACCCCACGGCGATCATCGGCGACCAAGCTGCGACTGTGCTACGTCCTCTGCGTTCTTACGGCGACTCTACGGCGACTATTGCGTTTGTCCGGCGACTGTTCTGCGACTGTAAGACGACACTACTACGTCCTTAGTACGTCTATGAAAATTATACTTTTTTCCAGTAAATTTCATTCTGAGTCTGACCTTCAACGAGTGAATAAGTATATTTAATCAGTTTTAAGTTAAATCATCTATATTATTCCAAAGATGAGAGGCGGACGAGGCAAACGAGCGGGGCCTCTAAAGTTGACACAGTCGCCGATTCAGATAAATTAAGATATCAATGATGTTGTCCTATTTACCAAAAGGCAAAATTTTATACTTATCAAAATTCAAAGATTTTTGCATACGTCATTTTCAGGTGAATGAATTATTACATTTTTTGTATTTTTTGGTGGACAACATAGTGTGAAATGAGCAATTTCTTGTAATTTCATCGGCGACTCTACGGCGTCCTTAGTGCGAGTGTACAACGTCTATTGCGTTCTTATTACGTCCTTACTGCGATGCTGTTGCGACTATGGCGACTCCACTGAGACCCCACGACGATCTAACCAGGTCGCAGTAAGAACGCAGAGGTTCTGCGACTGTTTTGTGCATGTTCAAAATAGTCGCCGACGGTCTGCGTCCTTGTGCGTCC
Source organism: Fragum sueziense (assembly GCA_963680895.1). Lineage (NCBI taxonomy): Eukaryota > Metazoa > Mollusca > Bivalvia > Cardiida > Cardiidae > Fragum > Fragum sueziense. The sequence goes on along the minus strand of OY804602.1, from coordinate 15,567,893 downwards.
TTGGGGTCCTTGCTACGACCTCGCTGCGTCCCTGCTGCGTCCATGGCGACTGTGCTGCGTCCTGGGTCGTAGCAAGGTCGCAGTAAGGACGCGGTAAGGTCGCGAGGTATGTGTGAGGGGGGTATAAAGCTTATGGCTGGCTCTTCCATGGGCTATTATTTTTCATGCATATAAGTTCAGTTGCATTGCCATATTATATTAATGAATTTCCTTAAAATTGTGATTTTTCAACAAAAATGTGTTAAATACTATCAAAAACAAGGTGTTTCTGTTCAAAGGCATTATGCAAACATTATTTATCTTAAAGAACATTACATGAATAACACTTTAAGCGATGTTCACACTGTGGCATTTGGGTCTTTTACCCAAACCCTTATCTAAACCCCCAACCCTATCAAATTGTTTATTTAAATTTTCAAAACGTTTTTGGTCATATCTTGATTAAATATTGATCTAAAAACGTCAAAATGGTATCAAATGAAAGCTAGTGAATTGTTTGTATATTTGCAATTACTTCATGTCGATTTGCTCATTTACATATTCATAAATACTATTGATTCTTAAATGTTTGGGACAAAAACACATTTATTGTGGAAAATCCATAAAATGTATTCCATTTGACAGTGCTATATGTTACATAGTAATCCTGTTATGTTATGTACATAGTAACCCTGTTATGTTTAGTAATTGATCTAATTGTCGGTTTCCATCATGATAAACTTGCCCAACTCCCACAGTTTGAGTAATTCCAAGATTGCCACCAAGTGTGATGTGAATCATTTTTGGTCAAATTGTTCTAGAACAGTGCAATAAGTAAGTGTCTTAAAATGGAATTTCACATGCTGATCTAAACCTGGTAGCATAGTTGTAGCATTTAAATATCAGGAAAATATTGAACTGAAGATATCTATGGCCATCGAATGCCATCCTGGAAAACATATGCCATATTGAAAGAGATTGTGTATCACAAGGGAACTATTTTCAATTTATTGTGAGGTGGATATTTATGGCCATCGAATGCCATCCTGGAAAACATATGCCATATTGAAAGAGATTGTGTATCACAAGGGAACTATTTTCAATTTATTGTGAGGTGGTACTATGCTGAAAGCACATATAAGAAATATGTGTAGATAAGGAAGAATATGAATATACATTCAGCATGGGCTATCGGTAGTATGGATCAGTTCACGTCTGTTCTGATCTGATACAGATAAATAAATGCATCGTAATAAATGCAATAATCTTTTGATCACAACCAGTAATTGTCTGTACTCTAGCTACATACATCGCGTACATCTCTTGATTTTATGTATCTGATACATAGGCTTTACATATGGCACCCCAAGCTTGATCAAGCTTAATCATTCTATGGCATATGATAAAATGTTTATGTTTAAAGTCCTATTTTGCGTCAATTTTGGATTCATGTAGCAGTTTTACAAAGGATAACATTCTGTCAACTAAACTAGATATAAGCAAGAACACCAATACAATAAAAGAACTCAATTTAACTTATTTGCACTTAAAACAATAAAGATTAAAAAGATCAAATGGAAACTAAATACATGCATTGAAAATGAGATTTATAGGAACAAAGTATAATGGGCTGCACACTTTAAAATTACTGTTACTTCCAAACAAAACATCAAATAGATTTCAAACAAGGCTGAGATGTTGTTAAAAGAATGAACATGGATATTAAATGGTTGAAAACTCACGAGAAAGAAACAATCGGACCTTTTGGTACGTATTTAAAATAAAAAAAAACCTTGCAAAACAATTAAAATTTTAGACAAATCATTAATATGCATGCTTATGCAAATGAGCTAATTTGCATAAAATATCTGCATATTAAAGAATAAGTCATTAGCTTTCATTTGATACCATTCTTACATTAGTAGGTCAATATTCAATCAAGATATGACCAAGCATGTTTTGAAAATTTGAATGAACAATTTTATAGGGTTAAGGGTTTGGATAAGGATTATGACCAAAGGCCCCAAGCGCCGGAGTGCAAATATCTCTCAAAATGTTTCCAATAAAATGTTCTTTAAGATAAACCATGTTTACATGATACCCCCAGAACAGAAACACAATGTTTTTGAAACTATTTACCAAATATTAGCAAAAGGGTCACAGTTTTAAGTAAAATCATTAACATTCATGAATATGCAAATGAGCTAATTTGCATAAAATTTATAGCAAATTATTGAGTGAGTCAAAACCTTTCATTTGATACCATTATAACATCTATAAGTCAATATTCAAGCAAGATATGACCAAAAACGTTTTTAAATGATTGAACAATTTATAGGGTTAAGGGTTTAGATAAGAGTTTTGGCCAAAAGCCCAAACGGTCAAAGTGCAAACATCGCTCAAAATGTCCTTTGTATAATTTTCTTTAAGATTTGCTATGTTTACATAATTCCCCTGCACAAAAATGCCTCATTTTGGAAAGTATTTACCACATTTTTGTCGAAAATCACAATTTTAGGAAAAATCATTAATATTCATGAATATGCAAATGAGCTAATTTGCATAACATAACTGAAAATGAAAGAGCAAGTCATAAGCTTTCATGTGATACCATTCTGACACCTGTGTGTTAATATTCAATCAAGATATGACCAAAGTCATTTTCAAAATTTAAATGAACAATTTGGTAGCGTTAAGGGTTTGGATAAAGGTTACGGCGAAAAGCCCCAACCGCCAGAGTGCAAACAAGGCTCAAACTGTTTCTAATAAAATATACTTTAAGATAAACCATGTTTACAAAATTCCCCTTGGACAGAAATGCCTTGTTTTAGAAGTTATTTATAAAATTTTCGCCCAAAAATGCAAATTTTAAGGGAAATCATTAATATTCATGCATATGCAAATGAGCTAATTTGCATAAAATAACTACAAAATGAAGAGCAAGTCATAAGCTTTCATTTGATACCACTTTGACATCTGTAGGTCAATATTTGATGAAAATATGTCCAAATAAGTAATGTAATTTTTTATGAAAAAAATGATAGGGTTAAGGGTTTAAGATAAGGGTTACAGCCAAAAGCCCCAACGGCCAGAGTGCAAACAATTCTCAAAATGTTTGTAAGATAATGTACTTTAAGAAAAAACATGTCTACAAAATTCCCTCTGGGGGGAAGCAAACATGTTTCTAGCTCAGGGTCTATAAGATTAGGGAGTGTAATTTATATATATGTTACAGCCAATCTGTGAAATTTTTTAGCCATTTCATAAAATGACTGATTCACTCAGCCATTTCCACGGTACGGAAACTACAGAGACAGAGCCATTGGCTCTGCCGCTTAAATCCTCTGGGGGCTTCCGGCCATGTGTGGCTCTGTCTCTGGGGTCGCGATTTTTTGACAAAAACAGGTGAGCCACCGATAGAAATTGCTTAAACTTTGCGTTTGCCAATCATTTCTAAGGTTTTGTTACATGGGAATCAATGTCTGATCGAGATTATCCCTCGATTAGTATATCACATGTTTTGGCTGCAGAAATTGGTTATTTACCGTTGAAATGTACATGAATACATGATGTAAACAAGAAAAAATCACATAGGGTCGACCCACGACGACAATGATCCTGTGAAAACCCTGCCGACTTTGAAGCCCACAGAATTAGAACAGGCAGATAAATGGTCTTAGGGGAGCATGACATTCCCGGTTTTTCGATTTTAAGCACCAGAAGAAAATAAATGATCAACAAAGTTGAACACTCACCTGTTTTTGTCAAAAAATCGCAACCCCAGAGACAGAGCCACACATGGCCGGAAGCCCCCAGAGGATTTAAGCGGCAGAGCCAATGGCTCTGTCTCTGTAGTTTCCGTACCGTGATTTCATGAAATGGCTAAAATTTTCAGCCATTTCATGAAATGGCTGATTTTTTCATGTTTATGTTACACAGATTGGCTGATGAAATTTCAGCCAATCTGTGTAATGATAGTGTTGATTCATATTTGCTTCTTTTTGCTACTATAGGTTTTTTGTTCGATAAATCTTATTTGAACATTAATGTTTAACACAGAATGACTAGAACAGTCAATCTGTGTGATAATGGGTTTGTTTCATTTTTGCTTCTAATTTTGCAACTACAACGATTTTTCATGATCAAGTGAAGATAATTTGTTATAAAGGATGACTGATTTAATTTCAACAAATCTGTGTAAAGATGATTTTTACTTCAACTTTATTTCATTTTCAGTAATAAAGATTAATTTTCGAAGGTAACAAGTTAATTGAAAACAAATGTTTAAATGGGGTATAATAGTAAAGCACATTATTGCTTACATCGAAAATATAGTTTGCAAAACCTTTATAGATTCACTAGAATCTAGTCGTGAAATAACTTTAATTCCTGTTATTTTATTCACATTTCCCTATTTCAGCCATTTCACGAAATGGCTGGAGCAATTTTTCAGCCATTTCATGAAATGGCTGAAAATTCTAGCCATTTCGTTAAATGGCTGAGTGAATCAGTCATTTCATGAAATGGCTAAAAATTTCAGCCATTTCATGGAATGGCTGATTTCACAGATTGGCTGTAACATATATACTGAGATGAAAAAAATTAGTCAGTATATAAAGTGTTTGGTCAATAATTTTGTAAAAAAGGTTTTATAATGCCAAAATTTTTACTCATAACAATATTCAACCAATATAGAACAAGTCCGTGAAATTCCTTTGAAATCGAAGTGTTACTTAATCTTCCTTTCAACAATTCAATCCAAATGGGGTCAAATGGAAAATTCACAGCTTCAACACTGACTTTTTGTGGACTCTAAATTCCTGGTAATTGGCATGAAAAGACGATTTTTGTATCATTTCTTGGTTGAATAGAAGTCTCTTTGTTGACAGTGAGTGAGGAAACTCATCTTTAATGGAATTCACAGTATATTATGGGGACTTTTAAAATGCACCCAACCTGTTGCTCATAGCATTTTTGCTGCGATTTCAAGAAATCGTTCTATCAGGACCAGTTGCTGGTTTACTACTCAGACAAAGTTATTTATTGTAGACAGACAATTAGAAAAATTACAATACATTCAATGTTTGTCAAGCAATGGCCGAGATCTGGCTGAGCCAATGCTCGAAAAGCCAACTTGTGCGTAAATGGCCAGGCAAGTGAAAGACATTTTTTTGACAACATGCCTTTATTGAACAAATGGATTACAATGCCGTCGATTTCCAATATTTGTACGTCAGATGAGACGTGACGTAACTTTCTGACGTCACAATAAACGTTTATTCCAGATGAGTTGTGTAGACCTACATTGCACAGGATTGCATCCATAGATAACAAAACCCGCCTCATGGTTGATAATTGTATATCCACATTTTTGGTATGTTCATTAGCGATGCAAAACAAAAGTAACATGAGTAAGGCGACATTTTTACCTGAAACATATGCCGCAATACACATGTATAAATGACATCATCGTGACCCTTGTGACGTCATACTTTAAGCGAAATGAATGTCTGATTGATGTAACCACTTGTCATTTTACATGTTAGAAATTATATATAAGGAACTAGATAGGTCTAGAGTAGGCCTACTTATTCTTAGAGTATACATATGTATAATGATTTATCTAGTTTAAGATAAACTTTATTATATATGTAAAATGGCCCGTAGGAAGCAATTTTACAAGGGGGAGGGGGACCTAAAGCCATTGTCCTGAATATGGGGGGGGGGGGGCTAATTTGGAATAAACCAAAATTTTCCGTGTAAAATTAAGAAAATTGGGCATTTTGGCCAACATGGGGGGGGGGGGCTTAGCTCCCACATAGCCCCCTTGTTCCTACGGGCCTGTTATACTTGCCCCCCCCCCAAAAAAAAAGTGATTGCGTTTTGTTGAGTGTTTGTGGCTGTTATTATACAAACATATCTAATTTCTACACATTTGCATAGATCTACGTTTTGATTCCCTTGACATCTAAAAATAGTCTACTTAATGTCAGCTGATTCAGATTGTGATGACACATATTGGCTGCCGTACATGTGATTGGGTGATAAAAATAGGCTGACTTCGATTGGCACTATAGCTCGCGAGGACGGGAACCATTATTGGGAACCAGCGCTGTTCCGTCAATTGAATTCCTCCCCGTTCTGAGTCAGCCAATGAAAATCTTTGTTTACCTCGACACTGATTGGTTCGCTGTTATCCAAGGTGTTCTGAATGACGAAATGGCGGGAATGGTCGGACCACACTTTTTCCGGTGATCGGACTATAGCTCGCACCATCGCTGTTCGATTGGAGCTATAGCTGCGGAAATGACGTCAATAGCTCGCACTATCGGTGTTCGGTTGGAGCCATCGTCTGAATGGCTCGAGCTATAGCCCCAATCGAAGTCGGCCATAGACTTAGTCAGCAAAAAGTTGAGAGGGCATACGGAAACGATGATAAAATGTTGTTTTTTCCATAATTTCACATATTCATTAGGAAATTTTAATATGTTTTGAATAATAGAATGTTATATATCTTTATAAGATTAAATTTTGAAAAAATAGGGTATAATTTTCCATTTATTTATTACTCAAATCCGAGAATCCTTTGATAATCTAAAATTATCTCCATACAAAAGAGCCGGGTGTGATACGATTGGCAAATCGAGGTCAACTAGGCTGACTTCGATTGGGACGATCACTCAAGCTATTTCAGCCATCGTTCCAATCGAACACCGATAGCCCGGGTTATAGTGACGTCATTTGACCTTTGAACCAAGCCATGGTCGGACCACGCTCTCACCCGTGGTCCCTTTCATTCCAAGATGGCGGCCAAAGAAGCAAACGAATTTTAAGTCCGGTTGAAAAACCACAAAACACCTTTAATTAATTTCAATATATTCACATGTCCTTGTCAATGCGACTGAAAGTTAATATTCATGGAAATAGTGTTATTTTCTAATTGAAATGTAGCCATTTATCAACGAACGATGAGTCTCATTTAATTGTTGGTAAAACCGTATGGGCGCGGCCATTTTGTTGGCTTGTGCATCACGAGCTATAGGCGTTCGCTTGGTGACATGCGCAGTACACAACTTCCTGTTGTATGACGTCACGGATGATTCGAGCGATCGTCCCAATCGAAGTCGGCCCTAGTGAACGAATACACATCGCGACGGATGACATAACTTGTGATCAAGAAAACACACTTTTTTGTTTGTTTTGTGCAGACTCGAAGTAATCATAACACCATAGACAAATGACGGAATACAAACTAGTCGTCGTTGGAGGTGCGTATCTTGTCAATTTTTGCAAACTTGATTTTGAAAACACGTCGAACCCCACCCACCTAAATTTCCCAGCGATGTATTTTGATGAAAATAGCAGGTTGCGCAGGGTAATGATCAGCAGAGATTAGAGCACTAGTTGAAAACGCTTCTACACATCATTTGATACGAGCTGACATTGTTGTCATTTCATTAATTGAGGAATGCTGAGTGCTTAAATAACTGTTTAATAGAATTCAGCTCAACTGTTCAAGTCAATGGATAAAAGTGCCAGTGTTAATCTCAAAATTTGTTAATCCGGGTTTTCTATGATGAAATTCGTTCTTTGATATGTTGATGTTGCTCATTTACATCGGAGCGCACTACCATTCAAAAACAACGGAAAGTTCGACACAGGTTGTGGCGCTTTGTTCTCCGTCAGATCTTTAACGATATTCTTAAAACGCCTTATGATACCGATCAATGAACCATTTATTGCCATCCCTGGTGAAAAATTTAAGACCAAATAGTATTTCTTAAAAGTTTATAGGCAAAGTTTTGTAACAACCCTCGCCTTAATCAGTCAGGAAATACCGCCAATCGAGATATTGTATGTCAATCAAGATATATGTAATAATTATATATTTCAATGGAAATATGGTATCTAAAATGAAATATATCGTATATTTCGAACGAGATATAATCAACAACTAGATCCTGTTTTTGCTCCTGAGCAATCTCTATGCGACAATCGCACTCAGGTAAAATTTGAACAAGATTCAGAAAACACTTTCCTACAAAAAATCCATTGTCATGGGAAAGTTCACCATTGCTAATCAATACTTCGGCACCCTAAAATCACACAGGAACTCTAAAACACCACTAAACTGCAATTGGTGTGTTTATAGTTTGTTTACACATCCAATCATGTTATGACATTCCCTTGGAATTACACGAGGTGTGTATATTACGTCAGCAAAGTTGACATACCTGAAAACCAGAAGCTAAAACAATATCTGGATTGAAATATAGTATCTCGATTGACATACAATATACAATATCTCGATCGGTGGTTGTGCCTGACTGTTAATCCGAGTCTTCTCTGATGTAAATACGCTCTTTGATATTTTGATTTTTCGCTATTTACATCAGAGAGTGTTGCTCTTTGAAAAAGTCAAGAAGTTCGCAACAAATTGTTGCGCATCGTTCACCGTCCGATCTTAAACGCTATCGTTAAAACCCCTGATGATATCGATAAATGAACCATTTATTGTTATGGCTGCTGAAACAATTACGACCAAAAAGTATTTCTAAAAGGTTAATAGGCAATGTTTTGCAACAACCCTCACCTGAGCAGCCTTTGTTTACCTTGACCTTCCATTCAAAACCAAAGGTTATACTCATCCAGCAGGTCGATTTGAAATGAAATTTTTGGTCAGGTATGACAAAAAATGATTTATTGATCTATACCCTACAGTGTTTAAACCGAGTGATTCGATATGATACACAAAAACAAAGCTTCAAGTTACTTGTAACGTTACCAAACTTTCCGCTGTTTTCAAAGAGCAACGCTCTCTGATGTAAATAGCGAAAAATCAAAATATCAAAGAGCGTATTTACATCAGAGAAGATTCGGATTACCCTCGCCTGAACAGCCATTGATTTTAATGATCTACAAGTGCGGATCCAGGTATTTTTCCCAGGGAGGTTCATCCAATCTTTAACCCCTTTTTCGCCAAATTCCAGGGGGGGGGGGGTCAGGACCCCCTGACTTCCCCTGTTGGATCCGTGCATGCAGATATACGTCATACAATGAAGGACTAAATATATAACAATGGTTTGTCGTGTCACACAGGGACGAATGACACAGCTTAATTGGGACATAACCAGTAATCTTTTTGATTACCCCTTTTTCGCCAAAATCCAAGGAGGGGGGTCATGACCCCCAACCCCCCCTCTTGATCTGTGCATGACCTACTTGGCTACTTTCCGTTGTTTTAAGCTCGACTTTTCGAAGAAAATGAGAGCTTATACTGTCACCCGGGCGTCGGCGTTGGTGTTGGCGTTGCAACCAAGGTTAAAGTTTTTTCAAACATCAATAACTTCCATACTATCAAAGGGATTCAACCCAAACTTGGAATACTTATTCACCATCACACCCTCTACCTTACTATCAGGGCCCATGACCCTGGGACCACTCTATTTTATTTGGAGTTATGCCCCCTTTATACTAAGCAATTTAGAAAGTCGAGTGCGCTGTCTTCGGACAGCTCTTGTTGAGTGTTACCGTAGTGTGCTCTGATGTAAATGAGCGACATCAACATATCAAAGAGCGAATTTATCAGAGAAAACTGGGATTAAAACTTTGTGTAACAATCTTATCCAATCAACATCCAGCTTCGCCAGCCAAGGTTGAACCAACCTATGTTCGAATTCGCCCTTGGCTGATTTAGTTTGTCTAGTGCTAGACTACTAGTCAGTTCAAAAGCTCATGTGCGCTTGTGTTATTGTTATTCTGTTGTGCAGACTTTAGATAAAATTTACTTACTTACTGCTAGTAGAAGTTTATGTCCCATTGGTTGTTTTGGAGCAGCATCCAATGAAATATTGCATGCTCAATGCATTTGATGCTATTTCATTGATTATTTATGACGTCATGATGCACATACTCTTTCACGTTCTATACCATACTGGCTTGTGACCATTTTTCGCCTTGTACCAGTTCTCGCCAACCATATAGTATCACCCTTAAGACGTGTTATTATTTGAAATGATTTATTTTCGGAATAAAAGAAGTAGATGTTAACATAACTTGTAAGCAGGGAAGGACTCTTTTCAGTCTTTACGATGAAATGGGTTGGTTTGCGAGAACTGGTACATGGCAAGAATTGGTCACTAGCCTGGCAGTATAGCCTAGGTAAACAGCTGCTTTGGTCGAGTTGTTGCAAGTATGATAGTTTGTCAAATAAAAATTGAAAAAAGCGGTTTCTTAAAGTGAATTTTTGAGGAAAATCGCTCCTCATCGCATTTATATAATTGCAGATTTACAATACAGGGATAAAGACTAGCAGGGGCCCAGTCGCCCATGGCCCCTACTGCCCCCTAGATTTTGGGCTGGGCCCCTGAATATTTAGAGAAAATGCCCTTACCCTTATTGAATTTTGCTATTCTGGGCCTCTAAGTTCAAATTGTCAGTCTTTATCCCTGCAATACTGTTTGCCGCCCGTTGTCATGAATTACATTTTACACATAACATTGCAGATGCATCTAGTCCTCACCCAGGAGCCAATAAAAAACGTAAACAGGAGTTACAGGACACCAAGAAAATTGTCCAGTAAATCACCGGAGGCTGGTTACTGAAACTAAGTTATGTTATGCATTTCGCACCTGGCTTGCAAAGATGATCAATACCAGAAAAATGATTCTAAGATAATTATTGTTATAAATTGAAAACATGTTTGTTGAACTTGATCCTCCATAAACCAATGGAAGTGGATCAGACTCGCACTCCAGAAGTTGTTAATCCGGTTTTACTGATAATTTTATACAACCATATCTTTTTGTAAACTTTGCATGAAGACATCTGATAGCATGAGAATTCAGATTTGGCCAATAAGGCAGTGGCGGATCCAGAGGGGCTTCTAGGAGTTCATACAATCCCCCTCTGCATCCTGAGCCAGCAATATAGCACATTTGGAAGTACATTCTGCCTCTCACTCTCTAGGTTGGGCGTTTGATCCCTGCCTGTGCAGTAAATATCCTTTATAGCAAAATTGTCACCCACGAATGGTTTGATAATCATTAACCAATGTGGGCGAGCAGCTGGAGGCTCAGTTAGGACGTCATGGTAGTACTGGTACATGAGAAATGACTGTAATCCATCATTGGGTCCTCCTGCTGCCATGATGTGACCATAGCAGTTGAAACTGGTATTAAACCCCAATATATATCAAATCAACCCTCTATACTATAGCCTGATTAATTCATTTTCATGCTGAATTTAGTCAAAATTGTGTAATAAATAATAAAAAAAGATGAACCTCTCAATTTGTAAATTCAAATCCCCTTACAGAAATCCTGGATTTGCGGCACTAATGTTTGTTGTTACAATTTACAATGAAAAATAGTCATATTTTTGTTTGTAATATGGGACCCTGAATTGATCCCCAGCTATGGCAAACATACTATCTTACATTTTTTCTCACCAATAGGGAAGGATTTTATCTAGTTATCTGTGACAAAATTTCGGATAAACAATGGTATTTCCCAGGTGTTGTTATAAAATCTTGTTTAAAAAAAATCTTGTTGCTTGATTCAAGCCGTAGTTAGGTGATAATATAAGAACACTGACGGTTTGTCAAAATATAATGGTAAATCAAGTCTATTTTTAGCACAAAATTCATTGCCATTGTTGGATAGTCGTAAACGTAAGTCCTATGTAGCAAAGCAGCTGGAGGTTCAGTAATGCTGTTGGAGTACTGATGTGAGAAATGACAGGAATCCATGTCTACTGCCATGGATCCAGGGTTCTTGTGACGGAGGGTCGAGCATAAAAATAGAGGGGCTAGGAGGATTTGTTTTCCTATTTAATGTTATACAATTTGAATGAAATTTTGAAATTCCCTTATTGCCAAAAAATTCATGCTATGTCATTTGGGAAAAGGGCTAAGGTAAAGGGATTGTTTCTCATTTTGATAGTGCTGCAATTTAAAGGAAATTAATAGTCATTGAATTTAAGTCAAAAGTCATAATATATAGCATAAGGGTTTTTATTGTCAAGCATTTCTTGAAATTTGTCATTTCTGTTCTCTCAAGTACAAGTGGGATTAAACCCCTTTAAAATGTTTTTGAGCATGGGTTGGAAAGACACTCATTGGCAAACTATGATGGGTGAAGTCTACTTATTCCCCTTGTTATGTTCCTTTGACCACAATGGCATTACCACAAGTCCCTGGTTCATATTTATACCCTGCTCTAGTAGCAGAGATAGTTTCAGGAATTTTTTAAAGACTATAAAAGAAGAAATTGGTGATGAAGTTCATAAACAATTTAACTGCTTTTCATCCTTTAATCCATTACCAATCTGTAAAATTTTAGACTGGCCTGAGCAGCTGGAGGCAGGATAAGGTTATTGTGGTAGTACTGGTGAGAGAGAAACAGCTGGAATCCATGGTTAGGAGCTCTAGCTGCAAGGATGGGACAATAGCAGTTTAAAGAGGCGTTTAAGTCCCAATCAATCAATTCAGACACTAATTTTACCCCTTCCCAAACAACAAAACTTCAGGGTGATCCAATTCAAAAACTGCTAAAAATGACAAAATTGAAGTTATTAAAGATAGAATTTGTGTAGAATATGGCATAGAAAATATTGAGACGAAAGGAGAAACTGCTGGTTATCAGCAGTTTCTTCTTTTGTTTCAATGTTTTCCCAAACCTTTTCTCTCAGAGACATCAAAAACAGGTCTTGTTTGGTAAAGGGTTAAACAAGTGATTGAAATAAGTAATTTAACATTTTTTGTTGTCTGTCTGGGTAGAAAACGTTAAAGTAGTCTAATACAAAAGCTGCTGCTGATGGCAAAATTAATGTTGATAAAGTAAAGATTTGTGTATAACATAGCACAGAAAATGTTGATGCAAAAGGAGAAAATGCTGGTAACCAGCATTTTCTTCTTTTGTCTCAATATTTTCTCAAGCCTTTTCTAATAGGGATGTACTAATCAAGTTTTGTGTGAGTAATGTTTAACCTAGTTTACCAAACAGCCAAATTTTAGAGTGGTCCAATTTGAAAACTGCTGCAGATGACAAAATGAGTTCAGATAATTAGAGAATTTGTGTACCATATTGCACAGAAAAATATTGAGACAAAAGGAGAAAATGCTGATTATCAGCATTTTCTTCTTTTGTCTCAATATTTTCCCAAGCCTTTTCTATAAGGGACGTCAAAACCAGGTTCTGTTTGGGAAAGGTTAATAATTTGTTGCTCAAAATTAATTTTGTTTCTTTGCCTTTCAGCTGGAGGCGTGGGCAAGAGCGCTCTGACCATCCAGCTTATACAGAACCAGTAAGTAGTATTATTAAAAACATTCTACATTTGTTCTATAATGATAATCAGCATGTTCTACTTTTGTCTGAATATATTCTTATTAACTACGAATCTGTAGTCTGCTGCAGCAGTTTTAAAATTGGATCAATCTAAATTTTTAGCTAGACTTTTGGAAGAAAATGAGAGCTTATACTGTCACCCGGGCGTCGGCGTTGGCGTCGGCGTTGCAACAAAGGTTTTTTCAAACATCAATAACTTCCATACTATCAAAAGGGATTCAACCCAAACTTGGAATACTTATTCACCATCACACCCTCTATCTTACTGCCAGGGCCCATGACCCTGGCTCCACTATATTTGGAGTTGTGCCCCCTTCAGAGTTCTGCCAAGCTTTTGATCCTATGGGGCCATTGGCCCATCCAAGCCAAAAATGTGGGGCCACTTTTCCCAAACATGGGGCCACCAATGGTATGACTAGGAAGATCAATTTGAGTCAATTCAAGATTAATCAATCATGTTTTGTGTTTAAATTAATACACAGAGATCATTTCATTAAGTTCTTTCTGGAATCGTTTGACAACCACAAAAAGACTGCATGCCATTTCAATGCATTTGTTTTGGAATCCTCTCTAGTAAGATTTTGATTGCTCACTCGCCAATTCTTCCGATGTTTTTGAAGGTCCCAGTTGATTAGTTAGAGTCTGTACCAATCCGTGCCTTTATCGTTTCTGATTGACCGAAATAACTGAGAATAAATCTAATTTTATGGATTTTCTTCTCTGCCGACGCGATTTAAAAAAGTGAAACTAGCAAACACCCGATGCAGAACAAAATTAAAACATTTCTTCGATCTTTAGTAAAATCGCTATCGATTGGCTCATAATTGGGAAACCCAATTTAAAGTAAAATCAAGACCAATGAGAATCGCCGTTACGATCGAGAGAGAAAACGTGAAAGCCCCCGGATGGAAATAAAATACAATACTTCCGGCGATTCGCCCGAATAATGTTTCGTACCAGCGGCGCAGGGTTCGTATTTTAACGCGCCGGCCGGCCCCTTCAACATGATTTCATGGGGCCATCTTTAATTTTTTCGCGCCGATCCCGCAATGGCACGTCCTCGGCAGAACTCTGCCCCTTTATACTAAGCAACTTAGAAAGTCGAGCGCGCCGTCTTCGGACTGCTCTTGTTGCAATTTGCCAATTCGATGGCTCAGCGCAAAACGGTTGTAACTGCCTATAAACATATAGGCAGTTACAACCATTTCGCGCTGAGCCATCGAATTGTGGGAATGTTCACGAAATGGTTAAAGTTGCAAGTATTTATCCCTGTAAATAGACAGAACACATTGTCGGTCAAAGAGGAAATTGTGGAATTTCCTCTATGTTTCTATGATGACGCAATAACGATTATTAACTAAGCATCTTACTACTTTGACGTCAACTATTTTGTCATCTGCAACTCCTTTTAAATTGACCAATCGCCAATCGACAGATCGCTCCGCCCAACATAGAATTTAAGACAAACAATGACCATGACTTTTTGTGTTCGTTTATAGGGAACGATTTTATCCAGTTAATCGTGAAGTAACTTCGGACAAACAAGATAGTATTTCGTAGGTGTTGTTATAGAATTTTGTAACTAAGGCTTAATTTAAGCCGTAGTTACGAGATTTTGTATCAACACCGACGGTTTATCAAAAAATACAGTTAAACCTAGTTTATTGTTAGCACAAAATTCTTTGCAATTGGCATGTCGATTGTTTTGATTGTCAGTCGATAAATAGATACAATAACATGTGCAACGAAGAACATTTGGGGCATGACATTTTTCTGATCGCCCATTGGGTAATCGATGTTTATGATTGACAGTCGGCGTTTGGTCAATTGGACTTAAGTCTAAAATACCCATTGTTCAGGAAAGGGTTTAACTTCTGAATTTTGATCAATAGATCCGTACCGGGTTATGGAGTGATCTCCCTTGATAATTATCCTCCTTGAATTATTGGGTGGTTCCGCTTCCGGTAAGGGCTACAGATAAGAACGGGTATTACTTCTTCAAAACGCAAAATGTCTTGAATTGTTCTTCAAACCCTTTGTTGTAGGTACTCATTGTATCATCTACTAAAGATGATTAAAATGCGTTCCCATTATGTATGTTTAAGATTTGAAATAATAATTTTAGAATTGTTTATCCCGCTTATCAGCTGCTATGTAGTTATATATCCAAAATCATTATCCAATATCATTCATTGCTGATGATAGGCCTAATAATTCAAACTTTCCCAAACAAGACCTGGTTTCGACGACCTTGAATTTTGTTCAGAAAATATCGAGAGAAAAGGAAAACTTGTTGATAATGGGTAATTTCTATCCCTCCTTTGATAGTTTAGATACAATTTACACATTTTCTGCCTTATTTCGTCACCTGAATCAGTTTTACTTTTTGTGTAGCCTAAAAGGTGGTCGTTTGGGAAAGGGTTAACTTTTCAACGATTTTTTTTTTCTTTTTATTTCGTTTAGCATGGGTTTGCAATCTCATTTTAACATGCTATTTTTGAGCAGTCTAAAAGGCTGTCGTTTGGGAAAGGGTTAACTTTCAACAGGGTTTTATTTTTCTTTTTATTTGTTTCGCACGGGTTGGCAAACTCAGTTAAACATTAAGCAAAGGTGTTCGATAAATCGTAAAATTATGTAATTAAGGGTGCAAGTTTGAATTTTGTCGTGTCTATAAATTTATCATTCGGGTCTGTCAATCTTTTGTCTATTATGATAAGTCCCTTTAATATACAGTAACTTGCGGTTTATCTTGCGGAGATCAATTAAAGGAAATTGGCTAACTGATTGGTGTGATATACACTTATAGTCCTTGGGCCAGGACCAGGAAAATGGAGTAAGTATTACCAGAAAAAAGGACAAAAGGACACCTATATATATTTGTAGATATACATCTGACGGATGTTTTTCAGTGATGATATCCGACATGAAGAGTAGCTAAATATGTTTTACCCTTATCTTTATATAGGTACCCTTCACGACGTGAATGACAATCTGGTTTGGGGTAAGGGAAAGAGAAAAATTAATAAGAAATATTAAATGAATGTATAAATCTATTTATTTGAATCCATATGTATGAGCAGGTATTTCACTACTTATGAATCATGATTTTTTTAATTATGTAATTATTATGACGTCATTACCCCTCTTTAAAATATGCTTTATGTGCAATCAAGTATGAGAATTGGCCGAAATATTCGAAAAAGTATTTTTCTATAATTATCATTTATTTCTAATGCAAGAAGACATGGTTCTTCATAAAGTACATTATCTTAGAAACATTTTGAGAGTTGTTTGCACTCTGGCCGTCGGGGCCTTTGGCTGTAACCCTTATCTGAAACCCTTAACCCTATCATTTTTTTGCATTCAAAATTATAACACTTATTTGGTCATCTTTCCATTGAATATTGACCTACAGGTGTCAAAATGGTATCAAATGAAAGCTTATGACTCGCTCTTTTGTTTGTAGTTATTTTATTTAAATTATCTCATTTGCATATTCATGAATATTAATGATTTCCCTTAAAAAATCCATATTTGGCGAAAATTTTAATAAATACTTTCCAAAACAAGGAGTGTCTTTTCAGGGGGAATTTTGAAAACTTGATTTTTCTTAAAGAACATTTTATTAGAAACATTTTGAGCCTTGTTTACACTCTGACAGTTGGGGCTTTTTGCCGTAACCCTCATCTAAACCCTTAGCCCCATCAAATTACTTATGTAAATTTTGAAAATGAATTCGGCCATATCTTCATTGAATATTTGCACACAGTTGTCAGAATGATATCAAATGAAAGCTTATGACTTATTCTTTCCTTTTAGTTATGTTATGCAAATTAGCTCATTTGCATATTCATGAATTTTCCTAAAATTGCGATTTTTCACGGAAATTCGGTAAATACTTTCCAAAACGAGGCATTTTTGTGCAGGGGAATTACGTAAACATATTAAATCTTAAAGGAAATATATATATCAACATTTTGAGCGAGGTTTGCACTTAATTTTGCCGTAGGGGCTTTGGGTCATAAACCTTATCTAAACCCTTAACCCTATAAAATTGTTCAGTCATTTAAAAACGTTTTTGGTCATGTCTTGGTTGAATATTGACCTACAGATGTAAGAATGGTATCAAATGAAAGTTTATGACTTGCTCAATAATTTACCATAAATTTTATGCAAATTACCTTATTTGCATATTCGCGAATATTAAAGACACTACTTAAAACTGTGACCCTTTTCGCGAATTAGGTTTTTGTTTGGTAAAAGTGTCATATCTCTGTTTTACTAACGACATTACTCTAAAACTTTGCACATACCTCTATGACTATGATACCAACCTCAAGACAGATATCTATTGCTCTAGCATTTAATGTTGAGCAATTTTTACCTTTTTGTTGCCTAGAAATTCTTCATCAAACTTTAATGAGCATCTTTCAAACATCTGTCACAAATAAGTTTGTTTCTGTCATAACTATTGCTTTCAAACTTGGCATTTGCTCTTGCTTCTAAGATCTGCATCTGTTATGTTATCTAGTAACAGTTAATGTTCATTCGTTTGGCATATTCACTCATTTTCATGCAAGATTCAATCATTTTTAGCATCCATACTTTTGCATCTTACTGTAAATCTGCTTAAATATAAGGGCTAAACAACCCTTTTGAGCATAAAATAATACATCCTAAATCCAATATCAAATGAAAACACATGGATTAACAAAAAGGGCAACTGCAATATATTGAAAGTTTATTGACATTGTTTAAGATTAAGGTTGTAGGTCGTATACATGTATAGCAGATTCTTTAGGGGATAGCTAGATCTATGACAGAAGGTATAAATTTTGCAATTATAGTGTTTTCATTATTATTATTATTATACAGCGTTCTTTGGATGATATGTGTACTTCCAAGGAGTATGATCTTCTGCAGTTCCTCGATAACTGGTGCACCAGGGATTTGTTTGAATATTTTGTCAAGTCCCTTCTTAATGAGACCAAGTGCACTTACAAAGACTGGTACAGATGTCGTCTCCATACCCCACATTCTGGTAACTTCTATCTCAAGGTCTTTGTATTTTGATAGTTTCTCAAGTGCCTTGACGGAGACATTTCTTTCAGATGGAACCGTAATGCCAATCATGATGAACGTCTTGTCCAATTTGTTCTTGATTATGATGTCTGGTCTGTTAGCCTTGATCTCTGTACCAGTATTCACTGACATGTCCCTCTACGACAGTTTTTGGTTGATGTTCATACAATTTTTTGTTTGCTGGGAGTCCAAATTGCTTGCAGATTTTCCAATGAATGTACCCTGCTGCCTTGTCATGTCTTTGAATGTACTATGTTGACACTAATGTTGGACAGCCTGAGACAATTTCATTATATTGGTTGCATATTCTACACTTTGGATCTGTACTATTTTTGATGATCTTGTTGTGATATGCTCTTGTAGCCAAACTCTGATCTTGTGCTGTTATCACCATTCACTCTGTTTCTGCATTGAGACTTGCACTAGAGAGCCACTTATGTGTCTGATCTTGGTCAACATCTGGTTTGTCAAACCTTAAGGGTATTGCCCATGCATTGGTTTGGCTTTCCATGTTTGTGTCATCCTCTTTTGGGCATTTGCCTTTGTCCGTCTTGTTCTTTTGGCAAACTCTGTGACGGATTCTTCTCCATTTCTTGTCGTTTGTGCAATGTTCAGTTCTTGAATGAATTTTCTGGCTTGCTCTGAGATTGAGTATATACATAGTTTCTTGTTACGTTCATGAATGTTCCCGGATCAGATGTAGCAGATTGTCTTGTGTTGTCTCCAAATACGTGTTTATGCCATCTCAATCTATGAGAGGCCCCTGCCACCGATCTTTTGTGGTAGGTACAATCTTTCAACGTCAACCTTTGGGTGGTGCATTCTTTCTGTTGTTAGTAACTGTCTGGTCTTTGTGTCAAGTTTTCCTTTTTTCTTGCATTTGCCAGTTTATGATATTGAAATTGTATGTGACAACTGGGACTGCCAGGGTGTTTATTGCTTCAATCTTATCTGCAGCTTTTAGCTCACTCTTGATGGCAAGCCTTAACTCTTCTGTAATACTTTTTTCTGATCTTTTCCTTCATTGCTGCATGTTGAATTCCGTCACCTTCATTAACACAAGGTATTTGTATTTAGCGTTTTGGTCTAGTTTCTTGATGATGGTGTCTCTTTCTAGCTGTATGTCAGATGTTGATGTTAGTTTTCCTTTTTTGAAGGTGGCTTTTGGACACTTGTCCAGTTCAAATTGCATACATATGTCATCACTAAAGACCTTTACTGTCTCGAGCAGTTGTTTTTGCTGGTGATCGTTCTTGACAAAGGTCTTTAGGTCATCCATGTAGAAAAGATGGCTGATCTTCTTGCCTTGGATGTCATATCCATGTCCAGTGTCATTCAGCATGGTATTGAGAGGGGCAAGAAACAAACAGAAGTGGAAGGGTGATAGTTATGCGACTTTGTATGCAGATGGTTAAGTCTTGAACTTCTTTGGCCTTGGTTTGAAACCTACCGGATGAGGACTCCCACCACGCCCATTTATTTGGGACCATAACCCTTGACCTAGTTACCCTGACCTTTGAGTTTGACCTGCTTTTAAAATACTTAAACTTTAAAGGGCTTACAACAGGAATATATCCTTAACCCCAAATGCTGTCAAAAAACACTGTATACTTAGTCCCCCGTCTCTTTCTTGTCTCCTTTTAGATCTACGTGCAGTTTACCTATAATTGTCCATAATTTGCCAAAAAAGTAATAATTAATTTATTTGTGTTATTTTACCTTTTGAATTACGGTATAAAACACACATCATATTTACATTGTAACTAGAAATGCCTCATTTCAGCAATTTAAACACACAGGGGCATAGTGTTTTACTCTTGTCCGTCTGTCTGTCCGTCCATATGTCTGTATGAAAACTTAACACTGGCCTTTTCTCCAAAAATATTTGACATACAAAGCTATAATTTTGTATGTAACCTTCTTTTGAACAATGATATTTATCTGTTCGTGCAATATCAATATGACCTTCCTCAATGTCATTCATTAACCCTTATCAATCCTTAACTCGAAAACTTAGCATAAAAACTTAACATTGCCATTCCTTGGGCATTTGTGTTTCACGATCTTGTTATTAAAGTTTTTATTAATATTCATAAGCATACTAATTAGTTTTGTGTAAGAGATGTCTTAACAAAATAACATTTCCAATCTAAAATGTATGTTTTATTACTATAATAGTTTTAAAATGTTTTCTGCGATTAGTTGACGCTAATGCTGAAACTTCTATAAGAAGACAGTTGCCATGGAAACAAGAAGGTTGTTAAATTTTGCTTATCCGGCACTTTGACATGGAACAACAGTCAGAATTCATTAACAGGTTCAAGAAAATACGGAGGGTTTTCATTTTTGGCTTCTGACATAATGCCATACTCCATATTGAAAAGCATGTAATTTGCTCGGCTTATTACCTCCCTTTATGGATATACCTGTTGTGATTTTTTCCATATACATGCTGTGTAGGACAAATTATTCAACATGAATTGTATTTCTATGCATGTGGTTTTTATATGCAGTGTATGCTTAGTATAGAAAGCAGTAAAGCCACATTATTTTAAACATTTCAAAACCTTGCACTGATTTTCAACTATCCAAACCCTATCAAATTTCAAATGCACATTCTGAGGTATAGCTACTCTGCAGAGTGGATATCATTGCATTTTTGTTCTTCCTTTGGATAGGCCTTTCAAGATATATAGGTGTCCCTTTGTCCATTTTAGTGATAACTCTAACCATATCTGGCCCAAGGACTATTAAGGTCCATGGTGATTTACATTCAAATTCCCATCTGTCGGTAGACAATTAATTGTTAATCCTTTTCCAAACAATAAAACTTAAGTTTGTCATACTAGATGGTCAGTAACTATGCCAAAGGAGGGGTGGAGATTTAAAAGCTTTTTGAGAGAAAACTATGCATTCCCTTTTCTCAAAATGTACGAAAATGTTTTGTATTAATTCATATTTAATAATTAAAGTGCGTTTTAGATGTGTAGTTATTTTGATTTTGAATTTATTTCACGGTAATGAGACTTTTTCTCATATTGACCGCTTGTAAAGAGTGACTTGGATAAACAAACTCCAAAATTAATGTTGAATATTACAACACTTTCACGTTTTCAATGACACCAATGCAGAATCATCAATAAAGTAAAAATAATCCAACTAAAATAAAATATTGAAAATACAATATTTCTACAATTTTCAAAACAAAATAAAAACTTGCTCGACCATTTTATTCGGAAATCATGGAAATTTGCGGCGAGCTTGGCAGGGACTGTTATGGCTTTCAACAGGCCGATTTTTAACCTGGATTAAACATATCAATTGGATGAAATCAAAGCCGAAACTTATTCTGGTATAATAAGTAGTAACTGAACAATCAAATGGTATACGACGATTCCGCTAAATGTGCGTTTGTAAAGAAAATAATCGTATTTTGCGTGCGAAGCGATGAATTTTACTCTTTAGCGTCTCTACAAAAATAGACCGGAACTACCCAGTTGTTTTCAAGGGAGATAAATTCCATTGAATCAAGGGCAATTTCAGGATAACTCTTGGATCTCGGTAGCGGTCCATTAATCCCATTGCAACATAATGACACTTTTTGATGCCCCACAAGATAAAGGCTTTGGAAAAAAATATAAATGAAAATGAATGAAATGGCATGTGACATACAATTTCTTCATTTCTCACTGTACTTTCAACTCAGACATCTTTAAATTCTAATTGGTCCAAAATTTTACTGTTTTGGAAAGAGTTAATGTTTTATTGTTATCAGATTTTGGTTACATTCCTAACAGTAAAACAATACAAAACTATTGCCAGAGGCCTCATGCATGGAAATCTGTCACCTTTAATTTTGCCTTTTTAAGTTGAAATTGGGAGGATATTGACAAGTTTTCGTGATTTGGCTTACAAACCCTTTCCCGAACTATCCCTAGTTTAAATAGCTCTTATGGAAAAGTTTTGGAAAAAATTGATGATACAAAAAAAATTGCTTAAAAACAGCATATTTTCTGCATTGTGGGATATGAAGATGTTGCTTGTCATTAGAAATTTCTTCAACATTTTTTCCACAATAATTTCTCCAACCTTTTTCTTTAACCCTTTCCCAAACAAGACCTGGATTTGACGTTCCTAACAGAAAAGGCATAGGAAAACATTGAGGCAAAAGAAGAAAATGGTGATAATCAGCATTTCTGCTTTTATCTCAATATTTTCCTGACTACATTTCACATAAATTCTATCTTTATTATCACATTTTTTATCGTCTGCAGCAGCTTTCAAATTGGACATCCTTAAAATTCTATGGTTTGGGAAAGGGTTAAGGGCGCCAAAAATTATCAATTAACCCATTTCCTAACAGTGACACTAATTTACACCGTATATCGTATGATAAAGGCTTTGGAAAACATTGTGGAGAATGAAAATTGCTCGCTACAAGCAATTACTTCATTTCCCACAATATTTTCTACTCAGCAAGAGCTAAATATGTAAAATTTCATTCATTTGAAATTGTTGTCTGCATCATCTTTGAACTTGCAACATATATAATTCTGTGGTTTGGACCATGTTAATGGGTTATTATTATGTCTCAATTTTATTTTGCCTTTCATTTCAGTTTTGTTGAGGAATATGACCCTACAATAGGTAAGTGAAATCTGTCAATTTGCCAATCGAGGGGCCTGTTTCATCAAAACATTTAAGACATATTTTTGAAACAGGCCCCAGGAGTTTTGGTCCTCTTTGGGTCGAACACCAGCTTGGCTAATAATCTTCCAGACATTTTACCAAACCATTTGTCTGTCACCAAATGGATTTGAATAATCTATTTTAAGTAAGGGAGCTGCAGCTTGAAGTTGGATATTGTGGCCGTTATTTCTGCTGAGAGAAATACCAGGGATCTTTGGTAAGGGGCTGTGATAAATAATGTAAAAGTTGAAGCCCTTTCAACCAACTAAATAAAATCTGGTTTGTTGTTCCCTATAATGTATGTACGGTCCCTTAAAAAGAAGGCCTTGGCAACAATTAGGTAAAAGAAGAATGCAGGGCATTTATATTCTGCCCTGTCGTTAATCAGAACTCTATACTTCACTTTTAAATAATTATCTCCAAAGATTCGGAAGAAAATCGTACCAAATCATATGCCCTTGATTTAGAAAACAATTTCATCTTCACTGTCATGCCTCTTCAGATATATACTTTGTAGTTATAATAATGCAGCTCCAATGTTTTGCATATTTGCTTTATTAATTTCAAGACTTGTGACAATACTCTAGTTGTTGTCTTGAATTTCTTCATAGTTTCAACCAGCGTAATCAGCATTGTTATAGTAAATTTTTTTGTCATTTTGGGGTCCTTTGGTGTCATTTGCAGAGAAAAAGTACCGGAACATACCTTAATGTTCTTAGTTAAGTGCAATTCAAGGTTAAAGATCAATAGCAATTTTTGGAAAGTACATTGTGGGATGAATAACATGAACTGCAAAATTATTGCAAAGTTTCACCATTATTTTCTTAATTGGTTTTCAAAATTTTAGTCGCAGGTGCTCCTTTCAATTTAAAGTGTTGGGTTTGGAAGGCTTATATCCCCCTAACAAGGCTAGATTTTGATGTCTCTGATAGAAAATATGAAGATAGCATTAACAAATGCATAAGAATTAATATGAATGAATATAATGCCACTACATTTTCAAAATTTTAATGTTCCCCACAGATCCATATTTTTGCATTAACCAGATAGAGTGACTTTGGGGTGTTTCATGTCAACAACTGATCACTAAAACACTTTTGGAAATACAGTTCCAAATAATTCTGCAGAGAACTCTTTATCATATATTGGTTACAGTTACAACCATATTCTTCCAAACATTGGAAATATTAGTTGACTAATGATGTCATAATTATCAACTTGTCGGTATGGCAACAATTTACTGTGAGGAAAATTGGATTTCACAGAGAAATCATATTTAGATGCCAGAGTTATCATAAACCTGTTGTAAGTGCAATTTAAGGTTTACGAACTGAGAATGAAATGCAGAGCCAGAGGCGAAATTTGAAAAGTAACCGTAATTCCTAAACTGTGTTAAATTTCCATTCCAAATACAAACATAAGCATTTTGTATGGTTTAGAATTTTGAATTAATGCATACTTATGGAAATATTTGACAAAAATGTTCAAAATTACCTCCCTTGCATATGAACAAAGAGTAAAATGATATTTGTTAATTATTTTCTTCTTGAAGCATAATCTTGAAATCTGGCCTGGTGAATCAACTTATGTGAAGTGTATTTACAAGTGTTTGTAATTTGGTGCATTTCGTATGGCTAGAAAGTGGTGTTTTCATTCTCAGTTCGTAAACCTTAAGTCTAAATACACTTACAATCTTTTTGCACAAACCATTCATTTGTTATGTCATTATTAGGAATTCAGATGTCGTAATCACACTTGGGTCATGAATTGTTTCTTACCTTTCTTTCTGGTAACTTACATGTAGCCCTTTCCCAAACAGCAAAAATATAGGGCGGTTCAAATCAAATGCTCCTGTAGCCCTTTCCCAATCGGCAAATTTTTAGGGTAATCCACTTCAAAAACTGCCACAAATGATTTGTGTATAATATGGCACAGAAAATATTGAGACAAAAGGAGAAACTGCTGGTTATCAGCAGTTTCTTCTTTTGTCTCAATGTTTTCCCAAGCATATTTCACTAGGGACGTCAAAACTTGTTTGGAAGAGGGGTAGATGACACTATGGCTGTTGATAAATCATAATGGTAGAATTTGTGTACAAATAGTCAAGAAAATATTGAGACAAAAGTAGAAAATGCTGATTATCCACATTTTCTCCTTAAGGATGAGTGTTTTCCCAAGCATTTTATATAAGCGAAATCAAGTTCAAACCTGGCCCCGGTTTCTCGAAAAAACATTAGTATATACTCATGAGTTCATGCTCAACTTCAATTTAATACCAATCAACGTTGATTGGTATTCAATTGAAGTTCATGTGGACTTCTTGTGATTTGAGCACGGTGCTCAGATTTGAGTCTGAGAACGTACGTAAGTTTTTTGGAGAAACTGGGGCCAGGTCTTGTTTTTGAGAAATTGTCAATTAAAAATGCCAAGAACACATGATTATTTGCGGCTGTTACATGTACACTAACACTGGTTTGATTGCAAGGAGAATTTAGTTGTCATGAAAGCACAGCCTTACAAAGGTCTTTTTCACAACACTGCAGATTACAGCAGAGCATGAAAAGCAATTGTCGTCTCTAGATTTTGTTGATAGCAGACTTGAAAGCAATTTTGTATTCCATGAATATAAAGTATAGTCAGAATTGAAATTGAAGAGAAATAATGCTTGTATTAACCCTTCTTATGCGGTTTGTGTCATTTTCATGGTGTGTCAAAAGCTAAATGGCAGGCAGCATTATAGACTTAGGGTCAGCCTGTGTAGTCTGGTCTTAGCCTACTCTGCTTGCTTTGTACTCAATCAATGTTGCAAAATTTGAGACAAATTTACTGAAATGTCTTATAAAATTTACAATTTGCTTTAAAAATTTTTAGGTCAGACGGACAAAGGTAAATTTTATCCTTTCTCGAAATATAAGAAGTGCTGGCTGCAGATGACAAAATTAGTGTGTGTTACTTTATGTATAGACTAAATAGGAAATAAAAACATGGAAACTATTCAGACAAAATGAGAAAATTCTGGTTATCAGCATTTTTAGCTCACCTGAGCACAAAGTGCTCGAGGTGAGGTATTGTGATCGGTCTGTTGTCCGGCGTCTGTCTGTCTAACTGTCTATCTGTCTATCTGTCCATCTGTCGATCCGTCAACTTTTCACAAAAAAATCTTCTCCTCCTAAAGTACTGGGCAGAATTCAATCATATTTCACACATATGATCTATGGGTCATGCTTTTTCAAAATACTTCAAAGAATTTGAATCGGGGCCATAATGGGGTCAAAAAGTAAGTCACTAGGTCAAATCTTCTTTCTGCTCTAGGGGCCACATTTGGTGTCCAATCGTTGTGAAAATTGGTCAGATATTTGTCTTGATGATATTAAGGTCATGATAAAAAAAAGGTCAAGCCAGGTCAAAAACTAGGTCACTAGGTCAATTATTGTAAAATCCATTTTTTTAACACTGGAAGTGCCAATTTATGTCCAAACTTTGTAGAAATTGTCATGAAAGTTCATTTTGATGATATCAAGGTCAAGTCAAGAAGTGGGTCATGCTAGGTCATTAACTAGGTCAAGAGGTCAAATCTTACAAAATCCTTTCTTTTGCTCTGGAAGTGCCAATTCTTGTCCAAACTTTGTCAAAATTGTCCTCAATATTTATCTTGATTATATCTATGAAATGATTTGAAGTGGGTCATACAAGGTCAAAAACTAGGTCACAGGGTCAAATCTTCTAAAACCCTTCATTTTGTTCTGGACATGCCAGTTTTTGCCCAAACTTTCTAAAAATTGTCCTGAATGTTTATCTTGATGATATCTAGGTCATGTCAAGAAGTGGATCATGCCAGGTCATAAACTAGGTCACGAGGCCAAATCTTGTAAAATCCTCCCTTTTGCCCTGAAAGTGCCAATTTTGGTCCAAACTTTGTAAAATTTGTCCTGAATGTTTATCTTGATGATATCTTGGTCATGATCAAAGGTGGGTCATGCAAGGTCAAATACTAGGTCACAAGCTCAAAAATTGCAGAATCCTTCCTTTTCCTCTAGAGATGCCATTTTTGCCCCAAAACTTTGTCAAAACTATCCTAAATACTTATCTTGATATCTAGGTTATGTACAAAGTGTGGGTCATGTAAGGTCAAAAACTAGGTCATTGGGTCAAATCTTGGTTTTGCTTTAAGAATGGAAATATGTACTTAAACATTGTAAAAATTGTTCAGAATGTTTATCGTGATGAAATATGGGTCATTTTAAAAGTGGGTCATGTGAGGTCAGAAACTAGGTCACTAGGTCAAATCTTGTTTTTCTTTTAAGAACCAAAATATTTACTCGATCATTGTGAAAATATCAGAATGTTTGTCTTGATGATATCTTGGTGATTTGAATTGCATGTCTTTCGAGGTTAAAAAGTAGGTCACTAGGCCAAATTTTGTTTTTGCGCTAAGAACCAAAATATTTACTTTATCATTGAGAAAATTGTTCAGAATGTTTATCTTGATGATATCTTGGTGATGTGAAAAGTGGGTCATGCGAGGTCTTAAACTAGGTCACTAGGTCAAATCTTGTTTTTGCTCTAGGAACCAAAATATTTACTTTATGGTTGTGAAAATTGTTCAGAATATTTATCTTGATGATATCTGGTCAATGTAAAAAGGGGGCCATGTGAGGTCAAAAACTAGGTCACAGGGTCAAATCTTGTTTCTGCATTTAGAACCATAATGATATCTGAATCATTGTGAAAATTGTTCAGAATGTTTATTTTGACAATATCTGGGGCACATATAAAGTGGGTCATGGGAGGTCAAAACCTAGGTCAAATTTTGTTTTTGCTCAAAAAATCAAAATTTTTATTCATCATTGTGAAAATAGTTCAGAATTGCTTATCTTGATGATAAATGGGTCATGTAGAAAGTGGCTTATGTAAGCAGTAAGGTCATAAACTAAGTCAAAAGGTCAAATCTTGTTTTTGCTTTAAGAACCTAAATATTTACTCATCATTGTGAAAATTGTTCAGAATGTTTAACTTGATGATGTCTAGGTCATGTAAAAAGTGGGTCATGCGAGTTTGAAGTTTGCAAGTTGTTTGTCTCAAAGTCCTCTCAGGTGAGCGATGCAGGGCCATCTTGGCCCTCTTGTCTTTTTTTGCCTTATATCTTATCAGACCTTTTCTTTAAGAGACATCTGATCAAAAGCAAGTCTTGTTCGGAAAATGGTTAAAATGAGATTTGTATCGTGAAATATTGGTTGTTGTGGTTACGACATTTCTCAAATTTTCCTATATTAGTTGTGTTAGAGAAAAATCACAGCCTCTTAAGTTACAAGGTCTTGGTTTGTGTCATTGTATTTCACATTTTATTCGACCCTTTCCCCCAAAATTCCTGGTTTTGATACCTTCAGTAGAAATACATTTTGGGTATACAGGGAAATGTCCACTGTATAGCAGAATAATCCATTTAATTTCTCCATTTACATCAACACTTTCAGTGCTCCATTCAATTGAACACAAATCCTATTAACATCTATTTTGTCAACTGCACTACTCTCTTATGAACAGAGCAAATTATCTCTACATTCCATTTCGATAGAATGAGCTCTGTTCTCGCGGGGTCATTTCACGTCTAATCAGGCTTTCAAGTAGTCCTACTTTTTCCTACTTTTTCCTACTTTTCCTACTTTTTGGTACCTTTCCTACTTTTTTCCTACTTTTCTTCAAAAAACTCCTACTATTCCTACTTTTTGTATAAAAAATGAAAAAAAAAGTAAATGTGTTATAATTCAAAATATTTTAGTCTGTTGCATAATGGAACCAGCTACATGATATAAGGGCTGATGACATATTCAACTGCTAAGGCTGTAGCTGTTCTAGCTGTCTTTGAGCATGCAACTGTTGACCTCTTATGCCAGCTAATGTGATTGTGAGAAACATGTTTTTGACTACTGATCCATCAGATATGAGTGATATGTTTCATAGTTGAACACTTGGAACATATATTATATAGATAAATGTGAAGGATGTGCACTGTAGATGTATGTCCCAATGATTAGCAAACGAGGGACAATTATGCAGCTATCAATGTTTATCTCTGAAGAGTGTTTGTATGGATAACAGTGATTGGGTAGCTTAATATTTCCTTTTAACTGGAAATTTTCCTGAGCAATTTAATGTTATCATACAGAATTTACAAGACAGACTGGCAAAGGAAATATTTTTTCTTTCTTAAAATTTCTGATTTCCTTTCCTGAACCCCCACTCTGGAAATAAACATAGATAGGTGCATCGTGAGTGGAAAGAAATACTAGAATATACCTAAAACTTAACACCATCAGGTAATATTCAAGTAATCCTTACCACTCAGGAAATCACTGGCTGTCACAATTTAAAAGATAATTAGTAAAAGGAACAAAAAGTGGCAAGATCTATGTAATTGAGGATGATTTTGTTGAACAAATGTCTACGATATGACATGCAAAAGTTCTATCAAGAAGCCACAGGCTATCTAGCTACAAAGCCTCCAATTGATATAACATTATTAAAGAATACAGAGTGCCTTCATCCAGAAGTAAGAGAACAAGAGGGAGGCTCTAAACTACTCAGCAGATTGGAAGAATCTTTACCAGGCATTTCTAAGGAAGAGATACCCTTGATAAGAGATGAGTGGAAGGTGTACAAAGGAGAAAAGATCCAGATGAGAAGATATATGATGATAAGGAAGATCTACACAGGATAGACCATTACTGGAGTTATGTTCTCAGTCTTAAAACATCCTCAGGGCGTTTAAAGTACAAGCACTTGAAAAAGCTAGTCATGACCTGCCTCTGTTTGTGTCATGGTAATGCAGATGTAGAGAGAAGTTTATCTGTGAACAAAAAACTGTTAACAAGTGATAGAGCATTGTTTCAGAAGAATCATTAAATGGACTCAGACTAACTAGAAATGCAATGAACTTGAATGGGGGCAAAGTTACAGCTGTTCCCATAACTAAAGAACTTCAGTCACATATTACAAAGTCCTATCAGAAATATAGAGAAAGAGTTGAGATAGAAAAAGATGAAGCCAGAGTTCTTGAATGTAAAAGAAAGGCAATGAGAGAGCAAGTTGAAAGGGAAAAAGAAGCACTGAAACAGAATGAAGAAAGAAAAAGGAAGTTAGGTCAAAAAGAAAAAGAATCTAAGCATTTGTCTCTCACTGGAATAACACTGAACAGTTAATTCACTGTGTTTTATGGTTTGTTTTAATGTTCAATTTGAGAAATAAATTAAAAAAAATCCAGGTTGACAGCAGCATGTACAGCAAGATCTTAGATCATCCCGAAGCAATACAGCCCTTATGTCTTGTGACTGGATTTTTCCAAGCTGTCCTGTGCCATTATAGTGAGTTTATATACAGTTTTGTTGATAAGTTTAATATAATGATTCCTACTTTTTATCATCAGATTCCTACTTTTTAGCTCACCCGAGCACGAAGTGCTCAAGGTGAGCTATTGTGGTCACTCAATGTCCGTCGTCCGTCCGTCCGTCCGTCTGTCCGTCTGTCTGTCCGTCCGTCCGTCCGTCTGTCTGTCAACAATTTGGTGTTAACACTCTAGCATCCACAAAAGTTGGCCAATCTTGATCAAACTTGGTCAAAGCAAGTATGGTCATAAGTTCTCGGATGAGTTCGATTATGGGCCTGATCGGACTTGGAAGTCTGGAGTTATTTGCCCTTGAACGCAAAAATTAGCTAGTTTTGACTTAGTTTACACTTTTGCATCTACAATTATCAATCAATCAAGACAAAACTTGGACATAATGTTGGAGAATATAAGATCTTGCATGACTTCAATTTTCAGTCTGATCTGATCAGAAAGACGAGAGTTATGTGCCCTTGAATTCAACAAAATTGCCATTTTCGGCAGTTTTAAACCTTGTTTACACTCTAGAATCTACAATTATTGACAAATCAAAACAAAATTTTAAGACAATGTTCAGGACCATAAGATCTCAGATGAGTTTGATTTTCAGTTTGATCTGAACAGAAAGTCCAGAGTTACATGCCCTTGAATTTGATAAAAGTGCCATTTTCGGCTTGTTTCGACCTTGTTAACACTCTAGAATCTACAATTATTAATCAATGAAGACAAAACTTGGACACAATGTTTGGGATCATAAGATCTCAGATGAGTTTGATTTTCAGTCTGATCCGATCAGAAAGTCGAGAGTTATGTGCCCTTGAATTTTACAAAATTGCCGTTTTTGACTGTTTTCGACCTTGTTTACGCTCTATAATCTACATTTAGGGACCAATCAAGACCAATTTAGGACATAATATTGGAGATCATAATATCTTGGATGAGTTAGATTTTCAGTCTGATCTGACCAGAAAGTCCAGAGATATGTGCCCTTGAACTTGATAACATTGCCATTTTCGGCTGTTTTCGACCTTGTTTACGCTCTAGAATATACAATTAGTAATCAATAAAGATAAAACTTGGACACAATGTTTTTGACCATAAGATCTCAGATGAGTTTGATTTTCAGTCTGATCTGATCAGGAAGTCGAGAGTTATGTGCCCTTGAATTTGAAAAAAACTGCTGTTTGCGGCTGCGTTCGACCTTGTTTATACTCTAGAATTTACAATTATTTATCAATCAAGACAAAACCTGGACAACAATGTTCACAGTTGGGCACCATTAGATATGGTATAAGTTGGATTTTCACATGTTATTGACCATAAGTTCGTTCTCAGTATTAAAGTCATAAATATTAATTGAATCGAACAAAAGAGTTGCTCATATCATTTTGGTTCAGGTGAGCGATATAGGACCATCATGGTCCTCTTGTTCCTACTTTTCTCCTACTTTTTTCTTGAATTGGCTCCTACTTTTCTCCTACTTTTTCATCAAAACCCACTTGAAAGCCTGTCTAATCTCGGGGCCTTGGCGGGATTTCAGTATCCAATCGTTGGCGATACACACCGAAACAATTTAAAAAGCTGATACAAGCTTTCATTGGCTGACGCTTCAAATTACCGGCTTCAGCCAAAAATAGAAGCGACGTAATGTATACGTAATCAAACCAGATCAAACTGAATGATTTTGATTCGATAATTCAAATGTTACCGGCTTCAGCCAAAAATAGAAGCGACGTAATGTATACGTAATGATCATGCAAGATAAAACTGAATGAGTTTGATTCGATAATTCAAATGGTGTGCTATAATTAGATTATGACGACCAAATAGGCTGTTGGCGTACCGAAAATTGCAGAGGTCATATTTGATGGTTTATTCAATAGACCTCGGCAATGGAGAGTACAACTGCACAAGCTTTAGATTGGATAAGTCTAAAGTTTTGCTTTTTTTGGAAAGGGTAACAATTAATGTACAACTACAGTTGGTGCCACATCGTATGGCACGTGTTTATGTTTTGTTTAACGTTCAATTACATTTGAACAAAATATAAACATTGTGCCATACGATGTGGCGACAACTGTAGAATTGAGATTTGTTTCAATGTTAAACATTGTTGTTTTTAGCTCACCTGAGCACAAAGTGCTCAAGGTGAGCTATTGTGATCGCTTTTTGTCCGTCCGTCTGTCCGTCTGTCCGTCTGTCCACAATTGGGGTGTTTACACTCTAGCATCCACAAAAGTTAGGCAATCTTGATCAAACTTGGCCAAAACAAGTATGGTCATAAGTTCTCGGATGAGTTCGATTATGGGCCTGATCAGACCAGAATGTGGGGAGTTATCTGCCCTTGAAGGTCAAAAAATGCTGTTTTTAACTTTGTTTACACTCTAGCATCTACAATTATTGATCAATCAAGACAAAACTTGGTCATAATGTTGCTGACCATAAGATCTCGGATGAGTTCGATTTTCAGTCTGATCAGAATACAAAGACGAGAGTTATGTGCCCTTGAATTCGACAAAATTGCCATTTTCGACTGTTTTCAACCTTGTTTACACTCTAGCATCTACAATTATTTAACAATTAAGACAAAACTTGGACATAATGTAAGGGACTATAAGATCTCAGATGAGATCAATTTTCAGTCTGATCTGACTAGAAAGACGAGAGTTATGTGCCCTTGAATTCTCCAAAATTGCCATTTTGGGCTGTTTTCGACCTTGTTTACACTCTAGAATCTACAATTATTAATCAATCAAGACAAAACTTGGACACAATGTTGGGGCCATAAGATCTTGGATCAGTTGATTTTCAATCTGATCTGATCAGAAAGACGAGAGTTACATGCCCTTGAATTTGATAAAATTGCCGTTTTTGACTGTTTTCGACCTTTATTACACTCTAGAATATACAATTATCAATCAATCAAAACAAGATTTGGACACAGTGTTGGGGATCATAAGATCTCAGATGAGTTCGATTTTCCGTCTGATCTGATAAGAAAGACAAGAGTTATATGCCCTTGAAATTGACAAAATTGTCATTTTTGACCGTTTTCGACCTTGTTTACACTCTAGAATCTACAATTATTAACCAATCAAAACAAAACTTGGACACAGTGTTGGGGATTATAAGATCTTGGATGAGTTTGATTTTTAGTCTGATCTAATTAGAAAGTCGAGAGTTATGGGCCCTTGGATTTGACAAAATTGCCATTTTTGGCTGTTTTCGACCTTCTTTACCATCTAGAATCTACAATTATCAATCAATCAAGACAGAACTTGGACACAATGTTGGGGACTATAAGATCTTGGATGGGTTTGATTTTCAGTCTGATCTGATAAGAAAGTCGAGAGTTATGTGCCCTTGAATTTGACAAAATTGCTATTTTGGCAGTTTTCAACATTGTTCACACTCTAAAATCTACAATTATTTAACAATCAAGACAAAACTTGGACACAATGTTGGGGAACCATAAGATCATGGATGAGTTTGATTTTCACAATGTTATTGACCATAAGTTCGTTTTCAGTCTTAAAGTCATGAATATTAATTGAATTGAACAAAATTGTTGCTCATATCATTTTGGTTCAGGTGAGCGATATAGGACCATCATGGTCCTCTTGTTTTTGGTTACCACATACTAGTTTATCTAAGTACTATAGTTTTAAGGCGCATTCTCATTGCCAACCAAATCAACTCGATCAAGCGATCAAGTACTGATCAAGCTTGGTCGGCAAGAGTGATCGGGACGATCGAGCGTGGTCGGCAAAAATGATCGAGAATTAACCGACAAGAACTAAAGAAGTTGCGTAAATACATTTGATCAAGTTTAATCGGGTTTGGTCGTGGAATTCAGGCGATCAAGTTGATTGAATTGATTTGGTCGGCAATGGGAATGCGGCATTAGTGAAGATAGAGTTAATTTGACAATTTCTAAGAAACAGAATATTTGCAGTCATTAAGTGAATTTCCAGGATGTTATCAAATTCACTCAACAAAATGACAATTGAGCAATTTCTTCTTTTCCCATTATTTTTTTATTCACACTTATTTGCATGAACACTGTGTGTTTCAAGGTTTACCAATACCTATAAATTGCCACTACAGCTTCAAATTATTCTGCGGAGAACCCTGGACTCATATATAGCAAATTGGATGAATTGCTTGTCACAAGCAATGTTTTCATTGCCTACAATGTTTTCCACAGCCCCTATCTATATAGAATGTGAAGTGTAAAAAAGTGTCATAATTTATAAATGGGTTACGGTTGTCAAAAGCAGGGAATGACATGAGCATTATATAAAGGGTTAAATGCACTCTAGGAACTCTGCAGGATTGCAATCAAGTTGTCATGGCAATGTGAAAATGCAGTATATCAAAGCATTTCTTTGGAAACCTTGTAGTTACAGCTTAAAACATGTTGTAGTTAGGATGTTTTTGAAGAAAAGCTAAGATATATCTTCCGTCCCTAAGCTCCCATGTCAACAATAACCTCATAGCTGCAGCTTGGTTTAAGCTGCAGTTGTGAGGTTTTTATTGAAAATCAGCAATATGATATAGGTAATTTTGAAGCAAATTGGGGGCAAATTTTGTGGGACATAAAATCTTTTTTCTGGGACAGTTTACCCTTTTCCAAATTGCACAAAGTTGAAATACTGCAATGTGTAAGGCTTTGATTATGGTCTTCACTCTTAATTGGTTCTTTGGTAGAATTAAAAGATCAGAAATTAGTAATGATTGACTAATTCATGCTGCAACCATCTACATCAATTCAGCAAGGTTTCTAAAAAGATGGAATTTTTCAATTGGGAACAATTTTATGTATTTCTATATGTGTTGCTATACAATCTTGTATTGTCCACCCAAATTAACCCGGGACAACTTAATTTTCGTGCGCTTAGTTGAGCGTCTAAACAAAACATTGCCGAAGTATGGTCATTACATATGCAGATGTCACGGGTTAATCTTGCTGGACAATAACTACGGCTTGATTCAACCCGTAGTTACAGGATTCTGTAACAACACTGACAGTTAATCAGTAAAT
Source organism: Fragum sueziense (assembly GCA_963680895.1). Classification (NCBI taxonomy): domain Eukaryota; kingdom Metazoa; phylum Mollusca; class Bivalvia; order Cardiida; family Cardiidae; genus Fragum; species Fragum sueziense. The sequence continues at coordinate 15,532,372 of OY804602.1, read as the reverse complement.
AACAATGTAAACCAACAAGTCTATTTTCATTACAAAATTAAATGCTATTTGAGGTCACCGTAAATTGTGGTCCCCCTGCAGGGTAGGAGCATGTCAGTCTCTGAATCCATTTCCACTTGAAGCTTTTTTACGCCCCGCAAGAAAAAAGCTTAAGAAAACAGTGTAAAATGGAGAAATTGCTGGCTTTATATCATAGACTAAGTAATTACACCATCATGTATTAATGTCTTGTTATTTTGTAGAGTGATTGTTTTGTTTACCTTGGCAAAGTTTCCAAGAATGCCACATGACAAAGAATGGGTCTATGTAATCACAGCTTTACTATGGTGGTACTTCTTGGAAAATTGTCTAGGAAAAAATGCTAATAAGTAAATAATCATGATATTTAAATAATTATGATATTTAAAGTTGTCAAAATACTAGCCTAACCATACAATTTATGCAAGATAATACTTTTAAGGCTCTCACATAGACATGCATGACCTTGATCTGTGCTTGGTTTGTAATGTAAAAATGTGGACACAGATGGACTGAGAGATTGGTGGACAGACAGACAGACAGACACGGGTAAAACAATATTTCAATATGGGGACATACAAATGCCTATATTTGCCGTAACCCTTTTCCAAACGACAAACTTTTCAAAATTTCCATTTCAAAAGCTGCTGTAGACGACAAATTAATGGGCCATGTTTAAGATTGTGTACAATATAGGGTGGAAAATATTGAGACAAAAGGACAAAGTGCTGGTTATCAGCAGTTTCTTCTTTTGCCTCAATGTTTTCCCAAGCCTTTTCTTTTAGGTACGTCAAAACCAGGTCTTGTTTGGGAAAGGGTTAAATTTGCCTGCAAATTAAGAATGCTCTTGTCCATTATTGCAAGAATCCTAGCAAGACAGTGTGTGAGAACATAGTAAAATATTTGTAAAGGTGACCAAGTATAAACAGCTTGAGTGTGTTTCAATCACTTGTGGGATGTAGGATAACAAGTTGTTCACTCATCATTGCTGTATTGTTTGGCACAAGTTGCATGGTGTATAATCATGTGACTCAGAATTTCCGACAATCTTCAATATCTTTTTTAATACTTTAGTTACCAATTTGAATTCGGTTTGAAGCAGAGAAGGTAAGAAAATGCCAGGAATAAGCTGGATGTGTTGGATTTTTGAAAAATCAACTGATAAAAAAGTTATTGAAGATAAACCAAAATTTTGGTTTATCTTCAATAACTTTTTTATCAGTCAATTTTTCAAAAATCAAACATGTCCATCTAATGTGTGACATCTGTTCACATTCTCTGCTTCAAACTGAATTCAATTTGGTCGCATGTTAACAAAATTATTGAAATTTTTTTTAAAATATTGTATCACGTGATTATATCCACCGTGAGTTGATCAGCATACATCCGACATGAGTAGGTCATTTGGCAACCAAAAGGATGAGTGTCAACAAGGCCCTTTCCGTGACCCAACCCGATTTTCTTCATTTTTCGCCACACATGACCACTAACATATTGACCTTGTGTAGGCAAAGTATCAAGTTGAACGGAGCCTTGGTTTTGAAGATATATTAAATCAAAGTGGGTGGGGTAAGTCACCCACTATGCCATTAGATGGTAATCAATTTATTATACAGTTTTACTAACAATTTATAATTTGAAAATGTTTGATGCAGTGAAATATGTGTATTGCAATTTGAATACATGTTGTTGTTTATCCCATTGGATGCCATATACAGGAGAAATGGGGCATTAAACATGTTTATGTGTTTTCAGGATTTTTGGATGGTCTAACTTTACGAAAAACCAGAACAGGCTTTTATTTCTCATTTTATTTGATTTATCTTTCTGGTGGTGAATGAAGATATATTACCGTAATTTGTAATATGAAAATTTTCAAAATGGCTTTTTATTTTCTGGATTACTTGTCCTTGATTTCTTGATTAAAATGCCAAGAATTATAAAAGTACTATTTCGTTTCTGAACCAAGCATTTCTGTATAAATCACCATAAATTACCAATATGAGGACGATATGAGCCTTATGTACACAAAAACATCAGATAAAGAGGTTGCAATTGTTATTAGCTCACCTGAGCACGAAGTGCTCGAGGTGAGTTATTGTGGTCACTTTTTGTCCGGCGTCCGTCCGTCCGCCAACATTTGGGGTGTTTACACTCTAGCATCCACAAAAGTTACTCAATCTTGATCAAACTTGGCCAAAACAAGTACGATCATAAGTTCTCGGACAAGTTCGATTATGGGCCTGATTGGACCAGAAAGTGCGGAGTTATCTGCCCTTGAATGTCAAAAAATGCTGTTTTTAAGTTTGTTTACACTCTAGCATCTACAATTATTGATCAATCAAGACAAAAATTGGACATAATGTTGGAGACCATAAGATCTTGGATGAGGTCAATTTTCAGTCTGATCCGACAAGAAAGATGAGAGTTATGTGCCCTTGAATTGGGCAAAATTGCCACTTTTTTTCTGTATTCAAAAAAGAGTTAATCTAGGGGAAGGAACTCTGACACTACTTTACTTCAGTATAAGTAGAGTTATCTAGTTTGATAGAGGATATAAATAGATTTACACTCTTATTAACCCATTACCAAACAACAAAGTTTTAGCCTAGTTCAAAATCATAGGTGTTGCAGACGACTAGTTCCATTGAACAAAATTTAACATTTTTTGGTCTTTCTTGGTAGAAAACATTGTGGGTAATGAAGAAATTGTTTGTCACAATGTTTTCCAAAGCCTTTTTTTTGTGGGGCATCCAAAAGCACCAATGTGTGGGAAAGGGTCAATCAAGACAAATCTTTGACACAATGTTGGGGACTTTAAGATCTCAGATGAGTTTGATTTTCAGTCTGATCTGATCTGAAAGTCAAGAGTTACGTGCCCTTGAAATTGACTAAATAGCCATTTTCGGCTGTTTTCAACCTTTTTTACGCTCTAGAATCTACAATTATTATTCAATCAAGACAAAACTTTGACACAATGTTTTGGACCATAAGATCTGGGATTAGTTTGATTTTCAGTCTGATCTAATCAGAAAGTCAGGAGTTATGTGCCCTTGAATTTGACAAAATTGCTGTTTTTTACTGTTTTCGACTTTGTTTACACACTAGAATCTACAATTATTGACCAATCAAGACAAATCTTGGACACAATGTTGGAGACTATAAGATCTCAGGTAACTTCGATTTTCAGTTTGATCTGATAAGAAAGTCAAGAGTAATGTGCCCTTGAATTTGATAAAATTGCTATTTTTGGCTGTTTTCGACCTTGTTTATACTCTAGAATCTACAATTATTTATCAATCAAGACAAATTTAAACTTGGACACAATGTTGGGGACTATAAGATCTTGGATGAGTTTGATTTTCAGTCTGATTTGACGAGAATGTTGAGAGTTATGTGCCCTTGAATTTGACAAAATTGCCATTTTTCGGCTGGTTTCGACCTTGTTTACATTCTAGAATCTACAATTATTGATCAATCTATACAAAACTTGGACACAATGTTGGGAACCATAAGATCTCATATGAGATTGATTTTCAGTCTGATCTGATCAGAAAGTCGAGCGTTTTGTGCCCTTGAAATTGACAAAATTGTTGTTTTCGGCTGTTTTCGACCTTGTTTATACTCTAGAATCTACAATTATTTATCAATCAAGACAAAACTTGGATACATTTCGGGTGGTTTCGGGTGGAAAAACGCGGTGGCCGCGGCAAGCGTGTTTTACCACCCGAAATCGCCGGGATCGCCGCGATTTTTTCGCCGCGATTTGCTCGGACAGGTAAGCCTGTATTTTCTGGCTGATTTATCGTAATTATTGGGTTGTATATAATTATATATTAGGTTTTGATAAGATAAGAATGCCTTTGCAGATTTGATTTTTGTTAATTTTGAATGGGTTTGTGGATTTTTCTTCTACTTCAACAGAAAAATGACCCTTTTGCCTTCTTTTCAACGTATTCGAAGTTATTTTTCTTTTATCTTTGCTACACGGCCTTCATGCATATAGATTACAAAATAATTGCAGATACTTTTTGCAGTGATGATTGCACAAAATTAGTTTTTTTGGAAGCGCATGTAATTATAGAATAACACATACATACACAAGGCTTGAGAACAAATTGAGACAAAAGAAGAAATACTGATGATCAGCATTTCCCCTGCTACCGCAATATTTTCTATGCTACCTGTATATTGTAGACAATTTTTATCGATATTTTCTTATCTGTTTTCTGCAGTGCTCAGCTTTGTTATTGGATCCCCGGATATTCTTCCCCTCGAAAGAGAGTGAAGGGCTATCGTAGAAATGATTTGAGAATATTAAGATAAAAGAAGAACATACTGATTACTACCCTGGTTTTCTTGTGTCTCATTATCTAGTTCCTATTGTTGTAATATATCCTTCACAATCCTGTTTTCAGCAACATCCAACTTATCGTATGAGTAGATTTTTAATAGGACGTGCCAAATCGTAGCAATTTTGGAAATGGCGTAACTAAGAATGTGGCGTCATGCATAAAACATCGGTGTTTCTTTTAACATGCATGCAAGTTCCAACATGGTAAAATAAACCTTAAATGCCAGTCGCAGGTTTACTGGTTTATTTTGTAAACTGAAAAGTAGTCAAATCATACGCATTACTGTATGTAATTCAAAGTGAGAAACTCTTCATATTTATGACCGGGAAGCAAACATGCAGTTTACGATTTCACATACCGTACATGTATCTGCAAAAAACAGAATATTATATAAACAGTTAATTGAATTAAGGTTTACAGACCCTCAAAAAATTATTATGTTCTAGCCATACGAAATGCACCAATTTACACACACTTGTAAATACACTTCAAATAAGTTGATTCACCGTGCCGGATTTCAAGATTATGCTTCAAGAAGAAAATAATTTACAAATATTATTTTACTCTATTTTCATATGCAAGGGAGGTAATTTTGAACATTTTTGTCAAATATTTCCATAAGTATGCATTTATTCAAAATTCTAAACCGTTCAAAATGCTTATCTTTGTATTTGGAATGGAAATGTAACACAATTTCGGAATTATTCGCACTTTTCAAACTTTGTATCTGGGTCTTTGATGCTTTTGAGGGGTTGGATACCTTAAATCAAGCATAACAAAGCATAATACAATGTACAAAGAAGCGGAAATAACCTGTTCTATATTATATAATAACCTATAACTATATATTTTAATTTACAAAAACGATGTGTTATTACCGGACTTCATAGAACTTTATAGAAAACGTTTGTATTTAATATAACATTCTCTTTATTTCTGAAATAGTTCTGTAAATCAATTTAAAAACACATTCAGGATGAAATGATATAAACTTAACAAAAACACATTTAATATTGAGCGCTGTAGGATAATATTGGCCGTACCTGGCATTTCCACCCGAACGCGGCGATCGCCGCGATCGCCGCGATTCCCCCCATCGCGGCGAATTGCGGTGATGCAAGAAAATTTCGAGTGGAAAAACGCTCTGGCCGCGATGGCAAATCGCCGCGATTTTCCACCCAAATTTTTTTTTGACCGCGGTGGGGGAGCGTTTTAGGCAAAAACGCGCGAGCTGTACTGTATATTTGGGAAAACATGAGGACAATCATATATTGTCTAGTTCCTTGACCCTTTACCTAATGAATTTTAGGGCATTCCAGTTTGAAAGCTGCTGCAGAAGACACAAATGATCAGATATGTGATTTATATACAATATAGCTTGGTAAATGCTGGTTATCAGCATTTCTTCTTTTGGCTCAATGTTTTCCCAAGCCTTTTCTTATACAGACGTCAAATCCCGGTCTTGTTTGGGATACTGGGGGTAACCCTTTAGGGAAAGGGGTAACCTTTAACCAAACAATAACGGTTTTGATGTCCTGAAACAAAAATACTTGGGAAATATTGAGGCAAATGAAGAAAATGCTGATACCAGTATTTTATTCTTTTGCAACAATATTTTCTATGCTTAAATATGCTAGCTGTGTATAAATCCTAGGTTATAATCTGTATTATCTTATTCCCTACAGTGCTTTCAAATTGGAGCAGTTTGAAATTTCATCCTTTGCAAAAGGGCTTACGCTTTTCCATTGCAGATGGTTCAACTTTGGTAAAAATCAAAAGGTTTGCTGCGCTCAAAACCTATGTTAGAAAGTGTGGAGAACACACTTTCGAAAGAAAATTTATGTCTCAATGTACAATTATTTGTCATGTGCAACTTTCAAACAATTTGGATTGGTCTACAATGTTGTCATTTTGGAAAAATATAAGCATATCCCAAACAAAACATGGTAAATTGACATTCCTATAAAAAAAAAAAAAAACAGTTTGAGAAACTTTGAGGCATAAGAAGAAAATGCTGGAAAACAGCATTTCCTCCTTTTTCCACCATATTTTTTGGCCTTGATGTACATTAATTTTATGTTTGTGAACATAAAAATATTCTGTTATCTGCTACAACTTACGAATTGTTGTTTGTGCAAGTGTAAAGGGAGGGAAGTTGCAGCTCTACATGTCAGCAGTGGCTCAGATAAAATGTAACAAAATACATGAAAGAATGTACTGTATTTACGGTAATTATTCTAATAAAAGCCCATATTCTAATAAACGCCATTCCTCCAAATCTTGGCTGAAAATTTGCTTGTTTCAACCACAATTTTAACGAAAAGGGGTGATTTCTAATAAACGCCCATCCCCTTGTTCCGGATTAAAATAATGTAAGTCATAACCAAAGATCATTTCCAAAAGCAATGAAAAAGAGGATGTCCAGCCCTAAATCTGTTGGCAATGAAGGAATTTCATTGAAAAATCATATTTTGCAGTCCTTATAGCAAAACTTTGCCAATTAAATTCGACTTGCTGAACTTCAAGTTCATGAATCGACTCTTGTTTCTCAAATTTTGACTAACAACATTAGAAAACCTCTAATAAACGCCCACCCCCCCTACTTTTCCATCGACCATGCTTCAAATAAACAGCGTTTATTAGAATAATTACGGTAAATTATATCTCCTGATGAAAAAAGGAAAGAAACACTGATTCAGTGGTTATTACTTTCCCAAACAACTACATTTTAGATCAGAAGGATTAACAGATGACATAATTTGCCAAAGTTAGAAACTGTGTGCATATAAAAACATTGAGTGAAAAGAAATAATGACTGGTAACAAATTATGGTATTTTAACCCATTACCCCACTGTGACGCCTTTTGGCACCCCACAAGATATAATGTGTAAATGTGTTGGAAAACATTGTTGGAAATGAAGCAATTGCTTGTTACAAAAAATGTCTTCATTTTCCACAATATTGTCTACCCCAACAGATAAAAAAAATTGACTTAAATTTCATTCTCATAAAATTGTGGTCTGCAACATCTTTTAATTTAACCCTTTCCCAAACAAGACCTTGTTTTGACGTCCCTAATAGAAAAGGCTTGGGAAAACATTGAAACAAAAGAAGAAACTGCTGATAACCAGCAGTTTCTCCTTTTGTCTCAATATTTTCTATGCCATATTTTACACAAATCCTATCTTTACTAACATCCATTTTGTTATTTGTGGCAGTTTTTGAAGTGGATCACCCTAAAATTTTGCCGTTTGGGAAAGGGTTAAACAAGTTTTTAAACTTTTGCCGTCCGGTAATGGGTTAAACACTGAATAAATTGGGTGAAAAAGAAAAGCTGATTTTCGTCTTTTGCTGCAAATGTTAATTTATTCACTCAATCCTATGAAGGACATCAAGATTGGAGATTGCTACATGTATGATATAAAAGAAATGGAAACATATTTGGAAAAGGAAAATGGTTTCAGATTCAAGCCTCAACTGTAGTGAACTTCTTAGATTAACCCTTTCCAAAACAAGATTGAGTTTTGATGTCTCTACTTTCCAAAACAAGATTGAGTTTTGATGTCCCTACTAAGAAATATTCGGAAAAACTTTGAAGCAAAGAAGAAATTGCTAATAATTAGCATTTTCTGCATTTCCCTCAATATTTTTCATGCCATATTCATGTTTCATGTCACTATCCATTTTGTGGTCTGCAGCAGCTTTGGAATAATACCACCCTAAAATTTTGTCGTTTGAGGGAAAGGGTTAAACATCAATTTCTAGAGACTCAATTCCCTTTTGTAGTCTCATCAAGTCATGCTAGACATTGCAAAAAATTCATCAGGGAAAAAGTTGATAGGCTTCTGTCTTTGTAGCTGACATGTTTCTGAAATAACGCCCTAATCCTCTCCCAAGAGACATAGTGTTGATCTGCTTCAATTTGGAAGGTTCTCGAGATGAAAAAAATGTGTATTAATCCTTTCCTAAAACAAGGTATTGTTTTGGTGTCCCTAATAGAAATGGTTTGGAAAAAAAAACATTGAGGCAAAAGAAGAAAATGCTGATGATCAGCACTTCCATTATGCTCCCCGAAAAAATTTCGGAGGAGCATATAGTCGCCACGCTGTTCGTCCGTCCTTGTGTCCGTCCGACCACAGCCAGATCTCAGCAACCCTTGGGCCAAATTCAATAAAACTTCACATGTGAACTTGGGATAATACTAGGGACCTTTTTCACGGGTGGTAAACAGAGAAACTAGCTCCAAAAAGAGGTAGTTGCATAGAGCGAAAATTTGTAGGTCACGAACACATTTTCTAAAATTATTCCTTTTAAAGCGAGTTTTTGAGAAATCCGGCGATGCTGTAATATGAAGAAATGGTCGAAGTTTGTTGTGCACGGGAGAATACGGTATTAGTAGCAGGGGTTTAATACAATCGTTGAAAAACATTTCAAAATCGAAAGTAAAAAAGGTTTTCCTTTCGATTTTGAAATGTTTTTCAACGATTGTATTCAAACTCTGCTTAATAACACCGAATATTCTCGTGCACAACAAACTTCGACCATTTCTTCATATTACAGCATCGCCGGATTTTTCAAAAACTCGTTGTAAAAGAAATAATTGTAGAAAAATGTGTTCGTGACCTACCTTTGTTTACAGGTTTTTGCTCTATGCAACTACCTCAGTAGAGGCCGGATGTCACGAGGAAACAAAATACCGTTGACTCTTTTTGGAGCTAGTTTCTCTGTTTACCACCCGTGTTTTTCTCTGTTTCTTGATTTGAGGCTGCGTCATGGAAAAAGGGGCCTTAATGTAAAAATTAGTTTTTCTCTATTTTCTCTTCATCTAATTGGCAGAATTTAACCCTTTCCCAAACAAGACCTGGTTTTGACGTCCCTAATAGAAATAGCTTGGGAAAACATTGAAACAAAAGAAGAAACTGCTGATAACCAGCAGTTTCTCCTTTTGTCTCAATATTTTCTTTGTCAAATTTTACACAAATTCTATCTTTTTTTGACTTCCATTTTGTTATTTGTGGCAGTTTTTGAAGTGGATCACCCTAAAATTTTGCCGTTTGGGAAAGGGTTAATGAAATTTTGCACTTATGTGTTAAATGAGATGTTCTAGACCATATTCTATAAATAATGTGTGTACACAAAATCTGTTGTGGGAAAAGGGGGCTTAATGTATGATAGTTTTTATTTTGTGACAAACACTTATTCGGGGAGCATAATCCGTCAATGACGGCTCTTGTCTCCTTTTGCTTCAATGTTTTCTGTGCTATGATTTATACAAAATTCTTCTTCATTACTACCCAGTTTGTCTTGTGTAGCAGATTTTTTTTATTTAAACCACCCTAAAAATTCATTGTTTGGAAAATGGCCTAATGAAAATTGAATTTTTGTGGATCAGTTTATTCTGTGATGTGGGAAAGAGGTTGTAAATCGTACAATAATGTAGGCGGGGTGTAAACAGAATGTAATCGGAAGGAAAACCACAGCTACCTAATGGATGATAACAGATTCAGTAGTTAACTAATTAGATTAGTCATCAGTTTATTGGCACTAATTATCAAGACCTGTCAAACATGCTTACCAGTATCTTTGGGCTCCACATGAAAACTGGTGTAGCGCTTCATGGACATAAATAATAATTATGATTATATTGAGAAATTTGAATAATCCTCTCCCAAATGACAAAATTTTAGGATGGTCCCCTTTGAAAGCTGCTGAAGAGGACAAAATTAATAAGTAAAAATATGAAATTGGTGTACACAGAAAATGTTTAGGCAAAAGGAGAAAATGCTGATAATCAGCATTTTCTTCTTTTGCCTCAATGTTTTCTTAAGCCTTTACAATAAGGGACGTCAAAACCAAGGGACAACAATTACCTAATTAGATTAGTCATCAATTTATTGGCAGTAATCATCTAGACAGGTCTTTCAAACATACCAATCTGAATGAATCCAGATAACATAATTTCTTAATGTTACATCTGAAGATCGCGCATTAGGGGTCATCTTCTGTGACCTGGGAATTTCCATTTTTTTTAGCTCACCTGAGCACGATAGTGCTAATGGTGAGGTATTGTGATACCGCTGTGTCCGGCGTCCGTCGTCCGTCGTGCGTCGTCCGTCGTCCGTCAACCTTTGGCTTGTGTGCACTCTAGAGGCCACAATTTTTGTCCAATCAACCTGAAATTTTCTCAGAATGATTGTCTTGATGAAATCTCGGACAAGTTCGAAATTGGGTCATCTGGGGTCAAAAACTAGGTCACGGGGTCAAATCTTAGAAAAACCTTGTGTGCACTCTAGAGGCCACATTTTTTGCCCAATCAATCTAAAATTTGCTCAGAATGATTGTCTCGATAAAATCTTGGACAAGTTCGAAATTGGGTCATCTGGGGTCAAAAACTAGGTCACGGGGTCAAATTTTAGAAAAACCTTGTGTGCACTCTAGAGGCCACATTTTTTGACCAATCAACCTGAAATTTGCTCAGAATGAAATGTCTTGATAAAATTTCGAACAAGTTTGAAATTGGGTCATCTGGGGTCAAAAACTAGGTCACCGGGTCAAATCTTAGAAAAACCTTATGTGCACTCTAGAGGCCACATTTTTTGCCCAATCAACCTGAAAATTGATCAGAATAATGGTCTTGATAAAATCTCGGACAAGTTCGAAATTGGGTTATTTGGGGTCAAAAACTAGGTCACGGGGTCAAATCTTAGAAAAACCTTGTGTGCACTCTAGAGGCCACATTTTTTGCCCAATCAACCTGGAATTTGCTCAGAATGATTGTTTTGTTGAAATCTCGGACAACTTTGAAATTGGGTCATCTGGGGTCAAAAACTAGGTCACGGGGTCAAATCTTAGAAAAACCTTGTGTGCACTCTAGAGGCCACATTTTTTGCCCAATCAACCTGAAAATTGATCAGAATGATTGTCTTGATCAATTCTCGGACAAGATCGAAATTGGGTCATCTGGGGTCATAAACTTATAGGTCATGAGGTAAAATCTTTGTAAAACCTTGTGTGCACTCTAGAGGCCACATTTTTGCCCAATCATTCGGCAATCAACCTGAAAATTGATCAGAATGATTGTCTTGATCAATTCTAGGTCACGAGGTCAAATCTTATTTAAGCCTTGTGTGCACCCTAGAGATCACATTTTTGTCCAATCAACCTGAAAATTGGTATACAAAAAGTTATATCATATCAGGTGAGCACTTCAGGGCCAATGGCCCTCTTGTCTATTTTTACACCAACCAATCAAAACGCTCGTTGCAAACGCAGGTTTGTTGTCCCTGACAACAACACCAAAATGGCTGCGGTCGATAGACACGCGCTTGACACCGTGCAAAGAGCAAAGTCCGTTAGTTTTGAGAGCAAAGATGGCATTTATTAATGAAGTGGATAGGTTTCGGTATATTTTTGGCACTGTACTAAGTGGCAGATTTGTGCGATCATTGTGCTAACCCGAAGTAGAGCGGTGTGTAATTTTGAACATAAATAAACTATATATTGACAATTGGTATGCAATATCAGCAGTAGTCAGATTAGCTCAGTTAGTAGAGCTGCCGCCTTGAAAACCGTAGATTAGAGGATCGAACCTCGCGCCGACTTCTTCTTATTGTCCTCCTATTTTTTATCATCTTAATTACATTTTTCCATACCAAATTATTCTAGAAAATGCAAAGACGAAATAAAATACAATTACTAATTATGTTTTTATATCCGTGATTTCTAAAAGCTTTTAGTTTGAAAAATATAAAATACATAGTAGGAAAAAGAATACGAAGCCAAGGTGGGAGTCGATCCCTGGTCATCAGGTTCATGGGTCGGACGCTCTACCGACTGAGCTAATCGGAAACCTGTAGTACGCTGATTCAAATTGCCAATATAAAGTTTATACGTTCATAAGTTAACATTGCTTTGTTTCGGGTTGTCGTGATGAAAGTGTTGAACTGTTGCTGTCATGCAGAAGACTATCTGCTTCATAAATGCCATGTCTTTGCTCTCAAAATAAACGGACTTTGGTCTTTGTCTTTGTAGTGAAATCACCACACTGGAGGCGGCCATGGCTACTAATCTTGTTATCGTTAGAAACGGAAGTGTAGTGTGCACGGTAGTGCGCATGCCCGTGCGCATGCGAAAAATCTTTCAACTTTTCCAAAGTAAAATCTGATTGGTCCAAAGAAAGGTCACAGAAGATGACCCTCAACGGGTCCTCGTTAGATCCTACTGAAAGATAGGATCTATATTTCAATTAGATTGTCAAACGTATACTTACTGCGACTGAAAACTGATAAAAGTGGTTCACATGATAAAATACATGTTATAATAACTGTATAATGAGAATATTTATCCTTTCCCAAATGACAAAATTTTAGGGAAGTCCTTTTCGAAAGCTGCTGCAGATAACAAAATGGATGTGGATAAAGATACAATTTGTGTGAAATGTGGCACAGAAAATATTGAAACAAAAGGAGATAATGCTGATCGTCAGCATTTTCTTCTTTTGTCTCCATGTTTTAAGTTCTTTCTATTAGCTTCAGGGACTTCAAAACTATGTCTTTTTTTTGGAAAGAAATAACCAATTCTGTCAAAATGAAGGTCTAAAAGATGTTTTCTACCCAGAAAGACAAAAAATGTAAAATTTACTTGACAATGTTGTCTGTAAAATTTTTGAATTTGAATCAATGTAAAATTTTGCTGTCTGGTAATGGGCTAAATAATCAGTCAAGTCATCAATTTATTGGCCTAAATTATCTGGACTTGTCAAACTCGCTTGTCTGTGGGGGCTCTGCTTGAAAACTGTGGTGGTTTATAATGAAAAAAAATATACCTGAAGAAAGAACTGTATGTCAAGAAAAAAACATATACATGTCATAATAATGAGAAAAGAATACAAAGTCAAAATTTCAGAGAAAGAACCTGTTAGCCCATTACCAAATTGCAAAGTTTTAGATTCAAGCGGAAGTTACAAGATTTTGTTACAACACCTGAATTTAAACTTCTGTTTGTCTGAAAAGTGTCATGGTAAAGCTGAAAAAATTGTTTCCTATTATGGATGTCTTTCTATTTTCAGAGGATTCCTACAGAAAGCAGGTTGTGATAGACGGTGAAACATGTTTACTAGATATTCTGGATACGGCAGGTCAAGAAGAATACAGGTAACATGTGTCACCTTGACCTTTGGCTTTTTGATATGATTATTGACCTTAATGATTGATTCATGACCTTGACCTTGACATACAGAAAGCAGGTTGTGATAGACTGTGAAACATGTTTACTAGATATTCTGGATACGGCAGGTCAAGAGGAATACAGGTATCATTTGTCACCTTGACCTTTGGCTTTTTGATATGATTATTGACCTTAATGATTGATTCATGACCTTGACATATAGAAAGCAGGTTGTGATAGACGGTGAAACATGTTTACTAGATATTCTAGATACGGCAGGTCAAGAGGAGTACATGTAACATTTGTCACCTTGACCTTTGGCGTTTAGCTATGATTTTTTACCTTAATGATTGATTCATGACCTTGACCTTGACATATAGAAAGCAGGTTGTGATAGACAGTGAAACATGTTTACTAGATATTCTAGATACGGCAGGTCAAGAGGAGTACATGTAACATTTGTCACCTTGACCTTTGGCGTTTTGCTATGATTTTTTACCTTAATGATTGATTCATGACCTTGACCTTGACATATAGAAAGCAGGTTGTGATAGACGGTGAAACATGTCACCTTGTCCTTAAGGCTTTCTGACATGATTTAAACTTTTAAGTTGGCAATGAATGCAAAACTGCATGATACACATTTTATATTAACCCTTTCCCAGACAAGACCTAGTTTTCATGTCCCTGATATAAAAGGCTTTGGAAAATATTGGAACAAAAGAAGAAACTGCTGATAACCAGCAGTTTCTCCTTTTGTCTCAATATGTTCATTGCCATATTTTACACAAATCCTATCTTTAATAATATCCATTTTGTCATTTGTGGCAGTTTTTGAAGTGGATCACCCTAAAATTTAGTCGTTTGGGAAAGGGTTATTATATACAAAATTTATATGTATCATGCCTATTAATGGTCTTAGTCAGTATCTCAAAGACAGCATGTCTAAAGACCAAGTTCTAGGACATTAGTTTCCTGTCAATTTACTTAAAGCAGTAATGATCCATGTGAGAACCGGTAAAGGTCAGTTTAACCTATTACCAAACGGCAAATTTTCAGACTAGTCCAAAATCAAAGATAATGCAGGCGACAATTTCAAGTTAATGAAATTTTGAATTTTTTGGTCTTTTTACCTAGAAAACATTGTGATAAATGAAGAAATTGCTTGTTACAAGCAATTTCTTCATTTTCCACGATGTTTTCCAAAGCCATAATCTTGTGGGGAGTCAAAAGGAGTCACTGTGTGGTAATGGGTCAAAAAAGCATTAATTTTGTTACCTTCGACTGCTTCCAATTTGGAACGTTCTATTTTTTGTTGCTATGGACAAGGTTTCATGGAAAATAAGTAATTTTTAAGCCCCCCATATCAAAAGATCAGGGCCTATTGTTGTCGAGCCCGCTTGCGGTGAGCTCGACATAGTTGTCACAATGGCGGTTCGGTGTATGTGCGTTAGTGCGTTAGTGCGTGCGTTAGTGCGTGCGTGCGTTAGTGCGTGCGTCCGTCCGGATGGAGCTTGTCCGGGCCATAACTTCACCATGGATGGAGGGATTCAGAAATAACTTGGCACAAATGTCAAGCTCAGTAAGGCGGAGTGTCGCGTGCAAGAACCAGATTCCAAGCTCAAAGGTCAAGGTCAAACTTGGAGGTCAAATGTCAAAAATGAGAAGATTTTTGCTTGTCCGGGCCATAACTTCACCATGGATGGAGGGATTCAGAAATAACTTGGCACAAATGTCAAGCTCAGTAAGGCGGAGTGTCGCGTGCAAGAACCAGATTCCAAGCTCAAAGGTCAAGGTCAAACTTGGAGGTCAAATGTCAAAAATGAGAAGATTTTTGCTTGTCCGGGCCATAACTTCACCATGGATGGAGGGATTCAGAAATAACTTGGCACAAATGTCAAGCTCAGTAAGGCAGAGTGTCGCGTGCAAGAACCAGATTCCAAGCTCAAAGGTCAAGGTCAAACTTGGAGGTCAAATGTCAAAAATGAGATGATTTTTGCTTGTCCGGGCCATAACTTCACCATGGATGGAGGGATTCAGAAATAACTTGGCACAAATGTCAAGCTCAGTAAGGCAGAGTGTCGCGTGCAAGAACCAGATTCCAAGCTCAAAGGTCAAGGTCAAACTTGGAGGTCAAATGTCAAAAATGAGATGATTTTTGCTTGTCCGGGCCATAACTTCACCATGGATGGAGGGATTCAGAAATAACTTGGCACAAATGTCAAGCTCAGTAAGGCGGAGTGTCGCGTGCAAAAACCAGATTCCAAGCTCAAAGGTCAAGGTCAAACTTGGAGGTCAAATGTCAAAAATGAGATGATTTTTGCTTGTCCGGGCCATAACTTCACCATGGATGGAGGGATTCAGAAATAACTTGGCACAAATGTCAAGCTCAGTAAGATGGAGTGTCGCGTGCAAGAACCAGATTCCAAGATGAAAGGTCAAGGTCAAACTTTGAGGTCAAATGTAAAAAATGAGTTGATTTTTGCTTGTCCGGGCCATTCCTTAATTTGGCACAAATATTCTTTGGATGGCCCTCTACCAAGATTGTTCAAATTATCTCAATCCGTAAAAAACATGGCCACGTACAGCTACGTGCAGCTAATTTTCGTACTTCTCAGAATGTTCAAATTATTCCGATCCGTACAAAAAATGGGTGCCAGGGGGCATGGCTTATTTTCCTTATATGTGACCCGTCGCGCTAAAAGGGACCTTATCGGATTTGTGAAAAGTATCGACCCTAGTCCGTCTGCGCAGTCCGCGCAGCCTGACTAGGGTCGAAACTTTTCACGTTTAAGTATTTTCTGAATCTAGAATGTTTTCTCTACCTTACAATATTTTCGTTTTCCAAATACGACATCGGATGGACTTCTGCTTGGTCTGGTATATTTCTCGGAATTTGGTTTTATGGACTTAGCATAAGGTCCCTTTTAGCGTGACGGGTCACATATGTATACTCAAATTAATCCATTCTGGTATCTCGTTATAAATACATAGACATGTAATATTTTGTGAACAATAAACTGTCTCACCATGATCCCCATCATTCCAACTTATTTTGTCCCCACTTTTACAACGCCATTGTAATGACAGCTGTAGACATAGGTATGGTCTTCTTTCTTCAAAATGAGCGGGCTCGACATGTTGCCCTTCGGCATCTAGTTTTACTTGTGTCTGTCTCTCCAACTGTCTGTTGTCTGTCCGTCATATATCTGTCCAAAAACTTGGCCATTTTGGGTGCATAAGTGTTTCATGTGTAATATGAATGTTTCTGTACTTTCAGTGCAATGAGAGACCAGTACATGAGGACTGGAGAAGGGTTTCTGTGTGTTTTTGCTGTAAATAATGGAAAATCTTTTGAAGATATAAATCAATACAGAGAACAGGTAATGCCCTTGTCAAACTTTACACATATTAAGGTAGTCACATGGCTTTGTGGCAACATCTTAAACTAACTCCCATTTTGTCATCTGCAATATTTTTCGAAGTAGAATAGTCCCAAAATTTATTTTTTGGGGAAAGGATAAACCATAATCATGCTGTATTCAGCAGACTGTATATAATGTCATATTTGGCATCATGTGCTAGCTGGTATCATGTTCTATACTGACTGCCTTATTACAAGAATGTTTAAGACGCTGATTTATGTGGTTGGAGCATGTCCAAGGACTATACAGGTTCATTTCTAATGCTGTTGATAGATCTAGCGGCATGTTTGTTTGTCTAGCTTGTCTATCGATTAAGTAACTGCATGATTAGACAAGGCCATATTTTTACACTGAAAAGCGATTCAGGGTATACAGTTAATCCAGAACATGGTTTGATAATCTTTAAGCTATGTGGGCAAGTAGCTGTAGATTCACTGGTTCAGTAAGGATTTTATGGTAGTACTAGTATGAGAAATGGCAGGAATCCATACATTCTTGATGCTGCATTACAATATGACTGAAATGCTTTTAAACCCCAATGAAAAAAATATTCATACCAAAGGTGATTTCATAGTTTTCCTTTTCTTCTATTTGTTACAGATAAAAAGAGTAAAAGATGCAGATGAAGTTCCTATGGTTTGTAAGTAGATAACTAGCATTTTCTAATTTTGCCTAAATATTTTCTGTGCTATATTGTTCACAAATTCATTTTGTCTTCAGCAGTTTTCAAATTAGAACATCATCAAATTTTGTTGTTTTCAAAACGGTTAACTTTTGTTGTCTTTAACTGTCCCTCTGTCAGCTACTTGAGTAGTGAATGTGACCTCGGCAACACCTTGGAATTTGAACAAATATGAAGAAATTTATTGAATAGATTCCCACAAAATGATGCCTTTTGACACCCTCATCATAAAGGTTTTGGAAAACATTGTAAAAAATAAAAAAAAATGCTTGTTATATAGAAATTTTAGTAGCTAGACTTTTCAAAGAAAATGAGAGCTTATACTGTCACCCGGGCGTCGGCGTTGGCGTTGCAACAAAGGTTAAAGTTTTTTCAAACATCAATGACTTCCAAACTATCAAAGGGATTCAACCCAAACTTGGAATACTTATTCACCATCACGCCCTCTACCTTACTACCAGGGCCCATGACCCTGGCTCCACTATATTTGGAATTATGCCCCCTTTATACTTAGAAAATAAGTATAAGTTGTTAGGTGCAACTCATATCTCTGTTTCTACTTATGTTATTGCTATGAAACTTTGCACATGCTTTTGTGACCATAATATTAGCCTCTAGGCAAAGATTCATTTCTCTCACATTTAATTTACTGGAATTTTAACCTTTTTTGACTTAGAAATTCTGGGTTAAGCAACTTAGAAAAGTCGAGCGCGCTGTCATATGGACAGCTCTTGTTTACTTGAAATTGTGGTCTACAGCGTCTTTAAAAAATTTGGACCAGTCTAAAATTGTTCTATTTGGTAATGGGTTAAAAAGTGTCAGAAACCCTTTCATTTGGCCCTTGTCTCTTGTCTATACAGTCATGAATATACATTCTCATTTCAGTGGTTGGTAATAAAGTAGATTTACAGACAAGAACAGTCGATACAAAACAAGCCAAACAAATTGCGGACAGTTACACGATACCCTACGTAGAAACGTCAGCAAAAACACGGCAGGGAGTCGACGATGCATTCTATACACTAGTTAGAGAAATCAGAAAATTTGTAAGTACTCGAATTATTCAACACAAAATTTTGCTGTGTTCTCCTCAGTCCAGTAAGCTATATTGGCCCGACTATAGGCTCAAGTAAATCATTGCAGTGCCCATATAGCTTCCAAAGTATCTCACAGTTTAATTTCTTAAATATGGTAACCAAATGTTAGTAGAGGCATTTTGAGGTATTTTATGCCAAAACCTGTAAAATAATGCCCTTGGTTACCCCAGAGTAGGAATTATCATAAATTGGACAAAAAAAAAATGTTATGTTATTCATGCATTGTATTTGAATTTTATGTCTTAAACATTTTTGTTGGCTTATGATTTGATATAAGAATTCACTATAATGAAATTTCATCTTTGTATCTTTGCAGAAAGACAGAAAAGGAAAATCAAAGAAGAAACCTAAAAGAGGCTGTAGTTTATTTTGATTTTTTCTGCTGCTAAATATATATGTTATTCAGAGCCGCAGATAAGAGGGAGTGAAGGATTTTCAAAATGCAAAATTTCATTTCTTTTTCATCAAATCCTATGATGTGGGTACTCAATGGAATCGTCTTGTTAAGACGATTCAAATGAGTACCCAAATCATAGGGTTTGATTTGAAATAAAACTTTTAGAATGTCTTTACCCCCTCTCCCCCCTCTTAACTGTAGCTTTTGTCATTGTTATCCATGTTATGTACACTTGTATATTGTTCAATTTTTGGTACACTTTATTTGTTTTTATGTAGTTTTGGATAAGATGGGGAAGTTTGCATTAACAATTTCTCAAATATCATCCTTTACTGATGTTCTGTATCAGGAAAAGTTTGAAAATCAATAGTTTTATGCCCCCATATTGAAAGACCAGAGGCATATTATTTTACTTTGTGTCTGTCTTTCGGTCCATCTTTCTGTCTGTCCAGCTGTCTCATTCCAAATACTTAATATGAAAACTTATCATTAGCATTTTCGTGGGCATTAGTGTTTCACAAACACATCTTGTTTCCTTTTCTCTCTATGCTTTCAGTGCTATCTATTTCATTTGGAAGTAATTAATGATCTTTTGTCATCTTCAACTCCTGTCAATTTTTGGAAACGGTGGAGACAAGGACTTTTGTTCTCAGAATCTTTTATCTTTAGACTTCAAATTCTCTAAGATCGTTCTAATGAGATTGAACACTTTGAACAGAATTTTGTATGTATCCCATTAGAAAACACAGATCAAAAGGAAGACAATGTTGTAAGTCGGCATATTCTTTATTCTCAGTGTTTTTTCTAAAGCTTTCACAGATAGGGATGTTGATGTTGTTTAGGATTGGGTGGACTGTTTCCCTAAAAAGACATGTTTTACATGTCTCTAATAGACCAGGTTTGAATAAATATTGAGTTAAAAGAAGAAAATGCTGAAAACTATCATTTTCTCCTTTTACCTCAATATTTTCTGTGCTATATTGCATAAAAGACCTCTCATAATCAACATCCTTTTCATCGAAAGCAGTCTTTAAATTTGAACAGTCTGAAATTTTATCATTTTGGAAAGAGTTTTTAAATGCCATATCCCCTTCTAATCCAAAGCTGTTTTATGTATGTTTGTGTTTTTGAGAAATTTAATTTTTCGTAAATATACTGGAATACTAAATGTATTTATGGTTTAGGCCTATTTCAATTTTTAGCTCCACTGGCCTTTCAGGCCAGCGGGCTATTGTCATGGCGGTGTGTCCGTCGTGCGTCCGTCCGTGCGTCCGTGTGTCCGTAAACTTCTTCTTTAAAAATCTTCTTCTCAAAAACTACTGGATGGATTTCAACCAAACTTCACAGGAATGATCCTTGAGTGACCCTCTCTCAGATTCCTTCAAAGAATATGGATTGAATCAGTATACCCTGAGTTATCTGCCCTTGAATGTCAAAAATAGCAGGTTTTGACTAGTTTTCTTCTAAAATCTACAAATATTGAACAATCAAGACAAAACTTTGACAGAATCATGCTGACTACAAGATCTTGCCTTGGTAAGATTTTCAGCTTGATCTGAATTTTACATCATGAGTTATGTGCCCTTGAAATTGACAAAATTGCCATTTTCAGCTGTATTTTGACTTTGTTTTCACTCTAGCAACTACAAATATTGACTAAACAAGACAACACTTTCACAGAATAATACTGACTATAAGATCTTGCCCTGGTAAAATTTTCAGCTTGATCTGAATTTTACATCATGAGTTATGTGCCCTTGAAATTGCAAAAAATTGCCATTTTCGGCTCTATTTTGCTGGTTTTGACTTTATTTTTACTATAAAATCTATAAATATTAACCAATCAAGACAAAACTTGGACAGAATATATATAAGCATTATATGCTACCTGGGTGTAATTTTCAGCTTGATCGGAATCTTACATCATGAGTTATGTACCCTTGAATTTGACAAAATTGCCATTTTCGACTTTGTTTTCACTCTAACAACCACAAATGTTAACCAATCAAGTTGATACTTGGAAAGAATCTTGTTGACAACAAGGTCTTGCTTATGTGTAATTTTCAACATTATCACACTGTTACAATATGTGTTATGTGCCCTTGAAATTGACAAAATTTCAGTTTTTCGACACTTTTTCCACTCTTGAAGCCACAAATATTGACTAATATAGACAAAATTTGAATAGAATGATAGTGACCATAACATCTTGCATTTGTTTAATTTTCGATTTGATTTTAAATATACATACTGAATTATTTGTCTTTGAATTTGGCAAAATCACAGTTTTCAATTTTATTATCGCTCTAACATCCCTAAAATATTAGTCAATCATTTACTTTCTTTTTGCATTGACCACATGATTGCTGCTTTTGACTTTGTTTTTGCTGTAAGAACCATAAGTTTTCAAAAATCTAGTCAAAACTTGGATTTGATATTAAAAGAAATTCAGGACTGTGGAGCGACTCAAGACCTTCAGGTCTTTCTAGTTCAAATATTTTAGATTCTTTTTTTACTCTTTACTATCATTAAGCTTTTGGAAACAATGTGAAAAAGAGAAGCTATTTCTTGTGGCTTTTCATTTTGTTTTCAAAATATCTCTTTGCATTGTTTCATAAACCTATTCCCACAAACTAATGCCCTCAAGAAAAATGTCTGGGAAAACATTGTGGAAAATGAAGAAATTGCTTGGAACAAGCAATTTCTTTATTCCCCACAATGTTTTTACCAAGAAAGCCAAAAAATCATAAAGTTTCATGTATGTGTAGTTGTCATCTGCAGCATCTTTGAAATTGGACCACACCATGTAAATAATATTTTTGTCTGGTAATTAGTTAATGTATTGTTGCTTTTCAACCAAAACCTCATAACTGCAGCTTAATGCAAGCTGCAGATACAAGATTTTTGTTGAAAAGTGACGATATTTGCGTATACCTTCTTATTGCAAGATCGGCACATATACATATTTGATTTCAAAAATTGGCCCTGATACTAATTGAGACCAGCAAGGATCTAGTTTAGGTTGTGCCTTAGTACAGGCTCATCAGGACCTATAATGTTCTCTACAGTTACTACAGGTCATGAAGAGGCTATCAGAAAATGACATTATTCTTGATCAGACATTGTGAATACGTAGGCTGATCTTGATCATGTTGGTAATGTGGTTTACGCATAAATTTCTGTTTCAAGTCATTGCCATAAAATGACTTTTTTTGATGTCCTGTAGGACAAAGGCTTTTGAAATCTTTGTGGAAAATGAAGAAATTGCTTGTGCCACAATGTTTTCTACCGAAAAAGACCATAAAGTGTGAAATTTCATTCACATGAAATTATTGACTGCAACATCTTTTGACAAGTCAAAAGCTTTTGATTTTGATGCTGTCGTCTGGTAATGGGTTTAATTTGGTTGAATTATGCTCTTGATCTTTTTTTCTAGAGTAAAAGTTCTGTACTGTTTCAAGATAATTGAAGAACTATTTTACATATAGTAGAATAATGCCTTTGAAAATATTTTATACCTTTTCAATTTTGTGTAGTGCTAAATTGTGAACTCTTTATCCAACTATGTTTAATTTTTTGTAGATCTACTTTTGTACCAGCACACATTGTCTTCTTTAATCCTTTCCCAAATGAGAACCAAAAGATGGTGCAATGGACTAAAGCTATGTTGTTAAAGCAGATAAATTGCATGTCATAGCTAAGAAAATATTGAGAGGAAAGGAAGAAATGCTGAGACAAAGCATTTACCTCTTTCCTAACAATGTTTTCTAAAGCATTTTTCTTGATTATGTCAGAACTAGGGCTTGCTTTGGGAAAGGATAAAAGCACTATTTTTGTAATCTAGATGTATCAGCAATTCGCATAATACATGTATAAGCATACTTCTTTTAGTTGAAAAAAAAACCTGTTCGACTACCTTCAAAATAAGATGTTTTAAGATGAAGCCAACCATATACCACATATTGCTTATTATAAGTTGTTCTTCATCTTTTTGTCTATATCTCCTTTCAAGTCTGATTGGTCTTTAACCCTTTCCCAAACAACAAAATTTTAGGGTAATTCACTTCAAAAACTGTCACAAATGACAAAATTGATGTTATTAATGATAGGATTTTTGTAAAATATAATACAGAAAATATTGAGACAAAAGGAGAAACTGCTGGTTAACAGCAGTTTCTTCTTTTGTTTCAATATTTTCCCAACCTTTTCTATTAGGGACGTCAAAACCAGGTCTTGTTTGGGAAAGGGTTTATTATGTCACTTAGTAAAAGATAAACATTACCTATTTAGAAAAAGTGCGTTGAGATCTGGAATAAAGATTTAATCCATCCATTTCCAAACAAGACCTGGTTTTGACGTCCCTAACAGAAAAGGCTTGGGAAAACATTGAAACAATAGAAGAAACTGCTGATAACCAGCAGTTTCTCCTTTTGTCTCAATATTTTCTATGCCATATTTTGCACAAATTTAACTTTAAAAACTTCCATTTTGTCATTTATGGCAGTTTTTGAAGAGGACCACCCCAAAATGTTGCTGTTTGGGAAAGGGTTAATCCATTTCCAAACAGTGATGCTTTTTGACCCCTCTCAAGAAAAATGATTGAGAAAATATTGTGGAAAATGAGAAAATATTGTGGAAAATGAAGAAATTGGTCATGACAAGCAATTTCTTCATTTCCCACAATGTTTTCTATAGCAATAGACAAAAAATTGTAAAAATTTCCTCTGCTTTAAATGATCATCTGCAACATATTTGAAATTCAACAAATCTAAAGAATTTGTGTCTGGTAATGGTTTAAGACCACAGCTCTTTTTCCAGTTTAAGGTTCATATTTATATCTCCAAATGTGACCTTTACATGCTGATTTTATTCACACTGGTAGAATAGAGTGAGATCAGACTGCATGTATGTGCAGGCTGATCTTGCTCTATTCTGTCTGCCAAAGCGGCCAGAATATTCCAGGTTGAGCATGACATGAGTTGACCCATTACCAGGCGTCAAAATTTTGGACTATTGCAAATTGAAAGGTGTTGCAGACGGCAACTATAAGTTGATGAAGTTTTAAAAATCTTTCAATTTTGGGTCTTAAAGCATTGTGGAAAAAGAAGAAATTGCTTGTTACAAGCAATTTCTTCATTTCCCACAATGTTTTCACAAACCTTTTGTTTCTTGTGAAGGAGTCAAAAGGAGTCACTGTGCAGAAATGTTAAAGGGACATTTCATTCCAATTTCATTTTTTTAAAGTATGTCTTGATGCCAAGATTGGTTATTCTAATGAGTATAAATACTATTGGTTTTTTGAAGTTGTTGCCAATAAGCGAGAAACACACATTTAAAGTTGAGACATAATCGATAAATTGCATATAAATCCGAACTGTTGTCCACAACAGTTTGTTCAATTTCAACACAAAAAGATAAATTTCTCGTAAACGGCGCAATATTTTGGCTCGAAATTTTCAGAATTTCCATAAGGAAATATGCTCTTTCAGATAAAAATAAAAGTAAAATTTATGACAAAAAATTCTGAAATGTCACTTTAAGACAGGGTTTAAATTTTGTCATTCAGAATAAAAATAACAAACACACAGTGATATAAGTTACTGTACTTTTGTTTAAGTATCGTAGTGTATTTTTATATCGCTTTTTTGTACGTGTATCAAAAGGAAAAAGGCTCATAATTATGTTCATAACATTACTATCATTATTGTCATGCAAGTATTCATGAAGTACTGAATTAAATTTGCTAGTTATATTCATTTCAACTACAATTTTGCTCTTTCTTTTCGTACCTACAATCTCTCTATATATTTTCTCGAACAAGATGTGGTTTTGACATCCCTAAAAGAAAAGGTTTGTTAAACCTTTTAGTGGCAAAAGAGGAAAATGATGATAATCAGAATTTTGTCGTTTTTGTCAGCATCCAATTGTATTCATGACAACAGCTCTTCTGAGCCTCTCGGTCTGAGCGAGCTAAAAAGCTGTGATTCAATTTCTAAATGTTCTACTATCAAATAAAAGCCCATTTTCTTACAATGACTCTCTTGACCCCTACAAAATAATGGTTATGGCAAACATTGGGGAAAATGAATAGCTTGTGACAAGCAATTTCTTCATTTTCCACAATGTTTTCGCTCCTATAAGACCAAATCATGTAGAATTTAATTTACTTGAAATTGTTGTCCGCAACAGGTTTGAATTTTGACAATTGTTAAATTATGCTGTTTGGTAATGGGCTAAATAGTTTTGGGTTCATTATATTATCAACTAGAGCATGATGCTGGTAAAAGGTCAGCGTAATATACTTAGGCTCATTTTTGATGACCCTTGACAGTAATGTATAGTCCCAAATTGAGAACAGTTCAGGAAATCATTGAGGCTAAAAATACAATGCTAAATATAAATAGTTAAATTAAACACAGGTCTCTTTCTATTAACATTTGATTTATTGTCTGAAACAGCTTTCGTGAATGGTCTAAATTTTGCTGTTTTGGGAAACGATTAAAGAGGGAAAAAATTGCTTGAAAGTACAAAAAAAAGGGGAAAAAATGTACGTATTCTATTACCTACAAAACATTTCAATTTCAACTAGTCAGAATACATTCCATTTTAGCATGGGTTAAAATGAGTCAATAAGAATCTGAATGGAAGATGCATATTTGATATCTACTTTGATGAAGAAATGTCACTTTATTTTTCCTTCCTATTTTAAGTGTTCTGCTATCTGCATGGTACATTTATGCACCCATTTCCTTTCTAATTGTAAATAACCTTGAAATGTGATGCTTGCCAGCGTCATTTCACAGCAAAATCTTGTTCAGGTTTTTGTTGAAAAGCATCTATTAGATGCCTTTGCCATGTCTCTGTTCACATTTTTAAAACATTTTTACTTGTAAAGTTGTTATCTCATTACCAGACGGCAAAATTTTAGATTTGTCCAAATTCAAAGTTACTACAGACAACAATATCAAGAGCATGGAATTTTGAATTTTTCTTAGGTTTTGTTTAGAACTAGAAATTGTGGAAAATGGAGAAAGTGCTTGTCCAAGTCTTCCCCTTCTAGGGCGCCAATGTGTGGGTAAGAAGTCTTAAAAATCTGGCCCCAATAAACGCGCGTCTGTTGTAAGCTTTATTAAGGTAAAGTGACTTTTCGGGCCCGATTGTAGGTACATTTCAGCCAAGTTTGTTCAAAATTGGCCCAATGGTTGATTTTTAGCTCACCTGAGCACGAAGTGCTCGAGGTGAGGTATTGTGATCTATCAATGTCCGGCGTCTGTCTGTCCGTCTGTCCGTCACAGCATCAACAATTTCTTTAAACGACATCTCCTCCTAAACTACTGGGTCAAAATCAACTAAACTTGGCAGAAATGTTCCTTAGGTGGTCCCTTATAAAAACTGCTAAAAGAATTGGAATCCATGAAAAACTCTGGTTGCCGTGGCATCGGAAAATGGGAAATTTCACAAAAGCTCAACAATTTCTTTAAATGACATCTCCTTCTAAACTACAGGGTCAAAATCAACCAAACTTGGCAGAAATGTTCCTTGGGTTGTCACTTATTAAAATTGCTAAAAGAATTGAAATCCATGAAAAACTCTGGTTGCTGTGGCATCGGAAAATGGTAAATTTCACAAAAGCTCAACAATTTCTTTAAAAAACATCTCCTCCTTAAACCTTTGGGTTAAAATCAACCAAACTTGGCAGAAATGTTCCTTGGGTGGTCCCTTTTAGAAATTGCTAAAAGAATTGAAATCCATAAAAAACGCTGGTTGCCGTGGCATCGGAAAATGGGAAATTTTACAAAAGCTCAAAAATTTCTTTAAAATCAACCAAACTTGGCAGAATTGTTCCTTGGGTGGTTACTTAAAAAAATTGCTAAAAGAATTGAAATCCATGAAAAACTCTGGTTGCCGTGGCATCGGAAAATGGAAAATTTCCCAAAAACTTCTTTAAACTACATCTCCTAAACTTCTGGGTTAAAATCAACCAAACTTGGCAGAAATATTCTTTGGGTGGTCCTGTATGAAAATTGCTAAAAGAATTGAAATCCATGAAAAACTCTGGTTGCTGTGGCATCAGAAAATGGGAAATGTCATAAAGCTCATCAATTACTGTAAACAACATCTCCTCCTAAACTACATGGCCAAGTTCTTCTCTGGGACCACAAAGCGTAACATATGCAAAGTTATTTGGCATTATTAAAACATTACTCAGGTGAGCGATTTAGGGCCCTCAGGGTCCTCTTGTTAAAGAATTATTTTGTGATTTCTCTAAGTCTGATATGCCCCGCCCTGCCACATTTGGAGAAAACAATTCAACAATTGAACAATTTAAGTACAGGGACACCCAAAGAACATTCCTGCAAAGTTTGGTCAAAATCGGCCCTCTGGTTTGAGAGAAGGTTTTTTTTAAAAAAAGTTAACAGACGCACGCACGACGGACACAGCGCCATGACAATAGCACGTTTGGCCAGTGGAGCTAAAAACATACTCAAAAACAGATTGACTGACACAAGACGAACGAAAAGTGACCACTATAACTCACATTGATGACCTGCTGCTGAGGAGAGATAATTAAAAACGATTCATGAAGGTGAAAAAAAACAACACACTTTAATAAAATCTTTTTTTGTAATATGTTTACTCATAAATACAAAACACAAGTCACAGATAAATAAATAAAGCACCAGACAAAAACATTTAAAATAAATAAAACTTAGATCACAATGCACAATGCATTTGTCAATTATTTTTGTTGCTGTTATGAATGAGAGATAAATGTAAACTTTTTGTAAAGTCAAAAAGCTGTGATACTTACAGACAAATACAAGAATTTTTTGATGCCCTTCAAGATAAATGCTGAAGAAAACATTGTGGAAATTGCAGAAATTGCTTGTAACAAGAAATTTCTTAATTTTCTACTTATGTTTTCTAACTCCAAAAAGAAAGATTTTTCAAGTTTCATTAACTAGAAATTGTCATCTGTAACACCTTTCAATTGGAAGTCCAATATTTTGCTGTCTGCTAATGTTAAACCTTTTTCAAACAACAAATGGGTGAAACTTACTCAGATATAAGAATTATAGCCTTTGTCATTTTGAATCTACAGTACCATTAATCTTAGACAAGTCACTCAAAGTGTTAGTGTAGTCTAGAAAAAAATGTCAACTGACTTTACCTATCACCCAATCAGAGCGTATGGGGGAGTAATGGTTTCAAAGCAAGGGATTGACTTTCTCTCACAAATTAAAATTTGAACCGGTCCAAATTCAAAGGTCTGTTGCTGACGACAAACTAAATACAACTGTCAGAATAAAACAGGGAACAATTTTATCCAGATAATCCAGTTAACCCATTACTGTGCAGTGACGCCTTTTGACTCCCTCACAAGAAAAGGCTTGGGAAAACATTGTTGAAAATGAAGAAATTGCTTGTGACAAGCAATTTCTTCATTTTCCACAATGTTTTCTACCCCAAAAGTCATAAAGTTTCAAAATTTCTTTGCATTGAAAATGTTGTCTGCAACTTCTTTCGATTTGGACAACCCTAATATTTTGTGGTTTGGGAAAGGGTTAATCCTGACGTAATTTCGGACAAACAATAGTATTTCTGTAAATGTTGTTATAAAATCTCGTAACTACGACTTGAATCAAGCCGTAGTTACAAAATTTTAAAACAACACCAAGGGTTTATCAAAACATAACGGAAAAACCAAGTCTATTTTTAGCACACAATTCATTGTCATTCTTGAAGGGATTGAAAAAATGAGGTAAAAGAAGAAAATGTTAATGCAAATTTTTTGCCTTGATGTTTTCCAAAGCTTTCTCAGCGTTAGGGATGTCAGGAATTGATCTTGTTTGAGATTTTGAGATAGTAATAAAGTACTTTACTATTTTAACGCATTACCACACAGTGACTCTTTTTTACCCCCCCCCCCCCCCCCCCCCCCCGATAAAGACTTTCTAAAACATCATGCAAAATGAAAAAATTGCTTGTGACAAGCAAACTTCTTCATTTCCCACAATGTTTTCTATGTAAAAAGACCAAAAATGTGAAATTTCATTCACTTGAAATTGTCGTTTGGTAATGGGTTAACCCATTCCCTAATATTGACACTTCTTCAGGCCTGTCAGTAGAAAAATTGAAAAAAACATTGTGGAAATGAAGAAACTGCTGGTCACAAGCAATTCCTTCATTTCCCACAATGTTTTCTACCCAGAGAGACCACAAAATGTACAATTTCTTTCACCTGAAATTGTCATTTGCAACATCTTTGAATTTGGATCATTCTTAAATGTTTCAATCTGGTAATAATTTAAGGACCAGACAAAATTCTTTTAGCCAATCTTGGTGAAATGTCCTCTTTCACTCGATTCACAAGCCGCTGATATCTTGGTCCATCTGACCTTGACCCTGATGACCTTGACCTGGTACCGCGACACGATTTTAGATAAACTTGCTTTCTACCTGAATTATCTAACTCATTCTTCATTACATTAGCAGAAAACATCTCATTAAGTTTTCTAAGATATTTCTCGTTTTCTGATAAGTAAGTACTCTCTTCTTCAACAGGCTTTATTATCACATTTTCTTCTTTGTTTTTCTTTTTTGATTCATTATTCTTATGTTTGTGTTTCTTTCCCGGTTTAGTAGCTTTCCGGACTTCTTTGATAACTTTAATATCTTCGTCAGATTTAGCACTGATAGCAGTAGGAGATTCACATACAGCATCTGGTGGACCTTCCCGATCATAGCCTAGATGGGGCGACAGTCTATCTGAACAAGCAGAATCCAGTCTATTTCCATTAGTCATCTCATCCTCTTTCAATATCATGGACAATATTTCACTCTCTCCTTTTTCAATATTTTTGTTTACATTGTCATCTTTCTCTATAATATTTTGACTAGATTCTATGCCAGCTTCATTTTCATGAGTATTTTTAGCAGCTAGGTGACCCAGACGTTCTCTCTCCTGTTCCCTCATAACATCCTCCCAATATTTAGCTTCAGATATACTCTCCAGAAGTGAGATCTTGCCTATACTTCCCACAGACACAGTTTTAGGTTTACTATGATCCATATAAGGCATGGGGACCACCTCTTCCAGTGATTTATGATTACCATAAGCTGACACAGATCTCATCTCCTCCACTACATGTGGTATTTCAGGTCTTCTCCCATAATCAGACTTGACTCTTGGCTGACGAACTGACTCATTACTAGGGTCTGTAAGCTTCATTAGTTTCACTTTATCACTTAATGATGTCTCGACAGTCTCTGCTGATGTACTTAGATCTCCCTTAGATATGTCTGTATGTATGGATAAGTCTGCATTGCTTTCACCCATATACATGTTAGATGCTTCTACTCCAGCAATTTCTATATTTTCTTTCTCATTGTTTACTGTTACCACATCAGCAGTGTTGTTTCCATCAACAATGTTCTGCATGAGAGAATCTTCATGTTGGGAATCTAAATCATCTTCATTCTCCAGACTAATATAACCTGATGTAAATGACGATTTCCTTGAGAATTTTGAACTTCGACCTCGTTTCATTTCGTATTCATCGGCTGTCATAACCGCGGGAGCTGTAACTGGTCTTCTGTCGACCTCACCAAGTTTAGTGTATCTATAAACAAAGTCTCCATGAATTTTCTTGATGGCCGTGTCGGACATTTTGACCATTTTACGCATCAGTTGACCTTTCTGTGAGTTTTGGAAGTAAGGTGAGACCAGGATGTAGTGAGGTCCTTTCTTGGATCGAACTCCATACCATCCTCGAAATCTGAAAAAAATGCCATGGTACCATAATTATTTAAAAAACTTGTTAAAGTTGTTATTTTCTATAACCCTATCAATCATACTATTATCTCTAAATGGAAAGAAGCGGTTCTTAATTCATCCTTAACAAAAAGGCAAATTCTCAGAGTGGTCCAATTCATGACAAAATGGATGTTGACTAAGATTGGATTTGTTTATTACAATATAGTCCACAAGATATTGAGGCAAAAGGAGAAAATGCTGATTCTCAGCATTTTCTTCTTTTGCCTTAATGTCTTATTACGCCTTTTCTGTTAGGGACATGAAAAGCAGGTCTTATTTTGGAAAGGATTAAACATAGACAAAGCATATTTTACAAAAACAATATTAGCAAGAAAGCTTTAAAAAAAATTTCACAGAAGTGAAAAACCTACAAAAAAAGACAAATATATTACATTTTTTTAACAAGAGTGCCATGGTCACAATACACGCCGCCCCAGAGACTAAATTTTAAGGGGGCATAACTCGGGCAAAAATCAATGAACCATAAAATCCTTCCTTCATGCACATCTGCCAATTGAGGTGATAACATTGGACAGACGGAGATGACGCCAATATACGACCGCCTACCGCGGCATATAAAAATATCTCATTACTATGGCTGGCTTCAAAAAAATTTTAAAAATTCACAAAACTTCAATGTGCCAGATAAAAAAAGGTAACCTTTAAGGTTAATAAATGAAATAAGTCAATACGATTAAATTTTAGCAATCCTAATGATAATGTGTGCATTGGTTTTTAACTTAAAATTAAACAATAATTTTAAAAGTAGCATATTTCAAATTTTGTATATTAACCATTTCACGAATAATGTCCCCTTTTGACATACTTTACAGTAAGGCTTTGAAAAACATTGTGGCAAAAGATGAAACTGCTGACAACCAGCATTTTCTGCTTTTGCCTGTACATGTATATTGTCTATGTTAAAATGTACACATATCCAATTTTTAGAAACACACATTTTTGTTGCAGTAGCTTTCAAATTAAAACAGTCTAATTTTTAGCTCCACTGGCCTTTCAGGCCAGCGGGCTATTGTCATGGCGGTGTGTCCGTCGTGCGTCCGTCCGTCCGTCCGTGCGTGCGTGCGTGCGTCCGTAAACTTTTTCTTTAAAAATCTTCTTCTCAAAAACTACTGGATGGATTTCAACCAAACTTCACAGGAATGATCCTTGGGTGACCTTCTCTCAGATTCCTTCAAAGAATATGGATTGAACCAGAATAACCTGAGTTATCTGCCCTTGAATGTCAAAAATAACAGTTTTTGACTTTAGTTTTCTTCTAAAATCTACAAATATTGAACAATCAAGACAAAACTTTGACAGAATGATGCTGACTATAAGATCTTGCTTTGGTTAAGTTTTCAGCTTGATATGAATTTTACATCATGAGTTATGTGCCCTTGAAATTGACAAAATTGCCATTTTTGGCTCTATTTTGACTTTGTTTTCACTCTAGCAACTAACAAATATTGACTAAACAAGACAAAACTCTCACAGAATGATGCTGACTATAAGATCTTACCTTGGTAAAATTTTCAGCTTGATCTGAATTTTAAAGCATGAGTTATATGCCCTTGAAATTGCCAAAAATTGCCATTTTCGGCTCCATTTTGCTGGTTTTGACTTTAATTTTACTCTAAAATCTACAAATATTGACCAATCAAGACAGAACTTGACCAGAATATATATAAGCATTATATGCTGCCTAGGTTTAATTTTCAGCTTGATCAAAATCTTACATCATGAGTTACGTGCCCTTGAATTTGACAAAATTGCCATTTTCGACTTTGTTTTCACTCTAACAACCACAAATGTTAACCAATCAAGATGATACTTGGAAATTTTGTTGACAACAAGATCTTGCTTCTGTGTAATTTTCAACATGATCACACTGTTAAAATCTGAGTTATGTGCCCTTGAATTTGACAAAATTTCAGTTTTCGACACTTTTTCCACTCTTGAAGCCCACAAATATTGACTAATATAGACAAAATTTGAACAGAATGATAGTGACCATAAGATCTTGCATGTGTTTAATTTTTGATTTGATTTTAAATATACATACTGAATTATGTGTCCTTGAATTTGGCAAAATCACAGTTTTCAATTATTTTATAATCGCTCTAACATCCCTAAAATATTAGTCAATCATTTACTTTCTTTTTGCATTGACCACATGATTGCTACTTTTGACTTTGTATTTGCTGTAAGAACCACAAGTATTCAAAATTCTAGTCAAAACTTGGATTTAATATTAAAAGAAATTCAGGCCTGTGGAGCGACTCAAGACCTTCAGGTCTTTCTAGTTGTTACTTGGGAAAGGCTTAAGTCCAGAATGTTTGTCAATTCATGTAATAGATCTGTTAGTCTTCTAAATGGACAATATCTTAGTAATCTAACAGATGATCAGTAGACTAAGAAAGTGGATCGTTCAAAGAAAGGCCTAGTAATAACTAAAGGAACTATAAATTCTAATTCAACCAATTTGCATATAGAAAGGGGGTTAAAGTGACCTTTTTAAGATGAGACTGTTACCATAAAGTGACACCTTTTGACACCCCAAAAGATAAAGGCTTTGGAAAAATATTGTAGAAATTGAAGAAATTGTTTGATTAAGCAATTTCTTCATTTCCCACAATGTTCTCTACCCTTAACGTTATCAAATTTAAAAATTTCATCAAATTGAAAATGTCGTCTGCAACCTCTTTCAAATTGGACTGCCCCAAAATGTTGTCGTCTGGTTATGGGTTAAATCTCATATGCTACATTGGAAATAAAGAAAAGAAAATCCATCTATTGCTGATTGTTAATTTGCCATCTAAAATTGATTGTTAGTATACTTTAAAAAGCAAAGTGAACAAATAGCCCTGTAAAAGAAAGATAACACTGAATAGGGTTGTTTAGATTTCAAAATAAAAAATTCTGTCAAGTTTCAAATCTGTCTCTTTGGTCTTTCGCACATAATTGCTAAAAGTTAACATCTTTATTGTCACTTTTAAGTGCCATCCTGAATTTGTGATAACAGCAATTTTCTGCTAGGAAATACGCTTATTATACATGTATGTAATTTAAATAATATGATAACTTATTTGATTTTTCCTTTAAAGAAATAATATAAAATTGTATTCGTACTTGTATGATTTGTGTTCTATAGTACAGACAATTTTAATTCACATAAATGTCAAATGCTGCTTTGTCTACATTTCATTGAATCTCAATGGACTTTAATTAGGAATATAGAGACTAATTAACATACTTATGTTAATATGCATTTATGCAAATTATTACTACCAGCAGAATTGCAAATAAATACAGAATCTGAACAACGCTAACAGCAAAGATCAAAAGTAAAGCTCTGAAATCTACATAAAGACAAAAACATTGTTTCCCTACACCATAAAATCTCCATTCATACAATATACTTACGCAGTTTGTAGTTTTGACATACTTTGTCTGTTTTAACACATCATAAAAATCATTTTAACATTTTTCTCCAAGATAAGAATATCCCATCAGTCTTTTAAGTAATATTTCAAACACTCTGACTGTTTTCAAATGTAAGTTCAGTTAACATTTGATTTTTAGACAAACAATTAAACATACTTATAACAACCAGACATAGAGATGCTATGAATTAGCTGCCATAAATTCAACTTTGAATGGCAGCAGAATGTGTTGCCATAAATTCATCTCTGAAGGGTAGCAAAATTAATGTTAAAAATCCGTCTTTGAATGCCAGCAGAATTTGTTGTTATAAGTTCATCTCTGAATGGCTACATAGTTTGTTGTTTTAAGTTCATCTTTGGATGGCAGCAGAATTCGTTGTCATAAGTTCATCCTTGAAAGGCAGCAGAATTTGTTGTCATAAATCTATCTAAGAAAGTTGCAGCAGAATTAATGTTGTCTAAGTTTATCGTTGAATGACAGCAGAATTTGTTGCCATAAATTCATCATTGAACGGCAGCAAGTCTTGATTTTAAAAAATTACTCAATAAGTTTCCAAATAGGTCAAAAAATAATTGTTTTCTGTCTTAAGAAAATGATTCAAATACACTATACTATACCTTGCATCACATCTGAGAGCGTGACAAGGGGATATTTTTGGTATGGGCCGTGACATGTTGGATAGATCATATCTCTCTGGTGGCGGAGCTTTCACCTTCACCTTGGCTGGCACAAATGGTGCTGACTGACCTGGAATATATCATGACAAAATATTATTCAAACACATTATACCTTGCATCACATCTGAGAGCATGACAGGGAGATATTTTTGGTATTGGTCGTGACATGTTGGATAGATCATATCTCTCTGGTGGGGGGGCTTTCACCTTCACTTTGGCTGGCACAAATGGTGCTGACTGACCTGGAATGTATTATCAGAGCTACAGATAAGAGAGAGTAATGGCTAAATACAGGTACAGTCGACACTCGTTATCTCAACATTGGATGAGTCGAATTCCCGCTTAAGTGAAAAACTGGTCCCCTCCTAACCAATGGATATCAAAAACATGAAACAAAATTATTTTGAAATAAATGTAGCCATTGAAAAATAGTAGGAAAAGGAAAGAAATTGCTCATGTCGAGCAATGTCTTTCCTTTTCCTACTATATTTCAATTACGACCGTACTTGATGAGCATCAAAGGCGGTTAAACATTATTTCAATACAAAGAAAAAATCGGATGTGTCGAACTGCGGATATGTTGATGTATTTTGACGGCCCCTCTGACTTTGACACAACGAGTGTCGACTGTATCTGTCAATGTTCCTCAAACTACATATTGTGGAAACCCCTGCGAAAAGTTCACTTAAGTTCAAGAACTGTTCTAGAACATTCTAGAATGTTAAATGGCACTTCTAGAACTGTTCTAGAAGTGCCATTAAACATTCTAGAATGTTCTAGAACTAATTCTAGAACAGTTCTGGAACTAGAAATGGTTTTCGCAGGGGTACTCATTGGAATGGTCTCATCGAGACAGTTGGAATGACTACCAACAACATAGTGTATGGATTTGAAATTACAAATTTATCAATAGTTAATTACCCCGTTTTCATAAGTAAAAAATTGGGAAAACATTGATGATCAGCATTTTCTGCTTTTGCCTCAATAATTTCGGTGCATTATGAATCCAATATCTCAGTATCAAAATCCATTTTGTGTCCCACAGCATTTTTAGATGTTCTACCCAAACTGACCACAAATTATAAGCTTTCATTTGCCTGAAATTGTCGTCTGCAACCTTTTTGATTTCAGACAAATCTAGAATTTGGTAATCTGGCAATGGGTTGAAACATAAAATAACTGCTATTATTGTATAAAATGTGTGTTTTCATTCTGTTATTAGCATCGAATAACGGGAAGAAATCGGTTCGATATCGTGAAAACCGGTCTATATTCAGTGCGATATCGGACCCGCCTTTGCACTCAAATATCCTCGATTTGACCCTTCAAAATAAACAATTGTCTCTTTTCTCGCAAAATTTTCAACGTCTTACGTTAGATAAGCGACGTTCGCCTTTTGGTGCCAAATTATGGCGTAACGTCTATTTGCCGACGTTGCGCATAACAAAAAATTCTTGGAAGATTTATCAGAACAAAACAACAATGGCGGACATTTTCTTATCTCACCTCGGTTTATTTTTCGGACATATCAAGGGGTTTGGGGTAAGTAATCATAGGAATTTTATGCTTTTTATGCAATAATAGCGTCAATTCACGTATTTTTTGGTCATTAACATTCGCAAAGGCCCGCAAAGTACGAAAACGACCCTCGTGCTTCGCACTCGGGCGTTAACATATTTCTTGGGCCTCTGCGAATGTTAACGACCTCAAAAATGTGAATTAACCCTATAAAATGTTACCTTTTGACCTTTGTTTTAAGTAAGCCTCCTTGAATCCAGGTATATAATGTTCCATCTCTGTCTCCATGGCTATTTCATGTCTTCCTTCCTAAAATGTACAGTCAATTCATCATAGAGGCCGCGGCCTTAGCGCAATTGATAGTGCATCTGACCCTCATTCGAGAGGTCCCGGGTTCGATACCCGGCCACGGCTAATACCCTTTCTGACAAAATTGTCACCCACCAATGGGTTTGAAATCGTTAACCTAAGTGGGTGAGCAGCTGGAGGCTCGGTAAGGGTGTTGTGGTAGTACTGGTTTGAGAAACAACAGGAATCCATGGGTAGGTGCTCTAGCCGCCGCGATATGACCGTGGTAGTTGAAAACGGCGTAAAACCCCAATAAACTCAAACTCAATTCATCATATAATTCTTGAAGTAAAGAAGTATCAAGTAAGATAGGCATGCTTATCTTAATCTCAGCTACCCTTTTAAGCCAATGGAAAAATCTTTGATCTGGAAACAGGCAATGGACTCCTTTCATTTATGTTTTAGTCCGTACCCACAGAATACTTCCGGTAATCCGAGTCTTCTCGGATGAAAATTCGCTCGATGATATTCGGATGTCACTATTTACAACAGAACGCTGTCCCATTCAAAAACAGAAGGAAATTCCGACACAACGACATAACTTGTGTCAGAATTTTCTTTTTTTTTTTAATGGGACAGCGCCCTGATGTAAATAGCGACATCCAAATAGCAAAGAGCGAATTTTCATCAGAGAAGACTCGAATTAACTTCCGGAGGCAAACAATGGGTTTATGGGAAACTAACATTGAATACATGTGTATTGTTACTAAAAATAGTAACAAATTGACATTATCAAAACGAGGCTCCCAAAAATGCGGAGAAAACAATGACGACACACATGCATTCAATATACAGCGATAAAGAGCACATGCATTCAACATTAAAACGCTTTGGGTTCGAGAGTATTGTTACCAAAACGCTTTGGGATTGAGAGTATGTTACTAAAAATAACAAATACTAAACGTTTGAGCAGCGTTTTAAGACTCCAAGGACGACTTTCGGAGGATGTTGTGTGTGTGTGTGTGTGTGGGGGGGGGGGGGTGTCTTAGATGAAATAACCTTATTGTCAAAATTTAACCACAGCCTATAAAGAACTGTATGTCCTTTAAAGTATTAAATTATTTGAATAAAACATACTATTTTTAAAATTCACCAAAAATGCTGTATCACAATAATTTTTGTACATCCAAACCAAACCACAAAAAAGCTTAACAACATTGTGTTTCAAAAATTACAATATCCTATAACGAATAGTTTAATATCAACACTGGATTTGGAGCGTACCTTTAATACTAGTTCTGTTTAATCACAAAGATTTTGAATATTTTCACTACAAATCACATTTATAACTCAATTAACCCTTTCCCAAACAAGACCTGGTTTTGACGTCCCTAATAGAAAAGGCTTGGGAAAACATTGAAACAAAAGAAGAAACTGCTGATAACCAGCAGTTTCTCCTTTTGTCTCAATATTTTCTGAGCTATATTTTACACAAATCCTATCTTTAATAACATCCATTTTGTCATTTGTGGCAGTTTTGAAGTGCATCACCCTAAAATTTTGCCGTTTGGGAAAGGATTAAATCAAAAACCTATTACAAAATTAAGTACTAGATAATCAATATATTGAATAATCAGTTTTAGGTATACATATATCACATTAGTTTACAAAGTCCAAAATAATATATAGTGTATAAAGCATACATTGAATGAAAAATTGCTTTTTAACTCTTTCCAAATGGCGAACATTCAAAAACTTCAAATTTGAAAGCTAGTATAGAGAATAAAATGGTTTACCATAAACACAGAACTTTTGTACAATAATATATGTATATCATTGAAAACATTGAGGTAAAAAAGGACAATATTTGTTATCAGCATTTCCTTCTTTTAGTCCATGAGCCAGGACCCGAATTTTGGCCGATTGGTACCACTCGGAGGGAGTAATTCTTTTTGCCCATTTTGATTAGTCTGGTATCTATACTTTATGTTTCAGTATGATAGCAATCTCAGATTGGTAGCTTATGCCCCGAAAAACGCTTCTTTTTAAGGGTACCCTTTACACACAAAATTTTCATTGGTTTTCTGGTGAAACAACACATACATTTCTCGAACCCTTAAACTCATTCAAATACTAAATTCTTTCTTCATAACTGAGATACAGTACAGAGTAGCATATTGTAAGGTTTTGTGTAAGTCTGAAATGTCATCTTGAGGATGATTTTAGTGTACACAGAGAACTATCTATAGATGGTACGAATTACAAGGAAAAAATGAAAATTATTGTGTTTTTGGACACATAAAGTCCGCTTTCTGATGAAAATGGACTGTAATTAGTATTTTGATATCAGGTGATGCTAAATAGATATACATATAACAAAATAACATGGATAGCAATGCCGACTTAATTGCCACTCATTACACCACCAGAAAGTCAAAAAAGCATAAACGCTTATCATTTACATTTCATTCGTTTTCTTGATGTGAAACTAATTCGAACTACGAATAATTCAAATGAATAATGCTTACAAACAATTCTTTAATGATAATCATGTAGAAAACTAGGCCTGGTTTGAAAGTATACACAGAGAAGCTAGCTTCTCACAAGATAAAAAAAGAGGGTGACGGTTAAAGCCGGATATATTGTATTTGTTTTTCTGGTTCGAGAGGATGACACAGTCATTGTTCTAATGTTATTCTACTGTCGGACAGTCATTAGAATACATGTCCAGAAAAATGTACATCTATAAAGCATTGAAGAAAAACGTTTTCCATGTGCAGTTGATTCGTGAAGAAAGACGGGTTATCAATACTGTTATATAATGTATGATACTTCTTTCCTGAAATCTAATGCGGATATTCAAGTGAATAAGGCATCCTTTACAAATAAAGAGCCCCTCTATAGTGCACACCTTCGTCCGTTGCCTTTTGTTCGGATACATTTGCACAATGAATACAAAAAATATAGGCTATTGGCATGCTTTTAAAAACAATTAAGAGGACTTCTGGAGTTAACACTGACATGCAAATCGGTAGTGTTTCATAATATATGCACACATTCTTTCCTCGTATATATTGCCTTAATACAACCACTTGGATTGCAAATGGAAATTCATGCATTCCAGGAAAAATATTGTATATACAACATATTAAGAAACATGTGTAATTAACTACAATGCTATCGCTTTTCGTGTGTACGTATACAAATGTTACAAAGGAGGTATTTTCAGCAAAACTGTCATGAAACTAATCTATAATTAGAGACCTAGCAAGAATTAATTACATCTTAAGTGTATTAAAAGCGTTGTTGTGGAACAGAATTAACATTAACCCAGGACATCTGAATATGTATTGACATCGGCTATGATTTCTTAAGAAAGACGCTAAACTAACGGACGAAGATGCAGTTGTCCCGGGCTCACTTTAGTGCACTTTACTCTGTAGCGTGGACATATCACTACAGCAGTATAGTCTTTAGAATACAAGATATAATGCAGTACAAAAGAAATATTTACTAGTAAAAAATAAAGCAAAGTGTTAAATAAACGATGAGACTAGAGATAAAATTGATTACATTGATACAAAAGCTGTTGAAAAAGCTCACACTACCTTTCCGAAAAAAAGAACCTTATTCCATGTCAAATCAACATAGCAAAGTTCAGTTGTACTCTTTCGTGAATGATGCATTCATACTGTAAGTAAAATGGGCTAGAAAGGAAGAAAAAATCACTACATGGACTGTTATACAATGTACATAGACAGTCACAATTTATTTATGCGAAAAAAAAACAGTGATAAGATAATGAGAGTAATATGCAAATGTAATTATTTAGGTACCAAAACAGATGTGTTTAATTGCAATTACAACATAATGCAAGAATTACGAATTGATATTAATCAATTTCTACCAAAAAGCTTGGAACTGCCATGAGCAAGACCATAACTATAACCAAACAATCAAAATCACACTAGCATTTAGCCTTACAGCAATTGGTATTTCAAATGAAGAAATACAGACATGTTGATATTAAGAAAAAGGTAAGAATCTAGTATGCAAAACAGGGAAATGTGTTTTGTGACTTGAGAACTTCATAGTTATGAAGATTAGACATTTGAAGTTCGTTTATTATATTATTCAAGCATGTGATTCATTTATTGTAAATATGCAAATATGAGAGAGAATGGGGTCACGATAAAAGTGGTCTCGATTATAAATATATGAAAGAATACGGTCAATCAGAGGTAGAGATTTTCCATGTATCTAAGTCGTCAGCAAATTTGTCAGTTGGTGCATTAGACAGACTCAATTAAAAAAAAAACTTTGAAAAAACGACCCAAAGTTATTTTGCTCTGTTCATTGATGAATAAAGTACCTGTTTTAATTAGCATCAATATTTTTTTTCAATGATTTAGGTGTTAATGTAAGAAAAGAAGTATAAAGCGGTGATTAAAAAGTAAACTGTAGGGGCAGAATGAAATTTGATTTTTCTGCATTGCGGACATTATCTACTTACAAACAAATTGTAGTATTTTAATCTTGATCAGATAAAAACCATCATTACTGAATTATAAGTAAAATAAGGTTTGTGACGTTGAAGAATGTCATGCATCATCAGTTGGTATTTATAAGTCCAATTGCCCACGAGAATGACAATTTCGAAATTATAAAGTTATGTAGACAACGAAGTTGTTCGGCACTTTAAATTACGCTGGTGCATTTACGTAAAAAACTAGTCAAGTTAATGCGTAGTAAAGGTTTTTACACCTTAGTGTAAATGAATGTTTTAAATA
The DNA here is from genome assembly GCA_963680895.1 of Fragum sueziense. Lineage (NCBI taxonomy): Eukaryota > Metazoa > Mollusca > Bivalvia > Cardiida > Cardiidae > Fragum > Fragum sueziense. Next base: position 15,490,697 of record OY804602.1, on the reverse strand, counting down.
TATTTTGTATGGAGGATAATATGGCTAGCTGCTACGAGCTTGTCTGAAACTTTTAAACCGACTTACCCCTCCCAGTTTTATTGACCAAAATGGATAATACTAAGAACACGGTTGTACATGGTAATGTTTCTAGTCCTGGAGGCTTAAAGTTCTAAACAAGATTGCCTAAGTTTATGGGGAGTCTACCCCTTCTTTTGCAACAATCTGATATAGGGAAAAAAGCTTCCAGTGAGACTGAGACAGTTAAGAAGATTAGTTGACTGCTGCTGAGGAGACTGACTGGTTAGGGTAACAAGACGTTGATTCCTAAAAATCGGATGTCAGTGAACTGTTAACAAGGTGGAAGGAGTGGGTTGGGTTGGAAAGGCTACGGGACTATTATATGAACGATACAGCAGGTGTGAGAATAAAAAACTTTTGATATGCCCTCATAAACGACTTGTTTTGAAGCATGGGATCATAAAAGAAATCGCTAAACAACCACAAACTTGCATTCTCTCCTACACACACCAGTAGTGACAAGTTATGGTAACTATTTAGAGGATTATTAAATCGAGTTTCAATTTAAATAGATCTGATTAATCTGTTGTTCACAACGCGGATTCTATGAAACGTTTGTATTTGTCTAAAAGAGAGGGTGAATGAGATATGTTTGATTAAAAGGGGGTGCCGTTTTTGTTTTGTTACCACAACTTCAATCACTTTGATTATTAGTTATCAATTATATTTCAATCACTTTGTTGTTAACATTTGTGTGGTGATATGGATCCTGGAGAACTTTCAGACTCTTACAAAATGAAAACAAAGATTTACCCAACCATTTGAGTATGTATCATAATGCATTTTGTTATGATTCATGCCAAATAAACTAGAACACATATTCATCTGAATCACATTTTAACGCATAATTATGTACAAGAGAAGAAGTTTAAATCTAAGTCAAATGATTATCATTCATGAACACTGCAATATATTTTCAAAACGAAATAAAATTGCAATAGTACTACATGACTTTTGTATCTCATTTCTATTTTAGCATAGAAATAAGTTCCCCCCGTACACTTTGATTATCATTCTTTGCATAAGTAATCTTTGTCTAATCATCATAGTTTATAAATTGTCACCAATGGGTTTGAAATCGTTAACCTAAGTGGGCGAGCAGCTGGAGGCTCGGTAAAGGTGTTGTGGTAGTACTGGTTTGAGAAACTACAGGAATCCATGAGTAGGTGCTCCAGCCGCCGCGATATGACCCTGGCGTAAAACCCCAATAAATTCAAACTCATAGTTTATACAAACTATGTTTAGGAAATGAGAATGTCATAATCTTACTTAAAAGCAGAAACTATTGTATTCTCTCATACTTACATAATTGAGCGCGAATCTGGAAAAGGGTCCCTTATAGCAAAAGTCAGTCACATTTCAAGATCAGTGCATGCTTTTAGTGAAGACAGGCAGACATCCATGCTGCTATATATTACAATTGCAACAGGTTAATAAGGATCTAGTGGAGAACAGCAATAGTTCCTGATCAGACTGCGTGTATACGCAGGCTGATTTGGAACCATATTTGGCTAAAAAAAAGCCTTAAGGGACCTTTTTTCCGTATCATGATCATTATATTGTACATGTATTATATTGGGTTATGATTAGATTTATATGAAGACCAATATATCCGACGAAGAGAGTGTTTGTACTATATATGACAAAAGCAGAAAATTATTTCGCATATTCATTGTATCATTGAATAGGGGACTATCAGGTTTTACCTTGGTTGCTACATGATGTAGGGCATACATTATATGTTGTATAATCGTATATTGGCATTGGGCTATATTTTGTTGCGTAAAGTATATATCATGTTTTTCGTGTGGTCATTCAATTTAGTTACGAACCGTCGAATATTGTGCAATTGAATATATTTCCAGTAATTATTTTCTAATTTGCATTGATTGGACATTCAACTGAACATAATTATAAGGCCCTTTATTATATTTAAAAGTGAAAATGCTATTGAGTTCAGCATTCTTTCAGTAGGCCTAACGTAAAATTTTGCATTTCATATTCATATAACATATATATGCATGAAATAGCCACATAATAGGTAATCCAATTGTTTTGGATAAAAACACAGTGCTGTCAACAGATTGGCAACAGTTAGAAGCCTTAAAACGCTCATAATATGCGTTTTAGTTTTTAGGTACGAACATTTCAGGGTCCGAATCGACCAAATGTTTTTGCCTTTTACAGCTTTTTCCGAGTGTTTTGTGTCACGAAACTGGCATGAATCGATGAATACGCATTTGAAAATATATTTAAGTGTAAAAATATGTAGCCACATGCATTTCTGCTTCAAAGAATTGAAAAATTCACTTGAAAAAATCGTGCATTTCGTTCGGTGTAGGGGCCGACAAATTGTCTCCTATTTCACAGCCTACAGAGGCCTCATACCTGGGAACAGATTAAATAGTACTCAAAACTAACGTTTTAAGAATATTTTGGCAGAGAAAATAATCACGACAAGCCTCTTGATAAATCACATACTTCTAAAAGAAATCGCACCTACTGACCAATTTGTGGACATGTGAAAATGGGGTAGGTTAAGAAAACGGCGATTTTCTCAGCATAAGCTACCAATTTCAGACTGCTATCATATCAATTAGTTAACTGCACATATCAAGCTGTTCAGAAAGTGCAATTAGAATTACTCCCTCCGAGTGGTACCAAAAAAGTGTCTGGCTCATGGACTATTTTGTCTCAAACATTTCCTAATATTTTTCTTTGTTGACATCCCTTTCTCATACAACAAAGTTTAGGGTGGTCCAACCCAAAACAGCTGCAGAAGATGATTGTTAATAAACATAAAATTTGTGTATAATACATCACAGAAAAAATATCTTGGCATTTCCTTCTTTTGTCTCAATTCTTTCAAAAGCCTTTTCTGCTATGGCCTTCAAAACCAGGGACCCATATTACCTACGATCTTATGACTAGGTTTTTGTGTTAACCCTTTCCCAAACGACAAAATTTTAGGGCTGTCCAATTTGCTGTAGACGACAACATAGACGTTGAAAAAGAAAGGATTTGTGTATAATATAGCTAAGAAAATATTGAGACAAAAGGAGAAACTGCTGGTTGTCAGCAGTTTCTTCTTTTGTCTCAATGTTTTCCCAAGCCTATTCCATTAGGGACGTCGAAACCCGGTCTTGTTTGGGAAGGGGTTAACTGTGTAAGAAGACATCTGATTGCACGAGAAATCAGATTGGGCAAATCAGGGCAGATCAAGTAATTATGCAAAAATAATCACTTGACCATTGATAAAATGGCTAAGCATTACAAAATTTTCATAATTACCTCTGTCTCAATTTCAAACATGAGTCGTTCCATCCTCTTGTCTGTCTCCTCCTTTTCCTGCACTGTTACAAATTTGGGAGTCTGACATCGTTTATAATCGTTCACATTGGGTTTATCAGACATGTCAAACTGGACCCTGTTGTTGTCTGAAAATAAAAATGAGCCGCAATCTGGAAAAAAGGTCCCTCTAACCCTTTCCCAAACAAGGCCAAGTTTGGACGTCCCTAATAAAAAAAGCTTGGAAAAATAATGAGGCAAAAGAAGAAAATGCTGGTGGCCAGCATTTTCTTCTTTTGTCTCAATATTTTCTGTGCTACATGTAAGACATGAAATAATCATGGAGACAGAATTGGACCTTATATACTCAGCATCAAGAAAGCTTACTTAAATCAAAGATTAGAAGGTAAGATATTAGCAACTACTACATGCATTTCCTGCACTGTTACAAACTTGGGTGTCTGCCATCGCTTGTAATCGTTCACATTGGGCTTATCAGACATGTCAAACTGAACCCTGTTGTTGTCTGAAAATAAAAATGAGCCACAATCTGGAAAAAAGGTCCCTCTTTAATCCTTTGCCAAACAAGGCCGGGTTTGACATGCTTAAGTATAAATGACTGAAGGAAAACATTTAGACAAAAGAAGAAACTGCTGATAATCAGCAGTTTCTCCTTTTGTCTCAATATTTTCTGTGCTATCTAATACACATATTCTATCTTTAACAACATGCCTTTTGTCGTCTGCAGCAGGTTTCAAATTGGACCACCCTTGGAAAGGGGTTAGTATAGCATTTGAGACAGCCTTGTGTCCAGATAAGGTTGTGTGTTAATGAAGTACAACTAAGATCCTTGCTGTTCTCTTCCACACACTATAGATCATAATGACACTATTAGAGAACAACATGGTTCCTGATCAGACTGCTTGTATATACAAGCTGATCTAGAACCATAATAATAATAATAATAATAATAATAATAATATACCATATTTATATATAGCGCTTTTTTCAAAATAATTTGTTCAAAGGCGCTTTACAAATCATAGAAAAATCATAATTATAATAAATAAAAAATATTGTTAAAAGAATTTCTCAGCATTTAAGACCAACAATAAGAAAGATGCATTTTGATAAAGCCTGTAAAATTCTACATTAAAATGAGCTTAAATAAACAACGAGAGTAAAAACAAAAACTTAACGTCTTAGGATACCGCAGTTATTAAAAGAAGTAAAATAATTCTGAACGCTAACAATTTTGGAAAGCACATAATAGTCTCTTTCTATGATTAACAATGAGCTTGGTTGAACAGATGCGTTTTTAGAAATCTTTTGAAAATGTCCAAGCTTGCACAGTCTCTAATTTTTGATGGCAATGCATTCCACAATTTTGGTGCCACTTTAGCGAAGCACCTATCTCCATGTTGGACTCATAAGCCTTAGAGCACCTTTTCCAGATCCTGGCTAAAATGTTAAAGTTAACACTTTCCCAAATGGCAAAAGTTTGGATTATCCAAATTCAAAAAGAATTGCAGTTGACTAAATAACTGATATGTGTATCTTAAAGCATAGAAAATATTGAGGCAAAAGGAAAAATTGCTGATTATCAGCAATTTCTTCTTTTCACTCAATGTTTTCCCATGACTTTTGCCAAGGGCATCAAAACCAGTTCTTGTTTGTGAAAGAGTTCAGAGTATTTCATAGTTCAGACATCAACAGAAGTATGACAAAGGGAGATAATACTGTATTGTAGAATAAAGAATTAGCAAGAGTTACCTTTCATGTTATAATCAACCCATACAGACCCATAGTATGGCAATACATCAACATCTTACCATTATTCAACTTTTTGATCAATGACTGTACATTTTTTGAAACATGATTGCGAGATCATTGTGAGATCGCATTATGCTTTTGAAATTGTGACCATCACACCAAAATCGTGAAACTTGACAGGTATGAAAATGAGAAGAATACAATTTCAGTGTTCAAATTTGTTCAACTGACTTGCTGAAAGTGTATCATATTAAAGATCCAAAATGATTTTTCTTCGAAACGTGTGTTCTGATAGTTTCTAATTAATGTCTGACTTACTTGCATCTTTTGGTTCCGTCTTCTTTATAAGCTTGTGAACCTTTTCATTCAGCGATTTTTGAGCAGCCCTAGACTCTCTTCTCTTCTCTGCAGCCATACTGCGTGTATCGTACATCGTGAGATTTGGTGCCGTGACTGGACGCTGCCGTATGTAACCCTGTGCTGCCTTGTAAACAACGGTCTGTGAATTTCCTACTTCATTTTTAAGTTTTCTGAATTCATTCTTCTGAGTATTCACCTAAAGGTAAAAAAAAATATTCAAAGACGGATCTAAAGGAGGGGGGAGGGGTCGGTGGGTCCGGACCCCTCCCTGGCATTGGCTAACAAGAGTTGTCCACGGACAACATAGCTCGCCTATACAAGAGCTTGTCACAAAAAGAAAAGTCAAGGGTCAAGGTCACTGAGTCAAAGGTCATAGTCTCAAGGTCAAGGTCATTGTATGAGGTATCCATGTGTGAAATATCAAGGCTCTATCATCAATAGTGCATGATATATTGGCCAGGTTAAAGTTTTTAAAAATTAGGTCAAACTCCAAGGTCAAGGTCACAAGGTCAAGGGTAATGGTCCCAAATGAAAGGCCTTGTCGAGATGTATCTATGTATGAAATATCAAGGCTGTATCTGTAATAGTGCCCGATATATAGGCCAGGTTAAAGTTTTTCAAAAGTAGGTCAAACTCCAAGGTCACTAGGTCAAAGGTCATGAACTCAATGAAAGGTCTTGTCGAGATGTATCTATGTATGAAATATCAAGGCTGTATCTCTAATAGTGCCTGAGATATAGGTCAGGTTAAAGTTTTTGAAAAGTAGGTCAAACTCCAAGGTCAAGGTCACTAGGTCAAAGGTCATGGTCTCAAATGAAAGGTCTTGTCGAGATGTATCTATGTATGAAATATCAAGGCTGTATCTGTAATAGTGCTTGAGATATAGGCCAGGCTAAAGTTTTTGAAAAGTAGGTCAAACTTCAAGGTCAAGGTCACTAGGTCAAAGGTCATGGTCTCAAATGAAAGGTCTAGTCAAGATGTATCTATGTATGAAATATCAAGGCTGTATCTGTAATAGTGCTTGAGATATAGGCCAGGTTAAAGTTTTTTCAAGTGAAGACGGGACGCGACGCGACGCGACGCCGACACTAGGGCTGTGACATTAGTTCCCCGGACACAAAGTCCCGGCTCGCTAAAAATCAAATTCTTGACTATATAACATTACATATTTAACACATTTCAGGGCTAGAATTTCCCTAACAAAATGACTCTCAATATTTTGCTAATAGCTTTTTAAACCACTAGCAAAAAGGCAAATTCACTCGCAATTTGGTTTTCATTTTGATAAATATAAGCTAAATAAGGTTTATAATTACAGTTGGGCTTTTAAGTCCTAGGACATATCCGAAAACTAGTACAGTAAGTCAATATTTGGAAGTTGTTTTGTAAGCCTTTTCAGGCTGCATTGATAAAACAGTTGGCAGGGAATATTTTTCCACTAGCCAAAAAAATCTAGTGCCAGATATAATCACTAGCGATTTCTTAATTTAACTAGCAAATTGCCAGTATTCTAGTGGAAATTCGAGCCCTGCATTTAAAACCATCATTTGGGCTTGAACCCTCCTGGAAAAAAATTATTTTCTTCAATTCCTTTAATCAATGTTTCCAAAAGCTTTTACTTGAGTTGGGATATACATCAGCTTGATCTAGACATAAAATTTTGGTCTGGCAGTACTGGATAATCTGCAAGACTGAGTAATGCCATGTCCGGCTGAAAAATCAAAATGAAAATAAAGAAAAATTTTCTAAGTCTCTAAGTTTTTATTTTCTATCTCAAAGATCAAATTTATTAATGGACTCTGCGATTTGAGGAAAGGGAAAAATTGCCACACAGAGTGAATTTACATTAGACAGTCATGACCATGCCTGGAAATCACAATCTGTGTGTAAGGGTGTTAATCAAACAAAACAAAATCATGTGTGAACTCAGGTTCCAAAATGTTAAAAACTCATATCAATGATTAGAGGTAAGTGACTTGCTTTAACCCTTTCACTGCCGAATATTGATTTCGGACGTGTCTCTCACTGCTGAATTAATTCAAAGAAATTTCCAAGAATCAATACCCTGTACACAAAAACAGGCATAACTTTTGACCCATTTGATGGATTCCTTTCGAACTTTCAGCACATACAGACATATTAAGCATCTAGATGTGACCAAAATTTCAAAGTTATTTATGAAATGACAATATTTTTTTCTTTTTTATTTAACTCACAAATTTTTACAATCTAGTTGAACAATGGAACAAGAGGACCATGATGGTCCTATATATCGCTCACCTGAACCAAAATGATATGAGCCACAATTTTGTTCAATTCAATTAATATTTACGACTTTAAGACTGAAAACGAACTTATGGTCAATAACGTTGTGAAAAACGAACTCATCCGATATCTTATGGTGCCCAACATTGTGTCCAAGTTTTGTCTTGATTAATTAATAATTGTAAATTTTAGAGTGTAAACAAGGTCGAAAACAGCCGAAAAAGGAAATTTTGTCAAATTCAAGGGCAAGTAACTCTGGATTTTCTGATCAGATCAGACTGAAAATCCAAATGATCAAAGATCTTATAATCCCCAACATTGTGTCAAAGTTTTGTCTTGCTTGATTCATATTTGTTCATTCTAGAGTGTAAACGAGGTCAAAAACAACCGAAAATGGCAATTTTGTCAAATTCAAGGGCACATAACTCTAAACTTTCTGAAAAAGATCAGACTGAAAATCAAACTCACCAAAGATCTTAGGGTCCCAAACATTTTGTCTAAGTTTTGTCTTCATTGATTTATAATTGTAGATTCTAGAGGGTAAACAAGGTCGAAAACAGCCTAAAATGGCAATTTTGTCAAATTCAAGGGCACATAATTCTTGTCTTTCTGATCAGATCACACTGAAAATCGAACTCATCCGAGATCTTATAGTCTAAAACATTATGTTCAAGTTTTGTCTTGATTGATCAATATTTGTAGATGCTAGAGTGTTAACAAATTAAAAAGTAGCTATTTTTGATGTTCAAGGGCACATAACTCCTGACTTCCTGGTCCGATCTGACCCAAAATCGAACTCATATGAGAACTTATGGTCTCAAACATTATGTCCAAGTTTTGTCTTGATTGATCAATATTTGTAGATGCTAGAGTGTTAACAAGTCAAAAAGTAGCTATTTTTGACGTTCAAGGGCACATAACTCCTGACTTCCAGGTCCGATCTGACCCAAAATCGAACTCATCCGAGAACTTATGGTCATACATGTTTTGTTAAAGTTTGGTCAAGATTGGTCAATATTTGTGGATGCTAGAGTGTTAACAACAAATTGTGGACAGACGGACGGACGGACGGACAGACGGACGGACGGACGCCGACGGACAAAAAGCGACCACAATAGCTTACCTTGAGCACTTTGTGCTCAGGTGAGCTAAAAATTGGGTGAGCAAACCTCGACTAAATGTTTCCGTTGAAAATATAATAATTTGACGGAACAGATTGTTGAATTATCAACTAAACATAATTTCAAACTATCCCGAGGCCTTTTCCAGCATTTTGGGTGTCATTCATAGTGATATTTCCAGCTTGTAGGCGTAAATACAAGTGCATGTTCTAATGGCAGCCATATTGTTATCTTTTGTTTTGGAAAATTCCCCATAAAAATACTGAAAGCTTACCGATTGTAACACAAATTCTACTGTTTCACCTGTCAAACGCTAGTACTTTGATTACTTAAACGGTGCTATAAGTAAAAGAATGTGTGAAAACCACTTAGCTGTAAAAAATATTCATATATTTCGCCCCCATAAAGGACAAGGTTCACTTTGTTCATAAATCGGCCCCAATTTTTCAGAAAAATGAAGTGTCTTTTCAAAAGGAATTGGTCATTTAAAATGAAAGAATGACATCTCAACCTTCTGAAAAGTGATTTTTAGCTCCACTGGCCGACAGGCCAGCGGGCTATTGTCATAGCGCTGTGTCCATCGTGCGTCCGTGCGTCCGTCCGTCCGTCCGTAAACTTTTTCTTTAAAAATCTTCTTCTCAGAAACTACTGGATGTATTTCAACCAAACTTCACAGGAATGACCCTTAGGTGGCCCTCTCTCAGATTCCTTCAAAGAATTTGGATTGAATCAGAATAACCTGAGTTATCTGCCCTTGAATGTCAAAAATAGCTGGTTTTGACTTTAATTTTACTCTAAAATCCTCAAATATTAACCAATCAAGACTAAAACAGAATGTTGGTGACTTTAAGATCTTGCCTTGGTATAATTTTCAGCTTGATCTGAGTTTTACATCATGAGTTATGTGCCCTTGAAATCGACAAAATTGCCATTTTCGGCTCTATTTTGACATTGCTTTCACTCTAGCTAATACAAATATTAACCAATCTAGACAATACTTGTACAGAATGTTGGTGACCATAAGATCTTGCTTTGGTATAATTTTCAGCTTGATCTGAACTTAACATCATGAGTTATGTGCCCTTGAAATTGACAAAATTGCCATTTTCGACTCTATTCTGACATTGCTTTCACTCTAGCAACTACAAATATTGACCAATCAAGACAAAACTGAGACAGAATGTTTGTGACCATAAGATCTTGCCTTGGTATAATTTTCAGCTTGATCTGAATTTTACATCATGAGTTATCTGCCCTTGAAATTGGCAAAAATTGCCATTTTTGACTCTATTTTGACTTTGTTTTATCTATCAACTACAAATATTGATTAATCAAGACAAAACTTGTACAGAATGTTGGTGATCATAAGATCTTGCCTTGGTATAATTTTCAGTTTAATCAGAATTTTATGTCATGAGTTATGTTCCCTTGAAATTGACAAAATTGCAATTTTCGACACTATTTTGACTTTGCTTTCACTCTAGCAACTACAAATATTGACCAATCAAGACAAAACTTGTACAGAATGTTGTTGACTATAAGATCTTGCCTTGGTATTAATTTTCAGCTTGATCTGAATTTTATATGAGTTACGTGCCCTTGTTATTGACAAAATTGCCATTTTCGGCTTTATTTTCGCTTTTACAACCATTAGTATTAACTAATCAATACAGAACTTTCAAAGAAATCTTACTGACCATACAATCTTACTTGCTTGTAATTTTCAGCTTGGTCATGCATTTGCTTGTTTACGCAGCCTGAACCTTTGAAATTGCATTCAACAAGACAAACAATCAGGCCTGTGGAGCGCTTCCAGGCCGACAGGACTGTCTAGTTTTCAGTGGAAAATCGTAAATTTGTACGTCTAAATCGTCGTCAAAGTAAGGGTAGTTTGGTCTTTTTTGCGGATTTTGCCTATTTTGCCAGCCTTCTGATCTAAAGTTTTAATAGAGCGCAGCCCTTGCCCAAGCTAAAGAGAAAATAAATCTATGTTAAAAGAAATTGCACAGCGGTCTGAATGGTTACTTTGAAGGGCGAGTCTTGCGGCCTAAGTGTAAAAAGAAAAAATCGATACATTTTTTCCGAGTCGGGTAAGGTTGTTGCTATGCGACGTCACTGCACAACTTTGTAGCGCGTCATTTCCCACGTTTCTACTTTCGATTTAGAACCCGGAAAATCACTACAAACGATGGAAGCAAACTTTCCGTACCTTATTCGTCACAAAATAATCGTCAGAATGTATTCATAAGGTTTGATAATAAGCCTAAAACAAGTGATACCAGTGCTTATGATCGGGAACTGTATGAAAAATCGAAACATTCTCAGTGGTATAGTTTTCGGACGTTCAGCAGTACGGATATGATCGGCTTCACTTTCTCAACAAAAAATTCTCCAGAGTTCGACATTGACTAAACTTCTGATGCATACTATTGGACACTTGTCAGTTGATATCACAACCAGTCATGCATCCGATCGGCAAACGTCGTTGACGAATCGAATCAGCAGGAATGCAGGATTAAACTTAAAAAACAAGCATGGAAAAGGAAAAGGATTCCAATGTAGGACACTCCGACAGTCTGATTAGATGTCTTTACATGTCAAAATAACTCGATGTGGTGAGTGATATTTTTATATCCTGCTTTCTCAACTTGTAGTTTATTCTCTTAACCACTTCCAAAAGAAGACATAATTTTGGCACACTTAAAAAAATCTTGAAAAAGCTTGTGAGGAAACATTGAAGCAAAAGAGGAAGATTCGGATAACTTGCATTTTATATTCTTACTTCAATATTTTGTGCAATATTTTATAGGCTAAATAAACTTGAAATCATTATTGTCATCTAGGCCTACACCAGCTTCCAAATTGAATCAATGCAGTTAATGGCAATGAATTTTGTGCTAAAAATAGACTTGGTTTACCGTAATGTATTGATAAACCGTCGGTGTTGTTACAATATCTCGTAACTACCGCTCAAGTCAAGCTGTAATTACGAGATTTATGATAACACCCACGAAATACGGTTGTTTGTCCAAAATTACATCATGGTTAACAGGATAAAATCGTTCCCTATTTGTCCAGGCTTTTTGTACATGTCAAAATGTTAGATGTTGTTCATTTTTGATAGCAGCAGAATCTGGCAATCATTATACCTGTCTTTTTACTCCTTTAGAGATCTCTATCATTCTTTTGTCATACTCATACAAATTCTCATTTACTTTTGATTTCTCTTTACAGAAGAAATGAACCACATCTTTAACAAGCCCAATTTGTTTGGATGTAGAGGTGAGATGACATGGTAAACAATCTGGGATAAGACTGGACATATGTCTACTGTAAAAGCTGTTGTATTCGGGCTAATCAGAAGAATTTGACACACAGTTGGAGAAGTGATGTTAACTAATGATCATTCTTTCTAATCATAACTGACTTTACTAGACATTCATTATTGAAAATAACAATGTGTGTGGTATTATAGATCATATAGTTTTGTCTTGGATAGGGTTAAACCATGATCAACTGTAAATCTCTCTGGTAAATGAAGTCTTTCTGAGCTAGTATCAGTGAAGGTGGTCTTTGTTGCATTTAAGACCAAATGTGGATCCTGATCAGACAGTGAGACTTCATATATGTAATGGGAACAGGGGCCTGTTTCATCAAAACATTTAAGACATATTTTTGACTTACCAATGTCTTAGATAACGCTTAAAACAACAACCACGTAACACAGGTCTTGATAAATTGGAGATACGCGTTTCTTGCCCTAAACTTGTCGTAAGTCATTGTTAAGACAAAAATACGTCTTAAATGTTTTGATGAAACTGGCCCCTGGATCATACAATTTTTTATATAAATGCAGCTTTAAGATTTCTTTTTAGCATGGATCATCATACAGAATTTAAGCACCAGATGTAGGTGCTCATTGAAATTTTCACAGAAATGATAAAATTCAACGAAATAGCTAAGTGAAAAATTTGGAATTTGCAAAAAACATTGACAATTTAACTTTTATATAGACTAATTCAACTGTTTTTTGTAGAGCCAATAAATTTTTTATCAATAGATCATCCAAAGTGAATAACTTTTGAAAATATTTGATATTTCAATTGTAAAACTGTTAATTAATCTATTTCCAAACATTCTGATATTCACTTATTCATGTAAAAAATATGCCTATTTTGAAGTTATAAAGTTATAAAACAATTTTAAAAGACTAGGAATTGCTGATGATCAGTTTCTTTCCTACTTTAACCCTTTCCTGAGCAAGACCATGTTTTGACACCTCTAAGAAATAGGCTTGGGAATTCATTGAGGCAAAAGAAGACAATTCTGATAAGCAGCATTTTCTCCTTTTGTCTCAATATTTTCTGGACCCTATCATAGTTAATTCATGTTTTCTGAAGCAGCTATCAAATTTGAACAGTCTAAATTTCAGCTGTTTTTGAAAGGGTTAATATTCTTGAAGTTTTTGTGATAATTGACTCAATCAGTAGCTAATCCATTCCCACATAATGACACTTTTTGACACTACTACAAAGGCTTTGGAAACATTGTGGAAAATGAAGAAATTGCTCATGACAATTTCTTCATTTCCCTCACTGTTTTCTATCTAGAAAGACTGAGAAAGCTAAACTTTCATTCACTTAAAGTTGTCATAAGGAACATTTTTGAATTTGGACAAGCTTAAACTTTTGCTGTCTGGTAGTGTATTTACCCTTTCCCAAACAATACCTGGTTTTGACGTCACTAATAGAAAAGACTTGGTAAAACATTGAGACAAAAGAAGAAACTGCTGATAATCAGCAGTCACTCCTTCTGTCTCAATAGTTTCTGTCAAATTTGATGCTCATATTCTTATCTTTAACAACATCTAGTTTGTCATCTGCAGCGGCTTTGTTATAAGACCACCCTAAAAATGTGTTGTTTGGGAAAGGGTTAAGGATTGTGGATATCCGGGTTTTACCAATGTCTGGCATTAGACATTTGTCTCTCGAATGTGCATGAGTAATAATGAATTGTCTGCATGGGATGAGCAAATATGGTAGTGGCTCAGAGTGGATGTTGTGTGTGTAAGGGCGTTAAAATTGCAAGGAACACATGGTTAGGTCATCAGCTGACTCAATAAGACAAAAAAATGGATGTTGCTTAACCCTTCCCAAACAAGAACTGGACTTGGTGTCCCTAATGAAAAGTTTATAGAAATATTGAAACAAGGGAGGAAAATAATGATAACCTGCATTTTAATCTTTTGCCTACAGATTTTCTGTGCTTTATTGTGCCATAATCAGATCTTTATTTACATCAATTTTGTGATTTCAATTTGGAACAGTCTAATTTTATGTCTTTGGGAATGGTATAAACTCCATGCATTCAACCAGTTCTCTTAACCCTTTCCCAAACATGACTTGTTTTGATGCCCCTTATAAAGTTTTTTTTCTATGAAAGCATTAAGGGAAATTAGGAAAATGCTGATGACCAGCATTTTCTCCCTTTCCCACAATAATCTTAAGGCTATAGCATGCACACTTTCTAAATTCCCTTATACTTATTTGGTTGCGTTCAATACTTTCCTATTTGGACCTGTAAACTTTGTTGTTTCTGGAAAGAATAGGTTCTAAACTTGAAAAGATACAATTTCACACTGATCCACATTTAGTTTCAGACTAGAACAGCAGAGGAAGTCTTTGAAACATTGTTTTTAGCTCACCTGAGTACTTCTGTTGTGGTCACTCACTGTCCATTGTCCATCTGTTCAAAATTTGTTGTTTACACTCCACAAGTTTTATTAAATCTTGACCGAAATTTGCCTAAACATGTATGACCATATGTTCTTGAGAAAGTCATTTTTTTGTCAATTTTGGAAAATTTGACCTTGACAAATGACCTTGAACTGGATGAATGACCTTGACCTGGATGAATAACATTGACTAGTTTCTTAAAAGAAAGGCCTTTCCGGTTACATCCCATTTGAGAAATATGAAAGCTATAAGCTCTTTCACTTTAAAGTTATGACCAATTTCAAGATTTGATTGCCATTTTCTGACAAACAGTTGCCATGGAAATACAATAATCATGTTGTCAAATGTGTTTGATTTCCACTTTTATTTTTAAAAAGCAACACTTGTTTCATGACAGAAGCTGCATCTCAACATGATAGATTTGTAGATTTGGCTTATTTTGTCATATCAAATGATCTACAAACCTTTTGGTCACTTTAAATGTATTTGCAAAATTTGACCTTGAAAAATGACCTTGACCTTCACAATCGACCTTGACTTGCCGCTCAAAAAATAGACCGTGTCTGTGTCATCACTTATGCCAAATATGAAAGCAATATGTTGTATCATTTCCAAGTTATGGTCAATTCTGTGATTTAAATGTCATTTGTGACATATTGTTGCCATGGAAATACCATAATTACCATGAAAATCTATAATATTTCGCGCCTGCACATTTCCAAAACTTTCGTATATTATTACTGTTATTATAAACATGTTATTGGATACGAGAAAATATGTTATTTCTTAGAATTCATGATTAATTTGTCTATTTCCTGTGTCATTGTTAGGGAAATTATAAATCTGGTTACCATGGCAACCACGAACGTCGTATGTGTATGGTTCATACGTTTTTGCGAATAGGGTGCTTGGAGTGATCAAATATCAACATTTCAGTAAAATTTGAGATGGGGCCATTTTTGGCCCAAAGTGAACCTTGTCCTTTGTCGACTAAAGTCGCCTATGGCAGGGACCCCCTATATTCGACAAAAGTCGCCTATGGCAGTGAAAGGGTTAAGAGTCAATCAATTGTGTTTTCAAATCTTACATTTTGACCTAATTTCTATACTGAGAGGCAAAACAAGTATACACCTTTTGTTCCTCAATATTTTTCTTAATTTCCATCATATCAACTCAAAACTTTATACTGAGCTAGACATCACAACAGAGATTTTGCTTGTGAAGTCTAAACAATGTTACAGATTGTCATTATCTAATTGATGGATATTTTTGGCTGTTTCATATAAGAGTTAGTTATGGCGTACCAAATGGGTCAAAAGTCTATTTAGAGTGTGAACGCATAAAATACAAGAGGGCCGTTGGCCCTAGGTCGCTCACCTGAGATGGGGTTTTATAACAGATCAGATTTCTTACAAGTGATGCAATAAAGGGTCAAAGATCATATGAACGCCGCTATGCGATTTCAAACCATAGAAAACCCAGAAAACTACCTCAATGCAATATCATATGTAACTCAAATATGAATTTCATCCAGTTCGGCTATGTGGTTATGGAGAAATTGCTTTGGACAGATGGAATTGAAATAAAACATACAGACTGACAAACAAACAGAAATTTACAAATTGACCTAGATCTATGACCTTGAACCCATCTAAATATATATTTCAAATAGAACATCTACTCATGATAAAGAACACATTTACCCATACATTTTTTTAAATCCATGCATAAATGTAGATGCTATGCCCCTGATAAGCAGATTTTTTACAAGAAGTCCCCTTTTTCTGTGACAAGGTTTTGAAAAGCAAAGAAAAGTATCTCTTAGCAATATCATAAGTAATGCAAATATTAAGTTTTGTCAAATTTAGCTCTGCGGTTATTGAGAAATTGCTTCTGACAGATTTCATGTAATTTCTCTTTTTCTGTTGCCATGGCAACCAGAGTTTTTTTTTATAAATTGCAATTCTGTTACCAATTTTTTAAATGTGACCTCCTAAGGAATATTTCTGCCTAGTTTGGTGGAAATTAGCCTGTTAGTTAATAGTTGAGGAGGAGATATCATTCAACGATGTCATTGAGATTTGGTGGAAAATCTCCTTTTCTGTTGCCATGGCTACCACAGCTTTTAAAGGATTTCATTTCTTTTAAAAATTTTTAAAAGGAACCTCCTAAGAAATATTTCTGCCAAGTTTGGTTGAAATTGGCCAAGTAGTTTAGGAGGAGATCCTGTTTAAAGAAATTATTGAGAATTAGTCAAATTTCTCCTTTTCTGGTGCCATGGCAACCAGAGTTTTTAGTCAATTTCAATTCTTTTAGCAATTCTGAAAGAGGACCTCCTAATGAATATTTTTGCCAAGTTTAGTTGAAATTGGCTTGGTAGTTTAGGAGAAGATGTCATTCAAAGATAGTATTGAGATTCAGTCAAATTTCTCCTTTTCTGTTGCCATGGCAACCAGAGTTTTTATATGGATTTCAATTCTTTTAGCAATTACGAAAGGGATTCATCTAAGGAACATTCCTGTCATGTTTGGTTGAAATTGGCCAAGTAGTTTAGGAGGAGATGAGGTTCAAAGATAGTATTGAGATTCAGTCAAATTTCTCCTTTTCTGTTGCCATGGCAATCAGATTTTTTTATGGATTTCAGTTTTTTTAGCAATTCTGAAAGGGGGTCACCTAAGGAACATTCCTGCCAAGTTTGGCTGAAATTGGCCAAGTAGTTTAGGAGAAGATGTCGTTCAAAGATAGTATTTAGATTCAGTCAAATTTCTCCTTTTCTGGTGCCGTGGCAACCAGAGTTTTTTTATGGATTTCAATTCTTTTAGCAATTCTGAAAGGGGGTCACCTAAGGAACATTCCTGCCAAGTTTGGTGGAAATTGGCCAAGCAATTTCGGAGGAGATGTCGTTCAAAGATAGTATTGAGATTCAGTCAAATTTCTCCTTTTCTGGTGCCGTGGCAACCAGAGTTTTTTATGGATTTCAATTCTTTTAGCAATTCTAAAAGGGGGTCACTTAAAGTGACATTTCAGAATTTTTTGTAATAAATTTTACTTTTATTATTATCTGAAAGAGCATATTTCCTTATGAAAATTCTGAAAATTTCAAGCCAAAATATTGCGCCGTTTACGAGAAATTCATATTTTTGTGTTAAAATTGAACAAATTGTTGTGGACAACAGTTCGGATTTATATGCAATTTATCGATTATGTCTCAACTTTAAATGCATGTTTCTCGCTTATTGGCAACAACTTACAACAAGAGGCCCAGGAGGGCCTGAATCGCTCCACTGGTTAAAGTGGAAGAATTATCCCACGATTTCTTGTAAGCCTTACACAGGGGCAGCCAAATCTTGATATTTGTGAATAAATTTTGAAAAGAGACTCAAAGAACATTCTTGCAAAGTCTGGTTACAATTGGCCTTATGGTTGATTTTTAAAGAATTTTCTTATGATTTCTGTAAGTCTGATAAGCCCCTTTCTCCCTGCCACAGCCACATTTTTTTGACAAATATAAAAATTTGTGAACAAATTTTAAAAAGAACGACTAAAGGCTCATTCCTGCAAAGTTTGGTTCAATTGGGCACACTGGTTGATTTTTTAAGAATTTTCTTATGATTTCTTTAAGTCTGATAAGCCCCTTCCTCCCTGCCATGGCCACATTTTTTGACAAATGTAAACAAGCTGAAAATTACACCAAGGCAAGATCTTATAGTCACCAACATTTTGTGAAAGTTTTGTTTAGATTTGTCAATATTTGTAGTTGCTAGAGTGAAATCAAAGTCAAAATAGAGTTGAAAATGGCAATTTTGTCAAATTCAAGGGCACATAACTCATGATATATAATTCCGATCAAGCTAAAAATTATACCCAGGCAGGATATTATGCTTATATATATTCTGTCCAAGTTTTGTCTTGATTAGTTGATATTTGTAGATTTTAGAGTAAAAATAAAGTCAAAACCAGCTATTTTTGACATTCAAGGGCAGATAACTCAGGTTATTCTGGTTCGATCAAAATTCTTTGAAGGAATCTGAGAAAGGGTCACCCAAGGATCATTCCTGTGAAGTTTGGTTGAAATACATCCAGTAGTTTCTGAGGAGAAGATTTTTAAAGAAAAAGTTAACGGACGGACGGACGGACGCACGGACGGACGGACGCACGCACGCACGACGGACACAACGCCATGACAATAGCTCGCTGGCCTTCGGCCAGTGGAGCTAAAAACTAATAGTATTTATACTCATTAGAATAACCAATCTTGGCATCAAGACATACTTTAAAAAATGGAAATTGGAATGAAATGTCCCTTTAAGGAACATTCCTGCCAAGTTTGGTTGAAATTGGCCTAGTAGTTTAGGAGGAGATGTCATTTAAAGAAATTGTTGACAGACGACGCACAACGCACATACGCACGACGGACGACGCACATACGCACGGACGCCGGACAAAAGGTGATCACAATAGCTCACTTGAGCACCATGTGCTCAGGTGAGCTAATAACCGTCGACGCATAAATCAACGCCTATATTTTCAACTGCTCGCGTAAATATACGTAAATAAATTGACGAGTATTTTATCTATTAACCAATCAGATCCTTCGTTTCATCCATCAATTTTATGGTATAAAGGGAAAGGTTTCTAACCGCCTCTCCCATTGGCCAGCCTAGGTTTCACATTTTTCACTCCTGCTTGCGTATAATTTACGAGTCAACGCATATTTTTTCAACTGCTTGCGTAAATTTTATCTGTCGACGCGTGTATTTACGCGTCGAGGCATAAAATTTATGAAAATATATGCGTCGACGGGTATATTTTATGCATGCACGCTCTATATAGACTTTTGACCCATTTAGTATGTCATAGTTAGTAAACATATAAGTTAGTAATCACTCAACCCCCTCACCAATCTATCCTGTGTCCTTTTATAATAGTCAGATATGGATGATTCCTGAACAAGAATTAGTCAAAATGATTATAATATATACTGTAACCATCTTTATTAACATAAATTTCCTGAGTACAACACCCCCACCCACCCATACACACAATAAAGAAAAGGATGTACCATAGCAGCAGCATCATTGAAAAATTGTGGATATTCTTGTAGTCTATTGATGGAAGATGACAAAGCCTACCATGAACAGATAATTGTGCGGATTTTCGGGAAATATGTGTCTTGCACATCTACAGGCCCAAATGAACACTTTTGCCAAGTATGAAGCTAATTAGTGGAAACTGTAGCAGGAGTTATCCACTGCTGTCAGAGCAAATTGGTAAGAAAACAGGACTTGTTGTCCAGAGCTTTTTCTGTGAAATAACTTCATTTGTGGTGGTAAAATATGGTATGAAATAATATAATAGTCTACCAAGATTCCTACAAGAAGAAGACCTATGCATCAAGATTTTATTTAAATGAGTCTACTTTTGACAGAATTCAATTTAAGAATAATTATAGATGTTACATTTACAAACACTGTAACTGCTGCTTATTCAACATTTTCTAATTCAACAAGCGACATATATGTAAGCCATAAGATACATACCGTGTCTATCCGTTTGTTAGCACTAATAACTGCAGGGTCTGTCAACTTGGACTTTGTGGCATATTTTGTCTTGGTAAAGGCCCATTCTTCTTGTAGAAACTGGTGGTCGAGTTTACTAGCTAGTTTTTCATCGTGGTGGGTTAGTAAACTGTTGAAGTCATACAACTGAAAGATATAAATGTATTTAAATAGTTACTGTTTGACTTTGTAGCATATTTACTTGTAGTTAAGCCAGTCAAACACACACACATTTAGTCATTTACAAACTAATCACTGATGTAGCAAATTCATAAAGGGCTGTCAGTGAAATAGAAGCTTTTGAATACACTGTGACAGTGTTAAATAATCCTTTCCCACACATTGACGCTTTTGGACGCCCCACAAAATAAAGGGGTTGGAAAACATTGTGACAAGCAATTTCTTCATTTCCCACAATGTTTTCTACCAAGAAAGACCAAAAAATGTTAAATGTTGTTCAATGGAAATTATCGTCTGCAACACCTATGAGTTTGGACTAGGCTAAAATTTTGTTGTTTGGTAATGGGTTAAGGTTCATCCTTAATGAGATTCATTGTTTTCAAAAACTTTTTCTCATAGGCAAGTTAAAACCAGGCCCCGGTTTCTCGAAAAAATTCAAGTATGTTCTCATGCTCAAATCTCAGCACCATAATCAAATCACACGAAATCCATGTGAATGCCCATCGAATACCCTTCAACTTTGGATTGAAGTTTAGCATGTACTCATGAGTATGTACTTAAGTTTTTTCGAGAAACCTGAGGGCCAGATGTTGTTAGGGAAATGGTGAAACATTCATATCAATATTCTATTGGAACATAAACAATTGATCACTGTGAAATACAAGACCTGTTTGTTACAAATGTTGTCAACAGTTATTGTTGAAGAACAATAATGACATAAAAGTATATTTAACATTTCAAATGTGCACAATACAGTTTTCAAACACAGTGCTTTTGTAAGACATGAAATAAATGAGTCTGGAAATCTGAAATCAATGAAATTGCAGCCTCAAAAACAGTTTTACTCAGACATAATTATCAAAATTCAAGTTCTGCAATAGGGAACAATTTTATAAAGTAAACAGTGATGTAATTTCATACAAACAATAGGATATCGTGGTTGGTTGTACTCTCCATGGCCGAGGTCTATTGATTAAACCATCATATGTGACATTCTATCGAAATGGAATGTAGGGAGAATGTCCTCTGTTCGTAAGAGAGTAGGTTGGTTGTTATACAATCTAATAACTATGGCAAGCGGTAGTTTTAAGAGATTTTTATAACAACACCGACGGTTTATCAAAAATAACGGTAAACCCATATTTTTAGCACAATATTCATTGCCATTACCTCTCCATTTAGTAATCCAAGAGTCAAGTTAGGTAAATTTAACTGCAATTTCTGCTGGTAATGAGTCCGTCTATAATTTTCCATCACTTTCATAATTATTGACCAATGCATACAGTGTATAACTAGCAAGTCCAAATTCCACAATTCATGTTCCAATTTTTGCGGACATTCTAAATAGACTAAGAAAAATGTTGAATTGTTTTGAAAAGGAATATAAATCAGGCCCGTAGGAACAGGGGGGCTAGGGGGGCTTAGCCCCCCCCCCCCCAAAGTTGGCCAAAAATGCGGCATTTTCTTAATTTTACACTGAAAATTTTGGGAAAATCCAATTTAGCCCCCCAATATTCAGGATAAGGGCTTTAGCCCCCCTCCATATGAAATTGCTTCCTACGGGCCTGTAAATTGAGTTGAGTTGGAACACCAAGCTATCGATATGTTTTCTATGTTCACCATTACTACCACAATATCCAATCTGAGGCTGACCAACTGCTCTCTCACTTAACCAAACAGCAAACTTTTAGGGTGATCTATTTCAAATGCTGCTGCAGACCACAAAATGGATGTTGATATAAAGATAGAATCTGTATGCAATGTAGCCTGGAAAATATTGAGGCAAATGTTTGTCTCAGTATTTTCCCAAGTCTTTTCTATTGGGACGTCAAAACCAGGACTTGTTTGGGAAAGGGTTAAAATATTTACATTTATTGGTGAGAATTTTTTTTAATAGTCAGAAATGCCATATTGGCCAAGCCATGCTTGAACCAATGACCCCTGGATTGATAGACTCCAACATTACCAACTGAGCTATTCCAGTTTGGTAATGAATGATAATGATGCTACAAAAATGATAGCAAGTTCTTTATAAAGGTAACTTATAAGTATATTGTTACAATATTTTGTAAAATATACCGGTGCAATAAGTAGAAGTTGATAAAAATTAATATTAACATAAATTGATTTTGATTATTTGAATATAAATAAAAAAAAGAAATTGCTTATTAGCAATTTCTCCTTTTCTTTCAAAATTTAAGAACTTTCCTCAGTTTTGAAGTCATTTTTATGTTCCTTTATATTTATTACCATTTTTGAGAATTTTAAAATTAACAACCATAAAAAATGAAAAAAGAAGAATTTCAAAGCTAAGTCATTCACTACGATTTAACCAGTTATTCACTTAATATAATCAATCAAATTTCCTTTCACTTCAATTAAAACCAAATCCAAGATTGAAGCACCTCATCTTAAGCATTCCATTCATAGTATGAAGAGATCATTCAAATATAACCAATACAGTGTTATACACATCATTTATTTAAGCCAACATTTTTTAACAGCTGACATTTAATATTGAGTTTCTCATCTAAAATAAATGAGCCATGATCTGGAAAAATGTCTGTTTTGGCATTAGTATGATTAGAGGAACACCTTGCATGCCCCAATCATGGGAGTGGCCCAGGCCTGGGTGCCGGCTTCCCCCCTAAAATTTGACAAAAAGGCTTAACAAAGTGATTTTTAATGAATTTTTCATGCGCCAATGAAGTCCCCATCCCCCTGCAAACATACATGCCCGCCCCTGGGAAAAATGGCTGGATCTGTGCATGCTGTGGATCCTAAATGGGCCTAGGAAGATACTGATCAACATTCATGTTGTTCTACAATAGCTTAATTTTGAGCTGTAACAATGGAGGCCAGCATTGGGTCATGGTCAGATCGTACTTAGGCACAGGCTGATCTGGATCCATTTAGGCCTCTAATGCCATAAAGGCCAGATGCAATGAGGCAATTCTATATATGGACCTATAGACAACATATGTCAAACTTTTAACCTTTGAATTTGCCATTGACCTTTATTTGAAAAAGTATTTCAAATTGCTCTCATACTTTATATTGGGAACAAAATATTACAAGAAAAAAATCTTGAGGTTTTTAGTTTGAGTCCGGCTTGCTGCTTTAAAGTTGTGTAAAATTAAATTCATAAGTCGATGATTTTGCACATCATGTTATTTGAATACAGATATGAATGAAAACATTCTTCTACCAATGAGATTTGGTATCATGACCAGACGGCAAAATTTTGGACTGTACCAATTTCAAAGATGTTGCAGACAACAGTTTCAAGTTGATTGAAATTTAAAGATTCTTCCATTTTGGATAGGAAAACATTGTGGAAAATGAAGAAATTGCATGTGACAAGCAATTTCTTCATTTTCCACAATGTTTTCCCAAGCCTTTTCTTGTTGGGGAGTCAAAAGGCGTCACTGTGCAGTAATGAGTTAATCCAGTTGTAAAACTATTCCTCCAGTACTCTCAAATTATTGTTATCAGGTTTGGAACAATAGCTAATTATTGATCAAGGTTCACACCATGCTCTTTAATCATACATAGTCATTGTTTTAATCTATAAAATGGGTATCTTATATTCTTTATCAGATATATCTTGACCTTCTGACTTCTATTATTCGTCGTTGTAAATGCAAAACCTCGTATCTCGTTTTTGGAAAATTTCAAAGGGGAGGGAAAAAAGTGCAATAACTTTTCCCAAACTGAAATGTTCTACTTGAAATTTGGACTTGTTGTTCATAAATGATTTGTCATCAATATTAATCAGTAAAATATCTCAAAACCTGCAAGAATTGTCTGTCAGTGGGCACACAAGTTTGAACTTTGAAAATCGCAAGAATCGACATACGAGGTTTTGAATTTACACCGACATATTATTTTCATAATTTATGCTGAATATGTCCTATACAAACCTCAATCTTGTGACTTTGGGACATAGAATATGGCTTTGCAATTGTGTCTAAAGGCCTGGTCCCATACACGCTATCTCATCCACATCACCTCATGTCCAAATTGGTCAGTTGTGCAGCAAATTTTTAGATGTTATGTGGACGTGATATGGAGGATATATTGTATGTGACCAGGCCTAAATATGAAAAGAAATGCAAACCTTAAAGGGACATTTCATCCTCATTTCAATTTTTAAAAGTATGTCTTGATGCCAAGATTGGTTATTCTAAGGGGTATAAAATTTATGCTATAATTTTTTGAAGTTGTTGATGATAAGCGATTAACACGCCTTTTAAGTTTAGACAGAAACAACAAATTCTATATACATCTGAACTGTTGTGGACAACAATTTGTTAAATTTTAACATAAAAATACATATTTCTCGTAAACGGCGCAATATTTTGGCTTGAATTTTTCAGAATTTTCATAAGAAAATATGCTCTTTTAGATAAAAATAAAAGTGAAATTTATGAGAAAAAATTCTGAAATGTCACTTTAAAGGTGCACATGTTTTTGGCCCAGAAAGCTTTGAATAAACTAGCTGCTATCAGTAGAAAGGACAGAAAAACATTGAGAAAAAAAAGGGATTGCGAGTGACCAGCAATTTCTTCTTTTCCCTCAATGTTTTCTACTGTTCGATTCTCTTCCACAATGGTTTAGAGCGAATTCAGTCAGAATGTAGTTTGATACAAAATCAATAAAGAATTATGACCAATTAAGCCAAGGGTACTTCATATTAATTGAATTGTCAATCATTTTCTTCCACTGCAGTAAAAAGATCAATGATCAATATGTTTTGGTTAAACCATTTCCAAAAAGACAAAATTTGTGCTGACCCGATTGGAAAGCTGCTGTAGACAACAAAATTGATGTTCAAATGGAAAGGATTTGTGTACAATATAGCACATAAAATATTGAGACAAAAGAAGAAAATGCTGATTATCAAGAAAATGCTGATTATCAGCATTTTCTTCTTTTGTCTAGATGTTTTCCCCAGCCCTTTCAATAACACATGTCTGAACCAGGGGCCCATATTACTAACGATCATACATTTGATTTTTGCATAATTACTTGTAACAACAGCCCTGATTGACTCAGATATTGACTCAGTTGGATTTCTCGTGCAATCAGATGTCTTGTTACACAGTTTACACAAAAAATTGATCGTAAGATGTTTAGTAATATGGGGCCCATGTCTTGTTCGGGGAAGAGTTGAACCATTTTCCAAACAATGGCAGGTTGCAGCCATAAATTACAGTACAGAAGGTTTATCAAACTCTATATGATAGGGTCTCTGGCTTGATACCCGGCTTGCCGTCAATTTCCTTTCTAACATTAATCTCCCATCATTGGGTAGATAGATAATCATAGACTTAACCCTTTCCCAAACAAGACCTGGTTTAGACGTTCCCTTATAGAAAATGCTTGGGAAAACATTGAGACAAAAGAAGAAACTGCTGATAACCAGCAGTTTCTTCTTTTGTCTCAATATTTTCTGTGCAATATCTTGCACAATGCTTATCTTTATCAACACTTATTTTGTCGTTTGTAACAGTCTTTATATTAGACCACCCTAAAATTTTCTCCTTTTGTCTCAATATTATCTGTGCAATATTTTGCACAGTGCTTATCTTTATCAACACTTATTTTGTCGTTTGTAACGGTCTTTAAATTAGACCACCCTAAAATTTTCTTGTTTTGTAAAGGGTTTAATAATATAAGCATCAGGAAGATTAGATTGGATATTCTGGTAGGGTTTGAGTTTGAGTTTATTGGGGTTTTACGCCGTTTTCAACTGCCAGGGTCATATTGCGGCGGCTGGAGCACCTACCCATGGATTCCTGTTGTTTCTCAAACCAGTACTACCACAACACCCTTACCGAGCCTCCAGCTGTTCACCCACTTAGGTTAACGATTTCAAACCCATTGGTGGGTGACAATTTTGTCAGAAAGGATATTAGCCGCGGCCGGGTATCGAACCGGGGACCTCTCGAATGAGAAGCAAATGCGCTACCAACTGCGCCAAGGCCACGGCAGGATATTCTGGTAGGACTTGTGAGAGATAAGCATTTGGAGCGTCATGGTCTAGTGGTAGGGTATTTGCTTTTGGGTTGAAGGATCCTGGGTTCAAATGCCATTGGTTCCATTGAAATTTTTCTGAGTAAAAAGTAAGCCCACATTACTCCCCATTCATCTAGGTGTATTAAACAGGTACAAATGAAAGTTAAAAGTCAAAGTGCTGTGGCTGCCAAAGGCACTGACTGTAAACGGCTGACTTGAAACTCAATGACATGCATTGGTTAAAGTGGACAGTCTGTATAGAATATAACTCAGGTACATGTGGTACATTACAGTCTTTAAACTGAAACTATAAGTTATTTTGGTCTTTTGCTTCAATGCTGTTTTTTTTTTCAATACTTTCCATGCTATCATATGCAAACCTCATTTAAGAATTAATTCTTATCTAGTTGTCTGCAAAATCCCTTTAAAATTGGAAAAGTTGGACATTAAATTGTCAATCGGCGACAGCATTATATCGTCATTTTTCAATTGTTTTCAGCTGCAGTTACGAGGTTTTCATTGAAAAGCAGAGATATGAAAAAGTATAGCAATCATTGTTATACAGAGCAAAGAATTAGATCAAAGAATAAAACACATGAAAGAGCTGAAAAAAAGAATAGGGCAACAAATAAATGCAAATATATTCACCGTATTTGAGTGAATCCAATATTACATAGCAATTCAACTTGTATAGAATACTATAGACTTTAATTTCAGAAATAATGTTTATTTAATATATTTATAATTCTATGTACCTGTCATGAAAAAAGTGACTTTTAAACTCTTTATTATTGTACTCAAACTTCGCAAAATTGGGCATGAATTATGATCATATTTAGCTGAATATGTTAAGGTAGCCGACTCTAATGCGATTCATGCAGTAGCAGAATTTTTCGTGTGATGTCATAAACATTTGGCAGTGGAAAGTGCCAATATCAACAGGTATTTTTCCTGCCGTTTCCAATATTTGAATATTCGAACCATTATTACAGTCTGACCTTGATCTATGGTTTCTTTTCACACAATGTCTATTGACAAATGTCACCTGGTGGAGAATAACTACAAATATCAAATAATATTAACCCGTTCCAAAACATCAAAATTTTATACTCTTCCAAATTCAAGGTTGCAGCTGATTAAATTTAATTAAATAAGATTATACATTTTTTGTCCTTTCTTAGTAGAAAAAATTGTGGCAAATGTAGCAATTGTTTGCCACATGCAATTGCTTCATTTTTCATCACATATTCTAAAGCCTTTATCTTATTGGGCGTCAAAAGGTGTCAATATGTGGGAATGGACCGACGGGTATTTTTCCTGCTGTTTCCAATGTTTGAATACTTCAACCGTTATTTAAGGCTGACCTTACAAACCACAATTAATTTTAGACTCTTCATATTCAAATCTATCACAGACAACAAAATGATTGATATCAAAAGCGGAAAATGTATAATTATGTAAAAGCATAGATATTAAGAGAAAATTCTTCATTTCTCTCAAAATGTTTAGTTATCCGAAACCATTTCTACTAGGGACGTCAAAACCAGGTCTGGTTAAGTTAAGGGTTAAAGATATATTTGAACTAATTTTCCTTTAATAATACTTTTCTGTCATTGTCAGAGTAGAACTTTAATAGTTACTTTAACCCTTTGCCAAACAAGACCTGGTTTTGACGTCCCTATTAGAAAAGGCTTGGGAAAACATTGAGACAAAAAAAGAAACTGCTGATAAACAGTTGGTAAAACATTGAGGTAGAAGCATAAAATGCTGATAATCCGCACATACGGTAAACTCACCTTAAAAAGAGAATCTTCCATCTCAAAATGTCCGTAAGGTTTTTCTGGTATGTATGGCTCGTAACCATTGGCCCTGTAATATAAGATATTTATTTATTTCTCAAATGGTAAAATTCTAGACTGTTTCTATCAGAAAAAAATGCGGCAGATGACAAACTTGTAATTGAAAATATAAGATTTGTGTACGAAATAAAGAAATTATAAAGACAAAAAGAGAATATGTGTTTTATCATCATTTTTGCATTTTAAGGTCATGTCTTGTTTGGGAAAGGATTAAAGCAATCAATTTTTAAGCTTTCTCCTTAAAAGTACAATTTCTTTTTTAATCTTTGACTCAGAGAATTAAGAAAAGCATTGTAGAAAAGAAGTACTAGTAACTGGCTAATATTTCTTTCTAAGGCCCAATTGTATGAAAGCTGGTTATCATTAACAATTACTACAATAACTGCATCGGAAAATTAAACCAAAATTGGTATTTATCCATTTAGTTATCACTTACAATTTCTCTGATTTAACATCAAGGGAAACAACTCTTTCATTTTACCATTAACCTAGGATAGAGTTACCTTTCATGAGCCATGATGATCTATTTGATTGAGTAAATTGTGTTTTACCCTAGATATACACATGGGCAGACGGACGAAGCAGTCATTAATATACCACAATGTCAGACATTAACATACCATAAGAGCAGATCTAGAAATTTGTAAAGTTGTATTTGTCCAGGCTCATCATACATGACTGACTTATGAAATATCCTGTGCTTTGTCTCCATAGAATGGCAATGAATTTTTTGCTAAAAATAGACTGGGTACACCATTATGTTTTGATAAACCGTCAGTGTTGGTATAAAATCTCGTAACTACGGCTTGATTAACTATGGCTTGAATCAAGCCATAGTTACGAGGTTTTATAAAAACACCAACAAAATATTATTTGTTCGTCCGAAAGTATGTCACAGTTAACTGGATAAAATTGTTCCCTATTAGCTTGGACACATGGGCAGACAGGAAAACAGACAAAAACATACCATAACAGTAGATCTAGGAACTCATAAAGTTGTATTCTTCCTGGTTTGTCATATATGACTGAGTTATGTTATACTCTGTGCATCATCTTCATAGGGTCAGACCTTGTATAGGATTGGCTTAGTTAGACAAACAGACAGACATACCATAAAAGAAGATCTATGAACTCATAAAGTTGTATTCTCCCAGGTTCATCGTACATTACTGAGTTATGTTTTACTTTGTGCTATGTCTCTATAGAACTATCTTAGATGGACAAACATACAGACATACCATAACAGTAGATCTAGAAATTCATAAAGTTGTATTCTCCCTGGTTCGTCATACATGACTGAGTTATGTTTGACTCTATGCATCATCTTCATTGGGGATATTGTCTTTCCGCACATCTACAAAGTATATCCAGTTTGTAAAATATTTCTGCGCGGAGACTTGGACACCAGAACATAATCATTTTTTCAAGTGCGCCCACTGGTCTTTCTTATCAAAATTGTGAAAAACAGACCCCGGCACCCCCAAAATCCATTACAATTTGACAAAAAAAAAAGACTCTTTCAAATTTATAGATGTTGCAGACGACAGTTTCGAGTGAATGTAATTCTATATTTTTGGTCTCTCCGTATAGTAAACATTGTGAGAAATGAAGAATGTGCTTGTCACAAGCAATTTCTTCGTTTTCCCGATGTTTTCAAGAGTTTTTCAGGGTTTTTTGCGTCAAAATGGGTGAAAGGGACTCTAAAACACGCACTTGACTTTAACATTAAAAAATTCCAGGCTACGCCCTGGAAATGATAGATTGGCCAGACTGAAATAGCTTGAACTTGAAGTAGGCCTATACGTAATTTAAAACATTAGGGGACCGGAATCTCTTAATTCCAGCTTATTCAAGCCGTAGCTACGAGATATTAACATTTCACCGTTTTTTTTTTTTTTTTTTTTTTTTTTTTTTTTTTTTTTTTTTTTTTTTTTTTTTTTCTTTTCAGTAAGATATGTGTCTGCGAAAGTTTGACCAGTCTTTTTGTCGCAGAAAAGTACAAAAAAACATCTACATATTTTAAATAGGCCTATTGCATTCAGTCTTCTCTTTATCTTGTAGAAGACTAAAGAATTACCAAACTTCGCTTTTTGAAGAATATTTCGAGGAGGGCTGGTTGTTTAAAGCCATGTTTACGAAACAAGTGCCAGGATGAAAAAAGATCTATCTATTGGTGTTTTTGAATCATCATCGGGTACTCGAGTACCCGCGGGTAATACGACCACGGGTACCCGGGTACAAAATTTCTACCCGTCCCAGCTCTACTTCCTGCTCCATTTTATACAGAACCCTTCTACATGAAGACGTCTTATAGCGCATTTGCAAATTTAGACTCAGGTTAGACTGTTTAGAATGGTATGGCATAAAACAGAGCATGAAAGAGTCTATAGCAATAGTTAAGATATTTTAATATTCATGCTTTAATGCAATCTGGCAAAGGCTAAGTATAATTTTGTAATGATGACAGGCGCCTGATAATTCAAATTTCAATATTACAGAAGCAGATCCTGGCGTAGAAGCAATTAGCGTTAATTAGCTGGATCTGGAACTGAATGAATAAATTCAAAGGTAGATGTTTTAAGTGGTTCCAAAAAGATCTAGTTTTGATGTTACAGAGAGCTTGGAAAAACATTGAGGCAAAAGAAGAAAATAGCTTCTTTACTTCGAAACCTGTAACACTTTACACAAAGTCTTTCTCTATCAAAATCTATTTTGTCTTCTGCAGCAACTTTCAAATTTACCAAATCTAAAATTTCACCATTTGACAACATGAAAACCTCACTCACATGTCATTGGTTGTCAGTATTATCACAAGTCCTTATGAAAGGGAAATAACCTTGTCATATTATCACATTCACAAATAGATTACTTCCCTTACCTTGAGAGTCCTGAGCAGTACATGCTGATCTATCAACATTCCCTTCATATCACCAGCCTCATATGCCTGATAAGCGATTCTGGCTTGATATATGTCCTCATAACTGAAACAAAAAAAAAATACAAAATAATAAATCATTTACCTCACCGATAACACATAAGACGGGACTATAATTGAAAAAGATGAATTATATGATCAATGAAATAAATATTTGTAAAGGAATTGTAGGTGGAAAAAATTGTGGTTTTGATTAATCTGGTATAGTCCGTGAATATTGGCCTGAACCTGTGGAATATGCAATGAGTAATTGTGATGCAAAATATTCACTCTCCGACATAAGTTTACACGAGAAGCATGTTCACAAATTACAAAGTCATAATGCTTATGAAAACTATCCACTCTGCTCAACAGTGAGAACTACTGGCGAGTATCAATATTTCCACGTCATAATTACTCATTGCATATTCGTAGGGTTCAGGTCAATATTTACAGACAATATATTCTTATATGATGAGATGATGATAACAATTTCAAAGCTAATAAGTCTGTAGATAAAACAGGAATTGTATTTCAAGTTTTAATCTGTTTAATATTTGGAATACTGGACATCAATATTAGGAAAGTTACACTTATAAACTTACGTAAGAGCTTTCCGATCCAATATGGAAACAGATGAACGAAACACACAAGTATTCCAGTCAGCAGTGTGTAGATTCTGTGATAAATGTAGTACTTTGTAGAGTAATTTGTAATCCAACATCTTGATAATTTCCTGAAACAAAAATATTCTATGAGTATTCTTATAATTTGCCCAGATATGCTTGAAAAGTTGTGGGTGGTTGGCTATTTAGGAGGTATTTTGACAGAAAGGAATAAAATTATTAGGTTATTTCATCTAAGACCCCCCCGCACACAACAGCCTCCGGAAGTCGTCCTTGGAGTCTTAAAATGCCGCTCAAACGTTTATTATTTGTTATTTTTAGTAACAATACTCTCAATCCTAAAGCGTTTTGGTAACAATACTCTCGAACTCAAAGCGTTTTAATGTTGAATGCACATAATCTTTTTCGC
Source organism: Fragum sueziense (assembly GCA_963680895.1). NCBI lineage: Eukaryota > Metazoa > Mollusca > Bivalvia > Cardiida > Cardiidae > Fragum > Fragum sueziense. Next base: position 15,458,528 of record OY804602.1, on the reverse strand, counting down.
TGTATATTGAATGCATGTGCGTCTTCATTGTTTTCTCCACATATTTAGGGAGCCTCATTTTGATCATGTCGATTTGTGACTATTTTTAGTAACAATTTTCATGTATACATTGTTGATTTCCCATAAACCCTTTTTTTTGCCTCCGGAAGTGTGTTCTGCGGGTACAGACTAAAACATAAGTGAAAGGTCACCTAATTACAAATCCAGTGTCAACTAGAGCAATGACGGCTTCTTGTCCCAAAACATATTAATGTTGCAATATCAATTGAAACAGTTAGATTTTTTGTCATTTGTGAAAGGGTGAAAAACTTTGTTGGTCTTGAGCCGACTTCGTTTGGGACTACCCAGACTAATGGCTTGGCTGTTCTTTCTGGCCGACTTCGAGTCAGGCGATAGCTTGATGATAGCTCGATGATAGCTCCAAGCGAACACCGATAGTGCGAGCTATTGACGTCATTTCTGCAGCTATAGCTCCATTCAAACGGCAATGGTCCGAGCTATAGCCCGACCATCGGAAAAAGTGTGGTCTGGCCATCTGAGCAATTACATCATTCGGAACACCTCGGATAACAGCGAACCAATCAGCGTCGAGGTAAACAAAGATTTTGATTGGCTGACTCAAAACGGGGAGGAATTCAATAGACAGAACAGCGCTGGTTCCCAATGATGGTTCCCGTCCTCGCGAGCTATAGTGCCAATCGAAGTCAAAAGTCCCAAGTCATTTTCATAGAGGACATCAAAACCAGGCCCCGGTTTCTCGAAAAAACTTAAGTATGTTCTCATGCTCAAATCTGAGCACCATGCTCAAATCGCACGAAATCCACATGAACTTCAATCGAATACCCTTCAACGTTGGAGAGTATCCCTTTGAAGTTGAGCATTTTCTCATGAGAATATACTTAAGTCTTTTCGAGAAACCGGGGGCCTGGTTTTGATGTTCCCTATGAAAATGACTTGGGGAAACATTGAGACAAAAGAAGAAACTGCTGATAACCAGCAGTTTCTCCTTTTGCCTCAATATTTTCTGAGCAATTTCAAACATAAAACCTATCATTATGAACATTGATTTGTGGTCTGCAGCAGTTTTCAAATTGCACCCCCCTAAAATTCTACCGTTTGGGAAAGGGTTAATGCCTGGACACATACACGATTCTGCATCCACATCAAGGCTGTAGCTCGTCTAATATAGTGTACCCGCGCAGTATATTTTTGTACATGATATGTACACGATGTTGATGAGTAAAAGTATTTGACCAGGCCCCGGTTTCTCGAAAAAACTTAAGTACGTTCTCATGCTCAAATCTGAACACCGTGCTCAAATCGCACGAAATCCACGTGAACTTCAATCGAATACCCTTCAACGTTGGAGAGTATCCCTTTGAAGTTGAGCATGTTCTCATGAGAATTTACTTAAGTTTTTTCGAGAAACCGGGGCCTGGTTTTGATGTCCCCTATGAAAATGACTTGGGAAAACATTGAGACAAAAGAAGAAACTGCTGATAACCAGCAGTTTCTCCTTTTGCCTCAATATTTTCTGAGCATTTTCAAACATAAAACCTATCATTATGAACATTGATTTGTGGTCTGCAGCAGTTTTCAAATTGCATCCCCCTAAAATTCTGCCATTTGGGAAAGGGTTAATGCCTGGACACATACACGATTCTGCATCCACATCATGGCTGTAGCTCGTCTAATACAGTGTACCCGTGCAGTATATTTTTGTACATGATATGGACGCGATGTTGATGAGTAAACATATTTGACTGAGTCAGGGGTCTTGCTGCCAATTTTTGTTTTGGGCCAGGGGTCAGTGAAATTGGGAAAAATAGCGACGTTTTAACCTAAATTGGGAAAAACTGAAACAAATTTGTATTCATACTGTCACTCAGTTTCCGCTGCAAATTAGACTGTAGTGATGTAAAATGCATTTGTACATACTCTTGTCTAAGAGTCTACTCTAAAACTGTCTTCAAAATGTTTGTAAATGAAGATGAGGTCTTAACATGGGGTATTTTGGGTCCTCATTTGGGAATTTTCACCAGAGAATTGGGAAAAAAAGATACTTTTTGCCATTGGGAATGGGGCCCAATAACTGCCCCAAATTTTGGCAAACGAGACCCCTGTGAGTCTTTACATACCTTGACAGGGAGCCCATTATCCTCAGCCTGTATCTCTTCTATAAGATGATTCTTGAACAAATCTACACTAAACTGAAAACAGAAATAGTTAACCCTTTCCCAAACAAGACCTGGTTTTGACGTCCCTAATAGAATAGACTACGGAAAACATTGAGACAAAAGAAGAAACTGCTGATAACCAGCAGTTTCTCCTTTTGCCTCAATATTTTCTCTGCTATATTTTACACAAATCCAATGGTTTTTTATCTTAATTTTGTCATCTGCAGCAGCTTTCGAATTGGAGCACCCCAAAATTTTGTTGTTTTGGACAGGGTTAAAGGTACATTAGTATCCCCAGGCCTAAATCTCTAATGATCCACAAAAGAATGGCTTTTAGCATGTTGTATCACCGTTTATAGACTTTATATGACATAATACAAGATTCATACAGTAAATGAAATAAATTGATAATCATGCAGCGGTGTAAAACTATGTAAAATATTTAAAGCTGGTTGATCATGTTTACAAAATGATGTGATATGGGGTATTATATCAGTTGTAATCTTAGCAAATACAGGTCAGACAAACCTGAAATTTTGCTCAGAGAAATATCAAAGGCCATCATCAATACTTTTAATCATGTACATTTATCATTACAGAAAATTACCCGAAAGTAAGTAAATAACTGTAAGTATGAATCTTTAAACATTTTCCAAATGACAAATTTTCAGGGTATCATCAGACTATCATAATATTTTAACCATTCAAATCCAATGACACTTTTTTTTATTTTAGTGGCTCTCAAGAAAAATGCTTGGGAAAATCATATTATGGAAAATGAAGAAATTGTTTCTGACAAACTATTTCCTCATTATCCGTAATATTTTCTAATAAAAAGTATAAAGCTTATAGATATTTCACCAACTTATGGGTTAACAAAAAATTACCTGTCAACTTTTGGAATTTTCAAAGAGTGAGATTGCGCATGACAACCCCAAAATGAGGAGTTTTTGCGCATTTTTTTCGTGCAGAGTGATTTTACCACAACTTTTAGGAGTGAGATTTATTTTAGTTTTTTTTTTACTTGAGTCTTTTTTATCATGAATGACAGTAACTGTTCTCTCATATTCTTTTTATATATTTTATTTTATTTCCTTTCAAAAGGAGAAAAGCAAAAATCATCAAGGATATAATTGTGGGAAAGGAGACATTTTTTGTTCCAAACAATTCGCACTTTCTCAAAATTCCAACTTTCTCACAAACTTTCTGTTATCCGTATTTTTATATTTGTCTGTACCCTGTTCAAATCATTGCTAATCTAAGTTGTTGTTTTGGGGGGGTTTTGTCTTGTAAATGATGCAAATTAACGCTTGTTACCATACAATTCGCTCACGGCAAGTCTTTATTATCTCGCTTATTGATCAAGTAAGGAGGCAGTTTCACAATCACAAACAAATATGGCAGACAGAAATTACAAGCGTGTCATTGGTACAAAATGGTGTTTTTTAGCAATTTTAGGCCATTCGTGCGTGTGATAAACTCCTAGACTCCAATTCGTGTCAGATACCCATTACTGCACAAAGATGCCTTTTGACTCCCTCACAAGAAAATTAGGCTTGAAAAAACATTGTGGAAAATGAGGAAATTGCTTGTGACAAGCAATTTCTTCATTTTCCACAATGTTTTCTACCCCAAAAGAAATTGTCGCCTGCATGATCTTTGAATTTGCAATCCCCTAAAATTTTGTTGTTTGGGAAAGGGTTAATTCGTGTGAGTTGACAGGTATGTGGGTAAAAGGAAAATGGTGATGGGCTAAAAGGAGTTGCAAATGATAAAACATAGATGTCAAAATAAGAAAATAAATTGTATGGTACAGTAAAGTAAATGTTGCCGAAGAATGATAAATATTTTTGCTGATTATCTGCTTTCTCTGCATCAATTTTTTTTTTGAAATTTGATGTTTATTGGAATAAGTATAGATCTCTAGCTCTCACCATTTTTTCTCTTGATACATGTATCATAATTATTCAATTTAATTTGTATATGTTATCAAAATCTCCATAATAAAGATGATTTTAATTCTATGGAGGTTATGGTTACAGATCTCGTATTCCATAATTCATCATTCAATATGTAACAAGCTATTAAGAGTAAATTTATTCATGAGTCTTGAACAAATAACCCTGTGTAAATATTTCATTTATCCAATATTTTAACTAAACATTTCATTACAAATACTGGTACTTTGATTTTTTTCTTCTTTCCTTTTTTTATCGTGAAATATTTAGATGAAAATATTTGCTTCCGAAATGATCTCAAAGTGGCACTATTATATATTCAAAATGTATGGAAGCACAAGAGCTGTCAAAGGACAGAAAAGCAATATTATCAAATAAGCGTTAACATTTCACTAAATTACAGTCGACACTTGATGTGTCGACATCGGATAAGTCGAATTTCCGCTTAAGTCGAAGTGAAAGTCTGGTCTCATCCTCATCGATGGATATCAAAAATATTAAACAAAATTATTTTGAAATAAATGCAGCCATTGAAATATACTTGGAAAAGGAAAGAAATTGCTCATGTCGAGCAATTTCTTTCCATTTCCTTCTATATTTCAATCATGAATGTACTTGATGAACATTAAAAACGGTTAAAAATTGTTTTAATAGATACAAAGAAAAAATCAGATGTATCGAAATCCGGATATGTCGAAGTATTTTGACGGTCCCTCTGACTACGACACAACAAGAGTCTTGAATCTTGAAAGCCAAGATATTAATGGTCACAGAAGCATGTGAAAAGTTTGACAGATATAGCTCCAACAGAAATAAGGTTATGACAGATCTATAGATGACAGTTGCATGTAAAAACTTAAACAAGAATTTCTAAGTCTGAAAAGGGACAAAATTCCACTACATTATAAGTCTGAGTAATGAATCTTTGCATATTTTGCAGGACTGATATTATGGTCACAGAAGCATCATGCAAAGTTTAAGTGGCAAGCAAATTCCAATTTGATGCCTATTCTATATTTAAGAAATGGTGAAAAAGGAAAAACGAAAGAGTTGATGTTTGTTCAGAATTTTTAAAATTTACTTTATACAATAAATAAGTACTCTTACACAATGAAATTGGACCAATCTTGACTTATATAAATTTACTTAAGATATTTTTAACTTTTAACTTAATTATTTCCAACTTTGTCTGATTTAAATTAAGACTCTTCTCGTCATCTGCGATAATAATAGTGACTTTCAACATGGTTGATGTTATTTGTTTGATGGGGTTTAACCCTTTCCCAAACAAGACCGGGTTTTGACATCTCTAATAGAAATGTTTTTTGAAATCATTGAGGCAACAGAAGAAAATGCTGATAATCAGCATTTTCTCCTTTTGCCTCAATATTTTCAATGCTATATTTTACACAAATCTTGCCTTTATCAACATCCATTTTGATGTCTGCAATGGCTTTCAAAGAGGAATAGTACAAATTTCCGTCGTTTGGGAAAGGGTTAATGTCATTATCAATAGTATTTCTGTCACAGTTTCAAGTTTTGCAGCTGTAGCACCTAACTATAGATTACGGTCATATATATTTTACCAGTAATACCACAACATGACCTTTCTGAGTCACCAGCTGCTCTCCCACTTATATCTTAGCTTTACAACATATTGCTGCTTTTCTTCGAAAACCTCGTATCTGCAGCTTAAAACAAGCTGCAGATACAAGGTTTTCGTAGAAAAGCGACAATATGATATCTGCCCAAAATTGGCTGGAGACAAAATATGTAGACAAAGGATTGAATCAGGGACATTAAAAGATTGAGAGTCTTCAATGATCATCAGGAGCCCTACCAATCTGCACTATGGACATGTTGAAAAGCAACAATGTGTTGAAAAGGATAGAAGAATTAGACAGGGGATTGAACTAGGGACATTAAAAGATTGAGAGTCTTCAATGATCATCAGGGGCCCTACCATCTACACTATGCCATGTTGTAAAGCAACAATGTGTTGAAAAGGATAGAAGAATTAAGACAGAGGATTGTACTAGGGACCCTAAAAGATTGAGAGTCTTCAATGATCATCAGGGGCCCTACCATCTACACTATGCCATGTTGTAAAGCAACAATGTGTTGGAAAAGATATAAGAATTAAGACAGAGGATTGATCTAGGGTCCCTAAAAGATTTAGAGTCTTCAATGATCATCAGGGGCCCTACCATCTGCACTATAGACATGTTGTAAAGCAACAATGTGTTGGAAAAGATATAAGAATTAAGACAGAGGATTGATCTAGGGTCCCTAAAAGATTTAGAGTCTTCAATGATCATCAGGGGCCCTACCATCTGCACTATAGACATGTTAAAAAGCAACAATGTGTTCAAGAAAGGATAAAAGAATTAGACAGGGGATTGGATGAGGGACCCTAAAAGAATGAGAGTATCATTATATCCTTATACAATCTGCAATATGTACAGCCCACAATATGGACCACATTAAAGATTTCCCTTTATAAAGGGTTGGAGGAGACAATAAGAGCTTCGCGTCATGATAAATGATTTCTTAAATCATTTCTACATCCTTTAGCAAACACATTGAGAGCTGACATGAAGTGGATGTTTAAATTAAAATTTGTCAATCAGTCTCTGATACTCAGATTGTAAAACATAAATATTATAAGAGCTTTGCGCCGAGAGGCACACACACCATGTGTCTGAGATGGCATTTCAGTATAATTGTCATTTATTTAATTTAACCCTATTCCGGACTTTTGGGGTCCATTGGACCCCAAAGGATATATTGGGTATATCTACGGTGTCGTTTAAAAAGCTACAGCATTTATATTTTAGGTAATCTATACCAGTCCATCGATGGTTCTTGGCACAAAATATTTTCCATGTACACTGAAGGGTTTTCATACTATAGCCAAAAAGAAGTTTGGGGTCCATTGGACCCCAGTTGGGGTCCACTGGACCCCATATAGAATTATATGGGCAATATTGAAGAAATTACGATATTTTTCCATTTTAACTGAACTAGGGATGTACTCTGTTGTACACATTATTAAAATAAGTTGTGTTTGAACTGGTGTTTAACTTACCTAAATGGTGTAGAGATAGTTTCGTAAAGTTAGTACATCAAAATAAGCAAAATCTGAGATTGACAGAAGAACGAATACAGAAAATCAACAAACTGATATATATGAGTAATGATTCCTAAAATGTATTATCCTCGGTCCATTAAATGTACATGCGAAATTTCATCATGATCTGATCTATACAGAAACAGTTATTCAACTTCAAAGTAAAAATTTGCTTCTCGTGTCAATTTACCCCACCCACTTTGTTAGCCATTATCTCCAAAAATAAGGCCCCTTCAGAATTTTTACACATACAAATTAATGATATTATGTAACCCTGTCAATACACAGAATTTAAAGAAAATCTATTTTTGAGCTCTTGTTGCAACCCATCCTTTCAAGACTATAGGTCTTGTGGTTTGGGAGAAAATGACTTTTTTGTAATTTTGAAATAGACGGGTAGGTGAACAGATGGACAGGCAGACAGACGAATGACAGTGTACGATCACAGTACATTATCCTCGGCACTTTGTGCTAAGGTAAGCTAATAAATCAATGTAATTTAACAATTCACACTGACACATTATTTGCATTTTGCATGCATTTTTGTAATGGGGTCCAGTGGAGCCCAATTGACCTTTAACGTAAGTTTAAGTCACTGACCGGAATAGGGTTAAAGGTAGGCAATCCAAGAAAGACAAGTCGGTTATCTGAATTTCAATAGGACCATGCACAACTAAGAAACCATAAGGATTCATTGTGGCAAGTCTGATCAAATTCTAATCAATTTCAAATTGAAACTGTAGGAGGATATGAACGTAGTCTGAATATACAGTCTACACTTGTTATGTCGACATCGGATAAGTCGAATTTCCGCTAAAGTCGAAGTTCAAATCTGGTCCTGTCCTCATCAATGGACATAATTTTTTCAAAACAAAATAATTTCGAACTGAATATAGCTACTTAAATATAGTAGGAAAAGGATATAAATTGCTTGACACGAGCAATTTATTTCCTTTTCCTACTATATTTCAATAAGAATGGTACTTGATAAGTTTCAAAACGGTCAAATATCGACTTTCTCGAAGCCGAACAAAATCGGTTTACTCGAACTCCGGATATGTCGAGGTATTTTGACGGCCCCTCTGACTTTGACACAACGAGTGTCGACTGTACAAGCATTTTTATGCAGTTCATCATCAGGGTAGATATTTCAAGAACAACAAGAGTTATCTGAACTCAGGAAGTGGTGTGCACAACAAGACACCATAGAGATTCGTTATAATGTGGCAAGGTTGATCAAATTCTTATTGAAACTGTAGAAATAATGCATGCAAGAAATTGCAATTAATGATTGATATTAGGTACACTGCAACTTTTATATAATTGAACATTTTGTTGTTCATCTTTTAAGCCCTCATTCAAGAACAAGTTGAGGACAGGTCAAAGGCTGGATTAGAGGTAATAAACAAGTGTTGGATTAGCCAGATTGGCCACAGATTTGTGAGTTATAGCCAAGGGATCAGAGGGTAAACAAACAAATTTGACAGGTCATATAAGAATAGGTCATTCAAAAGTATGAAACAAACAGTATAACAGCAGCTATGCAATATGCCTCCCTTAACCCATTACCACACATTGCCGCCTTTTGACTCCCTCACAAGAAAAGGCTTGGGAAAACATTGTGGAAAATGAAGAAATTGCTTGTTACAAGCAATTTCTTCATTTTTCACAATATTTTCCAACCCAAAATGAAATATTTTCAAAATTTCATCAACTTGAAATTGTCGTCTGCAACGTCTTTCAAATTGGAACAATCCAAAATTTTACTGTTTGGGAAAGGGTTAATTACTGACATACTTTGACATGGACCACCATGCAGTTGGTAGCGCATCTGACTCTCACTCATGAGGTCCTATGTTTGATCCCCAGTCACAGCAAATATCCTTTCTGACAAAATTGTCTCCCACCAACGGTTTGATATTAAACCTATGTGGCAGGCAGCTGGAGGCTCAATTGGGATGTTGTGGTAGTATTTGTATCAGAAAGGACAATATTTGACCTAGTAGACATCCATGTAAGTTGCCAAGCCAGTTTTGGACAATGTATTAAAGTGTTCTTATCTAAAATTGAGTATAGCACAGCTGCTATGTTGATTTGTTTACTTTGATAAAGGTTGAGTTAGTCATAATCAAATAGAGTGAAAGTTCTGATAATCTTTAAGTCCTTAATCAAGTCAACTTTCAATCAAACCCTTCAGATTAGTGAATTTTATTAGCATAGAGAATTTAAATCATGTCTGTTACATTATTCTCCATTCATAACTGAAAAACTAACTGCAACATACCTGACAATTGCAGACAAGGACAAAATTTTTATATGGTGCCACTCTATAGACTGACTTGGACATGATACAGGAATGGTCAGTAAAGTGGGACATTGAGCTTTAACCCCTCCATGTGTCTGGCTATGAAAATCGCCAAGTCAAGGTTCCAACTTCTGACAACCTACATCTTATAAAAACAGATGCTACAGACCGTTAGTATAGTGCACCATTTCTTGGAGTGGACATATCTGGCAGCCTCACATGGGTTTTTTATATTAATTTCACTCTCTAAATTTTTCTTTAAATACATGAGCATTACTATTGTAAGGTAATGGGTTTCAAAAGGCTGATTTGCATTAAAACAATGATATCATATTTCCCTCGGCATGACCTTACGCTCAGGAGTAATTTAAAACTGTTAAGACTTTAAACCGATTTGTCATTATATCAAATTTCAGCCTACTACCCATGATATGTTTTATATATCTGATTAGGGGATTTAAATGCATTTAAGATAGAATTGTAAATCAAACAATGGATCAGCTCTGATCAACGCAGATACCGAAAAATGTTTGTTGAACTTGTGATATCAGTTTAGTCATATCCCGTTATAGATATTTAAAAGTGGTTGAGCTCAGTAGTAAGCAGAATACAGAACTCATAATATATATCATCGGTGTAAATGCAAAACCTCGTATGTCGATTGGTGCGATTTTCAAAGTACAAACTTGTGTGCCCTGTGTAGACGATTCTCGCAGGTTTTGGGGTATTTTGACTGATCAGTATTATTGACACATTATTTGAGAACAATATGTCCAAATTTCAAGTAAAACATTTCAGTTTGGGAAAAGTTTCTACACTTTTTTCCATCCCCTTTAAAATTTTCCAAAACCGAGATATGAGGTTTTGCATTTAGAACGACGATATATGACATTATTATGCATGGTAGTGATGATAAAGCTCCTATAGATACAACAGCTGAGTACAAAAAATATGCAAAAAATGCATCAAACATATAGAATTTTCACATTTCATGATGATAAACTTAATTATCATTATAATCTTAGACATTGGAGCAGTCCAACCCATTTTTTCACAACTTGATGCTTAAGTCACAAATACAGATCTTCAGCCATAATGATATACATAATATCTGGAAGTTGAAAACTATTGTAAGAATAAGGTTATTTCCACTAAGACCCGCCCCACACACACACACACACACACACAGCCACCGGAAGTCGTCATTGGAGTCTTAAAACGCCGCTCAAATGTTTAATATTTGTTATTTTTTGTAACAATACTCTCAAACCCAAAGCAATATAGTAACAATACTCGCAATTGCAAAGCGTTTTGGTAACAATACTCTCGAACCCAAACCCATTGTTTGCCACCGGAAGTGTTCTGCGGGTACGGACTAAAACGATAATTGAAAGGACTCAATTGTGATGTCACAAGTGCCAGATCCAGAGGGGTTTGAGGGACTCAAACAAACCCCTTTCTGTAACCTGATTATTTCACCTTCAAATATAGTATTTCAATAATTCCATTTTCGTATATAGAAAATCAGTCAAAAAAATTGTGTAATACTAGGAAAATGAACCCCCTTCACAGAAATCTAATCTGATTGCTCCTTTGTAGTTTAGAATTAGAAAACAGATCTAAAGAATACATAACAAGAGGGCCATGATGGCCCTAGATCGCTCACCTGAAATTTTTTGCCTTGTTGAAATAAACATTTTGACATGTATAGCAGCAAATTAAGAATTTTGCAATAAAGCCCCTTTTCCTTGGTTTTTCAAAAGAATGAAACAAAATTCAGCCTTTTCAAAAGTGTTTGCATTTTTGCCCTTTTTCTGATGCCCCTGCACTAAGAGCTTTGATATTAATCAAATTCTTATAACAACTTTGAAAGTCATTCACCCAAAGATCATTCATGTGAAGTTTTAAGAATATTGGCCAACTACATGTAGTAAGCCAGAAGATTTTTAAAAGATTTGGCAATTTTCCCCTTTTGTCATGCCGCGGCAGTCAAAGGCTTTGATGGAATCAAAGTCTCTCAAAAACTTTGAAAGTCCTTCACCCAAGGATCATTCATGGGAAGTTTCAAGAAGATTGGCCAACTAGTTGAAGGCAGAAGATTTTTACAAGATTTGGCTATTTTCCCCTTTTCTCATGCCACAGCAGTCAAAGCCTTTGATGGAATCAAATTCTTTTAACAACTTTGAAAGCCCTTCACCCAAGGATCATTCATATTTACAAGAATATTGGCCTACTAGTTAGGCAAAAGAAGATTTTTTTAAGATTTGGCTATTTTCCCCTTTTCTTATGCCGCGGCAGTCAAAGGCTTTGATGGAATCCAAGTCTCTCAAAAACTTTTAAAGCCCTTCACCCAAGGATCATTCATGGGAAGTTTCAAGAATATTGGCTTGCTAATTTGGCAGAAGAAGATTTTTAAAAGATTTGGCTATTTTCCCCTTTTCTCATGCCGTGGCAGCCTAAGTCTTTGATGGAATCAAATTCTTTTAACAACTTTGAAAGCCCTTCACTCAAAGATCATTCATGTGAAGTTTCAAGAATATTGGCCAACTGGTTAGGCAGAAAAAGATTTTTAAAAGATTTGGCTATTTTCTGCTTTTCTCGTGCCGCGGCAGCCAAAGTCTTTAATGGAATCAAATTCTTTTAACAACTTTGAAAGCCCTTTACTCAAGGATCATTCATGTGAAGTCTCAAGAATATTGGCCTACTGGTTAGGCAGAAGAAGATTTTTAAAAGATTTGGCTATTTTCCGCTTTTCTCGTGCCTAGGCAGCCAGAGTCTTTAATGGAATCAAATTCTTTTAACAACTTTGAAAGCCCTTCACCCAAGGATCATTCCTGCCAAGTTTCAAGAAGATTGGTCCACTGGTTTAGGAGGAGAAGATCTTTAAAGAAATTGTGGACGGACGGCCGGCCGGACGGACGACGGACAACGACCGATCACAATACCTCACTTTGAGCACTTTGTGCTCAGGTGAGCTAAAAATGCAGTCTCAGGACCTTCAATCCATCCCTTACTCATTGACTGACTTTTATTATACGGCCAGGAATCATAATTATGGCACAATGTTTTAAATAATTATCAATAATTCTTCTATTTTGTGACTGATTTGGAAAAAAAATTAAAGCAGAAAATTACCCTATCTTACTGACAGAGGGAAATTGTGCTTTGAATTGGCTGATTTTCGGCTGAGATTTATGGGATGGGTGCTAATTAGAAGTAATAGTTAACTTTAAAATATTTTTCTATTATTAAGACCAATGATTTGGGATTAAGGGGTTTAATCATTTGAGCTTTGTAAATAAGACTTAAACTGTTAATATCTGTTAAGACTAAAGGTTAAAGTATTGATTAAGTCATTGGAATTTTTACCTTCTTAAATTACATGCTGGCATTTTATTTCATTTTTGATAATTACATAGATTGTGCTCATTGATAGGTTTGTTCATTCATTAATCCAATAAATTCTTAATTAAATGGACCCATGCTATTTTATCAAACATACAAACAAGTAAAAAAAAATATAACCCATTAGGCCTACCACATGTAATGACACCTTTTGACGACCCACAAAATAAAGGTTTTGGAACTCATTTTCCCATATTTTCTACCAAAAACGAAAAAAAATGATGTTGAGTTTCATTCCCTTGAAATTGTCGTTTGCAACATCTTTCAATTTGGACAAGTCCAAAGTTTAATCATCTGGTAATGGGTTATGGATTGGTTGTCTTGAAAAAGTAGATTCTTTCTGTCCAGCAAAAATTTGCACAAATTTGATTTAAGGCTTCTTAATCAAATCTGTACCTTTAAAGGGTTTAAGGCATCGAAACCTACTGAGTTGTTAGAGTAAACTGACATATCAAAATCCATTTCAATCCAAGCATTAGAAATTTTCTCATTAATAAGTACTTAAGAGATAAACCCATGCATTCTTTAACAACCAGCGTGGCCCCATGGAAACTTCGCTGTTTGATTAAATAGCAAATATTTCTATGGCCTTTTCGAAACATGCTAATTATTATTGTAATGATAATCATCGTTTGAAGAAAAATTACAGCTGTTGGCCAAATGAAAAGGTTTTAACCTATTACCACAGAGTGACTCTTTTTGACTCCCCAAGAGATAAAGGCTTTGGAAAACATTGTGGAAAATGAAGAAATTGCTTGTGACAAGCAATTTCTTCATTTCCCACAATGTTTTCCATCCAAAAAGACCTATAAATTAAAAATTCCATTCACTTGAAATTGTCGTCTGCAGAATCTTTCAATTTGGACCACCCTAAAATTTTGTCGTTTTGGAAAGGGTTAAACTCCAGATTCATATTTTGTAATCAGCCTGCAGCTGCTCCACGATTTCTATGTCAATTTTATGCTAGACTAGATTCAAAACAGCGTTTTCTCTTATTGTCTCAATGTTTTCCCTGTTATGATGTTATACTCATATTCTATCTTTAATTATCAACACTTGTTTTGGCATATGCAATAGCAATCAAGTTTGACAGCCCTATGAATTTGTCATTTTGGAGAAGGCTAAGGATTTCCATACCATAAACTTAACCCTTTCCCAAACAAGACGTTCCAAATAGGAAAGCTTTGAGAAAACATTGAAACAAAAGAAGAAACTGCTGATAATCAGCAGTTTCTCCTTTTGTCTCAATATTTTCTAAGCTATATTGTACAGAAATCCTTTCTTTATCAATGTCCATTTTGTCGTCTGCAGCAACTTTCAAATTGGACCATCCTAATTTTTTGTTGTTTGGGAAAGGGTTAAATAACATTTTTATTGCAGAGAGTGTTGAAAATCTACTTGAAAACTACCATATAAACTGGACAATGCTAATAAACCGGTAATAATATAACAGATAGCAACCACATTGATCTATACCTTGATCACATCAAACCTTCAAACATTTCCTACAATATTTTTGACTAGTCTAAAATTTTAAGAAGAAGATATCTATGTAAGCAAAATCTGCATGTAGCTTATTCAAGCCATATGTAAATAAGAATTGACAATTTATTATACCCCCACAAGACAAATGTTTCAGGGGGTATACTGGAATCAACCTGTCTGTCTGTATGTATGTCTGTATGTCTGTCTGTATGTATGCCTTTCTATCTGTATGTCTGTGTACAAAATACTTCTCCATAACATATCTTCTAAACCATAAGTGCTAGCAACTTCAAACTTGCTGCATTTATAGATCTCATTGTGGGAAAGTGTCATGTACAAGAATCGTTACCCTGCCACGCCCACTTTTTGAGTTAATGCCCTTTGTTGTTTGAACCCGTACATTTTTGTTCGGAACATATCTTTTAAAGGGCGACGGTAACAGATGGTCTAATTGCAAAAAATGAAATTTTTTGAAAAAATATGCATAACTTTTGTGTTGACCACCTCGGGATGGTTAATAATATGCGATTCAGACAGAGAATGAGCCGAAATTACAAGACAGATACCTGAATTTAAGGAGAATCCAAGTCTAAATTCAACCCCATCACTGATGGGGTTAGAATTATTTTTAAATTGTTGCGCATGCGCATACAGCGCGGACCATGATTCAAACGAGATTCATACTTAAATTTCAATATGACGTCATCGTGTATGTTGTGACGTCATTTAAGAAAGTCGCATGTCCTACTGTTTTGACCTACTTTCGACATCGCTTCATGAATTTGGTATCAAATTGCGAAAAAATGAGTCGTTGCTTCAATAGTTTCTCGTAATCATTTAATCAGGTCATATTAAGCTTAAAAAGTGTACATTTCGTTTGTATTTGACAATTTTTGGGTCCAAATCTGGGAAATAGTAGCTTTAAACCATAAGTGTTAGCAACTTCAAACTTGCTACACTTATAGATCTTATTGCATCTTATTGTAGGGAAGTGTCATGTTCAATAATTGTTACTCTGCCACGCCTACATTTTCAGTTATTGACCTTTGTTGTTTTTACCCTTGCATTTTTTCCCGGAACACATCTTATAAATGATAAGTGCTAGCAACTTCAAACTTGCTACACTTATAAAAAATACATCTCATTGTGGAAATGTGTCAAGTGAAAGAACTGTTACTCTGCCATGCCTACATTTTGAGTTATTGTCCCGTGTTGTTTTACCCTTGCATTTTCGTCGGCAACATATCTTCTAAACCATACATGCTAGCGACTTCAAACTTGCTACACTTATAGATCTTATTATGAGTGATGGACTGTTCTGATTCAAAAGCTGCTAGCAGCAGACGGCAAAATAGTTTTTGTTAAGAATAGCACTTTCATGAAATAAAGCCCAGAAAATATTGAGACAAAATAAGAAAATGCTGGCTATCAGCATTTTCTTTGTTTGTGTCAATATTTTTCCAAGCCTTTCCTTCTAGGGATTTCAAAAGCCGGCCTTATGTTTGTTGCCCGAGACCGTTAAATTTGAATAGATCTAAAATTTTGTGGTTTAGGAAATGTTAAAAGACCACTGGCCTAGTGGGGCTCTATACTCATTCTATACTGAATATTGACTGAATATTGACGGGATTGACTACTAACTCTATTAACGTCAGGTTTTTAATTAAAACAGACACAAAATGAAAAGTTGGTGGCATTGACAAAATGACAATAAATTGATCCAATATAGTGAGAACTGAAGCTTCATTCAAATCAGAACAATAGATGTTTTCACAGCAGCTTGTTCAATAAAATGGAGACAGATATTTTTCCAACTTATGAAAATATATAGAAAATTGTCGGTGTTATTGCAAAAACTTGTAACTCCAGCTTTTGTCAAGCTGGAGTTACGAGGTTTTGCAATAACATTGATTCACTGAAGAAATAATACAAGTTAAATGAACGGAACTTTTTAACAGAAAGATCTGAAAATTCAAGACAACTTTTATGGACATATATAGCCATAGAACACTTTTGCATGACCTAAAAGTTATCTTAAACTTTTTAATATTCTGTACCATAACAAGCTTTGGTTTTGACATCCAGATTAGAATAAAGCTTTGAAAAATGTCAGGAGAAATGAAGAAATTGCTGATACCAGCAATTCAGCATTAATCATTCTTTTCCCTCATTTTTTATATTCTTTTATATATTGAATTTTAATTCTATTTATTGTCACATGTTCATGTAAGGGTTAAGTACCAACCTCTATAACTAGATTTTCACAACAAATTGAAATAATGTTTTCAATTCAAATTCTAATTATGTATTCTGGACACATTGATTTTCTGACAGATATAGCAATAATTCATAACTGACTTCTATTTTGGATCAAACATTTCCATGATAATATAGAAACTTAACTTTTTCCCAAATCAAGTCTGTTTTGGAAAATCCTACAGGATCTTAGTTTAGAATCCATGGATTGAAAAGAAGAACATGTTGATTAATTAAAAGATTTGGCTTGGTTTATTTATCATGGGATTTTACACCGTTTGCAACTGCTATGGTCGTATCGCGGCAGCTGGAGCACCTAACCATGGATTCCTGTTGTTTGTCATACCAGCTAGTACTACCACAACACCCTAACCGAGCCTATAGCTGCTCCCCCGCATAGGTTCAGGATATCAAACCATTGATGGGTGACATTTTTGTCAGAAAGGGTATTTGCCGCGGCAGGGTATCGAACCCAAGACCTCTTGAATGAGAGGCAGATGTGCTACCAATTGCGCCATGAGTGAGCGATTAATTAACATATTTGATATTCTGCACTGCAGATGCTTTAAAATCAGACTAAACCTTAAATTTGTTGTTTTGGAAAGGGTTAATCCTGGAACCTTTCCCAAGCAGTGGCGCCTTTTGACATCCCACAAGATAATTTCTTCATTTCCCACAGTGTTTCCTACCCGGAAGGACCAATGAATGCTAAATTTCATTCACTTGATATTGTCATCTAAATGTACAATATCTTTAAACAGATCAGTCTAAATTTTTGCTGTTTGGTAATGGGTTAAAAAGTTACTGAATTAAATGTTTCTATACTTACTCCAAGAGCTCTGGACATGCATCTGAAAAATGTAACATAGATCTGCTGTAATTAATTTTTCGCAGGAAGGTTTCATTAACTGTGAATTACAAATAATCTAAATTATCAAACTTTCTTTCTTTTCTAGAGCATAGAGCTGAAATCTAAAAGATTTTTTTCAGTTGTTGTTTTTGTTGCTGTTGAATGCCAATGGTTATAAAATCGTTTTGAAAATATATAAGAAAAAGCCCAAATTATTTCAGATTTAGGCTATTTAAAGCATTGAGAGAAAAGAGAATGATAAATATTGCTTTAAAAAAAATATAGATCTAGATCTATATTCTATTTATTATTTCAAATTAGATCTAATCTAGATCTAGATCTAGATGACAGATCTATTATTCCTTAATCTAAATTTATAGTGATTTTGTGGTCGTTTAATGAACTAAACAAGCACTTTGGCTAATTGTTTTCTTCTTTTTTTTTTAATATTTGAAAAAATGGAGGGAAATTAACTTGTGTCGTCTGCATGTGATTGCATTGAAAGTATAAAAGTAGATCTAGATCTAGATCTAGTCTGGTGTTAGAATCCAAGGAAATGTACAATAAAAAAATAGTTTACCCAAGTTCATCCCACGTGAAAAATCCCCTAAAACGGGGATATTTTAAATGAAACATTATTTTCCTTTTCTTAAATCAAGAATAAATCCAACAAATCTCTAAACGTCGCACACGTCTGTTCATTTTACCCGCCATAGTAAGTCTGACACGGCTATTCCGGTTTTCTCCCTCTGATATATTGATTTCACAAAATGTTAGACTGGGTACCTGCACCTTTGAGTTCATACTAAAAGGCACTAAATTGACCCACATTGGCACAAAGTGACTTTTTTTGACGCATAAAAAGATATTGACATAGAGAAAACATTGTGGAAAATGAAGAAATTGATGGTAATAAGCAATTTCTTCATTTTATATAATGTTTTCTACACAGAAACACAAACATGGAGAAGAGTCTAAAATTTTCCTCATTGTGTCGCGCTATGCGCGACACTCTTGTGGTATACTTCTTCTAATTTTAGAAATTACGTCATGAGCGATAATTGTTGTTTGTACTTGAAAATCGTTATTATATCGTAACCATAGACTGTTTACAGGATATATTTTTCAAGCAGTACTGCAAAGTATACTCTGAAGTTCATCTTATCAAAGAACACGCAAAAAATCAAGTAAACAAAACTTTAATTGTTTTATTTTTGCCAAGCAATGGAAACTCCCTACTTCCGGTTTCGCCCAATAGGGCAATGTCTACATCCTATCCGATTTGGCGACCACTAATATCCACCGCATTAATGCACAAAAAAATCAAAGTACCGCAAGTACTTTAGTATTGAATTAGCACTTCGCATACAATTTAGGCTGATCAACTCGCATAATTTCAAGGATTGTTTTAAGTGAACAGGTGTGTGTATTGCTAGTAGAACCTTATATTTTTACATGTGCTTTTTTCAAAATGGTAGACTTTTTGGGGGATTCTTACACTAGAATAATTATCCATTCCCCTAACAAAATATGGTTTTTCTCATACTTTTTTTTACCTAAAATAGAATAATATTGTTGGGAGTTTCAGTTAACATAATTAACCCTTTCCCAATCAAGACTTGGTTTTTACGTTCCTAGTAGAAAAGTGTTTTTTGGTTGTTGTTCTTTTGTTGATGTTGTTGTTGTTGATGTTGTTGTTAGCAGGTTAGAAGCAGCATTGTAATCAGAACAGTTCAGTTCTTTCGTGTTTGGGAAAAGTGTTAAAAAAATCTGTCTGTATTGTGTTATATTGTTTTTATGTTGTTTTAGTCCAGTCAATCGTATCCCTTTTATCCAGGGCTGCGTTAACAGGCAGTGTAGACAAGGATCAATATTATCATACATGCAGACTGATACATGCAGCCTTATCTTAGTCTATTTTACCCGCTGATATAAAAGTCCAAGTTCATTTATCGCCATAGCGTCAAGTTTCACGCCGAAATCTTTGACAAAATGGGTTTGATCCCTCTTAAACTATTCACATCATACTTTCGCTATATACGTATCATACATGTATAACACGTTGGGAACTATGTTCTTAATTTGGTCAGAGCCTCGCTCAGGTATAACATTCGCGTCCCTTTTGTTAACCGTGCCTAAATGATTTGTGTGAAAAAGTATAGGTATAGGTCCTGATAAATTTATGACACGACAGAGCATCCCTGTGCATTTCTACAGAATATCATATTGAAATGATAAAAACTTCAATCTTCAGATTTTGACCTAGTATATCATTTTTAACTCACCACCTTCTATAAACGTCCTCGAGCCAATTCCTACGATTTTAAATATAATATTCACTTAATTACGCAGATAATTTAATTTAAACTTTACGACTGTTTTCATTTCTTCACTACCGTAAAGAATTTGTAAAGTGGCACAATTTCTCTTTCTGTTATCCGGAAAACATGTACCATTTTCATATGATTAGAGCTTTTTTTCGTTTAAACACAATATCAATGTATTAAAGTGACATTTCACATTTATTTCATTTTTTAAAAGTATGTCATGATGCAAAGATTGTTTATTCTAATGCATAGAAATGCTATCGGTTTTTTGAAGTTGTTAAGGTTTACGAACTGAGAATGAAAACACTACTTTCTAGCCATATGAAATGCATCAAATTACACACACTTGTAAATACACTTCACACAAGTTGATTCACCAGGCCGGATTTCAAGATTATGCTTCAAGAAGAAAATAATTTACAAATATTATTTTACTCTATATTCATATGCAAGGGAGGTAATTTTGAACATTTTTGTCAAATATTTCCATAAGTATGCATTAATTCAAAATTCTAAACCATACAAAATGCTTATATTTGTATTTGGAATGGAAATGTACTACAGTTTAGGAATTACTGGCACTTTTCAAATTTCGCCTCTGGCTTTGCATTTCATTCTCAGTTCGTAAGCCTTAATTATAAGCGAAAAATACGCCTTTAAAGTTGAGACAGAAATGGCAAATTCTATATAAATCTGAACTGTTGTCCACAACAATTTGTTTAATTTTAGCACAAAAATATATATTTCTCGTAAACGGTTCAATATTTTGGCTTGAAAAATTCAGAATTTCCATAAGAAAATATGTTCTTTCAGATTTAATAAAGTAAAACTTATGTAAAAATAATTGTGAAATGTCACTTTAATGTTTCCATGTATTTCTCGAATAGAAATAATTCTAAGTTTTTCCAATATCTGTGAGCACTACCCATATTAATAATTGAGAGAGACACTGCATATACAGTCATCCAAAGATATACAACTTCATTTTGAGTCTGATTAAACACAATTTACATTTTCCACTGCAAAGTTTTACTCCCATGAGTAAATGTCAGCTTTACTGTGAAGACCCAATTTTCACAGCATTACGGTAGGGAAGATAGTGTTACGGTAGGGAATGAGATATCAAAATTCGAAAATCAAAGAGGTAAAAAAACTGGACAGTGAGTCTCAAAAGACTTTGCCACTAGATCATTTGAAAAAGCAAGATGAATGCACCCTGTTTACGGTTAAAATGCCAGTGAAGTCATACATATTCTTTTTTTCTCAACATGCCAAATAATGTATGTTACTACTTCTTCACCACCATAACAATACATTCCATATGCTAATGCTAAAATTGCTGAACCATACATGTATACGTACGTATCCTAAATTATACATGATAGCAACTTAAAATATCTTTTGTTTGTACGTTGCATATTGGAGAGATGCAGTGCACATAAACTATGAATCTGAGACTTATTTAGTTATTGTCCGTTTTAGTCCAAATGGCAAGTTTGGCAAGTTTCTCACGGACCAATGGATTTTTGTTATTAAATTTTGCAAATATATATGAGATGACCACACAAAGTTTTATACTAAGTCACAGAACTCTAACAAGTGATTCAAAAGAGTTATGTCCCTATCCTACTTCCAATTTCACTACCGTAACGAGCCATTCACTCCTTTCACGAAGTTTGTACCTCAACAACCGCTAAACTCAGTGTTTAGAAACTTTTCACGTGGTTTGTTGGATCTAAACACAGGATAACGGAGCAAGTCCCAGATCTCTGACAATCACAGACTCAGAATTTTATATTCTGGAAAAAATATACATTCAGCAAATGTTGAAAAAAAAAAACAGAAAAGAAATCAAATATTGCAGAAACATTTTTCAAGGGCGACACAATTCTTTTTGCTGTACATTACAGCAATCTTTTACTTGTTTTAAATAGTCGCGTACACACCTTTGACACGGCACGGAAACTACAGAGACAGAGCCAATGGCTCTGCCGCTTAAATCCTATGGGGCGCTTCCGGCCATGTGTGGCTCTGTCTCTGGGAGCACGATTTTTGGACAAAAATAGGTGAGTGTTCAACTTTGTTGTTCAATAGTTTTCTTTTGGCGCTTAAAAGCGAAAAAACGGGAATGTCATGCTCCCTAAAAACCATTCATTTGTCTGTTATAATTCTGTGGACTTCAAAGTCTGCAGGGTTTTCACAGGATCATTGTCGTCGTGAGTCGACCCTATGTGATTTTTTCTTGTGTACATCATGTATTTATGTACATTCCAACGGTAAATAGCCAATTGCTGCTGCCAAAACATGTTATATGATAATCGATGGATACTCTCGATTAGATATCCCTTTCCCATGTCTCAAAACCTTAGAAATGATTGACAAAAATAGAATTGAGCAATTTCTATCGGTGGCTCTGTCTCTGGCGGCTGGCTCTGTCTCTGGCGGCTGGCTCTGTCTCTGTGTACTTTGTACAGTTCAATCCACCACAAAATTCGTGTCGAAGTAATATACCTAATTGATTCATACACTCAATAGATCATAATAGCGTATGGCGAACGTTTCAGTCACTGATTAAATGCCTTTTCCAAAACATGGGTAGATAGATCTCACTTAGGAGAAGTTCTGTGTACAAAAAGCGGTGGCGTATTTCATCACCTGTAGTGATAGATTTCTAATTTAGGACTGCTTAAATTCGAAATTATGAATACACATGCACCGATCCAGATGGGCGTCCACCCCTCTTGAGAGAGAAATGTATGGATCTGCGCAAGGTTCTTCATGCGCAAAATGTTGATCATTGAAATATGTGAGAAAAAGGGTGAATATGCTGGTTATCAGCCAATGTAGAAAAGAATCAAAATTTGCATATCAAAAGTATCTTGAAGACATCTTAAAGCTACTATTTCCCAGATTTGGACCCAAAAATTGTCAAATACAAACGAAATGTACACTTTTTAAGCTTTATATGACCTGATTAAATGATTACGACAAACTATTGAAGCAACGACTCATTTTTTCGCAATTTGATACCAAATTCATGAAGCGATATCGAAAGCAGGTCAAAACAGTAGGACATGCGACTTTCTTAAATGACGTCACAACATACATGATGACGTCATATTGAAATTCAAGTATGAATCTCGTTTGAATCATGGTCCGCCCTGTATGCGCATGCGCAACAATTTAAAAATAATTCTAACCCCATCTGAGACGGGGTTGAATTTAGGTTTGGATTCTCCCTAAATTCAGCTATCTGTCTTGTAATTTCGGCTCATTCTCTGTCTGAATCGCATATTATTAACCATCCCGAGGTGGTCAACACAAAAGTTTTGCAAATTTTTTCAAAAAAATTCATTTTTTGCAATTAGACCATCTGTTACCGTCGCCCTTTAAATGTAGGTTCCATGCAAGATCAAACCAAAGACAAAGGACAATCACTTCCAACCAACAAAAAATCTACACTCTACTAAAACATCCAAATCAAGATTCTACTGGCATAGATACTCTAAAACAACACAACAAACTGTACACTAATGACGAAAAAAAAACACGAATTCTAAATGAACAGTTCCAATCTGTTTCCACCCACAAAACACCCTTGTCACTTAAACGCGTAGATGAAATAATACGTTCACACACAATTTAAAACACAATTGGTGCATGTACAGAAATTCACCACCACAGACCCAGCCCTCATAAATCCAGGCACACCATCGAAATATCTGAAAACAGGGTCAACAAATTACTATAATATCTGAACCTGCATAAAGCTGCTGGCCCTGATGAATTAAGACCAATTATACTAAAGAATTGTGCCAAGGAACTTGCGCCTATCATAACACAGCTGTATTAAAAAATCTCTTGAGACCAATTCTTTACCGAGCATTTGGAAAAAAGGCAAACGTCGCCCCTGTATTCAAAAATAGTCCAACCCAGCCAATTTTCGCCGGATCTCTCTCACTTGCATCTTATGCAAACAACTTGAACATATTAGTGCGTCTAGTATAACTAAACACTTCGACAAAACATATTCTGCGACTTACAGCACGGCTGTTGAGGAAAAAAATACTGTCTGACCCAACTCTTGGGCTTGGTAGATGATATCCTCCAGTTCATAAATGAGGATAAAGCCAAGATGACTTGATCCTATTACATTTTTAAAGAACGTTTGATATGGTAAATTATGAGAAACTGGTGTCAAAAATATGTTGTTATGACATTATAGGTCACACTCTGGCATGGATCAAAGCATTTGTAGACAATAGGACACAATCAGTTTTGGTCAATAGATCCATGTCCTGCATCATACCAGTTCCTTCAGGTGTGCCTAAGGGTTCGGTCTTAGGCCCCTACTATTCCTTATCTATATCAATGACATACATGAATATGTACAATGCTCTAAAGTACGTCTCTTTGGTGATCACATTATCATTTACATACAACAATCTATCACATTCCTTTCCAGCATCTTACAACAGGATCTACTCAAGCTCGAGAGATGGTAATCAGACTGGGACACGTCTGTTAATCCTGCCAAAATGCCAAGTCATACAGTTTACCAAGAGAAAGACACAATTACCGACACTGTACTTTCTACATAATATACTACTTGAGATACACTCCTCAGCAAAATATTTAGGTGTTACAATCTCAAACGACTTGAATAACCGCTTGTCAGGCCCCAGCTCGAATACTGCGCTGCAGCATGGACTACAGTCCGCTCAACACCCGAGAACATTGATTAACCAGATTGAATATGTGCAGCGGGGAGCAGCTCGCTGGGCCATGCGATGCTATGGTCCCATATTCAGTGTCTCCGCTATGTTAGAAAACCTCTGTTGGAGAAGATCAGATTTGCGCCGTATTGACTTACGGCTGGTTAGATTCTATAAAATTGTCAATGATAAAGTAGTCGTCCCTCTTCCTCAACATATTGTCAAACCTGTCAGACCACTTAGAAATTCCCATATACTGGCATTCAAGCAACTACATACTAATACTTTCTTTTCTCGCAATGCATCAGACCAATGTCTTGTTTTGGAGAGATTAAATGGAAATATGTCGAATTATATTGGTGCAAAATGTTTCTTCGTCAACACCTAATTTGTCGCATGTAGTAGCTTTGAAATTGAACAGCGCCGAAATTTTGATGTTTTGGAAAGCGTTTAATCAGTGACTGAAACGTTCGCCATAAGCAATATGATATATTCAGTGTGCGAGTCAATAAGGCTTCGACACGAATTCTGTGGTGGATTAAATTTATCAAAGTTAGCACGCAGAGACAGAGCCAGCCGCCAGAGACAGAGCCAGCCGCCAGAGACAGAGCCACCGATAGAAATTGCTCAAATTTTATTTTTGCCAATCATTTCTAAGGTTTTGTGAAAGTGGAAAGGGGTGTCTAATAGAGAGTATCCCTCGATTAGTATATAACGTGTTTTGCCTTCGGCAATTGGCTATTTACCGTTGGAATGTACATAAATGCACGATGTAAACAAGAAAAAATCCCATAGGGTCGACTCACGACGACAATGATCCTGTGAAAATCCTGCCGACTTTGAAGCCCACAGAATTAGAACAGACAGATAAATGGTCTAAGGGGAGCATGACATTCCCGTTTTTTCGCTTTTAAGCACCAAAAGAAAATTATTGAACAACAAAGTTGAACACTCACCTATTTTTGTCCAAAAATCGTGCTCCCAGAGACAGAGCCACACATGGCCGGAAGCGCCCCAGAGGATTTAAGCGGCAGAGCCATTGGCTCTGTCTCTGTAGTTTCCTAACCGTGTTTGAATCAGGGACAGTCAAACATTCTGCTTTCTGAGAAAGTGTTACCTGTCAAAGAACGTAAATTTAACCTTTTTACAAACACACTCTAGTGTTTTGATTTTGTTTGTTTTGTGTTTTTTGTTGTTTCTTTTTCCAAAAGCATCTCTTCTCAAATTTTATTTTGAAAGCATTGAGCCAGAAGAATAACAGTCTGATGTTTAGCATTTCATGGCCGAATGTTCACGGCGTCGCCCGAATAATTCCGACGTCGCACGAATCTCATTAATTAGATGTGGACTACCTTAAGTGAGACACGTGATCCCCATAGTTGTGTGGGAAAACTACTTGAAAATCTAATCTTTATAGCATTATCCAGTATTTTTCTCATTTTTGCAATGTTTTCTTTTGGAGTGGGGGTCTCTTTTCGCCATTTCCCAAACGTTCGAATTCCAAATTTCAAAGCTGCTCTAGCCAACAAAGAGGACGACAATAAAGATGAGATTTCTGCTAAGCATAGGCCTACTAGCTCAGGAGATGATAGATATACATGTACATGTACTCATATAAAAGAAGAAAAGTAAGGAGATCGGCATAATTATTGGTAGCCCAGCCCTGAGCTGGGCTACCTTTGTAACGGTTTTAAAATATTAACGTGCAGAGTTAGGGAGCGATTATTGTACAAACTGTTCGACATATTTGTTGAAGCTGGTTAAATTGTACGTTGATAATGATTGTTACATTAACAACATGTTTGTTTTATATGCTTCCACCATTTACTAGGAAATACAATGCATAAAACTTGCATTTGCATACTATTTTAATTTACCCCAGATACGAATTACTAACCGCTTAATCATGTGACCGGATTGGTCCATAGAAATACCGAAACACACGAAGAACTATAACACATCATGTTAACTATTGTTGTTTATGCTTAATAACAGCAAGAAGAGAATTTCGTATGAAGTGTTGAATAAATAACGGTAATATATATTCGCTATGAACTGGTCCATTTTAAAATCGATTCTGTAAATGTGTTTTGGTATTTACTAATGTGTTTCGTTATTTCTATGGACCAACTCAGGGGCGATAACCAATCTAATCTGATAAATACTACTATATTTTAATTTTGTTTTATGATTGTTTGACTCAAGTGCCGCTGTGGTCTAATGGATAGAGTGCTAGGCTTACCACAGCCTGAACACTTTTGTTCCATTGGTTCAAGACCCACTCACGCTAGATTCTTTTTTTTTTCTTTCTTTTTTTGTATATTTTTAAATCAACAAGAAAGTTTTCATGAATTCTTCAAATACGCTTTACTTTTTATTGGCAGCCGAGCCATGAGCTATGAGATATGCCCGTGTATAGTTTGTTAGGCGACCATTGTACAAAATGTTCGACCTATTTGTTGAAAATGGTTGAAATGTATGTCGATAAGGGTTATTAAATTAAAAGCATATTTTTTTGACATGTTAAGACATTCACGAGGAAATATACTGCATAACATATGAATTTGTTTATTGTTTCATATCCTTCAATTTCGATAGGGACAAATCCAAATTGTGTAAATAGATTTAAGTTTTATAAGCTTTGCCATATGTTATAGATTGAGTGGTACAGTGGTTACGACACCGGACTTAGAGTTCATTTCAGCTTATGTGTCATGGGTTCAAATCTCGCTAGCGTTCGATTTTTTTTTTTCATATTTTTTTACATAATTATTTTTTTCATTTGTTTTCGTTCAGCTGCTGAACATGAGCAATTCATTGAGCATTCAAACCATGATTGTTTCTGTAAACTTTAATTTTGTATTTTATCGAATGCTACATGGTATGATTATTTTATACTCATGTCAGTGAATGTAAGCCCTTTAACATTTTTCTAAACAAACTTTGGATTTTAAGCTTCATAAAGGAAAAGGCTTGGACAACATAGAGGAGAAAGAAAAAAATGCTGGTAACCAGGGGCCCGTATTATCAACGATCTTGCGACCACGATTTTGTGTAAACTGTGTAACAAAACATCTGATTGCACGCGAAATCAGATTGTGCCAATCAGGTTTGCTGTTTTAAGTAATTACGCAAAAACAAATCGTACGATCGTTGATAATACGGACCCCTGCATTTTTTTCTGTTTGCCAAAATATTTCCAAGGTATGTTGAACATCTTTATTAATTCAAATTAACTTAAATTTTGCTATTTGGGAAATGATTATATCAGTTTAAAGGGGGAATAACACTTAACATCTTGCAAATTTTCCGAGAACTTCGTACAAAAAATAAATATATGTTATTAAAATATGGTCTTTAAATTGCATATATGCCAAATCTTAGCTTTCTACCTTGTGTATTGGCTTAGATGTCGACGGATTTAAAACCCCATGATTTTTTGTCGGGGGGATAAAAATTATAATAATAAAACATATGGGGTTTTAAATCCGTCAACATCCTAGCCAATACACAAGATAGAAAGCTAAGATTTGGCATAGGTGCAATTTAAAGGCCATATTTTCATAATATATAAAATTATTTATTTTTTGCACGAAGTTCTCTGAAAATTTGTAAGATGTTAAGTGTTATTCCCCCTTTAAACCAGAATACTTCAAAGGGTCACGCGACAAGATAAAACGCGGAATGACGCCTTTGCAATCGCGGTAGCGACATGGAAATTGCTTTTGGTCGAGCTTGATTTTTTTTTTCAAAATATTTGCTGCATTTACAAGTATTTGATATTGACGTTAGATAAATCACACCCTATTACCGGCTATCATTCGGGCCGTTGCAAACCTCGTGCAGTATCATCGATAAATGGCGGGTGTACTGGGTAGGTCACACTTTCCCCATTTTTGTTTCGTGTTATTACGCTTCTCAGCTTTATTTTGTAGTGTACTAGGCTGACCATATATTTGAGTACCTACATGTCAAATATAAACCCAAAGATTTCTCTATCAACAGAATTATTCAACAATAAAGACATAACTTCACATATTTTTTTGTAAAATCCACCTTTCCATGCAAATTCTAGAAAAACACTAAAGTGAATGTTAGAAATTTTATTACAAAATGGAAATCTAGTATATTATCTAACAACTACTCGTTTGAGAAGACGATCAACTATTCCGCTATATCGTTATAGTCAAACAAAAATTGGTGAGGTACAAATTTATACTATCACGAACAGATCATACGGCTTCAATATGCTGTTCGTGATAGCCAAATTGGCATCAGTATTTAATTTTTAATCGGTCAGTCTAAACTTAATTCAATTCAAACAGTTTTCTCAATTTACATAGTGTAAGAAAATTGATTGACTTTTCTAATAGTTATATTAATTCTAACGATCACCTTATCATTTCCTCATTATATTGACTAAAAGTTGGATTTTACATAAAAATATGTGAAGTTACGACTATGTTGTTGAATAATTTTGTTGTTTGAGGAATATTTGGGATAATATTTGACATGTAGGTACTCAAATATATGTCCAGCATAGTACACTACAAAATATAGCTGAGAAGCGCAATAACACGAAACAAAAATGGAAAAAGTATGACCTACCCAGTACACCCGCCATTTATCTATGATGCTGCACGAGGTTTGCAACGGCCCGAGTAAAGCCGGTAATAGGGTGTGTAAATGTGAATTCATATTACGACCACCAAGTAATAACAATCTCCATTCGGTGCCATCAGCTCCATTTCTCCGATAAAGCTTAAATAAGTCTCATTGTGAACTTTAGGAAAAAATGACTCGATTGACCATAAGGTTGACATTATTAGCAAGCAAATAATCAAACATGGATCCTCATCGGCTAGTGCATACACACCGTCTCCACCCATGATTGGCTCTCAAAGCTTCTTCACAACAAGTAGTAGATTCTAACTGACAGAATGTCGTTTAGTATTTTTTTCATGTTTTAAAATCATTTGCCACGCCAATTTGTTTTGCCACCGGGTACATCAAGAATATAACTGATGTAAAATATAAAGATATAAAATATAAAGTAGACAATGTATAAAAAGCAGTGTTTATGGATGACCTATACTTATTTACTTCGTCTTGCTCAAGCTTTGGTTACAGAATGTACCATGTCCAAAACAAGATAGATCTCGTCTTGACACCCCTAATAAGTGAAATAACGGAGATAATAATAGTGAGAAAATAATTATGCGGGATCTGAGAAATCCAGATATATTCAGAAATGTTTTATTTTCTACTAATATTTGTATACTATGATATACACATGGATTGTTTTTGTCGTGTACATCGAAATTGAAACTGTCGGATTCTTGCCACTTGCTAAATGATTTAGTCCACAAATTTAGTCAAACGAACAAACATTATTACCACTGTCAATCTGATCTGAACCTATCAAGGTCTCAACGTTTGTAATAGCATACTGGTCCGCCAAATCGAGTGCATAAAGCAAGGCCATATATCACGACTAAACATTTGTACAGAAACGTAATTTCAAAGATTTCTTTTACCATTCTAGACACATAGATCTTATTCGATCTGACCTAAAAATCGGTAATTAGTGCCTGTTCCCATCATTTTCAAGTAGACACCATGCAGAAACTTTTTAAATTAATGCTGGCCAAAAGATCCTGGGCTACTTTGGATGCTATGCATCAAAAATTTGTCTTGTCTTCTGTTGTTTTAATGTTTTCCTATGTGTATGTGTTTTCATCATATAGGAACGTCAAAATATTGGGAATGAATAGCAATAATTGCATACAACTCGTGTAAGATACCCAATATCGAATTTCTGAATTAAGTCCCTTTCACAAACAAGACACCGTTTTGATGAGCCCTTACAGAAAATGATCTTGAAAAGATCTTATATTGAAACGTTTCTATCACAGTCAGCTTGTGAAGTTCGTGCAGACTGAATAGGATCGCTAATTTTCACATTCCCCATATCACTGGTGGTGAACTCGGCCAAAGCGTGAGACGTTTTTTCGCGATCATAGTATTCCGTCGGTGTTGTTATAAAATATCGTAACTACGGCTTCGATAAAGCCGTAGTTACGAGATTTTATAACAACACAGACGGTTTGTCAATACATATCGTTATACCCGGTCTATTTTTAGAACAAATTCATTGTTATTAGAAAAACTATCCAATCAGATCTTTAAACTCACATTTAAACGCAAAATATCTGCACCTTGTAGTAGCGAAAAACGTCCCTCGCTTTGGCCGAGTTCACCACCAGTGCATATGGGGATCTATAATTTAATCAAATTATAGACCCCTATGACATTCCCCCGGATGGTCCCCGTAAGCGTGGAGCGTATGAAAAGCATTATATAAAATATGTAATGCCATATCTTCTTATTGAAGCTATATTATTTATTGTTGTTGTATTAATTCTAGGCTATAACACATTACTTTGAAATTTTATGCATTTTATAGGCCCTACCCGAAGGAAAAATCGAATTTGAACTGCATTTCCTTCCTGTATGTGGCAGACTCACAATGGAGTAGGCTACTCAGTACATCAATAATAGTCTAAAATGCATGTTTGTAGTCAGAGTGAAACCGAATCATTCAGATTCCATTGAACTTTTTTTAAATCAAAAATTGAATAATTTATGGAAACTTCCATCGGTACAGAACCCTCCCTCTGGGAAAATGCCTGTTTGACTCCTATGTGAAAATGCATGGATCCGCGCTTAAGATCCCAAGGCAGGGACGTAGCCAGGAATTTTGTAAAGTTGAAGCCAAAGGCATATTGTCGATTCCATTTGACGCGTTTTGACGCCTCAAAACAGGAAAGCTCTGGAAAATATTGTGGAAAATGAAGAAATTGCTTGTGACAAGCAATTTCTTCAGTTTCCACAATGTCTTCTACCAAAAGAGACCAGGGCCGTGTTTTACTAACATATATTTTTGCAAAAACCTTGTAACAACACATCTGATTGAACGAGAAAAAATAACAGTAATTATTCGGCCAATCAGAATTTTGTTGTTGTTTTAAAAATGTTCGTAAGTTTGTTAGTAAAACGGGCCCCAGAGATGTAAAATTACATTCACTTGAAATTGTCGTCTGTACATAACATCTTTGAATTTGGAAGAGTCATAATTATTGTCACATGGTAATGGATTCTGGGATTCCGGGGTGTAGTGGCTCGGATATCAAAAAACGCTCTTTTGAGTTAATGCATCTTTAATAATCTTCGTTAGTTATCAATGTAAGAAAGGTGATGTTTCTCAACAAAATGAGCTGACCGTTCTTCAAGCCCGCACAACTAAAACTGATTTGAAAAACGGTCGTTGCAAAACATTTACGTCATTTTGACGTCGCGTGAACGTCGCGCGTACTTTAGTACGGCGCGACGTTACGTTACGTCGAAATGCACTCCTAAGAGCTAGGACGCTCTTACACGGGGCATCTAGGGGTCTGTTTTTCATAATAATTCCCAGAACGACCAAACTTGAAAAACACACATTGAAGCCCGGTCGTCCATGCCTCCGCCTAGCTACGCGCATGCAAAGGGGAAGAGTTCACATCAGCTTTTATATGGGGAAGATGCCTTACGACATTAAGCCCTTTCACAAATGGCAACTATTTAGACTGTTCGAAAGCAGCTGCATAGGTCTATGACAAAACTGATGCTGATAAATATAGATACGATTACATCTAAGTATTAGTTAGTGTTCGTTAGCGGTTCATTAGACAGGGGCGTGGCTATGTATAGACGTCACATAAACTAACCGACAGGCCGTTTATGCGAAAAAGAGCGACAAAATTGTAAAATATACTGCAATTTCATTGGTCCAAAAAGTAGGCCGAACACTTAATGTACAATATAGCACCGAAAATATTAAGTTGAATGGGGATGCCAACACTACAGTTTATTTATTAATGTTTAGTCCATTACCACATAGGCCTAATGACTCTTTTCGACTCTTCACAAGATGACCCTACTTACATTTTTGAAAACCACGTGGAAATAGAGTTAGTAGACAATAAAATGGATCCTGATCAGACTTTCTGTATGTAAACATGTAACGTCTGAACTTACCAAATAAAAAGTTACGAGTTTTGAGCTATAACTACATTAACTGGAAAAGTTAGATCAAGTGTATAACTTTAATTTGTAATTCATTGATTTCTTCGCTTCATTGATAATCCCTTTCCTAGTAAATGGTCGCATATCTAGTTCAATATCAGTTTATCATTTGGAATTCATTGACTTAACATTTACTTCAGTTCAACATGATCATGGAACTAACAATAGGCCTACATTTTTGTATTTTATTAAAATTTCTAATGATATTTAACCTTTTAATTGGAGTCGCGTCCGTTTCAACATTAATGGAAAATTTCATTGGTGGAGTTTGCATGACAACTTCGACTGATATTCGGAAATGGGGAAAATCGTACGTGGAGTGTTTGGACGAGTGTCGATCCAGATCTGACTGCACGGCCGTCAATGTGTACTCTCAAGGGAACTATTGCTATCTAAACATGGCCTCTGGTACGGAAGCGAGCTGTCCGAGTTATGTGCTTTCGAATAAATCTAAATGGAATCAAGTAAGATATTATGGTCGCTTTTTTGTCAAAAACCTCGTACCTGCAGCTCGTAATTGCAGCTTAAACTCATTCAACCCTTTCCCAAACAAGACTGAGTTTTGACGTCTACAGTAGAAAGAGCTTGGGGAACAGTGAGGCAAACGAAGATACTGCTGATTGCCTCAACATTTTCTAAGCTATAATACACACCTTCGCTTCTTTTGATAACTGTCTGAAACTCCTTCTAAATTGGAACAGTCCAAAATTTTACCGTTTGGTAATGGCTTACAACAATCTCAAGTTACGGGGTTTTAGAAAAAAGCGACGTGTTTATGTTTTATCTGCGTTTTATCTCTTTTTCAGACTAGAATTCATTTTCGGAGAACGTCGTAATCATTCGGCAGCGGTATATTTTGTTTTTGTAATTTATCAGAATTAATCGGATACTGTCGAACGTTTAACGACGTCGCCTAATAAGTTCCCCTGTCTTTTGAATATCAAAATGGCCACACTACAGGTATTCTACCTAAATTCGCAACAATGATTATTTTATCCAGTTAATCGTGACGTAATTTCGGACAAACAATAGTATTTCGTAGGTGTTGTTATACAATCTCGCAACTACGGCTTGAGTGAACCTAAGTTACGATATTTTATAACAATACCGACGGTTTATCAATACATAACGGTAAACCCAGTCTATTTTAAGCACAAAATTCATTGCTATTCACAGCAAGACATTCCCGAATGCTATGGTGTAACATGTATGGCTAGCCAGGCGTGCGTCATCGACAGCTCAGGATCGCCAGAGTGCCAGTTCAAGGGTAAGTAATCTTGTCTATTTATTTCACTGTTTTTCAACAAAACTCTCGTAACTGCAGCTGAAAACAAGCTGCAGTTTATTGAGTTACGAGGTTCTTGTTGAAAGCGACTATTTAGTCCTTCACACGGCGGGAAATTATAAGCCAATAACCTGACACAACGACCGATTTGAAAATGCTTTTATGTAAGACAATGTTCATATTTGGCAAATGATCTATCATGCATCGAAATTGACGAGGGTATTTTACATTAATTTCCGTTGCCATGGATGACACCCGAAAATACACGAAGACCTAGTGTTTGGTATCTGATAATGGGTTGTAATCTTTCAATCTGTATAAATGGTCCATACATAAATATGCAAGAAAATATGGCAAAACTATTTTTAGTAAACTGCTCAAGAATTTAATTTATGATAATAAAAGTTAAAGCTGTCCAGGTCAATTAAATCGCATAATATCGCTGCTTTTCAACAAAATCATCATAACTGCAGCTTTAAACAAGTTGCAGTCATGAGTTTTTTTTATTGAAAAGCGGCGATAGCCTACTTTTAATCATAGTTTATCAATCACTCTACTACTCTTCTAAAATAATCGACAAAACTCTGGGCAATATCTTACATAAACTTGGAAAAAAACTTTATAAGCAAATTAGCAAAAACGTTCGTTCTAATACATTTTGTATCTCTTGTTCGTATGTTTTTGTAATCCTATTGTAAGATATTATAAAAGATATAAATGAAATATGTTTAAACCATAATTATTCATTCAGAATGTCCGCCTATCGAAGCTCTCGAGAACGGTGTGGTCATGGGGAACCTCCGCACGATAGGCGAACGTCTTGTGTACGCATGTGACAATGGATATACACTGGTTGGGAACATCGCTAGATACTGTACAAATTTGGGTGACTGGAACGGGACTCTACCAACTTGTCAACAAGGTACGCTATATGACCAGCCGCCAGAGCTACAGTCGACACTCGTTATGTCGACATCAGATAAGTCGAATTTTCGCTTAAGTCGAAGTTCAAATCTAGTCCCGTCCTCATCAATTGACATAATATTATTTTTTTTTTCAAAACAAAATAATTTCGAACTGAATATAGCCATTGAAATATAGAAGGAAAAGGATAGAAATTGCTCTACACGAGCAATTTCTTTCCTTTTCCTACTATATTTCAATAAAAATTGTACTTGAAAAGTTTCAAAAACGGTCAAATACCAACTTTCTCGAAGCCGAACAAAAGCGGATGAGTCGAACTCCGGATATGTCGAGGTATTTTGACGGCCCCTCTGACTTCGACAAAACGAGTGTCGACTGTATGTACAGATAAGAGGGTGTATGATGGCTTTTTCTAAACGCAATATTTCAGTTATGTTCATCAAACGATATGTTGTGGGTACTCATTTGAATCGTCTCAGACGATTGAAATGAGTACCCACACTATAGGAGTTGGATTTGAAATGACACTTTAAGAATTTAAATACCCCTCTTATATGTTGTTCTGTGTGACTATGGACATAGGGCTTAGGCTATAGGTCGCAGCTTTTCTGTAGACTCACTAGTTTATTAAGACTATGTTTTGGAAGAAAAGCAGGAGTCCGAACCTCCGAACGACATTATACGTTTGTATCAAGGGTTATACAATATAGTCCGTTCACGATATAATGATACATGTTTACGAATTTGTTCAATGTAAACATAAACAGCACAATATCGAACCCCAATCAACTGTAATTTTGCACGCGATGGTTCGAATCTTACAGGTGTCTAACACCTGGAAGATTCGAACCAATGTGTGCAAAGTTGTATTGCTATTTTCAAACGTCATTTCTTCAATGTTTAGAATATGTAACATTTGTAAACCAGTCCCATAATATCGTGAGTGAACTATAGATAATGCGCAAATACGGCGACTGGTGTGTGGCTGCATTGCAATTGTCAAGAAAATAAATGAATGCAGTTATGCATTATGCATTCTCCCATTTTTTGACAACCTTGCTTGAAATTCAAAAAAAGAGAAATGACAGAAATCAGCAGTTGCGTCCTTTCTGTTGTGGAATGTATCAAAACGCGGTCCATACGAAGCATAAACATTTCTGCTTTGACGTATCACTTTATCTAGATCTATATTAGGATAAATTACTACGTATTAGGCCTATATATTCGCAGACATATATAAAGTAGTTAGAAGTAATATATAATAGGCCCTACTACTCATAATGCCATTAGAGAGTTCGGTTAGAGCTAACGTAAAATAATCGGTATCAAAGTGGTAGATTGAACTCCCATTCAACTCGAACACAATCACTGTTTAAAGAACCGATTGAACTATTTGCTATCCACTATTCATGGCGTTGAAATTATTGATTCGCTCTCATTCCATTTAGTAAATGTGATAAAAGTTATCATTATAAATTAGCCAGGGTCTGGAAAAGGGTCACTTACAGCTTTTGAGCCCAACATGGTCCTAGATCATACTGCGTTTACACGCAGTCTGATCAGTAACCATTTGTTCTCCAATATAGCTTCTTCTTAACTTAAATCAACTGTAAGATAGCAGCATGGGTCACGGTCAGACACAGCTTAGGCTCAGGCTGATCTTGAAGCAAGACTGTTTCAAACGCTATAAGGGACGGTTTTCCAGGTCCCCGCTCAAATGTTTTTTAAAGAGAAAACGTCATTTCCATTGAAATCGAGCGGTTTTGTATACGCTAGAAAAGAGGACAACATGAAAACTGGTCCATGTTGTTCCCTTAGAACTTTTTCATTAATCACAATCAACTGACAGAGCAGAATTGGTTCCAGAGCCACAAATAACAGGGTGTAATGTTTTTTTTTTCTTTTTCTTTCTTTTCAAATAATAATGTCTCAATGATTTCACAAGTTTTTTTTTCAATGGGGACATCAAAACCAGGGCCTGTTTTGGAAAGCGTTAAAATTGTTCGACAAAATCAATGCTTTCTATATAAGCACTTTAATGTTCTACTCCTATCTGAATATTCGCAACAACACAGTAAATATAATAATGAAGACAAGTCGTTTCCTATTAGAGCTGTGATCAAGAAATAGACTCAAGTATTTCTGTGTCCGAAAAAAAGTAGAAAACGTGTACATCTGTCGTGAACATTTCTGAATGTGTGAAAAATGCATTGTAGGCCTTTTTGGTGTAAAATGAAATAGAAGCAGGAATGGCGCCACCAAAAGGCGCGTATAATGCCATCTATAAAAACCAGTATCTTGTATAAGCAGAGGCATGAGTTAAAACTATATAAAAGCGAGCGTGTGTACGTTTCCAAAAGGTCACATTAGATGGCCACTCTGAAAAATGAAGTAGAACGATTGCATTAGGGTTGAATTGATTGTTATCTTAATATTTAATTGAAATTGTTGTTTTAGAAGTTCTAAAATCTTACCGAAGAGTAATTTTAATAGCTATTTAATAATCAACTCATAAATAAAGATAGAACATAATGAGATTATATAGGTCGATTATTTTATAGATTTTTATAAATTGCGTCACTTACAATTATTGGTTTGATGATTGTAGGAATGTAAACATTTCATGTATTCTGTCGGCTTGTTCAAGAACTAGTGACGAAGATCTTACTCGTATATCTAGATGTATTGGAAGCTTTGCTTTTGACCGTTTCCCAAACGACAAAATTTTAGGGTGACCCACTTCAAAAACTGCCACAAATGACAAAATTGATTTTATTAAAGATAGGATTTGTGTAAAATACGACATAGAAAATATTGAGACAAAAGGAGAAACTGCTGGTTATCAGCAGTTTCTTCTTTTGTTTCAATGTTTTCCCAAGCCTTTTCTATTAGGGACGTCAAAACCAGGTCTTGTTTGCTGAGTATTAATATGATGGTGCCGTCTTGTGACTTATGTAAACCATGAAAATAGCATTCATAATCTCAATTAAATGTTGCATGTGTTGGCTCGAACCTCGCAGGAGTGAGACACCTGCAAGATTTGAACCATCACATGCAAAATTACAGTTTTACGGAGATCGATATTGTGTTGGTTACATAGGTAATCATTGTAAACATGTGCCAAAATATGGTGACCTTACTGTACATTATCGTTGGTGGGGGCCAAAGCTACGTAACTCCAGCTTATTCAAGCTGTAGTTACGAGGCTTTGCCCCCCCCCCCCCCCCCCCCCGATAACATGTTTCAGATTTAGCAGCTTCACCAGAAGACACAGCCGACAGTACTGAAGCCGTTGATGATTTGAGCCTATCACAAGAGGAGTTTGTGTAGACGAAGAACCTCGGATCAGGCTTTTTGCTTGTTTCAAGCAATTTCTTCATTTTCCACAATGCTTCCCAAAAACTTGACCTTGTAGGGTGTCAAAAGGCGTCATTGTTTGGAAATGGGTTTAACATGTGCCACAATATCGTGATCGTACTACAATGTATACACTATGTTTCAGATTCACCAGTTTCGCCAGGAGACACAGTGGACAGTGCTGAAGCCGTTGATGGTGATAGTCAAATACAAGACACAGTGGATAGTTTTGAAGCCGCTGACGGTGCTAGCCAATCGCAAGATTGACCGTGGCCAGGCCTATTCAGTTCAAAGTTGTATGTCGAAGTCGTAGGGAAAGTCATTTCATCTCAACATATCCGCCAGTCGACTCATCTGATTTTGTTCTGTTTCAATTGAAATCATATGTAACCATCTTTCTTGTTGATTTTGTACGTTTATAATTGAAATACATGTGTAGAAATAAAATGCTTGAATTTAG
Source organism: Fragum sueziense (assembly GCA_963680895.1). NCBI lineage: Eukaryota > Metazoa > Mollusca > Bivalvia > Cardiida > Cardiidae > Fragum > Fragum sueziense. Next base: position 15,419,767 of record OY804602.1, on the reverse strand, counting down.
TCTCCTCTTCCTATTAATACAGGTATTACTATATTTCAATGACTATAATGTGCAGAAATCGTTGATGATGCTAGCCAAGTAAAAAGTTAGCATTATCTAGATGAAACAAGTAGATGAAACAAGAGCTGTCTCAGGACAGCAAAGCGGGACTATCAAGTGATGGATAGTGAAAAAAAAAAAAAAAGTCCGAAAAAAGTAAAAATTTCATTAGCCAAATTAACAAATCTTTGCCTAGAGGAAGATATTATGGTCACAGAAGCATGTGCAAAGTTTAAAAGCAAAAGCTGCTACAGAAAAAAGGTTATCACAGATATATTGGAAGTTGCACGTAAAAACTTAATCAAGAATTCAAAGTCAAAAAGGGTAAAAATTCCACTAAATTACATGTTAGAGTAGCGAATCTTTGCCTAGAGGCTGGTTATATGGTCACAGTGGCATGTGCAAAGTTTCAAAGCAATAGCATTAGTAGAAACAGAGATTTGAGAAACTTGCACGTGAAAACTTAACAAAAGCATTACGCCAACGCCGACGCCAAGGTGTCTGGAATAGCGCTCCTATTCTACGAATAGTCATGCTAAAACCAAGGTCTAGACCTGTATGAGCGTGATGTGGAAACTTAAGCCTTTCATAAACAATACTTGGTTTTCCCTGGACAGGTATCAAATTTTGCAGATTGGGAAAGGTATAATCTAAATTCTCTCAACATCACCCCTTCCCAAACAGTTAAGATGTGGACTGTTTAAACTTAACCTTTTCTGGAATGGAAAAAAATAGGACTGTTTTAATGTAGCCCTTTCCAAAACTCTGATTGTTTAAAATCTTTCAATGAACACTGTTGCAGACGATAAAATGGACATCATTAAAGATATGACTTGTGTGCAAAGTAGATAATAATGAGACATCTATAGAGAAAATGCTTATTATCAGCATTTTCTTCTTTTGACTCAACACTTGTATTTCTCAATTGAGATTGTCAAAACAAGGTCTTGTTTGGAAAAGAGAACGCATAGTACAGATAAATAAGCAAAGCTGCCATACCAAAAATAAATCTTATTCAACAAAACCATTTTCAAACATTTTTGTTCAAAAGAAAACATTGCGAACTTAACCCATTAAAACACAATGACTCTTTTTGACCTCCTTTAAGATACTGACTTTTGAAAACATTGTGGAAAATGAAGAAATTGCTTGTGACAAGCAATGTCTTAAGGACAGATCCTCTAGTTGTTACTGCGCAACTTACTGCGCATATCCTAAATAACGAAATAAAGCTGTTTCAGTAATTGGCCTTTTGAGCAAATGTATTTTTTACATTAAGTTAATGTTTAGTTGATAAATGACAAGACCCTTTTCGGTTATTTTCATTTTCTATTTTTGGTCAATTAAAGTGTAATAGTACTCGGATGGTACATTTCGCTTTCTGATACGCGTTCAACATGTGGCGTTAGCGATAGGAAACGGAGCAACAAAAGCAAAGTGGCGTCTTTATGAGCTAGTCCGCTTCAGATGGACACAAAAGACGACACTTTTTATAATCTAAAGCTGGTAATAAGGAAGAAAATGGATAAAAGTAGTGAAACAATTTCGGACAGAGCTGCAAAAAATAAACCAAATTTGACTTATAACTAAGAAAAACGCTTGGTTTGATATATTTTTCTTTTTTTGTTTTTGTAGGTATAAACAAGCACTATGTCTATACCAAAAAAGAAAAAATTCTTACCGCTGGAATATTTTTTATTATCAGAAACGTTGCGAGAAAAGAGCAATTTCAGCTACTTTTAAAAGAATGTTTTACTAAAAATTTCAAAATCATCACTAAATTTACCCAAATTAATACTCATTTAGACAGAATAAAACATATTGAACACAATAAAGACTTATTTATGTAATCCTAGTCATTTCGAACACCTTTTTTTGGGTTTTTAAGTGACACCTCATTTTTGCAATTTTAGACAAGAGTAGTCTCCCTTGAAATCCAATAACTTTTTAATTCGCTTGGTGACCTATAGTTTTTAAGTCATATTTTTACTTCTAATATATTTAAGTATCAGTACAGAAAAAATAAAAAAAATCTTACCGTAGGAAATAAATGGATGATCTGTCCTTAATTTCCCACAATGTTTTCTACACAAACAAACAAAAAAAAGTCTAAATTCATTGACTTGACTTGTCGTCTGCAGTGTCTTTGATTTTGGACCAGTCTAAACTTGTGTTGTTTGGTAATGGGTTAAAGCATCACAAAAGTTATTTACTTATTCTAGAAGATTTATCTGGTTGACCTCTGCCGAGTTTGAATTGTGTATCCTATATTTGTTTTATGGACTTCCTAGACGATACCTTTTAGTATACCTACATTATCACCAATAACTTAACCCATTACCACACAGTGACTCTTTTTGACTCCCCACAAGAAACTGACTATGGAAAACATTGTGGAAAATGAAAAAATTGCTTGTGACAAGCAATTTCTTCATTTCCCACAATATTTTCCACACAAAATGATTAGTAAATGTACTTTTTCAATCATTTTTAGTTGTCGTCTGCAACATCTTTGAATTTGGACAAGTCGAAATTTTGTCGTTTGGTAATGGGTTAATGATTAGAAATATTCCACCTATGTTCGTCTTGGAAAGGGTTTATGATTTACATGGTCAAGTCTTCTTCTTCTCCACCCATTTAAAAAAATCACATCTTGCTTCTGGATTATTTTTCAGCCCTTCCCCTCGATTACACACATAAAACTGTTTCCCTTTATTTGGCCCTTCTTTTTTCACCATCCTTAAAACACAGGGTTCATTATGGCCCTTACATAAAGGAGCTGGCCCTAGACCTCCTAACAAATTCTTCCATGCTTTGGCAGTTTCTTTTGACTTTTCTTTTGAGAGTTTTATGTCATTTTCTTGTTTCTGTTGCATTTCTTTATCATGTTCAGTTTTGTTGAAGTATTTACAAAAGCTGCCCGTGTCTTTTTCCTTGTCACTTTTATTATTCACATTTATGTCTGGTATAATTTTTATATCCTTTGTATGGGTATTAACTGTACTCTTATCTGACTTTATATTTGGTTTCACAAAGAAATTTTTCAGAGTTGCTTGTCCCGATTTTCCCATATTCATTTTCCCATTGGTTTTCTGCCTTTTCTGGGATTGTGAAATACTGTCTGATTTTTCAAGAAGCCTTTTCCCTCCTTTATCCTGCTGTGAATTAGTTAGAGTCTGACTTGAATACCCGTTTGTTTTCTCCTCTTGGCAAGAAATAATCTCTGATTTGTCCACTTTTGTGAAGAAAGATGAGAGTTTTTGTTGTTTTCCGCTAAATTCTGGCATGAATTTTGTGCACAATGGTGGACATATTTTGGCGGGTGTACATTTACATGACAGTTCTACAGTGACCGGGCAGTGATCAGAACCCTGAACATCCTGCATGATGGACGCAGACACCAGACAAGACTCGGCCAGTTTCACATCGGCGAAGATGTAGTCCAGTCTACGACCATAGTTTGTGGCTCTAGCATTGGTAAGAGTACACCAGTTGGAAAAAGCACCCTCCTGAAATGTGGAAGCATACGGATAAAAGGTACATGATTTCTGTAATAACATGATATGTCTCATAATAAATGACTTGGCAGAGCATCTCATTCGATTAGCATGGGTTGCTCTGCCAGGTCATTTAACGTGCGCTATAGCAAGGTTAAATCCAACATAAAACTAGAACAAACTTTTATAGAACCAATTTCAAAAGCAAATGTCCAGAAGGTTGTCGACCCATGAGGGTTACCCAATACAGCATACATGTATATAACAATAACAACACGAGAGACATTTTGGAGGTCATTACATAGACATGCACATGCATACAAAGTAAACAATGAACAATGGAAAAAGAGTATCCCTAATAGCGTTTCAGATATAGAACAGATTAACCCTTTCCCAAACAAGATCTGATTTTGACGCCCCTAATAGAAAAAGCTTGGGAAAATATTGAAACAAAAGAAGAAACTGCTGATAACCACCAGTTTCTCCTTTTGTCTCAATATTTTCTGTGCCATTTTTTACACAAATCCTATCTTCAATAACATCCATTTTGTCATTTGTGGTAGTTTTTGAAGTGGATCACCCTAAAATTTTGCTGTTTGGGAAAGGGTTAAATGTTTGTCTTTGTAATTACCCCAATAACACCAGGCCCTGGTTTCTCAAAAAAAACTTAAGAACGTTCTCAGACTCCGATCTGAGCACCATACTAAAATCACACTAAATCCAAGTGAACTTCCATTGAAGTTGAGTATTAGGGATGACTATTGCAGGCCAAAATGACTATTGCGATAGTATTGCTATTGACCAAATTGCTATCACGATAGTATTGCTATTGTAGGTTGCTATTGCAATACTATTGCGATACTATTGTTATATGCTTTAAGTGCTATATATGGATATTTTTTCATTAAAAATCACATTTCCTGAATATTTTACACGTATGAATTCATTTGCAGAACATTAAATAAATAATCTGATGGAAGAGAGTGACATTTCATGATTTGAGAGATAAATGACTTTTTGCCAAAGTTCAGAAAGGATATTGGCAAAGCCGGGTTCAAACCATCAACCCCTAGATTTACAGACTATGATGTCACCGCCTCAGCTATACATGCTCGGCACAAGGGCTGTGCATTAACATTAACCCTTTTCCACATCATTATGCATTTTGGTAAAGGTGTTTGAAAACATTGTGAGAAATGAAGAAATTGCTTAGGAAAAGCAATTTCTTAATTTCCCACAATGTTTTCTACCATGAGACACTAGAAAATGTAAAAAGAGTCGTTGGCAACATCTTTGAATTTGAAATAATCTAAGATTTTGTTGTTTGGGAAAGGGTTTACCCCTCAGACATTATTATAATCCCTAAAAAATTAACCCATCAATGTACCTTATTGGACATATGGTCCATAAAAACAACCCTACAATTTACTAAAAGTACCTTAGTTTAAACATATTTTATTGCCATGAAAGCGTACATAAATATGTAAATTTTTACAAATGAAAAATCAACAGTTGGCAAAGGGGTCTGGCCAAAAGTTCTAACAACTTAGATACGGCCATTCCCTTGGCAACATCTTTGAAAGTACCTTATCTGGGTAGAAATATCTGTAGGTGTCCACGAACATTCCACCTTTTGTATGTGGGGTTACAGCAGAAAACTCATCTTGGTTTATCTCCCCTGCTAAAGTTTCTTCTTTGTCCTTTTCCCACACCATTTGGTTTAACCAGAGTCTACTTGGTGTCCGTCCTGCAGACTATATTTAGAACAAAATACATTAACATTTAATTAACCCATTACTGCACAGTGACACCTTTAGACCCCATCACAAGAGAAGGCTTGGGAAAACATTGTGGAAAATAAAGCAAATCCATCACAAGAGAAGGCTTGGGAAAACATTGTGGAAAATAAAGAAATTGCTTGTAACAAGCAATTTCTTCATTTCCCACAATATTTTCTACCTGAAACAACCCTATATTTTTTCAATATCTTTCACTTGAAATTGTCGTCTGCATCATCATTGAATTTGGACAAGTCAAATTTTGTGGTTTGGTAAAGGGTTAACACTATCCCAAACAGTAAAATTTTAGACTGCTTTAATTCGAAAGGAGCTGCAGACGACAAAACAAGCGTTAATTTGTGTACGGTAGTTGTAAATTATAGCTTGGAAAATATTGAGGCAAAAGGAGAAAATGCTGATTATCAGCATTTTCTTCTTTTGCCTCAATGTTTTTCCAGGCCTATTGTTTAGGGATCTCAAAACCATTTCTTATTTGGGAAAGGGTTAAGACAATTGAGTAACTTTCATTCAAAGACATGTCATGCTATTCTCCAATGACTCCCTTACATTTCAATTTTGAGTGTTGCTAATACATAGAAAACAAGGCTTATTTTGTAAGATAATAATGTAAAACATTGTTGATTTTATCACAGATCTATATTAACAGAAGAAAAAAATACTGAAAATAAAACAAGAAATCCTTATCACCTAAAGACTACCTGCCCTGCATTCAGTAAGGCAACATGTTACCTCAAAAATGAACATATATCGTAAGGTTTTCCTACTGAACTACCTGTCAACTTCTCACGTGTGCAACTTATGGCTCACAGATTTGAAGATGGTGTGCCGAGCTAACAAAAATGGCGGACAGGTAAACGAATGTATTTTTTTTTCATTTGTAAATAGATTATATATTACCTTGCAGTAACTACAATACTGTTATACATGTACATGATTTTTTTGTAAATGAAAATATAAATATGTTATCTGTAAAATATCGCTTTAGGTAATTGCGTTTGACAAATCTTGGAGGGTTATGAAAAGACCCGAGTTCTCACCAATGGTGAAAAACATACACCAACTCTGCAGACCATTCAGTAAGACTGTTAAGTAAAAAATCTGCTAGCGGCTCACTTTAAATTTAAATGAATGCAAGGCTGTTTCTCTTTAACTAGGAAACAAGAAGTTAATAGCAAGAAGAGATAAATTCTTTAATTTCTTAAGAAATTCTAGATTCTTCTTACCTCCTCCTCATTGTCAGAGCGGTCCTGTGGTTTATGGGTAGTATTGATGTCTCCTAGTATGATCACATGACTGAAAACAAACAGTGTGGTAAGATGAGAAACTAGAAAGACCTGAAGGTCTTGAGTCGCTCCACAGGCCTGAATTTCTTTTAATATTGAAGTTTTGACTAGATTTTTGAATACTTGTGGTTCTTACAGCAAAAACAAAGTCAAAAGCAGCAATCATGTGGTCAATGCAAAAAGAAAGTAAATGATTGACTAATATTTTAGGGATTTTAGGGCGATAATAAAATTGAAAACTGTGATTTTGCCAAATTCAAGGACACATAATTCAGTATGTATATTTAAAATCAAATCGAAAATTAAACACAGGCAAGATCTTATGGTCACTATGATTTTGTTCAAATTTTGTCTATATTAGTCAATATTCGTGGCTTCAAGACTGGAAGAAGTGTCGAAAACTGAAAATTTGTCAATTTCAAGGGCACATAACTCAGATTGTAACAGTGTTATCATGTTGAAAATTACACATAAGCAAGATCTTGTTGTCAACAAGATTCTTTCCAAGTATCATCTTGATTGGTTAACATTTGTGGTTGTTAGAGTGAAAACAAAGTTGAAAATGGCAAATTTGTCAAATTCAAGGGCACATAACTCATGATGTAAGATTCCGATCAAGCTGCAAATTACACACAGGCAGCATATAATGCTCATATATATTCTGTTCAAGTTTTGTCTTGATTGGTCAATATTTGTAGATTTAAGAGTAAAAATAAAGTCAAAACCAGCAAAATAGAGCCAAAAATAGCAATTTTTGGCAATTTCAAGGGCACTTAACTCATGCTATAAAATTCAGATCAAGCTGAAAATTTTACCAAGGCAAGCTCTTATAGTCAGCGTCATTCTGTCAAAGTAATGTCTTGTTTAGTCAATATTTGTAGTTGCTAGAGTGAAAACAAAGTCAAAATACAGCTGAAAATGGCAATTCTGTCAATTTCAAGGGCACATAACTCATGATGTAAAATTCAGATCAAGCTGAAAATTTTACCAAGGCAAGATCTTGTAGTCAGCATCATTCTGTCAAAGTTTTGTCTTGATTGTTCTATATTTGTAGATTTTAGAAGAAAAGTAAAGTCAAAACCTGCTATTTTTGATATTCAAGGGTAGATAACTCAGGTAATTCTGGTTCAATCCATATTCTTTGAAGGAATCTGAGAGAGGGTCACCCAAGGATCATTCCTGTGAAGTTTGGTTGAAATCCATCCAGTAGTTTTTGAGAAGAAGATTTTTAAAGAAAAAGTTTACGGACGCACGGACGCACTGACGCACACACGACGGACACACCGCCATGACAATAGCCCGCTGGCCTGAAAGGCCAGTGGAGCTAAAAACACAGCAATATCAATATATGGTACAAAGAGGAAAAGTACTCCAAAATAACCAACATGTACACAATTATGTGGTTTATCACATGGCTGAAATATTCACAACAAGAGGACCATGATGGTCCTAAATCGCTCACCTGAATCAAGATGACAAGAGTGATAATGGCAATTTTGTCAAATTCAAAAGCATGAAACTTATAAGGACTTTCTGTTTGGAAACAATTAAGTAATGATTTTGTTCCAATCGATCCTGTAAAGTTGGGTATGAATTAGCATAATGGTTGAGTTTTTTTCAATAATTATTTCAATATTTTGCAATATACAACATAGGGCTAATTTTCAAAGCGTACTGATCTGTTAAAATTGATTATTTATGAGCAAGATTAAGTAGATCTTATGTGATTTGAAAGTATATAGTAAATGAGGACAAACCATCTGATAAGCTAGGCTTATAATCCCTTCTTATTTGTTTACATAAGATAAAAATGGGGCCAGCCAGAGAAATTGATAACAGAAATAGATAAGAGAAATGGTAAAAACTTTCCAAATTTATTACTTATATCAAAACCCTATGTAGAAAGTATTATTTTTTTCAAGCAGATGATTATAATGATCACCAACAACATAGGGTTTCATGAATAATGAAACAAAATATTGCTTTTTGAAAAGCCATTCATGAAATTAGGTCTTACCCAAAATTTCAAGGTTCTAGGCCAAACAGTTTAGAAAACAAGAGGACCATGATGGTCCTATATCGCTCACCTGAACCAAGATGATATGAGCCACAGTTTTGTTCAGTTTTGTGACTTTAAGACTGAAAACAAACTTATGGTCAACAACATTGTGTCCAAATTTTGTCTCGGTTTGTCGCTATTTGTGGTTGTTAGAGTAAAAACAGTCGAAAACAGCAAATTTGTCAATTTGAAGGGCTCAGCAAACTCAGCAAATTCTACTATGATTAAGCTGGAATTCAAACTGGTGCCAGATCTTATGTTCAGCAACATTGTGTCCAAATTTCGTCTTGATTGGACAACAATTGTAGATGCTAAAGTGTAAACAAGGTCCGAAACAATCGAAAACATCAATTTTGTCAAATTCAAGGGTGTATAACTCATGAACTTTTGATCTGATCAATCTGAAAATCAGCTCATACATGATATTTTAGTCCGTAACATTGTGACCAAGTTTTGTCTTGATTGGTCAATAATTGTAAGATGCTATAGTGTAAACAAAGTCAAAAACAGTCGAAAACGGCAATTTTGTCAAATTCAAGGGCGTATAACTCTTAACTTTATGATCCGATCAATCTGAAAATCAAACTCATACAAGATCTTATGGTGCCTAACATTGCCTCAAAGGTTTGTCTAGATTGGTCAATAATTGTAGATGCTAGAGTGTAAACAAAGTCAAAAACAGCAATTTTGTCAAATTCAAGGGCGTATAAGTCATGACTTTATGATCCGATCAATCTGAAAATCAAACTAATACAAGATCTTATGGTCCCTAATATTGTCTCAAAGTTTTGTCTTGATTGGTCAATATTTGTAGATCTATACTAGAGTGTAAACAAAGTCGAAAACAGTCGAAAATGGCAATTTTTGTTAATTTCAGGGGCATATTACTCAAGACCTTCTCGTCTGATCAGATTGAAAATTAAACTCATCCTAGATCTTATGGTCACCAACATTGTGTCAAAGTTTTGTCTTGATTGGTCAATATTTGTAGATTCTAGAGTGTAAACAAAGTCGAAAACGGTCGAAAATAGCAATTTTGTCAATTTCAAGGGCACATAACTCAAGACCTTCTTGTACGATCAGACTGAAAATTGAACTCATGTGAGATGTTATAGTCAACAACATTGTGTCAAAGTTTTGTCTTGATTGATCAATAATTGTAGGTACTAGAGTGTAAACAATGTCAAAACTAGCCATTTTTCGCATTCAAGGGCAGATAACTCCAGACTTTCTGGTTCGATCTGACCCATAATCGAACTCATCCGAGATCTTATGGTCATACATGTTTTGACCAGGTTTGGTCAAGATTGGCTTATATTTGTAGATGCTAGAGTGTAAACACGAAATTGTGGACGGACGGACGGACGGACAGACGGACAGACGGACAGACGGACGGACGGACAGACGGACAGACGGACGACGGACAAAAAGTGACCACAATAGCTCACCTTGAGCACTTCGTGCTCAGGTGAGCTAAAAACTAAGTTTCTCCATTACAACCCACAGTACAGAATAATTTTCAATGCACAGAATTTCCCTTACCCTGCCATACCTATGATTTCTCAAAGTCTGATTAGCCCCTTCCTCCCTGCCACGGCCATATTTTTTGACAAATGTAAAAAATTGTGAATAAATTCGAAAATAGTGACTCAAGGCACAATCCTAACAAGTCTGGTTCAATTGGGCCCAATGGTTGATTTCTAAAGAATTTTCTTCTGATTTATCTAAGTCCGATAAGCCTCTTTCTCCCTGACGCCACCACATTTTTTGACAAATGTAAAAATTTGTGAACAAATTTTGTAAAGAGTGACTCAAGGAACATTCCTGCAAAGTCTGGTTCAATTGGGCCCAATGGTTGATTTTTAAAGAATTTTCTTCTGATTTCTCTAAGCCGATAAGCCCCTTTCTCCCTGCCACGGTCACATTTTTTGACAAATCTAAAAATTTGTGAATAGATTTTAAGAAGAGTGACTCAAGGCACATTCCTGCCAAGTTTGGTTCAAATTGGCTCAATGGTTGATTTTTAAAGAATTTTCTTATGATTTCTCTAAGTCTGATAAGCCCCTTTCTCCCTGCCACGGTCATATTTTTTGGCAAACGTACAAAATTGTGAATAAATTCGAAAATAGTGACTCAAGGCACAATCCTAACAAGTCTGGTTCAATTGGGCCCAATGGTTGATTTCTAAAGAATTTTCTTCTGATTTATCTAAGTCCGATAAGCCTCTTTCTCCCTGACGCCGCCACATTTTTTGACAAATGTAAAAATTTGTGAACAAATTTTGTAAAGAGTGACTCAAGGAACATTCCTGCAAAGTCTGGTTCAATTGGGCCCAATGGTTGATTTTTAAAGAATTTTCTTATGCTTTCTCTAAGCCGATAAGCCCCTTTCTCCCTGCCACGGCCACATTTTTTGACAAATCTAAAAATTTGTGAATAGATTTTAAGGAGAGTGACTCAAGGCACATTCCTGCCAAGTTTGGTTCAAATTGGCTCAATGGTTGATTTTTAAAGAATTTTCTTATGATTTCTCTTAGTCTGATAAGCCCCGCCCTGCCACGCCCACATTTTTTGACGAATCAAAAATCCACGAACAAGTTTTGAGAAGGGTCACCCAAGGAACATTCCTGCCAAGTTTGGTAAAAATTGGCCCATTGATATAGGAGAAGATGTTTAAAGAAATTGTGAACGGACGGACGGATGGACGGACAGACGGACGGACAGACGGACGGACGACGGACAAAAAGCGACCACAATAGCTCACCTTGAGCAATTCGTGCTCAGGTGAGCTAACAAACCTGTACACTTTAACCCATTCCCACACAGCGACGTTTTTTGACCCTCTCAACAAAAATGCTTGTGAAAACATTGTGGAAAATGAAGAAATTGCTTGTAACAAGCAATTTCTTCATTTCCCACAATGCTTTCTAACACAAAATGGAAATTTTTTCAAAATTTAATTAACTTGAAATTGTCTGCGACACCTTTCAATTTGGAACAGTACAAAATTTTGCCTTCTGGTAATGGGTTAAATCTTTCCAAAACAGCAATATGTTAGGGTGCTGCAGACCACAAAAAAAGATTTTGATGAAGATTAAATTTTCATGCAATATAATAAAGAACGGATTTGTGTGCAATAAATACCTGTCAAGTTACTTCAATATAGCTTGGAAATATTGATGCAAAATGAGAAAACGCTAATTATCAGCATTTTCTTCTTTTTCCTCAATGATTCCCAAGCTTCTTCTATATGGGACAACAAAACCATATGTCTCCTTCGGGAAAGGGTTAACCCTTTCACTGCCATAGGCGACTTTTGTCGCTTTACCATTCCCTGCCATAGGCCACTTCAGTCGACAAATTTATGGGGGCAAAATATGTGAATATTTTTTACAGCTAAGTGGTTTTCACACATTCTTTTTCTTATAGCACCGTTTTTGTAATCAAAGTACTAGCGTTTGACAGGTGAAACAGTAGAATTTTTGTTACAATCAGTAAGCTTTATGTATTTTTATGGGGAATTTTCCAAGACAAAAGACAACAATATGGCTGCCATTAGATCATACACTTGCTATTTATGCCTACAAGCTGTAAATATCACTATCAATGACACCAAAAATGCTGTAAAAGGCTTCGGGATAGTTTGAAATTATGTTTAATTGACAATTCAACAATCTGTTCCATCAAATTATTATACTTTCAACGAAAACATTTAGTCGAGGTTTGCTCGCCCAATTTTTTCCATTGTTCTACTAGATTGTAACAATTTGTGAGTTAGATAAAAAAAGAAAAAAATATTGTCATTTCGTGAATAACTTTGAAATTTTGGTAACATAAAGATGCTTCATTTGTCTGTATGTCCTGAAAATTTGAAAGTAATCCATCAAATGAGTCAAAAGTTATGCATGATTTTGTGTACAGGGTATCGATTCTTGGAAATTTCTTCGGATTAATTCAGCGGTGAGAGACACGTCAAAGGTCAATATTTGGCAGTGAAAGGGTTAATACAAAAGACATTAGAAATGAGGACATCATTCCGATTTCCGTAATAATTCTGTAAAACTATGTGGAAGTGTAATGCAGATTTGTATATTAAATGAGCCCATTTCGAAACGAAGACCATTCATAGGTGTGAAAAACTGATTCCAAGAGTAGTCTTGAGTCAAGACTCTTGACTCTAAACTAGAACTGTCGCAAAGCGGACAAATACCCCCCACTAGCGCGTTGTCACTGAAAAAGTGCTAAAGTTCAAAGTGGCATAACTCTGAAACTACTGCCTGGATCACGATGAAAATTGCAGGTGCACAACTTCATATGATAGGAAACAACCTGCTAAAATTTCAGCAAAATCGGTCAAAAACTGTGGGAGAAGAAGAGGACACAAAATTATGTCCACGGACGGACAACCTGAATCCAGTATACCCCCCCATAACTTTGTTGTGGGTGGTATAATAATTTCTCTTTGAAGGCAATCTACTTCCAAAGTGACCTTAAGCAACAGTTAAGAGGGGGTGAAGGCCTTCAAAATTTGCTATTCAAATCCAATCCCTTTGTTGTGGGTACTCAGTGGCAGTCAGTGAGATGATTCCCACCAGTAACCACAACATAGGGTTTGATGAACAAGTAAACAATGAATTTATCAAAACCCTATGTTGTTGGTACACACAGCAGATATTTTCATGAACAATCAATGAAATATTGCATTTTGAAAAGCCATCACCCTGTGTTATCTGGCGCTCTGCTAGACAACCAACTTTTAGTTGAAAAAGACTACAGGGCACCTAACTCAGCACTTCAGAGTCAAGTCTGAATCAAATTTGGACCAACACAAGGTTTCTTGAGCAAATATACCCTGAACAAATTTTTCAAGGTCACTGACACTCAAAACAAGCGATCAGGATCAGTTAATATATTCAAAAGAATATTTGCCAGAAAAGAACATATCGTCGCTTTTCAATGAAAACCTCGTATCTGCACTTTTCAACAAAAACCTCGTATCTGCAGCTTTATTAAAGCTGCAGATACGAGGTTTTTGTAGAAAAGCGATGATATTCCAATACCTTCCATTTTCAATGAGAGCCTCAGCCCTTGTCTGTAGTAATGCATAAAATCGTAGTTTATAAAGATGTCTGTCTTCTCTATCTGGGTCAAATCTCGGACAATAAACATTGATAATACACAAGTCTTTCTCACATCCATCTATTCTGTGAAAAAAGAATTAATAAACCGTTACAACACTGCGACACCTTTTGACACCCTACAGTACTCAAGAAAAATGCATTGGAAAACATTGTAGAAAATAAAGAAATTGCTTGTGACAAGCAATTTCTTCATTATCCACAAAGTTTGCTAACCCAAGATGCAAAGATTCTTAAAATTGTATCTACTTGATATGTTGAAATTATTATCTGCATCATCTCATATCTTTTTCCTTTGGGGAGCATACTAACCATCAATATTATGTGAAGCATAAACAATGATCATACCTTAGGTTGAGGGTACTCATTTGATCATCTGATTCTCATTCAAGACAATTCTTATCATTATCATTACTTTTCAGTTAGTTAGTCAGTTTCTTGTGGTGAGTCAAAAAGAGTCACCGTGTGGTAATGGGTTAAAATATAGAATTTAAATTGTCTTAACCCCCTCTTATCTGTTACTCTAAGACAGTTAACATTTGTTACACATCCAAACCTATTCCGAAAATATCATAAACTTCCTGCGGCAGAACTTTCCACCGCTGAATGTTTACCACATTGCCTAAATAATCCCAAAGTCATTTGAATCTTATTAGGGGTCATGGTGGACTACTTTAACCCTTTCCCAAACGACAAAATTTTAGGGTGATCCACTTCAAAAACTACCACAAATGACAAAATGGATTTGTGTAAAATATGGCACAGAAAATATTGAGACAAAAGGAGAAACTGCTGGTTATCAGCAGTTTCTTCTTTTGTCGCAATGTTTTCCCAAGTCTTTTCTATTAGGGACATCAAAACCAGGCCTTGTTTGGGAAAGAGTTAACTAAGACCAGTCTGAAACTTAGTCATTTGCAAAAGGAAATAGTGCTGGTTATTTTACTCACTCTATCCTATGTTGTGTTATCACTGCCCTTCCTTCTGCATCTAGAGAAACAATTTCATCATCCGTAAATGATGAATGGTTGCCATAGCAACCAATTTTGCCATCATTTTCAGCACTAAGAATGCCTGATAAGCCTTCTTCAGCCTTCTCTGGCGTCACATGGTCTTTACAGTATGTTGCAACACCTGGAAATGTCTTAAATGAATTTAAAGTGTTTCACAAATGGTAAGAAATCAAATACAACTCTACAGGAAAATTCTATTATTGGATTTTTGATAAAAAGCTTGAGCTTTCTTTTTTTAAAAGAGAAGCTTATAGCTTTGAAGAGCTTAGAAGTTTTCACACAAGGATTTGTAAAAGTACATGTATACAGAACAGAAATCGAAGATATATGAATCATGAACTCAGTAAATTATCTTTCTGAAGTCAGATTACAAATTTCAAGCAAAAGTATAATTTTTTTAGATGCTTGATTAATATAACTTTGTTTAAGAGGAGGAAATTAATTCATTGGGGAAAAAGTATCTTTAAGAGAAAATTCTCTGAGGTGAAGGGGCACTTAAATGGCCCCTTGGTTCTAAAAGTAAAAAAAAAAAACCTATGCGATTGATGAAAGACACATTTTAAACAGTATGGTTGTATCATAGTATGTTGACCACTTTCCTACCTGAATATCCGCTCCTTTTCCTTGAATAACTGTAGAAAGAGTTGTAACCATCTACTATAGCAGTGGCTTCATCTAGCATGTCTCCTGGAATAAATAAAATAATATCTTAGATATTTAAATAAGCATGCATTTGACCCTTTCCCAAACAGCAAAATGTTCAACAGTTCCTCTTTGAAAGCTGATGCATACAACAAATAGATGTTTATGAAGATAGGATTTATCTACAATGTAGCACAGAAAATATTGAAGCAAAAAGAGAAAATGCTGATTATCAGCATTTTCTTCTTTTGCCTCAATGTTTTCAAAATCCTTTTCTCACATTGACATCAAAAGCAGGTCTTGTTTTGGAAAGGGTTAAAACAAGATTTATTGATATCGAAAGTAGAAAAAATATATGTTATAGCACAGTAAATACTGAAGAATACCGTATGATACAATTGGTAATCATTGACATAATAATCATCTCTCAATATATTTTTTAAAGCTATTTCTGTTAGGTGCTTCCAAAGGCTTATCACTTAGGAAAGGGTCTCCCTTGTTTCAGTCTTCTGAAAAAGAATGAGAATAAATTATGTGAAGAGGAGAAAAAGTGAGTTTGTGTTTACTTAAATGAAATTGGTTTGGTTTACTGGGGTTCTATTCCTTTTTCAACTGCTATGGTCATATCGCCGCATCTGGAGCACCTAACCATGGGTTCCTGTTGTTTCTCATACCATTACTACCACAACACCCTAACCAAGCCTCCAGCTGCTTGCCCATATAGGTTAACGATATCAAACAAACAGATAAGCCGTGTGCGATTTAGGCCGGTAGAGCTCTTCTAGAAGTGGTAGCACTAGTCTGGTTCCCGCCTCTGATACACTACATTGTACTTTTTTACAACATAGTGTATCAGAGGCAGGAAGCAGACTAGCGCTACCACTTCTAGAAGAGCTCTACCGGCCTAAATCGCACGCGGCTAGACAGTAGGCTAAAGACCGTCTTACATAAATTAGAAATTTGTTAATTTGAATGTATCTTCACTTGGACAATGTAAGTCAATTTCAATTAAGAAAGGTCTTTTTATCTTACATTTGTCAGTGACATAATTTGGATGCATTGATCGAGTCTAATACAACTTTGTTTTATTTATGTACGAAGTACATAGGTGACGAATCAATCTAAGTTGAATTACGATTATATTCAACATACGAGTGACTTTTGTCTCTTGTAGACATATGACATCTGATTGTAGAGAATCAAAAAGCTCCTTCAAATCCCGCTTGCTGGCTCGGATTCCGTTGATATTCCATGATAAAATTTTCATTTTCCCCTTTTCTCAGCAAATCGTTTTTATCATAGGAATAAGTGAAACTAACGATGCGCCGTTTTATGTAGGTGTCACACCAGCTACTAAGTTTAATCGCAGAACTCAAAATCCAGGTTGGCGCCAATCCCATTCCTGCACAGCGAAGCCTTTAGACTCTCTCACAAAAAAGGATTGGGGAAATATTGTAACAAAAGAAGAAATCGCTTGTTTCATCAAGTGAAGATTTTCATCTGCGAAAACCTTTCAAATTGGAACATTCCAATATTTTGCCGTCTGGTAATGTATTAATCCTTATCCAATTTGTGTGTTATTTTAATCAATTTCCACACAAAGACGCTTTTTGAAACTCCTCAAGATAAAAGATTTAAACACATTGTGGAAAAATGAAGAAATTGATGATGACACTGGCTAATTTACATCTAAAATTATTGTTTTTTTTTTTTTTTTTTTTTTTTTTTTTTTAACGTTACTTTATTTGATTTTGGGCAAAGGAAAAGGTCGATTGGGCAGAGGAAAAGGCCACAGAAGTTGACCCCCTAACGGATGCCTGTCAGATGAAACTGAACATTTAATGTCGAATTTTAATCATATAGAAGGAGAAGTTGATGGTCATCGGCATGTGTGCCTCAATGCTTCGCAAACATTTTATGATGAGATCGCCAAAAGCAGATCTTGTTTGGGAAACTGTGGTGGCGCATCCAGCGGGGATCGGTGGTTCAAACGATCCCCCCTCTGAAGCCTGATTACTTCATTTTCATGCAGATATTCATTCAAAATTATGTAGAACTAGGAAAACGAACCCCGGTATTTGTAATTTAGACACCTCGCTCCTCTCACAGAAAATTTGGATCCGGGACAGGAAAGGGTTAACCAAAACATGAAAAGCATAATAGGGTTTTAAAGGTATTTTATGAATGTAAAGGGGTAAATCGCGTCAACTGTCATTTATCCTGGGCGGAAAATTCTAATTTATTCTATTTTACTATAAAATTAGATCTACAGAAATAGATTTATCTGACAAACGGAATTTATTTTGTTGCGTATTTCAAAATAAGTTTTTTTTTGTCTCATTATAGTAATAGGTAAGAGTGTGTTAAGGCCTTCTAAATGTGTTATTTTTAATCCAAAATCATTTCGACGAATTCGTTTTCACATTTTCTCAGTGTAACTGTATTTACATTTTTATTTCTTGATATTAACTAGATCTTTGCAATATTTGACAAAGCGCCATCGGTCGAGGAATTATCTTAGAATGCATGCATGCGAGGGGAAATGAACGAGCCAATCAATCAATATCAAGACAGGTCGTTTCTGAATGTTCGTATTTTTATCCCTACAAAAAAAAAAAAAAAAAAAAAAAAAAAACTCAAGGGGTGGTACTGGAGAGGGAAATAAAAGAAATATTCAGCATTCATGAAGCCTTTCATGTATCCTTATTTTATCTAAACAGACGTTCTGTTATTGTGGGTCGTTTATGATCAGAATTGAAAATAATTGAAATGAATATTTAGCTTACGTTTCTTAAAATAGTTCTAGATACTCTATGTTGATTCTAATAGTTTTTTGAAGATACATTTCTAAAGTAATCTTTAATTTATTTTACAGTAAAACCATTTTTACAGTAAAAACCATAACATTTTGTAATTCTCCCAACACCAGTATTGGGAAATACCTTTTAAGCCACGCCCCCAAACACTCCCGTCACGCGGGAAAATAATTTTCCATTGATCGTCTTTCCCATATTATAAATAGAGCGGCAAATGTTTACTATCCCATTACACGTTTGTATGCACCGTAGTAAAATCTGTGTGGGAATTCGAAAAGACAGCACATGGGTTTGTAAACATAGTGGAAACGGATTGCATGAACAAGTAAAATAGAACATTGTATTATAAATATAGTGACAAATAAAGTAAAATAGGTCTACAAGCTGAACATTGACATTTAATAGATCTAGATAATATAGATCTAGTGGAAATTGAGTAAAATATCACATGGTTTTATAGTGTAAATAAAAAGTGAAAACGGTTTTTATGAATGAATGAATAAAGCATAACAAAATGAGTGAAAATAATTCAAAGGAATTTAATGATTTGGAAACTGACGGACCGGACGTTGTTGATAGTAACATCAAAATAACGTTAGAAAACGGTGATGATGACGGTGAAAGTGTTCCAATGTTAAACGACGATGGAAAAATACATTATGATTTGGGAGATATGGAAATCGTGGAAGTGGTAGGTTCCAAATCAAGGACGGAACTATGATTTTTTAAGGGGGGGGGGGAGGGGTCCAAGTCCAAATGACGACCACGACGGACCCCCCCCTCTAGATCCACATGCGCACTTACAAATAATATATCGTTGCTTAAATTTCTTCAAAAACCTCGAAGCCACAGCTTGTCTAAGCTGTAAAACTTTATGAGGTTTTGAAGAAAATGCTCCGAGTATAGACAAGGATAAAAAAAAAAAAAAAAAAAAAAAAAAAAAAAAAAAAAAAAACTGAAAATGTTTGCAGACGATAACTTTCTACATCTATCAATTTAGGCCCTATGCTTCTATACACTTTTTGCAGTATCAGAAACAAATCATAGATCTAATTTGTTTCACTATTATATAGATCTATATAGATCTAGCCCTTTTCCAAATGCACTTTTTTGAAATAGACTTGTCCATTTGAATTCAAAGATGTTGCAGACGACGATTTCGAAAGAATATGGATCTAATATAACTAAGGATTAATTGTAAATCGATCTTAATTTTCTATTAGATCTAATTAGATCTAGCTTAGGCTAATTAAATTTTTAAGAACTCAGTCGGCTCGCATTTTCATAGCATCATCGGAATCTTATCGTCGTTGGGTTGGCAAAAGATCGTAACTCCAGCTTTTTCAAGCTGGAGTTACGAGGTTTTGACCACCGCTACACAAGTACCGTATGGTTTAGGTATTGTTGAGTCATACATGTGCCTATTTCCTCTGCAAACAATAGCCTATCTGATAACCTTGTCCGTTTCCTAGAATACATCTAGCCTACTCTACACGTGTAGGCATATTTCCGAGCTTAATTGATGTAGGCCTAGCATTAGATCTATTCTACACGCGTGTTATTTCAGAAACACCAAATATTGATTGATAGACAGCTTCGCATATATATCCACGTGTGCGCCTCTGTTGCTGGAAATAATATAGTCTATATCAAAATGATTTCTAGGTCTTTCAAGAGCTAGATTCTAATTTCTAACCCCATTTATGTTTTCCCTGCTTATACCAAAATCGATAATAAAGCAACTTTGCACTTACAGACCAGGCCCGTAGGAAATAAATAAATAAATAAAACAATTTAATATTGGGTGGCTCAAGCCCCAGTCTCTGATTTTTTTTCGCGGTGGGGTGGGGTGGGGGGACTAAATTGAATTTTCAGTGTGAAATTTATAAGGAAAATTCAGCATTATTGCCCAATTGTGGACTGGTCAAATTTGGAAGCTGTTGCCGCATTTCTGCTTTGGCTTGCCTTCAATTTTTTGGGAATTTTTGTTCTTGTTGATTTTGTTTTCTGTTTGGAACGTCAAAATGTTATGTTTTGGGGCATTTTTATCTTACACTTGGAAAATATACTGCTTTTAAGAGATTGCATCCATTGATCTGACCCTTCCTAGGCATAGATCTAGACTCTAGTAGATTTAACAAAAAGGATCATCTTGAAATAGGCCTATCCGGTTTTGAATCTTTAGTTTTTTAAGAAGCATGCATGTAGCCTAATATGTAGGCTAATATACATGCGGATATCCGCCTAGATAGGATACAAAAACTCAAAAATGTAGAACAATAAACGGAATCATGAAATGCGATTGGACGTATGATAATCGCGTGGAAACACTTAGTAGGCGCCCTACCATCTAGCAGAAATCCTGTCACTAATAATAGCCTATCAACAAAGATAAGATGGATATAGGCCTTAATGGCTTTTTAGAATTAAATAACTAGAAAGATCTTACCCTAGGCCTACGATTCAAATGAGTGTTAACAACAGTGTTCCTAACTGAAGTAGGCCCTATTTAACTAAGTCATATATAGAATTCGTTTGTCGCTCTCTTGTAACGTGACGGTCATGTAGCTCAGGGTTTTAGGCCACATAATGTTTATGTACTGTATCAAATGAAAAAAAATCTTGAGTGTTGTTACGTTAACAGGATAGGTCTTTAAACTTGTATTTGAGTCATTCTTTACTCTAAACACTCCTAACTCACACTTACAGATAATACATATTTGGCGTCACCTACGTCATGTACGTTTAGATCAAAATCTCTCCATCTAAGGGCAAACTTTCTTTGCTTTGGTCGGAAACACTTACAATGATGACGTAACTCTTTACCATCGTAATGCATCCTTACATAGGCCTATTTCAATATTCGTTTTGAAGTCCTTAACTTTCAAAATTGTTAACACACATTTTGTCGTCTGCTACTTATTCAATGTCACCCAGTTTTCGTTTGATAGAGCTTGTCGCTTTCAACAGAATCGTCTTAACTGCAGCTTCTTTTAAGCTGTAGGTACGAGTTTTTTGTTGAAATACAGCGTAATCATATCATTGGTATTCACTTGGTCAATCGATCTGATCTGAATAGACCCGCCAAAAATGAACAAAGACGTTTTGTTATCGTTATCATTTGTCAAATAATGTGACGTAAAAACGACTCTAAATTCTACCCACTCATTATTGTATTTGTATAAAGGTATGACGGATTTGGAAAAGGCACCTAATGGGTCGAGCAATGACATTAGATGAGTCAATGGTATCATATCAACCAGCGCATGTACTTTAACTCGGGTCCGGTCCCATACGGCTTCCAAACTGCACAGTCAATCATGCAAAGGTTATAGGAGTATCGAGGCACGCGCAGTCTGCTCAAACCCTCTTTTGTTTCAAATACCATAATGCTCTATTTTCCATATCGACTTATTTTCATTAGCCCTTTACCGAATGGCAACAATGTAGACTGATCCCTTTTGAAAGGTACTGGAGACGACAAAGTGGTTGTTGATAAAGAATGATTTATGAACATTATGGATAAGAAAACATTGAGACAAAAGAGGAAAATGCTGATCACCAGCAGTTTCTTCTTTTGCCTCAATGTTTTCCAAAGCCTTTTCTACGTGGGACGTCTTGTTTGGGAAGCAGTTCAAAGTGTTTGTATTGCGAAAGAAAACAAACATTATAGAAATGAATGGAAATCATTTGGTGCAATATCGATCTGACGTATTTGTTTGTTTACATCGTTTACATCGGACAAAATACCGATTTTAGACCAGATTAGTCATTATATCACGATGAAGTCCACCTGTCCGTACTTTCTTTGTTTCCTCGGTGATCACCTGTGGTTTAAGTCCAGTATACAGACCATAGCTACAGAAAAGATGTATGGAAAACATTGTGGAAAATGAAGAAATTGCTTGTGCAAATTAATATCTTAGATCACGAAACTACATTTTCTTTTGTCTCAGTGTTTTCCCAAGCCTTTTCTATCGAGGACGTCAGAATCGGGTGTTGTTTGAAAAAAGTTAAAAGACATTCTCTCAGCACCAGGAAAATACTTTATAGAGACCTACATGCCCTTACATGTAGGCTATAGTGCAGCGACTATGCCTATATACTGGTATCGACGTTGATCCATCGCTCGATCACGAAGCAAGAAAATTAATTAGACTGTCTGGTAAGTGGTAACGGGTTAAAATGCATTATCTCGGCACCAAGAAAGCAAAGTAACCTACATGTATTATAGTATCTACTAGTGCAGCGACTAGGCCTACCGTATCGATTACAATATTACACTTTTCAACAAAAACTCGTAACTGCAGCTGAAAATAAGCTGCAGTTACGAGTTTTTCGTTGAAATGCGACGATATAAAGGTGATCTATCTCTCGATCACGAAACAAGAAAATTAATTAGACTCTCTGTCGGTAAGATCTATCAAATAATGAACAATTTATCTTTTAACCCTTCTAACAGACAATGCTTTCACAAATCAAGACCTCGTTTTGATGCCCCTATCAGATATTTAGCTTCGAAAAATATTGAGACAAAAGAAGAAAATGCTGATAATCAGCATTTTCTCCTTTAGTCTCAATATTTTCTCTACCAAAACATGCACGTATTTCAAACATTTTTAACACCCGGTTTTGCCAACTATATCACTTTTCAAGCTGGACCACCCTAAAATTTCGTCGTTTGGGAAAGGGTTAACCCTTCTACCAGACAACGCAGCAAAATTTCAGGACTATCTCTGATTATTAGCCCTGATGTCAACGATTCACAAAAAAAGAACGGATTCCATCAAAAACTTTGTTTGAAAACTAGAGTAAAGAAAGCGTTAGTTTACATACAAGAGAAAAAAAAAAGAAATGCGGGCAGACATCATTAGAAGAAAAAAATAGATAGACAATATTCCATATGCCGTTAGACATAAATTCGCAACTTTTCAAAAAAAAAAAAAAAAAAAAAAATCTGCCAACGGAATGGGTGGTTTTTAAAGGAAGAGCCCTTAACGAATCAAAGTTGCGTAATTGCGAATAAGACTGTTTGGACAAGGGGTTGACCGATAGCGGATCAATTTTTGTAATTCATTTGTACATTCCTGTCACGTCTTCCCATCGAAACCAGACAAACAACAAAATCCTAACTGTTTACTTTGATGTGAACTGCAACATGCATGTCATCGGTATAGAACCAAAACCTCGTAACTCCAGGTTTTTCAAGCTGTAGTTACGAGGCTTTGATCTCCAACGGCCGATATCGATTATACATGTACTTGTGTAGGTTAAAGGTCATATTTGTACATGTTGTGGTCAGTATCATTCCTGGGCCATATGTCTTGCATCTATATTTTCTTGCAGGCCAAAATTGTTGTCTCAATTTGTTTAACGATCTGGAACCATAATAGACACTTTTGAAAATACAAAAAGTATTGTTATATATTATTTCTATGATATAAGACGGAGGTAAAATGAAACTTAAAACAATTTTTACCGATATGTTGGAATTTTATATTTTTTTTTAGTTATTGACCCCCTTTTACAAAAAGGCGGGAAAATGGGAAGCACCAACTCAGTAAATCTCATATTTTTTTCCCAGAAGATGATAATATCTGACATTTTTCAGCTTGTATGCTACAACAGATATGTATGTAACATAAATAAGCTAAATACAAAACTATGAAAAACAAAATTGAGAAAAAAACACTTGATTATACATAAGGTTTATGATTTTGCGACTGAATTTTTTTCCATGATTAAGAAAAATGAACATTTTTCTTTGATCTGTAATTTTTGTAATATTGACTGGCAGGGTATGAGACCTACACCAAAATTATCTCTAATTTATACTTGTGCAAATAAAACAAGAATGGGAAACATTTACCGTTAAATTTTGGTTTCTTATGAATTCAAACTTAGTAGGGGCGAATAAAGCAAGGACAAAATTATCCAAAATAGGTCATTCAATTCCATCAAATATTCATTGTAACAACACATTATTTTTTATAGTAACTTATATAAAGAACTTATTTTTATCAAATATTCATTGCCAGATTTCCCTTTAGTTACTACATAAACTATTGTTAACAAAACAAGGGCATTATATTCATCGGTGGGGAATCATGTGACTCTAAATTTCAGAAAATCGTCAATAATTTTGTAAATACAATTTGAAATCGGTTTGAAACAGAAAAAAAGTGTAAAACGCCCGATATCAGATGGGTGGTAACTCTTTTACAAATCAAGTGATAAAAACGTTATTGACGACCAGATTAAGTTTTGGTTGGTCGTCAATAACTTTTATATCAGCTGATTTTTTAAAGGTTATCCTTGGCATTTAGCAAAGCCATGGAGTGTTCCCGCTGTCTCTGCTTAAATTCTTCTTTTCAAATCGGTCATCTTTTGACAGAATTGTTGGAAAATATCGAAAATATTATGTCAGGTGATTCCCAGTCGTGATATAAGATTCGTGGGATGGAAGAGGGTTGAAATTGGTGTCATGTACTACTGTATAAGAACGCCTTTTTTAATCAAATTGAGCTAATCTTACACGAACATGTATCTTTGATTACCGGGTCTTTACATACTTATAGTCCTTTAATCAACGATATTATGGCACATGTTTACAAAATTTACCCTTGCAAAAAACGCAATAGCAAAGTCATAACTACTGTAAATTTGCATGTGATGGTTCGAATCTTGCAGGTCCCTTACACCTTCAAGATTTGAACCAAGACATGCAACGTTGAACTGAAAATTAACAAGGATTACCTTTTGTTTATTACTGTAAAATTTGTAAACATGTGTCATTATATTGTGACTGGACTAAAATAAAAAAAAATCAAGACAGAAGACGCAATATTGATACTATATCAAATCGTGGTCTTAAGCATTTATTCGTATAGATCTTGAATCAATCAAGTGTATTGGTGCATACATAACCCCCCCCCCCACCCCCCCCCCCCCCCCCCCCCCCAAAAAAAAAGAAACTGTACCAGTCCAAAAGAACAGAAAACACTGAGGAAAAGGGACACATTGATGATAACGCATTGATGATAATCAACAACCTCTTCTTTTCTCTCAATGTTTTCTCAAATTATTTCTACAATGGACGTCAAAACTAGACTTGTTAAGAGAAGGATATATTGATTAGTGCTTTGCTCTTTATAACCAAATCAGTAAATTCATAACAATTGTAGGCCTATTGAAACAGTTATTTCTTCATTTCTCTTAGTGTTTCTCTGTTATTTCTACCAGTAATCTGGGGCCCGTTTTATCAACGAAGTTATGCACATTATTTTCGTAGATTTGAACGGAAGTTTAATTTTTTTGCGTAAGTGCGTTTTACAAAACATGTTCGCAGCTAAGATTAGAATCTCCTAAGTTTTTTTTCCGTAACTTTACGATCAAAAATAGTTGACGTAATTCTGTTCGTCACAACTGTCGATGCCTAAATTTACCGTTTAAAGCCTTGATAACACCAAAATTACTGAAAATATCAAAATATCTATGAATAGAAAGGAAATGTTGAAATTGAACAAACCACGGAAAATTCATGTGAATAGCAATGGATTTTGTGCTAACAATAGACTGGGTTTAAAGTTATGTTTTGATAAACCGTCAGTGTTGTCATAAAATATTGTAACTACGGCCTGATTTAAGCCGTAGCTACGATATTTCATAACAGCTCCAACGAATTACTATTGTATGTCCGAAATAACTTTACGATTAACTGGATAAAATCGTTCCCTATTTCGCTGTACTTTCACTTTCTTTTTTGTTGCTATTTATAGAATACAACATGAAAAAGTATTTTTCATGTATTTCCTATTCTAATGGAATGAATGTACGTTTGATATACGTTTAATCGCCAGAGTGTTCAGAACGATAACATTTAAGCATTTTTCATGCTACTAACAACGAGAAATACTAGAATTATCTCTATCTATGCAGAAAAATACACTTTAAATAGCTTACACGGCCGATATATATTGATATTTACGAGAAAGTAAACCGAGGTGAGAACAAAATCGAATCTTTCCGAAGTGCGTTTCACGGAAATAACCGAGTGCCGTAAATACCCGATCATCGGCGATAATAACCGAAATCCATTATGGTTCCAGATCGTTAATATGCCAAATCAATATGCATTATTAGAACCATTTAATAGCCAAGGACACGTTTGAAGGTCACATATTAAGTTATACATGTATTTAGTCCAAAGCCCCTGTTATCTGTTGCTATTTTATCTGTTAAGAAAGCGTCTATTTCAAATCACAATTTGACACGCGAACTTTCGAGATTTCATTTCCGCAATCTTAGTACGTAAACGGAAGTTATTGGCTCAAAGGAGTCCCAACTAAACCCTTCATGTCTCGATTACGAAAATCATAGCATCAACTTTTACAAAATCATAATACAATTTTCAAATTGTTAACCCAAGTTCTATTCTCTCTTCCTTCTTGCGTAACTTTCAATTGTAAGTTGTACACTGCAACCGCTGCACTGACGTCTAATTAACGTAACATTTATGTTGCTTTGAGCATTAACACTCATAAATACGCCGTTTGGTAAAAACGAATTGCAAGAACAAGATATTAAAGGCGTATCGATATTCTAAGTGTTTTAGCTCACCTGAGGCTGAGCACGAAAGTGCTCATGGTGAGCTATTGTGATACCGCTGTGTCCGACGTCCGTCGTCCGTCGTGTATCGTCCGTCCTCCGTCAAACTTTGCCTTGTGTGCACTCTAGAGGTCACAGTTTTTGTCCAATCATCTTGGAATTTGGTCAGAATGATTTTCTTGATAAAATCTCGGACAAGTTTGATATTGTGTCATCTGGGGTCAAAAACTAGGTCACGGGGTCAAATCTTAGAAAAACCTTGTGTGTACTCTAGAGGCCACATTTTTTTGCACAATTAACCTGAAAATTGATCAGAATTGTTGTCTTGATGAAATCTCGGACAACTTTGAATTTGGGTCATCTTGGGTCAAAAACTAGGTCAATGGGTCAAATATTAGAATAACCTTGTGTGCACTCTAGAGGCCACAAATTTTGCCCAATCAACCTGAAATTGGTTCAGAAAGATTTGCCTGAACATGCTCCGAATTTTTGTGTCCTTTATATCTGTGAAGCGTTTGAATATGGGTCACATGGGGTCTTGAAATAGGTATCTAATTCAAATCTTAGTATAACTATTGCATTAAGAGGCTAGCAACATCATATACAGAAAGCTGTTATCTCAAGTGAGCGCTTCAGGGCCAATGGCCCTCTTGTTCTTTTTAATTTCAAAGTCTGTTGTGTCTTGTTGTGTGCTAAATTCGAATCGTTCGAAGACGTGCTTCTTCTTGAGACCCTCAATGTAAGATTTATAAAACGATTAAGGCTATTTTGCATTTTGTAATGCCATTTTCCGCACTTATGTTGTCCAGCTTTCTAAACAAAACGATCGATTTTCACCAAGGACTAAAGGTCACCAGGTTAGGAAACAAAGCCGTATTGTTCCAAATGAGGTCGATTTCAATTGCAATGTTATTTGTCAAGAAAAACAATCACGACATTACCGTCATTCAGGACTAAAATGTCACAAACACAGCTTGAATTGACTTCTCTAGGATGTATTTGTCAAACACAACCACTGACCGTTGTCTTCATGTGACAATGGCAAATTATTGACAATGCACTAGCATTGTGAAAATCTGAATGATAACTGTTGATGAAAAAAACGACATTGTTAGGTACGAGCGTACCGCTGCTTTTCAACGAAAATTTCGTAACTTCAGCTTAAAACAAGCTGCAGATTCGAGGTTTTCGTTGAAAAGCGACAATATCATAAAAACGTCTCTAAAAACGTCTCGCGGTTTTATATGTTCGTCTCCCTTGAGATCACACTTTTCCTATTTAGATCTACATGATAATTACGACAAATATTGAATTTGTACTGTTTAATATGACAAACATGTATTCAAAGCTTTCTACCCTACATATAACTCATCGGCTATAAATGTAGAGTTGTATACAAACACTAAAAACCAAATACATAGTTTTAACATTTACCAAACCATTTATCGTCAGCTATACGAGCGAATCAATGTCATAATTCTTTTATTCCCAAAAGAGCAAGTGTTTGTGTTGGGCCATTTATCAACAACAAGGAGTAAAGTGTTTGTATACAACTCTACTTTTATAGCCGATGAGTTATACTTATGCTATATTTCTGATACGTATTTACCATTTCACCGTTTTCTGATATGTTCGTATTATTTATGTATGTGGAAATGATAGGCATTTGTACCTTATCTCCTAAATAAAGAATATAATTATGAATTAGTAATTCAGAGCTACAGATGGCGCTAGTTATAGGTTATTCCAATTTGAAAGCTGTTTCAGACGACAAAAATTCTGTAAATTAAGCGAAGCTATATAATCATAGCTGTAAAAAAATGAGACAAGAGAAGAAAGTGCTGGCTGTCAGCATTTTCGTCTTTCATCTTGATGTTTTCTGAATGTGTCCAATGAGAGATCTGAAACAATCATAGGCGTAGGAAGAGGGGGGGGGGGGGGGCTGCCCCCAATAATTTAGAAAAGGGGCATGGCATAATTCACCCATATTTCCAATATTATAAACCTTCCTACGCCACTGACATTGGCTTATTTTTGACAGGGTTGATAATAATAAACACATATACATGTTTGTTATCTTCCATTGCAGGAAGAGTTAGAACTGCCTTTAAAACCCGGAGCGCCGTCCATCTTGGAAAGTGACGCGGCTATAGCCGGCGGAAGTGCCTCGAGCTTTCACGGAGATGACCGAGAATCCCCGAAAGAAGAACAAGAGCGCGCCACCTGGGGAGGACAGTTAGAGTTCCTGTTAACATGTATAGGTTATGCTGTGGGTCTAGGGAACGTGTGGAGATTCCCTTTCTTGTGTTATAAAAATGGTGGAGGTAAGTTCAAAGCCGACTTCGATTGGGACTATAGCTTGAGCTATTATTGGGAACCAGCGCTCTTATACCTATTTAATTCACCCCGTTCTGTGTTAACCAATGAAAATCTTTGATTACCTCGACACTGATTGGTCCACTGTTTATCCGAAAGTTCCAATGGCGTAATAGTTCGGATGAGATCATCACAGTTTGTCCGATAGTAAGATTAGTCTTCGTTTAGAGCGATTGCTAAAATAGCTCGAGCTAAAGTCCCTACCGAAGTCGACTCAAATGTGGCCCTTGTGGTAGTCACTATTTAGTGCACTGCTGATCACAATTTTTGAAGAAAGTTGCTATATTCCACGAAATCAAGAGGTTCGTGGATTACAATGAAATTTTAAGTATTTTGTGGGTTATGTTGGAAAATGTCGTGATACCAGTTTAAACAAGCTGCAGTCACTATGTTTCGAACATATCAAGCGATTTAATGTTGTTGTCGGTCCATAAATCCGTCCTTTAAAAGCAGATGATTTGCAGTTTTTTACATTTTCAGTATTACTTATCACAAGACTTAAACTTGCCCAACGTTACAGAAAAAACCTTTGTGGTCTTAAGAAATCAAGCTATAACGAATGAGGCGAAATTATTAAAGTGAACGACTTAGGGCCACTTTAGTGCACGCAGTGCTGTTCTTAAGAGTAGCGAATGGCCACGTTGATGCAAAAATCGTAGTCCTACCTATACAGTTAGAATGGCAATAAAACTTAAAAAATCGAATAACTTGGAAGGTCTACCTTTTTGCAAAAGAAATGATCTGTTTAATTATGTTCTATTTTTTACTTTTTATGAATATATTTCAAACGTCATTATGTTACATGAATTGGAACACATGTTTAAGTATACGTTTAAATGTATTTTATCGGTACATAAACTAGAAGAGTGAAATAAAACACACACTCAAAATCTTGCCCTGCGAACCCTTATCACGCGTATCTAGGAATATTCCAGTCGCGTTTGTAGGCAGAAAACGATAAAATAAATGAGCCGTGATCTGGAAGAGGGGCTCTTGCAACATATAATAGAAAACTGTGGTTCCAAGTCAGCTTGCACTTAACCCTTTCCCAAAAGTACAACATTTTAGGGTGATCCACTTCAAAAACTGCCACAAATGACAAAATAGATGTAAATTAAAGATATTATTTGTTTAAAATATGACACTGAAAATATAGAGACAAAAGGAGAAACTGCTGGTTATCAGCAGTTTCTTCTTTTGTCGCAATGTTTTCCCAAGCCTATTTGACCAGGGACGTCAAAACCAGGTCTTGTTTGGGAGAGGGTTAAAACAATCTAGTAAGGATCCATTCTGCTTCCTTATTCATAGTTGCCACAGATAGATCTAATAAATAAGCTATAAGAGCACAACATTGTAACGTAAATGCACATGCTGATCTAGATCTAGATCCATTCGGTATCAATGCTATAAGGACCCCATTTCCAGATACAAGCTCAAATATTTAAACTTGTGCAATCTGGGGATTTCTTCTCAGTTCCTGGTTCATATCAACGGTCGGGACTAAAGAAGATGCGCATGCATGAATTCATGAATCATTTGGTTACTCTTGCTATATCAAAATATACAACAGTCATTTTGCAATCATGTTTCAGAATGCTAACATGATAATATTCTACTCGTATTCATATGAATATCATTTGTGCAATGCGCCATAATGCAGACCGAATTTCTGACATGCGTTAAGAACATAAGTGCACGACGTGGAACATTGTTGGGAACATTGTTACGAGTAGGCCTACATGCCTATGTAGCATCGGCCTAAAAGACCCACGTCATATAAGAAAGAGAAGTATTCCATATTTTCACAAGAGAATAGAGACAGAACACTATTAAGGTGTGTTAGACTGTGTGTATTCTTTCGTTACAGTTTGCTTTCCAATCGGTACTTTTTGAACCTAACTTCGAAGGTCAAATAGTTTAAAGACATAATTATTATTTTTATCATATTATTATATTACTCCAGTTCGAACGATATGGCGAAAATTATAGCAGTTTCTAATTTCATTTGTAAGTGAAGAGATGTTTATATATATTTTACAGTTCGTATGATGAAGTACTCATATTCCTGACCCATTATGTCCTTTGAAATACAAGTAGCAGTACATGATCACATGACATCTTGATAGAATCAGCCCATTACCAAACGACAAAATGTTGACTGGTCCAAATTCAAAGATGTTGCAGACGACAATTTCAAGTGAATAAAATTCAATATTTTATTATCTTTGGGGGTAAAAAACATTGTTTAAAATGAAGAAATTGCTTGTCACAAGCAATTTCTTCATTTTCCACGATGTTTTCCTAAGCAATTATCTCGTAGTGAGTAAAAAAGAGTCACTGTGTGGGGATGGGTTAAAACTTTTTTTTGTCAAATTATTGTTGGGTTATTTGAAATACATGTCTGTGTATTCAGTCAAACAATATCCTCCGACACCCAGATTATGCACATGCTAGGCTGTTTTGACCCCTTAGACATTTTATTGAATTTCCTTCGCATTACACGTGAACGAATGCCGTCATTCCATTTAATTGGTTCCATCATCATTTTATGATCTAAGATTAAACCAATGAAAACGGTCTTTACAGGAGAGCATCTGATTGGACCTTTCATTATGACGTTTCATATCATTTGTGTCTGATAATTCAAAGCTTTATTAACTTATTTTCCCAGGGCTCAAAACAGCATTGCATGTGCGATGCCTTGGTATCCTAGAATGGTCAAGCAATTATTGTACTCCAAGTAGAACACGGCCAGGAAGCATGGCATTCAGTCTGATATTGTTCCCTTTAAACTTTTCGCATAAAAGTTTTTCACGTCCCTATCAAATAAGGTTTCTGAAAGATATGAGACAAAAGAAGAAAATGCTGATAACCAGCATCTTCTCCTTTTGACACAATATCTTTGGGGCTATAATAGTTATCATACAGAAATCACATATGTAACAATGTGTCATCGGCATTAGCTTGCATATTGGACCACTTTAAAATTAGGTTATTTCATCTAAGACCCCCCGTCGCACACAAGAGCCTCCGGAAGTCGTCCTTGGAGTCTTAAAACGCTTAATAAACGTTTAATATTTGTTATTTTTAGTAACAATACTCTCAATCCCAAAGCGTTTTGGTAACAATACTCTCGAACCCAAAGCGTTTTAGTAACGATACTCTCGAACCCAAAGCATGACGTGCATACGAAATCAACTATGAAACGAGGAACGATTGACTGTAAATCCAATAAAATAACCATCTTACCGGCTATTAACGAAAACATTCAATTTCATAGTTTTTGTTCCACTTAAAACTTCGCTTTATCGCTGCATATTGAATGCACGTGCTCTTTATCGCTGTATAGGGCCTATTGAAATCACGTGCGTCGTCAATGGTTTCTCCGCATATTTAGGGAGCCTCGTTTTGATAATGTCGATTTGTGACTATTTTTAGTAGCAATTCTCATGTATACAATGTTGATTTCCTCACAAACCCATTTTTGCCCCCGAAAGTGTGTGCCGCGGGTACAGACTAAAACATAAGTGAAAGGACCTAATTGTGTTGTTTTAGAAATGATAAAATCTCTCGAGAATCATACTCTTTTTGGCATTGGATAATGTAAAGCTAAGATCATGTTCGAAAGGAAGAAACATGTTGCAGTGGGGTAAAATAAACTAAGTTTTACTATCACGGGAACAATGACGTACAAGGATAATATCAGGCTCATGGGCCTCATGTTCTTCGAAAATCATTGATTTAAACTCTTTCCTTACAGAGCTTCTCTTGTTGTCTATATTGCGTATGTTATAGCGCACGATAATTGAACTGGCAGAGCAGCCCTAGCCAATAGGCTGGGATGCTCTTCCAGGTCATATATCGTGAGGTATACCAGCTAAAGCGTTTGTATTAGTGACCCTGCTGGTATATATTACTGTTAACTTTATTCAAACCCTAGGAAGAAAAAACTATTCTATAATATATCTATGATATTTAATCATTCTTTTGACGTAAGACCGATTTCGGGAAAAACGATTTAAAGTAGAAAAGCCAGAAGTACGTCTTGGTTTTGCTTGTTGTAGTAGATCTTTTAAGAATCAGCTGATAAAACAGTTATTGACGACCAACCAAAATGTTGGTTGGTTGTCAATACCATTTTATCAGCTGATATTTAAAAGAACCCTCCATTATCAATCTAATTCATGACCAGACGTTTTCCCATCTTCTCCACCTCAACCCGTTTTCAAATCGGCCACATATGATATTATCCCTTTCCCAAACAAGACCTTGTTTTGACGCCCCTGTTAGAAAAGGATTGTGAAAAAATTGAAACAAAAGAAGAAACTGCTGATAACCAGCAGTTTCTTCTTTTGTCTCAATATTTTCTATGCCAAATTTTGCACAAATTCTATCATTTTTGTTATTTGTGTCAGTTTTTGAAGTGGGTCACCCTAAAATTTTGCCGTTTGGTAAAGGGTTAAATATTAAAGATTTCATGGTCCTGTAATATTGTGTCACGTGATTTCCACTGTCATGGTTGTACAGGCCCTATTTCACAGAACCAAACTGATTTCAACCCCCATATCGTTCAATGCAGCCAGCTGTTTCATATTATACTGAATCAATACGGATAAAAGCTCAAGGTCAAGCAGCTTATTAAATAACTACGACAGTAAGTGGTCTGTTTCGCATACCCTTGGTTCTAGACTCCTACTAGATATTCCTTTCTTCAGAACATAATCATGTATTGTTTAATATTTTTACTTTCGGGAAAAGGACAAAATCAAATATCAAAATATGATGTGCCATTTATACAAGCCCGTAGGAACATGGGGGGGGGGGCGCTAGGGGGGGCTAAGCCCCACCAATGCTGGCCAAAAATGCCAAATTTTCTTCATTTTACACTGAAAATTTTTGGAAAATCCAAATTAGCCCCCCCCCCCCCCAATATTCAGGACAAAGGCTTTAACCCCCCCCCCCCCCCCATATGAAATTGCTTCCTACGGGCCTGTTATAAGTACTTCTGTACCTTATACGTCGTTTACGGAGTGAACAGCTGTTTTAAAAATTGAATATTAGCATTAACCAAATCCCTACGGATTACAAAAGCTGAAGGTTTGAGCCGTCTGCTTTGGCGTTACGATCATTCCAAATTGATTTCAAAGTTGTCATCTTGGTTCCGTATGCCTATAGCCTTCGTTCGTATTTGTGATATTAAAACCTAATTGATCTCGGAGAATATTTCCCACGACGCCATTTAGACGAAAATAGTACATGACAAGGCAATCAACACCTTTCTGAGAGTAGGTCATGACGTAGATCGATTAACCCTTTCATGGTGAATGTAGTTCAAATGAACCCATTACTAGTGGCTGGTCTAAAGGCGGTTCGGGGGTGTCCAACGAACCCCCTATATAGTCTGATTATTTCACTTTCATACAGAAACTCAGTCAAAATTGTGTAATTCTAGGAAAACGAACCTTCCTAATGGTATGTTCGAACTCCCATAAAGTATATCATGGATCTGCCACTGATTACCAGACGTAAATCAAACTCGGACTGATCTAAATTGAAAGATGTTGCAAATGACAAATTCCAGTGAATGAAATCTTAGACGTAACGTCAAAAGTTGCGGACCAACGTTGTAACACGCATATCGACCGTTTTCCGACGTTAACGTTACGCGAAGGTGTAAAGAAAGTTATAACTTTCCCCAAAACATGAGAAATGACAAATTTTCAATGTTGGCCAAAAGAAAACATTTTCACAATAATACCAATACATGCATACATGAAAATAGCACCGTACAAAATTAATAATCTCAACTATCAATAAATAAACAACAGAATTATTTCGTAAGTATTGAAAAATCAAGCTCTAATGAATATTGAAAGTGAATATTTTACACCTGTAGGAGAAATGGAGCCGTTTCATACGCTAAATATAACTTGTCAAGTATGCATATTTTTGTTATTAAGATATTTCTACTTGCGCAAATGTAAAAAAAAAATAAAAATAAATAAAAATAAATAAACAAATAAAAATAAAAAAAAATGTGAAAATACTAACTAAATAATCGTCTTCAAGTTTACTCGTTAACAGACAAAAGATAGAATATTCTTTTAAATGGGGTCTACAACAAATGCATTATATGTAGGAAAAATGAAACTCCGAGACTAAATGCTGCAACATATTAGATGGACTCAATGAAATGCTTTACTTAAAAAAATGTCTTCTATTATCTCAACGTTTTCTTATGCCTTGGTCAATGCTTTTCTTTCTTTTTTCTGTTACGGGTCTCAAATTTTAACCTTAAGTTGCGTAGACCACAAATAGCAAGATAGTCAAACAAACAACGATAAAACAAGTGGATCTAGAGCATCGATACATGATCGTAAAACGCCATGAATAGTTCTTCACAAGTCAACATGACGTCAAATCGTCAAAAACGCGTTTTTGTGACATTTTTAAGACGCTACATCACACTCTATATCTTCGCTAGTTGAAGAGATATTGACAAATGCATTTATTTTTTCAAATTTTATCCGAGATGTATGTCGAAAATCAATTCAAATTCAAAATATTTTGTTTTCTTAGAAAAAAAAGCTATATAGGAAAAAATCACCCTTGCATTTGGGACCGTTTTAGTGAAAATGTGACATTTTTAAGACGCTACAAACACAATAAAATAATGATTTTCTTCAACTCCAATCAAGACACAAAATTAACTACAAAAACTAGAGCTCAGATGTATGTCCCAAAATTTTTTATATTGATTTCTAATCGCTATTGGAAAAATAAATTAGATTTAAAAATTAGACATACCGAAAAAATCAACATGACGTCAAATCGTCAAAAACGCGTTTTTGTGACATTTTTAAGACGCTACATCACACTCTATATCTTCGCTAGTTGAAGAGATATTGACAAATGCATTTATTTTTTTTCAAATTTTATCCGAGATGTATGTCGAAAATCAATTCAAATTCAAAATATTTTGATTTTCTTAGAAAAAAGGCTATATATGAAAAAATCACCCTTGCATTTGGGACCGTTTTAGTGAAAATGTGACATTTTTAAGACGCTACAAACACAATAAAATAATGATTTTCTTCGACTCCAATCAAGACAAAAAATTAATTACAAAAACCAGAGCTCAGATGTATGTCCCAAATTTTTTTATATTGATTTCTAATCGCTATTGGAAAAATAGATTAGATTTAAAAATTAGACATACCGAAAAAATGACGTTTTTTTAACAGCGTGACGCTATTTATCTCTTTCTTTCCATTCCTCCATAGTTTGTTTACACCATCCAACTGCCGTAAGATTTACGCTATATCTTCTGTGACATCACTGACGTAAATTGCCAAAGTTTGTGCGCTTTAAAAAGTCTTACTTTTTATTCTATTGGAATTCTCGCGAGTTTGTTTGGTAATTTCTGTTACACGTGACGACGTCATTTTCTGCGTCAGAGTTTATTTATTTTGTTTATCAAATTGTCTGTATTCAAACAATGTTGAAATTCGACATATATTAATAAATTACAATTCAATATCTTTTATATGATACCAAATACATGTATGTTTCTCAAATAAAAATAACAAATATGCGGTTTTAAACAGAAGTGCATAGCCAATTTTGGCTTGGTCCGCAACTTTTGACGTTACGTCAAAACATTTTTGGTGTGTTAAAAACAAATGTGAAAAATGAAGAAATTGGCTGCAGATTTATTAACCCTTTATGAATGTAGTTCAATTTAATCCATTACCAGAAGTAGAATATAAGGCTTATCTAAATCGAAAGATGTTGCAGATGACAATTTCAAGTCTATGCAATTTTACATATATTGGTATTTTTGGTTGGGAAACATTGTGGAAAATGAAGAAATTTCTTGTGATAAACAATTTCTTTATTTCGCACAACATTTTTCAAAATAAAGGACATTCACAAAAGCATGATAAAGCAATCGACAGTATAGGATTTGTAAGACTAGACGAAACATGCTTATTTAAAGTGACATTTCAGAATTATATTTACACGAATTTTACTTTTATTCTATCTAAAAAAGCATGTTTTTCCTATGAAACTTCTGAAAATTTCAAGCCAAAATATTGAATCGTTTACGAGAAAAATATTTTTTGTGTGCTAAAATTAAACAAATTGTTGTGGACAACAGTTCAGATTTATATAGAATTTGTCATTTCTGTCTCAACTTTGAATGCGTGTTTTTCGCTTATAAATAACAACTTCAAATACCTGATAGCTTTTCTACGCATTAGAATAAGCAATCTTTGCATCAAGACATACTTTGAAAAAATGAAATAAATGTGAAATGTCACTTTAAGCGTTTTCCAAAAGATAAGATGCAGACTGTTCCAATCTGAATACTGCTGCAGACATCATAATGATTATTTTCTACAAAAACCTCGGAACTGCAGCTTAAATCAAGGCTTTTGTCGAAAAGCGATGATAATGTCAAGGAAAGGATTTGTTTCCCACCAAAGAGCAAATAATACTTTACTGAACGTAGTTCGTGACACAAGATCGATTTCGTGTATCATTTGTAGATTTATAGGTCTTTTGGGCATTGGTATCATTCATCTAACATTAGTTGCATTTTGTATTTTATCATTTGTTTCATTTGTCTCATTGTCAATTTTTTATCATAATTATATTAACATAAATGAACCCGTAAAAGGTTAAATAAGAGGCAAAATCTTTTCAGCGTTCGATGTTAGATCTACCTTGATCCTGATCAAATAGGATCGTCATATAACAATTAACAATTTCATGTAAGTAGTTTGTGGCACGAAATTGAATACCAATCGACAAAATTTTAGGGTGGTCCAAATTGAAAGATCCTGCAGACGACAATTTCAAGTGAATTGATTTTTTTTTATTTTTATGTCTTTTTGGGTGGAAAACATTGTGGGAAATGAAAAAAATTGCTTGTCACAAGCAATTTCTTCATTTTCCACGATGTTTTCGAAAGCATTTATCTCTTTGGGAGTCAAAAAGAGTCACTGTGGGGTAACGGGTTAAGTTCAGTATAGTCCAGTATTTTAGAAATAGCATATCATAACATTGATGAATAATGCAAAACGTCTCGATCCTGGCCAGATTTCGTGAGTTGCACATGCTGATCACATCTGATGCCCTTTACGATACTGCTCGTAAGTATCACTTTCCTAAAGGCAGTTCGTGTCACAAGATTGATTTGATTTGTCATTTGAATGTCTATAGGTCTATTGGGTATTCCTAGAAACAATATCATTCATTTGATAATTTGCTTAGATTTATATAACTAAACATTGGTTGTTTGTAATTTGTCTATCTGTCCGTCCGTCTGTTTTTCAGTGTATTTGATGACATATGCTTCCGTCTATTTTCTCAATAGTTTTATATTTCCCAGGCTTTGTCAAAATATAGATTCATAAAATTCAATATAGTTGTATGTATTTACATAAGAGATTTGTTGTTGAAGAAAGTGTAAGATTAGTACCACACTGCGTAAAGCCTCTCTTACAACCCGTCGTGCGTCTTTTTAAATCGTACGTTTTCAAACTCTGCAAAATCGCACGATTTATAAAGACGCACGACGGGTTGTAAGAGCGTCTCAAAATATTGTCCGGTCAATTCTTTGCTGCGTGCAGTCTGCGTCGTGGTTGCGTCCACCAAAATCGTACGTTGCACGTGCGTGCATCGCACGACTAAACGTACGTTTTAGACGCAGACCGCACGCAGACCGCACGCAGGAGCACGTACGACCGGTTGTAAGAGAGGCTTAACAGTTACACGACATACTGAAAAAGAGGTACTTCAAACTAAAAATAAATAAGCCTGGATCTGGAAAAACGTCCCTTATAGCATTTTTAAAATTGAGTTTCAAGATCAGCTGTTGTCAAATTCAGTCCAAGTTGCATCCATGCTGCTCTCTTTAAGTTACTACATGTCACGAAGAAGGTATTAGAGAACAGCATAGATCCTGATCAGACTGAGCGTAGGCACAGGCTGATCTTGATCTATGATGGGCTCAAAAGCTTTAAGGGACGTTTTTCCAGATCCTGGCTCAAATGTATAATACCATTCAGTGCTACATATTGATTGGATTGAATGGAGTTTAACGTCCAAATAACCAGATAATGTCATATGGAGACGAGACCTTGGTTTAAAGACTCATCTTAAAGACTGGAGCGGAGGGGTATCGAACCCAAGACCTCTGTGTTACAAGTCCAGCGCGTTACCACTGCACAAAATCTGCGTCTCAGTGCTGCATATCGTCGTTGTACATGTAAATGTAAAACCTCGTATATCGTTTTTGGGAGATTTTAAAGGGGAATGAAAAAGTGTAATAACTTTTCTCAAACTCAAAGGTTTTACTTGAAATTCAGACATATTGTTCACATATAATTTGTCATTAATGCTGATCAGCAAATCTATCTCAAAACCTGCAAGAATTGTCTCAACTGGACACACAAGATGTTACTTCGAAAATCGCAAAAAATGACATACGAAATTTTGCATTTACACCGACGATACGGGCCTGAGCGTACGTTACGGAACACCCACACTTTTGAATATTACATCAAAATGATGTTTTAAAGTACGAAATTTGTGATACAGGATACATAACATCGTACTATAATGATTCATTTGTCAACTATTTTATAATTCGAAAGTCATCATTTCATCCTAAATGATATACAAATGTGATGCGACATCCAAAAACGAGAAAACCAGCGAAAAGTTGTGTCCCGACAGGCCGTCCAAGGTCGAGAGGTAAAGTGTTGGCATCACAACTAAGATATATCGAGTTCGATTCTTTGTAGTGGAGGCATGTCCCTGCTTTTCACCAGTCCACGCTTTCGGTGCGATTACTGGTGACGTGTTATTTGGGACAAACAGGAAGAATTAAGACCGACTTACATGTAAGATTTTAGCCTAAATCGATGGAAAAGGGGAAAAAAGTAAGAAAGAAAAGAAAACCGTTTGCATGTAGAATCATTTCGTTGCGTTTCAAAAAAAGGGGGTGGCAGTAACGAGGGTTATTATGAAAGGCATCGATTTGCAAAATTCAACCATTGTGCAAAATGCGTCCATGATATTTGTTAGTTTTTACGATGACATAGGCTTGGGAAAACATTGAGACAAAAGAAGAAACTGCTGATAACCAGCAGTTTCTCCCTTTGTCTCAATATTTGTCTCAACATTTTCTTTGCTACATTGTACACAAATTCTATCTTAAACAAGGTCAATTTGTCGTCTGCAGCAGCTTTTGAAATGGAAATTTTGAAAATTTTGTCGTTTGTGATAGCGTTAATTAAGCAATCCTTGCATATAGAAATCCTTATTTATTTCTTTAGAGTGTATATGAAAACGGACGAAGATGAAGAACACTAAAAGTATCAAATTCTGAAGTAATTCTTTTCAAATATGAGCAAATTTATAACGTGTGAAAACTTTCGTAATGATTCATTAACCCTTTCACAAACAGGACCGGCTTCTGACATCCCTCTGAGAGACAGCATCGGAAAACATTGAAAGCGGAAAGAAGAAACGTTGACAATCAGCGTTTTATCCTTTCTTTCAATATCGTTTGGACTAAAATGTACAAAAATATGTAATCTTTATTCAAACCAGAAGGTCATAGACCCATGAGACATGTGCATTTACAACAGAATAAACAATATGGAGAACATTAAATATAGCCAGCAAACAAATATGCCGAAGCCTAATCCATATTTTTAAAATAACAACTGAAAGTATATATAATCTTGTCGGCTACATCTTTCAAAATTTAAACACTCTTAAAATGCTTAAGTGAAATATTCATACACGCGCGTTTAACCAAATTGAAAATAATAATAATAATAATAATAATAATAATAATAATAATAATAATAATAATAATAATAATAATAATAATAATAATAATAATAATAATAATAATAATAATAATAATAATAATAAACCGGTGATCAGATCCATATGAAATGGCTGGATAATATGGAACTACATAAGTGAAAACCGACTAAAATGAAACATTACGACATATTACTTAGTCAAACCAAAACTGATTGTTTACTTCTAATAATTTCAAAATCCACTTTTTAAATGGCTTGCAAAAATACATTATTCATTATGACGATTATGTGAATTTTGTTGGCCTGTCAGCCAGCGGCAATTGTATGTAATTTAGATTAAAATGAATAAATTGTCAGACATTTGTTATATTACATCAAATATTGCATATAATTTACTAAATTACTCGTCGTTTATGCTCTCTAAAATGTCAGATTTTTTGTTAGATTTCGTTTGTTTTATGATGGAAAATTTGAATCTGTCTTGCATGCATAATATAAACACAACTACATGTATAGTCCCATTGCGATATCATGACACATGTTTACATTTTTCCATGTAAATAAAGGGGAAAGCCTTCTTTTTTCTATACAATTTTGCATGCATTGGTTCGAATCTTGCCGTCACTCCTGCTAGATTGCGTGACAAAATCCTAAATGATCCCACAGACGTGATTAAATTTGTAACCAAGAATGAGCTGAACAATCGATTTTATCTTTTATTCTTTGTTCTGCAGAAAAAAACGGAAGCTTAATCAAAATTCTGGATGATATTTTTATCATTCTTTCTTTTTCTACAACAAGCGCAATGAAAGCTTATTCAAAATTGAGCATAAGAATCAATATCTTTTCTCCGATTCTGTGTATGCAGCTAAGGTGTGTTAACCCTTTCCCAAACGACAAAATCTTAGTGTGGTCCAATTTGAAATAGGATGCGGACAACAAAATGGATGAAATTAAAGATATGATTTCTGCACAATAAAGCACAGAAAATATTGAGACAAAAGGAGAAACTGCTGGTTATCAGCAGTTTCTTCTTTTGTGTCAATGTTTGTCCAAGCCGTATCTGTTAGGGACGTCAAAATCAGGTCTTGTTTGGGAAAGGGTTAAATTAGGAAGTTGCAATAAAAATTAATGGATCTACACCCCAACGCAACCATATGTTGTGGCTACTAATTGGATTCGTCTTGGTAAGACGAATCCAATGAGTATACACAGCATATGCATGATATGGTTGAACATTTGATAATAACCGACATATTGCAAATTACAATTTTACTATCAGTTCCTCCTACATTGCATCACGCATCTAATCACGTGACACGCGGACTTGCGTGACAAAATCGTAAATGATCTCACAGACGTGATTAAACTTGTAACCAAGAATGAGCTGAACAATCTATTTTTTCATTCATACTTGTTTCTGCAGCAGACGTAATGATATCTTATTCAAGAATAGGCTCAAGAATCAATATTTTGTTCTCCAGCTCTTTGTTGGCGACCAATGTGTGAAATTACGAACTGCATGAAAATGAATACACCCCAACCAAATAATAGGGGTAAGGAGGGGCAAAACGCCCCCTTAAGGAAAGAGCGCTGTAGCACAAAACAAACAAAGTATAATGTAAATGTTTCAACGTGAAATTAAACATTGCCCTTTGTCCCAAATGTCTATATGTTACAGTAAAATTGTGAAATTAGGGATTTCGCGAAATCACTAAAACTTTCAGGAAATTCGTGAAATCCCCATTTCACTTAGCAATTTCACGAAATCACTAAAATCTTTAGGGATTTCCTGAAATTACTGGAAAAATGCCTCAGTTATTTCATGAAATCCCTAGATGCCCTTACTTTAAATCATAAATAAAATACAGTGTTTTCAAAATGGTTTATGAACTTGATACATTGGTCATACATACTTGTAATGTACAACACAGCTGATCATCATGATAAATAACAATTGGAAAGACTTATCTATTTTTGAATGAACGTCGACATTTAAAACATTATAAAAATGTTTTAAAAAAGTTTAACAGGCAGATCACATAGTGGATATTGTGCATCATGGGATGGATAACGACTACGGACAAAAATAATCTCCGAAATTTAGGCAATAACAGATATAAAATGGTTTGCTTCTGGTTGAATCATTCATTTGTGATGGTTTTTCCATGTCTGCCAATGTTCATTTATGTGGAATCGGCTGCTATTAGGAATCTGTTCTGAATTTTCAGTGCCCTTTTGGATTATACCCTACCGACTGGTTGTAACTGGTCCAGTCGATGGTCCAGATCGATCCTGCACACTGGTTTTTGCTATGAAATGGTACCATAACCTTGAAATTGAAGAAAATTTTAACGCCAAACTTTTTGGTCCCTAAGTTATGACATGACACTTAGTGCACACATTGACAAATGTTTGTGTTTTTACTTTGTGACTGACAACACACTATAGATAGACAACGACCTGTGAATGATCAAAGATCAGCGAGTCTTAGTCTAAAATTGACAGGGGAAGAGGGATTTCGAATTATAAAAATATGTGACTCGAACCCGTCTCCCGGTAATAAATCGACGACGTACTATCTGGATACAACTACTGAACTCACATTGCATCGTGGACAGCACGCAATACCTGTCATTGTTCGCCTTTATTCAGTGGAAAATAGGCAATCCTCCCTATTTACATGTATTGGAATATACCATAACCTTTAGTCGCGGCTCACGACTCGATGTCCAATTATATCAGTATTGTCTCTGAGGACTGTTTATATTTTGCAAGACTTTAGGACGTGTTTAACGTTAAATAATAAAAGGACGTAATTCTGGCACGTTCGTCGGTAGTTTAAATAGTTTATTAACAATAACTATCATGAACCTTCCTTGCAA
Organism: Fragum sueziense; assembly: GCA_963680895.1. Classification (NCBI taxonomy): domain Eukaryota; kingdom Metazoa; phylum Mollusca; class Bivalvia; order Cardiida; family Cardiidae; genus Fragum; species Fragum sueziense. Next base: position 15,375,768 of record OY804602.1, on the reverse strand, counting down.
ACTATAGAACGTAGAATTTTAATAGATCCTGATTTGTTTGAAACAGAAATATTGAAATTTGAAATTGTTGCGTTTCTTTATGTGGTAAGTGTATTCCTAAAAAATGTCCAGTTAAATTGTAAAAAAAATCAAAAGCAGATTAAAAAAAGATTTAGTAAACTTCTATTTCACAATATTCCTAAAATGATCCAGTAAAACTGTGTAAAAATCAAAGTAGCTTAATAAACATTTTAGTGAATTTCTATTTCACAATATTCCTAAAAACGATCCGGTAAAATTGTGTAACAAGAGGGCCAGAATGGCCCTATATCGCTCACCTGAAAGAAGTTTAAGACACGCCCACTTTTTTTTGACGAATCCAATATTTGCAAACAAATTTTGAAAAGGGTCACTCAAGTAACATTGTTGCCAAATTTGTTTCAAATTGACCCTATGCTTGATTTTTAAAGAATTTTCTTATGATTTCTCTAAGTCTGATAAGCCACGCCCTGCCACGCCCACTTTTTTGACCAATACAAAATTTGCCAACATATTTTGAAAAGGGTCACTCAAGGAACATTTCTGTAAAGTTTGCTTCAAATTGGGCCAATGGTTGATTTTTAAAGAATTTTCTTAGGATTTCTGTAAGTCCGATAAGCCACGCCCAATTTTTTCTGACGAATAAAAAATTTGAGACAAGAGTGCCATGGTCACAATATACGCCGCCACTTATAAAACTTGAGACAAAAAAATGACATTGACAAGGATTTATAAATATTCACACAAAAACCTGTAAAAAGTTGTGTTCACAAACAAGTTTTTATAAATATCCAGTCAAAAACCTGAAAGGAATTGCGTTCACGAGGCTGAAATATCAATAAGCCCCAGAGACTAAGATTGAAGGGGGCATAACTCAGGCAAAAATCAATGAACCATAAAATCCTTACTTCATGCACATCTACCAATTAAGGTAATAACATCCACCAAGTTTCATTAGTATCCAGTCAGAATCTTAGAAGAAGTTGTGTTGACAAGGCTGCAATTTCAATCAGCCTCAGATACTAAGTTTTAAGGGGGCATAACTGTGGCAAAAATCAATGAACCATAAAATCCTTCCTACATGCACATCTACTAATTGAGGTGATAATATTGACCAAGTGTCATTAATATCCAGCCATAAACTTAGGAGGAGTTGCGTTGACAAGGCTGCAATTTCAATAAGCCCCAGAGACTAAGTTTTAAGGGGGCATAACTGTGGAAAAAACCAATGAACCATAAAATCCTTCCTTCATGCACATCTACCAATTGAGGTGATAACATTGACCAAGTGTCATTAAGATCTAGCCATAAACTTAGGAGGAGTTGCGTTGACAAGGCTGCAATTTCAATAAGCCCCAGAGACTAAGTTTTAAAGGGGCATAACTCTAGCAAAAATCAATGAACCATAAAATCCTTCCTTCATGCACATCTACCAATTGAGGTGATAACATTGACCAAGTGTCATTAAGATCCAGCAAGAAACTTAGGAGGAGTTGCGTTGACAAGGCTGCAATTTCAATAAGCCCCAGAGACTAAGGTTTTAAGGGGCATAACTCAGGCTAAAATCAACGAACCATAAAATCCTTCCTTCATGCACATCTACCAATTGAGGTGATAACATTGACCAAGTTTCAAGAAGATCCAGCCAGAGACTTAGGAGGAGTTGCGTTGACAAGAAAAGTGGACGGACGTACGGACGGACGGATGGACGGACGGACAGACGGAAAAGATGTCGCCAATAAGGGGGCATAACTGTGGCAAAAATCAATGAACCATAAAATCCTTCCTTCATGCACATCTACCAATTGAGGTGATAACATTGACCAAGTGTCATTAAGATCTAGCCATAAACTTAGGAGGAGTTGCGTTGACAAGGCTGCAATTTCAATAAGCCCCAGAGACTAAGTTTTAAAGGGGCATAACTCTAGCAAAAATCAATGAACCATAAAATCCTTCCTTCATGCACATCTACCAATTGAGGTGATAAGATTGACCAAGTTTCATTAAGATCCAGCAAGAAACTTAGGAGGAGTTGCGTTGACAAGGCTGCAATTTCAATAAGCCCCAGAGACTAAGTTTTTAAGGGGCATAACTCAGGCAAAAATCAACGAACCATAAAATCCTTCCTTCATGCACATCTACCAATTGAGGTGATAACATTGACCAAGTTTCAAGAAGATCCAGCCAGAGACTTAGGAGGAGTTACGTTGACAAGAAAAGTGGACGGACGTACGGGCGGACGGATGGACGGACGGACAGACGGAGAAGATGTCGCCAATATACGTCCGCCTCCGGCGGCGTATAAAAAAATTGAAAAGAGTCACCCAAGGAACATTTCTGCCAAGTGTGGTTCGAATTGGGCCAATGGTTGATTTTTAAAGAATTTTCTTATGATATCTCCAAGTCCGGTAAAAGCTGACCTGCCATGCCAACAATTTTGATGAATAAAAAATCCTCGAACAAATCTTAAGAAGGGTCACCCAAGGAACATTCCTGCCAAATTTGGTTTTAATTGGCCCTATGGTTAAGGAGAAGAAGATTTTTGAAGAATTTTTTAACAATTTCTCTTGGTTAGATAAGCCCCACCCTGCCATACCCACATTTTTGACGAAACTATAGATTTATGAACAAATGTTGAAAAGCGTCACTCAAGTAACAATTCTGCCAAGTTTGGTTCAAATTGGCCCATTGGTTGATTTTTAAAGAATTTGCTTAGGATTTCTCTAAGGATGATAAGCCCCTTCCTCCCTGCCACGCCCTCATTTTTTGACAAATGTAAAAATTTGTGAATCAATTTTGAAAAGAGAGACTCAAAGAACATTCCTGCAAGGTCTGCTTCAAATAGGCCCAATGGTTAATTTTTAAAGAATTTTCCTATGATTTCTCCAAGTCTGATAAGCCCCTTTCTCCCTGCCACGGCCACATTTTTTTTAAAATGAAAATATTTGTGAACAAATTTTAAAAAGAATGGCTTAAGGCACATCCCTGCAAAGTCTGGTTCAAATTGGCCCCACAGTTGATTTTTAAAGAATTTTCTTAGGATTTCTCTAAGTGCGATAAGCCCTGCCCTGCCACGCCCACATTTTTTGACGAATCAAAAATCCGCGAACAAGTTTTGAGAAGGGTCACTCAAGGAACATTCCTGCCAAGTTTGGTCAAAATTGGCTTATTAGTTTTGGTGAAGAAGATGTTTGAAGAAATTGTTGACGGACCGACAGACGGACGACGGACGGTGAGTGACCACAATAGCTCCCCTCGAGCACTTCGTGCTCAGGTGAGCTAAAAATCAATGAATATGCTGTAGTTTAATAAAAGTTTTAGTTAACTTCTTTAACACAATAGCCCATTCCTAAAAACGACCAAGTAAAATTGTGTAAATATCAAAGCAGTTTGATAAAAGTTTAAGTGAATTTCTATTTCACAATATTCCTGAAAAGGTTCCAGTAAATTTGTGTAAAAATCAAAGAAGTTTGATAAAATTTTTAGTGAACTTCTATTTCAGAATATTCATAAAAAGGGTCCAGTTAATTTGAAAAGAAATTAAAAGCAGTTTAAAAAAAGATTTACTGAATTTCTATTTCACAATATTCCTAAAAACGATCCAGTAAAATTGTGTGAAAATCAAAGAACATGTTGTACATAGTTCAATAAAAGTTTTAGTTAACTTCTTTATCACGATAGTTTGAGTTTATTGGGATTTTACGCCGTTTTCAACTGCCAGGGTCATATCGCGGCGGCTGGAGCACCTACCCATGGATTCCTGTTGTTTCTCAAACCAGTACTACCACAACACCCTTACCGAGCCTCCAGCAGCTCGCCCACTTAGGTTTACGATTTCAAACCCATTGGTGGGTGACAATTTTGTCAGAAAGAGTATTAGCCGCGGCCGGGTATCGAACCCGGGACCTCTCGAATAAAAGGCAGATGCGCTACCAACTGCGCTAAGGCCGCGGCCTCTTTATCACAATAGTCTATTCCTAAAAACAACCCATTAAAATTGTATAAAAATCAAAGCAGTTTGAAATAAAAGTTTTAGTGAACTTCTATTTCACAATATTCCTGAAAAGGCTCCAGTAAATTTGTGTAAAAATCAAAGAAGTTTGATAAAAAAATTTGTGAACTTCTATTTCAGAATATTCGTAAAAAGGGTCCAGCTAATTTGAAAAAAAAAAATAAAAGCAGTTAAAAAAATTACTGAATTTCTATTTCACAATATTCCTAAAAACGATCGGACAGTAAAATTGTGTAAAAATCAAAGTAGCTTAATAAACATTTTAGTGAATTTCTATTTCACACTATTCCTAAAAACGACCCAGTAAAATTGTGTAAAAATCAAAGAACATGTTGTAGTTTAATAAAAGTTTTAGTTAAATTCTTTAACACAATAGCCTATTTCTAAAAACAACCCATTAAAATTGTATAAAAATCAAAGCAGTTTAATAAAAGTTTTAGTGAACTTCTATTTCACAATATTCCTGAAAAGGCTCCTGTAAATTTGTGTAAAGATCAATGAAGTTTAATGAAATTTTAGTTAACTTCTATTTCAGAATATTCATAAAAAGGGTCCAGTTAATTTGAAAAGAAATTAAAAGCAGTTAAAAAAAGATTTACTGAATTTCTATTTCACAATATTCCTAAAAACAACCCAGTAAAATTGTGTAAAAATCAAAGTAGTTTAATAAACATTTTAGTGAACATCTATTTCACAATTTTCATAAAAAGGGTCCAGTAAATTTGTGTAATACAACACCTCATTTTTCAGTAATTTCAGGAAATCCCTTAAGATTTTAGTGATTTCGTGAAATTACTAAGTGAAATGGGGATTTCATGAATTCCCTGAAAGTTTTAGTGATTTCACGAAATCCCTGGTTTCACAATCTTACTGTAACATATACACAAAACAGCTTTGTCATTTGATTTAAAAAAATGACTGTCGTTAAAACAATTTTTCTCGAAATTTGGCCTCTTTGCCCCACCCTCGGGGCAAAACGCCCTTGGGGATGGGGCATGAAGCCCACCACTGGGCTTTATGCCCCATATGAAAAATAAAAAAAAATATTTTGAAAATACCTGGGGGAAAATAGGAATATAATTAGTTTGTAATTAATATACTAGGAAAAATATATTTTGGATGGGTTTTATCATATTTTCAACATTTTTTATCAAGCGTAAAGGCTAGATTTGGGCATAATTTACTTGTCTATAGAAGTGGTTACGTGTTACTGTCCTTTGTCTGCAGCATCTTCAAATCAGTCAAATTAAAACATACTGATCACGTGATGTTATGTTCTTTATAAGGCCCCTTTAAAGTAGATTAAATGGTCTTATTGTCTCATTTTAACGCAAAATCGACGTTTCATGGGCGTTTTGCCCCACATGGATCCATCAGGTGACATAAAAATTTGATATATTCGCGAAAAGTCGGTCTTTTTTGACAGTTTTTCTTTTGTAGACAACGAAATGTAAATGGATTTCGTCATATGTATCAACCTTAGTCATTCTTCGAGTTTAAAGGAAGATTTTAGTACTTCTGAATACCTACTTATCCATACAAGGGGCAAAACGCCCACTATTTAGCCCTTGGAAGGGGCAAAACGCCCAGTCTGGGCGTTTTGCCCCAAAGCAGCATATGCGTTTTGCCCCAAAGAGGGTGGGTGATTTAATTTGGCCAGAGAAAAAAAATGTGTTGATATTTTTTTCTTTTTATCTTTTTGTGTAGGCGACCAATTGGACATATAAATATAAAATGCATTTTGGTTGATTGAATACTCGGACTGAAATAAGATACACAAGAAAACCCATTACCCAAATATTAGATCAAACATATGCAAAATAAACATTTATTCGCATACTGATAATTGAATGACGTTTAGATGTAAAAATTTCATGGGCATCTTTCTAAAAGAATACTTCAAGTGTAAAATCAAGACAAATATCAATTGACATAATGAGTGACGAAATAATAGGGGTGGGCGTTTGACCCCACCTGGGCGTTTTGCCCCTCCTTACCTTATGATTGCTACTCTTTGGATTTGTCTTGGTTTGACAAATCCAATGAATATACACAGCATATGGTTAAAGGTTTGATTAAAAAATAATAACCGACATATTTTAAATTACGAATTTCCTATCAGAACCTCTGACATTACATCCCGCACTTAATCACGTGACACGCCGACTTGCGTTACAAAAATCGTAAAGAATCCCGCAGACGTGATTAAATTTGTAACCAAGAATGGGCTGAACAATCGATTTTTTCATTCATACTTACATACACAACATATTTATTATGTATAATAAGTAATAACCGACATATTGCAATTTACGAATTTGCTATCAGTCCCTCCTACATTACATAATGCACTTAATTACGTGACACACCGACTTGCGTGACAAGAATCTAAAAATAATCTCACAGACGTGATTAAATTTGTAACCAAGAATGAGCTGAACAATCGATTTTATCTTTCATTCTTGCTTCTGCAGCAGACGAACGAAAGCTTAATCAAATTCTTGGTTATAGAAATATGCAAAATAGCAGAAATTGACCCAAGCCTTTCCCATAACAAGACGCGATATTGACGTCATTGATAGAGAGGTATTGGGAAAGCATCGAGGCAACAGAAGTAAAGGCTGACACTCAGCTTCTAATTGTTACTCAATGTTTGCAGTGCTTTATATTGCTCACATTTATGAAAGTCTGATTTGACGTCTGCAGCCGCTTCAAACTAGATCACCCTTAAAAAATTTACGTTTATGTAACATTACAGATATAATAATCCTCTCTTTTTTCTTTACAGGTGCGTTCCTTATACCCTACTGTCTGATGTTGTGCCTGGTTGGACTACCTTTATTCTATATGGAACTGTCGTTAGGACAGTTTGCCTCCCTGGGACCAATTACTATATGGAAGTTTAACCCTATCTTGAAAGGTAAATACCAATCACTTCGTACATTTTCGAGCGTCATCCGTAGAAACGAAAATTGACGATTGTGTCCTGATTTTAAAATTCTGGTACTATCGTTTTGTTCCGGGCGTCGTCCGTGACAACGGAAATTGACGAGGGATGCCCTCGTCAATTACTGTTGCCACGGGTGACACCCGAAGTTGCACGAAGTGTTTGCCATCTAATGATGGATGGAATACCTTAATGGAGTGATACTTAATTGTGAACATGTTTCACAGGCGGCAATCACGTGACTTTGTTATGATATATTTTCCTCACTTATGTAAACAAACACACTCGGTAAGAACACATTTTCTTAAATTTTAAATCAAATACTTAACTCTCAGAATTGAGATACGTACCATTCGATGCGTCGTAATCTCCGGATTATTTTGATACCAAGATCATCCCCCAAATCCATGTCAAAGCTGAGAACATTCGTGCAAAGTGCAAACATTTCTTAAGAAAATATATCACGGCATTTAGAAATACTTTGCACGAATGATCTCAGCTTTGACAGGGATTTGAGGGAAGGTCTTGGTACCAAAATAGACCGGAGAGTACGACGTATCGAATGGCACGTATCTCGATATTTAGTGTTAAGTATCTGATTCAAAATTTGAGAAAATGTTTTCTTACCGAGTGTTTTTGTTTACATAAGTGAGGAAAATATATCATAATAAAGTCACGTGATTGCCGCCTGTGATGTTTTGAAAGTAGATCAAATTGTCTAGAATCGAGTTTCGAGGGTGAAATCCCATGATAATTTCTCGTAATTTCTAAGTCAGCAATACGGCAAAATGTCGAGCGAAATTATTCAGTGTCGTAGTTATCGCAACTTAACCCTTTCCCAAACAAGACTTGGTTTTGACGTCTCTAAGAGTCTTCTAGGCTTGGGAAAACTTTGAGGCAAAAGAAGAAAATGCTGATGATCAGCATTTTCTCCTTTTGCCTCGAAGTTTTCTTCGCTATATTATTCACAACTTTTACCTGTAGTTACATTCATTATGTCGTCCGCATCAGCTTTCAAACTGAACATCCTTATGTGATTGTCGTATCATCCATGGGTAAGAGTTTTAAGCCTCCTTGGGGACACTTTGTATTTTTATACCAGCCCATAAATGTCTGCCTTATAATCAAATATGAACGACCTCGTCCTTCGTGATTTCATCCTAGAAATAATAGGGGGAGTATTATCACTGGTGTTGAACTCGGCCAAAGCGTTGGACGTTTTTTCGCGATTATAGTATTCAGTCGGTGTTGTTATAAAATATCGTAACTACGGCTTCGATTAAGCCGTAGTTGCGAGATTTTATAACAACACAGACGGTTTGTCAATACGTATCGCTACACCCGGTCTATTTTTAGAACAAATTCATAGTTATTAGAAAAACTATCCAATCAGATCTTTAAACTCACATTTTAACGCAAAATAACTGTACCTTGTATTCACGAAAAACGTCCCTCGCTTTGGCCGAGTTCACCACCAGTGATCATGTCGCCACGCTTTGTATTTATCACCCCGATACACTGGTGGTGAACTAAAACAATTTTTGCTACAACAAGGTATAGATATTTTGCGTTTATATGTGAGTTTATAGATTTTTTTTCTAATGACAATGAACTTGTTCTAAAAACAGACCGGGTTTACCGTTTTGTATTGACAAACTGTCGGTGTTGTTATAAAATCTCGTAACTACGGCTTCGATAAAGCCGTAGTTACGATATTTTTAGCTCACCAGAGCACGAAGTGCTCGAGGGGAGCTATTGTGGTCACATACCGTCCGTCGCCCGTCTGTCCGTCCGTCAACAATTTCTTCAAACATCTTCTTCTCCAAAACTAACAGGCCAATTTTGACCAAACTTGACAGGATTGTTCCTTGAGTGACCCTTCTCAAAACTTGTTCGCGGATTTTTGATTCGTTAAAAAATGTGGGCGTGGCAGGGCGGGGCTTATCGCACTTAGAGAAATGCTAAGAAAATTCTTTAAAAATCAACCATTGTTCCAATTTGAACCAAACTTGGCAGAATTGTTCCTTGAGTGACCCTTCTCAAAACTTTTTCTCAGATTTTTGATTCGTCAAAAAACGTGGCCGTGGCAGGGAGAGGGGCTTATCAGACTTGGAAAATCATAAGAAAATTCTTTAAAGATCAACCATTGGGCCAATTTGAACCGGACTTTGCAGGGATGTGCCATAAGCCATTCTTTTTAAAATTTGTTCAAAAATATTTTCATTTATAAAAAATTGTGGCCGTGGCAGGGAGAAAGGGGCTTATCAGACTTAGAGAAATCATAAGAAAATTCTTTGAAAATTAACCATTGGGCCTATTTGAAGCAGACTTTGCAGGAATGTTCTTCGAGTCTCTCTTTTCAAAATTGATTCACAAAGTTTTACATTTGTAAAAAAATGAGGGCGTGGCAGGGAGGAAGGGGCTTATCAGCCTTAGAGAAATCCTAAGAAAATTCTTTAAAAATCAACCAATGGGCCAATTTAAACCAAACCTGGCAGAATTGTTCCTTGAGTGACCCTCTTCAACATTTGTTCATAAATTTATAGTTTCGTCAAAAAATGTGGGTGTTGCAGGGCGGGGCTTATCTTACCAAGAGAAACTGTTAAAAAATTCTTCAAAAATCTTCTCCTTAACCATAGGGCCAATTAAAACCAAATTTGGCAGGAATGTTCCTTGGGTGACCCTTCTTAAGATTTGTTTGCGGATTTTTTATTCATCCAAAATTGTGGGCGTGGCAGGTCAGCATTTACCAGACTTGGAGAAATCATAAGAAAATTCTTTAAAAATCAACCATTGGCCCAATTCGAACCACATTTGGCAGAATTGTTCCTTAAGTGACTCTTTTCAAAAAATTTTCTCAAATTTTTATTCGTCAGAAAAAATTGGGCGTTGCTTATCAGACTTAGAGAAATCATAAGAAAATTCTTTAAAAATCAACCATTGGCCCAATTTGAAGCAAACTTTACAGAAATGTTCCTTGAGTGACCCTTTTCAAAATGTGTTGGCAAATTTTGTATTGGTCAAAAAAAGTGGGCATGGCAGGGCGTGGCTTATCAGATTTAGAGAAATCATAAGAAAATTCTTTAAAAATCAAGCATAGGGTCAATTTGAAACAAATTTGGCAACGATGTTCCTTGAGTGACCCTTTTCAAAATTTGTTTGCAAATTTTTGATTCGTCAAAAAAAGTGGGCGTGTCTTAAACTTCTTTCAGGTGATCGATATAGGGCCATTCTGGCCCTCTTGTATAACAACACCGACGGAATACATTGATCGCGAAAAAACGTCCCTCGCTTTGGCCGAGTTCCCCACCAGTGGTTATCTAACTGCAAAATTGTACAATGATCCTATTTGAAAGGTGTTGCAGTTGGCTATTGAAATAGTATAGAATTTAAGATTCTTTCTCATCTTTCTGCGTAGAAAACAATGTAGAAAAGGAAGAAACTGCTTGTCACGACCAATTTCTACATTTCACACAATGTTTTCTTGGTGGGCGTCAAGAAAATCGTCTGAGACATTTTGGTGAATATGGCACCAGGCTATATCATTGATTGAAATGGCGCGAAACTCTGTCATCCTGCTGGATCGATTACAAATTGTAATTGTTACTCTTCATACAGGCTTGAAATTGTAATTACTACTCTTTGCGGAACTGTAAACTGTAATTTTCAATCTTACTACATAGCATCTTATCGTCGCTTTTCAAGAAAAAAAACTCGTTACTGCAGCTTGTTTTAAAGGGACATTTCATTCCAATTTCAATTTTTCAAAGTATGTCTTGATGCCAAGATTGGTTATTCTAATGAGTATAAATACTATTAGTGTTTTGAAGTTGTTGCCAATAAGCGAGAAACACGCATTTAAAGTTGAGACATAATCGATAAATTGCATATAAATCCGAACTGTTGTCCACAACAATTTGTTCAATTTTAACACAAAAATATAAATTTCTCGTAAACGGCGCAATATTTTGGCTTGAAATTTTCAGAATTTTCATAAGGAAATATGCTTTTTCAGATAAAAATAAAAGTAAGATTTATGACAAAAAATTCTGAAATGTCACTTTAAGCTGCATTTACAAGATTTTGTTGAAAAACAGCGTTATCATCATTAGTTTGTTTTCGTTTTAGATTATACGTATCGGTGATAGTCGACTGGCTGATTGCCCTGTTCTATTACGTCATAATTTTGCTACTATCTTACGGTTGCTTCATGTCACAAAGAATTTTTGAGATTGAGAACGTCATGGATCATGATCAGACGGTGCGTAGGCACAGACCGATCAGGATCCATGTTTGTCTCAAATTTTCCCAACTCAAATTTTATTTCGATTCTTTGTCTAAAAAATCCAGTGTAGGATAGGCCTCTGCGATAGCCAACTAGTTAATTGCTTGCCTAGTACTATTATGCCATAGTTATGTTACCAACTTTTATTTGGGTTTTTACTCTTTGTATAAAAATATGTAGGATACGCGGTATGATAGTCAACTGGCTGATAGCCCTGTACTATAACGTCAAAGTTATGATACTATCTTACGATTACTACAGATCACAAAGAATCTATTTGAGGACATCAAGGAGGGTGATCAGGCAGTGCGTAGACACAGGCCGATCAGGATCCATGTTGTTCTCAAATGCCTGATTGATCCTTTTCACACATTTTTCTATTTTCATCCTTTGTCTATTTTTTTCCAGGTGTGGGATACGCCTCTGTGATAGTTAACTGGTTGATAGCCCTGTATTATAACGTCATTGTGGCCCAGTGTATTTTCTACTTTTTCGCGTCAATGACGTCAGAGTTACCATGGATTTCCTGTAATAACACCTGGAATACACCTAACTGTGCATTCAATAGTAAGTATTTTATGTTAAGCAAATAATATTCGTAAGTAATGTTTTACGTTTACGTTTCTAACGTTGTCTGTGCGTTTTTGAATTGGATAGACTAGGACGTTGATCATACAACTAACGGATTTAAGCTTAGAACATTCCAGCGTGTAAAAAAACAAATAATTATGATCCAACCAGTCATGGGCGTCAATGACTGCCGTAGCTTCGACATCTCCTTCTAAGAATCAAAAGCTATCTTAATCTTCATGCAAGAAAGTTGTTTTTTAATGCTTACATCCTACCTCATATTGACTACTGTTGTATTATCTGGGGTAACTGTAATTCAAAATTGCTAGATAAACTTCATAAATTTCAAAAACGGGCTGCAAGATTAATTCTTGATAAAGACACTGAAACTCCAAGTGAAGAATTATTTAAAGAACTTAAGTGGCTTACTATCCATGAACGTATTGTGTTTAAAAAATCTATTTTCATGTACAAATCTACTCATGGTAAATCTCCAGAATATATATCAAACCTCTTCATTGAAACAAAAAATACAAATCTACGATCTAATGCAAACTTAGTTCTCAAAATTCCAAAACCAAGAATTGAATTTTTCAGAAAATCAATTTCATATTCTGGCCCAAAAATTTGGAATCAAATACCCCTATATATCAGAAATATGGACAATGTATCTAAATTTAAAACTGCATATTTGCAATGGTGGTGCACAGGTGGGAAAAACCAAATGAATGTGCACACTATTTCTTAACGAAACAGAAGAAACAGGTAAATACAATGAAGATCAAACAATTAATTAAAATAAATTGCTGGCGCTTAATAAGTTCAATAGTTCAATTATGTGCCTTTTAACATCCTGAATCACAATACAAAACATAAAAATCATTTAAATATCAGTTTGAGTAAAAGAAAAAAAATGTTAATTTTGTATCCTTTTGCTATTAAATTCTACCTCAGGGCAGTAAAAGTCAGTTGGGGGCTTTGCGCAAAGCATTTGTAAGTGCTCAATTATGCAGAAGTGCTTGCAATAGTTTTGCACAAATCCCATCCAACGCGAGATCTAAGATGTGCACTAGCTTGATTTCTCCAACAAATACTTTCTTTTCATTTTGTATTCTGACCAAAGTGCGTTCTTCTTCATACTGTTCTTATCAATACTTTCCCAAACAGAAAATCATTTTGACTATCTAACGAACCCTGAATACATTTAGAGAACGGAAGAAAATACTGTTTACCAGTCTTTTACTCCTTCGCTACATGTACTTCTTTCCATGCCATAACACGCACATTATTTGTCAGTAAACTAGTTTGAATCAGCTTAAAGTTTTGTCATGTAAGAAAGGAGTAACCGCACTTTGGATATTTTATGTGTTGCTTTGCTTTGTTGTATATATGCATGTATATTTTGTAAATATTTGTAGAGGCCCACAGGGAAGACTGGGATATCCCAACTGTGCTGCCTCGTAAAATAAAGACTTTATTATTATTATTATTATTATTATTATTATTATGGACGTCAAGCACGTCATTAGCCTACAGAGAGCGTATATATAGTGTTTATCTTATCGTATAGATAACTTAAAACTTTAAATTGAAATTTTTAAGCCCCCCCCCCCCCAAGAAAAAGAAGAAGAAGATGAAGGAGATGAAGAAGAAGAAGAGGACTAATGCTGGCTCGGGCGAATTTCAAATATTTCTGTGTATCTTTTATTTGTATTTTCACTGATCTATGATTCAATATGTAATTGCGAAAATTGTGCTCAACTACAATAGAGCTGCAATTTACAAAAGTATTCAGCTATTTCCACTAATATTTAGGCTATTTTTACAAATATTTGAGCTATTTTCATTGATCTATTTACAGACGAAACGCGAGCATTAGCCAAAGCAGCGAATCTAACAATAACTACGCCTACTGAAGAATACTATAGGTGAGATATCCATATTTTAACCGATTTCCAGATAACAAAAACAATCACCAAGGCCTGGTCACATACGCAATTCCGAATTCACATCACAGCCGCAGCACGTCCACAAATGGTCTGTCGTGAAGCATATTTTTTGGACATGGTTTGGACATGGAATTGAACGTGACCATACTGGTCCAAATTGAAAATGTGTGTTATCATCAGTTTCTTCTGTTGTCTCAATAAAGATGCATGTAACATTTTACTATGACAATGGTTCTTTAACCCATTACCATACAGTGACTCCTTTTGACTCCCCACACTATAGTGGCTTTGGAAAACATCATGGAAAATGAAGAAATTGCTTGTGACAAGCAATTTCTTTATTTCCCACAATGTTTTCTACGTAAAAAGACAAAAAATAAAAAACAAAGCATTCACTTGATATTCATCTGCATCTTCTTTGAATTTGGACTAGTCTAAATATTTGCCGTATGGTAATGGGTTAATGTTTCAAGATGTAAATCAAATAATGGCATGAAGGGGGAGTAAGTGTAGGAGGCCTAACCAGCTGCCCAAAGATACAAAATTCTCTCTATGATGTTGAAATCACGAATAGTTCATGAAAGAGTGATAACATGCAAACGCTCCATTAATACAGAATTTGTTGAGAGATCGATTAACCCTTTCCCAAACGACAACATTTTATGGTGGTCCAATTTGAAAACTAAATTTCACTATTAAAGGTAAATCTTTTGAATGATATAGCACTGAAAACATTGAGCCAAAGGAAGAAAATGCTGATTTCAGCATTTTCTTCTTTTGTCTCGATGTTTTTTCAATCATATTCTACCAAGGATGTCAAAACCAGGTATTGCTTGGAAAAGGGTTATGCCTGGTGGATAGGCTATCAAAGTTATTTTGGTTCCACAGATCGGAAATCGATAGTCTAAGAAACATATTTAAAAACCAGACTGGTATTGCGTCACTCTCGACAAAAACCTTGTGTTTACATTCTTGAAGAATAATACTGTTTGGAAGAAATTTTGTTAGCTCACCTGAGCACAAAGTGCTCAAGGTGAGCTATTGTGATCGCTCACCGTCCGTCGTCCGTCCGTCTGTCCGTCTGTCCGTCCGTCCGTCCGTCTGTCCGTCCGTCCGTTCACAATTTCTTCAAACATCTTCTCCTCCCAAACCATTGGGGCAATTTTGACCAAACTTGGCAGGAATGTTCCTTGGGTGACCCTTTTCAAAACTTGTTCGCGAATTTTTGATTTGTCAAAAAATGTGGGCGTGGCAGGGCGGGGCTTAAAAATCCTAAGAAAATTCTTTAAAAATCAACCATTTGGTCAATTTCAACCAAACATGGCAGAAATGTTCCTTGAGTGACTCTTCTCATAATTTGTTCTCAAACTTTTAGATTCATCAAAAAATGTGGGCGTGGCAGGGCGTTGCTTATCAGACTTATAAGGGAGATAACAGATACAATACCTTAGCAATTTGTAGTCTACAAGTTGCCTCTCTTGGTCCATATTTATTATTCTGGATTTTATCTTATCATCTGATCTAGTCTACAGATGAGAAATGTTTGTTTATTTATTTGTGTCAGTAAGCTGTATGAACTCTATGAAAAATTGGAATGTTCTGTTGGATATCACGGGAAAAGGGGCCCTATTGACAAAATTCTTGTTATCACTCTATAGGCTACAATTTTGGCTAAATCTTCATGAAACTTCAACAAAATGTTTGTCTAGTCACAAGGATGATTCTCATTGAATATGGAAATGTTTTGTTTGATATCACAGATACCACCGGCATGGGAAAAGGGGCCTTAATTACAAAATTCTTGTTAGCACTCTTTAGGCTACAATTTTGGCCAAATCTTCGTGAAACTACATCAAAATGTTTGTCTAGTCACAAGGATTATTCTTGTTTAATATGGGAATGTTTTGTTTGATATCACAGGAAAAGGGGCCTTATTGACAAAATTCTTGTAAGCACCCTAGAGGCCACAATTTTTGCTTAATATTCTTGAAACTTCATCAGAATGTTTGCCTAGTCACAAGGGTGAATCCTATAGAAAATGAAAGATATCATGGGAAAGGGGGCCTTAAAAACAAAATTATTGTTAGCATGCTAGAAGCCACAATTTTTCCCTATCTTCATGAAACTTCACAAAATTTTTGTCTTGCTTCAAGGATAAATTCTATTGAAAATGGAAATGGTTTGTTGGATATGACAGGAAAAGGGGCCTTAATGACAAATTCTTGTTAGCACTCTAGAGGCTACAATTTAGGCCCAATCCTCATGAAACTTCATCAGAATGCTTGTCTAGTCACAAGGATGATTCCTATTTAACATGGGACTGTCCTGTTTGATATCATCGGAAAAGGCCCTTAAAGACAAAATCTTTATTAGCATGCTAAAGGCCACAAATTTTACCAAATCTAGTCACAAGGATGGACCATATTCAATATGCAAATGTTCCATTAGATATCTAGGGAAAAGGGGCCTAAATAACAAAATCCTTGTTAGCAGAGTTTCCATTTACGACGTAAAAGTATCTGTATACGCATGAAAATCGGCTCGGACGCAAAATTTTTATACTCGTCGCGTCCATGGGACGCAAGATAAAATGAGAGGCAAAAATAATGTATTTTCACAAAGTTATCTTACGCAGAAATGTTAGATAACTAGCGAACACAATCCAAAATGTTTCAAAGCACGACAGATTTGAAGCAGTCACCGGTTTTCCAAAGTTACTATAAATGGACTTCGCCAACGTCTAACCGAAAAGTTGCGATTGTTGGGATTCCCTCTTTTTCATCTGGTACCCGAACTGCCTAAAATATTGTTTGTGGGCAATTTGATAGCTGGAAACCAACTGTTACTTTCATTTTGTAAATAATAATCATGGCTTCTCAAACAAAGAAAAAGAAACACTCGCGGTCTATTCAAGACCAGTGGCATGCCTATCCGGCGTTCAAAGACTGGCTGATAAAAGCTGCTGCAGATCACAAGAATTTGTGATAACTTAGGTATAAAACTTGAGAATATCTCGGAAAACATTGAGGCAAATTGAAAAAATGCTTACTATTAGCAGTTTCTTCTTTCGCTTAAATGTTTCCCCAAGCCACTTTAACTGGGAATATCAAAACTAGGTCTTGTTTGGGAAAGGGTTTTTAAGCCCGTTCAAGTACAACAATTAATTTGAAGATGATTTGTGGAAGTCAAAATTGGACTCAACTGAAAGTGGTTGGGACTCAACTTTTTCTACTGCACTGGGTCCAAGGGACTCAATTTTTTTTACGTAAATGGAAACACTGCTTGTTAGTACTCTAGGGGGCTACAATTTTGGCCCAATTCTTTATGAAACTTTTACAAGAAAGATGCCTTCCACAAATGGGAATGTTCGAATGGGTATCACAGAAAGAGGGACCTTAATGAGTTACATTTGTCATGTTTCTATAACAACCACAATAGTGATCAATCAAGACAAAACTTGGACTCAATGTTGGTGACCATTAAGTATGTTTTCAGTTTTAAAGTCACTACTACTAATTGATTGGATTAAAGCTGTGGCTCATGGTTATCATCTTGGTTCAGGTGAGCGATTTAGGACCATCATGGTCCTCTTGTTTATTATTTTGCCTTCAATATTATAACGTAAATATCACCCGATGAAAAAAAACAAATTACATAACACGCAAACAGATGTTTAACAAGACGCCGATTTGAAATCTCTTAATTTCTTATGACGAAGGCTTCAAATCTTTCAGAGTCTGAACATTTTAATATTGATCTGAATTTTCAAAGATGGCAAATTTTACATTCTTTCTGTGTGTATAATACGTTTTGGGGACATAAAAAGGCATGGAAGACCAAATTATATGCGCATGCCAATACTTTGCGCAAGCCACTCGATATCAATTTGCACGGTTGAAAAATAGTAAGCCTAAATGGCTATTCCGTTTCTATCCACATTTTCTACATACATAAACTAATGTTTTATTTACGATTCCAAATTACGCGACGGAACTTCTCTCGTTATAGATCGATCCTACTATTTTTGGAACTTCGTTAAAAGCACGCACGTAAACCATATTTCTGTTTCGTCTGCACTTATTGATCTTTCAGATACAATTCTTTTACAGTCTATAGTCCAGTCTTGATATTATAGCTCGTGTTTACAAATTTTACCGATGTAAACAAACGGGAAAAAAGTTCATGATCTCAATGCAGTTTTGCATGCGTTGGTTCGAATCTTGCAGGTGTCTCACACCTGCAAGATTCGGACCATCACATGCAAAGTTACGTTGGTTTGGATTCCATTGTTCTTTGCAAAGGTGAATTTTGTAAACACGAGACAGATAATCGTGACTGGACTATATTTCGCCGGTCACATTCGAAAACGTCGAAACTACAGCTTAAATAAGATGTAGTTACGACATTTTCGAACGTGACCAGCGATTTGTTGAAGGTAAATATCTACCCATAAGATAAATACCACTTTCGCAAATAGTACCAATTTTAGCTCCACTGGCCAAAGGCCAGCGAGCTATTGTCATGGCGTTGTGCCCGTCGTGCGTCCGTGCGTGCGTCCGTCCGTTAACTTTTTCTTTAAACATTCTTCTCTTATACCAGTGGGCCAATTTTGACCAAACTTGGCAGGTATGTTCCTTGAGTGACCCTTTTCAAAACTTGTTCGCGAATTTTTGATTTGTCAAAAAATGTGGGCGTGGCAGGGCGGGGCTTACCAAACTTAGAGAAATCATAAGAAAATTCTTTAAAAATCAACCATTGGGCCAATTTGAACCAAACCTGGCAGTAATATGCCTTGAATCATTCTTTTCAAAATTTGTTCACAAATTTTTACTTTTGTCAAAAAATGTGGCCGTGGCAGGGAGAAAGGGGCTTATCAGACTTAAAGAAATCATAAGAAAATTCTTTATAAAAAAACATTAGACCAATTTGAACCAAACCAGGCAGGGATGTGCCTTGAGTCATTCTTTTCAAAATGTTTTCACAAATTTTTACTTTTGTCAAAAAATGTGGCAGTGGCATGGAGAAAGGGGCTTTTGAGACTTAAAGAAATCATAAGAAAATTCTTTAAAAATCAACCATAAGGTCAATTTTAACCAGACTTTGCAAGAATGTTCTTTGAGTCTCTCTTCAAAATTTATTCACAAATTTCAAGATTTGGCTGTGTAAGGCTTACAAGAAATCATGAGATACGAGGGTTGTTCGGGAAGTTCGTAGAATTTTGCTCTAAAATTGCTGTTATTTATTATTTATAGGTAAATATCAAGGTACAAATACTTTAACATACCTTGAGTTTATTTACAAAAGATTATTCGAAAATATCGATAATAACCGAAAATATCGGTAACCGTAGCAACATAATATCGGGATACCGGAGCAGTACATTTCTTGACAATGTAAAACATAGTATAACGGATTTTACATTGTCTCTTTAGTACTTTCGGTTGGCATGAAAATTGTGCGAAAAGGTCGATCGTTAACACAACGTCAGGGGGTCGTTTCCCGTAAATTTCATAACGTTATCGGTTCTTTCAAAGAAGTTACACGGTTTTAGCTCGGAGACATCAAAAAGTTGCTGACCGGAAGAGGTGACGTCAACCGGCGACGTCAAATTGACAAGTGTTGTGATTTTTTTGTGTCGGGCAGCAAAATCACCAACAGAAACGCTGAACATGATCAATTCTTCAGGAAAGTATAAAAAATGCAGCACAGATACTGTGTGTAAGTGGTACGCGCGTTGAAGAAGCTGGTGTGGTTATATTGAGGACGATCCTAGATTTGGTTGGCCGGCCGTCGTAGTGTGTTTAGTTAGGGATCGGATAAAAGACACTGTAAATTGTGATAGGAGAATTACTGTCAAGACGATTGCAGATATACTAGATAATTCGGTAATCCAAGGTACATGGGACATTAACCTATGAACAGGGAATGTTTAAAGTTAGTACACGATTGCTGAAGAAAAGCGAAAAAGAATCCCAGGTGCAATGGTCACAGGTGTTTCTTACCCGCTATTAAACAAAGGAAGACATGTTTTTCAGTACTATTACCACGGAAAAGACCTGGGTGCATCACTTTGACACGGAAACTAAGCGCATGTCATCGGTGTGGAAAACCCCGCGTACCCCATCGCCATAAAAAGGCTCGGGTCCAAACAAAAGTGCACGAAGACAGCTCAAGGCTTAGTTGCGGGGAATACGGGGAATACAGTTTAATTCGGCTGGCGACCTCTTTAAACAAGCCCATGCTGTATTATCGTCATTTTCGGAAGAATCGTATAAAGAAACGTTCACTAAGTGGATAAGCAGGCATCGATAATGCGTCGATCTTGCTGATGACTTCGTGGGAAAAGTGTGACGTTCGTCGATCTTAAATGACGCTTGACGTTACTTATGACGTCGACGTGCTCCGGGTATGACTAACATACTGTTTTATTTCTTTTAGTAAAATTTTGATTTGTAAGATACGGGTAAAATACACAGGGGATTGATAGAACAAAAGTTGAAATTTGTGCACGTATATTCTATTTGATTAAATTGCAATTTAAACTTGTCATATGGAAAAATTCTACGAACTTTCCGAACAACCCTCGTAATTCTTCCACTTTAGCCAGTGGAGCGATTCATGCCCTCTTGGGCCTCTTGTTACTTACCTATAAAGGAATGGTTTAGAAAATAGAAAATGATAAAAGCTAATGGTGGTTTGAAAGCTGCTACAGACGACAAAATAGAAATGATGTTACTAAAGGTGATAATTGTGAATAATTCATCACAGAACACATTGAGGCAAAAGTAGAAAACGCTGATTATCAGTAGTTTCTTCTTTTTGTGCAATGTTATCCCAAGTCCATTTTGTGAATGCCCAAAGAGTGGAAAACTGGGTAACATTGACTATTTTACAGCGATATAAGGCATATGCCGATGCTTAATTTTATTACGCAGTTGTACAAGAGCTCTATGAAAATCTGGTCAAAATCTACATTTTATCGAATAACTACTCTTAACCCTTTCCTGTACAGCACATTTCTGGTCTCTTACCGGAAATGATGCAGACAACGTAATCAATGTATCCAAGAGTGGGAATGAAAAAAACTACCAATCAACATTTTCTTATTGTCTCTCGATGTTTTACAAATGGTCCATGTCATGGATATCAAAATGAAGAACTACTTGGGAAAGAGTAACAAGAAATCTTTACGCGAATTTACGTCATCCTGAGGTCATTTTGAGGAACAACAGAAACCCAATATGCCCATAAAACTTCTCTTTTTCCTTGATGTATCGCTTTCTTGTACCCTATATTCTTGAAGGTCGGGATTTTATGATGCGCGAGCTTTCCATTAAAAGGAGCAATTTCTGTCTATTAGACCCAGTGCAATTTTATGAATGACGGAGGCAAATAAAACACGTACCGCAAAATATTGCAATATGTGGTGTTCCTTTGTTTTGGGGAAATCCATACATACGTATATAATCATTTTTTATCCCCCGGGGGGGGGGGGGGGAGGGGATATTGTTTTTGCGTCGTCCTTCCTTCCGTCCTTCCGTCCATCCGAGTTTCGTTTTTGCGCCATTTCTCGGAAACCATTGACTCGATTCAGTCGAAACTTTGTTGAAAGCTTTACTACAAAGAGGAGATGCGCATATCGTCTGGGTTACCCGGTTCGACTATTTAATTCAGAGTTACTACCCCTGATTGGTGAAGCTATATATACACATATAAAGTAATATTTGTTTCCGCCCTATTTCTTGGAAACCATTGACCTGCTTTCAATGAAACTTTCTGGAAAGCTTTACTACAAAGGGGAGATGAGCATATCGTTGGGGTTACCAAGTTCTATCCTTAGTAATATCCGTTTCAGCTTTATTTCTTGGAAACCATGTACTCAATTTCAATGAAAATTTGTCGAAAGCTTCACTACAAAGAGGAGATGCGTATATTGCCGGGGTTACCTGGTTCGACCCTCCAATTCAGAGTTAGTGCCCCTGATTGGTGAAGTTATATGCATATAGAGTAATGTTTGTTTCCTCGCTATTTCTTGAAAACCATTGACCCGGTTTCCATGAAACTGTGTGGAAAGCTTCACTACAAAGAGGAGATGCGCATATCGTCGGGGTTACCTTGTTCGACTCTTAAATTCAGAGTTACTGCCCCTGACTGGTGAAGCTATATGCACATATAGAGTAATATTCGTTTCCGTGCTATTTCTTGGAAACCATTGGCTGGATTTCATTGAAATTTTGTGGAAAGCAGAGGACAGATTAAACAAAATACTTTCGGCGGGGGATATCAATTCAATGAATTTGCTTGTTCAATTCAGTTTTATGGCACATGTTTGCAGAATTTGCTGAATCTTCTTCACAGAAATGGACATACATTGTGCAGTTGCATCCTTACGCCTTCATTGAACAACACCTAGTTTTGGTGTCGCAAATAAGAAAGTCTCGGAAAACATCGAGTCAACAAGCGCAAATATGATGATTTAGTGTACTAACATAATTTTACCAACAACACCTATTCTGTAATTTTAAACAGCGTTCAAATTGGTCCATATTTAAGCCGCTTTAGAAATGACCAATACAGTATTATTCCATTGGGCGTTTATGATAATACATGTATTATAATCATAAAGAACCCGATATACCCATCCCATCCTTTCTTATGCGTTATGCACTTGGGTGGAATGGTTGACGGACATGTAAAAATTGACAAAAATCAAAACACCAAAATTGTCATATTTTCCAGAAATATCGTGCTACAGATGTTGATTTTCATGATATTATGACAACAGTCAGTTTTTATTATATTATGACATTTTCTTGTTATCCCTAAATTTGCATTTTCTCCTATTTTTTTCCAGAAATTACGTGTTACAGCAGTCCACGACAATCGCAGATTTTGGCGTACCAAGTGTACAACTAACCATATGTTTACTAGGGGCGTGGTTTATAGTATGGTTGGTACTACTAAAGGGCATTCAGACTTTAGGAAAGGTAGGTCATCATACCAACAACATAGGGATACTATAGTCAAATCATAATTTAAGTTTACATTGTACGTAATATACATATTTTTGACGTCCGTGATAGAAAAGGCCTCGGAAAATATTATTTCATCTTTTTGTTTTAATATTTTCTGGACTGTAATGTAGACCATTCCTTTCTTTATCAACAATTATTTTGTCGTCCACAACAGCTTTCTTATTGGACCAGCCTGATAATTTGACATTGGAAAAGGTTAAGTTCTTGTGAAGAATAAAATGATGATCATAAAACAACAGTTTACTGCAAAGGAAAAAATAAGACGTGCTCTGGAGAAAAGGGGCCATTGTAGCATTTCAGACCAACATAAATCGAGTTTAGTGTGTGTCAAAGAAAGTGTGTAGCAAGTTCAATGCTTATAATGTAACTGTTGAAGTTAGTGTTCTCTTACAGTTGCTAGAGGTCATGAAGAATCTACATGACAACAGCATACATGTAGATCTTGATCGTGTATACGCAGTCTGAACTAAATCCGTGTAGTTCTCAAATGCCACATAGACTCTTTTTTCAGCCCCATCTCAAATTATTTTCGATATGTAGACATTTGTTGTTCATTTGGTATAAAAGAAACCTTTGATATAGAATATGAAATAAGATCTAACCCCAGCTGCGTTCCAGAGTCAAAGCTCAACAAAAACAAAAGCGATCTGTTCATTCCGGCTTTCTTTTAATCTTTTCCCAAATAAAGACCTCGTTTCCACTCACTTTATAGGGGATGTTTGGAAAAATGTCGAGACGAAAGGATAAGTTGTTGATGATCAGCATTTTCTCCTATTGGCTCAATAGTTTTGTGCTATATCTGGCATTCATCCTTTCCTTATATTAGATATAGTAAAATAGTTTTGTTATATGTTTCGGCTTGAGCATTCGATATGTCTAAATCGTTTCAATTTAAGAAAGGTATAAACATAATAACTGAGGAAAGGTACAACATAAAACATTTAGTGTTTGATATGAATAAAATCCAGATCACTGGAAAGGTTTTAAACTGATCTAGAATAAACGCTTTTGTAGACACGACAATTGATTTGTATTTCATGTGTAACGGAAAATATTGAGATAATAGGGGAAATGCGATTCATGAACATTGTCTCAAACTCTTTGTATTAGAAACGCCAAATTACTTGTCTTTCTTTGTAGTTGACAAATGTATATTGTAAATATTGGTTAAATAAATTTCATCAAAAGCTCGAAATCCATACAACATATTGCTGCTTCTCAAGAAAAATATCGTAACAGCAGCTTAGAACAAGCTGCAGTTACGATGTTATTTCGAAAAACGACGATGTATGATAACATATTTCTCCTTTTCTGACACAGGTTGTGTATTTTACTGCGATATTTCCCTACCTCATGTTGACAATCTTACTGATCCGAGGCGTCACGCTTGACGGGGCTATTGATGGAATCCGATTTTATCTGGAACCGAAATTTGAAAAGTTAGCTGATCCAAGAGTAAGTGTTAGCTTCGTGCCCGTTCGTCTGTCTGTCTGTCTTTTTTTCGTCCATTCGTCCATTTGTCTGTCTATCCGTCCGTAAATTAATTTCATCTGGAATCGAAATTTGTAAAGTTAACCGACCCAAGGGTAAGTTATTGTCGCTTTTCAACAAAAACCTTATTGTAAGCTCACTGGTGGTGAACTCGGTCAAAGCGAGGGATATGCCGTACCGAATGGGTCAAAAGTCTAGATACCAGGTGCACCTCTAAAAAATACAGGTGCACCTGTATATTTTGAGGTGAACTTATAAATTTTATACGTGCACCTCCATTTTTTAGAGGTGCACTTATATTTTTATAAGTTCACCTCAGAATATGCAGGTGCACCTGTTTATTTATGTCAAAACGAGGCGGCCCAATGAACGGAGCCGTAAGAAACGTTTCCATTTACCCTATTTGGCATATTCGATGCGGGACTACCATTTCCGTAGTAACATGTTGCCAAGTTAAACAAAATCTGATAGACCTAGATCTATACATTTTTTGAGAAGGCTATGTACCCCGACATATTTTCTCACCCTTTTCCTAATCTATGCGTGAATCCAGACATATCCCAAGATGGGACACGTGTTTTCAAATGGGGGAAGGGGCGGGGCTCTGAATCAGCTGAAATCAGCATATTTTCTCTTAATTCTTCAGTATATATTCTGCGTTACAATGTAAACAAATTCAACATAACTCGTTCATTGCTATGCGGCGCACCAGGATTTCTTTTAGGGGTTCGAACACACGAATAATTAGGGGGTGTAGTTTTCCTACTAGATCTGATTACACAATTTTGATTGAATTTCCGTATAAAAATGAAAAAAGTATCAGGCAACAGAGTGGGTTCAAACGACCACCACCTCTGTATCCGCCACTGCTGCTGCAGCTTGTAAATTGGAATAAATCCGGTCAAATTTTTGCCGTTTAGGAAAGGTTTTTACGAAAATTGCATTTTGATCCAAATTGGTCTCAAGTCTATTCGGCCCGTATTTTCCAGACTAATTATACATGCCTGCCACAACAACAACTCAACGATGTCATGCAAATTAAACATCAAATATTATGCCAAAAAACGGGGTAAGTATTGCTGTTTTAAGCCAGAACTCTCTCCTCTATAAGACTTTCGAATTACATGTTAGGATATTTGTGTTTCTCGTTGTCAGGAATGCATTGTGGACAATAAGTAATTGGTTTTCGTGTTTGACGTTTGGGAAAGGGTTTCAGACTAGCATTCCTATAATGCTTATGTGCAGGCATTTGAATACTTCTTCAAGTGTTAAGATATGGGATGATATCAAAGTAAGAGGCATTCATGCATTGATGCCATACTAGTAGGATTCTTAACTTAAGTTTAAGGTAGTACGCCTCCACTGGTAATGAGATTCACAAGAAGTCAGAATATGTTGGACATTGTTAACATTGCTACATATCGTACATGTTTTGGAGACATCTAAAATTCGACGTTTGAATGTTCCAATGCTGAATATTTACGACTGGCGACGGACATCACCCAAACAAATGCAAATGACTGCGACAGCGCATGAATTTCATTAGGGGATGGACTAGGGGAGATTCGGTATAACTCGGACACAAAACGTAGTCTCTGACAGGACACGATGGATATCTCACTCTCTCGGACGGACAAGATTCTGAATCAACAACGAAAACAATAAAGTATTCCAATTCTAAACTAATTTCATAGGCTAAAACAGTTAAAATAAAGCCAAGGCAGATAATTTTACGAAATAAAGTATACTACCAGAGTAAGGTAAACTCAGACATTGAACAGGGAATTTCGGACGCAACTGTTGGTTTAATACATTCCAAAACGGTAAAGTTTTGCACACTGCTCCAATTTGAAAGCTGTTGCAGTCGACATCATTTATGTTGCTAATTCGTGCATGAAAATCGGATAAACATGGAGAAAACCTTAGTGTCCGAGATTAAAATAGCTAATACGATTTTACGTCGGATAAAATCGGACACTACGTCACAGAAATGAATAAACTTCCCCACACGTCACGATACATGTCACGTGGTGTCATCTATTCAGGCGCATTCGATTGATGACGCGTTATACCTATAAATACAGCTGATTTTGGGAAATATTTAATAAAGACTCTTTAATTATAAAGAGAAATATCTGGCTGTCCCAGATTACCAACATGTCCGAGAAATCCCGAATCTCCCCTTTGGTACTTTTAAAAACACTGTTAAGGTCTTCCTTTTGTACAATATTGTGTGAACATACACAATATATACATGTAATACTATTATGATTTGTAAACTTTCATTCCAAGTTAATGATTTTTGAGGATTGTTCCTCTTCAGCTTCTCTCTTCAGTCAGCCCTGGTAAAGGACTAGAATTTTTTGTTGTACAGTACATTTGTCTGGCAGTGCTATCTATCATTCAGACAGGAAATCTACTAAACGTTCATGAAACATATTGGTGGCAATGCCCATATTCGGAGTAAACTCCGAGATCTATACATTGAAAGGAGTCATAGCCAGTAATTCAATTTAACTTCTGTTATTTTTTCAGGCATGGAAGCACTCATCAAATCACAGCCTTTGACCTGTGAATCTGTACATCATGCGTTACCACTGCTACACCAAATCAATCATTCTTCGGATGAGTTGATGAACAATTAGCAACAGCAGCGATAGGCAGCATAATAAACCGTGAACAATGATACAATCACTAGGTGTTTGACAGTCTAAGAACACATTCGTTACTTTTGATAAAGCTGGATGAAAGAGTCGGTACAGAATTTGTCACCTAGGGACCAGGGCTAGGAAAAAGAAATTTACAGACTATCGAAAAGACTATCAATCAACCACAAACCAAGATGCTATTTTAGGAGATCTTTCAAATATCAGTGTTGAATTGTGGCTAAATGGGCATATTCCCCCATGAGCATCCATTTTAACCCATTCGCACACATAGATGCTTTTTGATCACCCACAAGATAAAGGCTGTGGAAAACTCTTTGGAAAATAAAGAAATTGCTTGCAATCAAGCAATTTCTTCATTTGCCACAATGTTTTCAACCCTGAACTACCAATGCAAAAAATATATAGAATTTCGTTCACTCAAAATTGTTGTCTGCAACATATTTCAAATTGTTATGGTCCATAAGCTTTCTGTCTGGTAATGGGTTAGAAAATCCTTCACAGATTTTCGCAAAGACATTCAAATATTAATAATTTAAAAGAAAATCAAAAAGACTATCAATCCACTACAAATGGAAGTATCATTTTAGATCTGTAATAAGTCAGTTTGAAAGCTGGTGTAGATGACAAAAGGGGTGTTGTAAAAGATAGAATTTGTGTACAATACAACATGGAAAATATTGATACAAAAGGAGAAACTGCTTCTTTTGTTTCAATGTTTTCCAGAGCCATTTCTTTTAGGGACGTTAAAACCAGGTCTTTTTTTGGAAAGGGTTAACAACAAATTCATCATTGGGACAAGGGCCAACCCATTGGCTTAAAAATGCTTACTGGGGCATATTGTTTTTTTACTTATGTACTTCCATCCGTCTGTCAGTCTGGCTTTGGAAAACATTGTGGAATATGAAGAAATTGCAAGCAATTTCTTCATCTCCCACAATGTTTTCTTTCATGAAAGCAGAACACATCTTAAAATTTGATTTTCTTAACATTGTTGTCTGCAACATCTTCAAATACAGTCGACACTTGTTGTGTCGAATTCGGAGGGGCCGTCAAAATACCTCGACATATCCAGAGTTCGAATCATCCGATTTTGTTCAATTTCGAATTGAATAACATTTGACCATTTTCGTTGCTCAACAAGTGCGTTAATAATTGAAATATAGCAGGAAAAGGAAAGGAATTGTTCGAAACGAGCAATTTCTATCCTTTTCCTTCTATATTTCAATGGATGCTTATATTTCAAAATGATTTTGTTTAGTATTTTAGATGTCCATTGATAATGACAGGGCCATATTTCAACTTCGACTTAAGCGACAATTCGACTTATCCGATGTCGACATAACGAGTGTCGACTGTACGGAAAAGTTTGAATTTTTGCCATTTGGGAATGGGTCAAACTCCCATTCAATAAATCAATTTAGAAAAAAGGTGTTAATGGTATTTAAGACAGACATGGATTTACAGTGTTGAATCTAGAGGGGGCCATGGCCAAAATGGCCCCCTAAAATCTAAAATGACCCCACTGAGAATGAAGCATGGGTCAAATAACGGTAGCTATGTATTTGTATTAGATGACCCCCTTGACCAAGAGCTGTGGGCCCATTGGGCCCCCAGAACACTGGATTAAGATCAGTCTGTAGATATGCACAGTCCAATTTAGATTGCACACATTTACTAAGTAATTTATTGTAAAGTGATTTATGGTTCTTTCAAAATGCTATGCATAAGGGCCACCATTTGCCAAGATCCCAGGTCATTTATATGATCAATAAATTCATTAGAATTCATAAGCACTAGACGGATCATAAACAAATGTTTTTACACCCTCGTATGGAAAGATCAGGGGCATATTGAATTACAAGTGTCTGTCTGTCCGAAAACTCAGTCATTTGAGGGCATTGGTGTGTTACAGTCACATCTTGTTTCACATTAGAATAAGTACAATGAATTTGAAATTCCTTAAGGTAGTCCACCTGTAACGAGATTCATGTAACGTCACAATTTGTTGGACATTGGTAACATTAAATTTTGTTACATACCTGACCTGTTAAGGCGACATCATGAAATTTCATGTTGGAATTTTCCAATGCCGAATGTTGAAGACAATGCCTGAATAATTCGGACATGGCATGAATCTCATTAAGGGTGGACTACCTTAACAGTAACATGCTCATAGCTCAGTAAGGTAAGAGTCTTATCAATCAAGGGGGTGTGAGTTTTAAATTCATTTGTCTCTCATCTATGATTGAAACACTTCTGATTAAAAAAGACTGTGTTTGTTGCAACTTGTTTTTGTGTCTAACTAGTGCTATAGAGAAAAAAATGTCATGAGCAGGGTTCTTGGAAAATTGTCTTTAGTTTATTGCATCTACTAGGACTACCTGAATACTATGTTCCCAAATCAGCTTGTTGATAAAGATCAGATTTTTGTATGATAGAGCTGAAAAAATATTGAGGCAAAAGGAGAAACTGCTTGTTATAAGCAGTTTCTTCATTTGTCTCAATGTTTCCCCAAGCCATTTCTAGTTAGGAATTCAAAACCAGGCCCTGGTTTCTCGAAAAAAAACTTAAGTAAATTCTCATGAGAACATGCTCAACTTCAAAGGAATACTCTCCTACCTTGGAGGGTATTCGATTGAAGATCACGTGAATTTTGTGCGATTTGAGCACAGTGCTCAGATTTGAGCATGAGAATGTACTTAAGTTTAACGACAACAATGCTGTTTTACTGGAGTGATATTGAGCGACTGGTGCATCTAACCAACTCAATATTTTAGTTTAATGGCAACAATGCTGTTTTACTTGTGTGATATCGAGCGGCTGGTGCATCTAACCAAGTCAATATGGTAATTTAACGACAACAATGCTGTTTTACTGGAGTAATATTGGAGTAATATTGAGCGTTGGTGCATCTAACCAAGTCAATATGGTAGTTTAACGACATCAATGCTGTTTTACCGGAGTGATGTTGAGCGGCTGGTGCATCTAACCAAGTCAATATGGTAGTTTAACGACAACAATGCTGTTCTAATCGAATGAAATCAAGTGGCTGGTGCACCTAACCAAGTCAATATGGTAGATTTACTACAACAATGCTGTTTTATTTGAGTGATATTGAGCAGCTGGTGCATCTAACCAAGTCAATATGGTAGTTCAACTACAACAATACTGTTTTACTGGAGTGATATTGAGCGGCTGGTGCAGCTAACCAAGTCAATACGGTAGTTTAACGACTACAATGCTGTTTTACTTGTGTGATATCGAGCAGCTGGTGCATCTAACCAAGTCAATATGGTAGTTTAACGACATCAATGCTGTTTTACCGGAGTGATGTTGAGCGGCTGGTTCATCTAACCAAGTCAATATGGTAGTTTAACGACTACAATGCTGTTTTACTTGTGTGATATCGAGCAACTGGTGCATCTAACCAAGTCAATATGGTAGTTTAACGACAACAATGCTGTTTTACTGGAGTAATATTGAGCGGCTGGTGCAGCTAACCAAGTCAATATGGTAGTATAACGACTACAATGCTGTTTTACTTGTGTGATATCGAGCAGCTGGTGCATCTAACCAAGTCAATATGGTAGTTTAACGACATCAATGCTGTTTTACTGGAGTGATGTTGAGCGGCTAGTGCATCTAACCAAGTGAATATGGTAGTTTAACGACAACAATGCTGTTTTACTGGAGTGATATTGTGCGGCTGGTGCATCTTACCAAGTCAATATGGTTGTTTAACAATGACAATGCAATAGATTAATCCTTAAAATAAGATTGACTTTTTTTGTCAAGACTACTGAATAAGATTTGAAGAAAACATTAAAGAAAAGGAAAAAATTAAGAAAATACAGATAGAATTTAGATTTAACTCCATATTTAGCAAGGACCCTTTTGCGTTAAGTTTTATCTTGTGCCATGTTCTATCCCGAAGGCACATGGCACATGCGCAAGCTTAGACGCAAACTTGTGTTTTGATTCCAATTGAATAATTGAATGGGGGGCTAATGCCTAACTGCTTTGCATGGCCATAGCGTTGCAGCTTGAGCACATAACCATGGATTCCTGTCGTTTCTCTCATAAGTATTACTACAACATCCTTTTGGAGTCTCAGAAACTACTTTGTGTATTAAGATCAATTGCTTAATTGAATTGGGGTTAAAGCCTAACAGCTATGCATAGTCATACCATTGCAGCTTGGGCACCTTAGCATGAATTCTTGTCTTTTTTTTTTAAAAAGTACTACCACAACAACCTTTTTGGAGTCTTCGGCTGCTCGCCCGCATAGATTTACTATTGTCCAGCCACTCGCCACTCGTAGGAGACAAATGGCATTTAGGACATTTGCTATGGCTTCGCGTTCAAAGCCAATGAGATTCAGACTCTCTACCGACTGCGCTATGGACACAGCATGTAAATTAATAAACAAGAAGTAGTTTACGGATTGATAGCCAGACTCAGTAAGCGCATGCTTTGAAAGGCTTCCGGATAGAAAATGTTACAATAAAACATAGATTCGTGTGTTTATATGTCTGAAGCAGTTTTATGTTAATATGATTTAAGATTGGCTTTCAATGCAGATTAAGAATCCATAATGAATATTTTAAATGTCATAAGCATTTTCCATGTGCAGAAAGAGTGAATGCGAATTGCATAATAAAGCTGATCATGTATAAGATTGGTTTAAATATAATCCAACAGATTGGTATGTTAGTTATCTATTGTTTTTCTATGCACTATCTGCCCCTGTGCAAGTGCTATGAAAATCCCCATCATTTTATTGTCTTTCCAGTGGTATCTTTTCAAAGATTTGTGGCTCATCATTTGGTCTTTAAAAAATGGCAACACTTTTATAAAAGAAATTTATATGAATGAAGTTCAAAACTTTATAGCATTGCTAGACCTGTGGGCCCATTGTACAAAATCGATGGTATGTCTAATATTATAAGCGTGGTAGTAAAATACTTGGTGCGAAATAGTTAGGGTACGAATCACTCGTAGTTCATATCAATTTCGACTCGGGTGTAGATCGATGCAGTTTTTAATTAAAATAAATGTGATAGAATAATATTAATAGAAGGAATAAATTGAACATTAATTTTCTCTATTTTTTTTAATGTTTATCTTCAATTAATTTGATCTAAGGATCGCTGCAGAACAACTGTCCCGCAGACAGGCGCCGCTAAATGGAGCGGAAAACCAAAACAAGATAAGAAAAAATTATAGATCTATAATTGAATCTAGATCTAATTTTAAAATTTTGAAATTTATTAAATAGTAGGGAGTTACAAATCAATTATAAATCTTTTTTTTTTTATCCCTATTTAGTCTCCTAAAAAAATCGACAAAATGTTGGATATAACGTATAATCTGATTGGATGAAACAGGTGCGCTTGTATTTTTTATAAAACGAGGCTAAAAATACGGGTGCACCTACAAAATATACGGGTGCACCTGTTTTCTCCGAGGTGAACTTATAAATAATACAAGTGCACCTCTAAAAAATACAGGTGCACCTGTATATTTTGAGGTGAACTTATAAAATTTATACGTGCACCTGTATTTCTTAGAGGTGCACCTGGTATCTAGACTTTTGACCCATTTGGTACGCCATAGAGGGACGTTTTTCCGCGATCAATGTATTCCGTCGGTGTTGTTATAAAATATCGTAACTACGGCTTTATCGAAGCCGTAGTTACGAGATTTTATAACAACACAGACAGTTTGTCAATACAAAACGGTAAACCCGGTCTTTTTTAAAGAACAATTTCATTGTCATTAGAAAAAAAATTATAAACTCACATTAAACGCAAAATATCTATACCTTCTTGTAGCGAAAATTGTTTTAGTTCACCACCAGTGAAGCTGTGGTTACGAGATTTTCGTTGAAAAGCGACGTTACATAGTTCCACTGACCACCTTTCTACTGTCAATGTTCGTCTGTCTGTTCGTCGATCCATCCATATGTCTGTCTATTCGACTATCCATTAAGTTTTCCCAAACGACAGAAGTTAAGTTGGTGTTTCAGACGATAAAAATGAATCTGTCGGAATTAAAACTTTAGTTAATAGTGTGGAAATTATTGAGAAAATGCTTTTGAGAAAAGGCTGATAATCAACATATTCTTCCTTCTCCTCAATTTTCCCCAAGCTTTCGCTCTTAGATGCCCAAAAACGTCACAGTTAGGGAACTGGTTGAATGATATCTATATATTTCACCAAATGCACATATGATTACTTCCTTTAACAATCATGCCTTTTGACGACCCCTACTGTATATGGGTTTAAAAAACCTTGTAGGAAAAGGAGCAAATGCTGGTTAACAGGATTTTCTCATTTCCTTCAAGGTTTCTCTGCTTTATCATAGACAACTTCTACAAGTTACCAGTACTTTTGTCGTCGTATATTCCTATCAATTTTGACCAGATTTAGGCATATTAAATCTTGATGTTTTGGAAAGAATAAGTGTAAGTGTTTTGCTCATATACTTCTCCTGTTATGAAAACG
Organism: Fragum sueziense; assembly: GCA_963680895.1. Taxonomy (NCBI): domain Eukaryota; kingdom Metazoa; phylum Mollusca; class Bivalvia; order Cardiida; family Cardiidae; genus Fragum; species Fragum sueziense. The sequence goes on along the minus strand of OY804602.1, from coordinate 15,342,286 downwards.
CGTATAATGTATGCGTTCCCTTGTGCAATAATTTGCGCATAATTTATATTTGGAAGAAAGAAAACCTTAAAACATATCAATAGCTTGCTCTTTCATAGTTCATTATCACAACTTCTTTATCTAGTTATTTGATTCATTCAACGATAAACATTTTAATTAAGATTTTATGATTTAACAAAAATAGTTCACAAAACTAGATCTACATAAATTTCTAAAATTACGACAAGCAAAGTCCCAATATATGTGCATAATATGCCGCACCATCTAAATGTCGCTCAATATTGCAAGGATAGCAATAAAAATATACTATAGTAATAATTAGATTTATTAACGTTTTGCGTTCTGTAATTCTTTCCCAAACAACGGCATAGTTTTGACGTCCCTACTAAAACATGCTTTGACCAATACATTTAGGCAAAAGAAGATGTTTGTTCTCCTTTTGTCTCAATATTGTCTGGTCCATATTTTATGTACATGTATATATCCAATAGTTGCTTACATCCACTTTGTCGTCTGCAAGAGCACCAAATTTACAACCTTAATCATTGTCGTTTGGGAAAGGGGTTTTGAGCACACCACATAAAAATATTGAAAGAAAAGGAGAAAATGCTGATCATCAGCATTTTCGCCTTTACTTTCAATATTTCCTATGCTACTCGTATAACTCGCAATTCCAAATTGGAAACTTCCGATTTTATTGTCAGCATCAACTTTGAATTTGGACTAGCACATATTTTTGTCGTTTTTTGAAAAATAATATTATAATGATTTATTTCATGCCTTTATTGTAGGTATGGTCGGACGCAGCTACACAGATATTTTACTCACTAAGTTGTTGTACGGGCGGAATGGTTGCCATGTCTAGTTATAACAAATTTAACTACAATTGTTATAGAGACTCTTTAGAAAACATTGACAGAGTGGAATTACTTGTAATAGAGTAGAAAATACTGAAAGAAAATGAGAAAATGCTGTTCATTAGCATTTTCTCATTTTCTTTCAATATTCCATATGCTAAAGCAAGCAATTTCACGAGTTGGAAACACTTAAACTTTATTGTCTGCATCATCTTTAGATTTGGACTAGCATATATTTTTAGTGTTTGTTATAGTGAAAAATGATTTATTTCATGCCTTTGTTTTAGGTATGGTCGGACGCAGCTACACAGATATTTTACTCACTTAGTTGTTGTACGGGCGGAATGGTTGCCATGTCTAGTTATAACAAATTTAACAACAATTGTTATCGAGACTCTTTAGAAAATATTGACAGAGTGGAATTGCTTGTTATAGAGTAGAAAATATTGAAAGAAAAGGAGAAAATGCTGATCATCAGCATTTTCACCTTTACTTTCAATATATTCTATGCTATAACTCGCAATTCCACGAGTTGGAAACACTGCTTTTATTGTCTGCATCAGCTTTGAAATTGGACTAGCACATATTTTTGTCGTTTTTTGAAAAATGATATAAGAAGCCTATTTATTTCATGCCTTTATTGTAGGTTTGGTCGGACGCAGCTACACAGATATTTTACTCACTAAGTTGTTGTACGGGTGGAATGGTTGCCATGTCTAGTTATAACAAATTTAACAACAATTGTTATCGAGACTCTTTCGAAAACATTGACAGAGTGGAATATTGCTTGTTATAGAGTAGAAAATATTGAAAGAAAAGGAGAAAATGCTGATCATCAGCATTTTCACCTTTACTTTCAATATTTTCTATGCTATAACTCGCAATTCCACGAGTTGGAAACACCGATTTCATTGTCTGCATCCGCTTTAGATTTGGACTAGCATATAACTTTAGTGTTTGTTTTAGTGAAAAATGATTTATTTCATGCCTTTATTGTAGGTATGGTCGGACGCAGCTACACAGATATTTTACTCACTTAGTTGTTGTACGGGTGGAATGGTTGCCATGTCTAGTTATAACAAATTTAACAACAATTGTTATCGAGACTCTTTAGAAAATATTGACGGAGTGGAATTGCTTGTTATAGCGTAGAAAATATTGAAAGAAAAGGAGAAAATGCTGTTCATCAGCATTTTCTCATTTTCTTTCAATATTCCATATGCTAAAGCAAGCAATTTCACGAGTTGGAAACACTTAAACTTTATTGTCTGCATCATCTTTAGATTTGGACTAGCATATATTTTTAGTGTTTGTTTTAGTGAAAAATGATTTATTTCATGCCTTTGTTTTAGGTATGGTCGGATGCAGCTACACAGATATTTTACTCACTTAGTTGCTGTACGGGCGGAATGGTTGCCATGTCAAGTTATAACAAATTTAACAACAATTGTTATCGAGACTCTATTATAGTCAGTTGCATGAACTGCGGTACAAGCATATTTGCGGGTTTTGTGATTTTCTCGATTCTCGGATTTATAGCCAATGAGAAAGGTGTATCAGTTGAGGATGTCGCAACGGACGGTAAGTGTATCGTGCTCCTGACCAAATAGCTTAAACATATTCATAGACTTCATCGATTGGGATTCCTTAGATGAGTTCCTCGGACCTGCTTCCTGGAAGCTGCATCGGTACTTGTCCAAGAACTACTTTCGCTACGGAGGATCGAACTTGAAACCTCTTTGTCTCAAGGCCGACGCTCTACCTTGCGACAAGACACCACAATTTTTTGAGAAGTGTTCGATAGCTTCCCTATTTGTAACTTTTTCCACATTGTTTACTGCAAAGAATTATTATTTTTTCTAAAAAATTCATACCTAGTTCAAAGTGATAATTCAAGTAAGTTTCAAGTGATAAACGATATCAATTAAAACATTGTAAAATTTGGACTCATTTTGGGTCGCCACAAGTCAATGACAACACATGCTATCTTTCACCCTGTTTACTATGTATTTTCATATCGACGCCGGATTGCTTTTTTGAAAGTAAAAAAAATCAAATTTCGTTACCTTTAAATTGGTCTTTACGAGGAACACAAGTTGCTCAACAGTGTATGACCAAACAATACCTGGTTAAGGCGTCTCTACTTAAGATCTGGCTTACAAAAACATTAAAGCAAACGAAAAAATGCTGATATCAACATTTCTCCTTTTGCCTCTTTATTTTCTATGCAATATCAGGCACGTTTGCTTCTTTTGACTTCACTTAATTTTATTTAGACGTTTGCAACAGCTTTCAAAATTTAATAAGAGTAGTCTAAAATACCGTTGCTTCGAAAGGATTAACCCATTACAAGAGGGTAAAATGTTTAGACCTATCTAAATTGAAAATAGATGCTGACGACATTTCAATTGAATCGAATTCGCATTGTTTGTTTTTTTATAATAAAACATTGCTTGTCACAAGCAATTTCTTCATTTTCCATCATGTTTTGCCAAGTCCTAAAGGCGTTAATGCGTTTCGAATGGGTTCAAAGCATTCTTACAAATTCTATTATCTACCAGGTCCTGGCTTAGCGTTTGAAGTATACCCAGAAGCCCTGGCACAGATGCCGGTCGGTCCTCTCTGGTCTGTGCTCTTCTTTCTCATGATGCTCACACTGGGGTTCGGATCAGAGGTAGGTTTCAGTAGTTAACCGTTTCTCAAACAAGACCTTCTTTTCATGTCCTTGGTACAGAAGGCTTAGAAAACTATTGATACAGAAGAAAAATGCTGTTAACCAGCATTTTTTTCCCTAACACATATATTTTCTGACCTATAATGTACACTGGTTATAGCGGACGAGAAATGACCTGGCAGAGCATTCCATTCGATTAGCATGGGCTGCTCTGCCAGGTCATTTATCGTGAGGTATACATTTTATTAACGGGAAAGCATGAATGCCTACTTTAATGAACGACAACTCGTCTCTTTTTCTTTTTGATTTCGGCATTTGAGTTGCTTCCCTTTTGCTTTTGAATTTTCGTCAGGTAAGGAACATCTATTAGTCTGATCTGACTTTATTAATGCAAAAAACGAAAGTGACAACTGCAAAAATAATGATAGCAGGCAAATTATTCGTTGACTTTCCATTAGCATTGATTCTTAGCCACATTCGACACTCGTTCATCGGATTAGTAGAATTTCCGCTTAAGTCGAAGTGAAAGTTTTGTGGTATACTCACCAATAAACATCAACTAGTTTATACAAAATAATTTTGAAATAAATCTAGCCATTGAAATATAGCATAGAAATGATAGAAATTGCTCGTTCGAAGCGATTTCTTTTCCTCTATATTTCAATTATGAACTTATTTGTTGGGCAACAAAAATGGTCAAATGAGATTTAAATCGAAAGTGAACAAAATCGGATGAGTCGATCTCCGGATATGTCGAGGTATTTCGATGGTTCCTCTGACTTCGACACAAAGATTGTCGATTGTATTTCATAGCCTTGGGACTGCCTTAAGTCCTACACATGTTTTGCTCATAATGTTAAACAAACGCATGGTCATGTTAGTCACTACATGATAATTTAACATTTCAAATAAGCAACAATTAAATTCTTTATTTCGATTTTTTTCAGTTTTCGATGGTAGAATGTCTCCTGAGCGCATTTGCTGACGAATTTCCCAAATATTTAACGCCTAACCGGGTTCGATCCTTCATATACAGAACATTAGTCATCATATCGTGCTTTCTGCTGGGTATTCCTATGGTTTGTAATGTAAGTATTAGCCATAGAATAAGCTTGGCAAAGTCTCATATATGACATTTTCGCAAGCCAAGGGCGAAATCTACGACGTAACCTCGTTTCTGTATTCAGACGTAGCTGGGTTCAACCTTGACTTTTGAAGATGTATATATGAGTGGAAAACTTTTTTCAAATGCAAAATATCAATCAGTATTCATCGTATCCATGTTGTATGTACTCATTGGAATCGTTTCGTTATTAACCTTTTCTGAAGCAAGGCCTGTTTTGATGTCCCGTACAAAAATGGCTGGGGTAAACATGAATGCAAAAGAAGAAAATGCTGATAATCATATGTCCTTTATGTCATGCAGACATACTTTTTTATTAATTTCGATTTTGTCGTCTTCAGCAGATTTCAAATTTTGACAACCCCAAAGGTTCGTCGTTTGGGAAAGGATTATCTTATACGTCCACTGTTTTGGCTGCTATATATGACCATCATTATACTAATTGCCAATGTTTTGCTTTCAGGGCGGTTTATGGTTGTTGAATCTAGTAGACTACAGTGTTAGTGGGTTTCCGTTGTTGCTAGTCGGCCTACTAGAGTGTGTCGCTCTAAACTGGATCTATGGTGAGTTTTTAAAGGTTTTAAAAGTCGGAATTCGTGCAATCGAGTTTTAAAGATCGCCTAATTATTACATTTTTAAGTCGCTGAGCGCTCGCGCTGCGACTTATTGGTGCCGTACGAGTTTTCTGGACAGGTCAAATAAGGTCAAAGACGGACCTCTTAACTTCTTCTGTATTTCTGTTTTGAGACAAAGTAGATCTCTGATTTCTTGTCCACACTTTGATTTAATATTGAAATTCGACTTTCTACAATTTCTAAACTGACATGCCAAATAATCATTGTTGAACGAGGAAATTGTACGTTTTATGTAGAACTACTTTTTTGGCGGAGAAAATTTATCGCGCGCAATAATTCCGTTTTCTGAGGTATATTGGTCTAAGGGAAATAACCAGGTTTAAATTAGACAGTTTTCATGAAAGAGTTACTTCCCTTAGATAGTCAATATTCAATGCTGTATATCTTCGGCTATAAGTCAAGGAAAAAAACTATTCAGAATGTGGGGGAAATAGACATCGACTTTATGACTCGGCGACAATAAACATATGACAACGACGGAATACTCATTTGCTCGATTCTTTTTATAATAATAAATTCCATTTTAACAAGGTGTCTTGCTTGATATGCATCGTTCTGCCATTTCAAGCGTGTAATCTCGCAATCAATATGCCCTAAATTAACACACGACATAATTGTACACAACAAGCAGTCGTCACTTTTCTTCGAAAACCTCGTAACTGCATATTGTTTTAATCTGCAATTACTTGGTGATGACAATAGTTTAAAAAATCGTGTGATCAAATTTGCCGAAAATTCGAAAAACTGTGCGGCTGAGAGTGATTTCGGCATAAGTGGAAAGCTAGTGAGAGACTGGCGAAAAAACAAGACAAAGATCTGTGATTGTCCAAAATCGCAGAAATGGAGGGTTATTCGGATCAGTCCCTATGAGCCACAGGAAAATGATCTGAATGATTGGATTTTGGAGTTACGGGCAAGTGGCTATGTTGTAAGTAGGATCGGGATTCGCGTCAAGGCCCTTCAACTCGACAAGGACCAAAATACAAAATCCAGGGCGAGTTTAAAGCTTCTTCTGGGTAGTGTTGCAGGTTCATGAATATTTTAGTCAATACCGGGAAGACCAGAAAAAAAAACATTTTATTACACACCTGGCCAGCTTATCAATGGGAAAACCTACGGGACCACATCAAAGAAACGAGACTTAACTACTCGGCTGGTTACGTGATGTTGACGATCCCGAAATATGCAAGATGTGCATATCCGACGATTACTTTAAACAAAGGGTTTTACGTCGCCGGATTTACGGAAATGAAATTGTTGATTTGCAGGGTTGAATCTCGCGACCGGTAGGCGATCATAGACGGCACAAAAGCAGCTTTGCAAGTCACGGGCATTTTGTATGATACGGTTCCCCCGAAAGATCGCAGCTAAAACCTTACCTTCGTTTCAGATCAGAATAAATATTTCAGCCCACACGTTTTGATTTTTGTGTATGTATGGATAATCCTTAGCCCCAAAGTGTAATTCATGGATATTTACATTCATGTTCAATTTTCGTCATTTTGTTTACCCCAAAACAGAAATATTTTTTAGACTGCTCCATTTTGAAAGCTGTTGCATGCATACGACATAACTTCTTAAGAAAGATTGAATTACATCATGGAAAGTATCTCGGGTGAACGGAGAAATGGCTAGTTATCGACAATTTCTTCTTTTCAATGTTTTCGAATCTTTTTGTTCCCATGATTGTCGTCGGAATCAAGTCTTGTTTGTGAAAGGATTTAAGAGAGAGGTTATATAGACGAACGTCGGCAAGTATTACTCTCCAAAGCCGATGTCTATTGATTAGATCATCAAAATACATTACTAATTACATATGAGCCAGGATCTGGGAAAACGTCCCTTATAGCATTTTTAAAAATTGAGTTTTAAGATCAGCCTGTTGTCAAATGCAGTCCAATATGAATCCATGCTGCTCTCTTTAAGTTACAACAGGTCATGAAGAAGCCATTGGAGAACAACATGGATCCTGATCAGACTGTGCGTATGCACAGGCTGATCTGGATCCGTGTTGGGCTCAAAAGCCTTAAGGGACGTTTTTCCAGATCCTGGCTCATATCATTTCATAAGAGGTAATGTACTGTACTTTGTTTTAAGAGAGTAGCAAGTATAAGCACGAGTCATGTAGATCTACATCTGCAAGAAATTTTCTTTTCACTAAATACACTGAAATAGTCTACCCTTTGAATTTCGTTCTTCTTTTGAAAACTCTTTATGAAGTTAAACTGTCTCTTAAATCTATCTACTCTAAAATTTAAAAATGTAGAGGTCAACACTCTAATAAATATTCACTAAAATGTGACCGATTAAGGGAGAGACTCGGGGTAAAGCTTCTTTTCTGACGATTGCCCTTTAAGTTCTAGATCTTTTATGAAGCAATGCTTGTAAAATTTATAGTTGAAAAAGAGAATTGTCCCCGCCCATTCATTGACTTACTAGTTGATTGACATGCTTCTCAGATGAATAAGCACGTGATACAGTCGGATCCATTTTGTTAAAAAAAACAATATGACGTCTTGATGACGTAGCGTCTACTCAATCTGGGCTGGAATAGTGACTTCAAAAACACCGCCAACACCTGCTCAGTTATTTCGGAAACTGTTTCAAAATATGTTAGTTGGATTATTACCGGTGATTTTTTGGTTTGGATAGTAGACTAACAGGTATCATTTTCTTCGTATCATCATGACATTATCGCTTGCCGACCAAAAACAAAATAACCTTCTAAACCTAGATGTATAATTTTCTACTTTACATCATAAAATCTGCATGAATTACCATTTAAATTAATTTGTCGAGCGTCCGTCGATTCAGTCGACGTTTCTGCGATTAAATTTCTTATCATTAATCACCGAATAATCAACGTGAAATAAAATAGTTTTTGTGAAGAGAGGGGAAGTTAATTCGTGAATAAACCATTATTGGAGGCTCAAATTATCGATTAATCACGACTTTAGGCTTGCCGCAATAAACAGTTCTAGAGATTATTCATTTCTGTGACTGTAAAATATTGCGTACCTAAATGATATCAATCTTGAGAAATATCACGGTCTACATTGCATACTAGAACGTATAAGTTCTTATTTCGAAATTGAAAAAAAAAAGATGTAAAAAAGTGCATCATATTCCGGCTTTTTTCGTGACGCACTTCCGGTGCTAAAAATAGAGCCGGAAACCAGTCGGCCGTCAATAGAGATAAGCTGTGTTATGAATGTAAAGATAAATCGCCCAATCACTCGGTTTTAAAAAGTAATTAAAGTGAAATTATTGCACAAGTTCTTATCTCAATATGTACAGGACCCTCTCTGGATCATTGTCACGATGTATGAAGTTGTATTAACGCGCTGTTAGACGACAAAACCTTGATTTGTTCAGGTATAATAGAGTGAATGGAAACTTTCATTTTTTGGTCGTTCCGGGTAGAAAACGAATTGGAAAATAAAAAAAAAATCATTTTCCACAATATTTGTTGTTGTTAGGCATTTCCCTTCGGGCATCACATAGCATCATTATACATGTGCGTGAACCTTTCCCCAACGGCACAATTTTAAGATTATTCAAAGATGTAACAGAAAATAATTTTCAGTCGATAAACGGGATAAGAATCACTATGGAAACTGAATAAATTGCTTGTCACCAGCAGTTTCTTCATTTTTACAATGTTTTTTCGAACATTCAAATCACTTGCAATAATACAGACAAAGATTGTGAAGAAACACCGAAAAAACGTGTTTCAACATAATTTATTCCTTAGAAATTGTTTTATACATTGACAACTGGTGTACATACCTGTTTGCTCGTGTATAATTTCCAAAATTGAAATATGATTCAATATAACACAAAGACAAATTAATCTATCACATTTTAAAGTAAAGGTGTTTTATAAGCACTGAAATACATGATGTCAGTTTGTAGTTTGATGTCGTGTCTATGATCGTGTGTTGACAGCTGAACGAGGCGTGAAACCCCAATCAATTCAGTTAGATTCACGTGTTGACACATTTCAAAAGGTCTGTGTGGTGTTAATGTCACGTGTGTTATATGGCTGTCAGATAATTAAAAGAATGCCGCAAATTAATTGAGATAACAGTCAAACAACTAAAACTTATCCAAACAACATACTTGAAAGTCACTTACTATAATCGGGTAAACGTTAGGAGAATTTAAAGACTCTTGACAGAGGAAGTTTTTTTCTTTTTCTCGCAAAATTTTATGTATTCATCCGTATAAATAGTGTGTGTGTGTGTGTGTGTGTGTTTTTAAATTAAATTTGGATAAAATGACTTATTTCAGTGAAATAAAAAGATCTAATAAAACCTAACGTCTGCAACAAATTTTAATTTTCTTATAGAAATAATAATGATGATGATAAAAAGGGCTTGTTTTCAACGGGACCCGTTTTCAACCTCATTTGCAAAACGTTTAATTCAGCTAAAAATTAAAGAAGAAAAAACTAAATCTAAATCTGCATCTTATCATTGACTTGTTTACCAAGGATGCGCTAGAGGTCTAATATTTTTTTTTATTTTAAATTTATGAAAGCTGACATAATAAAACTATTTCTTTTTACATTTTAGACAAGTATAGATCTTTTGGGATATTTCAGAATTTTTCTGAAGCACGTTTTATGATTTATCTCAAATCATTCTATCCAATTGATGAGTTGACTCATCGAAGACGGAAATCGATGCTTTTAAACAAAAAATCGTAACTGTAGCTTGTTTTAAGCTTCCGTTACGAGGTTTTTGTTGAAAGGTGACGGATTATTCTTCGGTAAAGATCATAAGAGCAAGGCGTTCATTAAATTATTGAGGCATGTGTTTTCAAGAAGTCACTTGTGTCATAATTTTGTGTTAGATTGGATTTAGAAAAATGTGTCTCCTTCATCACAAACAATGGATATACAAAATGTGAAATAAGAGTCGGTTGGATTTAAATTTTATATCAATTGTCTTGCAAATAATGTAAGTATTTTTTGTATTAAGATCGGCCCCGTATTCGCACTGTGACCTGCGCAGACAGACACATAATAATTTAAAAGCACAATATATTTCTCTGTATACATTTATTTGATTTATCTCATACAACAACACAGTTGTAACATATGATTTATTATATCTTCATGATAAAAAGGCAAAACTTATCACTTGATTTATAACGGGAATTCAAATACATGCACTTTCTTTGTCAGTACATTGCTAAATTACGAAGCCGTTTTACGCACAAAAGTACACAAATAAAGTATAATTTTATCGGAAATTCATTTTTAAAGTTCAGCAAACTCAATCTAACGACTAAATTGAGCTAAATTGGTAAGATTGTTTTACTATTTTGACTATAAATATTCCTTCCTTATTAGTGGCTAATTAACCTGCGCTTTCGATGGACGGCCATTAAATTGAACAGGTGTGTGAATGACGTCATATCGTCATAGCCTGGCAGCTCCTATTGAGTTATAATTTGAAACTGAGTGATAAATGATTTGGAAAACTTGCATCAAAAGATGGTAGAATTTATAGTGTCACGAACGCCTTCCTGAGGGTTGAAAACGCTATTTCTCAAGAGCTCCCGGGTGGCTCTGGCCCCGTGGACCCCTGGCCAGGGCGTTTCCATAGACCCGTCGGGGGCCCTGTGGTCCATGCCCCCCCCCCCCCCCCCCCCCAGCTGTAAAATTCAGTATTTTGAAAGTATCTAACTTTCACCCAGGGTCGATGTTTTAAATGAAATAGTTTGATTTTGAGGGGTTTTAGTTAAGTGAGGAATGCGTTATGAAGTATAGATCTATTTTATTCAATGAATTTCTGTGACATCTTCTGAAATTGGGAAATCTGAATAGAACAAAATGGGTAAATATTTCATTCAAAACATCGTTCTTACCCAGAATTTTATTTAGTTTAGTATCAATTCCAGTCAATTTACGGGACATGCAGCCAAAACATCGCAACTACAGATTAAAGGGGGACCTGCTAGGCTGTCGAAAATGCAAATGGCACAAAAATTACAAACCAGATATAAACGTATGAAATTACCAACCTGAAGGGGTCCATTGTTAGCACTCATTGAGCTTTATCAAGTATAAAAATCCAAGTCAATGAATAACGTGCAGATCCGCATTCTATTGTCCTTTGTTTTTGTTTTGTAACGGTTACACATGCCCAACCTTCAAAAAGCAATTACGTCAGAGGTACGTCATCTGTGCTCAGCGAGATTCAACACACCGTACAACCGGCTGCGTCGTCAACGAAGACAGATTCGGCATCTGATGGCAGGTGCATGGTAGGTCAAATTAATTTACTTTTATGAATAAATGAAAGGATCTTTGGTATTCTATAGTTGATAAATACGCATATAAATGTTCAGTGCTAACTGCTTCTACAAAATAAACCTTTCCACGCATCCCTCGCAAATAAGGTCACAGTCATCGACGCAGCCGGTTGAACAGTGTGTTAATACTGCTGGGGATGTGTCTCGTTGACCTTGACCTTGTCTCGTTTCGAAGTAAAAATAGAATCTGTAAACACGCTTGTAAAGGATTGATCTATAGCAAAGGAAAGATGGATATTCGCCGTGATTGAGGTTTTTATGCATTGCAAATTGTTTTTCCATGTACAAATATGAGTTCCCGAATAGTTCAGAAGCATAAAAACCTAGCATGGGCCCCTTTCAGAAATCTGTCGTTACGACGTTTTTACTCCCAATCACTAAACACCCCAAAATTACCTACAAATTGGACCAATCTAACATTTTGAAAATAGATCTAGCTTCCACTGCTTTTCATATGTAGCATTCATTTTAACGATATAATTATCTATGGATTTGCTGTAGCCTATGATATTATGAATTTGTATATATAGATATGGATGAAAAATAAAGCTGTGTTTCTCTGTAAATATTCTATAACTTGTTTTGTTCTTTCATTTTATTATTTTTTTTTCAATTTGTTTCTATAGAATTTGATCTAATCACGAGTTCGGTCATCGTTTATAAACTTTATCGTCATTTTGACAAAATATATTTTGCGTATTTAAAATGGAGATCTAGGTCTTGTTTACATCGCATAAAACTTCATAGGTAAGAATTGATACTCTGTCAATCATATTTTTGGGTTTTTGCCCTTTGTTCATTTTCATATTTAATTGTTTGTCAAGAGCATTACTAAAATTATGCGAGGTAGATTCGTGCAACTTCATAGGTGGATGGTGTCATTATGTAGAAGTGTATTGTACAAAAATATAACTCTGCTGATAATGTTCGTGGAGTTATTGCCAATTTTCCCTTTTCATTCTTGATGTAAATTAATTGTACAATTGCACTACTTCAATTGTTAAAGGTTTACCCTTGTGGGGGCATACATACATTTCATTCAATACTTCAAAGCATTCTCTGATAGGATCATGAAAAGCAAATCTTGTTTTACAAATAATTCTGTTGTAGCGACTTTCAGGCCCTTCAGGGCTTTGATTTACTTTCTCAGAATACTCTGAATGGTAATTACGTTTACGTCCAATGAATTAGATATACGACATAGTAACTTTGACATTATTGTTAGAAACATGTAAATTGGAAACGAACTTAAAACACATCAGCTTTAACATAAACTTGTACTTGTATTTTACATTTTCGTCACTCCAAATCGAAAATACGAGTACGTGGATTTTCGATCGTTTTACTCAATTCTGCAAGGTAAAAACTTAATATTCTTTAACACTTTCCCGAACAAGACCCGCTTTTGACGTTCCTGATAGAAAATGCATGGTAGACATTGAGGCAAAATAAGAAAATGCTGGTTACTAGCATTTTCTCGTTTGTCTCAATATTTGCTGTGCTGTATTTTACACAGATCATATCTGCTTTGTCATCTGAAACAGTTTTCAATCCGGTCCATCCTAAATTTTTGCCGTCAAGGAAAGGGTTAATGATTGCTGATGTTACACACATTCCCATGTGCATATGTTTCAGATTTTGACCGATTTGCCGAAGATATAGAGATGATGCTTGGCAAGAAACCGAATATATTCTGGAGGATATGTTGGAAATTTGCAACTCCATTTATCATTATTGTAAGTATACTGGACATCGTATGAGAACTTAATTTACATCTTTAACGTATACCACCCATCATTAGCACTGAAGGGCCAGAGGCGAAATTTGAAAAGTGCCAGTAATATTCCTAAACTGGGTTACATTTCCATTCCAAATACAAACATAAGCATTCTGAACGGTTTGAATTAATGCATACTTATGGAAATATTTGACAAAAATGTCCAAATTACCTCCCTTTTATATGAATATAGAGTAAAATAATATTTGTAAATTATTTTCTTCTTGAAGCATAATCTTGAAATCCGGCACGGTGAATCACCTTATGTGAAGTGTATTTACAAGTGTGGTGTAATTTAATGCATTTCGGGGCTAAAAAGTAGTGTTTTTAATGATGGGTCATATACCTTAAATGGTCTCCCTCAGAATGATGCTAGTACAACTGTGTATAGCTGGTAGATCTAGTATCGATATTTTTATTCCTGAAGTTATTTTTCAACTCTTTATAACAGAAATATCCAAATGCGTGAAATAAGCATTTAGAATATTATAAAGAGACCGTACTTAACCATTTCTAAAAGACACAATATTTGTATGGTCTAATATGAAAGTTGTTGCAGACAACAAACATGTTTATGCTTAATGAACAATAAAGCACAGGTATATTCAGGCAAATCGAGAAAATGCTGGCCATTCGAATTTTCTTCTTTTGCCTCAATGTTTTCCCAAATATGTTTATAATGGGGGCGTCATTATCGAATTTTTATGGGAAAAGTGTTAATTAATACCCAATCTCTATATTTGGCAGATTGTGATCTTCATGAACATCATATTCTACAAGCCAGCAGAGCTAGACGGTGTTAGATACCCAGATTTTGCTAACGCCTTGTCCTGGTTGATAGCGGTGTTTCCTATGTCTGTTATGGTACTATGGGCGCTATACGAATATTGCCATGTATCCGGCGGGTTTGAAGTAAGTGCATATAGATCCATGTCTTTTTGCATGATTTAGATCTAGGTCAATAAGCATTTAAAACAAAGATGACAGACCCAATCGAGGAAAAAGTCGATGCAAAATGACAAACATCGACATCTTCCTCTTTGTGACATGATGGACGTGGTATTTGTTAATTTCGAAAAATAGAAAACATAGAAAAATGTTTCTGTGCAATTTTATTGATTCGATTTATAGCTATGTTCCCTATTTCTCTGTTTGCACTTTGGGTGCTTTACGAAAATTGTCATATATCGTGTTGTTTTGAAGTAAGTTGGACTTCAGGTTTTAGTGTGATTAACGAATTTGATTTCACTGACTTTGTTTAATTATATTTATATGTTTATATTTTTAACATAACGAACGAAATAACTTTTTTGTGTAAAAAATTACTCGGGGCCTACTGCTGTCCGTAATTTTGTTGGATTTTCAAAACACTTTGAAACCCTTCAGATAACTTTTAAAACTACTAGAAGTTTCGTAGTTTCAAGTTCACAATCAAAAGTGAGAATTGTTTATTAACGGCAAAATTAATGTTCAGAAAACTTAAGCTTATAGCTCTGAAGTTATTAACAATTGACATATGTCCTTATATTATATCATCGTTTGAACTGCGGTGTTCATTGATACTTTGTCATAAGAAAGGTGGACACTCGACATTGTTTCGGGTTGATTGTCATAGCTTCTTATATCATTCCCGATTATGCCAGTATGGACAGTTTGTCCTCTGCGACGTTGTCCCCAATCTTGATAATGTACCCGTACTATTTTCTTGGTGATTGTTTACTCTTTTTACTGTTTACAGTTACTAAAAGTAAAGATGAGGCCTACACCAGAATGGGGACCAGCTAATTCTATGGACAGAAAACGTCATCAGCGGTACCAGGGTGACTTCCTACCTCTTATATGCATGGACCCTGCCTTCCTGGCCAAACTTATGGGGAGTAACATTAGCAACATATCCAATATGACGGAGGCGGATGTCGCAAAGAAACTAGGTGGTCTCACACCGGTACAATCTCAGGCTGTTTTAGAGATTTTAGCTAGCGCCAGTCGACCTGGCACGCCTAGTCTGACACCCGCGGCCTCGCTCCTGGCTCTAGCGCGATCTAATGGTAGTGTGTCTCAATTGAGTATGAATAACTTGAATAAGCGAAGAACGCATACGACTAGTGAATGTTCGGGTGTGTCCGATGTATGATGGTGACTGAGTAACTATTGTCATGCTATATTTAAAGAAGCAGGCAATATAAAATAAGATCAGACTGCACATATGTGCAGGCTGATCTTGTTCTATTTTGCCTGCTAAAGCGACCTAAATGTTCCGGGATCAGCATGGCCAGGGTTAATATTGTGTGATCTAAACCTATTATTATGCATAAATAAACACTCGGTACAAATCGGCCGATTCCCGGTAACAATTACACGGAGCCGCGGCCATGGCGCCGCTGGGAGTGCATCTTATTCGCACTCGTGAGGTTCCGTGTTCAATTCCTGGTTGTGGCAAATATCCTTCAGACATAATTGACTCCCACTTATGGTTTGATAACGTATACCTATTTGGGCGAGCAGCTGGAGGCTCGGTTAGGATGTTTTGGTAGTACTGGTACGAGAAATGACAGGAATACATGGGCACCTATCTTCGCTAGCCAAGGTTGAACCCACCTACGTTGTATTCACCCTTGGCGGATTTAGTCCGATTTTCTTGAAATCGCGAAGCGCCGCCTAGCGGTTGTTCTGCTTGTTGTTTACGTCTATTATTGGTGACGTCATTAACGCGCGTTGTCTTTCGCGTCAAACGTCATGCGGGTTATGTAAAAGTTAGCTGCATTTTTGGTCGAATTGTCGAAAGTATAATAATTGGTCGATTAAAGTTATAGAATTCCTGTCTATTGCAGTGAAATTCTTAGGAAAAATCGCCCATCTTCGCGATTTTGAGTTGCAAATGCAATGCTTTTTCCCGCCCATTGTCATGATTTGGTTACTCATAACAAATGTGTCAGTCGACAATCTGATTGGTTCCAGCGAGACCTCGCTGGAACCAATGAAAACGCTTTCCAGGAGACCAAGAAAATCGGACTAAATACGCCAAGGGTGCATACAGAAAGGACGTTACGTCGTAGATGTCACCCTTGGCTTGCGAAGATGATGGGCACCCGGTAAAAGTCGGAAGGTTCCGGTCGCGAATGAATGAAAGGAAAAAAATATCATTCGTTAGAAGTCGACATTTCGGGTTCATGTAACAGTACTACTAGTATATCACCACTACAACCAGTGAACATGAAAACGTTCTTGTTCAAAGCGTGTCCGAAATTTGATGTTTGGTATATAAGAAAATTACTTGGTCTTTATAGCAGTGGTTATGCATAAATTAAAAATCGGATAAACTCGTATTATTCCGATATCGTCTCGTACAGCTTGTAAATAGAGAAGAGTGGCCGAGTTGGAAGTAGAGTAACGAATCGATCCTGGAGAGATGACATTGATTGTGCTGGCTTAGTTGGTTCGAGTAGGCTAGTAGTCTTGCGTGAAGATCAATCTGTTAAACCTTTCCCAAAATGAATAAATTTTAGTATAGTCCAATTTGAAAGAAGTTGCAGACGAAGCAACAAATCGCTGCTTTTAAACGAAAACCTCGTAATCGCAGCTTGAAACAAGTTGCAGTTACGAGATTTTCGTTGAAAAGTGACGAAATGATACAAAAACTAGAAATTGTTTATGTTTTAGCATAGAAAACAACAGAATTTGTTGATGAAAACGGGCCCATGTCATATTTGTAAAATGTCTAATATTTGCGTGCGATATTGCATAAAATTCATTTCATGTGTGCTATCTATGGCCACTTTAAAATTCTTTTACACCAGAGGCATTAGTAATTACGTTACATAGCATTGGGCATTGCAATAACCATCTTCGTATCACACAATCGTAGTTTGATACTACGTTTAAAATACATGTATAGAAAAATATAGAAATCAAAACCATTGGCTCGAAAGAGATCATATATTTAAGTATAATTGCTTACAATCTTTTGATACTAGTATTTGACCCATACTCACCCAATAACTATTTTTTGACATCCTACAAAATAATGACGATGGAAACAATTGTGGAAAATGAAGATATTGCTTGTGACAAGCAATGTCTTCATTTACCACGATGTTTTCTACCAAAATAAAGACGAAACATTTTTCATTTGATTCACTAGAATTTGTCTTATTTTTAGCCGAATGGTAATGGGTTGAGCAAAACATAGTAGTTATTATTTATTTCATGCGACAGTGCACATTATAAGCCATTTATATGAGCGATCCATGATCATGTTACACCTCTGCTTCACCAGGGGCATTACTCGTTATATATCATATCGTCACTTTTCAACTCAAATCTCGTAACTGCAGCTTGTTTTAAGCTGCAGTTACGAGGTTTTCGTTGAAAAGCAGCGATCAGTTCCTCATTTTCTTCCGTATGTATAAAACACATTGTATGTTGGTATCATGTTGTTTAAAATATGTCTATTTACGCAATTTGTATATGCCTATCTGAACAAAATAATACATATACAAATCAATATGAGTTTTGTGATACTTGATAATATTAAAATTATCGTGGAGAAAAGAAAATGTTGGTAATTTCCAGAGATATTTATTTGCTTGATTGAATGATCTGAATATAGTCATTCTATAGTATGCAGGGCAACATTTAAGAGGGGTAAAGCCACTCTAAATGTAATTTTAAAATCAAAACCCTATGTTGTAGTACCCTTTGAAATGGTCTCGACAAGATAATTCTTGAAATTAATATGCCACAGCATAGTTTTTGATAAATCATCTGTTTGCTTTTATCCCATTATCAAACGACAAAATTTGAGGGTGGTTCAAATTAAAAGATCTTGCAGACGACAATTTCATGTGAATGAAATTGTTACTTTTTTGGGTCTTTTTATGATGGAACACATTGTGGGAAATGGAGAAATTGCTTGATATATTCCATTGCCATTATTTTATGGGAAGTAAAAAAAGAGTCATTTCGTGGTAATGGATTAAATAAGCACGAAAGTCCTTTATCCACTCTTATCTGTAGTGCTGCAGGAGGTTTTTGGCAATAGGGAACGATTTTATCCAGTTAATCGTGCCGTTCGGACAAAACAATATTTCGTAGGTGTTGCTATAACATCTCCCAACAACGGCTTGGTTCAAGTCGTAGTTACGATATTTCATCACAACACCAACGACTTAGAAAAACACAACGTTAAACCTAGTCTATTTTTAGCACAGAATTCATTGCTATTGTTATAATGTTATCTATGATAACTGGTGATTCGTGCATTTCTCTCAAAGCTGATACTCATTAAAATTTATATTGTAATCATTGTCTTTGTTTTCTTGACTCATCTGAGCACGAGAAGCTCGTGGTGATTCATTGTGGTAACTCGCCGTCTGTCCGTGCGTCTGGACCTCTGTCCGTTCACAATTTGACGTATCTCTAACATCCACAAATACATGTATTTGGCGATCTTCTTACCGATCTTTGTCAAAACAAGTATGGTCATAAGTTCTCAGATACGATCGATTGTGTTTGATCCGACAAGATATTATGAGTTATGTGCCCATGAAAGTCAGAAATGGTTGTTTGTGACGGCATCTTTCGAGTCAGGGTGATACTGACTGAATTTTATATGAAATTGTTAGTCCAGAAATAAAGTGTGCAAGCTGTTGTAAAGGACAGAAACGGTATTATTAAAGGTAAACTTGAGGAATAGCGTAGCACGCAAAACATTGAGACAAAAGAAGAGAATGTCAATTATTAGCCTTTTCTTCTTTTGCCATAATAATTTCTATACACAAATTATTATATTATTCAACACCCATTATTGCCTAAAATGTGTGTTTTCAGTCTGTTATATTGCGTTTTTATTCACCTGAAAGGGTGTGGCTAAGCCAAAAGGTTATTCGACGAGTTTACTTCTCGATACCTTGGTTAACATACGGGAAAAACGTGCGGCACGAGCATGAGAACATTTCGAAATTGAAAGACTGTGCGATTGTAAAACGTGTTATTATAAAACCTCGTAAATACAGCTTGATTCAAGCTGCAGTTACAATAATTTGCAATAACACCGACGATTTACCGCTAATTGAAAACGCTGTTTCTCCTCAATCTTCAATGTAATAACCGTTTACTAGGCTCCGCCCTTTCTCCCGAAAAAAATCAGAATATATTGGCATTGGATAACAAGCAAAAATCAGTCTGATATTGTCAAAAACGGTCGTTATTCAGTAAATTCACGTGCATTGTCGGACCGGTTTTGCATTCACATATCCTCGATCGGGGATTTGTTATGAGTGCTTCAGAAAATTGAAAATAAAGCCGAAATTTTGTCATTTCCCTTTTCCGCGATGTAAATTCTTATAAGACCCCATTTCCAGTTTATACCCCAATAAATACTAGGTCTCCCAGTGTAACCATATCTGATGACGTAATATACAAATGTAGTGACGTAGGTTTAAATCTTGGAATCAAAACGTAAACAAACGGGCAGCTGACAGATTTTGAACTAAAAGTGGATTTCGTGGACACGGAAGAATATAAATTACAATTGAGTGGTTGTGGTCTAGGTCAAATGTGATGGTAAGCCTATGTGTTTCTTGTTCTTCTTTTAGTTACTGCAATTTTTCCTTTACAACTTTGTTTTTTATCGAAATGAACGAATGTCTGAAACGAACCAGAGATCTACCTCGGAAGTTCCGACCTTTTGTTTTATTACTGTACCCGCACTGAAATGAACGTTAGAATATCCAGAGTATGTTTCCAAAAGAAAACTTAGTCGAATATTGTTACGATTTCGCCAACCCAAATGAAGATTATGTCAGTAAAAATGCGATGAAACTTGACTACATAGCTACACGATGAAAATCTAACGGCCCGTCTAGTGGATATCGGGCTTACTCGATATATGTCGAGTCGAATGCCGGAAAACTCTGGTGTCTGTCGGTGAAAATGTGGCTAAATTTTCACAAAGTTTTTAAGTTATTCGTCTTATTTTATTACATTTCTTTGCAAATTCTTCATATTTTATGCAATAATAGCGTCAATTCACGTTTTTTCGGTCGTTAACATTCTCAGAGGCCCACAAAATGGGTTATCGCCCTCGACCTTCGGTCTCAGGCGATAACGCATTTTTTGGGCCTCTGAGAATGTTAACGACCTCAAAAACGTGAATTAACCCTATATTGTATCATCTGTAGCGCATTTGAAATTGGAACCGCCCAAAAATTATTTCGTTTTTGAAAGGGTTAAAAGAAATAAAAAATTATTTATTTGGATCCGAATAGACAGACTTCAGACAAAATCTGGAAAAAGGTCCTTTTAGACTTTTGAGCCAAACATGGTTCAAGATCAGCCTGCGTATACACGCAGTCTGATCAGGTACCATGTTGTTCTCAAATTAATAGTGTTTTTATGATCTATAGCTTCTACAAGAGAATCCCACTCATGCAGCACCTGGGCACAGGCGAAATTAATGTTATATAAGACGTTTTTAGCTCACCTGGGCACGAAGTGAGTTATTGTGGTCACTTTTTGTCCGGCGTCCGTCCGTCTATCCACACTTTGATGTTTACACTTTAGTATCCACAAAAGTCAGCCAATCTTGATCAAACTTTGTCAAAACAATTAGGAGCATAAGTTCTCGGACAAGCTAGATCATGGGCCTGATCGGACCAGAGAGTCGAGAGTTATGTACCCTTGAATTTTACAAAATTGCCGTTTTCAACTGTTTTCGACCTTGTTTACACTATAGCATCTAAAAGTATTGACTAATCAAGAAAAACTTGGATGCGCTGTTGGAGATCATGAGATCTCGAATTAGTTCGATTTTCAGTCTGATCTGACCAGAAAGTCGAGTTATGTGCCCTTGAATTTGACCGAATTGTCGTTTTCGACTGGTTTGACCTTGTTTACACTCTTGAATCTACAATTGTTGACCAAACAAGACAAAACTTGGACATACTGTTAGAGACCATAAGATCTCACATAAATTTGATTTTTGGTCTGATCGGATGTGCCATTAAATTTGACAAAATTGCCGTTTTCGACTGTTTTGTGCTTTGCTTTTACAATTATTGACCAGTGAAGACGAAACTTGGACACAATGCTGGTGATTATAAGACCTTGCTGCTGCAAGAGTTTGTTCCAATCAGATGAGAAAATTGTCCGTTATGTGCCATTGAATCTGACAAAATTGCCGTTTCGACAACAACCACAAACATCGAACAATTTTAGACGAAATTTGGATATGATGTTGATAACGATAAGATCTTGAACTAGTCTGAATTTCAGAATAATCAGAATAGGAATTGCTCAGTTATCTGTCCTAACAACCACAAATAGTGACTAATCAAGAACAAAACTTGACACAATGTTGTTGATCATAATTATGTTTGTTTTCGGTCTTAAAGTCACACATATTAATTGATCGAACAAAACTGTGGCTCATATCATTTCGGTTCATGTGAGCGATATAGGACCATCATTGGCCTCTTGTTTCAGATCCTGGTTCATTTGTACTTTGGACACGTGTGTGTGTGTGTGTGTGTGTCTTCGTCGGTGGTCGGTCTTCATTTATATAATAAAAAGTAATGTCTAATATTTTTTTTATCTAGATTACATTTAATTACCCCTGGCTAAGCGGTTTTTTTTTCAAATATGACCATCGACATTAGTTATTTATTTTGTAGATATAATAAAAAGCTGGCGACTGGAATCTGCGAAAAAAATCGACCTTTGTCACATTGCGCATTCCACGCAGCCTTGCAATGGTCGAACTCATACATTCGCTACTTAACCCTTTCCCAAAGAAGGATTGGTTTTGACGTCATTAATATTATTGGCTAGGGAAAACATTGAGACGAAAGAAGATATTGCTGCTGATAACCAGCAGTTTTTCCTTTTGCCTCAATAATATCTTTTTTTTACACAAATATGTCTTTTTCAATATACACTTTGCCATTTGCAGCAGCTTTTGAAATAGACCGCCCTAAAACTCTACTGTTTGGGAAAGGGTTAAGAATCTAAGACAGAGGAGTTGGATAAGACTTTATTTCATTTGCAAGAATATGTGTGCTGACTTTTGCGTAAAGAGAGCTCTGTAAAGTCATGAAAGCAAAATAAAACAAAAACACATAACTCTGACACAAACCAGCACGGATAGGTCTTACGATTTTATTTTCTTGAAATTCTATCAATTCTAAGAAACAAAATCAAATGCAAAGAAAAATCAATAGTCGAAAAAAAAGCCCTGTCTGTCCATTGGCGCCCTAAGCCAATTTTCATTTCTCGTCTTAAACGGCATTTACTGTAGACCACCATCAAATATCGTTTATGATGAGTTAATGAATTTCATTTAGATAAAAAATTATTACTATGAGACAAAGGTAACAACCTATTTTAAATAAACGATATCGTTTTATTAATGCCCAAAAGACATATAATTCTACAAGTGACCCACAGAGTCATAACCTACGAGAATTCAAAACAGTCTAATTTTCCTTTTTGACGTGACATTCATTCTTTCGAAAAGAAGAGAATCGTGTAAATCTGCTCAACTTGTGCAGTCTGGTCAAGATCGATATTTTCCGCTGTCAGAAAAATGCACAGCCTGTCTAAAAACCAGACGGAACAATTCTAGACTGTTCCAAATTTAAGGTAGGATACCACTAACGTCGCCAATTTGAGATTCATAAACCATCGGAATTTTTCGATCGACATCGTTACGTATCCGAAGCTATTCGGGCACGGTCGTAAACATTCGGGGTGGATTGCACGTCGCGCAAATCTCATTACGGGTAGACTACCTTAAAGATGTTGCAGCCTTGCAGACGACAATTTCATGTGAATTGAAATTTACATTGTTTGGTCTTTCTGGGTGGAAAATATTGTGGAATTTAAAGAATTTGCTCGTCCCAAATTCCCAATTTCTTACAATGTTTTCCCAAACCTTAATGCTGTGAGGCGTCAAAAGGCGTCGTTGTGTGCAATGGTCTCTGACAACTTTCCGATAACGGAGCGTGACATCATACATGTATGATGCTACAATAAGATTGTTACTTAGTGGGTATTTTTTTAACCTTTGCAGGCTGTGCAAACTACGTAAGCCAAGGGTTCTACCTCCACTTTGTTTCTTACGTTCGTAAGGAACAAAGTGGGGATAGAACCTTTGGCTTGCGAAGATGAGGCTGATACCTTTCGCTTTAAAAAAGAGTCTAAATAAGTGTCGAAAATTGGATAATGCTAAGTGGTACATTTGACGCGTGGATGACGTCATAATTGTCGATGTAAAGATTAAAAGAATTAAAGAGCCCATTATCGAATACAAACAGGTAAAAAATTTAAAATATGCCGTATGAATTTATCAACCTAATAGGCCTGTCCCACCTTACCGAACATTGGCAGCGAATTTATACCGAATGTCAAGTGCGAAATTCGCAGTGTTCGTTGTCATTTTTATTCGGTGAACTTTGGTTTTCAGCGATTTTGTACCATTTTGTACCGACCATACACCGAACACGTAACGATCTTGTAGCGAATGTGTCGAACAGCCAACGTTGTTTCTCCGAAATATCCCCCAATTCGTTCCCAAACATCAACGAATCCCTACCGTTTGAGTAACGTCATATTCGGAATGGCATCGTCAGGATCGGTGTGTTTCGTTAGCGGTTCGTTTAACCTTTTCGGCCAGATCGATAAAGAAACGCACCTTCATCGGAGTGCAAACGCTAGTCCTTCGGTGAGATCATAACGAACATATCGAACAAGAATTCGTCTGCGAATTATTACCGACACCAAAACGAAAGTAACGAATGCCAGACGCGCGCCTACCGATCCCTCTGCGAACGATTACCGAACTCATTCCGAAATTTTGATTCGCTGCATTCGTTGAAAAATTTTGTGCATGCTCAAAAACATTTTAGGCGTCTGCGAACACAGCGTAATGTCGACGAAAAGCACCGAATGGCACCGTAAACATACCGAACACAAACCGTTTGTGGAACGAACCTTTAACGAATACACCGAATTAAATACGGTACGCATTAGTGTAAAAAATCGGTTGTAGGTGGGACAGGCCTATAAATGGGTGGAGCGTTTCTGTCTAGTAAGAGTTCCCATCAAGTTCATTCAGTCCTGTATCAAGTGTACATATTTTAATACCTACCAGCATTTTTCATTTAAGAATACTTTATGGGATAATAGTCATGGTGGTCCTCAATTAAATGTGCAACAACTTGATACCAGCGCTAAAACTTTCTTTCGTTTTGACCCTAGTTACTGCAGCTATACACTACATAACGACGCAAATTCTGTTCCAAACGGTTCTGTCTAGTTTAAGGTAGTCCGCCTCGAGATTCATATGACGTCGGAATTTCTCAGTTGACTTCTTAAAGATTTTGAGGTGGTCCGTCCCATTGCCGAATGTTTACGATGTTGCATGAACAGGTTAGGTTACGTGACGAATGTTAAAGACGGTGCACAAAAAAATCCGACTTCGTGTGAATCTCTTTAGGGGTGGACTACCTTAATTGATTAAGTTGAAAATTGATGACCTCTGTGTGGGGAGTAGGTTTATGTCATAACCTTTAGGATAATTGACCTTTCGTTACTTAACTCGAGGTATAACCCTTGCCCAAATTACAAACTTTTGGGGTAATGCAATTAAGAACCTGCCAAAGACGTAAAGTGGGTGTTGATGATAATGGGATTTGTGCTCAATATAACACACCAAATATTGAGACAAAAGGAGAAAATGCTGGTTATCAGCATTTTCACCTTTTGTTTCAATATTTTCCTAAACTTCTTCTATCAGAGACGTCAAGGCGTCATATCTTGTTTGGGAAAGGATTAATATTTGTAATCATTGTCATCTTAAAGCTTCATTGCACAAAACTATCATAATGTATAATAATATAACCAATATAACTGGTTCGATCCCCGGTCGAGGCAAATATCCTTTCAGACAAAATTGTCATCCATCAATGGTTTGAAACTTGAAACGTGGGCGAGCAGCAGGAGGCTAGGAATCTATGGGTAGGTATTTCAGTCGTCGCGATATGGCCATAGCAGTTGCAAGAGGCTTAAAATCCGAATCAAAATCAACAAACCAGTATATTTAGACCGGAATCTTTAGAAATGCCTCTGTGGCTTTTCAGACCAACATTGGTATTGATCAGCCATCGTATACACGCGGTCTGATCAAGATCCATATTATTCTCGATTACCTGTACATAGCAGTCGGAGTTCTGGTGAGTTCAGATGAGAATCCAAGTGGGTCCAGAGTTGGTCTAGGCAGATCCGAAATCGTTTGCCATTAACCCTTCCCCAAACGACAAAATTTTTTGATCCAGTTAAAAAACTTCCACAAATGACAAAATGGATGCTATTAAAGATATGATTTGTGTAAAATATGGCATAGAAAATATTGAGACAAAAGAAGAAACTGCTGGTTATCAGCAGTTTCTTCTCTTGTTTCAATGTTTTCCCAAGCTATTTCTTTTACGGACGTCAAAACCAGGTCTTGTTTGGGAAAGGGTTAAATAAAGGCGGTCATCTATGAAACTTGATAAAGTGGCTGTCGGGAGATGATCCGATGTAATTTTTCGTGGGTGCTGTTAAAGATGGGAATGTTGTACAATTTAGCAAAAAAAAATATTGAGACAAAAGAAGAAACTGCAGGTTATCAACATTTTATTCTTTTGTCTCAAGGGTTTCACAAGTCATTATGTAGGCCTAAATGACGCCAAAAACTAGGCTTGTTTGGGAGAGGTTAAAATCATTCTTGTCTAATCCCTTGCCAATTTTAACCCTGATCATGCTGATCCCAGAATATTCCGGTCATTTTGACAGGCAATATAGAACAAGGCCAGTCTGCACATATGTGCAGTCTGGCCTTATTCTATACAGCCTGCTGCTTTAAATTCAGCATGATATGACAAGAGTTGAGACCTATTGATATACATGTATTTAATCTGTCTTTGATGTTTGTAATTCTCTAACTTTTCTTTATCAAAAGAGCACTGCTTATAGAGATACTCTTTTCTGTGTTTGTATTTTTCAATCAATTAGACTTAAATTCAAATTGAACGAGCTATCACACCTGGGCTCAACCTTACTGTGAATTCAATTTGATATTAAATACCATAACAAACACTATGAAATAGGTCAACTATTATACTTGAATAGTGAGAAAACTCTTCTGAAGTGGTATTCAAAAACCAGTTTGAATTCAAGAAGACCTATGAAAATACACAACAAGCAATTCCGTCCAATCTGATGCTTTGTAATAAAAAGTCCAGGGGCCGTACTCAGCAACATTTCTAAATTGATTGTCTAAATCCAAATTACACAGACAATCTGATTGGACAAGACGTACGTTAATGTCAATCAGATGAATTGCTGCGTAATTTGAAAGGTGATCTTGTACAATGGAATTATATTGGTTCTAGAATATTACATACCCGGACTCTCTTCATGTTGAGCCAAGTAGAATGGGGTTCAATTCTATTTGGAGCATATTTTCGAGCCAAAGTATTGCGCCGTTTACGAGGAATATCTATTTTTTGTTGAACTTAGCGTAACCGTCCTTTTCTATAGATCTCATGTAAATAGAATTTGTACTTTCTGTCTCACTTTTTTGCTCCATTTTTGGTACAGTATACTCCCAAAATCGAACGTCAATTATAAAGAAGATTCTCTTTTACGAATATCAGTTCTGGTTACAATGTTGTACACATCAATTTTTAACTGATTTCCTTTGTAGAATAGTCTTTGGTTCCACGAACAAAATGTTATCAGAAACAACATTTTACATTCCCTAAATTTCCAAATATACAAATACAATGCTATATATGACCCAGCTAGAGTACATACGAACCAAAATGACTGTACAAGTGTTCTAGTGGTCGTAGTTCTCCACCCGGGGTATGACGTAATAAATATGCCCGGTATAATCATTAGTACGTGGAAAAACGTGTATGTAATGATGATTTTCAAAGTATTCTGTGTCGCGCGAAAGTTTCTCTTTTCAAACAGTTGTTTAGAGTGTATTTGTTGAGGTTTATATGCCACTCCATTTCTTTCTTGTGTGTCATCTTGGCTTTGGTGATCATGTTCTGGTTTGGAAGCTACATTTGATAATTTGTCCGACAGATTCTGTACCATACTTGAACATCGTTGTAGAGAAATGCTTGTCGTTTCATGTTTGGTGCTACGATTTGTAAGTCCGTCATCTCTGGAAATAATACAGATTTCTGTTGTATCTAACATATCACGTGCTATATCCCCTGATCTTTGTTCTGTAAGTGAAGTATTGGGATTTGTATGAGCCATTGTATGAGACATGCTGTCCACCGTCGACATCGTTTCTATATTTAACGGATGGACCTGTGTTGACTTCCAAATCTTCAATATTTGAATATGAACTTGTTTTCGGATGATAAACACTGTCCACAGAATTGGCAAAGTGAAAAATAAAAGAACAGAGTTAAGAAATAGTGTGATTTTGTTTATAGCACTAGTGAAGTCACACAGCCACAATGTCGACTGACAAGTATTAACAAAATGTTCCAAGACTATGCCCAAAGGTACACCGAAACTGACGACCCACACGCTGACTATGTATATAGTCACATTCAGGTTGGAGAGAATCGTATCAAACTTGTACGGGTATGTTAGTTTGAAGTACCGTTCTAGAGCAAGGCCTGCTGTCATCCCACACCCGACACAATACGTACAAGCTCCCAACAATGCACGTAAATCACGTATAGCGTAGTTATATGCCGTATTTAGCGTCAGAAACAGAATGGACATCACAGCAAGGGAAACGTAATAAAAAGTGTTACAGGCTACAAAATTAATAGACAACCACTTTAGTGCCGTCGGCATTTTACGGCATCGTTTGAGCACCACCAACAGTAACACGTGAATTACTGCCGTGAATGTACACACACATATAACCGCAGTGGATATTATTCTTTGAGCCGGTAGCATCTCTTTGACTGGCCCGAGATGATCTTTTTCCAGCACATTCTGTAAATATGGTCTCGAACCATTGGTGAGGTTCATATCCATATTGCGTCTGTATTTGTCACAAAGCAAATCGTTTCCAAGTCAGTGTGTGTCCAATTATCCCGTCTATTCTGTGTGTTTCCCGTCGCTCGACGAAAGGAAGTGACCTTTCCAGAAGTCGTTGTTACTGTCCTGCGGCCATGGCTAAGTTAAAATCATTGTTTGAAGCATGTGTATTTTTGGTATCCAAGTCAGTCTAGGTGAAAAAAGAAGATAAATAGAAATGATTAACAGAAAGAAAGAAAAAGAAAAAGTAACAACATAAAAGTGAAAATATCACATTTATCCATTCTTTACATTGGCGAAAACATAATTGAGCCAGGATCTGGAAAAACGTCCCTTAAGGCTTTTGAGCCCAACATAAATCCAGATCAGCCTGTGCATACGCACAGTCTGACCAGGATCCATGTTGTTCTCTAATAGCTTCTTCAGGATCTGTAGTAACTTAAAGAAAGCAGCGTGGATGCAAATTGGACTGCATTTGACAACATGGCTGATCTTCAAACTCAATTTTTAAAAATGCTATAAGGGACGTTTTTCCAGATCCTGGCTCATGTCTTTGTCTAAAACATAATCAGGCGGTAGATCTTTTTAGCTGTTTGTCCATTCACATACAATTTGAAAATTACGTCAGTTGGGCAGAAACATCTTGTTATTTTTCCTTTATTTGTATTCATGGAAAACAGGCAAAACGTATAATGCAATTGAATTAATCTCAAACGCTGGAAAAATCACGTCATAAGTACAAACACAAGTTATGTTGAATTAGCTTATTTCCACTAAGACCCCCCCCCCACACACACACACACAACAGCCACCGGAAGTCGTCCTTAGAGGTAGAAGGCGAAATTCATCCCTGTTCACTGCCTTTATTCATGCCCTGCGCTTGCGTTGATCTAGTGGAAATCGGAAAAAGTGAAGATTCTCTTTACTTCCGTCATTTATCTTCCGATTCTTGCATTGATAAACGTTGCAGTTTAAAAGCATTTCGATTCCCTACAGATCTGATACAATTTTTATCTCCCATAAACCCATTGTTTGCTACCGGAAGTTAATCCCAGTCTTCTCTGATGGAAATTCGCTCTTTGATATTTGGATGTCGCTATTTACATCAAAGCGCTGTCCCATTCAAAAACAAAAGAAAATTCCGACACAAGTTTATGTCGCTTGTTCCCATTTGATTTGAGGCGTTTAGTGCATCGCGGATTAATACATGTTCTTTTTGTACCTAAACGTGGCTGTCATTTTATTTGATTTTTTGTACATTGGTAGCTTTAGAGTGCATTTGGACTTGAGAGCACCGAATCATTACTTCTCCTCTCAAAAAGGAACGAAACCAACCTGGACGAAATAAAAATGACACAGTCTATAATATGAAAAATCAAAAATCTAGTTTATAGTCAAAAGACAACATCAGCAACTTCCTTTTCCAAGCGAGTTTTCAGGGAGAAATTGTATTTTTGGGGGCCCTCCTGTCTTGAATGATGATCGGGGACTAATCTCGATCGCATCCGAGGATGCGTTTTTGGGGTTGTCTTGGCAAGACGTGTGAATAAGAGTTTAGTTCGATCTTGATTTTATAAATGATGTGTCTTTTTGTAAACGTTTGCTTTTCACAAATAAACCCTTTCCCAAACAAGACCTGGTTTTGACTTCCCTTTAAGAAGTGGCTTGGGAAAACATTGAATCAAAAGAAGAAACTGCTGATAATCAGCAGTTTCTCCTTTTGTCTCAATATTTCCTATGCCATATTTTACACAAATCCTATCTTTAATAACATCAATTTTGTCATTTGTAGCAGTTTTTGAAGTGGATCACCGTAAATTTTTGCGTTTGGAAAAGGGTTAATGTTTTATATAAGCGGGGACAATGATAATCCATGCCGCTAATACTTGGGGATTTACATAACTTTCTCAGTAGACCTGTAGATTATATCAACCCATTACCAAACGACAAAATTTTGAAATTGTCCAAATTCAAAGATGCTGCAGACGACAATTTCAAGTGAATGAACATTTGCATTATTTGGTCTTTTTACGTAGAAAACATTGTGGGAAATGAAGAAATTGCTTGTCACAAGCAATTTCATCATTTTCCACGATCTTTTCCAAAGCCATTATCTTGTGGGGAGTCAAAAGGAGTCACTGTGTGGTAATGCGTTAAACTTCCTAAAAAATAGTTCCAGCAGGCCGACAGAGGAAAGTGTCGCTGTGCAAAGTCAAAATATGAAATTAATCTAACTAAGAAATCCCAGGGTATCAGTCGTTCTAGAAACATCAAAACCAGGTCTTGTTTGGGAAAGGGTTAAAGAATGTTACAGTCGAAAAATATACATGTATGTTGATAATAGATATAATTGTGTAAATTTAACCACGGAAAATATCAACGTAAAAGAAGCAATTGCAGACTATCAACAATTTCTACTTTAGCCTTAATATTTCCCCACGTATTTACATTATATATAAGAGACGTCAAAACCGCGTCTTACTCTGGAAAGGGTTAGGTTATCTTTAAGATAAAATAGTAAACATACTTGTATGCTCATTTGTCTCAACGATTTTTACAAGCATACAGGGTTAACCTTTTCACAAACGGCAAAATTTAAGGGTGGTTTAATTCAAAAGCTGCTGAAGAAAACAAAAACGATGTTAATAAATATTGAATTTGTGTACAATGTAGCACAGAAAATATTGAGACAAAAGGAGAAACTGCTGGTTATCAGCAGTTTCTTCTTTTGTTTCAATGTTTTCCCAAGCCTTTACTAATAGGGCCGTCAAAACCATGTCTTGTTTGGGAAAGGGTTAAAGAATGCTACAGTCAATAAATATACATGTGTGTCGACAATAGATAATTTATATTTTGTGGAAAAAAAAGAACCACGGAAAATATCAATGCAAAAGAAGCTTTTACAGATTGTCAACCATTTCTCCTTTTGTCTTAATATTTTCCTACGCTTTCTACTTTATTATTACAGACGCCAAAACAATGTCTTGTTTTTAGAAATGGTAATATAATTATAAAGATTGGATATCTAATATAATTCTCACTTAAAAATAACAAAAAAACCACGTTATTTATCCAACACTCACCTTTTGCTCATCTTTTAAAGTACAATTTTAAAAAGTCTGATTTAATAAAAGAAGAAATCCAATCATTATTTGTGTCTTTTGACTCAAAAAGATGTCTACGGAGTTTCTTAAAAGAGAAAGCGTTGCTATAGTGACAAAACAAAAGGAAATATTCGTGGTGACAATAATAAATGGAATTTGACCGATCATGTAAAAAATGTCCGTCTCGGAAGTGTTAAAGATACATATTTACTTACTTATTTTCGGGGTAATTTGCTGTAAAAATAACTGTACACGATTAAATATGGCCTTTAAGGTTTACAGACCCTGAAAAAATCTACACTTTCTAGCCATTCGAAATGCATCATTTCACACACTTGTAAATACACTACACATAAGTTGATTCACCGTGCCGGATTTCAAAATTATGCTTCAAGAAGAAACAATTTACAAATATTATTTTACTCTAAATTCATATGCAAGAGAGGTAATTCTTAACATTTTTGTCAAATATTTTCATAAGTATGCATTAATTCAGAATTCTAAACCGTGCAAAATGCTTATATTTGTATTTGGAATGGAAATGTAACACAGTTCAGGAAATTTTTGCATTTTTTCAAATTTCGCCTTGGGCTCTTTGGTGCTTTTGAGGGCCGAATACCTTAATTTTTCTCTGTGCAAAATTTCATCTCTGTCTGATCTGTATTGGCTTAGATAAGGACGGATTTAAAACCCAATATCACATTATTTCGTAAAGACGATCAACCCACTAAATATATAGATATTTTACATGTTTTTTACACCGCTGCATGATTATCGATTTCATTTACTGTATGAATCTTGTATTCTGTCTTATAGAAGCCGTGTGCGATTTAGGCCGGTAGAGCTCTTCTGGAAGAGAGTGGTTCCCGCCTCTGATACATTACGTATATAGTAGAAAAAATACTACGTAGTGTGTCAGAGACGGGAACCAGCCTAGCTCTACCTCTTCCAGTAAGACCACTTCTGGCCTAATTCGCACGCGGCTAGAGTCTATAAACGGTGCGACAACATGCTAAAAACCAACTTCTGTGGATCATTAGGGATTTAAGTCTGGGGATACTAATGTCCCTTTAAAATATTCGACCTCTGTCAGATGGGATAAAATACGCATGCTGGCCAGGGTCGAAATCTTTCGCTCTAGATAGGGTTCGTCAGTGGGATATGGTTAAGGTAGAATATTCGTAATGTCGCCATTTTGAGATTCATAAAACATCATATTTCATCGAGCGGCGTCGTTGCGAATCCGAACATATTCGGCTGCAGCCGTAAATATTCGGCGGTGGAAAGTTCCACCGCCGAATGTTTTCGGCTGAGCCCGAATAATTCCGACGTCGCGTGAATCTCATTAGGGGGTCTACATCAATCTACCTTACAAAAACTTGGAGCTAAAGTCCGGTTATGATGTTGTGACACATGATTATTTACAAAAAATACCAATATAAACAATTCGATGTATAACCCCAAGCTACTGTAAGTTTGCATTTCATGGTTCGAATCTTGCAGGTGGCTCACACGTGCAAAATTCAGACCGGTCCAAAGCGTTCAAAATTGAATTGAAAAATTTGAATTGAAAAATTGAATTGAAAATTCAAAACGAATTTCCCTTATTTACACATGAAGTTCTCAAAAATGTTGGTTTTGTTCGTTTGTTTGTTTGTTTTTAAAACAGAGCCTGTGTGAAAATTCAAAATGATGTCGTATGAGGCTTTATAGCATATTTTTCAATAATGATAAACTAACTGTCTCAAACGTGCTATGGAAATCGAATCACCCAGACTGCTGGTCAGCCAACGTGATTCATGCCCTTTCCCATCCCCCAAGAAAGTCCCATGTGCAACAAGTGTAACGAGATGTTTTGAAAAACACATAGTTGCCGAAAGTAAGGCAACAAGAGCATTTTTTTCTATTGTTGGCGCAAGATCGTATGGCGCATGTTTACATTTTGTTCAATGTAAACAAAACATTGTTGTATAAAACATGACTAAATTCTTTATAAGTAGTGACGTATATATGCTCACTATAGCATATATATTGTGCCGATTTTCGTTTTTGCCTATTTTCGAAATTCGGCAAATCCCTGCAGAACTCATTTGCCTAATTTCGAAACTCGGCGGAATAGCTTATTTATAATTATTTTACGGTAGATCGGGCCATTTTCTGTGCAGAACTCATCTTCAAAATGTCCTTTTTTAGGAAGGTATCACAATTAGCACTTTCAAAGTCATTTTAAGCAGTTTATATCCAAATAAAAGTTCGGTACCGAACAGCTAGAGTTCCGTACCGAACAGAAAATACGGAACATTCACTTCCGTTTGCGCTGAAGTTGATTCGTACCCTCAGCATTTCGCACCTTATCTTTTATCAGAGGCATAGATAAACAGTTGTATGTCTCTGCTTTTATCAAATCGTTTACACATTCAGCAGTACATCAGATTTATAGATAGTATTGCCATAAAAATCATATCTACACTCGATTCCATTTATTTATTGAAAAAGTTGCAGTTCCATATTATTTCGGAGCCTGAATTAGATCCATTGCTTCGGGCTTTCTAGCCACCGAAATTAAAATGTTTTCACTAAGTTAAATATCAGCATTTTAGAAATTGTTCTTTTAAAGCAAACAAGATTTATTATGAAGCTTTTTATCTGCTTAATATAATAATGTGATCTACCATAGATCTGCATACTTATGTTAATTAATTTGATATGTTCTAATTTCGTTTAGACTTTGAAGATAACTAACTCAAATTAGTGAGCTGATTGATAAAACCATTTAAACAGGGGAATCCCTTTCTGAGAAAAATACCATATTCAGCATTTTCCCTGCATTTTTCCCTGCTCAATAAGCTGTAGAGGCCAAACTGTATCTTGAAGGGCTGTCAAAACAGCCGAACAAGCCGATCTTCCCAACCATGCTAGCCAGAACAAGTGACGGACCCTGCCGAACATGCCGATCCTTCCCGCCATGCTGGCCAGAACGAGCCACCAACCCAGCCGAATAAAACGATCCTCCCACGTGCTGGCCAGAACTAGCGACCAAACCAGGCAAACAAACCGATCCTTCCCACCGTGCTGGCCAGAACAAGCAACCGACCCACACAAACAAGCTGATCCTTCCCACCCTGCTGGTCAGAACTAGCGACCAACTTAGCCAAACGAGCCGATCCTTCCAACCGTGCTGGCCAGAACTAGCAACCGACCCAGCCGAACAAGCCGATTCTTCCCACCGTGCTGGCCAGAACTAGCAACCGACCCAGTCGAACAAGCCGATCCTTCCCACCGTGCTGGCCAGAACTAGCGTTCGACTCAGCCGAACAAGCCGATCCTTTCCACCATGCTGGCAAGAACTAGCAACCGACTCAGCCAAAGAAGCCGATCCTTCCCACCGTGCTGGCCAGAACTAGCGACCAACCCAGCCGAACAAACCGATCCTTCCCATCGTGCTGGCCAGAACTAGCAACCGACCCAGCCAAACAAGCCGATTCTTCCCACCATGCAGGCCAGAACTAGCAACCGACCCAGTCAAACAAGCCGATCCTTCCCACCATGCTGGCCAGAACTAGCGACCGACCTAGCCAAACAAGCCTATCCTTTCCACCATGCTGGCAAGGACCAGCAACCGACTCAGCCAAAGAAGCCGATCCTTCCCACCGTGCTGGCCAGAACTAGCAACCAACCCAGCCGAACAAACCGATCCTTCACACCGTGCTGGCCAGAACTAGCAACAGACCCAGATGAAGAAGCCGATCCTTCCAACCGTGCTTGCCAGAACTAGCGACCAACCAAGCCGAACAAACCGATCCTTCCCACTGTGCTGGCCAGAACTAGCAACCGACCCAGCCAAACAAACCGATCCTTCCCACCGTGCTGGCCAGAACTAGCAACCGACCCAGCCGAAGAAGCCGATTCTTCCCACCATGCTGGCCAGAACTAGCAACCGACCCAGTCGAACAAGCCGATCCTTCCCACCGTGCTGGCCAGAACTAGCGACCAACCCAACCGAACAAACTGATCCTTCCCACCGTGCTGGCCAGAACTAGCAACCGACCCAGTCGAATAAGCTTATCCTTCCCACAGTGCTGGCCAGAACTAGCGACCGACCCAGCCGTACAAGACCATCCTTTCCACCATGCTGGCAAGAACTAGCAACCGACTCAGCCAAAGAAGCCGATCCTTCGCACCGTGCTGGCCAGAACTAGCAACCAACCCAGCCAAACAAACCAATCCTTCACACCGTGCTGGCCAGAACTAGCAACAGACCCAGACCAACAAGCCGATCCTTCCCACCGTGCTGGCCAGAACAAGCAACCGACCCAGCCGAACAAGCCGATCCTTTCCACTATGCTGGCCAGAACTAGCAACCGACTCGGCCAAAGAAGCCGATCCTTTCCACCATCCTTCCCACGGTGCTGGCCAGAACTAGCAACCAACTCAGCCGAACAAGCCGATCCTTCCCACCGTGCTGGCAAGAACTAGCAACCGACTCAGTCAAACAAACCAATCCTTCCCACAGTGCTGGCTAGAACTAGCGACCGACCCAGCCGAACAAGCCGATTCTTCCCACCATGCAGGCCAGAACTAGCAACAGACCCAGTCGAACAAGCTGATCCTTCCCACCGTGCTGGCCAGAACTAGCGATCGACCCAGAGGAACAAACCGATCCTTCCCAAGGTGCTGGCCAGAACTAGCAACCAACTCAGCCGAACAAGCCGATCCTTCCCACCGTGCTGGCCAGAACTAGCGACCGACCCAGAGGAACAAACCGATTCTTCCTACCATGCTGGCCAGTTCTAGCAACTGACCCAGCCGAACATACCGATCCTTCCCACCGTGCTGGCCAGAACTAGCGACCGACCCAGCCGAACAAGCCGATCCTTCCCACCATGCCGGCCAGAACAAGCGACCAACCTAGACAAACTAATTGATCCCCTGAAACCAGAAATGCCTAGTTCTAGTGTAAATGACCAAAAAGGCCCAGTTCAAAAAGGCCCACTTTTTAAATTGATAAAAAATACCCCAAAAGTGTATATCACATTTGAAATTAAATATGATTTATGAGAGATTAATGATTGGTAAATTGTTGATTTAATGCTCGGTTTAAATGCATTGGAACAATAATGAAAATAAAGATCAGAGCGAGAAATGGATCTTATACTAGATCTATTATAATTATTTTAATAAGTATGCATGATTCCGCTTACAGTACGACCTCGCACCGTCATAATGACATCATTAATTTTATCCTGTGACCTAATTCTATCGGAAAATTCAGATAAAATGTTGCCGTATTTCTTTCTCGCATGTGTATAAATATCTATACACCATGAGACAGGTTTCGTTTATCGTTGAATGGCACTGTACTTTCGTTTGAAAATAGACTGGATTTTGATATCGACTGGGACCCGCAGATGAAGTTTTTACATTCTGGTGTACACGTTTACAATGCAGCGGCGTATCCAATGGGTAGGGGAGTTTTCGAGGTTCAAAGGAAACCCCTCTCAGCGGCGAATCCAGACTTTGTAAGGGGGTTCGAAATTACAAATAGGTGGCTCGTTCTCTTATTATTACAAAATTCTGACTGAATTTTTACATGAAATTGAAATAATTAGAATTCAGAGGAGGTTCGTTTGACTCCCGCACCCCCTCTGGATCTGCCGCTGTCTCCACAGCCTGATTATTTCATTTCAATGCAGAAATTCAGTCAAAATTGTGTAATACTTGGGAAAACGAACCTCTTCATTTGTAAATTCGAACCCTATCACAGAAATCCTGGAACCGCGGCAGCAACGAGTACGTAGGAAGTATCAAAAATCAAAGTAAACCTTAAAATAATCATTATGTCGTTGTTCGATTTATTACTAATAAATCGGTGAGGAAAAAAAACGAGAATAAATCGACAGAAATATTTCTGCATGACAGTTTCGCAGTAAACCGTAAATTATATTAACATTTCGGGCGTTGTATGATTCAATTATCAATAAATCGTCGAAAAAGATCGACAGAAATAGTTCTGCATGACACACGGAACTTACTGAATCATAATTTCGAAAATGGATGGCCAATTTCGAAATTGGGCAAAGTTCCGTGCCCAATTTCGAAATTGGGCATGCCCAATTTCGAAATTAGGCAAGAATCTTAAAATCGGCACAACATATATCGTCGGTGTAAATGCAAAACCTCGTATGTCGATTCTTGCGATTTTCAAAGTGCAAACTTGTGGGCCCAGTTTAGACAATTCTCGCAGGTTTTGAGATATTTTTACTGGTCAGTATTATTAACACACTATTTGTGAACAATGTGTCAAAATTTCAAGTAAAACATTTCAGTTTGGGAATAGTTATTACACTTTTTTCCCTCCCCTTTAAAATTTTCCAAAAACGAGATACGAGGTTTTGCATTAACAACGACGATATACGTCACTACTTATAAAGAATTTAGTCATGTTTTATACAACAATGTTTTGTTTTACATTTCATCAAACAAAATGTAAACATGTGCCATACGATCTTGCGCCAACAATAGTATACTTAGAGCAATATGAAACTTTACAAATATACAAAATAGTCCAAGGTTGTTATTTTCCCGTTTTTTATCAGTGTTGAAGCAAGCTAATTTACAAGAGCCTTGGAAAAGCTACAAAGAAAATGTTTGAAAAGAATGGCATATTTACACGAAATGTAGGCTACTGCTACGGATCATAATTTGCAAATCATGCTATTTTAATGAATTGAATAGATAATCTAAATCAAATAATGTAGTAATTCAACGAATAACAGACAACGTGCCTAAAATGTTAACCATGACAAGTTTTGGTTAAAATTGTTATTAAATGTTTGAAGTTGATATTTACATAAATGATGCGACACCAAGCAGCAAAATTATTCGCAGAAGTTAAGAAGTAATTGAAAGAAATGAAATATCTCAGCAGTCTCAGTATCGTAGTGGTAAGCGCACTCGTCTTGTAACCAGGATGTCAACAGTTTGAGCCCTGCTTAAAGAGGTGCGCCTGTGGATTAATCCTTCCCCAAAATGACAAAATAGGGTGATCCAATTTTGAAAGCTCCTACAGATGGAATATTTGATGTTGATAAAGGTATGATTCGTGAGCAAAAAGCATGGAAAATATTGAGGCAAAAGGACAAAATGCTGTTCAACAGCATTTTGTTGCCTCTTTATTTTTCCACGCCTTACCAATCAGGGATATCAAAACTAAGTCTTGTTAATTCAAGAACAAGTTAAAACCGGAACTTGAAGTTCAGAAACGTTAATGTTATTGTGGGTCACTTTAAACATTGATTTAAAAATTGTCTCAAAAACGTGAAATATCGTTATATCTCGATGATTCATCTTTCGTAACATTTAATTTGTGTTTTAGTAAAAAGTACCCCGGGTCATTATCAATATTTTATTGGTTCGAAAAAACTTAAACAGAGATGAGAGCCAAGATTTCCAAGATTTTATCATCGACCCTCACCCATTACAGGGGTATAGGTCACTTAACATAAGTGATATTTAGGTCAAAGATCCTTGACTTTTTCATGAAAACACCAAAATGACACGTGTACGGTATAGACCCACTAACCTGATTTTGTAGCCCAAAATCTAAACCTCATGATGGCCGCCCTATTGAATTCCTATATGGCTGTGACCCGTGCTAGGTAGTCGGAGGTAAAAAAATCAAGAAATTTCGCATGGAATGGTCAACTTGCACAGGTAGATTATATGTCCAAGGAAATTTCAAATAGAATTCATTTAGTCCTTCTTAATCAATTTTTATATAATATGCTAACCCGTACTATAATGTTTTAGTAACAATTGTGGAAAATTGTACATAGATAGATAGTGAAAAACGTGGTTGCAGCACTAAAGTTCCTTTCTTCTTGACTCTAAATAACGTAATGCACCACACAACAATGCAAACTCTGACTGTCCCCATGTTGTTCTGATCCCTGATAAACCTAGCATGTGCCCCTTGAAGAACAATATCTCCATATTATGGCAGATAGTGTCTTAATGAGATTCACTTCACGTCGGAAATTTCGTGTGACATCGTTGACATTCGTTACATATCCGAACCTATTCGGGCGAAGTCGTAAACATTCGGCGATGGAACGCTCGGACACCGCCGAATGTTTTCGACCTAGCCCAAATAATTTCGACGTCGCTTGAATCTCATTTGGAGTGGACCACCTTAAATGTCTTCCTAATTCTAATGATGCAAACAAACTTTCAATATCTACTCAAAAAGAGTTTTCAATAAAACAACTTTCTTATAAACTTGAACCGCCCTTTTTTAATTTCAATGCAGCTGCCATTCAATCGATCTACGTTTCGTTGAAAATTAATTTAAATGACATATTTGTGTAGCCTATACATGTAATTCATTATGCCGTCTAGATTGTGGTTTCATAAGATTTATTGCTCAAAGTGTGCATTTAGCCCTTTGCTAAACAATACCTGGTTTGATGTCCATGGCAGAGCCCGGATAGCTCAGTCGGTTACGTCGGAGTCTGTCAATCCAGGGGTCTCCAGTTCGAACCCCGGCTCGGCCAGTATCCATTCTGACATTTGACAAAATTAATGTCATTTCCTCTCACCAATGGGTGTGAATCATCTGGTGCGAGAAATACCAGGAACCCACGGTGCTCCAGCCGCCGCGATATGACCATACAAGTTGAAAACGGCGTAAAACCCCAATAAAACTCAAAACTTGATGTCCATGGGAGAAAGGTCTTGAGGAAATAAATGGGTAACATAAAGAAACGTTACTTAGAAGTACAAATTGAGATTATGGGTGGTCCCTAACGGCAAAAGTTTAGGCTGGTCCAAACTGAAAGCTGCTTCAGGTGGCAAAATATGTGTTAACAGGGATCAAATATGTGTTAAATATACCATAGAAAATATTTAGGCAAAAGGAGAAAATGCTGATTATCAGCATTTTCTTCTTTTGCCTCAATGTTTTCCCAAGCCTTTTTCTACTTTGAACGTCAAAGCCAGGTCTTGTTTGTGATATGGTTAATGGGTACCCTAGTTGGCTTGATGGATAAATGAAATGTGGGACAACATCTATAGACGTCTTTCGATCTAATGGGGCCATCTTGAAATATTAAATGGTCTCATTGCACGGCCCCTCAGGGCCGTGCATATTAAGGTTGTTTTTGACATGTGAGTGGGCTCGGAAATGAAAGGAAATGTTCCTTTCAATGCTCAATTTATTCATATTTCTCACAAACAATCATTACAAATTGCTTTTTGTTTATTATTTGTTGAAAATCAAGAAAGGGGTAACTGAAAAAGAGTCTTAAATCATATTTTTTCAAAGATTTTTGGATTTTCACTGTGCTGTTTTGAAAGCCGACAATCCTTTACAACATGTGTTAAAGGTCAGGGGTTAAGCAAATTCCTCAGATAACTTTGAGGGATGTTCTAAATATCATTAGACATCAAAAACCATTACCACAGTTTTCAATTATCAGCGAATTTTCGTAGTGCACGGATTTTTTATTTTATTTTTTTTTTTTTTGTTATGTCGCAAGGGCTTATAAGAACAATGACCGTATTTTAGATACTACTCTCACTCTCTACTATAACAACAGTAATGCTTTAAATATGAATAATATGATATTTATTCTTTTACTTCATACACTACATTTCCTCTCCTTTTTGAGCAAAACCTCTTTTACTGTAATATTCCAATATATATGTTTTTGTTGAAAGCATCTTAAAAACATTGTTACATTTTATCATGAAGGAAATGACTGGTCATGAATTTATCTACGCCATAAAATATTTCACTGTTGTCCAGACATCGAGAATCTATATTTATCAAGATTACCAGTATTCTAGGCTAAAGTTACTAATTAACAACAGTTACTGTCTTCATAAAAAGACAACGAACTGATGAAGAAGAGCGTATTGCTAATTTCAATTGACATGCCACAACATTAGCTTTCTTTATCATAAAGTAAGTGCTTTTCCCTTAATGATAAAGTTAAATTGTATTTTCTATCATTCTTTTCATATTTGTGTACTATGATTCAAGTCTGTGATGTCACTACCTGCACACTACTTGCAAAATATAAACATATCTTTCGTAGAAGTAATGCCATGTCAAATTGAAAACAGTCTAACAATCCCTGTATTTCCACAAGAAAACTTATACACATGCAATGCTTTTGTATTGTACGAGTACATGTATGTATAGCTTGTATTTGCATTTTGAAACTGTTAATTTTGATATGTTAATAGAACTGTCTAACCCATCACCAAACTGCAAGATTCAAGAGTGGTCCAAATTGACAGATGTTGCAAACAACAAAAAATGGTTTCCTTGGGTGAAAAAAAAATGGGAAATGAATAAATTGCTTGTCACAAAAATGGTTTCCTTGAGTAGAAACATTGAGGAAAATGAAGAAAATGCTTGTCGCAAGCTATTTCGTCATTTGCCGCAATGTTTTCCAAAACTCTTTTTACTTGGGAAGTGAGAAACACTCAATGGTTGGTAATGGGTTAACATAATACCGTATAACTGGTAATATTTGCAGGTAATTTCTATATTAGTTTTTTGCAAATTCAATTGTTGTAATTCCTTACCCCAAAACAATTCTATGTAATTTTGAATTTCAGTTTTTTTGCAAATTCAATTGTTGTAATTCTTTACCCAAAAAACAATTCTAAACTGACGTCCAAAAGAAACATTCCAGTGAAATTTGTCGTTATTTTCCTTATGCCTATTACAATGTTATTGAAATGTATACTGTATATTATTATTTTTGCCGATAATTACGGCAAATGAAAAAAATAGGCGTTTCTATGCATTAACATGTCCATTTCCGGTGACTGGTCACGTTTTCTATGTGCGCTTCGTGTATGTATAACACGTGATGATATTCGTCACATTTTACACAGTAACATGTATGCGTTTTAGGATAGGCAACCACGAATTTAAAGATTTTCTTATGAAACATCCGAATTGAAGGATACCAAGACTTAATTCTGAAAAGGAAGCCCTTAATATGGCCATTTTTGAATGCGACAAATGCACACACAAGTCGCAAGACACTTTAACAGCTTGTGTTTCTCGATTCGGTGTCTTGATCGACGCGTTAGAGTTCCGCCAACGTTTATTGATCGGCCACGCTCCTTAAATAAGACCTCATTTTACGCATGTACATTTAAGGTTTGTGACGTTGGGATCAACGTGTTGTCGAATAGTTGGTTAATGTGTCGACAAAAAAGTGTTTTTCTGGTAAATGTTGTTGTTGCAAGTAACGTTTGAAACAGACACACTGCTCGAAAAATAGAGCTCGTAGATTAGCCATTTTCAAATGCGGGAAAATCAAAAACATGCCGCCTGACGTTTTGACGTCTTGCATTGCATGATTAGGCATCTTGATCGACGAATTAGAGTTACAGAAACATTTGCCAATCGGCCAAAATCAGATAGACCCCATAAAATGCCTGTTATACAAGAAGTTGTCTTACGTTAACGTCATATGCGTTTCAGGTTTGAGACGCTGAAATCGACTTTGCGTTTAGTATTCACTAACTGTGGTCATCAAATAAGACGTTTTACGGTATCTTTTGTCGTCGCAAGTAAAGTTTGAACCATGTGCTACTGTTTTTCAAACGGGAATTCTGATACCGCTCTGTTTAAATGTGCCGTTTTATTCTAAACTGTGACAGTTTGATAATTTTTTATCACCATTTTTCCAGTACAGATAATCAAATTTAAAGATACAAATAAGTATTTGTAATTTCAAATCAGATTTACTAAATAATCGGACATTTATTATGACTAAGGCATTTCTTTTGGACGTCAGTATACGTTATTTTGAAAAAA
Source organism: Fragum sueziense (assembly GCA_963680895.1). Lineage (NCBI taxonomy): Eukaryota > Metazoa > Mollusca > Bivalvia > Cardiida > Cardiidae > Fragum > Fragum sueziense. Next base: position 15,298,893 of record OY804602.1, on the reverse strand, counting down.
AGAAAACCTGATTGCGATTCCATCTGTCATTGATTTCTAAATGTCTTTCTAAATTCAATTTTGTTCCAGTCAACACCTATTAAATGTAAGAAAACTTACCTGTGAATTCATGAACAGTTTTTTAATCAAAGGCAGAATTTAGATGACCAATTAAAATCAATGTTCATAATGCAAATTATTAGCAACATTCCGCATTAGGTATTTTACAACAGAACTTACCGGTCAAACAGTCAGTATGTGATGCTTCTAAGTATATCTTTTAGATATGTATGTTTTTTTGTTTGTCAAGTTTGTAAATTGGGAATGCAAAGATGTTCAGTTTTTCAAGAGAAAAAAGCGAAAATGAACCAGTCCATCTCTAGGTCTAAATACTATCTAGTAGTTGTTGCAAATCTTCACTGTGTATTCATCTCATTTTCTTACTTTCTCAATTTTCAATGTTCTTATCGGAAATACTTAAAAATGTTGTTAACTTTGTTATTTATATCAACTATTATATGCATAAAATGACCAGAAAAAAATTCTGGAAAATAATAAACAATAATAGAAAAGTCGTGATAACAATTGTAACATTAAGAATAAAAACTTCTTTGAATATTTTAAATCGATTTGTGCACATTTTATGATGATTCCATTGAAGAAGAGTTACGTAATCATGTTTCACAAAACCAGTATGTAGAGGCATTAGACCGAAACATTGAGATAACAGAAGTTGAGAAGGCAATTCATTCCATTCATATCGTAATAAAAAAGGTGGCTCAGATCTTCTCAAACCGAATTTTTCGTACACACATTATTTATAGAATATGGTCTAAAACATCTCATTTATCATATAAGTACACAATTTCATTAAGTTCTGCCCGTTAGATAAAGAGAAATTAGAGAAAAACTAATTTTTACATTATGGCCCCTTTTTCCATGACGCAGCCTCAAATCAAAAAAAAAAAAAACGGAGAAAAGGGTCCCTAGGGATTATGCCAATGAGTTCACATGTGAAGTTTCATTGAATTTGGTCCAAGGGTTGCTGAGATCTGGCTGTGGACGGACGGACATACGGACGGACGGACGGACGGACACACGGACGGACGGACTGCATGGCGACTATATACGCTTTCCAGAAATTTTTCGGGGTGCATAATAACAGTATATATCCATCTAATTGGTCGTTAGGTGTTATAGTATATTATATATCGTATAGTTATAGGTATAGTTATAGGTATAGTTCCAATACCGAAAAAGGGCGATAAATCTGACGTAAATAATTATAGAGGAATTACTCTTACTAGTATTTTCTCTAAGGTATTTTCTATCATTTTAGAGAAACGTCTTAGACAATGGGCAGAATCTAATAGTCTACTATGCGATTACCAATTCCGATTTAGAAGCGGTTAAAGCACGATTGATTTTATTTTTGTCTTAAATTCTATTATTCAAACAGTGTTAAATGTTGAAAACAAGAAATTGTATTGCGCTTTTGTCGATTACAGAAAAGCTTTTGATACCGTTTATAAAAATGGATAATGGCTGAAATTGCTAAAACTCGGTACCCCTACAAAATTTGTTAATATAATAAAAGCAATGTATGTTAATGTTAAAGCTTGTGTAAAAGCTAAAGGCAAATGTAGCAAGAGCTTCGAGAGCTTGAGCGGTGTGAAGCAAGGTGAGTCTATATCGCCTCTGCTCTATATCCTTTTTATAAACGATCTATATGATAATTTGTTGAATAATAATGAGGATTACTTTACTATTGATAACATGAAAATAATTTTGTTGCTTTTTGCCGATGACGCTGTTTTATTTTCTTACACTAAATCTTGATTATAGTCAATGTTAAATTCTCTCCATCTATATTGTAATAAATGGGGTTTAGCTGTTAATATGAGTAAAACTGTAGTCATGGTTTGTCAAAAGGGTCGACCAAGTCGAGATCCTAAACTTTATTATAATGGAGAGCTCTTAGAATATGTTAAAACTTTTACATACTTAGGTGTTACGCTAACGTATAATTGCAAATTTTATAACGCACAAAAGAGATTGTCGGAACAGGGATTGAAGGCACTTTTTGCCTTGACTAAAACATTACAACAAATTTCTTTGAATATATCAGAACAATTAAAACTTTTTGATAGCCTTGTTTTACCCATACTTATGTACGGAGCTAGTATATGGGGCTACCATAAAGCAGACAAGAGCTGTCCAAAGACAGCGCGCTCGACTTTCTAAGTTGCTTAGTATAAGGGGGGTATAACTTCAAATATAGTGGAACCAGGATCATGGGCCCTGGTAGTAAGGTAGAGGGTGTGATGGTGAATAAGTATTCCAAGTTTGGGTTGAATCCCTTTGATAGTATGGAAATTATTGATGTTTGAAAAAATCTTTGTTGCAACGCCGACGCCAACGCCGACGCCCGGGTGACAGTATATAAGCTCTCATTTTCTTCGAAAAGTTGAGCTAAAATGTGGAATATGTCCATTTAAAATTCTTAAGACAACTTTAAGAAACAAACTCCTCAGGTAAGTGTTTACGGAGAGTTTGGAAGATACCTACTGTCAATACAAAGAAAAATAGTTATTGTTAAATACTGGTATCAAATACTTTGAAAACCAAAATGCTCTGATTTATAAAATTTTTAACCTAAAAGACGTAGAGCCTACATGGTAATTATACAAATTCATTCCGTATCAATTTAACGTCTCTATTGGATAATTTGGGATTATCCTATATTTACCAGAAACCTACTATTGACCAAACCGATATAAGTCTTGTTATTTCAAAAATTAAAGATAACTACATTCAAAGTTGGATTTCTGAAAAAGAGTCGAGCACTAAATTCCGTATCAATTTAATGTCTCTATTGGATAATTTGGGATTGTCCTATATTTACCAGAAACCTACTATTGACCAAACCGATATAAGTCTTGTTTTTTCAAAACTTAAAGATAACTACATTCAAAGTTGGATTTCTGAAAAAGAGTCGAGCACTAAAATTAAAGTATAAAATTTGTTTCGAAGGTGAAAAATATCTTAATAGTATCAATAACGTTAAACATAGAAATTTCTTCTCTAAATTTAGATGCTCATCACATAAGCTATTCATTGAAGAAGGTAGATACAGCAACATTAACTTGTTTTAATGGTCAACTTTATTGTATTTTGTAATGTGTTTTCATTAGGCTTTATCTTTTATTACGAGTGGTAACAACGTGACTACACTTAAGGTAGAACCGGATACTTTTAAAACTTTAAGCTACGGTCATAAATTTGATATCTTTGGAAACTAGAAGCTATTTCTGGTTCAAATCCGAAATTCATTTCCTCACTCATGTCGTGACGACGTTACCACGACGACGTCAACATAGGCACCTCGCACGTTTTTTACGTCGAATTTCTATAGCCCGGAAATGCACAAAATGGCGTTTTGGTCGGGCAATTTCAACGTCACGATAATTGAAATACATCGATGGAAAGATCTTTTCAAACGTTATAAGATGATACAAAAATCAATTATTTCGGACTGACGACGCAGAAAAATACAACGAACTTTCATCTTTTTTCCACGTCAGATTTCGAGGAAAAACTAACTTTAGAGCAGAATTTCGTAAAGTTGGCCAGAACGATTTTTGCCATTTTTCATTATTATATTGCACGCTCATATTGTAAGCATTTGGCAAGAAATTAGAAAAATTTCCCGTACCGATTTTTAATAAAACATATTCAAATATTGTTGGTATACGACAAAGTTATGCAGTCGGGCGTCGGCAAATTTCGACTAAAAATCACTTTACGACGGATTTTCGTAAATTGGCTAGAAGGACTTTACATTATTTCATTTTGCATTCATATTGTAGGTGTTATGCAAAAAATCAGTAAAGTTCACTGTATCGTTTTTTAATAAAACGTGTTTGAATATATTAGGTATCAATCAAAATTTGCACAGTCGGACGTCGACGTCGATTTTGAAACTACGTACGTTGACGAGCAACAAGGATGTAGACGCGCCGGGGTTTTCAAACTGCTCAAGGAGACCACATTTGTGTACTCAATTAGTCGGACAGCGAAAGTAAATCTCTATTGTATAAATAAATACCTAGCAAGAAGTACAAAATCGGGATAACAGTCGACACGCTCACGAAAGCCTATTCGGAGGGACAACGAAAACGGGATTGAAATGATTCTTTCGAAAAAGAATATGCGGAAAATATTGGTAACCAACAATAAAAAATGTCATAGAATAAATAAACCGCTTCTGTTCGCATGATGTGGCAAAATAGAAAATATAAAAATAATAAAATGAATAAAATAAATAAAAATTAATGCAAATATATAAAACATCGCAATATAAAAAATTAATGTCTTTCGCAATGCATCAATTTCTATAGGATACTTTTTGTTTCATTTCTAATATCAAAATCGCAGTAGTAAATGCAGCTTATTTAATATCTCGTTATTTTAAAATGTTGTCATCGATGAAAAATAAACAAAGACTCTATCATATATGCACAGAATTTATAAATGTTTTTACTTCAACTCATATGTTACAATTGACCATTATCTAATTACGATGTGATTTTGACGTTCCGACCAAAATTGATTGGGAAAATGTTTAGAGAAAAGAAGAAAATAGCGACAGTCACAATTTCTCTTTTTCATTTCAATATTTCTAATAAAATACACGAATTCCAAGTAAATGCATTTGCATAAGTTTTTTTTTCTTGTGGAGCAGTTTTAAATCCCGGCGTGTGTTCATCCTTGTTGCTCATCAACGTACGTAGTTTCGACGTCGACGCCCGACTGTGTAAATTTTGATTTATACCTAACACATTCAAACACGTTGTATTAAGAAAACTATACAATGAACTTTTCTGAGTTTTTGCATTTCACCTGCAATATGGATGCAAAATGAAATAACATAAAATCACGGTGGCCAATTTCACAAAATTCCTTCATAAAGTGATTTTTAGTCGAAATTTGCCGACGTTCGACTGCATAACTTTGACGCATACCAACAATATTTAAATATGTTTTATTAAAAATCGGCACGGGGAATCTTTCTGATTACTTGTCAAATGCTTACAATATGAGCGTGCAATATCATAATGAAAAATGGCAAAAAATGTTCTGGCCAATTTTACGAAATGCTGCTCTAAAGTTAGTTTTTCCTCGAAATCTGACGTGGTAAAAAGATGAAAGTTCGTCGTTTTTTTCTGCGTCGTCACTCCGAAATAATTCATTCTTGTATCATTTTATTAGGCTTGAAAAGATCTTTCCATCGGTGTAATTTTCATTGTTGTGACGTTGAAATTGCCCGACCAAAACGCCATTTTGTGCATTTCCGGGCTATAGAAATTCGACGTAAAAACGTGCGAGGTACCTATGTTGACGTCGTCGTGGTAACGTCGTCACGGCATGAACGAGGAAATTAATTTCGGATTTGAACCAGAAATAGTTTCTAGTCTCCAAAGATATCAAATTTATGACCGTAGCTTAAAGTTTTAAAAGTATCCGGTTCTACCTTAAAGACACTTCTAACGCAACACTTACATTTTTCATCATAATTAGAAAACGAATGTCATATATTTTATGAAATTTTTGGCAAAAATAAATCAATAACATGTACATGTCTTCTGTAAATTTCATCAAAATCGGCTGATCCAAACATAAAAAAATAAGTTTTTAACAAGACTCATAAATGAAAAGTAACAAAACCACCACGTGTTTGAAAAATTCAAAGCAGCGTCACAAAATCATGCCCATATCTTGAACCCCTGCTTAAGCCTCTCTTACAACCCGTCGTGCGTCTTTTTGAATCGTACGTTGTAAAACATTTAAAATTCATAAAGACACACGACGGGTTATAAGAGCGCCTCAAAATATGTACATTCAAAGCAGGTCAAAAGTATGAATCTCTTTCGAGAAAAGTACGCATTCTTTGTGAATTTTCTGGATTTTCAGTATATCGTTCCCTGCGTCACACGCACGCCTGTTGTACGTGCTCCGTACATCTGTCTTGCGTGCTCCTGGCGTTCTAAAAGACGCAGAATGATCGTAGCAAAGAATTGACCGGACAATTCTTTGCTGCGTGCAGTCTGCGTCGTGGTTGCTTCCACCAAAATCGTACGTTGCACGTGCGTGCATCGCACGACGAAACGTACGTTTTAGACGCAGACCGCACGCAGACCTCACGCAGGAGCACGTCCGACGGGTTGTAAGAGAGGCTTTAATAAGATTTGATAATATGATTTCACGCGCAAATCAATACTAGAATTCAGGTAAACCCATTTTGCATAAGAAATAAAGTTTTGAACGTGTCAGCATTGCACGGAATCATCATAGAGATTAGTGTTTCGCCTTTTCGCTCTAAAAAGAATTCAAAATCTGGAACAGGCACTTAGGGACGAGTGAAAAACTAACCTGCAAAGATTCATCATGAACTATGCTTTGTCAATGAGATGAAGGTGTCTTCGTGTCATCTAGGCCCATGGTGGACACACAGAATGTTAGCTGACTGTCATAAACTTTACTGCAGTTACACGAATAACTGAATTTCGGTTATCAGCTCGCGCGGCTATATTGTGACTATATTTCTATTCTTACTACATATGAGCTGCAAATTTGATAATTTCTACTCAAAACTTTTTTGTGAAAATGAGAGATGTTTAGCGAGCATAAATGAATTCAATTTGTTGAAATTTTTATGAAAAATGGTTCATTAGATTTTTTAAGTCATTTCCAAAAAGGTAAGTGTTGCGTTTGAAGTTTCTTTAAGTGTACATTGTGATAATTTACCTTGCTTTTGTCATCACGTACACGCAGTCTGATCAGGAACCAAGTTGTTCTCCAACAGCTCCTTTATGATATGTTGCAACCATGGAAGAGCAGCATGGGTCCTGGTGAGACAATATTAAAGCACAGACTGGTCTTAAAACATGGCTGTCTGAAATGCTGTAAGGGATCTTTTTTCCAGATCCTGGCTCATTTCTTTATTTCAATGTCATGTTTACCATATTGAATGACCTACTTATATCAAAGAATTCATTTGATACCAAGACTTCTACTCTGTGATCGTTAAAGCTTGGTTTTCTGTAAAAAAAAAAAAAAAAAAAAACATTTCTCGGTGGCATGCATCAGAATTCAACAAATAGCATAAAAGTAATTGCTGGTTTCTTCTCAGTATGTTATTTTCTATTCTATAATATGATGTACAATTATTCTACCTTTAAAGTAAATTTTTATAGTTTCTGTATTTCCATATAAATTGACACAGACTAAAAATATGTAGTTTTGAAAAGGATCAAAGAAGTTGTAAACCAAAATTTGGATACTTAAATTTGCAAATTAGTTGCAGTTTATTACAAGCATAAAACGCACATTCTTTGAAAAGAACATTTTTGCTTGTTCTCGAAAGATTTGTTTATCTTAATAATAATAATTATTCACATATAAAGACACTCTTTTGACGTTTTGCAAATATAGGCTTCAAAAAGCATTGTGGAAAATGAAGGCAATACTTGAGAAAAACTTTCTCTTCGTCTATCACAATATTCTGTACAAAGAAAATCAAAAAATGTAAAAGTCCGTTCGCTTAAAATTGATGTCTGCAACATCTTTGAATTTGAACAAATCTGTTAATTATAGGTCTATCAAAGATGTACGGTAACACCCATATTCACTTTGATATAGCAAATTTTATTGAGATTCAAAATATTATCAGAAGAAAATTCAGTTTTTAGAAATTTAATGTAAACATTAAAAATTATGGTTACGAAAAGAAAGTTTCCCATTGGTCAACCAAAAAGTAAAATTCGGCCAATCAAATGCCTCAAACAGAAGTTTAATCAACTGTTAATATGGACTCTTTTCCAATTAAGACGTGGTTTGGATGTCTCTAATAGAAAAGACATGAGGCACTTTTGAGGAAAAAGAGGAAAATGCGTTTTCTCCTTTTGTCTCAATATTGTTTTGGCTATAATGTGCACAGATTGTCTTTTTATTAATATTAATTTTGCCACCCGCAACACTTGTCAACATCAATAGGCCAACAATCCAAATTATTGCCGACTGGAAAATGGATAAATTAGGATGCTGACTAGGATGACTTTGCGGATGACCAAACTCAATCACGTTACAATAACATGAATTTTCCCTTTCCCAAATATTTTAGACTAACATGAATTCAAAGTGGACCAAACAACATATTTTTGTTTAAAAAAATCAGAAAATGTGTACGCTGCCTCATAGAGTCGTTTTCGAGGAAATGGAAAATAGATTAAATCTGCACTTTATTCTTTTGTCTCAATATTTTCTCAATCATAACAATTCCGGATATGTCAACATAAGATGGTTATCCATGGAAAAGGTCAATGAAACAACCGTATAAAAATCCCCGCCCCGCTCCCGTTCAACATTCAGACCCGGGCAGCGGTAGAAGCAATATAAGACATCTCTCTTGACACATACGATGAAACCAGCCGTAAACATGGACCAGAAAATTGTCATCCCAGACTTGACTCCTAATCATGAGGTAATTGTTTACTAATATTTTATTTCATTTATTTATTTATTTATTTATTTATTTATTTATTTATTTATTTATTTATTTATTTATTTATTTATTGTATTTTTTGTTTTATTTTTCAATTTGTTTAAATACGAATTGTACCTATGTAAACAAAGGGAAAAAGCATTTTTAATTTCAATACAATTTGCATGCGTAGTTTGAAACTTTGACACCTGCAAGATTCGAACCGCCTCTTGCAAAATCGTAGCAGGTTGGAATTTGAGAAAAAAACGCATATAAATACTTAAAAGAGGCACCCGTTCCAATTTCATTTTTCTTAAAGTATGTTTTGGTGCCAAAATTGGTTATTATAATGGGTTTAAATGCTATCAGTTTTTTTAATTGTTGCTGATAAGCCGAAAAGGCGCTTTTTAAGTTGAGACAGAAATGACAAATTTCATTAACATCTGAACAGTGAATAGCCACATTTAATTTGATTTTAAGGGTAAAAGTATATTACTCCTAAACGGTGCGATACCGTGGCTTGATTTTTTTTATTTTTTTTCAGAATTTTCAAAAGAAAATAATTATATTATGCTCTTTCGGATAAAAGTAAATATGAGAAAACATCTATGGGGTGTCTCTTTAAAATATCATTCTGAAATAATGATTTATCATTTTATGTTTATAAAAATTTCTAACTTACAAGCTTGTTCAACATGAACAAGGGAGTGATAGGACAACTTTTCTGCATGTTGACTTCTTCATATTAATATTTATTTCATGTATTAAGAAATAACAAAATACAAAAAATATTAAAGTACCTTTCGGTGATGGATTTTGCTTCAGAATTTTCTGCCCTTGATTAGTATTGTCTATTTTTGAGAACTGTCCTCATACGAGTATCCTCAATCTCGTATGTTTTTTGTGAGTGGGTGAATCGAATATCTGTTAAAATGCCGTACATGTACAAAACTGTCGCAAATGCTTAAAGAAAATAAAAAAAATCTCTCAACCTTTCTTTCTGTGGGAAAATATTATTTGCACTTTATTCGAAGGGAAGGTTCGCATCATTTCTTTTTATTTGCCAAATATTTTATGATTGCTTTTTTGATATTTTTTTAGATGACACAAAGAGCTATTTTACACAAGAAAAAGAAAATCAAAAGGAATCAGAATACTTTACGGCACGAATAAAAAAGGTGTTCGTGTTTTTTGCATTATCATATCCCGACCATAGGGGTCATTCCTTTGACTTCGGGGACAAGGGTACCAGTGAATATATACAAGAGATTATTTCTTCATTCAGCCCGTTACTACATCTACCATTTAAAAAATATTACGAACTTATTTTCAAACAAACAAATTTTCATAACCAAAAGCAAACATATTTGGGGGGGGGGGGATACAACTTTTTGGACAGTGTGACTGCTGCACTGGCACGATGTAGAACTTTTCATGATATTCATGAAAATAAACAAGATATCGATCCACCAATTGCAAGATATAAACACGACTGAGATCAAATAAAACATAATCTTAACACAATTGTCAGCTAAAACAACTGACCTACAACAATTATTGCACACGGACAAAATGCGACACGAATGGTACATGTAGACAATCACGTGATACAACACTTTCAAAAATTCTTCAATAATTTTGTTAACACTTGACCACGGTGTCGGAAAATGCCATAAATAAGCTGGATGTTGTTGTTGTTGTTGTTGTTTTTTTTTTTTTTTTTTTTTTTTTTTTTTTTTTTTTTTTTTTTGTAATCAGCTGATAAAAAAGTAATTGAAAATCAACCGAAATTTTGGTTTATTTTCAAAAAAAATATATATATATATCTGCTGACTTTTAAAATATCCACTACGTCCATCTAAAGTGTGACGTCTGTCCATCTTCACTCCAAACCGAATTGAAATCGGTCCCGTATTAACAAAATTATTGAAGATTTTCTGAAATTGTTGTTTCACGCGATTATCCATCGTAATAAATCTGCTATAAATATGATTATAGGCCTATCTGGTAATCCACATTTTCTCAAACCTTTTCTATGGTAACATCCCAATTGGTCTACTCCCATTTCGTTGTTATTTTAGTGCCTTGAGTCCCAACTCGTCTACTTTCATGTCAAATCACCAATAAACAACATTATTTTTGTTTTCAGAAAAGAAATTAAGTCAATATATTCACAAATGAAATAGAAATGCAAACATTTTGATAAAAATCATATAATATCATATTGATATACAAAGTATAGAACAGTAGACGAAATGGGACTTATGTCCAAAATAGTAGACGAATTGAGAGTAGACGAATTGGGAGTAGACGAAATGGGATTAAACCTTTTCTATCAGGGTCCTGGGACGTCAAAGCCGGGTCTTGTATTCTTTATTAACACTTTTTTCAAACAAATCCTGGTTTTAACGTCCCTTTTAGAAACAGCATGGGAAAACATTGAGACAAAAGAAGAAAATGCTGATCATCAGCATTTTCTTCTTTTGCCTCAATGTTTTCTTTGCTATTTTTACATAAATTCAACCTCTAGCAACATCCTTTTTGTCGTTCAGCAGGTTCTTAATTGGACAGCCCAAAATATCGTTGGTTGGGAAAGGGTTAAAATTAATGTTTACTTTCTACTCTTTCTCCAGGTAAAGAGCGTGTCTCTACCACGTAAGATGGCGTGGGTTCTGTTAGGAGTAATCATACTCGGTCTGGTGGCTGCCGGAGTACTTGTTGGTGTGTTTGCTGGCAAGAATATGACCAAAGGAATATACAAGGTACGAACTATGCAGTAAATTGCTATATTGTCTTTCAAAATCCCGAACCGACAGCTTGTTTTAAGCTGTCGTACATGTAACCATGCTTTTGAAGAAAAACGATGATATCTTATTCATATATTTTGTAACATATTCAATTAAATGATCAAAAGTTTTAAAACATTCAAGTAGTCTTTGTAATTATACCAAAGTATTCACACATCATTAGATACATGTACCAAACATTTCTTGCAATTTTGCCTGCAACTTCATTACGGTGGAAATTTACGAGGTTATTCAAATTTCAAAAATCTTGCTAACCTCGTTATTTCTCGGTATACCAGTGGTATTGCTACTTTCCGTTCTGCAACCATTGCCAGCCAAGCGACTTTTTGTTATCTAATTTAACTTAAAGAGTAATCACTTTCAAATTTCATTTTTTTTAAATATGTATTGATGGCAAGATTGGTTATTCTAATGCCTTTAAATTCTGTCAGTTGTTTGAAATTGTCGCTGATAAGCAAAAAATGCCTTTGAAGTTGGAACAGAAATGACAATTCCATTTATATCTTAACTTTGGTAAACTACAATAAGATAAATTTCAACAAAAGAAATAATGTATATTCCTCCACTGTATGGAAACTACTGTATGTATAGTTAGTTGGGTTATTCGAAGTCAAAATAAAAATGGCGGACGGGATTTCTGTACAAGGTAGGTGTCGTGTATTTTTGGTCACATATTATTGAATATGTACTTTCATGCAACTTGACGGATATCAGCGTGAAGACAATTGGTTGGAGAACCAATAAATATAGCCCCTTTTTACGAATTTGCCTCGTTTTACTGTAATGTTTGAATGAACACAGTGTCGTGTTGACCTTGAAATCCGAAGCGATAGATTTTTGAAAAATCGGTCTGTATTTCCGAATTCTTAAGCTTCCTGTCAACGAAACAGGGCTAGATGGGTGGAGAAATTGATATTCTTACCTGAAATGTTTCGATAGATCGTCTGTGTAGTCTACATTTGTTGTAATTACACTTTGAAAATTCGCATGCTGTACAGTTGCGTGCAAACCGAAACTAACCCGGTGTACAGCTGGGTGAAACTGTTTTTCTGTATGTGTGGGTGCAATATCTAACCCCAAAACACTGTATGTTTGGATTTTTTCTGGATAAAATCGGATACATGATTCCAAAACCCTTTTGTGTTGAACTATCGAAATATATATTCCAAACTATCCAAACGATTTTCATTAAAGAGACATTTCACATATAATTTCTCATAAATTTCACTTTTACTTTTATCTGAATAAACTGAATTTCTTATGAAAATTCTGAAAATTTCAAACCAAAGTTTTGCGCCGTTTAAGAGACATATATTTAATATTGAAATTAAACTCATTGATGGATGCCGCAGTTAAAATGTAAATGAGATTTGTCCTTTTCGTTTCAACTTTAAAGGCGTTTCTTTTACTTATCAGTAACATTTTCAAACAACTGATAGCATTTTTAAAAACGCATTAGAATAATCTACCTTGGCATCAAGACATACCTTTAAAAAATGAACTAGCAATGTTATGTCTTTTTAGTGTGCTTCGAAAACGTTTGAAATCGATAATCTTACTTCAGTCTTTCTGTATGGTTTTTTTTTTCTATTATCGTTTTCGTTCTTTGGCACACCCAAAGTGAATATTCACACCATCTTTTTATAACTGGTATCGGACTATCCCACAAATAAAAATATACACATGATTTTATAATATTTAAATCAAGAACATCAGTCTTTTTTTTCGAGGTGTAATTACAACCAAAGTATATTACTTACGAAATATTGAAACATATCCGTTAAGCTTAACAACGGTATCAACTTCTGTACCCATCTAGTCGTGTGCTCTTTTCAGGAAAATTAGGCATTCGAAAATACATACCGATTTTTAGCTTAACATTTTTTTTAATTTTTCAAAATCATAAATTATTGAAAAAATATGTGGTACATGTTATACTATTGTTATTTTTTTCGTCATATTCCCCACGTAATTATGGGGAAGCTAACCTTGTTCAAGGTCATACAACTTTTAATATTACGTAGTTGAGTCATATTTCGTTACATCCGGCGTAACCGCCCCTTCCCCAGCGAGATTTAATTTGCGAATCAACTCTCTAAAATAGATATCATTTAATGAATAGATTAATGTAAACTGCTATCTTGTTTCTTGTTTTGTTTTTTTTTTTTTTTTGTTTACAATAGGTTTTGAATGTATCTATGTCAAGTTTACTTCCATAAGATAATTTCGGTTTGTTTGTTTGTTTGTTTGTTTTTTTGTTTGTTTTTTTTTTGTCAACATTATGAATATATATTTTACTCGAGCTACCATTAAACAATAGTTTTGATGCAACGAATGTGCCAAATTGGTAGTGAATGAGTATTTGTTCCATCCGTAATCTACTTCAAATTGTAATGGATGATAAGGTCGAACATAGTTTGACCACAAATATATGCCTTGACAGATTATATACAAAGTAAGTGTATGTATGTACCAGTAACTTCCCCACCTTCTTATTCGTATATATTTGAACCCCCATCATCGAAATCCTGGATCCGCCACTGGCATAATATGTTCAACAGCATTAATTCTATATTTCAATTTTGTACAAAAAATATTTACCGTTTTATGGCCACGCATCGAAAGATCGTAGTAGCCTGGACCCCCATTGTATCGGTCTACTTATCTTTAACATAACATACATAACATAACATACTTTTATTAGCATAAAACGTAAGAAAACGTTTGTAGCCTAAACATATGGTGGAGACATAGTTTACAGAGAAAATACAAATGGAATTCAAATAAACACAATATGAAAATATAAGCAAGACAAATAGACACATATATGATTATGGTTGTTGTTGTTGTTGTTGTTGCTGTTGTTGTTGTTCGTTTTTTAAATTCATTACTGTATACGTGAATTTAGCCAAATTATTCAAAACGGTGGGTGATTCTGATCTCATGAGATTTATGAATTTATTAATACTTGTCTATGTTAAATAATATTTTTTGATGAAGCGTGTTCTAATCGTAGCAAATTTTGGGCAAATGAGAAGGAAGTGATATTCATTTTCGATTACTCCAGTGTTACAATGTTTGCAAATACGTTGATTTCTTGGTATATTAAAATGCCTTCCCTTTTCGATTTCTAAGTTATGACAAGATGTTCTAACTTTTGCAAAAGCTATTTGGTATTTACGTTCTTTAATGCATGTTAAATATCTTTCTAGGCTGAATTCGTTTTAAACTTTGAATATGTTTCTAGACGCTGTAAGACGGAAATGTTACTAAACCATTGTTGTATGTATTGATCTATTATACGCTGTTTTATACTTTTGTAGTTGTTCAGTGTATCTATTTGGTGTATCCAAAAGTCAACCATGCCTGTGTTCGTTAAAATTTGTCTGATATTGAAAGCCCAGTTATTTCCATTATAGTTTAGTTATTGTCGTTATTAGCATCGTTTTGCATCATTTTATATATATTTATTATCAATGGATTTTTGCTCTTTAGCACATTTAGCCAATATTTTATCATTTGAAACTGCCTGTAGATTTTCATTGGGTATCTTCCGAGTTCTCCATAAAGGGCGTCCAAGTTAGTTGATTTATTTACTCCTAAAATTTTCCTGATAAATTTGCAATTTATTCGTTCTATATCCGAACATGTTCCATTTCCCCAAATACATTCATTGTAATTTAATATTGAGCCTACAAGAGAATAGAACAGTCGACATTTTTCGATTATATCTAAATTAAGTGATTAAAAACGATAAAAAGATTGTGTAATGAGAATTCTGCTCGCTGCGCAATTCGTTTTTGAGTCTGAAACCACGACCCATTTTTAAAGAAGTTGATGCCAAGATATTTAAAAGATTTGACTACTTCTAAATTTTTATTGTTCAGAAAGAAATCAAAAGTTGTATGGCGGCCTTTTTCAAAAATCATAATTTTTGTTTTGTCGGTATTGATAAACAAATGACAGCCATGACAGATGACAGCCATGAAAATAAATAATTATCCTTACTCATATCATGTCTTCTTGTAAAATACTATTTTTACTTCTGTTAATATTTTCAAAAATCATTGTCAAAATCCCAGTTCTATAGTACAAAAATGTCAACAATCGACGGCCATATCAAATTTGCTGAATAATGGTGTCACCCCATTATATCAGTGCATTGTGATTGAATGTTGAAAGAGTTAAAATAATGACTGACAAACAGCATCAAAAAGTATTTTAATTGTATCCGCAGTTTCTTTTTGGCTAATAGGTGTACACATTTTTGGAAAATAACAAACTTTCAATATTTTTATCACTTTTAACAATGCATGGCTACCTGTTCAATTTAACCAAGTTTTAAAATGTTTGAATAATTATTACCTGATGAACAGATATTTAATAAAACCGGTACTGGAAAGATGCAGTGACCTAGTTGTTAATGTAAATAATCTGAAGGTGTCACTACGATCTTTGTATCACGAAATTTGCAAATAGACCGATACAGTGGATATACCGATACAATGGAGTGGTAGTATATTGTTTTACTGCGTATGTCAGTTGGAAAATATATAGACCTACATAATTTCTGTCTGCGGACATTGACATAGTTAATTGTGTCTTATGAATCAAGCCAACATCACGCCTTTTCAATTTCTTGTAAATGTTATGTAAAATTCTCTGACTAAAATGGTCGAGTCGGATTATTAAGCTTCTAGTGTATAGGGTAATTGCTAAAATCCAGTCTAAGAAATGTTAAAAATGTCGGATTCAGGTTTTGGAGAAGGGCCTAAGGTCAAACCCTGTAGATCTTCTAATGTACGTTGGCTTGAAAGAGTTTAGTATATACAGATCTTTCTTGATTCTTACACCTTACGAAACCGTCAAGTATTTGTTCTGAAGCACACTAAAAAGACATAACATTGCTAGTTCATTTTTAAAGGTATGTCTTAATGCCAAGGTAGATTATTCTAATACGTTTTTAAAAAATGCTATTAGTTGTTTGAAAATGTTGCTGATAAGTAAAATAAAACGCCTTTAAAGTTGAGACGAAAAGAACAAATTTCATTTACATTTTAACTGCGGCATCCATAAATGAGTTTAATTTCAATATTAAATATATGTCTCTTAAACGGCGCAAAACTTTGGTTTGAAATTTTCATAAGAAATTCAGTTCATTCAGATAAAAGTAAAAGTGAAATTTATGAGAAATTATATGTGAAATGTCTCTTTAATGAAAATCGTTTGGATAGTTTGGAATATATATTTCGATAGGTCAACACAAAAGAGTTTTGGAATCATGTATCCGATTTTATCCAGAAAAAACCCAAACATACAGTGTTTTGGGGTTTAGATATTGCACCCACACATACAGAAAAGCAGTTTCACCCAGCTGTACACCGGGTTAGTTTCGGTTTGCACGCAACTGTACAGCATGCGAATTTTCAAATTTTAATTACAACAAATGTAGACTACACAGACGATCTATCGAAACATTTCAGGTAAGAATATCAATTTCTCCCCCCATCTAGCCCTGTTTCGTTGACAGGAAGCTTAGGAATTCGGAAATACAGACCGATTTTTCAAAATCTATCGCTTCGGATTTCAAGGTCAACACGACACTGTGTTCATTTAAACATTACAGTCAAACGAGGCAAATTCGTAAAAAGGGGCTATATTTATTGGTTCTCCAACCAATTGTCTTCACGCTGATATCCGTCAAGTTGCATGAAAGTACATATTCAATAGTATGTGACCAAAATAGACGACACCTACCTTGTACAGAAATCCCGTCCGCCATTTTTATTTTGACTTCGGATAACCCAACTAACTATACATACAGTAGTTTCCATACAGTGTCCTCGTGAACGGCGAAAAAACTGGCGTGGAATTTTCTTCAAAATTTTCATGAGAAAATATGGTCTTTCAGATAAAAATAAAGTAAAATTTATTAATATACATGAACTATAAAATGTCTTTTTGTAATGTTAGTTATGCAGATATGGCATATGATCGTTCACTTTTTCAGGAAAGCAACAAATTTGGCACACATGTAGTATAGACCCATACAAATTGTTTCCTAGGTAGATCCCAAAATCTGACCCTCCTGACGGCCGCCATATTGAATTCCAATATGGCCGCCAATTTTGACTTATTAACAGCAATACCTCTCTTATTATGGCAGATATTGTCTCACTTTTTGCGTCTACACCTATATTTGAAGTACCAGCGGATCAAATGAATTAATGCATGTATGCGTTTGGAATGGCCATCTTGGATTTTAAAGATGGCCGTCACTAAGTTCTGCTCTGTTTATATCTTTCGAATTATAACTGATACAAATGATCTTTCAATGACTTTCAATCACTTTTACGAGCTTTGTTTCAATAACACCATTTTCAAAAGATTTTGAGTTTGACATTTCAATTTCAAGATGGCCGCCCGTAAGTCGACTAGCATTTCATTTATTTTCATCTATTTACCGCAATATATAGTTGACATAGTTATAAATTGAGCAGATAAAACATGACATGGTACAGATCGTGTTTTAAGCATAAAATTAGAGAAAACATTGCTCATTATGAACATTTTGAGATATAAGGTGATAACCACCAGAAGTTCCTCCTGGCTGCCATATTTTAAAATGGATGCCATTTAATGAATAATAATCCTTCAAATGGGTAAATGTTTACTTCAAATGTGTTACCGAGAGTTGAAATTTATTTAGATTTATAATTGAGATTGACTAGTAATTATAAAATGTCCCATTTTTATAATCACGGAGTGCATGTTTGTAATTCATGATAGATGGCCGCCGATGAAAGGGGTACATTTGTTGAACAAAGGACTTCTCTGTTGCATTTTATTGCCGTACTGTGAATTTGAAATGGTTATGCAATCTTTAAAAAGAAATATCCAAGCAAGAATGTTGATAAACAAATGGCAGATTTCTGTTCTACACAGAGATGGCTTCGGCAAGAGATGTAGTAAATGACTTGTGCGTCAACCCTCAATCTTTGAGAGGACATTGGGTCTATTGAAGTACATCTGATACACATAATCTGTCAATGTATGCCTAAATTTCACTTATAGGTGAATTTTAGTAAAGTCTCTCCCACCTTAAGCGAATGATTTGCTGATTGATATAATACATGTATTGTCTAGGCAGACACAATTGGGGGCAAGTAGTTGCCTTCACCCAAATTTTTAGTGGCTGTCATGTAGGAAGAATGAATGAACGAATAAAAAGATTTAAAACTGAATTGAAACTCTGACCTTATGTGCGAGATTAAATCTAGAAGACAAGAACCAGAATGAAATCTGCTGACAAGTATTGCTGCTTCATTTATGAAATGAATGCAGGACAACATTTGTGTGCATAGTGATAACTTACACAAGATATAGGCTTGCAAAAATAACGCATGTATCCTTCAAGTTTGCGCGCAGCAGATACCTGATCTAGCACCATATTCAGTGACAAAATAGATGGAAGAATACGGAAAAGCAACAATTATGTACACGTACATGGAAGCAGGCTGAATTTAAATGTATGTTATTTCACATTCTTTCACATTTCTATTAAATTGAACTTTCTGGTGGTTTTTAACTGCCGGTTGTAAAAGCTCTTTTTTTTAAAATCACATCTTTTTTGGAAATAAATGAAATCTTTCATAATGCATTGGCATCTTGTCATAGAATATCAATGAGTAGGACCAGGAGTTGCACAAATAATATATCTTGCACAATTATTTATTTACAAACTATAATTTATGATTTTACTTTAATCAAGAGCACTCGAAGAACTATCGTGTGCTGAATAGTGAAAAAATCGCGTGTTGTTGTTTCTACGGCACATATAATCATACAGACAAAAATTCCACAACCAACATGCAATCTTGTACTGGCCAAGTCTTCAACAACACTACCAATAACATCTCCTTCCATTGCTAGCAATCACAGAAGCACATGCAAAGTTTGAAAGCAATAGCTCAAGCAGAAATAAAGTCATTACAGATGTATGCGATTTCACGCAAAAACTTAACCAAGAATTTATAATTATGTCCGAAGAGAGCAAATTTTCACGAAATCAATTTTCAGATAAACGAATTCTTGCATAGAGTCTGATACTATAATCACAGAAGCAGATGCAAAGTTTCAGCGCAATAGCTTTTATAAAATCAGATATGACGGTTGTACATAAAAACTTAACCAAAGCATTTCGATTACGTTGACACCTGGATGTCTGGAATATTATAACCCCTTTTCTACGAATATTCACGCTAAAAAGGGGACGAAAAGAAGGAATAATAAATTTGAAGGAATATGTAAGTTTTGTTTGCCAGTCATCTCTTATTTGGTCATATAATCACGAAACATGATATTAATCATCGACAAATCCGATTTGTCATTTCTTTTAAAATAGTTTCCATCTTCTGCTTCGAATTTCAAAAGTAAAACGATTATGATGTTTAGTCCTATATGAACCCACTGTTCATAAATTATGTATTACTTTCTCTTGTGGTAACCATCTTTGAAAAAACAAACAAACAAACAAACAAAAAACAATATTGTTAATGTGCCACGATTTTTTTCAGAAATGTACACTTTACATCGTCATTCAGTTATCTCACTATGGCATCCATGTACTATGTTTAAGAAAAGCACAAGATATTCTTTGGTATTACAATTTCAACATCAAAACAAGATGTGCTTGTGAAACACAAATGCCCCCGAAATGGCTATTCTTATAAAATGATAATTTTTAGTATAAAGGGTTGATGAGGGTTAACAAATGACCCTGATGAAGGTAATATTGCACGCAACAGAAAACTATCATTGAAATAAGGTTACATACCAAATGTGAGCTCTGTGTGTCCAATACTTTCCGAGAAAATGCAAATGTTAAGTTTTCAAACAGACGGACGGACAGACGGCAGACAGATAGACGCAATTAAAACAATATGCCCCGATCTTTTGATTCAAGGTTACAAATTTGGATACATTCTTTACTTTACTTTTTGCACTTAAAATCATAACTCAGACGATTCAATGACTATGCTCAATTGATAAGTCACGTGTATTGTGAAAGAACGAGAAGAACTAATCGACATAATGGCGCCCACCTTGAAATTCAAAATGACCAACTCGAACCAATTTATGAAGGATCTCATTGAGACAACAGCTGTCCAAAGTGTTAACCCTAAAAGTTTGTTTGTATTTATAAAGATTTTCATCAGATATTAACAAAAATATTAATGAATGGCGGCCATCTTTGAAATCCTAGATGGCCATTCCACATGCATTTATGAATGAATTTATTTGATCCGCTGGTACTTCAAATATAGGTGTAGACGCAAAAAGTAAGTCAATATCTGCAATAATAAGGGAGATATTGCTGTTAACAAGTCAAAATTGGCGGCCATTTTTGAATTCAATATGGCGGCCATCAGGGAGGTCAGATTTTGGGATCTACCTAGGAAATCATTTGTATGGGTCTATACTGCATGTGTGCCAAATTTGTTGCTTTCCTGAAAAAGTGAACGATTGACCCCAAATTTTGGATATATCTGCCTAACTAAGTATTTTATAATTTGGTTCGCACATTCGTATTGTAGGAGGCGTGGGTAACGTTCCACATGAAAGGTTCGGATGAAGTAATCAAGGAGAGAATCATTGTGGATGACCAGGAGGTCTACATCAGGAAGCCGGGAGAAGTCGGTGTCATTTATGACTACGGAAAGGTGATTTTTAACAATAATTGTTTTCAGTGTTGAGTTTGGTTCTAATTTACGAAATGATTGAAAAACTGTTTGATAATGGAATGGTGGACATGCGTATGAAAGATCCAATATCTAGATATGTATTCAAAATTGATAAGATGAATTTATTAACCGCGGTGAGTTCTGCTAGGACATGGCGCTCTTTCAAAACAAAACGTCGATAATAGAGACAACTTAATGTAACACCAACAATTTAATGTAACACTAACTTGTTTCATAGTTCTCATAATTTTGACCGTCATTATTATGGTCGAACACACACGCAGAACTTGACTCAAATTTATTGACATGGTTCGTTTCTCCATGATTAATATTTATCTATTTTCTTCATTAATTCGTTTATTTTCACCATGGTCAGTTGACACTGTTTATTCGCAGAACACAGTGACGATGCAGCTGGACAACCGAAACGCCACAGAAGAGTGTGGTTGTATGGTGTTTAATTTTGATCCTTCCACCACGGCATCCCTACAGGAAATTGTGGATTACCTGAACCAAACATATGTAAGTAACACACAAAATTAATTCTGCTGTGTAAGTAAAGGCCCTGTCACTTTTCAGCCTTTTCCATTAGAAGACCTGGGTCTTTGACAAGAAGGGCTTGGAAATGCATGAAGACAAAAGGAAAAATACTGACTATCGGAATCATTTCGAAAGCCATACTTTTTCTTTATTCTAAATATCTTCTGCACTATATTTTACACAACTTGTGTGTTCGTGCACTTCTATGGATATTTTAAGAGCTTATTTAGTAGGCTACTTTCAAAATAAAGTTTCATAATAGACACACTTTTTCACTAGATCTAGTCAATTAAAGAATCTGAAGATTTTAATTTTTGTTGTCGCTGAATGAAGCATAAAAACGTTTTTTATTAGAAAAATGGTGGGTATCAAACCCGTTTTAAATATTTGGAGACGTGTTCAATCTGTATGTTTTTAACATATCATTCAATAGGTTGACGAGCGTGATAGCGTCGTAACTGAAGAACGCCGTCTGATCAGCAATGGACGTAAGGTGGACGTCAGTCAACTGTCTAAAAGAGGCCAAGAAATGTGTTTGGGATGCAGAATCTACGAAATGGTACCAGGTGAGGTTTCTAAGATATGACTGAGGGTCCCTTGAGAACAACATGGATCCTGATCAGCCCGTGCAAGATCAAAGATGTTTTCTTACAGCTTCTTCATTGTATGTAGCAATTGAAAGAGGACAACATGGATCCTGGTCCGACTGTTCTGAGGCACGTGCCAAGCAGTTCAGGAAAAATGGTTGTCTCAAATAGGCACATTTTTGTTCTTATTTTATTTATTTATTTATCTATTTATTTATTTTTTCGGCGACAACGGGCATAACTGTCTTTTTATACATGTAGTGTATCAGTGCGGCGGGGAATCGCGCGACACAGTACTTTCATGAAATCGCCAGTGATTCTGTCAATACATGATCGATTTGAATTTGGTTTTCAGCTCGATTTGCTATCTATCGCTTGATCGAGTCGATTTTCTAGGTTCCCTCTGTTGATTAGATCAAATCGATCAAGCGCCATCAAGCTACCGAATACAGATCCGTCTCGGGGTTGGCAAATTAGTTGCTCGGGCTTCCTACACAAAATTTCTTTTTTACATGTCATCAATACTTGTGAGCGGACGAGTAGAACATTTTTCAAGGGGCGAGCCGATCGTGTTTTGATTGATTGTAATCGAGTTCATATACCGACCTGCACCAAGCCTACACTCGATTCGATTGTACTCGAGTGACTCCCGACCGCATCTCGACTTTTGCTCCGTATGTTCACCTGTTCAAATCGAATGTAGATGTCTGTTTTGATCGACTAGTCGACCACAGATATCAAGGAAAAGTCACTTGATAGTGTTGGATCTGAGAATTTATGCGATCGAATAAATCAAGTTGATCTAATCGGCAGATGACACAACTTCCAGATTGTGTGTTTAAGAACACGGTGGGGATTGTGCATGATGGGAAGGATAACGACTATCGACAATAGGGAACGATTTTATCAAGTAAACCGTAACGTAATTTCGGACAAATAAATAGTATTTCGTTCGTGTTGTTATTAAATCTCGTAACTACGGATTGAATCAAGCCGTAGTTACGAGATGTTATAACAACACCAACGGTTTATCAAAACATAACGGTAAACTCAGTCTATTTTTTGCACAAAATGTGATGACATTTCGCCTCGCTTCAGGTAAGACATTTTGCAATAACTCTCTTATTTCTGTGTCAATTTTCAAGCGGTTTGTTGCATGTACCCCGCCTTACTTAACTCTTTCCTCTGATGTATGACTTACCTGAAACATCCTTATACTTTTTGCAAAAATTGATCCCAACCGACACGAAAAAACGAAAAATTGCCGTGGTAACGTGCACGGCCGTTAATAAAATCAACTCAAAATCACTATTGCAGGGTATTTCACAAAATTTACGACGAGCGAACGTGTCCTATACGTAAAGTTGGCAATAAAAATATCCAAGACGCATTTACTTTTTAAATTTATATGACCCAGCAGTCAAAATATGGATTATCAATTTATGATAACGACTACGGACCCAGATTTGTGATGGTAAAGTGTACGGCATTGTCAATGATTTGAATGGTGAAATATAAAGCTAAACATTTTAGCAAATAAAACATTCCTATCTACCTGACGGTACTGTTCTCGCTCCAACTGGAGGATTATGACTATGTCAGGTTTTGGTGGCAAAGTTGCTTTGACGAAGTGCACAGTTTTAAAAGGAAATTTCGAAAAACACTTGTCAAGTTAAAAATTATTTACAAGCAGCTGGTGTCTACTACCGCAAGTTTGGTAGCAGACAATTAACACTTTTAGATTTGCAGCTTGAACTGGTCAACTGTCTCAGCTGACACAGCTCCCGGTGGCAAGCAGTTCCACAGGGGTATAATTAGCAATGGTCTTTCCCACTATACAAGTCAGTCAATGTCCTCTTGGAGAGCAAGACTATTTGCATCATCAAAGATTTCCTTATATAGGACACAGAGGATGTTTGATTAACAGGTAGATCATTTATGTAAATAAGAAATAAGATTGGGCCTAAGACAGAACCCTGAGGGACACCCTCTTAAAAATTATACAAACTTGCATTAAGTTCCATTTCGAATAGATTAAAATTGACACTATACAATGCAGCATTGGGACGAAAATAAGATTCCAGGATTTTCAAATTTATCAAGGAAACCTTGTCTTTTTCAATTTTGGGGAAATGGCAAAATTGATTAGACTCTTTCTGTACGATACAGAGGTTTCTGTAAACTTTAAACGTTATATTTACAATAACAAATTAAAAAGAGTACCCACATGAAACTGCTTCGTACGACACCTTAAACTCACTCTTGATATTATCAAGCAAACAAAGAAAAATGAAAATAAAAAGGAAATTGGGCAATTGTAGGGAGACTGATACAAGATAAATAATCTGATAAAATATCCAAAACTATTGCAATCTTTAGATGTTTATGTTTCTTTTCACTTTCTTTAAAGGGTATTTTTACCACCATTACTGGCGGAATTAAGATTTTCTGTTCTGTTCCTTCATATCACGGACAATATATTGCATTTTTCTAATTCAAGACACTTTTCCAAAAACTTTCAATTAAGAGAAAGCATGGAGAAATTGAATGAAAGCTTTGAACCTTGACTTTTATTTTTCGTAATAGATCGTTTTGACTCCCAAAATGCTTATGTCTGGTTTAGTGACCAATGATACCTTGAAAACTACTCTTAAAGATAGAATATACATGTATATGATACAGTCAACTGTAATCAAATGAATGTATGTATGTCTTTTCCCTTTTTTATTTTGTAATACTGAATGTATCATGTAAAACTTGGTAAACGATGTAATTATCTGAAAAATAAAGATAAAAAAAGGTTCTTTCCCACTCGACGAGTCTGTCAATGTTCTCTTGGAGGGCTAGACAATATTTCCTTATATAGGACACAGTCGTTTGCAAAGAAGCGCAAAGAGGATGTTAGATTATCTGGTAGATCATTAATGTAAATAAGAAATAAGACTGGGCCTATGGCAGGACCCTGAGGGACACCAGACAATACTGGAGCTGAATTAGAAGATACTCCGTCCAGCACAACTGTGACCATATACCATGCAATATTGCAGATACAACCGAAAACACGTCTCGAGACTCCAACAAAGGAAAAGTAGAATAGCAGAGGACAATATTTCGGACAGCCTTCTTGAAACCAATGAGTTTGTAGGTGTGCTTTGTGGCTTCATGAAGACAAATAGGGGCATATTATTTCAAAAACGTCCGTATGTCTGTTTGCCTGACTGCCTCAACATTTTACACTTAACCTGAAAACATATGTATATCATTACGATGATTACCCATCTTTTTTTACGCTGATTTACAATCGTTCAAGTGATTACTGGAAAACGTGACATAAACGTTTCTGTTCCTTTTATCTCATACGAACTTTTATGTAGTGTGGGTAGTTCAATCTGATTAAAATTCGGCATTACCTGAGTTTAAAGTGTCGTATGAAGCCGTGTCGTGTGGATACTCTTTTTAATTTGTTATTGTAAATATAACGTTTAAAGTTTACAGAAACCTCTGTATCGTACAGAAAGAGTCTAATCAATTTTTTACCATTTCCCCAAAATTGAAAAAAGACAAGGTTTCCTCGATAAATTTGAAAATCCTGGAATCTTATTTTCGTCACAATGCTGCATTGTGGTGTGTATGAAACTAGTGTTTTCTCCAATATGTCTGCCTTTGATAAAACCTGTTTGATCCTTTGATATTAATTTATTCAGTGTCAATTTTAATCTATTTGCAATGGAACTTAATGCAAGCTTGTATAAAACATTGAAGAGGGTGTCCCCCAGGGTTCTGTCTTAGGCCCAATCTTATTTCTTATTTACATTAATGATCTACCTGATAGTCTAACATCCTCTGTGCGCCTCTTTGCAGACGACTGTGTCCTATATAAGAAAATCTTTGATGGTGCAAATAGTCTTGCTCTCCAAGAGGACATTGACTGACTTGTCTAGTGGGAAAGACCATTGCTAATTATACCGCTGTGGAACTGCTTGCCACCGGGAACTGTGTCAGCTGAGACAGTTGACCAGTTCAAACTGCAAATCTAAAAGTGTTAATTGTCTGCTACCAAACTTGCGGTAGTAGACACCAGCTGCTTGTAAATAATTTTAACTTGACAAGTGTTTTTCGAAATTTCCTTTTAAAACTGTGCACTTCGTCAAAGCAACTTTGCCACCTAAACCTGACATAGTCATAATCCTCCAGTTGGAGCGAGAACAGCACCGTCAGGTAGATAGGAATGTTTTATTTGCTAAAATGTTTAGCTTTATATTTCACCATTCAAATCATTGACAATACCGTACACTTTACCATCACAAATCTGGGTCCGTAGTCGTTATCATAAATTGATAATCCATATTTTGACTGCTGGGTCATATGTATTTAAAAAGTAAATGCGTCTTGGATATTTTTATTGCCAACTTTACGTATAGGACACGTTCGCTTGTCGTAAATTTTTGTGAAATACCCTGCAATAGTGATTTTGAGTTGATTTTATTAACGGCCGTGCACGTTACCACGGCAATTTTTCGTTTTTTCATGTCGGTTGGGATCAATTTTTGCAAAAAGTATAAGGATGTTTCAGGTAAGTCATACATCAGAGGAAAGAGTTAAGTAAGGCGGGGTACATGCAACAAACCGCTTGAAAATTGACACAGAAATAAGAGAGTTATTGCAAAATGTCTTACCTGAAGCGAGGCGAAATGTCATCACATTTTGTGCAAAAAATAGACTGAGTTTACCGTTATGTTTTGATAAACCGTTGGTGTTGTTATAACATCTCGTAACTACGGCTTGATTCAATCCGTAGTTACGAGATTTAATAACAACACGAACGAAATACTATTTATTTGTCCGAAATTACGTTACGGTTTACTTGATAAAATCGTTCCCTATTGTCGATAGTCGTTATCCTTCCCATCATGCACAATCCCCACCGTGAGAAGGCATAATAGATTTGTGCACTAACACTAAATTTCGTACCATATATGTTTCGCTACCATATTTTCGATAATTTGAAACGTCATTACAATTTACCATTTTCGATTGTAAGAGCGTATTTGTTATGCGAAACTGATTTCCTCAAGATGGAAATTCGATGATTCAGAGCAAGACAGTTGTATGCACTTACCACTGTTTTGGGTCATTGTATTCATGTGTAGCTGATTAAAGATGCTTTAATTCACTAATAATTTCAATGACTTTCTTCTTGAATTACTAACAGGACATATTTCTACAATGAGGGAGTTATATCAGATTCTATCATGTAGAACTCGAAATATTTCCAAAAAATGTAAACATTTTGACATAAAATATGTCAGATTTGTTGATCTGACTGAACACGTGAACATGCAGATTTATACATTTACGCGTTCATAACAGCACATATTTTGGATTTTCTGTTCTTATCAAATGTAAATCATAACTTTAAACCCATTTTCGGCACTAAACGATGATTACACAGCATTTATTAAGCATTTAAAGGACCTTTGTCAGGAGCCAGAAATTGTGCATTTTTTCGCTGTTGGGGTATGTTATACGATTGACTATAAAATTTTAACAAGTACGACGACCATTCATTTTTATTTCATGTTTCAATTGGTAATAAGATGTACTTTCAAGGAACAAAATATAGATAAATTCTATTTGTAGGAAAAGAAGTAGTATTCTGTAGCTCTCTCCCTTAAAATACATCATATACTACTCAAAGTTTGCTTAGCACCAAAAGTTTTTGTAATAATATTTCTGGTGCAATTCTTATATCCAATTGAAAAATGTATTTTATGGTTACTTTAATGTGTTTGATACACGAATCAAATACCTTTGTACTTTAATCACCATTTTGAAGTGTATTGTCAGGAGGAAAAGAAACGAATCCATGAAAATGAGTTGGTGCTTGTAAATGGGTGGGGTAAACTTTTTTTATTTCTCGTCTCAAACAATTTTGTTGCTACTTTTTTGTTTGACCAGGAACTTTATGGAGTACAATGATAGTCTTAAACCACACGAGACTGTTGTCTCATGATCTTTAACAGTTCTTTAAAAAATTAAACCTTTGCCTGGGACCGAGTTGGCTCCTTCATACACAGTATCCCATACACCGTTTTGGTTACGCAATTTTGCATAGAATATTGATATTTGGTTTACACTAGACGTAACTACAACTGTTTACGTCTAGAGAATCAAAGATTCAGCCAACACTAGTGATAAACTCACTTTCCCTAGGGGTAGACATTAAGGGTATCGCTTAAATTGAGGCCCACCGTTCATTCAAACGATTTTTTCGCTCACGATTTCAAAAAATAAACATATCCCAGTATGTAAAGTCTCACAAAAGTGCATTGGGTCCGTCTTACCATGCATTTTGAGGACCTAAACTACAACTCTCTTTTTCTTTGTCCATTTCTCTGCACACCACATTCTAGCGACATCCGAAAAATGCATTTTTGACATTTCAGGTCCTTTAAACTTTGAGAGTGGTCTAAGTATGAACGCAATTTACAGTCACCGGTGTAGTCAACTGCAATTCAAGTGGGTTTTGAGCCTAGTACGGACTACCTAATTCGCCTAGTGTTCCAAAAGTGATTTTGCTGTCGATCAATGTGCTATGCAGACCACACGATGGTCGACAAAACAAATGTCCACTTTTCATTATTTCACATTACCTTCAAAGAATCTTATAGGGACTGCATTTGTCGCTACACTGTTCTAAGAAACAGTATGGAGGCCACTAGAGAGGCTGTAATTAGGCCAGAACAGCTACTACAGAACTTTGGTTATGAAATTTTAAAGCCGAGAGACCACGTGACTTATCCCTGGCTTTGTCTTTGAATTTAAACAGTTATGGAGGGAGTTTTTAACAAAGATACATGCCAATTGAATGCTACCAAGAATCAATATGGCGATTTTAAACGTGCCAAGACAATAAATTACCCCACCACCTTTAAGGTGCTATGCATCTGAACTTGGGCGCAGGACTACCTTGCAAAGCAGTTATGTGGTTTCATTGATCTTAAAAATCACATCGAGGTACAAAAATGTGAAAATTTAGGTTCAGAAAAAAATATGGAACACGACTCCATCTCTTGTAAGTCCCTTCATTTCGTTGGTTCTCCTCCTTCCATCCGAATTCCAACTGCTTCAAGCGGAGTAAATGTGTTGAAATTTATTCAATTATCTTGAAGATGTAGTAGACCTACATGTCACACATATTTGACATAAAAATTGCGTTAAGTATAGAAAATATCAACATTTTAATTTTTGGTGCTTAGCAAACTTTGAGTAGTATACAATCGGCTGCGCCGATGACCGACCTAACCGTCCACAATCGCTGACGACTGAGTAGTATAATAAGCGGATTCATTCGTAAACTGTTTCATGTGTACATGTACATTTCATGCTAGAATCTCTCTGCCGATCTGATAGACTCGACCAAGCCCAATGTTTAAGCGATGGAGTACGGATCGAGGTCGGTCGGTCGGAATGAGCGATCGGGATTGGTCGAGGTGAATGAGCTTGGTTTGTTTTGATCGGGCTTCCTACTCGTTCGTTTAATGATAGGTTCCCACTGACGATCTGATCAACTCGATCATCAAGACCACCTAATTTTCCCGATCAAGCCAGACCAAATGTATGCACTCGACTTCTCCTCGACCTCTAGTCGATCAAACTAGAACCCCGCCAGAGCACTCCCCGATCATTTCCCGATTGAAGCCTGACCATCTTTCCGATTTCTACCCGTCCTTAATTCGAGCCCTACACGATCAAGAACCGACCATCTCGATCTATACACGACCAGATCGAACTGATTCTGTTCTAGATGTTCTGAATGAAAATCTTTCTGTAGCGTCTGTGATTATCATTTATTCATAATAACTTCATAATATTGTCGGTTTAAACATATACATAATTTAATTGTGACGTAAATGTACTTTAAGCTAGTACCTCACCCCTAATCTTATTAGATATAACGATTACTGCATTCTTTAAGGCATTTAATACCATTATTTCAATCGTACGTGTTATGTCTCGGAGTGGGGAATCACATGAAACACCTTTTCCGATAATTTTCAATATTTCTGCTATTATAATCTGTGCGGGACCTCGTGCTGTTTGTACACATTCATTTCCACACGAGCTAGTGTTCCCACTGTAGATCAGATCAACTCGACCAAGCGATCGAATACAGATCGAGCTCAGTCTGCAAAGGTGACGGAAACGGTCGAGATGATCGAAGTTGATCTGCATCGCTTGGGCTTCCTACCCGAGTTTTTTTGACATGCAAAAATAGTCGAGTGCGATAGAGTACAGAATTGATCTAGAAGCGTTGGTGTATTGATCGACCTTATCGAGAATAAATCGGGTCTGGAGATCGAGTGCGATCGGGTTGATAATCTATATTCTGACCTGCACCGAACATGCACCCGGTTACCTCGACTTGTACTAGAGTAATTTCCGGCCACATCCCCGATCAACTCGACCTCTGGTTCATCTGTTCACTCGATCAAATCGAGTGAAGAGGTCGGGTTTGATCGACTAGAGATCGAGAAGAATTCATATGGTCGGGGTTGATCTAGGGCATTTAAACGATCGGGTAGATCGAGTTGATCCGTTGTCATAGAGGAGTTGGAAGCACTCGATCACCTCGACTTGTACGAGTAATTCCCGAACGCCTTTCCGATCAACTCGACTTCTGCTCCATCTGTTCATCCAACCAAATCCAGGTAAACGATATCTACTCGATCACGCACAATCTCTTCTATACGATCGATACTCGAGCAACTTCCTGGTGTGTTTTCTACTCGACCGCTACATAGATTTTTTGACGTGTCAAAACAAATTGGCAGGATAACCGATCGATGCAGACCGAACTCGATCATCTCGACTAATCCCGTTCACCCTTGCCGACCGACCTCGATCGTTACTCGGTCGCTTGATTGGGTTTGATCGAGTTTATTTGATCTGCAATGGGAACCTAGCATAACATGTCAATAATGATCGAGTGCGATCGAGTAGAAACTGAATCGGGAACCCATCGAGTATTGATCGAGTAGAGTATCGTCCTGATCGAGGATAAATCGTGTCTCGAGATCGAGTGTGATTGGGTTGATATATTTTACCGGACCTGCACCCAACCTCCAGTTGGTCGACTCGACTTGAACTCAATATTTTCCCGACCGCATTCTGATCAACCCGACTACTGCACCATCTGTTTACCCGTTGAAATCTACTGTAGAGGTCGGGTTTAATCGACAAGAGATCGAGAATGAGTCACTGGATCGGGCTTCATCGTGGAATTTGTAAGCGATCAAGTTGATCAAGGTAATTTGATAGCCAGTTCGAACCTAGCAATAAAAACAAATTTTTGTTACAGAAACTGAGAGAAGCAGACTGGTGTTCAAGAGAGCGGATCCCTGTGGAGGAACAACAACAACAACCACAACCACAACATGCACCACCACCAAGTCTGGATGTAGTGGGACGACGACAACAACTACAACAACGACTACAACTACTACTACTTCTGGCGGTGGTTGTAATTAGTAGTAACATGCTTAATTTTTCTTCAGACTTATAATTAGGAAAATAACACCTTCTTTCTTCATTAAAGAAGCTTTAGTTACGATGAAAAGCAGCAATATATTCGAACATTTGAGCCATGGGATTAAAAAAGGAGCCCTTACAGCATTTAGGGAATAATTTTGCAGACCAGTATATGGTCGATGCAGTCAAATAAGGATCCATTAGATGCAAGCGTTCCATTCTTACAGCTAATGGAGGAGCTATAAGAGAGCAACGTGTATCTTGTTTAGACTGTGCGTAGACAGGCTGATCTGGATCATGCTGGTCTCAAATGCCAGAAGAGAACTTTTTTTATATCTAGGCTCTATTAGTATCTTCCATTGAACTATGTTCTGCTCTATCTTGCACATATGTTAGGCCTTTCAAAACAACACCATTTTAGAATTTAGGTTTTTTATTTAAAATTATTGCAAACGACAGAATGGATTGTTACAAAATAAATTTTGATTTTTTTATTAAAGAATACACATACAATATTAAGAAATAGAGAAACGTATTGTTCATCAAACCCATAGAGTGGTTACTTATTAGAATCGTGTCATCGAGGCAATTCTATTGAGTACCCACAACAATGGGTTTGATGTAAGAATGTCTTTACACTCTCTTATCGTTTACTCTGTCGAGATTTGATCCAAATGATCTAAACTCTATTTCTCAAATACCGATTTTAAAAATCTCAAAAAGAATAGTGATTCTTGCTTTTTAGAAATGGATACGTTGTCTTATTGTAATTATTTTATTTGCACTTTAATAAACAGATTTTCTCTTTTCATTCTTGTTTTCTTTTTTCTCTTTTTCCCCGAAGAACATATGTACAGTTGACACTCGTTGTGTCATCACGAGATATCCAGCGTTCGATGTATATATGTGCCCCGTCACGCTTAAAGGGACCTTAAAGGGACATTTCATTCCAATTTCAATTTTTTAAAGTATGTCCTGATGCCAAGATTGGTTATTCTAATAAGTATAAATACTATTATTTTTTTTAAGTTGTTGCCAATAAGCGAGCTACACGCATTTAAAGTTGTGACATAATCGATAAATTGCATATAAATCCGAACTGTTGTCCACAACAATTTGTTCAATTTTAACACAAAAATATAAATTTCTCGTAAACGGCTCAATATTTTGGCTTGAAATTTTCAGAATTTTCTTAAGGAAATATGCTCTTTCAGACTAAAATAAAAGTAAAATTTATGACAAAAAATTCTGAAATGTCACTTTAAAGAAATTGTGAAAAATCTAGACCCTAGTCAGTCTGCGTAATTTGCGCAGCCAGACTAGGGTCGATTCTTTTCATTTTTATGTAATTTTCCGAATCTGAAATATTTTCCATGTCTTACTATATGCTCATTTTTCGCCTACGGGTCATAGTTGTCCTGTGCTGAGTCTAATCAGTTTGTGGATTTCTGGACTTCTGACACGGTCCCTTTTAGCGCAAAGAGTCATTATTCGCGTTATATCGATTCCTATTTAAATTATATCTATTCATTTTTTGCTACTCATCAATTGCAGTCATTATTGGAGTATAGTAGGTAAAGGAATATCTATATTTTCTCTTTTTGCCTCGATGTTCGGGCTCCAGGGGCCCGTTTTACTAACAAACTTACGAACATTTTTAAAACAACAACAAATCTGATTGGCCGAATAATTACTGTTATTATTTCTCTTTCAATCAGATGTGTTGTTACAAGGTTTTTGCAAAAATATATGTTAGTAAAACGCGGCCCTGGGCCTTTTCCATTGATGACGTTAAAACCAGATCTTGTTCGGTAAAGGGAAAAATGCAATACTCTTTATCATTCAAATGTGAAAACTAATGATGGCAACAATAGGAATAAAGTCTGTGCTAAAATAGACTGGGCTTACCATTATGTTTTGATAAACCGTCGGTGTTGTTTAAAAAAGTAATAACTACTGCTTGAATCAAGCCATAGTTACGAGATTTTCTAACAAGTTGTTTCAAACCTTTCGGCGCCAAGTTTATTTTGCCTTTTCTAAGAAAAGAATGTTGAATTGTCATTTTTTATGTATTTTTTCAAGTAAGCATAAATAGTTAGTAAATTAATTAAGTAAAATAAGTAAGCAAGTAAAAAAGTAAGAAAAAAGGTCAGAGGTCAAGGTCAGAAGGTGGTTAGAAATTTATTGTCGACTGTAGTCGCTGTGACGCCGAAAGGGCACCCACAAAATACTATTTGTTAATCCGAAAATACATAAAGGTGGGTTCACATTGACGAATTTTCTTACGATTCCTTACGAATTGGACATTCGTAATCACATTGCCGGTAAGTTCACGTGTTGTTACGATTTGAGCGAATTTAACGGACGGTTTACGTATTTCTACGACTAGTTTACGGACTGGTTACGGATTATTTACGAATCAATAGGAGTATTACCGACTTAGTTACGAATGTTTACGAGTCCTTGGTTGTTATTTTGTTGTTGTTGTAAGAAAGACAACCTCGTTTTTGAAAATCTGACATTCGACAAGACGATATGACTTGCGAACGAAATAAGCTTGGGTTGTACCAACAATTTCTTAAAAACCATTAACCCTTTCCCAAACAAGACCTAGTTTTGACGTCCCATGGTTTTGGAAAATATTGAGAGAAAAGAATAAATTGCTGATAATCAGCAATGCAATTCTTTCTGTTCACTCTGAATTTTCTATTCAATAACATAAAAAGTTTACACTTCTTACATCAATAATCGTTTTGTCTTTAACTCCTTTCAAATCGAAACAACAAAAAATCTTGCCGTTTGGGAAAGAAAACTTAAGTGCTTCTACCTGAATAACCCTCATACTACCGTATTGGGTCATTATGACCCCAGACATATATTTATGAATGCTATATTCAAAGTTGTTCTCCGATGCACGTTTACTTTTTTTACTTTTTCAATCTTAAATACGTGGATAATACATCAATTTTTCTAGAACATCGAACAACGTTTGAAGGACTTATCGTCAATTTTTGTGGTGGGATAAAAAATGACCCAAGTGCATATAAACAGATTAAAAAACGGCTCTTATAGTCCTCATTTTATTGCAAATCCAATTGGAAATCCTTTGACGTTTAGCAAAACATTAAAATAATAGTATTTCCTCTATCATACATTATATTTGTCATCAATTTTGAATCGAAGTATAGTATATGAGCAATGATTTCGAAAAAGTGTACTTATATCATGTAAGATAAATATTTATCATCTTAAGGCTCTTCATATAGCCTACACAAGGTCTGACCAGGACCCACACTGTCCTCTCGTAGCTTCTCCATAAAGCATAACCCTCATCAGGCCCTTTGTGGAGCCTGATCTGTTTTAATATCATTCTCGGAATCTCATATCATAATTGCCCTTTTTTTAAACATCCCGGCTCGTTTCTATTTGTAAATTTGCCGTATTATATTCGTGAATCACTTACGGGTGATTTGCGATTAACCAAGAGTCATTTACGATTGAATAACGGAATATTTAATCCGTGGACATTCGTGAGAACATTTTCGACATGTCAAAAAATGTCCCCGTATGAGCACGAATCATTAAGAATATCCCCGATTCATTGCGAGTTGTTTACGAATGCATAAGAGTTGTTGACGAATACTTGCGGTTATATACAATATGACTTTCCGAATGGGCCACTCAAAACGAAATGAATATGCACGATTTCTTTACTATGTCTATTATTTTTTTGGATGTAAATACTAAGATATAATCTCCATATCATCATCAAGCAGCTGACATTGAGAAATAAAGCATTTTATACTTACGAGTTATTTACGGATGCCAGCGTATTGTTTACGAATGTTCACGGATGGCCTACGAATGTCCAATTCGTAAGGATTCGTAAGGAAAATTCGTTAGTGTGAACCTACCTTAACAGTTTACTGGATAAATTCGTTCCCTGTTAAAAAAGATGTTATGAACATTACACAATTCAAATTTTTGACACTAAAACCATAGGGAGAAAATGCTTTTAGTCAGCATTGTCTATTTGCCTCGAAGTTTTCAACAGATATCACACAGGGATATCAGAATCGTAAGGTAGTCCCCCTCATGAGATTAGCAAGTACAAGTACAAAACTCTTTATCGACTATAGGTACATTGTTGTACAACATGAGACATGTATAAGATTGTCATAATTAACATAATCCAATTGAGATGGAAACTGGAGTAAGATTTTCATAATTAACATAACAATTAAGATGGGAACACGTGATTTGTCCTATAGCCTTTATATGTCATTTTATTACTATTTTGGCGTGGTATTTGTGTGGCTATATTTTGGGAAAATACATAGACTACAGCATGCCATAATTTTGGTCATATAGGTCTACTGTGATTGCAGAGGGTGCACAAGCATGGATCAGGCTGTGTGTCTGATTGCACAGTTTGATTCATCCCCGGGCGTCCTATGTTACTTGATGTTCATTGATTTTCTATTTGAGATTCTGGCTGTTGGATTTCCAGAAAGCGCCCATGCCGGTCAGGCTGCGCTGGTTTGCAGCCTGATAAGCAGCACACACGCTGACTGTCCATTGACTAGGCTTTAATAAATATGGTTATATGAGAAAGGGTTTTAGATTACAACTACATGAGAGTCATCAATGTAGAGTAAATAATGAATTCCGTGCTAAACGTCGGAATTATTCGGGCGCGGTCGAAAATATTCGGCGTTGGAACTTTCCACCGCCGAATATTTACTACCGAGCCCGAATAGGTCCGGATAAGTAAGGACGCCGCTCAGAAAAAGCCGGTGTTTCAGGAATTTCAAAATGGCCACATTACGGTTATTCTACCTTGAAATTCGTTGTGTCAAATTCGTAGGGGATGTCATTTTACCTCAAATTATCCGGAATTCGACTCATCCTATTTTTGTACAGTTTCGATTAAAATATAAAGTTGCATTTTTTACCCTTTTCCCAAACAAGACCTGGTTTTGACGTCCTTAATAATTGAAGCTTTCTCCTTTCTCCTTTTGCCTCAATATTTTCTTAGCTATTTGTACACAAATTCAACCTTTATTTACACCCATTTTGTCATCTGTTGGAGCTTTTTAATTGGACAACATTAAAATTTTGACGTTTGGGAAAGGGTCGAACTGTCTTGATGCTTTTCAAGTGCGTTTATGATTGAAATATAGCAGGAAAAGGAAATATTTCCACTTCGTTTTAATCCGTTCCCAAACAACATCATTTTAGGGAAGCCCGATTTGAAAGCTACAACAAATGACAAATGCATAGCCTATTGACAAAGAATTGTTTGTGTAAAATATTATACAAAACATATTGAGATAAAAGGAGAAAATTCCGATCAGCATTTTTTCCTTTGCGTCAATGTTTTCCCAAACATGTTATAATAGGGACATCAAAACCAGCTCTTGT
Organism: Fragum sueziense; assembly: GCA_963680895.1. Classification (NCBI taxonomy): domain Eukaryota; kingdom Metazoa; phylum Mollusca; class Bivalvia; order Cardiida; family Cardiidae; genus Fragum; species Fragum sueziense. Next base: position 15,261,740 of record OY804602.1, on the reverse strand, counting down.
TTGAGAAAGTATTTAGCAGAAATTCGACTTATCCGATATCGACTCAACGGGTGTCTACGTTATTTGTATATTAACATTGTCGTTTGTTGTCCCAAACGACAAATCGTCGGTGTAAATGCAAAACCTGGTATGTCGATTCTTGCGATTTCCAGAGTACAACCTTGTGTGCCCAGTTTAGACAATTCTCGCAGGTTTTGAGATATTTTTACTGATCAGTATTTGTGAACAATACGTCAAAATTTCGAGTAAAACAATTCAGTTTTGAAAAAGTTATTACACTTTTTTCCCTCCCCTTTGAAATTTTCCAAAAACGAGATACGAGGTTTGCATTTACAACGCCGATGTTTTGTCTTAATTAAAAAGCTATCACTGACGACAAATTCACGGTGGAGATTGTGCATAACAACTTCAGGTATAAGATATCGTGCGATAACTTTCTTATTTCGGCGTCAAATTTTAAGCAGTTTTGTTGCATGTACCCCGCCTCATCGAGTTCTTTCCTAGAATATAGACATAGATCTATAGCAGGTTTGTAAAATCCTACTTTTTTCCAAATATGGATCCCAACCGACCAGAAAAACAACAAAAAAAAACAGATCGTCTTTTAATGCAAGGTACATGCAACAAACATTTTAAGAATTGACACAGAAATTAAAAAAAAGTTATTGCAAATATTTTACAAGAATCTAGACTATTTATGCCGTAGTTGATATCCCTCCCATGATGCACGGTCTTCACCGTGGACATTTTTGCTAGAAAGAAGATTTGTGTACAATATCGCACAAAAAGTGTTGAGACAAAAGGAGAAAATGCTTATCATCAACATGTTCTTCATCTTGCGTAATATTTTCCCAATCTTTTTCTATTGGGGACGTCAAATTAAAATATGGTTATTTATTAACCCATTACCAAACAGCAAAATTTTAGACTTGTCCAAATTCAAAGATGATGCAGACGACAATTTCAAGTGAATGAAATTTAAAGATTTTGGGTATTTCCGGGTAGAAAACATTGTGGGAAATGAAGAAATTGCTTGTCACAAGCAATTTCTTCATTTTCCACAATTAATGTTTTCCAAAGCCATTATCTTGTGTGGAGTCAAAAAGAGTGACTGTGTGGTAATGGTTTAACAGTTACAAGCGTAATGTTTAACAGGACGATGCACCACTTATCACGGCCAGATTGCATTGTCATTTTCCGTTTTTTAAAGGTAGCATACTATACCCGTAATGTGACCATTTTGAGATTCATAAAACATCGGATTTTTTCGAGCGGCGTCGTTAAATATCTAAACCAATTCGGGCGCGGTCGTAAAAATGCGGCGGTGGAACTGTTTTCGACGTCGCCCGAATAATTCCGACGTCCCGCGAATCTCTTTAGGGGTGGGCTTTTTATCTAATACTAGGTTCCCACTGCCGATCTGTTCAACTCGATCAACACGACCACCTAATTTCCCCGATCAAGCCCGACCAGATGTCTGTACACGACTTCTTCCCGATCTCTAGTCGATCAAACTAGACCCCCACCCGAGCACTCCCGATCATTTCACGATTGAACCCCGACCATCTTTCCGATTTCTACCCGATCACCCCGTCCTTAATTCGAGCCCTACACGACCAAGACCCGACCATCTCGATCTATACACGACCAGATCGAGCTGATTCTATTCTAGGAGTTCTGAATGAAAATCTTTCTGCAGTGTCTGTGATTATCACATATTCATAATAAATTCATAATATTGTCGGTTTAAACATTTACATGATCTAAATGTGACGTAAATGTACTTTTAGCTATTGACTCGCCCTTAATCTGATTAAATATAACGATGAATGCATTCTTTAAGGCATTAAATACCATTATTTCAATCAAATACAAATACAAATACAAAAGTTTATTGATTAAAGGCCACAGGTCCATTACAATTTTTACAATTTGTCATATAAATAATCTATACCAGTGGTGATTTTATTTTCAGTATTTCATGTTAAATCCTTTTATAGCTCATAAAGGGCGTTGCAGACATCAACTTGTTAAATATTAAGATCAAGGTTTCAATCACAGAGTTGAAATTATTGAAGAAAAAGGAAAACGCTGTTAAACAACATTTTTTTTCTTTCTCCAACAATTTCGTAGGCTTTGACATTTCAATGCATCAATATTTACAATTGTCTCGATTTGGGTTAAACATATATACAACTATATATATAAATCAAACAAATGATTTAAAATGGATTCGTGCACGACAGGTGCAAACTGGTATGCACTACACTGTTTAATGTGCGCATACCAGTGTGCATCCCTCGATAAAAATATCTTGGACAGTCCGACAGTAATCCAGCATTCTAGTCATTTCTGATCATCATGCTGCTTTTGCTAATCCTTATCAAAACGAAAAATAAGGTATCAGCTTAACAGCATTACATCATATATTTACGCAATCACCCATAACTATCAACCCTTACCTTTCCCAACACATGTATATTCGTAGTCAGACTGTTCGTTCATATGAACGGACAGTCTGACCACGGAGATACACTGAGTTTGTTTCATCATTATAGTAACTACAGTTGAGAACATCATGAAATTGACATTCTGAGTGACATTCAATCGTATGTGTTATGTCTCCGAGCGGGGAATAACATGAAACACCATTTCCGATAATTTCATTTCCGATGTTTAGATCATCTGCGCGGGGTCTAGTGCTTTTTGTACACATTTATTACCACACGACCTGGTGTTCCCACTGCCGATCAGATCAACTCGATCAAGCGATCCAATACAGGTCGAGCTCAGTCTGCTAAGGGGATCAGGAGAGGTCGAGGTGATCGAAAATGATCGGCATCGCTCGGGCTTCCTACTCGAGTTTTTTTGACATGCAAAAATAGTCGAATGCGATCGAGTTAAGAATGATCGAGAAGCAATTGTGTATTGATCGGGTAGAAGATCGACCTTATCGAGAATCACTCGGGTCTGGAGATCGAGTGTGATCGGATCGATAATCTGTATTCCGACCTGCACCGAACGTGTACTCGATTACCTCGACTTCTACTCGAGTAATTTCCGACCACATCCCGATCAACTCAACCTCTGATTCATCTGTTCACTCGATCAAATCGAGTGAAGAGATCGGGTTTGATCGACTAGAGATCGAGAAGAAGTCATATAGTCGGGTTTGATCGAGGGCATCTAAGCGATCGAGTAGATCGAGTTGATCCGCTGCCATAAAACAGTTGGAAGCACTCGATCACATCGACTTGTACGAGTAATTCCCGAACGTATTCCCGATCAACTCGACTTCTGCTCCATCTATTCATCCAATCAAATCCCGGTAAAAGATATCGACTCGATCACACACAATCTCTACACGAATGATTGTCGATCAGCTCGATCTTCTTTACGATCGATACTCGAGCAACTTCCCGACTTTATTTCTACTCGATCGCTACACAGATTTTTTTGACGTGTCAAAACAAATTGGTAGGATAGCCGATCGATATAGGCAAAATTCGATCATCTCGACCAATCCCGATCACCACTGCCGACCGACCTCGATCGGTACTCGATCGCTTGATCGGGTTTGGTCGAGTTAATTTGATCGGCAGTGGGAACCTAGCATAAGGGAAGTAGATCTCCATTCTTCATGTAATATATCGCCACAGTAATGTCCCATTTTATCTAATACAACGAATAGCAAAGAATCTTGTGCTAAAATATACAAGGTTTACCATTAGGTTTTGATAAACCTTCGGTGTTTTTATAAAATCTCGTAACTACGGCTTGAATCAAGCCGTAGTTACAACATTTTAAAAGGACACTAACGGGAATACGATTGTTTGTCCGAATTTACGTCACGATGAACTGGATAAAATTAACCCCTATTAAAGTCGTATTGTGTCACTAAAGAAACATTAACCATATCAAATGCGAAATTGAAACAAAAAAGCATTACAAGAAAAGAGCCAAGCACTAAAAGCAGACACTATATTAAATGCATAAAAAAACACTTTATCAAATCGCAAGTACCCATAAAAATCCAGATGTACACTGGCTTCGAACCATTGATCTACTCAGGCCAGCCGATGGTATGAACTTGAAATCCGCTTTAACCACAGTGTAGGAGCGGAAGTGTGTGAGCGCTTGTCTTTGGGTTATAACTTGTGTGTCTGTACAACGAGGAAATGCAACTTGGTAAACATCAGCGGTTGACATTGGTAAGAATTTATGGGGTTTGTTTCTGGATAAAAACAACACTTTTGTCAGATCATTGTACCAATCTCTTTATTTATTATTCCCTGTAACATTTTAAGAGCAATCGGAGCCATATTGGTTCTAGATTTAAATCATTTTAGGCCCGATTCACTTGGGCATGAACTAAAACGGATGATTTAGCTGTTACGAATCGCAGTTTTCACTCGAATAGGTGCATACTGTAGGGTATTACGCGACAAAATGTTCATTCACAGCTCGTGCATATGTGTGTGTTCAGACTTATATAATTATTTGGTTAGGAAACCGTCTAAAAATTCCCATTTTTGCCGTTTAAAAAATAATTTTTTGTACAATCGTTTGTCAAGTCCTGTACAATAGCCTGACAAGAAATATTTACTTTTGTACAACGGCTTGAATTGCATATGTAACATATTGATTGCAATAAATGCGTCTTTACCTCTTTTTGCATTATATTCGACTGATATTTTCATGATATTATGCTCGTCCGTAAAAGATACAGAGAAAAAATGTCGGGAAAATAAGAAATTTTTGCATGATGGAGAATCACGTGACATTATTTTATAGAATCTTCCATAACTAACCTAATATTTGATTTACACCGACGAAATACTATACTAAAGTATAATTGAAGTCTCAATCTTTGTCAATCTGTTAAAATTCGGCTTTAACCGATATCATCATTTGACAGGGACCAATTAATAGTCATCATCCATGACCCTGGGAAATCCAAAATGGATTATTTTACTGCAACTAAACAGATCTCCTGTTTGGATCTCCTGTTATAAATAATTTTACAAAACACAATTGTAAACACACGATCTTGCACTGAAATGTGATTTCATCGAGGCATACCTAACGGGTTTTAAAAGTGCGTAGCATTGCGAATGGCACAATTAAATGTGCGTACGGTACACTTTATCCCACCAAATCCGTTGAGTATACACGCTGAATAGTCATATGACATTTTCCATGGACAGCAAGCTGAGTTAACAGTAGTGTCTTTTGTGGTATAATACGTCAATGAACTGTGAATGATAAAAATTATCGAGTCTAAATTGGCTGGGGAAAGAGGGATTTCGATTTATAGAAATAAGTGTTTCAAACCCACTATCCTTAAATAAATCGACGTAATACTATCTGTAGACAGCTAGTGTACTGTCACGGCCACCGCGGACAGCAAATGTGTCATTATTCGCCATCTTTCATACTTTTCTGCCACTTTACATGTATAATTGGAATATACAGTAAGCTTTCGTCACGGCACATGGTTAGATGTAGAATAGGGCACAATTATATATAGTAAACAGTGACATAATTTCGGACAAACAATATTATTTCGAAGGTGTTGTTACAAAATCTCGTAACTACGGCTTGATTCTAGCCGTAGTCACGAGTTTTCAAAAAGGCACCGACGGTTTATCAAAACATAACGTTTGGCAAACCAAGTCTACACGTTTAGCACAAAATTCGTTGCTATTATATAAACTCATTCATCACACTAAAATGAATTTTGAAATATAGGAAAAGAAAGAATCCTATCAAGTGGAACATTGGATAACAAATTAAAGGGGGAATAACACTTAACATCTCGCAAATTTTCCGAGAACTTCGGACAAAAAAATAAATATATATTATTAAAATATGGTCTTTAAATTGCATATATGCCAAATCTTAGCTTTCTACCTTGTGTATTGGCTTAGACGTCGACGGATTTAAAACCCCATGATTTTTTGTCCCGGGGATAATATTTACAATAATGGAACATATGGGGTTTTAAATCCGTCGACATCCTAGCCAATACACAAGATAGAAAGCTAAGATTTGGCATAGATGCAATTTAAAGGCCATATTTTCATAATACATATTTATTTTGTACGAAGTTCTCTGAAATTTGCAAGATGTTAAGTGTTATTCCCCCTTTAAAGAACATAAACCGAAATTTCGTGTTTGTGTTGATATCTTGATCGGTGTGAAATATAAGCAAGTGACATTACAAATTGCTTGTAAGCGATTGTACAATAAATTCATAAGGCAATTGTCATTAGCCAAACGATTGTACATAAAATCTGTCAAAATGCGGACACTTAAATCGGGAATTTTATTGGAATGGATATCATTTCGCCTGAATTATGTTCATAGTGAAAAAATACATACATAAAGGCATTTAATTTTAGGAATAAACAATACGATGAATGTTACAAAAACGATAAAAATGGCAATTTTATGTGGTGAGAATCGTGCTCCAATTTTCCCATCCAAATAATTAATGCATTTTGTATGGTTTAGCCAGCTCAGACCGGGCGCATATTAGAACGATGCCTTCCATTTTATTCAAGATTACGACATTACAACAAAATATAAGATATATGTCGAAATAATTATCAATCATAAACTTTTTCTTACCTATGTCAACCGCTGATGTTTACCTAGTTGCATTCCCTCGATGTACAGACACACAGGATATCACTCAAAGACAAGCATTCACACACTTCCGCTCCTACACTGTGTTAACGTTAACTAGCAAATCAATTAAATTACTAAACACGTAATAATTGATAAATAATCTGCCCCTCCTACAGGTAAGCAGTGGTTTTTCCAAAGAATGTTTACAAAAACATTTTATAGTATAACAATCGGGAGTGACAGATGTTAACATAATTATACTTTTTATAAATGATATCATAATTAACCTGATTAACTATGTAGCAATGATAGATACATTGTCTTAAGGACAGATCCTCCATTTATTTCCTACGGTATTTTTTTTTTTTTTTATTTTTTCTGTACTGATATTTAAATATATGAGAAGTAAAAAAAAGATGACTTAAAAACCATAGGTCACCAAGCGAATTAAAAAGTTATTGGATTTCAAGGGAGACTACTCTTGTCTAAAATTGCGAAAATGAGGTGTCACTTTAATACCCACCAAATAGATGTTCGAAATGACTAGGATTACATAAATAAGTCTTTATTGTGTTCAATATGTTTTATTCTGTCTAAATGAGTATTAATTTGGGAAAATTTAGTGATGATTTTGAAATTTTTAGTAAATTATCCTTTCAAAAGTAGCTGAAATTGCTCTTTTTTTCGCAACGTTTCTGTTAATAAAAAATATTCCAGCAGTAAGATTTTTTTCTTTTTTTTTGTATAGACATAGTGCTTGGTTATACCTACAAAAACAAAAGAAAGAAAAATATATCAAACCAAGCGTTTTCCTTAGTTATAAGTCAAATTTGGTTTACTTTTTGCAGCTCTGTCCGCCTGTTCACTACTTTTATCCATTTTCTTCCTTATTACCATCTTTAGATAATAAAAAGTGTCACCTTTTGTGTCCATCTGAAGCGGACTAGCTCATAAAGACACCACCTTGCTTTTGTTGCTCCGTTTCCTATCACTAACGCCACATGTTGAACGCGTAACAAAAGCGAAATGTACCATTCGAGTACTATTACACTTTAATTGACCAAACAGCGAAAATGGAAATAACCGATAAGGGTCTTGTCATTTATCAACCAAAAATTAACTAAATGTAAAAAATACATTTGCTGTAAAGGTCAATTACTGAAACAGCTAAAAGTTATTTCGTTTTTTAGGATATGCGCAGTAAGTTGCGCAGTAACAACTGGAGGATCTGTCCTTAAACCGGTAATGAATCATATTACACGATTTGAATTTCAAATCAATGGCCTAGCATTCCTATGTAAATGAACTAGCCTACTTTTCGTCGGCCACTTTTCTTGTGACATCTATAGAGTTATACTAATTTATTGTAAACATTTTAAAGTTTAAACTATAAGGTTACCGAATAGAAAGTTTCACATTGGTCGAAGAATAAATAAAATATAACCAATCAAATCCGTCGAAAGCAAGTTCAATCAACTGTTAACCCATTACCACACAATAACTCTTTTTGACTCCCCACAAAACAATGACCATGGAAAAACATCGTGGAAAATGAAGAAATTGCTTGTGACAAGCAATTTCTTCATATCCCACAATGTTTTCAATCCAAAAGACCTTAAAATTGAAAATTCCATTCACTTGAAATTGTCGTCTGCAGTATGTTTCAATTTGGACCGCCCTACAATTTTGTCGTTTGGTAATGGCTTAATACCGATCCTTTCTTAAACAAAATCCGGCTTCAAATGACGTCCCTGATATGAAAGGCAAAAGAACAAAATCCTGTTAACTAGCATTTTCTTCTTTTGCATCAATATTTTGTGAGTTATACACAATTTCTCTCCTCATTAATATTAATTTTGCCTCCTACAACAGCTATCAAAATTCACCATTTCCCAAACGACGAAATTTGAGAGTGATCCAATTTGAAAGCTGTTGCGATTGACAAGATGGGTATTAAAAGTGATATACATGTACTGTGTCACAAGAAAACATGTAGGCAAAAATGTGTTCCCAAGTATTTCCAATTAGGGACGTCAAAACAAGGTCTTGTTTGGGAAAGGATTTATAGTCCAAAATGTCAAATTAATGCTGATTGGAAAATGGTTAAATTAGGATTGCTTACTAGGAAGACGTTATGGACGACTTAATTCAACCACGTTATGTACAATAACATGCATTTATCCCTTCCCCAAACATTTTAGAGAAGCTAAAATTCAAAGATGGGACTGACAACATATTAAATTATTTCTGTTGCAAAACGCAGACCGTGCGTACACTCTACTATGGAAATAATTTTCAAATAAAATCAAAAATGAGAGATCTGCATTTTATTCTTTTCAGTCAATTGTTTCTCAATCATAACTATACTTCGTCAAACGGGAGTTACCTCTATTTGCTTGCATTTGCTATGAAAACCGCAGTCACTCCCGTTTGTTCAAAAATAGTCCGGATACGTCAACACAATGTGTTCTTTCGTGAAAATGGAGGATGCAACAGCTGTATATAAAGCCCGGCCACGCACCCATTCAACATTCAACATTCACACCCGGGCAGTGGTTGAAGCAGCATCTGACATTTTTGACACATACGATGAAACCAGCCGTCAACATGGACCAGAAAATTGTCATTCCAGACTTGACTCATGTGACTCCTAAACGTGAGGTAACAACTTACTTTTATCTATTATTTATCAATTTGTTTTTGTATTGTATTATTGTTATTTTTCATCTATCTATTTTTATATTTATATTCACTTATTAATCCATTACCACAAAGTGACTCCTTTTGACTCCTCACAAGAAAATGGCTTTGAAAAACATTGTGGAAAATGAAGAAATTGCTTGTAACAAGCAATTTCTTCATTTGCCACATTTTTTTCTACCCAGAAAGATCAAAGAATCCAAAATTTCATTCAACTCATTTTGTCGTCTGCAGCACCTTTGAATTTGGACAAGGCCAAAATTTTGTCGTTTGGTAATGGGTTAATCTAGTGTGGAGCTATCACTTGGAATAGATGGGGTCGTCATATATCACCTTGAAGTAACCGTAGTTAAACAGAAACTTTTTTGTTTATATCTTATAAATAATGAAAAATTACGAAAAAGTATTATTTAAAAGTTCTTACTGGTCTAATCAAAGATACTTTTGATGATTTCTGGAGACCTCAGAAATGCAGGATATGTGTAAAATCTGCTTGTTGCATCATTTTACTACGCCAGACCATATTTAGAGCACATTCGTTGAAAACAATGTTAAGCTTGTTCGATTTAAACACCATTTTACCATGCTCCCCTTTCTTTCTCTTTCGTATGCAGTTAAAAGTCATTTTGATCTGATCTATAAGGAGAGAATAATTTAACCTTAAAGTTAAAAATTGCATCCCGTGTCAAATTACCCCACCCACTTTGTCATCCAGTATCTCCATAGAATAAGTCAACACCACGTTTTTACACATCTAACATGCCTGTAGGAACAGGAGGGGCTAAGCCTCCCCCGAGTTGGCCAAAAATGCCCAATTTTCCTTATTTTACACAGAACATTTAGGGAAAATCCAATTTAGCCCTCCCAATATTTAGATACTGGGGCTTTAGCCACCCCAAAATAAGATTGCTTCCTACGGGCCTGTCTAAATTATTTAAAGATATCATGTAACCTTATCAACTAACAGAATTTAAAGGCAATAAGTTTTTATCCCTTATCACAACCATTCATTTATATTATATAATCATATATATATGACCCATCACGCTAAAAGGGACCTTATCGTATGTGTGAAAAATATCGACCCTAGTCAGTCTGCGCAGTCCGCGCAGCCAGACTAGGGCCGATACTTTTCACTTTTATGTAACTGTCTGATTCTGGAATGTTTTCCCTATCTTACTATATGTTCAATTTTTACATAGGGAATCTGGTTAACATGTGCGGAGTCTGACAAGTTTGCCAAAATTTAGATTTCTGGACTTCTGATAAGGTCCCTTTTAGCGTTACGGGTCACATATTTTAGGAAATATTTAATTTTTTCACCCGTCCCACAGGTAAAGAGCGTGTCTCTACCACGTAAGATGGCGTGGGTTCTGTTAGGAGTAATCATACTCGGTCTGGTGGCTGCAGGAGTACTTGTTGGTGTGTTTGCTGGCAAAAATATGACCAAAGGAATATACAAGGTATGAAGTATTTCGCTATTTCTCTTTCAAAACCCCGTAACTACATCTTTTTTAAAGCTGTAGTTACAAGGTCTTTTTAAGAAATTCACATCTTGTTATATGATATAACATATTAAAGTGACATTTCACATTTCTTTCAATTTTTAAAAGTATGTCTTAATGCAAAGATAGTTTATTCTTATTCGCAGAAATGCGATCAGTTTATTGAATTTTTTGTTTATAAGCGAAAAATAAGCCTTTAAAGTTGAGACAGAAATGACAAATTCTATATAAATCTGAAATGTTGCCCACAGCAATTTGTTTAATTTTAGCACAAAAACATATATTTCTCGTAAACGGTTCAATATTTTGACTTGAAATTTTCAGAATTTTCATAAGAAAATAGTTATGCACTTTCAGATAGAATAAAAGCAAAATTTGTGCAAAAATAATTGTGAAATGTCACTTTAAGTCAAATAATTAAAAGTTCAAAACATTCAATTAGTCTTTGTAGCCAAAACTAATAAAAACTAGTAAAATCGCCAATTCCTGTTGCCACGGCACACCAGTGCAAGTGTTACTTTAAATTTCTGTCATGCAACCCAAACGATTTTTGTTATCTTATTTAACTTAAGAAATTGTTGTTTATTTGTTGTATTCTATAATTATGCAGGAGGCGTGGGTAACTTTCCACATGAAAGGTTCGGATGAAGTGATCAAGGAGAGAATCATTGTGGATGACAAGGAGGTCTACATTAGAAAGCCTGGAGAGGCGGGAATCATCTATGACTATGGAAAGGTGAATTAATTTTACAATTTACAATTGTTTTAGTGTTAAATTCTGCCAGGAAACGGTGCTCTATCGAAACAAAAGTTTTATGTTTAGTTCGTCTATTTGATATTCAACTGCTGAATTTCGTGTAGAACCACATTTTGTGGTAGATCTTATAAAGAATCTCCTTCATTATCCTTATTCTGAATTCTTTAAAGCTACAGCTACACGCATGGTCAAATTGCACAAAACGAAATTCGCAAAACTGTTGTGCTGACCACCTTTTGATAAGTAACAGAAGGCGGTTCAGACAAAGAACGAACCGAAAATAGGACAGTTATTGTATTTTTCGAATTTAAGGTAAATCTGAGGTCAATATTAAAAATGTTAGTAGACAAGTAAAAACTCCAAATAAATCTTAAATTGTGCGTGCGCATTCAGGATCCGTTATGATCATTCGTTAATTTGCGATATGTTCATATTCTCAGAACACGGTGACGATGCAGCTGGAGAACACTAACGCCACAGAAGAGTGTGGTTGTATGGTGTTTGATTTTGATCCATCAACCACGGCATCCCTACAGGAAATTGTGGAGTACCTCAACCAGACATATGTAAGTAACACACAAAATCAATGCTGTTCTGTAGGCAGAGGCCATGTCCAAGTCCACAATCCACAGGTTACGGTGGTTCATCTTTAATTCTTTTTTTTATCTTTTTGAGACCGTAACCTGTGCCACAGTCCACGTCGCGTCCAAGAGACTGCTGAGCGGACGTTCTCCAATAGTGATTTTGCATGAAATAATTTGGAACACCTTGTACTATTCTATGAAGAATCATACATCGAATGTATGTAGTGGAACAATTTTAGAATAAGAAAAACAACAACACAAAACCTGCGGCTGCAAGTAAAGTCAACAATGAAGCAACAACGAAGACGAAGTGTGTTGTTTGCAATTCCAATGCAAACAATTACCTTCTCTTTTTAAAAGGCTTGCATATTTGTAAAAGCTTAACTAGCAATTTCCATGTAAAGTTTGATAAACAAAATTATATTTCTATTAGATTTAGTCAATTAAAATATAGAAAAACTTCAGGCTTCTGTTTCTCGAAAAAACTTAAGTACGTTCTAATGCTCAATCTGAGCACCGTGCTCAAATCACACGAAATCCAAGTGAACTTCAATCGAATACCATTTAACGATGGAAAAATCCCTTTGAAGTTGAGCATGTTCTCATGAGAATATACTTCAGTTTTTTTTCGAGAAACCGGGGCCAGATTGCACAATTAATGTTGCCGCTGAATGAAGCATGAAAAGGTTTGAAAAGGTGTGGAAAAATGGTGGGTATCAAAAACGAGAAATATTTGGGTCCTTTTGGGGACGTGTTAAATCTGTATGTGTTTTACATATCATTCAATAGGTTGTCGAGCGTGAAAGCGCCGTAACTGAAGAACGCCGTCTGATCAGCAATGGACGTAAGGTGGACGTCAGTCAACTGTCTAAGAGAGGCCAAGAAATGTGTTTGGGATGCAGAATCTACGAAATGGTACCAGGTGAGCTTAACATGTTTAACATGTCAATAATGATCGTGTGCGATCGAGTAGAAAATTGAAGCGATCGAGTATTGATCGGGTTGAATATCGATCTGATCGAGGATCAATCGTGTCTCAAGATCGAGTGTGATCGGGTTGAAATATTTTACTGGACCTGTACACAACCTCCACTCGGTCGACTTGACTTTAACTCAAGATATTCCCGGCCGCATTCCGATCAACCCGACCTCTGCCCCATCTGTTCACTAGATGAAATTTACTGTAGAGAACGGGTTTGATCGACAAATTTGATCGACAAGAGATCGAGATAGGCCTATCATTTGTTCGGGCTTGATTGGGTAATTTAAGCGATTGAGTTGACCGAGTTAATTTGATCGGCAGTGGTAACCTAGCATTAAGTCAGAATACCCGTAATGTGGCCTGTTTGAGATTCGTAAAACATCAACATTTTACGGGCGACGTCGTTACGTGTATTCGAACCAATTCGGGCGCAGTCGTAAACATTCGGCGGTGGAAATTTCTAACGCCGAATGTTTTCGACGTCGCCCGCCCGAATAATTCCGACATCGCGCGAATCTCGTTAGGGATGGACTACCTTTAAAACAAATTTATGTTTCAGAAACTGACAGAACCAGACGGATGTTCAAGAGAGCGGCACCTTGCTGTAACGGGGGAACAACAACAACAACAACCACAACAACATGCACCACCACAGATGCATGTGGTAAGACGACAACAACAACTACAACAACAACAACGACTACTACTACTTCCGGTCGTCGCAAATAGTAGCAACATATTTAGTGTATACAAAACATAGAATCATCTAATACATACATATATTTTATTGCATTAAAACATTACATGTTTCATAGCAAATACAAACATACATATTAACAGAGAAACAGAACATGGATTAACAGAAGAGCACATGATGTTACAATCAGATTCGAATTAAGTTTGCATATAGTATACATATTTTGATAAATTAATTATATTAATTTTAGAGGAAGAATTTATTAGATTTATGAACTTTTGAAGGTTTGGCCAGGTATAATAGTACTTCTTCATGTATTTCGATCGAAGATGAGTAAATTTTGAACATGTTAATAAGAAGTGGTATTCATTCTAATAAGGAAAATAACAACTTTTATCTTAACCCTTTCCTAAACAAGAAATGGTTTTGACGTCCCTAGAACAAGTGTCTTTGGAAAACATTGAGTCAAAAGAAGAAAATGCTACTTTTACTTCAATATTTTCTACATGTGTATATTTTGTACCGTAAAGTCTATCATATCAACATCGATTTTGCTGTCTGCAGCAGATTTTAGGAACTGTCCATTTTTTCGTTTGGAAAATGATTAAGACTTTTGCTACGATCAGAGACATATATAATAATGTTTATCTATGTCTCTGCTACGATTTGATCCACAATGATCCATATTCTATTGTCATGTTCGTATAATGTTGGCCCCCTTTTTTTTTAAATAAACAGATTTTCTATTTTCATTCGTTTTATTCTCTTTCATTCTTTTTTCTCTTTTTCCTACGAAGAAAAAATATACAGTCGACACCCTTTGTGTGAATCTTTGGGGAAGGTCATATTTTACCACAAGATATCTGGAGTTCGATATATCCGCCTCTTGTTCCTTTTCGATTATAATTATGTTGATTCGTTTTTGCTTGTAATCAATTACTATCATAATTCACGGGGTATAACCTGATGTTCGTAACTGCAGTTACGCACATCCAATATGGTGGAGGGACAAACATGTGAGTTTTACAAGCATCAATTTCAGGCACTATCTCAATGCGTTTGATATATTTTTTGACGAACTTGGTCAATAATAACCCTGTAAACAATGTCACTCTCTCTTTATTCTGATACACTCGTATTTATTTAGTAGGCCAATATCGGAGCTCGAAAAAATGTCATGATGTGCGTAACTGTAATACTGTAACTGGCCTATTTTCAAGTAACAGTTACGCACATCATCATGACTTTGAAAGCTTTATTACAGCTTTTATACTAACTTACAAAAGCAAATTTCGATTCAAACTCCTTTTATTATAAACAAACATCGTATTGGTCAAGAAAACCGAACGAATAACACGCCCAGTTATACAAATAAAGCTTGAGAATTATTCCCCTAATTTTGATGTCGCCATATTGGATGTGCGTAACTGCAGTTACGAACATCAGGTTATATCCCGTGATTATTGAAATATAGTAAATACAGGAAAGAAATTGCTCGGGACAAGTAATTTCTCTCCTTTTCCTATAGATATTCAAATGGCCCTATTTCTTTCACAATGATTTTGTTTAACAGTTTTATATTATACTACCTTTGACGAGGTTCAAAGCATATTTCACTTCAGCTTAATCAGAAATTCGATTAATTTCATGTCGAGATAACGAAGGTTAATTGTGTAAGCCAGTAGAGGACGATTTTATCAAGTGTTTGACTATAATCATTGACGTAATTTCGGACAAGAAATAGTAGTTCGTATGTGTTCTTATAAAATATCGTAACTACGGCTTGATTCAAACCATAGTTGCGAGATTTTATGTAAAAAAACACTCATCAACATACATGTATTATGCATAACAGTAAACCCAGTCTATTTTAGCACGAAATTCAGAGCTATTGTGTTGCCGTTGACTTTAGCTTTCACCGGGAGAGGGTTAACTCTGACTTATGGCACTTTTCCAAACAAAATTTGCTTTTGACGTTCACAGGAAAATAACAGGTTCTGAGAAAACGTTAAGGCAAAAGGAGAAAATGCTGAGAATCAGCATTTTCCTATTTTGCCTTACTTGAACAATCTTAATTTAAAATAAAATAAATAATGACGACAAAATGGATGCTGAAAAGAAGAAGATTGCGTACAATATCGCATGGAAGATATTGAATCAAAAAGGAGAAAAGCAACATATTCTTCATTTGGCTGCGTGTTTTCCCAAGCCTTTTCTTCTGGGGACACCGAAGCAAAATATTATCAAATATAAACAATGATTTTTAAGAAGAGTGTGTAGCACTTTTCTCGGCCAAACTGCGTAAATTTGCAGTCTTGACCTGTCTGGATTCATCTTGTTTTAATCCTTTCCCAAAACAAGCCCTTGTTTTGACGTCCGTAACAGAAAGGGCTTGGGGAAACATTGAGACAAAAGAAGAAACTGCTGTTAACCAGCAGTTTCTCCTTTTGCCTCAATATTTTCTCTGCTTTTTTTCTACAAAAATCATGTCGTAATCAACATATGCTTTGTTGTCTGCAGTGGCTTTAATATTGGACCACCCTAAAATTTTGTTAAAATGCCACTATCGTCATTTTTCCAGCCTAGCTGAATTCATTATTTTTTGGGGCGTCCGTGGCCGAGTGGTTAGAGTCGCTGACTTAAGATCACTTGCCCCTCACCTCTGTGGGTTCGAATCCCGCCAGGGACGTATGAACTTTCATGTGAGGAAGCTATCCAGCTGGCTTGCGGAACGTCGGTGGTTCTACCCAGGTGCTCACTTGGGGTCTTCCTCCACCATTCAAAGCTGGAAACAGGTCAAAAGAAGGGATTTCCTTCCTGGGCACGCCCAGTCTACTACTCGGTCATATGGGCAACCGGCAACCGAGGATAAATAACCAAAAAAAAAAAAAAAACACACACACACATTCATTATTTGTCTAAGGGAAGTAAATCTTCATTATTCTTGTAATACATCGCCACAGTGATGTCCCATTAAATCTAATACAAGTCCTACAGTGGGTTCATTATACAGTCGACACTCGTTGTGTCGAAGTCACAGGGGCATTCAAAATACCTCGACATATCCGGACTTCGAGTAAACCGACTTTGACCGGTTTTTGTTTGAACATCATTTGATCTATTTGTTGCTGATCAAGTGCGTTCATAATTGAAATATAGCAGGAAAAGGAAAGAAATTGCTCGAGACGAGCAATTTGTATCCTTTTCCTACTAAATTTCAATGGCTATATTTATTTCGAAATTATTTTGTTTGAACTTTTATAAATCCATTGGTGAGGACGGGACCAAACTTTCACTTCGACTTAAGCAGAAATTCGACTTATCCGATGTCGACATAACGAGTGTCGACTGTATCTCTGACTATGGCTACCGTAGTAGAAAGAACTGATATCCATTTCACTGGTGGTGAACTAAAACTATTTTCGCTACAACAAGGTATAGATATTTTGCGTTTAAATATGAGTTTATAGATTTTTTTCTAATGACAATGAACTTGTTCTAAAGACAGACCGGATTTACCGTTTTGTATTGACAAACTGTCGGTGTTGTTATAAAATCTCGTAACTACGGCTTCGATAAAGCCGTAGTTACGATATTTTTATAACAACACCGACGGAATACATTGATCGCGAAAAAACGTCCCACGCTTTGGCCGAGTTCACCACCAGTGCATTTATATAACCAGAATTTCCGCGTTTGAAAAATGGTTTGTAGGGCCTATGTCAAGAATTGGTCGTTTGCCATAGCTTTCATTTTCGGCAATGATATAGAAAGCTTTCATTTCTTCGGTTATAAATACATGTAGCTTTAGCTTTGGACAAGTCTAGTTGTAACAATGGTTTCATAATAATTTCTTAGTTTTTATATCCCTTAGAGAAAGAACTTACGAAAGTATTCAGAAAAAGGGTAATGCCGATAATCAACATTTCCTAATTTCGTCTCAATATTTCCGTTGTTATTTTGTATTAAATTATCTCCATCTAACATCATCAACCTTGAGAATGTAGCCCCATTAAAATTATACCACCATTAATCCTTTTTGACTCCCTACAAGATAATGGCTTTGAATAACATTGTGGAAAAATAGCAAATTGCTTGTGACAAGCAATATCTTCATTTTACACAATATCTTCTGCTCAGAAATATCAAAGAACTAAGAATTTTTTCCCTTGAAATTGTCGCCAGCACCATCTTTGAATTTGGACCAGTTTAAAAATATGCCGTTTGTTAATGGGATGAATGTCGAAAATTTCAAATGAGTTAAATTAGTATAACGCTGCTTTTCAACAAAAACATCGTAACTGCAGCTTAAAACAAGCTGCAGTTACGAGGTTTTCGTTGGAATGTGACGATAATCGAATGACCGAAAGTTTGGCAACTTTGCGTGAAAGTGTTCATTTAAATGTAACGATGTTGACGGCCGCATTCCTAAGTTTTGTGTTTACTTATATAGAGTTACATGGATTTTAAGTTTAACCTTTCCAAATTGACAAACTTTAAGGTCAAGCTTGAAAGGTGCTGCAGGCGACAAAACGGATGTTGACAAAATAATGTTTTGTGTACAGCATAGCACAGAAATATTGAGACAAAGGGAGAAAATGCTTGTTCTCATCATTTTCTTTTTCTTCTCTATGTTTTGCCAATTGATATTTTTAGATTAAAGATACCAAAGCCAGGTCTTGTTTTGAGAAAAGATGAAACAATTCAAAAACAAAGCATGGCTTTGAAATTTTGGGGAAGGGGGTGGGTGGGAGAAGAGATTTGTAATGACCAGCAATTTCTCCTTTCTCCTAAATGTTTTCTCTGTCCAGATATACATATACGTATTTTACCTTTGACATCAAATAATTATGTTTTCGTCTGCAACCCCTTTCAAGTTGTACCACCCTATCATTTTGTCGTATGTAAAAAGATTAAAGGTTGGTGAATAAATTTTCGACTGGTTTCAAAGTGACAGTAAAATGATACGGACCGTTTACGTTTTTTACAGGTAAAAAAACTTTATTTTAATTATTTGTGGTGTTATGTTTTTGGTTATCTCCTGTTTATTTTATTTACTTGTAACCCTTTCCCAAGCAATAGAAGGTAGCATGTTCATGATCCAAAGCAATGCTGTCCCCATGCAAGAGGTGATAAAAGCATTCTAAATGCGGTATTTCGAATTAAAATGCTATGTTGTCGGTATTCATCTGAATCGTCTCAACGAGACGATTCAAATGAGTACCAACAACAAAGAGGTTGGCTAACATTTAATCAAACTAAATACTTATTAAAAATCATTTACTCCATTTTATCCATAGCTCCAGATGGGGACATAAATACTTTAAAATAACAAGTCAAAGGAAAGGGTGCATAATAATCTTAATGTTACAGATCCTTTTCATCCAGTGTTTACAAGCTTTTCCGAAGCACAAAAATAGGCTATCTGGTTTAATTTTGTTGGTTACTACGGATTTGAATTCTCAGCAGTGAGTGTAAGATATTTTCGGATGGGAGATGGTTAAACGCACGTGACATGTCAAAGTGAAACATAAGTAGGTTTGATGAATTAATTGGGCATAACGTTACGTTTAGAATAAAAACATAAGGATTACCTCCCAAAACACTCCGTGCATCTTCGGGTGTCATCCCTAGCAACGGAAATTGACGAGGAAATCCCTCGTCAATTTCCGTTGCTACGGATGATGCCCGGAAATTGACGATGGTATATCTCGTTAATTTCCGTTGTCACGGATGATGCCCTACTTCCGTACACGACGAGTATAACCAATGTATCCATGTCAATCGTTTAAAACTCTTTCCCAAACGACAACATTTTAGGGTGATCCAATTTGAAAGCTGCTGCAGGCGACAAAAATGATGAATATAAAGACATGATTTTGTGTAAAATATGCCTCAGAAAATATTGAGACAAAAGGAGAAACTGCTGGTTATCAGCAGTTTCTTCTTTTGTTTCAATGTTTTCCCAAGCCTTTTCTATTATGGACGTCAAAACCAGGTCTTGTTTGGGAAAGGGTTAATAAAGTGGTAGAAGATGTGAAGTGCAACATTCAAAAATTTATGATAGTGCCAGGGTCAGAAAAGAGACGCATAATTATTGCTTTTTGATAAACAATATGAATCCAAATTGGTATGTACATACGCACAGTCTGATCAAGATCCATGCTGCTTTCTCATAACTTCTTATCTCTTAGCAACTCTTAACCCTTTCTCAAACAAAAACAATAAAGGGTGGTCTATTTTCAAAGCTGCTATAAACGGCAAATCAGATGTTGATGAAAATTGAACTTGTATTATAATACAGAGTTTCCATTTACGACGTAAAAGTATCTGTACACGCATGAAAATCAGCTCGGACGCAAAATTTTTATACTCGTCGCGTCCATGGGACGCAAAATAAAATGAGAGGCAATAACAATGTATTTTCATAAAGCTTTCGCAGAAATGTCAGATAACTAGCGAAAACAATCCAAAATGTTTCAGAGTAGGCAGATTTGAAGCAAAGTCACCGGTTTTCCAAAGTTACTATAAATAGACCTCGCCAACATCTAACCGAAAAGTTGCGGTTGTTGGGATTCCCGCTTTTTCGTCTGGTACCCGAACTGTCTAAAATATTGTTTGTGGGCAATTTGATAGCGGGAAACCAACTGTTACTTTTATTTTGTAAATAGTAATGGCTTCTCAAACAAATAGACCCTGAGCTAGAAACATGTTTGCTCCCCCCCCAGAGGGAATTTTGTAGACATGTTTTTTCTTAAAGTACATTATCTTACAAACATTTTGAGCATTGTTTGCACTCTGGCCGTTGGGGCTTTTGGCTGTAACCCTTACCTAAAACCCTTAACCCTATCATTTTTTCATAAAAAATTACATTACTTATTTTGTCATATTTTCATCAAATATTGACCTACAGATGTCAAAGTGGTATCAAATGAAAGCTTATGACTTGCTCTTTATTTTGTAGTTATTTTATGCAAATTAGCTCATTTGCATATGCATGAATATTAATTATTTCCCTTAAAATTTGCATTTTTGGGCAAAAATTTGATAAATAACTTCTAAAAAAAGGCATTTCTGTCCAAGGGGAATTTTGTAAACATGGTTTATCTTAAAGTATATTTCATTAGAAACATTTTGAGCCTTGTTTGCACTCTGGCGGTTGGGGCTTTTCGCCGTAACCCTTATCCAAACCCTTAACCCTACCAAATTGTTCATTTAATTTTTGAAAATGAATTTGGTCATATCTTGATTGAATATTGACACACAGGTGTAAGAATGGTATCAAATGAAAGCTTATGACTTGCTCTTTCATTTTAAGTTATGTTATGCAAATTAGCTCATTCGCATATTCATGAATATTAATGATTTTTCCTAAAATTGCGATTTTCGACAAAAATGTGGTAAATACTTTCCAAAATGAGGCGTTTTTGTGCAGGGGAAATATGTAAACATAGCAAATCTTAAAGAAAATTATACAAGAGACATTTTGAGCGATGTTTGCAATTTGACCGTTGGGGCTTTTGGCCAAAACCCTATCTAAACCCTTAACCCTATAAATTCTTCAATCATTTAAAAACGTTTTTGGTCATATCTTGGTTGAATATTGACTTATAGATGTTATAATGGTATCAAATGAAAGGTATTAACTCGCTCAATAATTTGCTATAAATTTTATGCAAATTAGCTCATTTGCATATTCATGAATATTAATGATTTTACTTAAAATTGTGACCTTTTTGTTAATATTTGGTAAATAGTTTCAAAAACATTGTGTTTCTGTTCTGGGGGAATCATGTAAACATGGTTTATCTTAAAGAACTTTTTATTATAGACATTTTGAGAGATATTTGCACTTAGGCGCTTGGGGCCTTTGGTCATAATCCTTATCCAAACCCTTAACCCTATAAAACTGTTCACTCAAATTTTCAAAACATGCTTGGTCATATCTTGATTGAATATTGCCCTACTGATGTAAGAATGGTATCAAATGAAAACTAATGACTTATTCTTTAGTATGCAGATATTTTATGCACATTAGCTCATTTGCATAAGCATGCATATTAATGATTTGTCTCAAATTTTGATTGTTTTGCAAGGTTTTTTATTTTAAATACGTACCAAAAGGTCCGATTGTTTCTTTCTCGTGAGTTTTCAACCATTTAATATCCATGTTCACTCTTTTAACAACATCTAAGCCTTGTTTGAAATCTATTTGCTGTTTTGTTTGGAAGTAACAGTAATTTTAAAGAGTGCAGCCCATTATATTTTGTTCCTATAAATCTTATTTTCAAATGTACGTACATGTATTTAGTTTCCATTTGATCTTTTTAATCTTTATTGTTTTAAGTGCAAATAAGTTAAATTGATTTCTTTTATTGTATTTGTGTTCTTGCTTATATCTAGTTTAGTTGACAGAATATTATCCTTTGTAAAACTGCTACATGAATCCAAAATTGACGCAAAATAGGACTTTAAACATAAAAATTTTATCATATGCCATAGAATGATACAAAATAGGGGACTCAATTCTAATACACATATAAAATTAATCATTCCAATTATTTTTTTTAAGTTTTATGGATGAACAGAGATCCTGGAATGTAGACAAATGCATACATATAGCAAAATAACATTGTTAAGCAATTATCAAGGCCTTACTTTTGCCATTCACATGGAGAAAACAGCATGGTTTTCTCCATCTGGAGAGCCCTTCCTTATGTTCAATTTGTTGGCCTTAAGTGTATTTGATATGTGGCTGACGTAATTGTCTGTACTCTAGCTACATACATCGCGTACATATCTTGATTTAATGTATCTGATACATAGGCTTTACATATGGCACCCCAAGCTTAATTTATCTGAATTGAAAATGCCTTAATAGAGCATAAAGGAATGGTAACACCAGTGTCCCTGGTTGTGATCAAAAGATTATTGCATTTATTACGATGCATTTATTTATCTGTATCAGATCAGAACAGATGTGAACTGATCCATACTACCGACAGCCCATGCTGAATGTATATTCATATTCTTCCTTATCTAAACATATTTCTTATATGTGCTTTCAGCGTAGTACCACCTCACAATAAATTGAAAATAGTTCGCTTGCGATACACAATCTCTTTTAATATGGCATATGTTTTCCAGGATGGTATTCAATGGCCATAGATATCTTCAGTTCAATATTTTCCTGATATTTAAATGCTACAACTATGCTACCAGGTTTAGATCAGCATGTGAAATTCCATATTAAGACACTTACTTATTGCACAGTTCTAGAACAATTTGACCAAAAATGATTCACATCGCACTTGGTGGCAATCTTGGAATTACTCAAACTGTGGGTGTTGGGCAAGTTTATCATGTTGGAAACCGACATAGATCAATTACTAAACATAACAGGGTTACTATGTACACAACATAACAGGATTACTATATAACATATAGCACTGTCAAATGGAATACATTTTATGGATTTTCCACAACAAATGTGTTTTTGTCCCAAACATTTAAGAATCAATAGTATTTATGAATATTGTCCACCCAAATTAGCCCGGGACAACTTAATTTTCGTGCGCGAAGTCCGTTAGTTGAGCGTCAAAACAAAACATTACCGATGTGGGGTCATTGTATATGCAGATGTCCCGGGTTAATCTTGCTGGACAATATGTAAATGAGCAAATCGACATGAAGTGATTTCGAATATACAAGCAATTCACTAGCTTTCATTTGATACCATTTTGACGTTTGTAGATCAATATTTAATCAAGATATGACCAAAAACGTTTTGAAAATTTGAACAAACAATTTGATAGGGTTGAGGGTTTAGATAAGGGGTTTGGGTAAAAGACCCAAATGCCACAGTTTTAAAATTGCTTAAAGTGTTATTCATGTAATGTTCTTTAAGATAAATTATGTTTGTATAATGCCTTTGAACAGAAACACCTTGTTTTTTATAGTATTTAACACATTTTTTCTGAAAAATCACAATTTTCAGGAAATTCATTAATATTATATGGCAACGCAACTGAACTAATATGCATGAAAAATAATAGCACATGGAAGAGCCAGCCATAAGCTTTAATTTGATACCATTCTGATATCAGTAGGTCAATACATAATCAAGATATGACCAAAAACGTTTTGAAAATTTGAATGAACAATTTGATGAGGTTAAGGGTTTAGATAAGGGTCACCGCCAAAAGCCCCCGTCGACAGAGTGCAAACATTGCTCAAAATGTTTCTTATAAACTGTTCTTTAAGTTAAACCATGTTTACATGATTCCCCCTGAGAAGAAACACAATGTTTTTGAAAGTGTTTACCAAATATTCGGAAAAAAGGTCACAGTTTTAAGTAATGTCATTAATATTCATAAATATGCAAATGAGCTAATTTGCTTAAAATTTATTACACATTATTAAGCAAGTCATAAGCTTTCATTTGATACCATTCTAACATCTGTAGGTATATATTCATCCAAGATATGACCAAAAACATTTTGAAAAGAATGAACAATTTTATAGGGTTAAGGGTTTAGATAAGGGATTTGGCCAAAAGCCCAAACGGTCAAAGTGCAAACATCGCTCAAAATGTTTCTTATACAATTTTCTTGAAGATTTATTATGTTTACATAATTCCCCTGCACAAAAATTCTCTGTTTTGGAAAGTATTTACCACATTTTTGTCGTAAATCGCAGTTTTAGGAAAAATCATTAATATTCATGAATATGCAAATGAGCTAATTTGCATAACATAACTTAAAATGAAAGAGCAAGTCATAAGCTTTCATTTGATACCATTCTGACACCTGTGTGTCAATATTCAATCAAGATATGACCAAATTCATTTTCAAAAATTAAATGAACAATTTGGTAGGGTTAAGGGTTTGGATAAGGGTTACGGCGAAAAGCCCCAACCGCCAGAGTGCAAACAAGGCTCAAAATGTTTCTAATAAAATGTACTTTAAGATAAACCATGTTTACAAAATTCCCCCTGGACAGAAACGCCTTCATTTGGAAAGTATTAACCAAATTTTCATCAAAAATTAGCAATTTTAAGGAAAATCATTAATATTCATGAATATGCAAATGAGCTAATTTGCATAAAATAACTACAAATTGAAGAGCAAGTCATAAGCTTTCATTTGATACCATTTTGATATATGTAGATTAAAATTCAATCAAGATATGACCAAATAATTGTCTGTATATTTAAATGAAAAATTTGAAAGGGTTAAGGGTTTTAGATAAGGGTTACAGCCAAAAGCCCCAACGGCCAAAGTGCAAACAACGCTCATCTTGTAGCATTTGTTATAAGCTTTCAGAAAATCATACCCTTCAAAATTCCCTCTGGGGGGGGGGGGGGGAGCAGGGGTTATTGGTGGCTCAAGGTCTAAAAGAAAAAGAAACACTCACGGTCTTTTCAAGACCAGTGGCTTGCCGATCCGGTGTATCAGTTTATCTTGGCCCCTGGGCAGCTTGGCCCCCGGGGGCTAAGCTACCGTTACACCGGCGTTCAAAGACTGGCTGATAAAAGCTGCTGCAGATCACAAAATTTGTGATATCTTGGGTATAAAACTTGAGAATATCTCAGAAAACATTGAGGCAAATTGAAAAAAATGCTTATTATTAGCAGTTTCTTCTTTTGCTTAAATGTTTCCCAAAGCCACTTTAACTGGGAATA
Organism: Fragum sueziense; assembly: GCA_963680895.1. Taxonomy (NCBI): domain Eukaryota; kingdom Metazoa; phylum Mollusca; class Bivalvia; order Cardiida; family Cardiidae; genus Fragum; species Fragum sueziense. Next base: position 15,236,199 of record OY804602.1, on the reverse strand, counting down.
TCAAAACTAGGTCTTGTTTGGGAAAGGGTTTTTAAGCCCGTTCAAGTACAACAATTAATGTGAAGATGATTTGTGGAAGTCAAAATTGGACTCAACTGAAAGTGGTTGGGACTCAACTTTTTCTACTGCACTGGGTCCAAGGGACTCACTATTTTTTTATGTAAATGGAAACACTGTAATACTATTATATATCCAGGAAAACTTGAGGCAAAAGGTGAAAATGCTGATTTACAGCATTTTCTTCGTTTGCCTTTAAATGTTTCCCTAAGCATTTTCTGTTTGGGGCGTCCAAACTAGGTCTTGTTTGAGAAAGTGTTTAAAAGGCCGAGGGCTGGCTACATTGCACATAATAGATTCAAACTTATCTGGGCCGACGGTGATCTAAGAGGCTACAAGAGCGTTGTTCCATAACTCGCTCGTATGTTTAACCTTTTCCCAAACGGCAACGATTTGGACTATTTCGATTTCAAAGCAGCTGCAGACGACAAAGTGAATGTTGATAAAAATGAGATATGTATGTGATATATTACAGAAAATATTGAGACAAGAGGAGAAAATGCTTATTATCAGCATTTTCTTTATTTTTGTCAATGTATCTCAAATGCCCTTTGTCTGGCACGTCAAAACGAGATCTTGTCTGGGAGAGGGTTCATTGCGTTGAATAGAGAGCCTTTTCATATATTCTTGCAATTTCTCAAGTAGGGCCTGCATTTAAACTTGTAGCAACACTTTAGAAAACTTTATTGTTTGGAAAAGAGAGAAAAAAAGACTATCATTGGGGAAAGTGTTATTTATCACTTTTTCACGGCTCAGGTCCTGTCATTAAATTGAAATATAAGTATATTTTGATATGCTGCTTACATGCTTTGTGAATACGAAATGTAGCAAATTTGCCTATTTTACGTATAATCCTGTCACAAACGACAAAATTTAGAGTTGTCCAATTTGAAAGCTGTTGCAGAGAACACAACGGTTATTTCTTAAGGCTTTTTTGTTTAAATAAAATAGCACAGAAAATAAGACAAACGAGGAAAATGCTGATTATCAACATTTCATTCTTTTACCTCAATGTTTTCCCAAGGCAGTTGTGTTTGTAAAGTCAAAATAAGGTTTTGTATTTCTGAGTGTTTAATGAAATGGGACCTTCAGAGTATTGCGAAAAGTATGTAATACACTTTCCAAACAACACATTTGGACTTTCAAAGCTGCTGCTGAACATTTATGAATGATAACAACAACCGAAATAGTATGTAATAAGAGAACAAATAATGAGGGATATTAAAGAAGCATGAGAAAGTTCTGGTTACCATAGATCAGATCAGCTTGTTGCATACATGTAGCCCGATCAAGATCGACCCATGTCGTACGTGTAACTAATCATTAGGCCTAGCTATAGCAAGATCGCCTCTGGTCATACTGTCTTTAGAAACAATCTCGTATTCATATGTATCAAATGTTAGAAGGGCTCTTTTTCCAGGTCCACTGGTGGTGAACTCGGCCAAAGTGAGAGACGTTTTTCGCTACAACATGGTATAGATATTTTGCGTTTAAATGTGAGTTTAAAGATCCGTTTTTCTAATGACAATGAATTTGTTCTAAAAATAGACCGGGTTTACTGTTTTGTATTAACAACCCGTTGATGCTGTTATAAAATCTCGTAACTACGGCTTTGTCGAAGCCGTAGTTACGAGATTTTATAACAACACCGACGGCATACATTGTTCACGAAAAAACGTCCCTCGCTTTGGCCGAGTTCACCACCAGTGAGATCCCCGCCCAAATAAAAGTACATGTATACATTGACATGCTAGTAACATGCTTTTGGGATAATGAAACCGTAACAAATTTACATAATGGTTAAAATTCTTCACATTTTTACTGTAAAATCCTACATTTTTATTCGATTTAGATTGATTCCCATGGCGACGGTTACTGTCACTCATTTCGGGTGGTCGGATAGATCATTTACTGAAATTTCACCTAAATACCAGACAACATTATATTTGTAAATGGTTTAATCCTTACCATTATTACAATAGGGGAGACCGGGGCTATTTCGGCCCCGGGGCAAGTTCGGCTAGTGGCTCTTTTGAGTCTGTCGACAGAGATAGAGAGCTCTGACCCGGATTTTAATGTCGCTCATGACGAAAGCTTTTCGCAGAAGGTTTTTGATCGAATTTAATACAAAAACATAGAATTTAGAACACGATTCTGAATTTTAGACACTTTCAGTATTTTTCCACATTTATGTAAGTTTTAATTTATAGTAATATGCGCCAGGATTCAGATTTCATTTTTGTATATTTATTAAGACAATTAAGTCCTCTTTCATATCAAAACTAAAGATGAAGTGTTCATGTTATCTAAAAGAAGATATGGCGTGATGTTGACACCAGGTCTGTCTGTGGCTAGTTCGGCCTTTGGGGTTGGGGCAAGTTCGGCCACCACCTAACTTGCCCATGAATAAAAAGAATAATCGCTGTTAGAATTGCCATTTCTTGACGACTCCGAATATATCAATTGTTCAGACCTAGCTCTAACAGAAATGTAAAAAAATGGACAAATTCAAAATCACAGGCCGAACTTGCCCCAGCCTCTACTTGTTATCCCGAATGTCCCCCTACTCACGATGATTTGACTGTTATAACAATGCTTTTTCAATTTATACCTTCATTTGGAAGTCGTATACAGATTCCTTTAAATTTAAACAGTCTAAAAATCAAATATAAGGATTTATAGGTCTGTGCATACCTTGCCCCAAGGGTGGGCCGAACTTGCCCCATGTTTGGGGCAAGTTCGGCCACCACGATCAAAACTCTAAAATTTGAAATTCTCTTTATTGAAAAGAAAAATATGAAAAGGACAGACGCAGTTTGAAAGGCTTTCGCCTGTCGAACTTAAATATATAAATCGCGCCAAAATAACTTTCATATAATTCAAAATATGAGCAATCGAAATTAGGGGGCCGAAATAGCCCCGGTCTCCCCTATTTGAAAAATGTTAAAATTTCAAGACGGGACAAAAATCAAAATTAATGTTACCATGTTGATGAACTAGATATTTAATTTCAATATGGACAAAATTATATAATTAAAGTAATAATATAAAAAAAAAATTCAAGAATAATAATTTGAGAGCAAAAATTTTCAAGCCCAGTCATCGTTTAGGAAAGCCCCTTAACCGTTTCCCAAACAAGATCTGCTTTTGACGTCCCTATGAGAATAGGCCCTGGATAACATTGGGCCAATAGAAGAAAATGCTGATTGCCAGCATTTTTACTTTTGTCTGAATGTTTTCGGTACTAACACGAACACAAGTTTCATGTTAATCGACATTCATTTTGTCATTTGCAGCAGCGTTTGAATTAATATTGTCCAAATTTTGACAGTTTTGGAAAGGGTTAATGGATATAAGATGGGCTCTGCTTGGAATTGAAAGAGATGTAGGTACAGAGATATTGTAAGAATTGTTGGCTCTTGATCAGACTTTTATATGCACATGCTTATCTGGAAAAATACAAATGTTGGTTTGTCCCATTTTGCTTGACGACCCATTTATGTATATATTTTTGTATTTATGACCCCGTTAAAATTCTAGTATCAAACGAACAGCAGGGAGCAAAGTATCAAATCTCCGTCTTAAATCATTCGTTATGTCCAAAATATACAGTTGAATATTCAAATACAACCCATTTTGAAATTAACGAAACTAAAAATACAGGACGAGTCACTTAAAAATATGGTTTCCTTTCGACGACCAATAATGGCATCGGAAAACATGATGGAAAATGAAGCTTGTGGTAAGCAATTTCTTCATTTTACACAATGTTCTCTACGTAGAAAGATCAGAAAATGCAAAAAATCATTTACCTGACAATATCATCTGCAATGTATTTGCATTTATATATCTACCATCCTAAAATTTTGCTATCCGGTAAAGTGCTAAAGGAACACCAAGGAACATCACAACGGTTGCACAGCTGTTTGTAATTCTGCATTATTATAACAATATTACGAGGCGACCTTGCAGATATGGGTGGATTAAAAGTATCAAATAAAATGAGGGAAAAGAAGTACATGTAAATGCAGTATTTTTCCTCTTCCCTTTATGTATTCCCAAGCTTCAACTATTCAAGACTTCAAAACGGCTCCTGTCTGAAATGGTTAACGCATTCCCACAGTAGGATGCCTTTTGACGTCAAACAAGATAATGGCATCGGAAAACAATGCGGAAAATGAAGAAATTGCTTGTGGCAAGCAATTTCTTCATTTTACACAATGTTTTCTACGTAGAAAGATCACAAAATGCCCAATTTCATTGACTTGACATTATCGTCTGCAATGTCTTTGAATTTAGACCTTTCTAAAATTTTGCCAGTTGGTAAAGGGTTAAAGGAACACCAAGGAACATCACAATGGCTGCACAGCTGTTAGTAATTCTGCATTATTATAACAATATTACGAAGCGACCTTGCATCGTGGGTTGAATTAGTGCAATCTGGTAATGTTTGACCCCCATCTAGGTAATTTGCTGATAAGTAACATGTGTGAAATGCGTAAGGTCGTCGATTAATCAACCCTTTCCCGAACGGTATACAATTGAACAGTTCAAATTTGCAAGATCTACTAAAGGCTACAAAACTGATGTTGATGCAGATTAAGGAAAAATATGACAAATACGAAATACTGCTTATCAGCATTTTTTTTTTCATTTAACTAAATGATTTCTAACTTTTTTTGCATATATGGGAACGCAGGGCAAAAGCAGGGCTTGTTTTTGGAAATGGTTCTAATGTTGGGTCCAATGTGGTTCAATTATCGGGAACTAGAAATACTAAGATGAAGAAAAGTTCCAAGTTCATTGGTTAAAATCGACTCGATCGTAACCACTGGTCGCAAGGCTTTGCCTCTGGATTATTTATTTTAGGTTTTCTTATAATTCCTGGAAATACCAAGAAATTTACTCAAGTGATTTTGTTTTGTTGAAAATATGCTTTTCACAGTAAGGACGTATTTCAATCCCAGATTTTACCGCTGCTTTGTGGGATTAAGATTTGTTCCATAGGTAGCAGGTTTGATCGTCCCGACAACCTAGGTCTTTCCTGTAATCCATTCCCACACATTGGCCTTTTTATTCCTCAAACGAGAAAAGCTTTGGAAAACATTGTGACAAGCAATTTCTTCATTTCTCACCGTGTTCTTCAAAATGGTAAATCTGATAAGCCCCGTTTCCACAACTAGGGCCTATGACCTTAGCCTTGAGTCTAGGCCCTAAACTCATTGTCTTTCTTTTGATGCTTGTGTTACGATTCAGCACAGAACATTGATCAAACCACATGTCATTACCATACAGTGACGTCTTTTGACTCACCAAAAGAAAAAAAACCTTGGAAAACATTGTGGGAAATGAAGAAATTTCTTGTGACAAGCAATTGCTTCATTTCCCACAGTGTTTTCAAAATAGTAAATCTAACAAGCTCTGTTTCCATATAACCTTAGCATAGGGTCTATGTCCTGAACTCGTCGTCTTTCTTTTGATACTGGTGTTACGATTCAGCACAGAACATTGATCAAAGCACATGCATAAGTGGCCTTGTGGTCTACACCAATAATTACGAGGGGGCACAAGAGATACGTAGGCCTACATGGAGTGATATATCATTATAAAGACTGATATACGACATTGTCAGCTTTCGTAATTCCTCTATTTTAAAGAGATTCCATTCATTATTAGATACAAAACACTCCGTGCAACTTTTGGCCTCATTCATGTAACGGAAGTTGACGAGGGTATCCCTCGCCAATTTCCGTTGTCACGGATGATGCCCGAAGTTGCACGAAATGGTATATATGCCTAGACTTAATGATGGATTAGAATAGGCCTACCTTAACTCGACCATGGCAGGGAATCGCATGACACAACATTTTCAGAAAATCGCCAATAATTTTCTTAATACTTGACCAAATTGAATTCGGGTTAAAACAGACAGGGTCGATAAACGACATGTTAAATATTTGAAAAAAAGCACGGCTGATAAAAAAGTTATTGACCACCAACTAATCTTTTGATTGATCGTAGATAGATCTACATGTATATTTTTTTATAAGCTAGTTATTGAAAATCCTTAGCATGCAGCAGATTCCTGACGTTTTCCCGCCTTCTCTGTTTTAAATATCTTTTTTTTTCAAATCGGCAATTAATATATCAACGTAAGCATTTTTGAAAGTATCGAAAATATTTTGTCACGTGAATCCACGTCACGACAAATTACTAAAATATTTATGAAAGAATAGAATCAATCTAGGCCTATTTGATTTTAAATTTCGTGTCAGGCCTACTGCCTACTGCATGGTAGCAGTTCAACTACATTTCGAAAACATTTGAGCCAGGGTCTGGAAAAATATCCCTTAAAGGGCGACGGTAACAGATGGTCTAATTGCAAAAAATGAAATTTTTTGAAAAAATATGCAAAACTTTTGTGTTGACCACCTCGGGATGGTTAATAATATGCGATTCAGACAGAGAATGAGCCGAAATTACAAGACAGATAGCTGAATTTAGGGAGAATCCAAGCCTAAATTCAACCCCATCACTGATGGGGTTAGAATTATTTTTAAATTGTTGCGCATGCGCATACAGCGCGGACCATGATTCAAACGAGATTCATACTTAAATTTCAATATGACGTCATCATGTATGTTGTGACGTCATTTAAGAAAGTCGCATGTCCTACTGTTTTGACCTACTTTCGACATCGCTTCATGAATTTGGTATCAAATTGCGAAAAAATGAGTCGTTGCTTCAATAGTTTCTCGTAATCATTTAACCAGGTCATATAAAGCTTAAAAAGTGTACATTTCGTTTGTATTTGACAATTTTTGGGTCCAAATCTGGGAAATAGTAGCTTTAAGGCTTTTGAGCCCAACATGGTTCCAGATCAGCCTGCGTATACACGCAGTCTGATCAAGAACCACGTTGTTCTCTAATAGATTTTCCTTGACCTGTAGCAATTATGATATTGTTTCATGCGTAGGCCTACTGATCAGCCTTTCGCATAGGTTGACCTTGAAACATGAAAGTCGCAAATGCTATAAGGGACGTTTTTCCCAGATCCGTGCTCATTTATCCATTTATCTTTTTCAACAGCACAGTGGTGGATCCAAAGAAGGGACAGGATTCAACCGAAACCCCGTGAACCCCTGCTTTTTTTCTTTAAAAGTCATAATCAAACTGTTTTCGTTGGAATCGATCTGATTCGAAACCACTTAGAAAAAATCCTTGATCCGCCCATGCAATCCTACATGTATGATTAAACAGCACAAAAGTATAATTTGAAGACATGTGCATTTGCCTAGACGTCTTAAAGCATGTCACAATGATTTGATGCTAGAAAAGAATCTATGTACAACAGCGGAGCTCACAGAAAAAGCGAAGTTAAACGTTCGTGCGGAACTACATTTAGAAGGCACGATTTTTCTTAAACCGCGCGTCCAAGACGCGCAAGAATACAAACACAGTTTTTTCGCGCCATATTGCTTGAATAGATTCGCAACAGACGGCCAGAGATTTTGCAGGTAACTCGCCTGTAATTCGATCTAGGTAACGTACCCCTGTGATTCCGATATTTATAAAACAATTTCAGTAGATTTACAGCAGATTTAGACAATCCCCCATCTGTTTACACTTACAGCCGTATGCTTATCAGTTCACCGCTTTAACCATTGGCCAGCCTCTACGCCAGATTTAATGTTTCATGTAAACTTTTATCAATCATTTGGCCAGTTGGATTGAATAGTTTGACCTGGTTTGGGATATTTTCTTTGTGTTGTTTTCATTTAGTTATTTCTAAAATCAAAAGGAATTATATTTGAGGATATTTTCGTTCATCTCTTGAAAGACTTTTTGAAATTCCAAGGTAAAAAAACACTTTGTTTTATTTCAAGTAATCTCTCACTAACATTTTCTGTAGAGATCTATGTAATCATTTTATTGTACTTGTATAATTTTTAATCTACAGCAATGGTTTCATTTATTAGATCTACTAAACAATTAAGCTTCTACCTTTTACTATGCATCTAAGATGAGAGGTGTTCATATTTAGATTGTTTATAGTATCAGAAACATTGAAGATAAAAAAGAAAAGGCTGTTTTACAGCAACATCTTATGTTTCATCAATCTTTCGAAAGTGCATTCTTTCCATAGCATCATTTTTCAAAGTAAATATCATCGCTTTTCACCAAAACCCTCACAACTAGAGCTTGTTTTTTGTTAAAAAGTGTTAGTATTTAATTTATATAGGTCTGAGAACAAGAAAGTGAATCAATTTTGATTCAAATGATAAAATTTGCTGTTGTAGACAAGCATGAAGTCGTCATTTCAATTAACCCATTACCACATAATGACGCCTATTGACGCCCTACAAGATGAAAGCTTTGGAAAACATTGTGGAAAATTTTCTACAAAAAAAACCCCAAAATGTAAAATTCCATTCAATTGAAATTGTCGTCTGCAACATCTTTGAATTCTGACCAGTCCAAAATGTTGCTGTCTAGTAATGGGTTAAAAATGAAATAGCTGTGTGTAACAGCAAAAATGTGTAAAAGCAAGAAAGAAAAATACTCAAGTCCAAGTTGGCAATAATTCAAACAGATTTTGATTAAATTTGACACTAATTCAGTAAGAAAGATTTATCACTGGCAATTATGAGTAATTCTTAGAAATTCATTATCATAAGGTGTTTAACCCTTCACCAATTGGCAAAAACATGGATTGTCCAAAGTTGAAAGCTGCTGAAGATTGCAAAAATGATGGAATTTGCATGCAATGATTATTACTAGCCTAGAAAAGTTTGAGACAAAAGGTAATCAGCATTTTCTTCTTTTGCTTGATATTTTCTAAAGACTTTTCTCTACAAGGGATGTCAAAACGGTCTTGTTTGGAAAACGGTTTAATTTTTCAGCTTGTTGCTTGTTCATGTACAATAGTAAAACAACACATGGATTTATTCTGTTGAATGGCTTGCATAATCTGTATGAAGGTAGTCCAGTGCTAATGAATTTCATGGGATGTCTGAATCATATATATTTTGAACGATCTGATCTAATAAGGACATTTTGTGAGTAATAAAAATGACTCTTTCCACCATAGAATGTTTATGACATACAATATGGCACGAAAAATTTCGATGTCGTGTGCATCTCATTAGGGGTGGACTACCTTAACATATTAACATATTATAATAAAGGTATTTTTTATGAATGAATACTAGAGTAAAGAGTACAACATCTGTTTCTAATCAAAACATTAAAACCTATGGTGGGCGAACCCCTTCTCTTTAATAGCCCACTGATGTTATGATATTACCCAACTTGAATATACCCATATTATTCTAACAAGCTATCCATTGATGCTTGTCCAAAAAGATGAGCTTTCAAATTTTTACCAAAGGCTAGTTTTAACTTGTTTTTAAAGTGACATTTCAGAATTCTTTGTCATAAATTTTACTTTTATTTTTATCTGAAAGAGCATAATTATTTCCTTATGAAAATTCTGAAAATTTCAGGCCAAAATATTACGCCGTTTACGAGAAATTTATATTTTTGTGTTAAAATTGAACAAATTGTTGTGGACAACAGTTCGGATTTATATGCAATTTATCGATTATGTCTCAACTGTAAATGCCTGTTTCTCGCTTATTGGCAACAACTTAAAAAAACTAATAGTATTTATACTCATTAGAATAACCAATCTTGGCATCAAGACATACTTTAAAAAATTGAAATTGGAATGAAAAGTCCCTTTAATCAAAAGTCAATTAATATTGTCCCCTATGATGTAACCTGTGGCAGTGTTCAAAACATTTACTATCTACTGCTTGAATTAGCTGTAGTTACGGTATTTTTGTACTGTTACCAATTTTATAATGTTATTTGCTCTCTTTTTGCTGCAATATTACATTCACTTTTTGCCGATTGGAAAAGGGTTAACCCTTTCCCAAACAAAACTTACTTTTGATGTTCCTGGTAGAAATAGTTTGGGAAAACATTGAGAGAACTGAAGAAATTGCTGATTACTAGCAATTTCTGCATTTCCCTCATACTATTTTTGTCGACATCTTAAAATGAATGAAATTAGATATTTTTTTGGTCTTTTAGGGTGGAAAACATTGTGGGAAATGAAGAAATTGCTTGTCACAAGCAATTTCTTCATTTTCGACAATGTTTTCCATAGCGATTATCTTGTGGGGAGTCAAAAAAAGTTACTGTGTGGTAATGGGTTTAGTATAAGAACTGTTCTAGAAGGTTCTTGAATGTTAATTGGCACTTCTAGAACAGTTCTAGAGGTGCCATTTGAGGTTCTAGAACTAGAAATGCGTTCTTGACCTCTTTTGCAGTGATTTCAATGATCTAAAATTTCACTGTTTGTGAGAGGGTATATAGTGTTGATGGATAAAGATAGGGCAAGTGTTTGACCTTAGAAAGTATGTTTGATCTAAGAGATGGGTATAGCAGTATGGAATGCAAAGTTACACCATTTTATCTCTTAACCCTTTCCCAAACGACAAAATATTAGGGTAACCCACTTCAAATACTGCCATAAATGACAAAATGGATGTTATTTAAGTTATAATTGGTGTAAAATATGGCACCGAAAATATTGAGACAAAAGGAGAAACTGCTGGTTATCAGCAGTTTCTTCTTTTGTTTCAAGGTTTTCCCAAGCCTGTTCTATTAGGGACGTCAAAAGCAGGTTTTGTTTGGGAAAGGGTTAAATGAGGATCTTCTGGTTTGATGAAATATAAAATGGTACAGGTTACGATAAATGACCTGGCAGTCTGGCAGAGCTTCTCGATCTAGCTATCAGTTAGAGTACTCTCAGGTCATATTTCAGGATCTATAAATGGGGGTGGGGTGGGGAAGGGATGTAAGGAGCATTTCTCTCAATGTTTTGAAAAAAGCTTTCCTTTTAACCCATTACCACACAGTGACTCCTTTTGACTCCCCACAAAATAATGGCCATAGAAAACATGATGGAAAATGAAGAAATTGCTTGTGACAAGCAATTTCTTCATTTCCCACAGTGTTTTCTACCCAAAAAGTCATACAATTTCAAAGTTTCATCACATTGAAAATGTCGTCTGCAACTTCTTTGAATTTGGATCAGTCCAAAATTTTGCCGTTTGGTAATGGGTTAAGTGACATCAAAATCAGGAATATTATTGTTTGTGACAGGGTAACTAAAGCATGAATCCTTTTGATAATTACTTTATATTGAGAATTCGGTTGAGAAATTATAAAAGAAAATGATATAAAGGATGAGTGTCATTTACAAATGCCAATTGTACTATAACTTTGGTCTGTCTGTCACATCTGCTCATATGTCTGTCCCTCTTTTTGACCATTTCTTTGGTTTAAGATCAACCTAATAATATCACAGCAAAAATTATGATGTATTTTCAGTGAAATATTTTGAAAGGGTAATGTTATTTAGTTGATGGTTTTTACATCTGATATATGAATATAAAGTATCTTTTTATGTGAAAAGGTTACTATATAGGATGCTTGAAAATGAGAAGATAAAACTTAAAATGTTTCTCAAAATCAAAAATTTACATTCTCTGTTCAAATTTGACAACCAAATTAATATAAATCGTTGTTGTAAATGCAAAACCTCGTATCTCGATTTTGGAAAATTTTAAATGGGAGGGAAAATAGTGTAAAAACTTTTCCTAAACTGAAATGTTTTACTTGAAATTTGGACACATTGTTTACAAATAATGTGTCATTAATACTGATCAGTAAAATTATCTCAAAACCTGCAAGAATTGTCTTAACTGGGCACTCAACTTTGTACTTTGAAAATCGCAAGAATCGACATACGAGGTTTTGCATTTACACCGACGAAATATAATAGGCTTTGTATAGGTCCCGATAAATGACCTAGCAGAGCATCTCTAGCTAATAGCTGGAGATGTTCTGCCAAGTCATGCATTCATCAAGACCTACACACAAGGGCAGGAAATGTTTAGACAATACAAACATATGCTGGTTGTCAGCTTTTTCTTCTTTTGCCTTAACGTTTTCCCAAGCTCTTCCATTGAGGTTATGAAAACCAGGCCTTTTACGAGAAAGGGCTAGATAATGTAATTGTATAGTAATGGGTTAAAAGCTGAGAATGTATCTCATTAATTTCTGTCAATTTTTTCATAAAAGATGTATTTAAGAATGTTTACATAATGTAAACCACATGCATGCATTAGATGTGAATCACACCAAAACCACTTGCATTCTTGGGGAAATAAGCTTTGTATTACTCATACAATATACCAGTAAATTAGATGACAAAAACTAAAAATTTCCACAGACTGCATAATTATGCCACAATTTCCTAGAGCATCATGACTCTTCCAAAGCTTTGATTTTGTATTAGAGAACCTCTTAGAAAGAAACCTGTAAAAGGACATCCTTTAAAATGCTCCTAATAATCAATGTCCCCTCCTTTTCATTTCTGGTATGATAATTATAAGCTATTTACCCATTACCACACAAGACCTGATTTTGACGTCCCTATTAGAAATAGCCTTGAAAAACATTGAGACAAAAGAAGAAAATGCTGATAATTTACCAGCATTCTTTCCTTTTGCCTCAATATTTTCTTTGTTATATATTCTGCAGTAATCCTATCTTTTAAAACATCTCTTTGAACGCATGGAGAAGATTTTGAATGTGACCATACCAAAATTTTGTCATTTGGGAAAGGGTTAAATATGTAATCTTTGAGAAAGATCATTGTGAGTTAAGTAACCCAGTGCCCACAATAAAGTCTTTGAATGTTAGATGACAATAATATAAATAGAATTATTAATTAACCCTTTCCCAAACAAGACCTGATTTTGACGTCCCTAATATAAAAGACTTGGGAAAACATTGAGACAAAAGAAGAAACTGCTGATAACCAGCAGTTTCTCCTTTTGTCTAAATATTTTCTGAGCTTTATTCTACACAAATTCTATCTTTAGCAACATCAATATTGTCATCTGCAGCAGCTTGTGAATAGGAACACCCCAAAAAGTTGTTGTTCGGGAAAGGGTTAAATGGATCAAAACCTTTGGGAAGATCAATTCAGTGTAAATCATGACGATGTGATGGCCATGTTTGAATTTGTAAAATGAAAAATTGTCACAATCAGTCTTACTTTTCAATGCCACTGATTTTGCAGGGAAGAACTACAAAAAATTTACTCTCTTATGAACAGAGCACATTATCTCTACGTTCCATTTCGATAGAATGAGCTCTGTTCTCGCGGGGTCATTTCACGTCTAATCTCGGGGCCTTGGCGGGATTTCAGTATCCAATCGTTGGCGATACACAACAAAACAATTTAAAAAGCTGATACAAACTTTCATTGGCTGACGCTTCAAATTACCGGCTTTAGCCAAAAATAGAAGCGACGTAATGTATACGTAATCAAACAAGATCAAACTGAATGATTTTGATTCGATAATTCAAATGTTACCAGCTTCGGCCAAAAATAGAAGCGACGTAATGTATACGTAATGATCATGCAAGATAAAAGTGAATGATTTTGATTCGATAATTCAAATGATGTGCTATAATTAGATTATGACGACCAAATAGGCTGTTGTCGTACCGAAAACTGCAGAGGTCATATTTGATGGTTTTATCAAAAGACCTCGGCAATGGAGAGTACAAAAAATTATAAATAAAAAGCTTCTAAACAGTCGCTACCAGGGACAGTCTGTGCCCCCCTCTCCCCCTCCTCCCCTCATATTGGTAAGGTGTTAGAAACCATTAAATCTGTAATCTTGGAGGAATCTATCATACTAGATAGAACACACCTGCAAAACTTCACTCATACAAACACACACTTCAAAATCCTTCCCTGAGCAGCACAAATTTTGATGTCCCTGATCAGGTACAGTCTTAGAAAGCATTGAGAGAAAAGAAGAAAATGCTGTTTATATATACCAGCATTTTCTTCTTTCCCCTCAATACGTTTTATGCTATATGACCTACACTTAATTTTCTACATTATGTTGGTAATAGAATTTTTATCAGCTGCAGCGGTTTTGAAGTCGAAAGTATGAATTTTTGCCTTTTGGTAAAGGGTTAAACCCTGGTAGTTATCTCATCCACCTATCTTCATTTATTTTCTTCAGCCTCTCTGAAATTTCAAGCTATTTTGGGAATTGATGTTTTATGTATTTCACGAATCTGATAATAATGATATCTTAGATTAGTCCAAAGTCGAAGTTGTAACTAGTCTTTATAATTTCATATTTATGGTTTATAGACAATAAATGCAAAGACTGTGACGGGCCGCGGCCTTAGCGCAGTTGGTAGCGCATCTGCCTCTCATTCGAGAGGTCCCGGGTTTGATACCCGGCCGCGGCAAATACCCTTTCTGACAAAATTGTCATCCACCAATGGGTTTGAAATTGTTAACCTAAGTGGGCAAGCAGCTGGAGGCTCGGTAAGAGTGTTGTGGTAGTACTGGTTTGAGAAACACCAGGAATCCATGGGTAGGTGCTCCAGCCGCCACGATATGACCCTGGCAGTTGAAAACGGTGTAAAACCCCACAAACGGTGTAAAACACTGTGACAGTTTTCATCTTTTTCTACATGTCTGTTTGACTGTCTGCATGCTAAAATGGCATTACATCTGTATGCCAAGATGCCATTAAGAAAGATATTAAATTTGCAAGCGCTGGTGAAGAAGAAAAAATGCTGAATTAGCATTTTCGTCCTGGCCCTATATACTGTAAAATCAGATATTTTCGCTGGGCCAAAAGTTTACGAATTTTTAAATTTGAAGTGGTTCGCGAGGGTTAAAGTTTGCGAAAAACAAAACCTGTGAACCATGTGGTTTAATTTTCACGAAAATAAAATCATCAACTATCGGTTTTGTGTTTTATTTTACAGCTGGTCTTCATATTAATAACACGATACGTAAAAAATACCAGATGCCCCTACTTGTTTAAAAAGGTCTCACGTAATCCGTAATCATTTAATCCTTTATTCATGTACATGAATACATTTTCATACCAAACACTGTTCATCTTCTGTAGATTAATAAAATCATATCACGATAATTCAGATCGAATACATTCAGCTGTCCGTATTTGTTCAATAGATCTTGTTTGAAGTATGGAAAACTGCATAACATAACTGTTAATTGCTGACAAACAATGCCTGTCAAAATCGTATGTTGCTCTATTGACCACATTTCACACCTTTTGTTACAGGTGTAACCAAACAGCCCTGGTGATATTTGATGTATTCAAGGCCCATCGCAGCGAAGGTTTATTGGAAATTTTAAAGAATGTGCACATTAAAGTCGTTTGTCTAGTTTGATTGCATTATTTACTCGATTTACATTGTACGATAAAACCAAAACAATTCTGAACATCAAAGTAATGGCGGACGGACGGTGCGTTCTTGTAGGATCATTGCATTTGCTCCCAGGCAATATGTTCACGTGGCTAAATGTTTACGAATTTATCATTGCATTTGCTCACAGGCAATATGTTCACGTGGCTAAATGTTTACGAATTTATTGGATTCGCGAACATAGCGAAGATTAATCCCTAGCGAACATTTCTGATTTTACAGTATGCTTTGTTGTTGTATCATACAAATTTTATAATTCATTTTATTGCCGCAAATACAGTATTTACAAAGGATGAGTCAAATATTTTTCACTAATTGATTAGCTCTAATACTTATAAATTTTGAAAAAAACACTACAGGTACAAAAAGGTGTCTATTTTGAAAGTATGAATGACAAGAAAAAAGAGATATTATCATTTTGAAAGGATTAATAGTGTCTTTATTCAAAGTACCTGTCATTTTGGCGAGGCTTTATGTAACAAACAGGGTCTTAAATTTGTATTGTATCTTATTTTCTACATCTTTACAGTTTCTTACCTTTTGACCCTTTTCCGAACTTGCAACTGTTCCGATTTAAAAGGCACTGCTGGCGACAAATGGAAGTTGATTAAAAAGGGTTTGTGTGTAGATTAAAACACAGAAAATATTGAGGCAAATGAAGAAAATGCTGGTGACCAGACTTTGAATTTCGATGGGGGTAGGTTATACTCTTTCCGAATTGACAAACAAACTATTATTCCATTAAAGCTGCTGACGATAAAATGGATGTACCATATAAAAAAGTACAAAAAATATATATCAAGGCAAATACTAAGTGTAGACAGCATATCCTTCTTTTCTATCAATGTTTTGTAAATATATATTTTTTAAGGAAAATCAAAGGCCCACTAGATCGTTATTTATGTCCCTGTATAGAAAAGGCCCGTAGGAAGTGAGGGGAGGGGGGTGGCTAATTGTCCGTCTGTCTGAAACTTAAATTAACATGGGCCTTTTTGGCTGAGGAGGAGCAATCCTTTCTCCAACAACGGTAATTTTAGACACGTCCACTTTGAAAGAAGTTGCAGACGACACAACAAGTTATGTCAAAAAGTATAAAACATGCTTATCACAGCGCAAAAAAATGAGGGAACAGCAGACATCGGTTGATGTCATCAGCAATTTCTTCTTTTCTCTCATTGTATTCCCAAACAATTTCTTCTGACAAAGTCAAAACAAGGTTTTATTTGGGAAAGGGTGAATCTTGTACGTTGATACTATATAACGAGATTAAAAGTTCATTTCGACTGAATCTCTCCGTTTAAAAGGGTTTAAAAGTTTTTAAAAGGACCTTTGAAATAATTCATTAGATTATCAGTGGTTTAAAAGGTCCTCACTTTGAAATAATACTTCATTGGATTAAATGGGGATTAATTTCGTATCATATTGCATTTGATTACGGTGCACCAATTAAACACATGTAAGTAGATGGCTTTTTACCCATCATCAAAAGTTGACAAATTTTGATGGCGTTAGTGGAGAAAGTTTGAGAAAATATTGAGAGAAAAGAAGAAAATGCTGGAAACCAGCATTTTCTCTTTTTCTCCCAACAGTTTCTGCCACATAAAATATGCATATCAGGCCCGTAGGAAGCAATTTCACATTGGATGGGCTCAAGCCGCTTTGTCTGAATATTGGGGGGGGGGGCTAAATTGGATTTCCCGTTTTTCAGTGTAAAATAAGGAAATTTTGGTATTTTTGGCCAACTTTGGGGGGGGGGGGGGGAAGCTCCAAGCAGAATTTCTTTGAATTAATCAAAAAGATGTTTTTGAAAGTGTGGATCAATTTCAACTCATTACCAGACAGCAACATTTTAGGATGGTCTAAATTTAAAGATATTGCAGATGACAGTTTCAAGTTAATGGAACGTACTGTTTGTTTGACTTTTGGGGTATGAAACTTGTGGGAATTGAAGAAATTGCTTGTAACATTCTAGCCTTTAATTACCATGAGGGGCATCAAAATTGTTTGATTTCGATTTAACCCATTACCAAACAGCAAAATTTTGGACTGTTCCAATTTGAAAGCTGCTGCAGACGACAAAATGGATGTTATTAAAGACAAAATTTGTGTATAATACAGTACAGAAAATATTGAGGCAAAAGAAGAAAATGCTGGTAATCAGCAGTTTCTTCTTTTGTCTCAATGTTTTCTCAAGCCTTTTCTTAAAGGGACGTCAAAACCAGGTCTTGTTTGGGAAAGGGTTAATGCCCCTTTCAACTGCTATGGTCATATCATGGCGGCTGTAACACCTAACCATGCAGTATTATTGATCAGAAAAATTGAATATTTTAACTTAAGAAACATTTAGGGGAAAAATGAAAAATGATTAGTTGTCAGCTTTTCTTGTAATGTTTTCTTAATGTCTTATTTAGGAAAGGGTTCAAATTGAAACACAAAATTAATATAAGAAATATGCTTGTTAGAGGAGTAGGCTTATTAGTCATTAAAATCCACTTTGTCCAAAGTCAAATTGCTCATCTAAGTATTTCCGTATCAAAAATATTGCCCTAAGTTTTAAATGGGGAAAATGACAAAATTAACTTAATTAATATCAATGATAGAAAATGTGTACGTAATATAGAAAACATCGAGAGAAAAGGAGAAATTGCTGATTATCAGAAATTTCTTCTTTTCCCTTTTTTCCAAAGCATTCTCAATTGGGGATGTCAAATCCCAGAGTCTTGTTTGAGAAAGGGTTAAAGTGGCAATACATGAGAATTTGAGGTTGAATTGCGGATTTTCTTTTAAGTATGACCAATTCTGAAGAAAAAAATCCGACTTTGTCCTACTTTAGCTTTTAACCCTTTTCCATTTGAAGAAAAAAATCCGACTTTGTTCTACTTTTAGCTTTTAACCCTTTTCCATCCGGTAAAATTTTAGGCTGATCCAAATTCAAAGGTGTTGCAGACGACAGTTTCAAGTGGATGAAATACATTTTTTCTGTCTTTTATAGTAGACAATATTGTGGGAAATGAAGGAATTGATTCATTTTCCACAATGTTCTCCAAAGCGTTTTTTAAGGGACATCAAAAAGCATCACTGTGTGGGAATGGGTTAACCCCTTTCCAAACCACTCATGGTTTTGACTTCCCTAAAACAATATAAGCTTTGAAAAGACCTTGAGGCAGATCAATTGATTGTGGTTTAACGTCTCTTTAAACTGCTATTGTCATATGGCTTCGGCTGAAGCTTATAACCATGGATTCCTGGTATTTCTATCACCAGTACTACCACAATATCCAATCCGAGCCTTCAGCTGCTGTCTCACTTCGATAGATGATTCACATTCAATGGTGAGAGACCAATGCCTTTCGTCATAGTCAGAATGCATATTGGCTGAGCCGGGTTTAAACTCATGACCCCTAGTCGATTGATAGACTATTATGTTACTGACTTAGCTATCCGGGCTCAAACGTTAATTGTTAAAGGGTTATAGTACATATGGCTGCTCTGCAACAAGAACTTTGTAACTGCAGCTTAAAGCTAGCTGCGGTAACTTGGTTTTTGCTGAAAAGCGAGGATATCAAATTTTTTATATTGGGTAGATTTTTTCACCAAGATGAATTACCCATGTGACAGACATGTCAGAATGGTTCACAGTTTGACATCTGTAATCACAGCTGTAGTGTCATACCCCAGTAATGTAATAGGCAGTAAACCAGTCTGCCTCCTTGAATATTTTAAAATTATTTTAACCCTTTCCCAAACGACAAAATTTTAGGATGATCGACTTCAAAAACTGCCACATGAGACAAAAGGAGAAACTGCTGGTTATCAGCAGTTTCTTCTTTTGTTTCTATGTTTTCCCAAGCCTTTTCTATCAGACGTCAAAACCAGGTCTTGTTTGGGAAAGGGTTAATGTAAATTAGAGTCCTAGTTTGGTATAGATCTATAAAATATTTTACGATTGTGACAATTCCTGAATTTCTGTACTTTATTAAGATCCTTGAAATAATTCTTTCACAGTGTATTATGCACGCTGATAGGGATCCATGTTGGTCTCCGATGCCATCTGAGGGTCTCTTTTTGTATTATTAGCTCACCTGAGCACGAAGTGCTCAAGGTGAGCTATTGTGGTCACTCAATGTCCGTCGTCCGTCCGTCCGTCCGTCCGTCTGTCCGTCCGTCTGTCCGTCCGTCCGTCCGTCTGTCTGTCAACAATTTGGTGTTAACACTCTAGCATCCACAAAAGTTGGCCAATCTTGATCAAACTTGGTCAAAGCAAGTATGGTCATAAGTTCTCGGATGAGTTCGATTATGGGCCTGATCGGACTTGGAAGTCTGGAGTTATTTGCCCTTGAACGCAAAAATTAGCTAGTTTTGACTTAGTTTACACTTTTGCATCTACAATTATCAATCAATCAAGACAAAACTTGGACATAATGTTGGAGAATATAAGATCTTGCATGACTTCAATTTTCAGTCTGATCTGATCAGAAAGACGAGAGTTATGTGCCCTTGAATTCAACAAAATTGCCATTTTCGGCAATTTTAAACCTTGTTTACACTCTAGAATCTACAATTATTGACAAATCAAAACAAAATTTTAAGACAATGTTCAGGACCATAAGATCTCAGATGAGTTTGATTTTCAGTTTGATCTGAACAGAAAGTCCAGAGTTACATGCCCTTGAATTTGATAAAAGTGCCATTTTCGGCTTGTTTCGACCTTGTTAACACTCTAGAATCTACAATTATTAATCAATGAAGACAAAACTTGGACACAATGTTTGGGATCATAAGATCTCAGATGAGTTTGATTTTCAGTCTGATCCGATCAGAAAGTCGAGAGTTATGTGCCCTTGAATTTTACAAAATTGCCGTTTTTGACTGTTTTCGACCTTGTTTACGCTCTATAATCTACATTTAGGGACCAATCAAGACCAATTTAGGACATAATATTGGAGATCATAATATCTTGGATGAGTTAGATTTTCAGTCTGATCTGACCAGAAAGTCCAGAGATATGTGCCCTTGAACTTGATAACATTGCCATTTTCGGCTGTTTTCGACCTTGTTTACGCTCTAGAATATACAATTAGTAATCAATAAAGATAAAACTTGGACACAATGTTTTTGACCATAAGATCTCAGATGAGTTTGATTTTCAGTCTGATCTGATCAGGAAGTCGAGAGTTATGTGCCCTTGAATTTGAAAAAAACTGCTGTTTGCGGCTGCATTCGACCTTGTTTATACTCTAGAATTTACAATTATTTATCAATCAAGACAAAACCTGGACAACAATGTTCACAGTTGGGCACCATTAGATATGGTATAAGTTGGATTTTCACATGTTATTGACCATAAGTTCGTTCTCAGTATTAAAGTCATAAATATTAATTGAATCGAACAAAAGAGTTGCTCATATCATTTTGGTTCAGGTGAGCGATATAGGACCATCATGGTCCTCTTGTTATTATAATCCTGATCCTCTGCAAGTCTGTCTGTCTGTCTGTCTGTCCACTAGCAACTTTTCCTACTGTTTGAATTTGAAAAAGATCAAGTAATTTGAAAGGCTTAAATTTCTAAGGTTAAAGGGACATTAGTATCCACAGGCCTAAATCCCTAATGATCCACAGAAGTTGGCTTTTAGCATGTAGTCGCACCGATTATATTTAGCATGTAGTCGCACCGATTATAGACTTTATAAGACAGAATACAAGATTCATACAGTAAATGACATAAATCGATAATCATGCAGTGGTGTAAAAGTATGTAAAATATTGAAAGTGGGTTGATAGAGTTTACGAAATGATGTGATACTGGGTTTAAATTCGTCGTAATCTAAGCCAATACAGATCAGACAGAGCTGAAATTTTGCACAGAGAAAATTTAAAAGCCATATTTTCATTATACACAGTTATTTTTACAGCAAATTACACCGAAAATAATTAAGTAACAGTAAATATGTATCTTTTAAGGTGTCTTTTAGGTTTGAGTATGTCACTTTTGAAATTCTGGGAACTGCAAACTTGATTGATCTTCTGAATTGTTTTGAAATGAGGGTTAGATATGTATCGAATCCAGCATTTTGGGTGCGAATAAATGTCTGTCTACAACAATGATAATCATGATAAGGGTGAAGGTAGCAAAGGCCAGGTATCTAGGAAGAATTCAAGGTATTCACAGCTCTGAGGTTTTCTTATCTTTTATTTAGTCTCCATTTCCTTCATAGCTTAACACTTTACCAAACAAGACCTGGCCCCGGTTTCTCGAAAAAACTTAAGTACCTTCTCATGCTCAAATCTGAGCACTGTGCTCAAATCGCACGAAATCCACGTGAAGCTCAATCGAATACCCTTCAACGTTGGAGAGTATCCCTTTGAAGTTGAGCATGTTCTCATGAGAATATACTTAAGTTTTTCCGGGAAATCCGGGGGCCTGGTTTTGATGTCGCTGATAGAATAGGCTTGGGAAAACATTGAGGCAAAAAAAGAAAATGCTGATAATCAGCATTTTCTCCTTTTGCCTCAATGTTTTCTGTGCTATAATATGCACAAATTTTATCTTAAAGTAATAAAATTCATTTTGTCATTTGCAGCAGCTTTCAAATTGGACAACCCTAAAACTGCCATTTGGGAAAGGGTTTACACTGTTCCAGACGGCAAAGTCTTACTCTGGTCTAAAGTCAAAGATGTTGCAGACGACAATTTCACGCAAATGAAATTTTAAAAGGGTTTGGTTTATTTAGATAGGAAATATTGTAGGAAATGATAAAATTGCTTGTCATAAGCAATTTCTTTATTTTCCACAATGTTTTTTTCTTGTGGGGCGACAAAAGGTGTCAATTAATGTTGGAATTGGGTTAACACTGTTCCAAACAAGACCTGGTTTTGATGACCTTATATAAAAAGGTTTGCGCAAACATTGAAGTAGCAGAAGAAAAATAAAGAGAGGCCAAAAGATATTTTGATTCACTAATTTGTATTGTAGTCGGAAATATCTTTGGATTTGGTCAAGTCTAAATTACAGATAATTGGTTTAAAAAGGATTATAGTCATACATGTACTATTGTATTGGAAAGACATGATGCTGCCATCAACCAATGCTTTCTATGTAATGTTAATTAAAATTTGAATTTGGATCTTTTCTGCCGTGGATCCAGGATTTCTGTTAAGGGTGTTCGAATCTACAAAGGAGGGGGGGTTGTAGTTTTCCTAGCATTTCACAAATTTGACTGAATGTCTGCATGAAAATGAAGTAATTAGGTAACACAGAGGGGGGTTTGCTTGAACCCCCAGACTCCCCTCTTGACCCGCTACTGCTTTTTTCAAAACTTTGGGTTCCTGGCACAAGAAAATGAATCAAGGGTTTAGTATATAATCTTGAGATTGGACAGATAGTGAAAAAAGGAGTGGAAAATAATTTCAGGAAATTCAATACAGCAGCCTTGAAGCAGCTCTTCTTTGCCAGTTTTACTGAATGTTTATAAACTATCAAGGGATTCTGGGATGACCTCTGTTTAAAATATATCTCTGGATATGAAATAAAGAAAGGTTGGATTTATTTTAAATTTTGATTTTATTGTAATGAAAGTATTTTTTTTTTCATATAATAATATGACTATTATCATATAGATTCAATTTGAATGCTTCTGCAGATTGCGAATCAGATGTAGATTATCATTAATGAAAGGTTTTGTGCGCAATAATGCACGGAAAACATTGAGCCAAAAGAAGAAATTGCACGGAAAACATTGAGCCAAAAGAAGAAATTGCTGGTAATCATCAATTTCTTCTTTTGTCTCAATTTTTTTCCCAAGATAATTCTTACAAGGAAATCGAATCTAGGTCTTGTTTGGGAAAGGTTTAAACCTTATAACTACTTGAATACATTAATGAATGGATGAAATATTTCGTCTTGTAAACTTTTTTCATTGCACAATTTGTAAATAGGCTGGAAATTAATTAATCTGGTTCATCTAATTGGTAAAAGTACTAAAATAATTTTTTTGAAAAATATGCACAATGGGTTCCCTATCATAAAATTGTTACAGCATGAACTGACTTAGTAGATCTACAAAACTCCATAAAATCTAGGAGTTTGAACACAGTCTTAACCCTTTCATGATTGATAAAATATCACACCCTATTACCGGCTATCACTACAGCAGTTGCTAACCTTGGGCAGTATCATCTATAAATAGCGGGTGAACTGGGTAGGTCATACTTTTTCCATATTTGTTTTGTGTAAAAGCGTTTCTCAGCTATAATTTGTAGTGCCCTTGGCTTGCCATACATTTGAGCACCTACATGTCAAATTTTAGCACAGAGAGTCCTCAAACAAAAAAATAATTCACCAACAAAGTCGAAACTTCACATATTTGCACATAAAATTCATCTTTCCATGCAAATAGCAGAAAAACACTGAAGCAAATGTTAGAAATTTTATTACAAAATGGATATCTAGTATATTATCTATTGTCCACCAAAATTAACCCGGGACAACTTAATTTTCGTGCGCTTAGTCCGTTAGTTGAGCGTCTTAACAAAACATTGCCGAAGAAGGGTCATTACATATGCAGATATCCCGGGTTAATCTTGCTGGACAATACCAAATAATTGCTTGTGAAGACAATCAACTATTCCGTTATGTCTTTATAGTCAAACAAAGTTTGGTGAGCTACAAATTTATGCAATCACGAACAGCACATAGGGGGATCACCGACAGGAGATTCGTACTGAAATAGGCAATCACAGACAGCATAAATGATACTATTTTGCTTGTCTATGTACAATTCTTTTTCATTATCCAAGTGATCATGGTGTGAAATATTTAAAATTTGCTGATAATAAGTACAACAATACATGAATGCTGGTACTTTTGTTTGATAAAAGAGCATCAGATAAGAATAAGCTATATATGAAGCAAGAACTTCCCAGGAATCCACGGTTAGGTGCTCCAGCCACTGCAATATGGCCATAGCGGGTTAAAACGGCGTTACATCTCATGAAATCAAGTCATAGGCCCGATTGTATAAACGCTGTTTAGCACAAACAAAATATTTCACTGATTTGTTCAAATTTTCCGATGTGAATAATCGAAAAATAACCGAAACAGATACTTGGCCATTTGGTTAACTCTAGCCGGCGTTTATAAAATCGGACACAGACTAACTTTAAAAAAATACCTTCAACATTAGATCCTATGCTCAAAAATACCATTGCATTATTCGTCTATTATAGCAAAATAAATTTAAGTTTTAAAATTGTGAGTTTCCGCTTTATCTAATTATTGCTTATGAACTCGATTATTTGCAGGGGAATTTAATAAGAGTTTTACGAGGGACGGTCGGAAAGTAGTTGGACTTTTGACTAGTTCTCTAAAACCATTCAACTTTTTAACAAAATTCTTTCTATACTGTTTGAACAAATTGTCTATCTATGTCTATGCATTTCTGCAATATTCATAGGAGCTTTATTATTCCCACTATTAACCATGGCGTAGACCCACTGTATAAGGTACAGTGTAACATGCGCTATCAAAGGCACCATGGTCTCAAAATTCTTCCCAGCAAGCATTTCTTCAGTTCTAGACACAAATAAAGGTTACGTGGGACAAGGTCTGAGCTATAAGAAGAGTAAAACAACTATTGTCATGTGTAATATTTGATAATCTCCACTGTAGATGCGGTGATATGGTAGCATGCCTACTCATGAAGTAGGAAACATTTTTCTTTGCTAATCTGGGACGCGTTTACTTCAGTATTTATTCTTAGATTTTTCCGAATTACTTCAGAAATGTACTTGGCATTGACAGTTTTTACCATTTGACATGAAATGAGTAACTATCAATCCTCGTGAATCCCCAAAAGCAACAAACATGGCTACCAACCAAAGGTAATAGCTTAATCTTTTCAGGGTTGGGGAACCAGCTCGTTTCAATGACTGCTTTGACTGATTTTTTATCCCAAATTCGGAATTATGAACCCTTATTTAATCTTCAGCGATAATGTAGTTCAAAAACGTAACTCCTTCGCGATTAAAATGACTAGAATGGTCTTTTGTTTTGATTACCCCATTGTTCCTCTAACAAATAACCTATGGTACATGAAACACCTATCACATATAAGTGGACAGAATATTGTATATATACAACTATCTTTGAAAATAAACTGACCACATTATTGGCAAATGGTTGCAGATTCCACCAATATATAATGTGCTTATACAGTTGCTAATGCAGAGACAATAGCACGAAAAGTCCAACTACTTTCCGACCGTCCCTCGTAATTATGAACACTATTTGGAGGATAATTACTGACCTTGACCGGGTAATTATACTAGCCAAATATCAGAATGGTAATTTATATTGTCCAGTAAGATTAACCCGAGACATTTGCATATGTAATGACCCCACTTGTTAAGGTTAAGGCACTCAACTAACGGACTTTGCACACGAAAATTAAGTTGTCCCGGGTTAATTTTGGTGGACAATACAGCGATGTCGTTGTTATTTATTTGATAATAATATGAGGTTATTTAACATGTCTTTGTACAATACTGAATTCTATTGGATGAGTACAATGCAGAACGAGGCTATATTTGGACGAGCCGATAGGCGAGTCTAAATATAGACTGGTTCTGCATTGTACGAATCCAATAGAATTCGGTATTGTACAAAGACATGTTGAATGACCTCTTTATTTCACATCATTTTTTTTTCACACAAAACATGAAGATTAATTTTGTATAGAAATTAAGATCGAGATCTAATTACTTTTAAATAGAATTCCAGCGTGAAATAAAAAAGGAAGAAAAACAACATAGGCTTATGTCATGAAAAAATGTAGGCTACATGTACATTTCTAACACTGTGAAATTTACATGGCATCTGACATTAAATCTATATTTATCGATTTATGTTTGTCTCAAAAGATTGAATAGACCGTCACATGACAGTGTGAAATGTACATGAAATTTGTCATATAAACTATCTGTCATGCCAAGCGTAAATCAACAATAAAAACATTGACAGAAAAGGAGAAATTTCTGATAAACGGTAAATCTCCTTTTCTCTTAGAACTTTTTCGTCAAGCCTTTTAATGGGTATCAAATCCAGGTCTTGTTTGGGAAAGGGTTAAGTGTGATTTTTAGCTCACCTGAGCACGAATGTGCTCATGGTGAGCTATTGTGATACCGCTGTGTCCGGCGTCCGTCGTCCGGCGTCCGGCGTCCGTCGTCCGTCGTCCGTCGTCCGTCGTCCGTCGTCCGTCAAACTTTGCCTTGTGTGCACTCTAGAGGCCACATTTTTTGCCCAATCAACCTGAAATTTGCTCAGAATGATTGTCTTGATGAAATCTCGGACAAGTTCGAAATTGGGTCATCTGGGGTCAAAAACTAGGTCACGGGGTCAAATCTTAGAAAAACCTTGTGTGCACTCTAGAGGCCACATTTTTTGCCCAATCAACCTGAAATTTGCTCAGAATGATTGTCTTGATAAAATCTCGGACAACTTTGAAATTGGGTCATCTGGGGTCAAAAACTAGGTCACAGGGTCAAATCTTAGAAAAACCTTGTGTGCACTATAGAGGTCACATTTTTTGCCCAATCAACCTGAAATTTGCTCAGAATGATTGTCTTGATGAAATCTCGGACAAGTTCGAAATTTGGTCATCTGGGGTCAAAAACTAAGTCACGGGGTCAAATCTTAGAAAAACCTTGTGTGCACTCTAGAGGCCACATTTTTTGCCCAATCAACTTAAAATTTGCTCAGAATGATTGTCTTGATAAAATCTCGGACAAGTTCGAAATTGGGTTATCTTGGGTCAAAAACTAGGTCACTGGGTCAAATCTTAGAAAAACCTTGTGTGCACTCTAGAGGCCACATTTTTTGCCCAATCAACCTGAAATTTGCTCAGAATGATTGTTTTGGTAAAAGCTTGTACAAGTTTGAAATTGGGTTACCTGGGGTCAAAAACTAGGTCACAGGGTCAAATCTTAGAAAAACTTTGTGTGCACTATAGAGGCCACATTTTTTGCCCAATCAACCTGAAAATTGATCAAAATTATTGTCTGGATAAAATCTCAGACAAGTTCGAAATTGGGTCATCTGGGGTCAAAAACTAGGTCACGGGGTCAAATCTTAGAAAAACCTTGTGTGCACTATAGAGGCCACATTTTTTGCCCAATCAACCTGAAATTTGCTCAGAATAATTGTCTTGATGAAAGCTCGGACAAGTTTGAAATTGGGTCATCTGGGGTCAAAAACTAGGTCACGGGGTCAAATCTTAGAAAAACCTTGTGTGCACTCTAGAGGCCACATTTTTTGCCCAATCAACCTGAAAATTACTCAGAATGATTGACTTGATAAAATCTCGCACAAGTTTGATATAGGGTCATCTGGGGTCTAAAACTAGGTCACAGGGTCAAATCTTAGAAAAACCTTGTGTGCACTCTAGAGGCCACATTTTTTGCCAAATCAACCTGAAAATTGATCAGAATGATTGGTTTGATAAAATCTCGCACAATTTTGAAATTGGGTCATACGGGGTCAAAAACTAGGTCATGGGGTCAAATCTTAGAAAAACCTTGTGTGCACTCTAGAGGCCACATTTGTTGCCCAATCAACCTGAAAATTGATCAGAATGATTGTCTTGGTGAAATCTCGGACAAGTTTGAAATTGGGTCATCTGGAGTCAAAAACTAGGTCACGGGGTCAAATCTTAGAAAAACCTTGTGTGCACTCTAGAGGCCACATTTTTTACCCAATCACCCTGAAAATTGATCAGAATGATTGTCTTGATCAATTTTCAGACAAGATTGAAATTGGGTCATCTGGGGTCAAAAACTAGGTCATGAGGTAAAATCTTTGTAAAAGCTTGTGTGCACTCTAGAGGCCACATTTTTTGCCCAATCAACCTGAAAATTGATCAGAATGATTGTCTTGATCAATTCTAGGTCACGAGGTCAAATCTTAGATAAACCTTGTGTGCACCCTAGAGGTCACATTCTTTGTCCAATCAACCTGAAAATTGGTTTACAAAAAAAGTTATCATATCAGGTGAGCGCTTCAGGGCCAATGGCCCTCTTGTTATCATTGCTGCAAATTAAATGCGCTATAATTCAGAAATGTTTTGAAATGAAAATAATCTCTTTCGTGATGTTTAAAATCATTTTCTCCTTTTGCCTTAATGTATTCACAATGCGTTTTTTCAATCACAGAATCAAAGCTATGTCTTGTTTAGGACAGTGAATTCAAAATAGCATGTTGAAACAAACATTCAACTCTAGGCCTAATGCACAATTTTGCTTTTCGGACGAGAACTCTACTAAGGGAGATTACTCTTCGATGCGAATATGGATATTTTGTATAGCAGCCTCGATTTGGGAAAAATCCATATTTGTACGGTTCAATCGATATTTGTAGGGTTCAAATGAGTGCAATGCATATTTGGAGGGTTCAACCGGTGCATCGTACAAATATCGATTTGGCCGCTTTGGAGTATCGAGAATCCCGTGCGTTCACGCAATTATCTCGTGCGTACAATACGGCTCTAGGTATTGTATACTCACGTGGTACGAATGGGACGATTTTATTGGTTAACTAATGTAGGATGTGAAATAAAATCAGATAATTGGAGAATGTTTTTTTTATCCAGTTAACCGTGGCGCAATTTTGGTGAAACAATTTAGTGCATCTTATGTGTTGTTATAAAATCTCGTATGTGGCCATAGTTGCGAGACTTTATAACTAGGCCTACACAGACGGTTTGTCAATACTTATAACGGTAAATCTAGTGCACTTTTAGCACAGAGTTCATTGCTATTGATAATGTAGGAAATAGAATCTTATGGTTAATAGGGTTAAATCTTACGCTATGAATAGAATGGTCCAAGCGGTTTTAGCTGTTAAAAATCTCGTAACCACGGCTTCATTCAAGCTACAGTTGTGTGGTTTTAGAATCATACGGACAAAGCACTTTTGTTTGTCCGAGATTCCGTGCGATTTGCTTTATAAAGAGTATTTGCTGCAACATGTATCTGTTTAAGCCGAGTCCAGTTAACATCGGAGTCTGTCAATCCAGGGGTCGCGAGTTCGAACCCCAAGCCGACCAGTATCCATTCTTACATTTGACAAAAGTCATTTGTCTCTCACCAATGGGTGTGAATCATCTATGTGAGAGCGCAGCTGGAGTTTGGGTACCTTTATTGAGAGGTCTATTTGTCCAATGACCACTCGGCTTTACTTCACCATGCAAGGTGAAACATAACACAGAATAAAAAATAAACATTTTTAACCATTTAAAAAAATGCCTCTTTTTACGCTCCTTTTAGAAAAAGCTTGCTATCTTGTACAAAGTTATATTCTTGTCAGCATCCACTTTGTCTTCTGCAACAGCCTGTCCATTTGGGCATTCACAATTTTGTCCGTATACATTTTTGTAGTTATGGTCCAATATAAAAATGATAATCTTACAAGCATAGGTGTAAAGAACCTCTATGGATAAGACCAGAAATCTCCCTAAAAGGCTCAGCTCTCTGGGTCAATTTTCAAAACTTACAAATTGAGAAACAAAAAATAGCTTTATGGTTAGTTAGATAAATAAATGAAATGAATACCGATTTTATGCCATTTAAAAAGTTCTATAGGTGCAGATAACTCTTGATTATTTTACCCACCTAAATGGTTTTCATTTTCTTACACTACTTGTATTCATAGATGTAAAATGAAGTTTCTTTTTGTTTTATTCCCAATTTAATTTCTACAGATACAAGGATAAATGGTGTTGACTTTATATGGCAGCTTTGGTTTTGTCCGTATTGCGCATACGCACCACTGAAACAACCTTAAAAACGCACTTTCCCGCCAAAAACCGAAGAATACCTACCTTCCTTTGGCTGGCAAACATCGTCCCCCCCCCCCCCCCTTGACCCAGCTTCCCATTGACACATGTTTTGTCACTTGATCATAGACTTCCTTGGTAAAAAGGATTTCCTGGGTCACTGGGGGAACATACTTTTACATGTATATCAAAAATAGTGCTCATATACCAATTGCCATATTTTTTGGCGGGAAGATTTCGCCTTTAAACTCATTTCAATGGTGCGCATGCGCACTAAGGACAAAACGAAAACTGGTTTGTGATTTCAAAACCAATTTTCCTTACATTTACAAAACATATTGCTGATAAAACAATAGAAAACTTAATTCTGGTTAAATGAATACCGGTAGGGTAAGAAAATATGATTTAAGGGGTAGGTAAAGAAACCAAGAGTTAACCATGGCAGTTGAAAACGGCGTAAAACCCCAATAAACCAAATCGTTTCGCAATGAAAAATACAAATTTGCACCGCGCAAAACATTCGATCGAAATGTTTGAAGATTCATTGACCGACTTTGAAATAGCAGGATTCATATACATATATTTGCGTGGGTTCCATCTATTTAAGTTAAGTCTGACTAAATGAAATTTAACCCCATTAAGAATATTAGTCATATTTTGTGCCTGAAACAGCGACGACATGATGTAAAATCCACAATTTTCACTATAAAGTATGTGTTATTTTTAAGGTTTGCAACCCATCATTAGCACTAAAGAGCCAGATGTGAATTTGATAAGTGCCAGTAATTCCTAAACTGTGTTACATTTCCATTCTAAACATAACCATTTTGAACAGTTTAGAATTTTGAATCAATGCATACTTACGGAAATATTTGACAGAAATGTTCAAAATTACCTCCGCTGCATATGCATATAGAGTAAAGTAATGTTTGTAAATTATTTTCCTTTTGAAGCATAATCTTGAAATCCGGCACGTTGAAGCAACTTATAAGAAGTGTATGTACAAATGTGTGTAATTTTATGCATTTCGTACGGCTAAAAAGTGGTGTTTTTAATGATGGGATGTATACCTTAACCGAAAAACTATCATCTACAACTAATGGTTGCATACGTCCTTCAATTTTGTGTTACTCAGCTTCAACCATATCTAGATGAAAGGAACTTGCACGATTTCTATGTCTATAATTCAGAAATTGGCTAGTCTATCAAGAAATGGTGTTAATTCATTATTTATGCTCCTTTCATGCAACTTCTTGTTGAAAGAGATACCGCATTTCCAACAAGGCATATTGTTCTGTGTTGCCATCAACTTATGTCCGGGTTTGCCATTCAAATTTTCAATATGCTGTTCGTGATAGCCAAATCGGCATCAGTGTTTAGTTTTAATCGGTCAGTCTGAAGTTAATTCAATTCAGACAGTTTTCTAAATTCACACAGTGTAAGAAAATTGATTAACTATTTTAATAGTTATATAAATTCTAATGATCGTCTTATCATTTTCTCATTATATGGACTGAAAGTTGGATTTTACGTAAAAAATTGTGAAGTTACGACTTTGTCGCTGAATAATTTTGTTGTTTAGGGATTCTTTGGGCTAATATTTATCATGTAGGTGCTCAAATGTATGGCCAGCCAAGTGCACTACAAATATAGCTGAGAAAGGCTTTAACACAAAAACAAAGATGGAAAAAGTATGACCTACCCAGTACACCCGCTATTTATAGATGATACTGCCCAAGGTTAGCAACTGCTGTAGTGATAGCCGGTAATAGGGTGTGAAATATTAACTGGCAAAAATTGACAGATGCCTCAGAAAATGAAAATTTTAATGAATGTTGCCAAAAGAAGAACAATTATTATTTTGTAGCGTGAAAGACATTGATACTATAGAAAAACACAGAATGTTGCTATCAATCATCTCTACTTTCCTCTCTATGATCTATCTTTGATATTCTCTATCATTTAAAACAGGGATTATATGGTAAAGGTTAGTCTGGCCAAGACCCTAATAGTATTAAGGTTATAGTATAACAGCAAAGACCCTTTTTTAAATGACATCCTAGTCTAGAATACCTAAAGGTTTCTGTTAGCAATAAATACCCTGGACGTCTCAAACAGAATAATGCACCCATTTACAAATACACATGTAACACAAACAGAAACGACTAGGGCTAGTCTAGGTAAAGGTTTGAAAAATTATTCCACTATTTTGGTGGTCTCTTATAATGCATGGCATGCGCGGATCCAGAGGGGGGGTCAGGGGGTCATGACCCCCCCTGGAATTGGCTGAAAATTGAATTTTGACTATATAACTTCTTAATAAAAGCCATCATTTGGGCTTTGACCCCCCTGGAAAAAAATCCTGGATCCACCCTTGCATGATAGGTCAAGAAATTTCACAATTACTCATTTGAGAAAATTTGACTGAATGCATGCATTCTTTTGCAGTAGTGTAATTGAAAGAAACCACGGATGCACTTTCCATTCTTGTCCTGGTTTTGACATCGTCAATAGAAAAATCTCAGGTTACTTTGATGCAAAAGAAGAAACTGTTTATTTTCCTTTTTTTTCCATTTTTTCATATATTCCTATCTTTTATCAACAACTATTGTGTCGCCTAAAGGAACTGTCAAATTGGAGCTGTCTGAAATTTTGTGTTTCGGGAAAGAGTAAAAAGAAACGGCAAGTGTTTCCTATTTAACATGGATTTCATGGTGCATTATTTAGTTATTTAACACCTATTTATAAAATATATTTTAATTTCTCATGGTATGCATAAATTATTTACTCATGAACAGGTTTCATTTAACCCTTTCCTAAACGACAATAATTTGGACTGTTCGAGTTTGAAAGCTGTGAGCCTGCGTCAAATGACAAAGTTGATGTTGATATGATAGGAATTGCATACAATATAGCTAAGAAAATATTGAGGCAAAAGCAGAAAATGCTGATAATCAGCATTTTTAGCTCAACTGAGCACAAAGTGCTCGAGGTGAGGTATTGTGATCGGTCTGTTGTCCGGCGTCTGTCTGTCTAACTGTCTAACTGTCTATCTGTCCATCCGTCAACTTTTCACAAAAAAATCTTCTCCTCCTAAAGTACTTGGCAGAATTCAATCATATTTCACACATATGATCTATGGGTCATGCTTTTTCAAAATACTTCAAAGAATTTGAATCGGGGCCATAATGGGGTAACAAAGTAGGTCACTAGGTCAAATCTTCTTTCTGCTCTAGGGGCCACATTTGGTGCTCAATCGTTGTGAAAATTGATCAGAATATTTGTCTTGATGATATCTAGGTCATGTTAAAAAATAGGTCAAGCCAGGTCAAAAGCTAGGTCACTAGGTCAAATATTGTAAAATCCATCTTTTTACACTGGAAGTGCCAATTTTGGTCCCAACTTTGTAGAAATTGTCATGAATATTTATTTTGATGATATCAAGGTCAAGTCAAGAAGTGGGTCATGCTAGGTCATTAACTAGGTCAAGAGGTCAAATCTTACAAAATCCTTTCTTTTGCTCTGGAAGTGCCAATTCTTTTCCAAACTTTGTCAAAATTGTCCTCAATGTTTATCTTGATTATATCTATCAAATGATGAGAAGTGGGTCATACAAGGTCAAAAACTAGGTCACAAGGTCAAATCTTTTAAAATCCTTCATTTTGTTCTGGACATGCCAGTTTTGGTCCAAATTTTCTCAAAATTGTCCTGGATGTTTATCTTGATGATATCTAGGTCATGTCAAGAAGTGGATCATGCCAGGTCATAAACTAGGTCACGAGGCCAAATCTTGTAAAATCCTCCCTTTTGCTCTAGAATAGCCAATTTTGGTCCAAACTTTTGACTGTCAAAATTGTCCTAAATGTTTATCTTGATGATATATTGGTCATGATCAAAGGTGGGTCATGCAAGGTCAAAAACTAGGTCACTAGCTCAAATATTGCAGAATCCTTCCTTTTGCTCTAGAGATGCCAATTTTGCCCCAAAACTTTGTCAAAACTATTCTTAATACTTGTCTTGATATCTAGGTTATGTACAAAGTGTGGGTCATGTAAGGTCAAAAACTAGGTCATTGGGTCAAATCTTGGTTTTGCTTTAAGAACGGAAATATATAGTTAAACATTGTGAAAATTGTTTAGAATGTTTGTCTTGATGAAATCTGGGTCATCTTAAAAGTGGGTCATGTGAGGTCAGAAACTAGGTCACTAGGTCAAATCTTGTTTTTTCTCTAAGAACCAAAATATTTACTCAATCATTGTGAAAATATTATCAGAATGTTAATCTTGATGATATCTTGG
This sequence comes from Fragum sueziense, assembly GCA_963680895.1. Lineage (NCBI taxonomy): Eukaryota > Metazoa > Mollusca > Bivalvia > Cardiida > Cardiidae > Fragum > Fragum sueziense. The sequence continues at coordinate 15,201,665 of OY804602.1, read as the reverse complement.
TGATATGAATAGCAGGTCATTCGATGTTAAAAAGTAGGTCACTAGGTCAAATTTTGTGTTTGCGCTAAGAGCCAAAATATTTACCTTACCAATGTGAAAATTGTTCAGAATGTTTATCTTGATGATATTTTGGTGATGTGAAAAGTGGGTCATGTGAGGTCAGAAACTAGGTCACTAGGTCAAATCTTGTTTTTCCTCTAAGAACCAAAATATTTTCTAAATCAGTGTGTATAACTCATCGGCTATAAAAGTAGAGTTGTATACAAACACTTTACTTCTTGTTGTTGATAAATGGCCCAACACAAACACTTCCTCTTTTGGAAATAAAAGAATTAGGACATTAATTCGCTCGTATAGCTCACGATAAATGGTTTGGTAAATGTTAAAACTATGTATATTTCTTTTTAGTATTTGTATACAAGTCTACAGTTATAACCGATAGACTATAAATGTCAGAGTGTTTATCTTGATGATATCTTGGTGATATGAATAGCAGGTCATTGGAGGTTAAAAACTAGGTCACTAGGTCGAATCTTTTTTTTCCTCTAAGAACAAAAATATTTACTTTATCATTCACATTGTGAAAATTGTTCAGGGTGTTTAACTTGATAATATATTGGTGATGTGAAAAGTTGGTCATGCGGTGTCTAAAACTAGGTCACTAGGTCAAATCTTGTTTTTACTCTAGGAACCAAAAAATTTACTTTATCGTTGTGAAAATAGTATTTATCTTGATGATACTTTGTCAATGTAAAAAGGGGGCCATGTGAGGTCAAAAACTAGGTCACAAGGTCAAATTTTGTTTGTGCATTTAGAACCATAATGATATCTGAATCATTGTGACAATTGTTCAAAATGTTTATTTCGACAATATCTGGGGCACGTATAAAGTGGGTCATAGGAGGTCAAAACCTAGGTCAAATTTTGTTTTTTCTCTAAAACATCAAAATATTTATTCATCATTGAAAATAGTTCAGAATTGCTTATCTTGATGATAATGGGTCATGTAGAAAGTTGCTTATGTTAGGTCGTAAACTAGGTCAAAAGGTCAAATCTTGTTTTTGCCTTAAAAACCTAAATATTTACTCATCATTGTGAAAATTGTTCAGAATGTTTATCTTGATGATATCTAGGTCATGTAAAAAGTGGGTCATGCAAGTTTGAAGTTTGCAAGTTGTTTGTCTCAAAGTCCTCTCAGGTGAGCGATGCAGGGCCATCTTGGCCCTCTTGTCTTCTTTTGCCTTAATGTTTTCTCAAGCCTATTTCCTCAGGGATGTAAATTTTTTACCAGGTATTGTTTGGGTAAGGGGTCAATGTAGTCTGGACCGTTTTAGACTACCTCAGAGAGTAAAATGTTTTGTGTCAGAGAAAAATTTATTTGAAAATATGCGTACATTATGGCACAATTTTAGACTTATCCAGATTCAACAACAATTTCAAGTAAATTGAATAAAACATTTTTATGCCCTGGTATCGAAAGATGGGGGGGCATTATATTTAACTTGTGTCTGTCTGTCTGTCTGCCTATCTGTACAAAAGTATGCCATGTCGGGGGCCTTTGGTGTTGCACAAATACATATTGTTTTTTAGCTCACCTGAGCACTAAGTGCTCGAGGTGAGTTATTGTGGTCACTTTTTGTCCGGCGTCCGTCCGTCAACATTTGGGGTGTTTGCTCTCTAGCATCCACAAAAATTAGGCAATCTTGATCAAACTTGGCCAAAACAAGTAGGATCATAAGTTCTCGGACAAGTTCGATTATGGGCCTGATCGGACCAGAAAGTGCAGAGTTATCTGCCCTTGAATGTCAAAAAATGCTGTTTTTAAGTTTTTTTACACTCTGGCATCTACAATTATTGATCAATGAAGACAAAACTTGGACATAATGTTGGAGACCATAAGATCTTGGATGAGTGCAATTTTCAGTCTGATCTGACCAGAAAGATGAGAGTTATTGTCACTTTTTGCTGTTTTCGACCTTGTTTTACACTATGGAATCTACAATTATGGATCAATCTAGACAAAACTTGGACACAATATTAGGGACTATAAGATCTGGGATTAGTTAGATTTTCAGTCTTATCTGATTAGAAAGTCGAGAGTTATGTGCCCTTGAATTTGATAAGATTGCTGTTTTTGGCTGTTTTCGACCTTGTTTATACTCTAGAATCTACAATTATTTATCAATCAAGACAAATCTTGGATACAATGTTTGGCACCATAATTTAGATCACAGATGAGTTAGATTTTCACAACCTTATTAACCATAAGTTCTTTTTCAGTCTGAAAGTAATAAATATTAATTTAATTGAACAAAAGTGTTGCTCATATCATTTTGGATCAGTTGAGCGATATAGGACCATCATGGTCCTCTTGTTCTTTTGTAGAAATCATTGTTGAGAAAAAAGAAATTGCTTGTGATAATCCATTTCTTCATTTTACATAAAGTTATTCAAGGCCCTTTTCTTCTAGGGCGTCAAAAGGCATCAATGTGTGTTTATGGGTAGGCTTAATAGTAGAAAATATTGTTGGAAATGAAGAAATTGCTAGGAACAATCAAGTTTGCCATTTTCCACAATATTTTCCGTAGCCTTTATCTTGTGGGGCCCAAAAAATTACTATTTGGTAATGTGTAAATTTTGAAGGGGTATAATATTTTTGTTTCTATAATTTCAGGAAATAGTGTGTTTTCGACTCCCGACCAATAACTTGACACATTCAAGATGAGTCTTTCTTTAGAGGAAAGAAGGGCTGAAAGACGGAGGCAGAGACAGATGAAAGAAGAGTATGTAGATGTTATTGCATTAGCCCTTGTCCCGAAGTGCCAACTTTAAATTTTGTTTCAAACACAATAAGTCATTGGCAACTTAGGGTTTCAATTAATATGTCTCAAGTTTTTGCTTCAGTTACTGAGTGAAAGCAGACAGTGTAGGCTAAGATAAGCCTGCACATTTGTGCAGGCTGATCTTGGTCAACAATGTCTGCTAAAGCTTTATTCACAACAGGAAATAATGACGCAAACAGCATGAGAAGAGGTACAACCATTGACCCATCTAATGCTGTTCAGGACTTATTCCTGTCCCAACCAAACACAGCTTTCACAGGCAGTACAGATTAACACTTTCCCATACGACAAAATTTTAGGGTGATCCAATTTGAAAGCTGCTGCAGGCGACAAAAATGATAATAAAGACTTGATTTGTGTAAAATATGGCATAGAAAATATTGAGACAAAAGGAGAAACTGCTGGTTATCAGCAGTTTCTTCTTTTGTTTCAATGTTTTCCCAAGCCATTTCTATTCGGGACGTCAAAACCAGGTCTTGTTTGGGAAAGGGTTAAGATTAGCACATCTGTACATGCAATCTGTAGTCTGATCTTATCCTACACTCTAAAGTAAACCCACTGCTTTCATAGACTCAAATGTTGTGGCAAAAACTTGATACAAAGTGTTTTAAATGTTATCAATTAATTCGAGGTCAACTAGCTATAATGTCTTATACAGTGAATATAGAAAAACAACTTTTTTTTCAGAAAGTACAACTCGGTGCATATCACCCTAGGTACCAAGGGCGGATCTAGGGGTGGGGTCAGGGAATTGGGCTAAAATTGAATTTTGACTTGGAACTTCTTATTAAATGCCATTATTTGGGCTTTGACCCCCCCTGGGAAAAAATCCTGGATCCGCCCTTGGGTACCACCTGAATTTGAGGAGAACAATTTTCAGGTCTGCATGATAAGAATGCTGAATATTATATGCATGTTGAATGAAATTGTTTTTGAATGTGTTAGGAAAAACAAGGTAGAAACAGGAATGGCGCCTGGCTTAGTGCCAGCTTCTTGCACCAGACGTTAATCCTTTCCGAAATAAGATCTGGTTTCGAAGTGTCTAAAAAAAATATTACACAGAAATCATATCTGTATTAGCATCATTTATGTCGTCTGCAGCTCCTTTGGACCACCCGTTAACCCTTTCCCCATTGCCGTCCCCATTAGAAAAGGCTTGTGAAAACATTGAGGCAAAAGAAGAAAATGCTGATAATCAGCATTTTCTCCTTTTGCCTCAATATTTTCTGTGCTATATTATACACAAAAGCCGCCTGTACCAACATTCATTTTGTCATCTGCAGCAGCTTTTAGTTTAGATGACCCTAAAATTTTGTTGTTTGGGAAAGGGTTAAGGAAAGGATTAAAAGCTTCTGCAGATGACAAAATGGGTATGAATAAATATATGATTTATGTATGACATAGCATAGAAAGGTATTGAGGCAAAAGAAGAAAATGCTGATTATCAGCATTTTCTTCTTTTGCCTCAATGTTTACACAAGCTTTTCTGATAAGGATGTTAAAAGCAACTCTTGTTCAGGAAAGAGTTGAGTGTAAAATGCCACTTGGCTTGAAAGCATCTCTATAACCATTTCCAAAGCTAATTTTAGACTGGTCAAAATTGAAAGTAACTGCAGACGCCGAATTAGTTTACAAAATCATCAGCAGAATATGGGAAGCTTTGAGAGAAAAGAAAGTGTAATTGATTATAATCAGCATTTTCAGCATGTACTTCTTTTCTTTCAATGTTGTCTTCAAAAGTGATATTGGTAACTGATTATGCCTGTCAAAAGCAAAACATGTTAAGGAAAGGGTTAATTGTAAACTGTAGAACTTTCCTGATTGAATTCAATTAATGCTGCATTTCTTTGAGAGCTCTTTAACAGTAAAACATACTTGATTAATTGCAATTAATTCTGCTTTTCTAGGACTAAATTGCTCTGAGTGTAGAAACCCAGATGGTTTAACTCTTTCCCAAACAACAAAATTTTAGGTTGTTTTACTTCAAAAACTGCCTCAAATGACAAAATGGATGTTATTAAAGATAAGATTTGTGTAAAATATGGCACAGAAAATATAGAGGCAAAAGGACAAACTGCTGGTTATCAGCAGTTTCTTCTTTTGTCTCAATGTCTTCCCAAGCCTTTAGGAACTTCAAAACCAGGTCTTGTTTGAGAAAGGATTAAACTGTCTCCTCCCTGAAAGCCCAAATGGAATATAAGACAACAAAAAACAATCAAACAAAACATAATTATATATATGATAATTTATTTTTCAAGACTAAATATTGTTATATAGATATTTTTTATTATGGACTTTTTGTTATTAAAGATAAGATTTGTGTAAAATATGGCACAGAAAATATAGAGGCAAAAGGACAAACTGCTGGTTATCAGCAGTTTCTTCTTTTGTCTCAATGTCTTCCCAAGCCTTTAGGAACTTCAAAACCAGGTCTTGTTTGAGAAAGGATTAAACTGTCTCCTCCCTGAAAGCCCAAATGGAATATAAGACAACAAAAAACAATCAAACAAAACATAATTATATATATGATAATTTATTTTTCAAGACTAAATATTGTTATATAGATATTTTTTATTATGGACTTTTTGTTCTAAATGCATTGTTAGACTCCAGAAGACAGCAATGAACACCAAGATGTCGAAGTAAATACTCTGACAAATTTGATAGATTGATATAATGTTAATCAGTTGAGGAAATGATATTGCATAAATGGAACATCTGTGCCATATTATCAGCAATTAACGTATCTTGCTTTAGAGTGGCTCAGGCGATAACATTTTGGATTGCATACAGATGTAGTTTCACCCTAAGTTACCAAGTAACAGAATTATATAAATTGAAAAGAACTGCAGATTATAGCAAAATATATATTACTGTATCTCTTATAATGAAAGACGGGAAATCATGTATCTGTACAATCAAACTGTTATATATTTGTAAAGATCAATAATCAGTTAATCTATTGAAAAAAAAAGCACCTATAACGATTTAAAGAGCTTGTCAAGTGACTGGCATAGGGGTATCAATCATGGCCCTCTTGTGTATGAATGAATTAGCATCACAGATAAAAATTTAATGAAGACTAATAAAATTGATTTAGATCTGTAATCAATTAAGTAATCAAGAACATGATGATATGATCTAGGCGCATAAACAGGCTAACCAGAAGGCTGACTTAGGGCCATGATGATGAGGGTCCTCTTATGTATATATCTATTAATTAGTAGGCAAATTAAAGATTCATCAAATTGTTGTTTAGCTGTAATCAATTAAACAACCCCAAAAAACTATTATTTAGCAACACAAAAGGGCTTATCAGGTGGCTGACGTAGGTCTGCCATGGCCCTCTTGTGTGGGTATCAATTAGCAGCACTGGTAATACAATGAAGACTAATCAAATTGATCTAGATCTGTAATCAATTAAGAAATCAGGAAGACTTCGTTATGATCTAGGAACACAAAAGGGCGTATAAATCATTGAATCACCTGCCTCTTTGGTGCAGTTTTCCTTACCATTGAGTTTCCAAACATTGAGATAATAGCAAGTGAACTTAAAGCATCAAAGTATTAGTTGTTCCTCAATCTCTATGTTGTGGATACTCTTTTGAAACGACACAGTTCAAATGTGTACCCAAATTATATGGTTTGGATGATAAATATAACAAAATTACACTGCCTTGCTTCTTATTCTTGTGTAGACATAATGTGAACTGTACCATCAGGAAGGAACAAAACTACACTAAGACATAATAGATTGGAAAAGCATTTAGTATAGTAACGTTTTCACACATGGAAATACAATTTGGAACTTTCCCTAATCTACCTTTTGTTCTCTAGGGCTACCTTTTTCCTGGATGGCAGACTGTTTCAAGAAAATAGTGTAAAAGAATTACCTTTTTTTCCTTTTCCATCATTTATCTTTTCTGAAATCCTGCAAGTAAGTTTAGTAGAGATGGAGCATAGGGAGTTTGTTTTAACTAAGTATGTTACTTAATGTTCAGTTTGTCAAATTTTGCACAATTTTCAAAGAATCACCACGAAAATGTATTGACAAACTGAGGGAAAGGGTCAAATATTACTTGCACTGTCATTAGTTATTATTTTACGACTTGTTTTCTGGTACCCAGCATTGAGGATTGATCCGGTTCCAGGCACTTCTTCACAGTGTATGGAGCCTAGCTTAACATTCGCACATTTTCTTCTTCGTTGTTTCGGAATATTTTCTTTGTAATTTTCTGGCTTAATTCTTCATTGGTAGGTGCTAATCATGGTTCTATACTAGATGTGTGCTCAAACTAATACATATTTAAGTTCATGCAATCATTGTTAACCCAGTCTCACATATTGACAGTCCTTTTGATGCCCCACAGGATAAAGATTTTGGAAAACATTGTGGAAAATCATAAGCAATTACTTTATTTCGCACTACTATAACTACTATTCAAAAGGAACAAAAAATCTAAAATTCCTTTCACTAGAATTATAACTGTTGTCTGCCCCATCTTTAGAATTGGACTCGTTGTTGAATATACCACCCCAATTTTCAAATATTATGAGGGAACACAATTTATAATTCAGGAACATTTATCTATATAACTTTATGTTGTCAATTCTATTTGAAATTACCGTAATTATTCTAATAAACGCCCATATTCTAATAAACGCCCACCCCCAATTCTAGGCTGAAAATCTGCTTATTTTAAGCACAATTTTAGCGAAAGGATGATTCTAATAAACGCCCATCCCCCGATTCCGGATTAAGATAATGTAAGTCATGAACAAAGATCATTTCCAAAAGCAATTAAAAAGAGAATGTCTAGCCTTAAATCTGTTTGGAATGAAGGAATTTCTTTGAAAAATCGTATTTTGCAGTGCAAATATAACTAAACTTTGCCAAATTCAATTTGCAGAACTTCGAGTCTATGAATTGACATTTGATTCGAAAATTTTGACCAGCAAAAGTAGAATACCTCTAATAAACGCCCACCCCCTACTTTCCCATTGACCATGTTTCTAATAAACGCCCGGGTGTTTATAAGAATAATTACGGTAATTTATAGATCTGTAATATAGCACATGCTTTTGTAAATGTGAATGTCTTTTAACCTATTATTTGCTGTTTTCTTTTGCATGTTTGCATGTAACAGTGAGACAAATGGTGCACAATCCCCTGACGATCTTCACGCTGACGTTCAAGAACGACTGGCACGACGGCGGAAAGAAAGATTGGAGAGAATAGCAGCACTGTATGCATGGTTTTGTTATTGTTTTCATGATTTCTCCTTCCTCATCTTTTTCTTCCTTAGTGTTATTGTCCACCCAAATTAACCAGGGACAACTTAATTTTCGTGCACAAAGTCCGTTAGTTGAGCGTCTTAACTAAACATTACCGAAGTGGGGTCATTACATATGCAGATGTCTCCGGTTAATCTTGCTGAACAATAGCTGTGAAATGTGGAAGTACATTGGTATTGTCCTCCTTGTCTGTCAATCATGACTTAACCCATTACCAGACGACAAAATTTTGAACTGTTCCAATTTGAAAGGTGTTGCAGACAACAAATCAAAGTTGATAAAAATTTGAAAATATTTCTAATTTGGGTTAGAAAAAATTGTGGAAAATGAAGAAATTGCTTGTTACAAGCAATTTCTTCATTTTCCACAATGTTTTCTCAAACATTTTTCGTGAGGGTTGTCAAAAAGCGTGACCCGTCACTGTGTGGGAATGGGTTAATATAAGTGCATACATCCACATCTTCCTAAATTTTAGCCTAATTACACAACAACTAATCTGATTGGTCCAATCTGATTTCTCGTTCAATCAGATGTCTAGTTACAAAGATTACATAAAAATGTTTGTAAGTTGATAAAAAAAATTCTGATGGTTTTGCCATTATGCTGTGATAGAAAAAAAGGGGGTTTTATGCAAAAAGTGCAGGGTACTATATTGTGACTGTTGCAGTCTTGTTATGACCCTGCATGGATAGATTACAAGTCTAGTTTTTAGCTTGACTATATTCTAAGAATTATGGACCTATATAGTCAAATTACCTGTGTCAATGTCCTCAGATGTCAGCATAACAGCATAACTCAGTTTCTTTGATTAATCTTAATCACAATTCATGTGCTGATTCATACATTTCACCCAGAAGGAACCTATGTTTTCCAGGGCGGGGGGGGACTGCATGAATGCATTGGCATGTTAAAGTCATTAAAAATCACTTTTATCTTTTATAAGCCTTTCGTGGAAATTCCAGGGGAGGGGGGGGGTGTCTCTACCCATGGATAGTGCATGCAATTTTATCCATTATTCTGTCCATATAAGACTAGAAATTACACCAAAACAACACCACTGTAAATATTATTCAGGTGTTGTGTATTGTGATATACATAACATAAATATATACAAACCAGCCTACCAGGCTTATCAGCAGTTTCAGACATAAAGATTCCTCTCTTGAAGTAGTCTACACATCCTGTTACCTGTTACCTCATTTAACCTTTCTGCAAACCACTAAATTTCAGGCCTTTTTGCATCCAATTTCAAAGCCAATGCAGGTTAAACAAGAGTTGTCTGCGGAAAACGTAACTTGCCTATATGAGAGCTTGTCACAAAAAAAAACATTTCAAGGTCAAAGGTCAAGGTCACTAGGTCAAAGGTCATGGTCTCAAGGTCAAGGTCACAACATGAGGTATCCATATCTGAAATATCAAGGCTCTATCTGTAATAGTGCACGAGATATAGGCCAGGTTAAAGTTTTTTAAAAGTATGTCAAACTCCAAGGTCAAGGTCACTAGGTCAAAGGTCATGGTCCCAAATGAAAGGTCTTGGCAGGAGGTATCCATGTGTGAAGTATCAAGGCTGTATCTCAAATAGTGCCTGAGATATAGACCAGGTTAAAGTTTTTGAAGACGCGACGCTGACGCCGACACTAAGGCTGTGACATTAGCTCCCCGAACATAGTCCGCCGGCTCGCTAAAAATGATTTGTCTTATGAGTGTGTGACAGGAGGGGGGAACATGACTGTATGTTTTGTCTTTGAAAACAGTTGTTGTAAAAAAGAGCTCCACATTTCCCAACCAAGATTTGGTTTTGACTTCTCTAATAGAAATGGCTTGGGAAAACATAGAGACAAAAGAAGAAACTGCTGTTTCTTTTTCTTAGCTATATTTTGCACAAATTTTATCTTTATTAACATCCATTTAGTCGTCTATAGAAGTTTTCAAATTGGACCAGCCTTAAATTTTGATGTTTGGGAAAGAGTTAAAACCCCATGTAATCAATCCTTCAGATGATTTACAATATTGCAATGTTAGCTTGACCAAGGGCTTGTTCTAATTAACTGATATTGTTTGATCCATTTTACTTTCATCATCATGATGAAACTGTTTGTCAAGGTTACTTTGCAGTAACTTTTTGATCAAGAAATTACATTTTAAACCCTTACAATTAAGACAATATTTGAATGAAGTCAAGAAACTCTTGAAGAAAAGAAAATGTTCATAACCACTACATCACATTTTCTCTCTTTTGCATACTGTTTAGAACTATGCTATGAATCGGGAATTTTATAATTTGTGTAACAATTGTTTTGTATTCTGCTGTACACATTTTATTTTTATGACCAAACTAAAGTTTTTGTCATTTAGAAGAAGGTTAGTACCAATATTGTTTGATAAATTTCACTTTCATCATGTATGTAGGTAGCAGTGTCTGATAAAACAATTACAATGTTAGGAGGTACATCCCAGCAAGAGTTATGGCCCTTTGCCAGTGTCGGTATGGCAACCCAATGGTGTAATTTAAATTCCATGTTTTAGATGTAATTCCTGTATTATGATAGTCTTCATGCTTGGAGAAATTGATTGATGCTTTAACTTTCTTCTGGATGACAAAATATCAAATAATTAGGATGTGAAAAATTTCTTTAGATTGCTATTCTTGTATTATGATAGTCTTTTGTGCATGGAAAAAGTAGTTTTGAAATAATGCTCACATAATAATCGTAAGTAAGGGCTTGTCAAACTCCTGTATGCATGTTTGTACATAACAGAGCATTAGAATTAGGAAGTAAGTATGCATATTTAGGTTAAGAGTTTAATAGGACAATAATAAGGTACAAAAAGAAGAAATTTGATTGTCAACATGAAAAAATATTTGAAGAAATATAGGAAATACAGTTGTCCCAGGCTAATCTGATGCTTATTAACAAACCTTTAAACTAATAAAACATGTTATTGTAAAGACGCACATGCAAATCGTCTCGTCAATATTTCATCAAAATACTGATTATCATCAATATGGTTTGGTTTTGATCTGTATAACCTATGATTATTAAATTCATATAATTTCTATTGTTTGACGTGAATAGGGAATAAGAATATCGTTGGAGAACTATATACTTGTTGTCTGCATTTTCTTCTCTCAGTATGTTTCAAACAACTCTCTCTTTTTAGGATGTCAAGGCCTAATAGAAATAAATTGAATATCAATTTCATCAAACCTTCTAGGCACATAATTTTGGCTATGTTCAAAATGTCATAACTACAGCTTATTCAAGCTGTATAGTACTTTAACATTTTCAAACACAGCCGATGATATGTTACACAATTTGGCACCAGTAATAGAAACCAGGGTTTGAATTTCAGTAATACAAAGTTTTAAAATAGACACAATTTGACGAAAATAGAAATGCTTATCAGCGTAATGTGGCTGTGTTACTTAACTCTGCAGATAAACCATTTAAAATATTCCAAATATTTGTGAATCTAACTTTTACGATTCTGAATGAAATGATAATGTACATAGTAAAATAGGTAGTCTTGCCTTCATGGCAAATGAATAGGAAATACCCGGGTCAATTGGGGTCAATTCGAAAGAGCCTAAATTAGCTTTTGTGAGCCATGCACAGATCACGAAGGCCCCCTCTGATTTGTAAAAAAGGTTTATCAGTTGTTTTTTTTAGCTCACCTGAGCACAAAGTGCTCGAGGTGAGGTATTGTGATCGGTCTGTTGTCCGGTGTCTGTCTAACTGTCTAACTGTCTAACTGTCTATCTGTCCATCCGTCAACTTTTCACAAAAAAATCTTCTCCTCCTAAAGTACTGGACATAATTCAATCATATTTCACACATATGATCTATGGGTCATGCGTTATCAAAATACTTCAAAGAATTTGAATCGGGGCCACAATGGGGTCAAAAAGTAGGTCACTAGGTCAAATCTTCTTTCTGCTCTAGGGGCCATATTTGTTGCTCAATCGTTGTGAAAATTGATCAGAATATTTGCCTTAATGATATTTAGGTCATGATAACAAATAGGTCAAGCCAGGTCAAAAACTAGGTCACTAGGTCAAATATTGTAAAATCCATCTTTTTACTCTATAAGTGCCAATTTTGGCACAAACTTTGTCAAAATTGTCCTGAATGTTTATCTTGATGATATCTAGGCTATGTCAAGAAGTGGGTCATTCCAGGTCATTAACTAGGTCATGAGGTCAAATCTTGTAAAATCCTTCCTTTTGCTCTGGAAGTGGCAATTTTGGTCCAAACTTTGTTAAAATTGTTCTAAATATTTATCTTGATGATATCTGTGTCATGATCAAAGGAGGGTCATGCAAGGTCAAAAACTATGTCACAAGGTCAAATATTACAGATCCTTCCTTTTGCTCTAGAGATGCCAATTTTGCCCCAAAACTTTGTCAAAACTATCCTAAATACTTATCTTGATTTCTAGGTTATGTACAAAGTGTGGGTCATGTAAGGTCAAAAACTAGGTCATTGGGTCAAATCTTGGTTTTGCTTTAAGAATGGAAATATATACTTAAACATTGTAAAAATTGTTCAGAATGTTTATCTTGGCGAAATCTGGGTCATTTTAAAAGTGGGTCATGTCAGGTCAGAAACTAGGTCACTAGGTCAAATCTTGTTTTTCCTGTAAGAACCAAAATATTTACTCAGTCATTGTGAAATTGTTCAGAATGTTTATCTTGACGAACTCCGAGTCATTTTAAAAGTGGGTCATGTGAGGCCAGAAACTAGGTCACTAGGTCAAATTTTGTTTTGCCTCTAAGAACCAAAATATTTACTCAATCATTGTGAAAATTCAGAATGTTTATCTTGGTGATATGAATAGCAGGTCATTGAGGTTAAAAACTAGGTCACCAGGTCAAATTTTGATTATGCTCTAGGAACCAAAATATTTACTTTATCATTGTGAAAATTGTTCAGAATGTTTATCCTGATATCTTGGTGATGTGAAAAGTGGGTCATGCGAGGTCTAAAATTAGGACACTAGGTCAAATCTTGTTTTTGCTCTGGGAACCAAAATATTTACTTTATCGTTGTGAAAATTGTTCAGAATATTTATCTTGATGATATCTGGTCAATGTTAAAAGGGGGCCATGTGAGGTCAAAAACTAGGTCACTAGGTCAAATTTTGATTTGCTCTAAGAACCAAAAATATTGACTTTATCATTGTGGAAATTTCCAGAATGTTTCTCTTGATGATATCTCGGTGATGTGAAAAGTGGGTCATGGGAGGTCTTAAACTAGGTCACTAGGTCAAATTTTGTTTTTGCTCTAAGAAGCAAAATATTTACTTTATCATTGTGAAAATTGTTCAGAATGTTTATTTTCACAATATCTGGGGCATGTATAAAGTGGGTCATGGGCGGTCAAAACCTTGGTCAAATTTTGTTTTTGCCCAAAAAAATCAAAATATTTATTCATCATTGTGAAAATAGTTCAGAATTGCTTATCTTGATGATAAATGGGTCATGTAGAAAGTGGCTAATGTTAGGTCAAACATTGTTCTGAATGTTTATCTTGATGATGTCTAGGTCATGTAATAAGTGGGTCATGCGAATTTGAAGTTTGCAAGCTGTTTGTTTCAAAGTCCTCTCAGGTGAGCGATGCAGGGCCATCTTGGCCCTCTTGTTTTTTTTAAATTTTTCATGCACAAATGCAATGGGCTCTTATATAAAGCAGGGGTTTTCCTAGCCAATTTGGGAAGAGGAGTCTGGCCTAATTGGGAAATTTTTAAAGAGCAAAATAGCTCATTTTAGGCTGGAAAAGTAAGCAAAACACTCATTTTTCCATAATAAATCAAAAATTTTAAATAAATTGGAAAAAATGGTAAGAAATTCGCTTTGGGAACACAGCCTTTTGCTTTGGGAACACCTCCGTTTTCAGGAATCACAGAAAGCATAGGAAAACCCCTGTAGAAGGACTTTAATTTACAGAAAAGGTTCAGGTAGAGCACTGTGGGCAAGGTCAGCGCTTTTAAAAGGCGACGGTAACAGATGGTCTAATTGCAAAAAAATGAAATTTTTTGAAAAAATATGCAAAACTTTTGTGTTGACCACCTCGGGATGGTTAATAATATGCGATTCAGACAGAGAATGAGCCGAAATTACAAGACAGATAGCTGAATTTAGGGAGAATCCAAACCTAAATTCAACCCCATCTCAGATGGGGTTAGAATTATTTTTAAATTGTTGCGCATGCGCATACAGCGCGGACCATGATTCAAACGAGATTCATACTTGAATTTCAATATGATGTCATCATGTATGTTGTGACGTCATTTAAGAAAGTCCCATGTCCTACTGTTTTGACCTACTTTCGACATCGCTTCATGAATTTGGTATCAAATTGCGAAAAAATGAGTCGTTGCTTCAATGGTTTGTCGTAATCATTTAATCAGGTCATATAAAGCTTAAAAAGTGTACATTTTGTTTGTATTTGACAATTTTTGGGTCCAAATCTGGGAAATAGTAGCTTTAAAAGTAGATGACAATAATATAATATATTGAATAATCTTTCATATCATTTCACATGGTATGTTTCAACACCACCCTGTGCAGCCTAACCTACGGTAGATGGATAGTTTCAAAGGCTAAAACTTTTTGTGATTTTTTTATGACCCCAAAATCAAAGTGATGAATTATAGAAGTTCAAAACTATAATTACTCATGAATATTATTACAAATCACATGCATTAATAACAGGTAATAATGATATGTAATTGGACCTGAAAAAAGACCCCTTGAGTATTGCATTTCAGATCATCATGGATCCAGATCAGCTTTTGCATATGTACAGTCTGATCAAGATCATTATCAGTATTAACCCTTTCCCAAACGACAAAATTTTGGACCGCTCCAATTTGAAAGGAGCTGCAGACGACAAAATGGGTGTTGATAAAGGCAGTATTTGTGTAAAAATATGGCACAGAAAATATTGAGACAAAAGGAGAAACTGCTGGTTATCAGCAGTTTCTTCTTTTGTCTCAATGTTTTCCCAAACCTTTTCTATGAGGGACGTCAAAACCAGGTCTTGTTTGGGAAAGGGTTAAATCAGTTAAAGTCTAGATATCTGCTTGGATATATCAGACGGCACATTTTAATAATTAATTGTACAAATTGCTGATTTTGATCCATTGCTGTCTAAAATTTGTTTAGGGCCCTATTTTCATATCAGGTCTCATATTGTCGTTGTAAATGCAAAACCTCGTATCTCGTTTTTGGAAAATTTCAAAGGGGAGAGAAGAAAGTGTAATAACTTTTCCTAAACTGAAATGTTTTACTTGAAATTTGGACATATTATTCACAAATGATTTATCATCAATACAGATCAGTAAAATATCTCAAAACCTGCAAGAAGTGTCTGTAACTGGGCACACAAGTTTGTACTTTCAAAATTGCAAGAATCGACATAAGAGGTTTTGCATTTACACCGACGATATGCTTATTTATCACCAGTTAGTTTCGATAGCTTTTGGTATATCAAAATCATTTATTAGCTCACCTGAGCACGAAGTGCTCAAGGTGAGCTATTGTGGTCGCTTTTTGTCCGTCGTCCGTCCGTCTGTCCATCCGTCCGTCCATCTGTCCGTCCGTCCGTCCGTTCACAATTTCTTTCAACATCTTCTCCTAAATCATTGGACCAATTTTGACCAAACTTGGCAGGAATGTTCCTTGTGTGATACTTTTCAAAACTTGTTCGTGAATTTTTGATTTGTCAAAAAATGTGGGCGTGGCAGGCAGAAAGGGGCTTATCAGACTAGAAATCATAAGAAAATTCTTTAAAAATCAACCATTGGGCCCAATTGAACCAAACTCGGCAGGAATATTCCTTGAGCCACTCTTTTCAAAATTTGTTCACAAATTTTTATATTTGTCAAAAAATGTGGCCGTGGCAGGGAGAAAGGGGCTTATTAGACTTAGAGAAATCATTAGAAAATTCTTTAAAAATCAACCATTGGGCCAATTTGAACCATACTTTGCAGGAATGTGCCTTGAGTCATTCTTGTCAAAATTTGTTGACAAATTTTTTCATTTGTCAAAAATTGTGGCCGTGGCAGGGAAAAAGGGGCTTATCAGACTTGGAGAAATCAGAAGAAAATTCTTTAAAAATCAACCATTGGGCCAATTTGAACCATACTTGGCAGGAATGTGCCTTAAGTCATTCTTTTCAAAATTTGTTCAGAAATTTTACATTTGAAAAAAAAAAACATGGCTGTGGCAGGGATAAAGGGGCTTATTAGACTTAGAGAAATCATAAGAAAATTCTTTAAAAATCAACCATTGGGCCAATTTGAACCAGACCTTGCAGGAATGTGCCTTGAGTCATTCTTTTCAAAATTTGACCACAAATCTTTTTATTTGTAAAAAATTGTGGCCTTGGCAGGGAGAAAGGGGCTTATCAGACTTGGAGAAATCATAAGAAAATTCTTCAAAAATCAACCAATGGGCCAATTTTAAGCAGGCTTTGCAGGAATGTTCTTTGAGTCTCTCTTTTCAAAATTTGTTCACTGTTTTTTTCATTTGTAAAAAACTGTGACTGTGGCAGGGAGAAAGGGGTTTATTAGACTTAGAGAAATCATAAGAAAATTCTTTAAAAATCAACCATTGTGCCCAATTGAAGCAGACTTTGCTGGAAGGTTACTTGAGTGACCCTTCTCAAAACTTTTTCGTGGATTTTTGATTCGTCAAAAAATGTGGGTGTGGCAGGGAAGAAGGGGCTTATCGGACTTAAAGAAATCATAAGAAAATTCTTTAAAAATCAACCATTGTGCCCAATTGAACCAGACTTTACTGGAATGTTCCTTGAGTTACTCTTTTCAAAATGTGTTCACAAATTTTTCCATTGGTCAAAAAATGTGGGCATGGCAGGGAGGAAGGGCTTATCAGACTTAGAGGAATCATAAGAAAATTCTTTAAAAATAAACCATTGGGCCAATTTTCTATTTCCCTTATCTGTTGCTCTCAGGCTGGCTCCATGTTTATCTTATGTAAACAAATAAGGGATTAGCTTTAGCTTATCAGATGGTAATCTTTCACTAAATTCTATCAATCACAGACAAAATCTTGTTAATTGAGCCTATCATAAATGATCAATCTCTAACAGATCAGTATGCTTTGAAAATTAGCCCTATGTTGAATATTGCGAAATCATGAAATAATTGTTGAAAATTAACTAACTCAACAATTGTGCTAATTCATACCCAACCTTACAGGATCGATTGGAACAAAATTATTTCTTAATTGTTTCCAAACAGAAAGTCCTTATAAGTTTCATGCCTTTGAATTTGACAAAATTGCCATTATCACTCTTGTCATCTTGATTCAGGTGAGCGATTTAGGACCATCATGGTCCTCTTGTCAATGATTTGTTTTGCTATTTTGTGACTTATACATTTGAAAAAGGGGCCATTGGGAAGATTGATAAAAACACTCAAAACAAGATCAAATTCAGCGGAGGTCAATTGAAGGGCTGGTATTTTGAAAAAATGAACTCAAATTTGCATTTCTGAAATAATGTTACAGCAAAAAATGACCCTGGTATCTCACATATACTGTTTGGAATTAGGATGTTATTGCACATCTGATAAATGCTCTTTTTAGCTCACCTGAGCACGAAGTGCTCGAGGTGAGGTATTGTGATCGGTCTGTTGTCCGGCGTCTGTCTGTCTATCTGTCTAACTGTCTATCTGTCTGTCTATCTGTCCATCCGTCAACTTTTCACAAAAAAATCTTCTCCTCCTAAAGTACTGGGCAGAATTCAATCATATTTCACACATATGATCTATGGGTCATGCTTTTTCAAACTACTTCAAAGAATTTGAATCGGGGCCATAATGGGGTCAAAAAGTAGGTCACTAGGTCAAATCTTCGTTTTGCTCTAGGGGCCACATTTTTTGCTTAATCATTGTGAAAATTATTCAGAATATTTGTCTTGATAATATCTAGGCCATGATAAAAAATAGGTCAAGCCAGGTCAAAAACTAGGTCACTAGGTCAAATATTGTAAAATCCATCTTTTTACTCTATAAGTGCCGATTTTGGCACAAACTTTGTCAAAATTGTCCTGAATCTTTATCTTGATGATACCTAGGCTATGTCAAGAAATGGGTCATTCCAGGTCATTAACTAGGTCATGAGGTCAAATCTTGTGAAATCCTTCCTTTTGCTCTGGAAGTGCTAATTCTTGGTCCAAACTTTGTCAAAATTGTTCTAAATGTTTATCGTTATGATATCTGTGTCATGATCAAAGGAGGGTCATGCAAGGTCAAAAACTATGTCACAAGGTCAAATATTACAGATCCTTCCTTTTGCTCTAGAGATGCCAATTTTGCCCCAAAACTTTGTCAAAACTATCCTAAATACTTTTCTTGATATCTAGGTTATGTACAAAGTGTGGGTCATGTAAGGTCAAAAACTAGGTCATTGGGTCAAATCTTGGTTTTGCTTTAAGAACGGAAATATTTACTTAAACATTGTGAAAATTGTTCAGAATGTTTATCTTGACGAAATCTGGGTCATTATAAAAGTGGGTCATGTGAGGTCAGAAACTAGGTCACTAGGTCAAATCTTGTTTTTCCTGTAAGAACCAAAATATTTACTCAATCATTGTGAAATTGTTCAGAATGTTTATCTTAACAAACTCTGAGTCATTTTAAAAGTGGGTCATGTGAGGTCAGAAACTAGGTCACTAGGTCAAATTTTGATTTTCCTCTAAGAACCAAAATATTTACTCAATCATTGTGAAAATTCAGAATGTTTATCTTGATGATATCTTGGTGATATGAATAGCAGGTCATTCGAGGTTAAAAACTAGGTCACTAGGCCAAATTTTGATTGTGCTCTAAGAACAAAAATATTTACTATATCATTGTGAAAATTTCCAGAATGTTTATCCTGATGATATCTTGGTGATGTGAAAAATGGGTCATGCGAGGTCTAAAACTAGGTCACTAGGTCAAATTTTGTTTTTGCTCTTTGAACTAAAATATTTACTTTATCATTGTGAAAATTGTTCAGAATGTTTATCTTGACAAAATTTAGGTCATTTTAAAAGTGGGTCAAGTGTGGTCAGAAACTAGGTCACTAGGTCAAATTTTGTTTATGCTCTAAGAACCAAAATATTTACTTTATCATTGTGAAAATTGTTCAGAATGTTTATCTTAACGAAATCTGGGTCATTTTAAAAGTGGGCATGTGAGGTCAGAAACTAGGTCACTAGGTCAAATTTTGTTTTTCCTCTAAGAACAAAAATATTTACTCAATCATTGTGAAAATTCAGAATGTTTATCTTGGTGATATGAATAGCAGGTCATTCGAGGTTAAAAACTAGGTCACCAGGTCAAATTTTGATTTTGCTCTAAGAACCAAAATATTTTTCATTTAAGTCATGGTTCCAATGAATTATCATTTTAGAAATAATATTTAATTGCTGTATATTGCTTTTCATTCTACAGTAAATGAGTTCATGGTGTGTTTGAATAATTTTAATTTTGCTGTGATTCAATCCCTCCTAGTTTTAAAACCTTAATCCTTTCCCAAACGACAAAATATTTTGGCATTGCATAATAGTATATAAGTTGAAAGCTGCTGCTGATGAAAAAATAAATGTTAATATAGATGGAATTTGTGTGCAATATATAAAGAGAAAATATTGAGGCAAAAGGAGAAATTGCTGATTATCAGTAATTTCTTCTTTTGGCTGAATGTTTTCTCAAGCTTTTTCTGTTTGGGACGTCAAAATCAGGTCTGCGTTTGGGAAAGGGTTAAGTTACCTGGACTTTTCTGCTTTGAATGAATAACTAATATCATAGACCATAATGGAGCTGCCTGATCTCGGTTGTCTTTTCCATTCAAAGCAGTTTGTCTTACCTCCAATAAGGACTTACAACAACATTTGCCTCCCCCACCTGTCCCCTGAAAATATTTCACCAGCCATATTGAATGTTGACATTACTTTATTAACTAATTTTGATTTGTTATATTAATCCATTGCCAGATTAAAAATGTTATAGACTGGTCTACTGGTCCTAATTTATCAACTAGACTCAACTGAGAAAAAGTGAAATACATGTATGTTGGTGCATTATTTTCCTTCATACACCTACAAAAGTTTAGTGAAAAATCTTTTCATTTTCCTAAAATGACAAAATTTTGCAAAAAGTTTTTATTTACTTAAAATGTAATCTGGTAATGGGTTGGTACTATTTTGATAATGACCTAATCAATTCTGTGTGTGATCTAACAGTGTGATTTTTGCTTTATTTTCCCCACCCTTATAGAGCCGCTGGTGGAATAACAGTGAATGGCGAAGACGATTTGGAAAGACGCAGACGAGAGAGACGGGAAGCAAGATTAAGGCAAGGATTTGTAATTTGTGGACAGTGATCTGTCCACCATATTATAAGTACAGCTCACGATAAATGACCTGGCAGAGTACCTATCTCTAGCTAATAGATACTCTGCCAGGTCATTTATTGAGACCTATATCTATACATCTGCACTAGCATTTAAGATAAAAAGCAAGTTTAATGAAATTTTGGACAAAAAATGGTTAGGATGCTACTTTCTTCAAGCGACTGCTCTATTAATACTTGTAGCTTGCTTGGTCATTTAAAGTGACATTTTATAATTATACCCCCCAAATTCAATTTGAGGGGTATATAGGAGTCAGCTTGTCCGTTGGTCTGTCTGTCTGTCTGTCTGTCTGTCTGTCGGTCGGTCGGTCGGTCGGTCTGTAGCTTTTTTGTCCGCTCTATTTCTCCTAAACTGTTGGTCCAATTTTGTTCAAACTTCACATGTGAACTCATTACCAAGTGCAGATGTGCATATGAAATTTTTGTCACGGTTCATTGATTTTTGACGGAGTTACAGCCCTTGAGTGAATTTTCTTGTCCGCTCAATTTCTCAGATACTAATGGACGGATTTCAAAAAAACTTTACAGTTATGCTTAGTAGCTCTCAAATATGTGCATATCAAATTTTGGTGATGATTCATTGATTTTTGACTGAGTTATGGCCCTTTGCTGAAAATTGCCATTTAACTCAAAATCAATGTGTGTTGATCAGTTTTTCAATTTTTTGTCCACTCTATTTCTCATAAACTATTGGACCAATTTTGTTCAAACTTCACATGTGAACTCATTACTAAGTTGAGATGTGCATACTATAAATTTTCCACGGTCCATTGATTTTTGACGGAGTTACGGCCCTTGAGTGAATTTTCTTGTCCGCTCAATTTCTCGGAAACTAAAGGACGGATTTCAAAAAAAACTTTACAGTTATGCTTAGTAGCTCTCAAATATGTGCATATCAAATTTTGGTGATGATTCATTGATTTTTCACTGAGTTATGGCCCTTTGCTGAAAATTGCCATTTAACGCAAAATCAATGTGTGTTGGTCGGTTTTTCAATTTTTTGTCCACTCTATTTCTCATAAACTATTGGACCAATTTTGTTCAAACTTCACATGTGAACTCATTACTAAGTTGAGATGTGCATACTTTACGGCCCTTGAGTGAATTTTCTTGTCCGCTCAATTTCTCGGAAACTAAAGGACGGATTTCAAAAAAACTTTACAGTTATGCTTAGTAGCTCTCAAATATGTGCATATTAAATTTTGGTGATGATTCATTGATTTTTGACTGAGTTATGGCCCTTTGCTGAAAATTGCCATTTAACGCAAAATCAATGTGTGTTGATCGGTTTTTCAATTTTTTGTCCACTCTATTTCTCATAAACTATTAGACCAATTTTGTTCAACCATCACATGTGAACTCATTACTAAGTTGAGATGTGCATACTAAATTTTTTTCATGGTCCATTGATTTTTGATGGAGTTACGGCCCTTGAGTGAATTTTCTTGTCCACTCTATTTCTTGGAAACTAATGGACGAATTTAAAAAAACTTTACAGTTATGCTTAGTAGCTCTCAAATATGTGCATATCAAATTTTGGTGATGATTCATTGATTTTTGACTGAGTTATGGCCCTTTGCTGAAAATTGCCATTTAACGCAAAATCAATGTGTGTTGATCGGTTTTTCAATTTTTTGTCCACTCTATTTCTCATAAACTATTGAACCAATTTTGTTCAAACTTCACATGTGAACTCATTACTAAGTTGAGATGTGCATACTAAAAAATTTTTACGGTCCATTGATTTTTGACGGAGTTACGGCCCTTGAGTGAATTTTCTTGTCCGCTCAATTTCTTGGAAACTAAAGGACGGATTTCAAAAAAAACTTTACAGTTATGCTTAGTAGCTCTCAAATATGTGCATATTAAATTTTGGTGATGATTCATTGACTTTTGACTGAGTTATGGCCCTTTGCTGAAAATTGCCATTTTACGCAAAATCAATGTGTGTTGATCGGTTTTTCAATTTTTTGTCCACTCTATTTCTCATAAACTATTGGACCAATTTTGTTCAAACATCACTTGTGAACTCATTACTAAGTTGAGATGTGCATACTAAATTTTTTTCACGGTCCATAGATTTTTGACGGAGTTACGGCCCTTGAGTGAATTTTCTTGTCCGCTCAATTTCTCGGAAACTTTTGAATCAATTTTGTTCAAACTTCACATGTGAACTCATTACCACGTTGAGATGTGCATATCATATTTTGGTCATGGTCCATTGATTTTTGACGGAGTTACGGTCCTTGAGTGAATTTTCTTGTACGCTCAATTTCTCGAAAACTAATGGATGGATTTAAAAAAAAACTTTACAGTTATGCTTAGTAGCTCTCAAATATGTGCATATCAAATTTTGGTGATGATTCATTGATTTTTGAATGAGTTATGACCTTTTGCTGAAAATTGCCATTTTACGCAAAATTAATGTGTGTTGATTGTTTTTTCAATTTTTTGTCCACTCTATTTCTCATAAACTGCTGGACCAATTTTATTCAAACTTCACATGTGAACTCATTACTAAGTGTAGATGTGCATATTTTTTTTTGGTTATGGTCCATTGATTTTTGACCGAATTATGGCCCTTGAGTGAATTTTCTTGTCCGTTCAATTTCTAGAAAAGTGATAGATGGATTTCAAAGATATTTTACAGTAATGCTTAGTAGCTCTCAAGTATGTGCATACCAAATATTTGTAATGGTTCATTGATTTTTGACTGAGTTATGGCCCTTTGTTGAAAATTGGCATTTTTCGCAACATTAACATGTGTTGATCAGTTTGTTGATTTTTTGTCTGCTCTATTTCTCCTTAACTACTGGACGAATTTTGTTCAAAGTTCACATGTGAACTTATTACAAAGTGAAGATTTGCATCTCTTTTTTGGTCATGGTCTATTGATTTTTCACAGAGTTATGGCCTTTGAGTGAATTTTCTTGTCCGCTTCAACTCTTGGTAAATAATGAATAGATTTTATTAATTATAACTTTACAAGTATGCTTACTAGCTCTCAAATATGTGCATATCAAATATTGGTTTCGGTTCATTGTTGTTGTTTTTTTTACTGAATTATGGCCCTTTGTTAAAATTAGTAATTTTTGCAACATTAACATATGTTGGTCAGTCTGTTTTTATAGTGTTTGCTCTTTTTCTCAATTGATCAGATCACAGTTCATAGGAAATATACATCTCTAAAATGAAAATGCACTACACTGTGCTGTTGGGGGGTATGATCACTTTCAGTGATATTCTAGTTATTTTTACATAAATTTTACTTTTATTCTGTCTGAAAGAGTATCTTTTCTTATGAAAATTCTGAAAATTTCAAGCCAAAATATTGAACCGATAAGGAGAAATATATATTTTTGTGCTAAAATTAAACAAATTGTTGTGGACAACAGTTCAGATTTATATAGAATTTGTCATTTTTGTCTCAACTTTAAAGGCGTATTTTTCGCTTATAAATAACAACTTCTAAAAACTGATAGCATTTCTACGCATATTAGAATAAACAATCTTTGCATCAAGACATATAACTCATCGGTTATAAAAGTAGAGTTGTATACAAACACTAAAAACCAAATACATAGTTTTAACATTTACCAAACCATTTATCGTAAGCTATACGAGCGAATTAATGTCCTAATTATTTTATTCCCAAAAAAGGAAGTGTTTGTGTTACGCCATTTATCAACAACAAGGAGTAAAGTGTTTGTATACAACTCTCACTTTATAGCCGATGAGTTATACTTTTAAAAAATGAAATAAATGTGAAATGTCACTTTAAGGTAAATATAAAATATTTTGATGGGATAGAATGATAATCTTATCCTTTGTTAGAAAGCGTACATGTATTTTTTCATGGCGACCAACTTACAATATTTGCTTCAAATTCTACTTATTTGTCCATCTGTAAGCACCTTTTCAATGGTTGTTGTAATGCTACTCATAACAGTGAAGCATCATCTTCTGTTCTGTTACCCTTATATGTGTCTTAAACCTGAACGATAATTTTCTAGATGGGTCAAAGCAATTTTTTGATTCTTCAGAAGAAATTTAAGCCAAAGCCTTGCATTTAAGTGGCTTTACAGGTGCTCGGAAGAAAATCTTCCAAAAAGTGTGAAGTAAATAAAAAATGTTTTGAGAATTGAATAATAACAAGTTTGTCCTCTTTCGGAATCTCTATTTTGTTGATACAAATCTTACATAGCTCGTTACCAGACGGCAAAATGTCGACTGCTCCAATATGAAAGATGTTGCAGACGACATTTTCAAGGTGATGAAATTTTACAAACTTTTGCATTTTGGATAAGAAAACATTGTGAATAATTAAGAAATTACTTGTCACAAACAATTTCTTCATTTTCCACAATATTTTCCCAAGCGTTTTTCTTGAGGGGGCGTCAAAAAGCGTCACTGTGAGGTTATGGGATAGATGAAACAAGTGCGTGATTAATGCCACCCTCTTGACATCACATGATATTTTAGTTTTCTGCTTGAAAAAATTGAAAAACATCAACCCTTCCGCCATTTGAACTTTTTCCCAAGCCAGTTCTGGTTTTGATGACACTGGGATGTTAGATTAGAGACCCTTACATTGAGAGAAAAGAAGAAAATGCTGATGATGAGATTTTAGATGTCACTTGTTCAGATTCAAAGTTGTTGCAGGAAACATAATCATATTTCTGAAAATAAACATTTTCAATGTTGTGACACAGAAAGCATTAAGGAAAAGGGAGAAAATGGTGTTACTCTTTTCTTGTTGTTGTTCACAGGACACTGGGACATAAACTTTTTCCAAAACATGACTAGGTTTTGTCAGCTCTTTTAGAAAAAGCTTTGAAAAACACTGAGGCAAAAGAAGAAAATGCCGATGATCTGCATTTTCTCCTTTATTTGCCTCAATTTTTGCTTTACAGCGTATTGTACTCAAATTCTTTTCTTCATTGTTGAAGTCAGAAGCAGTTTTCAAACTGGGACATTAACCAAATTCTTTTCATTTGAGAACTGGTAATAACTAGAGATTGTTTGGGAAAGGGTAATTTGAAATTAATTCAATTTTGACAGTGTGGTGTGTGAACTTTTCTAACATTAATACTTCTTGCCCCTTTGATACCTTTAGATTTTAATACTTTTCTCCTTTGCATGCAATGCTGTGCGAACCTCTTTAACCGACTTGACTTGAATCTTTGAAAGACTTTAAAAACCATAAAGTATAAAATAAAACTAGCCTGAATCTGGAAAAAGGGCCTTTATAGAATTTGAGAACAACATGGTTCCAGATCAGCCTACGTATACATGGATTCTGATCAGGCCCTATGATAAAATAGCTTTTCATTGACCAGTAGCAATTATACGAGTGCTTTATGGGTACTGATCAACATAATTTTCGTATTGTCTGATCTTGAAGCATGAAAATCTCAAAATCCATCAGGGACCTTTCTCCAGATCCTGGCTATAAAATATTATAGTAAAAATATTTTAAAATCTTTTTTCATTTCTGTTTTCTCAACAGAGCCAGTGAAGACACAACAGACGACTACAGTTCCCGCCGGAGTCGACGTCGAGGCACAGACGAGGATATAACAAATACAGAGGTAAAGCTTAGTCCCTCTTATATCTTAAAGTTTCCTGTGCTATCACATTAGCCAGTAAATACACACAATGTGATTTCTTTGCATGCATGCCTTATATGACACATATAATGTCAGAATAGATATTGGCCAAGCCAGGGTGGGAAATCACGACCGTTGGATTGACAAGTCAGATGTTATCGACTGAGCTATTCAGGCTGGGAAAAAATGGTGGATGTAGACATTTTTATACGCCCGAAGGGTCTTATTATGTTATGGCCCCGCTCGTCCGTACGTCCGTCTGTCCGTCTGTCCATCCGTTAGCAATTTCTTGTGTGCGCAACTCCTCCTACAGTTTTGATCAGAATTTGATCAAACTCGCCACAATGAATCTCCATGGTGTCTAGTTGTGCACCTCGCTTACGGAATTCAGATAATTCTTTTCGTTCTTGAATTATCTGCCCTTGAATTAAAAAAATGCCCATTTTCTTGTGTGCGCAACTCCTCCTACAGTTTTGATCAGAATTTGACCAAACTTGCCACAATGAATCTCCATGGTGTCTAGTTGTGCACACCGCTTACGGAATTTAGATAACTGTTTTTGTTCCTGATCAAACTTGCCACAATGAATCTCCATGGTGTCTAGTTGTGCACCTCGCTTACGGAATTCAGATAACTCTTTTCGTTCTTGAATTATCTGCCCTTGAATTAAAAAATGCCCATTTTCTTGTGTGCGCAACTCCTCCTACAGTTTTGATCAGAATTTGATCAAACTTGCCACAATGAATCTCCATGGTGTCTAGTTGTGCACACCGCTTACGGAATTTAGATAACTGTTTTTGTTCTTGAATTATCTGCCCTTGAATTTAAGGGAAAATGCCCATTTTCTCAAAAATGCCCATTTTCTCCTGTGTGCTACTTCTACAGTTTCAACCAGAATTTAATCAAACTAGCCACAATAAATCTCTATGGTGTCTTGTTGTGCAAAAAAAATTTTGATAGCTTTTCATGTTTGAATTATCTGCCCTTGAATTGAAAAAATTGCCAATTTTACTGACAAGCCCCTCTCGGGCGTATATGCGCCGCTCTGCGAAGCTCTTGTTCCAGAGTTCATTGACAGCATGATTTTAAGATACATCATACTAAAACCTAATGCATCTGACATTTACATGCTTTTGATAATGTATTAATGTAGAGCAGTTGCAGAACAAAACAGGAGCACATGGTTAGGTGTCCCAGTCTCCACTATGGAAAGTTGAACCCATCAACATACATCTAAACCCAATGAATCTGACATTTACATTATAGTTTATATGTTTTTGCAAAGACCTGTGCTTGGGGGAAAATGGAGTCCTTTCAATTATCGTTTTAGTCCGTACACTTCTGGTGGCAAACAATGGGTTTATGGGAATTCGTGATTTAGTATGCACGGTCATGAGTGTAAGTTATGATCTAATCGTCAAATGCACAATTCAATACTATAATATGACCTTAACGCGAGTGCAGACCCACCGTAAACATACCAATTAGCACAGGACATGAATTAGAAAAAAAATAATTTCTCATCATGCTTTGGGTTCGAGAGTATCATTACTAAAACGCTTTTGGTTCCAGAGTATTGTTACTAAAAATATGTGTACTATAAATACGTTTGAGCAGCATTTTAAGACTCCAAGGACGACTTCCGGTGACTGTTGTGGTGGGGGAGTCTTAGTGGAAATAACCTAATTGGAACACATGGTTGGTGTGGCTGAGTGACGGTCTCTACAATCTGTTATTGAATCCACACATCAAGGAATCTCGACCAAATGCATTTGACATTTACATGCTTTTTGTAATGCTATCTATAAACATACACAACAGCAAAAAGACAGGAACCAGACAAAATATGTATTAACCCTTTTCCAAGCAGCAAAAATTTGTTATGTTCTAATTCTTCAGCTGCTGAAGACAATGAATTGATGTTGATAAAGATGAAATATATGCACAATATAGCGCAGAAAATACTCAGGCAACAGTAGAAAATGCTGGTTATCAGCATTTTCTACTTTTGCCTGAATATTTTCTCAAGCATAAACTATGAGACATTAAAGCAAGGTCTTGTTCAGAAAAGGGTTAACCCTTTCCCAAACAAGACCATATTTTACCGTCTCTGATAGGCTGATAGAAAAGGCTTGGGTAAACCTTGATGATCAGCATGTCTGGCAACCTGCCTTTGGGTATCTTTTTTACTGCTTTACTTGATGGCTGTAAACATCCCTCTATTCTTTTGCCTCAATGTTTTCCCAAGCCTTTTCTATTGGGGATGTCAAAACCTGGTCTTGTTTAGAAAAGGGTTAACCCTTTCCCAAACAAGGCCTGGTTTTGACGTCCCTAATAGAAAAGGATTTGGAAAACATTGAAACAAAAGGAGAAACTGCTGATAACCAGCAGTTTCTCCTTTTGTCTCAATATTTTCTATGTCATATTTTACACAAATTGTATCTTTAATAACACCCATTTTGTCGTCTGCAGCAGTTTTCGAATTAGGATCACCCTATTTTGTTCTGTTTGGGAAAGGGTTAAAGACAGTAGAGAATCTGGCACCATGCCTGCAGTTCCTTTTTTCCTGCTTTACTTGATGGCAATAAACTTCCCTCTATTTATCACACATTCGGATAAAAAATGATAGAAAAGATTCCAGCCAAATATCTGGAACAAGAAAGAATTTGTAATGGTTCTGTCTATGTGGAGCTTTACTGGTTATTGCAAAACAAAATTGGTAAACCCTTTCATGCGCGGATCCAGAGGGGGGGGGGGGTCAGGGGGTCATGACCCCCCCTGGAATTGGCTGAAAATTGAATTTTGACTATATAACTTCTTAATAAAAGCCATCATTTGGGCTTTGACCCCCCCTGGAAAAAAATCCTGGATCCGCCCTTGCCCTTTCCAAACCAGGGTTGAAAAAATTGAAGCGCAAAAAATTATGAAATGACTGAGTTATCAAAGGTGGCATGTACAACTAGACACTGGAGATTCATTGTAGGAGTTGCGCACAAAAGAAATTGCTCACTTACGGACAGACAGACAGACAGACAGATGCACGTCTAGGGTCCTAACATTAATACCCACCCTCAGGGCCAGGACATTTAACCCTTTCCCAAACGGCAAAATTTTAGGGTGTTCCATTTCAAAAACTGCCACAAATGACAAAATGGATGTTATTAAAGATAGAATTTGTGTAAAATTGGCATAGAAAATATTGAGACAAAAGGAGAAACTGCTGGTTATCAGCAGTTTCTTCTTTTGTTTCAATGTTTTCCCAAGCATTTTCTAATAGGGACGTCAAAACCAGGTCTTGTTTGGGAAAGGGTTGAGAAGTATATTGTCGGTGTAATTAAGCTGAATTTACTGAGGTTTTGCAATAACACTGATGATAATTATGCAGATTTGGCCATTTTGAACATTCATATTTCCTTGATACTGGTCAGGATGAATTTAAATCATTGCTTTTCAACATTCATTCTGATATTTATCTATTCTGACAAATGAGGCCAACACAGAATAAGATCAGTTTGTTGCTACAGTCTCTCTTACAACGGGGCGTACGTGCTCCTGCGTGCGGTCTGCGTTTAAACTTAAACATAGTCGTGCGATGCACGCATGTGCATGGTAAGATTTTGGTGGACGCAACCTTGACGCAGACAGCATGTAGCAATTAATTGACAGGAAAATTCTTTAAGCCTCTCTTACAACCCGTCTTGCGTCTTTATAAAGTGTACATTTTAAAACGTATGATTTATAAAGATGCACGACAGGTTTTAAGAGAGATCTTCAGTATGGTTTCAATCAGAAGCAGTTCTGCTATTGGGCAGTTGCTTCAGAAAATTGACAAAGATATAGAAACAACATGGATTTAAACAAGACTGTGAACATGCTCAGGCTGATCAAGATCGATAATGGTCCAAAATGCCATAACGTTATGTACTGAGTAAGGTCCATTTATTCATACCCCAGCTCATATGTATTCAGCCCACGCCAAAAGAACTTGCTGACTTGGCTGTAAAAAGTAAAACCATATGTAAAATTGGTTTCTAGTGTATTGGCATCTATAGGTAGAAATATACATGTAATTCTACTGATAAACCCTGTAGGCTTTCTCATGCCAGAGGAATACGAATACACAAAAACAAGCTAGTTTATAACCTTAGCAGCTATACTATTACCAATTAGCCATACAAAAGGATAATGTACATGATTAAACCATGGCTACTGTCAATGTTTTATCATATTGTTTTCAAGACCACTGCCACAGCGCAGTTTGTAGTGCATCACTTGTGATATCTCGGGTTCTATCCCAGGTAGCGGCAAATATCCTATCAGACAAAATTTTCTTCCATCAATCGTTAGATATCCTTAACCTATGTGGACGAGCAGCTGGAGGCTTGGTAAGGATGTCATGGTAGTACTGGTGTGAGAAAATACAAAAATCCATGGTTAGATGCTTCAGCCCTGCAATATTACCATAAAGCAGTTGAAAGAGGCAATTAACCCCAATCAATCTTTCAATTAATCAATCAATCGAAATGGAATTTAGATACAATTTGTTTGCCCTGTTTGTAGCCTGGGTTCTGTCTGTATTCGCGTCTCTCAAAAAGTCAAGGCACACAATTTGGATGTCCTGCTTTGTGAATCCCTGTTATGGTCTTTCAATGATTGTTCATGTCATGTAAAAATAAGTCATTCAAAAGTAAGGACATGTTTATGTAGTTGATGACTTTCATTGCATCATTATTACCAACTTTGTTACACAAGAAAAACAGCAAAAAACTGTAAAAAAAATGGCTGTGTTTTGGCGTTGGATCAAAGGAATGATGATACTTATTTCAGGTGTCAAAAAATCTGGATAGTTCATTACTTCCTACTGACTTAACCCTTCCCAAACAATACAAGTTTACTTTCCTAGTAGAGATGGCTTTGGAAAAAAGTGAGACAAAGGAAAAAAATGCCGATTAACCCTTTCCCAAACGGCAAAAGTTTAGGGTTGTCCAATTAAAAAGCTCCATCACACAACAAATTGCTTGTTAATAAAGAGAATATTTGTGTATGATATAGTAAGAAAAATATTGAGACAAAAGGAGAAACTGCTGGTTAACAGCAGTTTCTTCTTTTGTCTCAATGTTTTCCAAGCCTTTTCTACTAGGGACGTCAAAACCAGGTCATGTTTGGGAAAGGGTTATCAGCACTTTCTCCTTTTGCTTCATTTTTCTGTGAGCATTATATTGAGTAATCATAAGTCCAATCTTCATTAGCATCCATTTTTGTCATCTGCAGCATTTACTTTAGAATTTGACCAGTCCAAATTTTTGCCATTTTAGAAAGGGTTATAACTCTAGGATGTTATAGTCTGTTATTTATTTTCTTAGAATGATGTAACTTTGAAGTTAACTCAGGTTGTCTGAATTCAACTGAATTCAACTTGATAAGTTTTGTATAAATATGTCATTGTCTGTCCACCCATCCATCTGTCCAATCAAAATAAATAACTGTATATAAGACAGTATGTAATAGGGAACCATTTTTATCCTGTTAACCGTGACATAACCAAGAAACAAATAGTTTTTTGTGGGTGTCGATATAAAATCTCGTGACTACGGCTTGATACAAGCCGTAGTTACGAGATTTTATAACAACACCAATGGTTTATTAAAACATAATGGTAAACCCAGTCTATTTTTAGAACAAAATTCATTACCATTACAATAGTTTTGTTCTAGGGCTGCATGAACAGTTCCAATTACTGTCAAATCAGTTCAGCCTATACTGAATGGCAGGCCTATAAACTGTCCATGGTGCGTGCCAGGATTATTGTAAATAGCTATCAGAGTCTTGTCATTTATTACCTAGTCAAGATAGGTTTTGGTGGTCTCTTGGCTCTAGCTTACTATTTCCATGGTCTACATCTTGCTTTAGTTTGATTTTACGAGTATTTTTGGTTTAATTTGTTGTCTGAATTGTAGAAGATTTCTATAATGTGACTGTAGACCTTCAATTTTCAGTTGGCAAGAATAGAGTGTTGTATCTTCCTCTTAAAATGCTGATCCAATGAAAAAAAATATGTTATAAATATCATAATATACGTTCAAGCAAGACAAGGTCTTGAGATATCATTCTATAGGATCATTTTTGTCAAATTTTATCTCTAAAAAATCTCATGCATCTCCAATTCATGCATAATATTATACAGCTCTAGAAAGCATTTATCCTGAAAAAGTATTACAAGTTTTTTTCTTGAGTAGAAATTCATATGAAAACATTTAGAAACATCTAGATCAGTATATTCATCTTTTGTCTCTATGTTATCCTAAGCTGTTCACATGAGTTATAAGGGTCATTTTCAAAAAAATATGCACTTTTCAACGGCGGTAAAGATAAAAATGAACAAGTTATTTTTATTTTTATCTCTACTTTATTTGTTGCGTATAACCTTTAAGAATACGTTTCAAATAATAAGCAGATGATATTCAAGCATTTTCTTTAAAAAATAGAACAAAAAAGATAACTTTCACATGTCAGTGGAGTAACGTAGAAAAAAGGGCATCATAGAAAGATCAAAACGACCATACTGTGCACATAGATGATATTCATTCATACCAAGAAGTTGAATTTAAGTTATAGAATATTTTTTTTTAATATTGAAATCCACGGATGACAAAATTTCCAAAATTAACCTCTTAATCAAAAATAGTTTTCAACAGTAACAGCAGTTACACCACTGACATCTTTAAACTATGTCAGTGGTGTAACGGTTTTAACTAAAATCTTGTTTTGTAATGATTTTGTACAATTTAATCCTGCAAAAGCATTATATCATTTCTTCATAAAGGTATAGAGATAAATTGCCATCGCAAAGGAAGTACCTTCTAATAATGCTTTCTTAAAATACTGTTCTGAGCAATAATGTCAATGGTGTAACGAAATATAGTCAGTGGTGTAACAAAACTAGCTATTTATGTTAAATTCATGCTGCAATTTGTATATTTTCAAAATGTTTTTTGTTGACTGTATTCCTTAGATAGTTACCTTTAAAATCACATACAATTTCTTTACTCCCCATATATCAAATGTCCCAAAATACCATTTATGTTACGGTTTATCGTTACTCCACTGACCGTTACACCACTGACGGTATTCGGCTTTAATCCAGTGATACTCATAGTAATGAAAGATTTTTCTTAATTTAATGACTTCATAGACCAGGAGTTTACATGACTTTCAAAACCTCAAAATCCCATTCAAATTCAACATTCGTGTATTATGTAAAAGGGCGTTACACCAATGACACGATAAAAAAATATGGCGTCAATCTCATCTACTGTTTTGCTCCTGGAGACAGCATTTATTTACTAGCGTTAGATCCGCTGCTGTTGCATGTTTTTATAAAAGTGTCGTTTTAGGGAGCAGAAGTTATTTTTCAAATTCGTCTGTTCAATTTAATAAAATCTGGCAAAACATGTTACTGTTACGCCACTGACGCGGCGTTGTGATACAACATATTTTCAGCTCATAAATCTTATATTACTTCCCATCTAGTCTCATCGGATACTGCTGTTACTAATTTTTGGCTCATTTAATTCAATCATGTAATTTTCATACGAGAAAGTTTAGTAGTTTTTCTGTATTTGCTTGTGAAAGTCAAAGGTATGGCGAAGTCACAGGCAATTTTGGTGATTTTTACAGACTTAAGAGCACCAATTTCACTTTATCTGAAAAAGTACGCTATTTTACTATGGATAAATATTCTAAGACTAACAGTTACTATGTATACAAAAAAAGGCGAGTCACAAAACTCAAAAGTAACTTTTCCATGTAGCATGCACAGAAAATTGCACACTTTTTTAAATTGACCCATAACTGTCATTCATCAAGCCTGGTTTGGTAAAGGCTTAGACCAGCATAAACGAACCTTTTCCAAACAAAATTGCAGGAAAGTTTGAATTAAAAACAGCGCACACTACAAGGAAAATGATATCAAACATAGAAAATGTTTATGATACAGCTATAAGTCAAAAAAATATTGAGGCAATAGGAGAAAATGCTGTTTTACAGCATTTTCTTCTTTTGCCTCAATGTTTTCCCAAGCCTTTTCTATTGCCGACATGAATTAAAACTTGATCTTGCGTAGGAAAAGGTTTATATAGAGCAGATTGCTCATACATCATCAGATGCAGATATCAGATGATATAAGATGATATCAGACAGGGCCTGTAGATTCTTATCTCACATCCTGAGTTGATGCAGTACAAACAAAACACACACTTTCATGCACAACTCTTTATATAAAATTTTACTCTTAGGCTATGTTCCGGCTGCTGATCAGATCAACTTGATAGAAAGTTTGGTTGGTCTTCAATAACTTTTTTTTCAGTTGATATCTAAATGATCTACCTGGGACATCCAGCTAAGTCCTAGTGTGTTCTATCTTCTCTGTAAATTGGCCATGTTACTAACAAAGCTATTGATGATTTTCTGAAATTAATGTGTCATATGACTCCCCGCCTTGATCACAATCAAAAATCAAAACCATGTTATGCCTAATATTCACATTTAATTTTTTATACAGGACGATTATTCATCATATCGATCTCGAAGGCGTAGAAATTGGGACGACGACGAGGTAAACATCATTGGTGTTGTTGTTTTGTTGTTATTGATGTTGTTGTTATTGTTGTTGGTGAATGTTGCATGTCCTTTTCACTTGCTTTCATATTGCTTATATGTCCTTTCTTTGGCTGAAAATTGATGTATATAGCTTTAATGTATTTATCTCTTGTAAAAAAAACATGTCTATTCATCCATTCACAAAGTGCAATCTTTCCAAAAAAATATGTTAAAATGTGATCAATTTAAAAAATATTCATCTCATCAAACACTATCTACGAAATCTGTAAAAGTAAAACATGAAATACAGATAAGCCCAGGCAGTGGATAACTATAAAGCCCATTTAAAAACAAGAGGGCCATTGGCCCTGAAGCGCTCACCTGATATAATAAATTTTTGTATACCAATTTTCAGGTTGATTGAACAAAAATGTGACCTCTAGGGTGCACACAAGGTTTAACTAAGATTTGACCTCGTCACCTAGAATTGATCAAGACAATCATTCTGATCAATTTTCAGGTTAATTGGGCAAAAAATGTGGCCTCTAGAGTGCACACAAGGTTTTTCTAACATTTGACCCTGTGACCTAGTTATTGACCCCAGATGACCCAATTTCAAACTTGTCAGAGATTTCATCAAGACAATTATTCTGAGCAAATTTCAGGTTGATTGGGCAAAAAATGTGGCCTCTAGAGTGCACACAAGGTTTTTCTAACATTTGACCCCGTGACCTAGTTTTTAACCCCAGATGACCAAATTTCAAAATTGTCCAAGATTTTATAAAGACAAGAGGACCATGATGGTCCTATATCGCTCACCTGAACCAAAATGATATGAGCAACACTTTTGTTCAATTCAATAAACATTTATGACTATAAGACTGAAAACTAACTTATAGTCAATAACTTTGTGAAAATCAAACTCATCTGAGATCTTATGATGCCAAACATTGTGTCCAGGTTTTTCTTGATTGATAAATAATCACAGATTCAAGGTCGAAAACAGCCAAAGACGGTAATTTCTTCAAATTCAAGGGCACACAATTCTCAACTTTCTGATCACATCAGACTGAAAATCCTCATCCAAGATATTATGGTCTCCAACATAGTGTCCAAGATTTGTCTTGATTGGTCAATAATTGAAGATTCAAGATCGAAAAACAGCCAGAAACGGCTATTTTGTTAAATTCAAGGGCACATAACTCTCAACTTTCTGATCGGATCAGACTGAAAATCAAACTCATCCGACATATTATGGTCCCAAACATTGTGTCCAAGTTTTGTCTTGATTAATTGATAATTGTAGATTCTAGAGTGTAAACAAGGTCGGAAACAGCCGAAAATGATAATTTTATCAAATTCAAGGGCACATAACTCTAGGTCAGATCACACTAAAAATCAAACTCATCCGAAATCTTATCCTCTCAAACATTGTGCCCAAGATTTGTCTTGATTGGACAATAATTGAAAATTCTAGAGTGTAAACAAGGTCGAAAACAGTCAAAAACGACAATTTTGTCAAATTCAAGGGCACATAAGTCTCGACTTTCTTGTCTTATCAGATTGAAAATTCTAGTCATCTGAGATCTTATGATCTCTAACATTGTGTCCAAGTTTTGTCTTGATTGATTGATAAATGTAGATTCTAGAGTGTAAACAATGTCGAAAACAGCCGAAAATGACAATTTTATCAAATTCAAGGGCACGTAACTCTTGTCTTTATTGTCAGATCACACTGAAAATCGAACTCATCCGAAATCTTATGGTCTCAAACATTGTGTCCAAGAATTGTCTTGATTGGTCAATAATTGTAGATTCTAGAGTGTAAAAAAGGTCGAAAACAGTCAAAAACGACAATTTTGTCAAATTCAAGGGCACGTAACTCTCTTCTTTCTGGTCAGATCACACTGAAAATCAAACTCATCCAAGATCTTATGGTCTCAAACATTTTGTCCAAGATTTGTCTTGATTGGTCAATAATTGAAAATTCTAGAGTGTAAACAAGGTCAAAAACAGTCAAAAACGACAATTTTGTCAAATTCAAGGGCACATAAGTCTCGACTTTCTTGTCTTATCAGATTGAAAATTCAACTCATCTGAGATCTTATGATCTCCAACATTGTGTCCAAGTTTTGTCTTGATAGATTAATAAATGTAGATTCTAGAGTATAAACAATGTCGAAAACAGCCGAAAATGACAATTTTATCAAATTCAAGGGCACATAACTCTAGTCTTTTTTGTCAGATCACACTGAAAATCAAATTCGTCCAAGATCTTATGGTCTCAAACATTGTGTCCAAGATTTGTCTTGATTGGTCAATAATTGTAGATTCTAGAGTGTAAACAAGGTCGAAAACAGTCAAAAACGACAATTCTGTCAAATTCAAGGGCACATAACTCTCGACTTTCTCGTCTAATCAGACTGAAAATTAAACTCATCCGAGATCTTATGGTCTCCAACATTGTGTTCAAGATTTGTCTTGATTGGTCAATAATTGTAGATTCTAGAGTGTAAACAAGGTCGAAAACGGTCGAAAACGGCAATTTTGACAAATTCAAGGGCACATAACTTTTGACTTTTTCGCCTGATCTGACTGAAAATCGAACTCATCCAAGATCCTATAGTCTCCAATATTATATCCAAGTTTTGTATTGATTGGGCAATAATTGTAGATGCTAGAGTGTAAACAAAGTTAAAAACAGCATTTTTCGTCATTCAGGGGCAGATAACTCCACACTTTCTGGTCCGATCTGGCCCATAATCGAACTCATCCGAGAACTTATGACCATACTTGTTTTGACAAAGTTTGGTCAAGATTGACTAATATTTGTGGATGCTAGAGTGTAAACACCAAATTGTGGACAGACGGACAGACGGACAGACGGACAGACGGACGGACGACGGACAAAAAGCGATCACAATAGCTCACCTCGAGCACTTCGTGCTCAGGTGAGCTAACAATTATTTTGAGCAAATTTCAGGTTGATTGGGCAAAAAATGTGGCCTCTAGAGTGCACACAAGGTTTTTCTAAGATTTGACCCCATGACCTAGTTTTTGACCCCAGATGACCCAATTTCAAACTTGTCCATGATTTCATCAAGACAATCATTCTGAGCAAATTTCAGGTTAATTGGGCAAAAAATGTGGCCTCTAGAGTGCACACAAGGTTTTTCTAACATTTGACCCCGTGATCTAGTTTTTGACCCAAGATGACCCAATGTTGAACTTGTCCGAGATTCCATCAAGACCATCATTCTGATCAATTTTCAGGTTGATTGGGCAAAAAATGTGGCCTCTAAAGTGCACACAAGGTTTTTCTAAGATTTGACCCTGTGACCTAGTTATTGACCCCAGATGACCCAATTTCAAACTTGTCCGAGATTTCATCAAGACAATCATTCTGAGCAAATTTCAGGTTGATTGGGCAAAAAATGTTGCCTCTAGAGTGCACACAAGGTTTTTCTAACATTTGACCCCGTGACCTAGTTTTTGACCCAAGATGACCCAATGTTAAACTTGTCCGAGATTCCATCAAGACAATCATTCTGATCAATTTTCAGGTTGATTGGGCAAAAAATGTGGCCTCTAAAGTGCACACAAGGTTTTTCTAAGATTTGACCCTGTGACCTAGTTATTGACCCCAGATGACCCAATTTCAAACTTGTCCGAGATTGCATCAAGACAATCATTCTGATCAATTTTAAGGTTGATTGGGCAAAAAATGTGGCCTCTAGAGTGCACACAAGGTTTTTCTAACATTTGACCCCGTGACCTAGTTTTTGACCCCAGATGACCCAATTTCGAACTTGTCCGAGATTTTATCAAGACAATCATTCTGAGCAAATTTCAGGTTGATTGGGCAAAAAATGTGGCCTCTAGAGTGCACACAAGGTTTTTCTAAGATTTGACCCCGTGACCTAGTTTTTGACCCCAGATGACCCAATTTCGAACTCGTCCGAGATTTCATCAAGACAATCATTCTGAGCAAATTTAAGGTTGATTGGGCAAAAAATGTGGCCTCTAGAGTGCACACAAGGCAAAGTTTGACGGACGACGGACACCGGACGCCGGACGACGGACGCCGGACACAGCGGTATCACAATACCTCACCATGAGCACTATCGTGCTCAGGTGAGCTAAAAACAAAAAAAAAAAACGAGCATGAACTAATGTAGACAAAAATTCTGAATTCTTAAAATTGTTTGAGATTACATTTTGTGGACTCCATTCTTCCTGCGCAGTCTATGCAGACCTGACTGTATCTCAACTCTTTCCCAAACAATAGAATTTTAGTGTAATCCAATTTGAAAGCTGCTGCAGACGACAAAATGAATGTTGATAAAGATACGATTTGTGTATGAAATAGCTAAGAAAATATTGAGACAAAAGGAGAAACTGCTGGTTATCAGCAGTTTCTTCTTTTGTTTCAATGTTTTCCCAAGCCATATCTATTAGAGACGTCAAAACCAGGTCTTGTTTGTGAAAGGGTTAATCCATTACCAGATGACAAGATTTTAGACTTGTCCAAAACCAAAGATGTTGCAGACGTTAGTTCCAAGCGAATAAAATTTTACATTTTGGTCTTTTTTCATAGAAAGTATTGTCGAAAATGAAGAAATTGCTTTTCACAAGCAATTTTTTTGTTTCCCACAATGTTTCCCAATGCTTTTATCTTGTTGGGTGCTAAATGCAACATTCTGTAGTAATGGGTTAGAATCTATTTTCATACATAGATCTATGTATACATATTTGATAAATTTCTCATTTTGATTTTGACATTAAATGTGGGTTGCAAGCATTGAAATAGATATTCCAAGCCTATCTGTCTACTCTGCAGGGATGATATATTTTATTGTTTGTGTTGCCATGGAAACAGATTTAATGATAATTCAGTTATGATGATATCCATTTAAAACCCATTCCCCGAGGGCTTACATCAGCACATTATGCATCCTAAGTGAAATTTAATGGTGCATTTTAAATTTGGTTCATAAATTCATATTGCAATGGGAAACATGAACAGACCTCAGACAGTATGTGATGATGTCTTTCGTACTCGTCTGTCTTTAGATTTAAAAAGCAGTTAAAGTCTTCAATTAATGCTTAGATTTCAATCATTGAAAAACTACATCGATAATTTTTGCAATTGGTAAATAAAAGTGCATGTCATAAGTTTGGTAACTTTAATTGGATATTTTGTTTTAATGTCTACTAGTTTCTTTAATAATTGACATATTGTTGATTAACCCATTACCAGACGGCAAAATTTTGAACTATTCCAAATTCAAAGATGTTGCAGACAACAATTAAAAGTGAATGAAATTTTACATTTCTATGTCTTTTTGTGTAGAAAATATTGTGGGAAATGAAGAAATTGCTTGTCACAAGCAATTTCTTCATTTTCCACAATGTTTTCCCAAGCCCTTTCTTTTGAAGGAGTCCAAAGGTGTCAATGTGCAGTAATGAGTTAAGAGCTTCTTAAGACTCCCATTGCATTTATAAGCCTACTAAATGAACAGACCCTCTATACATGCAGAAAATGTATTGTACTGCCTAGCCTTTGGCTGATTATTGTTTGGAGCCTCCAACTAATTAATTGCTTATTAGTTTAACCCTTGTCATATAACCTGTAGTTAAATGTATATGTTTGGCAGACTATAAAGAAAAAGATCATCCTGCTTATATATTCTTATCTTTTTCTGCACAAACTGATCGCCCATTGCTATTAGAAATTTATACAAAATATGAGCACTTTAACCCTTTCCCAAAGAAGAACTGGTTTTGACGTCTCTAAGAGAAAATGCTTGGGAAAATATTGAAACAAAAGAAGAAACTGCTGATAACCAGCAGTTTCTCCTTTTGTCTCAATATTTTCTGTGTCATATTATACACAATTCATGTCTTGAATAACACCTGTTTTATCGTTTGCGAAAGCTTTCATATTGGACCACCCTAGAATTTTGTCGTTTGGGAGAGGGTTAAGTCATGCTATTATCATGCACCCTTTCATAACAAGCCCTAGTTTCAAGGACTTTTATGACTAAATAAATATCAAACATTAAATTTTCTATTGTGGCACTCTTCTTTAAATTTTCAGCTAAATGCTTCTTTAGGAACAAAAAACTGTTTTATTTCACTCATATAATTTAATTTTGCGTACAATTTAGGGTGCTCTAAATTTGTTCTTTTTTTCCCAGAGGGTTTTCTTTCTTGTACATGTTTTCTATTTTTACCAACTTCTGGCATTTTGGTTCAAGATTAATATACTGGTAGTCTAACTTGTGTTGTTTTTGAAAGGATTAAAATATCTTATACCCCCACGATAAATGACCTTGCAGAGCAGCCCATGCTAATCGAATGGAGTGCTCTGCCAGGTCAATTCTCGTCCGCTATACTTGGAGTTTTTTGATGGTTGTTTATGTTGCATGCTGCCTTTGGTACCTCAATGTATCCTTTTGATACATTAGTACATGTCTGGTACTTCAGTTTATGCTTTTGGTTCACCAGTGTATGCTTTTGGTCCCCGGTGCTTTTGACACCTCAGTATATGCTTTTGGTATACTCGTGTTTGCTTTGGGTACTACAGTGGTACTCCAGTTAACCCTTTAAATTTTTGAGACTAGTCCAAATTCAAAGATGATGCAGACGACAATTTCAAGTGAATGAAATTTTACATGTTCCTGTCTTTTTACGTAGACAACATTGTGAGAAATGAAGAAATTGCTTGTGACAATGATGTTTTCCAAAGCCATTATCTTATTGGGAGTCAAAAGGAGTCACTGTGTGGTAATGGGTTAAACTGCTCTGAGTACCTTGGTTTATGCTTTTGCTAAACCAGGTTATACCTTTGATACATTGGTTTATGATTTTGGTACATCAGTGTATGCTTTTTCGGTACTTTGGCGTGTGCTTTTGGTACATTTCACAATACCAAGACTTTCAATGCCTCTAAAATGGATTTTTTTTGGAAAACTGAAAAAGCTGGACAATATTTCCAATCACATTTACAAATTGGGAGCACTGTTGTGTTGTCTACAGCAGCCTTCACTTGCTGACATCTGATGAAGTGTGAAATATATTGTTGTTTTTCAACAAAAACCTTGTAACTACAGCTTGTTTAACGCTGTAGTTACAAGGTTTTCGTTGGAAAGCAGTGACATGCTGTAAAAAGAAAGATATATATCCTACCAAAGGGTTGATTGACTCTGCAAGACAATAACCAGTCATAATACTGCATTTTCAAAGCTGGAACTAATTAACTCTATTCTAGCTAGAGGCTCTATATCTTCATGTGTGCTGACTATTTCATGTTGTTAGCTTATTATAGGCAGCATATAGTTTCTTGATCAATTCTATAATATTTATTGTTGTGGATTTTTGGATGGTGTTCTTTATTTGCATGTGAGTGTTGTTGATTTGTCATATAAAAATAAGATTAATTAAGAATTTTGTTACCAATTTAAAAGAAAAAAAGAAAATATCATAGCAACATAGAGTATCTTAACTTTGATACATGTTGTTCGAGACTTAAGATTGTGTTCATTATTGGTACAAGTTGCCAGTTCATCTTGTTTGCCATTCTTTTAATGTCATACAAATTGATGATTGGCTATAAAATAAAAGGATTGAAATGGCATTATGAAAAAAATAGGACCTTTCCGAAACATTGCTCTTATCTGACAAACGTAGGAAAGACGCAATAATTTTAGGAATTAAAACATGCATATGAGTTATAAAAACTCGAACCATAACTAAAGTTATATACTAACATGTTCATTAAATTTTTACAAGACTTTTGTGAAATAACTGCATCTTTCTCTCAAAAGCTTATAATGCTGATAAAACCGACAAAAAAAGAAGAATAAAGGGCTCATATACAAAGTATTTTTTCTGTTGGATGTTGTTCAAGTACTCTCGTTATGTTTATTGTTTGTTAGTAATAAGTCTGGAACGGATTTGTTTTCTTGGATTAGTGGAACTGGTAATAATATATATCACTGCTTTTCAACGAAAACCTTGTAACTGCAGCTTAGAATAAGCTGCAGTTACAAGGTTTTTGTTTAGAAGCAACAATATTATCCATGAAGATTCTGTACATAGAATACTCTTAGGATGTAATAAGATTTCCGCTTGTTTGTTTGAATTGAGCTTCATGTTGCTTTTTAAAAAGAATATACGATAAAAAAATCACTGTTTTGGGATTTAAGGAATTTATGGATAGACTTTTTTGGAAATCACAGTGAAAATGCTATTTTACGAAAAAGCTCTTACAGTAA
Source organism: Fragum sueziense (assembly GCA_963680895.1). Lineage (NCBI taxonomy): Eukaryota > Metazoa > Mollusca > Bivalvia > Cardiida > Cardiidae > Fragum > Fragum sueziense. The sequence continues at coordinate 15,158,615 of OY804602.1, read as the reverse complement.
CCAGGTTTCCTTACGGCTTCAATGATTTAAACATGCATATTGCCCATGACTTTTGCAATGGCTTTGGTTATGAACCAGTAAATCTTTCATTTGGTTGATTGGTTTATTAGACGGTATTAAAGGGACCCATGCTAAGTTGTTGGACAATCATACAATCAGGGTAAAAAATTAATTTGATCTATCATACTCTTTATTTGTATGAAGCTGTGAATTTACCATGTTTGAAATTCTTTAAATGTGTTTTTCAGACCCCAGCAGTAAACGATACACCTTCAGTGGTAAGTGACTTATAAGCTTTAACCCTTTCCCAAACAACGAAAAATTCGACTATTCCATGTAGAATGCGGCTGCAGATGTCAAAATGGATGTCGATAAAGGTAGTATTTATGTAAAATATAGCTCAGAAAATATTGAGACAAAAGGAGAAACTGCTGGTTATCAGCAGTTTCTTCTTTTGTTTCAATGTTTTCCCAAGTCTTTTCTATTAGGGACATCAAAACCAGGTCTTGTTTGGGAAAGGGTTAAATACGCTATTCCAAACAAAATTATAGGATGGTCCATTTGAAAGCTGACATGAACACAAAATAGATGATGTAAAAAGTAAAATTTGTGCATGATAAAACACAGAAAACATTTCAATTATCGAAAGGTTTGGGGCATATTGTTTTACTTGTGTCTATTATGTCTGTCCGTCCATCTGTTTGTCCAAAATTTAACAATGGCCATTTTGGTAGCATTCGTGTTTCACAAACACATCTTGTCTTCTTTTATCTCAATGTTTTCCCAATTATATTTTATCAGGGTCGTAATGGTTTTGTGTAAAATTAACTTTACCTTGCCCAGTGTTTCCGTTTACATAAAAAAATATTGAGTACCTTGGACCCAGTGCAGTAGAAAAAGTTGAGTCCCAACCACTTTCAGTTGAGTCCAATTTTGACTTCCACAAATCATCTTCAAATTAATTGTTGTACTTGAACGGGCTTAAAAGCCCTTTCCCAAACAAGACCTAGTTTTGATATTCCCAGTTAAGGTGGCTAGGGGAAACATTTAAGCAAAAGAAGAAACTGCTAATAATAAGCAATTTGCCTCAATGTTTTCCGAGATATTCTCAAGTTTTATGCCTAAGTTATCACAAATTTTGTGATCTGCAGCAGCTTTTATCAGCCAGTCTTTGAACACCGGATCGGCAAGCCACTGGTCTTGAAAAGACCGCGAGTGTTTCTTTTTCTTTGTTTGATAAGCCATTATTATTTACAAAATGAAAGTAACAGTTGGTTTCCGGCTATCAAATTGCCCACAAACAATATTTTAGACAGTTCGGGTACCAGACGAAAAAGCAGGAATCCCCAACAATCGCAACTTTTCGGTTAGACATTGGCGAAGTCTATTTATAGTAACTTTGGAAAACCGGTGACTTCGCTTCAAATCTGTCGTAGGCTACTTTGAAACATTTTGGATTGTTTTCGCTAGTTATCTGACATTTCTGCGTAAGATTTATGAAAATACATTGTTTTTGCCTCTCATTTTATTTTGCGTCCCATGGACGCGACGAGTATAAAAATTTTGCGTCCGAGCTGATATTCATGCGTATACAGATACTTTTACGTCGTAAATGGAAACTCTGCTTGCCAACAACTTTTGTTTGCATCAGCTATCCAATTTGACCACTCTAAAAATTTGCTGTGTTGAACTAGCCTTCCAAAAGCTCGGATTGTTTCAAACATTATATAGTTCACAAACTCGATAATAGATAGACTATTTTTAAATCAATGTACTAAAATCGAATTTATCCGTCGGTCATTAGCTCACCTGAGCACAAAGTGCTCAAGGTGAGCTATTGTGGTCACTTTTTGTCCGTCGTCCGTCTGTCTGTCCGTCTGTCTGTCCGTCCGTTCACAATTTCGTGTTTACACTCTAGCATCTACAAATATAAGCCAATCTTGACCAAACTTGGTCAAAACATGTATGGCCATAAGATCTCGGATGAGTTCGATTATGGGTCAGATTGAACCAGAAAGTCAGGAGTTATCTGCCCTTGAATGCGAAAAATACCTAGTTTTGACATTGTTTACACTCTAGCATTTACAATTATTGATCAATCAAGACAAATCTTGGACATAAGATTGAAGACCATAAGATCTCGGATGAGTTTGATTTTCAGTCTGATCTGACCAGAAAGACGAGAGTTATGTGCCCTTGAATTCGACAAAATTGCCATTTTGGGCTGTTTTCGACCTTGTTTACACTCTAGAATCTACAATTATTCATCAATCAAGACAAAACTTGGACACAATGTTGGGGACCATGAGATCTCGGATGAGTTTGATTTTCAGTCTGATCTGATCAGAAAGATGAGAGTTATGTGCCCTTGAATTGGGCAAAATTGCCATTTTTGGCTGTTTTCAACCTTGTTTACACTCTAGAATCTACAATTATTAATAAATCAAGACAAAACTTGGACACAATGTTGGGGAGTATAAGACCTTGGATGAGTGTGATTTTCAGTGTTATCTGATCAGAAAGCTGAGAGTAATGTGCCCTTGAATTTGATAAAATTGCCGTTTTCTGCTTTTTTTGACATTGTTTACACTCTAGAATCCACAATTATTTATCAATTAAGGTAACACTTGAACACAATGTTTGAGACAATAAGATCTTGGAGTAGTTTGATTTTCAGTCCGATCTGATAAAAAAGTCGAGAGTTATGTGCCCTTGAATTTGACAAAATTGCTGTTTTCGGCTGTTTTCGACCTTGTTTACACTCTAGAATCTACAATTATTGACCAATCAAGACAAATCTTGGACATAATGTTGCGTATCATAAGATCTCACATGAGTTTGATTTTCAGCCTGATCTGACTAGAAAGTCGAGAGTTATGTGCCCTTGAATTTGATAAAATAACCGTTTTCGGCTGTTTTCGACCCTGTTTATACTCTAGAATCTACAATTATTGATCAATCAAGACAAAACTTTGACACAATGTTGGGGATCATAAGATCTTGGATGAGTTTCATTTTCAGCCTGATCTGATCAAAAAGTCGAGAGCGTTATGTGCCCTTGAATTTGACAAAGTTGCTGTTTGCGGCTGTTTTCGACCTTGCTTATACTCCAGAATCCACAATTATTTATCAGACAAGACAAATCTTGGACACAATGTTGGGCACCATAAGATCTTGGATGAGTTCGATTTTCACGTTATTGACCATAAGTTCGTTTTCAGTCTTAAGGTCATAAATATAAATTTATTGAATTGAACAAAAGAGTTGCTCATATCATTTTGGTTCAGGTGAGCGATATAGGACCATCATGGTCCTCTTGTTTGATATTTATAATTGGTAAATTGTTTTGATAGCAATATTCTTTTACTGTTCATATAGCTCATGATAAATGACCTAGCTAGCATCATGCTCTGCCAGGTAACTTATCATAAGCTACACTTATTAACCCATTCCAGAACGACAAAATTTTAGGGTGATCCAATTTGAAGGCTGTTGCAGACGACAAAATTGAGGATTATAAAGACATGATTTGTGTTAAATATGGCATAGAAAATATTGAGACAAAAGGAGAAACTGCTGGTTATCAGCAGTTTCTTCTTTTGTCTCAATGTTTTCCCAAGCCATTTCTATTAGGGATGTCAAAACCAGGTCTTGTTTGGGAAAGGGTTAAATAAGTTTTTATGTACTACAATGTATTTACTGAACTAAGCTCTCATATCTCTGTGACATTACAGCCTGACACATCAGAAGAGGACGCCGCGGCTGAACGTCGACGCAGACAGATGTTGGAAGAGGAAGAGGAGACCCTTTGGAAACATTGTGGATAATGAAGAAATTGCTTGTCACAAGCAATTTCTTCATTTACCACAATGTCTTCTACCCGAAAAAGACCAAGAAATTTTAAAGTTCATACATTTGCAATTGTCATCCGCATGATCTTCGAATTTGAAGCAGCCCAAAATTTTGCCAATTGGGAAAGGGTTGATATAACTAGGATGACTATAAACTAATAATCAGTGATTGTCATTTCCATTTTAACCCTTTCCCAAACAACAAAATTTTAGGGTTGTCTCATTTTTATGCCCCCGTATCGAGAGATCGGGGGCATATTGTTTTACTCATGTCCGTCCGTCCGTCTGTCCGTCCGTCTGTCTGTCCGAAAACTTAACATGATAACTTAACATTGGCCTTTTCTCCAAAAGTATTCCACATACAAAGCTCAAATGTGGTATGTAAGTTTCTTTCAATGATATCTATCTGTTATATGCAATTTGACCTTCCTCAAGGTCATCACGTAACCCTTGTCATCCCTTTACTCTACGAAAACTTAACATTTTACTCCGAAAACTTAACATTGGCCTTTTCTCCAAAAGTATTTGACATACAAAGCTCAAATTTGGTATGCTACTTCCTTTCAATGATATCTATCTGTTCCATGCAGTTTGATCTTCCTCAAGGTCATCCGTTAACCCTTATCAACCCTTTACTCCACGAAAACTTAACATTTTACAAAAATGGCCATTTCGGGGGCATTTGTGTTTCACAAACACATCTTGTTTCATCCAGCCTGACACATCAGAAGAGGACGCGGCGGCTGAACGTCGACGCAGACAGAGAGAAGAAGAGGAAGAAGAAGCCCGCAGACAGCAAGAAAGAGAGGCGGAGGAACAAAGACGACAAGAAGAACAAAGAAGACAGAGAGAAGCTGAAGAAGAAGAGAGAAGGAGAAGAGAAGAAGCAAGAAGGGAGGAAGAAGAAAGGCAAAGAAAGGTAGGACCTTGTGATGGAAATCACTTTAACCCTTCCCAAACAAGACCTGGTTTTGACGTCCCTAATAGAAATTGCTTTGGAAAACATTTAGACAAAAGAAGAAACTGCTGATAACCAGCAGTTTCTACTTTTGTCTCAATATTTTCTATGCCATATCTTACACAAATTATATCTTTTATAACTTCCATTTTGTCATTTTTGACAGTTTTTGAAATGGATCACCCTAAAATTTGTTTGGGAAAGGGTTAAAAACCATATAGAAATTTTTTTCCTATCCTGAACAACAGGGTGGTCTAATTTGAAAGCTGCTGTAAACAACGAAAAAATGTGTGGTTTTGAAGATAGAAATTGGGTACAATTTAGACCAGAAAATATTGAGACAAAAGGAGAAAATGCTGATTATCAGCATTTTCTTCTTTTGCCTCAATGTTTTCCCAAGCCTATTCTATTAGGTATGTCAAAACCACTTCTTGTTTGGGAAAGGGTTAAAAGAAAGAAGAATCGAGAAAAAAGAGAGAAGCAGAAGAAGAGGAGAGAAGGAGAAGAGAAGAAGTCAGAAGGGAGGAAGAAGAACGGCAAAGAAGGGTAGGAGTTTGTGATGGAAATCACTTTAAAAATCATATAGAAAGAACGGCAAAGAAGGGTAGGAGTTTCCCCTGCGAAAAAGTTCATTTCTGTTCAAGAACTGTTCTAGAACATTGTAGAATGTGAAATGGCAGTTTGAGAATAGTTCTTGAACAGTTCTAGAAGTGCCATTTAATGTTCTAGAACAGTTCTTGAACTTAAATGAACTTTTCGCAGGGGTTGGTATGTGAGATGGAAGTAACTTTAAACACAGTCATATGGAAGTTTACTCCTATCCCGAACAACAGGGTGATCTAATTTGAAAGCTGATGAAGACGATGAAAAATAATGTTTTTGTGGATAGAAATTGGGTACAATTTGGCACGGAAAATATTGATGCAAAAGTAGAAAATGCTGATTATCAGCATTTTCTACTTTTGCATCAATGTTTTCCCAAGCCTGTAACTATTAGGTATGTCAAAACCGAATGTAGGACGTTTTGGCCACGGACGTTTTGGCCAGGACGTTTTGGCCAGGACGTTTTGGCCACAATATTTTGCAAGGTAGGACCTTTTGGCCAAAAAATTTTTTTGAAGGAAAAATGGAATTGAACCAATTAATTTTTAGCTCACCTGAGCACGAAGTGCTCAAGGTGAGCTATTGTGGTCGCTTTTTGTCCGTCGTCCGTCCGTCTGTCCGTCTGTCTGTCCGTCCGTCTGTCCGTCCGTCCGTCTGTCCGTCCGTTCACAATTTCTTTAAACATCTTCTCCTCCTATATCAATGGGCCAATTTTTATCAAACTTGGCAGGAATGTTCCTTGGGTGACCCTTCTCAAAACTTGTTCGCGGATTTTTGATTCGTCAAAAAATGTGGGCGTGGCAGGGCGGGGCTTATCAGACTAAGAGAAATCCTAAGAAAATTCTTTAAAAATCAACCATTGGGCCAATTTGAACCAAACTTGGCAGGAATGTGCCTTGAGTCACTCTTCTCAAAATTTATTCACAAATTTTTAGATTTGTCAAAAAATGTGGCCGTGGCAGGGAGAAAGGGGCTTATCGGCTTAGAGAAAGCATAAGAAAATTCTTTAAAAATCAACCATAGGGCCCAACTGAACAAGACTTTGCAGGAATGTTCCTTTAGTCACTCTTTACAAAATTTGTTCACAAATTTTTACATTAGTCAAAAAATGTGGCCGTGGCAGGGAGAAAGGGGCTTATCGGCTTAGAGAAATCAGAAGAAAATTCTTTAGAAATCAACCATTGGGCCCCAATTGAAGCAGACTTGGTAGGAATGTGCCTTGAGTCACTGTTTTCCAATTTATTCACAATTGTTTACATTTGTCAAAAAACATGGCAGTGGCAGGGAGAAAGGGGCTTATCAGACTAAGAGAAATCATAAGAAAATTCTTTAAAAATCAACCATTATAGGGCCCAATTGAACCATACTTTTCAGGAATGTTCCTTAAGTCACTGTTTTCAAAATTTGTTCACAAATTTTTACATTTGTCAAAAAATGTGGCAGTGGCAGGGAGAAAGGGGCTTATCGGACTTAGATAAATCAGAAGAAAATTCTTTAAAAATCAACCATTGGGCCCAATTGAAGCAGACTTGGTAGGAATGAGTCTTGAGTCACTATTTTCAAATTTATTCACAATTTTTTACATTTGTCAAAAAATATGGCCGTGGCAGGGAGGAAGGGGCTTATCGGACTTTAAGAAATCATAAGAAAATTCTTTAAAAATCAACCATATGGCCAATTTTAATCAAACTTGGAAGGAGTGTTCCTTGCATCTCTCTTCTCAAAGTTTGTTCACAAATTTTTACATTTGTCAAAAAATGTGGGCGTGTCGGGGAGGAAGAGGCTTATCGGAAAAGAGAAATCATAAGAAAATTCTTTAAAAATCAACCATTGGGCCAATTTGAAAGAAACCTGACTGGAAAGTTCCTTGAGTGACTCGTTTCAAAATGGTATCTTGTAATTTTTATTTCCTTAAAAAGTATTTTGGTATGGCAGGGTAAGGGAAATTCCGTGCATTGAAAATTATACTGTACTGTGGGTTGTAATGGAGATACTTACTTTTCTTCGAAACTGTTTGGCCTAGAACCTTGAAATTTTGTGTAAGACCTAATTTCATGAATGGCTTCCAGAATACAAGAAGCTGAAGATAAGAGGAGATATTTGGAAAGCTTTTACTATTTCTCTTATCTATTTCTGTTATCAATATCTTTGGCTGGCCCCGTTTTATCTTATGTAAACAAATAAGAAGGGATTATAAGCCTAGCTTATCAGATGGTTTGTCCTCATTTACTATATACTTTCAAATCACATACCAAATCTTGCTTATAATATCATAAATAATCAATTTTAACAGATCAGTATGCTTTGAAAATTAGCCCTATGTTGTATATTGCAAAATAATGAAATAATTATTGAAAAAAACTCAACCATTATGCTAATTTATACCAAACTTTACAGGATCGATTGGAACAAAATTTTTACTTAATTGTTTCCAAACAGAAAGTCCTTATAAGTTTCATGCCTTTGAATTTGACAAAATTGCCATTATCACTCTTGTCATCTTGATTCAGGTGAGCGAATTAGGACCATCATGGTCCTCTTGTTTTTCTTATTTGTACTTTTAGACATTTTGATAATTAAATTGATATAATTTCTTTTTTAGTAAATTTGATGCTCTTGTTAACTCAATTTGTACAGAAAATATCCTGCCTTTTGGCCAGCAAAATATAAGTTTATATGAAAAATAAGATAATAAATGGATTAAAAAGAAATAGGAAAAATAATAAATGGATTAAAAAGAAATAGGAAAAATGGAAAAGTGCAATTAATAGATGAAAAAATATGCCAAGAACGAAAATGTGTGAGAAAAGGGGAAAATTTGTTAAATATTCTATAAACGTTTAGCCAAATATTTTTTTCATGCATGTATGGATTTTTTTTATTCTCTCTTTTACTGATTATATCTTAAAGTATTTTTATGCCCCCGATAGGGAGGCATCATAAATTTGACTTGTCCGTCCGTCCGTCTGTCCGTCCGTCCGTCTGTCCATCCGTCTGTCTGTCCGTCCGTCATTCTGTCCAAAAACTTTAACATTGGCCATAACTTCCTTATTACTTAACATATTCGCTTCACACTTTACCACAACATTCCTTGGTACATTACCTTTCTGTAGGCACATACTTTGGTGACCTTGACCCCTGGATGACCTTGACCTTGAACATAGATTGGCCATAATTTAAAATCAAAGCGGTGTCGGGGGCATTGTCATCTTACAGTGACAGCTCTTGTTTTTATCATGATTTAGATTTAATTTTTGTTATTTTGCACTTATTTTTCCCCCTTTTTACAGTCAGGATACAATCAGTATTTGGGGACTGGGCAATCTTCTTTTGATTAATGTTGTTTGTTATAATCAATAAAAGCATAAGCCATTAATTCTGCAAACTAACTTTGATTTTCATGTGCCAATCTTTATTTAATTTATTGGTTTTGATTGGTGATTGATTTAATTACCAATCAAGATTAGGGTCAATTAATCTAATTGAAAACATTGCAGAAAATGAAGAAATTGTATTTTTCAAGAATTTCTTCATTGTTAACAATGCTTTCTTCCAAAGACATCAAATGTGTTGTGCATTTTCTTTACAAAACTCTTCTCATTCTATGGTTAAAAGTTCATTTATTATCTTATTTTTCATATAAACTTATATTTTGGTGGCCAAAAGGCAGGGTATTTTACTGTATAAATTGAGTTAACAAGAGCATCAAATTAAAAAAATATAAATAAATATATGAATTTTATTATCAAAATGTCTAAAAGTACAACTAAGAAATGAATTTAATTGGTTCAATTCCATTTTTCCTAAAAAAGATTTTTTGGCCAAAAGGTCCTACCTTGCAAAATATTGTGGCCAAAACGTCCGTGGCCATAAAGTCCTGGCCAAAACGTCCTGGCCAAAACGTCCGTGGCCAAAACGTCCGTCCACCGTCAAGACCAGGTCTTGTTTGGGAAGGGGGTTAAACAAAGGAGGAACAGAGAAGACAGAGAGAAGCTGAAGAAGAAGAGAGGAGAAGAGAAGAAGCCAGAAGGGAGGAAGAAGAACGACAAAGACGGGTAGGAGTTTCTCCCCGCGAAAAAGTTCATTTCTGTTCAAGAACTGTTCTATAACGTTGTTTTTTATGTGTGAAGGGAGTAACTTTACACACAGTCATATGGAAGATTACTCCTATCCCAAACAACTGGGTGGTCTAATTTGAAAGCTGCTGTAGACGATGAAAACTAATGTTTTTGTGGATAGAAATTGGGTACAATTTAGACCAGAAAATTTTGAGGCAAAAGTAGAAAATGCTGATTATCAGCATTGTCTACTTTTGCATCAATGTTTTCCCAAGTCTATTCTATTAGGCATGTCAAAACCAGGCCCCGGTTCCACGAAACGAATTGAGTAATAACTCAGTAATGGACTCAGTAAAAAACTTAAGTCCAATAACCAACTCAGCTGAGTAAAAACTGTTGAGACCGTTCCACGAACCGATTTGAGTTATAACTCAGCTGAGTAGCTTAAATCACAAATTCCTCCAGTCTAATTTGATAAAAACCCGACGTCTAAAAATAACTCGATACATCGATTTTGCACAATATTTAGTCTTCAGTTTTGTTAGTACAGATGGTCGATTCGGTTTTATTTCATGTAATTTATAGAACAAAGTAGAATCTACCAAAGATTGAAGCTGCAATATGTCGTTTGACCTTTTTCTATCTATTTTGTGTCTTATTTTGCTACTTTCAGTGTTGTTGTGCCGGCGGCTTTTTTCAATTTTCTAAGCGGATAGCGAAAGTACGAAAAACAGGTTTCACGAGTTTGTTCGAAATGAATGACTGCTAAGATTTGTTTTCCCAACCAAAGTTAATCTTTAAGACACAGTTTGCATTGCCAAATATTATTCATTTACCATTATTTGCATATTTTATGTCAGCTATGTAGAGTGTAATTTGTTTAAAACATTACACTATTCTTCCTTGGAAATGTTAGCGCGGTGGCCGAGTGGTTTAGGCAGTTCAGCTTGAAGCTAGTGACATGCGATTATTTCTTGTTGTCGCGTGTTCGAGTCCTACCGACACCACTATCTTATTTATTTATTTTTATTCGTTATAGATCTTTATGAATTAACAATTAATCCTTTCCAAAGCAAGACCTACCTTTGACGGTCATAATGGAAATGGCTAGGGGAAACAATGAGATATAAGTAGAAAATGGTGAAAATCAATATTTTCTTCTTTTGCCTTCATATTTTCTTTGGTAAATTGTTCATTGACTCTATACTCCAGAGATAAAGTAGCCTACACCGTATGCGCCTTTGAGAGGGCCATTTCCGATTCTAACTCACTCTGTACCGAATCCCATGGTTTCCTCAAACATGAAAGCAAACGCATTTCTTGAATGTTTGAAGAACCCATGTGATGAATAAGAGATTAAGTTTGGTGATCGTTTTCTAAACTAAAAAGACAGCGTAAAATGAAATTACTGGCTATTAGCTTGTTCCTGTTTATCTACATTGATTAACTTCATTATCTACGCAACCTCAACAAGGGCGGATCAAGAGGGGGGTTAGGGGGTCAGGATCCCGAAAAATTTAATTTTGACCATATAACTGCTGCTTTTCAATGAAAACCTCGTAACTGCAGCTTAAAACAAGCTGCAGTTGCGAGGTTTTCGTTGAAAAGCAACTGTTTTATCACACTTTAAGCCATCATTTGGGCTTGGACCCCCCCACCCCCCCTGGAAAAAATCCTGGGTCCGCCCTTGCTCAGTATGTCTATTGGCGAGCATTTTGAAAAGCGATGATGTTCGTCCATATACAATTAACCCTTTGCGATACGACATAATCAATGCTAATGTGTGTCATGACTCATAGCAAGGAAATCATTGACAGAAAAATGCATTTTCTTCTTTTTTCACCAATACCCTCTTGAATCAAATCCATTTTTGTCTTTTTGATCATGGGTATCAAAACCAGTAAGCTTTGTTCTTGAAAGATTTTACATTCGTTGGAAATTTTCAAACTACTGATATATGGACAGCAGCAGTGACCCCAAGAGTTCATCGAAAAGTACAGTACTAAATATAATATATGCAAGAAAATCAAATCTGTTTGGTTGAAGACATTTAGATTTTGTGCAATCTAACCCTTTCCCAAACGACATTTCTCTCAAAGTTAGGCAAATTAAAGGGGTCAATTCTACAGGTACCAAAAACAGTTAAGAACTCCGGTTAAAAAGAAGACATGTTGATCACCAGCATGTTTGTCTTTTCTCTTTGTGTTTTCCAAAACTTTTTACAGAGACGTCAAAACCAGACATTTGAATAGAAGATCTAGATCATTTAACAAGATCCCTTGTTTTTTCTTAACTCTTTATGGTAATATTTTACCTGGTAAATGCACAATAAGTGTGATGGGATCTGTTAAAAGGAGTCCCAGCGACCTTTTTGCTCAACATAGACTCTGGTAAACCGGCAATCTCACCAAGTCTGGTCAAGATCCATATTATTCTTTAAAGTGACATTTCACAATTATTTTTACATAAATTTTACATTTATTCTATCTGAAAGAGCATATTTTCTTATGAAAATTCTGAAAATTTCAAGCCAAAATATTGAACCTTTTACGAGAAATATATATCAGGATTTTTTCCCCTACTATAATTAGTACCTGTAAAAGGAACCTTTCCCAATGACTACAGGCTCTTTCCCAATTTTAGTACAGGCCGTTTCCCAATCTCCATAGCTACCGTTCCCAATGATCTTATGTGCCGTTCCCAATGGCCAATCATGCCATACATTTTAGTTTGACTAGAAATATCTCATCCAAACAGTTTATATGGGTTACTGAGAAGTTGAATTCTTTTTAGACAGATCCAAATTCAAAGTTCTAAGCTTTCAACAGACCAAAGCATCATTTCCCAAAATAGAAACACTTCCAAAGTAGCTAGGAAAAGATTTAGATTAGAACATATAGAAGAATTTACATCTACAAACATTTTGTGTTTAGCTCCAATGCTTTCTTAATCCTTTCCACAATGTCTTGGAATGGTGTCACTGTGAAAATAACAGGAATTTTTTATGCAGACAACACAATTAATGTTACTTTAAAATCCTGGAAAGTATTGAGAAAATTGGAGTGAATGCTGGATTTCAGCATTATCTACCTTTCAACAATTTCTAAATATATAGAGATATAATAAATGGTCAAAATATATGGTCACAAGTATATTCCTGTTTAAACCAAGACCTTACAATGATATGTGGTGCAAAATTTAGCCGCTAATGATAGATTAAGATGCACCTTTAAGATTCCCAATTCATCAATTTTGCGAATTAATCTTTTCCCAATTTGAAGATTTCACGACGCGAAAAATTCCCAATCACACGGGTATAGGTACCTTTCCCAATTGGCGAGAAAAAATGCTGTATATTTTTGTGCTAAAATTAAACAAATTGTTGTTGACAACAGTTCAGATTTATATAGGATTTGTCATTTCTGTCTCAACTTTGAAGGCGTATTTTTTTGCTTATAAATAATAACTTCAAAATACTGATAGCATTTCTACGCATTATAATAGACAATCTTTGCATCAAGACATACTTTTAAAAAATGAAATAAATGTGAAATGTCACTTTAATAACTTCGCTATGGCTTTTAGTAATTGTTAGATAACAGAATGGATGCTAAGCAGACAGAATGCACTTAGGCAATGACTGATGTATATAATCTTTATTTCCTCTAAGTTAATGAAGATTTACAAAGACAATTAGAACAAATTTAACAGAAATAATTATGTGAATAATGAAGAAATATGAAGAATTAGTGAATAAATAAACATATGTTAATAAATAATGTTACAATAATCATGATAATGATAATGATAACAACAACGATAACATTTGTAGTTAATGATGGGTTCCTAAATGATGAGTCCTTAAAAAAGAAAACTTAGCATTACATGTATCTATATGGCAATTTACCTGTAAGCAATAGAAAATATTTAGAGAAAGGAGGAAAACATTGATAATTCAGAATTGTCTTCTTTTGTTTTATTGCTTTCAATAATAATCTCATATCTTGAATGCACAATCACTATTTTTGGTACAATTATTGTTGTTTATTAGACTAAAGTTCATTACAATTAAGAATGGTAAAATCTCAAAGATGAAGGAGTCCAGATACTGTAAGAAGAACTCTGTTTCCAAGTGTTTTTCTTCATTTTTTCATAGTATACATGTGCTGCACCAAATGTTCTTGTAGGCTATTCATAACATCAGCTTGTACATGTACTAATGATATCTGTAACGAGACAAAAACGATACATTCAAATCTTGGTATTACATTGATGCTACATAGTGATATTGTACTGCAATCAGACGAACCCCCCCTCCCCCCCCCCCCCCCCCCCCCCCGACACACAAAATGTAACACTGCTTACAATATGAATTAGATGCACAATTTATGTTAAAATGTGAAGGAAAACTTGTACATGAATAATGCATCTATTCAAAACTTGCTCTAAATCAGCATTTCCTTTTGTACTAGACAAACTTCAAATGAGCCTGTAAGTATAATCAAAATAAAGGTATGCTTGGATAAGGATAAAAAACATAACCAGTGGTGTCCATGGTTCAGAGGTAGAGAGTCAGCTGTCAGCTTTCAGGCCATAGAAAGAACCAAGAGGTTTCAAGTTCGATACCCGAAAATGGAGGTACCAGTAGTGTAGTTCCTGTGTTTTTTAACCATCAATGATTAGTTCTGAATAAATAAAAAATCAAACCTTTTATTTTTCAAATATGGATAATCTCATGGTCTAGCATATGTTTTTCTACCAGTATTTTCACATTCCATTATTTCTATTCTCTGATCTGAAAAGAAAATATAGGATATTGCCATATTTTTATAGAGTAACAGATTGGGCTAGGCTTGAAGATTTTTTTATTCTTAATTTCACACAGAAAAAAGTGTTTTGTCATACATGCAGACATCAAGTGTTAATTAATAGTATAACGCTCATTTGGAAAACTCAATGAAATACATTTTATGAAATAATTCAACCATTTCAAACTCCTTGCTTACCCCACCCACTTACCACAGTAGCTTGAGCGATGCAAATGAATGTTTCTTTTAGTTTCAAGATAAATAGCAGACTCAAAACCAATCAGAGGAGCGAAGCATATGTACATGTTCCATTGCCGTGATCTTATATAAAGTCGATGAGTTTTTAATGCAATATGTTTATATGCAAAGTATTTTCAAACTAGGAAAATACGAAACCTAACCTTGCGTCCTTGACACTGTCAACATCCTCTACCGAGAGTAGTTTCCCTTGTACTATCGTCATAATGACGTAGTTTCATAACAAATTTTAGCACCACACATTTTTCGTACCATAATCATTCTACTTGTCATTGTTTGCGGTAAATTTTGCCGTAAAACACTCATTCTACAAAAAAGTGCACAATTAGAAATATAAAAATCTGAAAAACCGACCATTCTGAAAGACTTAGTTTTTGACTTATTCTTGCAAAATATATGTTGAAATTAGAGAATTCAATTCTAGTGTACCCAAACAAAGCCGGGTTTTTTTCAATTTTTGGATCCAAACACAGTGACGTCTATGCATAATAAGATACGTTATGGTGTTTGGCTTTCCTGTTTACACATTAGTTTTGACTATTGGTGTTGGGTTACGATTCATATTAGGTTTCCGCCAGATCAAGAATTTATTGTATTGCGAGAAAATGATGATTTATTGACTTGTTATAAAAATATCAAGGCCTTAAAGTTCGTATTTAAAGGAAATACCGTTTCTCTTATTATTTTTTTTTGTTTGTTTTGAATGAATTGAATAGACCTTGTATGAAATACAATGAACTCCTGCTGAAAATATAAAGATAAGATACCACTCAATTGAATTATAAAACAAAAATATCTTATTCTAATTTATTTAGCCTTAGTCATTGTCACAAGGTAAGGAACCATGCCGTAACGTATCTTATTTCAACACAAAATATCTATCTTTTGAACATGCATACATTATCGCATTTTATATATTTTTGGTGAAAAGTGAAATGAATATCTGTATGCTTAGGCGTTGGTTAGAAATGCACTGGTTTCAAGCTTGAATTATAGAAGAAAGTCCGAGAAATAAGGATTAAACAAGATACCAATATATTCGAAATACTTAATTGTGTCAATGGTAAAGGATAATTGCACCAAATGCCCTTTCTAATCTCTTTGTAACAATTGCCATTTAAACATATACAGAACATGGTAAAACTAGCCAATGCAGCACTTATTTTGAAAACAGTGCAATCAAAATGGTTCGTAACGTATCTTATGATTTCATTTGTTTTATTACTTCAAATAATTCAAGGACTTCGTGAATTATTACTAAACGATACATGTGTTTTTGTGTGCCAACTGGATCAACGATTCTACAAAGAATGTTATCAGAAGTTTTCCATAGGTTGTCTTCCTTTGGAGGGCATTGGAATACATATGGTTGTTTTGTATTGGTTTCTTTCATTTATTGTATAAAAATGGTGATTTCATTAAGATTGATGTCTATTCTTTGTCCAAAGTATACTATGTTCGAAAAGAAGTCCAAGTGAATAGTCTAATTTGATCACATAAGTTTTTTATTGCCATGACTTAGTCCAGCGTCACGTATCTTATCATAACGTATCTTATTCATAAATTAGTTTTTAAAGAAATTCATCAGGAATAAAGTTCCCTGGTTAATTACGCTGCAAATTATTTTTTTCTAAAGAAGGTTTGGAATCATTTAGTATAGCACGTGTATGAAAAATGGTGAAAGATTAGAAATAAAAGTAAGTTTAAGCCGTAACGTATCTTATGAAAAAAAATAGGGGGATTCTTGTTTTTGAACTTTGATGTTGTTTTTATTCGAAAATGTTAATAAGCCTGATCTTTTTGTGTGTGTTTCTGTTTACGTTGATATCTAACCCACCACTAAAAACCGTTTTGACCTTAGGAACACATCATGTTGTGTTTTACTATCAGTTAAAGTAGCGTTATGTATCTTACGCTGGAAATCGGGACATCAGAAAAACCTTTATCTAAAAAACGTTTAGTCCTACATTCCCACGAAACAGTAATCAGACCACAGGAAAATATATTTGGAAAGGAATAGAAAGATAATCGAGGCAAATATAGATTAAACTGCGTTAAAATCAAGCTGATTTTGAATTGCACCACTGCAGGGACAACCAAAATTCATGGAAAATAAGCTAAAGAAATGTAAAATTTAAGGAGAAAAAATAGTTCATGGTCTTATATCATGCTTGAAATACGTACAAGGTGTCTTTTGTATAATCTTAAGCAAAGAAACGAAAACTAAAACCTTCCAATGAATTTATTACTAGTGGGGGACATAGAATTTCAGTAATTGTGCACTTTTTTGTAGAATGAGTGAAAAACTTACTAATTTGGTTCAATCACAAACGATTATTTACCTGTGTTTCAACGAAACTTTGCATCCGTTCTGTTCGTTCTGTACCCGTAAACAGGCTCCAATTTACGTATAAGATCGTTCATTCCGATCTTGGACACACGATATCAATGTTGACATTTCTGTACACAAATTAATTTAGCAGTTTTGGCTTTTCAAAATTTCATTTTTTTTCTCGCTTCGAAAGTCAGCCATTTTTGAGTCAATAATTCTGTTTTGAGACAGCTCTTGAGGTGTCTCAAAATAACGGACTCAACTCAAATTTTGAGGAAAATACTGAGTTCGCTAAATCTTTGTGGAACCCATTTCAAATTAACGGACTCAAATTGAGATGAAACTTGAGATCGTTAGCTGATTTGAGTAAAATAACAGACTCAACGTGTTTCGTGGAACCGGGGCCAGGTCTTGTTTGGGAAGGGGTTAACCCTGTCCCAAACAAGACCTGGTTTTGACGTCCCTAATAGAAAAGGCTTGGGAAAACATTGAAACAAAAGAAGAAACTGCTGATAAACAGCAGTTTCTCCTTTTGTCTCAATATTTTCTATACCATATTTTATACAAATTCTATCTTTGATAACATCCATTTTGTCATTTGAGGCAATTTGAAGTGGATCACCCTAAAAGTTTGTCCTTTGGGAAAGGGTTAAACAAAGGAGGAACAGAGAAGACGGAGAGAAGCTGAAGGAGAAGGGAAGAAGCAAGAAGGGAGGAAGAAGAAACACAAAGAAGAGTAGGAGTTAGTGTGACGGAAATAATTTTCAATTCAATTTTGTTCCAAACTATGGTAAATGCAGCTACCAGCTAGTACTTTAAGTTTGTAGTTATGGCACAAATATAGGGAATGAAAGTGATGTTATGTCAGGTATACAAATTTGTTTAAACAAACTCTTTATCTTTCCTAAATTCAACAAAATAGTAATTTTAGGTGAGTATATTAATCGGGTTGATCCAAACAAGAGGTATCTTCCAACTTGAACAAGTAAGTCATTTTGATTATTCTTTGCATCTTGCAGCTTAGAATGCCTGTATGATTTGTTAAGAAATTGACAAATACAATGTATAGTCATTGAACCAAAATCAGCATAATCAATTTTCATTTTTTCAAGTAAATGTTTTTCGAGCCTTGAAAAAACATTGATATGTTGTCACTTTTGTTTATGCATGAAAATTTGTCTGTATTCTGAAAATTTTTAGAAGTTTTATAACTGTAATGCTCTCTTGCCATAATATGATCAATCATGCATTCTGTTCACTTTTGTTTATGCATGAAAATTTGTCTGTATTCTGAAAATTTTAAGAAGTTTTATAACTGTAATGCTCTCTTGCCATAATATGATCAATTATGCATTTCATATTATAAATGTTTCTTTAGTGCTAGTTCAGCATGAGATCAAATTGTAACTTTGAATCTCCATTATCAGAGTTGCAATAGTCAGTTAAGTTTATTTTGATGTCACTGATGACACACAGTCTTAACAATTTTCTTTTCTTTATTTGTTGTCATTAACTGCATGCCCATTCCCCCTTTGCATGGCATGTATTTTGCAGGGTAGATACGATGATCAACATCACGATGTTTACGTTGAGCCAAGCCAAAGTTCGGAATACGAACAAAACACTGAAGACGAAACAGAAGACCCTGATTTGGAAGCAGACGACAACAACAAGCTCTTCATTGATGAAGATAAACTTCTCAACAAGGAAGTCAAACAGAAGGATAAACTTGATCGAGTAAAACAGTGGAATGAACAGAATAATGTTCAGAATAATGTTCCAAGTGTTGGATTTAAGAGTGCTAATAAATATGGAGATAGTTTCAGAGCTGAGCGAGTGGAAAAAGTTACTGGTGTTAAATCATACAATGATTCCAAAGTAAAAGACAATTCCTTAAAAAGGAGTCCTAGTATTAAAGATAGTGAGATAAATAATAACAAAATAAGGGATAAATTGGATAAATTTGAGCATCTTCAAGATGGGGAGAGTAACAACAAAAGTGTGAAGAGTAAACAAATTTTGCCTGCAGCTGACAAGAAAGATGGACTCAAAGGAAGGCTGCAAAAGTTTGAGAAAGAGATCAAAGATCAAGAAGCTGCTACCAAAGATAAAAGTGCCAGTCTACAACAAAATACAAAGAAAGAAGTAAGTATATTTTCATTAACCCTTTTCTAAATAACAAAATCTTAGGATGGTCCAATATAGATGAATATTCGAGCTGCTGCTGACAACTAACAAAATAGATGTTATAAGAAGGTACAAGAAGTAAATGCTGGGGACTAGCATTTTCTACTTTTGTTTCAATATTTTCCCAAGCCTTTCCTATGAGATATGGTACATCAAAATCAGTTCTTGTTTCGGAAAAATCTTACACTATATTGATTGTAACACTGGTCAAAATTACACAGAGTTAGATAATTATACGAAAAATCATCAGAAATTTACCTTTACGCTGTCCAAAGCAAAAGAGGATTTTAATGCCTTTGTAAAGAATATATCTTGGGTAAATTATTGTAGAAAGAAGAAAAGGAAGAAAAGATGATGAATTTCTGAATTAAGATTTTTTGCCATATCTGCAATTTCTGTTTGAAGTTAGACTTACTTGAATTCCCCTTAATATGGGCAAACACTAATAACATTCGGATGTAGTTTCAGAAGCAGTGTTTATTTTTAGTTTTGGGGGAAGGGGGTCAGGGCCCATAGGTGGGGGAAAATTTGCACGTGAATGCCCAAAAAGGGGAAATTTCAATACATGCTTATACTCTCAAATACAGTGTTATAAATGCACTTAACTTGCTTGTACATCATAATGGGACATTCAAACAACCATTAGAACTGTTACAGATGCTTAGAATCTAAGTACGATTTGGATTTTTCTTTGCAACAAAAAAATCTAGTTCCAGGAGGGGAAAATTTCTCTGAAATGGGGGAAAAAGTATATTCCCCAGAGAGGGGGAAGGGGCCCAATAACGACCGTTTTTTTTTAAGAAAAAAAATCACTGAGAAGTGAAATATTTAGATCTAATAAAACAATTTAAGGTTTACAGACCCTGAAAAAATCTACGCTTTCTAGCCATACAAATTGCATCAAATTTCATACAATTGTAAATACACTTCACATAAGTTGATTCACCGTGCCGGATTTCAAGATTATGCTTCAAGAAGAAAATAATTTACAAATATTATTTAACTCTATATTCATATACAAGGGAGGTAATTCTTAACATTTTTGTCAAATATTTCCATAAGTATGCATTGATTCAAAATTCTAAACCGTGCAAAATGCTTATGATTGTATTTGGAGTGGAAATGTAACACAGTTTAGGAATTATTTGCACTTTTCAAATTTTGCCTCTGGCTCTTTGGTGCTTTTGAGGGGTTGGATACCTTAAGACAAAAGTTCTGTAAATGAGAAAATTAAATTTTCAGTTCGAAATGTTTCTTTTATAGAGAATTCCCTTGTGAGTCTGATGTACACCACAAAATAATTGTTACCAAAAACTTAAAGTGTTATTGCCATTATCCCAGTGATGCTTTTGAGATAAAAAGATCTGAAAATAAGCAAAGTTATAACAAGTTTAATGTCTGGGCAACTCTTTCCTAAACAGCTGATTTTTGTACTGATCCAAACTACGAGACATAATTATTACTTGAACCGCGACGCGAGAAAATCGGTCTTCGGGAGTGACCAGTGACCAGATCTGACACAAATGAGGCTGTACAGCCGCAGAAAGTGATTAGATTCACGAAATTTCGTACATGGGAAGAAGAAGAACTAAACTTTCTCACCAGCAAAAACACAGACGCTGATCAGATTCGCGGTTACTGCGAAGCTGATCTGCGTCTTTGTTTTCGCTTATATGCTAAATTCGGCTTTTCTTGCGTCGCGGCTCACTTAATGCAGAAGACAAAATTAGTGTTGGTAAATATGCAGAATATGTACCGCAATTATTCTAATAAACGCCTGGGCATTTATTAGAAACATGATCGATGAACAAGTAAAGGGTGGGCGTTTATTGGAGGTATTCTAATTCTAATAGCAGGGTTCAACATTAACTTTTTTGGTTACCAGACAGTCGGGCTTGTTACTGCCAGATGCTGCTAGCCCCGACCGAATATAAACTGGTCCTTACCAAAGAAGGATAATATGGAATAGGTCATTATAGTTGTAAACAACATTAATCCTTTCATAAGCTAAAAGGCCAGTTTTGAATCACAATTGAATGAAATTTTTAAAGGGCCTATGATCTTGTTGTGTCACATATCATATATTTTCATTACTGTAATTGTGACTGAGATTTGAAATGAGGCTGACCAGTCGGTCCTACATCTTGGGGATCTAACTAGCCCTGACCAAGCAGTAGGCAAGTAATGTCTGTCGGGCACAGGTTAATGTTGAACCCTGTAATAGTCAAAATTTGCGAATCAAGTGTCAATTCATGGACTCAAAGTTCAGCAAATCAAATTTAGTAGTTTTGTTATAAGGACTGCAAAATGCGATTTTTCAATGAGATTTCTTCGTTGCAAACAGAATGATGGCTGGACATCCTCTTTTTCAAATTGGAAATGATATTTGTTTATAACTTATAATCCAGAATCAGGGGATGGGCGTTTATTAGAATCACCCTTTTTCGCTAAAATTGTGCTTGAAATAAGCAGATTTTCAGCAAAGATTTGGGAGATGGGCGTTAATTAGAATAATTACGATATTTTACAGAACCTATAACAGAGATTATTTGAAGAAAAAGTGCTCTCTAATTAGTATTTTCTTCTGTCCATGCAATGTGGGCATCTTTGTGGAAAACTTATGGGACACTTATCGGAAATTGCTTGTGACAAGCAATTTCTTCATTTCACACATTTCACAGAAAGATATGTTAAATGTCATGCACTTGAACTTGTTGTCTGCAACATTTTTTAATTGAAACAGTCTAAATTTTAGTCGCCTGGTAATGGGTTGAAGGTCCTTTTTCCAGATCCTCGCTCATATATTTCTGGCATTTATCAAGAGAAATATCAATTCTTACCTCACACAAAGACCATGATTTGTAAACCATTTCCAAAACAGTAAAATTATATAAAAGTGCATCTGATTGGACGAGACGTATGTCTCGGCCAATCAGATGGATTGTTGTGTGATTTGAAAGGTAAACTTTGAATTAGACTGGTTGGTTAATACCACCCCTGGTTCTGATAGCTTAAACTGACAGAGAAAGTCTAGGAAAACATTGAAGGAAAGGATGAACAACAGCGTTCTAACCATTTTGATACTTTTCGAATTTACAAAGTTCTTCAAGCTTGTAACCCATTGCTAAAAGTAAAAAAATTACACTGATAATTAAAAAAAACCAGCAACAACTCATGAAATAAAATTGAACGTCTCTGAATGTCTGATTTAACAAATATTTTCAGTTTGGGAAAAGGTTAATGTGCTTCTTCTCTGGCAAGCTCCTACTGGTATACTTAAAGAACAAATCTCTGAAAAGCTTTTCTTATTTTATGTGACAAAAATGACAAAGTCCTTGAAAATGTCTTTTTGTTTTGTTTAGATCTATATTTGCTTGGGATTCTTGTGAAATTGCCAGGTAAATAGCAATAACAGATATTGCTTGTTTCTTATTCCTTTACATAATATCCAAGTAGAAATCTACTTGTCCGCAACCACAAAAGCAGGACTATAAGAATTCCACAGAGCTCTCTGTGTTCAGGGATAAAGACTAGCAGGGGCCCAATCGCCCATGGCCACTAGATTTTGGGCTGCAGGGCCCCTGAATATTTAGAGAAAATGCCCATACCCTTAATGTTAAGTATTGAATTTTGCTATTCTGGGTCCCTAAGTTAAAATTGTCAGTCTTTATCCCTGGTGTTGATGCTGGTTATTTTTGCAGCACATGATAGGTGTTATGTCTATGTGTTTGTATTTTTGTGTATTGATTCAGGCTTCTTGTAAAGTTGCCAGGAAGGTTCAGGTCTGATATAGCAGAGAAATCTTGTCTGTTTTTTGCTTTGTTTACATATCCAAGAACTAATCCATGTCAGAAAAAATAAATTTATTGTCGTTTTTCAACAAAAACCTCGTAACTGCAGCTTGCTTTAAGCTGCAGTTACGTGGTTTGTGTTGAAAAGCAGCATTATGCTCTGTCCTGAAAAATTCTTTATTCTTTGTGAGTATTTTACTAGATCTTTATACGCCCGTCGAAGACGGGACATATTATGGGATCACCCGTGTTGTCCGGCGTATGGGCGTCAGGGCGTCCGGCGGCGTCCACTTCTTTGTTCGGAGCATAACTCTGTCACCCTAAGTCCGATTGACTTTAAATTTGGCAGTTATATTCTTCTTATCATTACAGAGTGCAGTGCACAAGAACCATAACTCTACCTGGCTTATTTTTTGAGTTATTGCCCTTTGTTGTTTTTCATACCTGAATCTTGTCCGGAGTATATCTCTAAAAGTATAATAGCTAGGATCATGAAACTTCATGGGTGTATAGATCTCACCAAAGGAGAGTGCAGTGCACAAGAACAATAACTTTACCTGGCCTATTTTTTTAGTTATTGCCCTTTGTTGTTTTTCATACTTGAATCTTGTCTGGAGTATATCTCTAAAAGTATAATAGCTTGGATCATGAAACTTCATGGGTGTATAGATTTTACCAAGGGGGAGTGCAGTGCACAAGAACCATAAGTCTACCTGGCCTATTTTTTGAGTTATTGCCCTTTGTTTTTTTTTTCATACTTGAATCTTGTCCGGAGTATATCTCTATAAGTATAATAGCTAGGATCATGAAACTTCATGGGGGTATAGATCTCGCCAAGGGGAAGTGCAGTGTACAATAACCATAACTCTACCTGACCTATTTTTTTAGTTATTGCCCTTTGTTATTTTTCATACTTCATTTTTGTCCAGGGCATATCTCGAAAAGTATAATAGCTAGGACCATGAAACTTTTACCAACCTGCTCCCCCTGTCGACATAAAGCAGTGTTACATGCGTATCTTGTGACAGTTTGACACCTTGTTTAAGAAAAGCAACAATGTATATTTATTCTGGTCAACAGACATGTGTCATATCTTCAAGTTGTTTTACAAGATCAGACCAAGCTTTGGGTTTCCATTTAACAGATCGTCGGTGTAAATGCAAAACCTCGTATGTCGATTCTTGCAATTTTCAAAGTACAAACTTGAATGCCCAAATTAAGACGATTCACACAGGTTTTTGGATGTTTTCATTTATCATTATGAAAGACATATTATTCATGAACAATATTTCCGAATTTCAAGTAAAACCCTTCAGTTTCGGAAAAATTATTAAATTCTTTTTCATCCCTTCTAAAATTTTCCAAAAACGAGATACGAGGTTTTGCATTTACACCGACGAGATGCTGTTAGTATATATTTGGTAAATGGAAACCAACCTTTTCGAAATGACTTTAAATATATCGTTGTTTTTCAGCCCGCTGCCATTTCGACCCCATCCCAGAAAATGTCTGCCAAACTACAGCATTTTGAAGGTGCTATGAAGACTCAGACCAATACAACAACATCAACAAGAAATGTTCAGGTAGGTTTAACTCTTTCACAAATGGCAAAATTTTGGGGTAGTCCAACTTAAAAGCTGCTGCTGAAAACAAAACAGATGTTGAAGAGGATGGGATTATGTGCAAAATAGGGTTAGGAGAATATTGATGTAACAGGTGGTGAAAAATATCATGGTGGCTTGACAGGGATTCAAACCCAGGGCCTCAGGAATACCATTCCTACACTCGAACTACTTATCTACCAAACTACAAGTCAAAATTGCCATACGATATAGTTATCACCAAATACCTGCACTAGGCTACATTGAGGTAAAAGGAGAAAATGCTGATTATCAGCATTTTTAGCACAACTATTCTTGGAATACAGGAGATACTCTTGACACCCAGGCATTGCCGTAATGCTTTGGTTAAGGTTAATTAAGTGCAATGGTTATATCACCGGTTTTATCAATGCTTTTGCTCTGAAACTTGCGCATGCTTCTATGACCATTTAATGTATAGAAGCCACTAGGAAATAGATTGATTTATTGGGGTTGTACACCATTTTCAAGTGCTTTGGTCATTTTGCGGTGGCTGGAGCACCTTACGGTAGATTCCTGGTATTTCTCTCACCAGTACCACCACAATATCCACACTAAGCCTCCAGCCGCTCACATATATGATTTACACCCATTGGTGAGAGACAAATGACTTGTCAAATGTCAGAATGGATACTGGCTGAGCGGTGGTTTGAACTCGCGACCCCTGGATTGAGAGAATCCGACGCTACCGACTGAGCCATCGAGGCTCACCCTAGAAAGTAGAATCGAGATGAGTTAATTATTAATCCTTTCCTAAACGACCAAATTTTAGGGTGATCCACTTCAAAAACTGCCACAAATGACAAAATGGAAGTTATTAAAGATAGCATTTGTGTAAAATATGGGATAGAAAATATTGAGACAAAAGGAGAAACTGCTGGTTATCAGCAGTTTCTTCTTTTGTCTCAATGTTTTCCCATGCCTTTTCTGATAGGGACGTCAAAACTAGGTCTTGTTTGGGCTAGGGTTAAAGTAGTAAAAACTTGTTTGCTGAATGATATGAAATAATGTTTAAAATAGTTGTATTTATTTGTAGACTGAATTGGAAAAGATAGGAAGTAGCAAGGACAAGAGACAAGAGTTGTTAGGTCGATGGAGCCAAAGTGAAACACACATTAATGTAAGCATTTCTCCTTTTCCCTCAATATAAACTTTTTGATTAAATTTCATTATGATAGAAATGATTTTTTTGCAATATAGTCTAGAAAATATTGAGACAAAAGGAGAAAATGCTAATCATTAGCATTTTCCTCTTTTGCCTGTTTTTTTTTTTCGCGAGCCTTTTTATATGCCCGAAGGGTTGTAGTATGTTATGGCCCTGGTCGTCTCTCCGTCAGTTAGAAATTTCTTGTGTGCACAACTCCTACTGCTACAATTTCTATCAGAATTTTATCAAACTTACCACAATGAATCTCCATGTTGTCTAGCAGTGCACACCACTTGCTGAATGCAGATAACTCTTCATTCTTGAGTTATCTGCCCTTGCATTTAAAAACGGCCAATTATACTGAAAAGTCTCTCTCGGGTGTACGTGCCGCTCTGCGAAGCCCTTGTTCTATTAGCAGTATAAAAAACAGGTCTTGTTTGGAAAAGGGTTAAGTTTCACTTACAAAGCACTTTTACAAAATAAACTTATTAATGTTGTGAAGAGAAGTGTATAACTGATTTATGGGAAATTTTATACAAAAACCATAATCCATCATCTTTTTGAAAAACATTGATTTATGAATGAATTTCAAAGGAAATGTTTCCAAAAATATCCACCAGTGGAATGGTTTGAAGTATTATTTGTGAGCTGGGGTCTTGGAAAAGAGCACTTATGGCATTTTAACTCATTACCATACAGTAGAACTTTAGGATTTTTCAAATTCAAAGATTTTGCAGATGACAATCTCAGGTGAACCAACTTTTATATCTATTAGCCTTTCTGGATAGAAAAAATTGTGGGAAATGAAGAAATTGTGTGTGACAATCAATTTTTCTTTATTTTCCACATTGTTTTCCAAAGCCTTTATCTTGTAGGGCTTCAAAAAGGAGTCAATATGTTGTAAACCGTCGTGGACCCACATCAGACAATCTTAATACATCTAATAAAGAAGCTGTAAGAGACTAGCTTGGATCTTGATCAGACTGCATGATTATATACACAGGCTGATCTTGATCCATGTTGATTTCAAAAGCCATTAACCCTTTTCCATACGATAAAATTTTAGAGTGATCCAATTTTAAAACTACTGCTTACGACAAAAGTGATGTTGTGAAAGATAGGATTTATGTACAACATGGAGAATATTGGGACAAAAGGAGAAACTGCTGGTTATCAGCAGTTTCTTCTTTTGTCTCAATGTTTTTCCAATCCATATCTATTTTAGGGACATCAAAACCAGGTCTTGTTTGGAAAAGGGTTAAAGAACAGCTTGTATCTTGATCAGACTGCATGTATACACCGACTGATCTTGATCCATGTTGATTTCAAAAGCCATTAAGGCCCTTTTTTCATATTCCTGTTCTTTTCGGTAGGATTTTTCGGGAATTATTGCATCAAACAGATTCCATCAGAAGTCAAAAGAATGTGGGATTCATACCTAATTACCTAACAAATATAATATAAACAACCATAACTGAAAACACCTTTATGTAATAACTTTCATGGGAAGAAAATGGATAGGCTACAACCATTTCGATGCCATAGAAGATTAAACCTATGCCAAACAAGACCAGCTTTTGATGTTCTGCTGTTACAAAAGGATTGGAACATATTGAGATAAAAGAAGAAAATGCTGATATAAACCTGCATTTTTAGGTCGTCTGATCTGCTGCTAAATGTATCAAGTTTTGTCCTTAAAAACATATGTCTTGCATAATCTTTTTACGTTTTTGACTTCTTTTTAAGAACATTTGGACAAATTTCAACTAAACTTGGTTGGAAAAGTTCCCATGGGAAGGCACTTAAGATTTGTACAAGTCATGGGTTTATCTTGCCTTAGGGTCTCATAAGGGGCAAAGTAGGGATTTCATGGGATATGTCATAAAAGATCTTCTTTTCATGTGTTTTAAATGCTCTGCTTGAAGTTTTGTTGAACCTTTTCCCAAACACGACTTGATATTTGAAAAGGATTAGGAAAATATTGAGTCAAAAGAAGAAAATGTTGATAATCAGGTTTTTCTCCTTTTGTCTCAATATTTTTATGCCCCCGATAGGGAGGCATCATAAATTTGACTTGTCCGTCCGTCCGTCCGTCTGTCCGTCCGTCTGTCTGTCTGTCCGTCCGTCATTCCGTCCAAAAACTTTAACATTGGCCATAACTTCCTTATTACTTAACATATTCGCTTCATACTTTACCACAACATTCCTTGGTACATTACCTTTCTGTAGGCACATACTTTGGTGACCTTGACCCCTGGATGACCTTGACCTTGAACATAGATTGGCCATAATTTAAAATCAAAGCGGTGTCGGGGGCATTGTCATCTTACAGTGACAGCTCTTGTCATTTCTGCATTATACAAAAGTTCAACCTCAACCAACATCCATTCCAGTAGCTTTTGAATTGGACCAACCTAAGATTTTGTTGCCCAAAGGACAAAATTTTATGATGGTACAATTTAAAAGCTGCTGAAGACGACAAAATGGATGTTACTGAAGGTAAAATTTGTGAACAATATCTCATTTCAGCATTTTCTTCTTTTCCTCAATGTTTTTCAACATAAATTCTAATAGGGTGTCAAAACCATGCCATGTTTGGGAATGGGTTAATAAATGAATTTGTTGTATTTTGCAGAAAACAGAATCAAGCTCTACACCAAAGAAGACAATTTTAGACAGGTGGAACCCATCACAAGTAGGTGGTAATGTATTTTGGATAAATATTTACACAATAATACACAATTGTGATAAAAGAATTATGCAAAGGATAAGGTAAACAGAATTTGGTAAAAGGTCAATGACAAATTTTCATTCCAAAAAGGTCATATTGTTGCCTTTCTGCAAAAAAGTATTTTCTTGTTTTGTCTGTTTTTAGCTCACCTGAGCACGAAGTGCTCAAGGTGAGCTATTGTGGTCGCTCACCATCCGTTGTCCGTCTGTCCGTCCGTCCACAATTTCTTTAAACATCTTCTCCTCCGCAATTATTAGGCCAATTTTGACCAAACTTGGCAGGAATGTTCCTAAGGTGAGCCTTTTCTAAACTTGTTCGTGAATCTTTTATTCGTCTGATGTGGGCGCGACAGGACGGGGCTTTTAAAGCTTAAGAAAATTCTTTAAAAATCAACCATTGGGCCAATTTGAACCAAACATGGCGGGAATGTTCTTTTAGTGACTCTTTTGAAAATTTGTCCACAAATTTTAAGATTTGTCAAAAAGTGTGGGTGTGGCAGGGTGGGGCTTATCAGACTTTGAGAAATCCTAAGAAAATTCTTTAAAAATCAACCAGGTATCATATGGTTAGTAGGAATCAAAACCTCGTAACTAGAGCTTGACAAAGCTGGAGTTACGAGGTTTTGATCCTCCACTGGGGATTTGTCTAATCCTATAATATAAACAAAGACAAGAAATGTTTACACAAGACCTGCCAGAATGGGGAGCTGCAGGTAAAAGGGGGTAAATACATTCTAATTGTTATTTAAGCTATCCTTTGTTGTTGGTACTCATTTAAATAGTTTTGATTAGATCATTCAAATGAATACCCACATCACAGGGTTAGATAAACATTGAAAGATAGTTTACAATTTGGAGACCCCTAACCTCTCCTATTTGAATCTGTAGTCTTTGGATTTATAATCAGACTTGCTTCTATTTTGCAACTAATATATTCTCGTTAGCTTTTTACCAAATCATTATAAAATTAATTATTTTGCAATGAAAAAGGGCCATATGTTGTTGATTCTTGGGGTTTATATAGGGTCTGTAACATTTTGATCTTTGACTTGGAAAACCTTTTCATATCAAAACATTTAGCTATGTATTGTGCAAGATACAGTAACAGTATTTTTTCATAGGGCCCTATGTTGTTGATTCTTGGAGTTTATATGGGATGAATCCTGTTGGTAATTGGAACCTTCTCATTGATATCATGGGAAAAGGGGCCTAAAAGACAAAATCCTTTTTAGCATTGTGCAGGCTACAATTTTGGCCCAATGTTCATAAAACTTGGTCAGAACGTTTGTGTAGTCACAGAGATGGACCCTACAGAAAATTGGAATATTCCGTTGGATACCACGGGAAAAGGAGTCATAAGGACAAAATCCGGGTTGGCACTTAAAGGCCATAATTTTTGCCTAATCTTTGTAAAACTTTTATCAGAATATTTGTCTAATTACAAGGATAAAGCTTATCAACAAGCTGAATGTTCCATTTTGATATCATGGGAAAAGGGCCTTAATGACAAAATCCTTGTTAACACTCTAGAAGCAACAGTTTTGGCCTAATCTTCATGAAACTAAAAAAATGTTTGTTTAAGTCACAAGGACAAACCCTATAAAAAATTGGAATATTCCAGTCAATTTCATGGGAAAAGGGGCCTTAATGACAAAATCCTTGTTAGCACTCTAGAGGCAACAATTTTTGTCCAATCTTCATGAAACATGTTCAGAATGTTTGTCTAGTCAAACTTGTGTTTGTCTAGTCACAACAATGAACTCTGAGGAAAATAGGAATGTTCTATGGGATAGCATGGGATAAGGGGCCTTAATGAAACAATTCTTGTTAGCACTATGGAGACAATAATTTTGGCTCAATATTCATGAAATTTATTCAGATTATTTGTCTAGTTACAAGGATGAAGCCTATTAATAATGGGAATGTTCTGTTGGATATCATGGGAAAAGGGGCCTTAAAGACAAAATCCTTGTTAGCAATGTAGATGCTACAATTTTTGTCCAATTTTCATGAAACATATTCAGAATGTTTGTCTAGTCACAAAGATAAAGACTATTGAAAAATACAATGTTCTTTTGGATATCATGAGACAGGGTGCAATCATTTCTCACCTTGTGAATCTCAGTTCAGGTGAGCGATTAAGGACCATCATGGTCCTCTTGTTTCTAAAGTTGTTTCTAATATGGACATCATCAACGATATTATGCTTAAGTTGGATGGTTTATCATAATGTTGAATTTGTTGTTTTATCATTGATGATATAGGCCCCAGGCCTTGTTTGGAAAGGGTTATCTTAAAAGGTATTTTGTTGCTCACAAGTATTTCAATACCTTCTTCAATAAATAAGCTTAATAATGAATTCAACCTTATTGCAAAATATGAGTAAATCTGAGCATTGATTGACACATTTCAGGACTCGACCAAGTCAGAGACAAAGTTACCACAAACTCGTCCAGATGTCATTTCCAAGAGTCTTAGTGGAAACACAGGGCTCATAGCCTCACGATATTTAGAAAAGGCCAGTAAAAGTATCGAAGAACCAATTTCACCGCAATATAACAGATCAGAAGAGAGATCGCCAGTTTCGAAATCAAAAAGTTTTTCGACAAAAAGCCCATTGGAAAAAAAGAGAATTTCTGAAATGTTTGAGAACCAGTCACAAGCGACAAATAATACATACCAGTCCAAGTCACATGTTGCAGACAGATACAGGCCGAATGATCGCGGGATGTCGGCTGAATCGAGAGGAATTGTTCATAGTCGAGGTTCGAGTTATGACGACTCTTTCAATCACAGCAGGGGGACAAGTTTTGATGTAAGATTTCTAACTATTTTGTTTTATGAGAAGATCTAGTGAATGAAATTTTATTTTTTGGTAGAAAGCATTGTGGGAAAATGAAGAAATTGCTTGTAACAAGCAATTTCTTCATTTTCCACAATGTTTTCAGAAGTCTTTGTCTTGTTTGGCATCAAAAGGTGTTGCTGAGTGGTAATATGTAATGTTTAGCAGCTGAATGTTTACAAAAACTACCAGATTTGATGAATAATTTTGTTGAAATACTACAGGCCATAACTTTCAAAACACTGGCATCTAAATGTACTTAACAGCTGTGGAAAAGATTTGTTATGTCATGGTGATTTTGACTTTTCACTTTGAAAACTCATCAATTCTACATTATCAGATGAAATAGGGTTATTACTGATTTCTTTCCAGGAATGATTCCCTACATTTTTTCTTTTTTCTCACATAAATCTATTTCTCAGTAATAGGAATTAAGGTTTGGCTAAGCTTGTTTTAAACCCTTTCCTTAATAAGACAATTTTAGTGTTGCCCATTAGGAAAGTCTGGGCTGATCACAAAATGGATGATAAAGACGGGATTTGTGTGCAATATAGCTTAGAAAATATTGAGGCAAAAGGAGAAAATGTTGATTGTCAACATTTTCTTCTTTTGACTCAATGTTTTCCCAAGTGTTTATAAAGGATGTCAAAACCTAGGGCCGTACTTTCAATAACCTTACGATCACGTTTTTGTGTAAACTGTGTAACAAAACATCTGATTGCACGCAAAATCAGATTGGGCCAATCAGGTTTGTTGTTACAAGTGATTACACCAAAAAACAAATGTATGATCATTGATAATACGGGGACCTCATGTCTTGTTTGGGAAAGGATTAATTTAATTGTGTTTTAATGGAACCCTATTTTATGTTGATAACTAGATTTATATTTAAGCCTTTCAGATATTTATTGTGATGATTTATTCTCTTTCAGAAAATTTCAGTGTGGTAAAATGGGAAGTTTTGTGCAGTTAATTTTACAAAGATTTTGTTTGCATGGAATTTTAGATTTACAAGTTTTAGAAATTGTCTTTAATGTCTGTAGTTTTACATTCCCAAGTTTTGCATGGTTTTGTTCACCCATAGTTTATTTTCCTTGCAAAGTCTATTTCTATTTTTGCTTTGTCTAAATTGATGTATCCTTAAGGCTTTCTTTGATTTGGATGTGCTAATTGAGTGTCTGCAAAACATCTTCAGATTAATAGTTCCTTTTCCACATTAAATTAATGAAAACTTAAAATTAGCTGCTGTAAAATGATGGCTTTATTAATCCTCTCCCTAATACCAAATATTAAGATGGCTCCAATTTGGCACTCCTGCAGACAGGCAAAAGGAGATGCTAGTTATCTGCATTTTCTTCTTTTGCTTCAATGTTTTCCCAAGTCTTTTCTATTAGAGACCTCAATACCAGGTAGTATGAAATCAATATAAGATCATAGTTACAATCAATGGTTCATTTCAACACATACAATTTCAGAGCATTTTAATTTTGCGAAATTCAGATGACAGTTTAATTCAAACAAAATATTTACTATTCCAAATTGATAAAAACATTACTATCCTTTTTGCAATTTCAACAATTTAGCATTGAATACATGATAGAGTCATTATATTTGCATGCACAGAACAAATGAATATTACAAACAAAACTATTAGTTTGATACTGATACTATTTTGTACATTACAAAGGCAGACATTACAACTCTAAAGCATGATAAACATGGTTGCATGTGTAAATGTTGAGTTTCATTTCTTTGCATGCTGCATGCAGGCCTCTTCTGAGAGATCAGATAGATATTCTGACAGATACTCGCAGTTTGACCAGGTAGGTCAATTACATCCCTTTATTGGACTTTCCCACAAAAAGATGAGTACAAGCTAACAAAAGGTAAGAATGGCCATGGATTTTGTGCTAAAAATAGACCGGGTTTGCCGTTATGTTTTGATAAACCGTCGGTGTTATAAAATCTCGTAACTACGGCTTGAGTCAAGCGGTAGTTACGAGATTTTAAAACAACACCAATGATATACTATTGTTTGTCCGAAATTACGTCACTGTTTATAAGATAAAATCATTCCCTATTGAATTTGGAAGCTTTCATCAGTCGACACCTGACATCTAACAGAACAGACTTCTGGAAAAATTAAGGTCCTTTATAGCATTTGAGACAGCCATGTTTAAATATGAGACTGTGATTAAAGCAGTCTGACAAGGATCCATGCCGCTGTCTTTTGGTTCTCTACAGATCAAGAAGCAGCTATTGGAGAACAACATAGTTCCTGATCAGACTGTGTGTATACACAGGCTGATCTGGAACCATGTTTGGCTTGCCTTTAGGGACCTTTTTCCAGATTATGGCTCAATGTACATTTACAAATTATTTGACAATTTCAATTTGAAAAGGCATTTAAAATCCATTATGTCAAAGGTCAAGGCAATTAGTAATAAATGCTCAAATTAATGCATCTACAAGAAATGTGTCGTTTAGAAAAAAAATGCATAAGGTTACCAGTGATGTATAGAGGATAATCGTGTGTTTCAGTGTAAGATTGAGTTATATTTCATTGAGTGAACAACAAAAGCTTTATTTTCACTAGTGCCGATGCCACGAGTGAAAATGTAGCTTTTGTTGTTCACGAAATGAAATATCAATCAATCTTACTCGAAAAACAAACGATTATTCTATTTCTTTCATGCAAAATTTAGACAAAATGTGGAAATTTTATGACAAACATTTCTTATAGCGTGTCATTTTGCATGTGACTGCTATGCAACGCTTATGATGACGTCACTTATCTGACCCGGCTTACATAACGTCAGATAGGGTGAAATGAACGAAAGTGGGGTACAAGTTTTTGACAATTTCACTGGATAGGCGGTGAGTTTATCAAAATGATAATCTACCGTTATTTCCCGATAATCCACGGAAAAGCATTAAAGAATACATGTACATAATTATTTAAGAATTGCTGTTAATTAAACTTATGTATAATTTACATTGTTCATTTTATCATAATTGTTATCTCATAAAATTGTGGGACAAAATGTTAAATAGAAGTCATTTAAACAAACATCCTCGGTTAGTTTCCTTATAACTTACCGTATGTAACTTCCATTTCAAATACATTGTGTACCATTAATTTTGTTGTTCGCAACAACATTTAAATCAGACCACCCTAATTTTGTGTCTTTTGGGAAAGGGTTAAAATGTGATTAACGTTAATACCCTTTCTCAAACAAGATCTGGTTTTGATGTTCCTAACCAAAAGGCTTTTGGAAAACATTGAGACAAAAGAAGAAAATGCTGATTAGCAGCATTTTCTCCTTTTGCCTCAATATTTTCTGTGCCTTAATTTACAAGCATCTTATGTTTATCAACATCTACTTCAATGTCTGCAGCAGCTTTCAAATAGGATCACTCAAAATTTTGGCATTTGGGAAAGGGCTTAACAATATCTTGACCTACTTTTCAGGAGGAAGAAGAAAGGTTAGAACAAGAGAGACTTGAACAAGAAAGGCTAGAAGAAGTAAGGAGTTTTTGTTACCTTCTATTTTTTTAAATTTGTGACCCGTCACGCTAAAAGGGACCTTATCCGAACCCCAAAAGTCCAAATTTTGACAAACTTGTCAGACCCAGCACAGGTCAACAAGATCCCGTATGCGATAAATGAACATATAGTAATAGGGAAACCATTCGGGATTTCGAAAATTACATACAAGTGAAAAATGTTGGCCCTAGTCTGGCTGCGCGGACTGCGCAGACTGACTAGGGTCGATATTTTTCACACATCCGATAAGGATCCTTTTAGCGTGACGGGTCACATTTTCTAAATTTTGTAGGATAAATCGTCTCTTTTAAAAAAAACTCTCATAACTGCAGCTTGTTACATGTTGTATAAGCTGCTGCCACGAGGTTTTCTTTGAAAGGCAGCAAATTGATGGTTCAATGATTTCATCACACTTTTGTTTAAGAATGTCTTGGTTGCAATATGTGCATCTAACATTGTTGGTATTTTTTTTACAGACTTCCATATTTTTTTTTCAGTTGAATATTTTTATTGTTTGTTTAGTAACTGTTACATTATCATCAACAACACTATATGTTAAAAGTACCGTATTTGATTGATCGTTAGATAATAAACTTATTTTTATGCCCCGTATTGAAAGATTAGGGCATATTGTTTTACTTGGGTCGGTCCGTCTGGCTATCTGTCCAAAAACTTAACATTGGCTGTTTCGGGGGCATTCCTGTTTCACAAACACATTTTTTTCTGCACCAGGAATCCAGAATGGCTGAAGAACAGAAGAAGAAGAGAGGAAAGAGGAAGGGTCTTGGAGGGCTCACACCAGAGAAGAAAAAATTGCTTAAGGTAGGCCAGTCTTTTTAGCTCATGAGCACAGACTAATCTTTGTCTACTCATTCTGCTATTTCCTATCAAATTTAAGAATTTTTACAAAGTTGCCATTTGAAAAGAATCCAGTTGCTACAATCCACATTGCTAAAAAAAGATTTAAAATATTGTATTAACACAATCAGAATGACGAATGATAAGAAGATACCTTTAGGGGACAACTTCTAGAAATATCTTTTTGAGATAAACAGTAATCTGGCATGATTCATTCTGTGAAACTGACTGATCTGCACCAAATCATTAACCCTTTCCCAAACGGCAAAATTTTAGGGTTATCCACGTCAAAAACTGCCACAAACGACAAGATGGAAGTTATTAAAGATAGAATTTGTGTAAAATATGGCATAGAAAATATTGAGACAAAAGAAGAAACTGCTGATTATCAGCAGTTTCTTCTTTTGTTTCAATGTTTTCCCAAGCCTTTTCCATCAGGGACGTCAAAACCAGGTTTTGTTTGGGAAAGGGTTAATTGAAATCGGGGATATGGATGTATTTGTTAACAAAATGTATAGAATTGTTGACTTGATGTGTACAAGATTTTCACAGTGTTGCTGATTTGAGAGCACTTAATTCTTGACTGCATGATTTGCTGAAAAAACAAAGCCTATCGTTCAGACAATGTTTGTAACATATTCTGTCATTACTATTAGAATTTAACCCTTTCCCGAACGACAAATTTTTAGGTTGGTCCCATTTGAAAGCTGCTGCAGGCGACAAAATCAATGTTGATAATGATAGGTTTTGTGTTTTAAATTGCTCAAAAAATATTGAGGCAAAAGGAGAAACTGCTGGTTAACAGCAGTTTCTTCTTTTGCCTCAATGTTTTTCAAGGCCTTTTCTACCAAGCACGTCTAAACCAGGTCTCGTTTTGGAGAGGGTTTAAAGAATTTCTTGTCAATAAAATCATATTTGCATGTTGTTATTTGTTAGTTTATCCAAGATATAGAGGTCGATTACACCACAGATGAAGAAGATGAAAAGATGCATGTTTTATCAGAGCGTGTAATGCCACTACCCGACGATTTTGAATTTCTTAGTTCAGGTACTTTATAAAATGGTGAAAATGTTGTCAAGTTTTATCCATCTTTATTATACAGAAAGGAATACAAATTTCTATCAGAAAAACTCCAGTAAGCTGGACAGTACTGGTTCCCATTTTACTAAACAACCTTATGGACATTTTTTGCGCAAATTTTAACATATTGCTTTCTGATTGGCCTTAAATGACCTGAAGCACATTCTTTTGAACAATCAAGTGTTTTGCAAAATGTTCATACGTTCTTAGAAAAATTGGGCCTTGGCACCTAATAGATTTAACTCATTACCAGACGACAAAATTTAAGCCTTGTACCAAATTCTAAGATGTTGCAGAGGACAATTTCTAGTGAAGGATATTCTGCTTGTTTTTGTCTTTTTTGGTAAAAAACAGAAGAAGTTACTTGTCATTGGCAATTTCTTCATTTTCCACAACCTTTAACTAGTGGGCGGCAAAAAATGTCAATACTGTATGTGGGAATGGGTTAACCCATTACCATACAATGACTCATTTTGACTCTCCACAAAATAAATGGCTTTGGAAAACATTTTGAAAAACGAAGAAATTGCTTGTTACATGCAATTCCCGTCTTTTCTTCCCAGAAAGACCAACAAAATGTAAAATTTTATTCACTGGAAATTGCTGCTCTTTATCATCTTTGAATTAAGGCCAATTTTGAATTTTATCATTTGATAATTGGTGGAATGCCATAAAGCCCCTTTCCATATGATATGATTTTTCTGTATTCTAAAAATGGATAGAGCTTGTCATTATAATCCGCACAGAATAGCTGCTTATTTATATTGATGATGTAAATAAACATATATTTTTATACTTTTATAGCAAATTATTATGCAAAAAGCTGCAGAGGATCTTAAGAAAGAAGCTTTAGCAAAGGCAGAAGAAAAGGAGAAATATATTAATTCAAGAGTAGAACCTATTCTAACAGAGGGATTGGGTGAAGGTACAATATTTGAGTTTTGGCATGGTTTGTTTTGGTTCTGCCTGACTTTCTGTTGATTTGTGCATGTGGATAGGAAAGTTCAGTTTCTTATTTACCTTTAGTTTAGAATCTGCTGATTTGTGTTAAAGCAACAACAACAAAAATGGTCACCAGTCCTGAGCAACATATTTTTTGGATGCGATGTGGATGCAGGGTTGTTTAAGAAGCCGAACGTAAATTTAATGAGCAAATGTCAAATAAGACAGTTTAAAGAAGGGATTTAAAGAATGCATGGTAGAAAGTAAAGAAGGAAATGTTGGCTTAATTCTATTGGCATAAATTGCATGAAAATTTCCAAAAAGCTGAATTGTTGTTTTGTGTTTGAATGTGAGGATATAACCCAATAACGTAGGAATCCTAGTATAAATACAATTGACACTTGTTACATTGACTTCAGCTAAGTTGAATTTCTGCTAGTTTAGTCAAAGAGAAACTCTGGTCTTGTCTTCGTCAAATGGATATAAAACATTTTAAACAAAATCATTTCCAAATAAATATAGCAATTGAAATATGCTTGGTAAAGGAAAGAAATTGTTTGTTTCAAGCAATTTATGCCCCTTTCCTTTTATAATTCAATTATGAATGCACTTGATTAGCTACAAATATGGTGAAATTTCATTTGAATTGAACTAGAACAAAACTGGATTAGTCAAACTCTGATATGTCAATGTATTTTGACAGTCCTTTTCACACAATGAGTGTTTACTGTAGTTCACAAAACCTTGTTAGATATTTCATACACTTATTTGCCATATGGTTATTTTATAGTCATGTGAAAATTTCCAGACATCACGCTTTGTAGTTTGATACTTCAATTCATAATCAATACTGTAGAATCCCTATTGATTAGTTTATTCTTGCATGTTAGCTTTGTGCCAAACCTCATTCAGGTGTTTCATGCATGAATTTTGCTATGAAAAGTAAGCTGTAATTTTAGTATGTTTGGTTTCAATAGTTATACTGATAATTTTCAGACTGATTAACACAGACAATTTTGGTATATATTGAATGTTTGAATGGTTAATTTCTTTTTAACAAAATACTGAACACTTATACTATCAAAGTGCTGGGATCATGCTCTGTAATTGGACATCTCTGATTGATTGAGCGGAATTTTATATAAATGATAGGCATTCCATTCTTTCATTTCTTTATATTTGTTTTTAGATTGAGTCTAAATCACTACAGCCATTTTTTCCTTAACCCATTACCACACAATGACTCTTTTTGACTCCCTAATAGGAAAGGTTTGGGAAAACATTGAAACAAAAGAAGAAACTGCTGATAACCAGCAGTTTCTCCTTTTGTCTCAATATTTTCTGTGCTATATTTTACACAAAGTCCATCTTAAACAAGGTCCATTTGTCGTCTGCGGCAGCTTTTGAAATTAAAATTTTGACAATTTGCCGTTTGGGAAAGGGTTAAGGTTAGTTGAAATTAAAGTAGGAAAAAAGACATGGCCCGAGCATGATTCGAACCCACAGCATGTCATGATGCCATATTGATATTATTGGTCTATTATTGGCATGCCAGATATTGTTCTGTGTAAAAGTTGCAAGGCGAAGGCTTTCCGTTAAAGCTATTGTGGCATTCAATGACATAGGACCTTTGATTACATGGCTGTCTAACGGTTGTATCCTTTATACAATACATTGTTTCATTTTAGACCAGCATGGATTCTGATCAACTTGTAACTAAGTGTAGCCTGATCATCATCCATTCTGCTTTCTCAAAGATGTTGTATGACATGAAGAAGCCAGAGTTACAATATGATACTTTGAGGGGGATAAATTTTATGCCCCCATATCAAAAGACCAGGGGTGTATTGTTTTACTCATGTATGTCCGTCTGTCAGTCCGAAAACTTAACATAAAAACTTAACATAGGCATTTATTTCGGGAGCATTAGTGTTTCACTAACAAATCTTGCTTGAAATGCAATATTGCATTTGTTGTTCAACAAACCCTATGGTGTGGGCCTCATTGGAATTGTTTCATCAGGAGGATTCAAATGAGTACCCACAACAAAGGACTTGAAATTGAAATAACAAATTTATGATGCCTTTACACCCTTTTATCTGTAGCTGTGATAAGCTTTGGAATTTCATATTGGGGGGGCTAAAGCATTTGTTCTGAATATTGGGGGGGCTAATTTGGATTTTCCCAAAATTTTCAGTGTAAAATTAAGAAAATTCTGCATTTTTGGCCAACATTTGGGGGGCTTAGCCCCAGCCCCCCCCCCCCCCCCCCCCCCCCTGTTCCTACGGGCCTGGACAACATGGATTTAGATCAGACTGTGCATAAGCACAGGCTGATCTAGATCCATGTTGGTCTCAAAAGCCATCCCTTTTACAGACCCTTGCTCAAATTGTTATTTTGTTCTAAATTTTCAGCTGAGCTACGTAAACTATGCAAGAAGTTGCATGAAACCCTCGCTCAAATCCACTCTGATGTGTATGATTGGGAATTTAAAGTAGGAAAACAAGAGCAAGAAATTACAGAACTAACTAATAAAGTCAACGATTCTAAGGGCAAATTGTAAGTATTAAATGAAAGATTTCTACACACCAGAAGGGTCGTATTATCTTTTGGCACTGGTCGTCTGTCTGTCTATCTATCTGTCTGTTTGTCTGTCACCAATTTCTTGTGTGTGACTTCTTCAGTTTCAATTCAAATATGATCAAAATTGCCACAATGAATCTCCATAGTGTGTAGTTTTGCACATAGCTTCTGTCATTCAGATAACTTTTCGTTCTTGAATTATTTGCCCTTTAATTTAAGCAAAAAATGACCATGTTTTTTGTGCCAGCAACTCTTCCTACAGTTTCAATCAGAATTTGATAAAAGTTGCCATAATGGATCTCCATGGTGTATTGGTTACCAAATTAATTACCAAATTCAGACAAATATTTTCATTCTTTAATTATCTGCCCTTGAAGTTGAAAAAAAAATTCAATTTTCTTGTGGGCACAAATCCTATTACAGTGAGTTTCAACCACAATTTGATCAAATTTGCCATTATGATTCTCCATGGTGTTTATAAGTTGTGCATTTTACTATTGAATATTTTAGTGAATGATAATTATGATTGTATTTTTCCTTTATTTACAGTGTTAAGCCAGTTTTACGTAAAGTAAATAAAACAGAACAAAAGTAAGTGATTTGAACTTTCCTTGTTTTCACAATAGATATTGCTTGATGTATACATATTATTATAACATAGTTCTTCAGACAGTAAATTAGCCACGCTCTGGTAAAAAGTGGTCACTATGGCATTTAGGACAAATATGAATGTAGTAGTAGATTGATATTGATTTGCTTGAGCTTGAGATCAGAGGCGCATTCTTAAGATCGAGATTTTTTAAGATTTCTTAAGATGATTTTGATACAGCGTCTTTGAGACAGAGATAATAAGCGAGTTGTTCCGAATATTCCATACTTCATACAAATGATGTCATCATGACGTCATTTGTATGGAGTATGGAGCATTCGGAACTCCGTGCGTTATGAATCATGGAGCATTTGGAACAACTTGGTCAATTCTCTCCCATATAGATTCTACAGAATTTACTGAGGGGTTCCGAAAGAAGTATAAAGCAATGGCGGCTCGGAGTGATCGTCTTAAAAATCTTGCTCAAAAGAGTGCTTTATCCTAAAACATCGTAAGAAATCTCAAGAAATCTTGCTCTAAAGAACGCGGCTCAGGATTCATGATGTTTTGACTGAGATCTATGCTGCTGGTTATAAAGAGGCATTGATCTTGCACAGGTTGATCTAGATCCATGTTGGTCTTGACCCATTACCAAACGACAAAATTTTAGGGTGATCCAATTCAAAAGCTGCTGCAGATGACAAAATGAATGTTAATAAAGATTGGAAATGTGTGTGATATAGTCAAGAAAATATTGAGACAAAAGGAGAAACTGCTGGATGTCAGCAGTTTCTACTTTTGTCTCAATATTTTCCCAAGCCTTTTCTATTAGGGACGTCAAAAGCAGGTCTTGTTTGGTAAAGGGTTAAATGCCATAAGGGACCTTTACCAGGTTCTGGTTCAAATATATAGAAGCATTTGCTGATAGGCACTGGTCAAAATGTTAAAAATGTTTTGGGACAAGACTTAAAGTGACATTTCATGATTATTTTTACATGAATTTTGCGTTTATTCTATCTGAAAGAGCATGATTTCTTATGGAAATTCTGAAAATTTCAAGCCAAAATATAGAACGGTTTACGAGAAATATATGCTTTTGTGCTAAAATCAAACAAATTGTTGTGGACAACAGTTCAGATTTATATAGAATTTGTCATTTCTGTCTCAACTTTAAAGGCATATTTTTCACTTATAAATAACAACTTCAAAAAACTGATAACATTTCTACACATTAGAATAAACAATCCTTGCATCAAGACATACTTTTAAAAAATGAAATAAATGTGAAATGTCACTTTAAACCTAGTTTGATCAATCATTTCACAAATAAAAACATAGAAACTGGTCAAAATTAATTGGTACATGTAATACAAAAGGAAGAATTTGTTTTACAATAGGAAGAAAATTATTGCTAGTTATGGTTGTGTAGATATTGGGAGAAAAGGAAAAAAAATGCTGATGATTAGTATTTGCTTCTTTTTTCTCAATGTTTCTGGATAAAACTTGTTTTTGTAAGAATTGTCTTAACACTTTCCCAAACAAGACCTGGTTTTGACGTCCCTAAAAGAAACGGCTTGGGAAAACATTAAAACAAAAGAAGAAACTGCTGATAACCAGCAGTTTCTCCTTTTGTCTCAATATTTTCTATGCCATATTTTACACAAATTCTATCTTTGATAACTTCCATTTTGTCAATTGTGGCAGTTTTTTAAGTAGATCACACTAAAATTTTGCTGTTTGGGTAAGGGTTAACCAGGTCACACTTTGGAAAGTGTCGACTTTTCAGTGTCTGTAAAACCCCTTTTATGTGACCAATTAATTGATATGGTTAACCTATGTGGGTGAGCAGCTGGAGGCCCGGTTAAGATGTTGTGGTAGTACTGGTAAACAACAGGAATCCATGGTTAGGTTCTCCAGCCACAGCGATATGACCATGGCAGTTTAAAATACTGTAAAACCCCAATAAATCAAACCTTTTATGTGACCAAGGTCTGATTATGGAATGAAATATTGTAGATCTATCTATTGGAATATATTCATGCATGATGTGATAGTAGCTGCTTCCCAAACAAGACTTAGTTTTAAAACATTGAGGCAAAATGATATAATGCTTATAAACAGCATTTTCTCCTTTTGCCTCAATAAATGTTGTGCTTTATAATGCACAAATTCCTTCTAATGCAATATCTATTTTGTCTGAACTTTTCATTTGGGAAAGGGTGAAAAGTTACGACACAGTAATGTATCTATAGAAAATATAGACTCAAGACAATTTATCTTGCTTTTGCATGAAAGAGTCTCAGATAAGTGGGGTAAAGGCTTTTTAAAAAGGAAAATGTTATTAATTGTTGAACAAACCATATATTGTGGGTACTCACGGGAATTGTCTCATTGAAAGAATTCAAATGAGTACCCACAACACAGTGTTTGGGTTTGAAATAACTACTTTAGAATGCCTTCACCACCTTTTATCTGTTGCTATGAATTAGCATATAATCCTTTATAATTTCCGGTTACAAGCATTTTGTTCTTTTGTCTTGATGTTTTCCAAAGCAAGTTCTATTAGGGATGTCAAAACCAGAGGCGCGTTCTTTAGAGCGAGATTTCTTAAGATATCTTGAGATTTCTTAAGATGTTTTAGGATAAAGCGTTCTTTAGAGCAAGATTTTTAGGACGCTCAATGGGAGGCGCCATTACCCTATACTTCATGCGGAACCCCTCGGTCAAATCTGTACAAACAATATAAAAGAGATTTGATCGAGTTGTTCCAAACACTCCATAATTCATAAACCGCGGTGTTCCGAATGCTCCATACTTTATACAAATGACGTCATGATGGCGTCATTTGTATAAATATGGAGCATTCGGAACAGCTCGGTCAAAGTCTTGGTCTTAAAAACGCTTTATCCAAAACACCTTAAGAAATCTTAAAAAATCTCGCTCTAAAGAACGTGCCTCAGGTCTTGTTTGGGAAATTGTTGGCCACTTACCACACAGTGACACATTCTGATGTTCAACAAGATATAGGTTTGGA
The DNA here is from genome assembly GCA_963680895.1 of Fragum sueziense. Lineage (NCBI taxonomy): Eukaryota > Metazoa > Mollusca > Bivalvia > Cardiida > Cardiidae > Fragum > Fragum sueziense. The sequence goes on along the minus strand of OY804602.1, from coordinate 15,114,776 downwards.
AAACATTTGGGGAAAATGAAGAAATTGCTTGTGGCAGGCATATTCTTCATTATCCACAATGTTTTCTACTAAAAAAGTACAAAAAGTGTTAATCGGTCACTCTGCATCACCTTTGAATTTTGCCCAGTCTAAAATTTTGCAGTCTGTTTTGAATATAGTTAGTTTTCCCCATGTATCTTTGAATGATATTGAACTTGTCAAGCTATATATATTGCATCTAGGGTAATAAATGGTCATGAAAACTTGAAATACAGTCGACACTCGTTGTGTCGAAGTCGGAGGCGCCGTCAAAATACCTCGACATATCCGAAGTTCGACTCATCCGATTTTGTTCGGCTTCAAGATATTTGATATTTGACCGTTTTTGAAACTTATCAAGTAAGAATATTTTTGAAATATAGTAGGAAAAGGAAAGAAATTGCTCGACACAAGCAATTTCTATCCTTTTCCTACTATATTTCAATGGCTATATTCAGTTCGAAATTATTTTGTTTTGAAAAAAATATGTCAATAGATGAGGACGGGACCAGATTTGAACTTCGACTTAAGCGAAAATTTGACTTTTCCGATGTCGACATAACGAGTGTCGACTGTACATTCCAAAATGTTGAAGCTATGGGGGAAAACGAAAAAAAATACACTGGATGTTGGCATTACCTTACACCACAGAAGGGAATCTTGTAATACAACAACAAGTGAAGAAAATCTTCAATAAATCTGTTAACCCTTTCCCAAACGACAAATTGTAGGCTGGTCCAATTCAAAAGATGCTGCAGACGACAAAATTGATGTTAATAAAGATTGAAATTGTGTGTGATATAGCCAAGAAAATATTGAGGCAAAAGGAGAAACTGCTGGTCATCAGCAGTTTCTTCTTTTGTCTCAATGTTTTCTCAAGCCTTTTCTATTATGGATGTCAAAACCAGGTCATGTTTGGGAAAGGGTTAATATTTAATATTTTATTTGCTCGGCAATAACCTTTTTACCTTTTTTCTCGTACAATGTGCTTTGTGAAGATCCATCAAATCTGACAAATCCAAGACATTTTGTACACAAGACAAAACAAATTCAAATCTGTCACATGATAAACGATTCATTAACAAATTTTTTTCACTTGTTATGTCACATGATTCTCCACTGTGATAATCCCTACTCATGTAGGGGCCTGTTGTAGGTTTTACTTAAAGTGACATTTCACAATTATCTTTACATAAATTTTACTTTTATTTTATCTGAAAGAGCATCTTTTCTTATGGAAATTCTGAAAATTTCAGGTCAAAATATTGAACCGTTTACGAGAAATATATATTTTTGTGCTAAAATTAGACATATTGTTGTGGACAACAGTTCAGATTTATATAGAATTTGTCATTTTTGTCTCAACTTTAAAGGCACATTTTCTGCTTTTAATATAAAAACTTCAAAAAACTGATAGCATTTCTATGCATTAGAATAAACAATCTTTGCATCAAGACATAATTCTAAAAAATGAAATAAATGTGAAATGTCACTTTAACCCTTTCCGAAACGAGAAAATGTTAGGGTGGTCCACTTCAAAAATTGCCACAAATGACAAAATGGAAGTTATAAAAGATAAGATTTGTGTAAAATATGGCACAGAAAATATAGAGACAAATGGAGAAACTGCTGGTTATCAGCAGTTTCTTCTTTTGTTTCAATGTTTTCCCAAACCTTTACTATTTGGGACGTCAAAAGCAGGTCTTGTTTGGGAAAGGGTTAAATGCTTGACAGGTTCGATTTAGTTAGTCTGTATTTTTACCCCCATTAGAGTTGCTCTTTGACATGTTTAGGCCCAAATATCAAAATTCCAACTTGAAAGCTCTTGTGGACGACAAAATGATTGCTGATATAGATTCACATTATAATTAATGAACAATTTATCACAATTATTATGTGATGTTTGTCAAAGAGCAGCTTTAATCACATTGCATAGTTAGACCAAGTGCATTTTATTTAGTTTGCATATATTTTCTCTTTTTACAAGATTTTAATGACGGAGGCGATATGATAGTGAGCATGTACATTCGGGTAAGGCATGTTTCGCTTTTCAATTATATGAGAAAAGAGCTACAATTAACCCTTTTCCAAACGGCAAAATTTTAGGGTGATCCAACTTAAAGGCTAATGCAGATGACAAAATAGATGTTCCAAAGGAAGGGATTTGTGTATAATAAAGTGGGGAAAATATTGAGACAAAAGGAGAAACTGCTGGTCATCAGCAGTTTCTTCTTTTGTCTCAATGTTTTACCAAGCCTTTTTTACTAGGGACGTCAAAACCAAGTCTTGTTTGGGAAAGGGTTAGGATGAATTTATTTCAAATCCAAACCCTATGTTGTGGGTACTCATTGGAATTATATAAATGAAGTTTGATCAACAGTTAACGAAATATTGCATTTTGAAAAGGCATGAGTACCCCCTGTTATCTTTTTCTTTGTAAGAAATTAAGAATAGTAAAATGTTTTACTCAATGCAAGTAGCATCTCTATTTGCCTCAAACAATTTTGGGGCCTTTTTGTGTCATATTAGTTCTTATGCAAATAGCATGTATTCATTTTTATGCTCCCCGAAAAAATTTATGGGGGAGCATATAGTCGCCACGCTGTCCGTCCGTCCGTCCATCTGTTCGTCCACAGCCATATCTCGGCAACCCTTGGTCCAAATTCAATGAAACTTCACATGTGAACTCCCTGGGATAATCCCTAGGGATTTTTTCTCCGTTTCCCAATTTGAAGCTGCGTCATGGAAAAAGGGGCCTTGATGTAAAAAATATTTTTCTCTAATTTCTCTTCATCTAATGGGCAGAATTTAATGAAATCTTGTTTTTATGTGATAAATGAGATGTTCTAGACCATATTCTATAAATAATGTGTGTACAAAAAATCTGTCATGGAAAAAGGGGGCTAAATTTATGATAATTTTTATTTTGTGACAATTCGGGGAGCATAATCCATCTATGACGGCTCTTGTAGTAACAGCCATTGAAACCTTTGAAAAAAAAAGTATCACAAAAACCGAGTTACACATAAGTTTTAATTTATCTTTTGTCGGAGTTAGAAATATTATACATTGTCTAATAATGTTTGTCGAATGTTCATTGCTTAAGATATGGTTGATGTCATTCCCACATAACAATGTTTTTGTGGCCACACAAAATAAGGACTTAAGAAAACACTGTGGAAATTTGTCAAAAGCAATTTCTCAACTTCCCACAATGTTTTCTACCCAGAATTATAATAAAAAGTGCAATTTCATTCACTTGAAATTGGTGTCTGCAACATCTTTGAATTTGGACATGACTAAAATTTAGTAATTCAGGAAAGGGTTGAATTATTTTAATTTATCTGAATTTTAAATAATCTTAATTTATCTGTATTTTAAATAATCTCCCCTTTTCTGTTTTTCAGTCTCCTGATTTAGTTCCAACAGACATTTTTGGTGGTGACAAAAATAACAGCCAATCAAATCACAGACATCAGATTTAGGCTAGATGTTCTGGGAAGAAGGTCATCGCGTACCGCTTTTATCATTCATGTAATTTAAAAATCACCCGCTAATTGTGGCATTTAACCTTGACCTTTGTCGGTCAGAATTGTTAAAATTTGTGACCTGTCATGCACAAAAGATCTTTACATTTATTGTAGAAAATATAAAACCAGTCAAACGGCTTTGTTTTGCGTGGCTTTTCTCCAAACCCTCGGTAAGCACAGGTTGTTTAATTAAAGCTGTTACCAGTTACAAGGTCCCTGGAGAAAATCAGTGTTTTTCAGTCAGAATAAATTCCGTAAGTTTCAATTGTTTATTTTGTAGGGGTCTTTTTAGCAAGACAGTTCACATTTTATTAACTAGGATTTAGTTCAAGACTATTGTAAAGGCTTATAACTTAATATGCTCTTAAAATAGTTTTGCACTCAACCCTTGTTAATGCCTTTGTAGAAAGGCAAAGATAACATTCGTTCAACTGCTTCCATTTATATAAATGTGGTGTCTCAGTGAAAATGTCCTAGTATTATATTCAATCAGAATCTACATGTCGTCTGTGAAATACAAAACCTTGTAACTTCAGTTTTAAGCATTAGCAAGCAGGAGTTACGAGGTTTTGTTATAACAATGACAATGTTTGTTATTAACCAATGTCAAAGTTTGTGTCTGTTCCAAGATATTTTAATCTTTTTCTGCACAAGCCCTGTAATGGTTTTGATGTCTCAGATATAACAAAACTTTAGGAAAATATTTAGACAAAAGAAAAAAATATGATTAACAGTATTTTCTTCTTTTGCCTCAATATTTTCTGTGCTATAATATATTGTACACAAATCCCATCTTTATCAAGATACATTTTTTTGTCTGCAGAAAGATTCAAACTGGGCATGGCCAAATTTGTGCCATTTGGGAAAGGGTTAAAGATGCAGAAACTGTTAACAGAAATACATATGTAATTTAGCTTTTATGATATTAAAACTATTCTGTTATTGGTGCTATATGATTATTTAAAACTTTTATGAAATTTATTCTATAATACTAATTGTACAAAATGAGAGTTGGAAAATAATAATTTGCTGGATATAAAACATTTTCTCAATATTTTAAGATCTGATTGTATGATAATGATACAACTAGTCTCTGCAAATGATACTGTTGGAATCTGTTAAGTGCCTCTACTCATCTAGACACTTTCTACAGTTTTGTGCTGTAGCATCACTTTAGACTTGATTAGTGTCAAAATTTCAATATGGGGGAAAATAGAAAAGAAGATATCATTTTGAGATATGTATGAATTATGTGTGCAAGTTGTTTCCGTTTTGTCTGTCTGTTTGTCAATAAACATGTAGATGCAAATTGGATATGAGACCGAGCCACAAGTAAGAGGGGGTAAAGACTTTCTGAATTTGTTATTTGAAATCTAAACCCTAGCTTGTGGGTACTCAGTTGAAGCATATTGACGAGACAATTCCAATGAGTAATAACAATGTAGGGTTTGATTAACAATAAATAATATTTAACCCTTTACCAAACGTCAAACTTTGAAGGCGGTCATATTCAAAAGCTTCTGTAGATGTCAAAATTGATGTTAACAAAGATCTGATTTATGTACAATACAGCAAAGAAAATATTGAGACAAAAGGAGAAACTGCTGGTTATCAGCAGTTTCTTCTTTTGTTTCAATGTTTTCCCAAGCCTTTTCTATAAGGAACGTCAAAACCAGGTCTTGTTTGGGAAAGTGATAAGTCTTTATCCCCTCTTATCAGTACAGTAGATCTGTATGAATAATAACATTGTCATTGTATGAGCATTTGTGTTTTTTCCAAACATGTTTTGTTATCAGTTAGAAAGATATGTGAATATGGCTGTTAAATGATAATTATAAATGTGAAGACAGAGCAAAAGATAAGAAAGGGATAATGGCATTTTAAAATGCATATTTATAAGTCAATCATCAGTCAAACCCTTTGCTGAGGGTACCCATTAGAATCGTCTCAAAGAGTCGATTTTAATGAGTACTCACAACATAGGGATTGGAATTAGAATGAAAATGCAAAATGTGATTATGCCGCGGCCCGTCTTATAAATTGCTCTTGAAGGTAAAAATGTGTCATATAAAAAATCTATTGTATTACACCTTAACTAGTCATATAACAATTATACCTATGTTATTCCTATTGTAAATACAAAACAAATTTGTAGTGTAATTTTATTTTGTAGTTGTAGTCAAATAAAAACCTCTATACCTTTGTATTATATAATAATTGTACTGGTATGATCAAGGGTTCGGTGCACCTTTGTTGTAAGTGTAAATCGCTGTTTTTCATAAAAAAAAAACCTGCTATCTGCAGCTTTAACCCATTACCAGACGACGAAATTTCAAACTAGTCCAAATTCAAAGATGTTGCAGACGACAAATTCAAGTGAATAAAATTTTACATTTTTGGACATTTTGTATAGAAAACATTGTGGGAAATGAAGAAATTGCTTGTCACAAGCAATTTCTTCATCTTCCACAATGTTTTCTAAAGCCTTTATGTTGTGGGGAGTCAAAAGTCGTCACTGTGTGGTAATGGGTTAAACTAGCTGCAGTTAGGAGGGTTTGGTAGAAAAGTGACGATATTTAATTCATACATGTGCATTTATGGCAGTGATGCAGTAACTCGATGATATGAGAAAGTAGTCAAATGATAAAAAGGTTTGGCTTTGAAGTTTTCAGCTTTGAAAGGCTTTCTAAAACTTGGTGCAATATTTTAAGTTCTACTGATTTCTTTTTACATAGTTGTTGCACCAAGATGTGATGTTGTGACTGGGAAATCCCTAGCATAAAACGAATACACAAGCAACAATCTTTTTAACCCCGTGGATTATTTGCCAAAGATCAAAATATATTTCCATAGAGAATAGCAATATAATATAACAGAGCAGCAATTTAGGAATGGCAATTTCTAGAAAAACAAGTTTAAGAAATAAGAAATTATATACGATGTACATGATATACTTCCGTTACACATTCAAAAGATTTTGATAAAGGAAAGACCTGATACTCTGTACTTCTCCATATCCCTTTTCCAAACAAGTTTTGACGTTTTGACGTCCCTAATAGATAAGGCCTGGGAAAACATCGAGACAAAAGAAGAAACTGCTTATAACCAGCAGTTTCTCCTTTTGTCTCAATATTTTCTGGGCTTTAACATAAACATTTTGGCCTTTTGTGATCTTTTATTTTGTCTTCTGCAGCAGCTTTCAAATTGGATCACCGTAAAATTTTGTCGTTTGGGAAAGGAATATGCCTCAAAGTTGTCTGACAATTCCTGTTGAAACATTCATGTATACTAAGCAGAAATAAATATGTAAGAAAATGTCACGAAAAAAAAACAAAAACAGAAATTAATCCCTTCCCAAGCAAGACCTTGTTTTCACGTCTTGTAAGAAAAGGCTTGAGAAAACATTGAGACAAAAGATGAAAAAGGCATTTTCTCTCAATATTTTCTGGGCTTTTATTGTAAACAAACCCCATCATTATCAACAGTCGTTTAGTCGTTTACGACAGCTCTAAAATTGGGTCAGTCTAAATTTAGGGTTTGGGAAAGGATTAAATCTATTATGATCAATGATTCCTGAAAGAATGTGTAATCATTACATGTACCTCTAATCCTGTTTATTGCTTTCTTGTAGCTCAAAATCAGAAAAATGTTAAATGTCCCAATGACCTAATTTAGTTTGATCAAATTTCTTATAGTTGAAATACTGTAATAAAAATTAAATAAAATCTCATTCCTCTCCAAAACTTTCCTCTTGTTATTTGTTGTTAATTTTATGAACCCTTCCCAAACAACACCTGCCCTGCGTTCAGTAAGACAAAACGTTAGCTAACAGTTAGCCGTTTCATTCGGAATACTGGGTCAATTCTATGAAATTTGGGTCAAAGAAGTTGCGAATGTTGGTAATGTTAGCGAACAGTTTGTCTACTGAACGCAGGCCTGTTTCGGCGTCCTGTATAGGACAGGCTTTGGGAAACATTGAGACAAAAGAATAAGAAGCTGATAACCAGCATTTTCTCCTTTCGCCTATTGTGTTGTAGAGAAATCCTATCTCTATAAACATCAGTTTGTCACATATAGCAACTCCCAAAAAGATTTGCTGTGTGAGAAATTGGGTCAATTTTGATCGATTAACTGACATAATTTCGGACAAACAGTATTAGTTTTTCGATGTTGTTCTTAAACCCCGCAACTACAGCTTGATTGATGCTTAGTTACGAGATTCTATAACAACACAGACAGTATATCAAAACATAAGAGTAATCCCAGTCTGTTTTCAGTACACAATTCATTGCTATTGTTAACATGTCCTCGTTTTGTCCAGTAGACGGACTTGCTGAACAGTGCAGTCACAACATGCTGGACTTGTAACCAAGGGGTTGTATGTTTGATCTCCCACCAGATGAGATTATAACCCATTACCAAATGACAAAATCCTAGACTGGTCCGATTTCAAAGATGTTGCAGACAACTATTTCAAGTGAATGAAATTTAAAACTTGTTGATCTTTTAGCAGAGAAAACACTTGCAATTTCTTTGTTTTTCACAATATTTTTGAAAGCCTTTATCTTGAGGGGCATTAAAAAAGCGTCAATGTGTGGGAATGGGTTCCATCCAAGTCGCATCTCCATATCGTCGTTGTAAATGCAAAACCTCGTATCTCGTTTATGGAAAATTTTAAAGGGGAGGGGGAAAAGTGTAATAACTTTTCCCAAACCGAATATTTTTATTTGAAATTTGGACAAATTCGTTCACAAGTAATGTGTCATTAATACAGATCAGTAAAAATATCTCAAAACATGCGAGAATTGTTTAAACTGGGCCCACAAGTTTGTACTTTGAAAATCTCAAAAATCAACATACGAGGTTTTGCATTTACAACAACGATATGACATTAGCTGTTGGGTGGGAATTAAAACTTCATTCAATAAATTGTTTCGTTGATACCAAATGGTTTTGATGTCTGAATTGGAAAACTTTTACCATCTGCAGTGGCTTTCAAATTAGATTGATTGAATGAGCTTTACTGCCTCTTTCAACTGCTATGGTCATATCCCAGCAGTTGACCAAACGCCGGCTGTCAATCATAGCCATCAATAAGCTGATGGACAATCTGAAAAATGCAACATCCCCATTGCTTGTCTTAAATTCTTCGTTGCACGTGATATTATATTGACCTATGGACTTACAATCAAAACAATAGACATGCCGATGTCCCTCATTGTTTGTCTTAGATTCTGCGGAGGGATCTATCGATTGGCGTTTGGTCAGTTTATAGTTTGAGCACCTAACCATGGATTCCTGTCATTTCTCTCACCAGTTCTACCACAATATCCAATCTGATCCTCCAGCTTCTCTCTTCTCACAGCTGATTTACATTCAATGGAGAGAGACAAATGACTATCAAATGTCAAAGGACAGCCAGGCTTCGAACCTGCGACTACCGGATTGATAGACTCCGATGTTACCAACTGAACTATCCAGGCATGACCTTTCTACCAAAATTTCATCTTTCTGGAGAGGGTAAAAATGAAAAGGTTTATGCAAATTTATATTAAAATATTTTAATATTTTAAACACTGTCACTCAACCTTTGACTATATCTTAAATATCTTTAACCAAGAACTCGACGCAAAGTAAAATTCATTACTTCTATGCTTGAATCACATTTCATTCTTGGAGCAATAAAAAAATTGACGTCCCTGATGGAATAAGCTATCGGAAACATTGCAAGTAATGAGACAACAGAAGAAATTGTTGAAGAAAGAGAAACAGCATTTTCTCGTCTTTCCCAATCATTTTCAATGATATACATTTTTACCAGCACTTTTTCATCTGCCAAGACTTTCCATTGGGACTAGACTAAAATTTAATTAACCCTCTCCCAAACAAGACCTGGTTTTGATGTCCCTGATAGAAAAGGCTTTGGAAAACATTGAGACAAAAAAAGAAATTGCTGAAAATCAGCAATTTCTCCTTTTGTCCCAATATTTTCCATGATATTCTGTACAAAAATTCTATCTTAAACAAGGTCCATTTGTCGTCTACAGCAACTTTTGAAATGGAGATTTTGAAAATTTGCCATTTGGGAAAGGGTTAACCCGAGTTAATTGAAAAATGATTAACACCATTTTTAACACTTGTCCAGTAAAACGGTCCTGGCAAGAGCACCTAATCTTGGATTCCTGGTGTTTTAACCTTTTCCTAAACAAGACCTGGCCCTGGTTTCTCGAAAAAACTTATGTACATACACATGAGTACATGCTCAACTTCAATGGAATACTCGCCAACGTTGAAGGGTAATCGATTGAAGTTCATGTGGATTTCGTGTGATTTGAGTATGGAGCTCAGATTTGAGTCTGAGAGCATACTTAAGTTCTTTCGAGAATCGAGAAAACGAGACCTGGATTGACCTCCCTGATAGAATAGTCTTGGGAAAACATTGAGGCAAAGAAGAAAATGCTGATATTCAGCAGAATTTGCTTCTTTTGCCCCAATGTTTTCAGTGCGATAATATTCACAAGTTTTACATTTAATAACAATTACATGAATGTCGTTTTATGCAGCAGCTTTCAAACAGGACCATCTTAAATATTATCATTAGGGAAATAATAAACTGAACTACCACAACATCCTTTCTAATGTTCTGTTCTTCTTCCTACAAAGGTTAACAATTATTGGTATTATTGGGGGTAAAAAATGTTGGAAAAGATATTCACTGTAGCCTGGGATCAAACCCGGGACTCCATGGCATCTGGCATTAAACATCACCAACACACCAAGTCATGCTAACCCTTTCCCAAATAACACCTGGTTTTGATGTCCCTATTAGACAAGAGGACCATGATGGTCCTGTATCGCTCACCTGAACCAAAATGATATGAGCAACACTTTTGTTCAATTCAATTAATATTTATTACTTTAAGACTGAAAAAGAACTTATGATTAATAAGGTTGTGAAAATCTAACTCATCCGTGATCTAAATTATGGTGCCAAACATGAATTTGTATCCAAGTTTTGTCTTGATTGATAAATAATTGTAGATTCTAGAGTATAAACAAGGTCGAAAACAGCCAAAAACAGCAATCTTATCAAATTCAAGGGCACATAACACTCGACTTTCTGCTCAGATAAGACTGAAAATCAAACTAATCCCAGATCTTATGGTCCCTAATATTGTGTCCAAGTTTTGTCTAGATTGATCCATAATTGTAGATTCCAGAGTGTAAACAAGGTCGAAAACAGCAATTTTGTCAAATTCAAGGGCACAAAACTCTCGACATTCTCATCAGATCAGACTGAAACTGAAAATCAAACTTATTCGAGATCTTATAGTCTCCAACATTTTGTCCAAGATTTGTCTTGATTGGTCAATAATTGTAGATTCTAGTGTGTACACGAAGTCGAAAACAGTAAAAGACGGCAATTTTGTCAAATTCAAGGGCACATAACTCTTGACTTTCTGATCAGATCAGACTGAAAATCAAACTAATCCCAGATCTTATGGTCCAAAACATTGTATCCAAGTTTTGTCTTGATTAATTAATAATTGTAGATTCTAGAGTGAAACAAGGTTGAAAACAGCCGAAAATGGCAATTTTGTCAAATTCAAGGGCACGTAACTCTTGACTTTCTGATCAGATCAGACTGAAAATCAACTCATCTGAGATCTTATAGTCCCCAACATTGTGTCCAAGTTTTGTCTTGATTGATTAACCCTTTCCCAAACGACAAAAGTTAAAGGTGATCCACTTTAAAGACTGCCACAAATGACAGAATGGATGTTTATAAAGATATGATTTGTGTATAATATGGCACAGAAAACATTGAGACAAAATGAGAAACAGCTGGTTATCAGCAGTTTCTTCTTTTGTTTCAATGTTTTCCCAAGCCTATTCTATTAGGGATGTCAAAACCAGGTCTTGTTTGGGAAAGGATTAATAATTGTAGATTCTAGAGCACCCAGTATTTTAAGTGTCTCAAAAGCCATCAATTCTGATGAAAAGTGTAATGTAGTATCACTGGTGGTGAACTCGGACAAAGCGAGGAACATTTTTCATGAACACAAGGTACAGATACTTCATGTTTAAATGCGCGTTTAAAAACCAGTTTTACTAGTTTGAGCATGCACACAACGATTTGCACGTGTTTATGCGCCCAAAACAATATGGACGAATCGGAGAGACACTTAGAGGCTATTGTCAGTTTTGTTATTTTATTTCTCTGACTGATTCTGAAGTTGGTATTACAATTCTTGGAGTAGAAGTTTTTTTCCGATGTGAAAATCGTAGTTAACGTTTTTTGAAGGGGACTTGTACGGTTTATTTATGATACCGTGAACATTTTCAATGGCTGTTCGAATTGCAATGACTTTTGTCAAAACAATAGAATGGGTTTTCGGTTAAATATGGATAAATCGTAGGTGTTGTTATAAAATCCCGTAACTGCAGCTTCAATAAACTTGAGTTTGTAACGTTTTAGATTTACGCCGACGAAGCACTAGTGTTTGTCCGAAAAAACGTCACTAGGTCTATATATACCGTAGTAGATAAAAATTATTCTTTTTCAAAGACGAATTAAAGGTATACAATAATCATTTCCAAAACAATAGGCCTATCTGGTATTGCAGCCCGCAATTAGAAGGCTTTCAGTAATGACCACCATATAGATAGTGCTTCGTTTGCCCGTCCGTCCGTTTTTCTACCCGTCCGCCAATTTGTCTAGCTGACTGCTCTAGATGTCAAAATACATTGATTTTATATGTTGAGAAGTTAAAATGTGTGTACTAATTAAGAAAATATGAAAGAAAAATATTAAGAAAAAAGGAGCCAAATTATTTTCAGTATAGATCTATTCTTCTTTTGATTCAATGTTTGCTATACGCACTTCAACGTCAATTACACAAAACGTGGGAACGACGTCGTATTGTTTGGCGGCGATGTTATAAAGTCATGAAAACAGATCATGAGCGTAAACTTTTGTTTCAGGAGAAATGTAGTGAGACGTCTTTTTTAACATTTTATCTTTAAGAAATCTAAAATATTGAAACAAATGGATTTAATTATAGTAGCACAAATATACTCCCCGTCATAAGAAAGTAGCCACTTGTCTAATGCAAATGGTCGCCAATTTTAGGATTATTCATAAATGTACCGAAATAAATACAAGATATTGAAGCATGGCAAGTAAATCGAAAACAGTCGAATTACCCCATTAATTAGACTGTTTTCGATTTACTTGCCATGCTACAATTTTGAGACGATTCCAACACATCCAACGTCTACACGTGACGTCATTACGACAAGACAACCATTATCGGAACGACTATCTGTGAAATCGACAGAAAAAGGCAAACGTTACAGATAGGCTAGATTGCTTCCTGAGTTGAGTTCTATCAGCAGTAGAGGCTGATTAACGGATTAGACCATCCGTTTCAGACGTCTTGCGATACCCATAGTCTTGCTACGATGTTATTGACAACATTACCTTCAGTGGGTTAGACAGCATCTATTGTTTTCTAAGGACGATTGCATAGCATGTATTAATACCAACGGTGTTCACACTCGAAAATGTCTTATAAAAGCGAATCTTATCCTTATCCACTTTCAGGAATTGTTACGGTAATAACAAGTATAGTAATACATTGACAATTATTGAAAGTAAAAGATTAAATGTGCATTTGTAAAATTTTATTCATGTACCGTATGCAGTCAAGGTGTTAATTGAAAAGGAAATGCACACAGTTAACTTTTCCCGTTAGTATACTTTAGAATGCATGCCCGTAAAAAGCAATTCCATATGGGCCCTGTCTGGGCCAGTGTCTAATAATGGGAGGGGGGGGGGGCTAAATTAGATTTGCCATAAGTTTTAAATGTGAAATGATGAAAATTCGGCATTTTTGCCAACTATGGGGGGGGGGGGGGGAGCTCCAGAGTCCCCCTGTTCGTACGGGCCTGGGATGTGTGAAACAGTGGATCCTCCTTAGAATAAATGGTGATAATGGTAATGACAAACATTACAGTATAGATCTGGAAACGTTCATTTAGGCTTTTGTGACCAACATGGATCCAGATCAGACTTTGCATGTGCACTGTCTGATCAAGATCCATCTTATTCTCATTTAATAGCTTATTCTCCACCTGTACCAAATTTAAGAAGGCATAACGAAACTCTTACCGGTGAAACTCCAAGGTAACGATAAAAATGATGATGATGATGATGATGATGATGATGATGATGATGATGATGATGATGATGATGACGTTAAGTCCAGTGCAATCGATTAATTTATCAAACATGTGGTCATAAAACACCGTAGCTGGAAAAGATAACATCGCAAACATGCTGTAACGTTGTCACGAAGAAACCGCACACTGATTTTCAATGACATGACACCAAAAACTGCCATTTACAGCCTTTATTTGTACATTTAAATGTTTTTTTTTTGTTTACTTGCAATGCAAGTTGATAAACATAAACAGTGATATCGTACCATTTCGTTCGGGCGATTAAGATCAACCCACATGATCTCAATATGCGCTTTGTGCACTTGCAATCCGTTTATAACATTTGAAAATGATGATCGATAAAACTGATATTTTCGTGCGTATTATAAATCATATCTACATACCTTAGTAACTTCCATTTGAGTGCATCCTTTAAAAAAAGACGGAAAGAGAAGTAAAACAAAATACCACGTGTATTGTTTACAAAAATCCGGATGTGACATGAAGTATCTGTATCTTGTGTTCATGAAAAATGTTCCTCGCTTTGTCCGAGTTCACCACCAGTGAGTATAGAGTACACAGGTTTTGGAAAGTGGAACTAAAGGTAGAGACTGAGAGTGTAAATCTATTTATATCCTCTACCAAACAAGATAACTCTACTTATACTAAAGGAAAGTAGTGTCAAGTGTTACTTCCCTTAGATTAACACTAGCTTGAAAACAGCCAAAAGTGACAATTTTGCCCAATTCAAGGGCACATAACTCTCATCTTTCTGGTCAGATCAGACTGAAAATTGCCCTCATCCAAGATCTTATGGTCTCCAACATTATGTCCAAGTTTTGTCTTGATTGATCAATAATTGTAGATGCCAGAGTGTAAACAAACTTAAAAACAGCATTTTTTGACATTCAAGGGCAGATAACTCCGCACTTTCTGGTCCGATCAGGCCCATAATCGAATTTGTCCGAGAACTTATGATGCTAATTGTTTTGGCCAAGTTTGATCAAGATTGCCTAACTTTTGTGGATGCTAGAGAGTAAACACCCCAAATGTTGACGGACGGACGGACAGACGGACGGACGGACGGACGCCGGACAAAAAGTGACCACAATAACTCACCTGGAGCACTTCGTGCTCAGGTGAGCTAAAAAGGCTTGGGAAAACATTGAGGCAAAAGAAGAAAAGGCTGGTAACCAGCATTTTCTTCTTTTGTCTCAATATTTTCTAGGCTACAATATACACATTGAACATACATTTTGTTGCTTGCAAGAGCTTTTGAATCGAACTGGTCTAAAATTTTGCTGTTGCGGAGAGGGTTAAGAAACTTCAAAGATCTGTCCTCACAAGTGATTATGTCAAAAATAGCGTGTAGATCTATCACAATTCTAAAATATCTGGCCGTATTTCTTTAAGAAACTTCAAAAGTTCTGTCCTCACAAACGTCAAATCTTTTTCACTATCTAATCCACCGGGAAAGAATAAACACTGCTGATTCTTCTCACTCTTTCCTGAAACTAAATAAATCAAGATGTGTTTGTGAAACATACATGTATATCACGGTGATTATAATGTGACTCCTAATTTAAACAAGAGCTGTCACTGTAAGATGACAATGCCCCCGACACCGCTTTGATTTTAAATTATGGCCAATCTATGTTCAAGGTCAAGGTCATCCAGGGGTTAAGATCACCAAAGTATGTGCCTACAGAAAGGTAATGTACCAAGGAATGTTGTGGTAAAGTATGAAGCGAATATGTTAAGTAATAAGGAAGTTATGGCCAATGTTAAAGTTTTGGACGGAATGACGGACGGACAGACAGACGGACAGACGGACGGACGGACAAGTCAAATTTATGATGCCTCCCTATCGGGGGCATAAAAATCATCAATATTTTTGTTAATACTTGACCATTTTGAATTCGATTCGAGGCAGAGAAGGTGGAAAAATGCCAGGAATAAGCTGGGCGTGGTAGATTTTTGAAATATCAACTGATTAACATCAAAAATTTATTGAAAATCAACCAAAATTTGGTTGAATTTCAATAACTTTTTTATACGTTAATTTTTCCGAAAATCCACCATGTCCATCTAATGTGTGAAGTCTGTCCGCCTTCCCTGTTTCAGACCCAATTCAAATCGGTCCCATATTAACAAAGTTATTGAAGATTTTCAGAGATTGTAGTATCACATAATTATCCACTGTATATGCCCCCTTAAAGGCCAACCTTTAATGTAGTCATCCAACATTTGAAGCAGGCCAATGGTAGTATTTATCAAGTATGAAAATATAATAAAGGGCAATTTCTCCATAAATTAACATGATAAGCAGTACCCATCACACTTTAGAGAGGTTTATATTTCATTATCTTAAACTAATTACTCATACTTAAACAAGATGTGTTTGTGAAACACCAATGTCCCCGAAATGGCCATTTTTCAGTTTTTGTGTAAAGGGGTTGATAAGAGTTACCAGATGACCTTGAGGAAGAGATAGATATCATTGAAAGAAAGTTGCATGCTTTGACCTTTGTATGTTGAATGCTTTAGGAGAAAAGGAAAATGTTAAGTTTTCGGACAGACACAGGGACAGACAGACACGAGTAAAACAATGTCCACGATCTTTCTATACGGGGGCATAAAAATATCTGCAGGATTCAAACCATCACACACAAAATGACTTATGTTTGGTATTCAATATTGTGTTGCTTACACTGGTCAATTTTATCATAAGATCATAAGTGGACTATAGAAGGGTTCAATCCATTACCACACAGTGACACCTTTTGACTCCCCATAACAGTCTCTGGACTAGGCTCCATTTGACTGAAACTGACTGATATGTGGGACTGATAAAACAGAGCACCCTGAAGGTGCTAGTTGGGGAGTCTAGTCTCCTATATGTGGTTATGATAAAGGCTTTGGAAAACATTGTGAACAAGATGTGTTTGTGAAACACCAATGCCACCGAAATGGCCATTTTTGTAAAATGGTAAGTTTTAATAGAGTAAAGGGTTGATAAGGGTTAACGGATGACCTTGAGCAAGGTCAAATTGCATGGAACAGATAGATATCAATGAAAGGAAGTTGCATACCAAATTTGAGCTTTGTATTTCTAATACTTTTGGAGAAAAGGCCAATGTTAAGTTTTCGGACAGACAGACGGACAGAGAGACGGACACGAGTAAAACAATATGTCCCCGATCTCTCGATGCGGGGGCATAAAAATGAAGAAATTGCTTGTAGCAAGCAATTTCTTCATTTCTCACAATGCTTTCCAACCAGGTAGACCCAACAAATTCTAAATTCCCTTCAATTAAAATTGTCGTCAGCAACCATGTTTGAATTTGGATCAGTCTAAATATTTTTCGTTCGGTTATGGGTTAATTTACCTTCATATTTCAGCTTTCCAAGTTCATCGGGTAAAATCTCTATTTTTGGCGGCACACCCATAATTTCAAGCATGTGTTCGGTGGACGGGATGTCTATATGACTACCTACGTCACTGTAGAACACTCGCAGAGGGAGGGTTTTGTGTTTAAAACGCTGGGCATTCAAATCAGCCTGAAATAAAGTTACAAGATGTGTATGAGAACTAGAAGACCTGAAGGTCTTGAGTCGCTCCACAGGCCTGAGTTTCATGTAATATTTAATCCAAGTTTTGATTAGATTGTTCAATGCTTGAGTTTCATAGAGCAAAAGAAAAGTTACAAAACTAGATTGTTCAAAATGTTTGGTTCTTGAGCAAAGAAAGTAAAACTATATGTTTGCCATTTGAGAAAGGGTTAAAGGAAATAGTAGAACATTCCAGCTTAGGCTGATACTAGCAATTAAAATTTTCCATCTTCCAAACAGATCTAAATTAACAGACCATTGATTACTACAAAATATTTCATATTTCTAAAAATAGATTTTGAGCTAAAAATAGATTTGGGGAAATACCATATTCCAAAATTAATGCAAATGGCTGATGAAACCTTAATTTCTTGTCATATCAAGTCCAAGTTTTGACTAAATTTTCAAAACTTGTTGCTCTTAAAGCAATTAACAAGAGGACCATGATGGTCCTTAATCGCTCACCTGCACCTAGATAGAATGAAAGATCCAATGTTGTCAAGTTCAAGAGTACATAATTTAAGAAGCGAGATTATGATTCAGCTGAAACTGCTTTCATAATCTTGAATGATCAATACTTGTAGCTGTTACAGTAAAAACAAAGTGGAAGAAAACAACAATTTTGTAACAGTAAAGGGCACATAACTCTGTTCTGATAAAGATATTCTCATCAACATTCTGTCCAAGTTTTTTAATCGGTTAATATTTATTGCTGTTAGAGAAAACAAGAGCCGTCACAGACGGATTATGCTCCCCGAATAAGTGTTTGTCACAAAATAAAAACTATCATACATTAAGCCCCCTTTTCCCATGACAGCTTTTTTGTACACACATTATTTATAGAATATGGTCTAGAACATCCTATTTATTACATGAGCACAAAATTTCATTAAATTCTGCCCATTAGATGAAGAGAAATAAGAGAAAAACTAATTTTTACACTAAGGCCCCTTTTTCCATGACGCAGCCTTAAATTTACAAACGGAGAAAAAGGTCCCTAGGTATTGACCCAGGGAGTTCACATGTGAAGTTTCATTGAATTTGGTCCAAGGGTTGCTGAGATATGGCTGTGGACGGACGGACGGACGGACACACGGACGGACGGACGGACAGACGGACGGACAGACGGACGGACAGCGTGGCGACTATATGCTCCCCCGAAATTTTTTCGGGGAGCATAACAAAGTCCAAAACGACAATTTTGTAACCGTCAAAGGCACACAACTGTTTTTTTAGTCCAATCAATCTGACAAATAAAAACATTATAGATATTATGGTCAACAACATTGTGACCAAGTTGTGTCTTGATTGGTCCATATTTGCTTGTTAGAGAGAAAATAAAGTCGAAAACGGTAACTTTATGAAATTATAAAAGGGCCAATAACTCTTGTTTTTCTGGCCAAATCAAGCTGAAAATTTTAATCATCAAGGATCTTATTGTCACCAACATTGTGGCCAAGTTTTGTCTTGATTAGTCAATAAATGTAGATGCTATGGTGTAAACAAAGTCGAAAACAGCAATTTTGTCAAATTCAAGGGCACATAACTCCAGACTTCCTGCTCTTATCACACTGAAAATCAAACTTGTCCTAGATCTGATAGTTACCAACATTGTGGCAAAGTTTTGTCTTGATTGGTCAATATTTGTATATGCTAGAGTGGTAACAAAGTCAAAACTAGCCATTTTTGACATTCAAGGGCACATAACTCCGGACTTCCTAGTCCGATCTGACTCAAAATCGAACTCATCCGAGAACTTATAATCATACATGTTTTGACCAAGTTAAATTAAGATTGGTCAATATTTGAAGATACTAGAGTGGTAACAAAGTCAAAACTTGCCATTTTTGACGTTCAAGGGCACATAACTCTGGACTTCCTGGTCTTATCTGACTCAAAATCGAACTCATCTGAGAACTTATAGTTATACATATTTTGACCAAGTTTGGTTAAGATTGGTCAATATTTGTAGATACTAGAGTGGTAACAAAGTCAAAACTAGCCATTTTTGACGTTCAAGGGCACATAACTCTAGACTTCCTGGTCCGATCTGACTCAAAATCGAACTCATCCGAGAACTTATGGTCATACATGTTTTGACCAAGTTTGGTCAAGATTGGTCAATATTTGTGGATGCTAGAGTGGTAACAACAAATTGTGGACAGACGGACGGACGGACGGACGGACGGACAGACGGACGGACGGACAGACGGACGACGGACAAAAAGCGACCACAATAGCTCACCTTGAGCACTTCGTGCTCAGGTGAGCTAAAAAGTAACTAGAAAGCTGAAAACACTTCATATAAGATGAATTGGTTACCAAGCTTTGTCTTTATTAGAGTGAGTTTGGCTGTTAGAGTGAAAAAAAATCACAATTAGCAATTTTGTCAAATTGAAAGGCATATAACTGAGGATTTTATATTCCTATCTCGCTAAGAATCACACTAAAGCAAGATCTTAACTTCACCTACATCTTGTTTAAGTTTTGACTTGATTGTTCAATATTTGTGGATGTAAAGAGTGTAAAATCGAAGTCGAAAACAGCAATTTTGTCAAATTCAAGGGCAGAAAAATCATGATTTAAGATTCCTATGAAGCTGAAAATTACGCACATGCAAGATCTTATGGCCAGTAAGATTACGTGACAGTTTCGTGTTGATTGGTGGATATTTATGGTTGTTTGAGTAAAAATAAGGTCAAAAATAGTAATTTTGCCAATTTCAAGGGCACATAACTCAAGACATAATATTCAGATCAATCTGAAAATTGCACTCAGGCAAGAACTTATCAGCACCAACATTCTGACCAAGTTTTGTCTTGATTGATAAATATTTGTAGTAGCTAGAGTGAAAACGAAGTCAAAACAGCCATTTTTTTAATTCAAGGGCAGATAACTCCAGACATTCTAGTTCAATCAGAATTAATTTTAGGAATCTGATAGAGGACCACCTAGGGATTATTCCTGTGAAGTTTGATCCAGATCCATCAAGTGGTTTCTGAGGAGAAGATTTTTAAAGAAAAAGTTGATGACCGGACGGACGGACGGACGCACACACGCACGGACGCACGCACGACGGACACAGCGCCATGACAATAGCCCGCTGGCCTGAAGGCCAGTGGAGCTAAAAATGAATTCCCCCAAAATGGCCAGTGTTAAGTTTTTGAACTGACTCACAGACTGACTGACACAAGTAAAGCAATATGCACCCAATCTTTCAATACAGGGGCCTAAAAAAGTAAACGTTGGTTTAACCCTTTCAGAAATAAGACCTTGTTTTGACATCTCTAATATAAAATGCTAAGACAAGGATCGAGGCAAAAGGAAACAAGAGCTTCGCAGAGCGGCGCATATACGCCCGAGAGGGGCTTGTCAGTAAAATTGGCAATTTTGTCAATTCAAGGGCAGATAATTCAAACATGAAAAGTAATCAAAATTTTGTTTGCACAACAAGACACCATAGAGACTCATTGTGGCTAGTTTGATTAAATTCTGGTTGAAACTGTAGAAGTAGCACACAGGAGAAAATGGGCATTTTTTAAAAAATGGACATTTTTCCTTAAATTCAAGGGCAGATAATTCAAGAACGAAAACAGTTATCTAAATTCCGTAAGTGATGTGCACAACTAGACACCATGGAGATTCATTGTGGCAAGTTTGATCAAATTCTGATCAAAACTGTAGGAGGAGTTGCACACACAAGAAAATGGGCATTTTTTTAAATTCAAGGGCAGATAATTCAAGAACGAAAAGAGTTATCTGAATTCCGTAAGCGAGGTGCACAACTAGACACCATGGAGATTCATTGTGGCAAGTTTGATCAAATTCCGATCAAAACTGTAGGAGGAGTTGCGCACACAAGAAATTGCTAACGGACGGACAGACAGACGGACAGACAGACGGACAGACAGACGGACGAGCGGGGCCATAACATAATACGACCCTTCGGGCGTATAAAAATGCTGATAATCAGCATTTTCTCCTTTTGCCTCAATCTTTTCTAGACTATACTAGTCATGAATTTTACCTTTAGTAACCCGTAACCGTAATGTATGTTTTGTTGTCTACAGCAGCTTTCAAATTGGACAACTCTAAAATTTTCTTGTTTGGGAAATGGTTAAGCTAGGCAGTTGATTTCACCGTATATTGGAAGAAAATCATTAAATTAACTTGTTTTATAAAAGATCCGCCAAACTCGGTTGTTCTGAAAGTTTTGTTTGCTTTTCTTTACGTCGTTACTTACTGATTTTTCGAGAAAATAAAGATCGGCAATTTCCGTAAAATCGCCACAGAGTGACGTCATACAATGGCTTGACTCCGCCCCCAAACTAGAGCATGAGGTTTCTGACAAAGATAAAGTGTGCAACTTTTCTGTCATACAGTGAAATCTCAGTTTTTAGCTCACCTGAGCATGAAGTGCTCGAGGTGAGTTATTGTGGTCACTTTTTGTCCGGCGTCCGTCCGTCTGTCGTCAACATTTGGGGTGTTTACACTCTAGCATCTACAAAAGTTAGGCAATCTTGATCAAACTTGGCCAAAACAAGTAGGATCATAAGTTCTCGAACAAGTTCCATTATGGGCATGATCAGACCAAAAAGCGCGGAGTTATCTGCCCTTGAATGTCAAAAAATGCTGTTTTAAGTTTGTTTACACTCTAGCATCTACAATTATTGATCAATCAAGACAAAACTTGGACATAATGTTGGAGACCATAAGATCTCGGATTGGTTTAATTTTGAGTCTGATCTGACCAGAAAGATGAGAGTTATGTGCCCTTGAATTGGGCAAAATTGCCATTTTTGGCTGTTTTCAACCTTGTGTTAATCTAAGGGAAGTAAATCTTGACACTACTTTTCTTTAGTATAAGTAGAGTTATCTGATTTGATAGAGCTGATTTTCAGTCTGATCTGTTTAGAAAGTCGAGCATTATGTGCCCTTGAATTTGACAAAATTGCTATTTTCGGCTGTTTTTGACCTTGTTTACACTCTAGAATCTACAATTATGGATCAATCACTTGTACACACTATTAGGGACCATAAGATCTGGGATTAGTTTGGTTTTCAGTCTGATCTGATCGGGAAGTCGAGAGTTATGTGCCCTTGAATTTGATAAGATTGCTGTTTTCGGCTGTTTTCAACCTTGTTTATACTCTAGAATCTACAATTATCAAGACAAAACTTGGATACAATGGTTTGCACCATAATTTAGATCTCCGATGAGTTAGATTTTCACAACCTTATTGACCATAAGTTCTTTTTCAGTCTTAAAGTAATAAATATTAATTGAATTGAACAAAAGTGTTGCTCATATCATTTTGGTTCAGGTGAGCGATATAGGACCATCATGGTCCTCTTGTCGTTATTTATAGCATTATTTTCATCATGATGCAGGTTTTAAGTAAATGTATTGAAAGATGCTGATTGAATGCAAATTTGCAAATTAAATCTTTTAACCATGTGTGTGTATATTTTTAGCTCACCTGAGCACAAAGTTCTCAAGGTGAGCTATTGTGTTCACTTTTTGTCCATGGTCCATCTGTCTGTCCGTCCACAATTTCGTGTTTACACTGTAGCATCTACAAATATAAGCCAATCTTGACCAAACTTGGTCAACACATGTATGGCCATAAGATCTTGGATGATTTCAATTATGGGTCAGATCGAACAAGAAAGTCAGGAGTTATCTGTCCTTGAATGTGAAAAATACCTAGTTTTGACATTGTTTACACTCTAGCATCTACAATTATTGATCAATCAAGACAAATCTTGGACACAATGTTGCAGACCATAAGATCTCGAATGAGTTTGATTTTCAGTCTGATCTGACCAGAAAGACAAGAGTTATGTGCCCTTGAATTTGACAAAATTGCCAATTTCGGCTGTTTAAAACCTTGTTTACTCTCTAGAATCTACAATTATTCATCAATCAAGGCAAAACTTGGACACAATGTTGGAGACCATGAGATCTCGGATGAGATCGATCTTCAGTCTGATCTGATCAGAAAGTCGAGAGTTACTTACCCTTGAATTTGACCAAATTGTCATTTTCGGCTGTTTTCGACCTTGTTTACACTCTAGAATCTACAATTATTGATCAATCAAGCCAAAACTTGGACACAATATTGGGGATCATAAGATCTTGGATGAGTATGATTTCCAGTCTTATCTGATTAGAATTTCGAGAGTTATGAGCCCTTAAATTTGACAAAATTGCCGTTTTTGACTGTTTTCAACCTTGTTTACACTCTAGAATCTACAATTTTTGATCAATCAAGACAAATCTTGGACACAAGGTTGGAGACCATAAGATCTCAATTGAGTTTGATTTTCAGTCTGATCTGACCAGAACGATGAGAGTTATGCGCCCTTGAATTTGATAAAATTGCCGTTTTCGGCTGTTTTTGACATTGTTTACCCTCTAGAATCTACAATTATTTATCAATTAAGACAAAACTTGAACACACTGTTTGAGACCCTAAGATCTTGGATGAGTTTATTTTTTATGCTCCTTGAAAAAATTTCGGGGGAGCATATAGTCGCCATGCTGTCCGTCCGTCCATCCGTCCGTCCACAGCCAGATCTCGGCAACCCTTGGGCCAAATTCAATGAAACTTCACATGTGAACTCCCTGGGGACAGGTTTTCTCCATTTCTTGATTTGAGGCTGCGTCATGGAAAAAGGGGCCTTAATGTAAAAATTAATTTTTCTCTAATTTTTCTTTATCTGATGGGCAGAATTTAATGAAATTTTGCACTTATGTGATAAATGAGATGTCCTAGACCATATTCAATAAATAATGTGTGTACAAAAAATCTGTCATGGGAAAAGGGGGCTTAATGTATGATAGTTTTTATTTTGTGACACTTATTCGGGAAGCATAATCCGTCTATGACGGCTCTTGTTCAGTCTGATCTGATCAAAAAGTCGAGAGTTATGTGCCCTTGAATTTGACAAAATTGCCGTTTTTGGCTGTTTTTGATCTTGTTTATACTCCAGAATCTACAATTATTTATCAAACAAGACAAATCTTGGACACAATCTTGGGCACCATAAGATCTTGGATGAGTTCGATTTTCACAACGTTATTGACCATAAGTTTGTTTTCAGTCTTAAAGTCATAAATATTTATTGAATTGAACAAAAGTGTTGCTCATATCATTTTGGTTCAGGTGAGCGATATAGGACCATCATGGTCCTCTTGTTATCAATTTCTCGATTGTCAGAGTAATACAGACAAACTTAAACTGTTGTTTAGCACATTCCTTTACTCACTAACAACATATTCTTTGACTGTTTAACATTTTTTCTGACATTTACTAAGGATGAATTCCTTGTTTTGAGTATCGATTGGGGAAGTCGCTTTATGACAGAAAAATCGGATATTTAACATTGTCAGAAATCTCAGGCTTTCCGGGAAATGACCCATGACTTCCCGTTTTTTCCCCGCCATGACGTCATTATTTGGCCGGTATGACGTCATAACTTCATATCGGAAGTTTAGCGTTTTTTCTTCGGTAAAGATCGGAAAAGACCAAAATATCCAATTTTAAAGACGAAATAAAAACACTTCTTATGTTTGAAAATTGTAGAAACTTTGATATTTGGTTATTAGAAAGGTGTTTTTTTTTATGCAAGAGTTCAATTTTGCCAATCATCGGACACTTGGAAGTCTGAAATCTATGAACTTGTGCTCATAATTATTGTACCAACTTTCCACATTATCCCAAGATCTTTGAGTTTCAAGTCGGCTGTTTACAGTCGGCACCTCTGGTAACCACAGCACTTTGGTTTTCTATTCTCATGTGAACCCATTTATAAACCTAGGTGAAGAGGAGCAATATGGGGTAACTTTTTTGCTCAGAAAAATTTCCATAAATTGAAACCCAGGACTGTATGATCATTAAGCCTGCATCCTACCACTAGGCCGCAGTGTCCCACATCAGCAATAGTGAAAGCCATATCAGCAATAAAGTTTTTTTACCCTTTCGCAACAGTAAATATTTGGACCATTCCATTTTGAAAACTGTCAATGACAATAAAAAGTATATTGATAAAGATAAGGATCTTAGTACAATATAGCACAGAAAATATTGTTGCATATTGTTTATCAGCATTTTCTTCTTTTCTCTTGATATTTTCCTGAGCTTTTCCCATTTAGGACTTCAAAGTCAGGTTTTGTTTGGGAAAGGGTTAAACATATTCACATCTAGATTGAGAAACAAGATCAACCTCCACCACAGAGATTGAAAATCGAACCTTATTGACTGCAAGGGTTATGATGCTCGTGACCACACACACTACTTCATTCCTAAGTATAAGTTTCTATCAACCCTAATGGCCTTTCCCAAACGGTAATTTTTAGACTTATCAAATTTTAAATGAGTTGCAGACGACAAAATTCATGTTGATTAAGATGAGATTTGTGTAAAATGAAGCCTAGAAAAATATTGAGGCAAAAGGAGTAAATGCTGATTATCAGCATTTTCTTCTTTTGTCTCAATGTTTTCCAAAGTTTCTTTTATTTTGGGACGTCAAAACCAGGTCTTGTTTGGTAAAAGGTTTTAGGAGTTCTATGCATAATGCGAGAAATTTCCCTAAAAGGCTTACCAGTAAATCGAAATGTCAATTTTCAAATCATGCAAATTGATAACACCTGTACATGCGCCAAATTATACATACACCACTGGTATTCATTTAACCAAAATAAAGTTTTCTGTGGTTTTATTTGCAAGAATTTTCTATAAACTAGCAATTTTACCCGTCTCGAAATTTGACCTTTGACCTCGATGACCTTGACCCTCTCGATGACCTTGACCTATCCGGGGCTGCCCTTTACCTAATCCCGTCCCGTAACCCGTAAGCAATCCCGTCCCGTAACCCGTAAAAACGATACCCGTAACCCGTAAAAACATAAATTTGACCTTTGACCTCGATGACCTTGACCTTTCAAAAAATGAACCCCTCAAGCTAATACCCGGGGCCGCCCTCCACCTTCCCTCCAAGTTTGGTGAAGATCGGCCGAAGGACCTGGGAGGAGTAGGGGAACAAACGGACAAACAGACAAACGGACAAACGTTGCTCAAATTATAGTATGATGATGCAAGGACAATTGGTGACAAAATAATATACCAGTTTGGTTTTACCTTTAATGTGCATGCACATCTTTGAAACGAGTCTAAAAGCAAAAATTTTCCTGCCAAAAATAATGATATTGGCTAAAAGTTTTTCCAATCTTTTATTAACCCTTTCCCAAACTAGACCTGGTTTTGACCTATCTAATAGAAAACACTTGGGAAAACATTTAGACAAAAGAAGAAACTGCTGATAACCAGCAGTTTCTCCTTTTGTTTAATATTTTCTGTGCCATATTTTACACAAATCCTATCTTTAATAACATCCATTTTGTCATTTGTGACAGTTTTTGAAGTGGACCACCCTAAAATTTTGTCATTATGGAAAGGGTTAAAAGACATTAAAAGTTTTGTTCGAACAACCGACACTGAAACACTAGGGATGTGACAGTGACTCATTGGACATAAAGTTCCACCACATATAAAACACCAAATAACATTATCACCAAATTACCTCTTGAAAATTTAGAGCACCTATAGTCCTTGTAAACAGTAAAATATCATCCGCCGTCCACTTTTTCTTTTCCGTAAATCTCTTATAAATGTTTAAAAAGACTTTCTTCGCTGGAGCTAAAAATCGGTTACTTTCTATTAAATTGGACAAACGTTTGTAGAACCATAAAGGCTGCATTGACCTGGAAAGACAACAATAAATCAGAACTAAACATAAGAAGAATTTTTTACTTTTCAAAATACTAATGTAACGTTCGTGGAACGTTATAATGCAATATGCAAATGAGGTAGACCGTCGGATTTATGTGAATGGTTTGTAATAATATATAGCAGGAAATAAACACTTCTCGGTGTGAGCTTAAGCTTTGCATCGAAGGGGTTTGTTTCTTGCCCTGAACCTCGGCATGTTACACTAAATATCCTTTATTTCTCATCAAGCCGTATTTTGTGGGTACTCAATAGAATTGTGTCATCATGACGATTCAAATGAGTACCCAAAAGATTTGGTTTTGATTTGATAACAAATATACAAACACTATTTAAATGAGATTCCATGTTCATTTGTGAGTCAAAAAAGGCACCAAGATTTCTGACAGACTTCGCCGATGAGAAAATGTAGTCTATATATTTTAATTCTTGTCAAACAGAATGTCCAACAGCCACAATTTCTTTAGGCCTTTCTAAATGGCAAATAGATGAAAAACAGATTACTAAGTCAATTTAACAAATATTGAGAATTTGTATGTACTCTAAGCATGAATAATATGGACCTAGTTCGTAAATTTGAGACTGATAAACCACCTTTACTAAAAATATTGGTAGATTCAAGGAGATAATGCCATTTTTCAGCATTTTCTTCTTTTCCCTCAATACTTCGAAAGTCTTTATAATAAATGATTTTAAAACAAGAGCTTGATTAAGATGGATTACAACTAGGGATGGTAACGAGTACCAATTTTACTAATCGAGTACTCGGTCATCCTTCCGATCGAGTACTCGAGTACTCGGATAGAAACGTCGTCTTTTGGTTATAGTCTCGGTGTTTTCCAACATGTTCATATGCGATTTATGCAGCATATCTTCGGCCAAAATGACTCTTTAGATGACATTTCATCAGTACTTTATTTGAGAAACAAGGTGTCACACTGTCACAAGATACGCTCGTAACACTGCTTTATGTCAACAGGGGGAGCGGATTGGTAAAAGTTTCATGGTCCTAGCTATTATACTTTTCGAGATATGCCCTGGACGATTCAAGTATGAAAACAACAAAGGGCAATAACTCAAAATATAGGCTAGGTAGAGTTAAAATTCTTGTGCACTGCACTCCTCCTTAGTGAGATCTATACACCCATGAAGTTTCATGATCCTAGCTATAATACTTTTAGAGATATACTCCGGACAAGATTCAAGTATGAAAAACAACAAAGGGCAATAACTCAAAAAATAAGCCAGGTAGAGTTATGGTTCTTGTACACTGCACTCCCCCTTGGTGAGATCTATACACCCATGAAGTTTCATGATCCTAGCTATTATACTTTTAGAGATATACTCCAGACAAGATTCAAGTATGAAAAACAACAAAGGGCAATAACTCAAAAAATAAGCCAGGTAGAGTTATGGTTCTTGTGCACTGCACTCCCCCTTGGTGAGATCTATACACCCATGAAGTTTCATGATCCTAGCTATTATACTTTTAGAGATATACTCCGGACAAGATTCAAGTATGAAAAACAACAAAGGGCAATAACTCAAAAAAATAAGCCAGGTAGAGTTATGGTTCTTGTACACTGCACTCCCCCTTGGTGAGATCTATACACCCATGAAGTTTCATGATCCTAGCTATTATACTTTTAGAGATATACTCCGGACAAGATTCAAGTATGAAAAACAACAAAGGGCAATAACTCAAAAAATAAGCCAGGTAGAGTTATGCTTCTTATGCACTGCACTCCCCCTTTGTGAGATCTATACACCCATGAAGTTTCATGATCCTAGCTATTATACTTTTAGAGATATACTCCGGACAAGATTCAAGTTTGAAAAACAACAAAGGGCAATAACTCAAAAAAATAAGCCAGGTAGAGTTATGGTTCTTGTGCACTGCACTCCGTAATGATGAGAAGAATATAACTGCCAAGTTTAAAGTCAATCGGACTTAAGGTGACAGAGTTATGCTCCGGACAAAGAAGTGGACGTCGCCGGACGCCCGGACGCCGGACATCACGGGTGATCCCATAATACGTCCCGTCTTCGACGGGCGTATAAAAAGGACAATTGTTAGATATGTGATAAGAATTACAGAAAGTTTCAAAATTTCATGGTTAAGGTCATGAAAAAAATTCGCAAAATTGTTGTTATTTACTTCCAAATGCGTCCGTAATATTTACGTATGTTGTGAGATATACATACGTCACTATAAACTTAGCGGGAGGTATTGTTAGACTTTCTAGTTTGAGTTTATTGGGGTTTTACACCGTTTTCAACTACCAGGGTCGTATCGCGGCAGCTGGAGCACCTACCCATGGATTCCTGTTGTTTCTCAAACCAGTACTACCACAACACCCTTACCGAGCCTCCAGCTGCTCGCCCACTTAGGTTAACGATTTCAAACCCATTGGTGGGTGACAATTTTGTCAGAAAGGGTATTAGCCGCGGCCGGGTATCGAACCCGGGACCTCTCGTATGAGGGTCAGATGCGCTACCAACTGCGCTAAGGCCGCGGCCGTTAGACTTTCTAGAATTGATTTGGGTGTAATCGGGAATTAGACGACTCTCCTTCTGGTAACAAATAACAATATGAAATCAAAAGAATAATCCAGTAGTCGGCTGAGTGCGTATTGGATTAACCAATAAACTCAAAGGTTAATCGTTTGTCCAATTAAAATGCACCGCCAGAAATCAGAGTAAAGACTGGCGAAGGTGCGAAAATTTATGGCATTGTTTGACAACGAGAACAATAGCTGTTGACACTTGATTGCAAATTAGGACAATATCGAAGGATTAGATAATCGACAGACGACCAGGTGTTACATAATTTACCCTTTGCACGGTACATTGATGGAAAAGAGCAATCGATGTTTTGAGTTTGGAAACGAATTTCATTTTTTCTGCTGATATCTTTTTTCTTTCCGATTACTCGATTAGCAAAATTGGTAATCGATACTCGGATGTTCGTTCGAGTACTCGATTACTCGAGTACTCGTTCCCATCCCTAATCACAACACAACTTACTGTGTATATTCTAGTCCTATAAGGTTGATTAACATCATAGATTGTATATTTCTAAGCCTAAACCATTACCAGACAACAAAATTTTGGACTATTCCAATATGAAAGATGTTGCAAATGGCAAAATCGAGTTGATGAAATATTAAATTTAAAAATATTTCGAGGGGTTAATGCAAAACTATTGTAAGTGCCTATATTCATATAGGCACTTACAATAGTGTTGCATTGACCCCTCCATTTCCATTTTGGGTTAGAAGACATTGTGGAAAATGAAGAAATTGCTTGTCACAAGCAATTTCTTTATTTTCCACAATGTTTCCCAAAGCCCTTTTCTTGAGGAGCGTCAAGAATCATCAATGTGTGGGAACAGGTTAAATAGAGGACCTGACATCAGGTCATAGACTCATAATACAGCTTACTTCGTGTAGTCTAGTCCTATAGGATTGATTAGAACCAGAGATTGTATATTTTTTAGCTTAAATAGAGGACCTGCCGTCAGCTCTAGACTTGTGTGCACGCTGTCAGACAGGGATACCAGCATATCAACCCTGGAAAAGGAGAAAAACAATTACATTTGAGCAAGGACAAAACAAGAAGTGTTTGTGAAACACCAATGCTCCCGAAATGGCAATTTTTCTAAAATGTTGAGTTTTCGTGTTAACGTTGATAAGAGTTAACAGATCATGACATTGAGGAAGGTCAAATTGCATGGAACAGATAGATATCATTGAAATAAAGTTACATACCAAATCTGAGCTTTGTATTTCAAATTCTTTTGAAGAAAAGGCAAATGCTAAGTTTTCAGACGGACAGACGGACACAAGTAAACAATATGCCCCTGATCTTTAGATATGCGGCATCAAAATATGGAAGCTGATCGGATTCTCATGTACACTAAAATATCATTTAACCCTTTCCCAAACCACAAAATTTTAGGATGATCCAATTCAAAAACTGCCACAAATGACAAAATGGTTGTTATTAAAGATAGGATTTGTGTAAAATATGGCATAGAAAATATTTAGACAAAAGGAGAAACTGCTGGTTATCAGCAGTTTCTTCTTTTGTTGCAATGTTTTCCCAAGCCTTTTCTATTCGGGGCGTCAAAACCAGGTCTTGTTTGGGAACGGGTTAAGGATTACAACCCATCATTAGATACCAAATACTTCATGCATCTTCCGGCGTCATCAGTGACAACAGAAATGACTGAGAGATATCCGTGTCAATTTCTGTTGGTACAGATGATACCCAATGATGCAAAAAGTATTTTGTAGTTAATGATGAGATGTAAACCTTAAACATTTTAGCTGCCAATTCGGCTTTTCGTAGACATTTATAAAGACTCCTAAAGTCATTGATTGGCAACTTCAAAACAACAGCTTAATTTAAGTCATTCAAGGTCAAGGTAAAGGTCATCAGGCTGGCTTTTAAAAAGTATTCTTTTATGACAAACACTTTATGTGCTATAATTTCTTAAAGTTCCAGCTAAATATTGTCAAATAATGGTTTTATACTATTCTAAACTGAAAAGCCATGTTAATACTAATTCCAGAAATTGGAATTAGGATGAATCCAACTAATTTAGCAGTTTAACCATTTCCCCAACGGCAAAAATTTAGGGTGATCCACTTCAAAAACTGCAAGAAATAACAAAATCGAAATTGTTAGATAGAATTCGTGTAAAATATGGCATAGATAATATTGAGACAAATGGAGAAACTGCTGGTTATCAGCAGTTTCTTCTTTTGTCTCAATGTTTTCCCAAGCCCTTTCTATTTGGGACGTCAAAACCAGGTCTTGTTTGGGAAAGGGTTAATCAAGTTGTTTCTTTCATATCTTAGAGCTTTGATTGAAGATTGTGGATGTTGAAATAATTGGATCCTCATCATCCTAAGGCCTTATTTGAACCTTTTTTTCAAGATCTGAATTGAACCCCCTTTTCCCGGATTGCAGATCATTTGCTTTAATAGGCCTGTCCCACCTAACCGAATAGTGGCACCGAATTCGTACCGAATGTCAAGTACGAAATTCGCATTGTTCGTTGTCATTTTATTCGGTGAACTTTGGATTTCAACGATTGTGTACCGACTATACACCGAACACGTAACGAACTTGTAGTGAATGTGTCGAAGAGCCAACGTTGTTTATCCGAAATATCCCCCAATTCGTTCCCAAACACCAACGAACCCCTACCGTTTAAGTAACGAATGTAACGTCATATTCGGAATGGCATCGTCAGGATCGGTGTGTTTCGTTAGCGGTTCGTTTAACCTTTTCGGCCAGATCGGTAAAGAAACGCACCTTCATCGGAGTGCAAACGCTAGTCATTCGGTGAGATCACAACGAACATTCCGAACAGGAATTCGTCTGCGAATTATTACCGACACCAAAACGAAAGTAACGAATGCCAGACACAAGCCTACCGATCCCTCTGCCAACGATTACCGAACTCATTCCGAAATTTTGATTCGCTGCATTTGTTGAAAAATTTTGTGCATGCTCAAAAACTTTTTTAGGCGTCTGCGAACACCGCGTAATGTCGACGAAAAGCACCGAATGGCACCGTAAACATACCGAACACAAACCATTTGTGGAACGAATCTTTAACGAATACACCGAATTGAGTTCGGTACGCATTCGGTGTAAAAATTCAGTTAGGTGGGACAGGCCTATTAAAAGCAACCACAATCTGGGAAAAGCGTCTTTAAAGCATTTGCGAAATTGCGAATCCCATGTTTTCAAGTCAGTCTGATCAGGATCTATGCTGCAGTTAAACTTCAGGAAAAAAAGATCTTGGTCAGACTGTGCATATATGCCGGTCGATCTGGATCGGTGTTGTTCTCAAATGTCATTCTAAAGGACCCTTTTGCCAGAGAGCAACTCTAAACAATGTATTTTTAACTTACTGAGGTACATCAATGGTTTCCAGAACATCTTTGATGAACTCTGCTTTCTCATTTGCTGACATAGTAAATACATGTTCCTCAGCTTTTGTTCTAGCTTGACAATATTTGGTACCTGTTTGAATATAAAACAAGATTTGCGTAGGCTCGCGTAATAGAATTTTAGACCTTGGTATCTTACCTTTACCCTTTCCCTAACAGCAAAAATTAAGTCTGTTCCATATCAATGCTGATGCATATGACAAAAAAGGTGTACAGTTGATATGAATATTGTGTGAACAAAATAACACAGAAAATATTGAGGCAAGAGGATAAAATTTTATTTATCAGCATTGTCTTCTTTTGCCTAAATTTTCTCCAAGTCTTTTCTATTAGGAACCACTAAAAATTGTTTAAGGGAAAGGGTTAAGCTTGACCTTGATCTTCAATATATAAGTAAACATATTGGTTATAACGATAGTTAATGTGAATGTGATACAAATTTTAAAATGTAAAGTCATAATGATAAGTGAATAAAATTTCTGAGTTTAGGTGTCCAATGTTGACAAAGTTGTCTGTTTTTGTTGGTTTTCTTTGTGTGTTTTTTTTTTTTTTTCATTTTCTTGCAGGCCACTTGATTCAGGAATTAAATTGGCACAAATTCCATTTATTTACATTATAAAAGTTAATTAAATGATATTCCAGGCCAGTTGAAGAAGTTTTAGCAACTTGAAATTTTACTCTGTCCACTGGACAGAACAAGTACTGCAAATAATTCATTGTGAAGACTGAGAGCTACAGAAAAGAAATGGTTAAAGGCTTTTTAGTAATGCAAAATATGTTCAAATAATACGCAAATATTTTGCTGTGGGTACTCATTGGATTTAGCTATCAGAATGATTCTTATCTGAACATTCAACATATGTTCTTGATTTGAAATAACAAGTTCAAAAAGCCTTTACAGCTCAAGCTACAGATAAGAGGGAGTGAAGGCATTCCAAATTTATAATTTTAAATCCAAACCCTATGGTGTGGGTACTCATTTGAATCGTATCAATGAGATGATTCTAATGAATACCCAAAACATGGGTTTAATAAAAAAGATTAATGAAATATTACATTTTGAAATACTATCACAGTATCACTCCCTCTTATCTGATACTCTGCTAACCTGGTAGATTTGGGACAATAACTCGATAACCAAGCGCCACAAATGCACGCAAATATTTAGTCAAGTCTTCATGTGAACCAATACATCCTGGAATCCCTAAAATCACAGGCACTCGCTGATCAAACTCCTTGTTTGCAAATGAGTCAAATAGACCGACATCAAAAACTAATCCAGTTTCGAATTCAACCCATCTTTCTTTGCTTGTCACTACATACACAAAATTCAAGTGTTGTTCATTTTTTGTCTTGATACTTGACAAAGATTTAATTCCTTTCGACTTGTTGGCAAAATACCTCTTCTGGCACAATGTAATGGAATTAGTAGGCAAAAAGCCGGTTGACATTGGGTAATTTCGCAGTGTAAATAGGGGATCAAAATGTCTTAATCCAATTGTTTGCTTTATTGCACAATTGATACATCTAACCGGGTATCTCAGATTCATTGCACATTGATTTTTAAGACTGACAATGAGTGAAAATCGTAGAAACGCCAAGTTTGTAAAATTTCACATGACAGCTTTCAAGGGCGCAGCCATCTTTGACGCTGGCTTTTGTCCTGCATTATAAAATAAGGCTGACTTCGATTGGGACGATCACTCAAGCTATTTCAGCCATCGTTCCAATCGAACACCGATAGCCCGGGTTATAGTGACGTCATTTGACCTTTGAACCAAGCCATGGTCGGACCACGCTCTCACCCGTGGTCCCTTTCATTCCAAGATGGCGTCCAAAGAAGCAAACGAATTTTAAGTCCGGTTGAAAAACCACAAAACACCTTTAATTAATTTCAATATATTCACATGTCCTTGTCAATGCGACTGAAAGTTAATATTCGTGGAAATAGTGTTATTTTCTAATTAAAATGTAGCCATTTATCAACGAACGATGAGTCTCATTTAATTGTTGGTAAAACCGTATGGGCGTGGCCATTTTGTTGGCTTGTGCATCACGAGCTATAGGCGTTCGCTTGGTGACATGCGCAGTACACAACTTCCTGTTTTATGACGTCACGGATGATTCGAGCGATCGTCCCAATCGAAGTCGGCCTAATTCTTATACGCAGACGAGCCGGGAACCATACGGTGTATTTCATCAAAGTTTGGCGTGAAATATACTTTTCTTCTCCCCCCCCCCCCACTTTCGCGTGTTGCGCGCTGTTTAAACGACCATTAAACTGTATATTGAAATGGATTTTTATTGGATACACCAGTGCATTGAAACAAAAAGTTTCTTTTGATGCATTTTTAGATTTATCAAAAGGCAATTCATTTACGGTCCCGCTCGTGCACACTTGGTCCAGCTGGGAACGTTTACAAGTTTTAGAATGCAAGTTGTTCAAAACAGACCGTGCCTGGGCTTATCACCAATTTCTTCTTCTTCTTCCTGTATCTGGCCTCCTTCATCATGTTGAAGATTCTGCCAGGCTTTTGGTGCGCGCGGTTTGACGTGCGGATTTCTTAAGATTTTTTTTTTTTAGTTTTTGATTTCCACCCCCCACCCCCCCCCCCCCCCCCTCCCTACCCGGCCCCTTTCTCTTTTTGATTATTTTCCGTCCCTGGTGCACATTCGAAATTTAAATATCTCGAATGTCTCTGCCTCGGCTAACCCAGGAGGGAGAGAATTCCAGTCTTTAATTGTTCTATTGAAGAATGACAATTTCCTAACATCTATTATTTTAATTCTACGTTTTGTTTTGTTAAAGACACAAAAGCCATTTAAACCTTTTGGAAACAACACATCGTTTTGACGTCTTTAATAGAAAAGGCTTGGGAAAAAATTGCGGCAAAAGAAGAAATTGCTGATAATCAGCAATTTCTACTTTTGCCTTAATATTTTCCCAGCCATATTATATTGCACACCGATTTTGTCGTCTTTAGTAGCTTTTAAGCTGGACCCCCCTAAAATTTTGCCGTTTGGGAAAGGGATAAATCATCAGAAATGGATCAATGATTATTTCATTCCAGCCCAACATTAGGCTATGAGACATGAAGCATTTGGGAGCTCTGAGGCTTGCTTAACCCATTCCCAAACTGCAAAATGTCAGACTCTGTGCATTTTAAATCAGCTGCAGACGACAAAATAGATGTTGGTAAAGAAACAATTTGCCCACAATTCCTAGCACAGAAATTATTAAGGCAAACGGAGAATGTGCTGGTTATCAGCAGTTTTTTCTTTTGTTCCACTGTTTCCCAAAGCTTTTATCAGTCACGTCCAAACAAGGTCTTGTTTGAGAATGTGATGACGTGCATAATCCCCTGTGCGCACATGAGCAGTTAAATTTGCTCTGAAAGTCTTGAAAAGAATTGGAGGCTGTAGAAGACTACAATAACGCACATAGAAATAAATGCTAAAAATATTTACAAAAAAAGTCTTTTCGAAGTTTAGAGAAATTTGTAAATTTTGATGTATAGATCTACAATTTTTTTTTTTTTTTTTTTTTTTTTTTTTTTTGCGTGCGTGTGTGGGTGGGCGGGGGTCCCTATTTCCCTGCCGTACAACTATATCTATGGGAATTGAAGCATGTGAATTATCATTGCATCATTTTTTTAGAAATAGCAACTCACCCAATCAAACCATTTTGAAAATTAATTGTGAGATTAGAAGAAATGAAAATAAACATAATAAATTAAAAAGGAATATTGTCTATAGAAAAAGGCTGTCCTAAGCCAAATTTGAGCTTTACTTTAATTATGTTCACTGGTAAAGTCTAGAGGGTCGAAAATATTTGTTCATCGTTTTACGAAAATTACTATAGGCCTACGTCCGACGATTGTTGATATTTCCCCAACAGACCTGTACATCATGCAGTTGTCTTCGATGAAATTGATTAATTATTGTCAATTATTGTCAATTTTGTTCGATGAAAGGATCTTTTTTAAAGGTAGGCCATTGTCTACCCCTAATGAGATTCTGTATAGATAGATTAGCCAAAAGGTCTGGAAAAAGACTTCACGGCACGTGAGACAAATATGGATCTATATCAGACTACTTGCAAACAGAGTTTGGTTGGTACTTGAAACCATGCTCATTTAAATGAGAGACATCAAGATATCAAAGAGCGAATTTCATCAGAGAAAACTCGGATTATCTCAAGTGCTTCTAGGGGCCTTAACAAAATTCCGGCTAAAAAATGTATTTAATGAAACAAATCAAAACAAAGTACACATTTTATCAACATTCAAATGGTACGATAGTCGTCTGCAAAAGCTCTCAAATTAGGACAGTCTAAAATTTGGCTGATTGAGAAAGGATTAATCCATTACCACACAGTGACTCTTTTTGACTCCCCACAAGATAATGGCTTTGGCAAACACATTTTGATTGGTACTTGGTCCCCATGCTTTTCTTTACTCGCTTCTCCCATGACCTGTAACAACCATTTGGTATTGACTGATATAAATTCATGGTACATGTAGTCTCAAGTGCTTCTATGGGCCTTTACAAGATTCTGGCTAAAATGTATTTAACCCATTACCAAACAACAAAACTTTAGACTGGTTAAAATTCAAAGATGGTGCAGACGACAATTTCAAGGGAATGAAATTTTACGTATTTCAGGCTTTTTTTGTGGGGGTGGGGTGCAGAAAACATTGCGGGAAATGAAAATTATTTTTTTTTTCATTTTCCACAATGTTTTTATAAATCATTATCTTATTGGGAGTCAAAAAGAGTCAATGTGTGGTAATGGGTTAATGAAACAAATCTCAAGCACACATTTTATTAACAGTCAAATTGTACGCTAGTCATCTGCATCAGCTCTCAAATTAGAGTAGCATAGTCTAAATTTTGGCTGATTGAGAAAAGATTAAAGAACAACAAGGATCTTGATCAGATTGTTTGTTACGCAGGGTTAAGATAAGTTGACTTATCAAGCGATTATTAACGACCACCTGGCGATTGTTCACGATCATCTGGCGATTGTTCACGATCGCCTGGCGATTTTCTCGACCATCTTTAAACCGCTCATTATCTCCTTTTAGACTCTTGCTTATCTGACGCTGTTTTGCGATCTTTCTTGGACGATTTTTCCCTGTTCGTTTTGGACTTTGATCTATCGGACAATTTTGAACGATTGGTTTTAGACTTTAATCTATCAGTTGATTTTTCGTGATTCTTTTTCGACTTTGATCTATCGGACGATTTTTCACGATTATCTGATGACTTTGGTTTTTCCGGCGATTTTCTCATACAATCTCTAGATTTTGGTCTTTCTGTTGTAAGTTCACGATCCTCTCGCCTTTTCGATGATTTTCTGTGAGATGTATCTTTAGACTTTGGTTTTTCAGGCGACCTTTTACGCTTTTCGACAGATTTTAGGGAAGAGGATCGTGAATCACGACTATGTCGACTTCTTTCACTTGCCACAGAGTGGTCAGATTTAGAATGCCTTGCACTTCGTCTGTCATACCGCTCTGTGTCACAAGAATGTGTTGTTCTGTGGCGTTTTCTACTACTACTTGATGGAGATCTATCTCGTTTATGTCTGTGCCGGTCTATAGGACTTCTTTCTCTTCTGGAAGGTGATCTACTCCTGCGAGTGTCAGTCCTGTATCTCCTGTCATTGTATCTGTGGTAGCTTCGTTCGGTTGACCTAGGTCTCCTGTATTCGGTATCGTATGAATAACGGGGTTCGTCTGCGCGGTCATCGTCATGCCTTGATTCGTGTGTTCTAAGTGGATCTTCGCTTTCATAATCCGGATAATCGTCAGTGTTTGTGTCGTGTTCATACTGATGATGATCTCTGTTATATTCATATCTGGTGTTATTCCAGTGTTTATTGTACATCATGTACAATTGACGAAATCGACTCTGATAGTCTGTTGATAGCCCAGGACTTTGGGCGTAGGGATATGATCTGTAGCTTAGATTTTGATACTGTTGAAGACTGGCGTAGGCAGGATAATCGAACTGGTTGGATATTGGATAACCGTGAAGATATCGGTTAGCCTGATGAGCTGTCGGCGAATATATCAGCGCTGACGTGGCAGAATACGGCGAGGTGTACGGTATACCAGTCGGGCTATATGGTGATGTTGTTTGTGATGTGTGTTGTAGGTATGGGCTCCTGGAGTTATAGGGTGACAAGTGCAGCGTAGATTGACTAGGCGTATAGTAAGGACTCGGTGTATTGGTGTAGTATGAGCCATGATTGCTCTTGATGAACGGACTTCCATATGGGGTTTGGTATTTTGGTGTAAACTGCCTCTTGTTGTTGTAATGACGTGCTGGGGTTCTTGGAACTTGTCCTACACAAGTACTTATTACGCTTGGTCCCTGATCAACAGAAGATTCGACATGTCCTTCACATTTTGTCGGAATATCAGTGTTAGCTGTGTGAACAGTGGAACTTTCAGATTCTTTCTTTGCAACATTATTGACTTCTTGTTTGGCTTTAATCAAATTAATTTTAGCGCTAGACCCATATAAATATTCGGTACTAAATAAGAACCGATATTTGAACAAGATGTCGGATATATCATCTTTAAACTCAAACACGTCGCTTTCGATAACTTCATCTTCACATTGCGGTTCATCTTCAGCGACAAGACCATCTTTATATTGTGGTTTATCTTCGGTGACAAGTTCATCTTTCCATCGTGGTTTGTCTTCAACAACAGGTCCTACATGCATATCTTTCCTCTCGCATCCGTCACAACATGGATCGTGCCAGAGTGCAAGTAGAGATCTTCTATTCTGTACCATTGTGATATCACCACAAGCTTTTGTATTTGCTTTACTCTTGGATGAATAAAACGTTTTAATGGATTCTTTGTAATAAGGAAATTGATCAATATCGACTTTATCTTTAAGGTAGGAACACAGAAAACTTGGCTCGGCTTTCAACTCATGTTCCACATTTGCTTCTATAACTTTATGTAACTTGACATCTCCAGGATGGACGGGACATTCCTCGTCGAGACACTGATGTACATGATACCATGGTCGCTGTTTTGGCCTCTGCCTCATCCACAGTGTCACGTGGTCCGGATATTGTTCCTTGTCCCTGTGCGCGAGATATTTGTTTTTATAGAGCACATGTTTAGTCTTTTGGATGGCCCGACTGTAGATCGTGGCTGAGTTCACATAGCGTGGGTAATCGTCAGGGTGGATTACGATGTTTGGTTTCGGACCGTCGTAATGTGGATCAGCAGGATCTGTGAAGAAGAAAATGCATTGTTTGGTTTAACCCTTTCCCAAACAAGACCTGGTTTTGACGGCTCTAATAGAAATGGCTTGGGAAAACATTGAGACAAAAGAAGAAACTGCTGATGACCAGCAGTTTCTCTTTTTGTCTCAAAATTTTCTGATTTATTTTGTACACAATTCCTTTCTTTAGCAACATTCATTCTGTCCTCTGCAGCAGCTTTCATATCCAAACACATTAAATTTTTGTCGTTTGGGAAAGATTTAAGCACATTTTATTGCCAAAATACATTTTGCACAGTTGATCTATAGGCTACAAACACTACATAAAATAATATACATGCATGTAGAGGCTACACAAAAGGCAAACGGGTATACGGACACAAGTTCTAACAACTTAGAATCGGCCAGTCCCTGAATTTGATTTACATGAAAGTCAGATATCTTGAAAAGGTTTTAGACTTGAATAATTGAAGACGGTTGTGTTCCAGTTATGGACTCACTGACTACTTTTTAAACAACAAATCAAAGTAAGTTAACACATGAATTGCAAAAAAAAAAAAAAAAAAAAAAACAACAACAACAACAACAAAAAACACAACATTATTCAATGTAGTGTACTGGCTGGCGACCAATTCTCGCCATGTACCAGTTCTCGCCAACGATACCGTATCACAGTAAAGACGTGGTATTATTTTAATATGATTTCATTTCGGAATAAAAAAAAAAGTTGATGCCAATATAACTTGTATCATGTGTATGTGGGAAACGACTCTTTTCAGTCTTTACCATGAAATGGGTTAGTTGGCGAGAACTGGTACGCGGCGAGAATTGGTCGCCAGCCAGTACACTACATTGAATAATGTTGTGTTTTTTGTTGTTGTTGTTTTTGTCTGGTACGCGGCGAGAATTGGTTTCCAGCAGTAGAGAATTGGTTGTTAAAACCCGGAAAAATGTAAAAATGCCATAATGAAAAATGAGAAAGACAAAAAAAAAAAAAAAAAAAAAAAAAAAAGAATGATGAAAGGTGTTGTTTGAGTCTCTCCCTACCAATACTTGGTTTTGGTGTCCCTAATACAAAATAGCGTTGGAAAACATTGAAGGTAAGGGGGAAATGTTTCTTACACGTAACCAGCATTTTCTGATCTTTTATTAGGCTACAAGGTATTAGAAGCCGATTTAGTTATAACATCTGTGTCACAAAGTCGACCCCAAAGGGGAGTAGATCTATCCGTTTTTTTTTTTTTTTTTTTTTTTTTTTTTGTTTTTTTTATTATTATTATTATTATCTTTGCGCACCCTGTGGAGGATCCAGAATTCCTGTGAAGACGTTTTTCAAAAAAAGGGCTTTCGTTTTACAAGTAGGGCCTATTACACAATTTTGACTGATTTTCCGCATGAAAATGAAAACAGGGGAAAATGCTAAAAAAAAAGCTAAGAAAACTGGGAACTGGACAATATTTAAAACCTTCCAACGAGAATGCAAGAGAGAATTCAAAAAAGCTGAAATCCAACACATCAATAACACAATCGAAAAAGGACTTGCAGATAACAACACTAAACCCTTCTGGAGACTCATCAAATCAAGACGACAGGACAACATCGGTGTACAACCACTCAAAAGAAAAGGCCAACTTTTTAGTAGCAGTAGGGACAAGGCAGAAATCTTGTTAGAACAATTCAAGTCAGTCTTCACAAAAGGAAATGGCACAAAACCAACAACTAATAAAAGGGCAAAAACCCCTATACCTAAACTAACCATCACAGTCGACGGGATTGAAAAACTCCTAAACAATATAGACATCAGTAAAGCTATTGGACCAGATGGGGTACCAAACATCATCCTAAAGAATTGCGCCAAAACAATAGCCCCTACACTGCAAGTCATCTTCCAGAAATCAGTAGACAGTGGAACACTACCATCAGACTGGAGAAGCGCCAATGTATCACCAGTCTTTAAGAAAGGCGACTCCCATCTAGCAGAAAATTACCGTCCTGTATCCCTTACCTGTGTGTCGTGTAAATTACTAGAACATATCATCTGCAAGCACATCCTGAATCACCTGGAGAGAAATAACATCCTTACAAGCCTCAACCATGGATTTAGAGCCGGTTATTCATGTGAGACACAGCTACTCACCACAGTACATGACCTTCTACAACATCATGACAGTAAATCCCAAGTCGACATTATCATCCTAGACTTTTCAAAGGCATTTGATACCGTCCCCCATGAAAGCCTCCTTCACAAAATGAACCTCTATGGAATTGATGGAAATATAAACTGCTGGCTACGTGACTTTCTTACTAACAGATCTATGAGGGTTGTGGTGGATGGAGAGACATCAGATGCCGCTACTGTCGACTCAGGCGTACCCCAAGGAACTGTACTTGGACCCTTGGCCTTTCTCTGCCATATCAACGATCTCCCAGACTGTGTAAAATCAACTGTAAGACTTTTCGCTGACGACTGCTTGTTATATAGACCAATCAAAAACAGGAAAGATCACCTACAACTGCAATCAGATCTCAAGTCACTCGAAAACTGGGCTTCTACATGGGGCATGAGATTCAATGCCAAGAAATGCTATGTTATGAGTATCAACAACAAATCCAGTAGTTTTTACCAGTTAGACAACCACATCCTCCAACAAGTAGAAGAAAATCCTTACCTAGGCGTAGCATTCACAGAAAACCTGACTTTTGGAAACCACATATCGAAAATCACCTCTAAAGCGAACTCCACTCCTGGATTCCTGAAACGTAACCTCAAGCACTGTCCAACTTCATGTAGAAAATCAGCGTACATATCACTCGTTAGATCAACCCTCGAATACAGCTCTGTTGTTTGGGACCCATTTCTCCAGAAAGACATAGACAAGCTAGAACAAGTCCAAAGAAGAGCCGCCCGTTTCATTTCCGGAAACTACAAATCAAGAGAAAAGGGATGTGTCACCAATATACTCAAAGAACTCCAACTACCCCCACTACAGGAAAGAAGAAAACACGCCAGGTTGACATTCTTCTACAAGGTGACTAAGGGGCTGGTGCCAGCAATGCCTTCAGAAACCTATCTGACCCCAATCTGTGGAAAACGACAAATAAGACCAAAAAAACTTGATAACTTTGTGTCCACCAATTTAGTGAGAAATCAAGCGATAAATCATTCCAAGTGCTAC
Organism: Fragum sueziense; assembly: GCA_963680895.1. Taxonomy (NCBI): domain Eukaryota; kingdom Metazoa; phylum Mollusca; class Bivalvia; order Cardiida; family Cardiidae; genus Fragum; species Fragum sueziense. The sequence goes on along the minus strand of OY804602.1, from coordinate 15,071,202 downwards.
AGAACCATAAACTGCAAATCTGAACAATTTAGACAATCATTCTTTCCAAGGACTATCGTGGATTGGAACAATTTAGATAGTGGGATAGTGCGCGCTGAGTCAGTGAAGGGCTTCAAATCGGCCCTACAAAAGTGTTACTAGACATTTGCAACACATCTCTCTCCCGCCGCGTTTACGCCGAAAGGCCCTGCGGTGTACACATCCAGATCCAGATCCAGATCCAGGGGATTCGTTTGACATCCGCGTCGCCCCCGATCTCTGGATCCGCCGCCGTGTCACCGCAAAATCTGGCTGACCAGGGCCGACGAAAAATTTGATGTTCCACAAAACAAGCGAGCTCAGTAAATTAAGATAAAAATGTATTTAGGCCTATAGCCTATTAGAAAGTAAAATTAAAGCATTCAAATGTGTCAAATTAAAAAAAATGTGAATATCTTACTTACCGTATTCAAAAGACATCTCTTTTCAAACCACTTGCTACTTGTCGTAACGTTTAGGCTACGTAAACATTCGTAGATGACGTCACCAATGCGACGCTCGTGATTCAAAAGCACGTGCTAATTGGTGAATCTGTGTAACGTCACGTTAGAATAATTTTAAATCAATAATGAATTGAGGCCGGATCTAGAAAATGGCCTGTATAGGTCTACCGTGTTAGCCCTTTCCAAGATGGCGGAATTTTCGACTGTCCCACTTTGGTGCCGCAGATGACAAAATAGGCGTAAATTGATACAGAATTTGTGTATGGTAGATTGAGACAAATATCCTGTATTTCAGTCACCCAACTTTGTTTCCCAAACAATTCCTGTTGTTGGTGTCCACATATCTAATGTTAGACTCCGACTGCCGATCAGACCAACTCGACTATATAGTTCTCATTGCCGATCTGATCTATTATATCAAGCCGTCTCTAGTGATCGAGTAGCCTACAGATGGAGCTAGGTCGGCATGTGTGATCGGCCCCGAGTGGTCATGGTGCACGATGTTTGTGTTCGATCGTGCAGAAAACTGATCGGGAAGTGATCGTGTATTGATCAGGTAGAAGATCGAAGTGATCGTGTATTGATCAGGTAGAAGGTCGACCTGATCGAAAATCAATCTTGTCTGGAGGTCGAGTGTGATCGGGTTGATATAGGCCTATTTTGCCCGACCTGCACCCAACTGGCACTCGATCCCCTGGTCGTGCACTCGAGTGACTCCCGACCACAAGCCGATTAACTCGACCTCTGCACAATCTTTCCCGACCAAATCCGCTGTATAGGCCTAGATCGGTGTTTCACCTTGGAATCTTTTGCACATCGTCGGTGTAAATGCAAAACCTCGTATGTCGGTTCTAGCGATTTTCAAAGTACAAACTTGTGTGTCCAATTTAGACAATTCTTGCAGGTTTTGAGATATTTTTACCGATCAGTATCAATGATACATTATTTATGAACAATATTTCCAAATTTCAAGTAAAACATTTCAGTTTGGGAAAAGTTATTATACTTTATTCCCTCCCCTTTAAAATTTTCCGAAAACGAGATACGAGGTTTTGCATTTACAACGACGATATGACAAAATTGGTGTTGAATATTATGTAGGGCTTAATTTGTAGTTAATATTAGAAAATATCGAGACAAAAGGAGAAAATGTTTATCATATATAAAAATTATTTTTATTGTCGATGTTTTCACAACCATTTTGCATAAGATAGATCTACGTCTTGTTTGGGAAAGGGTAAAAATGTCGAATTGTCTTAGTTTGGGTAGTCGGTTTGTATTCAGACGGTTTCGTTAGAATATAGGAAAGGGAAACAAGAGCTTCGCAGAGCGGCGCATATACGCCCGAGAGGGGCTTGTCAGTAAAATTGGTAATTTTTTTCAATTCAAGGGCAGATAATTCAAACATGAAAAGTTATCAAAATATTGTTTGCAGAGACCAAAGAGATTCATTGTGGCTAGTTTGATTAAATTCTGGTTGAAACTGTAGAAGTAGCACACAGGAGAAAATGGGCATTTTTGAAAAAAATGGGCATTTTTCCTTAAATTCAAGGGCAGATAATTCAAGAACGAAAACAGCTATCTAAATTCCGTAAGCGATGTGCACAACTAGACACCATGGCAATTCATTGTGGCAAGTTTGATCAAATTTTGATCAAAACTGTAGGAGGAGTTGCGCACACAAGAAAATGGGCATTTTTTTAATTCAAGGGCAGATAATTCAAGAACGAAAAGAGTTATCTGAATTCCTTAAGCAAGGTGCACAACTAGACACCATGGAGATTCATTGTGGCAAGTTTGATCAAATTCCGATCAAAACTGTAGGAGGAGTTGCGCACACAAGAAATTGCTAACGGACGGACAGACAGACGGACAGACAGACGGACGGACGGACGGACAGACGGACAGACGGACGAGCGGGGCCATAACATAATACGACCCTTCGGGCGTATAATAATATGTACTAGTATATTGTTTTATTCAATCATGCAAGAGTTACCTCCGTTCATTAACTTTTCATGAGGGAGCGACTTTATCAAGTAAACTGTTTACTTTAACAGTGACGTTTTTTTCGGACTAACAATGGTATTTGGTGTTGTTATAAAAGCTCGTAACTACTATTCTACCAGCGAAATTTGAAAGTGACGTACGATTGTGTTTATCGTTTACAACCAATCAACCTGTTCATTTATCACGTGCACATTGTAAACGGTACACATGAGAAGAGTTTATTGGTTTAGAAACAGTAAACACAAAACTACGCCACTGTCATTTTTTGCTTGTGGATTTATACGGCTTGATTAGAGCCGTAGGCTAGTTACGATATTTTGTAACATGACCGACGGTTTATCAAAACATAACGGTTTAAAATAAACACAGTCTATTTCAGGCCCGTAGGAAGCAATTTCATATGGGGGGGGGCTAATTCCTGAGTGTCTGAATATTGGGGGGCTAATTTGGATTTTCCAAAATTTTCAGTGTGAAAAAAAGGAAAATTTTGCATTTTTGGCCAACTTTGTAGAGGGGGGGGGGCTTAGCCCCCCCCCCCTTCCTCTAGCCCCCTGTTCCTACGGGCCTGTATTTAGGCTATAGCACGAAATCTATTCCTATTTTCAAGAATGCAGCTGCTGAGGCCAATATCACGACCGGGAATCGTGTAACACAACACATGTAGAAAATATTCAGTAGATCTAGATAGGCCCTATTAGATCTAGATCTAGTTAAATTTTATGGGACCTGTCTTATTTGAAAATGGTTTCAAGAAGTAGCGAGAATGTGGGATAGGCTACTCCAGGGATTTGCTTAAATGCGACTTTCCATTAGATAAAAAAGGGTAGGCCAATTTCAATGAAGACCAACCAATTCTTTATTTATCGCCAATTTAACGTTTGAAATTACCGGGTGTTGTTTAAAAGATCTATCGAAAAAAAAAAGAGAGAAAAAAAAAAAAAAAAAAAAAAAAAAAAAAAAAAAAAGAAAGTCTCTGGCTTCTGTTTCTTAGAAGTCCCAGTGCTTTTAAACAAATCGAATATAGGGTTAATTCACGTTTTTGAGGTCGTTAACATTCTCAGAGGCCCAAAAAATGCGTTATCGCCTGAGACCGGAGGTCGAAGGCGATAACCCATTTTGTGGGCCTCTGAGAATGTTAACGACCGAAAAAACGTGAATTGACGCTATTATTGCATAAAATATGAATAATTTGCGAAGAAATGTAATAAAATAAGACGAATAACTAAAAAACTTAGTGAAAATTTAGCCACATTTACACCGACAGATACCAGAGTTTTCCGGCATTCGACTCGACATATATCGAGTAAGTGCGATATCCACTAGACGGGCCGTTAGATTTTCATCGTGTAGCTATATAGTCACAAGTCAAGTTTCATCGCATTTTTACTGACATAATCTTCATTTGGGTTGGCGAAATCCTAACAATATTCGACTTAGTTTTCTTTTGGAAACATGCTCCGGATATCCTAACGTTCATTTCAGTGCGAGTAATAAATTAAAAGGTCGGAATTTCCAAGGTAGATCTCTGGACGTTTGGTTCGTTTCAGACATTCGTTCATTTCAATAAAAACAAAGTTGTAAAGGAAAAATTGCAGTAACTAAAAGAAGAACAAGAAACACATAGGCTTACCACCACATTTGACCTAGACCACAACCACTCAATTCTAATTTCTATCCTTCCATGTCCACGAAATACACTTTTAGTTTAAAATCTGTCAGCTGCCCGTTTGTTTACTTTTTGATTCCAAGAATTAAACCTACGTCACTATAATTATTACGTCATCAGATATGGTTACACTGGGAGACCTAGTTTATTTATTGGGATGTAAACTGGAAATGGGGTCTTACAAGAATTTACATCGCGGAAAAGGGAAATGACAAAATTTCGGCTTTATTTTCAATTTTCTGAAGCACTCACAACAAATCCCCGATCGAGGATATTTGAGTGCAAAACTGGTCCGATATCGCACGTGAATCTGCCGATTAATGCACGATTTCTCTGGATATCCGCCCGGTTTCTGCTGGTTATACAATGCCAATAACAGACTGAAAACACACATTTTAGGCAATAATAATGATTATTTTTTCGTCACGAATTAGATCTAGGGCCTATATTAGATCTAGATCTAGATAGATCTAGATCTATAGGCCTAACAGAATGATCGAAGATTTTCAGCAGGTGACCGTGTTGTGTCACATGATTCCCCACCGTGAATATGGATTAGACTCTAGAAAGATGTGAAAGAGAAATAATCGCTAAGCGTAGCAGTGGCGGATCCAGAGGGGGTTCTGGGGTTCAAACGAACACCCCTTTGTAGCCAAATTATTTAATTTTCATGCAGAAATTCAGTCAGAATTGTGTAATACTATGAAAACGAACCCCCTATTTTGTAGATTAGATTAGAACCCCCTGACAGAAATCCTGCGGATCCGCGGCAGCGTAGGAAGGTTTACAATATGGGGGGCAAATGTTTGAGTGAATGGAACCCGACCGAGCGTATCGTTGCTACGGGGGTCTGGGGGCATGCTCCCCCAGAAAATTTTGATTCCCCCCCTCCCTCCCCCTACGCCAATGAATCATGAATGTTAGACATGTTAAAATGCTAGTTATATCAGTAAGTAGATCTACGTGCGCTGGAAATTTCATTTTATTTTTTATGTTTTTTCTTTCGCGCACTAAAAAAGTCTTGCGAATAGATATCTAGATCTAGATCGGTATCACACCAAAACGGCCCAATGGCAAAACGGCCCAAGAGCAAAACGGCCCAACTTTGGTCAAAACGGCCCAAATCAGTTTTCCTACTTGGTCAAAACGGCCCAATTTTTTTTTCAAAGAAAATGTTTTCCTACGAAAATCTATTACTGGTATAAATAGATGTGTTTATACCAACATTATATTCATAATTACTTGACTTAGCCATTTTACCATTGACAAAATTTTATCGTGTGGTTATGAAAAAAGATGGCAATTTAACTATAAGGTAGACATATTTTCACCTTAATCTCATTACATGTATTTACTTTTACTAATACATCTTTATCTACATATTTTCAAGACTTAGCAAGAGTTTTCAAGATAAACCAGCCTCAAATAGCCTATTGTCGTTTGGATAGGTTTAACGCGTGTCTACAATAATCAGTAGCACGGGATGATCAAGATAAGTGCGATATACACTGCATTTAAGATAACGTGTGAAATATTGTGTTACTTATGTCTACTGTTTGACACCGGACCCATTAAACAGAAGAGCCAGATTACGTTTTAAAAATTAGTGTATTCTGAATTGTTTTACTTTGATCCGAAATGAAAAAATAAGAACACTTGCATTATTATATCTTATTGAAAGTGGAGAGAAAAGGAGAAACTACTATTTATGTTTTTGTTTGGTTTCCTCTTTTTCTGTAATGTTAAAAAAAAATCCATAACAACATGATAACTCCTTTTTAAGCCCTATAAGAGAAAAGCTTTGGAAAACATTGTGGAAAACGAAGAAAATGCTTGTGACAAGCAGTTTCTTCATTTCCCACAATATTTTCTATTAAGAAAGATGAAAAACTGTAAAATTACATTCACTTGAAAATGTCGTCTGCAATATCTTTGAATGTGGACAAGTCTAAAAGTTTGCTGTCTGGTAATGGGTTAATGGTAAACAAAACAGAACAAAACAATCAGGTTTTCACATTTTAAGTTAGTCATATGCTACTCGAATCTGTAAAGGGACCATAAAAACCATCATCACAGAAAAGTTACTTTCCTCACAATGAAAAGTTAATTGCTTAGAAATTTAGATAGTCTTCCAAAGATTTTAATTTTTTTCAACATCACATTCGTAGATCTTTTTGTTCGAATTTCACCCAGCAAAAGTTTATAAAGCGTTGAACGAAAAACGAATTATCTAAATTTTGATTTTGAATCGTTATTATTGTAAATAAAATATTTGTACATTGTTTAATATTTGTTTCAAGTGGGGGAAAAACAAACACACACAAAAAAAGAAGAAAAACCTACATGAAATTCTCTGGTAGCCTATTTTTCTGTCCGTCAATCGTCTGATTCTTTGTCGTAAGTAATGTGTTTGTAGACAGATCGACAAACTATGTGACCACTTTGTGAATATGATAATCAATTAAATAGGAAGGAACAGATAGAATATATAAATAATTTTGTTTTAATAGAAATATGTCCAATGCTTAAAATTGAACAATATACCTTTGACAAATTAATTAATGATTTCATTTCATTTATTCAAAAGGCAAATCGACATATAATAATGTCTTTGGCCATTTACAATGAAAAAGAAATATGGCAAAGACTGCATTTTACATGAACAGAGAAAAATATAAAATGTAATACATGTACATGAACATAGAGGATATACTATATAATATCCAATGCATATAGGTATCTAATATGTTTCTTATGCATGATAATGATAATGCTATATAAACTGTCAATTAGATTACCTGTAAACAATTAGGCAATTCACATTACATACGTTCGACTTTGATATGACACGATCGATTTAAGCCAATAATTAGCAAACAATCAACAAACAACTGATAACAAATATCACTTGCATGTATTAATGATTAGGGTATACACATAAAAGAGGTTCGACTTTAATTTGACTCGATCAAAAGATCAATAGACTACTGCTTCACAAAATCTTTAATTAATGTATTTTTTTAATTGAAAAAACAACTTATAATAAGAAATAAACGATCAAAGTTACCTCATAACAACAATATTCAATAAACAATTAAAGACATTGTTTTATTTAAAAAATGCAGTTTCCAAATATAATTTGCCAATTTAAACTTTATATATGAATTTTTTACAAAAATATATTCGGGAAATATGATCGAAATAATAACAATAGTTATAATTAAATAGATTGATCTCAAAATTAGTATTTAAAAAAGTTGGGCCGTTTTGACCAAGTAGAAAAACTGCTTTGGGCCGTTTTGACCAAAAACCGGTCCGTTTTGACCAAAAACCGGGGCGTTTTGGTATTGGGCCGTTTTGCCCTTGGGCCGTTTTGACTGTAAACCTCTAGATCCACCTTACAGAGCCTCGTCACTCGTTTCCCGCTAGAGCCTCAATATAGAAGGTCACGTGACAAGTTTTGGAGCAAACGGAAATGAAAGTATGCAAATCGGGAGGTCATGAACCCAAAATTAGAAAAGAGTTGAGCAAGCGTCGGAATCGAGCGACAGAAAAATAAATTTAAAACGCTGTTTATTTGTTATTTAACGCAGTAATTCCATCGGAATTATGACAGACGATATCTTCAAAGGTAAAAGTTTAATTTTAGACAACGATCAGTTGTAATTATTGTCGTTTAAAGTAGTATGCAGCGAATTTGCGAAGGCTTCTTTTCAAGCATCCATTTTCCATCGGAAATTGAGAATGATAGACGACGAAAAAAAATTGTGCACTTACGTTTCCAGGTCCTTTACTTGTCCCAAATATGTCGATTTATGAAAATATATGCTTCCTGCTTTCTTATTTTCCATCTGCCATCAAGAATCTCGTCGAATTTAATGTCTGTTTTGAAGATTATCTTATCAACTTACCGACGATAGGAATTTCGATTAGAAGCGCTGCGTTCGAGCCACAGATTTTGGACAAACATCAATGTTCATGTTTATTTCACAAATCCACGATATTTTTTTCAGCCCCAAGAAACAAAAGACCGATCGGAAGGAGAGATTTTGAGGTAAGACAGTTATTTTTGGTCATAAACACTGAAATAAACATTTATTTCAATATGGCTGCCACCGGTAAAATGGCCGATTTCGCCCTGTTGAATAAACAAAGCCAATGACATGTAGGACCCACGTAGTGTGTTAAAACCAATTCATATCTGTGAAATTTTCTGACTGAAACTTTTTTAAATTTGTGTAATCTATGATCAAAGTCTAAATTCTATTTTTGGTTAAATTTCCAATTTTCAACCTTTGCAAAGACATGTTTAGTCTGTTAAAGGGGGACGAGCTAGGCTGTCGAAAAGGCAAATGGCACAATGATTACAAACCAGAAATAACGTATGAAATTACCAACCTGAAGGGGTAGATCATTTATGTCCATTGTTAGCACTCCACAAGCTTTATTAAGTATTAAAATCCAAGTCAGTTAATAACATGCTGGTCGTCCTTATTTTTGTTTTGTAACGGCAAGGAGGTTGAAGATATGGAGTTCGTGCTTTGCCACATCAAAGGTTCCATGTCCGGCAGCCGCGACACCTTTTGATTAGTCAAGTACCATTATAGATTAGCACCTAATTATGTACCCAATATGTGAACTCCGTTGTTGACTGATAGCATGTTTCTTATCATACAGGTAGGAAGGACAGTGATTTTTCTTTAAAAAAATAAACAAACTATAAATCGGTATTATAATCTCAGCAGTAGATGCAGACAATCACAAGAAACAAGTAGCAGTTTGAATTTTGAAAATCCGTCCATAATTGATTAAGTTATTGAATTAAAAAAAAAAAAACGGATTTTTTGACAGCTATAGCCTACATATGATATCGATAAATAAACAAAGTTGACATCACAATGTAATGTATTTCAAGCCTTCATCAAAACGAAAAATATTCAGGATAGTCCAATTTCAAAGCCGCATCAGTTTCCTGTAGAAACAACGGAGAGTCCTTATGCCGTATCGTAGTTTTGGTACCATATCCGGACTCAACGTAAGCAACAATATCCCCATTTCGTTCAAACATGCGTGTTGAAAATAAATACGAAAATCCAGTGCTTCCTTTACAAAGCTTTCTTGTGTGCAGAACATCTAGGATCTTCAACAAAATGTCGGGCGATGATACTTTTGTCTCGGAAACAATTAGGGCATTCTCAACCTGCTGCCCTAAGACAGTGACACTAAATGTTTTGTCTTTGAAAATCTTTACACGGGAATGAATTTTTTCGGCACTGGAATGTATTTTTGCGTACGACAAGATTACATCGTCTTGACAACTTTTTTTTAGCCAGCTATATAGCTTAGAAAATACTGAGATGGATAGTATTTACATGCATTTGCATTATAAATTCGAAAATTTACTCGAGAAATTATATTGTTTAACAATTACCCCGGAGTCAATATTTCATTCTCCAATTAAAAGCTGCTGCAGATGACAAAATAGGAGGAAACAAAAATGGAATTATGTGTGTTGTATAAGAGAAAACACTGATGGAAAGGGAGAAATTACTTACCATTATTAGCAATTCTGCTTTTCGCTCAATGTTTTGCCATAGTATTTATACCAAAGACGTAAATCCAGGTCTTATTTGGGAAATGTTTAAACATTTCTTGTCAATACTCGGTCTATAATATAGGGCCTACACGTTTTATTTAACCCTTTTCCAACCAAGACATAAATTCGACGTCCCTATTCGAATAGGCTTTTGAAACATTTAGGCAAAAAAAAAAAAAAAAAAAAAAAAAAAAAAGAATACTGAAAATCAACATTTATTCCTTTTGTCTCAATATGTTCCGAGCTATTATCATACACAAAACATATCTCTTATAACCATTCATTCTGTCGTCTGCAGCAGTTTTCAAATTGGACCACACTTGAATTTATGAATTTTGTCGTTTGGCAAATAGCTAATCAATCAAAGAATTTTCTAGTACATTGCTACATGTAGACTTCGTTAAGTATATGAAAAAAAAAGTTAGTTTTCCTTATTTTATATTCGTATATTAACTAGCGCTAATTAATGTGGATATTAAATTAAGCAACATACTAGAACACGAAGATTATAGTAGTACTTCTTTTTGACCCATCGAAACACACTTTCGGATATTTTTGGACATATTATGGATGGATTTACTCAAAAGCGGACAAAATTTCCTTTCCAATGCGTTATTTTTTTAATTTAGGATATTTAAGGCTGCGATGTGTAAATTAAAAATAAAACATTTTCATTTATTCAAATAAAATGATAACTTACTTATTTCAGCGATTGAGCGATTACTGGCATCAACATGGAAATGATTTTTCAATTATCATGTACAGTTATTTATCTTCTTTCAAAATTAGTTCAGTGCGCATAAATTATTTCAAGTGTCTCTGTGCAATGACAAGTGCGCATACACCACTATAATTTGCTGTCATAACGCTGAAGTGGTGAATTTATCAACTTTTTGAGATAGCCGCGGTGCCGGACATGGGTTTCAATGGGATTGTTAATTAGGTGATAATAACCCGACGTATTTGGATGTTTTCCATAGAGTTGCACTGTCCACCCAGCATGTGACTAAATGTGCTAATTAATGTCACTAATGAAGCACGAACTCCATGTATAAAAACTCCTTGGTAACGGCTACATATGCCCAACCTTCAAAAATCAATTACCAGAGCTCCAGATAAGGTGCGTGATTGCGTTCTTACGCATTCAAATGTGTAAAAAACGCATTTCAAAGTCAACTGTGTGCGTCGCCAGACGCATTCAATTGTTAGGTAACGCATTTCTAACAATCAAGATCGAGTGAGAGTTACTGGTTTTGTGCTAACGTATTCAAATTGTTTCTAAGCGTCGAAGAGAAACTTCCCGTTATCAGTCACTGGATGCTTACGAATATCAGCCGTTTCAATACCGATGCCGTGTAGAACAAAATAGAATAGAATTTAGCAAATCTCACTGGTTACCAAATCTTACGAAGTCTTCGTTTTGTTAACGCTTGCAAGGTCCGTTGCGTCACAAAGTTAACCATGTTAAAAAGAAAACGGAATATTGCGTAGGATTCTGACAGTTTTTTTAAGCCAAGCGGGGAAGATACGACTGTAACTATAGCGAATAACATTATTCGAGTTTTGTTTTATTCTGTCATTGAAACGGCCGCGCAAAATACCCCAAAAACATCAAGTCGGCGGATCAGATATGACCCTTTACTAAAGGCTTTTGAAATTGGCTAAAATTGAGGGTGTGACTTCCTGTGCGTGAATGATTTCTGCGCGATATGTGTCCAATAATATGAAAATAAAATACAAAGTCTGTATTCAAAAAAGATGCCATGCATATTTCTGATTGTGAATCATGAAATTTTTTTTTATAGATAGTTCGTTGTGTTTCATAACCTTGTTTAGACTTCCAATATCTATTTGGTAGTTTGACAGAAGGAAACTGTCTGTACATATGATATACAGCTTTGTATTATCAACAGTAAGAAACTGACAGTAAATAGCGAAATCACTCATTTTGAACACTTTGTTGTGTTTTACTACCTTGTTGAGCCATGAGAATCAGAGAAGTACCAAAACAAAGAAAGGAAATCCTATAATTATTTTTGTTGGTTTTCTCTGTTAAGGGATTAGACCTTCTGGGTTGAGAGTGAATCACTCTTTTGATGCTCGAAGTAGGGAGTGATCACTCTTTTACCCTAAAAGTTATCTGGAGCTCTGAATTACGTCAGAGATACGTCATCTGTGCTCAGCGAGATTTAACACACCGTACAACCGGCTGCGTAGAAAGTCAGCGAAGACAGATTCGGCATCTGATGTCATGTGCATGGTAGGTCAAATGAATTTACTTTTATAAATAAACGAAAGGATCTTTGGTATTCTATAGCCCATTACCACACAATGACTCTTTTTGACTCCCTATAAGATAATGGCTTTGGAAAACATTGTGGAAAATAAAGAAATTGCTTGTGACAAGCAATTTCTTCATTTCCCACAATATTTTCTAAACAAAAATACCCCAAAAGTTTAAAATCCATCGACTTGAAATTCTTATCTGCAACCTCTTTGAATTTGGACCAGTCTAAAATTGTGTTGTTTGGTAATGGGATAGTTGATAAATACGCGTATAAATGTTCAGTGCTTGTACAAAATAAACCTTTTCACGTATTCCTCGCAAATAAGGTCACAGTCATCGACACAGCCGGTTGTGCGGTGTGTTAATATCGCGGAGGTGTGTCTCTTTGACCCTGACCTTGTCTTGTTTTGAAGTAAAAATAGAATGTGTAAACACGCTTATAAAGGATTGATCTAAAGCAAAGGAAAGATGTTTTTTCGCCAAGATTGAGGTTTTTATGCATTGCTAATTGTTTTTCCATGCACAAATATGAGTTCCCGAACAGTTCGGAAGCATAAAAACATAGAATGAGCCCCTTTAAGTAGTTTAGCAATAGAGAACAACTTAAATTTTTCCATAGCGACAAGAACCTTTCTAATAGGCCGAAATGATCGGACAATCAATTCATCCCTACAATTAATCATAATGGTGATTACTAATCTATCTATCTCTATATACTGCTTCACACCCTCACGGGTAATTTCGAGCAATTGCAACAAAGAAACTGAAAATTGTTAAAAGTGATGTTAACCCTTTACCAAATGGCAAAATTTTGGACCATTCCAAATTCAAAGATGTTGCAGACGACAATTTCAAGTGAATGAAATTTAACATTTTTGGGTCTTTTTATGTAGAAAATATTGTGGGGAATGAAGAAATTGCTTGTCACAAGCAATTTCTTCATTTTCCACAGTGTTTTCCAAAGTCATTATCTAAAAGGGTGTCAAAAGGCGTCAATGTGTGTTAATGGGTTAAAACCTGTTCACTTGTGGCTACAGTTCGTAGCATAGTAATCCGATTTTCTTTGGTGAAATTCGCTCTTTGATATATTGATGTCGCTCATTTACATCAGAGCGCACTACCATTCAAAAACGAAGTTATGGCGCTCTTAAACGCTATCCAGTGTTCAACACTTAGGCACGTCGGACAAAAGGATGCTGTTTTAGTAGAGATAAATACAATAAATTGTGTGTTCCAGCTATGGATATGAATGAAATACTCAAGGTTAATGGAAAAATGCTGATAGTTATCATTTTATTTTTTTCCCTAATGTTTTCCCTGGACTTTCATATAAAGAATGACAAAACCAGGTTTTGTTTTGGAAAGGGTAAAATTGAAAATACTGGTTAAACAATTTATCAATCCTTTACCAGACAGAAAATTTTTGGATTGGTTCAAATTCAGTGATGTTGCAGACAACATTTTGAAATTAATGATTTTTAAAATGTTATGGTCTTTTTGGGTAGAAAATATTGTGGAATATGAAGAAATTGCTTATCACAAGCAGTTTCTTCATTTTCCACAATGTTTTCCAAAGCCATTATCATATAGGATGCAAAAGGCATCCCTGTCTATGTCATGATAATGTGTTAAATAATTGTTTTTAAGTCACCAGCGCTCACTGCTGACGGCTTATTGCTTTCGCACAAAGTTTTCTTGATGGGTCAAAATGACAACTGACCGAATAACCATACATTTTCAGAAACCAGGTATCTGATCTATATCTTTTTTATTTCAGCCCGGGGGCTCATCACCACCCAAGAAAGGTCGGACACGAGATGACTTCTACACATTTTGTTCGTGGGTGTTAACATACACTCAATATGACCAGTGGAAGCAAGAGGTAGGTAACAAATTAATCCTTTTCCAAATGACACAATTTCTCTAATGTTTTTCGGTGAATTATCGGGAAACAACAGTAGATTATCATTTTGATAAACTCACCGCCTATCAAAGTTTTTGTGTTCACGAAATTAAATATAAATTGATCTTACACTGAAACAAAGGATTATCCTCTATATATATACTTTAGTCCAATTCAAAAGCTTAGACTGCAGGGGACAAAATGGATGCTGATAAAGATAGGATTTGTGTATAATATGACAAAGTATTGAAGCAAAAGGAGAAAATGCTGATTATCAACATTTTATTCTAAGTTCTTTTACCTCAATATTTTCTAAGTCTCTTCTATTATGGATGTCAAAACCAAGTCAGATTTTGTTTTGGAAAGGGAAACCATTTCATTTATTCACAACAAAGGTTTTTGATGGTTTCCAAAAAGGCAAGAAATTGGACTTATTTGAAAGCTATTGCAGACGGCAAAACAGGTATCGATAAAAATGAATCTGTATGTCATTTAGCTCAGTAAATATTCAGCAAAAGAGGACTATTAAAGGCTGATTATCAAAGTTTCAATGTTTTTTCCAAAGTATTTCTATTAGGGGCTTCAAAACCTGGTCTTGTTTGGAAAAGAGTTTTAAAACCATAATGATAAATTATGTCTCACAAGAAATAAATGTATACATTGCAAAAAGGAAAAAAAGCGTTGCTATTGGAAGAAAAAAAGAGATCGGAGTAATTTTAACTTATACAATTAAAGACTCTCGAAAATATATTCTGTGTCATTCATTTTGAACTTACAAATTTAGAATATGCAAAGTTATCATTGACCTAGAGTCTGATGCTGATCGTGTATGGTATTATTTGTAGGAGTTGTCACAACTGCGAGCGAGGGACAATGCCAGTCCAATGGACAGTGCATCAAGCACAGCAGAGAGCTACTGTTCTGAGTCTACACTTTCATCAAGCAGTAAAGATGACAGTCATGGCAACATTGATCTGCAGGATTCTGGTGAGTATAGCAGGACTACAGATAAGTGTCGGTGAAGACATTCTAACTTTGTTATTTCAATTCAAAATCCTATGTTGTGGGTACTCATTTGAATCGTCTCGATGAGACGATACAAATGAGTACCCACAACATAGGGTTTGATGAACAATAACAGAATTATTGCACTTTGAAAATCCATCACTTTCATCTAGCAGTAAAGATGACAGTCATGGCAACATTGATCTGCAGGATTCTGGTGAGTATAGCAGGACTACAGATAAGCAGGGCGTCAACTTCTGTCCTATATCCTATATTTGTCCTATATTTTGATGGCTGTCCTATATTGTCCTATATTTAAAAGTTGTCCATAAATAGTCATCACCAATACTATATTTTCATGGGATAATATAGTGTGGAAAAGGAATTGAAGGAATAAAGATAGTTATAGACTTAAAACAGATGCAGATTAAAGTGATGAGTGTTGAAGTATCTGTAAAATGATTTAGTACCATATTCAGATCATGGATACTATGTTTTTACTGGCTCATGTAGAGCAATTGCAGGATGAATACATGTATCAGCAACATTAATTTTGATTCAAAATATAAGCTGCTGCTGTTTAGTAGACCTAAGTATAAATTGCTAGTTTTGAGACATTTAGGCTTTAAAATTTTGCATTGCACAACATTTTTGGATTCCTTGTATTATAAATTCATATTGACCCCGGAATGACCTACCTCATTTCAATAATTGCACATTTAAAAACGGGTAAATCAGGTTGAACACGTAATTATCGAAGAACAGAATGTTGATTCTTTGTAATGTGTCATGTGGTTTCAACATTCTGGTTAGCTCAATGAGGTGCGCGGTGGCTTTGCAACCGACTGGACCCAGGTTCGAGTCCCAAGCAAGACTCTTCCTTTTACCTTTCCGAAGGACTTCTATTTTACTTTTCCCATGCATATTATCATATTGGAACCATAAGGGTCACGATCTTTTATGCTTTTGTATAAAAGATTCACCCTTTAATGAGAATAATGACAATTTAATTAATCTAAAACAAAACAACTGAAGTTATTCTCGTTTAAAAGTGAATCTATTATAAGCATACTCTCACAAAGAAGCCACTGACCTTTGGACCAAGAACAAAAGAAATAGTTTCAAATGTACCAAGTTAATTTGTGAAGTAGCAGTAGAACTACAACAGGAAGTCAACTTCCACCTATGTAGACCAAACATTGTCCAGAAGCCACTGGGGTCAGAAAAATCATGACTTATCATAAAATGAGGAAGGAGCTCGAATGCCAGTGGCGTCTTCATGTCACCAACGAGGGAGTAGCAGATGTACTGAATTGCCAAGTTAAGAAAAAAAGATAAAAACAATATATTGGTGTTATGGTTCAGTGGGGATTCGAACACCGGTCATATAACTCTCCTGACCTATTGCTCTACCAGTTGAGCTATCGAGCAGTCGATATTCATTATACGCTTTAAGAGTACAGAATCTCGTGCAAGTTATCTGAATAATCCCGCCATACCTTTTATCGGATAAACTCGTCCAAATAAGTATGCAAATGAAGCAGGTCATTCCGCGGTCAATTGAAAAAGTCAATATCAGTATATTTAAAATTATATCCATGAATTGAAATTTAGCCCAGTATTATTGGTGTCCAGATTTGATGAAGATGGATTTTATACCATCTCTTCCTGTTCAACAATTTAGAGCTTTGAAATTTTGTGAGTAGAATAATCATATAGAACTATAAATACTATCAGAATTTATGCATATTTCAAATTTTTCACTATGCATTGAAAATTAGCAATTATGTTGTGGGTTCCCTAATTTTACATAGGAAAAAATAGAGGGATCTTTGACGCTCTTCCTCTCCCAAATCTTAAGGCATAGAGTTTTAAAATTTTGGGTGCAGCATCAACTTAAAACTCTTTACCAGAATACTTTTAAAATAGATTACTTTGCTCTTTATTTTGAAAAAAATAGCCCTATGTTGTGTCCACCTGAATTTTTTGAACAGGGCAATTATCTCTCCCCTGCTATTTAAATTTTGTCTTGTATTGTCTCATGGAACTCTTCCAGGAAATGTCAAATTTCAGTTATGTTTTGATTGAAATCCTATGTTGTGAGTTCCCAGATTTTAGAGAGATAAAGAGGATAATCTTCCAAACCCTTAGGCCTACACTCACTCTCTCCCAGGTTTCATAGGAGGCATTGTCGACATCTGTTAGATCCCCTCCAGATATCTTGCTGCATGTGTTGCTGTCCTCCTTCAAATTCTCTTTCTTTTGAGAGTCTATGTCTAATAAGTTCCATTCTCTGCGGTCCATCTCTGATAGTTGCTTCTACATCGATCATCTTGGGCTTTCCTGGTCCGCCAATGCCAGTGACCTGCGCGATGAATTCTATTTCAATTGACCAATTGGATCTCTCCACATGTCCATACCATCTAAATCTCCTTTCCTGTAAGCTCCATTCTATGTCTTAGGGGCAAATCTGTTTGTAGAGCTTGCTTGATATGGTATTGGAGATATCCTGTGGTGGTCTTTTGCATAGATTCTGTCTGATCATTACTTGATCACTATGCTGCAAATGTTGCAATTTCGGATTAGAATGGGGCTATGACTCACTTGCATAAATTATCAATCTACAGATATGGTTTAAGATATATGACCTGGTGTTTGGTAATTGTGATGGGGCGATGTGAGGATTGGTATCAGCCTTTTTAAAGTTCTTCCATGCGGATTTGACTCTGGACATTGTGGCTAAGTCACATCTACTGGCTGCAGTAAGCATGTATCCAAGCTAGCAATATGATGCCACTACCTCTGGCTTATCTTGCCCAACTTGCATCTCAGACTAGGGACTTCTGTCAAACTGGCAAATCTAAAATTTGGATCCTCTATGAGCTTTTTAATACCAATGCATTTCTTATGGGCCCACTTTCTGCAACCACTACATAGGATGTTACTGCCAACATCAGTGCAACATACAGGGCATGGAAACTTTCCCAAGCTCTCCAGAATATCCAGCCAAGTGCTGTGAAGTTTTGTGTGAATGATGGTCTAAAAGATGCCTCAAATTATCAAGATTGGTCCTATGTTGTAGGTTCCTGGAGTTTACATAGATTTAATGAGTAATGTCTGTGACAAACTTTTCTTTGCCATACTAAATTAAGCTTAGAGATTTATCATGTAGCATCACCTAATGCCTCTCTTCTGCAACACTTAAAATATCACTTTGCCACTGGCATTGACCATTACCAGACTCCTTAGAATTTCAACTTTTTTGTGCATATCATGTCTCGATGTCCTCCTAGCAGTTGTACAATAGAGAAACTACATTAACAAGGTATTTTGAGGTGTCTTTTGAGAAGGTTGAGGCCGTGAATAATGTCCTATATTTTGTCCTATATTTTTGCTCCAAAATGTCCTATATTACTATATTTTTTTCAAAATTTTGAGTTGACGCCCTGGATAAGTGTCGGTGAAGACATTCTAACTTTGTTATTTCAATTCAAAATCCTATGTTGTGGGTACTCATTTGAATCGTCTCGATGAGACGATACAAATGAGTACCCACAACATAGGGTTTGATGAACAATAACAGAATTATTGCACTTTGAAAATCCATCACTTTCATCTAGCAGTAAAGATGACAGTCATTGCAACATTGATCTGCAGGATTCTGGTGAGTATAGCAGGACTACAGATAAGTGTCGGTGAAGACATTATAACTTTGTTATTTCAATTCCAAACCCTATGTTGTGGGTACTCATTTGAATCGTCTCGATGAGACGATACAAATGAGTACCCACAACATAGGGTTTGAAGAACAATAACAGAATTATTGCACTTTGAAAATCCATCACTTTCATCTAGCAGTAAAGATGACAGTCATGGCAACATTGATCTGCAGGATTCTGGTGAGTATAGCAGGACTACAGATAAGTGTCGGTGAAGACATTCTAACTTTGTTATTTCAATTCAAAATCCTATGTTGTGGGTACTCATTTGAATCGTCTTGATGAGACGATTCAAATGAGTACCCACAACATAGGGTTTGAAGAACAATAACAGAATTATTGCACTTTGAAAATCCATCACTCCCCTCTTATCTGGAGCTCTGAGTGAGTATAGTAAATGTCGCTGACTATTCAAGGGTGTGCAAGTCTTGAAATTTTTCACACAAGCTGGATTGAAAATTTCACTTGTCGAAAAACTAAATCTGCTTGTCCAGGAGAAATACAAATGTAACTAAAGATATGTTTACTTATTTTTTGACTAGTTAGGCATCATAATTCTCTAAATCATATTATCAGTTTACTTTACTCAGCGTAGTCTTGTAGTTTTGGGAACGGGTCCGAAACCAGGCCATTTGGGAAAAATGCGTCATATTGTCAAAAATTGGGAAAACATTTTCTTGACAGACTGCAACAAAAATACAGTCCTGTGTATTGTTAACTTTGTAAAATCAACTGAATGGACTTCCAGTTTGCCTCAGGATATTTTTTTCTCAACATATAAAAGGGTATGATAAAGTTTTCTGTCAAAAAGAAAAAAAAACTTTTGCATTGGGAATTTCCATTCCAGATTTGGGAAAAATATACACTATTTGGCATTGGGAACGGGTCCTTTTTACGGACCCGTCCAAAGAAGGAGAAAAAACGCTGTTACTTAACCAATAACCCATTACTAGACAGCAAAATTTTAGACTTGTCCAAATTTAAAGGTGTTGCAGATGGCAAGTTCAAGTGTCTGAACTGTTATTACCTTTTTTGGTCCCTCTTTGTAGAAAATATACATGTAGTAGGAATTGAAGAAATTGCTTGTCATAAGCTTTAACTTCATTTTACAAAAAGTTTTCCTAACCATTCATATTGTGGGGGCGCCAGAAAGTGTCACTGTTTGGGAATGGATAAACATTTTTTTTTTGGGGGGGGGGGGACTGCACGGACCAGAGCTCGTAATAAATGACGTAAAATGAGTACATTCTGTTTCAGATGACGAGAGCTGGGAGTTAATCACATGTTTCTGTTTGAAGCCGTACGCGGGGCGCCCCATGATCGAATGTTCAGAGTGTAATACATGGATTCACTTATCGTGTGCCAAAATCAGAAAAACCAATATCCCAGACACTTTTGTGTGCAATTCTTGTAAAGAGAAACAGTTCAAATCAAGGAAGTCTAATCGAGTGCGGATTGAGAACAAAAGGATAACAATTTAGCGACGTGAATCTTGTGCAAGGATGACTTGTCTTACACAAATGAGCCCTGTTATTGGAGGAGGTGTCTTGGTGCTCTTTTGCTTATTATAAACATGCAAAATAGACTAGAAACCTTTTAGGAAGAAAAAAATGAGTGATGACCAAAAGTTCCTGCTTTTTACTACCCTTTTGGAAATTTTTGAGAGAAAAAGAAGAAAATATTGATATCCAGCCTTTTCTTGTTGTTCCACATTATCTTCACTCATTTTGAACCTTCTTTGATTGGAAGTATGAAGAGTTCTTTTCCTATGGCAGGGCTCAAACTCATTGGAATGGCATTGTAAATAATTCATTAAGGTACAGACTAACAGATAAGAGATGGTAAAGACATTCTAAATTTGTTATTTAAATTTCAAACCTTATGTTATGGGTACTCATTGAAATTGTCTCGAGACGATTCTCATGAGTACCTACAATATATAGCTCACTGGTGGTGAACTCGGCCAAAGCGAGGGACGTTTTTTTCGCTACAACAAGGTACAGATATTTTGCGTTTAAATGTGAGTTTACATATCTGATTGGATAGTTTTTCTAATAACAATGAATTTGTTCTAAAAATGGACCGGGTTTAACAATAATATGTATTGACAAACCGTCTGTGTTGTTATAAAATCTCATAACTACGGCTTTATCGAAGCTGTAGTTACGATATATTATAGCAACACCGACAGAATACTATGATTGCGAAAAAACATCCCACGCTTTGGCCGAGTTCACCACTAGTGTAGCTTGATGAACAATAAATGAAGTATCAATTTTAAAATTTGTTACTGTTTCTTATCTGTCACTCTGGAGGTACCCCTGTTTTGGGGTTTGTTATTGCTGGTATTATGTTAAAATGATAAATTAGTAGAGTAAAACTTGTCTCGTTTTTTTCTTCCCACTTTAGTTCTGTTGAGATTAATTGGCACATGATTCCAATTTCAATTTGTTTATGTTGGAAATGGAGGAAATGCTTGATAAAATGTTGAGATAATTTCTTGGGTTCTGATGAAAAATCTAAGTAGTTTTGAATTTTTCTTGAATTTATGAATAATTTTTCAGCAAATGTATCAAGCGTTTAACACTTTTCAATAATGTGCATTGAGAACATGTGCTTTGACTTTTGTCACATAGATCTACATGTATCATAATTATTTCTATACATCGTCAGTAAACCAATGAATTCCATTGTGACAGTGCTATTTTATGTTATTTCTAAGTACAACATTAACTGATTAACATGTTTATGTTTAGAGAAAGCATTAGGAAGTATATTCCGTTTTTAGCTCCACTGGCCGAAGGCCAGCGGGGCTTATGTCATGGCCCTGTGTCCATCGTGCGTCCGTCCGTGCGTGCGTCAACTTTTTCTTTAAACATCTTCTTCTCCAAAACTACTAGACCAATTTCAACCAAACTTCACAGGAATATTCCTTGCATGAACCTTTACCAAATTCCTTCAAAAAATTAAATTCCGTCTAGAACTTGAATTTTAATTAAATTGATTTTCGAAAAATATTTAAAAAAATTTCTTCTCCAAAACTACTGGACCAATTTCAACCAAACTTCACAGAAATCTGCCTTGCATGAATCTCTACCAAATTCCTTCAAAAGAAAAAAATCCGTGCAGAACTTGAATTTTAATTAATTTAATTGATTTAAATTTTCGAAAAATCTTTTAAAAATCTTCTTCTCCAAAACTACTGGACCAATTTCAACCAAACTTCACAGGAATCTTCCTTGCATGAACCTTTTTCAAATTCCGTCAAAAAATTAAATTCCGTGTAGAATTTGAATTTTAATTGAATTAATAAATTTAAATTTTGGAAAAATCTTTAAAAATTCTTGTTCTCCAAAAATTCTTGACCAATTTCAACCAAATTTCACAAGAATCTTCTTTGCATGAACATTTTCCAAATTTCTTCAAAAAATTAAATTCTGTGTAGAACTTTTAAAAATTTTAATGAAATTAATTGATTTAAATTTTCGAAAAATCTTTGAAAAATCTTCCTCTCCAAAACTACTGGACAAATTTTAACCAAAATTCACAGGAAGCTTCCTTGTATGAAGCTCATCCAAATACATTCAAAAAATGAATTCTGTACAGAACTTATATTTCAATTAAATTAATTTAAATATTTGAAATATCTTTTAAAAGTATTCTTCTGCAAAACTACTGGACCAATTTCAACCAAACTTCACAGGAATCATCCTTGTATGCATCTTTTTCAAATCCATTTAAAAAATTATGTGTAGAACTGAAGCTTAAATTTTAATTAATCAAATTAATTTTCATTTCCGAAAAATCTTTAAAAATCTTCTCCAAAATGACTTATTGGATTTCTTTGTAATTTAGCCAGAATGTTCAATGTACAGTTCCCAATAAGATTCTTCGAAAAAATCGATTGGTTGAAAAATATGGCTGCTGTGGGCTGGGCTTTTTTTGCAATTTAAAACATATAGTAATTTTGATTTTTAAAACCTTTCTCCTCCATAACCACTGATTGGATTTCATTGTGGTATAGCATGAATCTTCTTTGGATAGACCTCTATTGTGCTCCTTGAAGAATTTCATAGTCTAAAAGTCTAAAGTCTAAAAGCCAGTGGAGCGATACAGGGCCATCATGGCCCTCTTGTTATTCACCTTTCAATTAGTGGCTAAGCAAAGAGGTTATTTGAAGAGTTTACTTCTTGATATCTTGGTTGATAAAAAAGAAAAACCTGTGGCACGAGCATGAACACATTTCGAAATTGATTGAATGTGCAATTGTAAAATGTGTTGTTTTAAAACCTCATAACTACAGCTTGATTCACATTGTAATTATGTTTTGCAATAATACTGACAATTTACCGCTAATCGAGAAGGCTGTTTCTCCTCAAGCTTTAATGTAATGAACCGTTTACTAGGCTAAGCAATTATATATTGTTGCACAAACGAAGAAAGTGCTTGTAGCCTGCAATGGGATGTTTCAGTTATTGCTCATACATTTACATTCTACACTTGTTATTATGTCCTTTAGCATTTCTTTGACCATCAAAAGCTGTATTATCGTGTTTAAAAGAATTGTCTGAAAAGGATTTAGAGAACACTGACTTTTTCCTTTGTTGCTTAAAAACGCTCCAGACTTTATGAAATATTATCATCAAATCAATACTTAGTTACAAAACTTTAAATTGACTACTGTTCAAGATGATAAACTGCAGCTCTGAAATTCTCAACAATTCTCAAACAATTATTTTGAGAGAATATAAGAAGTGCTAGCAAACCATATTTATATTCTTTTTCTTACAAACTGTTTTCTTGCATTCTTGATGAAACTTGTAAAAGCTCATTATTGATTATTGGTAAGTAGATTGATTTTCATTTTGACCAGCTTAAAATTTTGGAATCTTTTGCTCACACAAATTCAATGTCTTGCAACTGTAAATACTGTAGTTATGTATCATATGAGAGATGAAATTATTTTATCGTTATTCCTTTTCCCAAACATTATTTTAGACATTTCCAAATTGAAAGCCAAGCATGTGTGTGCCATAAGCAATTGCACCCAAGATTGAAATTTTGTGATAGCATAGTAAATATTGAGGGACAAGGCGGATATACTTGTTAAACAGCATTGCTGCCTTATCCTTAAATGTACAAATCTTTTCACTGAAAGGACACCAAAACCAGTTATTGTTTGGGAAAGAGTTTCAAAAGGCATTGTATTTTATGTATATATTTTCTTATCTGTAAATTATGATGCGTTCAAATGTGCAATTTGATGTAATTGTTTTAACCATTACCTAAACAATAAAATTTAGACAGGTGTAATTTGCAAAAGACAAAAATGGGGTAAACAGTTTTAATTTTATGAGAGTAGAAGCATAGAAAATAATGAGGGAAAAGAAGAAATTGCTGACTAGCAGCAATTTCTTCTTTCCACTAAATGTTTTCGGAATCTGTTTAGTTCTAAAGATGTCAAAACCATGTATTGTGTTGGAATGTGTTAAATCCTATGGCAAGTGCTAAACTATTGTAAGTGATGTGTGATATTACAAATTGAAGCACTGATGCGAAACGTGTGTAAATGCATTTCTTTTTATATGCATTTACAGCAGTTGGCACTCATTCCATGTAGTTCTTCCTCAAATCCTCCTCAAAAATTTAGTATCATTTTTATACGCCCGAAGGGTCGTATTATGTTATGGCCCTGCTCGTCTGTCTGTCCGTCCGTCCGTCTGTACGTCCGTCTGTCCGTCCGTCCGTTAGCAATTTCTTGTGTGCGCAACTCCTCCTACAGTTTTGATCGGAATTTGATCAAACTTGCCACAATGAATCTCTATGGTGTCTAGTTGTGCATCCCACTTACGGAATTTAATTTACTCTTTTCGTTCTTGAATTATCTGCCCTTGAATTAAAAAAATGCCCATTTTCTTGTGTGCGCAACTCCTCCTACAGTTTTGATCAGAATTTAATCAAATTTGCCACAATGAATCTCCATGGTGTCTAGTTGTGCACACCGCTTACAGAATTTAGATAACTGTTTTCGTTCGTGAATTATCTGCCCTTGAATTTAAGAAAAAATGCCCATTTTATCAAAAATGTCCATTTTCTCCTGTGTGCAACTCCTATAGGCTATAGTTTCAACCAGAATTTAATCAAACTATCCACAATGAATCTCTATGGTGTCTTGTTGTGCAAACAGAATTTTGATAACTTTTCTTGTTTGAATTAACTGCCCTTGAATCGAAAAAATGGCCAATTTTACTGACAAGCCCCTCTCGGGCGTATATGCGCCGTTTTGCGAAGCTCTTGTTGGATAAGCATGTTTTGATTCTGCATGTATATCTGGGACATGTTTTACTAACAAACTTTGGAATATTTTTTGCAGCAAATATTATTTGCATAGACCATGTAACAAGATATCTGATTGAAAAAGAAATTGTCTTTTGGTAATTATGTTCAATTTTATGCAAAAAATCTCTGTCAGTTTGTTAGTAAAATAGATAATAGTATTTTATTTTATCCAATGATCTTTTCATTGTTAAAGCCTTGGAATTGAGAGTCACACAAGTTTAAAATATGACGTTGGCACCCAAAAAAGCGACAGTTCACTGTTGTTCATCCTTTTCATGCCCTTAGGGCTTCAGCCCTTTCCCAAACCGGACCTGGTTTTGACAACCCCAACAGAAAAGTATTCAGAAAACATGGAGATGAAAGATACAAATTCTGAAAACCAGTGTTTTTCTCCTTTTGCCTCAATATTTTATTGTCAGGGCTTTTCTTATTTTACACAAAACTTAATCAACATCAATTTCATCATCTGCAGCAGCTTTTGAATCTGACCACCCTAAAAATTTGCTGTTTGGGAAAGGGCTATTATCACACATGTCATCTTTGACCGGATGCTTCCTTTGGTAACTGGTGAACTTTCAAGTCATGTTTTCCTAGAAAAATGCTCTTACTCCTGCTCTTACTCCTGCATTGATGTTTAACATACATCTTGTTTATCACATGAATTGCAGTATTTGTTCCTCTACCATTAGCATGTTCCCACTCTTCACCTCTTTTTTAACTCACCACAAAATAAAGGCTTTGGAAAACAAGCAATTTTTTCATTTTCCACACTGTTTTTTTATCCTTAAAGAAAAACAAATATTGGTCTGCAACATCATTGAATTTGGGCCAGTCTAAAATCTTGCTGTTTGGTAATGTGTTAAAAACTATTTATTTTGTCCCAATATTGAAAGATGTGGGCATATTGCTTTACTTTTGTCGGCCTGTCTGTCGGAAAACTTAAAATTGCCCATCTCGGGGGCATATGTGTTTCACAAACTCATCTTGTTTGTCTTCTGTTTTGACGCATGGATTAAGAATTGTGTTCATCATATAGAAAATTGCAGGGCAACAGGTAGAATGGGGGTGGCAATGGCCTCTTGATATGTAAAACATCTTGATAAACATCTTCGCAAGCCAAGGGTGACATCTACGACGTAACGTCATTTCTGTATTCACCCTTGGCGTACTTAGTCTGATTTTCTTGGTCTCCTGGAAAGCGTTTTCATTGGTTCCAGCGAGGTCTCGCTGGAACCAATCAGATTGTCGACTGATACATTTGTTATGAGTAACCAAATCATGACAACGGGCGGGAAAAAGCATTGGATTTGCAACTCAAAAATGCGAAGATGGGCGAATTTTCCTAAGAATTTCACTGCAATAGACAGGAATTCCCTAACTTTAATCGACGAATTATTATACTTTTGATAATTCAACCAAAAAAGCAGCTAACTTTTACATAATCCGCATGACGTATGACGCGAAAGACAACGCGCGTTAATGACATCATCAATAATGGACGTAAACAACCAGCAGAACAACCGCTAGGGGGCGCTTCGCGATTTCAAGAAAATCGGACTAAATCCGCCAAGGGTGAATACAAACGTAGGTGGGTTCGACCTTGGCTAGCGAAGATGCTTGATAAAGTTCACCGGGACAAATTTATTTTTTGTCCTCCAAGTTCATTAGTTGACTATTGTAAGATAACATTACATATGATAAGCAAGTGTCCTGGGTTAAATTTGGCGCACTATATTCATCAAATCATATATGTAGCGGATACAAATTGTCTCCTTGAGTGGATTTTAATGAGTACCCACAACATAGGGTTTGGAGTTGAAATATATGTAACAAATTAAGATTGCTTTTACCTCTTATCTGTTGCTCGGATTATTCCTTACCCAAACAACAAAATTTTAGGGTGATCCAATTTGCAAGAGACAACAGGCAGCAAAATTTATGATGATTGAATAAAGGAATTTTGGGCAATAGAGCACAGAAATTATTGAGGCAAATGGAGAATATGCTGGTTGTAAGCATTTACTTCTTTTGCCTCTATGTTTTCCCAAGATTTTTCTATCAGGGATATTAAAATCTGGTCTTGTTTGGGAAAGGGTCAATTTAACCCATTTCCACAGTGACACCTTTTGATGCCCCACAAGGCTTTGGAAAACATTGTGGAAAATGAAAGACATAGCTTGTGATAAGCTTTGTCTTCATTTACCACAATGTTTTCTACCCGAAAAGATGAAATTTTATTCACCTGAAATTGTTGTCTGCAACTTCTTTCACTTTGGACAATCTTTTAAATTTTGTTGTCTTGTAATGGGAGTGTCAGTATGTTAAGCATACTGAATTAATTGCATTATTAATCATTTCCCAAACAAGACCTGGTTTTGACGTTCCTAACAGAAAAGGCTTGGGAAAACATTGAAACAAAAGAAGAAACTGCTGATAATCAGCAGTTTCTTCTTTTGTCTCAATATTTTCTGGACCATATTTTACACAAATCCTATCTTAATAACATCCATTTTGTCATTTGTGGCAGTTTTTGAAGCGGATAACTCTAAAGTTGTGTCGTTTGGGAAAATGTTAAATCTTGGAGATTTTAAGATGTTACATTATTTTAGATATAAATCTTCAACTTGTGCTGTTGTACAGAAGAAAATGTTGAATTGTAAATATTATTTGTTGGAGAAATTTATGTATTTTGTAAAAAGAAATTTCTTTCCACCAAAAACTTGTTTGTCATTGATTTCTCTTGCCTTACCCAAGTTTCGTTATATAGATTTGGTTTATTGGGGTTATACGCCCTTTTCAACTGCTAAGGTCATATCGCGGCGGCTTGAGCACCTTTCCATGGATTCCTGTTGTTTCTCATACCAGTACTACCACAACATCCTCCAGCTGCTCCCCTACATAGGTTTATGATATAAAAACAATTGATGGGCGACATCTTTGTCAGTAAGAGTATTTGCCCCGTTTGGGTATTGGAACAGGGGCCTCTCGAATGAGAGCAGATGCACTACCAACCGCGCCATGGCCACAAGCCTATCATATGGAATTTTTAAGAAAAATGAAAAAAAGTTAAACTTTTCCGAAACAACAAAAGTTTAGGGTGGTCCAATTGAAAACTACTGTAGACAACAAATTTATTGTTATTAACCCTATTCCGGACTTTTGGGGTCCATTGGACCCCAAGGGGTATTTTGGGTATATCTACGGTGTCATTTAAAAAGCTACAGCATTTATATTTTAGGTAATCTATACCAGTCCATCGATGGTTCTTGGCACAAAATATTTTCCATGTACACTGAAGGGTTTTCATACTATAGCCAAAAAGATGCTTGGGGTCCATTGGACCCCAGTTGGGGTCCACTGGACCCCATGTAGAATTATATAGGCAATATTGAAGAAATGACGATATTTTTCCATTTTAACTGAACTAGGAATGTACTCTGTTGTACACATTAGTAAAATAAGTTGTGTTTGAACTGGTGTTTTACTTACCTAAATAGTGTAGAGATAGTTTCGTAAAGTTAGTGCATCAAAAATAAGCAAAATCTGAGATTGACAGAAGAACGAATACAGAAAATCAACAAACTGATATATATGAATAATGATTCCTAAAATGTATTATCCTTGAACCATTAAATGTTTATACGAAAATTCATCTGGATCTGATCTATACAGAAACAGTTATTCAACTTCAAAGTAAAAATTTGCTTCTCGTGTCAATTTACCCCACCCACTTTGTTAGCCATTATCTCCAAAAATAAGCCCTCTTCAGAATTTTTACATATACAAATTCATGATATTATGTAACCCTGTCAATGCACAGAATTTAAAGAAAATCTATTTTTGAGCCCTTGTTGCAACCCATCCTTTCCAGACTATAGGCCTTGTGGTTTGGGAGAAAATGACTTTTTTGTAATTTTGAACAGACGGGTAGGTGAACAGATGGACAGACAGACAGACAAATGACAGTGTACGATCACAGTACATTATCCTCGGCACTTTGTGCTAAGGTAAGCTAATAAATCAATGTAATTTAACAATTCACATTGACACATTATTTGCATTTTGCATGCATTTTCGTATTGGGGTCCAGTGGACCCCAATTGACCTTTAACGTAAGTTTAAGTCACTGACCGGAATAGGGTTAAAGCTAAAAATTGTGAATAATATATCGCAGAAAATATTGAAACAAAAGGAGAAAATGTTCAGCATTTTCTTATGGCTCTGTTTTCTCAACCCTATCCTATCAGGCACATTAAAATCAGATTTGGCCTGTAAAATTTGACTTGACCCTTTTTGAAAATTGCTACAGCAGAATGAGCAGACTAAATGGATAATCATTGTCAATTTAGCGCAGTAGATTTTAGTAGACAAAGAGTAAATGCATTTTCTTTTTTTCTTCAATGTTTTCTTTCTTAATGTTTTCCTCTTATGGTTGTAAGATTTGAGTTATCACTCATGATCCATCAATAGCAGTGAGCTGTCAAAACACGGGTTTACCAATTGCCAGTCTGTAAAATCTCAGACTGTTTCGATTTGAAAGAAGTTGCAGATGGCATTTTCAAATTAATGAAATTTTACAATTTTTGTTTTTTCTAAGTAGAAAGCCTTCTGGAAAATGAGGAAATTGCTTGTCATAAGCAATTTCTTCACTTTCCACAAGGTTTTCCAAAGCCTACATCTTGTTGGGCGTCAAAAAGCATCATCATGTGGTAATGAGGTAATGAAGTTTGAACAAAGGGCCATAACTCTGTCAACTTGATGGTTGTCCAGGCACATCATAGGGGCGGATTTGGTGCAGTGATAACATGCTGGACTTGTAACACAGGGACCACAGGTTTGATCCCTACAGTCTTTTGGATGAGACATTCAACCCAGGTCCCATCTCCATTTCCATTTGACCTTAGCTGTTGAGTGAGATGTAAAACTCCATTCAACTCAATGAGGGATATCATTACATATTGAGCACATTCTAAAGCTTCTGACATAGTATTGTTTGGTAAAAATCCAAATTCAAAGATGCTGCAGATAAATGAAAATTCATATTTCTTGGTCTTTTTTGGTAGCAAACATTGTGGAAAACGAAAATTGCTTATCACAAGCAATTTATTCATTTACCAGAATGTTTACAAGTGTTTTTCTTGTGGGGTGTCTAAAGGTGTCACTGTGTGGTAATGGGTTAAGCCTTATCTAAAAGGCAAAAATTATATACCTTTTACAGAATTCCATTTGAGAGCTGCTGTAAACACCATAATGGATTTTGACAACTGATTTAGAGTAAGCACAGTAAATATCAAAGCAAAAGGAGAAAATCTAACACATCATGCTAAAAGGGACTTTGGAAGTCCCAAAAGAAAAGAACCACTCAAAACAAGTAAAGCAGATGTCGCATTTGGACTATTATTATAATGATAAAGGAAAATAATATAGATCAAGAGAATTGACCAAACGCCGACTGTCAATCAAAAACATCGATTAGCCAATGGACGATCAGGATAATGTCATGCCCCAATTGTTCTTCATTGCACGTGTCATTGTATCGATTTATCGAGTGACAATCAAAACAATCGACATGCCAATGGCAAAGAATTTTGTGCTAACAATAGACTAGGTTTGCCGCTATGTTTTGATAAACCTTCGGTGTTGTTATAAAATCTCGTAACTACGGCTTAAATCAAGCCGTAGTTACGAGATTTTATAACAACACCTACAAAATACCATTTTGTTTGTCCGAATTTAAGTCACGATTAACTGGATAAACTCGTTCCCTATTAACGATCACATCCCCTTTGTTTGCCTTAAATTCTATGTTGGGCGGAGCGATCTATCGATTGGCGTTTGGTCAATTACCTTAGTGGAAAAATTTAATCTTAGTATGTCTAAGGTCAATACCTTTCACACTTCCAAAATCCCTATTTGCTTGCCGGATCACAAATAAAGATTATCATACTTTTCTCCTTTTGCCTCAATGCATTCTATTAGGGATGTCAAATTGATTGGTGTTTAATGCCCCTTTCAATTGCTATAGTAATATCACACAGCTGGAGCACCTAACCATGAATTCTTGACATTTCTCATACCAGTTCAACCACAACATCCTAACCGAGCCTCCGGTTAACGATTGTTGAACCCTTGGTGAGAGACACTTTCGTAGGAAAGGATATTCGCTGTGGTTTGGGATCAAAGTTGAAACCGAGTCCATTTCGCTACCAATTACGCTAAGGCCGCAGCCTTGGGACACTAAATACAGGACATGTTTCAAAAAAGAGTTGCCCGCAGACAAGATAGCATGCCCATACTGGAGCTTGTCCCTAAACAAGAGGCCCAGGAGGGCCTGAATCGCTCCACTGGTTAAAGTGGAAGAATTATCCCATGATTTCTTGTAAGCCTTACACAGCGGCAGCCAAATCTTGCTATTTGTGAATAAATTTTGAAGAGAGACTCAAAGAACATTCTTGCAAAGTCTGGTTAAAATTGGCCTTATGGTTGATTTTTAAAGAATTTTCTTATGATTTCTCTAAGTCTGATAAGCCCCTTTCTCCCTGCCACGGCCACATTTTTTTGACAAATATAAAAATTTGTGAACAAATTTTAAAAAGAACAACTAAAGGCACATTCCTGCAAAGTTTGGTTCAATTGGGCACACTGGTTGATTTTTTAAGAATTTTCTTATGATTTCTTTAAGTCTGATAAGCCCCTTCCTCCCTGCCGCGGCCACATTTTTTGACAAATGTAAAAAATTGTGAATAAATTTTGAAAAGAGAGACTCAAAGAACATTCCTGCAAAGTCTGGTTCAAATTGGCCCTATGATTGATTTTTAAAGAATTTTCTTATGATTTCTTTAAGTCTGATAAGCCCCTTTCTCGCTGCCATGGCCACATTTTTTGACAAATATAAAAATTTGTGAACAAATTTTGAAAAGAATGACTCAAGGCACATTCCTGCCAGGTTTGGCTCAAATTGGCCCAATGGTTGATTTTTAAAGAATTTTCTTATGATTTCTTTAAGTCTGATAAGCCCCTTTCTCCCTGCCACGGCCACATTTTTTGATAAATGTAAAAATTTGTGAACAAATTTTGAAAAGAATGACTCAAGGCACATTCCTGCCAGGTTTGGTTCAAATTGGCCCAATGGTTGATTTATAAAGAATTTTCTTATGATTTCTCTAAGTCTAATAAGCCCCGCCCTGCCACACCCACATTTTTTGACGAATCAAAAATTCGCGAACAAGTTTTGAAAAGGGTCACCCAAGGAACATTCGTGCCAAGTTTGGTCAAAATTGGCCCACTGGTATAAGAGGAGAAGATGTTTAAAGAAAAAGTTAACGGACGCACGGACGGACGCACGACGGACACAACGCCATGACAATAGCCCGCTGGCCGAAGGGCCAGTGGAGCTAAAAAGGAGTCTAAGGTCACTAGGTGTCGCAGTCTCAAGGTCAAGAGGTATCCACATGTGAAATATCAAGATAATAGTGCATGAGATGTAGGCCAGGTTAAAGTTTTTTTAAAAATAGGTCAAATTCCAAAGTCGAGGTCACTAGGTCAAAGCTCATTGTCCCAAATGAAAGGCCTTGAGAGGAAGAAACCATGTGTGAAATATTAAGGCTTTATATCTAATAGTGCCTAAGATATAGACTAGGTGAAAGTTTTTGAAGACATGACACGATGCCAAAACTAGGGCTGTGATCTTACCTCCCCAGACACAAAGTCCCAGCTCGCGAAGAAGGGTCAATAAGCAAGAATAAAAAAAAATGTTAAACCAATACAACTTTTAAGAATTTTATTTGTTGTTAACATGATAAACATATCAGTTCTTCTAAGTTCAAATAAATAAGCCTAATGCCACCACAATTTCAACAATACCCTGAAGCTTAATGTCAGCAAAGAGTGATTTTGGGGCATTTCATTGTAAATATAAAATATTTTAATCAATTTCTTCTTTTTCCAAAGCGTTAGATAAAGATACATGATTATTTTTACATCATTTTATGCTAAAACCCTGCATTTTACCGTTTCCCAAACAAAACTTTATTCTGACATCCCTTAAGCCTCTCTTACAACCCATCGTGCGTCTTTTTAAATCGAATGTTTTAAAACGCTGCAAAATCGCACGATTTAGGAAGACGCACGACGGTTGTAAGAGCACCTCAAAGAATTGTCCAGTCAATTCTTTGGGGCGTGCAGTCTGCGTCGTGGTTGCGTCCATCAAAATCGTACGTTGCATGTGCGTACATCACACGACTAAACGTACGTTTTAGACACAGACCCCACGCACGACCGGTTGTAAGAGAGGCTTTATAGAATTGAAATGGGAAAGCAATGAAGTAATAGAGGAAAATGCTTATAATCATTATTTTCTCCTTTTGCCTCAATATTTTCTGAGCTATGTTCTTTACCAGTTTTACCTTTTGCAACATCCATTGTGTGGTTTTCAGCAGCTTTCAAATTGGACCACCCTAAAATTGTGTCATTTGAGAAAGATTGAATAACCTAAGAGTGCAGAGTGGATGATAAGATGGCAAACAGGCACAAAGCAATCCACATCCGTTATGGTATTATTCCTTTTCAAATTTTGATGTCATTAATAGATTAACTGAATGGGGTATAACACCCCTTTCAACTGCTATGATCATATTGTGGAGGTTAGAGCATCTAATTACAGATACCTGTAGTTCTCTTACCAGTCCTACAACATCCTTACCAAGCTTCAAGATGCTGGCCCACATAGGTTTACAATGAATGATAATACAATACAATATACAATACAATGATATTTGTATAGCGCAAAAACTGCTAATGAAGCATTCTGTTGCGCTGAACAAAACTTAAGAAATTTCAGTGCATTAGTTACATGTCACTATAAAACTTCGAAAACAGGTATGTCTTTAGTGATCGTCTAAAAACCGATTATTCGTGTATTCCTCTTAAATGGTTTGGCAGTCCATTCCACCATTTTGGTCCTGTCACTGCAAACGACCTATCAGCAATACATGTACGTGTATTAGGAACACAAAGCAGAGATGTCTTACTATAATACAACCATTGGTTAGAAAAAAATGTCAGAAAACATGTTTGCCGCAGCCAGGAATTAACCCTTTCCCAAACGACAGAATTTTGGACTGGTCCAATTTGAAACCTGCTGCAGACGACAAAATAAATGTTGATAAATATAGTATTTGTGTAAAATAATCCACAGAAAATATTGAGACAAAAGGAGAAACTGCTGGTAATCAGCAGTTTCTTCTTTTGTCTCAATGTTTTCCCAAACCTTTTCTAATAGACGTCAAAACCAGGTCTTGTTTGGGAAAGGGTTAAACCTTGGACCTCATTGTGTGAAAGTCTGATGTGCTAACAAACTGTGCTATGGTCGCACCTAGATTCCATTTGAGCCAGGATCTGGCAAAAAGGTCCCTTAACACATTTGAGAACAACATGAATCTCAATCAGCCTGTGTATATGCACAGTCTGATCAGGATCCATGTTGTTCTTTCATAGCTTCTTGACCTACAACTAACAGGCATCAGCAAGAATCCTTATTGAACTGTTTTTGACAACAAGCTGATCTGGAAACTAAGTTTTCTCAATTGATTTAACCCTTTCCCAAACAACAAACATTTAAAGCTTGTTCAATTTAAAATGTTGCAGACGATGATTTAAAGTCAATGAAATTTTAAAAATGTTTCCATTTTTTGTTAGAAAACATTGTGGGAAATGAAGAAATTGCTTGGCGCAAGCAATTTCTTCATTTTCCTCAATGTTTTCCCAAGCCTTTTCTTGTGAGGGAGTCAAGAGGTGTCAATGTGCAGTAATGGGTTGAAGGATTTTTTTTGCCACATTCTTGCTCATTTTTAATTCCACTCTTCATCCGGATACAGTGTTCATGAATCTTTTTCCAAATAAGGACTTGTAGAGGTCGTCTCTGAAAATAAAACAAATAGAGAAATGTTATCACGTAAACTGAGTGGGATCTAACCCTTTCCCAAACAAGACTTGGTTCTAAAGTCCTTGATTGTAGATGCTTGGGAAAACAATGAGGTAGAAAAAGAAAATGCTTATAATCAGCATTTTCTTCTTTTGCCTCAATATTTTCTAAGCTATATTGCACACAAATTATATCTTTGACCACATCTATCTTGATGATGTCTGCGACAAAATGGACACCCCTAATGGTTTGGAAAAGGTTACGCCTCTCTTACAACCGGTCGTACGTGTTCCTGCGTGCGGTCTGCGTCTAAAACGTACGTTTAGTCGGCGATGCACGCATATGCAACGTACGATTTTGGTGGACGCAACCACGACGCAGACTGCACGCAGCAAAGAATTGATCGGACAATATTTTGAGGCGCTCTTACAACCCCTCGTGCCTCTTTATAAATCGTGCGATTTTGCAGAGTTTTAAAACGTACGATTTAAAAAGACGCATGACGGGTTGTAAGAAAGGCTTTAGCAACAAGTTCAACGATAATTCGGCATGTTCATTAGTCGATGTTGACTTGAATGAGATAGATCTAGAGGCGTTTTCACGCCCGAGTACTGCACATAAGGATGTGTAGGCCGAGGCTGTTTCAGTATTTTGCAGGCTCCTACCAATAATTTACAACCATTTAACACTACAGCATTTATGCATAAACAACACTATTCTTAAGAGATAACTTCACTGATATCTACTGATCTTGTCGAAGAGAGCAAAAACTTCCACCATTGTTTTGTCATTTTATAATTATGACAATTTTTTTCTTAACGTTAAGTTTACCAACATTTTGTAAAATGTACATAAGTATTTTGTAAGTATTTGTGTAGGCATAAGAACGTTCTTAAACTTAAGAAAAAAATTGTCATAACAGTAATTAAATTACTCTTTACCAAATAGAGAAATTATTTGAATATTTGTTGGAAAATTAATAAATTCCAGATGACAAAGAAATAACCATACCTTGCTTCATGGGACCACTCACAGTCATCAATAGGTGTCATAAAGTTTACCAACTTTTTGTGTACACTGTACCTACAACGGTAGAGAATTGTGATTATATTGTTGTTTTTCAACAAAAACCTCGTAACTGTAGCTAGTGTTAAGGTTTTTGTTGAAATGCAGTGATATACATGTATCATCAA
Source organism: Fragum sueziense (assembly GCA_963680895.1). Taxonomy (NCBI): domain Eukaryota; kingdom Metazoa; phylum Mollusca; class Bivalvia; order Cardiida; family Cardiidae; genus Fragum; species Fragum sueziense. The sequence goes on along the minus strand of OY804602.1, from coordinate 15,035,080 downwards.
CTGTACTTATCCCTTTATCAAATGAGCCCTGGTTTTGACATGCTTAAAACAAAACTTCAACAGTTGCGGAGCGGAATAATATACCCACCTCCAACTGAAGTAGCACCTTGTTGAAGAAACCAAAGTACAGTCAAATTATGTTCATCGTAATTTAAAATAATCATTAAAATAGTCATTGAAATCCTGCTGGGCATTAACTGCCAATAAGATCTCATTTTGGAAAGTGTTGATAGCATATTTCTACTATTGTTTGATTACAAATTCACACCAGTCACACCAGAGCAAATAAAAAGAGGGGCGACCACATTCTAAATTTATAATTTCAAATCCAAACTCTATGTTGTGGGTACTCATTTGAATCGTCTCGAAGAGACGATTCTAATGAGTACCAACAACATAGGGTTTGATGAACAATACATGAGTTATTTCATTTTGAAAAGTCATCAGCCTCTCTCATCTGTAGCTCCCGTTCGGATATCCTCGGATAATGTCGACCAAAGATCGAATCATCAACTCGGAAGTGTGTGTATGAAGAAATCTTGAAAAAAATTGGATTTCTTAGCCGGAAGTGGCTACGCTTCATAAAGTAGTTTTCGAGGTCAACCAAATGCACAACCATGGCAACTTGTGGGACTTGCAGGTTGTAATCATTCTAAAAAGAGAGGACACTGGAACTGCAAACAATGTATTTCAGTATCATTGTCGTGTTATTGTTGACATTAGTCACAGACGAACGTTTTGAATTGTTGTTCTATTCTATTCTATTCATAGTCTGAAAGTAGTTCTAGGAGATGCATCCAAGGTATGATTCGATAGAATTGTCCTTGGTGATCCAATTGCCGTAGCTCCGTCACACTTACTTGAGTTTTCTATCCTTGCTAGCTCTCGGATCAGCATTTCTCTTCTTTTTGTTTCTTAATTTTTGTATTTGTAACCATTGTCTAAAAAGAAACAAGGAATACAAGTATAAAATATGAAAGTCCTTTCACCTATAGTTACATTTCATGCCAAATGTTAAATTGTGTTGTGTTTGTTCAATTTAGCACAGAAAGAAAGACAGACAGAGTAAAAACTATCTGCCTACGATTTACAGCGAAATTCCCCTTACAAACCATGTGAGCAGACAGACAAGGTGATTTCTATAAATTCCGCTTTAACTTTGTTTTTCATCATTTCTTGCCACAATCCTATGTGCAATAATTTGTTAGTTACAAAGAAGAAAATACTTTTTACTTGTACCCCACAAATAAATATTGATTCCTGTTTGGAATCAAACCCAGCACCACTCTGTCTCAAAGTGAGTTTGAGTTTATTGGGGTTTTACGCCATTTTCAACTACCAGGGTCATATCGCGGCGGCTGGAGCACCTACCCATGGATTCCTGTTGTTTCTCAAACCAGTGCTACCACAACACCCCTACCAAGCCTCCAGCTGCTTGCCCACTTAGGTTAACTATACCCATTGGTGAGTGACAATTTTGTCAGAAAGGGTATTAGCCGTGGCTGGGTATCGAACCCAGGACCTCTCGAATGAGGGTCAGATGCGCTACCAACTGCGCTAAGGCCGCAGCCGCATGTCTCAAAGTGAACACTCTACCACATTGCTTAGGCTGTAAAAGCTAGCTTGTACTGGGAGACAGGGTAAGTGTACATTATGCTACACCCTTCTACATACCAATCAGCTTAACCCTTTCCCAAACGACAAAATTTTAGGGTGATCCACTTCAAAAACTGCCACAAATGACAAATTTAAAGATAGAATTTGTGTAAAACATGGCATAGAAAATATTGAGACAAAAGGAGAAACTGCTGGTTATCAGCAGTTTCTTCTTTTGCCTCGATGTTTTCCCAAGTCTTTTCTATTAAGGACGTCAAAACCAGGTGTTGTTTGGGAAAGGGTAAATGGAAAGTCTAGTTTTCTGTGAGGGGTGGGGGTGGGGGGTTGAATATACAAATAGTGGGGTCTGTTTTCCTAGTATTGCACAATTTTGACTGAATTTCTGCTTGAAAATGAAATAACCAGGCTGCGAAGGGGATTGATTTGAACCTTAACCCTTTCCCAAACAAGACCTGGTTTTGACGTTCCTAGTAGAAACGGCCTGGGAAAACATTGAGACAAAAGAAGAAACTGCTGATAACCAGCAGTTTCTCCTTTTGTCTCAATATTTTCTTTGCCATATTTTACAAAAATCCTATCTTTAATAACAACCATTTTGTCATTTGTGGCAGTTTTCGAAGTGGATCACCCTAAAATTTTGTCATTTGGGAAGGGTTAAGAGCCCCCTCTGAATCCGCCACTGGACTTACCTTGTGGAAGCTACAGGATCATTAATATCAGCAGTTTTCTTCTGTATAAGCTCTCGTAGTATCTGATGATAAAAGTCGTCATCATCAAATATTTCTTCATCATGCTTCTCTTCTTCTTGTGATCTACTCGTCTCTACTGCCTGTAAAATAAGTTTGAATGGCAATGAATTTTGTGCTAAAAATAGACATGGTTGACCATTATGTATTTGTAAACTGTCGGTTTTGTTATAAAATCTCGTAACTACGGCTTGAATCAAGCCGTAGTTACGAGATTTTAAAACAATACCTGCAAAACATTGTTTGTCCGAAATAATGTCATGGTTAACTGAATAAAATCATTTCCTTTTCTACACTTGCTTAGTCATATTTCATTGTTTCAAGTATGACTATGCTGAGTTCTGTATTGAATTATCTTTAGCCCATTTATGATTACCAGAGGACAAAATTTCAAACTGATCAAAATTCAAAGATGATGCCCATGACAATTACAAGTAAATTAAATTTTACATCTAGTACAGTCTTTCTGGGTAGAAAACATTGTTGGAAATGAAGAAATTGCTTGTCATAACTTTTGGGCTTTAAAAAGTGTCATTGTGTGGGAATAGGTTATCGCCTCTTTCAACTGCAATTGGTCATACCACAGAGGATGGAGCACCAAACCATGAATTCCTGGAATTTCTCTCACCACAATATCCAATTTAAGTTTTACACAAACCTTATAACATTTTGACCACTTTTTTGTTCATAACTTTTGTGATAAAGCCATGGAACATTCCACAATTAAAGAGAACAGCTCAAAACACATTTGGTACAGAATCATTTGTGCAAACACCTTTCAGTTATTGTCCCATTCATAAAAGGAGGCACTTTATTTGAATCATTCATATGAGTCATCTAAGATTTTAATATTAAAAATCAATTAGCGTACAAACATCAAGCTCCCCAGTCTCATGTTTTCATTAACTCATTACCAAACAACAAAATTTTGGACTGTTCCAAATTCAAAGATGATGCAGATGACAATTTCAAGTGAAAATAATTTTAGAAGACAATTTCAAGTGAAAATAATTTTATATTTCTTGGTCTTTTCAGGTAGAAAACATTGTGGAAAATGAAGAAATTGCTTGTTACAAGCAATTTCTTCATTTTCCATAATGTTTTTCAAAGCTATTATCTTGTAGGGAGTCAAAAAGAGTCATTAAATATGTGTAGGAATAAGTTAAAGCATACAAATACAAACCTGTAGTTCCCCAGTTTCAGACGGTACTATCTCCAGATCCTCTCTTTTTTGGCTCCTTGCCAAGAACTCTATACATGGAGTTCTTCTTAAACGCTCTTTCTCAAACAAGATGTAACCAGGTTTAGACCTTTGTAATAGAAATCAGGGTTGCATCCAGAAATTTGCAAATTAGGGGGAAATGCCCCCCATAATTTCTGAAATTGGGGGGCAATGACCAAAATATGGGGGGCATGCGTAAAATGACCGTTCTTTGTCATTTTGTGTCTTTTGAAAATTGAATGCATTTTTCAATGTTGTATTCAATAAACTGTGAAGTAAACTGTGACAAAGGTCATCTTAACTAGTCTAGATCCTAACGAAATAACAATACATTACCTTAACAGCTATGAAATAGATCCCAATCAAACATTAATGTAATGTTTTTCCGACTTTGTGCCTTTCAAATACACTCATTTTCAGTATTTTGACGTTTAAAGTAGGAAGATTACATATCACTTGTGGTTTGCTACCTATCTGTTCACGAGCGGTTGCATGACAAGCCTGTTTGAGCGAGTGTAGTCCAAAAGATCTTTGAAATTTATCTGTCACATTGTAAACAGCCGCCATTTGCAATTTTGAGTGACGTCATCATTGTAGTGTTTTTTTGTAGATCAAAGTGCCCAGAGTATTTCAGGGCTGTTCAGAGATCGATAAACTTATGTATTCTTGATTCAATGTTTTTGCATATTGATTTACTTCTTTCTTACCGGTTATCTCGGTGAAAGTTGCACTTAAAACAAGTAATTTTTCATGGACTATTTTTCAGATCAATTGTGGAAGTTAGACGGAAGGATTTTCCAGTCATGACATCCTGATCATTTTTTTCTTTTATTTGTTTGTAAAACCATAATTTTCACCATCCTTGTAGTTCACCCAGATTGCGTTTAAGTCATTTTCATATGGAATGGTCTTATGTTATGTACCAACTATCCTTGTTTTTCCACGCTATCTTGTCTGTTTACGGCCGTGGGAAAGTTGTCAAGCGGGAATTTTTACTATCAACTGAATTTGTCATTTGATTGGACAACCTCTTTTCCTCGAACGATGTGATTGGTCATTTAGAGTCTCGTCAGAATTGGAAGAATATTATTTAACAAGGTAATTTTTCAATAAATAAATGACATTTGTTAAGTAAACCAAAGCCAAAAAGATTTTATTGTAATTGAAAAGGTAGCAAGATAACTCGTACCAAGTCAAACTCGTACCAAATCCAACTCGTACCATTTTAGTCAACTCGTTCCAAATTTTAGTCAACTCGTACCAAATTTTGGTCAACTCGTACCAAAAAGGGGAAATGCAGGAGTCAACTCGTACCTTTTTTTTTAAATATCATTTCCCCCCCAAATGTTCTCTATATATTTTTGTACTTATTTATTTGCTAGCACCGGAATTAACATTTGTTATCCAAAAACGCTATTGAAAGACTTTGTTAACGTTTTTACAGCTAGAAAACATCAATATAAACATTTATTAGATCGAAATTTTGACCGAATACAAATATTTATTGAAATCGTATTTTCATCTAAAACTTTACAAGATCAAATTTTGACCGAATACAAATATTTAGTGAAATCGTATTTTCAACTTTTTTTTAAAATGTATGCATAGATAACAATGACTAAACATTTAAGAAAAAAGAGAAATGGCGAATATTACAATTTTCTCATTTCCCTTTTTGTCTTATCCAGGTATCATCGACAAGGAATGGAGATTGAAATTGTTGTTGGGATCGTACTGAGGATGAAGAAACCAACAATCAGCATTTTCTCCTTTTACCTCAATTTTTTCTGTGCAATATTGTTCCCAAAGTTTACCTCTAGTAACATTTATTAGGTCATCTTTTGAATTAGAACAACCTAACTAACATTTTGCCGTTTGGGAAAGGGTTAAGGCTGTCAAAGTAAAGTTTTTCAATATTTTCCCACAATAACTGTTATGTACAACGCCATGTCATTTATTCACGTGCAGATTACTCAGACACGGGACTGAAGAAGGAGCGGGGTACGGTGAACTCGGCCTGAAAAAAACTCGGCTTTATAAAAACTGTTATATTATTGAAATTATATGATAATATTTGGTATAAAATATCATGACAATTGTAAATTCAATTGAGTTTTGTTGATTGTATATGGGAATTATTGTTATTAATTATTTGCAAGTATTTTATTTAATTGGAATAAGTGTGCTTTTGTGCCATATTTGCTCAACTATTGTCCAACAAGGTTAACCCAGGACAACTTAATTTTCGTGCGCAAAGTCCCTTAGTTGAGCATCTTAACAAAACATTGCCGAAGTGGGGTCATTACATATATGCAGATGTCCCGGGTTAATGTTGCTGGACAATATGTTGTTGAATTTTAATTAGATTGTAAATATTTACATGTGTATTTATTCATCACAGTTTGCGGGTTTTTATTAGATCTTAAATTAAATTGTATTTTATGTATTTTGATCAAAGAAGTCATTTTCAACAGTTTGTTGTTGTGCTTTAAATTAATCAATAAAAGACTTGATTGCGTGTTCCGTTTAATTAGCCTATTACCACATGATGACGCATTTTGATGACACACATGATAAAGGCTTTGGAAAACATTCTGAAAAAAAGAAATTGTTTCAGACAAACAACTTCTTCATTTCACAAAATGTTTTCTCTCCCAAAAGACGTAAAATTTCTATCACTTGAAATTGTCATCTGCAGTATATCTGTGAATTTGATCATGTCTGAAGTTTGGTCTTCTGGTAATGGGTTAACTTAATCATTCTGTCTTTTTGGTTGTCACCATCGTCTGAAGAGGAAGCCCGGCAGTAGAACAAGTTTCTATAAGATATAATGCAGATGACAATAAGCTTCTATAAGCTTGTTCCTCTGTTGCGCCAAGAGGCTGTTTTATTTCTTTATATATGATGACAAAATATCAAACTGTCCAGTATAATTGCTTTTTATTATAAACTGGTTCTGTACATAATAAAACTTAAACAAGAGTGCCTGAAAGGCACTGATATCGCTCACCTGAGTTCTTCCTGTATTTGATTGTGTATGATATAAATTTTGTTGTGAACAAATATGTAAGTCGTATCAAATTATTGTTAATAAAGTTTCATAATTTCCAATGAATGCAATGAAGTCACATTAGTATTCAATCATATTGCATGTAGTGACATCTTAAATATTGAATATCATGTGCTGTTCCAGTTTGATTTTTATAACCAAGATTTAACTTTTACAATTAAATTTTGAAACATCAGAATGATACATTACAAGCATTAATATGCTTAATATTTTAAGCCCCTCCTTGCCTCATCAACATTTATTAACCTGTCAAAAACAAAGTGTTTGAAAAGAGTAACTCAATGAGCATTTTGCTATACTTGGTTTAAATTGGCCCCATAATTGATTTTTGAAGAATTTCCGTACAACTTTTTTAAGTCTGATAAGCCCTACCCTGCCACACTCATTTTTTATAAAACAAATCAAAAATTCACAAACAATATTATTGTTACAAAGAGTCACTCAAGCAACATCCCTGGTACAAATTGGCCCAACAGTTGATTTTTCTTTTCATTTCTCCTAGTCGAATAAGTCCCACCCTGCCATGTCCACATTTTTTACGAATCAGAAATTTGTAATAAAATTAAAAAGGGGTACTTAAGGAACATTCCTGAATAATTTGGTCCAACGGTTAAGGAGAAGAAAATTTTCAAAGAATTGTTAACGATTTCTCCAAGTCTGATAAGCCAAGATCTGCCAAGTTTACTTCAAATTTGACCAATGGTTGATTTTTAAAGATTTTTTTCATGATTTCTCTAAGTCTGATAAGCCCCGCCCTGCCTGCCCACATTTTTTGACGAATCAAAAATTTGAAAACAAGTTTTGCAAAGGGTCACCAAAGGAACATTTCTGCCAAGTTTGGTAAAAATTGACTCATTGGTTAAGGAAAAGAAGATTTTTGAAGAATTATGTAACAATTTCTCTAAGTCTGATAAGCCCCGCCTTGCCATGCCCTCATTTTTTGATGAATCAAAAAGTTCTCGACACACAGTGAAGACAGTCACTCAAGAAACATTCAAGCCAATATTGGTACAAATTGGATAAACATTTGATTTTTAAAGAATTATTTAACAATTTCTCAAATTCTGATAAGCCCCGCTCTGCCACGCCCACATTTTTTGACGAATCAAAAATTTGAAAACAAGTTTTGAAAAGGGTCACCCAAGGAACATTTCTGCCAACTTTGGTAAAAATTGACAAGATGGTTAAGGAGAAGAAGATTTTTGAAGAATTATTTAATAATTTCTCTAAGTCTGATAAGCCCCACCCTGCCACGCCCACATTTTTTGACGAATCAAAAATTTGAAAACAACTTTTGAAAAGGGTCACCAAAGGAACATCTCTGCCAATTTTGGTAAAACTCTACTCAATGGTTAAGGAGAAGAAGATTTTTGAAGAATTATTTAACAATTTCTCTAAGTCTGATAAGCCCCGCCCTGCCACACCCACATTTTTTGACGAATCAAAAATTTGAAAACAAGTTTTGAAAAGGGTCACCCAAGGAACATTTCTGTCAACTTTGGTAGAAATTGACTCAATGGTTAAGGAGAAGAAGATTTTTGAAGAATTATTTAACAATTTCTCTAAGTCTGACAAGCCCCGCCCTGCCACGCCCACATTTTTTGACGAATCAACAATTTGAAAACAAGATTTGAAAAACGTCACCCAAGGAACATTTCTGCCAACTTTGGTAGAAATTGACTCAATGGTTAAGGAGAAGAAGATTTTTGAAGAATTATTTAACAATTTCTCTAAGTCTGATAAGCCCCGCCCTGCCACGCCCACATTTTTTGACGAATCAAAAATTTGAAAACAAGTTTTGAAAAGGGTCACCCAAGGAACATTTCTGCCAACTTTGATAGAAATTGACTCAATGGTTAAGGAGAAGAAGATTTTTGAAGAATTATTTAACAATTTCTCTAAGTCTGATAAGCCCCGCCCTGCCACGCCCACATTTTTTGACGAATCAAAAATCTGAAAACAAGTTTTGAAAAGGGTCACCTAGGGAACATGCCGACCAAGTTTGGTTAGGATTGGCCCAGTGGTTAAGGAGAAGAAGATGTTTAAAGAAATTGTTGACGACTTCCGACGCACAACGCACGACGCACGACGCACGCCGGACACAGGGTGATCACAAAAGCTCACCTTGAGCATGTTGCTCAGGTGAGCTAAAAAATAGAAAAGAAAATATGGTTGCTGAACTAAAGGGACAGATAATTTAACTGCACATTATTTTATCGCTAAGGTAAAGGGTAGCCACGCGTCAGTAAATAGTAGCCACGCATCCTAATTAAAGTAGCGTGTGATTCACACCCTTAATTATTGGAAAAGGGGTTAAAAAGAAGGTTTATAAAATGTCACCAAGTGGCATTCTTACCATTTTCTACAATACTCGTATTAATTTAAGAGCAGGCGAGTCCGAATCTTTATTCAGAATGTTGTATTTAAATTTACCGTGAGTTGTTTTATCATATACTTTTACAGGGTGTTTACCTCATTTAATCGATTTACTATTACCTGTTAACCATGTGATGAGATTAGAGAAACTTTAGAAACCAGACTATTATCATTGTTTTCTCCATAACAAAACCCTTCTATAGAAGAACCCTTTCATAAATAATCATTTTAGTCCCATCAGCTTGATTTGGGGTCCTGTTATACTCAGATAAAGGGTAAACAGTATCCACGCGTCAGTAAACAGTAGCCACGCGTCATAATTAAAGTAGCGTGTGATTCACACCCTTAATTTCGATCAAGATAAAGTAAAATAAATTATTTACCGTTTAACAAACAATACCTGGTTTTGAAGACCTTAATGAAATAGGCTTGCAGGATTTTTTTAAGTAAAACAAGAAAATTACGATTATCAAAATTCATTGCTATCTTGTAAATTATTAGGCAGAATTCGTAATAAGGCCGAGTTCACTGTGAACCGCTCCCTATTCAAGTCCCATGCCTGAAAGATACGACCGTTGAGGGACCTGTACTTCTTACGTTGTACTCGTCGCAGCTGCATCTCTGACACCATAGAGACCTGTCTCTCTACCAGTGTAGCACACATTATTAAGTTTAACAATAAGAGAATATGCCGCATTTAGATCTATGTGGCATAATTGTTATGTCATCCAATGTACAATTATATCAATTAAAAGATTCGCGTGTTTCTAATTAGGGATTAAAATTTGGACATTCTCGCTTTGATAATATTTTCTTTCTGTCGGCATGCTTCTCTGTATTGTATGTATTCTTCCCTTTTTATACAAGAAAACATCATATCTGAAAAAAAAGAGAAAAAAATGATTGTTGAACTAATATGAAATATGAAGATTAACTATCTTTTGCTTGGGGGAAATGAAAAACTGAGATTAAAAAAAAAGGTACGAGTTGACTCCTGCATTTTACCATTTTTGGTACGAGTTGACTAAAATTTGGAACGAGTTGACTAAAATGGTACGAGTTGGATTTGGTACGAGTTTGACTTGGTACGAGTTATCTGTAAACCATTGAAAATTACAGCTACTATTTTATCGACGTAAGTAGATGCCAGAAATTCATTTTTGTACGGGAAAAGAACTCTCAAATGACGTCATAGGAATGCAGGTCATTTGTCACTGCGCGTATTTATAATCGCGGGTCTTTTTCGTAGTAATAGTAACCATATTTGGAACCGATAAACATCTATTTAGGTCAATTGGGCGGAGTCAGTGTGGCCATGGCGCACGCAGAATCATGTTTTCTTCCGATTGGAAGCCTGTTTTAGTTTGCATGCACCATAGTGAAAAATCAAGTACTAGCTGTTTTTGTTCATTGAAAGACATATTTTTTGTGTTTAACCCGTTTCCAAGTGATTGCTGGCATCAGAAATGCATGTTCTTTTCTCTGTTTTTCTTCTCTTTTGCGGGATTTGCCCGCGGCAATTTGACAAATAGGGGGGCATTCATGAAAATTCGCGGCAATCCCGCAATGCCGCGCTCTAGATGCAACCCTGTAGAAATGGCTTGGAAAAACATTGAGACAAAAGAAGAAAATGCTGATTATCAACATTTTATCCATTTGCCTCATTGTTTTCTTGGCTTTATTATTCACAATTCTTACCAATAGTAACATCCATTTTTTATCGTTTTTTCGTCTGCAGCAATTTTTAAATCGCGGTAACAAATGGTCATTTAGGAAAGCGTTAATTAATCAATCAACAGACAAACCTCAAGCTCCCCAGTTTCAGATGTCACTATCTCAGGGTCCTCTCTTTTAGGCTCCATGCAAGGTCAATCTAATTCAAATCATGTGTTAACTTAACCCTTGTCGTGCTGAATTAATTTTCACTAGTACACCTCCGTACGGCTGAATTAATTCACTGTGCACAGTGTATAAATGGGGTGCACTTATTCCGACACTATAAATTGAATTTATGAAGCATTTTAGCCCTATAAACCCTATGTTTTAGAAAGAAGACTACATACCGTGTAGGATCATCGAGAATTCCATGTTGTTGGTTTACTTTGACCCACTTAAATTGCGTCATAACAAATCCATTGTCAATCAAGCCCGACCCACTAAAAGTGACAGTTGGTACATTCCGCTATCGTGGCGATTATTGCATCGGTATTTAACACACAAAAGCCAAATCTACGATATTTTGTTCCAAATATATTTCTAACTATAACTACTAAAGTCACTTTCCGCTTAAAAGTCACTATCATCGAAAATTCACGCAAAACTTCATCAACATGTTCGCCTTCTGAGCGCCGCCATTTTGGATTAGGGTTTTCCCAATTTCACTTTTGAATATTAAGTGCATCATTATGACGTCCAAGGCTTTTGGTTGGCTGATATTTTTACAGAATTGACCTTCACTGAGAGTGTCCTACTAAATGTAGCTCAAAACTTGCATAAAACGTCACCAGTTCGTGAAAACGAGGCTCATAACTGGGGAACCCCTGTAGCGCGACTCTAGGTCTCGCTTAGCGGTGGCGAATGGGGTAGGTCAGCGCGACCTGTGGTCGCACTTAGCACTATAAGGGTTAAAGGAACATCTGACAGAGACCAGTAAGGGGTCATCTTCTATGACCTTTTCTTAATTTAAATTAAATTAAAGTTAATTAAAGCATAAGCATACAAACCTCAAGCTCCCCAGATTCAGATGGTACAATCTCTGGATCCTCTCTTTTTGGCTCTTTCCCCAGAACTCTATACACTGATCGCTTCATTTGGGTTCTTCTTACCAACCTGTCTTTGTCTGATAGAATCTAAAATAGAAATAGAATAGCAATGACTTTTGTGCTGAAAAAAAAAAAGACTAGGTTTACCGTTATGTATTGATAAACCGTCTGTTTTGTTATAAAATCTCGTGACTACGGCTTGAATCAAGCCATAGTTATGAGCTTTTATAACAACACCTACAAGATATACCACTTGAATCAAGCCATAGTTATGAGCTTTTATAACAACACCTACAAAATACTATTTTTTGTCTGAAATTATGTCATGATTAACTTGGTAAAATCGTTCACATTTCCTACGTCTTCGCTAGCCAAGTTTGAACCAACCTACGTTTGTATTCACCCTTGGCGGATTTGGTCTGGTTATCTTGAAATCGCTAAACGCCGCCTAGCGGTTGTCCTGCTAGTTGTTATGGAGTAGCAACCAATAAAACGTCGAATTCTAAATGCATATGACGTTATGTTGTCCATTATTGATGATGTCATTAACGCACATTCTCTTTTGCGTTCTACGCCATATGGACTAGGTAAAAGTTAGCTGATTTTTGGTCAAGTTGTCGCAAGTATAACAGTCAATCGAATAAAAATACAAAATTGCTGTCTCTTGCAGTGAAATTCTTAGGAAAAATAGCTCATCTTCGCATTTTTGAGATGCAAATGCAATGCCTCTTCCCGCCAGTTGTCATGAATTGTCTACTCATAACAAATATATGTTTCGAGTCATCTGATTGGTTCCAGCGCTGGAACCAATAAAAACGCTTTCCAGGACACCCAGAAAATCTGACTAAATACGCCAAGGGTGAATACAGAAACGACGTTACGTCGTAGATGTCACCCTTGGCTTGCGAAGATGCATTTTCTTGTGTTATACAAATTATTATACTTAGAGTCATAGACTTGCGAGTTGCATATAAGTTGACAGACTGGACGACATTTACGCATTAGTTTATTTGAAGGCAAAATGTTAAAATTCACTATCTTCAAGGTCAGAAACATTGTGGGAAATGAAGAAATCTTCAGCAATTTATTTGTCTCAATTATAAATGTTTTCCAAAATAATTTCTCCTAGGATGGTCAAAACCTGGTCTTGTTTAGAAATGGTTTAAATCCTACCTGCTTAATCTGTACAAGTGCCGACTGATCAAAGGCACTGAATGACTTGCCCTTGATTTTTCCTCCAGCCAGTCTCGTCTTGTCATACCACTTCTGGATTGTTGAATCTCTGTTGGAAAAGAAAAGATAAAAGGCAAGTGTGTTAAACGGTCTCTCTACATGCCTAAAGAAGACTATTTCCTGAACCGATAACATCAATCTAGCATTTAACTTAACCCTTTCCCTGATTAAAATCAGATGGTTCATCTTATCGGATACAGTAACATCTGACATTCATCAGTCTGAAGTCATCTTCAATGACCTTGGCAAATGCAATATCAGTTATTTTCAATCCAATCAATTAAATCTCTTGATGTAAATGGATTTCCACGACAAACACATGAAAACTGGTGGTTTTGCACTAAAATGGGGTAGTGGTTTTTAATTGCTTTCAGAATACTGCAAGCCTTTATTTAATTGGTCACAGGAAAAAGACATTGAAGATGACCCGTAACAGGCAGGTGCCTGTCAGTTGTTGATATTGATAATGATAACATCCAATATTTAAACAGATTGAGGATTTTTAAACTGAATTTTGAAAAAAAACAACTGAAACAAGTAACAAGGGACAATTCAATGCTACTAACCTATAGGGCTGCTGCGAGTATCCGAGTACTCGGATAATCACGAATCTAATCAAAGATTCGAGTACGATTAATTGTCGCCTAAGAGATCGCTGGATCGCGATCTTTTACAATAAAGTAAACAAAGATGTTTAACACTTAAAAGATAACAAAAAAGATCTACAGTAAGGCGTTTTATTTTAATTTACGCGAACTTTAATTGTCAAATGGCTAAATGGAAGTAAACAAATGATGTAAGGTAGAGCTAGTTTCCAATTATAAATACGAATGTAACTGATAGTGGAACATCCTTTGTGTCACTAGATGACTTTCTAATACACGTTTTTTACAATTCTATATTTCTAATATCTCATTACGATTATAAAAAAGACACATCATTACATTTTTCATGTCGAAATCGAAGGAAACGCCGCCAACACAGTTGTCATTTGATGACGTAGTCGATAGAAATTGTATTGAAATTGTATTGAAAATACTCTCCTAACAGCGGAAAATTCCAGTCTCGATATGATCACGTGACTTTTTCAAGCGGGTGCAGGTCATCCAAATATGGCTATGCTTACTACGGTTTGTTGACAAAAAATGCGCGTGCTGAGTAAGCGCGGGAAAAAAGGATGACGTAATGAAAGCATTGTTGATTTGATATCTCTGTTTTACATCCAAAACTTCGTAACTGCAGCTTAAAACAACTTGCAGTTACGGGGATTTTGTTGACATGGTTTTAACACATGGTTGATGCGTCCCCTCTTTCCGTCGCGTGATTGCACAAAGGAATTTGTAACTCGCGTGCCTACTAGACCGTTTTGACGATGTCAATCATGGATTATCGATTTTTCATGTTAAACAATAAGTAAGTGTTGACACCCTTGTTAATTGGTGATTGGTTTAGGCAAAAAAGTTGGGAGTCAAGCCTTTGAGCCACATTCGATTTTTTGAGCAACATTTTCTAAATTGTCGCCAATGGCTCAAGTGGCGATCGCCAGCGCGAGCCCTGGAGATGAAAACCCATTGGGAGAAATGAAGAAAACGTGAATAACTGACACTTAATTGGTCTTCTGCAACAAGATTTCTGACCACTTCCGCGGCGGTAGAGATTCGTGGATCGATTTGTGAATCGTTGCTCATGAATCGTGGATCGGATCGGATCGCCACTTACCCAACGATCCACAGCCCTACTAACCTATATTCATGCATACTATCAAATCTCTTTTTCAGCAGGCCAGGATACTCGTCCATTTTAATCTTCCTTTTCTCCACTTTGATTGGTTGTTTAGCCGTTTCCATGACATCCATTTCCTCATCTGTATCACTGGGAATTTCATCATCATCATCTGTGGCAGCAACTTTTGTTGTTTTGGATGGATTATTTTTGCTGTAAATAATGTAATAGATAAAAGGTCTAGTGTACTGAAATTCCTATATTCTTATTCCATATTCATTTATACACATTTTGTCATCGGCATCAGTTTTTCGTTTATAACTGGTCTAAAACTTTGTTGTTTGAAAATGGGCTAACACACTAATAACAACAGCATTGGGGAGCAGTGCATTGTGAACCCAATAGATAATTCAAGAACAACAAGAGTTATCTTAATTCCATGACCTGTTTGCACAACAAGACAACATGGAGATACATTGTGGCAAGTTTGATCAAATTCTGATTATAACTGTAGGAGTTGCGCATACAGGAAATTTCCAATGGACGGACAGATGAATATATGACCATTGACATAACAATATGACCCTAGTTCTAGCATATCATAAGTGGCATACATGTAAGTTTGACAGAACAGGAACTACTTAAGCGCAGGCTAAATTGCTTTACAAATGACATAACAAAAACTTCTTTTAAGCCGCAGTTACGAGGTTTTTGTTGAAAAGCATCGATATATGATGTCCAGAATTTATATAACAAAAAATGTATATCTACCCGCTGCCAGTTATCTTTGAGTTATTTGGGCGACATCGAAAACACTTGGCGGTGGAACTTTCCACCGCAAAATGTTTACAACAGCACCCAAATAGGTTTGGATATGTAACAGCACCGCTCGAAAAACCCCGATGTTTTATGAATCTCAAAATGGCGACATTACGAGTATTCTACCTTAACTCATCCCCAAACAACAAAATTTTCTACTGATCAAAATTCAAATAATCATGTTGCAGACAACAATCTCCTTGAATGAAATTTCATTTTTTAGGTTAGGTCTTTTTGGGGGTGGAAAACATTGTGGAAAATGAAGACATTGCTTGTTACAAGCAATGTTTACATTTTCCACAATGTTTTCCCTAACATTTTTCTTTAGGGGTGTCAAAAGCATCACCGTGAGGGAATGGTTTATACATACATGTCTGTTTTCCTTTAACCCTTTCACTGCCATAGGCGACTTTTGTCGACGAGGGGTTCCCTGCCATAGGCGACTTTTGTCGACAAATTTATGTGGACGAGTACCAACAACATAAAAAAAAAATTTTTTTTTTCATAAATTACCTTTAAATTTTGGTAACATAAAGGTGCTTCATTTGTCTGTATGTGCCGAAAATTTGAAAGGAATCCATCAAATGAGTCAAAAGTTATGCATGTTTTTGTGAACAGGGTATCGAAATTTCTTTGAATTAATTCAGCAGTGAGAAACACGTCCGAAAAAAATATTTGGCAGTGAAAGGGTTAAGAATCAATCAGACTGACTGACTGTGTTCTGACTTAACTCATTCCCATACAGTAAAAATTTTCAACTGTCAAAATTCAAATATGTTGCAGACAACAATTTCATTTAATGAAATTACATTTTTTAGGTCTTTTCGTGGGATAGAAAACATTGTAGACAAGAGCCGTCATAGACGGATTATGCTCCCCGAATAAGTGCTGGTCACAAAATAAAAACTATCATACATTAAGTCCCCTTTTTCCATGACGTTTTTTTTTGTATGCACATTATTTATAGAATATGGTCTAGAACATCTCATTTGTCACATAAGTACAAAATTTCATTAAATTCTGCCCATTAGATAAAGAGAAATTAGAGAAAAACTAATTTTTACATTAAGGCCCCTTTTTCACTGACGCAGCCTCAAATCAAGAAACGGAGAAAAAAGTCCTTAGGGATAATCCAAGGGAGTTCACATGTAAAGTTTCATTGAACTTGGTCCAAGGGTTGCTGAGATCTGGCTGTGGACGGACGGACAGACACACGGACGGACAGCATGGCGACTATATGCTCCCCCAAAGCATAAAAATGAGGAAATAGCAATTTCTTCATTTTTCGCAATGCTTTTCCCCACCTTTTCCTAAGGAGCGCCAAAAAGTGTCACTGGGTGGCAATAGGTTAATCAACAATATGTTCTGCAGATGCCCTGATGAGTACACACATCATAGTGTTTAGTGAATACATTTTGCTGTTTGTTTAATCCTTTCCCAAACAAGACCTGGTTTTGACGTCTCTAATAGAAAAGGCTTGGGAAAACATTGAAACAAAAGAAGAAACTGCTGATAACCAGCAGTTTCTCCTTTGGTCTCAATATTTTCTGTGCCATATTTTTCACAAATGCTATCTTTAACAACATCCATTTTATCATATGTGGCAGTTTTTGAAGTCGATCCCCCTAAAATATTGCCATTTGGGAAAGGGTTAAGGGTTGTTTGTACATACCTATCTTTTTTCCTGGACGGATCAATCAGACTGACTGTGTCCATGTTCTGAGACAACAGTATATTCTGTAGATGAACCAAGCTGTCTAGTAGGTGCTTTAAAACCTTCTGTGCTGTAATGAAGGATATATATAGAATAGAATGAGACAAACTGAATCTCGCACTATGCAGTTTAACCCTTTCCCACACATTGACACTATTGGATGCCCCACAAAATAAAGGCTTTGGGAAACCATTGTGGAAAATGAAGAAATTGCTTGTCACAAGCAATTTCTTCATTTCCCATAATGTTTTCTTCCAAGAAAGACCTTAAAATGTTAACTTTTGTTCAACGGAAATTGTCATCTGCAACACCTCTGAGTTTGGAACAGTCTCAAATTTTGTTGTCTAGTAATGGGTTAAAAACAGAATTCCAGTTATATCGTACTGAAACACAAAACCATACAGGGTTCCCAAAAACCCCAAAATGGGGGTTTTGCACACCCAAAATTGAATCTTGTACCCCCAATTTTTGCAAGTAGCCTTCTAAGTTTCATATAGAGGGGGTGCAAGTATGCTGTAAAATGACTGTTTTCACTCTCAGATTTAAAAGCCAGTGGGAACCCTGCCATGGATTTGTGATTAGAGTAATAATATTAATATTTATGAACTAATAATTTTATCATTGACTTAGATCTACATTTTTGACTAACTCTTCAAAACCTTTCACACACTTTTTTTATCTGACTGACTTTAAACTTTCAGACAGACTGTCAAACTATCACTCTCTTTAGGAGAAAAAATGTTTATTTGTTTTTATCTAAGAAACCATAATTTGTTTGAAAATATAATATTGTGTAAATAACCTTCAGACATGTACCTGGGAGCCCAAGCTTCAACATAATTTTTTCAAGTATGGTCTTTCTGAAAGATATTATCAAAAACATACCCTAGATGCCATCAAATTTTCACAATTTTCTTGAAGGAGAACCTTAAACCCTCTTTAAGAGAAGGGCAACTGTCCCTTCTTGTGCTTGCCCTGTCTGCTCAAGCCAGAGGCACTAGACCAAATGCCTTGGGCCTCAAAATTACAAAACTTCTGGGTACACCCCTGACCTTTCAAATGACGAGTTTTAACATTTCATTTTATAAATAAACTTCATTAATTTGACCTACTTTTTTGAGCCTCACTATCAAAGTTGCTGGTTCCCTGTTTAAATTGTGTCCAATCATCATGCTGTGGAAGCTGGTTTATCAGGGAAACGGCCTTCTGTAGTTTGATTCTTCCCTCAATCAGTGTATCCCATAAACCTTCAATGATGCAATATTTGTGACAGTAAATTAAACAAGTTAATTGATCAATTGATTTGAGTTTTACAATCCATATCAAAGAAGACCTCAGTTTAATTGATCAATTGATTTGAGTTTTACATTCCATATGAAAAAAGACCTCAGTTTAACCCTTCCTAAACAGTAATACTTCAGGGTAGTCCAATTCAAAACACAACTCATATTGATAATTAAAGGTGGTATTTCAGTACAATAAGGTACAAATATCATTGAGGCAAAAGAAGTAAATGCTGGCTATCAGTAGAATTTCTTTCTGATGTAAGTAACTGAATGAAGAACTTCTAAAAAGTATACACAATTTGAAACATTGAAAGTAATATCCTTGAGAAACTAGAACTGTCGCAAAGTGGACAAATACCCCCCACTAGGGCCTTGTCACTGAAAAAGTGCTATCGGTCAAAAGGTTCTTGATTTAGAGTATGGAAACGGATTTTAAACAAAGTCCAACTGTGACCTTGACCTTTGACCTTGGTGACCCCAAAACAATAGGGCACCTCCTTGGGCCCCATGGGCAACTACTGTGTAAAGTTTCTTGATCCTAGGTCAAACAGTTCTCGAACACAGAAACCAAATTGTAAATTTTGACTATTCCCCCCCCCCCCCCCGTTAAAAAGTTCAAAGTGGCATAACTCTAAAACTAATGACTGGATCAAGATGAAAATTGCAGGTGCACAACTTCATATGATAGGAAACATCCTGATAAAATTTCAGAAAAATTGGTCAAAAACTGTGGGAGGAGAAGAGGACACAAGAATATGTCCACAGACGGACAAACGGACAACCTGATTCCAGTACACCCCCCATAACTTTGTTGTCGGGGGTATAATAAAGACAAAGCTACACTTACTCAACTGTTGTGCGGCTGCATTTCCCTTTTCCATTTCATCTTTAGCTGCAGCAGAGAACTTCTGTATGTCATCATCCTCTGTAAAGGACAAAAGATTAACCCATTACCAAACAGCAGAATTTAGTCAAAATTAAAAGATGGTGTAGATGTTAATTTCATATCAATGAAAGTTTATGGTTTTTGGTCTTAATTGGCAGAAAATATTGTGCGAAATGAGGAAATTGCTTGTTACAGAGTAAAATAGAGTCATTGTGTGGTAATGCAGGGATCAAATTTCGCACTCGCTAACTCGCAAAACGCGAGTGAATTTCCCGGAATGCGAGTTGAGAAAATCAGCACTTGCTTTTTCCTGCCAGTCTGATTTTCTGGCTGACCTATGTTGGGTGAAAGTACAAAAGATCTAAAACGAAAAAAGAAAATTCAAAAACAAATAACGGAAGTTAGCCTCTGAAAGCCAATTTATTTTTTGTTCTAGAAATAGGGTTTGAATTGTGAATGAAAGTCGAGGCTTCGCCGCTGGCTGCCGTCGTTTGAAGCTGGAGTAGGCCTACCTGTGAAGCGATTAATAAAATCCTCAAATATAGGTCCTATTTATTGAAACCACTTCTTGAGGCCAGTATACTAAATGAGACAAAACTAATTTAACAGAATATTCATAGCATACATGTTAAAAGCACTCAGCGTCTAGATGGTGTTCTCATCATTTCGAAGGGGTTTGTTTTTGTCTCCATTTCATACCACTAGGTTGACCTAATAAAAATCGCATTTTTTGGATTCGAGACTCTCGCTATATACGAGACTTTACATCATGTTGACTCTCGTGAAAGAGGGATATGACCAATCAAAATCGAGCATGGTTTATTGCGTCATCCTTTTTTCGCGTGCTTGCCTGACACGCGGGCTTTTTGTAAACAAACTGTAGTAAACATAACCAAATATGGACAGAATTCGCCGCGTGAATAAATTCACACAATTATGATTGGCTATGTTAAAAATGACATAGATTCTGACTATAGAGTGCTGTCAAGCCCTCACAAGATCGATAGTGAAACTGACCTTGATATCACGTGACGTAAATAAACCTATTCAAGCAGACGCTTTACGGCCTACTAAGACTGAGGTAATAGACATAAAAGTAGGAAAACATGACTGCAAGTAAACACTGATTTTCGCCGAATAATGCAAGAATCAGCGAGTGTCAGTCATTGACAACTATTTATGAGTTAAGTATTACGATCATAGAATGAATTGCTATGCAACTTTGACTTGTAATCTGGTCATTAGACAGAAAAATTTGCGATCAAGATCGGACAACAAAATGACAGAATAAAACTGGGTCACTGCAAAGCATTTTTATTAAGAACATCAAAAACAGGTATTGTTTTAGCTAGGATTAAACTAATATTGACATGGAATACATGAATAGTCAAATTTGTATGTTTCTGCACATTTTAAGCAAAATCACAAGATTTTCTCCAAAACTGCATTTAGCAAGTAGACTTTCCATTTTAGCAAGTTGTAAAAATAAGCACTCGCTAAAATTAGCAAGTGGCAAAAAAGTTGAAATTTGATATCTGTAATGGGTTAACCCTTTCCCAAACAAGACCTGGTTTTGACGTCCCCATTAGAAATGACTTTGGAAAACATTGAGACAAAAGAAGAAAATGCTGATATTCAGCATTTTCTCCTTCTGTCTCAATATTTTCTTGGCTATAACATAAACAGTTTGGCCTGTTGTGATCATTTACTTAGTTATCTGCAGCAGCTTTCAAATCGGACCGCCTTAAAATTTTGTGGTTGGGGAAAGGGTTAATAGAATCTATCAGAGAGTTAGTTACAACTTTTTTTCTTATCCCCTTCATAGCCTTTCTCCTAATCTTAACAAGAGCTTCACAGAGCGGCGCATATACGCCTGAGAGGGGCTTGTCAGTAAAATTGGCCTTTTTTTCAATTCAAGGGCAGATAATTCAAACATGTTTTCAAAATTTTGTTTGCACAACCAGACACCATAAAGATTCATTGTGGCTAGTTTGATTAAATTCCGGTTAACTCTTTCACTGCCACAGGCGACTTTTGTCGCTTTGGGGTTCCCTTTCATAGGCGACTTTAGTCGACAAATTTATGGGGGCAAAATATGTGAATATTTTTTACAGCTATGTGGTTTTCACACATTCTTTTTCTTATAGCATCGTTTTAGTAATCAAAGTACTAGCATTTGACAGGTGAAACAATAGAACTTGTGTTACAATTGGTAAGTTTGGTATTTTTATGGGGAATTTTCCAAGACAAAAGACAACAATATGGCTGCCATTAGATCATACACTTGCTATTTATGCCTACAAGCTGTAAATATCACTATGAATGACACCAAAAATGCTGGAAAAGGCTTCGGGATAGTTTGAAATTATGTTTAGTTGACAATTAAACAATATGTTCCATCAAATTATTATACTTTCAACGAAAGCATTTAGCCAAGGTTTGCTCACCCAATTTTTTCCATTGTTCTACTAGATTGTAACAATTTGTGAGTTAGATAAAAAAATAAAAAAAAATTGTCATTTCATGGATAACTTTGATCACATATAGATGCTTCATTTCTCTGTATATCCTGAAAATTTGAAAGGAATCCATCAAATGAGTCAAAAGTTAAGCATAATTTTGTGTACAGGGTATCGATTCTTGGAAATTTCTTCAAATTAATTCAGCGGTGAGAGACGCGTCTAAGGTCAATATTTGGCAGTGAAAGGGTTAAAACTAGAGCAGTTGCGCACACGAGAAAATTGGCATTTTTGAGAAAATGGGCATTTTTCCAGTCCTTAAATTCAAGGGCAGATAATTCAAGAATGAAAACATTTATCTGAATTCCGTAAGCGGTGTGCACAACAAGACACCATGGAGATTCATTGTGGCTAGTTTGATAAGATTCTGATAAAAAATGTAGAAGTTGCGCACACAAGAAAATGAGCACTTTTTAAATTCAAGGGCAGATAATTCAAGAACGAAAAGAGTTATCTGAATTCTGTAAGAGATGTGCACAACTAGACATCATGGAGATTCATTGTGGCAAGTTTGATCAAATTCTGATCAAAACTGTAGGACTAGTTGCGCACACAAGAAATTGCCAACGGATGGACAGACAGACGGACGGATGCACAGGCAACCGGGGCCATAACATAATACGACCCTTCAGGCGTATAAAAATGATGCCAACAAACCATCCCTGTAAATGCATTCTTTTTCAAATCACAGTAAAGGCAAAATATTTTTTGGCCATTGAATGAGGTAGTTGAAGATATTTTATGTTTTCTTACAAGGTATTCTTAACCCACAAAGGCCTGGTCACATACGATTTTGCATCTACAGTCGACACTCGTTATGTCGACATCGGATAAGTCGAAATTCTGCTTAAGTCGAAGTGAAAGTCATGTCCCATCCTCAACAATGGATTATCGAAATGTTTGATCAAAATAATTTCGAAACAAATACAGCCATTGAAATTTAGTAGGAAAAGGATAGAAATTGCTCGTTTCGAGCAATTTCTTTCCTTTTCCTACTATATTTCAATCATGGACACATATTATTCCCATCAAAAATGGTTAGATATTATTTTCATCGAAAATAATCAAAATCGGATGAGTCGAACTCCGGGTATGTCGAGGTATTTTGACGACCCCTCTGACTTTGACACAACGAGTGTCGACTGTATATCATGTCCAAAATTATACTGCAAGGGTCCCCTGTTTTAGACATGCTCAGGCTGTTATGTGGACATGTAATTGTGTATGTGAACAGGCTTATGTATATAACAGGGTCATCAAATGGAGTATCTTTTTTGAGAGAAAGATAAAAGTCAAACCATCATCACTGCCAGCACTATCATCATCATCATCTTGTCCACCATCAGCAGCATTATCATCATCTCCATCATCATCATCATTTTCTCCACTTTCATCATCATCATACTCTTGGTTGTCATCATCATCATCAGCATATTTACCATAGTCCCCATCATCGGTGAACCTTTAATACCAAGAAAAAGATGTGTTTGAGAAACACTAATGCCCCCCAAAATGCTAATGTTTAAAGTAAAGTTTTCGAAATGACAAGACAAATTGATAGGCAGACAGACATGAGTAAAACAATACACACAAGATCTTTCAATATGGGGCATAAAAATCAAAGATACAGCATGCTGAGTGTTATTACAAATTGAAGCAAACATTGTTTAACCCTTTCCCAAACAAGACCTGGCCCCGGATTCTTGAAAAAATTTAAGTATAATACTAATGAGTACATGCTCAACTTCAATTGAATACCAATCAACGTTGATTGGTATTCAATTGAAGTCCACATGGATTTCGTGTGATTTGAGTAGGGTGCTCAGATTTGAGCATGAGAAGGTACTTAAGTATTTTCAAGAAACCGGAGCCTGGTTCTGACATCCTTAGAGAAATAGGGTAGGGAAAACATGGAGGCGAAAGAAGAAAATGCTGATAACCAGCATTTTCTCCTGTTGCCTAAATATTTTCAGTGTTATGTTGAACATAATACATAATTATCATATATCTTTCTGAACATTCAGCCTATTTTATTGTCTCCATGAGCCTTCGAACTTGATCATCAAAGTTTTCTGTTTGGGAAAGAGTTAAAAGTGATCACCCATTGAACAATTTATCTATCTATTGGATGTGTGTTTTAGGTTATTTATCCTCGGTTGCCGGACATTATCATATGACCAAGTAGTAGACTGGGCGTGCCCAGGAAGGAACTCCCTTCTTTTGACCTGTTTCCAGCTTTGAATGGTGGATGAAGACCCCAAGTTGGTACCTGGGTAGAACCACCGACGTTCCGCAAGCCAGCTGGATAGCTTCCTCACATGAAAGTTCACATGTCCCTGGCGGGATTCGAACCCACAGAGGTGAGGGGCAAGTGATCCTGAGTCAGCGACTCTAACCTCTCGGCCACGGACGCCCCTTGGATACTGACCACTGCCCTCTTTTGAGTGTTACAGACAGGAAAGTGTACATTGGGATAATAATATTAACCCATTACCAAACGACAAAATTTTGACCTGTCCAAATTCAAAGATGTTGCAGACGACAATTTCAAGTGAATGAAATTTTGAATTTTTGGTTTTTTTACATAGAAAACATTGTGGAAAATGAAGAAATTGCTTGTCACAAGCAATTTCTTCATTTTCCACGATGTTTTCAAAAGCCGTTATCTTATGGGGAGTCAAAAGGAGTCACTGTGTGGTAATGGGTTAACCCATTACCAAACGACAAAATTTTAGGGTGATCCAATTTGATGGCTGCTGCAGACGACAGAAATGGTGATAATAAAGACATGATTTGTGTAAAATATGGCACAGAAAATATTGAGACAAAAGGAGAAACTGCTGGTTATCATCAGTTTCTTCTTTTGTTTCAATGTTTTCCCAAGCCTTTCCTATTGGTGACGTCAAAACCAGGTCTTGTTTGGGAAAGGATTAACCCATTATCAGAGGGTATAATGTAAGACTGGTCTAAATTCAAAGATATTGCAGACCATTATTTCAAGTGCATGAAATTTTACATATTTTGGCATTTCTGTGTAGAAATCATCGTGTAAATTGAAGTAATTTCTTGTCAAAAACATTTTTTTTTTCATTTTCCACCATGTTTTCCAGTGCCTTGAATTTCTGGGGCATCTAAATCCTTCACTGTATGGGAATGGGTTAAAGTGAAAGAAGTAACAGATCTGACATGTCAGATAAGTGATAGAACAACTTAGAGGATGGTCCTCTTGGGTACCACGGTACTTAATGGCGTCCAGAAAAATCAATAATAAATGGGGACATGAAAACATTCCATGATTTCTCTTTCTACAGTAATTCAAATGCAACCGAAATTTTATTAAAAGTAATCACCAATGATCAGAGTAAATGATTTTGCTAATGCACGCAGTTGGTAGGCGATACTTCGTTCGCAAATGAACACTGTTTTGAATGCCGCGGTACCGTAAAAGACGCGGTACCGAAGTGGACTACTATACATACGTAAATCCAGGTCTGTCAGCCGAATTGTTTATCTTGGACTTGAAACCAGCTAAATCGTCATCTAACTCACTATCCATGCCCCCACTTTCTCCTGATAAGCTTTCATTCTCTGCACTATCGGATTCTTCATCATCAATTTTACTGCCTGCCTCTTCATCACTTTCATCAAAACTGTCATCTTCTCCAGCTATAGAAGAGTTGTCATTATCATCATCTTCATCGTCATCATCATCATTCAAGTCACTCTCTGAAACAGAGATGAAATTCAAACAGAGTGCCGGATAAGAGGGGTGGTCATGTTTTTTTCCAGATGAAATATTTCACTAAATGTTCATCAAACCCTAAGTTCTGGGTACTCATTCGAATCGTCTCATCAAGACGATTCGAATGAGTACCCACAACATTGGGTTTGGATTTGAATTAACAAATTCAGAATGACTTCACACCCTCTCATCTGCTGCTCTGTCAACTGTGAAAACTTAAGTTTAAAAATATTGTGAAATCATGGAAATCTCTGCTTGAGAAGAGTCCATTTTAGAAAAGAGCAATAATTTATTTTAAAATAAAATCTACAGGCCATAAAATGATACCATGAATCTTGCATGGTCACAGTGGAACACTACAAAGATAAAATCTATTTTGCAAAGAGTGCAATTATTTGCTTCTTTGTTAATCAAAACATGGATTTTACGATAAGGGAGGTCCTTCAAGGGATCTCTGTCAGGAAAAATAATCTTAGTACCTGAATCTGCCATCCAATCTTTTCTTGACAATTTCTTCCCTGCATATTTTTTGTCCCCATCACTGAGTAACCCAGCTGCTTTTCTTCTCAGTTTACTGACACTCTGGTTTACTGCAACATCGCTGGTGTCTTCCTTGTCAACAAGCTTTGCATGGGAATCTGTAAAATATCATAATACAGAGCTACAGATATGATGACCGCTTTGCTTTCCAGACGATAAAATATATGTTTGTCAAACTGTATGTTGTGGGTTTTCAGAGCTACAGATTTGAGGAAGTATAAAGGCTCTCAATCGAGAGGGATTAAAATAAGTTGAAGAAACTTGCTTCCCAATCGATGTAAAATAAATGCGTTCAAAGGAACGTCTGAAGGCTTTTCAACACACAATATTTCGTTTATTGTTCACCAAACCCTATGTTATGGGTACTCATTGGAAACGTCTCATCGAGACGATTCCAATGAGTACCCACAACGTAGGGTTACTTTTCGAAATAACAAAGTTTGACTGCCTTTACCCCCTCTAATCTATAGCTCTTGGTATTCATTTGAATCATCTCATGGATTCATGAATATCTTCTTCTTCTTCCAATACTGTGCATATCCCTCTCTGGGGCATTATCGCACAGGAGTGTATGTACAAAGTCGTTGTGCTGCAATAAACAGGTAAGATAAAAGTGCAGGGTTAAAAGCGGTAAAAACACATCAGATGATTTATGGTACGACGAGCCCCCGAGTAAATGGATACTCGTAGCACATCAGGTGGTGATAGCAAGTCCACAACCTCCTGTCTGGCACAAAGCATATCTCTCAGATAGCCCTTTCCCAAACAAGACCTGGTTTTGACGTCACTAATAGGAAAAGACTTGAGAAAACATTGAAACAAAAGAAGAAACTGCTGATAACCAGCAGTTTCTCCTTTTGTCTTAATATTTTCTGTTCCATATTTCACACAAATCCTAACTTTAATAACATCCATTTTGTCATTTGTGGCAGTTTTTAAAGTGGATCTCAAAATTTCTAAGACCCAAGACTTTGTTTTGTAACAAAAGAATTCAGATGCAAATAGAAAGATATTCAGATTGTAAGCACTTTTGAAAATCACAAGACTATCCAATGCATGGAACCTATAGTATCGAAGGCATGAGAGGAAAGGATACATTATTGCAAAGTTCTACGCCTCTGTGGCCTGATAAGGGTTGGACTAAAGTATGCAATGGAGCTGTTGGCGACGCAACGGACGCAATGGAGCTGGCGGCGACGAAATGGAGATTAATATTGACTATAACTTAATAATCTTGATATGTATTCGCATAAAACTCTAATATTCATCTTGATTAATATCTTATTGAGACTAAAGAATCGTTTTGTAAAAAAAAAACTTTGAAGAAAAATGCTTATTTCGATTTTAATGGGATTATCACAGGCAAAATGGAGCTTAGGGCGACGAAATGGAGATTTATTTTGGCTATAACTTGATAATTTTCCTACAAATTCACCCTTAACTTTTGTTTTATTTGTCTTTAACATTATTTGTAGACAATACGGTCAGTTTGTGCAATAGAAACAATGAAGAAAGGGTAGATTTTTCGATTTTATACGGTAACCACGGGCCCGACGAAATGGAGCTGGTGGCGACGCAATGGAGATGGAGATTGACTATAACTTAATAAACTTGACATGTATTGTCATAAAATTGCAATATTTGTCTTAATTAACTTTTCATCAAGATAATTTAATCGTCTCGTGAAATTTGTTGCAGAAGAAACATGTTAATTCTGACATTTTGATATGATAATCATAGGCAAAATGGAGCTAAGGGCGACGAAATGGAGATTTATATTTGCTAAGAACTTGATAATCTTCATATAAATCCACCCTAAACCTTTGTTTTATTTGGGGTTTTTTTAT
The DNA here is from genome assembly GCA_963680895.1 of Fragum sueziense. Taxonomy (NCBI): domain Eukaryota; kingdom Metazoa; phylum Mollusca; class Bivalvia; order Cardiida; family Cardiidae; genus Fragum; species Fragum sueziense. The sequence continues at coordinate 15,006,979 of OY804602.1, read as the reverse complement.
TTTCATAGACAATGTGATCAGTTTGTGCAAAAGAAACAATGAAGAAAATGTCGATTTTTCGATTTCCATATGATAGCCACGGGCCCGACGTAATGGAGCTGGTGGTGACGCAATGGAGATTTAGATTGATTTGACTATAACTTAATAATCTTGAAATCCATTCACAGAAAATTGCAATATTTGTCTTCATTAATATTTCATTTTGACAGGTGATTCGTTTTGTAAAATTTGTTTCAGAAGAAACATCTTAATTCCGATATTTTAATAGGATAATCACAGGCTAAATGGAGCTGGCGGCGACGCAATGGAGATTTATATCAGCACATACTTCTTATTCATGATATGTTTCGTGTTGAATATTGTGATATTCATAGATTAAGATCTTATTTAGTCACTTCTATTGGATATTTGTAAAATATTTCGGTATTTTGGGCATTTCTTAAATGGAGCTGACGACTACGCAATGGAGATTCGGTTTTAAATAAATAAATACGGTGTTTCACATTCAGTGGTGTTCTTTACCAATTCTACGATAATATTCTGATCCTTCCTGCTTTTCATTTAATGAACGAATCAAGTCGGAATATGTGCCAATTCTTATTTTCAGAGTCTACTCACAGGCAAAATGGGGCTGGAGGCGGCGCAATTGAGATTTAAAAATCGTGAAATGTGTTCGTAAAAGCCTGTTTGATTTTGAATCAAACATTTGTAAATTGGCTGATGACGAGGATATATAGATTCATTTTTTGCCAAAGTCCAAATTCATAATTTGTTTGACATTAAAGTTATTTAAAGTAACACTCAATCTTGCATTAAAAAGTTATGTATTTATTCCATTTTGTGGATTTTTTTATGATTTACGCACACTGCGGCAAGATGTCAGTATTTCTTTAGGATAAGTCTTAATCTCTTCTTTTGCATAATCACTTTTCCGAGCCTTTTATAAAAGGCTTTTAAAAAGAAGTAATTTATGTTATCTTTTCCACTACGGCTAAATTGTATACAGAATGACACAGACGACAAAATAAAGTTGGGAAAAGTGTTGGAAAAACATATGCTCCATTAATAAGGGTTAACCCTTTCACAAATGGCGATACTTTTACCAGACCTATTTAAAGGGAGTTTGCCGGGGTGTTAAGAAACAAACAGTATGTGATTCCACAGAAACTATTGAGGAATTGTCCCGGACAAGGAAAACTCATTAATTACCAGCATTTTCTCTTTTCTTGCGATGGTTTCTCAGCCTGTTGTTAGATCTACCAGGAGAGACAAAACCACGCCGTGTTCGGGAAAGGGTTAAGAATATTGAATTCGCGTGTCAAACTGACTACTGATATACAGAAGCTTGTTCTGCCCTATTTGGAAGTCATACACGGGAGCGGTCTAACACACCCTTAATCCTTTCTAGACGTCATTTTTTTATTAGTTCTTTATATAAATTAACAAAGGCGCAGATAGAATGCAATGTTACATTACATGAACTGAATGAGATGGAAATTATTCATGGGAAATCATTATTCATTATCAGCATTTCATTCTTCTCGACCAATAAGATATTAAAAACCAGAATATCTTTTTTAATAGTATTTTGTTCATGTGACACCTCTGAAAAGCAAAGTAAACAAAATTTCAAATGACTTTGCTGAAATAATTTGACATTATGGAAAACAATGAGAGAAAAGAAAATTATGTTTTTCAATATTTTTTATTTCAATGCTTTCGTTTTTTCGGCAAAAACCGGTTAATTATATATTGAATTGTTGTTGAACGACATTGTTAAGAAATATAGATTAAAATATTTCATTTTGTACAGTAATATTGTCGCAAAATTAAAATATTGGAATTAAGATGTTGCTTCTGAAACAAATTTTACAAAACGAAAAAATAAATAAAGACAAATATTGCAATTTTCTGCTAATAGATTTCAATATTAGTCAATCTAAATCTCCATTGCGTCATCACCAGCTCATTTTGTCGGGCCCATAGTTATCATATGAAAATCGAAAAATCGACATTTTCTTCATTATTTCTTTTGCACAAACTGATCATGTTGTCTATAAAAAAAAGTTAAAAACAAATAAAACAAAGGTTTAGGGTCACCGTGGATTTATATGAAGATTATCAAGTTCTAAGCAAATATAAATCTCCATTTCGTCGCCCTTGACAGCTCCATTTTGCCTATGATTATCAAATTAAAATATCGAAATTAACATGTTTCTTGAAACTTCTGAAACAAATTTCACGAGACGATTAAATTATCTTGATGAAAAGTTAATTAAGACAAATATTGCAATTTTATGACAATACATGTCAAGTTTATTAAGTTATAGTCAATCTCCATCTCCATTGCGTCGCCACCAGCTCCATTTCATCGGGCCCGTGGTTACCTTATATAATCGAAAAATCTACCCTTTCTTCTTTGTTTCTTTTGCACAAACTAATCTTATTGGCTATAAATAAAGTTAAAGATAAATAAAACAAAAGTTTAATGTGAATTTGTAGGAAAATTATCAAGTTATAACCAAAATAAATCTCCATTTCGTCGCCCTTAGCTCCATTTTGCCTGTGATTATCTTATAAAAATCGAAATAAGCATTTTTCTTCAGCATATTTTTTACAAAACGAGTAAATTGTCTCAATAAAATATTGATTAAGATACATATTAGAGTTTTATGCGAATAGATATCAAGATTTTTCAGTTATAGTCAATATTAATCTCCATTTCGTCGCCGCCAGCTCCATTGCGTCCGTTGCGTCGCCGACAGCTCCATAGTAGCTTTAATAGCGTACTTTAGTCCAACCGGCCTGATTATATTAATTTTTATCCATAAATTCAGTCAAAATTGTGTAACACTAGGAAAACAGACCCCATATTTGTATGGTCGAGCCCCCTTCACAGAAATCCTAGATCCGCAGCAGCAAAAGTAAATTTATGACGTCATGGTACGAATGGACTTCGGTACGAAGCGACTTTTATTCACAAAGAAAGCCGTTATCCAAAGAAAAGTGAAGTAGATTCTAGAAAAGATAAAAACCTTCATCAAAGTCATTTTCGGGGTCTTTTGATGTAGGTTCTGGGTTAGTAAGCTTCAAAATTTCTTCTCGAATGCTTGCCATGCCTGCCGGAAGTATGTTTTTCAGTGGTTGTTGTTGTTCATTAGCCGGCAACCGGTTGGACTAAAACACGCAAAGGACCTATTTTTGACGCAAAGGACGCAAAGGACCTGAAGGCGACGCAAAGGACATTTATATTAGCCCAAACTCCTTAATCATGATTGTTTTTCGTATTAAATTGTTATATTCATGTATTTTACGATTAAATCTAGTCAATAATGTTTATTTTGGGACATAAAGTGTCGGATTTTTGTGTTGATTCCTATTATCAAAGGCTACTCAGGTCGAAAAGGAGCTGACGGCGGCGCAAAGGAGATTCATATCAGCCCAAACTCCTTTATCATGCATATTTATCGCATTTAATTGTAATATTCATATAATTTAAGATCATATCTAATCAATAATGTCTATTTTTCGACCAAAGATGTCTGTTTTTTGTATAAATTCCGATTTTCATATGCTACTCACAGACGAGATGTAGCTGGGCGGCGCAAAGGAGATTTGTATCAGTATAAACTTTTTAATAATAAATTTTCATCCCAATAGATTGTAATATTTATGCATTTTAAGATCTTATCTATTCAAAAATGTGTATTTGTTTAGAAAAAATGTTTGATTTGTGTACTAAATCCGATTTTCATAGGCTATACTCACTGGCGAAAAGGAGCTTGCGGTGGCGCAAAGGAGATTCAAATCAGCCTAAACTCCTTAATCATGAATTATTATCGCATTTAATTGTAATTTTCACAGATTTTAAGATCATATCTAATCAATAATGTTTATTTTTTTTTTCGATAAAAAGAGTCTGTTTTTGTATAAATTCCGATTTTCGCATGCTACTCACAGGCGAGAAGGGGCTGGGCGGCGCAAAGGAGATTTGTATGAGTATAAAATTTTTAATTATAAATTTTCATCCCAATAGATTGTAATATTTGTGCATTGTAAGATCTTATCTATTCAATAATGTGTATTTGTTAAGAAAAAATGTTTGATTTGTGTATTAAATCCGATTTTCATAGGCTATACTCACGGGCGAAAAGGAGCTTGCGGTGGCGCAAAGGAGATTCATATCAGCCCAAACTTCTTATTTGTGAATTTCTATCGCATTGAATTGTTATATTCAAGTAGTCTAAAATCATATCTAATCAATAATGTTTTTTTGTGTATTTATTTTAGAAAAATGTGTCTGGTTTTTGTATTAACCTAATTCTGATTTTTATAGGCTATAGGCCTAAGTCTACTCACGGGGGGGGGGGGGGAAGCTTGCGGTGGCGCAAAGGAGGTTCATATCATATTTTTATAGCGTTAAACTGTTATGTTCATGTATTATAAGAATATACCTGATTAATAATGTTTAATTTGTTTTAATTCCGAATTTTATAGGCTACTCACGGGCGAAACTTAGCTTGCAGTGGCGCAAAGGAGATTCAAATCAGCCCAAACTTCTGCATCGTGAACGTGTATTGCATTTAATTGTTATATTCATTTACCTTAAGATTATATCTAATGGTATTCTATGTAATCAATTATATTAATTTTTGGACAAGAATTGTCTAGATTTTTCTATTAATACAGATTTTCATAGGCTACTCATGCGAGAAAACGGGAGCTGTCGTTAGCGCAAAGGAGATTCAAATCAGCCCAAGATACACAATGGTGAGATTTTATTGCATTAACTTGTTATATTTATGCACGCCAATATCGTATATAATCATTAATGTTTATTTTGGGACATAAATTGTCTGTTTTCTTCTTCTGATTTTCATAGACTATACTCACGGGCGAAAAGAAGCTGGCGGTGGCGCAAAGGACTTTTATATCACCCCCAAACTTTTCACTTTATGAACGAATTCTGTGAACATTGGCATTAATTGCAACTTTCGAAGGTTAGTCACATGTGAAAATAGACAACGGAAAACTCACAGGCGAAAAGCAACTGGCGACGGCAAAAAGGAGATCTAATTCACGCGGTACCTGAATATTGATGATTTTGTAATAATTTTTCTATTAAATTTATTCAATCCTTTTCGTTTCACAAACGAGAAGTCTTGTTGGTTTTAAATGGTCTTGTGATGGTTCTGTTGTTGTTGATGATCTTTATCATTTTTTTTACTTACTTACTTACTCACATCAATTAATTTTGTTCTTGTTAATTAGAAAAGCCAGCGCGTTACACTTTAAAAATTTTCAACACTTAATTTAATTGGGTGGCAATGAAACGTTCCATAATGTCACACCTTTAATTAATCCAAATTATGTCGGTATACCTTTTTTGTCAAATTAATGGCCTAACATACCGCTATTAATTGTGCTATTTCATCTTTAAATTCAGTACTCAAATTGTTCAAACTGTTGAAAATTGCTCCTTCTGAAAAATGTATATAAACCAGATTATATCGCATTCTTTTTCATATGCGACAATTTTGCTAGGAACTATGTGGTAATTTTGTTTAGCGACTGTTCACTTTTTTTTTATCAAAATGCCGAAAAAAAATCATCCGTGTAACGTGTGTTTGCAAAATTGTGTGGATTATTGTATTCTTTGTGCGGTAAGTCTTTATCCTTATTTTCTATCTTTACATCTTCCCCCAAACGACATATTAATACTGGCCAATTTAAACGTTTCCAAAAACAAGACCAGGTTGCGAAGAAATAGAGAAAAACGAAGATAATGCTGATCATCATCATTTTCTCCTTATACTCCCCTATTTTCTGATCTAGATCCAAACAAGGATAATATATTTATCAAAATTTACACTCTTGGTTTTGGCAACTGTTCACTGGGAACAGTATTACAATTACAGTTTCTGAAATGGAAATCTATTGCAGACGAGAAACTAGATAAAAGTTGCATTTAAAGTAGTATTTTGACAGTGTTATTGCAAAACATTTTAACTAGAGCTTGATTAAGCTTGAGTTACGAGGTTTTCCAATAACTCGGACGATTTGTTTAAACGCACGTTGAATTATGGATAAAATAAGACAAAAATGAACAAATACTTGTCACAAACATATATTTTCGCCATGCCTAGAAAATCATTGAAAAATGGCATAAAAGGATCACAATTTAACCCTTTCCCAAACAAGACCTGGTTTTGACGTACATATTAGGCAAGGCTTTGGAAAACATTGAAACAAAAGAAGAAACTGCTGATAACCAGCAGTTTCTCCTTTTGTGTCAATATTTTCTGTGCCATATTTTACACAACTCCTGTCCTTAATAACATCCATTTTGTCATTTGTGGCACTTTTTGAAGTGGACCAACCTAAAATTTTGTCGTTTGGGAAAGGGTTAACCCATTACTGTCCACATTTTACACCTTCACAAGAAAAGGTTCGGGAAAACATTGTGGAAAATGAAGAAATTGCTTGTCACAAGCAATTTCCTCATTTCCAACAATATTTTCTACACAAAAATACAAAAAAAGTTAATTTTCATTCATTTCTAATTGTCGTCTGCATCATCTTGAATTTGGCACCCCAAGTGTCGTTTGCTAATGGGTTAAGGTTTTGGTTTGATTTCTCAGATACAAAGTTGATTTACAATATGTGAAAGTCGAGATTTCTCTTGCATGTAAACGACGGGGAAGTGCAAAAAATTTGTTTGATATTAATATTTCTGTAATACATGTAAATGACCGATTTTGGAAAAGACGTTTGAAGCAGAGAGTGCGGGAAAAAGTCATTGATCTTTAAGTCATTGATTTTTAATTTGATCTTTCTAGATCTTTTCTTACGTATATTTCCCCATCATCTCTGTTTACAAATCTGTCACATGCTGGGAAATAGAAATCATTTAAATGTTTTGTCACATAATTCCCCGCCGTGACATTCGGGGGTTATACTTAATCAAAGGTGACACATGATCCGACAAAAAAAACCTGAAAATGGATAGAAGGGATTCTCGATCGTGATATACATGTATATCAAATATAGCCAACAGTTGACTCATTTTAGACATATTCATTCAGATAACTCGCCTGAAAACTGATGTTTCAATTGAATAAATAATAAATGTGTTAGCACAGAAAATATTGAGGGAGATAAGAAATATGCTTTTTCTTTCAATATTTTCCAATCCGTCAGTACTAGGGACATCAAACTGGCGACGTTTCGTTTCGGAAAGGGTCATTGAAAGCGCGTGTCAAACTTTTGACTTCCGATAAACAGTAGCTTGTAAGCGATGTTGTAATGGCAATGTTCTGGTGTTTCACATTTGAAAGTCCACACACCCTTAGTCCTTTAACCCTTTCCCAAACAGTGACACTTTAATGCCATTTTAGAAAAATGCATGGGAAAACATTGTCGAAAATGAATAAATTGTTTTTTTCAATGGTTCCCAACCAAAATGCAAAGAAATTTTCAAAAACTTGAATGTGTCGAATGCAACACCTTTCAAATGGGAATAATTCAAAATAATGCCGTCTGGTAATGGGTTAACCGACGTTCTTATACTGACTATTTATAAATTAGAAGGGTGCTGCAAACATAATCCTAATTGTAACATTATATTATAATTATGTTTGTGATGACATAGATGTTTGACAAAACATTGACAGAAAATAAGAAATGGCTTATATCATCAATAGTAATTTTCCTTTCCATCAATACTTAACCCTTTCCCGAACAACAAAATTTTAGGTTGTTCTAATTTGAAGGTTGCTGCAGACAACAAAATTGATTTTGAAAAAAAGAAAGGGGTTTGGCATGATCAAGTCCAGAAATGTCGAGGCAAAAGGAGAAAATGTTGTTAGCCTCAATGTTTTCCCATTTTTTACAATAATGGGCGTCAAAACCAGGCATTGTTTGGGAAATGGTTAACCCGAACTTACCGTGTTAATCAATGATCAATTATATTATTATTCTTTGTATACGGTACGCTAATTGTAGTCATTATATTTTTGCAGTTCCGAACAAGTCAAATTGACGTATACCACCCCTCACGACATTCAACTGGCGTCGGAATTATTCGTGAGACGTCGTTTTACATTCGTTACGTATCCGAACCTATTCGGGCGATGTTGAAAACATTCGGCGGTAGAACTTTCCACCGCCGAATGTTATCGACGTCGTCCGAATAATTCCGACGTCGCTTCAATCTCTTTAGGGGTGAACTACCTTAAGCAAGTAATGATAATATGGGATCTGCCTGTGCAGTTTAAATGTTGCCGATATTAAATTGATCTAAAATAATTAAAGGAACATGTAATAGATATTCTCAATTCTTAATTCGCAATACATGTAGTACTAAAATATTTAAAATGAGGAATACCGAATAATGAACATTAATTTTTATTTGTTCAAGGCCGCTAAGAAGGGATTATCACATCTGAAACTGGCCGCAAGAAGTGAGAGCCTCTACTTGGAACAAGTCACGCTGGACTGCAAGCTTCATACAGACTTCGAAAACCATCTCCAAGACAAAATCGCAAACACATATGTTACTCATTTTCATTGTAGTAAATCTGTGGCTCTGCACAGCACACCGGATGGTGATTGTCTGTTCAATTCTGTTTCCATACTACTCTGCGGCAATGAAAACCGCAGCGTAGAGTTGAGATACAGATGCTGTGTTGAGATGGCAGTAAATAAACATAAAATTATTTCACACAGTAGATATGCTAGATTCGAGCTCATTTCCCCTGATTATGATGAATGCCTAATGTCATGCACAAAACAGGGATCATACTCCAGTATGTGGAGAATAATTGCCATTTCAAATTTTTTAAACTTACCAATTCAAGTAGTTTATCCAAACATGAATGGCTACAAACACATAGCATTCCAAACTATGAACATACTTCTACGCCCCCCCTTTGCAGATCCAGAAAATGGCAAAATTAGTTTATTGTGGTCGCATACTAAGTTACCAAAGACTCCACCAGGTGGAAAAAAAGAATGGTCAGCTAACCACATAGTTCCTCTAGTAGAGAATATCAATCGTTGTGCTGTCGTTAATATGACAACATACTTCCAGAAACTGGAAAAAACAACTTTGAAAATGAAAAGTGATATTCAATTACCAGTATTGATATCACCAGAAAAGGACAATATGTCACATTTAGAATCTATCACTGATCTAGAACCAGAAACAAGAAAACAGAATAAATCGGGTAGTGACCAATCTCAATTGGAAAGTTTGGATCCGGCGCGTGGCGCACCTGATCATGTATCCGAAATTGGGATACAATACAAATCAGCAAATGAACAATCATCATTGATAGATTTGAATCCGGTGCATGACGCACCGGATTCGATGTCCGCAAGCGGACAACAAAATAAATCGGGTAGTGACCAATCTCCATTCATGGAATTGGATCCGGCGCGTGGCGCACCTGATCATGTATCCGAAATTGGGACACAATACAAATCAGCAAATGAACAATCATCATTGATAGATTTGAATCCGATGCATGACGCACCGGATTCGATGTCCGCAAGCGGACAACAAAATAAATCGGGTAGTGACCAATCTCTATTCATGGAATTGGATCCGGCGCGTGGCGCACCTGATATGCTATCAGAAGATTTGACAACAGAAAATGAGACTGTAGAACAGTCACATGTTCAGAATCTGAGTATTATCAAAGAAGAGCAAGATATTGATTTTGACGTTGTAAATGATCATTATGATTCAGCGAACCGCTCTGGTGATATATCAATAAGTGATGAGTCAGATTGCTCAATCACCGAGGGTTTTACACCGGGTCCACTAAAGACCTTTTATGATATTAACGCCACGATAGCGCTTTTTAGAGGGCCCCATTTCCCACTACCGGAGATTCCTACGGGTAGAAAAGATGGGATGTATTTTTTCATAGACCAAGTCTCCAATTGTAATCGTAGAGAAAACGGAGAACATGCCGAATTTTGGGATGACTGTGGGACATGGTCTAAGCCATCACATCCAAAAACAATGTTTGTCAGAAGAAATGACAAACTCATACTCATCGTCATTAGAGATGGCTTGTATTGTACTGAAAAACAGCAAAACAAAAAGAAAGTGTATGAACCATTAGAACCACAACCTGTGGAAAATGATATACTTATAGTAAAACGCATTTACCAAACCCTGAAGGCAAATATAAAGAGATGAAATTCAGAAGGCGTATATCGTGGTTTACGAATGTACCCATCTGTTATTCATTCATATCGACATCAGAAGCATTGGTCGAATACATTGGAGAGTTTCCTCCAAGACAGCTTCATGGAAATGCAAAGCATTCAGAGAGAAACAAAGTGTTCATCAAAACAAAGCCCAAAACCATGCGGCGACTTAAAGATGAACTTAAGCACCAGGGTGTTAAGAAAGTTGAGAAAGACATGAATATAGCTGTTGAAGATGACTTTGACAAACAAAGAGATTACAAACAACTAAAAAATCTTAAGTACAATCTAGACAAAGATGGTACTTGTCGGTCTAATGCTGCAGACAATGTACTTGCAGTTGAAGAAATGGTGAAAAGTAACGAGTTTGTCCAAAGTGTGACACACCTGAAAGGTCTCACACACCCTGCCGTTACTTTATTTAATCAACAGCAGATTTTTGATATCAAACGATTCTGTTGTACTCCATCCGGTACCGTCCTCGGCATGGATAAAACATACAACTTGGGAGATTTCTTTGTTACTCCCACAACATATAAAGACCTGTCAGTTATCAGGCGATCAACGATGGACCATCCAATATGTTTTGGTCCAACGTTTATACACACAAACTCTTCTACGAAAACCTATTGTCACTTTCTGCATCAAATAGCAGACAACCTCACAGAGGACGAACTGACAAATCTTGTCATTGGTTCAGATGAGGAGCTAGCATTCAAGAATGCTATAAAAAGATGCTTTCCTAATTCAACACACGTTCTTTGTACAAGACATTTAAGAAATAACATTATCAAATATATGGAGGACAATGCCAAGCTTAACGCCCAAGAAAGAAATGCTATTCTTGCATCTTTGTTTGGCGAATTAGGCTTGGTGTATTCTCAAGACCAAGACACACTCAATCAGAGAATTGCAAACGCAAAGTCTGCAATTCCTGATAGAGCCGAAAACACGTGTCTAGTTCGACACCTGGAACAACGTGTCATTCCTTTGTTGAAACATCATGTAATTGAACCAGTGATGAACAATCGGATACATGTCATGTGGACATCCAATAATGCAGAAAGTGCCAACCACGTCCTCAAAGCTGCAAGCAATTGGAAAGCACAAGACCTTTGCAAATTTATAAAAACTTGGCAAACAATTGTTGAAGCAGAATACAAAGAAAGGGAAAGAGCCCTAAGAGATATGGGTAATTTCAAACTTTCTCCACCTTTCCTTCATCATTTGGTCCCAATAGATTCATGGGCGGGACTCTGTAAAGAACAACAACTGAAAAGAATAAGAAAATTCAAAATGGACAAGGGGAGAAAATTACAAAATGAAGTTGTATCTACGAATGGTCTTCGGACAGTAGTTACAACGCCAACTGCTGGCAAAAAGCCTCATCAGACGAAAAGAAAAAGGGCCGAGAGAACAAGAACTCCGGCCTCAAAGAGGCGTTTAATTGAATAGAGAAATTACTAAGAAAGTAATATGAGAATAAGAGCGCAAATAAGGGGAAATGGTTTTTCTTCCCTTGGTGTAACCACACTCTAAAATAATTATATGAGAAAAGCAATTAAAACTGTGCCTATGCATGTGAACGCTCTGTTAATGTCAGTTCACGCACTAATATAAATGATAAATTTGATGTCTTTGAACCGATTGGCCATGCATCGGTAGAATACCCATAATGTGGCCATTTTGAGATTCATAAAACATCGGCTTTTTTCGAGCGTCGTAATCGTATCCGAACCTATTCGGGCGCGGTCGTAAACACTCAGCGATCGAAAGTTCCTCGCGAATCTCTTTGGGGGTATTCTACCTTAAGCACTTGACCCTTTTCCGAAACAAAACAAATGTAGGAAAGCTCAACAGGAATGCTGCTATTGGCACGAAAATGGGATGTACAACAATTATACAGAAAATATAAAGGCAAAATGATGAAAATGCTTGTTCGAAGCATTGTCTTATTTTATTTCAATGTTTTCCGAAGCTATTTCAATTGTGACCGCCAAAACCAGGGGCAGTATTCAACAACCTGTAGTAAGTTATTCACCATCTATTAAAATCAATTTTCGATGAACAGAAAGTGCGAGCATGTTAAGTTAGATACATACTTGGATTAGAAGAACAATCTTCATTAGAACTTACCTTGGGCAGAAATGATTTCCCCATACAGATTGACAAATCCATACGGGGTTTCTGGACTATAATATTACGAGGTTGCATGTTCGGAACCTAGCACGGGTCACTTTAAATAATTTGAGCAATCTATGAATATGTATGATATAACATCATTGGAACAATTATGTGAAATCATTCGATATGTTTATACATGAACATTGGTTTTTTGTAACACATGCTAATATTTTTGCATAAATAAGTGTAAAATATTTCACATGCACACTTTCTTTTGGGTGTCAGTATCACTGGTGGTGAACTAAAACAATTTTCGATACAACAAGGTAAAGATATTTTGCGTTAAAATGTGAGTATAGATTTTTTCTAATGACAATGAACTTGTTCTAAAAACAGTCCGGGTTTACCGTTTTGTATTGACAAACTGTCTGTGTTGTTATAAAATCTCGTAAGTACGGCTTCGATAAAGCCGTACTTACGATATTTTATAATAACACCGACGGAATACATTGATCGCGAAAAAACGCCCCTCGCTTTGGCCGAGTTCACCACCAGTGAGTATAACTCATTGTTTTAATCATAATGTTATTATAATATGCTTATGAATGCTAATTTTGTAAACCGTTTTTGTTTCTCATGATGTTTGATAAAAAAATAAATATGCAAACTATGTGACCACCACCACCACCACAACAACAACAATAAAGCTTTAAACATAGCCATATTTAGATTTAATTTGAATCGAGAAAATTGCTCCAATCTATCAATTCATGAAGTTGGTTAATGCAGTGAAGATCTGTAAGTTGTTACCTGCCTCATTAACCAGGCTACACAATGTATACATGTATACATGTATATCCATTTGACGATTGCATTGAATTAAGCAATGTGGAAAGAACTGAACTGAGCAAATATTTATTGACAAAAACTGTACTTGCAATGTATTTATCACAAATGAAATGATATTCATTTTGTGACTACGATTCGATGCAATGATATTGACTCAAGGAATTTCTAATTTGAAAGAAAGTAAGATTTAGCATCGGGATCCAAGACACAAGCATCATGCAGAACTTTACAAACGGTATCTTCTGTATCTGTAAATAAAATGAAACTTGAAAATTAAAAGTGAAATAAACTTACCTGTGACAGGAGAACAGGTCATTTGCTAAACAAATAACTGCATACATACAATACAACAGAAACGCATGCATAGCAAACTAAACTGGAACTGTATAGAAACACAAACACACGCATGCATGCAAGCCACGATGAAATCACATTCTCTTAGTAAATAAGAGTATAGGTTGTTATCAAATACAACCATATGCCCTATGACATTAACACATGCACAGCAAAACAGACTTGAATTAAATAGGAAGTCACACATGCATGCATTTGGGCCATGGTGAGAGCGCCTCCTCGTGGTGTGGCCTGGATTCCATATTCAGATAATAGGAAATAATTTGAATTATGGAAACTGAACGCTCTCCATTATAAAAAAACACAAACAATATTTCTGATCATATATGACTGATCTGGGGAAAAAGGCAGTTTGAATCGGAGAATGGGAATCTCCTTTGCGTCGCCGCCAGTTTTTTTGCCTGTCAGTATAGGCCTAAACTATGAAAATAGGAATTAATAAAATAGTTTTAAGACACTTTTTCTCAAAAAAAAAATCTTTATTGAATAGAAATAAATAATATAAACATTATTAGTTAATATAGTTAATATATGATCTTAAAATGTATAAATATAACACATAATCATGATTACGAAGTTTAGACTGCTCCTTCCCCCCCGTGAGTATAGCATATAAAAACGGTAAAAATAGGAATTGGGCTAATACAAAAAACCGGACACTTTTTCTAAAATAAATACAAAACACATTATTGATTAGATATGATTTTAGAATACTTGAAAATAACAGTTTAATGCGATAGAAATTCATAATAAAGAAGTTTGGGCTGATAAGAATCTCCTTTGCGCCACCGCCAGCTCCTTTTCGTCCGTGAGTATGAAAATCAGAATTTATACAAAAAACAGAGACTTTATATACCAACAAATCATCATTATTGATTAGATATGATCTGAAAATACATGTATATAGCAATTTGATGCAATAAAAATTCGTGATTAAGGAGATTAAGCTGATTTGAATCTCCTTTGCGCCACCGCAAGCTTCTTTTCGCCCATGAGTATAGCCTATGAGAATCGGATTTAGTCCACAAATCAAACATTTTTCCTAAAGAAATACACATTATTGAGTAGATAAGATCTAAAAATGCATAAATATTACAATCTATTGGGATGAAAATTTATTATTAAAAATTTTATACTGATACAAATCTCCTTTGCGCCGCCCAGCTACATCTCGCCTGTGAGTAGCACATGAAAGTCGGAATTTAGGCTATACAAAAAACAGACACTTTTTTATCGAGAAATATACATTATTGACTACATACGATCTTAAAATATGTGAATATTACAATGAAATGTGATGAAAATTCATGATTAAGGAGATTAAGCTGATTTGAATCTCCTTTGCGCCACCGCAAGCTCCTTTTCGCCCATGAGTATAGCCTATGAAAATCGGATTTAATACACAAATCAAACATTTTTCGTAAACAAATACACATTATTGAATAGATAAGATCTTAAATTGCATAAATATTACAATCTATTGGGATGAAAATTTATTATTAAAAAGTTTATACTGATACAAATCTCCTTTGCGCCGCCCAGCTACATCTCGTCTGTGAGTAGCATATGAAAATCGGAATTTATACAAAAACTGCCATTTTTGGTCGAAAAAATAGACATTATTGATTAGATATGATCTTAAATTATATGAATATTACAATTAAATGCGATAAAAATGCATGATAAAGGAGTTTGGGCTGATATGAATCTCCTTTGCGCCGCCGCCAGCTCCTTTTCGACCATGAGTAGCCTTTGATAATAGGAATCAACACGAAAATCAGACACTTAATGTCCCAAAATAAACATTATTGACTAGATTTAATCGTAAAATACATGAATATAACAATCAAATACGATTAACAATCATGATTTAGGAGTTTGGGATGATATAAATCTCCTTTGCGTCGCCTTCAGGTCCTTTTCGTCCGTGAGTAGCCTATTGAATCGGATTCAACACGAAAATCAGACACTTTATGTCCCAAAATAAACATTATTGACTAGATTTAATCGTAAAATACATGAATATAACAATTTAATACGAAAAACAAACATGATTTAGGAGTTTGGGATGATATAAATGTCCTTTGCGTCGCCTTCAGGTCCTTTGCGTCCTTTGCGCCAAAAACAGGTCCTTTGCGTGTTTTAGTCCAACCCGCCGGCAACCAGTCACATTTTAGCTTTACATCCGGAGAGAAGACGCAGAAGAAAAGAGACGAATTAAAGGCATTTTTGGCGAAAAAATACACCGTAAATTATTTCAATATTGTTTCTTTATATATTTTTTCTTAAAATCATGTAAATTTGACATAAATGCGCTTAATGATTGGAGTTTCAGTGATTTTCTTACACGCGTCCTTCTGACAAAGTTATCTCCCTTTGGTCTTGGTTAAATTTCCTGCCCTGCGTTCAGTCGCAGGCGTCCGTAATTTGAGCCTTGGCACCATCTAGACTATTCTTCATCACAAGGCATTTTTCTACGTTCAATCTGATCGTCACCACTCTCTCACAAAATACGGTGGAACTTTTTCAAATTAACAGATAATCTGTCCAATCTTTCGTTAAGCCAGGGTTAGACACTAACTTTCCCAACCAAGGAGTCCGCCAGACTCCCATCAAGAGAACTTGGGGAGTCCAGTCTAAAGTAAAGGAGTCCGAAAAAGAAGCAAATATTTTATGTTGCATGCATGTTGTCTTTTATCTGTGACGATGTCATTTTCATGTCTGCATGGAATACTAAAGAATAAATGCAGTACAATAGATCCTGTTATTTTGAGCCAACAGCTTTTTATCATTTTGCTTATAATTTTTCGACAGAATTTTTAAGGAGTCAGTCGGGCTCCCTAGGTTGAAAATCAGGGAGTCTCACCAATTTTTAGGGAGTCTCGGACTCACGGACTCCCCTTAGTGTCGAACCCTGTAAGCGAGAGCCAACATATTTTTCTTCAAAGAAAATGCAATTGTTTGGGGATGGGTAACGAAGTCTGACTGCTACAATGGCTCAAAGTTGAAATATCCATCGAGGTTTGCTTCATTGACACTCTAAAGTTCATTTGATTGGCTAATGAGATTTGGAGCAGAAGAGTCAAAAATAGTTTTCGGTCTACCAGTAATTTATCGCTGGACCGTTAATTGAAATAGCGGTCTACCCTTATTTAATGGGTAGACCGATATTTTTATCGGTAAACCGCTAAAAATATAAGGGTAGACCGCTATTTTTAGCGGTCTACTTCTATTTTAATTATAGGTCTAGCTTTAGACCCTACTGGCGCGCCATAATTCACTTGGGCCGACTTCGAGTCAGTTGATAGCTTGATGCAGCGTTTTTTCTACCCAATTGGGAAAGGTACCTGTTCCCCTTCAATTGGGAATTTTTTTGCGTCGCGAAATCTCCAAATTGGGAATTTTTCGTGTCGCGAAATCTCCAAATTGGGAAAAGATTCAGTCACTTATTTGATGAATCGGGAATTTTTAAAACTCATCTTATCCATCTTTAGGTGCCTGGGTCTATATATTGCATCAAAAATCAATTCAAGTTCTATGTTACATGATCATGAAAGCTACCACAGTCTACCAGTGACTGACAATATAAATATCTAGACAATCATAATCATGTCATTGAAAAGTTTAACTATATAATACATTGTATTTTTCAGCCATGGTACCTACACTCAATCAAGACATTCAGTGTTTATTCTAGGATTTGAATCAAGTGGGGGATCTGACCCCACCTACTAAAAAATTGGAGGATTTTGAAAAAAATTTGGGGGACAATAGAGTCAATTGCTATAAATGACTACATAAGCAAATTATTTTCTATGGTTTTCATTATTCTGTAAGCCTTCATTAATGATCACAGAAATATTCAAATTACTTTTTTATTACCTTTCTAAGTTATTCATACACTATTTATTCAGTTTGTTCCGGAAATGGGGAGATTTAAAATATTAAGTTCATTTAGGGGTTGAACAATATTGGGTACGAATGTACATAAACAATCAACTTTCTTTGTTTCAAACATTGTGTCAGAACATATTCTTTATAAAAGGAAATGATATTTAAATTACAAGTTGATATTTTCTCTTTAAAATTAACCTTTTATCTACTACAATAGTTTCTTTATAAAAGAAATGGCATTTGAGGATTAAAAGATCGCCGGGGGCTGCCATTGTTCCAAACACTGACTCATAAAAAAAAGAAATCAAGTAAAGGCATGAACAACTATTGACTGAACGAAAATGCCTAGATATAAACAAATCCTGAATAAGTTTATTTAAAAAAGTCATTCACGAATGTAATGAAAAGCGAGTTGATTATGATGGGGGCTGACACTTCCAAATTCTAACCTTTCTCTGTTGAGCTCGTCGCCGTGGTCAATCCCGAACTACATCTAAAAAGTCTTTAAGTTTAGTCCGATTGCCAACTTTGTATAATTTTTCCGATAGTATTGCCCATTGTGGCTCATGATTAGCAGCTGCAATAAACATTTGCGAGAAAGTGGGAAAGTGAAAGTAGAAGGAGACTGGTCTCTACGCTGGAAATTTTTCACGGCAAAAATCGATATAGAGCTCTATGAAATTTTATGTAAACCAGTCACAGTTAGGGTAGACTGGTATCCATCGTGATAGTAATTATTTGTAAACCAGTCTATGGTTTCAAACTGTTTGAGTTGTGTCCTTTGAAATAGTGTTTATCTTTTGCGGGAAATCGAAAACCTCATAACTATTGATTGGATTGTACGCAGTTAAATGTTTTTACCCCTACAGACGTTATATCGTTTGTTTACTTTCTGCATGATGATTTACGGCGTGATTTAAAGGTCAAGCGATTTCAAAAGGCAAGTCTATGCAAAATTAATGTACTCGCGATTGGGAACGGCACAAACCGTAGATTTGGAGATTGGGAAACGGCCTATCGTCACTTTGGGAGAAAACCGGTGATTGAATTGGGATGAAGCCGATGGCCATTGGGAAACCTTCCGTTTAACGGCACTAGTTAAAGAAGGAAAAAAAAACCGCTGTGATGATAGCTCCAACTGAAAACCGATAGTGCAAGCTATTCACGTCATCTGGGTTATCCAAATTCAAAAATGATGCAGACAAAAACTTCAAGTGAATGAAATTTTACATTTTTTGGTATTTTTATGTAGAAAATATTGTGGAAAATGAAGAAATTGCAATTTCTTCATTTTCCACAATGTTTTCCATAGCCTTTTCTAGTGAGGGAGTCAAAAGGCGTCACTGTGCGGTAATGACTTAAATTTTTCCTTTTCAGATGTCTGGAGGACACAAGGACTGGAACCTTGACTGCAAGGTATATGTTGGAGAGATTGGCTATGGTGCGGCAAAACAAGACATAGAAGAAGTCTTCACAAAATATGGCCCCTTGAAAAATGTGTGGGTGGCAAGAAATCCACCGGGGTTTGCGTTTGTTGAGTTTGAGGACCCCCGAGACGCTAGAGATGCGTGTGATGGTTTGGATGGGACGTAAGGAATTGCTTGTTGTATAATTATCCCTTTCCCAAACGACAAAATTTTTGGGTGATCCCATTTGATAGATGCTTCTGACGACAAAAAAGATGTTGGTAAAGACAGAATTTTAGTATAATACAGCACAGAAAATATTGAGACAAAAGGAGAAACTGCTGGTTATCAGCAGTTTCTTCTTTTGTCTCAATGTTTTCCCAAGCTTTATCTCTAAGGGACGTCAAAACTAGGTCTTGTTTGGGAATGGGATAAAGTGAAATCATATCTAAATATGAATTATCTTTTGTTGTCCATAACATCTTGAAATCCTTTTCCAAGCAAGGTCTTGATTTGACCTCCCAAGTAAAAATTGTTAAGGAAATCTTTTGGGGAAAAGAAGAAATTTCAGATACATTTCTCCTCTTTTCCCCAAACATTTTCTGTGTTATATGTTTTGGTATTTCATCCAATAATATCTTTATTAACAACTTTGAGTTGACAGGAATATTATAAGAATTGGGGAGAAATCAATTCTTCTTTAATATCATATTAAGGTTGCACTTTCCTGGTTCAAATTAAGTCATGTTTGTCACCTCAATTGTTTTTAGCTGGATTGATAGGATCAAACATTGAATAGGCATTTCATAATGTATTCAGATTCAGATTTTTACGCCCCTGTATACAAAGATCAGGGGTATATTGTTTTACGCTTGTCTGTTCATCTCTCTGTCTCATAGCGAAAACTTAATGTGAAAACTTAACATAAGCATTTTCGGGGTTATTTGTGTTTTGTAAACACATCTTGTTTAAAATTGACTTGTTTGTTTCCAGGAAAATAAACGGCAGACGAGCCCGTGTAGAAATGTCAAGTGGTAAATCCAGGTGGGGAAGTCGTGGTCCACCAAACAGACGAGGCGGCGGATATAGAGGGGGTCGTGATGGAGGAAGACGAAGGTCAAGGTACGTTGATTGTTTCGCGATCACGATCAGTATCTATAATCCTTGATTGGTAGAGACTAAATACCAGCAAGCTCAGGTCGAAGATGCGCGCGCATTAATACAACAACTGGAGAAAACCCAACACTCTCTGTTAAGCGCCGCGAAAGACGACAAATATATTTTTTTCTTCTAAAATGTTGTCATGGGCAACGACTAAAGACAATGAAATGTCTCAATAGTAAAATGACTGCCACCCGGTTGCGGTAATGGTTAGCAGTCATTTCGTACCACAACCATTTCGTACCTTAATTTCGACCTGAGCTTGCTAGTATTTAGTCTCTACCTCCTTGATTTAATTTTTGCAACGGAAATCAGTTAACCCATTACCAAACAGCAATCTTTTAGACTCCTCCAAATTCAAAGATGCTGCAGACAACAATTAAAACTGAATGAAATTTTACATTTTTATGTCTTTTTGTGTAGAAAATATTGTGGGAAATGAAGAAATTGCTTGTCACAAGCAATTTCTTCATTTTCCACAATGTTTTCCAAAGCCATTATCTTAATGGGGGTAAAAAAGTGTCATTGTGTGGTAATGGGTTAACAGTTTCCCAAACTGCAAAATATCCAGGTGATCCAATTTGCTGCAGACAACAAAATTAAAGTTGGATAGAACTTTTGCAAGATTTTGTAATGAATAAATCATGTCTCTACTGACTACACTGATGCAGGATATACTGATATTTCAATGCTTTGAATACCTTTTCTTTGACTTACCGAGATTATTTGCCTTTCCAATACTTTGACTTGGGAAGGTTTGGACCCGTTATTTTGTAAGAAAGGCGCAACATTTTGTAAAGATGATCCTTTGGTATGAAGTCTAGTGCGATTTAGATGCAATGGTGATTCATTAGAAAACTTTTGTTTAAAGGAAAAAAAAAGTTCATAGCCAGTCTTGAAATAATGGTAAAGTCCTGTTTAATAAATGCTGAATGTTAAAGATCTCTTAATTTTGTACATATTTTTTCCCTGAGTGTTTCTTTTTAAAACCGATTCAATCTAGTGGTCAACATTGACAGAATACTTTATTGACTTCATTCATACATATAAATACATTCATATATCATTAAATAGTTAGAATTAGCAAAGAATTTTCTGTGCTGGAAGGATTCTGAATCTTTTAAAATTTGTTACTTTGTTATTATAACAAGTTAACAGACTTTCGGTATCTAGTAATGAACAATTGTCATCTAATCAATTATCATTTGTTAGTAACTATTTTAGATTGATCCATCAATTTATGGTGACATCATAAATCATAACAGATCTAACTCATGAATCAGATTCTGTTTAGATTTTACGTTGTGATGTCTTTTGAATGTTTTGGTCCCTTTCACCCTAACCTAGTTAACACAATAATATTGAGCCATAAAATGTTACCCAGTTACAAAAATGCCTATTTTACAGAAATAGATTTGACAAAAAACATTTATAGCGTTAAACCCATTTCCGGATAATGACACCTTTTGAAGCCTTACAAGATACGGCTTTGGAAAACATTTTTGAAAATGCGTGCAGCATCTTTGAATTTAGTCGAGTCTAAAATGTTGCCATCTGGTAATGATCACTTATGTGTTAAATAAGATATAAAAATTTAATGTTTGTTGATCACTGTAAATATTCATATTGAAAAGCTATGAAGTGCTAAAAGAGAACTCTCAAATGTTTCACATTAAGCAAAGTATAGATATATAAACTGATAGAATTTTAATGTTCATGCTTTTCTTGTGTTTATGCATGTTTTTTAGCTCACCTGAGCAACATGCTCAAGGTGAGCTTTTGTGATCACCCTGTGTCCGGCGTGCGTCGTGCGTCGGTCGTCGGTCGTCGGAAGTCGTCAACAATTGCTTTAAACATCTTCTCCTCCTCAACCACTGGGCTAATTCTTTCCAAACTTGGCAGAAATGTTCCTTGGGTGACCCTTTTCAAAACTTGTTCGTGAATTTTTGATTCGTCAAAAAATGTGGGCGTGGCAGGGCGGGGCTTATCAGACTTAAAGAGATCATTAGGAAATTCTTCAAAAATCTTCTCCTCCTCAACCATTGGGCCAATTCTTTCCAAACTTGGCAGAAATGTTCTTTGGGTGACCCTTTTCAAAACTTGTTCATGAATTTTTGATTCGTCAAAAATTGTGGGTGTGGCAGGGCGGGGCTTATCAGACTTAAAGAAATCATTAGGGAATTCTTCAAAAATCTTCTCCTCCTCAACCACTAGGCCAATTATTTCCAAACTTGGCAGAAATGTTCCTTGAGTGACCCTTTTCAAAACTTGT
Organism: Fragum sueziense; assembly: GCA_963680895.1. Taxonomy (NCBI): domain Eukaryota; kingdom Metazoa; phylum Mollusca; class Bivalvia; order Cardiida; family Cardiidae; genus Fragum; species Fragum sueziense. Next base: position 14,984,698 of record OY804602.1, on the reverse strand, counting down.
TCGTGAATTTTTGATTCGTCAAAAATTGTGGGCGTGGCAGGGCGGGGCTTATCGAACTTACAGAAATCATGTGAAAAATCTTTAAAAATCAATTATCAGGCCAATTTGAATCAAGCTTGGCAGAAATGTCCCTTGAGTGACTGTTTTCAACACATGCTCATGAATTTTTGATTCAGTGAAAATTGTGGGCGGGCCAGGGCGGGCGGGGCTTATCAGACTTCGAGAAATCGTAAGATAGTTATTCAAAAATCTTCTTCTCCTTAACCATTGGGCTGATTCTTACCAAACTTGAAAGGAATGTTTATTGGGTGACCCTTTTCAAAACTTGTTCGTGAATTTTTGATTTGTCAAAAATTGTGGGCGTGGCAGGGCGGGGCTTATCAGACTAAAAGAAATCTTTAGGTAATTCTTCAAAAGTCTTCTCCTCCTCAACCACTTGGCCAATTCTTTCCAAACTTGGCAGATGTGTTTATTGGGTGACCCTTTTCAAAACTTGTTCATGAATTTTTGATTCATCAAAAATTGTGGGCGTGGCAGGGCGGGGCTTATCTGACTTAGAGAAATCATGTGAAAAATCTTTAAAAATCAATTATCAGGCCAATTAGGATCAAGCTTGGCAAAAATGTCCCTTGAGTGACTCTTTTAAACACATGCTCATGAATTTTTGATTCATCAAAAATTGTGGGCGTGGCAGGGCGGGGCTTATCAGACTTCGAGAAATCGTAAGATAATTATTCAAAAATCTTCTCCTCCTTAACCACTGGGCTAATTATTACCAAACTTGAAAGGAATGTCCCTTGGGTGACCCTTTTCAAAACTTGTTCGTGAATTTTTGATTTGTCAAAAATTGTTGGCGTGGCAGGGCGGGGCTTATCGGACTAGGAGAAATCATGTGAAAAATCAATGGGGGGTATGATCACTTTCAGTGATATTCTAGTTTACAATAATTTAATTTGACATAATACTGACATATATATTTGTTTACAACAAAATTTATATTCTACACAATCAAATACACGAAGAACTCAGGTGAGCGATATCAGTGCCTTTCAGGCACTCTTGTTTTCTAAAAAGATTTCCAAAATTATCAGAATATTTATAATTATTTTTTATGCTGCATATTACAATTTAGGTACACACACTGTAGCTTTGCATTTAGTTTTATTAGCTCCACTGGCCGACAGGCCAGCGGGCTATTGTCATGGCACTGTGTCCGTCGTGCGTGTGTCCGTGCGTGCGTCCGTGCGTCCGTCCGTCCGTAAACTTTTCCATTAAAAATCTTCTTCTCAAAAACTACCAGACAGATTTCAACCAAACTTCACAGGAATGATCCTTGGGTGACCCTCTCTCAGATTCCTTCAAAGAATTCTGATTGAAGTAGAAAGTCTGGAGTTATCTGCCCTTACATGTCAAAAATGGCCATTTTGACTCTATTTTCACTCTAGCAACTACAAATATTGACCAATCAAGACAAAACTTGGACAGAATGATGGTGACTATAAGATCTTGCCTGGGTATAATTTTCAGCCTCATCTGAATTTTACATCATGAGTTATGTGCCCTTGAATTTGACAAAATTGACATTTTCGGCTTTATTTTGACTTTGTTTTCACTTCAGCAACTACAAATATTAACCAATCAACACAAAACTTTGACAGAATGATGTTGACTATAAGATCTTGCTTGGGTGTAATTTTCAGCTAGATCTGAATCTTACATTATGAGTTATGTGCCCTTGAAATTGACAAAATTGCCATTTTCGGCTTTATTTTGACTTTGTTTTCACTCAATCAACTACAAATATTGACTAATCAAGAGAATACTTGTACAGAATGTTGGTGACCATAAGATCTTACATTGGTGTAAATTTCAGCCTGATTTGAATTTTACATCATGAGTTATGTGACCTTGAAATTGACAAAATTGCCATTTTCGGCTCTATTTTGACTTTGTTTTCACTCTTGCAACTACAAATATTGAGTTATCAAGACAAAACTTGTACAGAATATTGATGACTATAAGATCTTGCCTTGGTATAATTTTCAGCTTGATCTGAACTTTACATCATGAGTTAGGTGCCCTTGAAATTGACAAAATTTTCATGAAATTGACAAAATTTTCATTTTCAGCTTTTTTTTCACTTTTACAACCATTAGTATTGATCAATCAATACAATAACTTTCACAGAAATTTTCTGACCATAAGATCTTACTAGCTTGAAATTTGCAGCTTGCTTGTTTGTGCAACCTGAACCTTTGAAATTACATTCAACAAGACAAACATTCAGGCCTGTGGAGCGCTTCCAGACCGCCAGGGCTGTCTAGTTCTTCATCTTGTTTAATTGAAACATATGTAATTGTGTTTATATGAATTGTTACTTTATTCCAGTATACTTCATTTATCAATGTTTTATATCGCTGATGGGGAGTCAAAACCTGGTAACTACAGCTTGAATAAGCTGGAGTTACCAGGTTTTGACTCCCCACCGACGATATGCTGCCTGAGGTCTGTTTGTGTGTAGCAGAGCTCCGACAGCTCAGTCGGTAATGTCACAGTCTCAGACTCTTGTCTATCCAGGGGTCGCAAGTTTGAACCCTGGCTTGGCCAGTTTCCATTCTGACATTTGACAAAGTCATTTGTCTCTCATACTCTCACCAATGGGTGTGAATCATCTATGTTAGAGAGCTGCTGGAGGCTCGGTTTAGATATAGAGGTGGTACTGGTAAGAGAAATACCAGGAATCCACTGTTAGGTGTTCTAGCCGTCACGGTATGACAATAGCAGTTTAAAACGGCGTTAAATCTGAATAAATCAAATCAAATCAACCGTTAGGATGTATGTATAGTACATGCATACATAGCTACATACATACTCATAGGTGCAAACATCTGCAACTTGTAAACATTAATCCTTTTACACATGCCAAGGATGAATACGAAAGTAGTTAGCTGGCCGCGGCAAATACCCTTACTGACAAAAATGTCACCCATCAATGGTTTGATATCGTGAACCTATGTGGGGGAGCTGCTTGAGGCTCGGCAAGGGTGTTGTGGTTGTACTGGTATGAGAATCGACAGGAATCCATGGTTAGGTGCTCCAGCCGCTGCAATATGACCTTAGGTGTTGAAAACGGCGTAAAACCCCAATAAACCAACAAATGTAGTTGGGTTCAACTTGGCTAGGGAAGAGGGGGAAGGCACTACAACTATCTGAGCTTAGTAGAACGCTGAGAAAGTTGTTTTGCCATTTTCAGATAGTCTATTATTCATAACAGAACCTACCTGGTATTTATTTTTATAAAAATGAAAGAAAACTAGCCATTGGCTTTGCATAAATTGTGGCAATGGAGTCGCAAATGAACATCTTATTCTTTTAAGAATGTACATTATTGTAACAATCTAGATTTCTGTTACTCTAAATTTAATTATGAATTGTTTTAAATTATTTAAGAATGCTAAAGAGTTGCATATTATAAGAGAGAGTAATTGTTTTCTGAAATTTTCTCTTGAATTTTTTGAGTACTCACTTGAATTATTTTGAGACCAATCCAATGAGAACCTGTATTTAGGCTTTGGTGGAGAACAATGGAAATTTGTGTTTTGAAATGCAATTACTCCCTCTGATTTTTGAAAGCTCTTACTTTAGTCATGATATGACAGTTTGTTGTGGTACTGAGATAGCCATAGATAGATACATGTATTAGAGATTATGATTTTAAATCATTTATCACCTTTTTATCTTCTTTGACCAGGAACCGTCACTCTTCAGTCATCGTCTCAACATGACAACAAATTATCTCCCTTTGATTGCTTTTCAACAAAATCAGCAAATCAACTCATCATAATCAACTATGAGCTTTAATAAATCATCGCAACAGCGCAAAACTGTCACGAGTCAGCCTATCAGCGCAAAATGCGGCCTCCAATCACCCTAGCAACGACCCTTGATCTTTTCTTACAACGCATCAACCTTATCAGCTTTAAGGACGACAAAATTACGTCACAACCCTCGACTGTCATCTCTCAACCTCTGAAAATTTTCAGCAAGCGTCCAACGTCTGCACCATCTCTACTTAAAATGGTAATGTAGAGGGAAGAGTAGAAATGGTTTGATGTTCATTATGGCACGGTGGATAATCATGTGATACAATAATTTCAGAAAATCTTCAATAATTTTGTAAATACTGGACCGATTTGAATTCAGTTTAAAGCAGAGAATGTGGACTGACGTCACACACTAGATGGACGTGGTTGATTTTAGAAAAATCAACTGATAAAAAAATTATTGAAGATAACCAAAAGTTTGGTTTATCTTCAATAACTTTTTTATCAGTTGATTTTTTAAAAATCTACCACGTCCATGTTATCCCTGACATATTTCCACCTTCTTTGCTTCAAACCGAATTCAAATTGATCAAATATTGACAAAGTTATTGAAGATTATCGGAAATTCTAAGTCACATGATTATACATCGTGTATGGGGTTGGAGTGTATCTTTAATTGTGTACATTGAAAGATTAAACTGATATAGCCCAGAAAATGACAATTGACATCTTTCCATGTACATGGTTAAGGGTATATTTCAATTTTAGTTCACTGTTTTATTGCCTTTTTGTATATACAAGCAAATTTTGTGAATTTCTGAAAAACAAGTGATATATATTTTTTTGTTACTTGAAATGCAAATTGAGTTTAAGATGTTTTACATCATTGGCCAAAGTAAACCATTAAAAATCAAAGAGCGTTTGTAAATTGCATTTTATTAAATTTTAGTCACTTATTACATGAAAATTTCTACCTTGCCTCCATACATTTATAGCTTTCTGTATTTTGATGAGAAATTATTCCATAAAACTTGTCCAGATTCATGACTGAAACATCCTTTGATAATTGTCTCCCATTGAGTACTGAACACATTTATTTTAGGAATTTTCAGTATTTCCTACTTTCATGATATTATTAAATGTTGGCATTGCTTGCATGATATGTATATGAGTTAAGATCTGGAAAAAGGGTCCTAGTATGGCATTTGAGACTAAATTGATCCAGGTCAACCTGTGCTCCATCTGCAGTTGCTGGCAAATTGGAACAATAATACTTATTTTTTGTTGTTTGGGAAAGTTTTAAGATCCTGGCTCATATATATAAAATTTTATTCTTCATTCCTTCACATATAATCTGAGTCTTCTCTGATGTAAATACGCTCGTTGATATATGATGATTTTTCGCTATTCGAGAATAGCGAAAAATCAAAATATCAAAGAGCGTATTTACATCTGAGAAGACTCGGATTACTTCACATACATTGGAAAAAGCAAAGGCTTTTGACTGTTGTAGTGGATATATGTGCACTTTTTGGGTATGCCCATACCCTTACTGGGAGATGAACATAGTTTAACCCTTTCCAAATTAAGACCTGATTTTGAAGTACCCAAAGAAAATAGAAAAGGCTTGGGAAAACATTGGAACAAAAGAAGAAACAAATGCTGATAACCAGCATTTTCTCCTTTTACCTCAATATTTCCTATGATATGTTGTACACAACTCTCATTTTTATCAACCTACATTTGTTGTCTGCAGTATCTTTCAAATTGGGCCACCCTAAAATTTAGCCCTTTGGTAAAGGGTTAAAGCAGCCAGATTCATATCCATGTATAGTCCAATCACAATGTTATGGCTCATTTACAAAATCTATCTTTGTAAATGTAACCACAGTCAAACGTCCAACTACTATAATTTTGCTGGTGAGGGTTTGAATCTTGCAGGTTTCTTACACCTGCAAGATTTGAACCAACACAAGCAAAATTGCATTGAAAACCAAGATTTAAGAATGCCCTATCCTTTGTTTACATCGGTAGAATTTGTAACATATTCCATATCATCGTGACTGGACTAGTGACTATCCCTTTCCCAAATGGCAAAATTTTAGGGTGACCCACTTCACTGACACAAAAGACAAAATGGAAGGTATTAAACATAAGATTTGTGTAAAATATGACAAAGAAAATATTGAGACAAAAGGAGAAACTGCTGGTCATCAGCAGTTTCTTCTTTTGTTTCAATGTTTTCCCAAGCCTTTCCTAATAGGGACGTCAAAACCAGACCTTGTTTGGGAAAGGCTATACATGTACCTCAACCCTGTATTTTGTTCATCACTGTGAAATACAAAAATAACTGCTGTTTATTCATATTTGTCTGTTTTCTTCTCTAAAGGTCAAGGTCACCCTATTACAATCGTCGTAGATCTCCGTCACCATATTCAAGAAGAAGGTCACCATCACCAAGGAGACGCTATTCCAGAAGCAGGTACGAACAGCAAATTTTTAGGACATTCCTAAACAGCACTAACCCATAATCACATAGAGCAGCCTTTTGACTCCCAAAAAGATATACAGTAAAGCTTTAAAAATCTTTGTGAAAAATTATGAAATTGCTAGTGACAAGCACTTTCTACATTTCCCACAATGTTTTCTACCCTAACAGACTAAAACAATTTAAATTCAATTCACTTGTAATTGTCGTTTGCATCATCTGTAAATTTAAAACAGTCCAAAATTTTGCCATCTGGTAATGGGTTAATTTACCGTTAAAGCTACTTGGCACTTTAACCCTTTCCCAAACAAGAAAAGTTAAGGATGGTCCAATTTGAAAGCTGCTGCAGGCGACAACAAGATGATGGTGATTTGGCACTGAAAATATTGAGGCTAAATGGGAAAATGCTGATTATCTTTTTTTCCCAAGGGGCGTTAAAATTGAGTCTTGTTTGGGTTAAAGCTTCATTAATGCAGATGATACATCTAATGAATGGTAAAAGTTTTTGTGATTATTGAAAGAAAATTATTGTTTTATATTATTGGAAAAACTATAGCTTATGATGGTTATACAAACTCTGTATTAAACAGTAGGACCTACCTTAAGTTTGTTAGTACTCTGCAGCCATTGTGCAGTTGGTAGCTTATCAGGCTCTCACTCATGAGGTCTGGACTTGGATCCCAAGCTGCGGAAAATATCCTTTCAGAAAATATTGTCTCCCTCTTATGGCTTGATGATTGTTTACCTATGTTGGTGAGCAGCTTGAGGCTTGGAAAGGATGTTGTTGTGGTACCGGTATGAGAAATGATAGGAATCCATTGTTAGGTGCTCCAGCCCCGTTGATACGGTCATTACAGTTGAAAGAGGTGTTTAATCCCAATCATTCAATTTCCAGTCATTTGTCTCTGTCAAATTCTACTAATACAAGTCCAGCTTCAAAAACACATTATTCACATATTTCCCAAAATTTACTTTAGCTGATCATGTGATATCTATTTATAGATCACCTAGAGACAGATCCCCAGATGCTAGAGAAAGATCCCCAGTAAATAGAGAAAGATCACCATATGATGATAGCAGAAAATAAACTAGTGAGTATATATAGAGTGGGCAGAAAGGGGGACATCCAAGAATGGGGCAGCGGCCATGGCGCAGTTGATAGCGCATCTGCCTCTCATTAGAGAGGTCTCTGGTTCGATACCCAGTGGTGGGATATACCTTTGTGACAAAATTGTCGCCCATCAATGGTATGATATCGTGAGCTGATGTGGAGGAGCAGCTGGAGGCTCGGTAAAGGTGTTGTGGTAGTACTGGTATGAGAAATGACGGGAATCCATTGTTAGGTGCTCCAGCCGCTGCAATATTACCTTAGTAGTTGAAAATGGCGTAAAACCCCAAACAAACATCCAAGAATGTCTTATGAATGATTAGCCCTTTCCTAAACAAGACCTGGTTTTGACGTTCCTTAGAGTAAAGGCTTGAGAAAACATTGAGGCAAAAGAAGAAAATGCTGATAATCAGCATTTTCTCCTTTTGCCTCAATATTTTCTATGCTATAATGTACACAAATCGAATCTTTAGCAACATCCATTTTGTCATCTGCAGTGGCTTTTCAATTAGTTCGCCCTTAAAGTGACATTTCAGAATTTTTTGTCATAAATTTTACTTTTAATTTTATCTGAAAGAGCATATTTCCTTATGAAAATTCTGAAAATTTCAAGCCAAAATATTTCGCCGTTTACGAGAAATTTGTATTTTTCTGTTAAAATTGAACAAATTTTTGTGGACAACAGTTCAGATTTATATGCAATTTATCGATTATGTCTCAACTTTAAATGCGTGTTTCTCGCTTATTGGCAACAACTTAAAAAAGCTAATAGAATTTATACTCATTAGAAATACCAATCTTGGCATCAAGACATACTTTAAAAAATTGAAATTGGAATGAAATGTCCCTTTAAATATGCTGTTTTGGAAAGGGTTCAATGGGAGAAATATTCTCTTTCTTAGACTTTTGTCAGGTTTTGCATATGATGAAACAAATGGTCCTAAAACATGTATATTTTAAAACAAATATTAGAAAAATCAGAATTTCTTCTAGCATTACTTTCTCAACAATTTTAGAGTCTTAGCAAAACTGGTTATTGTTTAGAGTTAAAGCAATGCTAGAGTGAGTTTCTACATGTAACCATAACAATAACATTGTCATATTTATCTAAACTGTATTAAGTTAATATTTAGTATGTGGACATTTTAAAATAGTCCAGCCCTTATTTAAAGGAAACAAAGGTTTTAAAATTATGCTTTTAAAAATGAATTTGATCTAAGAAATATAAAAGAAAATAGATAGAAAATTGCCCATTGAGTAATTTCCATCCCTTGTCTTCTATATTTGAATTACAAGACTACACCAACCCTTTCCAAAACAACAAAAGTTTCAGGTGGTCTAGTTTGAAAGCTGCTGCAGCCTGCAGGCGACCAAATAGATTGTAATAAATGAAGAAGTTGTGCTTATTATTGCCCAGATTGTATTCAAGATGGTAAATCATGTGACTCAGATTTTCAGAAAATCGTCAATATTTTTGTCAATATTTGACCAATTTGAATTCGGTTTGAAGCAGAGAAGGTGGAATAATGCCAGGAATAAGCTGGATGTGTTGAATTTTTGAGAAAATCAACTGATAAAAAAGTTATTGAAGATAAACTAAAATTTTGGTTTATCTTCAATAACTTTTTTATCAGTTGATTTTTCAAAAATCAATCATGTCCATCTAGTGCGTGATGTCTGTCCACATTCTCTGCTTCAAACCAAATTCAAATTGGTCCAGTATTAACAAAAGTATTTAAGATTTTCTAAAATTATTGCATCACATGATTACCCACCATGATATTACAACAAAAGAAGATGCTGTTTATCACTTGTTATAACTCGCTATTCTGATTCCGTAATAATTTCTACCCTCTAATTTCAGATGATTTCCAGTGACATGTGTACCCTATTGTGTTTTAACAGTGACAGCTACTTTAATGTGAACACACTGAAGGAATTTTATTGCAAAATCAAAGGACAGGAAAAGTACACAAAGCTTAATATGCTTAATTCATTCCCAAAGACGCCTTTTGGTGACCTGTAAGTTCTAACAAACAGGTTTGGAAAACATTTTGGAAAATGAAGAAATTGCTTGTGACAAGCAATTTCTTCATTTCCCAGAATCTTTTCTACCTAGACAGAACAACGAATGTAGAAGTTAATTCACTTGAAATTGCTGTTTGCAGCATCGATGAATATGGGCCTCCCTAGAATATTGTCATTTGGGAATGGGTTACATGTTTCCAATATATGGTTTCATTTATGATGGCCATTGCTTAACATACAGTATAGTTAGAAAATGGTTACTTTCATGTCAAATTGCTCATTCTCATTTAATTAAACTTTATTGTTCTATTCCTTTTCTATACAGTAGATATTTTGAGTGGTTTCAATTTGAAAGCTTCTAAAGATGAATGAAGGGGTTTAAGAGAATATATAGCTTGTTTACAATGAATTATGAAATATAGAGGCAAAAGGAGAAAATGCTGTTAACCAGCATTTCCTTCTTTTATCTCAACGTTTTCTCAAGTCATATGGGCCGCTGCCTTAGTGCAGTTAGTAGAGCATCTGCCTCTCATTCGAGAGGTCCTGGGTTCGATACCCGGCCGCAGCAAATACCCTTTCTGACAAAATTGTCAACCACCAATGGGTTTGAAATCGTTAACCTAAGTGGGCGAACAGCTGGAGGCTCGGTAAGGGTGTTGTGGTAGTACTGGTTTAGGAAACAACAGGAATCCATGGGTAGGTGCTCCAGCCGCCGCGATATGACCCTGGCAGTTGAAAACGGCGTAAAACCCCAATAAACTTAAACTCTCAAGTCATATGTACTAGCAGGGTGCCCACTGGTCAGGGAAAAGTCAGTGAAATTTGTATTTTCTTCAAGGTCAGGGAAAAGTCAGGGAATTTTGAAAAATGGTCAGGGAAATCTGAAAAGGTTAAAAAGTCAGGGAAAAGTCAGGGAATTTTGAAATTTTCTTTTGTCCAAACAAAACAAATAGGAAAAAAAATAAAATAAATTAAAATAGATAATCATAGCAGGGCGCCCAGCAACCTATAAATACCTATAAATACCTATATTATCCTATATTTCTGGACCTTACCTATAAAAACCTATAATATCATCCATTTTGACCCAAATACCTATAAATACCTATATTTTTGTGTTTTGGGTAAGCGATGATTACAAAATTTAAAACAAATACTTTCAAAATAGCAGTTTTCTATGATTTAAAAGTAATTATTATCTATTAATATACAGTAGAAATTAGTATATTCCTTTCAGGCCTCTTTCAAACTTTAATTATGTGAACGCAGGTGGAAAACCTTTATAACTTGAAGCAGGTCAGTTTTGCTTCTGATTACTCTCCATTGCCGAGCTCTATTGATTAAACCATCAAATATGACCTCTGCAGTTTTCGGTACGCCAACAGCCTATTTGGTCGTCATAATTTAATTATAGCACACCATTTGAATTATCGAATCAAAATCATTCAGTTTTATCTTGCATGATCATTACGTATACATTACGTCGCTTCTATTTTTGGCTGAAGCCGATAACATTTGAATTATCGAATCAAAATCATTCACTTTGATCTGGTTTGATTACGTATACATTAGGTCGCTTCTATTTTTGGCTGAAGCCGGTAATTTGAAGCGTCAGCCAATGAAAGTTTGTATCAGCTTTTTGAATTGTTTTGTTTTGTATCGCCAACGATTGGATACTGAAATCCCGCCAAGGCCCCGAGATTAGACGTGAAATGACCCCGCGAGAACAGAGCTCATTCTATCGAAATGGAATGTAGAGATAATGTGCTCTGTTCATAAGAGAGTAGCTTCTGATACACAAAGCTAAGGTCGAGTTTCTGTCCTGAAGATATAACATAGTCAGTACCAGTCTTCCATTTAGGCTCTGGGGAAGATTAAAGAATAGAGAACCTTCTTTTGTACTCAACTGTTAATGACTAGAAGCCAAATTTAAGTAGAAATGTTTAAATTTTCATCTTGCTCAGCTGTCACAGAGACTGATTGAAATTTGTACATGGAGTTGCTTGTCTTGTTATGTTTGTTAGAGACAACCAGTATGCCTAAAATTAAATATAATATAATTAAACATTTATTTTTAGATCACCTTGGCAATTAGTGCTTAGTGTGAGGTATTAGCCGTGTGCGATTTAGGCCAGAAGTGGTCTTCTGGAAGAAGAAGCGCTTGTCTGGTTCCCGTCTCTGATACACTACGTCGTATTTTTTCTACAACGTAGTGTGTCGGAGGCTGGAACCACCCTCTTCTGGAAGAGCTCTTCTGGCCTAAATCGCACACGGCTATTGTGAATTCAAACTATGGTCATCCATCTATCTGCCTGTCCATAAACATATTCTCTCAATTAATATGGCAAAGTGTCTTAAAATTTTGTTTGGAGCATCAGCCAAAGGCCTGCTACTGAAACACTTTAAATCAATGTGGTATTATAAAAATTGGCCGTATGTTCTGGGGGTATCTTATTTCATATATGGACAAGGAAGGACAATCTACTTCTGAATTGTTTGGCCTATGGCATTGAAAATGGTATGTGAAACTGTCTTCTGACCCTCTACTGAAATACTTATTATCATAAATTTATGATTTGATAAAAACTGACCCTATGTTGTGGGGTATCAGATTTCATAATAGGGATAAAGAGGGAAATCTTGTAAAATCTCCTTTACCTAAATTGTTTTGCCTAGGGCTTTAAACTTGGTATAAAGAATTGTCTCATGGCCCTCTGCTAATACTTTTCAAATTATATTGGTACAATGAAAAGTGGCTCTGTGTTTGAGTATCAGACTTCATATACAGACTGACAAAGCAGGAGATCTTAGCAATCTTCTATTCCTGACCTAGGGCTTTCAATTTGCTGTGTAGAACCACCTCATGGCCCGCTACCAATATCCTTCAAAATATTGTGGTACAATGACAATAATTATTGGTCATATGTTGTTTGATATTTTATTTCATTAAAGACAAAGTAGGAAATCATGTACATCCTTTTTCTCCTTTAGAAGCAGCTTGGCCTATGTCTTTGAAATTTGGTTTGTAGAATTGTCTTAATTCAGGCCCACTACCAAAGCACATCAATTTGTTTGGTTCTGTGAAATTTGCCCTATGTTGTATAATTTCTTTCATTCATCTTCTACTCCTAGACTATTTAACATGCAATGACTTTCAAATACGGTGTGTAGAATTGTCTAATGACCCTCCACCAAAACACTTCAAAGTTGTATAGTATTCTGAAATTTGGTTCTATGTTATGAAGAGATTCCATATAGAGAAAAAGAACTTGGAAGGAAATCTAGAGCAAACTTCTCTTGACAAATCATTTTTTCAGAGACCCTATATTGAGGTTTTGCATGTATCATGGCAGCATGACTACCAAAATTTTTCAAATTGCCTTCTTGCAAAGAAAATTGGCTGGAAGTTGTTGGTCTAGAATGAGACAAGATATCAAATACAATCATTTCCTCAAAGCCTAAATGTTCTCTATGGTGAGAGATAAATGACCTTGTCTCTCATGTCCTGATAAGTTTATGGTATTCTCTGGAACACCTTAACTTTCAGAACAGAAAGCAATAGCTAGTAAATGGCTGTCTTGTCTGTTTCTCCTGTTGTCCTATTAATAACAGAGAGCTGGATGGTAGTAGTGATGGTAGAGAAATGTTTAAAGTGGTGTTTTCTTCATCATAAACACAACCTATATTATCCTATATTTCTGGCTAACTGATACCTATATTATTGGGACATACCTATATTTTTGATGCCATAAGTCACTGGGCACCCTGTCATAGCTATGTCATTTTTCAGGTTTTAATTAACAAACCAGTTGTTCTTTTATACATGACTCTGCACTTATCATTTTAAATTAAGGCTTAACATTTGAGATGGATCTTCTATTGAAATCTAATGCTCTTATGGCTAAATCTGTAAGCAAGAGAAAAGTAGCTGACAGTGAAGAGAAGAATATTGAACATCTTCAGAGGAGGTTGAAGAAATATTGATACTAAGAGGGCAGTTACATTATGTGGATTAATACTTGTACAGCTGTAAGGACTGTGCTCTGTTTGGTTTTAATTGCTTTTGAGTTTGACGATGAGTGTAACATGATTTAGGTCATAATGCCATCTCCTCCCAAATCATTTAAACAATTACCATTGTCTTCTTTCAGTGACATTTTGATGTCAAGTGAATAAAAGCCCTCAAATATATCCATTATCACAAGTTTCCTACAAACATTCATTAGTTGCACTTGTACCTGGTTGATAAAGAATCAATTTTAGCACAAAGCTGGTTTTAAAATGCTCTAAAATTGCAACACTTGAGCATGCAGTATGTCAAAAATGTACATTAAATTGTGCTTATAACAAACTGTTCACACATGCACAGAGGTATCCATTTTTGTCCATAAAATAAAAGAAAAGAACTACTAAACATAATATATTTTAAGTGACAATGAATGTAAAAGGCTATCAGTGCAGGAAATTTTTATTGGAATGTTTCTAGATAAGTAAGGACCTTATTAATTGGTCAGTGAATATTTAAGATGGAAAAAGGTTGGAGTGGAAGCAAATCTGTCCTTTAAAAACCTTTCATGAGAATGATGCTCACAGAAAGTTGTTTGAACAGTTTATGTAAGACAAAGACTGAAGAAATATTTCTCTTTTTCTGTTATGTAAAGAGGTGTACATTTTAAAGCTCTAGTCATAACTTCAACCATAAGTATTAACATTTCAACTGTTGTCAAAGAAAGTGTTTTTAACTATTTCAAGCAGGACAAATGAACTTTTTCTCTTCATCATGTTTAAAATGTTTAGCATTTTAAGGATTCTACCAATACATGTAAGTTCAACCATCACATTTGAATTGTTAATAAAAGAAATCGAAATAAATAGGGGATTGATCAGACAGCTTTAGGGGGAAATGAGGCCATTTCGCGCGAAAAAAGGTCAGGGAAAAATGAATTTTGGTCAGGGAAAAGTCAGTGAAAAGTCAGGGAATTTTATTCCAGATGAAGGGTGGGCACCCTGACTAGGGATGCTGAACCAGTTACTATATAGGAAAAGGTTAAAGAGATAATTTGGAGTGTGACAAGAAAAAATTGGAATGTGACAAATTATTAGTTCTATCCAATTGATGAGTGCAGGCCCATCTCGATTTTCATGTGAACATTTTATGCTTAACCCTTTCCCAAATGGCAACATTTTAGGGTAGTCCACTTCAAAAACTTCCAGAAATTACAAAATGGATGTTATCAAAGATATGATTTGTGATATGGCATAGAAAATATTGAAACAAAAGGAGAAACTGCTGGTTATCAGCAGTTTCTTCTTTTGTTTTCAATGTTTTCCCAAGCCTTTTCTATTAGGGGCATCTAAACCAGGTCTTGTTTGGGAAAGGGTTAAACCTTTCTAAGACAACAAAATATTAAACTGCAACCTGCAACAAGTTCAAAAGTTTCTGCAGGGTGAAGGCTTAAGGGAATAAATGTTAATTAGAATTGAAGACCTAGGGAGAAGAAAAAAATGTTGGTTATCAGCGTTTTCTTCTGCTTCCCAGCAAGGATTCGTAATTCCTTTTGTAAATCCTTTTCTATATGTTGTCGCTTTTCTACAAAAACCTCGTATCTGTAGCTTGTTTTAGGCTACAGATACGTGGTTTTCGAAGAAAAGCAGCAATGTGCTGTAAATCATACATTATTTGAGAAAATGGTAAACCTTTTACCAAAAAACAGTAGGTTTTGACATCCCTGAAGGAGAGTGATGACAAGAAAACTTTCTAAGGAAAAGAAGAAGATGCTGATATCATGGCCTAAATTGTCCCCTTTCTCAAACAAGACCTGGTTGCAAGTAAAGATGGGACATGACTGCATATGTATGAATGGAAATTTGAAGCTTATAGCATATAATATTCCTGCAGTTATTTCTACCATTCTTAGTCTGTTAATCATGGAAAGAGAATATCCAAATCTATTGGAACTGTTGGCTTGTTTTAAATGAAATGTCTGTAGTCTTTTTTAAAAAATGATCATTGATAATAAAAATATATGTTGTAATTAGTAAACTTTAGTTATTTGCTTTATTATATATCATAGTGGTCATAACTCCTCTCAAACCATAGGGCCAACTTTGATCAAACTTGGCAGAGGTTTTCTTTTGGTGATGCTCTACTTGAATTGTGAACAAAATTTTGATCGGTGAATAAATGGTGGTTTGGCAGGGCGGGGCTTATCGGATTTGGAGAAATCATGAAATATTTTTTTAAAAAACAACCAATGGGTCAATTTAGTCCAAACTTGACAAAATATTTCTTTGGTTGTGTTTACTTAAATTGCACAAGAACTTTGAAGGTGTTCCAGGGTGGGGCTTATTATACTTAGAGAAATCACAAAAAAAATATGTAAAAAATCAGCCATTGGACTAGTTAAGACAAAAATTGGAAGAAATGTTCCTTAGATGGCCCTTTACTTAAATTGTTCATGACACTTTGATTGCTCCATAAGTGTGGGCGTTGCAGGGTGGGACTTATTAGACAGAAAGCACAAAATAATTCCTTAAAAGTCAACCATTGGGTCAATTCAGACCAAACTTTGTCAGAAAACGGGTATGGCAGTCGGAGGCTAACAAGAAATCAATAGATAATCTTTTAATTAATAAGCCAGTGGAGCGATTCAGGCCCTCTTTGGCCTCTTGTTAACAAATACCTTCTGTATTTGACATCAATAACTCGCCTGCAACTTTTACTTGGACGTGTCCAAAATTTTGCTGATTAGGAAAGGGTTTAGATTGTGGATTAAAATATATATTCCAATGATACTTACCAATGTGGAATGATCACGTTTGCTGCCAGGTGATCTAATAATCGTGAGAAATGCCTGGCGTTTCGCCATACAGAACAGATCTAGCCAGCCTTCGACCAACTCAAGACTGTCCTCGAGCGGGTAGGCGAACTAGTTCTGAACGCCATAATCCGAGTTTTCTGTGATGAATTTCGCTCCTTGATATGTTGATGTCGCTCATTTACAATGAGCGAATTTCATCAGAGAAAACTCGGATTATGAACGCCGTAAGTTACATAGATAACTAGAAGATTTGTGGGACCGCCAACATCACCAGCCTGGCCCACTTACTACAAACAACATGCCAGAAGACCTATGATATTTGTGAAATTTCATTACATTACATTTCCGTGTAAATCAGTGACACTCATGAATTATTACATAGAAAAATATAGCAATAACATTACAAGATTTTATCTCTTACTAAAAAGAAATAAGTAGAATAGGAAGAAGAAAAGGTGCATTCATTTTCTTCTTCAGTTTCACTTTTCTCTTGTATTTTCAAATTTTGTCTCTGTAAAAGCTCCGGTTTGTTGTCACATCCTTTGATTTTTCTACCGAGGAAAAGCATCTTGGACCCGAAATTAGAAAAAAGCACATCGTTATAAAAAAAAAATTCATCAATATTTGATAAATATCTGACAGAAAAAATCAGTAAATATTTATAACATACATTGCTAAAATTTAACGCTTTTCTTCATCAACAAATAATTTGTTTCATTAATAGCGTCATTATCATATGTAATATAACTGCTTTTGAAAATATCGTGGAAATCGAAGGAGGTATTTCTTCATTTACCACAATGTTTTCTATCCAATCAATTTTAAATTTCATTCACATCATCTGCAACAAGTTTTGTCGTAACAATTTTAGATTTCGTCGGTGGTAAAGAAATACTATTTATTTTTATATTGGACCTCATCAAAATCTGAAAATAAAAAGAAGAAATACGTATTTCAAATTTCCTTTATTTTAACTTTGTTATATACGATCGATCGATATATAAACATGCTAAATTATATATCGTGTTATTTTCATTACTTCACTTATTAAATGAATATTTATAAGTTCAATTTCTTGTTTGTCCATCATTTACTCAAATAAATCACTTAATTGCATGTTTAATGCA
Organism: Fragum sueziense; assembly: GCA_963680895.1. Taxonomy (NCBI): domain Eukaryota; kingdom Metazoa; phylum Mollusca; class Bivalvia; order Cardiida; family Cardiidae; genus Fragum; species Fragum sueziense. The sequence goes on along the minus strand of OY804602.1, from coordinate 14,967,302 downwards.
AACTGCCAAAAATGATTAACTCGACTCGTGTCAGTACCCCGTCTTAAGGTGATAATTACACTATAATTACCTTTTTACCGAAGTATCCATTTTATTACTATATAGAATCATTTTACCGAAATTGTATTTTTCCGAAATTACTATCACCCCTCCAGTGTCCTATATTTTTTCCCAATAATAGAATTTTTTATATTTTGTATGTTGAAATTACATGTTTTTACATTTTTTTCTCCCCGTTTCCACAATGTTTTCAAAGATTTTGTTTCAAATGAATACAAACTGTTGGCTTTGGTTTGAGAAGGTTTAACTGTCTGAAGTGATTTGTGAAGAATGGAATGAAAACAGAAGATTATACATCAATGAAGGAATTTATTTCTTATGGTTTTATAAAACCTATCAGTTCTCAAAACAAAGGTCTACTCAACTTCTCAACGGATATAATTTCAATACAATTACCCTTTCTCAAATGACAAAATGAATGGACGTTGTAGACGACAAACCAACATTTATGATAATTGCAATACAAATGTATTAATAGATATTATATCAGGGAAAATGAGAGAATCCTGGAGCCTGATCATCGGTATTTCCCCCATTTCCGAAAGGGTTTCTAAACATCTAATGGTGTTAGGTTTTTGGTCGAGAATGGTTAAAAGCCCCATTTCCGAAAGGGTTTCTAAACATCTAATGGTGTTAGGTTTTTGGTCGAGAATGGTTAAAAGCCCCATTTCCGAAAGGGTTTCTAAACATCTAATGGTGTTAGGTTTTTGGTCGAGAATGGTTAAAAGCGTAATTAAGCTGTTTTCCTTCAGATTTCAAATTTTGAGAAGTTTGTTTTAACCCTTATTCAAAGACAGAATTTTTTGCTACATGGCCTGAATGAATAAGGGTTCAAATATAATAAATTACGGAGAAAATACAGAAAAGCACAGAAAGGTCAACACAAAAGGAGACAATGCCAGTTTACAGCGGTAGCTTCTTTTCCCCGAATATTTTTCATAGCGAATCAATGTTATGGATGTCAAAACCAGGTAGACCGGACTGTATGTGTTTTTTGTCAATCCTTTATTAAGAAATCGTTGAAGTAAAGGAAACCCTAGACAAGTGATTTCTTTTTTTGACGTACAGCTTTCCTCGCCAGTAATATCAAAAAAGAATTGTTGTCTTATCTAACGCAACGCATGAAATTGTGAAAACTGAAAGGAATAACCCTCAAAACTATAGGCCTAGTGACAATGACCCACATATGACATAAGCAGAAAAATAAAGGACATAAAAAAGGTTGGGAGCGACTAGTTAACATTTCGTTGCGATACTGTCCGAAAGGTTGCGAATATAGGACCGCTGTGATTGCAGCGCCACCTGGATAATCAACCAGGACCGATAACTGACCAATGTCCCCCATTGAAAAATAAAATAAAAATGGATGGTCAGCGATCTTATTTGAATTTTATCTTCATTCGTATCACATACCCCTACATCGAAAAAAAATGCACAATTTCTTGAACCTGTCCAAGGTCACTAAAATGCTAATAAAATGCTGTATATTCATCGGTTAGTTTCGGAAACGGATTTAAAGTAACGCCTCACATTTGATAAGAACAGAAACCCCAAAATATGTGCTATTGTAAACGTGTAAATGTATAAATAGCATACTCACGTGTGTTCGGTCAGATCAACGAAGCTGGAGTGTTTTATGTCAAAATTTGCATATTTTTGGAAATATTTCAAGTTCTACATAAAATAATTTGATAAAACTCCCTCATTGTATTAAGCAGCATGCCCTGGTAATAATTCAAAAAGAAAATGTATAGGTCAGCGCACTTATTAGTGAATTAAAGCAATTTTTATCAGCTACACATGAATAAAATGACGCAAAACAGTGGTAACTGCATACACACTTACGACTGTCTTGCTCTAAATAATCGATTTCAATATTGAAGAAATCAGTTCCGCATAATGAATACACTTTTACTGTCGAAAATGGTAAATTGTAATGATGTGTAATATTATTGAAAATATGGTAGCGAAACATATTGGTACGAAACATTTAATTAACTACAGTAATGACCGAGTGTTCCGAAATAACTGGAGCACTTCCCCTTAAACAAAAATCGACACATTTTCGACAATTTTGAATAATTCTGTTACACGTGATCGAATTTGATAAGGTATAGCTCACGATGATTGACCTGGCAGAGCATCTCTACTAGCTATTCGGTAGATAGATAGATATTCTTTATAATAGAGGACGAGAATTGACCTGGCAGAGCATTCCATTCGATTAGCATGGGCTGCTCTGCCAGTTCATTTATCGTGAGGTATACCTCCTTTACAGAAGAGAATCATGTTACAAACAACAATTTTACATATAGAAACAATTACAATACATACAGACATACATACAACTAGACATATATACATGTACATACATGCACAACTTTACAGAAACGAACATTTACACACACATAATATATATAGGCCTATATACACAGTATGTACACATGTCAAGCAATGGTTAAAGGCCCGGTCCCACTGGCAGATTGACAAAAACGTATGCAAAAAGGACACAGCGGACGAGCAAAATTTCGGTAGTGGTACCATCCGTTTTCATCCGTTTTTAGAATATTGCGAAAATATAACGGAAAAGAGCGCACGTCAGTAGTACATAGCGGGGATGTTAAACGGATATTCGTGGGAAGCCTGGCGGATGGAAGCGGATGTCAGCTAAATATACGGAATACATCCCAGATAAAAACTCTTTTTTCCCTTTGTATACTTCATATACGCGATGCATATGCTTACATCCTTTCTTTTTCCGTGCTGCAAACGATGTATAGACGTTCCGTGTACCTTATCGTTCCCCTATCAATCCCTTATAAGTTTCGTAGATTTGAGTTTCAAGGATGCCTATAGGATGGAGAAAGGATACAACGGACTGATAACGGATATAGAACGTCTGTTGCTCGTATATATTGCGGATTTATATTGTACAAGACGGAAGGTTCATCCGTTCTAAAAGTTTTGGGCAGCCCAAAACTTCTTGCACGGATGAAATTACGGTTAACGGATGCCCGTTGGATAAAACGTATGCAATAAGTACACATCGGATGGCAAGAGACTTCCAACGGATGGCAAGAGACGTCTAACGGAAAGCAAGATTTTTTGTACGTTTTATATCCTCTTTGCATCCGAAAGTGCAGTGGGACCGGGCCTTAAGCCTTATTATTGGCTCACTTATTTGTACGTTTTTTGTGTGTATAGCCCACGATAATTGAACTTGCAGAGCAACCCTAGCCAAAAGGCTGGGATGCTCCGCCAGGTCATTCCTCGTGAGGTATATGTATCAGCAAGAGAGGTTATTTACCTTATCGAAACGAAACACAAGGTAAAAGGATCAAATTGCCGGTGTATATTCTGATTTTTTTCGGGAGACAGGGCGGAGCCTAGTAAACGGTTCATTACATTTAAGCTTGAGGAGAAACAGCCTTCTCGCTTAACGGTACATCGTCGGTATTGTTGCAAAACATTATAATTACAGCGTGAATCAGGCTGTAGTTACGAGGTTTTATAACAACTCATTTTACAATAGAACGTTCTTTCAATTTCGATATGTGTTCATGCACGTGCCGCACGTTTTTCTCTTATATCAACCAAGATATCGAGAAGTAAACTCGTCGAATAACCTCTTCGCTTAGCCACACCCTGTGAGGTGAATAAAAATGGATTATAACGTAGTAAATTGACCCCCATAGAATACTGACCCCCGGTCAGTATTTTATATAGAATACTGACCCCTTTCTATAAAATACTGACCCCCCCTGATTTTATCTATAAAATACTGACCCCACCTAGATTATTGCTAATTATGCCCCCTTTCGAAGAAAATGGGGGTATATTGATTTGCAAGTGTCGGTCGGTCGGAAGGTCGGTCGGTCGGTCGGTCGGTCCGTATGTCGGTCGGTCTGTCCGTAGACCAAACCTTGTCCGGAGCATAACTCGAAAAGTATTAAAGGTAGAATCATGAAACTTCACAGGTGGATAGATATCATCATGGAGAGGTGCAGTGCACAAGAACCGTAACTCTGCCATTTTTTTGGAGTTATTGCCCTTTGTTGATTTTCAAAGTTGATTCTTGTCTGGAGCATAACTCAAAAAGTATGTTAGGTAGAATCATGAAACTTCACAGGTGGATAGATATCATTATGGAGAGGTGCAGTGCGCAAGAACCGTAACTCTGCCGATCAAATTTTTTGAGTTATTGCCCTTTAGTGATTTTCAAAGTTGATTCTTGTCCGGAGCATAACTCATAAAGTATGTTAGGTAGAATCATGAAACTTTACAGGTGGATAGATCTCATTATGGAGAGGTGCAGTGCACAAGAACCGTAACTCTGCTGATCATATTTTTGGAGTTATTGCCCTTTGTTGATTTTCAAACTTCATTCTTGTCCGGAGCATAACTCAAAAAGTATGTAAGGTAGAATCATGACACTTTACAGGTGGATAGATCTCATTATGGAGAGGTGCAGTGCACAAGAACCGTAACTCTGCCGATCAAAATTTTTTGAGTTATTGCCCTTTGTTGATTTTATAACTTGATTCTTGTCCAGAGCACAACTCAAAAAGTATGTAAGGTAGAATCATGAAACTTCACAGGTGGATAGATCTCATTATGGAGAGGTGCAGTGCACAAGAACCATAACCTTGCCCATCAACTTCTTGGAGTTATTGCCCTTTGTTGATTTTTACACTTAATTATTAACCTTGCCTATATCTCATGTATTTTTACACATACAGACTTGATATCTCACACATAGATACCTCCTATCAACATCATTCACATTTGACCATGACCTTCGACCTTGTGACCTTGACCTTGGAGTTTGACCTACTTTAAAAAAATTAAACCGGGCATATATCTCATGACCTTTTACACATACAGCCTTGATATTTCACGCATGGACACCTCCTACCAAGACCTTTCACAATTGACCATGACCTTGGACCTTGTGACATTGACATTGGAGTTTGACCTACATTTTAAAAAAATAAAATGGGCCGATATATCATGTCCTTTTACACATACAGCCTTGATATTTGACACATGGTAGCCTCCGACTAAGACCTATCACTTATGACTATGACCTTGGATCTTGTGACCCTGACCTTGGAGTTTGACCTACTTTAAAAAAAAATAAACTGGGCCTATATCTCATGTGCTATTACACATACAGCCACATTTCACACATGGACACATCCTACCAAGACCTTTCACATTTGACAATGACCCTGGACCTTGTGACCTTGACCTTGGACTTTTGCCTACTTTTATAAAATTTTAACCTAGCTGATATATCATGTCCTTTTACACATACAGCCTTGATATTTGACACATGCACTCCTACGACCGAGACCTTTCACATTTGACCATGACCTTGGACCTTGTGACCTTGACCTTAGTGTTTGACTTACTTTTATAATACATTAACCTGGCCTATATTTCATGTCATTTTACACATACAGCATTGATATTTCACACATGGTCACTTCCAACCAAGACATTTCACATTTGACCATGACCTTGGACCTTGACCTTGAAGTTTGACCTACTTTTAAAAAACTTAAACTAGGCCTATATCTCATGTCCTGTTACCTATACAGTCTCGATATCTTACACATGGACACCTCCTACCAAGACCTTTCACATTTGACCATGACCTTGGACCTTGTGACCTTGACCTTGGTAATTGACCTACTGTTATAATACATTAATCTGGCCTATATTTCATGTCATTTTACACATATAGCCTTGATATTTCACACATGGTCACTTCCAACCAAGACATTTCACATTTGACCATGACCTTGGACCTTGACCTTGGAGTTTGACCTACTTATAAAAAACTTAAACTATGCATATATCTCATGTCCTGTTGCCTATACAGCCTCAATATTTTACACATGGACACCTCCTACCAAGACCTTTCACATTTGACCATGACCTTGGCCTGTGTGACCTTGACCTTTGATTTTTACATACTTTTAGAAATCTTTAACCTAGCCTTTATCTTATGTCCTATTACACCTACAGCCTTGATATTTCACACATAGACACCCCCTACCAAGACCTTTAACATTTGACCATGACCTTGAATATTGCAACCTTGACCTTGGAGTTTGACCTACTTTTAAAAAAACTTAAACCAGGCATATATATCATGTCCTTTTACACCTACAGCCTTGATATTTCACACATGGACACCTCCAACCAAGACCTTTCACATTTGACCATGACCTTGACCTTGCCATTTGGCCTACTTTTAAAAACTTTAATCTGGCCTATATGTCATTTTTTACATATACAGCCTTGATATTTCACACATAGACACCTCCTACCAAGACCTTTCATATTTGACCATGACCTTGGACCTTGTTAACTTGACCTTGGACTTTGACCTACATCAAATGTAGGCACTTGAAGGGGGCATATATGTTTTACAAACATCTCTTGTTTATAATAGATTCACAATTAAACGAGAATAATTACAGTTGAACTGCTTTATCAAAACAACTGAAACAAGACAAATTTTTGATGCATAGCATCCAAAGTAGCCCAGAATCTTTTGGCCAGCAATAATTCAAAAAGTTTCTGCATGGTGTCTACTTGAATATTATGGGAACAGGCATTAATTACCGATTTTTAGGTCAGATCGAATAAGGACTATGTGTCTAGAATGGGTAAAAGAAATCTTTAAAATTAAGTTTCTGTGATACCAATGTTAAGTCGTGAGATATGGCCTTGATTTATGCATTCGATTTGGCGTACCAGTATGCTATTACAAACGTTGAGACTTTGATAGGTTCAGATCAAATTGGCAGTGGTAATAATGTTTGTTTGTTTGACTAAATTTGTGGACTAAATCATTTAGCAAGTGGCAAGAATCCGACAGTTTCAATTTCAATGTACACGACAAAAACAATCCATGTCAAAAGTGTATATCATAGTATACAAATATTAGTAGAAAATAAAACATTTCTGAATATATCTTGATTTCTCAGATCCCACATAAACTGACACGATTTAAAAACGCAAAACACGTTTTCATTAACCATTCCTTTCCTATTGCCTCGATCGGCACCATATTTGGGGACATGTATGAGACAATGTATACGCTTCACGCCCCAGCGATTTTGTCGTGTTCTCTGTAAACTATCCGGACATCTGAACCGCCTGTCACTAAATGCTCGTGCGTCTCGTGCATTCAGACCACGTGTTAAATCACTAAGATTTTTTGTGTACAAATTGCCACTTTGATATACTTATTGAAAACATACGAGAGCAACGAAAGAAAATTGTGTATAAAATGCTGAGGCTTACTATGCGAAAAAGGAACCGAGTTTTTTGGCTTTTGATTTGCCGTGTTTCGCAAATGAAGGTAGCTAGACGCTTTAATGTAGCCGAATCGACGGTTCCAAGGTTTATGAGACGTGTAAACGACACAGGAAGATTTACAGACCACCTACGCCCCGGTCGGCTGCGTGTAACAACTGTACGTCAACACAATTTTATACGTCAACGTAACTAACGCAACGGATTTGTGACGGCTCAGTCTACAGCAAATTCTATGGTTGGTAGTCGCGGGCGGCCTATACATCGCGACATGGTGATAAATCGCCTATGAAAACAGAGGGTTCGCCGTCGTCGATGTTCAATGCCAGGCTCTTGACACAACGTGCATTTTGGCATAATCTGACGTCCATTCAGACATTATTCGTGGCTTTAAAGGTCATTTTCTGTCCTGTTATGTTAACAATTGTAACATTTATAATTTACATGGCTATACATCGGTTTTGTAAGATGCAGGAGATACCATTTGTAAAAGTACTATTTTGCGTTTTTAAATCGTGTCAGTTTATTTTCTAACTATCATTATATCCCTTATTTTACTTATTAGGGGTGTTTTAAAACACGAAAAAATACTAAACGACATTCTGTCAGTTTGAATCTACTACATGTTGTGAAGAAGCTTTGAGAGCCAATCATGGGTGTTGATCAGACGGTATGTATGCACTAGCCGATGAGGAGCCATGTTTGACTATTTGCTTGCTAATAATGTCAACCATATGGTCAATCCAGTCATTTTTCCTTAAAGTTCACAATGAGACTTATTTAGCTATATCGGAGAAATGGAGCTGATGGCGCCGAAATGGAGATTGATATTTCAATAATTTGGTGGTCGTAATATGAATTCACATTTATCTAACGTCAATATCAAATACTTGTAAATGCAGCAAATGTTTTGAAAAAAAAAAAAAAAGAATTTCAAGCTCGACCAAAAGCAATTTTCATGTCGCTACCGCGACTGTAAAAGGCGACATTCCGCGTTTTATCTTGTCGCGTGACCCTTTCAAGCATTCTGGTTTAAACTGATATTGAATTATTAATTTGAATTGATAAAGATGTTCAACATACCATGGAAATATTTTGGCAAACAGAAAAAATGCAGGGTCTGTATTATCAACGATCGTACGATTTGTTTTTGTGTAATTACTTGAAACAGCAAACCTGATTGGCCCAATCTGATTTCTCGTTCAATCAGATGTTTTGTTACACAGTTTACACAAAATCGTGGTCGTAAGATCGTTGATAATACGGGGCCCTGGTTATAACTCCAACGCGCTTTTGTAAACATTTTTGGGGAAAACCAATATTTACCTGTAGGAGGCGCAGATTGGTTATCCCTTATCACTATGCTTTTAGCAATTAATTTGAATTGTCGTCGGAACAATCGCAAGTCCGCTATGGTCTATTGGTCACAACAGTGGCCTTCAAATCATAGACAGTTGTCACAGTATGCAGCCAGTGGTTCGAACCCTGGAGAAACCTTTATTTTTTTAAATGGTTACTTTCGAATGTATAGTTTTTATATGCATTTATAGCGCCAGCGTTCAGTGCTTGTCTCATCACTTTAACTTTTAGTAATCATCTTTCATTTTGTAAAGCACATTTTTAATCACTTTTAGTCATTCAATGACATTCCGCTAGATCCACACAGGTAAGGACTATTACAAATACTAATTCCATCCATTATCGATTGTCCAGCGGAACGCCATCGCAGCAAATGTTGCAGTCTCTCCAAGCCTTGACAGCTTCAGGGCAGCAATTGGAGGACTGCAACAGTACAAACCACAGGTAGTGCACTGCAAGATTTTAACCAATTTCACTTTTATCTATTTTTATCAGCATGAGATCAATTCTAGTTTGTTGCTTTTATCTATCATTTTCTCTATTTTTAACACTTTCTTCATTCAATTTTATGCTTTTTATAACCCAGACGCGCAGTGCTTGCCAAAAACACTCGCGAGGTCGTAGGCAGTATGGAAAAAGATTGATAGATATTCAAAATGTTTTCGCAAATAAAATCGAAATGAGCATGTGTCCGGTGCACGATCTATAAAAAATAAAAGTTTAGCATAAAAAATGAAAAAAACATCGGCACACTGAGGATTCGAACTCGGGTCGTCAGTTTAACGCTTCTTGTCTCTACAATCAGTCGATATTTCTACCACTTCTGACATACAACGAATTGAAACTTTATAAAGGTTATGCAATGATTACCTATGCTACGGTCGATTGCGTTTCGAGCCGTCCAATCTGTTTACAAAAATGAAGCGAGCCCGATAATCGTCAGAATATCGCGTTTTATCTATACCAGCATTTTTTTCTTTCGCCTCTATGTTGTCCAAGCCTTTTCCTTTATGAAGCTTAAAATCCAAAGCTTGTTTAGAAAAATGTTAAAGGGCTTACATTCACTGACATGAGTATGAAATAATCATACCATAGCGTTCGATACAATACAAAATTAAAGTTTACAGAAAGAATCATGTTTTGAATGCTCAATGATTTTGCTCATGTTCAGCAGCTGAACTAAAAGAAATGAAAAAATTATGTAAAAATATATGAAAAAAAATCGAGCGCTAGCAGGATTTGAACTCATGACATAATTATTAGCTAGGATGAAATCTTAGTCCTGTGTCATAACCACTGCACCACTCAAGCTTTAACATATGATAAAGCTTGCAAAAGTTTATACTATTTACACAATTTGGATTTGTCCCTATCGAAATTGAAGGGTATGAAACAATGAACAAATTCATATTTTATGCTGTATATTTCCTTGTGAATGTCTTAACATGTCAAAAAAATATGCTTTTAATTTAGTAATCCTTATCGACATACATTTCAACCATTTTGAACAAATAGGTCGAACATTTTGTACAATGGTCGCATAACAAACTCTGCACGGGCATATCTCATAGCTCATGGCTCGGCTTCCAATAAAAAAGTAAAGCGTATTTGAAGAATTCATGAAAACTTTCTTATTGATTTAAAAATATACAAAAAGGGGAAAAAATATCTGGCGTGAGTGGGCCTCGAACCTATGGAACAAAAGTGTTCAGACTTTGCAAAGCCTAGCACTCTATCCATTAGACCACAGCGGCACTTGTGTTATTCCATACCAAAACAAAATTAAAATGTAGTGGTATTTACCAGATAAGATTGGTTATCGCCCCTGAGTTGGTCCATAGAAATAACGAAACACATTAGTAAATACCAAAACACATTTACAGTATCGATTTTTGAATGGATCAGTTCATAGCGAATATATATTACCGTTATTTATTCAACACTTCATACAAAATTCTCTTATAGCTGTTATTAAGCATAAACATCAGTTGTTAACATGATGTGTTATAGTTCTTCGTGTGTTTCGGTATTTCTATGGACCGATCCGGTCACATGATTAAGCGGTTAGTAATTCGCATCTGGGTGAAATTAAAATATTATACAAATGCAAGTTTTATGCTTTGTATTTCCTCGTAAATGGTGTAAGCATGTAAAACAAACATGTTGTTAATGTAACAATCACTATCAACGTACAATTTAACCAGCTTCAACAAATATGTCGAACAGTATGTACAATAATCGCCTCCCTAACTCTGCACGTTAATATTTTAAAATCGTTACAAAGGTAGCCCAGCTTAAGGCTGGGCTACCAATTATTCTCGTTTAATAGCGAATCTATTATAACATACACTAGTAAGTATAGTCCTCCAACGATAATCAGATTCCCGCCAAAAATATAGACCATACCCATTTGATAATGAAAGGTTACACAGATCAAAACACAATTATCACAATTATCGCAATGAAAACAATGATAATATTGTAAGTATGACTGTCTGAAATTACATGTGTTTGTGGTCTAATGGTTAAACAGTTGGCGCTTGACCTTATCAAAGGAGTTCTTTTTTAACTGTGTGGGTTCGATTCCACACACAGCCGTGTTTTTTTTTTTTTTCCCCTTATTTGCGTTTTACTTTTTTGTTTTTGTTCCTTTTACATTTCGTCGGTGTAAATGCAAAACCTCGTATGTCGATTGGTGCGATTTTCAAAGACCAAACTTGTGTACCCAGCTAAGACGATTCTTGCAGGTTTTGAGATACTTTTACTGATCAGTATTGATCACACATTACTTGTGAACAATATGTCCAAATTTCAAGTAAAACGTTTCAGTTTGGGAAAAGTTATTACACTTTTTCAACTCCCCTTTAAAATTTTCCAAAAACGAGATACGATGTTTTGCATTTACAACGACGATTTGTAAATAGATATATTCTTTATTTACAATATAAGCCATTGCCAAACGAATCTTTTATGTTTCATGACTTGAATGTTGTCTTAGGCCATAAACCCACAATATAGCACATTATGTATATGATTTTCCGATATTATCTTATAATTCTGAATAAAATCATAAAGAGTCTGCTTTCTTCTCATCTTTTTTTCTAAAATGATAAAACAAAATATATTTGTAAAATAAAATACAATTACCCATCGTTCTATATGAGATTCGAACCCACGTTTGCTAAAAGAAAATGGACGAAGCGCCGGTGCTGTATCCACTGAGCTATCGAGTATGTATAAAGCAGCGTAAAATAAAAGATTTTAATCGTATATAACAAGTCTTTCTTATAATAGGTTCACAATTAAACGAGAATCGATACGGTTGTCTTGCTTTAATTTTACGTAGGTAAAGGTAGTAGTTCTACCTAAAAATAAACCAAAACAACCGTATCGATTCTCGTTTAACTTTGAATGTATAATACCTGTAGGCCGAGGTCATTCTTTGTTTGTAAACATCACATTATCGTTGGAATGCTATACATGTTTATCGATTCAAATCACATGAATCGTGTTCATTATGCTCCTCGAAAGAAAATCGGGGAGCATTTAGTCGCCACGCTATCCGTCCGTCCGACCGTCTGTCTGTCTGTCTGTCTGTCTGTCCGTTTACAGTCAGGTCTCGGCAACCTTTAGGCAAAATTCAATGAAACTTCACATGTGTAATCCCTGAAATACTTTTTGAGTCTGTGTTCTCGGTTTTTTTTTTTTTTCAATTCGAGGCTGCGTCACAGAAAAAGGGGTCTTAATGTAGAAATTAGTGTTTCTCTATTTTCTCTTTTTTCGAAGAACATAATTTATTGATTTTTTTCTAAAGCGATGAATGAGATGTTCTGTAGCTTATTCAATTAATAATTTATGTACAAAAATCTTGTCATGTGAAAAGGGGACTAAATGTATGATGAAATTGCGTCTAGATCTTTAAGTCTGCCCGAAGCAATATCTCCACAATTCTTGCACCAAATTGGACGAAACTTCAATATGAACTTCGTGAAATTCTGTCAAGAACCTTTTCTCTCTGTTTCTCAATTTAAATTGATGCTGTGTTATGGGAAAAGGGGCTCTATTGTAAAAGTTTTTTTTCTCAGATTTCTTTTAATCTAGATAGAATTTAATGACATTTTATATTTGATTAATTAATTTTTCATATCTTACATCTTTATTTTCTAATTGCGACGGCTGCTTGACGCCTTTTAAGTCTGGCTTATTTCTCTTAATCAAGTTTTGTGGACTTCCGATTATGTCCCCTTTAGCGTGACGGGTACGTATACTTTTCCATGACAAACACACGGTTCTACACTGAAATGTGACGTCATCGTGACCTAGTTTTCGGATTAAATCGATTCGCCAATCGTTGAAGCATTTATTTGATTGGTCAGAAAAAAGGTCACAGAGGATGATCCACTTACTGGTGCCTGTCAGATTTTTCAACACAGGATTTTAATCAGATTGAGAAGCCGAGATAACTATCTCGCTAAAGTGACTTAACAGAATAACAGCAGCCGCCAGGTAGGAAAGTGCGTATGACACACATACATAACTCTGGCAGGCTTCGAACCCACAACGCTGAGGGATAAATGATTTTCGGTCAGATACCTCTTAAAATCATTTGTCCTTTCGACACAAATATATACCGGTAGTAGTTCGTAATCCTTGACCGTACTGTAGACCAACTGTACATACGATTAAGAACCAATACAGATGCTCCGAGACCGGATAGCTTAGTCGGTAACGTCGGCGTCTGCCAATCAAGGGGTCGCGAGTTCGAAAGTGGCTCGGCATGTATCGATACTGACATTTGACAAAAGTCATTTGTCTCTCATCGAATGGTGTGAATCATCTATGAGAGAGCAGCTGGAGGCACCGTTTGTATTTTTTGGTAGTAAGGGTGCGAGAAATACCAGGAATCCATATAGGCTAAGGTGCTCCAGCCGCCGCAATATGACCATATCAGATGAAAACGAAGTTAAACTCCAATAAATCAAAATAATTCAGATGCGATGGAAGCGTCTAACCAGCCAGTTAGAATCGAGTTCGCCGAATAATGAATGAAAAGTTGCGATCAAAACACTCTGTATGTACGGGCAGACGCATGCACGGACGAGTGCCATTGCACCTCCGATGCCTATCGATGGAGATAATTATGTTGTAGGTGTACCATAGTTGGATTTATATCAGAGTAAGATTGTTGGTGTGTACCTGGGGAAGGGGGTCGATATTTTATGGGGGTCACAATTCTACGTGAGGGGTCACTTTTCTACGTGTGGGGAGGTCATAATACTATGACCCCCCGGTCATAATATTATGACCGGGGGGTCAGTTTTCTATATAAAATAGTGACCGGGGGTCAGTATTCTATGGGGGTCACTTTACTACGTCACACCGGCACGAGCGTATTGTTAATTAATGGCCTTTGACTTAAAACAGTGCTCTGCCAGGTCATTTATCGTGAACTATATAATTATGAAGGTTTGAGAATGAGGAAATACAGGAATTTGCTTGTAGATATTCTATACAGCACCTGATAAAAAGTCATTGACGACCAAACAAAATTTACTTTGGTTGTCAATAACCTTTCTTTCAGGCGATGTTTAGATTCACCACATCCAATTAACCCATGATATTTGAACACTTAAAATTGCTTCAAACAAAATTGAAATCGGTCACTTATCAGCAGACTTATTTTATTCCTTTCCCAAACAAGACCTCGTTTTGACGTCCCTAATAGAAAAGGCTTGAGAAAACATTGAAACAAAAGAAGAAACTGCTGATAACCAGCAGTTTCTCCTTTTGTCTCAATATTTTCTATGTCATATTTTACACAAATCTTATATTTATTAACATCTATTTTGTCATTTGTGGCAGTGTTTGCAGTGGACCACCCTAAAATTTTGCCGTTTGGTAATGGGTTAAAGATTTTCTACAATTGTTGTTGTTGTTGTGCCACGTAATTTCCCATCATGTTGTTACGCACAGGAGTATTGATAGGTCTACTAATGCATCTCCTCTGAAACTTGGTACATGCTTTTGCGACAACAAACCATTGCATTTTACATTGTCATTGAACTTCTTTTGCGCATGCGCGATCAAAATCTGGTTACTGCCTGTGATATGACTTCTTGTATTAGTATCAGATGGTAGGCCTATAGTTCACGGTAAATGACTTGCCAGAACATTTGCATCTTTCAGTACGTTTAAGTTACCATTAGTCAAGCTATACTGTACTTCAAAAGCTCCTGTTTGGAACCATTCAATCACAATTTGCATTCAAATTCACGAAAATAAGAATTCAAAGGCCACTATCAAACCATACCAAGTTCCTAAGAACTACCAATGCCCTATTTCTTCATGGAACTGCACATTTTCATGGACTATGCTTTTGCAATAGTGGTTTAGAGAACAATTTGCGAAGCTATTCAATGATTTCAATGATGACCTCTAGAAAAAGATACATAGATCTACTCATAAATGCCATTAAAGATGCATTCGGACCCATTTCTGGGGGCGAGCTTTCTTTGAAAAAAAAAAAAAAAAAAAAAAAAAAAAAACATAATTAAAATATAGCCCTTGTTATTCTTATTGCCAAATTTTGTTATGTTACATTATATTTATGCAACCAAGCACAATATTATATGTACAACCAGTTGACAAAGTTACATTTCTTCATTTTGACGAAGTCCCATAAAGTTTCTTATCTTAAGTGCTTGTCTCAGAGAAAACCATGCAAAACAGTCCACAAGCACTTTTCACCGATTTTGATGATTTTTGGCATGGTGAACCACCTATATGTGAAATGTCCATCTGCAAAATATTTTGTCCATATCTCCATGGATACTTGTTTTATGGAGCGCCATCTATGCCAGGGACCTTAAATATAAGGACCTGACATTTTGACCAAAATTCCTGTCATTTTTAGCCATTTTCAGCCAAGGAAATTAGACTTATCCCTATATGACAGTAAAATACCATACCATTTACTGAAAGTAACTACTCCCTTCTTTTAATTAAAAGAAACAAAATAAGAAAATTACCAAAATATACTCGAGTGAGGTCCCCTATGTTGTAGGTACCCAATGCAATTTTGCTGAATAAGCACTTTTTGACAGTTTTCAAGGCCTGAAATCTTCTAAGGTAGTGTTAATTGATAGTAATTATTTACATTTATGGATAGTCCTGCCTTTGGTTAACAAGTTAAAAAAATATCTAGCTTGGCCCGCCATAATCGTTACCATGGCAACGCATAGAATAGGGGCATTGTGGGGAAATTTTGAAATTCATTTTATTTCCTCACAAAACCACCAAAATATTGTAATAAAATATTTAACTACCAATTTTGACAGCAAATGATGTGTTTTATCACATACAAAAAAGTAAGCTAAAACAAGATGTACAAAAACGGGTTATTTCCAAGATGGCCGCCAAAATGGCCGCCAAAATAATTGAATTTGCTATAACTTTTGTACTGATAGTAACAGCAGAGTAAATTTGGTGTCTAACCCTATGTTTGTGGGGTCTAGGAATCTAATTCAGACATCCTAAATAACATAAAACAAATATTTATTCAAATGAAGTGAGAACAAGAAGTCTCTGATGGCCTTCGGCTGCTCAACTGAGTTAGAAAAGTCAAATTATTTGCCTTATTTAGCCATTTTCAGCCAAGGAAATCAGACTTATCCCTATATGCCAGGATAATACCTTACCATTTTCTGAAAGTAACCACTCCAATCTTCTAAATTTAACAAAAAAATCAAGAAAATTTACTTATATACTCGAGTGATGGCCCCTATGTTGTAGGTACCCAATGCAATATTGCTGAATAAGCATTTTTTGTCTGTTTACAAGGCCTCAATTCTTCTAAGGTGGGGTTAATTGGTAGTAATTATTTACATTTATGGATAGTCCTGCCTTTGGTTAACAAGTTGAAAAGAAAATCTAGCTTGGCCCGCCAAAATCGTTACCATGGCAACGCATAGAATAGGGGCATTGTGGGGAAATTTTGAAACTCATTTTATTTCCTCACAAAACCACCAAAATATTGTAACAAAATATTTAACAATCAATTTTGACACCCAATGATGTGTTTTATCATGTAAAACAAAGTTAGCGCAAAAATGATGTACACAAACGGGTTATTTCCAAGATGGCTGCCAAAATGGCCTCCAAAAGTAACTGTATTTCCCATAACTTTTGTACTGATAGTACCAGCAGAGTAAATTTGGTGTCTAACCCTATGTTTATGGGGTCTAGGAATCTAATTCAGACATCCTTAATAAGATAAAACAAATATTTATTCAAATAAAGTGAGAACAAAAGGTCTATGATGGCCTTCGGCTATTCAACTGAGTGAGAAAAGTCAAATTATTTAGCCATTTTCAGCCAAGGAAATCAGACTTATCTCACATGACAGTATAATACCAAACTATTTTCTGAAAGTAACTACTCCCTTCTCCTAATTAAAAAGAAACAAATCAAGAAAATTACCTAATATACTCGAGTGATGTCCCCTATGTTGTAGGTACCCAATGCAATTTTGCTGAATAAGCACTTTTGGCTTTTTCAAGGCCTTAAATCTTCTAAGGTAGGATTAATTGACAGTATTTATTTACATTTATGGATGGTCCTGCCTTCGGTTGCAAAGTAAAAAAAATGTCTCGTTTGGGGCGCCAAAATCGTTACCATGGCAACACATGGAAAAGGGGTAAAGTTGGGATATTTTGAAATTCATTTTATTTCCTCACAAAACCACCCAAATGTTGTAACAAAATGTTTAACAATCGATCATGACAGCCAATGATGTGTTTTATCCCATACAAAAAATTAACTCAATATGATGTACAGAAACGGGTTATTTTCAAGATGGCCGCCAAAATGGCCGCCAAAATCACTGACTTTCCCATAACTTTTGTACTGAGAGCACCAGCAGGGTAAATTTGGTGTCTTACCCAATGTTTTTTTTTGGTCTAGGAATCTAATTTAGACATCCTAAATGATATAAAACAAATATTTATCAAAATAAAGTGAGAACAAGAGGTCTCTGATGGCCTTCTGTTTCTAACCTAGGTGAGAAAAGTCAAATTATTTTGCCTTAATAAGCCATTTTCAACCAAGGATATCAGACTTTTTCCTATATAACAGTATAATATCATACTTTTTTTGAAAGTAACTACTCCCATCCTTTATTTGATCAAGGAAAGAGCCTTGTATACTTGAATGGTGTCCGCTGTGTTGTAGGTACCCTCTCCAATATTGCTGAATAATCACTTTTGGCTGTTTTCAAGGCCTTAACTTCAGGCTTAGGTCTTCAATGGTAGCGTAAATTAATAATGTTTATTTAAATTTATGGATCTATAGCCCTTCCCTCGATTACTAAGGTCAAAATATCTAGCTTGGTCTGTAATAATTGTTACCATGGCGACGGCAATATTGCAGAGGGTAATTGATAGTAATTATTTACATTTATGGATTATGAGTCCTGCCTTTGGTTAACAAGTTGCAGAGGGTACCTACAACATAGGGGACACCTAGGTGAGAAACGGAAGGCCATCAAAGACCTCTTGTTCTCATTTTATTTTGATAAATCTTTCTTTTATATCATTTAGGATGTTTGAATTAGATTCCTAGACACACAAAACATAGGGTTAGACACAAAATTTACTCTGCTTGTACTATCAGTACAAAAGTTATGGGAATTTCAGTGATTTTGGCGGCCATTTTGGTGGCCATCTTGGAAATAACCCGTTTCTGTACATCATATTGGGTTAATTTTTTTGTATGTGATAAAACATGTCATTGGCTGTCATAATTGATGGTTAAATATTTTGTTACAAAATTTGGGTGGTTTTGTAAGGAAATAAAAAGAACTTCAAAATATCCCAACACTACCCCCTGTCCATGTGTTGCCATGGTAACGATTTTGGCGCCCCAAACGAGACATTTTTCTTACTTTGTAACCAAAGGCAGGACTATCCATAAATGTCAATAAATACTGCCAATTAACCCTACCTTAGAAGATTTAAGGCCTTGAAAAAGCCAAAAAGTGCTTATTCAGCAAAATTGCATTGGGTGCCTACAACATAGGGGACATCACTCGAGTATATTAGGTAATTTTCTTGATTTGTTTCTTTTAATTAGGAGAAGGGAGTAGTTACTTTCAGAAAATAGTATGGTGTTATACTGTCATGTGAGATAAGTCTGATTTCCTTGGCTGAAAATGGCTAAATAATTTGACTTTTCTCACTCAGTTGAGCAGCCGAAGGCCATCATAGAACTCTTGTTCTCACTTTATTTGAATAAATATTTGTTTTATCTTATTTAGGATGTCTGAATTAGATTCCTAGACCCTATAAACATAGGGTTAGACACCAAATTTACTCTGCTGGTACTATCAGTATAAAAGTTATTGGAAATTCAGTGATTTTGGCGGCCATTTTGGCAGCCATCTTGGAAATATCCCGTTTGTGTACATCATTTTTTAGCTAACTTTGTTTTACGTGATAAAACACATCATTGGGTGTCAAAATTGATTGTTAAATATTTTGTTACAATATTTTGGTGGTTTTGTGAGGAAATAAAATGAATTTCAAAATTTCCCCACAATGCCCCTATTCTATGCGTTGCCATGGTAACGATTTTAGCGGACCAAGCTAGATTTTCTTTTCAACTTGTTAACCAAAGGCAGGACTATCCATAAATGTAAATAAGTACTATCAATTATCCCTACCTTAGAAGAGTTAAGGCCTTGAAAACAGAGAAAAAATGCTTATTCAGCAATATTGCATTGGGTACCTACAATATAGTGGACATCACTAGAGTATATAAAAAAAATCTCGATTTTTTTCTTAAAATTAGAAGAAGGGAGTAGTTACTTTCAGAAAATGGCATCATTCTGCTACCTTGGAGACATGCTCTCAGCAGCCGGAGGATGCGACTTAGCCACAAAGACTAGAGTCAGAGCTGCATGGAAGAAAATCAAGGAGCTTATAATGCCGATTCTCACATCACGCCGCCTCAACTACCGAACTCGAGGCAAGGTATACTCAACCTGTGTCAGAAGCGTGATGATGTACGCGAGTGAGACATGGCCCCTGTCCAAACCAAATCTGCAACGCCTGCAACGTAACGATCGCGCGATGATCCGACAAATATGCAACATACGCCCCCAGGATATCCCCAACATAAGATCAAGCAAATTACTTGAACAGCTCGGACTCGAAGACCTGGAACTGATCCTAAGGGAAAGGAGACTTCGTTGGTACGGACACGTTGAAAGATCAAACGGGGCAATCAAGAGTGCTCATAACATGCAGGTCACAGGCACACGCAGTAAGGGAAGACCTAAGATGACTTGGAGGCAGCTGACAGAGAGGGACCGTCGAGATTGGTGCCTATCCACCATTGATCCACAAGAGAAAGATAGATGGAGAGCAGGAGTGAAGACAGCCATGCGTGCAGCAAGCCAGTTACCTGGAAGGGAGCACCCTGATGCGGACCATGCTTCTACCCCTGCACGTTAAACATGAAACCCGGGAGTGAGTGAGTGAGTGAGTGGTATGGTATTATCCTGGCATATAGGGATAAGTCTGATTTCTTTGGCTAAAAAAGGCTAAATAAGGCAAATAATGTGACTTTTCTCACTCAGTTGAGCAGCCGAAGGCCATCAGAGACTTCTTGTTATCACTTTATTTGAATATTTGTTTTATCTAATTAAGGATGTCTGAATTAGATTCCTAGACCCCACAAACATAGGGTTAGACACCAAATTTACCCTGCTGGTGCTCTCAGTACAAAAGTTATGGGAAATTCAATGATTTTGGCGGCCATTTTGGCGGCCATCTTAGAAATAACCCGTTTGTGTATATCTTTTTTGAGCTTACTTTTTTGTATGTGATAAAACACATCATTGACTGTCAAAATTGGTAGTTAAATATTTTGTTACAATATTTTGGTGGTTTTGTGAGGGAATAAAATGAATTTCAAAATTTCCTCACAATGCCCCTATTCTATGCGTTGCCATGGTAACGATTATGGCGGGCCAAGCTAGATATTTGTTTAACTTGTTAACCAAAGGCAGGACTATCCATAAATGTAAATGATTACTGTCAATTAACACTACCTCAGAAGATTTAAGGCCTTGAAAACAGCCAAAAAGTGCTTATTCAGCAAAATTGCATTGGGTACCTACAACATTGGGGACATCACTCCAGTATATTAGATAATTTTCTTGATTTGTTTCTTTTTTAGAAGAAGGGAGTAGTTACTTTCAGTAAATGGTATGGTAATATACTGTCATATAAGGATAAGTCTTAATTCCTTGGCTGAAAATGGTAAAAAATGACAGGAATTTTGGTCAAAATGTCAGGTCCTTAAATTCAAGGTCCCTGGCATAGATGGCGCTCCATAAAACAGGTATCCATGGAGATATGGACAAAATATTTTGCAAATGGACATTTCGCCTATAGGTGGTTCACCATGCCAAAAATCATCAAAATCGGTGAAAAGTGCTTGTGGACTTTTTTTTGGATTTTGCATGATTTTCTCTGAGACAAACAGTTAAGCAATTTTAAAACTTGTATGAATAGTGATGTCGGACTTCAGTAAATAAATGCATCTTCGAAATTAATGAAGTGGGTGAAAGAGGCTGCATGAACAACTGACCGTGTGTAATCAAACAATGTCTATCTGAGTACATAAACGAAATATATTGCAGTTAAAATAAAAAGGACCAACCAAGATAAAGTAAAGAAAATCCTGTCTAACATGTGACTAACGTCTCTCCAGGTTACTGGTATTTTATGTCTTACGGATTCTGCAACGGCCATTTCTTTCAAATCGTCCGTTAGTTTGTGTTGGTCAAGTGCCTTTTTTTCATTTCCTCTTTTGTATGAAATTTGGTGATTGTTCGGTCCATTTGAATATTCCCTTAGAACTGTAGGGTTTTCTTTGCCAACGTTTGCTACATGATTGACATTCGTCCTGTTTTTGGTGTAGTCATTTTCGCGTTGTTTGGATTTGGAACTTCGGCAACGAAGCACAAGCACCAACCGAGCACACCATGGCGGTAACTTTTCTTCTTCTGATATAAAGTGAACTCGCATATTTATGGTTAGTCCACACAACATCACCACGCCACACACCAGTAGAGATACCAAATACAGTCGAAACTCATTGTGTCGAAGTCGGAGGGGCCGTCAAAATACCTCGACATATCCGGAGTTCGACTCATCCGATTTTGTTCGGCTTCGAGATATTTGATATTTGACAGTTTTTGAAACTTATCAAGTACGAATATCATTGAAATATAGTAGGAAAAGGAAAGAAATTGCTCGTGTCGAGCAATTTCTATCCTTTTCCTACTATATTTCGATAGCTAAATTCAGTTCGAAATTATTTTGTTTTGAAAAAATTGTGTCAACAGATGAGGACGGGACCAGATTTTAACTTCGACTTAAGCGAAAATTCGCCTTATCCGATGTCGACATAACGAGTGTCGACTGTAATAACACAGTACCGGAACGTGCTTGCTAGACTTTGGTAAACTATCACTGACTATTGTTAGAAACACTGCTAATGCGAGCAGAACGGTCATGCCATATGAAAATCTTTCCCCAGCCTCAATCGGTATTAGAAACACCAACGTATGCAAGGCTGATAGAAATATAATCGGTAGTACAACGTTAACAAAGACGAACAATGGTTTACGTTTAAAAACAAACGTAGCTTCTATCGCGACGTTCTCAAAAATTGTAACAATTTCAGTGTCGACAATGTCCCACTCACTATGTCCCGAATAAAATGCCATGTTGACCTTTTCATGGACAGGAGATAGCTGAACTTCTTGCGGCATATGTGTCATTAACCCTTTCCCAAACGACAAAATTTTAGGGTGATCCATTTCAAAAAACTGCCACAAATGACAAAATGGATTTTATTAAAGATAGGATTTGTGTAAAATATGACATAGAAAATATTGAGACAAAAGGAGAAACTGCTGGTTATCAGCGGTTTCTTCTTTTGTCTCAATGTTTTCCCAAGTATTTTCTACTAAGGATGTCAAAACCAGGTCTTGTTTGGGAAAGGGTTAAACCGAACAGCAGACTACAACGTTGTTCATCCCAGGGATAGTGCGTGACGTCAATAGAGCACGTTGACGTCAGTAAAGCACCTGGCTCATAAACCACCAGTCCAGTGTAAACAAATCTGATTGGCCAATAGTCGTGCTCCCCGAATTTTTCAAACTTTTCAAAAGCATTGGTTAACCCATTACCAAACGACAAAATGTTGGACTTGTCCAAATTCAAAGATACTGCAGACGACAATATGAATTGAATGAAATTTCACACTCTTTGATCTTTCTGGGTGGAAAAAATTGTGGGAAATGAAGAAATTGCTTGTTACAAGCAATTTCTTCATCTTCCACAATGTTTTTTTCAAAGCCATTATCTTGAAGGGAGTCCAAAGGAGTCATTGTGTGGTAATGGGTTAAGACTAGCATCGGAGTCCGAAATGCTTCGTTTTCCATTATGAATGTTTTGATTCCGCCGTAATCTTCCGGATTCCAAGCTACCCTGTCGTCGATCCACTGAAAATTTATGAAAAGACCAAGTGAAAACTTTTCTTGAACTCCGTCCAGTTCACGGAAAGCGGACAAAATAAATCTACATTTTACGATAACAGGTTTGGTAAAGTCCATAGCAGGTCTAGCCAATCTGTTGTATCCAACCTTTGTATCGTTCAGTAGGTTTTCGAAATCTAACCTTGTGTAGTTATCGTCCTTGTTAACGTAGTCGTGAAAATGGTTTACCGGAGTTAAATCTTCCGCAACAACTTGAGCAGAATGCAATACATGTAGTAGGCCTGCAACCAAAAATGTCAGAAAGATTCGAAAAGTGCCACTGGCATACATTTTAATTGGTTTTATTATCAATGAGTTACGCCGAAACGATTACATTGTTAACGTAAAACACAAAGAAAAAACTAATAATTTATATCTGGTCCGTTAATGATAACTTTCCACTGCATAACCACAATTGGTTTGAATAAATCTCATTTAGTCGCATTCAATTCTCTCGTGGTTGTAACATTTCATTTATCGATCACCAATTTTAAAAGTTTTTTATCTTATAAACAAAAGGTTTCAAAGAATGAATTGAACTAATGTATAGGCTATAAAAACATACATTACCTTTCTATTAGAATCGATAATTTAAACAATAGACATGGAATATGTCTATGGAAATGTCCATTAGGCTTTAATAACGAGACATGACTAATGCCATTTGAAACAATGGAATAGTTCTGTTGTGCCCTTATGTATTTTCGAGGTTGTACTTACATTTAAAAGTGCGTGAAGTTACTAATTCTTTCCTGTACAACCAGACAACCACATTTTAGACTTATCTAAACGTGCTACAGATCACAAAATGGTTCTTGATAAAAAAAAAATCAGATTTGTGTACAGTATATAACAGTAAATATAAAAGCAGAAAGAAAAAAATGGCGGTAATCAGCATTTTAGTCTTTTCCTTAATGTTTTCCCAAGCATATCTTTAAAGGACTCCAACAAATAGGTCTTCTTTTGGAAATGATTAATTTTGATTCCTACATTTACAAGTACCCGCGGACTTAAAGTTGCAGATACGTGCAGCTTTAATCTTTTACCCAAACAATAAAGTTTGGATAGTCCAAAAAGCTGCTGGGTATGGAAAACCAATCGGTAAAAATAATGAAAATAACCCCAACACTACTCTGTCATCTGGCGTTGGGCGTTCCAAATCTTATACATCGCATTCATTGTATTTTTGTGAAAAGGAGAGAAAAATCTGTTTTAACTCGATGTAGCGACAACTTAATGGGTTTTGCGAGAAAGAATGAGTGGAAAAGGGAATCATCTCTCGAGCATTTTACCTTCTTCTGTATTTATCTTACCGATGATCCACTTTAAATCTATAGACTCCTTTCATTTATCGCTTTAGTCTGTACCCGCAGAACACTTCCGGTAATCCGCGTCTTCTTTGATGAAAATTTTCTCGTTGATATTTGAATGTCGCTATTTACAACAGGACGCTGTCCCATTCAAAAACAAAAGAAAAGTTCGACACAGCGACTTACCTTGTGTCGGAATTATCTTTTGTTTTTGAATGGGACAGCGCTCTGATGTAAATAGCGACTTCCAAATGTCAAAGAGCGAATTTTCATCAGAGAAGACTCGGATTAACTTCCGGTGGCAAACAATGGGTTTATGGGAAATTAAGATTGTAAACATGAGAATTGTTACTAAAATAGTAACAAATCGACATTATCAAAACGAGACTCCCAAAAAATGCGGAGAAAACAATGACGACGCACGTGCTTTCGATTTACAGTTATAAAGCGCACGTGCATTCAATATACAGCGATAAAGCGAAGTTTTAAGTGGAACAAAAACTATGAAATTGAAGGAATTCGTTAATAGCCGGTAAGATGGTTATTTTATTGGATTTACAGTCAACCGTTCCCCGTTTAAAAATTTCGCCTTCTGCCTCTAAGGACGACTTCCGGTGGCTGTTGTGTGTGTGTGTGTGGGGGGGGGGGGGTCTTAGTGGAAACTTGTCAGTTGATCAGACTCGAAATTTTGAAATGTGATGCGAAGCTCTTGTTTGGTACACAGTTAGCTCATTACCACATAATGGTGCTTTATGACGCCCACAAAATAAAGGCTTCGGAAAACATTGTGATAAATGTGGAAACTGCTTGTGATGCAATTTCTTCATTTCATCAATGATTTCTACCTTGAAAGACCAAATATGTTTTTATTTCATACACATGAAATTGCTGTCTGCAATTCTTTTTTTAATTTTGAAAATTCTCAAATGTTGTCATCTGCTAACGAGTTAAAGACCTAAATGTGCCAACCCTCTCCGCCACTATTCAAGCTATATAATCCATCGAAACGTTTACGGATGTGTTGTACATATATACCCAAAATTATCCTTTCGCTCGAAATGGGTCAGTATCTCCCATTGGGATTTGAAGTATTTGATAAATAAATCGAATTTGCAATCATCCTCTCAAAGTTATATTCATTTCTATCAGTTAGTGCTTCATTTTGGCTGTTGTAATACAGTTGAAGATACCAAATGTATACTTATACTAGAAGTACAAGTCATTATTAATGTTGTAATGTTTATGCAATGCAAAATAAGACAATTCCAAATAGCGCGGCGATTATGTCGATTTTGAAATGGGCCAGTATTTCCAATTGGAAATAAAAAGGGGGGTCTCATTTGCGCCCACGCACTGATTTTCTTGTAACTTTACACATACAATGCCTCTGACCTATGGACTACAAAAATATATTCCTTTTACTCAAAAAGTGCAAATAGACCTTTACGCGGCACCTTAAAGTGTTCCCGGTTTTCATTGATACCCGTCTTACAAAAACTCAATGTTGGCTATCTAGTTTTGGTATAAATCCACAAGTTTTGATTAAAATAGCAAGAGGAGTCATTGTAGAAACTTTTGATACCAATACTGTTGGTACCAACACGCGCAAAAAATTCTTAGAAATTATTTTTTTCAGAAATTGTCAGAAAAATAGCCGAAAAACTTTCAAAACCTAAAATTCTATCACATTTTTTTGTATGTTTCCGTCTTTGTCAACCCATGAAATTGATACAAAAGTTGGCCATATATGTCCCCTGTTTGCATGCAAAATTTGGTGAAAATTTGAAACCGGTAACATTGTAAAATAATGAGAATTGTGAACAACGGCACCTTAAGATGCTCCCGGATTTTAATGGTTCCCGTCCAGCAAAAGCCCAATTTTGCTTACAAAATGTACCTAGTTTTGATATCAATCCCAAATTTTAAATCAGAATAGCAAGAGGAGTCATTGTAGAACATTTTGGTACCACATTGTTGATACCAACATGAACAAAAAATTCTCAGAAATTTATTTATTCAGAAAAACAGCCGAGAAATTTTCAAAACCTAAAATTCTTTCATTTTTTTGTATGTTCCCGTCTTTGTCAACCTATGAAATCGATAAGAAAATTTGCCAAATATGTCCCCTGTTTGTAAACAAAATTTAGTGAAAATTTGAAACCGGTAACGTTGTCAAATACTGAGAATTGTGAACAATGGCACCTAAAGATGCTCCCGGATTTCAATGGTTCCCATCCAGCAAAAGCCCAATTTTGCTTACCTCCTTTTGATATCAGTCCCAAATTTTAAATCAGAATAGCAAGAAGAGTTATTGTAGAACATTTTCAGACCAATATTTTTAACAGCAACATGCCACATAATTTCTCAGAAATCTATTTAGTCAGAAATTGACAGAAGAACAACCCAGAAAATTATATAAAACCTAACAGTCAATCAAACTTTTTTGTACGTTCCCGTCTTTGTCAACCTATAGAGTTAATAAGAGAGTTGGCCATATATGACAATTTGAAACCGGTAACATTGTCAAATGATAAAAATTGTGAACAACAGCACCTTAAAATGCTCCCGGATTCCAATGGTACCCGTCTAGCAAAAGCCCAATTTTGCTTACCTAGTTTTGATATCAGTCTCAAATTTTAAATCAGAATAGCAAGAGAAGAACATTTTGGTACCAACAATGTGGCTGCCAACATGCAAAAAAAAAAAAAAAAAAAAAAAAAAAAAAATCTCAGAAATCTATTTGGTCAGAAATTGTCAGAAAAACAGCCGAGAAATTATCAAAACCTTAAATTCAAATAATTTTATTTGTGTGTTACCGTCTTTGTCAACCTATGAAATTGATAAAAAGGTTAGCCATATATGTCTCCTAGTCGTATGCAAAATTTGGTGAAAATTTGAAACCGGTAACATTGTCAAATAATGAGAATTGTGAAAAACGGCACCTTAAAATGCTCCCGGATTTTGATGGTAACCATTTAGCAAAAGCTCAGTATTGCCTACATAGTATTGATATCAGTCCCCAATTTTAAATCAAAATAGTAAGAAGAGTCATCGTACAACATTTTTGTATCAATATTGTTGATACAAACATGCCAAAATGATGCATGTTCTTCTCAATTCTGCGATTATCAAAAAGTTAATATGGCAACAAAGCAGTGGCTAGTTCATCATTACAATAGAAATATTAGCAATTTTGCATTGAAAGGCACAATTAATGTACAATAAAAACTGCCTTTGTGTTCTTTTCATTATCTTGAGCAGTGTAGTAAAGAAAAAAATGTTTGTATTTTTAATAACTGTGCGAAAATGCTCTTGTAAGGGCCCAGCACTGTAACCGGAAGAAGAAGAAAGTAGTCTAAGTGCTGATAAGCCACAAAGGAAAGTTAAAAAGGGTGACATAATAGATTAGATATGTAACATTATGCATCTCCTTTATTTTTCATCCCCAAATTTCATAATTCACTGCGCTGTTTGGGATTTTTTTCTACCATTATATTATTGGTGGGTGGGGTACGACAATGTGCCAATTATTCTTTAAAATCATGTTTTTGTGTGGCTAAAGCTAAAATTAATGCCATGTATAAGTTGGTTATGTTAAATAAAGACACAACAAAGCATTATGAGCTAATTACAAATGTATATGAAAATAATTAAGTAAAATCTTAGATTGTACATTCTTAGAAATCTTGACCCTTTACACTTAAATTAAAAAACAACACTGTTACCGGTTTTATTTTTTCTTCATATTTTACCATAAGCATGGGCATATATAAGGGCAATTTTATTGTAAATTTCATAGGTTGACAAAAACTGGAACTAGGTGAAATTTAGACCTGATTTTGGTCGAAATATTTAAAAACTAAAAAATTTGGCGATGAGGTCATACAAAATCTTTTAGAAAATTGTTTTTTGTTGAGTAATACATACTATTCTGGGTTATACACGATGAGAAATTATTAGACATTATTTTTGGGGACAATTTGGCTTGAATACAACAAAGCTGGGTGTATATGGCCTCTTTAAGTTAGGATACCCCCCGTTTTTAAGCAAAAATCTTAAAATTCTTAGAAAAAATTTTCCAGAATAGATTTTTAAAAAATATTTCGGGAGTAACGCCGTAATAAAGAATACTAACTTCATACCAAATTTCATGAAATTCTGAGCGTGGGCACAACCCTATGGGAATTTCTGATAGGGTGAGACCCCCCCCCCCCCTTTATACTTTTCCGTTTAAGGAAACGAAATTCCTCTCATTTTTAGCGACTATCCGCTGTGGTAAAAACGAAGATCTCTGCTTTACTCTCTAGGCCCCTACTTGCAAATTATCATGATAACCTTTTAGACAATAGCTGATGTCTATTCCTGACTAAATGAGAATACATCATTATCCTACATGTGGCAGATTCATAAACGATTTATTTACCACGATGGATATTGTGCATCATGGGATGGATAACGACTACGGACAAATTTGCCCCGCTTCATGTAAGAAATTGCCCAATAACTTTCTGCATCTATTTTCAAGCGGTTTGTTGCATGTACCCCGCCTTACTAATAACCCTTGTACTTTTCAGGCATTTCCAGTAAATGATTTCCTAGAGATAATGACTATGATGAGACATAAAAATGAGGTTGCCTCAGGAGTTCCTGCTGAGAGTTTCAAGAAAATCTATGCGACAGATTTGGAGAGAATCAACAATTCTATATCCGCCAAAAAGTGACTTGTTTCCGTCTTGTACCTTTTATTCTATAAATCGAAGCAATACTCTAGAAGTGTGTTCTAAGTAATGTCCATGTATAGAATAGGACTATTTTTTTCTAGTTTCTCTTTCTTTTATAAATTATTGCGCCCAATTTATAGAATATTGTACATTACTGTGTAAAAAATTTCATAAGAATCACTGATATCTTGGAAAGGAGGATTTACTTTGCTAGTAATGGTGTACAAATATCTCCCAGAAAGTAAACTCTAGAGGGAACAGAATGATCTTCTAGATAGCTTCCGTCCAAATCGATGTAAAACCAACTTAATTTAACGATACTCCTCACAAAAAGTTAAACAACAAAGATACTTTTCATTCTCAAATATGCTTTATCACAGCTCATGATCTGTGTTTTGTACAATACAATGTTGGTGTCTTATCACACAAATTACGTTAAATGGTTGGTAAAATCGTCGAACAGGAACAAAGTTACATATCCTTGAAAAGCGTCCCGACGAAACAATGGTGCAAAACCCAACAGCAGTTCAGAATGTGTAAAAAGTCGTTTTCCGGCCATTTCAGTCAATGATCGAGTGTCTAGTACTTGGTGTGACCCCAATTATCTTCAACACACGCCCAAACACACATTGGCATCAAGCACATTCGTCTGTCGAATGCCCGTTGTAGAATTTTCCTCCATTCTGTGTACAAGACCTGTTGCAGTTCATCCAGAGTCTGAGGGCGAACATGCAGACCATAAAAAAAGCTTTTCAA
This sequence comes from Fragum sueziense, assembly GCA_963680895.1. Taxonomy (NCBI): domain Eukaryota; kingdom Metazoa; phylum Mollusca; class Bivalvia; order Cardiida; family Cardiidae; genus Fragum; species Fragum sueziense. Next base: position 14,937,156 of record OY804602.1, on the reverse strand, counting down.
GAATGCCTCATGCATATTCTATCGGATTATGGTCTAGAGACCTAGCATGACAGTCCATATTTCGTATGGGTTTGGTCCGAAGAACTTCAGTCACAACTCTATCATGGTGGGGGCGGACATTATCATCCATAAAAATAAAGTTTGGACCTGTTTGCCGAGCCAGAGGGATGATATAAGTCGTGATGATCTCGTCCCTGTACCTGACAGCAGTCATGGTACCTCGTCTGATAACAACCATCTCTATTCTGTGGCCAATACTAATACCTGTCCAGACCATCAAACTCCCACGTTCATACTGGTCATTTTCAGCGATGTTACAGTCGGCAAACTAGACAATGCCATTTCTGCATACATGTGTCATGCCATCATTAGAAACAACTTCAAACAAGGCAGGATCTTGACTCGTTCGTTAAGAGTATATGACACCAACGAGTGACCTCCAGTTTCGATGTTGATGTGCCAATATCTAACTTTGCCGTCGATGTTTTTGTGGCAAGTTTGACTCATTGAAGTGATCTCCTAAACCTTAGGCCTTCTTATGAAGCATGGTTCTCACTTTGGGTGGAGAAAATGTTTCCTGACATCATCCGAAGGTCATTTTGCAGCGATCTGACCGTTGTGAGTCTGCTCCTGCGGGCTAACGTTGCGACGTAACGGATTTCACGAGGTGTTGTTACTCTTAGACGACCTGAACATGGTCTCTTAGTCATCAGTCCAGTTTGTTTGTACCACTTTGTTACTCTTGAGACAATACTGTGGTAAAAATTAAAGTGAATGGCAGCAGCAGTCTGTGTTGCCCCACACTGTAGCATTCCAACAATTTGAGCCACTTCAGTTGAAGTCAAGTGACGTCTTGGTATGATTAAAATGTTAGTGACATAAAAATGGTCAAATTGTCGCGTTTGAAGCGCATACGGAGCTGATGCTAAGTTTGGAATATGTATATGCGACACGTTTTGCATGCATGTTTTAGGGGTGAGTGTGTTCGAATCACGTGATTGTTGTCTTTGGAGACTCCATTCAACACTTACGCTGACAGCAAGTCTGAATGGCATCCGAGCTATTTGTGACTTTAGGAATCCAAAGTTCCTAAGTATGAACTCATCCCTGTCAGTCATGACCCTGGAAGACGAACCACTGGGCTGTATGGTGAGTTTTCCAAGCCTGGTCCTTATGGAATCATACCACGTGCTGAGGGACTTGACATCAACCGCCAACTCCAATGCCTTCTCTTCCCACAGGTTTCTTTTCTTTTGTGTATCTTTATATTCACGTTTTCCCTTCATGTAAAGGAAATCATTTGTCTTCAACCAGTCAGCCAGGCCTTCCTCTTGCTCCTCTGTCAGCAGGAGTGGCGCTGACTTTTGCCTCTTTAAAGCGGCTCTTGCGTAGACGCACGATTCAACATTTCAGTTGAAGATGGAGGTGAATTTGGCTGTGACTGTCCTCGAACAGAATCTTCCTCCCTAGAACGTTTTTTATTCCTCGGCATAATTTGCGCTTATTTTGAGATTTTAACAGTGTATCGACTTCAAGAGACGAAAGATAACTGATGCTGATCCACGAGTGACCAGCGGGAAACATCGGCTTGTCACCGGCGCACAACCGTGATATGAAAGGGCGATACCGGCGGCTACCGGTGCGCTACCGGCGACGACCGGGGTTACACCGGGTCGTACCGGGATCAACCGGGATCACGCCGGCCCCTGCACCGTAAATACACCGTGGCAAACCGGGAACAAATCGGGATAGTCCGGGGTTTAACGGGAAGATCCTGCTAGTAAACCGGGGGTACACCGGGGCAATGTCGGGAATATGGGAATATGAATCATTTTTTAGAGAAAAGATCCCGGATCATCCCGGAATACCGGCTCTTTCCCCACCGGGAGGTACCGTGGGTGTCCGGGACCAACACCGTGACAGTAGGAACGGGGCTTTAAGCTTGTTTTAGCACAGATAAGGCTGTCCGAATAACGAATCAGTGCAAAAAATCAGCGTGCATGAAAAGAATTTTGAGAAAATTATTTTTGTTGCTTTTTGTGAGGAGTATAATTGTGTCCTAGTTCCTTTTTTATAATATTTATATACAACTTTTTATATGCAATGCTGTATTTTATTTTGTGTATTATGAGCCGATAGCCTCTATTTACAAATGATATATTTGAACTGAATTTGCCATTTTGAGTTATGACCATACCACGTAAATTTCGTGTGATGGCGTCATACATTTTTATCTAACCACGGAGTTGAACGGGGTGAGCCGAGTGCAAAAGAGAGCCTTTGGTCTCTGTTTAACATATTTTAAAAAGACTCTGCGTACAGTGACTTAAGAGTAGTATTTGAAAGATACTTCAACTGTTATACATAGTAGGCATACGGCGGACATAATCCGAACTGCACGTAAATTGATTTAAAAGTACTCAATAAACTTAACATGACATTTCACAGATATTTTTTGATACATTATATTTTTATTTATTTTTATCTGAAAGAGCATATATTCTTATGAAAATTTTGTAAATTTCAAGTCAAAAGATTGCACCATTTAAGAGAAATATATATATTTTTGTGTTATGATTAATCAGAATGATGTCCACAGCAGTACAGATTTATATGGAATTTGTCATTTCTGTCTCAACTTTAAAGGCGTATTTTACGCTAATAAGCAACAACTTCAAAAGACTGATCAATAGCATTTATACACATTAGAATAACCAATCTCGGCATCAAGACAGACATGCTTTAAAAATGAAACTGGAATGCTATTTCCCTTTAAGTGTTACTTTACATGACCGTTCTAAAATGACAAGAAATGTCATTATTTTTTTTACACAAAACCCATTTTGTAATTTGTCAAGGATAAATCCAAATTATTATATCTGTATAAATAAAACAGTATTGGATTTTCAGGAGTAGAAGTTATACGACTCATTTGACTATAATTTAGATTGTCGTTTATCTTTGGAAAAAAACCTCGCAAGTACAGCTTATTTTAAGGAGTAGTTACGTTTATGGATAATTTAAACTAAACTCTGGTTAAATATTCTAGAAATGTAATGTAATGTAAATGCAATCTAGTACAGAATTAGGATTACGTTTGATATACATGTCATAAAGGTAAGAAAAAATTACTCCTAGTGTTAATCAAGTAAATGTTAACAATTATGATTTCAACACAAATCGTACTTTCATGAACAGAAAAATCTTGCACATAAGAATTAGAGAAAATATTTTAGTTAAACGAATATATGTGGTGTAAGAAAATGTAATTTTTGGGTTTGGTACAGACACCATGAGTTATCTCTTCTTGTCGAAACTTTTTGATTATACACAATCTGTTTTCATATGATTTAGGTATACATCTAACGATAAAGCTTGAAATTATTATCGATTTCCATATTTTGAAAACTTACATTTTGATTTGAGCCTTCTTGAAAGTGAGTTTTCTAGCCTTATCCATAGAGTTATTTATGATGTTTGGTTACTGTGCAAGGGCTACAGATAAGAAAAGGCATCACTACTTTTTAAGGTATCCAACCCCTCAAAAGCAAAAAAGACCCAGATGCAAAATTTGAAAAGTGTCAGTAATTCCTACACTGTGTTACATTTCAATTCCAAATACAAACTAAGCATTTTGAACGGTTTAGAATTTTAAATTAATGCAAACTTATGGAAATATTTGACAAAAGTGTTCAAAATTACCTCCCTTGTATATGAATAAAGAATAAAATAATATTTGTAAATTATTTTCTTCTTGAAGCATAATCTTGAAATCCGGCACGGTGAATCAACTTATTTGAAGTGTATTTACAAGTGTGTGTAATTTGATGCATTTCGTATGGCTAGAAAATGGCGATTTTTTGAGGGTCCGTAAACCTTAAAATACAATATTTCATCTAAAATTCATCTAACCCCAATTATTTAGACAAGTCAAATGAATATCCTCAACATGGGTTTTGGATTTGAAATAACAAATCAAGAATGTCTTTACCCATCCTTAATTTAACTCTTCTTGTTTGTTGCTATGTTCGACATTCGAGTCTTAGTAAAGAGCCATGCGTTAGTTCAAAACATGCCATTGGTCAGTTATACCATAACGATACTTTTTCTTTCACGCATTTACGAATATCACTTGCAGAAAAAAGAGACAGTTCGAACCCATTCGTCTGTATAGCCAAGAGATTAAATAAAAAGAAGAAAAAAACCCATAATTCTTAATTATTTTAAAGTAACACATATCAACTTCGTTGAAGTATCAATCTTTAGTTTAATAGGGACTTTAGGTATTTTTATTGTAACGCCAAGGTTGTTACAAAAAAAAAAAAAAAAAAAAAAAAAAAAAAAAAAAAAAAAAAAAAAAAATGAATGACATATGTGAAATAGATAAATATATCGAAACACTAATCTATAGTATTAATTGATAAACAATTCATTGATATAAATTGATTTACATATTCCAGATTTACTTCGACATGATTCATACGGCGCCCCTGAAAAGGAACTCGAGCCACAGAAACACGCACTGTCAAGCACATTTTAAAACAAACCCCTGCTAAACACTGGAATAGTTGTATTCTTCTTTTACAAAACAATGGGAAAGTTTAAATCTCTAATGATGCTTTTGATTATTTTCTTGTCGGTACAAGACTGCAATTCACAGAGTAAAGATGGCGAAACTTTGATCGAAAACTTTTCAAACTTGATCAGTGACGGGGATAACTATACTATGTATGATATGGAGCGACTTATCAAAGACAAAAGAGCCACAGCAAATAGATTTGTGCGACCTAAGAAAGATCAGGCAAAACCTCTGATCATTCATGCTTCCTTTTCTTTGGCATCTTTAAAAGAACTGGAAGAGGTAAACGAAAAGATTTCCATTTGCGGAGGTTTTTTTCTTTATTGGATTGATGAACGGATGGCGTGGAATATAAGTGAATATGGCGGTATCAAGACGTTTACCATCGAAAACCAAGAATTCTGGACTCCGTTGTTAATTCTAGTGAATGCGTATGAAAAATTTGAAAAGATTGGAAGCGCTGACTATTGGTTGATAAGATTTGCAAACACAGGTCAAGCGGCATTCACGCCTAGTGACGTGTTCACGGCTACGTGCTCAATTGACGTGACGTTATATCCGTGGGATACACAAGAATGCACATTTGTGTTTGCTCTCTTGTCTGTTATTCCAGAGGAAATACAGTTTACTGTAATGTATGATAAAATATATACAACGTATTTCTCGGAACATAGTGAGTGGGACATCATAGATACAAGTGTTTCTACCGCGTATAATAACGTGGCTATAGACATAAAACTGACGTTAAAGCGTAAACCATTATTTGTCGTTGTAAATATTGTATTACCCATCATATTCATGTCTGCGTTAAACATGATGGTGTTTGTTATACCAACAGAGAGCGGAGAGAGGTTTTCATACGGCATGACTGTACTGTTAGCTATCGCCGTGTTCCTTACTATAATCAGTGACAACCTACCTAGATCGGGTAAAAACCTTCCGGTACTTTGTTTCTATCTAGTATCCTTGTTGGTATACGGTGTTCTTATAGTGATCGGTATGACTTTAAGTATGAGAGTCTACTTTACGTCTGAGGATGAAGATGTCCCAACATGGTGTGCTCGTTTAGTTGTGGCATTCAAATGTCGAAAACACAAACGTAAACAAAGGGAGGTAATGTACCAAAACGGAAGTGGAATAAATGAAGAACATGGTCCCGATTCCGACAATTATATGAGCCGATCGAGTAAAGATACGAATGGAAAGACGTCAAATTATGTCAAATCACGTGAAATTGGCGAGAAACTTACTTCTGTTACGTGGCACGATGTTAGTCGTGTGATGGACACAATCTTTTTTCACTTGTCATGGATTACTTTGTCTATTTTTACCATTGTTTTTTTTCGTTTATGTTATTAATTAGCCCAATACAGACCAACAGCACTGTCTCAATTGTTATTAAATGTTCAATCATTGAAATTCTGTTTTTTAAACACAGGCAACCTGCATTTTCTCATATTTACCAAATGTTTCTTACAACATCAACAACTGAAGAAAAAATATGTGACCAATTTGAAAATGATTTGAATTAATGAAGAGGGAAATAAGCAGCTGTCCCGGCTGCAGTGTTAAGATCTTTAAAAAAGCAACAGATAAAAAAATATTGGCGACGAAGTGAATTGTTGCTTGATCGTAATATACTATTCATTAGCTGATATTTTAAAGATCGGCAGCATCCATCAGTTTATTGACATTTGTGCACCATCTCTTCTACGTGTCGAATTCAAATTTGTCGTATATTAAACGAATTATTGAAGATTTTCTGAAAATGTAATGCCACGTGATTGTACCGCGCCATGCGCGATACATATTGTGGTATACATATTCTAATTTTAGAAATTACGCCATGAGGGATAATAATTTGTACTTGAAAGTCGTATATATAACCTACACATAAACTGTTTACACGGTATAATTTTTCAAGCAGTACTATAAGTATACATTGAAGTTCGTTTAATCTCAGACCACGCTGAAAATTCGTGTAAACAAAATTCTAGTATAGTTTTATACTTTGCATAGCAATGGAAAGTCCCTACATCCGGTTTGCCCATGGTGGACGTGTATTTTTCCTATCCGTTTAAATGCAACGCATTTATGCATACCATTTCGAATCGCAACAAGAAATCAAAGAACGAGAAGTACCTTACTTTTGAATGACCACTACATGTTCAATTTGGACTGGTCAACTTGCATTGTTACAAGGGATCGTCTTATCTGACTAGATATGTGTATTGCTAATAGAACAAATGGGTTTTCTCAAGCGTTTTTCAAAATTGCATTACAATGTGATTTCCTACTTTCGGTTTGCCCATGGCCTATCCGATTCGCTGCATCGCTTCCTAAGAAACCAAAGCACGATAAATACTTTAGTATTGAATGAACACTGCATGTACAATTTTGGATGATTAGATTCCATAATTTCAAGGGATCCTCTGAACTAAATAGGCATGTGTATAACTAGTAGAACAAATAGGTTTTCTCAAACTTTTTTTTCTTAAAATTACAAACTGTTAGGGGTTTTCACATAAAAGAACAACTCAATTTTTATGTCTCAACAGTTTTTGACTGGATGGATTTCAAAACCGTTCAAAAGAATACTTCTATGCTCAATCAATTCGCCGCCACAATCAAAACTTTAGTCTTGTACTTTTTGTTACACTTTAGTAAATCTCCTCGTATGTGTCGCTCGTTCTTTGTGTTTTTTGTGTGTGATAAGTACAAATATAGGTCCCGATTTATGACCTGACAGAGATGATCTGCCGGGTGAATTATTGAGACATATTCATGGTATTGTTTGTATTGTGTTACAGCTTAAATCTTAAACATTCCTTATATATTTGGCTTCATTTTAGCGGCTTATGAGACGCGGCCTTGATTTTATTATTTATATAATTCTATCTTCGAGGGAAAGCACAACCACAAAGACACAAAGGCATATTAACAATATGTAATTATTTATTAAGAAAAAATGTATATTCATACATTGAAAACCTGCAAGAATGTCAACTTTTGCATTCAAACAACAAATAGAAATAGAAATTTCAAGGGACTGAAATAGATATTCTAGGTACATTTGTATTTATCAGAACATTTCACGGACAGTCAGGATATGCAAAGTTGAGTGGTGCCCAGCATATCTCTGGTCAAAAAGAAAGAAATTTTAGCACTGTTACAAACTTTTTACTTTCTATAAGGACCAGTTTCAAATAAATAATACTAAAGGGATATATTAAATCATATCAGAGATTTTAAACTATATAACCCATTTTTAAAATTACAGTGTATCATAGTACACATCATTGATTTGTACAGCAAAAAGAACCCCAAATCTAAGCAATGAATCTTATTGATAAACAACTATTTATACATGCACCTCCTTGTGACTTGATAATCTTTAAACATTGGTAGTGGAAATATTTGACTAGAATCAGCCATCACCTCAACTGTTTATTTTAAAAGAAATGATCTGTAAGGTTGTCCTTAACCCTTTCCCAAACGACAAAATTTTAGGGTGATCCACTTCAAATACTGCCACAAATGACTAAATGGCTGTTATTAAGGATAGGATTTGTGTAAAATATGTCACAGAAAATATTGAGACAAAAGGAGAAACTGCTGGTTATCAGCAGTTTCTTTTTTCGTTTCAATGATTTCCCAAGCCATTTCTATTAGGGATGTCAAAAGCAGGTCTTGTTTGGGTTAAAGAGTTAAAGAATATTTTCACCCATATTTACAAACCCTTTCCCAAACAAGATCTAGTTTTTGATGTCCCTTACAGAATTGAAATGGAAAAACATTGAGACAAAAGAAAAAATGATGATAATCAGCATTTTCCCCTTTTGTCTCAATATTTTCTGAGACTGTGCATTATTATACATAAATCTTATCTTTATGAACATACATTTTGTCCTCTGCAGCAGCTTTCAAACTGGAACACCTTTATATTTTGTTGTTTGGGAAAGGTTTAAAATTGCCCTTTCGTAGCACTACCTAAATTTAACATTTTAATGTTAAGTACAAATGACAAATTTTTAAGCTGTTTTCAGATTATTTTCAATGTCATTTCAATTGTATCACAGCAACAGCCTGTTATCCATGAGGTCAATTCCATAGTTTAAATTTTTAACCCATTACCACACAATCCCTACTTTTAATACCCCCGAGAAAGGAGACTTTAGAAAATATTATGGGAAAATGAGAGAATGCTGGTAACCAGTATTTTCTTCTTTTCCCACTATGTATTCCACCCTTCACCAAATAAAATTCATATTTTCAGTCACCTTTATTTTCTCGCCTGCAAAAAATATGCTTTCAATTTGGACCAGTCTCGACATTATTGTTTTGTAACAAATGGGCTAAGCAAAGAGACAAAATGCAAAAGATTAAAGAATAGATATTATCACTAGTTTAAACTTCACATATAATTTAAAGCACATAAAGTAGTGACTAGATGGGCATCATTTTCCTTTCCCAAACAACACAATTTTAGGGTGATAAAATTTAAAGGCTGCTGCAGATAACAGAAAAATGTTGATAAAGATCAGATTTTTGTATAAAACCTAGAAAATATTGGGACAAAAGGAGAGAATGCTGATAATCAGCATTTTCGGTTTTTGACTCAATCTTTTCCCAAGAATTTACAAATAATAACCAGGTCTCAGCCTTGCTGACAAATTTAATGCCTCCAACGAGAAAGATAGTCTGGTGACAACTTGCTGTCGGAAGACACTTAGGTGTGATGACAGCCAGTTATCACAAGATTATTGGTACCATCTTAAGTTCAAACAACCGAATATCACCTAACTAGTATCTACAATGTTGTCATTTCGAGGGGTTAGTGCAAAACTATTGTAACCTACATTTTGTAAAATTTTACAGGAGAGGGAAAAAACTCAATAACTTTCTCAAATATAAAGAGATAAAATATTTTTTTAATTCTATATATCTTTTTAATTATACAGAATTGAAACCCAATATTAAAGTACATGATGTATTCCTTCTTAAAGAATAAAAAAATGCAAAAAGTGAATTTCTGAAAAATATGTAGTTACAAAAGTTTTGCACTGAGGCCTCCATTTGAAGTATTCATCCAGTGTACAAGGCAATAATTTGAGCATTAGTTTTTGACCTGAATATGAGTTTAACCCTTTCCCAAACAAGACCGGATTTTGATGTCCCTGAGAAAATTGGCTTAGGAAAACATTTAGGCAAAAGAAGAAAATGCTGATAATCAGCATTTTCTCCTTTTGCTGATAATCAGCATTTTCTCCTTTTGCCATAATATTTTCTTTGCTATGATATTCACATTTCCCGCACTGAATAACATTGATTTTGTCGTCTGCAGCAGCGTTCACATTGGACCGCCCTACAATTTTGCTGTTTGGTAATGGGTTTAATTGACAGACGGTGTCTCCAGTTTATATTTGCTGAATTTTGCACAATAAACGTGTTCATTTATGATAGTACAGGCACTGCCAGTATTGATCTCCATCGTGACATTATGGTTGTCCAACCCAAGTTGCACCGTATACTTCACACTCAAGGAAAATAACCGCAAGTTCACGATCTCCTCTCTGTCAGATTCCGTAATGATGATTTGTATATTTTGGTTTACACCACCTAGAAATGTGACCAATTTTGCGGCATAAAAAAACATTTACTGTTTTTAAACTGCCTGGCTTGCTTTGCATTTGTTGTCCGCATAATGTTCACCACCGCAACGGAAACATTCAACTTTGTTTTGCGACTGTTTATTTTTAGATTTGGGCTAACTCGCACCTGCACCCTTCTGGTCCTTTGGGACATGTTCAGTTTCCATAGTGACCGCTATTTTGAATGCGTCAAAAGTCAAATCAGCCTCGGCCAGTACTTTTCACAGAATTTGCTCAGACAATAAGCCGCACACCAGTTGGTCCCTTAACGCGTGTGGTAAAATTGCACCGTATATAGTAACAATTGACAGAAAGTTCCTTAAATTCCACCAAACGGAACCGATTCATTCTCTCTTTGTTCCCTTTTTATAAAACTTAAAACGCTCAGAAATGATCAAAGGCTTTGCGTTGTAATGAATCTTAAGGATGTCCTTAATCTAATTGAACGTTGAACTGCACCAAATTTCTCAATTATTCATAGGAAAACAGCAACCTTCTTGTCGTTGTCAATTTAGTTAGCCACGAAAATACAGCTCCACTCACTCCGTTCTGCCCTGTGCAGTCAGGATACCGACTTTAAAACCAAGACGTAGGTACCAGGATATCAACTTTAATACCAAGACGTAGGTTAAAGATGTAGGTAAAAGACTGAAAATAAACAAAACGATCAGTTCATTACAACGAATAGCAATTGGACAGCTTTAGAAAGAGTAAAATGACTAGAAAATTGTGAACTATGACTAGATTGCATGAGAAAGTATGAGCTTATGCTTCTATTTATCGATATAAAGCTTTTGAGAACAATGGCACGACTTTAAGAATAACAAGGCGAGTGCGAAGAATGTTGAGTACGAATCTACAGCAGTTCTAATTTAACCTTACGGACTACCATACATTGAAATAGTTATTCAACAATATCTTAAGGTATTAAAGAAGTGTTATCCCCATCAAACTTACATTATGTGGGCCATAGAAACGGTCAAGGCACTTGACTAAATCCATTTGCTTTTGCGTGGACAACGCTGTTCATCGTTTTCGGCTAAAAGGGACGTAACTCCTGTAATACCCCAAAGGAATAAGTATGGGAAAGGAAAATAATGGACGACGATTTTAACTGAAATAACTTCGTAATCCAGCACTCACTCTACTTCGTTGTCAACGGACTCTTTCCCTTCCAGGAACTCCCCAATCTTGCCAATACTCATCTTCGTCAGCAGAAAATGTAATATCTTGAGGGATTAAACAAAAACTCAAGGCTAAACTTGGAGAAACAAATTTTTGAGTCATTTGCAAACAATTAGGCATTAGACTAACTAAGTCATGAAAAATACAATACATAATCAAAGTACTCGCAGTCCCTAAATAATCAAAGTTTCAAACTAAAACTATTCCAATAATAAACGAGAAACTTTAATTAAAACTCACCATTTACCTTCTTATAATACAAAAGTGTGTATCAACAAAAAGAAGAAAAATAATGTCCGCTCTAAGGCAGATACGTAGATATTGACTTGAGCGTACTTACAGCTGATGTCGGGCCGATGTCGGGCCGATATTGACAATTCAATAATACTGATATCAATTGAATACTAGGCTTCTTATCTAATTTTGTTGTTTTTTTTTCAACGCAATAGTGTTTTATTTCAGAAAAACACACTTTTGAACGATAAGAAACGTAAACGGGTTGTCAAGCCAAGTAAACGTCGGGCCGATGTTGGGCCGACATACGGCCGATATCTAATGTCTAGAATGGATTTTTGTTCCCAATGTATTATTGAATTGAAGTTTAACGAAGATTTGTCATTAAAAATATAAAATGAAATACTTAGATGCAACAATGAAATAATTTTAAAATCGTCAAAACTTATCGGCCCGATATCGGCCCGTCATCGGCAAAATTTACCGATATTCCGATACGCAGCCGATATCGGCCCGATATAGGTCTGCTTGCTGGGTATTAAACGAGAATAATTTCAGTTGTTTTGATAAAGCAGTTCAACTGAAAATTTTCTCGTTTAATAGCGAATCTATTATACTGTTTGTCTATAATTGGTTAATCAATAACATAAACGAAGAATACAATTGTAAAAATAGACAAAATAATCCATGACAAGTGAAAGAAGAGTGTGTCCATAACGCTACTAACATCTTTCCACGTGACTGAGTTAACGGCCCCACCAGTTTTATCTGATTTCCCATAATCTGACGTCTTTCCGTTCGTATCTTTACTCAGTCGGCTCATATTATTTTCTGAATCAGGACCATGTTCTTCATTTATTCCACGTCCGTTTTGGTACTTGGCCTCCCTTTGCTTACGTTTGTGTTTTCGACATTTAAATGTCACAACTAATCGAGCACACCATGGCGGGACGTCTTCATCTTCAGACGTAAAATAAACTCTCATACTTAAAGTCATACCGATCACTATAAGAACACCGTATACCAACAAGGATACTAGATAGAAACAAAGTACCGGAAGGTTTTTACCCGATCTAGGTAGGTTGTCACTGATTATAGTAAGGAACACGGCGATAGCTAACAGTACAGTCATGCCGTATGAAAACCTCTCTCCGCTCTCTGTTGGTATAACAAACACCATCATGTTTAACGCAGACATGAATATGATGGGTAATACAATATTTACAACGACAAACAATGGTTTACGCTTTAACGTCAGTTTGATGTCTATAGCCACGTTATTATACGCGGTAGAAACACTTGTATCTATGATATCCCACTCACTATGTTCGGAGAAGTACGTTGTGTCTATCTTATCTAAAATTACAGTAAACTGGATTTCTTCCCGAACAATAGACCAAAGGAGAAACTGAAATGTGCATTTTTGTGTATCCCAGGGATATGACGTTACGTCAATAGAGCAAGTAGCCGTGAATACGTCACTGGGCGTAAACGACGCTTGACCGGTGTTGGTAAATCTGATCAACCAATAGTCAGCGCTTCCAATCTTTTCAAACTGTTCATACGCGTTTCCAAGAATTATCAATGGAGTCCAGAATTCCTGGTTTTCAATGGTGAAAGTCTTGATGCCTCCATATTCGCTTAAATTCCACGCCATCCTTTCATCAACCCAGTTTAGAAGAAACCCTCCGCAAATGGAAATCTTTTCGTTCACCTCTTCTAATCCTCTTAGGGCTGCCAAGGAAAATGCAGTATGGATAATGAGAGGCTTTGCCTGATCTTTCTTAGGTCGTACAAATCTATTTGCTATGGCTCTTTTGTCTTTGATAAGTCTTTCCATATCATACATAGTATAATTATCTCCGTCGCTGATCAAGTTTGAAAAGTTTTCGATCAAAGTTTCGCCATCTTTGCTCTGCGCACTGTAGCCTTGTACAAACAAGAAAATGATTAATATCACCGTAAATAATTTCAACTTTCCCATTTTTCCCAACAGCATACAGGTCTTGGCAGTATCTTTCACGATTGCTCCTCTGTCTATACAATGATTACTCTGTAACTTTGTGTGATTGGCAACAGGCATTTCGATTACGAGAAACCAATTTCTTGTGTGATGATATCAAATTTGCTGTAGCCAACCTGGAATACGTAGAAAAAAAAACCTTTCAAACGTTTTAGATATGATTTCAAATGAATACTTATATCGTTAACGTGAAGTAAATTCTTCTTTACAGTGTATACGTGGGCATTGTAAGCCATTCAATTAAAGTATCTTTAATAATGAAATTTCAATTTGACAAACAACGACATAAAAACAAAACAAGTTGTGTTGGTTAAAATAAATGTAACTGTTCTAACATATCTGACTTTAGTAAATATGTAGTATTACAAGTTTTTATTTAAATTATCTATACTCTCGAAAATTCAAGAAATGTCGGCCAATTTTGTTCATGATGCTTTCAAGAAACGGAACATTTCCCCCAAAGTATGTTATCAGCGCTAGATGTTCTTTGTGTCATAACATACAATAAATTATGTAGCCTAATAAACTACGACAAATGTAAGACAACAAATGTCGTATGAACAGTTGCAGTCATAAAAGTCAACAAATTTCATTACAAAAATAATTGTAGCCATATAAGACAGCAGATGTTGCCGTAACGAAAAGACATTCTGGTCAAGATTCATGCTGGATTCTTGCAGTTGATAGATGCCATGAAGGGGTGTTGGAGAATAACATGTCTTTATCAGATGTGGTGCATCCACAGACAGATCGGACCCATGTTGGTCTTAGATACAGTAATGACCTATCCCTAATCTCAGCTAATTATTTATGTATCATATTTATTGTAAAAGGAGAGGATTGTATGGCATCCACTGGCATTAATTTTTGCTGTAATTCAAAATGTATACACATGGGAAACGTAAGTTTTACTGAAGCTGATAATCAAGGACAACAAAAGTTCAGTTGTATGTGCAAAATTATAAATTTGTTCGACCTTCCCATTAATAGGTAAATGAGTATGTTGTATATTTAAACGAACAGACGAGGTTCTTTCTGATTCTTTTGACTTGAGAAGCATGGTAAGTGAACATCGAGCCAGATCGCACTAATCTGAAAACTTTGTTTTCATCTTAAACCGTTTAATTACTATTTTAAAATACTCTGATATTCCATATCGTCGTTGTAAATGCAAAACCTCGTATCCCGTTTCTGGTAAAATTTAAAGGTGAGGGAAAAAAGTGCTTACAAAAACTTTTCCCAAACTGAAATATTTTACTTGAAATTAGGACATATTGTTCACAAATATTATGTCTTTAATACTGATCAGTGAGAATATCTAAAAACCTGCAAGAATTGTCTAGACTGGGCACACAAGTTAGTACTTTGAATATCGCAAAAATCGACATACGAGGTTTTGCATTTACACCGACGATATATATATTATGCCGCTTTAACAAATATTTACTCAAAGAATATTACAAATACCTATGTAAATATATATTTTCTACAGTAGACTATATGAAACTCATTTGATTAAAATTTCCTTAAGCGATGTTAACTCGATATATTTGCCCGATTTGTGTTTGTGTTTTGAAATGACATATATTTGTTATTAAAAGTTTGTTGTTAAAAGTTTTTCCCTTGATTAATCTTACAGCTGTGGTAGAGTTTTTGGGGTATTTTAGTTTCTTTTCACACGGATAGAAATTGCTCAACTGCACATAATTTAAACGCAAATGTAAATTCTGAAATTCATATTCTTGTGTCATAATATCCTATCAATCACAGACATTATTACATTAATTCAGAATTCTTCCTGAAATCAATCTTTTTTCAAACGGTTCATTTGTAAAATATTTAAACCTAGATAATTATCATATTTTAAAGTGCGTGTCAATTGAAAAAAATAGATAATTTGTCATGTTTTGTATGAAAACCCATTGCAATTTCCTTCTTTGAATTTTATTATTCCGTCGTGTTTCTTCCAAAACTTCGTACAAGTAGCTTCTGTTAGGCTCTCGTTACCGGTTTTCGAAGATAAGCAACGGTATTTCATAAATTCACAGAACACTTCTTCGAACCCTGTGAAAGATCAACACATTTTAAATAGATATAGAATTAATACTGTCTTACCTTTTTCCAAATTTAACTATCGTATTCCTAGTCGATGTGCGTTATTCCCATTTAGTTCTATTTAGTTTGTACAACTAAAGTGGATCGGATCATTTACCAATCATAACCCTTAATTTTCCGTGTACATACATGTAAATAGAATATCAATTACAGTCTAGCGAATCCTAGCTACTCCTGAAAAACCAATAGTGTCTGTTATAAGATTGAAATTTGGCCATTTACTTTCAAACGGATTAAAAATAACGCAAAGGTTAATTAATTTGTTTCGTGTATTTCGAGAGATGACATAATATAATAAAGTTTATCTGGTGCTTTGAAGTTAACGAAGTTTTTATATGCCTGTCAAGCATTTCTTTGGTTCTATAGAACTAGTGGAGCCTGCGGCTATTTAACGGGAAAATCTTTGTCTTTCGTTGGACAAAATTTGAGACAAAACTCGCTTTCTCATTCAAAAGTTATTGAACTTTCAATTTGGTTCAGTCATATGAACTGACTACTAGTATTTCACTGTACGCAAAATAAAAACGAACTGAAGTAGGATGTAAGAGTCTACTAGGCTTTAATATATCTGCATCCCATGTGTAAAAGGAACTATATCAGATACGCGGGCCTTCGAACGTTGAACATAAGCCAGTTTTTGGGACGTTAATAGCAATTAACATGGGTAAAACTGATCTGAATGATGCCCCCTCCCAGGCAACCAGGGTACCAAAATAAATGCTGCTGCAGACTCCGACATAACCGAAAAAGATGCATGGGTCAAGGTGGAAAAATAGCAGATAATTTGGTTTTTCATCGGCGACACGTTATACGATTTTGAACAAAGGGTTGAAACATAGACAGGGTCGTACCCGTTGGGTCCTCCACCTGCTGAGGAAAGAATAGAGAGCCAATCTTGTAAAGGTGGCAAGATACTTTTTGAAATAATGCACATAACATAAAATGCGGCCGTTCTAGGCTTTATACGTATGATTTAACATGGATCTTTTGTTATAAGCAGCAATGGCGTGTCATTAGGAAGCAACGGTTGCGAAAAGATCAGGCTAGGTCCTTCTTGGCAAAAAAAGCGCGACAAAAGTTTTGTGCGCGGTGATTTTCAAAAGTAACGGGCTTATTGTTCAAATTGCTGTTTCAAATATCACCACTATCGCCGGTCATTCATACAAGAAATGTATATCGGCGAAAGCGAAGAAATATACTTAACCAAACTTATAAGTACTCCGTTTTCTTTTATGCGCAAAATGTTCTCCAGTAAAAATAATATCAAAAGTCGATATTTCTTATTATTCCCTAACTTAATTGCTTGACCGATATCATTTTCATTTTGCAAAATTATCGTGCAAAATGATAACTTCCGGTCAACTATAGAAAATTGAAATATTCCTCCTGCGTTTCATACACGAACCCCACGTGCTTAGTTTACAGTTTATTCCTTTATGGGTCAACGTGCCAAACATAAAAACATAAAATGCGTTGGAAGTCTCTACAACAGCAACCCATAACAATTGGTGTTTTACAAGGTGGTGCGATTCAAGCGTGGGTAATATTCTCATACCCACATTTCCAGTCGTTCTATACAAATTGAATACAAAGTATCGTTCATTACTGTCAAACATTAACATTCTTGTTACATTCGTACCATTTTTCAAAAGAAATGCAACCCGTATCCTAAATGTACATGCAAATGCTATCAACCAACTTGTGGCCGAGTACAGACAAACCGGAAGTACTGCAGACCTACCAAGACAACCACGTGATAGGAATTTAAGCCGGAATTAGGACCACAACATTGTTTTGTCTCGTCTACGTGAACTGGAGCGTTCAGTGGCTGTCACAGAAAGGGATACATTATGCCTTCAAGGGAGACCATTCAGTGTCCAAACTATCCGATAATGGCTCAATTCATCATGTGTATGTGCAAGACGCAAAAAGCATGACCTCACAATTAATATGTTAATGTTCAGTTGGCAAGGGTGTATTAAATTTGCTGATTGTGAAAAAGTGTTTTACAGACTAACGATTTACTGTCCTTTATGATGATGATCTGCCACATGCTTAGCAAGCGTAGAAAACCTTACATCGACTTCTAAAATATTTAAAAACATATCCCCACAGCATGTGTCAGGAATTACAAAATTTCTATGCGTTCCTGATGTCATGCTATTGTTTGAGCGAACAAGGAACACACAAGTTGGTTACTTTGTGAATTTTGCTACCAACAGTGGTCTCCGTTAGTTGCTTCTTGTTCAATTCATCTTGTCGTGAAGTTGATGAAAACTCAATATATGGTGTCCATATGGTTAAAGCGAAGATGTTTCAAATTTGGTTATGATATGTTATGCCAGTCCGGAAATATGCTCTATAATATAGTCGGAGTACTTATAAGTTTTGAGTAGTGTATCACAAAATGGCAGGTCTAGGACCGGCTTAAGAAGCATGTGCGTAATCCATGATATCGGAGCTGCACACAGGTGTCATCTTGTCCCAGACTTCCCGAAAAACAGCGTCTTCATCCACCCTTATAGCCTTGCTTCATCAAGTCTGGCGTTTATGTCTCCCCAATGATGACGAAAAACGCATCTGGTCGTCAGCATGGGCCTCCATGTTCCACATGCAGTGCAATTTACCAGTATCTGTGGGGTGTTCGAAAAGAGGCCCATTCATTTGCATATAAGTGATGGATGTCAAAGAGGATTACTTCGAACGATTAAAGAAATTTAAAATTTAATTGCAACAGAATAATTGCGTATAGAGTCAATAGAAAATCGTTTAAAAAATCTGAATAAAATATATAAGCCAAAGGTAATCATTTGGTATCTTCAAGCAAGTTATCTTCCTTTGTCTTTTCAAATTCAACTAAATGACTATATTGATTTTTACTTCGAATCATGAATGCCAGTTTTCAATTAAGTGATACAAAAATAGAATGTGTCAAACGTCAGATATCTCAAAGTCAATCTGAATAAATTTAGATGTTTCGTCTGATTTCATAGTGTACTGAAAAGTTAACATTAATGTATTCAGATTGTCTCAAAATAAATCGGCGTTCACTGTGACATCAACAATGTTTAATAAGTGTTAAATCTGTACCAGGAATAGGAGGTAGACATTCAATCGAGACTACTACCGTGTGGTGCCTTTGGAAAATTGTCATTGAATTTGTTTGATAAATCAACATTCGGGCCTCGAATTAATGTGTTTATACTTGGCCACTCTGATTGACTTTTAATATACCTACCACGATTTCGTTGAGAGAATCAATCAGCAAAAGAATCGAAATATTCCCATAAGTTATTGAAAAGTAAACTTAAGTTTTTAATCAGGTATAGTCATGATATGCTCATTTAATTGTTACAATTTAGAAGTGGAAAGTGTAGCATCAGCTCTATGTGCTTACCAAACTTTTAGAGATCAATTCTACACCAGTATGGATTTCAATCCATCGTTTACAAACAGAACCCCATTTACTTAATACCCACGCTTCGCCAATCATATGATTGGTCACTGTCAATGAGAAAGTGTAAGTAATAAATCGTTTGAAGGAAATGTCAGGAATTTAAACTATCGGTCTAATAGTCCAAACCAAATACTGCACGGATATTTTGTACCATTATTATTATTTTTTTTTCTATTCCAATTCTATGGAATAGACGATCGTTAATAATGAAATCTAAATGTCCTTTTTTGCTCTCACCGTGGCAATAAAGAAAAATATTGTCATATTGATATCAAACTATTTCAGATATGTGACCCGTCATGCTAAAAGGGACCTTATCGGATGTGTGAAAAATATCGACCCTAGTCTGTGTGCGCACTCCGCGCAGCCAGACTAGGGCCGACACTTTTCATTTTTATGTAATTTTCTAAATCTTGAATGTTTTCCCTATCTTATATGTTCATCTTTCGCATACAGTATCTGGTTCATCTGTTCTGAGTCTGACAAGATTGTCAAAATTTTGATTTTTTGGGTTCGGATAAGGCCCCTTTTAGCGTGACGGGTCACATATGTTATAAATGATGCATTAGATAAGCCACTCGGTATTGTGAGTATCATCAGTGACCAGAGCCGCGTTCTGTAGAGCGAGATTTCTTGAGATTTCTAAAGATATTTTAGGATAAAGCGTTCTTTAGAGCAAGATTTTTACTACGCTCAATGGCAGGCGCCATTACCCTATACTTCGTGCGGAACCCCTCGGTCAACTCTGTACAAACAATATAAAAGAGATTTGACCGAGTTGTTCCGAACACTCCATAATTCATAAACCGCGGTGTTCCGAATGCTCCATACTTTATACAAATGACGTCATTTGTATAAATATTGAGCATTCGGAACAGCTCAGTCAAAGTCTCGGTCTTAAAAACGCTTTATCCAAAACACATGAAGAAATCTTGAAGAATCTCGCTCTAAAGAATGCGCCTCGCCTCAGACAATTGTTTAGACCTAGCGTCCACTAGGGCACGGACAATACGCCGAATGTATTCGGACAGAAAAGATAACGTTCTGCAGACCTTCCGCACGTTCCTAATGCATTCTTAATGTTATCACCAAACCTTCCGCATGATTCGTAGCCTTCCGGACCACCAATTTTGTCCGCGTCGAAATTTTGATCGAGAGCAAAATTTCGACGCGGAAATGATTGTCCTTATATCTTCGGCAAGTTGTCTGCGTTGTCGTAAGAACATCGTCATGATATCCCGAATCTTTCGCGATTGACCTGGACTACTTCAGTGACGCGGATAGCTAGCCGACACTCAGTTGATTGCACGGAATATCTGGGTTAACGGTACGGAAGTGATTCGGCACGAAATCAGGACGATGAGAATGGTTTCGGTATACTCAATGAACTCACGGGGAACACCCCACGATATTTTAGAAAAAATGTCTTCACTGAATCACGGTCATTTTGAGCTACAGAGTAAATGATATGGAATCCATTTTTTTTAATTATTATTATCATTATTTGTATAAAACATCGAGGGAAAAGGGTACTTTCTTTATCTTACCGTTTTACATTTTAATCTAATACCTAAAACAATACTAGCTTTATAGCTAGCCAAATCCTTTCCAGAAAAGTGGCGTCGTTTAACGCATACATGTTTAAATGCTATAGTGTCGAAATAATTGAAGAAAATTGAGAATATGCTGATTACTAATACTTTCTTCCTCGATATTTCCCACCTCATTGCAGAGATTATTCATTCTGACAACACAACAACGCCTTTGAATTTAGCTTATTTAATGTTTGTTTGTTTTTTGCATAGTAGAGTTAAAAAGATAGTTGGTTCCAAGTCAAAGTTGGTTGGAGGAAAGGAACATCAATTGAATTCGTCTAAATATGTTCCATGGTTACAGAATAGCATATATAAACATGCATGGTATAGTGCCACCACCGACCTTGAGACTCAAATGTACTTTTAATTGTTGACTAATCCACGTGAGAGGGGTTGTATGTTTATACTGTACGGTGTATTTTGTCAAAAAATTCAATACTACAGCGTCAACACAAAGTAACTGTGGTCGAGTGGTAAAACAGCGTTACCAACAATAAAAAGTTGGAAGATGTGGGTTCGAATCTCACATAGTCGCGTTTTCTTTACCATTTTTTGTTTTTATTCTTTTTATTATTTTATTATTCATTTTTTCCCATCACCTTAGATACCGTTCTAAATGTTAGCTTTGCACGTAGTTCTGAATGTTTCAATTAAAGTAATACAATTTGTTAAGTCATAAATGTCAGGCATGTCTGATTTGTAGGCTTACATAGATATTTACCTGATGACAGAGAACTCATTTGAATGTATACACATTTTGTATGGACGAAACATATGAAAAGAAAAAAAGGCGCACTGCAAAGAAAATAGATCGAATAATAAAGAAAAAAAATAAAACATGAAATAAATATAGTGGAGTTTTCTGGTATCGAACCCTGGCTAAAATATTTCTTTGGATTGAGAGACCACTACCTTACCCACTTTACCAAAGAGACTATTTGTTAATGAGACCCTTATTTTTAAATGAAAAATTGTAACAATGGTTGAATTTAAACAAAGGGGTTCCGAAAACCTGTTTTACCTTCTTAGTTGGACTCGTCTGTCCAAAGGTCATGGTTTATTTATACAGGGGGCATTCAGAAAAATAACGATAATAATAGTAGTTTAGTGTTATTTGAAATTAACATAGATCTACTATTCTGGTATAGAATAAAGATGAAAACATACGAAAATCTGCGATAGATTTTATATAGCTTAAAACAATAGTGAAAGGAAAGAAACACTTTAATGTCGTAACCAATATGATTTTATATGTTTTCTACAGTTTTATTGTCTGAAACGTCTTCAATCCGTAGTTCGCACGTATGGGTTTCATATTGCCCGAAATGACGCCGTCTTTCAATTGTAAGCCATGGACAAATCCACCATCTATATGGCGTCGTCGACGTCTATCATTGTTAACGTATGACATCCTCATCGGAAGATAATATTCAATAATAAAGCAGTCTGTATACATTCGGCGTCCATGAAGAAACTCCATCTTATGAAAACGAACAAAAACACGTGTAACATTGACTTAACAACCAACTCGTGCGTGTTTGATCTGGATTTCCAAAATATTTCTGGACGCAATCCTAAATAAGTCTGCGTTGTCTGGGATTTGTCGCCGTTTATTCGGCATCATCACGGATTGTATACGCGGACAATACTAGGTATGATTGCGTTTAGTTTGGGGAAAGTGCGCTGATAAATTCATAACGGTTAAAAATTGATAGTTTCGTCGCGGAAGATATGCCGAAATAAAATTATTTGATTCCGCATGCCTTCGGCGTCCTAGTGGACGCCAGGTCTTAGCTTTATCACTGTAGGAAATCACGTGGCATTACAATTTCAGAAAATCTTCAATAATTCGTTAATATACGACCAGTTTGAATTCGACTCGTAGAAGAGACGGTGCACAAATGTCAATAAATTGCTGGATGCTGCCGATCTTTAAAAAATCAGCTAAATTAATGAAAAAGTATCTTACGTTCAGGTAACATTTTAATTGGTCGTCAATAACTTTTTATCTGTTGATTTTTGAGAGATCTGAACACTGCAGCCGGGAAATCTGGTCATTTCCCTCTTCTCTGCTTAAAACCATTTTCAAATTGGTCACATATTGATAAAAGTTTTGAAGCTTTGCTTCAGTTGTTACTGTTGTAAGAGACATTTGGTAAAGATGAGAAAATGCAGGTTGCCTGAATTTCAACGATCTAATAACAACTTAATAAGTTGAGACAGTGCTGTTGGTCTGTATTTGGGTTAATTGATAACATAAACGAAGAACACAAGGGTAAAAACAGACAAAATAATCCATGACAAGTGAAAGAAAATTGTGTCCATCACACGACTAACATCTTTCCACGTAACAGAAGTAAGTTTCTCTCCAATTTCACGTGCTTTTACATAGTCTGACGTCTTTCCATTTCCATCTATACTCGATCGACTAATATAATTGTCGGGATCAGGACCATGTTCTTCATTTATTCCACGTCCCTTTTGGTACTTGGCCTCCCTTTGTTTGCTTCAAGTCTACACCGTTCACAATTGCATTATGTCTACACCGTTCACAATTTGTTATGAAAATATAACTACAACGTACATAAAACACAGAAACTGCACCGTTGTGTCTGCATATTTTCACCGTGACTGCACCATTGTTTGGCCATTTAGTAAACACAGCGTTTGTGGTCATTCTGGACATTTTTGTGTAAAATAACGGTAACCATAGAAAAGAGCATGTTAAAAACACCCAAGTTAGAGCAATAGTTTGTTCCCTAGTTCGCTTATTACTATGTAATCATCCTTAAAAGGGCAACTTTCTCGCTTCGAAAAAAGTTTTCCGTGTTGGGCTGTCTTTGCACAACGACTGAGTACGATAGGACAACATTGGTACTTTGATATATAGAACCGTTGATAGGTATACATTTCCCCTGTACAATGATATCAGTATCAAGGCAAGACACGACCGTTTAAGAAATTTATCGATGAAAAACTACGACACCTACCTCTCTTGTTATATCGTTGTCGCCATCTTTAAATGACTGCACAAACCTAACGGACAACTTACAACACAGTGATATTGGTACGAAACATTTAATTTACTACAGTAATGACCGAGTGTTCCGAAAAACTGGAGCATTCCCCCTTAAGAGATCAAATACATTCTTATTATGGTATAGACTCCTTTAATTCATTTTTAGTCCGTACCCACAGAACACTTCCGGTAATCCGAGTCTTCTTTGATGAAAATTCGCTCGATGATATTTGAATGTCGCTATTTACAACGGAACGCTGTCCCATTCAAACACAAAAGAAAATTCCGACACAGCGACATAACTTGTGTCGGAATTTTCTTTTGTTTTTGAATGGGACAGCGTTCTGATGTAAATAGCGACATCCAAATATCAAAGAGCGAATTTTCATCAGAGAAGACTCGCATTAACTGCCGGAGGCAAACAATGGGTTTGTGGGAAATTAACATTGTATACATGTGAATTGTTACTAAAAAAAAGTAACGAATCGACATTATCAAAACGAGGCTCCCAAAAAATGCGGAGAAATCAATGACGGCGCACGCGCATTCAATATACAGCGATTAAGCGCACATGCATTCAATATACAGTGATAAAGCGAAGTTTTAACCCTTTCCTAAACAAGACCTGGTTTTGACATCCCTGATAGAAACTGTTTGGGAAAACATTGAAACAAAATAAGAAACTGCTGATAACCAGCAATTTCTCCTTTTGTCTCAATATTTTCTATGCCATGTTTTACACAAATTATATCTTTTATAACTTCCATTTTGTCATTTGTAGCAGTTTTTAAAATGGATCACCTTAAAATTTTGCTGTTTGGGAAAGGGTTAAGTGGAACAAAAACTATGAAATTGATTGAATTCGGTAATAGCCGATAAGATGGTTATTTTATTGGATTTACAGTCAATCGTTCCCGGTTTAAAAATTTCGCCTTTTTCCTCTAAGGACGACTTCCGGAGGCTGTTGTGTGTAGGGGGTCTTAGTGGAAACTTGCCCACTGTACCGAATCTTGCAAAAGTTCACGTCATACATAAAATAGATTAATGAACCGTGACCGCCCTATTATACAAGAAAACCTACTCCAGAACATGACATTGAGTCTAGTAGAACATCCCCCCCCCCCGGATATGGGACTCTGCTCTCCAAGTCCCTGTTTGGAGAGGACCCAAGACCACCTGCCTTCCAATTTCTTGCTTTCTACATCATTTTCTTATAACATTTTCTTTTTTTTTGAAAATTAGGGCCCGAATGAATTAAAACAGCACTATGTTCCCGGCAATTGGATTTTCCATAGAAACTTTATAGAACCTGCCACAGTACGGTATACTGAACAAAAATGAAAACTTTACACCTACATTGCTTGCCACATTTCTTCTAAATTCAATAAGTAAAGAAATCAAATGAATGAGCTTCGCATTCTTCGTTGACTTGGTTGTGCTAAACACTAAACGTTTTGTTGTTCTTAATTATGGTGATGAAAAACGGACCCTTTAAGTGTGACAGGGGTCCCTTATTCAGGTGTGCAGCAATTTGTGAATATCAAACATTTTAATTCCCTATTTGTTTGTGTCAAAAGGGGGTAAGTCACAAAATTGACAGCTAAGACCTTTATTTTAGAGCTTGCTGCAAGTGATAAGAGAGATTTTTTGTGTTTTTATATTGGGCTATGCCCAATATATTATAACCAGTTTTTCACTCCAGACATCACTCCAGACACTACATTCTAACTCTAACCCTCTGAGCTATGTGTTCAAGCCAAACTACGTTATTTCAAACACCACAGAAACGTCCTTTATCATTCACTATCTTCAACGTTTTTCATTTTTTTCACTTCTGCGACAAATAAGGAGGGGGTTAATAATTACATTTGATGAAATTTTCGCTTAGATTGAATACCTGTTAGAATTTTCCGCGTTTTTACAATCTTTTCGGTTGAGTAAAGGAGCTTGAAGCAAAATAGTGTAACTCTAAGATAAATTCCATGTAGTTAAAATATTACTGCTCTGATTTTTTCTACCGGTCATTTAGCCTACCAGTGAAAGCACTGTTCAACAGGTGTTTAACTGGGTCACTGGTTGACCTACTACAACTGTGTACCCTTAACCCATTCCCTAGATACAATGTGTGCGCTTTACCCATTCCTATATTCTGACCCCTTTAGGTTCCCATGAAATATATGTGTTTGGAAAACATGGTAGAAAATGAAGAAATGGTTGTGACAAGCAAGTTCTTCATTTCCCACAATATTTTCTTCCTAGAAAGACCAAACAATGTAACGATTTATTTGCTTGAAATCGGCGACTGATAATTGGTCAACCCATTACCAAACGGCAAAAATTTGGACTAGTCCAAATTCAAAGAAGATGCAGACGACAATTTTAAGTGCATGAAATTTAAAATGTTTTGGCCTTTTTGGGTAGAAAACATTGTGGGAAATGAAGAAATTGCTTGTCACAAGCAATTTCTTCGTTTTCCACAATGTTTTCCCATGGCATTATCTTGTGAGGAGTAAAAAAGAGTCGTTGTGTGGTAATGGGTTAAGGAATCTGCATTCACTTTATCTTTATTGTTTTTTTTTTTCAACTCTTTTGTTAAAGGCTCTTCCAAACGAAAATATCTATATTCAAATTAGAAAGAGTTGCAGACGACGAAACGGGTGACGATAAAGATGAAATCATGTCATGTACAATGAAGCACAGAAAATATTGGGATAAAGGAGAAAATTCCGGTTATCTTTGTATGTTTCATATTATTTGCTTCATAACAATGTCTTGTTTGGAAAAGGACGAATGGTTAGAGGCTAGCCTATAGAGTTTAGACACTGTGATATTAAAATATTTTGATCAAAGTAAGATCATCATCTTAAATTTGCCGTTTTCTAGAATTTTAACATTTTAACCTCATATACTGTTCTTAGACTGATCATTTGGACCAATGAACAAGTGCATTCTATTTAATCGAAATATGTTTGCAGATCAGAGATCAGTTAGGCTAAGCCTCTACAATGGGTCCGTACTTGGTATTATTCTGATTAGCTACGAATAAGAAATAATCCAACATGTTGATTTAATGTAAAATCCGGTAAAGTGTAACATTTTCCTTTTTCCCAAACAGCCTCACATTTTGGATTCACCTCGAGAGTGTACATTCAACTTTTTTATCACCTATGCACGTTTGCCTACACATTGATTAACGATTTTCCAAACGATGACGCCTTTTTACTCGCTTCATAGAAAATGCTTAAAAAACATCGAATAGAGAATGGGTCAATTTTGCAAATCAGCATGTTGTCCTTTTGTCACAATATCAATTTCTCAGTGATGCCCAATATACAGTGCTGACAGCCGATGTCGGCCCGATGTACTAGCCGATATCGGCCCGATGTACTAGCCGATATCGGCCCGCCATCGAAAGTGGTTGCAAATCGATATCGGCCCGATCTCGGCGCCGATATCGGCCCGATATAGAAAGCGATATCGGCCCGATATCGGCCCGATATAAAATGCTTACTGGGTAGTGAATCTATTATAGTTCGAAAACAATTTTGTTATCAAACTGCCATGAAATGTTCAATCGTTGACGCCTTATTATTAACCTTTTTTGAAAGACAAGAAACCAGCACCTTCTTTTTTTCAAATGTCTCATTCTGCAATAAATATTCCATTCTAAGAGCTATTAATTTAAGCGCCGTTAACCCTTTCCCAAACACCAAAAATATAGGCTGATCCACTTAAAATTTGACACAAATGACAAAATTGATGTTATCAAAGATAGGATTTGTGTAATATATGGCTTTGGAAAATATTGAGACAAAAGAAGAAACTGCTGGTTATCAGTTATCTTCTTTTGTCTCAATGTTTTCCCAAGCCAATTCTATTAGAGACGTCAAAACCAGGTCTTGTTTGGGAAAGGGTTTAGTTAATTTAATTATTCGACCTTTCTAAGAGCTATTGATTTAAGCGTCGTTAAGCTAAATAGTTGTCAGATTGATGATGGCATTCAAGATTATGATTGACTGATCAAATTTTTAATACATTCAGATTTCCTAAAGAACCTGATACCCTCCACACCGACGTCTTTCCTATTGCATCGATAAGACAAAAGCAGTTACAAAAGTATTGTTATTTATGGTCTATTCAATCGAATTCGAATGGAGAACTGTTTTTAGTGGAAAATATCCCTAGAAGGAAATATGGGCGTATGTTATTTATATAAATACATACTGCATAAACCTCATTGCCCGACCTTCACATTAATTAATCAAATCACATAATAGAGTCTAATAGAGTCCTGTGTCATTATTTGTACTGACAAATAGTGTGACTGACGAAGCGTGCATATTAAGATAATGGATTTCTGTTTGTAATCAATGAAATTGATTTCTCAAAGTTTGCTTAGCACAAAGAACTGCTGACAATCGCTTCTGCTATTGACCGTGATAATGGAAAGGGCGCGGCTCAGTCTGATTAAAATCAAAGTGTTTGCTTTCCATTAACTGACAGGAACCGTTGTATTCTTTTACTGATTGATTTCTTTAAACGAAATCGAAGTATATGCATTAACAGTCAATTAGAATGGAAATTATAACGAAAATAATTATGGAAAGGTCGAATAATTAAATTGACTAAACCCTTTCCCAAACAAGACCTGATTTTGACGTCCCTAATTGAACAGGCTTGGGAAAACATTGAAACAAAAGAAGAAACTGCTGATAACCAGCAGTTTCTTCTTTTGTCTCAATATTTTCTGTGCCATATTTTACACAAATCATGTCTTTTAAATATCATCATTTTTTCGTCTGCAGCAGGTTTCAAATTGGACCACCCTAAAATTTTGTTGTTTGGGAAAGGGTTAATGGCTACAGTCCACAGGGACCGCCCAGTCAATTCCGACTGTGACTGGCACTCTCATCCTTTGTAGATGTTGTGCCGATTTTAAGATTCTTGCCTAAATTCGAAATTGGGCATGCCTAATTTCGAAATTGGGCACGGAACTTTGCCCAATTTCGAAATTGGCCATCCATTTTCGAAATTATGATTCAGTAAGTTCCGTGTGTCATGCAGAACTATTTCTGTCGATCTTTTTCGACGATTTATTGATAATTGAATCATACAACGCCCGAAATGTTAATATTATTTACGGTTTACTGCGAAACTGTCATGCAGAAATATTTCTGTAGATTTATTCTCGTTTTTTCCTCACCGATTTATTAGTAATGAATCGAACAACGACATAATGATTATTTTACAGTTTACTTTGATTTTTGATACTTCCTACGTACTCGTTGCTGCCGCGGATCCAGGATGTCTGTTGTGGGGTTCGAATTTACAAATAGAGAGGTTCGTTTTCCCAAGTATTACACAATTTTGACCAAATTTCTGCATTGAAATGAAATAATCAGGCTGCGGAGACAGTGGCAGATCCAGAGGGGGGTGCGGTAGTCAAACGAACCTCCTCTGAATCCTAATTATATCAATTTCATGTTAAAATCCAGTCAGAATTTTGTAATAATAAGAGAACGAACCACCTATTTGTAATTTCGAACCACCTTACAAAGTCTGGATTCGCCGCTGAGAGGGGTTTCCTTTGAACCTCGAAAACTCCCCTACCCATTGGATACGCCGCTGCATTGTAAACGTGTACACCAGAATGTAAAAACTTCATCTGCGGGTCCCAGTCGATATCAAAATCCAGTCTATTTTAAAACGAAAGTACAGTGCCATTCAAGGATAAACGAAACCTGTCTCATGGTGTATAGATATTTATCCACATGCGAGAAAGAAATACGGCAACATTTTATCTGAATTTTCCGATAGAATTAGGTCACAGGATAAAATTAATGATGTCATTATCACGTTGCGAGGTCGTACTGTAAGCGGAATCATGCATACTTATTAAAATGATTATAATATATCTAGTATAAGATCCATTTCTCGCTCTGATTTTATTATCATTATTGTTCCAATGCATTTAAGCCGGGCATTAAATCAACAATTTACCAATCATTTATCTCTCATAAATCATATTTAATTTCAAATGTGATATACACTTTTGGGGTATTTTTTATCAATTTAAAAAGTGGGCCTTTTTTGAACTGGGCCTTTTTGGTCATTTACACTAGAACTAGGCATTTCTGGTTTCAGGGGATCAATTAGTTTGTATAGGTTGGTCGCTTGTTCTGGCCGGCATAGTGGGAAGAATCGGCTTGTTCGGCTAGTTCGGTCGCTAGTTCTGTCCAGCACGGTGGGAAGGATCCAGCATGGTAGGAAGAATTGGTTTGTTCCTCTGGGTCGGTCGCTAGTTCTGGCCAGCACGGTGGGAAGGATCGGCTTGTTCGGCTGAGTTGGTTGCTAGTTCTGGCCAGCACAGTTGGAAGGATCTGTTTGTTCCTCTGGGTCGGTCGCTAGTTCTGCAGAGCTCCAGATAATTTTTTGAGACAAGGAGTATTTACCCCTCAGAATTTTTTCCAATGCGTATTTCCAGATATTTTTTGGCGGCAATGAGTATTTACCCTCTTGTTCGGGAAAGGATTAAAATTAACAGTAGCACCCCACCGGAACAACCTACTTTCATTTTCGAGGACATCTAAGCGCGCTTTCTTTCCGACCATCGAGACTTTCTAGTGTGTGCTTTTTTTTCTGAACGAGATTACCATCGCGGGCTATCTTTGTCTGTACTGTAGGGCCTCTTCAGAAATAATATTGGCCAAAATCGCCTTTACGATGTGCTCAGAAGTGGATTTACTGGCTTCCCGATTTAAAAAGAAAACAAACTTCTTCGAGTTGCAATTTCCGATTTACGAAGTGATGCAATGGCCTGATATTTATGGGTTGATTATCTAGAGCCGAGAACTAACTGGCAGTTAATTATCGTAGGCAGTTGTGTACATGTAAGATCTATAGACAGCCGATATGTTGAGGATCGGGACGCGTTCCTTGAAAAAACTTGTAGTCCGGCAGAATCCTTTGATAGGATTTTTTGTCGTCCCCTGAGAAAAGTTGTCGTCTCAGACGACAGTACTGTCGTTTCCGAGAGCCCTGTATAAATTATTTAATTTAAATCATCCAATCAAAATCGAGTTAACGATTTGCTCCGTATAAAAAAATTAACGGATATCAACGATTGACTGAAATTCGAACAAAATACACCACTCGGCAGCATTCGGTAGATCTACGGAATAGCCGATTGTCATCTACATTCGCTTGGCTGGTAACGTAATCAGTATTCCCTAATAAATCCCGGTTTTGATTGGCTGAGTCGTTTTAGACGCTTCGATAAGCTATTTTACAGGCCAAACGTTATTTTTAATCTTTGGGATTTTCTATTCTATGTGTTTCTTCCGACGCTCTTCGATCTTGATACGCTAACTGACGACTATCAAATGCGTATTCCTTATTTTGAATGCGTATCTGTACGCATTTTCATGAAAGTAAATGCGTATTTAGACCAAATCAATGCGTATTTTACGCAAATACGCATCCTATCTGGAGCTCTGAGTTCTGGCCAGCACGGTGGGAAGGATTGACTTGTTCGGATGGGTCGGTCAGTAGTTCTGGCCAGCACGGTGGGAAGGATCGGTTTGTTCCTCTGGGTCGGTCAGTATTTCTGGCCAGCACGATGGGAAAAATCGGTTTGTTCCTCTGGGTCGGTCGCTGGTTCTGGACAGCATGGTGGGAAGGATCAGCTTGTTCAGCTTGGTCAGTCGCTAGTTCAGGCCAGCACGGTGGGAAGGATCTGTTTGTTCCTCTTGGTCGGTCACAAGTTCTGGCAAGCACGGTGGGAAGAATCCGTTTGTTGTGCTGGGTTGGTCGCTAGTTCTGGCCAGCACGGTGGGAAAGATCGGTTTCTTCGGCTGAGTCAGTTGCTAGTTCTGGCCAGCACGGTGGAAAGGATCGGTTTGTTTGGCTGGGTCGGACACTAGTTCTGGCCAGCACGGTAGGAAGGATCGGCTTCTTCGGCTGAGTCCGTTGCGAGTTCTTGGCAGCATGGTGGAAAGGATCGGCTTATTCGGCCGAGTCGGTTGCTAGTTCTGGCCAGCATGGTGGAAAGGATTGGCTTGTTTGGCTGGGTCGATTGCTAGTTCTGGCCAGCATGGTGGGAAGAATCGGTTTGTTCACCTGGGTCGGTTGCTAGTTCTGGCCAGCACGGTGGGAAGTATTGGCTTGTTCGGCTAGGTCAGTCGCTAGTTCTGGCCGGCACGGTGGGAAGGATCTGCTTGTTTGGATGGGTCGGTCGCTTGTTCTGGCCAGCACGGTGGGAAGGATCTGCTTGTTGGGATGGGTCAGTCGATAGTTCTGGCCAGCACGGTGGGAAGTATCTGCTTGTTCGGCTAGGTCAGTCGCTAGTTCTGGCCAGCACGGTGGGAAGTATCGGCTTGTTCAGATGGGTCGGTTGCTTGTTCTGGCAGCACGGTGGGAAGTATCGGCTTGTTCGGCTAGGTCAGTCGCTAGTTCTGGCCAGCACAGTGGGAAGTATTGGCTTGTTCGGATGGGTTGGTCGCTTGTATTGGCCAGCACGGTGGGAAGTATCGGCTTGTTCAGCTAGGTCAGTCGCTAGTTCTGGCCAGCACGGTGGGAAGGATCTGCTTGTTTGGATGGGTCGGTCGCTAGTTCTGGCCAGCATGATGGGAAGTATCAGCTTGTGCGGCTAGGTCAGTCGCTAGTTCTGGCCAGCACGGTGGGAAGGATCTGTTTGTTCCGCTAGGTCAGTCGCTAGTTCTGGCCAGCACGGTGGGAAGTATCGGCTCGTTCGGATGGGTCGGTCGCTTGTATTGGCCAGCACAGTTGGAAGTATCGGCTTGTTCAGCTAGGTCAGTCGCTAGTTCTGGCCAGCACGGTGGGAAGGATCTGCTTGTTCGGATGGGTCGGTCGCCAGTTCTGGCCAGCATGGTGGGAAGTATCGGCTTGTTGGGCTAGGTCAGTCGCTAGTTCTGGCCAGCACGGTGGGAAGGATCTGCTTGTTTGGATGGGACGGTTGCTTGTTCTGGCCAGCATGGTGTGAAGTATTGGCTTGTTCGGCTAGGTCAGTCGCTAGTTCTGGCCAGCACGGTGGGAAGGATCTGCTTGTTCGGATGGGTCGGTCGCTTGTTCTGGCCAGCACGGTGGGAAGTATCGGCTTGTTCGGCTAGGTCAGTTGCTAGTTCTGGCCAGCACGGTGGGAAGTATCGGCTTGTTCGGCTAGGTCAGTCTCTAGTTCTGGCCAGCACGGTGGGAAGTATCGGCTTGTTCGGATGGGTCGGTCGCTTGTATTGGCCAGCACGGTGGGAAGGATCTGCTTGTTCGGATGGGTTGGTCGCTAGTTCTGGCCAGCACGATGGGAAGTATCAGCTTGTTCGGCTAGGTCAGTCGCTAGTTCTGGCCAGCACGGTGGGAAGGATCAGCTTGTTTGGATGGGTTGGTCGCTTGTTCTGGCCAGCACGGTTGGAAGTATCGGCTTGTTAGGCTGAGTTGGTCACTAGTTCTGGCCAGCAGGGTCGGAAGGATAGGTTTGCTCGGCTGGTTTGGTCGCTTGTTCTGGCCAGCATGGTGGGAAGGATCGGCTTGTTCGGCTGGGTCGGTCACTAGTTCTGGCTAGCATAGTAGGGAGGATCGGCTTGTTCGGCTGTTTTGACAGTTTGGCCTCTACAGCTTATGCAGGGAAAAATGCAGGGAAAAATGCTGAATATGGTATTTTCCACAGAAAGGGATTCTCCTGTTTAAATGGTTTTAAAATTAGCTCACTATTTTGAGTTAGTTATCTTCAAAGTCTAAACGAAATTAGAACATATCAAATTAATTAACATAAGTATGCAGATCTATGGTAGATCACATATATTTAGCAGATGAAAAGCTTCATAATAAATCTTGTTTGCTTTAAAAGAACCATTTCTTAAATGTCGATATTTAACTTTAAGTAAGTGAAACCATTTTAATTTCGGTGGTTAGAAAGTCCAAAGCAATGGATCTAATTCAGGCTCCGAAAAAATATGGAACTGCAACTTTTTGAATAAATAAATGAAATCGAGTGTAGATATGATTTTTATGGCAATATTATCTATAAATTTGATGTCCTGCTGAACGTGTAAACGAATTGATAAAAGCAGAGACATATAATATAATGTTTATCTATGTCTCTGATAAAAGATAAGGTGCGAATTGCTTAGGGTGCGGATCAACTTCCGCGCAAACGGAAGAAGAATGTTCCGTATGTTCTGTTCGGTACGGAACTTTAGCTATTCCGTACCGAACTTTTATTGGACTAAAAACGGCTTAAAATGATTTTGTAAGTGCTAACTGTGATACCTCCCTAAAAACGGATATTTTGAAGATGAGTTCTGCACAGAAAATGGCCCGATATACCATTAACTAAATATAAATAAGCTATTTCGCCGAGTTTCGAAATTAGGCAAATGAGTTCTGCAGGGATTTGCCGAATTTCGAAAATAGGCAAAAACGAAAATCGGCACAATATATACACGCATTATGTCCATGACACAAACAGGACGCAAATGTACTTTGTGATATCCAAAACAAAATTCGACACGTTACAAGCTTTCCATAATTTGTTGTTGAATATGGTTCTGTATATTTTATTATTCAAATTGATTAATTTCTCCATTTTTGCATAATTTCTATGAAACCCTTTTTTTGAACGATTTCGTCATCGACTCAAATTTCGATTGATAAAAGTCCGTGAGAATGTTCGTACACGCATGTACAAACTTACAGACACACACAATGAAGTCTTCGATATTTCATATTTATTCAAAGATCTCGTTCCTTGTTTCTTGATTTGATATAAAAGTAAAATGGACATTTCCATGGTTAAATTCCATTTCAAGTGTTTTGTAAAGTAAAATATTCTCTTTTTTTTGTCGATTGTCGATCCTGGGAGAGTCGTAATCACGGTGAGTAACGCACGTGACTTTTGGGAAGCGTTAACACCGAAAGAATCGTCCGCTTCAAGGTATGTTTTGTTTAATTTCTCAGCTTATACTCTATTGATTTTGATGAGATAAAGTGCACGGAACGCGCATTTGAGAGGGCTAATCCCGTTTGTAACTCACTCTGCTCCGAATCCCGTGGTTTCTTCAAACATTCAAGCGAAAGTTTTCTTCGGTGCATGTGAACGCTTCCCACTTTCGTTTTGCACTTACAAATACTTTGGCTCGAATGTTTGAAGAAACTACTGGATTTGGAACAGAGTGAGTTAGAGCCCAGAATAGCCCTCTCAAAGGCGCGTTCCTTGCGCTTTATCTCGTCAAAATCCGTAGCGTATAAGCTGAGAAATTAAACAAAACATACCTTGAAGCGGACGATTTTTTCGGTGTGAACGCTTCCTAAAAGTCACGTGGGTTACCCACCGTGGTAATGTATGTTTTCACAGTCTCGTATAATTTCGCTGCTTTTCTACAAAAAACTCGTATCTGCAGCTTAATACAAGTTGCAGATACGAGGTTTTTGCAGAAAAGCGACGATATATTGATAAGATTGCATTGTTTATATTGTTTTATTTGAAGCCATTTTGTTTAAGGTACAATATCCGTAATGTGGCCATTTTGAGATTCTTAAACGATCGGATTTTTTCGAGCGGCGTTGTTAAGTATCCGAACCTATTCGGGCGCGGTCGTAAACATTCGGTGGTGGAACGTCCCTCCTACATATGTTTTCGACTTCGCCCGAATAATCCCGACGTCGCGCGAATCTCATTAGGGGTGATCTACCTTATATTAGGCTTCTAGAAGTATCTACTAATCGATGACTGAACTATAACCACTAGAGAGTCTAATGCCACTAAATGAAATTGATTCAAACAAATTGTGGTTATGCAAAGGACAGTTATCGTTAATGGACGGATGATCAATTGCCATGCTTCTTTTATGTGTTTCTGTAAACAATGTTACTTCTACGTAATCTATTAATCACGAAGCAGACAAACAGCTAAGTCAAAACAAACTGCTTATAAATAACGTTCACGAAAAGTTGAAATATATGGACACCGATTAAAATGGATAAAAGTGGTGTTGTACGAATCTTTTTGACATTGTTATTTGTGTTACACCTGTTAATTTATGATCAAGTAGTTGCGGAAGATTTTACACCGATAGACAACTTTTATGGCTACGTTGACAAGGACGATAATTACACAAGACATGATTTCGAAAACCTCATAAACAATATAAAGATTGGATATAATAGATTGGCAAGACCTGCTCTGGATTATACAAAACCTGTTATCGTAAAATGTAGATTCATTTTGTCGACTTTTCGTGAACTGAACGAAGTTCAAGAAAAATTTTCAGTTGGCGTTTTTATGAATCTTCAATGGATCGATGACAGAATAGCTTGGAATCCGGAAGATTACGGCGGACTCAAAACATTCATAATTGAGAACGAAGCATTTTGGACTCCAATGTTAATCTTAACCAATGCTTTTGAAAAGTTTGAAAAGTTTGGGGAGCACGATTATTGGCCAGTCAGATTTCTTTACACTGGTCTGGCAATGTATGAACCTGGAGCTCTCTTGACAGCCACCTGCTCCATTGACGTCACCAACTATCCCTGGGATGAACAACGTTGTAGTCTGCTGTTCGGCGTAATGACACACATGACACAAGAGGTCCAGTTATCTCCTATGTATGAAAAAGTCAACATGGCGTTTTACACCGGACATAGTGAGTGGGACATTACCGATGCTGAAGTTGTTACAATTTTTGAGAACGTTGCGATAGAAGTTAAGTTTATTTTCCGGCGTAAACCATTGTTCGTTTTCGTCAACGTTGTTTTGCCCATCATATTTCTATCTGCCATGAACACATTGGTGTTTCTAATACCAGTCGAGGCCGGGGAAAGATACTCATACTGCGTAACCGTCCTACTGGCAATAGCAGTGTTTCTAACAATCGTCAGTGATAGTTTACCTAAATCTAGTAAGCATGTCCCAGTACTATGTTATTACTTGGTATCTCTACTGGTGTTTGGCATTTTGATTTTGAATGGACTAACGATAAGTATGCGAGTATTCTTTATCCCCGAAGAAGAAAAGGTACCATCATGGTGTGCTCGTTTGGTACTTGGACTTCGTTGTCGCAGTTTCAATCTCAAAAAGCATGGAAATGACCACATTAAAGACAAAGTAAATGACAAAGTACATGCATCTTGTACAGACAGAGATGGCCACAAAATGCAAAGAGCATATTCCAATGAACAAGAAAACCAACTAATTGATAGAATAGAAAGTGGTGAAAAGAAAAGTGACAAAGGCAACATAGCAGACGAGGTGAAAGAAAGGACAGTTACAGAAGCCGTAAAGCACGAAACGCCAGTGACATGGAGGGACTTTAGTTACACGTTAGACATGCTTTTCTTTACTTTATCTTGGTTGGTCTTGACAGTTTTAACTGCGACATATTTCGCTTATGTAATCAGATGACTTATATACACAGCCAGTTGCTCAACGAATACCTCGTAACTGCAGCTTGCTCTAAGCTGCAGTTACGAGGTTTTCGTTGAAAAGCAGCGATATTATTTAATTCATTGATTTCGAATTTGTATTTATTAATTTTAATGTAAATTGCAACCTCACCCATAAAAGTTGGTTGGTTGATTACGAGACAAAAAGTAGTCGCCGTCAAAACGAATAAAACTATGTCGGTTGTAACTTGTACTGAGTCTTAGACTTTCTGTATTGTCTATCGTCGCTTTTCAACAACAACAAAAACAACAAAATAATAATAGAAAAATAAAAAAAAATGGAAAAGAAGTTAAAAAAACCCTCAAATCGCAAATATAAGCAATTCGATTTGTACCAAAGAAAACATATAGTTCATATGGATAATGAAAAGATTCAACAAGTAGAAAATAATCACGTATAAACACAATTTAAATCACACAGGTGATATAACAGAAAACGTTGCAATATTTGTCAAGCAAAAAGAAAAAAACATCGTCGATTCGAAGGATTAACTTTCTGGTAATATGTCGCTGCCTTTTCCCAGAACCTCGTATACAGCTTAAAGGGACATTTCATTCCAATTTCAATTTTTTAAAGTATGTCTTGATGCCAAGATTGGTTATTCTAATGAGTATAAATACTATTAGTTTTTTGAAGTTGCTGCCTATAATCGAGAAACACGCATTTAAAGTTGAGACATAATCGATAAATTGCATATAAATCCGAACTGTTGTCCACAACAATTTGTTCAAATTTAACACGAAAATATAAATTTCTCGTAAACGGCGCAATATTTTGGCTTGAAATTTTCAGAATTTTCATAAGGAAATATGCTCTTTCAGATAAAAATAAAATTAAAATTTATGACAAAAAATTCTGAAATGTCACTTTAAACAGTCTGTAGAACGTTACGAAATAAAAAAAGAAGGGGAAGCGATAATATTACGTATTACGCATATAGAAAAAAATCGATGAGTGTATTATAGCTTTCATTTCACGTGGCACAGCTTTAGCTTTTATTGTCATGATTACACATCTGGGTATTTCTAAATAAAAATTCAGTAATATTTTCTTGTATGTATACCTGTTATATCTGTGTACTATGATACAAACCTTTTTGAAGAATATTACGCTATATGCGAAATATGAACACATTTTGAATGAAGGCCAGTGTCAGGTCAAATGAAATCCGTAAATACAACACATTTACCATAATGATTTAACGTCCAACTTTGTCGCACGATCGTTATACGGCCCCCAGGATTTTACGTCTTTAATTGATGATATAGTTGTAAAGCATGGAAAAGAAAGACAAACATGCTGATAAACGCATGATCAATGATCTTTTAAAAACCAGGGGCCTGTTTCATCAAAACATTTTAAAAGACTTGTTTTTGACTTACCAATGTCTTAAATATCGCTTAAAACAACAATCGCATAACACATGCCTTGGTTGATTGGCGATACGCGTTTCTTGCCCTAATATTGTCGTCAGTCATCAAAAATACGTCTTAAATATTTTGATGAAACTGGCCCCTGGTCCCGTATTTACCAACAATTCTAAATACATTTTTTAAATTCTGTGATAACATAACGGGTCGTCTGATTTGACGAGACATATGTCTCGGCCAATCGGATGGATTGTTGTGTAACTTTTAAACCATACTGGGAATTAGACTGGTTGGGGAACAACACCCCATGCTATTATCATTGTATATACCGAACTATCATGCCATTCAACAATAATTCACTGGTTGATATTGAAATAAAACTGTTGAATAGGTCTACTAGGATGCTTTTATCATTTGAAAACAAATACCGGTAGATGGCAATATTGATCAATCAGTCATAATTAATGACGGAAATCTAAAGGGAACACCTAGTTTAAAATATATCAACTTCATCTGAATTTTGTATTTAGTTCCTATTGAATTTATGAAACGGAAATCTCACTGTAGTCTGGTTCCCGTACCTGAAATCTACTACGGATTTAATATGGGTACCAGTCTAATCTCACTGGTAAAATTCAAATCACAAACATGCAACAAAATTGACGCAGAGTTAAGAAAGTTATTGCAAAAATTCTTACCTGAAGCGGGACTTGTTTGGCCGTAGTCATTATCATTTCGCTTTCTGGTCGGTTAGGACAATATTTTGGGAAAAGTACCAATAATTATCTTATAAGTCATATAAATATCCGATGAAAGAATCAAATAAGGCGTGGTACATGCCACAAACCGTTTGAAAATTGATACAGAAAGAAGAAAGTTATTGCAAAATATCTTTCCAGAATTGAAATAAGTTTATCCGTAGTCGTTACCACCCCATGATGCACAATCTCCACCGTGATTTTAGGGACATGACTCGTTTTTACACAATAAGATGTCTAGTCAGTCACGATATTATGGTATACATGTTTACAAGTACAACCTACGTAAGCAATGGAAAATGCTTTCACAATTTCAAAATATTCTTGCATGTTTTGGTTCGAATCTTGCAGATTTGAGACAACTGCAAGAATCGAATCATCGCATGCAACTGTAGTGTCTACAGTTTTGTTTTGAGTTTGATGTTATGTTGTTTGCAAATTTAGCTTTTCTAAACATGTGCCATGATATCGTGACTGTTCTATACCTTGATTTTGAAAATGAAACAATAATTTATTTATCTATGAAAAATAACCATGTATGTCCTCAATTGCCTGTTTTGTTTTCACAAATTGACTAAATCTAAGGTTCTTCCAACGGCATATTCCTGTAACTTCACAATACATTGATCAATCATGCCATTGTTCTTCATGATCCTCTCTAATAAAACTAGATTTTCTAGATTTTCTATTAAAGGGACCCATGCTAGGTTCTTATGCTTCCGAACCATTCGGGAACTCATATTTATATTTGGAAAAACAATTTGCAATGCATAAAAACCTCAATCACGGCGAATAACCATCTTTCTTTTGCTATAGATCAATCCTTTACAAGCGTGTTTACAAATTCTATTTTTACTTCAAAATGAGACAAGGTCAAGGTCAACGAGACATACCTCAGGGTATTAATACACCGTACAACCGGCTGTGTGGATGACTGTGACCTTATTTGCGAGGAATACGTGAAAAGGTTTATTTTGTAGAAGCACTGAACATCTATACGCGTATTCACCAACTATAGAATACCAAAGACCCTTTCGTTTATTTGTAAAAGTAAATTAATTTGACCTACCATTCACCTGACATCAGATGCCGAATCTGTCTTCGCTGACTTTCGACGTAGCCGGTTGTACGGTGTGTTGAATCTCGCTGAGCACATACGACGTACCGCTGACGTAATTACTTTTTGAAAGTTGGGCATGTGTAACCGTTACAAAATAAAAACAAGGACAATAAAATGCGGATCCGAACATTATTAATTGACTTGAATATTAATACTTAATAAAGCTCGATGAGTGCTTATAATGGACATAAATTATCTAGATCTACCCCTTCAGGTTGGTATTTTCATTCGTTATATCTGTTTTGTAATTTTTGTGCCATTTGCATTTTCGACAGCCTAGCAGGTCCCCTTTAAGAGGCCGTTTCATTCAGCGACTATATTTGGGATACCCACAGGGTGGTCTCTTAAAACAAGATTGACTGTATACCAAAAATAAAGTATCGATGGCTAGCCACGCCCATTTTATTGTTGTAGTTGTAATCTTCAAATAGATAATCACCGTTGCTTCTACAGCACTCCTCCATTCATCGATGTCTTCTCGGGTTTGTAATAACGTATTCGGTTAGGAACAACACGAAAGAGTGGCGAAAATACAACCCTACCATACCTTTGTTTTTCTGCATTTAATAAATTCTAAATACACTAACACTGAAAAACTTGGTTTTTATGTACGTTATTCTGTTGTGTTTTTGTACGACGACGACGACAACAACAACAACAACAACCACCACCACCACCACTACCAACGAATCCCCCCCCCAACCCCCCCCCCCCCCCACCCCCCAAAAAACGGTGTCAGGAGTTGTCATAGACAAGTGAATTATTGAACGCTTCTAAGATCAGAAGTTCAATAGTTTGATTGACACCGAAGAGAATATCAATCGTATAAATCATGGTTATCCCTTTCAAAACGACAACACATTAGGTGGTCTAAATTCAAAATTGATGCAGACGACAAAACAAATGATACTAAATGTTGGAAATAATTTTGTCATAGCATAAACAGTACTGAAAGAAAAGGAGAAAATGCTGATTATCATCATTTTCTTCTTTTCTAGCAATGCATTTTAAAGCTTTCTTAAATAGGAATGTCAACACCAGTTTTTCTTTGGGAAAACGTCAAAATTTGCCGGTTAAACACTGTAAATAATGAGGCAACATAGAATATGACCCATACATTGGATGAGAGCGAAATTGGTGACTCCATAGGTCTTCTTACAACCATTGTAAATCGTTAAAGCGTAACGTAGCTTCATCGTCTTATGTATTTATTTTAGACGGACACCAGCTCATTGAAGGCCACCGATGTAATTTATATCACGTTTTATTTTGTTATATTCACAATTCATGTTCAAGGCTTAAATATATCGTTCTATAATACTCATACAAATCCGTGTCATGATACGTCCAAAATGTGCTATGTGTGAGAGAAGACGGTTAAATCTCGTTATTGGCTAACTTTCTTGTGGTTTAGTAAAGGGATTATAAGGTTTTTAATCAAATCCAATTTAAACATTTAGATTAATTAAATAAGTTTGCTTTGATTACACTTAAGAACCACAATCAGTGAAAGGTTTACAAATTATGTGTGATTATGATAATTGTTGGTTTTTGTTTGACTGCACTATGTAGAGACTTTTAAATATTTCCGTGAGATTGCATTTCGTCTTTGTTGACATTTTAATGCCATTTTGTGGTGACGCGTTAAGCAGTAGTCGTTATTTACTTTTTTGGCCTTACTCTCCAACAAGTGCTTGACATATAAGTTATCTCAACGTAAAATTTGGAATTAGATTTGCATCGACTTTATTAACGGAGTAACACAGCCATGTTTGGATCTCACGGATGTGTGCTTTTAATTGTAATAGCACTAACATCTGTTACAGCGTCAGATGATTTTGAGGCAATACAGGATATCAATGCATACTCTAGTACTGGATTTAACGTGACAAGGTCAGATATGGAGCGACTGGTACGTGACAAGAAAGCCGGATACAACAGGTACATGTTGCCGTCACATGACTATTCCAAACCCGTCCGTATCAAGGTCGGGATGAGCCTTACAACGTTTAGAGAGCTCGATGAAGTAAATGAGAAGTTCTCTATGGTCGGTGGTCTAGAGTTACAGTGGATTGATGATAGAATGGCGTGGAATGTCAGCGAGTATGGTGGGATTCGGGCTCTCCATATAGAACGCGAGGAGTTCTGGACGCCGACCCTGATGCTCGGGAATGCATACGAGACGTTCGAGAAGATAGCGAAGGACGAATATTGGGCCGTCAGGTACTTACACACGGGTCATGCTATTTATATCACTGGTGACGTATTCAGCGCCACCTGCTCGGTAGATGTGACATACTACCCTTGGGACGTACAAACGTGCAGCCTATTCTTCGTTGCGCTGTCCTACACGGCCGGTGAAGTCCAGTTATTTCCACTTCGCGATAAAATCCACACAGGATATTTTTCTGCACATGGTGAATGGGATGTCGTCGATTCTGAAATTGTACAGCTTTATTTTAACCTCGGCATAGAATTCAGCATTACGTTGGAACGTAAACCGTTATTTATTGTAATTAACGTGATATTGCCAATTATATTATTGTCAGCATTAAACACGCTAGTTTTTCTTATACCCGTGGACGCAGGCGAAAGGTTTTCATATGGTATGACCGTTTTACTGGCAATAGCAGTGTTTCTTACTATAATAAGTGATAATTTACCCAAGTCCGGTGAAAATATTCCGGTTCTGTGTTATTATCTAGTCTCATTGCTTATATACGGCATTATTATCATGTTTGGAACAACTTTAAGTGTGAGAATTCATTTCAAATCCGAAGAGGAGAGTGTTCCGAACTGGTGCGTTCGATTGGTACAAGTATCTCGTCGCAAGAAGCCAAAATCTCGACCCAGAATTCCAAAGATGAAA
Source organism: Fragum sueziense (assembly GCA_963680895.1). Classification (NCBI taxonomy): domain Eukaryota; kingdom Metazoa; phylum Mollusca; class Bivalvia; order Cardiida; family Cardiidae; genus Fragum; species Fragum sueziense. Next base: position 14,893,728 of record OY804602.1, on the reverse strand, counting down.
TACAAGTACGAATCGAACCAGACTAACGGTATACAACACCGAACAAGAAATGGACTAGACAGTAAAGCGAACGGGAATGTTATTCGTAGACTAGAACAACCAAATGCTTTTGAGATAAGAATTCAATCGATTAAAGCTAAAAAAGAGGAAGATTTTCCAGAACTAAACACACCGGAAGTGTCAGTCACGTGGAAGGATGTAAGCTGTCTATTAGACAAAATATTTTTCATTGTCTCTTGGATTATTTTGATAGTTTTCACCGCATTGTTCTTCGCATATGTTGTAAATAAACACCCGAGATAATTTTCGTTAACGACACACTTTCAAAACCGATGAGAAAATTTCAAATTATTGATTTTGGATGTCTGATAACTACATTTATATCATGTATTGAAAGTAAAAAAGATGTCGATGGAAAATGTTGTTTTAAAACAATCTTATAAACCATGTAAGTGGGCTTCTCATAAGTTGTTTTTATCAACATAAGACGCATGCCTTCAAATAAGAAGAAAAACAAGAGCCGTCAGAGACGGACAATGCTCCCCGAATAAGGCATTGTCACAATAAATATATGCCATGCAGAGCTAATATAAAAGCTAACAAATGTTAAGCCCCCTTTTTCCATGACATATTTTGTATACGCAAATTTTAAATAGTTTATTGTCAAGGGCATCTGATTTGCTACTCAAATATGAAATTTCATCAAATTCTGACCATTAGACTAGGAGAAATTAGAGAAAAACTGTATTTAACCTTAAGTCCCCTTTTCCCATGACGCGGCCTCAAATAAAAAAACTGGGAAAAGTACATCGGCATCTTGTCATAGGGAGTTCACATGGTATGTTCATAGTAGATTTCAGGTACGGGAACCAGACTATCCAATGAGTCCAAACTTTTAGTGTTGAGGCAGAAAGGTTAACCCTTTCCCAAACGTCAAATTTTAGGGTGATCCACTTCAAAACTGCCACAAATGACAAAATGAATGTTATCAAAGATATGATTTGTGTAAAGTATGGCACAGAAAATATTGAGACAAAAGGAGAAACTGCTGGTTTTCAGCAGTTTCTTCTTTTGTTTCAATGTTTTCTCTAGTCTTTTCTATAAGGGACGTCAAAACCAGGTCTTGTTTGGGAAAGGGTTAAGCTTAATTTAACAGGTACTTATAGGGTATTAGAAAAATCTGTGAAGACCCTCCACCTACAACAGGTGTATAGAAATTTGGAGGCTAGTGCGGGGGGAGGGGGGGGGGGGGCTAGTGCGGGGGGGGGGGAGGATATCAACAAAAAATTGGCAAAAAATGCAATTTTGTGATTACACTGAATTTAGGAAAATCCTAATTTAGCTTCTCCAATATTCAGACACTACCCGGTCAGGGGTTTAGCCCCCCCCCCCCCCCCTATAAAACTGCTTCCTATGGGCCTGTAGAATACATATTGTGCCGATTTTCGTTTTTGCCTATTTTCGAAATTCGGCAAATCCCTGCAGAACTCATTTGCCTAATTTCGAAACTCGGCGAAATAGCTTATTTATAATTATTTTAAGGTATATCGGGCCATTTTCTGTGCAGAACTCATCTTTAAAATATCCGTTTTTAGGGAGGTATCACAGTTTGCACTTACAAAATCATTTTAAGCACTTTTTATTCCAATAAAAGTTCGGTACCGAACAGCTAAAGTTCCGTACCGAACAGAACATACGGAACATTCTTCTTCTGTTTGCCCGGAAGTTGATTCGTACCCTAAGCATTTCGAACCTTATCTTTTATCAGAGATACAGATAAACATTATATTATATGTCTCTGCTTTTATCAATTTGTTTACACGTTCAGCAGTACATCAAAATTATAGATAATATTGCCATTAAAATCATATTTACACTCGATTCCATTTATTTAAGTTGAGTTCCACATTTTTTCTGAGCCTGAATTAGATCCATTGCTTTGGGCTTTCTAACCACCGAAATTAAAATGGTTTCACTAAGTTAAATATCGGCATTTTAGAAATGGTTCTTTTAAAGCAAACAAGATTCATTATGAAACTTTTCATCTGCTAAATATATGTGATCTACCATAGATCTGCATACTTATGTTAATTAATATGATATGTTCTAATTTCATTTAGACTTTCAAGATAACTAACTCAAAATAGTGAGCTGATTGTAAAACCATTTAAACAGGGGAAGCCCTTTCTGTGAAAAATACCTTCAGAATTTTTCTACATTTTTCCCTACTCAATAAGCTGTAGAGGCCAAACTGTATCTTTGAGGGCTGTCAAAACAGCCGAACAAGCCACTCCTCCCTACAATGCTAGCCAGAACTAGTGACCGACCCAGCCGAACAAGCCGATCCTTCCCACCATGCTGGCCAGAACTAGCGACCAACACAGCCAAACAAGCCAATCCTTCCCATCGTGCTGGCCAGAACAAGCGACCGACCTTTCCGAACAAGCCGATCCGTCCTACCATGCTGGCCAGAACAAGCAACTGACCTTTCCTAACAAGCTGATCCGTCCCACCGTGCTGACCAGAACCAGCGACCGACCTTTCCAAACAAGCCGATCCGTCCAACCGTGCTGGCCAGAACAAGCGACTGACCTTTCCGAACAAGCCGATCCGTCCCACCGTGCTGGCCAGAACACGCGACCGACCTTTCCGAACAAGCAGATCCGTCCCACCATGATGGCCAGAACAAGCGACCAACTCAGCCGAACAAGCCAATCCTTCCCATAGTGCTGGCCAGAACCAGCGACCAACCTTTCCAAACAAGCTGATCCGTCCCACCGTGCTGGCCAGAACAAGCGACTGATCTTTCCAAACAAGCCGGTTCGTCCCACCGTGCTGGCCAGAACAAGCTACCGACCTTTCCGAAAAAGCCGATCCGTCCCACCATGCTGGCCAGAACCTGCGACCGACCTTTCCGAACAAGCCGATCCGTCCCACCATGATGGCCAGAACAAGCGACCGACCTTTCCGAACAAGGCGATCCGTCCCACCATGCTGGCCAGAACAAGCAACCGACCTTTCCGAACAAGCTGATCCTTCCCACCATGATGGCCAGAACAAGCGACCGACCTTTCTGAACAAGCCAATCCGTCCCACCATGCTGGCCAGAACAAGCGACTGACCTTTCCGAACAAGCTGATCCTTCCCACCATGCTGGCCAGAACCAGCGACCGACCTTTCCGAACAAGCCGATCTGTCCCAAGGTGCTGGCCAGAACAAGCGACCGACCTTTCCGAACAAGCCGATCCGTCCCAACATGATGGCCAGAACAAGCGACCAACTCAGCTGAACAAGACAATCCTTCCCATCGTGCTGGCCAGAACAAGCGACCGACCTTTCCGAACAAGCCGATCCGTCCCACCATGATGGCCAGAACAAGCGACCGACCTTTCCGAACAAGGCGATCCGTCCCACCATGCTGGCCAGAACAAGCGACCGACCTTTCCGAACAAGCTGATCCTTCCCACCATGATGGCCAGAACAAGCGACCGACCTTTCTGAACAAGCCAATCCGTCCCACCATGCTGGCCAGAACAAGCGACTGACCTTTCCGAACAAGCTGATCCTTCCCACCATGCTGGCCAGAACCAGCGACCGACCTTTCCGAACAAGCCGATCTGTCCCAAGGTGCTGGCCAGAACAAGCGACCGACCTTTCCGAACAAGCCGATCCGTCCCAACATGATGGCCAGAACAAGCGACCAACTCAGCTGAACAAGACAATCCTTCCCATCGTGCTGGCCAGAACAAGCGACCGACCTTTGCGAACAAGCCGATCTGTCCCACCATGCTGGCCAGAACAAGCGACCGACCTTTCTGAACAAGCCGATCCGTCCCACCATGCTGACCAGAACAAGCGACTGACCTTTCCGAACAAGCCGATCTGTCCCAAGGTGCTGGCCAGAACAAGCAACCAACCTTTCCGAACAAGCCGATCCGTCCCACCATGATTGCCAGAACAAGCGACCAATTCAGCCGAACAAGCCAATCCTTCCCATCGTGCTGGCCAGAACAAGCGACCGACCTTTCCGAACAAGCCGATCCGTCCTACCATGCTGGCCAGAACAAGCAACTGACCTTTCCTAACAAGCCGATCCGTCCCACCGTGCTGGCCAGAACCAGCGACCGACCTTTCCAAACAAGCCGATCCGTCCAACCGTGCTGGCCAGAACAAGCGACTGACCTTTCCGAACAAGCCGATCCGTCACACCGTGCTGGCCAGAACATGCGACCGACCTTTCCGAACAAGCAGATCCGTCCCACCATGATGGCCAGAACAAGCGACCAACTCAGCCAAACAAGCCAATCCTTCCCATAGTGCTGGCCAGAACCAGCGACCAACCTTTCCAAACAAGCTGATCCGTCCCACCGTGCTGGCCAGAACAAGCGACTGACCTTTCCAAACAAGCCGGTCTGTCCCACCGTGCTGGCCAGAACAAGCTACCGACCTTTCTGAAAAAGCCGATCCGTCCCACCATGCTGGCCAGAACCTGCGACCGACCTTTCCGAACAAGCCGATCCGTCCCACCATGATGGCCAGAACAAGCGACTGACCTTTCCGAACAAGGCGATCCGTCCCACCATGCTGGCCAGAACAAGCGACCGACCTTTCCGAACAAGCCGATCCTTCCCACCATGCTGGCCAGAACAAGCGACCGACCTTTCTGAACAAGCCAATCCGTCCCACCGTGCTGGCCAGAACCAGCGACCGACCTTTCCAAACAAGCCGATCTGTCCCAAGGTGCTGGCCAGAACAAGCGACCGACCTTTCCGAACAAGCCGATCCGTCCCAACATGATGGCCAGAACAAGCGACCAACTCAGCTGAACAAGCCAATCCTTCCCATCGTGCTGGCCAGAACAAGCGACCGACCTTAGCGAACAAGCCGATCCGTCCCACCATGCTGGCCAGAACAAGCGACCGACCTTTCTGAACAAGCCGATCCGTCCCACCGTGCTGGCCAGAACAAGCGACTGACCTTTCCGAACAAGCCGATCTGTCCCAAGGTGCTGGCCAGAACAAGCGACCAACCTTTCCGAACAAGCCGATCCGTCCCACCATGATTGCCAGAACAAGCGACCAATTCAGCCGAACAAGCCAATCCTTCCGATCGTGCTGGCCAGAACAAGCGACCGACCTTTGCGAACAAGCTGATCCGTCCAACCGTGCTGGCCAGAACAAGCGACTGACCTTTCCGAACAAGCCGGTCTGTCCCACTGTGCTGGCCAGAATAAGCGACCGACCTTTCCAAACAAGCCGATCCGTCCCACCGTGCTGGCCAAAACAAGCGACTGACCTTTCCGAACAAGCCGATCCGTCTCACCATGCTGGCCAGAACAAGAGACCAACTCAGCCAAACAAGCCAATCCATCCCACCATGATGGCCAGAACAAGCGACCGACCTTTCTGAACAAGCTGATCAGTCCCACCATGCTGGCATGAACAAGCGACTGACCTTTCCGAAAAAGCAGATCCATCCCACCATGATGGCCAGAACAAGCGACTGACCAAGCTGAATAAGCCAATCCTTCCCAATGTGCTGGCCAGAACCAGCGACCAACTCAGCCAAACAAGCCGATCCTTCAAACCGTAATGACCAGAACAAGCGACCGACCCAGCCGAACAAACCGATCCTTCGCACCCTGCTGGCCAGAAACCAATCCTTCCCACCATGCTGGCCAGAACAAGCGACCGTCCCAGTAGAACAAGCCGATCCTTCCCACCTTGCTGGCCAAAACTAGTGACCGACCCAGCCAAACAAACCAATCCATCCCACCGTGCTGGTCAGAACAAGCGACCGACTCAGCTGAACAAACCGATCCTTCCCACCATGCCTGTCATAACAAGCGACCAACCTAGACAAACTAATTGATCCCCTCCCACAATGCCAGCCAGCACAAGCAATCAACCTAGCCAAACCAACCGATCCCTCCTTCATGCTGGTCAGAACATGTGACCGACTCTACTTAACCAGACAATTTGTCCCACCATGCCGGCAAGGGTATAGGGTCTGTAACCAGAAATGCCTAGTCCTAGTGTAAATGACCAAAAAGGCCCAGTTCAAAAAGGCCCACTTTTTAAATTGATAAAAAATACCCAAAAAGTGTATATTGCATTTGAAATTAAATATGATTTATGATAGATTAATGATTGGTAAATTGATGATTTAATGCCCGGCTTAAATGCATTGGAACAATAATGATAATAAAATCAGAGCGAGAAATGGATCTTATACTATTATAATCATTCTAATAAGTACGCATGCTTCCGCTTACAGTACGACCTCGCAACGTCATGATGACATCATTTATCCTGTGACCTAATTCTATCAGAAAATTCAGAAAAATTTTGCCGTATTTCTTTCTCGCATGTGGATAAACATCAATACACCAGGAGACAGGTTTCGTTTAGGGAATGGCACTGTACTTTCGTTTTCGACTGGGACCCACAGATGAAGTTTTTACATTCTGGTGTACACGTTTACAATGCAGTGGCGTATCCAATGGGTGGGGGAGTTTTCGAGGTTCAAAGGAAATCCCTCTCAGCGGCAGATCCAGACTTTGTAAGGGGGTTCGAAATTACAAAAAGGTTGTTCGTTCTCTTATCATTACAAAATTCTGACTGAATTTTTACATGAAATTGAAATAATTAGGGTTCAGAGGAGGTTCGTTTGACTCCCGCACCCCCTCTTGATCTGCCACTGTCTCTGCAGCCTGATTGTTTTATTTCAATGCAGAAATTCCGTCAAAATTGTGTAATACTTGGAAAACGAGCCTTTCTATCTGTAAATTCTAACCCCATCACAGAAATCCTTGATCCGCGGCAGCAACGAGTACGTAGGAAGCATCGAAAATCAAAGTAAACCGTAAAATAATCATTATGTCGTTGTTCGATTCATTTCTAATAAATCGGCGAGGTAAAAACGAGAATAAATCGACAGAAATAGTTCTGCATGACACTGTCGCAGTAAACCGTAAATAATATCAACATTTCGGGCGTTATTTGATTCAATTATCAATAAATCGGCGAAAAACTCGACAGAAATAGTTCTGCATGACACACGGAACTTACTGAATCATAATTTCGAAAATGGATGCCCATTTACGAAATTAGGCAAAGTTCCGTGCCCAGTTTCGAAAATAGGCATGCCCAATTTCGAAATAAGGCAAAAAACTAAGATTAGGCACAACATAAACATGAAAATAGAAAAGGACACCCTATCGGTCCCTGTCAGATGTTGCTCTAAGTTAACGCCAGAATTGAATTTGAGGATAAAGACTAGGAAAACTTTTCGGAAATTAAAGAAATGGCTGGTAAAAAGCAATTTGTTCATTTCCCACAATATTCACTACCAAGAAAGACAAAAAATCATTCATTTTGAAGTTGTTGTCTACATCACATTTGAATTTGGACAAATCCAAAATTTTAGTTAAGCTGCGACATGTGAAGATAATCACATACTAGTAATGCAATGTTTTCGAATAAAAACAGCGATATAACCCATTGACCTGGAATCTTTACATACAAAATATCATAACCTAACTATAATTGGTGTAATTTCCTAATTTGAAGGTCGGTACATTTTCTTTAAATCTTCTTATTTCTTATCGTTTTAGCTCATCTGAGCAAGAAAGCGCTCTGGTGATCGATCAATGTCCGTAGTCTGTCCGTCCGTCCCTTCACAATTATAAAAAAATCTTCTCCTAAAATACTGAGCAGAATTGGATGAAATTTCACAGATATGATCCTTTGGTCATCCTTTTTCAAAATACTGGTAAGAATTGGGATATGGGTCAGAACATGGTCAAAAAGCAGATCACTATTTCAAATTTCATTTTTGCTTTAGGAGTCACAGTATTGGTTCAATCATGGTAAAAAATGACCAGAATATTTCCTTGGTGATATCTATGTCATCTTTAAAGGTAGGTTATGCCTGGTCACAAACTAAAATCTAATTCTTTGCTCTAGAAGTGCCAATATTAGCACAAATCTGGTAAGAATTGCTCAGAATGATTTTCTTGTTAATATCTCGTTCCGGAAGAAATGCTATAAAATCCTTATCGGCTAAATTATAGTGAAAGTTGTTCAAAATGTTCTTTTTGGTGATATATAGGTCATGAAGAAAGTGGGTCATGCAAAGTCAAAAACTAGATCACAAGGCCAAAAATACTGCTTTTAAAAAATCCCTCTTTTTAGTCTAGATGTGCCTTTTTTGGCTCAAATCTTGTAAAAATTGCTCAGAATGGTCTCCATGTGGATATTCTAGATCCGGTTGAAAAACTGGTCATGTGGGGTTTAAAACTAGGTCGTGAGGTCAAACGTAATGAAATCCTTCTTTTTCTTCTGAAAGTTCCAATTTTGCCTCAATTATTGTAAAAAGAAAATCCCTATGATGCTTATTTTGATGTCTGGGTCATTGAAAACTTACAATGTCAAAAACTGGGTCACAGGGCTAAATCTTGTTTTTGCTGTAAGGATTACACTATTTGCTTAATGATTGTAACAGTTGCTCAGAATTTTTAAAATGATTATCTCTAATTAATTATGCATGTAGTATGTCTCAAATTTCTGTCAGGTTAGCGATATAGGGCCATCTTGGCCCTCTTGGTTTTTTATGCGTTTCACACATGTTCCCTTTTAGCATGGCCGGTCACAAAAAATAATAATAATAATAAAATAATAATAAAAAAAACAAACCGAAGCCAAGCGTTGTTACTAATTCTTTTCTTATTATTCTCTATAAGACTGTTGATTAAAAATGACTAAGAATTAATTAAAATTGCTTGTAATAAATTTACAGTAAACGGTTACTTTGCGTTTATGAAAGTAATACATGTCTGTAAAAATGTCTGGCTAAGTAGGCCCTAAATTAAATTGAAGTAGATTTTTCTTATTATTATCATCATTTTTTCAGAATAATTCTGTACAGGTCGTAAATAGAATTGAACCCTTTCCCAAACAAGACGTGGTTTTGACGTCCCTAAGAAAATAAATTGAGAAAACATTGAGACAAAAGAAGAAAATGCTGATAATCAGCATTTTCTCCTTTTGTCTCAATATTTTCAAGGCTTTACTTTGCAAAAATCTCACCTGAAATAACATATATTTAGTTTTCTCTTGAAGCTTTTAGAATATATAGTATCCCAATTCTGTACCGTTTGGGTTAAAGATAATTACTGATAGACATTAATAATGTCAAAACAGGGTGATGTTGATTAGATTGAATGTAATAAAAAATGGCAAGGGTTGAACAAACTTGCGAACTCAAGAAAAATCGAGGCCTTATTTCAGACTTGGTTCATTTCCAGAGACATTTTCGCGTTTTCCCTCACTCTTTTCAACAGAAAACCTGGTTTTGAAGTGCCCGGTAAAATAGACTTGGGAAAACATTTGCAAACGAAGAAAAGGCTAATAACCGGCAATAACCTCTTTCCCTTCAATATTTTCTAAGCGGAAACTTATATTCGCTTGTATTTTCACTTTCGAAAACAATCGGTTTGTCGATCTTTTAAATTGGACTAGTCCAAAATGCTGCCGCTTGGGAAAGAATTGACCCATTCCCACACAATGACTCTTTTATTAAATATTGTGGGAGATAAAGAAATTGTTTTTTAAACTTTTTTCGTCGAATGTAATTATTTTTCAATTATTGCGAAAGATTTGCACTCAAATGAGTGTTTGAGTACTACGGCCTGTCTACGCCCCTGGTTGTCTACAATAATTTTTTCCTTTAAGTTTTATCGGTAAATATTAATGAAATTGAATTTCTTTTATTTCAGACAGACAATATAAAAGTAGAGGAGCATTATAAAAATGGAATAACGATGTTTTTTCAACGACAACCTCGTAACTGTAGCTTGTTTAAAGGTGCAGGTACTAGGTTTTTGTCGGAAAGCGACGATATATGTCATAAAAATGCTGTTACACCATGTACGTAATAGGCCTACTTGTTCAATGGGTATTTATCCCGACATTTTCCCACATTTTTTTGCCAAACGTCTGTCAACTGACAGTTTGCGAGAAGGTAAATACATGATATTTATATATTTTCTTCATTTTAAAAGGTCAACTATTAGAAAATAAAAGATTTGTCGTCTTTGTTTACCCATTCATTATTGTTTGCATTCAAATTGTTTTTTTATTTATTTATTTTCTCAATAAACTCAATATTAGATTCTATTCATTTTAAACAAATTTTGATCAGCTTATTTGATACTTTTTTAGTATAAACGGGTAATATACGGACAAATTTGCCTCGCTTCAGGTAAGAAATTGTGCAATAATTTTCTTATTTCTGCGTCAATCTTCAAGCGGTTTGTTGCATGTACCCCGCATTACCGAGCTCTTTCCTCAGATATATGACTTGTTTGTAGAATCATTGTACTTTGTCAAAAAATTGGTCCCAACCGACCAGAAAAACGACAAAAAATCCAGGTCCTTTTTCTAGTCGGTTGGGATCGATTTTTGAGAAAACCACAAGGAGTCTCCAAACAAGTAATACATCTGAGAAAAGGGCTCAGTAAGGCGGAGTACATGCAACAAACTGCATGAAAATTGACGCAGAAATAAGAAAGTTATTGCACAAATTCTTACCTGAAGCGTGGTTAATTTGGCCGTAGTCGTTACCATTTCGCTTTCTGGTCGGTTGGAACAATATTTTGGAAAAAGTACTACGATTTATCTACTATGTCATAAATCCGATGAAAGAGCTCGATAAGGCGGGGTAATTGCAACAGAACTTTTGAAAATCGACGCACAAATAAGGAAGTTATAGCAAAAAATCTTACCAGAATCGAGATTATTTTTTCCGTATTCGTTATCCATCCCATGATGCACAATCTCCACCGTGATAAATGACGATGGCGATCAACAAGTATTGTTATTCTTTTTAGACCACAATGACGCCTCGTGTTGCAAAAAGGAAAATGTTTTATCAAGAACGGTCACTCTAGAAGGTTTCTAAACAGGCCAGTTGTCTACCTGTTATTACTAATTAACTGGAGGGGTATATTTTAATCATGAGTCGTGAAACATGTTGTTTTTGATTACTTTTTTTCACGCTATTAAAATTAAAATATCCCTCGTAGTTGACCTTTAACCTGTTACAACGATGGCTGGTTAAGTTCGCAATAAATTTGTATTTTTTTCATGTTTCGTATTGTATAGAAAATCTAATATATGTACATAAAACAAATCTTAAAAATCACTTTTAACATTTTAAAAAGTACATGGTCAGTTTTAAAATGAAAAAAAAAAAAAAAAAAAAAAAAAAAAAAAAACCAATGCGGCTAACCACATGACCTTTTTAATACGGGTAGTACATGCGAAAATCCTAATATTCAATATTTTCTACGTTTGTATCGATGTTTACCTAGACGTTTTCTACTTCAGCAATCAAACCAAAAATTAGCGTTCTTTAGATCAAGTCTTTGAGATATCTCAAGTTTTCCTGTAAGGTTGTTTTGGTAGTAGGTAAGGCGTTCTTTAGAGCAATATTTTAGCCGTTCCAAGGGAGCGAAATTCCTCGTCCAATTTTGTAGAAACAATATGATATTGAAATTGACCGATTTTTTCTGAATGTTCCATAATTTATAAATTTTAATGTTCCGAATGCTCTTAAATTCCAAGACATGACGTTGCAATGACGTAAATGTCATAAAGTAGGAATCTGAACACTTTGGTCAGATTCTCACTCTAAAGAACACACCTGGAATTGAAATGATTCGGATACAATGCTCTATCGTCGCATTATCGTCAAAACCACCGATCGTTTTATTAAAGGCAGTCGCGTAGCTAGGCGGAGGCCTGGAAACCCGAACTTCAGCATCCCGCCTCAAAACAACCCCAGACCCCTAGATGCCCCGGAACCCCCGCGACGCATAATCATATGACAACAGGAACAATCTTTATCATGCCATATTATATAGGCCTACCTTCGGTGTTATTGTAAAACCTTGTAACTCCAGTTTGATTAAAGCTGTTGTTACGAGGTTTTGCAATAACACTAACGATATGCCGCACATGTCTTCTGACCGTTTGTGTATTTATTTGCTTTGGAATTCATTTGAGCCAGGATCTAGAAAAACTTCCCTTACGGTTTTTGAGCTCCATATAGATCCAGATCAGCCTGTACATGCGCACAGTCTGATCAGGACCCATGTTGTTCTCTAATAACTTCTTTGAGACCTGTAGCAACTTAAAGAGAGCAGCATGGATACATATTGGACAGTATTTGAGAACAGACTGATCTTGAAACTCATTTTTTTTAAAACATACTATGAGGGACCTTTTTCGAGATCCTGGCTCATTTCATTTTTGACAGATACAAAATGTTTTTCCCGTTTGTTCTGCTAGTGGTGAGCGTATTTTACAAGAGTTGTTACCCTGAAAGGCAAATTGAAGGACTTAAATTTCCTGACGATCTCCAAACATTGTGTCCATACACATCCTTCTGTAATCTGAACGCATCAAAACCGTTACCAAAATCGGAGAGAAAAATACCATGCTGTAGATCATGTTCATGTGACCCAGACTGTGGCCTAACCAGAACCTGCTGCCATGATGATCTGGATGAACACAAGCTCGTCGACACTCTTCAGATGATATGTAAACCTCTCAATACAAAAAAATTACACGATCGCACTGACGACTATTACTACATTATTGACAAATGTCCAAACCAACAAGATACTTGTGAAGAATTTAATGAGTCTATGTACGGAAGTTTTTCACCCGTGTTCTCGCACCAGACTGGTATGATTTACTACAACTCCGTGTGTGCCGAGTGTCACAACCAGACTGATACGTCAAGATTTATTCCCACAATAGCCTGTCATTCTTTAAACTTTTATGGACTTTCGACAGTTTTTGATGCAATCAACGGACTAGACGAAGAATGTTACTATAATTTCGTGATCCCGAGAGAGATCGACATTTCTCACCAGAAATGTTATCCGAGAATAATTCGAAGTTGTCTAGTTAAAGACGATGTTGATTTAGTACATAAATGTTCCAGCTTTAATGCTACTTTCCTCTCCAAGTGGGTCAAAACGTATCAAAACATTTACTGTTATCAATGTAATATTAAAGACTTAACTCTTCCAGAGAGTTTTTTGGAAAGCTTTAGCTTGTGTAAAAAGCCAGAAGAAGGGCGGTTATTTGGCGGATCAGTTTTAACAATTTTACTGAATAAAAATACCATTGACCTCTATGAAAGGTCAATAACAAAACACATGGCCAATGAAGACACCATTTGCTTCAGCGATAGCACAACAGTTACAAAGGTAAATGTATTAATATGAAACGTCACGCTAAAATGAACTTTCTGAGAAGTATACAAAGTATTAGTCTGTGTTGACTGCGAAGATTGACCAGAATCTGAACTTCTCACTCTGAGCTAGTTTTTTGTCTAAATTGATTTCCCTACGCTCATTTTCGAAATGCGATAGCTTATTGAAGCTTAATAAGTCTGGTCTTTTTCCTTCAAAATTCGCTTTATTGTCTTCCGAGAAGCTCCTTTTTGCGTGACGGATTACATATGAGCCGTTATGCAGGAAAACCTGCCTAAATGACAAAATTTTCGATTTTGAGATTTTTCCATTTTTAAAAAGTGCTATCTTTTTGATTTACAAATCGAAAAAATTATGACTCTATCTCAAAAATTGACGAAGTTACAGCTGTTTTTGTACAATGGGTGTCGGTGGTTACATATTGACATCAAATGCCTAATATTTGTATCACAAGAAGAATTTGTGCAGTTGGAAAAATAATTCTAGTTTACTACATATTTGACAACATGATAATAAACTAGTTGTTATGTTTCATTTATTTATCTCTCATAAATAAAATTAAAAACAAAAAACAAAAATGGTTGCCATGGCAACCAGGCACAAATTTTGAAAGTTCGAAAAAATCGTCACTGATCTTCAACATCGGCAATCAAAATGATTTGCAGAGAGTGGAAAATGGATAGGGTTTAACTACTCTATAAATGATAAGTGTGACCCGTCACGCTAAAAGGGACCTTATCCGAATACCCAAAATCCAAATTTTGACAAACTTGTCAGACTCGTCACAGGTCAATCAGATCCCGTATGCGAAAAATTAACATATAGTAAGATAGGGAAAACATTCCGGGTTTAGAAAATTACATAAAAGTGAAAAGTGTCGGCCCTAGTCTGGCTGCGCGGACTGCGCAGACTTACTGGGGTCGATATTTTTCACACACCCGATAAGGTGCCTTTTAGCGCGACGGGTCACAAGTAGTTAGGCGTTTATTGCTTTGACGGGCGGCGTGTTTGATGTCAGACGCGCGACCTCTATTTGCGACCTTTGCTAGTGTTATTAGAAATTGGACGATTCGAAATTTCGCGTGAGCGTTTCAGTCAATCACTCTTTCGGGCGCAGTTTGTGGGCGGAGCAAACGCATTTTTATGCGCTTTTGGTTTAATGTGATAAGATTCCCTGTCAATCAATCATGAGTAATGCTTTCGCATAATCCATAACTTTATGCTAGGTACCCATCGCCGATCAAATCAACTTGATCAAACTCGATCAAGCGATCGAGTGCCAATCGAGGTCGCTTAGCATGGGTGATTGGGATTAGCCGAGATGATCTAGTTTGATCTGCATCGATCGTTACTCTTGTCAATTTGTTTTGACATGTCAAAAAAAACTCGTGTAGCGATCGAGTAGAAAACACTTCGGGAAGTACTCGAGTATACTCGTGTAGAAGATCGAGCTGATCGGGAATCAATCGTGGAGTGATTGGGTGTGATCGAGTAGGTTACTTTAATCGGGATTTGATTGGAGAAAAGGTGGGGCAGAAGTCGAGTTGATTGGGATGCGTTCAGAAATTACTCGTAGAAGTCGAGGTGATCGAGTGCTTCCAACTGCAGAGGCTCCACTCGATCTACTCGATCGCTTAAATTCCCTTGACCAAACCCAACCAAATTACTTCTTCGCTATCTCTGGTCCATCGAATCCGACCTCTATACCGGATTTGATTGGATGCACAGATGAAGCAGAGGTCGAGTTGATCTGGGCTTGGTAGGAATCACTCGACTAAAAGTCGGGGTTATCAAGTGCACATTCGATACAGGTCGGGATATATCAACCAGATCATACTCGATCTCCAGACATGATTGATTCTCGATAACGTAGATCTACAACCCGATCAATACACAATCACTTCTCGATCATTTTTGTACACGATCGCACTCGAGTATTTTTGCATGTCAAAATATGTCGAGTAGAAAGCCCGAGCGATGCAGATTAATTTCTATCACCTCGACCGTTCCCAATCACCCGTGCAGACTGAGCTCGACCATTATTTGATCGCTTGGTCGATGTAATGTTTACAAACATAACGTGATCCCGCGCAGATTATATTTACAGAAATATTGAAAATTATCGGAAATAGTAGGATATGTGATTCCCCGCTCTGATACATAACACATGCGATTGAAGTAATGGTATTCAATGACTTAAAAAATGCAGTAAATAGTGAGCAAATAGCGGTCACATTTAAATTATGTATATGTTTAACCGACAATATTATGAAGTTATTATGAATATGACTGATAGTCACAGACAATGCAAAAAGAGTTTCATTCAGTTCATCTCGACCTGGTCGTGTATAGATCGAGAATGTCGGGACTTCATTGTGTAGGGCTCTAATACAGGTCTGTGAGATCGATTTGAAATCGAAAAGATGGTCGGGCAATCGGGAAAGAATGGGGAGTGCTTGTGCGGGGGTCTAGTTTGATCGACTAGAGATCGAGAAGAAGTCGTGTGCATACATTGGGTCGCACTAGATCGGGGAAACTAAAAGGTCGTGTTGATCGAGTTGAAAAGATTGGCATTTGGGAACCTAGTATCAATGAAAGCGACGTAACAACATAATATCGTGATTGCAGTTACAATATAATTGATAAGAACGGGAATTAATCAAACCTTGTAGTTGGCATATTTATTAAGATCGAGGTCGGAATTTGTTCTTTTGTTTGTAAAGAAGGTATCTCTTTTCAGAGTTAATGTAGTACACAAAAAACATGGCATAGAATCATCCAGTCAATGCTTCTTTTGTGCATTTCGTAAGATCGCAATGCACGCTAATGCCTAAATTGATCAAATGGGTTATTTTTCCTAAATCTTTATTACCTGTTTTGCAGTGCTCTCTGTACTTTTAGAGATAAACGAACACCTTACAAGTACGATGCTAACTAGACCTGGCAACTCAATATATTAAGTTTGTCGGGTGATCACAAACAAATCAGATAAAGATGTTAGATCTTGCATTCAATGTTTTCTTGGGGGTAGATTCAGGATTTCGAATTTTACAAGGGGGGTGGGGGTATCTCATTAAAAAAGTGGGTTTTCCAAACTACCGACGCAATTCTTTTGTCAAAGTCACCTGAAACACTTAGTATCTCTGAGTTTTTCCCTACAAGAGAATAAACTTGTTACGTAAAATTTGCCGAAGCAGTAACTTTTATTATTACAGATTTTATTTCACATGTCACAGGTTTAGCTTTCATTATCATAAATTAAATGCCTGGGCTTTTTTGAATTAACAATTTTCAGTAATATTTTCTTGTAAACCTGTTATATCAGTGTATTATGATACATGTATGTGTTTTTGAAGAATGTTACGCTATTTGAACACATTTTTAATAAAGGTCAATGTAAGGTCAAATAATATCCGTTATACCATTTGATACTTTTGTATTGTAGGAAAACATTCCATTTGTGTTAAAAGAGGCATAACAAGTTAAAAAATGTTTTCCTAAGCGAGGATTCGTACCCGCACCATCAGGTAAAATAAACTTCACTCAGTACGTCTTATCCCACTCGACCATCGCGTCTTACAGATGAACAGTGAAGTACATTTTGTCTTTATTATTGAAGCTGTTTGCGCAACTTTTTAAACCCTGAAAGTTCGATTTTTCTCTCGGTAACAAATTGAATTTGCATTTTTTAAGCATCAACATCATCACAATTTCAACCGGTAATGGTTTAATCTGATTTTCCGAGATAAAAAAAGAAAGCAAATACTACAGGACATGGGTTGGGTGCCTGTTTGGCAAGATTTTAAACTAGAACATCGCTATCTGTCAAGTTTATACAGTGAAATACGTATTTATAATGAAATCCCAAAGTTTCACATTTGATCTTAACAATTAAACATGATTCACACCACTCTTTATGTATTTGTAAAACACTGGACTCGAACGACAAGATAAAAATGTGACATGAATCCCTGTCACCCGGTTAACCTTTTCTGCTTCAAATTTTATCGCGATAACAAGCATATCATAACAGAATTAACAATGAAATAAAAACAAAAGTCGTACCTCTATATCATTATCCATTACATATCCTGAGCACTTTCCAAATTATCTAAATTTTGCTTATTTAATAAAGTCAATGTAAACATGTCATGTTTTCTATGACGTCATCAAAATACCGGTTTTCCCAACGTCATCAGCAACGTCATTTAGGCAGGTTTTCCTGGAGAACGGATCATATATATGAGCATGGAGCTGGAAAAGAACCATATATATATAGAGATTAACTAACTGAACAAATCGTCCCTTGACAGCCAGAAGTCGCTATCAGCAGTTTTTATAGTTTTGAGAAAAACGCGTTTAAAGTTTTGAACTTGTCTCTAAATTCACACAATTGCTGTATGTAAATGGAACTTTGCATAGTGGTAGATACGCCTCTGAAGATTGTTCGTATAAAATATTACATATCTATATTGAAAATTAAGGCCGTATTTGGTAAAAATAGCTGATAGCCACTTCTGGCTCCCGACATTTCTTCAGAAATGTGTTGATTTGTAGCAGCTATCAGCAGACTTAATCCGTAGTTTTATCAATTTAACTTATCGTTAATTGTTTTTTATTCACCATTTAACAAAAAATAAGTTTTGATCTATATTTAATGCAGTTTTAAGTTGTTTTTCTGGAAATGTCCTATAAATCACAAGCATGTATTACATATCACTAATTTGCCTTCTTCTTTCGTCTTCTACTTGTTTTATTTATAATTAATTGTTGCAAGTGTTGTCGTCAATACTTTAGAATTAAGAAGTCGTTTATCTGTACTTAGTATGGTGGAGTGAACAAAGGTAAACATGGCTTTGATGAATTTCAATAAAAAAAAATCTGAAAGAAGACGCACGCAAAAATCTGTGCATTTTTAAAAAATGATTGTCTTTCTAAAACAAACATAAAATGATAATTTTGCTGATGTGTTTGTATGAACAATTGGTATTTTTAGATCATTGCTTAAGATTAATACCCATCTAATGCCGCACACAGATACAAAAATAATACGGTTGATCCCTGAAAAACAAATTTTCGTTTTTGAATGATGTGGCTTTATTTAACAATGTTTAAATGGAAAAGTAATGAGATTAACTTTTGCCACAAACACTTTACGAATTTATGAACTGGATAGATGTTTAAGATTCATAGAAATATACATTTTGGTATTACTGAACTAGATTTTGTGCGTTACAAAAAAGAACCTTTAGATCCTACAAAAAAAATGTCTGCAATTAAACTTTGCCGGATTATTAAACAAGACTGATTCTGACATTGATGTTTTAACCAAAGGAGTGCATTTTATTCATTTATAGCAATCATTGTATAGAACATTTACAGAAATGAAGTTTGAAATTTTATACTGCCAGAAGGCGCTATCAGCATTCAAAACTTACAGAAAAGTATAATTTGAGAATTGTTCATTCTGCATCTTAAATAAAAACACGATCAGTTAAAAAAATGAAACAATTCTGAAGTTATTTGAATCTCAGAATGATCAAAACACAGAGTGACAATATTTGTGATGGGGTGCCAGAAGTGGCTATCAGCAAAAGCTTAAAATCCACATTTTAAAATGAGTGTAGGACAAAACCCCACCAGGCCAAAACCCCCTCGGACAAAACCCCACCAGGACAAAACCCCATCAGGACAAAACCCCACCAGGACAAAACCCCACCAATATATAAAATATAGTATAACAAATTTATGACATAGAAAAAAATATTTGGTAAGGAAAATATTTTCAAATATAAGAAATTTGATTATGTTTCACAATTTATTACTATATAATTTAATTATTTATTTGAAACTTCAAAAAATTGATTTAGATATATAATATTGTATTTGTGTATTTATTGTATTTTTAAAGCATTGTTTTTTTTTCATATTTCTTTGCCATTCTATGTTTAATGAAATATCCAAATAAGGCAATTTTGCTTTAAAAATGGAAACAATTGTGGGAAAAGGAGAGGTAACTGGGAATAAGATGAAGCCAAATATTATCTTGACATCAAATTTTTGTCACCTAAATAAGTCATTTGGCATGCATTATATCATTCCCTTATCTACTAAATCAATTATCACCTATCATAATCAGGACGATAGATGACATCAGAAGACTTAACACCTCAGAAGAAAGTAACACTTCTAATTCCCATAATTCATGTTGATTTTAAGATATTTATCAAAGGCATTATTCAATTGAAACTTTTTGGGGAAAAAATCATTTCATATTCATGATATTCAGTGATAACTTCTTCATTCATTATCAATTTATGATTTAGCAATAAATACTTTTTTGTTCCAAAAACATTTTTTTAGGCTTCAAAAAATCATAAATCTAAGAATATTATAAAAATAAATCAATGATAATATACCATGATATATGATATATACCATGGCAAAAATAACATTAGTCCTACATTATAATAGTATTATGAGTGTAATTTCTTTTCTGTAATTTTTATTCATCAAACATCAAATATGAGAAAAATAGAAAATAAATTATCAAAGCTTAACTATTACAATATTTGATCAAATGCAAATTTATTTGTTTCAATAATAATATATTGTGGAATGATTTGAAAATGAATAAAATATAAGACTGGTGGGGTTTTGTCCGCCTTGCCAATTTTAGTGGTGGGGTTTTGTCCGAGGGGGTTTTGTCCGAGGGGGTTTTGTCCTGGTGGGGTTTTGTCCTGGTGGGGTTTTGTCCGTACCCCTTTTAAAACACCAAATAGAATGTGTTCGGCTTATCTACATAATATCAAACACGTCTAGAATAAATATTTGAAATGGTAGAAGGCCAATGAAATAATAAACAGATGCATATCTGATAAGAACTCTTGTATAATAGAGCTCAAGTATGGTATGTATGCAAGATATAGGTGATTGTTGATAGCTACTTCTGGCACCCCATCATCTGCTGATAGCTACTTATGGCAGCCAATAAATATGGCGGTTGCTGATAGCCCATAAATGTCCCTTGTCAGTTTTACCATTTATAGTTGGAATATGACAATAAAATTTTGTGTGTAGGTAGAACACCATATTTACACCTCATTTATGCTAAAAAGTGCATTTCGGCCAAATGTGCTGATAGCCACTTCTGGCTGTCAAGGGACGAAATGTGATATGAAAATTATTTCACTCGAATGGGGTGAGATGCGGTTAAAAAACTCGTCCGCTAAATCTAATTATTACATAGATCTACCTATTTTGAGAATTTAACCCTCAATTCTGGGTATTTTTTTAATAACGTTCTTATTCCAATCTGATCCATGGCTTTACACCGCGCATATATACATGTTCTTTGTGTATTCAGAAAAAAAGGCCCCCCATTTTGTTTAAATTTTGAAGCGAGCAAAGAATGAAGCATCTATCTGGACTTAAAATCATGAAAAACAATTGTAATGAAAGAATAAAAGAGCGAACTAAATAAATTTCAAACTTTCTAGTCTAAATTTTCTAAAACTCCAGTCTAAGTTACCTATAAAAACAACAACAACAAGGTCAACAACTGAAATGACAGATTTATGAAAGAAACAGAATTTTCAGTGGAAAGCTAGATCTATTGATTTAGCGTGTTTTAGACAAAAGGGATGGTCTAGCAACAATCTTTACGAAATTCTGTGATGTGTCGTTCGGTTGCTTTGAGCAGGCGTAAAAACAACTGTCTGTTCAAGTGATTTGAATATAGGCCTATCACGGAACAAATTTCGTCATGTTCGTGTTTCCCATTTCCCTTCAACACTCCAGCGCTGGATATATCATCGATTCCATGATCAAAAATGTAGAATAAGGGAGAAAACAAAGAATATAGGTTAGTTCTCTTTAGATGTTTTTCTTTTTTGCAGGTACATTTTTGTTTTCAGATTTTGTTCTTTGCATGAACTTTTGAGTGTTCTGTATCAATGTGGGAAAAGGAAATTTTGTAAAATTTCTTTTCACACTTTGTTTTCCTATTTTATCTATTTCAACATGCACGCCATTGCTACTATTGTTTTATTTTGATATTTGAACTGTTCATTTTAACTTTAACACGAAATCTGCAAAGGATAGCCCCAATGAATTAATGAGGAAAAAAGATAAACATGTAGTTCCGGCAGGAGTGAAAATTGTTGTGAAATATTTCACTGCAGTGAAAATATCAAAATTTATTTCACTGTGAAATTTCAGGATTTCACTGCTGGGAATGGCATCTTACACTGCCAATTCAAGGATCCGGATGATCAGTTTATACATAACTGTAGCATGTAAACTGCAGCGCATTGAATGTTTATATCCCGTTGAATCTACTATAAGACTCTATCTGACTTAGTGTTCGTCAAGATTAGGAGAAGGGGTGTGGTTATATGTATAGATGTCACATAAACTAGCCGACAGTCTCGTTTATGCGAAATAAAGCGGCGAAAGTTTAAAATATAATGCAATTTCATTGATTCAAAAAGTAGATCGAACACTAAAGGAAACAAGCTATCGGAGAACACGATGGGTCTTGATAAGATGTATATGCGCAGGTTGGTCCCGATCCATTACAAAAGAGTCCCTTTTCTAAATATCAGCTCATACTTTAGTATGAAGGTTATTTTCATGTTTTCATGTCCCCAACAACGTAAAAGTGTATCGAAAATGCGCATGAATATTACATAAGTTGAAGGATCTACGGTATAATACTTATTTTTGTAACCCTATATCCACAGTGTAAAAGCGTACAGTCGCGAGTATCGGAAGTTGCACCTGACTGTACGCAAAATATCACTAGTGGTGGTAAACAAGCTGATAGTTAGGATTTTTTAAAGCAAATAAGTAAAAATCGGAACAGTCTTTCTTGATAGGGCTTTCAAATTTGAAGAGAGAATTGGATAGGCATTACCTGGAGTAGTTACGGTTTCTAGTTTGTCAACGGATTTTGTGTGTAAATTCGTGTCAAACTGTCAAATCACTGGTTTTTGCTGTTTTTCGTCCCGCTTACTGGCACAATATGGGCTAAAACTTTACGATCTACACAATATTGAAAGCTTAAACTTGCATCAGCTAATAGCTAAACCTATCTGCTATAATTTGCAACAGTTGTTTACACAAATGTGGTATGTTACACAAAGATATCGGCTTTTGAATGAGACTGGTGTATTTTTTCCGACTGTACACCTAGTGCTAAATGAAAAATGTGTTCTGTACGCCTAGTGCACTTTTACCTGACCTGTTGTGGCAAAATCTCTGTTCAGAAAATGTCAATTACTAGTTTGGCTACAAATACCCCATGTACCAGAGTACACTTGATTAGTTCATTAAAGCGCTCAAAGGGTTACGCTCACTTCAAACATACGCAAAACTTCTTTATACTGCACAAGTATAGCGGTCGAATTTATTTGTCTGTCCACAATGAATATCTATAGAGATTAAGAAGTAAAATTTAATGGTCTTGTGGACATAGCCCAACTACATTTAAATAAAATAACACCAATTGGAAACGATTTTATCAAGTAACCCGTAATGTAATATCGGATATACAATAGAATTTCGTCGATGTCATTCTAAAACCTCGTAACTACAGCGTGATTTAAGTTGTAGTTACGAGGTGCTTTAACTAAATCGATAATTTATCAAGCACAGTCTCATTTTAGCACACAGTCCATTCCTATTCCGATGTGAACACAGATTATTTGTCTTGGTAAGCAATGATTACGGGCAACCACATATACTAAAGGCTTATCATGCGAGGCTACTATAAAGCTTGATTCTATCTTGTGCGATACCAAATGTATTTGTGCATGCGTGCATGTGTGTATGTGCGTGCGTGTTTGATAATGTGCACGTGGTTGTTTGTGTGTGTAATGGTATGCATAGCTTGTGAGTGTGGTTGCATCACATTCATGCGTGTTAGTGTTGACTTACATTGTCTGTCGTTCCTACTTTCTTGTTGTTGTTACCGCGGTAACTGACGTATTTATCTCCATCTTTAAATGTCATTGTGACACGCTGTTCAAGTTTACTTTCATGAATATGAATGTTATAACATTTTCGCAAAACTGCCAACGCATCACTCAGATCTTTGTTAGTGTTTTTTAAAGGAATCTACAGAATAGGTTCAAACTTTGCACATGCCGACTATCACCATTTGAACAGAATCCTCTGAAATTTCAAGGTGAATGCGACAATCGGTTATGAAAAATTGAACTTTCAATAAGGATATTCTTAATTTTAAAATTCCAAGATGTTGAAATTTGGTTAAAATGGGAAATTCACACAACATTTTCAAACCTTTTGTATTGGCTGAAAGAGTTCCTGTGTATAAAAGTTATCTTTCTTAAACAAACCGACCGCTTTTACGCTTTAGAGAGCTCGTACTTTATGCCTGTGGAGGCAATGTTACATCACTAGTGTAGTTGGTGTTAGTGTTGGCGTCGATGGCAACGTCAGTTACGTAGACAAAAACTTATCTGTTTATATTTTACAAGCTGTCGAGGATGTAGTCTTGATATTTCACACATAGACAGATCCCATTAAGATCTTTCATTTCACACCGTTACATTTGAGTTTGTGACCGTGACCTAGACAGATTGACTTGAATTAAAAAAGGTGCGTCTATGCGAGCTACATTGTTTTTTCAAACTTCAATCACACAATCAACCAGCTTTCAAAATAAATTCTTTCAAAAATGATTTGTATGACGCGGTCACATAAGAGAGAAAACTTACAATATTTTATGGTTGTGTGCAGAAACGTCTGATAAACAAATTTCTGAATCTAAATCTTTGACAATGAAGAAGTAATGTAATTTAAAAAGTGATACGTTAGAAATTTTGATAGGTATATAAACTTGAACAAAAAAGTTTGCTTTCGTGAATATGAGTGTTATACTAGGCCGAAAAAGAGAAAGTTTTAGAAACTTTATTCATTTTGAGCTAGTATCTGGAAAAGGGTTCTTATGGAATTACGGGTAAACCAGGATTCCGATAGGTCTATGCATTTATTCAGTCGACCAGGACGTATAATGCTGTATCATACCGTATTTACTATATAGGTTATGGAGAATACTGTGGGCCTTGATAACAATGTGATTAGGCACACGCTAATCTGGATCAATCTTTGCATCATAATGAGCTTTTCTTTTTGAAATGTACTCATATACTTCAGATTTGCACAACGGGCTATTCCTCCACTGATGCAATTTCATATGCAATATTTGCATGCAGTGCAGCCGCAATAAACCCTCCCTAAACGATACATGAATTTGAACACATGACTTACGGTAACTCTTTCTGTAGTTTGACGTCTCTATTAGCTTCGAAAGGCATTGCGACAAAAGAAGAAAATGCTTATTATCAACATTTTTCTTTTGTCTCATGTACTAGTATCATGTACTAGATTGTACAAAAATACTATCCTTTTTGTCGTCCATAGCAGCTTCAAATGGAACAGTTGCAATATTTGCTAGTTAGGAAAGGTTTGATTTATGGTTATAAAAACATTGATGAACAAGAAAATACTGATACATGTAACCGGCGCTTAAGTCTTACCCAAAGGATATCTTATGTTGTAATTTACAAATCTTAATCGAGTTCGCTACTCGATGAGTTCGACAAAGCTTTTGATATTTCGCTCGAGCAGGGCAAAACCCGAAGTCAAAAATGACCGTTTAATCAAATGTTATCACAGCCCAGCTTACTGATTGAAATCAATTATTTCCAGATATCTTTGGTCTCATGAGTCATTTATTTTCAGTGGAATCTCTGACTTTCCAATTCTGTGATTTTCCCATCAAAAGCCGTTAGAGAGACTTCCCATAAATAATGTCTCACAAATTTTACTTGAAGTTCTTTTTTTATTTGAAAGAACATATTAATATATTTTTATGAAAATTCTTAATTTTCTTAGCCAAAGTAAGTATTGCGCCGTTTACGAGGATATCTTTTTTAATCAAATTAACTGTGATTTATCACAGAACATATGTTAATGGAACAGGTTCATAAGAACGGGACGGCTAGGGGGCAAACCCCCGTAAGTTGGCCAAAAGTGCTGAATTTTTTCTTTACACGGTGAAAATTTAGGGAAAATCCAAATTAGCCCCCCCCATATTCAGACACTGTGGCTTTAGCCCCCATATAAAATTGCTTCCCACGGGCCTGTGGCATATGCCATTTTCACCTCAGTTTTTAGAGAGTTTTTGGGCTTATCAGCAACAACTTAAAAGGACTGATGTCCTTTAAATGAATCAGAATAATCAATCTTGGCATCACAATATACATTAGAAAAAAAATTAAAAAGGATGTCTCTTTAATAAATGTAAGAGATGATGGAGTACCATGCGGAAAAACCAGGCAATATACGTATTGTCAAGTAACTAAAAACGTTCTGTTAAAAACCGTCCATAAATGTAGGTGTGTAAATGAACTTCGTAAGGACGTATGGTGACAGGTCACGCAGATTGGTTTCTATATAACTCTATGTAAAATCCACTTTTTCAACACATTTTTACACCTTTTCCAATATCCCAATGAGCAAAACTGCACGTAAAATGACATAGATCCATCCGTGCCTTGTAATTTTTTTCACAAAATGGACCCACCTCATGTGATGCGTTTTTCACAATTTTCGCTCAAACATGCGTAAAGTGTATTTTTCCGCGCCAAAATAGACACAGACACAGACTGGGGGCCGCGTGTATCTCGGTACCAAAACACACAAAATAGTCCTGAAAAGAAGGATGGGTTCTGGCTCAAAATGAGAAAACACGTCATCCAAAAGCATCAATGAAGTCCTTAGCAAAAAACATTCACGTAGAAAGCAATGCATAACCAGAAAAGGAGACACTTTTTTTAAAGAATAATTTTAGCACCCCACAAACCGGAATGACTTCTCTGAGTGACATTACGCCGTATGGACAGACCGAGATTATACCAATATAGTACGAACACCTTCGATGGCGTACATATACCATAGCAACGGGATTTCAAACTGTTGTTGTAGAGTGTTTAAATCCAGACTCATATGAGCAATAATAAATGAAAATTATCTACACATTTTAACATACAACCTGGGTAGCTACCTTCTGTCGCTTGATCCAATAAACCTTTGAAGGATCTTGATTCAAAGGGTTTGAATCCCGACTCTATCAATATCCTTTCGTCATTTTGACTAGAATGGTTGTCTCGCCATAGGACAAATCGGCTAGGTAGGATGGTTAACTGGTGGTACATAAAGTTTGGGATGTTGCTTTTGTGCTGTTGAGAGAATTGCAGGGAACACATAGCTTTGAATAAACCAACGCATTGTAACTGCAGTAGTATTAAACGGGGTGCTAAATCACTACCAACGATTTCTCTGATTTGTCGCCAATATTTACCATTTAAACTTATCTACAGAACATCTACTACGTCTACGCCTATGTCTGTCGCATTTACGCGTGTTTGGACAATAGATTTCTAGCAATTTGTGGTCATATTTGCTGTCGACTTGTTTGAGACCAGATTGTTTTATTGTAATCACATGTAGTTATTTGGAATAAACACGCATTACAAATGTTTTATCTTTGAAAAAAGCAATGAATGGTTGATCAGATGTCATCTCAAAGCTTTTTAAACGAAAATTAATTCCACTTTTTCAATCGATTAAAACATATACGGAATGACATAATGACACTAGACGTACAGATACATGTTCCGCAAACTGCACTAAGATGCCGTACAGTTTGCACTAGGCGTACAGTCGGAAGAAATACCCCAGTCTCTTTCCAAAGCCAATATCTTTGTGAAACAGTGTGCATACGGAAATACAACTGATGGAAACAATAGCAGAGAGGTTTAGCTATTACTAGGTACAAGTTTAATTAAGCGTACATTATTGTGTAAATCACGCGATTGCAGTCAAAATTGCACGAGTTAGCACGATAAAAAAACAGCACAAACCAGTGATTTGACAGGTAAAATCCAATTTTATAAACAAAATAGACACCGAGCGAGAAATCGTAACCACTGAAGTGAAAGTACATTTAGTCTACCCCACAACGTTGAAAATCGCACAAAGAAAAATTGTTCCGATTTTTAGTTATATACTTTTAAAAAGTCAAATTATCAACTTGTTTATCAGAACTAGTGATATTTTGCGTACAGTTAGATGCAACTTCCGATACACGCGACTGTACGCTTTTACACTGTGATATCAATACAAATTCATTGGATTAGAACACTCGACACGGTATATTTTTACTTGATAGTCATTGGCTTTCTTATCAGCAGAATTTTGAATTATCTATCACAGCTAGTAAAACCCTGATAGATTTCAAACTATTTTTTTTTCAAATCTGTCTCGTAGTTACAGAATTATTGACGTTTTCGATAGTTGTTGTGTCACATGAATCCCGTCGTGACTCGAATTCGCGCAAAATCAGCTTGAAATCAACTATTTGATAAAAGCAATGTATTTGAGCTAACATTCATTTTTGTGGAAATCTGACGAAAACAGGTTCATTTTTTTCAAATTATTCTATGGTTTTTGTTCAGGCTGAAAGTAGTACATTTCATGTAATGAATAACAATAACGTTTCAATACACATAGAAATGCTAGAGATCATCTATCCTAAAACTACTGTCCTAGAAAAAAGTCCTCGCTGTAACAACCACATTTTCTTCGGGGATTTAGATGGTAATTTTATGTTTTTATCCAGTGACAAACATATATGGCAAACTATTCGTCGTATTTATATTTTCTTGACAAGGACTGACGCTGTTTATAATTTAAGATATAAAACATTAATAAATTGAAGAAAAATCCAATTTGTATTATTCTTTGTATAAAATCATGTTAGAATTCGAAAATTCTGTCCTAGGACAAGAGAAATGGCCATTTTCCGGTGTATCAGATTATCTTGGCCCCGGTGTATCTTAGCCCCCACCGTGGGTATCTTGGCCCCCGGGGCCAAGATAAACCAGCTGGGGGTATCTTGGCCCCCTCTTTTTTCTCCTACGTATTTCTTTCGGAACCTTCATGTATTTTCAAGTTCAGCCAATTGTTTGATTACAGATTTCCCATTTGAAACTATGTAAGGAGTTAAACTTAGTTTTCTGTAATTGGCTTGTACCTCCTGAAATCTGCTTTTATCATATATTTAAGCTGCTTAGATAATTTTATAATTATGATTCCCTAGCTTGTTTTCTGTCATATGTAAAATGAACCTTCAACCAACTACGATACAGGAAGGGGGCTTTGAATATGGGCGTGGGTCAAGATATGCCGGCCAGGGTATCTTGGCCCCTGCCTAAAATCTTTTTCCAGAGACCCTCAAAATTCAAGATAATGTCTTAAATGTTACCCTTACTGTTAAATGAAAAGGAAAAATGAAGTTTAATGTGTTTTGGTCAAATTAATTTTCGCCTTGTTTTGGCTTGGAATAGGGCAGGGGCAAAGATACTCCAGTCGGAGTATCTTGGCCCCCGTCCCTATTCCAAGCTAAAAAAGGCGAAAAAATTAATTCGGCCAAAACACTTTAAAGGGGATGTCTCACGAATAGGAAAAATAACATGGGAGTCTGCCCACGCTCTAATTGAATGAAATTTGGTTTGAAGTTAGTACACTAAATAACAGTTCATATTCATGAATTGTTTTAAGCAGCACGTTCCAGAAAACAATTTTCTCGGATTTTTAAGTTTTCACCATGAAAAAAGAGGGTACCCTCATTAAAAGAGTGTGCAAGCGTTCTGGTTTTTAGTGTCATCGCCTGATTGATTCTAAAAATAATGTCCAGTAGTCTCTGATCCTGTATGAAACAAAAATACATACAATTCTGTACAAAAATGATTTTATATCATCTGATGTTAGGTGCCAACCCAAAAATTCACAGTTCTTAAATAATTTAAGCAAGTTCTGTACTAAAATTAACTATGATCCAGTTTTTGTCAAGATTTGATAATCATTTAAAAGTTGTCCACATATATACTGATGATTATAGTGAAATTTCAAGAAACAAGAGGGCCATTGGCCCTGAAGCGCTCACCTGACAGGCCCATAGGAAGCAATTTCATAATGGGGGGCTATAGACTCTATCCTAAATATTGGGGGGTGGGGGCTAATTGGGATTTCCCCAAAATTTTAAGTGTAAAATTAAGAAAAATTGGTATTTTTGGCCAACTTTGGAAGGGTTTAGCCCCCCTAGCCCCCCTGTTCCTACAGGCCTGCCTGACATAATAGCTTTCTGTATATGGTGTGTCTGAGCCTCCAAAATGATCACATTTTACTAAGATTTGTGGCCTGTATAAGATAATCATTCTGACAAATTTTCAGCTTGATTGGGCAAAAAAAATCCCCAAGACTGGACCCCATGACCTAGTTTAGGACCCCAGATGACCAAATTTTGAAATTGTCTGAGATTTTATCAAGATAATTATTCTGACTAGGCTGATTGGGCATAAAATGTGGCCTCTAGAGTGCACACAAGGTTTTTCTTAAATTTGACCTAGTGACCTAGTTTTTGACCCCAGATGACCCAATTTCAAACTTTTTGTACATTTCATCAAGACAATTATTATGAGCATATTTCAGGTTGATTGGGCAAAAAATGTGGCCTCTAGAGTGCACACAAGGTTTTACAAAGATTTGACCCTGTGACCTAGTTTTTGACCCCAGATGACCCAATTTCAAACTTGTCCGAGATTTTATCAAGACAATCATTCTGAGCAAATTTCAGGTTGATTGGGCAAAAAATGTGGCCTCTTGAGTGCACACAAGGTTTTTCTAAGATTTGACCCTGTGACCTTGTTTTTGACGCCAGATGACCCAATTTCAAACTTGTCCGAGATTTCATCAAGATAATCATTCTGATCAATTTTCAGGTTGATTGGGCAAAAAATGTGGCCTCTAGAGTGCACAAAAGGTTTTTTCTAAGATTTGA
The DNA here is from genome assembly GCA_963680895.1 of Fragum sueziense. Taxonomy (NCBI): domain Eukaryota; kingdom Metazoa; phylum Mollusca; class Bivalvia; order Cardiida; family Cardiidae; genus Fragum; species Fragum sueziense. Next base: position 14,863,510 of record OY804602.1, on the reverse strand, counting down.
CCCCGTGACCTAGTTTTTGACCCCAGATGACCCAATTTCAAACTTGTCTGAGATTTCATCAAGACAATCATTTTGAGCAAATTTCAGGTTGATTGGGCAAAAAATGTGGCCTCTAGAGTGCACACAAGGTTTCTCTAAGATTTGACCTAGTGACCTATTTTTTGACCCCAGATGACCCCATTTCTGGCTTGTCCGAGATTTCATCAAGTCAATCATTTTGAGCTAATTTCAGGTTGATTGGGCAAAAAATGTGGCCTCTAGAGTGCACACAAGGTTTTTCTAAGATTTGACCCTGTGACCTAGTTTTTGACCCCAGATGACCCAATTTCAAACTTGTCCGAGATTTTATCAAGACAATCATTCTGAGCAAATTTCAGGTTGATTGGGCAAAAAATGTGGCCTCTAGAGTGCACACAAGGTTTTTCTAAGATTTGACCCTGTGACCTAGTTTTTGACCCCAGATGACCCAATTTCAAACTTGTACGAGATTTTATCAAGACAATCATTCTGATCAATTTTCAGGTTGATTGGGCAAAAAATGTGGCCTCTAGAGTGCACACAAGGTTATTTTAAGATTTGACCCAGTGGCCTAGTTTTTGACCCCAGATGACCCAATTTAAAACTGGTCCGAGATTTCATCAAGACAATCATTCTGAGCAAATTTCAGGTTGATTGGGCATAAAATGTGGCCTCTAGAGTGCACACAAGGTTTCTCTAGGATTTGACCCAGTGACCTACTTTTTGACCCCAGATGACCCAATTTCAAACTTGTCCGAGATTTCATCAAGTCAATCATTTTGAGCTAATTTCAGGTTGATTGGGCAAAAAATGTGGCCTCCAGAGTGCACACAGGGTATTTCTAAGATTTAACCCCGTGACCTAGTTTTTGACCCCGGATGACCCAATTTCTAACTTGTCCGAGATTTCATCAAGACAATCATTCTGAGCAAATTTCAGGTTGATTGGGCAAAAAGTGTGGCCTCTAGAGTGCACACAAGGTTTTCCTAAGATTTGACCCTGTGACCTAGTTTTTGACCCCAGATGACCCAATTTCAATCTTGTCCAAGATTTGATCAAGACAATCATTCTGAGCAAATTTCATATTGATTGGGCAAAAAATGTGGCCTCTAGAGTGCACACAAGGTTTTTCTAAGATTTGACCCTGTGACCTAGTTTTTGACCCCAGATGACCCAATTTCAAACTTGTCCGAGATTTTATCAAGACAATCATTCTGATCAATTTTCAGGTTGATTGGGCAAAAAATGTGGCCTCTAGAGTGCACACAAGGTTTTTCTAAGATTTGACCCAGTGACCTAGTTTTTGACCCCAGATGACCCAATTTCAAACTTGTCTGAGATTTCATCAAGACAATCATTCTGATCAATTTTCAGGTTGATTGGGCAAAAAATGTGGCCTCTAGAGTGCACACAAGGTTTTTCTAAGATTTGACCCAGTGACCTAGTTTTTGACCCCAGATGACCCAATTTCAAACTTGTCCGAGATTTCATCAAGACAATCATTCTGAGCATATTTCAGGTTGATTGGGCTGAAAATGTGGCCTCTAGAGTGCACACAAGGTTTCTCTAGGATTTGACCCCGTGACCTACTTTTTGACCCCAGATGACCCAATTTCAAACTTGTCTGAGATTTCATCAAGACAATCATTCTGAGCTAATTTCAGGTTGATTGGGCAAAAAATGTGGCCTCTAGAGTGCACACAAGGTTTTTCTAAGATTTGACCCCGTGACCTAGTTTTTGACCCCAGATGACCCAATTTCAAACTTGTCCGAGATTACATCAAGACAAACATTCTGAGCAAATTTCAGGTTAATTGGGCAAAAAATGTGGCCTCAAGAGTGCACACAAGGTTTTTCTAAGATTTGACCCCGTGACCTAGTTTTTGACCCCAGATGACCCAATTTCGAACTTGTCCGAGATTTGATCAAGACAATCATTCTGATCAATTTTCAGGTTGATTGGGCAAAAAATGTGGCCTCTAGAGTGCACACAAGGTTTTTCTAAGATTTGACCCAGTGACCTACTTTTTGACCCCAGATGACCCAATTTCGAACTTGTCCGAGATTTGATCAAGACAATCATTCTGATCAATTTTCAGGTTGATTGGGCAAAAAATGTGGCCTCTAGAGTGCACACAAGGTTTTTCTAAGATTTGACCCCGTGACCTACTTTTTGACCCCAGATGACCCAATTTCAAACTTGTCTGAGATTTCATCAAGACAATCATTCTGAGCTAATTTCAGGTTGATTGGGCAAAAAATGTGGCCTCTAGAGTGCACACAAGGTTTTTCTAAGATTTGACCCCGTGACCTAGTTTTTGACCCCAGATGACCCAATTTCAAACTTGTCCGAGATTACATCAAGACAAACATTCTGAGCAAGTTTCAGGTTAATTGGGCAAAAAATGTGGCCTCAAGAGTGCACACAAGGTTTTTCTAAGATTTGACCCCGTGACCTAGTTTTTGACCCCAGATGACCCAATTTCGAACTTGTCCGAGATTTGATCAAGACAATCATTCTGATCAATTTTCAGGTTGATTGGGCAAAAAATGTGGCCTCTAGAGTGCACACAAGGTTTTTCTAAGATTTGACCCCGTGACCTACTTTTTGACCCCAGATGACCCAATTTCGAACTTGTCCGAGATTTCATCAAGACAATCATTCTGAGCAAATTTCAGGTTGATTGGGCAAAAAATGTGGCCTCTAGAGTGCACACAAGCCAAAGGTTGACGCACGACGCACGACGGACGACGGACGACGGACGACGGACGACGGACGACGGACACAGCGGTATCACAATACCTCACCATGAGCACTATCGTGCTCAGGTGAGCTAAAAATAAAACCGGTAACAGGTTGCTTTTGGAATTTCCAACTGAATGGTACGCATTTCCAAGAATGTTCTAAGTTAAGATTTTTTTAAAAAATGACGTTTTCAAACGTTTTGTTTACTTTTTGGGGTTATTTTAGTTTACCCGGGGACAAATCAAGACGTTTTTTCGGCCATTTCCTGCCATTTGTATGTGTGTCTGTCTGTCCGTTGACATTTTCTAAAAAAATCGTTTTCTCTCAATCTAATACATAAATCTTTTTGAAACTTGATATAAAGTATCCTTGGGTAAAGGCAGTACAATGCCAAGAATTTCTTTTTGTCAAAAAAGTTGGTTGTTGTGGCGTCAAAAAAGGGGCAACATTTCACATCATAAAAATACACACTTTTTGTAAAGATTTACATGACCACGAGGTTTCAAATTTTGTATGTAAGTTTGCGACAGGGTGGACTTTAAAGTTGCTTCAAATATTTTCGTCCAGGGTTACCTTAGATCTTGTCCTATGTGTACTTTTTGCACAAAACAAGAGCAAATTCTATAAAAAATTCCTCTTCAATTATTCTAGTCAGCCATGACTTATGTTCAAGTTATCAGCAAAATTTTTCTATGGATCCTTTGAAACATGAAAAATTAAATCAGAAAAAAAGCACGAAAAAAGCACCCGTTTCTATGATGGTATTTGTTTATCATGCAAAAGTGAAAACGCTGTCGTCGTGCACCAGAAATAGATAATCCAGCTCCAAAGTGACTATTAAGGGTTATTAATGGCTAAACCCCTTGTTAACCACACGACATCGTGGAAATGCGTATAATTTATGTATCAATACAGGTTAAGCTATGGATAGAAAAATAATTTGCGGAAATAATTGCACACTCTTTTACCCCAGTAGGACAACGTTTTGAAATAAACAAGTACATTTTCAATTGTGTAAATGAAAAGCATACAGTGCTGTACCAGTCTTTTATAGGCGACCTTCCATATCATGTATGTTCATAAGTGGCTATTAGAGTAAAAATATTACATAAAATAAAACTTGGAAGGGCCACTTTGGGTGCTTTATCGTACGGGTTTTATGCGTCCTTTCCATTTTATAACACAATGCTTGACCTTTTTTTCATGTCATAGTCTCACTTATGAGGGTGCATAGGTAATGTGACCAAGTAGTAAAGAAAATTGGCAATGTATACATGTTTGCCTATTTTGGCTTCAATATATGTAATTTTGTAAATAAAAGTAATATTTATATTTGATCTATATTTTTTCAATTAGTGTTTTGAGCATGAATATTGCTTTAAGGTTGTACTGTATGATATGTTAATTTTGCTAAATAAACGTGATTTTGGGAGCACAATTAAAATTTTATTGAATACAAGTTTTGGACGAAAATATCACCTTCATCAATAATATGTATTAAATGACACTGTTACCGGTTTTGGATTTTTATGTAATTTGGCTCAAAGTAAGAGGAAATATGTAACATATTTTTGTGATAATAAGGAATCTTGACAAAGACTTACTTTGGAATTCAATTTTGCTCTTTCCATAAACTTTACTGAAAAATATGCATTTTTTAATGATTAATTCAATAAAAAACAATTACAATGATTTCCTAAAATACTTTTTCTGGTATGAATATAATGCATTACCTGTCTCGGAGCGAATTCACTTGACATATCTTGAAAATACATAAAACTTATGCTTTGGGACACATGAAAATGGGGGCATATTTATTGTCATAATGGGAATAAGTCAAGGTGGCTCTTTGGAATCCAGTTTTGATTATCTAAGATACTAATTACATTTTCGTAGCTTGTATATGATCCTTTATCACCATGCAGAGTTAAAAGAAAATTTATGCGTGGGCAGATTTGAGACACCCCCTTTTGGGTTTTCTTTTCATTTAACAGTAGGCGTAACATTTTTAGACATTGTTTTGTATTTTGGGGGACTCTGAAAAAAGATTTTAGGCGGGGGCCTTATCTTGGCCCCGCCCCTATTCCAAGCCAAAAAAGGCGAAAAATTAATTTTACCAAAACACATTAAACTTCAGTTTTTCTTTACATTTAACAATAGGGATAACATTTACAGACATTATTTTGAATTTTGGGGGACTCTGGAAAAAAGATTTTAGGCGGGGGCAGTATTATGGCACATATTTACAAATTTTACCGTTCTAAACACGGGACAACTATTATGATTTTCTGTTAAAATTTACGTGATCGATTTGAATTTTGTTTAAAGCAGTAAAAAGCCAGGGATTGTCTGGATATGGGTGCTCTTTTAAACAGCAGCTGATTTAAAAGATATAACAATACCCTTACATTTCTACGCATTCTTTGTTTCAAACTAAATTCAACCCAGCTTCGTAATAAATGTTTCATTTAACGTATACAACCCATGATTAAAAACACCACTTTCTAGACATACGAAATTCATCAAATTACACACACACACACACACACACACACACACACACACACACACACACACACACACACACACACACACACACACACACACACACACACACACACACACACACACACACACACACACACACACACACTTATAAATACACTTCACATGGGTTGATTTGCCGTGCCGGAATTCAAGATTTTGCTTCAAGAAGAAAATATTTTACAAACATTATTTTACTCTACATTCATAAGCAGTGGGTGCTAAGCTTCAATTTTGAACATTTTTGTAATAAGTTTCCGCAAGAATGCATTAATTCAAAATTCTAAACCGCTCAAAATGCTTATATTTGTATTTGGGATGGAAATGTAACACAGTTTAGGAATTACTGGCACCTTTCAAACACCTCTGGCTCTTTGGTGCTAATGATAGGTTGCATACCGTAAATTATTGCACAATTATTATTGCCGTGTTTGTCAATTCCAATTATATTCTGACTGGTTTTGGGTTTGATTTAGTTTGCAGCATATATAGTTACGAATTGTATATCGTCGTTTGTCAACAACAACAACAACAACAACAAAACATTAATACGGCTTAACGGGGCTTTTGAAGCAAACACTGGTGGGGAACTCGGCTAAAGCGAGGGACGTTTTTTTGCGAACAATATATTCCGTCGGTGTTGTTATAAAATCTCGTAACTACGGTTTGCCAATACATAACGGTATACCCGATCTATTTTTATAACAAATTCATTGTAAAATCTTTAAACTCTCATTTTAACTCAAAATATCTATACCTTGTTGTAGAGAAAAACATCCCTCACTTTGGCCGAGTTCACCACCGGTGGAAAAGCGACAATATTTTTTGTGTGCGTTCTTATTTTTACACTCATTATGGCATGGATTTGTTTATTTTCGTTTTGATTTTTAGAAATGTCGACCAAAACTGTGCCCGGAAGGTCATTTTCGTGTGGAGGGTCGCTGTCAGCTGTTAGGAGAAACGTGGTATTTACAGTTAGTATCAGTGTGGATAAACCTGACCTTTACAGATACATCAGACAATCTAACAATCCATGATCTACAGCATGTTCCAGAAAAGGAGCTATTGTCCCTAAACAGAGATATCCTGTCACGTCCAGCCCTTGAGGACTGGTATATAAAGCTATTTTACGGTTTGAAAGATGACGGAACATCTGTGCAATTTCTATTGGCAAATCTATTTTTACGCGATCAAGTATTGAAAACTGCAAAAGTTCTTCAAGACGTTGAGGACTCAGTGAAAGGTTTTTGGAAACTTGACGTCGATGGGAAAACTTTCAAACTCCGTGCTGCATTTAATAAATACGTAGATTATTTCTCAAATAATGGTACTAGTAGTAGAACGGCATATTCCCCTGCGTCGGCTCTCGGACGAGATGACATTAACACGGTATATTTTTGGACAGGACACATTTTCGAAAACGTTTACGAAGTAGAAGGTGTGTCTATTTCAAAAATGTTCTATTGCAATCAAGTCACTTTAGAAGTATATGAATTTATTCATTCAGATGTGGAAAGGGCGCGGGTATATATAAAACATAGCAAGAAACATCTTGGAAACGGAGAATTCATTGTTAAACATGGCATATTTAACGAGGGAATTCGTATTTGTGTCCACGATTTAGTTGAAAACGACGCGAAACGCACTGCCTTTAATCCTCTTGAATTTCTTCTAGTTCAATACATTTTAAAATTCATTTTGTAGATGTAATAAAAAGGGATACTAGTACATGCTTTAAATAGCATGATATTATGGTTAATTGCGTATCCAACCCTATGTGTGTTTACTCATTGGAATCGTCTCATCAAGACGATTCAAATGAGTACCGAAAACCACGGTGACCAACCAACGTAGCTTTTGGGCAAAGCTCACACCGAAAAATAGTCAGCTTCAAGTATGTTTTGTGGATCTTGATGAGATAAAGTGCACGATACGGGTCATGGGTCATTCTCGGATCTTGCTCACTCCGCACCAAATATTATGGCTTCTTCAAGCAATAAAAATGAATGCTTTCGCTTAAATGTTTAAGGAAATTATAGGATTTAGTACTACAGAGTGAGTTAGGTTCGGGAATGGCCCTCTCAAAGGCGCGTATGGTACAATTTTTTCGCCAAAAACAGCAGAGTATAAGAACAAAACATACTTGAAGCCGACAATTTTTCTGTGTTAACGCTTCCCAAAAGTCACGTGGTTTACCCACCATGCAAAACATAGGATTTGGATTTGAAATAACAAATTGAGAATGTGTTGCTCCCTTCTTATCTGTTGCTCCGATAACAAAAAATAAAATGATGACAATCATTATATTCCTAAAGAAGGTGATCACTTTCACTACATCAATGTCGCAGGAAGATATCATACGTTAAAGATATCATTTCTGAAATCTTCATGATCAATGTTGAGAGTTTTGTTTATAATCGAATTACATATGAGCTCAAATGTTGTTTGTGTGTTGTTTTAAGCTCATTTAACCCTTTCCCGAAAATCAACTATTAGGGTAGTAGCCATTATTCGCTTTTCAATGAAAACCTCGTAACTGCAGCTTAAAACAAGCTGCAGCTACGAGATTTTCGTTGAAAAACAACGAATTGAAGGCTGCCATAGAAGATTAGCTAACAACTAGAACTGTCGTGAAGCGGACAAATACCCTCCACTATCGCATTGTCACTGAAAAAGTGCTATACGTCAAACGGTTCTTCAGTTTGAGAACAGAAACGGATTTTAAACAAAGTCCAATTGTGACCTTGACCTTTGATCTGCGTGACCCCAAAACAATAGGGCACCTTCTCTGGTCAAGGGTAACAACTGTGAGAAGTTTCATGATCTTAGGTCAAACGGTTCTCGAGTTAGAGTACAGAAACGGATATAAAAGCAAATTCAATTGTGACCTTGACCTTAGAAACCATGACCCCAAATCAATAGGGCATCTCCTTGGGTCATGGGCAACAACGGTGTAAGGTTTTATGATCCTAGGTCAAACATATCTTGACTTAGAGCACAGAAAAGAAAAAGAAAAAAAAACTACGGACGGACGGACAGACAGACGACAGTTAGACGCACGACGGACATTATCGATTACAATAAGGCACCCCGAGCACTTTGTGCTCAGGTTAGCTAACAAAATACAAACAAAAAAACTACAACAAAGACAAACACAAAAATGAAATTAACAGCAACAACAAAAACAAACAAACAAATAAAACGTATAAGACTCAGCAGAGGTAAACCAATGTGTCGTATTTTGATAATGTAAATATAATGAGATAGGGTAAACATTCTAGATTCGATTAAAAAAACTATTTTCACGAACAACATTTCTAGTGCAGACAAAATCACGCTTGAAAATCACGTTGACAACATTTTCAGAAAAGCTTAAATAATTTTGTTAACACTGGACTAATTTGAATTCGATTTGAAGCAGAGAAGAAGAAAGACGTCACGCATTAGATGGACGTAATGAATTTTTGAAAATACATAATTATGATACATAGATTTTTGAAAAATCAGCTGATAACGAAGTTATTGAAGATCAATTTTTTTGTTGAACTTCAATAACTTTTTTATCAGTTGATTTCTTAAAAATCCAACTTATTCCTGGCATTTCCCCCACCTTCTCTGCTTCAAACAGAATTCAAATTGGTCAAGTATTAAAAAAGATATTGAAGATTATCGGAAATTCTGAGTCACGTGATTATACACCGTGTTATATTCGTAAAACAATTCGGTACATTAATTCATACGTTGTGCAGAACCCAATATAGTCTGGCTTACCTGCCCCTAATACTGCGTTATTGGGTCAGGCACACACCAATCATGGCGCCGTCCACTGGGCAGATATTTTAACAAAGGTAAAGAACAAAGTTCTTTAATTTTGTGAGCAGGGAAGGGTCATTAGAAGAGTAGATAGGTTTCGGTATATTTTTAATACTAGCAATAAAAAATTTACATGACCACAACGCTAACCCGAAATAAAACGGTTTTAAATTATGTACATAAAAACTATATGAAGGCAATTTGGATGCCTACCTAACAGAAGTCCGGTTAGCTCAGTGGTTAGAGCGTCTGACTAGTGTACGAGAGGTCCCTGGTTCGAATCCCAAGAGTGAAACATATTTTAGCCACACCCCCTTTCTTTTTACATTTTTCAAACCAAATGGTTCTAGAGATTGCAAAGACGCAATAAAAACACAATTACCAATTTATGTTTTTATGCATCTTAGTGATTTCTAAAATAGTTTGGTTTGAGAAAATGTATTAAAACAAAAAGTGGAAGAAAAATATATACCCAACGTGGGATTCGATCCCAGGACCTCTTGAACCCAAGTCAGACGCTCTACCCCTGAGCTAACCGGACAACTGATAGGAGACTCATCCAAATTGCATTAATATAGTTTTCATGTACATAATTTGAAACCGTTTTATTTCGTGTTAGCGTTGAGGTCATGTAAAACTTTTATTGCTTGTATTAAAAATATACCGAAACCTATCTGCTCTTCTAATGCCCCTTCCCTGCTCACAAAATTAAAGAACTTTGCTCTTTATCATTGTAATTAAATAACACCACTAGGGGCAGCCATGTTTAGTGAGGGCCTGACGTACTAAAATACATAGTACGACAGGGAACCAGACTAAACCCAATACTGATTGTTTTTTAAAGAAAGTGCGAGCGACGGACTTACTTAAAGACGTCGTTATTATTATAAAAGTTAACGAGAAAAAAAAAAAAAAAAAAAAAAAAAAAAGAATCGTCGAGGTCAAGGATGGATCACCGCAACAGAGCACATGCCGCTGTATCCCTCTGTCTATGTTTCCACCGTGTTTACGAATTTAATCACAAGAGATTTAGATCTAAGCCTATCTACGTGTATATTGGGGATCATACAGAGAGATGGAAAGGTGAAGGGATAATCGAAGCTGCCCTGAACCATGTTGCCAAAACACTTCTCGATACATTTCGTTGTAAATAGTGAGTCACGTGTGTAGTCACGTGGAGGTGTGTCCGAGGGTGATATCAGGATGGGTAAGTTCATATGGCAACGCGGGTTCGACTCGGGTAACTCGAGTTCCATATGAACAGTCTCGGGTTCGACGCTAGTGATGTCATTTCAACCTTTTGACCTCGACTCCACTAACCCTGGCCAAGGCTGGTGTTACTCGGGTTCCTAGATGGCGCCAAATGCGAACAATAACAACAAAAGCCAAGTCCGAATAAAAAACTCTTGCATTTACTCAAAATATACTTTTTTGTGCCATGTATGAGTGTTTTAACAAGGACTGTCATTTACGTTAACCGATTTCGATTTATATATTGCATTTTGTGGCCTAAATTTTGAATGTGCTAAACACGTGTATTTGTTTATACCCGTCAGTGGATAAAGTCGTTCAAATGGATTTTTCTATGCGCATGCGCAAATTATTTTTAGACAGTCTTTCCCGAGTTGAACTCGCGTTCGTCATGAACTCACCCATCGATATCTCGCGAAAAACCGACGTTTCTATAAATACATGTAATGGTATGTTTGGACCCCCCCCCCCCCTCCAACATTTCGTTATTATATATTGAACCTCAGAAATAACGCACCACTTTTTCTTGTTTTATATTCTTTCAACAAAATCATTAATTTTGTTGACACAGTATTATTCGGTATCCGCCAGACACTAGGTATGCACACAACACACTCTTAAGCACAAAAGCCATTCATCCGTGACGCTAGCCGTCCGAACTTGGTAAACATATTTTCTGCACCTGCCGGAGTATTGACCTCGTGCACAAACAAGCTGATCGGTTCATAGTACAAACAGTCGGTGACAGAAAGAAAACGCACAAACATTTCATCGGTCGAAAGTTTTTGATGCTTTAAACAATGCCAAGATCTTCCACTGACGAACGTCATCGTGCTATTGGGATGCTGCAGACAGTGATGACGTCACAGGTTATTGCACACATGATGGGATTTCACCACAAGACTATTGGTCGGTTCAGGGAACGTTTCCATCAAACTGGGACTGTTATGGACTGCCCGGGAAGAGGTGTACCAAAGGTCCTAACTGCAGCTCAACTCAGGTAAGCATGTTAAAGCAGTGGCGTAGGAAGGCTTATAATATTGGGGGGGGGGGAACGTTAAAGTAAATGGAAATGTGGGTGTATTATGGGGGTCATATGGGGGCTAGGCCCCTTTTCTGAATTATTGGTGGGGCCTGGCCCCCTGCCCCCCTCTTCCTACGCCTTTGTAAAGTGCAAAGTGCCACAGGGAGAGTGGAGAAAAATGCCAAAGGCCAGAACCCAAAATGTGATCAGTTCCATGCGTCGACGAAATACAGACTGTATTGTTCTGCAAAGTAGTCACGCGCAGTACTGATTTTGTGACTTTCACTTTAGAGGGTAGTCCCGTTTGCGAGCTTGTCACGTCTGATCGCTCTAAGTTAGTGAAACAATTTTTTACCAGAAACGAATAGATTGACATCAGTTTGAGTTGTGTGTTGTACAGTTTGAAAAGGTAACAAAAATCAAAAGAAATAGAGTGAAAAATGTAAGTGGTGCGTTATTTCTGAGGTTCAGTATATAAAGAAGAATCTAATTGAATAGCAATGACCCTCGTGCTAAAACAAACTGTATTGACCGTTATGCTTTGATAAAGTGTCGGCGTTGTTATAAAATCTCGTAACAACAGCTTCAATCGAGCTTTAGTTGGGATGGGGGGGGGGGGGGGTAGAATCACACCGGCGAAAGTCTATTATTTGTCCGAAATAACGTCATGGATTACTTGATAAAATGGAACCCTATTGGAGTGCAATAGGGAGCAATTTTTTCAGGTTAACCGTGACGTAATTTTAGACAGACTAAAGTATTTCGAAGGTGTTGTTAAAAAATATCGTGATACGGGTTCTACAAGTGACCACCAAAAGATTTCTAAGTTGACTTGTGGGGGAAATGCCCGTTAGAGCGCCCTGAAAGGGGTGATTTCACCTTTTATCACTTCGTCAAATGCATTGCAGGGAAGAAAAGTACGGGGTTTCAGCAATTTCTCCTTTCCTTAAATGCTTTTCAAACTCAACTTCAACCTTAATCAAAACCAGAAATCATTTTGGAAGTTATAGATCTATTAAATAACCCCTTCCAAAACAAGACCTGATTTTGGGGTAGCCGATTGGCGAATTTTGTTTTTTCCCCGAACAATATCGCCACTTGCGATAACATACATGTACTAGCATTGTCTTTTAGCTCACCTGAGCACGAAAGTGCTCATGGTGAGGTATTGTGATACCGCTGTGTCCGTCGTCCGGCGTCCGTCGTACGTCGTCCGTCATCCGTCGTGCGTCAACCTTTGGCTTGTGTACACTCTAGAGGCCACATTTCTTGCCCAATCAAACTGAAATTTGCTCAGAATGATTGTCTTGATGAAATCTTGGACAAGTTCAAAATTGGGTTATCTGGGGTCAAAAACTAGGTCACGGGGTCAAATCTTAGAAAAACCTTGTGTGCACTCTAGAGGCCACATTTTTTGCCCAATCAACCTGATATTTGCCCAGAATGATTGTCTTGATGAAATCTTGGACAGGTTCAAAATTGGGTCATCTGGGGTCAAAAACTAGGTCACGGGGTCAAATCTTAGAAAACCCTTGTGTGCACTCTAGAGGCCACATTTTTTGCCCAATCAACCTGAAATTTGCTCAGAATGATTGTCTTGATGAAATCTCGGTCAAGTTTGAAATTGGGTCATCTGGGGTCAAAAACTGGGTCACGGGGTCAAATCTTAGAAAAACCTTGTGTGCACTCTAGAGGCCACATTTTTTTGCCCAATCAACCTGAAATTTGCTCAGAATAATTGTATTGATAAAATCTCATACAATTTTGAAATTGGGTCATCTGGGGTCAAAAACTAGGTCACGGGGTCAAATCTTAGAAAAACCTTGTGTGCACTCTAGAGGCCACATTTTTTGCCCAATCAACCTGAAATTTGCTCGTAATGATTGTCTTGATAAAATCTCGGACAACTTAGAAATTGGGTTATCTTGGGTCAAAAACTAGGTCACGGGGTGAAATCTTAGAAAAACCTTGTGTGCACTCTAGAGGCCATATTTTTTGCCCAATCAACCTGATATTTGCTCAGAATGATTGTCTTGATTAAATCTTGAACAAATTCAAAATTGGGTCATCTGGGGTCAAAAACTATGTCACAGGGTCAAATCTTAGAAAAACCTTGTGTGCACTCTAGAGGCCACATTTTTGCCCAATCAACCTGAAATTTGCTCAGAATGATTGTCTTGATTAATTCTCGGACAAGTTTGAAATTGGGTCATCTGGGGTCAAAAACTAGGTCACGGGGTCAAATCTTAGAAAAACCTTGTGTGCACTCTAGAGGCCACATTTTTTGCCCAATCAACCTGAAATTTGCTCAGAATGATTGTCTTGATGAAATCTCAGACAATTTTGAAATCGGGTCATCAGGGGTTAAAAAACTAGGTCACGGGGTCAAATCTTAGAAAAACCTTGTGTGCACTCTAGAGGCCACATTTTTTGCCCAATCAACATAAAATTTGCTCGGAATGATTGTCTTGATAAAATCTCGGACAACTTTTAAATTGGGTTATCTTGGGTCAAAAACAAGGTCACGGGGTCAAATCTTAGAAAAACCTTGTGTGCACTCTAGAGGCCATATTTTTTGCCCAATCAACCTGATATTTGCTCAGAATGATTGTCTTGATCAATCCTCGGACAACTTTGAAATTGGGTTATCTGGGGTCAAAAACTAGGTCACGGGGTCAAATCTTAGAAAAACCTTGTGTGCACTCTAGAGGCCACATTTTTTGCCCAATCAACCTGAAAATTGATCAGAATAATGGTCTTGATAAAATCTTGGACAACTTTGAAATTGGGTCATCTGGGGTCAAAAACTAGGTCACGGGGTCAAATATGAGAAAAACCTTGTGTACACTTTAAGAGGCCACATTTTTTGCCCAATCAATCTGAAATTTGCTCAGAATGATTGTTTTGTTGAAATCTCGGACACTTCGAAATTGGGTCTCATGGGGTCAAAAACTAGGTCACGGGGTCAAATCTTAGAAAAACCTTGTGTGCACTCTAGAGGCCACATTTTTTGCCCAATCAACCTGAAAATTGATCAGAATGATTGTCTTGATCAATTCTCGGACAAGAAAGAAATTGGGTCATCTGGGGTCATAAATTAGGTCATGAGGTAAAATCTTTGTAAAACCTTGTGTGCACTCTAGTGGCCACATTTTTGCCCAATCATTCGGCAATAACCCTGAAAATTGATCAGAATGATTGTCTTGATCAATTCTAGGTCCCGAGGTCTTAGTTAAACCTTGTGTGCACCCTAGAGGTCACATTTTTTGTCCAATCAACCTGAAAATTGATATACAAAAAGTTATTATAAATATCAGGTGAGCGCTTCAGGGCCAATGGCCTTCTTGTTTTGTTTCCGCCGATATTGCCTTTTTTTAATTCCATCCTTTTGAGAACATCCGTTTGAGCTCCGTCTGCAGAAAATTTGGATTTGAATAAGTCTTTAAAGTGTTTGGTTTGAGAAAGGGTGATTCAACCCTTGCCCAAAACGACACATTTCAATGACGTCTAATTTGAAAGCTGCTGCATAATTATGCAAAATGGATGTTGACAGAAAGTGTGTTAGTGTACAATATAGTACAGAAAATATTCATGCAAAATGTGAAAATGCTGATATCAGCATTTTCGTCCTTTGCCACAATGTTCCCAAGCCTTTTCTATCAGGGACGTCAAAAAAGGGCGAAAAGGCGAATTAACACCTACTGAGATAAGTGACCCTCTGCTTCACGGTTCGGTTAATACAAGGTTCTCTTTTGTTACAAATATTTACCCTTGTCCTTTTGACTTAAAATTTTATTTACCAATTTAAGAGACATTCTAATTTTTTTTTATTTTTTTTTCTACAATAATTGAATAGAAAGCAGACATTGTAGCTTAGATCAGCCTGCACGTTTGTTCAGTCTGATCTTAGTCTATACTGTCCGTCAAAGCTTTGTTCACAACAAGAAAACGACGCGAACAGTATGAGAAGGATTAAAGAAAAGGATAAACACATTTTTAAAAACTTTATATAACATTTCGGATACCCGAGGCTACGTATATTTGTAAATTGCCTTAATCTACAGACGAAAATAGTTCTGATCGAGGGGTCAAGAAGGGTTGATTTGAAATAGGACGTGGGAATAGGATTTGATGAATAGGGGGAATAAGCTAAAGGTAATGTACACTTTCATGTATTTCTTGTACAGGCGAATAGTGGTTTTTATACTTTATCACGGAAAGAGCTCTTCAACGCAGTTCAAAACGGCAGAGTTTTGGATTTTTCCAAAATCAAAGGCATTTCACACCACAGGCACTTGGACTCGGGAATTTGAACAACTTGAAAAATATGTTTCAAAAATATTATGTTCCTCTACATTAAATACACACTTTACATGTTTATTATAGAGGAATATTATTTCAATAATCTAAGAGGATAGTTGTTAACATTCTCGATTCCAAGTGCCTATATTTTAAAATTAATGTGGCTAAGTTTTAGGAAACGGAAGAAATGTGCAAATAATTCATTTTCTTCTATATTTTTCCAATGTTTAGCACTTATATGCACCAAAACGCGTCACTGTTTGGAAAAGGGTATACTCTTTGTCAGTTTGAGACCAAAAAGGATCCAGATCAGCCCAGTTATACACACAGAATGATCAGGATCGACGTTTATATCTGATAACCGCTGTAAAACAAATTTAACCAAACCTACATGATCATTTGCATCAACACAATATGTTTTACGTACATGAACATGGGCTGAATGACAATGGGCTGCTTTAAAACGTTCTGACATCTTCAGTGAATGACAATTTATAAAACATAAATCCGTTAAGGTAGTTCACCCCTAATGAGATTCG
The DNA here is from genome assembly GCA_963680895.1 of Fragum sueziense. Taxonomy (NCBI): domain Eukaryota; kingdom Metazoa; phylum Mollusca; class Bivalvia; order Cardiida; family Cardiidae; genus Fragum; species Fragum sueziense. Next base: position 14,847,273 of record OY804602.1, on the reverse strand, counting down.
CACGACGTCGGAATCATTCAGGCGACGTCGAAAACATTCGGCGGTGGAAAAAAAAAAAAAAAAAAAAAAAACAACAACAACAAAAAAAACCCCGATGCTTTATGAATCTCAAAATGGCCATATTACGGGTATCCTTATACCTATCTGAAAAACTCGCCTCAGAGTCCAATCAATCAAGTTTTTGTTCTTATTCATGTTTTATGACACCAATGTATTGAATTCGCATCAACATTTTATCATTTTCTATTCATCTATAGAACTGTGATTAATAATAAAGTTGATTTCATTTTAAAATATTGCAACATTACCTTGAATAAGCCGTAGTTACAGCGTTTTTAACCTAAACGATGATAAAATGTGAGTCGTTGCTTTGAATATTGATAAACAGTTCAAAACACTAATTGAGTTTGGTTCTGGACAAAAGAGTCCATGCACATAAATATTCATCTATAGATTTTGGGCTTGATTATGAACATGAAGCAATTGATGAACAAAGCAAGCAATTAATAGTAGTCAGGCACATTGATTTGGCTACCCAACATTCAATGGGCGGGTTTTTATGACACCAGTAGGAATTGTATATTATTTAATAGGTAAGCTATTTATATGATTCGTATTTCTAATCAGATTGCTTACGGTCACCTTCATTTTCCAACGTACAGTGTCTGTCAAAACTCGCAGAAACAACAACAACAACTTCGTCTTAATCATTTCCCAAATATTTTAGATTTGTCAAAATTTGGACGGCAAAATGAATAACAATGAAAGGAACAATTCGTCGCTTTTCAACAATAACCTCGTAATTGCAGCTTTGAAAAAGCTGCAGTTACGAGGTTTTTTTTATTGAAAAGCGACGATTTAATGTTATAGTGTTGAAAGCACAGACGTGAATTGAGAAAATGTTCGTCATTAGTGTCATATTTTCCTTTTTCCGTACAAAGTAAAAGCTTTATTTCAAAGTCTGCATAAACGTACAAAAACAATATTCTACCGACTTAACTTTTGTGGGAACTGAAAGAAATATGCACCTTTTTATATAATTGGAATTCATGCTGTACCCTGATTATTTTGCACGGAAGCCGACTTAACAATATTCATTTTTGTATATGTACACAAAAAAGCATATTTTATTTCTAATATCAAAGTCAACAATTTACGTAAATTAAACATGTAAATATGGGGTTACCATTTGAAAATAAAATAAATATGCAATTTTATCGTATTTCACAATAACATTTAGTTCAAACAAAAATGACTCAACACCAAGAAGAAATAGAACTTGGTCTAGTGCCTTAATGGCTATATGTTTGCATAAACTAGATGATCGTGATATTTTAGTCTAATCGGAATCGACGGTAAATGTATTTTGTAATTGTATCTTAACCCGTTATTAGACGGTACAAATTCAAAATGTTGAAGACGATGATTTCAAGTGCGTTGGAATTAACATTTTCTTGTCCTCTGGTGCAGAAAACATTGTGGAAAATGAAAAAGGGCGTTGACCGAGATTCGAACTTGATTTGACTCCCTCTAAGAAAGAAATCAGTAAGACAAGGTTGACCAATTCACAAAAGACAAAAAAAGGTGGTTCACCTTTACATAGTTTGTAGATGATAAAATGGGTGTTTATAATGAAAAAAAAATGCAAATAATAAAGAACCGAAAATATTTAGACAAAAGGAGAAAATGCTGGTCCTCAGAATTTTCTTCTTTTGTCACGCCTATTCTATTTGGGACGTCAAACCAGGCTTTGTTTTGTAAAGGGTTAACCCTTTCCCAAACGGCAAATTTTCAAATTTTCCATTTTAACAGCTGCTGCAGACAACAAATGGACCTTGTTCAAGATATAATATGTGTACAATATAGCACATAAAACATTGAGGCAAAAGGAGAAACTGCTGGTTATCAGCAGTTTCTTCTTTTGTCTCCATGTTTTCCCAAGCCTCTTCTATTAGGGACGTCAAAACCAGGTCTTGTTTGGGAAAGGGTCAATGCATGACAAATTAAAATTATAAACGGATTTAACATTCCATAGTTTCCTAAAAAATGGTTCGAATTATACCACAGGTGCCAAACAATTACAGATTTTAAGAAATTAAAATATCTTCCTGAAAGGCACAAGATTATACTTTACCAAATTTAAAACCTCTGCACCCGACAAAACTAGTGTTAATGAATAAGGATATGATCTATGTGCAATATAACGAAGAAAATATTTAGGAGAAAGAAAAAAATGCTGGTTATAAGCAATTTTCTTCTTTTGCCTCAAATACTATCCCAAATCATTTCTATAAGGTGTACAAATTCAGGGCTTATTTAACATAATTGCTTAAGGTCCCCTTTTTACACGGACCCGACAAATAAAAATGAGCCAAAATTGGAGGAAAAGGGCCCTTATAACATTTGAGATTTTCTTGTTTCAAGATCAGACTATGCCAAAGTGCAGGCTGATCTGGACCCATGATGCCATATAATATTTGCTACAGATCATAGAAACGCTATAAGAGAACAACACAGGTCCTGATCAGACTGTACATATACACAGGCTGATCTAGTTCCATGTTGTTCTCAAATGCCATAAAGGCCATTTTTACAGATTCCGGCTCTAATATAACGGATTGTATAAGGATATGAATATTTCATATATCCCTTTGTATTAATCTGGATTATCTAACAGGTGACGAACGAGTACAGATTGATGCGTTAATCGATTTGTGTCTATTTATGAGTAAGTTGACCACCGTTTGTTTGTGAGCGAATTGATTTTAGACTTGCTGCACTGGGTGACTTCCATGCATAATCTAGTACATTACTGCACAGTGACGCCTTTAGACTCCTCCACAAGTAAAGGCTAGGGAAAACATTGTGGAAAATGAAGAAATTGCTTGTGACAAGCAATTTCTTCATTTCCCACAATATTTTCTACCTAAAACAACCGTACTTTTTAATTGCATTCACTTGGAATTGTCGTAAGCAACGTCTTTGAAGTTCGAACAGTTTCGTCTGGTAATGGGCAAGGCTTTACTTACTTTTCCCACTTTAGTTCGGTTATGAATGAAATTATAACCAAAAACATTAATTATCATTTTAATCAAAACCGGACATAAGATCGGACTAGTCGAATTCCGGATATATCGAGGTAAAATGACAATCCCTACAAAACCCGACAGAACGAGATTCAAATTGAATAGAACCAATTTTGTTGACTTTACGTATGCATATTCAACTGTATGTATACATGTATGTACGCATGTTTTATTCTATAACCCTAAAATGGGAGTGGCGTGAGTACTACTCTCCAAAGCCGAGGTCTATTGATAAAACCATCAAATATGACCTCTGTCGTTTTAGATACACAAACAGCTTATTTGGTCGTCGTAATCTAATTATAGCACATCATTTGAATTATCGAATCAAAATCATTCAGTCTCATTACGTTTACATTACGTCAATCCTATTTTTGGCTAAAGCCGGTAATATTTGAATTATCGAATCAAAATAATTCAGTTTTATCTTGTATGATTACGTATACATTACGTCGCTTCATTTTTTGGCTGAAGCCGGTAATTTTAAGCGTCATCCAATGAAAATTTGTATCAGAATTTTCAAATGTTTTGCTGTTTCACGCAAACGATTGGATACCGAAATCCCGCAAGGCCCCGATATTAAAAGTGAAATGACCCCGTGGGAACAGAGTATCATTCTAATGGAAAATCATAATGGAATGAAGAGAGAATGTGCTCTGTTTTAAGAGGGTATGTAGGCACGTGCTTGCCTATTTTAACAAATTAACTTGTTAGTATATTACGTGCACAATATAAACGATACAAACTGAAAATGGCTTTTTTGGTTCAGAAACATTAAACAAATGTATAAGACACTTCTATTAATTTTTTGCGTGATTGTTTAGTACGTACATAAACCCTTTCTCAAACGACAAAATTTTAGGTTGACCCAATTTGAAAGCTGTTGCAGACGACAAAAATGATCATAATAAAGACATGATTTATGTAAAATATGGCACAGAATATATTGAGACAAAAGGAGAAACTGCTGTTTATCAGCAGTTTCTTCTTTTGTTTCAATGTTTTCCCAAGCCTGCTCTATTAGGGACGTCAAAATCAGGTCTTGTTTTGAAAAGGGTTAATACATGAAACGAGTTTCAAAATGTTGACAAAAATAACCTTGAGCCAGTTATGCCTGATAATTACCCAGTGGGAAGGGAATGTAAAAACTCTATCATGCTCTGAAAAAGTGCTCATTAATCAAGGAAGGCAAGCAATTAATTTTGAATTAATATTTCGCTTCTTTTTTTCCATAACCTCGTAGCCAAAGCTTGTTTTGAGCTATAGTTTTTAAAGAGAGGCAACAGTTAATTGTTCTAAAACATGAACAGAATTATATAAATCACGCACAATTTGTATTGATTCACCTGGATGCGCTATTACATTTTTTATTTGTTTCATTTGGATATAGATTTCAGGTTAGTAAATTCAACAGGTATTTTTCAATAGATTTAATATCGCCTTTAATGATTCAGTCATTAATAATATGTACTCCATTAAAGTTCGATCAATTCGATTATTTGAAGAAATCTTAGGATATAATTACGAGGTTATAAAATTCAGATATTCACCGCAAGATATTGAAAATTGGGGAACAGAGTGATCAAGTCTTATTAGGAACCTACGCTTAACTGTGTTACCATAAAGAAAGCTTTTAAGACGAGATTTGGAAAACGATCCGTGTTTCGGATCAATATGGATCCGGATCAGCCTCAATAAACAAGCATTTTGATCAATATTCAAGCTTTTTTTCCAAATGGCTGCTTTATCTGATGAAGCAACTGTACAAAAATATCGATCCGGATCAAACTACACTTAGGCACAGGTCGATATGGCTAGTATTCATCAACCAGTCTAATTCCCATTGAAAAAAAAAAAACAACAACAATCAATCCGATTGGCCGAGACATACGTATCGCCCAATCAAATGGATTGTTTTATAGTTCAGATTTAGACAACTGATCTAACAATATTCGAGAATATGGCCGCTGTATTATGGTAAACTGAAATGCTATAAAGGTACCTTTTGGCCAATTTCCATGTGGCAGGAATAATTTGTTATAAAATTACATTTTAATGTGATGGTATAAGGGAGCTCATAATTTAACTTCACTGACATGGTTAATATCAAAGCGACATTATTATAAATGTTTATGCTACGCGAATGCCTGTATGTCAAGGTTTAAATCTATTGATTGTGTGAACAAGATCGACCATGATTAATCTTTAATATCCACACAGATCTGATTAGAATTGGACATTTCCTTTCTTTAGTTTTTTTTCAAGTTTTATAGCCCTTCCACTGTACTAGAAAAGTCGTTATGTTCATGCTGGTGAGATAAAATACAAGTGATATATAAATAAGGTGCTCTAGTCGTCACGATATCATTGAAATACTGTTAATGATGGCGTTTAAACACATACGTTGCTTCAGAAAAAAATTGGTTATTTGTTTTGCAAAGTGAGATTCGCTCTAAAAGGATAGCAAATATTACTGATTAAACAAATTTGTATTGATACAACTCATATTCAAACAAAGAAAATGATACATGTACTTTAATTGGACTTCGTTTCATAGAAAATTAAAGAAAGCTGTAAGTTTTGTTGCTAATTACAATTCATTTCAATTTTGAAAATATGAACATAAATACACATTTCACGTATCACATAATCGATAGAATGGACTCATAAGTAAAAGAACTTAAAATATCATTTAAACGCTTTAGAAAATCTGCATGCAATAAGAAAATGCCAATTCACTGTATTTCCATCTTTTATCTCTCTGTCTTATCTGGAAATTTGCAAGGTTTATAATTCTTCAAGAGCTATTAATTTAGATTGTTTTAGACAACATAATGTATGTTGATAAATATGTAGACCTCCTTTACATCACAGAAAATGTTAAGACAAAAGAAGAAAACACGATCAGCATTTTCTTATTTTGTCTCAATATGTTCCTAAACCTTAATAAATTCTATCAGGGACGTCATAACAAAGTTTTATTTTGGAATGCTAAATAATTATATTAGTGTGAAAGATATTAGGAAGTAAAATGTAGGAACGACAAAACACTGTCGTCTAACTTACGATACCCATGGCATATTGATACAAAGCAATCAAATTAAACATAGATGTATTTTCTATCTATTTCAGTGGGAAGGAGGTCAAAGACAAAGTTCATACAACTGAAGTCTCAGAACAAGTCACTTTCATTTCACACACAAAGGAGGGCTATACTGTCATACAATTAACTTAAAATATGACAAAGAACAAATACTGCTTTAATGCCCGTGATGTGGTGTTATTTGGGACATGTTTCCTGGCGTTTATCACACAGGTTTTGGCAGATGACATACGCCACCCGAACATTTCCGATGTGGACAGACTGATAAATGAAAAACGAGCAGGATACAATGTATTTCTACGACCAACAATTAACCAATCAGAACCGCTGGTGATAGAAATGGCGTTTGACCTGATTGCCATTAGAGACTTCGACGAAGTTTCTGAACGATTTTCTGTAGTCGGGACTATTTATATGATATGGAAAGATGATCGAATGGGCTGGGACCCGGAAGATTACGGAAATCTGTACCATTTCATAACGGAGCATAGAGATTTTTGGGTACCAACTCTTGTCTTGGTCAACGCTTTTGAACAATTCGAGAAAGTGGGCGCTGAAGACTATTGGCCAATGAGATTCTATCATAGCGGTTACGTATTGTATCATCCTGGACAAGTTTTCACGACGACATGTTCTGTTAACGTGGCACTTTATCCCTTTGACACTCAAACTTGCATCATGCTTTACTCCATTTGGGCACACGATGTAAACGAAATATCGTTGCAGTCTTTTGATGGGTTAACTAAAGTATCTCTAACTTATTTTGGGGACAATGGAGAGTGGGATTTGGTAGATACAAACGCGGGCGCTGCCTCGGGAAACTTATTCTATTTTGAATTTATAATAAAACGTAAACCTACGTTCATAATTCTCAATACTTTGCTACCTATCATTTTCATGTCGTTTCTGAACATTCTGGCGTTTTTGATTCCTATCGACAGCGGAGAGAGGTTGTCTTACTGCATAACCGTGTTACTGGCCGTAGCGGTCTTCTTGACGATTATTGGAGACTCATTACCAAAGTCCGCGACAACTATAGCTGTACTGTGCTACTATTTAGTTTGTGTGCTGGCGCTAAGTATGTTAATCATTATTGGGACCATCGTAAACATGAGAATTCACATGAGAGACGAGAACGTGAAAGTGTCCCAGTGTTGGAATTCGTTTGTAAATTTCATGAAGTGTCGAAGTTGTCGTTCAAGAAAGCGTACAAGATACGAAAAACGAGCACAAACGAGAACAAAGTCACCAACAAACAGTGAGTTCAGATTATACAGAGGGAATGATGTACCCGGACGCACACAGAACGGACACACACTATACATAAACTCTATCTCTGGAATGAACCACAAACTTGCGCATGAACATAACCTACGGATGAATAATGACACAACGTTATATCAAACTAACGACCTGGACGATGACAGGAGTTCTGACTTAATTCAGGAGAGAGAAAACAACGAATATACGTGGAAAGATGTTAGCGGAGCGCTCGATATTCTTTTCTTTATCATTTCTTTTGTAGCACTTGCTTGTTTTACAGCAACTTTCTTTATTTACACGATGGTATCTGGCAAAGATGATGACTCACAACACCAATGATTACCATATTTGTTATAAAAGGTATCAGATGTATGTGGCAAACAATTAATGAAAATGTTCGATTAACCATCAATTTGCAATTATCCGTGACAAAATAAATTACGAAAATATCTGTATTTCAAAAACTTGACAAGAATCCAGGCACGCTCTTTGGAGCGAGATTCATTTCTATGATATCCAAGATTTCTAAGATGTCTTTGGATAAAGCATTGTTAAGAATAAGATTTTTAGGCCGTTTGTTCGGAGCGTCATTACTCTTTACTTCTTACGGAAACCATCGGTCGATTCTGTAGAAATAATATGTAAGAGAATTGACCGACTTGTTCTGAATTCTCAATGATCTGTAATTGTGGTGTTCTTAATGCTCCATAATATATTAAAAAAAATGTGACGTTGCCATGACAATATGGAGCTTTTGGAACACCTCGGCAAGAATAAAAAACCTCGTTCTCAAGAATGTTGTAGGTACATTTGTATATCGTAAAACACCTTAATTCAGATAACTTTCCGTTGTTAAAGACGACGGCGGCGGAGTTGCAGATAGATCGAATACCTTGTTGATGATAATTGTAATGAGATCATTGTCGCACTTGCTATTCCTCCTTTTCCTCTTAATGTTTTCTGGGCATTAAGAAACACATTTTCTGCGTTTATATTAATTCTTTTGTCGTCTTCAACTACTGCGAAATTTGAATGGTAATTAATTCAGTCGTGTTGAAAATGATGAACAAAGCTAGTGCGCATCATTTTGCAAAGGTTCTGTATTCATTGATACTTTTCTTGACCGCACTCTTCAAAGTAGCAATAAAAATACTTATTCTTAAATTTTGTTATTTGAACTTCTACTTCTACTTTGTACTGCTTCACAATCATGTTTGATTATACTAAGCAGGCGCGTTGTCTGGGAATAGAGGTTAAAAAAATGTTAGGTGCATTTTAAAATAAGATTTACAGATAAAAGAAGTAAACAGTTCCAGCTTAAAAAGTCAGAAGTAAAAAGTTAAAAGATAAAAATACTTGTTAGTTTAGGCTTTATAAAAGGAATGAAGCTGTCCAGTAAAAGTTTCTATACTGGGACTAGCTTGTATGTATTCAGGGAGACTATTCCACAGACGAATGCTCCTTGGGAAGTAGGAGTGGGAATGATACTGTGTCCTTGAGTATGGTATCAGGTAATTAAGGCCTCTTGTGGGTGTGAGATGGTGGTGGTCAACATAAACAAGGCTATGGCTGATCTTATAGAAAAGGACAACACTGCTGATGTTGCGACGTTTCTGTAAGGATTGCCATTGGAGGATTTTAAGCATCTCTGTAACGCTACTGGTGTAACTGTAGTCGTTACATACATACCTGGCTGCTGCTCTTTGGACAGATTCAATTTTGTGATTTAGATATTTTTGCCAGGGGTCCCAGACAGTAGAACAATACTCAAGTTGGGGCCTAACATATGTTTTGTAGGCTAATTCTTTGACTTTCTTATTGGGGGTTTTAACATTTCTTTTAATGAATCGTAAAGAGTTACTAGCTTTAGCAGTGATAGAATTAACATGTTTGGTCCAGGTAAGATCACTGCTAATTGTGACGCCAAGATATTTTGCAGCATCAGTTGTTTTTAGTTCAGTGCCATGGAGTTTGTAAGGATATAGGGTTGGATTTTTTTTACGGCTGATTCTAAGAATTTCACATTTGTCAGGGTTAAACTCCATCGACCAATCAGATTCCCATTTTTCAAGGCAGGATAAATCATTTTGGAGGGTTTGGGTGTCACGGTCTGATTTGATTGTGAGGTAAACTATGGTGTCATCTACGAATAACCTGGCTTTGCCGCGAATACTATCAGGAAGGTCATTTATGTAGGAAAGAAATAGGCATGGACCCAACACGGAACCTTGGGGAACACCAGATAAGACTGGTAGGTTATCTCGTATATGTATCTAACTCCTTTTTGAAATTGCTAGTCTAGAAATCTGCCGTTTGGCGAGGGTCAAGAGTCAATGGTCTAATAATTGACCTCTCACGAATACTGCTGCGTCAAACATTCTTTTCGTACTTATTTAACAAAGGAAGTGGCTGAAGCACAACAGGAAACGGTATTATATGTGTCCCATTTCACTAAAATGAACGACTTCATGATACAATAGGCATGAAATTTATGCTAGAAACAGACTGGGTTTGCCGCTATACATTGATAAACCGTCGGCGTTGTTACACAATCTCGTAACTACGGCTTAAATCAAGCCGTAGTTACAAGATTTTATAAAAAAACCTACGAAAAACTATTGTTGGTCTGAAATTACATCACGATTTAATACTCGATAAAATCGTTCCCTATTGAAATATGTTTGTTACTTGCTACAATGACTAAAATTCGACATAGTAACTTTGCAAACAATTTAATGCGGATTCACGGTACCGAAATTACAGAGACAGAGCCAATGGCTCTGCTACCTAAATCCTCTGGGGCGCTTCCGGCCATGTGTGGCTCTGTCTCTAGGGTCGCGAGTTTTTGACAAAAACAGGTGAGTGTTCAACTTTGTTGTTCAATTATTTTCTACGGGTGCTTAAAATCGAAAAACCGGGAATGTCATGCTCCCCTAAGAACATTTATCTGCCTGTTCTAATTTTGTGGGCTTCAAAGTCGGCAGGGTTTACACAGGATCATTGTCGTCGTGAGTCGACCCTATGTGATTTTTTTCTTGTTTACATCATGTATTTATGTACATTTCAACGGTAAATAGCCAATTGCCGCAGACAAAACAGGTTATACACAAATCGAGGGATGCTCTCGATCAGACATTCCTTTCCCATGTCACAAAACCTTAGAAATGATTGGCAAAAGTAAACTTTGAGCAACCTTGAGACCATAACATTGTTCTGTCTCATCTAATTGAGCTGGAGCGTTCAGTGGCTGTCACAGATAGGATAGCGATACATTATGCCTTCAAGGGTGACCATTCAGTGTCCGAACTATCCGATAATGGCTCAATTCATCATGTCTATGTACGAGACGCAAAATTCATGACCTCATAATTAACATGTTAATGATCAGTTGTCAAGGGTGTATTAAATTAGCTGATTGTGAAAAAGTGTTTCACAGACTAACGATTTACTGTCCAGTATGATGATGGTCTGGCACATGCTTAGCAAGCGTAGAGAAGCTTACATCGACTTCTAGAAAATAAAAAAGATATCCCTACAGCATATGTCAGGAATTACAAAATGTCTATGCGTTCCTGATGCCATACTTTTGTGTAAGCGAACAAGGAACACACAAGATATTGAAAATGCTTCAAATTTGGTTTAGATATGTTATGCCATTCTGGAAATATGCTCTATAATACAGTTGGAGTATTTATAAGTTTAGAGAGTACACCTATGCCGTTTCTTACCTATATTTACACACGCAATAATTCCGTTGATATGTTGTTCCCCTATACTGTTACGTAGTACGAGAATTTTGCATAAAACATTTCCATTTAAGTACCCAAAGGTGTTTTGGGCGGTAACTTTCTAGTGGTGCTAATTATATAAAGATTCAAGAGACAAAGATTACTCGTAATTGCCACGATTTGTGACGGGATTTTAAAGACAAAGAATGACACGAAATGTTACGGAATTTAAAGACTCTCATGTCAAATAAGACAAACAATACAGAGAGCAACTAACACTCTGTCACTTTACCCTCTTGTTTCATAAGTGATCATTGACGGAAGTTCCGGTCAAACAGTATGTGTTTCATTTAAAATAAAAGCATTGTAAATATTCTTAAACAAACAAGTCAATTTCTACAAATCATGTTCTAGACCATTTTATTTATTCAAATGACTTAACAAATACTTAGTCGGAATAATGATTGTTGAATAAGTCATTGTTGAGTATTACACTTCCACTGAAATCAAAATATGACCAGTGGTGTATTGTTACACATATATCCGTAACTGTTGTGTAGGTTCTATATGTGATTAACCATATCTTAGTAAGTTGAACGAATTTGTATAAAATATGGCAGACGATCACACAGACATACGAATTTGGATTATTTTCATTTCGAGTTTAGGTAAAACCGACGGAATAAGCAGCCAACATCCAAACATATCGGACGTGGACAGGCTGATAAAGGACAAGAGGGCAGACTACAATGTTTTTCTTCGACCAAAGACTAATCAGTCGGAGACATTGGAGATTGGTATGGTGTTTAGTCTGGTAGCTATCCGAGATTTTGATGAAGTGAAGGAACGGTTTTCTGTTGTTGGTTCTTTTTATATGGTATGGAGAGATGACAGAATGACATGGGATCCTGCAGAATACGGAAAGTTACGGCATCTGATAATAGAACATAGGGATTTTTGGGTACCTCCGGTTATAATGGTCAACGCTTTTGAAGAGTTCAAGAAACTGGGTGCTGAAGAGTTCTGGCCAATAAGATTTTTTCACAGTGGCAATGTTTTGTACCAACCAGGTCAGCTATTTACTGCAACATGTTCTGTCAACGTAGAACTCTATCCGTTCGATACACAAAAATGTGAGCTTCTGTTCTCTGCATGGGCACATACGGAAGACGATATATTGTTAACAGCGTACCATGGCCAGAACAAGGTCTATTTGCCTTATTATAATGAGAATGGAGAGTGGGATTTGGTAGATACATCAGCTGGACGAGTTTCGTCTAATTTATTTAGTTTTGGTTTCGTGATGAAGAGAAAACCGACGTTTTTTGTTATAAATATTTTGATACCAATAATCCTCCTGGCATTTCTGAACATCCTGGCGTTTTTGATTCCAATCGATAGTGGAGAGAGGTTGTCTTATTGCATAACCGTGTTACTGGCAGTGACGGTCTTCTTGACGATTATTGGTGACTCTCTGCCTCAGTCTGCGACATCAATAGCTGTTCTGTGCTACTATCTACTCAGTATCCTTTGTCTCAGTATGCTCAGTATTCTCGGCACAATTGCCAGTATGCGACTACTCAATAGAGGTGAAGACATAGAGGTTTCAGGATGCTGGGTGTCATTTGTTAATTTCATAAAATGTAGATGTTGTTCAAAAACACAAACCATAAACGACAAAAGAACACAGTCGACATTAAAGGCTACCACCTCTGAATTTACGTTATACAGAGGGAACAAAGTGTTTGACTTCTCACAGAACCGACATAAGAATGACGATATCGGAATTGGCAACGGGAAAACGAATCATGAAAATAAAAAGAATGGATGGCAGGGTTTAGAATCGATTTCCGTGATAAAGAGTGGAATTGTTCCAGAGTATCCCTTTCACATGAATGGCATAGCAAGTGTCTACATCAATGAAGAGAGTACCAATGGTCATAGCGGTACCAATAGCCTCGAGTTGGAACAAGAAAGGGAAGACTATAAATACACGTGGAAGGATGTTTGCGAATCGCTTGATGTTCTTTTTTTCGTCATGGCGTTTATTGTTTTGACATTTGTCACGTCTCTTTTCTTTATCTATACCACTTCATCAAAGGAATACATAAAGTGACAAGTTGTTTTGAAGACCTTCACATCCTTTCCCAAATTTTTAATTTTAGACCGTTCTAATCCAAACAAGAAGTTGCTGCAGGGGTGAGCCGACAAAATGGCTGCTAATATAGATAGGATTTGTGTACGATTTAGCATAGAACATATTAAGACAAAAGAAGAACATGCTGATCATCAGCTTTTTTCTTCTTCTGTCTCAATGTTTTCCTAAGCATGTTCTAGTACATTTGCCAATCCCAGTTTTGTAATGTTAATCAGGGATTGCATTGACATAAGTCCTGTGAAAAACAATCAGACTCATTTGCTAAATGCTTACAAAGATCATACGTAAGATTTGCTCGTTTGTATGTATGTTTGCTTGACGAATACACCGACAACACTCATCTGTATACGGACATTATCTAAAATAGTAGAAAACTGATTATTTGGGGGGTTTTGTACTATGCTTAGTAAGGGGCTTGCCCCTGTTAACTTTATCGAATCACCTGATAACATTTCTTTGTCATCTCATTTATTGTTTTGACATCGTTTCACAGCATTCTTTATCAATAAACTTCATCTGAAAACTGATCCTTTTGTTTTATGTCACCAACCGAAACGTAATCTGTCATGCGATATGGGACTGACCGATTAATCCATAAACCCAATACATGAACAATAAGTTAGATGCAGAAGTAAACTAATCGAAAGTGAACATATGCTGAAATAGATAAACAGTTTAGTTTATCTCAGGAGCAAACGAGAATTCGGTCCTAGTCAGCTTAGAACGCGCAACGAAAACAACAATAACGAACATACGCAATAACATAGACTACGGTTTGAAGCAGAGAAGACAAAAAGATCAAACAAACAAAAACACGCGTTTAGACGCCAAACATTTTTTTACCAGGTGCTGATTAAAAAAGCAGCCAATATAAAATCCATAGCATTTATACACTTTCTCTGCTAGGTCAAATCGGTCACGTATTAACAGATTTTATAAAAAAATCTGCATTTACTGTTGTGTCAAGAAATTCTCTGCATTGATAATGAAGACAGCAGAACACAAATGCATGTAGACGGGCTCTTAGAAGACACATGCTTACGAATGACCTTGGTACATTACGTTGCAAAACATTGAAGTAGAGGAAAGTCTACACAAAAGTCATAGTCGAACCTGAGGCAAATAATGGGCCGTATTCACCAACCAGACTGGACGACCGAAAAGTCTCGACTAATTAGATGACTTGTAATGTAATTAAGATACAAATTTGGATGAATATAGCTACAGATGTAGCGATGTTTTCTAATGGAACGATCAAACTATCCTGACAAAAGTAATGTTCTGTATAAATGGCTAACGTGATGTTTAAATGCGATATGCTACGTCTCAACTGTCTCTTAGTTCACTGTCAAAATAATTAAAGGAATACAAACTTGTTTTTGATTGCACGGTAATTGTGCCTTTAAATGTAAAATTGTATACTTTTCTGCTCTGGACTTGAAATAATATCTGCTTTGCCGAAATGGGAAAAATCAGAGCCGCGTTCTTTAGAGCAAGATTTCTTGAGATATCTTGAGATTTCTTAAGATGTTTTAGGATAAAGCGCTCTTTTGAGCAAGATTTTTAAGACGATCATTGCTCTATACTTCTTTCGGAACCCCTCAGTAAATTCTGTAGAATCTATATGGGAGAGAATTGACCGATTTGTTCCGAATGATCCATGATTCATAAACCGCGGAGTTCCGAATGCTCCATACTTCATACAAATGACGTCATGATGACGTCATTTGTATGAAGTATGGAACTTTCGGAACACCTCGCTTAAAATCTCGGTCTCAAAAACGCTGTATCAAAAACATCTTAAGAAATCTTAAAAAATCTCGCTCTAAAGAACGCACCTCAGGTTTTAGTACAAGCTGTATCGGCTTTTTCGAAATTGTTCCATTTTTACAATGCCGCGTGGTCTTCCGTGTTCATGCAGAAGGATTTCTTTTATTTTCGATTATTTGCGAAGTAACAATGCCGAATGGCAAAGCATTGTGGCATGTGATAATAATATCATCACTTTTTCGACAGCTTGTTCAAAGCTTTATTTACGTAATTGTGGGAGAAAAGCAGCATTATTTTAAACGTGTTTGTATCATAAATAAAGCCGCCATTTTATTGTATCGCGCCCATGGCGCGATACATATTGTGGTATACATATTCTAATTTTAGAAATTACGTCATGAGGGATAATTATTTGTACTTGAAAGTCGTATATATAACCTACACATAAACTGTTTACATGGTATAATTTTTCAAGCAGTACTATAAGTATACATCGAAGTTCGTTTAATCTCAGACCACGCTGAAAATTCGTGTAAACAAAATTCTAGTATAGTTTTATACTTTGCATAGCAATGGAAAGTCCCTACTTCCGGTTTGCCCATGGTGGACATGTATTTTTCCTATCCGTTTAAATGCAACGCATTTATGCATACCATTTCGAATCGCAGTAAGAAATCAAAGAACGAGAAGTACTTAACTATTGAATGACCACTACATGTTCAATTTGGACTGGTCAACTTGCATTGTTACAAGGTATCGTCTTATCTGACTAGATATGTGTATTGCTAGTAGAACAAATGGGTTTTCTCAAGCGTTTTTCAGAATTGCATTACAATGTGTATTCCTACTTTCGGTTTGCCCATGTCCTATCCGATTCGCTGCATGGCGTCCTAAGAAATCAAAGCACGATAAATACTTTAGTATTGAATGAACACTGCATGTACAATTTTGGATGATTAGATTCCAAAATTTCAAGGGATCGTCTTAACTAAATAGGCATGTGTATAACTAGTAGAACAAATAGGTTTTCTCAAAATTTTTTTTCTAAAAATTACAAACTGTTAGGGGTTTTCACATAAAAGAACAACTCAATTTTTATGTCTCAACAGTTTTTGACTGGATGGATTTCAAAACCGTTCAAAAGAATACTTTATGCTCAATCAATTCGCCGCCACAATCAAAACTTTAGTCTTGTACTTTTTGTTACACTCTAGTAAATCTCCTCGTATACATATGTGTCGCTCGTTCTTTGTGGGGTTTTTTGTGTGTGAGAAGTACAAATATAGGTCCCGATTTATGACCTGGCAGAGATGGATCTGCCGGGTGAATTATTGAGACATATTCATGGTATTGCTGTTACAGCTTAAATCTTAAACATTCCTTATATATTTGGCTTCATTTTAGCGGCTGGTGGTTGTCACTTTATATGGCATTTCTGTATTTCTCTTTTTTACATTTAATTTATTGCTCCGCCGGACAAAAGTAATAAGGATCATATCCGTGGCATTGTGGCTGTTGTGCGTTCGTTCATCTATGTCTGTTATCATAAACGTTTCCTATTCCTGCTGTTATCAAAGCATTTTAGATTCCATAGACTAAGATTAGCATGCACTCTGATCTATTCAACACAGTCTGTTCTCTATTGAATGATTATACGAAGAACAAATAAGCTATAGTGGTCAAAATGTTCCGGTTTGTAAAAATTTACTTGATACGATTTTTATATTCAGAAGGCTAATGGATAAACAAGTACTTTTTTCTATTTAATTAAAGTATTTTTACCTATTCTGACCAAAGGCTAGTGGGGCTTACGCCACGGTCCTGTTTCCGGCGTGCGTTCATGTGAAAACTTCTCCAAAATTACTAGGCCAGTTTCAATCAAGATTCAAACAGGAATCTTCTAACATAGGAATCTAACAGGAATCTTCCTTGCATGGAGCCTTTCGATTTTTTTTTCCGAAAAATAATTTCATAGTGAACTGTGGTTACTATGGTGCACTTTCATTTTTTTGTGCGTGTCTTTTTTTTCCCTTCTTTTTTAGCTCCACTGGCCGACAGGCCAGCGGGCTATTGTCATGGCGGTGTGTCCGTCGTGCGTGCGTCCGTCCGTCCGTCCGTAAACTTTTTCTTTAAAAATCTTCTTCTCAGAAACTACAAGATGGATTTCAATCAAAGTTCACAAGAATGATCCTTAGGTGACCTTCTCTAAGAGTTCAAAGAATTTGGATTGAATCAGAATAATCTGAGTTATCTGCCCTTGAATATCAAAAATAGCTGGTTTTGACTTTAATTTTACTCTAAAATCCACAAATATGAACCAATCAAGACAAGACTATAACAGAATGTTGGTGGCTATAAGATCTTGCCTTGGTATAATTTTCAGGTTGATCTGAATTTTACATCAGGAGTTATGTGCCATTGAAATTGACATAATTGCCATTTTCGGCTCTATTTTGACTTTTCACTCTAGCTAGTACAAATATCGACCAATCTAAACAATACTTGTACAGAATGTTGGTGACCATAAGATTTTGCTTTGGTATAATTTTCAGCTTGGTCTGAACTTAACATCATGAGTTATGTGCCCTTGATATTGACAAAATCACATTTTCGGCTCTATTTTGACTTTGCTTTCACTCTAGCAACTACAAATATTGACCAATCAAGACAAAACTAAGACAGAATGTTGGTGATTATACGATCTTGCTTTGGTATAATTTTCAGCTTGTTCCGAATTTTACATCATGAGTTATGTGCCCTTGAAATTGACAAAATTGCCATTTTCGACTCTATTTTGTTGTTTTCACTCTAGCAACTACAAATAATTACCAATCAAGACAAAACTGAGACAGAATGATGGTGGTAATAAGATCTTGCCTTGGTATATTTTTCAATTTGATCTGAATTTTACGTCATGAGTTATATGCCCTTGAAATTGAAAAAAAAATGTCATTTTCGACTATATTTTGACTTTGTTTTCACTCTAGCAGCTACAAATATTGACCAATCAAGGCAAAACTTGTACAGAATGTTGGTGAGTATAAGATCTTACCTTGGTATAATTTTCAACTTGATCTGAATTTTATATGAGTTATGTGCCCTTGTTATTGACAAAATTGCCATTTTCGGCTTTATTTTCACTTTTACAACCATTAGTATTAACTAATCAATACAGAACTTTCACAGAAATCTTACTGACCATACGATCTTACTTGCTTGTAATTTGAAATTGCATTCATCAGGACAAACAATCAGGCCTGTGGAGCGCTTCCAGGCCGACATGACTGTCTAGTTTCCAAAAAATAATTTCACAGAGAAACGATTCAGGACCATCTTGGCCCTAATTCCTTGCTGAAATATTCGGTTTCCTTTTTTGTTTAAGTTAATTTTAATCGCCATTTATTCAACTGCAACATTCAACACTTTTGTATTTGCTTACTTCCCCTCCTATGTTGTTTAATTAATGTATAATCTGGCTGAACACACAAAAAATGGACATTATAGACTAGCAGCAGCATATGCAGACATGCAATCATATTTCGGTTTCACTGCATGTTGACTTAACCAGACACTTTTACCATTTTATTCATTACTTTGGTATAATTTTTTAAGCGCGATACAATTCATTTTGCTGTACATTACAGCAATTTTTTTACTTGTTGATAAGGCATACACACAATAGCGTTTCCGGTTGGTGTTTTAGTCATTTGCTTTTGTAAATACTTCGAAAATAATTCATTTAAGTTAAGTACAGAGGGGTCAATAAGGAGAACACTGGCCATTGTCTAATACTGTTCCTGTACCGCAAATTTTAAATTGGCACGATCTTGAAACTGCTTCAGACGACACAACAGATTCAACATTGGAATTTATACCTTCCCGATTGACAACGGAAAGCTGCTACAAGAATTCAATACGAATAGAAATTCAAAACTACTATTTCATTGACCGATCACTGTTAAAGGTGAAAGAGCTGCTGACATCAGAATAAACCCGTAACTGCAGCTTAACCCTTTCCCGAACGACACAATTTTAGGATGATCAACTTCAAAAACTGCCATAAATGACAAAATGGAAGTTATTAAAGAAAGGATTTGTGTAAAATATGGCATATAAAACATTGAGACAAAAGGAGAAACTGCTGGTTATCAGCAGTTTCTTCTTTTGTTTCAATGTTTTCCCAAGCCTTTTCTATTAGGGACGTCAAGACCAGGTATTGTTTGGGAAAGAGTTAAATCAATACGCAGTTACAGTGCTTTTTGATGAAACGCGAAAATGTGTATTCTAGAAAATTGTGTTTTATGGTAAAGTAAGTATTGAAGGAAACGATGAAGATGTTAGACATCAGATTTTTTTCTTTCTGCAAAGCTGTCTAAAGCCTTCTATAGGGGTCCACAATGGAAATAAGAGATCACGGATCTCTTTTTTGTGTCAACCCAGGTTTGGATGGGGCAGACATGGGTTATATAACATACTGTGATACTTTTTACCATTATGTTTTATAACATGTACCATGTATTGTCATCATCTTTTACCAAATAAAATCTATCTAAAATCTATCTATCTATCTATAGGCTATTTGAAACGTCAAAGCATGAAGTTGTTTAGGAAAGGGTCCATCGTCACTGATATATCTATTTATTTCGATTTTTCCTCTTTTGTTTACCCGATGGTCCATTAGGATTTATTTGTTAATGGAGAGCGGAAGTCACTCTTATACCTCTATCAGCATTACTTCCTCTTTCAACATGGAATTTTAACCCTCTCCCAAACAAGACCTCGTTTTGACGTCCTCAATAGAATAGGCTTGGGAAACATTGAAACAAAAGACGAAACTGCTGATAACCAGCAGTTTCTCCTTTTGTCTCAATATTTTTTGTGCCATATTTTACACACATCCTATCTTTAATAACATCCATTTTGTCATTTGTGGTAGTTTTTGAAGTGGATCACCCTAAAATTTTGCCGTCTGGGAAAGAGTTAAACCTAGCAACAGACAACTAAAAGGCTACTGATAAAGACTGCTTTCGTTCACAGTATAACAACCAACATTTTGAGGTAAGAGGAGAACATTTTGATCATCAGCATTTCGTTGCTTTTCAACAAAAACCTCGTAACTGCAGCTTGTTTTAAAGCTGCGGTTACGAGGCCTTTGTTGGAAAACAACGATTACAATTACTGTCACAAAATTTCCTAAGCTTAAAATATTGGGCGTGCCGCCAGGACGAGGTTTTGTTTGGGAAAGCGTGACATGTGGCCATACGTTAACCTTATGTATTCATGGTCAGCTGACCTGATTGGAGAGGACTTTAGCATGTAAGGTAAATTTAGATAAATTTAGAGTATTGCTTTCTTCATAAATTTTATTTCGTCATGAAATTACGTCAATCATTAGGGTACAAAGGCCTGGTCACATACAATTCATCGTGCATATCACGTCCAAATCGCGTCCAAAAATATGCTGTTCAACTGCACATTTTTGAGCGCACTCCGGTCGTGATGCGGACGCAGAATCATGTATGTGACCAGGCTTAAAGTATTTTTTCTATATTTCATAATGTATGTGCAAATAACCTTTTCAATCAAATTATTTTTGATGTCAGGTTCTCTCGAACTTTCTAATTGTACAGCCTTGAATATTGCTCTTTCGAAAGGATTAAAGTGTCCTTTCTAGTGAACATGTCCAAAGGAAAAAGTCTATTTATGAAACTTATCTTGTTTATATATGTTTCCAAAATTTCTTAAAACACATGCAGGCATCAAAATTTGGAACATTTGTTAAAATGCTAATTAGTTGAATGATATATGTAGTTGGACACCATCACAATCCATTTGAACAATAAATGACTGCGACTTCTTTGCTTAACCAGTTCTAGAGCACAAAATGCTGATGATCGTTCAAATCTTAATCCCATCCATGGATTAAAATACCGGGATTAAGAAAGTTTGTAAGACTATTGAGACGATCAGAATAAAGCGAAAAGAAGAAATTGAACAAACTACTGGTAACCACCACCTAACACGCTCTTCTTAAATTACATTATAGATTTGCAAAAATACAAAGTTCAATTTGGCTATATTATGTAACTGCCAATTACGATATTTGTTTTGAATGAGTAGGGCTTAATTCTATTTATATACATATAAAGTTACATATCGTCGCTTTTCAACAAAAACTTCGTAACTGCAGCTTGTCTTAAGCTGCAGTTACGAGGTTTTCGTTGAAAAGCATCGATATAACTGTTTACCAATAAAGCTTCTGTCAAAGGTTCAATTAATATCATGAAAGATATTTAATGATTAGATCTTTATATCACGTACGTTGGCATGTGAGGATTACTATGGATATTTTTGAAAGGTAAGTGAAATCTTAACATGAAAATTCTGCTTTGCGATCATTAAATATGAGACCTTACAAAGCCCATTACAAATTGCATTACTTTGTTCTTCATGTTTATACCAATCCGTCGTTTAGCTATTGTCTACTAGGTCAATCTATCTTGTGTTACAACCCATCCATTCCAAGACATTGACTCTTTCTGACTCCACAAAAGATATAGGCTTTGGAAGACATTGTGGAAAATGAAGAAATTGCTTGTGACAAGCAGTTTCTTCATTTCCCCACAATGTTTTCTACCCCAAAAAGGCACTAAAATTTTAATTTTCATTCACTTAAAATTGTCGTCTGCAACATCTTTCATTTCGGACCAGTCTAAAATTATGCCATCTTGTAATGGGTTAAAAGAAAACCCAGAATGTTCATGTATCAACAAATCATTGATTATTGATTGACACATTTTACAAAAAGTAGATTCTAATTTATGAACACCACATTGCTGCTTTTCAACAGAAACTTCGTTACTACAGCTTAAAACAAGCTGCAGTTACGAGATTTTTGCTTAAAAGCGACAACGCTTAACATTACAGTGAGCAAAGAACCGCAACGACGAACTCCGGAACACACTACTTCCAAAAACGAATGATCTGCCTTGATGACATTTATGAAACACGTTCTTCGAGTGGAAACAGACAACTAACATCCAAACATATAAATTAGGAGACGAAAATAAAATACATTGTTAGAATTTATCAAAAGTAAGACAGGAAAACACAAAATGAACGTGAAATATATTGTCAGAATTGTCAGAATGTATCAAAAGTAAGACAAGAAAAGAGAAAATGAAAATCGTAACTATTTGTATGATACATTTGCTGTTACTGCTTTCACTAGAGCTTCAAGTGTTTGCAGGCAACCAACATCCTACTATATCGGACGTGGATAGACTATTAAAGGACAAGAGAACAGATTACAATATATACGTGAGACCGAAACTCAATCAGAGCGAGCCGCTGGTAATTGAGATGGGGTTTGATCTGATAGCGATCCGAGACTTTGACGAAGTAAAGGAGAGATTTTCTGTCGTTGGAACTGTTTATATGGTCTGGAAGGATGAGAGAATGCCATGGGTACCTGCAGATTACGGTAATTTGATTGACGTTATCATCGAACGTGGAGACATCTGGGTACCACCGCTTATATTAGTGAATTCTTTTGATAGTTTCGACAAGATTGGAAAAGATTCATATTGGCCGATACGATTACACCACAGTGGGTATATCTTACACCAACCTGGACAAGTGTTTTCAATAACTTGCTCGGTCAATGTAGAATTGTATCCATTCGATACTCAGACTTGTCGTTTGTTTTTCGCTATGTGGGGTTATTTTGGTCGCGAAGTTACATTGGAACCGTATAATAACACGAATAAGGTGACACAGACCTATTTCACACCGAATGGGGAATGGGATTTAATAGATACCGATGCAAGACGACTATTCGATAACATATATGGATTTCAATTCATCATCAAACGAAAGGCAGCCTTTATAGTGGTGAATACCCTTGTGCCTATCACCTTTATGTCAATCCTAAACACATTCGCATTCCTTATCCCGATTGACAGCGGAGAGCGGATTTCATACTGTATTACTGTATTACTTGCAGTCGCCGTTTTTCTAACAATTATTGCCGATTCTTTACCCCAATCGGCCACCACAATTGCTGTACTTTCTTATTATTTGGTCTGTGTTCTCGGACTTAGCACGCTTATCATCCTAGGATCAATTGTAAACATGAATATCCACCTTAGAGATGAGAACGACGAGGTCCCTAGTTACTGGAAGATCTTCGTTAGAATCATGAAGTGCAGAATCTGTCGAAAATCAAAACGAACAGTGCGTTATGTAATGAGAAAACAACCAATGTCAAATGAGACACACATTGGTCAACACATTCCCAACCGTAAGACATATCCGACTAGCCAAACAATATACCATACGTCTGCAGAATCTTCGACGTCATTTACATCGATCGACAAAGCCAGAAAAAGTGTAAATGAAACAAATCAACATGATATGCAGAAAAACGTAATAGTCAAGAGAAGCAAAAGAATGGAAAGAGAAAGCTTTACGTGGAAAGATGTCAGTAACTCGTTAGACAGACTGTTTCTGATTTTCTCCCTTATAGCTGTAATAGTGTTTACAACTACTTTCTTTACGTATACACTGTCGTCTTATGGATAAAGACAACTTGTTTTCAGCAAGTCGGCATGGCCTATGAATATTATATGATTTTGGCGATCTATAAAATGATTATCAAGATCAAAGTATATTCAAACACACAAAAAAGAGAGAAAAGTATTATTATCGAGATTGCTGTTGAAGAATCGCCATTTTCACGATTTTTTGTACTACTTGTATCTTTTGTTGTTAATTAATGTTTATTTGAAACATTAAGAAGAAGTACTGCATACGAGCTCGTCCATGAGAAAGATTCAAATTCAAAATACGTATTTTTGGTGGAAAATCTTCTGCGTTAGTATTTGTCGCTGTAAAAACTTTTCAAGATGTTTTGAAACTATTTTCTGCAATGATTTAACATTTGAGATGGAATCACTTCAAGCTATTTAGAAAAAATGTCTACTGTTACCTCTTCTCAGGGACACGATCCTTATTACCCCGTAGAACATAACGTTTTTTTGCTAGATTTACATGATAAAAAGGGGAAGGGTAGCCTGACGGTAGTCAGAGCAAAATTTTAGAAATGTTATCACCTAAAGGCATTTTGTGAAGAAAAGGATTTGAGATCAGTACTAAGGATATTTTGGTATGCTGAATCCGAAAAACAATGTTGCCAAGCTGAAAAATGGCTTCTTCATCATCTAATTTGCATACTATCAAAATGGCCGCCAAAACCTCGATTATGCATGAATAATGTTGTTATTTATCAGTTTTCGACATGTTTTTCTCTAAATAATGCAAATTTCATGTTAACAGAATTTTGTAAGGGCCTGTGCATAGAGTAATGAAAAAACAAAATATGCGAGGACCTGTGCATTCATGTAACACTCCAAATGGTGTGAGGATATGTGTATTAGAACAAGAGATGTCCCAGGACAGCACACTTGACTATTCTAAATGCTTGATTGTAATAATTTAGTCAAAATAATGACTAGATTTATGGGTCTTGGTAAGTGAGCTACAGCTCCGGCCTCGTACACATATGTGACCCGTCGCGCTAAAAGGGACCTTATCCGAACTCCAAAAACCCAAATTGTGACAAACTTGTGAGACTCAGTACAAGTCAACCAGATACTGTATGCGAAAAATGAAGATATAGAAAGATAGCGAAAACATTCCAGATTCAGAAAATTACATAAAAGTGAAAAGTGTTGGCCCTAGTCTGGCTGCGCGGACTGCGCAGACTGACTAGGGTCGATATTTTTCACACATCTGATAAGGTCCCTTTTAGCGTGATGGGACACATATGTAAAGTTTCATTGGTATGGTACAATAATTTTGGCATTGCTTGAGTGCTGCATTTTGTTGTCGCGGTCAAGTTATGGAAAACACATTTTTCAGGTATAAACCTTGTGTTTGAATTCTGTTAAATCTAATGACACAAATGTACTAGACTGTCCATAATATGGAAATATAAATATTTCTAAATTCAGATAACTCTGGTGATAATGGACCAATCATGCTAAATTTTGAATTTGTCAGAGGTTGATAGGGACGCCAAGGACTGCTCAAGAAATAAAGATACTAAATGCAAAATCAAACTTGGCAAATATTTTATGGCGATATAAAAATACATTAAGACAAAGTTGGGTTATGAATGCTAATGAATTCAAGGTGCTAAATCGTTCACAAGGTGCAATATTGTACATGTTTTACGAAATTCAAAGGCAAATGACTCTGGATCCTGCTAATTACCTTACTCTTCCGACATGAAGGGGCCAGTGCTCGTCGACGTCCGGTCCAGCCACAGACGATACTTCAACATGGCAACGCATTGGTTCAAGAGTGGAGGAGCATCCACACGAGTATCATTCATCGATTTCTCCTATCAATGGACCGCATAATTCGTGCTATCTTTCGTGCAGATTGGGTCATACAAGATATTGAACTGATTTGGTTTTTAAACAGACCATTGTCTTACATCAAATTTAATTTTGACCGTCTCACTACGAAATCGAGGCAAATAAACTCTGTATGCCTTTTGCATACCCCATTCTCCATATAAGGTAAATTTAATTTAAATACGTGAAAAAAAATAAGAAAAGTATTTATTCGAAGTATGTGTTTCGTTAGCTCTTTGCGTCAGTATATATCATAATTAATCTATTATGAAAAATGGCGAAACTTTTCCGGGAGCTTTTTGATCACCCCTCATATGTTGACAAAGATTATGTGTAGCACAGCTACAGAAGAAAACATGCATATTGATATACGTTAGATTGGCTACAACATAGCACAGCTGCCGAGGACAAAATATGTTAATAAACATTGGATTTGTGAATCATTTAACACAGAAAATATAAAGATAAATGGAGTAAATGATGTGTAAAAAATCTTTCTTTTGTCTTAATGCTTTTTCTTTCCTTCACAGAGATGTTGATACATTGTCTGAGATGTGATACTTATATTTACAGTGATAGTACATGTCAGCAGTGTGTTAAACGAAGGATGGGGAGAGTGTTTCGATATTTTACCTGCTTGGTCAGTAAATATTTCGTTTAAAATATCACAATTTGTTTAAAATTTGTGTTTTAATGTGTTTTTTATGTGGCATTTCACAGATATTTCTTCGTTAATTATACTTATACTACTCAAAGTTTGCTAAGCACCAAAAGTTTTGGTGATAATATTTCTGGTGCAAATCTAATATCCAATTGAAAAAATGTATTTGATGATTGCTTTAATGTGTTTGATACATGAATCAAATAGCTTTGTACTTTACTCACCATTTGTAAGTGTAGTATGAGGAGAAAAAGAGACGAACCCATAAAATTAGTTGGTGCTTGTAAATGGGTGGGGTAAACTTTTTTTTTTATTTCTCGTCTCAAACGATTTTCTTGCTGCCTTTTGTTTGACAAGGAACTTTATTGACTACAATGATAGTCTTAAACCACACGTGATCTTTTAGAGTTTATAACCAATTAAACCTTTGCCTGGGACCAAGTTGGCGCCTTCATACTCTGTATCCGATACAAAATGTTGGTTACGCAACTTTGCATGGAATATTGATTTATTGTTACCACAAGACGTAACTACAGCTGTTAACGTCTAGAAAATAAAAAAAAATCGGCCATCACTAGTGATAAACTCACTTTCCCTAGGGGAGGACATTGAGGGTATCGCTTAATTTGAGGCCCATCGTTCATTCAAACGGTTTTGTCCCTCACGATTTCAGCAATTAAACACATCCAAGTACCTACAGTCTCACAATAGTGCATTGGGTCCACCATATCATGCGTTTTGAGGGCCTAAACTACCACTCTCTATTTCTTTTCTTATTTCTCAATACACCACTTTCTAGCGACATCTGAAAAATGCAATCTTGACATTTTAGGTCCTTTAAACTTTAACAGTGGTCTACTATGAACGCAATTACGGTCACCGGTGTAGTAAATTGCAGTTCTACTGGATATTGAGACTAGAACGGACTACACAGTTCGCCATGTGTACCAATAGTGATTTTGCTGTCGATCAATGTGATGTACAGACCACAATATGGTCGTCAAAACAAATATCTGCTTTTCATTATTTCACTTTACCATCAAAGAGTCTTCTAGTGACTGTATTTGTCGCTGAACTGTTCTAAGAAACAGTATGGAGGCCATTAGAAAGGTTGTTACCGTGCCAGAACAGCTACTGCAGGACATTGCCTATGACATTTCGACGCCGAGAGACCGTGTAATTTATCTTTGACTTTGTCTATGAATTTAAACAGTTATGGAGCGAGTTGTTTTTTAAAAAAAGATTTATGCCAATGTAGGGGAGACCGGGGCAAGATGATACACTTTTTCGAATTTTTCGAAATTCTCCTTACATGTCTTGCTCTGCTGTTCAATTTAGGAAAAAAAGGAAAATTTGGTTTCTTGACTATTATTTAGGTCGAAATCCGCTCTCATGAAATGTTTGCAACATATGTAATTTTGCGTTTGAAACTGACTGGTAAGATGTATCATCTTGCCCCGTGCTCGGGGCAAGATGATACAGGTGGTGGGGCAAGATGATACAACGTCGTTTTACGATTAATAAAATGCATTTATTATGAGAAAAATACTACGAGGTTGTTCAAAATTTATAAAGGGTCATATTTCAGGTCAAAATAATAAAGACACTAATCTATTTTAAAGAAGAAGTGGGAACAAAAAAAGTAACCATGCTGTATGGCGCCCTGGAACGGTTTAATTTTTCATTTTCGTGTTTTTATAAAGAAATGGTCTAAAATATTTCAAATTCAAAATAATCAAGTCAGCAAATACTAGGAAAGATGCCAAATGGATTACGTTTTCATTAGAATGGCCTCTTTCTTTCTGAATCAACTAACATTTGCAAGGATATAAAATGATTTCATAGTCAAAATATCTATCTATGGATAGGAAAATGTTTTCAAGAAAAAACAAACAAAAATAATAAACAAAAATAATAAAGAAAAAATGTGCACGAAAAATTAATTCCACTATTAAAGAAAATTGATAGAATATAGCCTAGTAGATCTTTACTCTCTTGAAAAGATTAATTGAATTAAATTCCTTTTAATATCATACATATAAAGCCACTTTTAAAGAATTCTAAATATGAATGATCCTTGAATTCAAAATTTTGACAAATATGATGTATACATTAGAATTACCAGCAGAACCTCTCTAAAGCAAACATACGACATTCATAAGTTCTAGGGGACTGTATTTATGGGTTGAATGCATCTTTTGAAAAACATGGCAGTCACCAGGACAAGATGGCAGTCTGTATCATCTTGCCCCGCCTATGCTGTATCATCTTGCCCCATGACACCTCTTTACATTTCAACTCGTATCATTAGAAAACAAACAATATTTAGATGAAAATAAGAATGGTAAATAAATGTTGAAATGGCATGTTCTAATCTTGAAAAGGTTTAAAAAAAATATTCTCGTATTCTAACGTTACAGAAGGAAATGTGTAAAAATGAAATAAATTACTAAAATACCCCGAAAAACGATATTTCTGTATGTGTTGGTGTAATCCTGAGATATTTTTGCCAAATATAAATGACAAAAAAAAACGCTTCAACATAGAATATATATGGCGTCATACATGGCGTCATATTGCTTAAAATTGCGCTGTATCATCTTGCCCCGTGTATCATCTTGCCCCGGTCTCCCCTACCAAGAATCTATATGGTGATATCAAACGTTCCGAGACAATAAATTACCCCACCACCTTTAATGTGCTATACATCTGAGCTTGGGCACAGGATTACCTTGCCAAGCACTTATTATGTGGTTTCATTGATCTTTAAAATGATATCGAGGTAAAAAATGTGAAAATTTAGGTTCATGAAAAAAATGGAACACGACTCCATCTCTAGCAAGTCCCTTCACTTTGCAGGTTCTCCTCTTTCCATCCGAATTTCAACTGCTTCAATCGAAGTAAATGTCTCGAAATTTATTCAGTTATCTTAAGGATGCAGAATACCTACATGTCACACAAATTTGACATGAAAATTGCGTTAAGGATAGAAAATATCAACATTTAAACTTTATACTTTCATAACACGAGGACGGCATGAGTTTACAATTATAGACGTCAACGACGCCATTGATGGTGGGTTTGGCCATGGCGTACATTTGAAAGACGACATTTGTTCGGGCATACGAAACCCTTATGTGCGAACTCCGGGTTGAAGACGTTTCACAGAATAAAACTGTAGGAAATATATAAAATTGTATTGGTTACGACATTTGTTTCTTTTCTTTCACTATTTTCTCTAAGCTTTATAAAACAAAACGCAAGAGTTCGTATATTTTGATTTTTATTTCCTATCAGAATAGTAGACAAGGTGGGGAATATTGAGGAAGGAACTGTTGGTTATCAGCATATTCTCCATTTTCTTCAATGCTTTCCACACTAAAACATTTACACTCGTCAAACGACGCCACTTTTCTGGAAAGGATTTGGCTAATTATCGAGCTAGGATTATTTTTGGTATTAGATTAAAATGTAAAACTTCGGTGAAATGAAGAAAATATCTATTCTCTTCCTCGATGTTTTTTTTTACAAATAATAATACTAATAAAGAAAAAACATTTTTTGTATTCCGTATTATTTACTCTGCAGCCCAAAATAACTGTGAATCAGTAAATAGATATATAGATGTTCCCCTCGAGTTTGGTGAGTATGCCGAAACCGTTCTCATCGTACTGAATTTGTGCCAAAACCCTTCCGTACCGTTTACCCGGAATTTCCGTACAATCTACTGAGTGTCCGCTAGGTATTCCGGGTGGATCGCGGAATATTAAAGATATCATGACGATGTCCTTACGAGAAGTTGCCGAAGATATACGGACAATCATTTCCGCGTTGGAATTTTGCTCTCGATCAAAATTTCGTTGCGGACAACATTGCTCGTCCGGAAGGCTACGAATCATACGAAGGTTTGGTGATTTCATTAAGAATGCTAAGGAACGTGCGGAACGTACGCAGAACGTTTTCGTCTGTCCGCAAACTGTCTGTGTATTGTCCGATACCTAGTGGACGCTAGGTCTTAACAAACTAATTTCCGTGTAATATACATTGGAGTATTTCGTGGACTGGTCCGTTTATAATAAGTTGATAACACTATTTTGGTAAACCGCATAATGTTTCGGAAATCATACCTATGGACGAGGGTATGCGATCATCCTTGTCAATCTCCGTTGCCGAAACCGAATTTGAAAGAAGCATTGGTGTCTAATAATTTTGTAAACGATGGAAACACTAGTAGACCCACTCCCCCCAACATCTTTGTAGACGATAACATCATCAAGGTACTTCATACAAAAGACAGAATGGAGCAGTACTTAACAGACAACCATGTCTAAGACCCATTTAGGATGAATGAACAAGTTTTGAAAAGGGTCACCCAAGGAACATTTCTGCCATGTATGGTAAAAATTGATACAGTGGTTAAGGAGAAGAAGATTTTTGAAGAATTATTTGATAATTTCTCTAAGTCTGATAAGCCCCGCCCCGCCACGCCCGCATTTTTTAACAAATCAAAAAAAAAAAAAAATATCAAAAGGCATTAAAGATACATTCCTGCCAAGTTTGGTACAAATTGGACCAATAGTTGATTTTTAAAGAATTTTCTCATGATTTCTCTAAGTCTGATAAGCCCCGCCCTGCCACGCCCACATTTTTTGACGAATCAAAAATTTGAAAATATGTTTTGGAAAGGGTCACCAAAGGAACATTTCTGTCACGTTTGGTAAAAATGGACCCAATGGTTAAGGAGGAGAAGATGTTTAAAGAAATTCTTGAGGACGCACGTCGCACGACGCACGCCGGACACAGGGTGATCGCAAAAGCTCACCTTCAGCATGTTGCTCAGGTGAACTAAAAAGTAGACGCCAGACAACATGTACATAGTTCCATATTTACATGCATTACTCGATGGTCTGTATTTCAACAGAATTGCAAGAGTTTTCTCTTCTTTTCGTGAGGAAAGAGGAGTATTAATTTCAACCAAACACTTCGTGAAACTTTGGCGCCATCCTTGACAGAGAATTGACAATTATACTCGTATTTTGAAATCCAGATACCCTCATTAGTGTCCATTGTCACGTAAATTGGCAAAATTAGTAGCAAAATTGCACGGAGTATTTTTTATCTGAGACGACGAGGAATACATAAATTCCTGCCCAAGACAAGTTTTTGACTCATTAAGTTTCGGGGAAACATTGAAACAACAAAATTAA
Source organism: Fragum sueziense (assembly GCA_963680895.1). NCBI lineage: Eukaryota > Metazoa > Mollusca > Bivalvia > Cardiida > Cardiidae > Fragum > Fragum sueziense. The sequence goes on along the minus strand of OY804602.1, from coordinate 14,815,876 downwards.
ACATTGTAACCAATATATACTTAACAAAAGTTCTAATCGGTCACTTTTAAAATTGCAATATCTCGATTATTAATCAACCAATCAGTGTAAAATTTTACATGTGTTATTTTTTGCCCATATTATTGACTATGCGTATTTTTGAGAGCGCTGAAACATTGAGGGGTGGTTAAGATGTCCATGTACATCATTTTCCCGTTTTGCACGTGAAAAGTTTTCGTGCAACAAAAGCCACGATCCAGTTTATACACGTGAGGTCTCTATCGACTGTATAATCAGAAAAACACATAACATGACCAGAATGACACACGAAGTGCGAGGCAGGGCCGTCGAAATGCTACAACGGGGCCTTCGTTTACGACTGGCAAAATGTATTTGCAGAAAAAACCGGAAGTAGGTGGCAATCGAGGCTTGTTTTCTTTTATGCACTTTTTATCATTCGTTTCCATCCATTTCAAGTCGCCAGAACGTTTACGTAGGCCTATTTTAACCATCAAGGCCTTACACATGGAATTTCAGGCCACTGGAAGTGCTGCAGTTCGCCATCGGAAACGGAGACGACAAGATACCATACATCGCCAGGACCATTATTTCCCTTTGTCATATGAAAGGAATAGATTCCTCCCGGCTTTAATCGGTTTAGGCTGACTGCGGGATCGACATGAACGCAACATTACACCCCAGACTGTGCACAGTAGGCTGTAAAGTGTTGGAATTCGTTGAAAGTAGCCACTTAGGTGCTGTTATCTGTAGACGTCATTGAAATGTCCGTCTAGTTTTGGTGCGACGTTACCTTCTCTTTTCCAGGGCTGCCTTGACCAACGTCTTCTTATCAATTTTGACCACAACTTTGCATCAGTTTTCCGACGGAAGTGTGCTCTTTTATCGCTTTCATGGTGAGTTTCAGAGTGACGAATTTGATTGTGATTGACTTTTTTAACATTATCCTTTCCACGACAAGCTAGTGTGTAGCTGTTATTGAAGCTAACGGTGACCACACACGTTACTAACACTGCTCTTTTTGATTTGTGGATTTTGAAATCGAGGGTACCTCTTTAAGGGGGAATGCTCCAGTTTTTCGGAACACTCGGTCTTTACTGTAGTAAGTCAAATGTTTCGTACCAATATGTTTCGCTACCATATTTTCAATATTATAACACATCATTACAATTTACCATTTTCGACGGTAAAAGTGTATTTATTATGCAAAACTGATTTCCTCAAGATGGAAATCGATTATTTAGAGCAAGACAGTAAGTGTGTATGTAGTTACCACTGTTTTGCGTCATTTCATTCATGTGTAGGTGATAAAAATTGCTGTAATTCACTAATAAGTGCGCCGACCTATACATTTTCTTTTTGAATTATTACAAGGACATGTTGCTTAATACAATGAGTGAGTTTTATCAAATTCTTTTATGTAGAACTTGAAATATTTCCAAAAATATACAAATTTTGACATAAAACACTCCAGCTTCGTTGATCTAACCGAACACGTGAGCATGCTGTTTTATACATTTACGCGTTTATAGTAGCACATATTTTGGGTTTTCTGTTCTCATTTAATGTAAGGCGTTACTTTTAATCCGTTTTCGGGACTAAGCAATGGATATACAGCATTTTATTAGCATTTTAGTGACCTTGGACAGGTGCAAGAAATTGTGCATTTTTTCGATGTAGGGGTATGTGATACGAATGCCTATAAAATTCAAACAAGATCGCTGACCATCCATTTTTATTTTATTTTTCAATTGGTAATAACATGTAATTTCAACATCCAAAATATAGATAAATTCTATTATTGGGAAAAAATTTAGGAAACTAAAGCATTCCCCCTTAAGAACTGTTGTTAAATCTTACTAAAAAGTCTTAAAATAATCGAATTGCAACAGTCATGTTGGAAATTGATTTCTTCAACAGTGTTCCAGAAAAAATGTTTGGAATCGTTTGTTTATTGATTTTATGTCGAAAAGTATAAGGTGACCGATTAGAACTTTTGCTGAGTTTATACTGAGCACAACAGTATAGTGATAATGAAACTCAATGATAAATAAAAATTGAAATTTTAAGTTTCTGGGAAGCTGTTATACTTTTTTTGATAAAACTATGATAATTTTTGCTTTGTGTGAAAATATTGTGCAGTCACAGGTCGTTGATTTCATAACATAGGCATATACACTAAAGAGGGGTCAGCATTGAAAAATCACAAATGGTCCAAATTTGTGCATACACATGCGATTTCCGTATTTGTGGATGAAAACTAAAAAGTACATATTCGCAAACAAGTCCTTTGCTGTGAAAAGATGATTCAATGTTGTCGTTTTACCGACCGCCAACACTGGCAGATCGTACGAAGGCTCGAGCTTGTAGTTAATCAAACTAATGTTGTATCGAGGATTGCTGTGTCACAAAGCGTATAATTGTGGGGTTGCATTGACCAAGCGACAGATCGGCACGTTATTCCGTTCTTTCGCTATCATAAAGTTTTTAAGTTAAATGATTGAAAATAACCGGCATCAACATACCAGGAGCTTTCAGGACCAATTTAAACAAGCAGGCATCCAAATAGAGGGATAATTAAAGAAACACAGATTTGGACCCTACAAATCGTATACGCAGTATTGACAATATTATGCGATTTTCGAAACAAACGGTACTGCTACATACGCCCGAGGACTAACCAGGCTATACTAGTGCGACCAAACACCTTTTGAAGTTTTGTTCTTTAAGATGTTAAGCATCAAGTTTTTTGAAGAAATTTGAGTGAATTTTGGAAATTTCGTTGTTAAATATTAAACCAATTCCGATATCCCTATATTGTTGTGCCTAGTATATTTACCTAAATACTTTCTTTGCAACAGTGTAAACACTTTTTTCTTTGTCAATATCTAATTTGTCGTCTACAACTGTTTTCAAATCGGAGACACAATTTTGTTATCGATTAGACAAGGATAATGAGAGGCTGAGATAATATCGTTTTTGTAAATGTCAGTTATCACACTGTATTACCGGAACTAACTCCTGTTGTTGTAATCACCGTTTATTACAGCACAACTGGTCAACAGTAAAAGGATGTAGTCATTGTTCAGAAAGTAAGTTATCTTACCATTAGATGACTTATACTTTCAGATTTGTTTAACAACTGTGATGCTACTTGCGCTCCTTGCCAAATCCACCACAATACGAACGTACAATGTAGCACTGGAATACGACAAAAGCAAGGGGTCAAGTAAAAGAAATGTCAACACAGACACGTTTGACAAGGATGATTCACAAACTGAAAGTTCTACAAACCAGACGAATATGAGCACCACAACAGCCGATGAAGACGGTTCAAAGTCTGAAATATTCAATATTGTCCCGTCTAACGTGACTGTCGAAAACTTTTCTTACAGGCTTGAAATTCCTGACCAAATTTCAGGTATGCGATTTAATCAGGAAAATGAGACTATACCTACGACAGGTATAAAGCTGCGCATAAATTCCAACACATATACCATACCTAAACCAGACTGTAACAGAAAACAGTTGATCTACAAATGTGCTAACATAACACATTGCTTCGGGCTAGCTGACCGTTGGAGAGGTATACAGTTTTTGTTTTTATTGGCTATGTTGACAAATAGAACATTCAGTATTTCATACACCAAACCATGTCCTCTAACTAACTTTGTTATACCAAACTTCTACAATTGGACCAAATGCTTACCATCTATCATACGGGACGAAAATGAAAAGGAGTTATATTTCACGGAACATTTACGTAATAATAGTGCTGTTTTCAATTTGAGAACAGATGTGTGGGAACAAGATGAAGTAATACTCACCACAAACATTGGAAGTTTTGCAAAAATTACATCACATCCAGCTATACCATACACGTTACCATGGATATTCTCACTTTCAAGTGACAAATACAGACATATTTTGTACCATCTCTTATTCAAACTTACGAATGAAGTACAGAGTCAGCTTGATACCTATATCAATAACATTACGGGAAACCATGCCAAGATTTTCGTTGGAGTTCATATTCGGAAAAATTATTCAGGTCGCAAAGTAACGAAAAATATAATTCAATTTCTGCAAGCTAATTATGCAAACAGCTCAAAATATGCCATTTATTTGGCCACTGATAAGTCAGGATTAAGACCAAACATGACAATGATATTTAAGAATCTTTACACCATGAATGTGACGTTAAATAGATTACACGTCAATAATAAATATGCACAGTGTGACAGTCTATATTACGCCATAATGGAACAACACATTTTGGCACAATCAGATATTCTAATAAAAACAATTAGTGGGTTCTCAGAATTTGCACACGTAATCCGCGGTCCCAAAGGAATCGGATACGAATTTCGCACAAAACTTATTTCAATGTTTACTTTTCAATAGCTTTCTCGGTTTTCTTGTATGTTTCTATGCTTCCAATAAGTTTCCAACATTAAAAGCGAGAATTACAGAGTATTTCAATTGAATGAATTCGTGATCCGAAGAGTATCGTTGTATTGATTTCAGATTTTGGTTGTAACCTAACTTTTATACCCAGTCAAAACCTGGCAATAGCGCTAAAATTGCTTCCTTTTGTTGCTCTAGATAATGCAATCCACAACGATACAAACTCTTACTGTGCAAATGATGCTCTGATCCATGAAATGTGACCGGTCACGCTAAAAGGGACCTTATCCGACCTCCAATAATCCAAATTTCGAAAAAAACTTGTGAGACTCAGCACAAGTCAACCAGATACTGTATACGAAAAATGAACATACAGTTAGATAGGACAAACATTTCCGATTTTGAAAATAACAAACAAGTGAAAAGTATCGGCCCTAGTCTGGCTGCGCGGACTGCGCAGACTGACTAGGGTCGATATTTTTCTTACACCCGATAAGGTCCCTTTTAGCGCGACGGGCCACAAATATCTAGTATATGTATGTGCCGCTTCGGAAGAATATCTTATAGCGTCAACTTGAAAGAGTGGTCGTTAAAATTGTCATTGACTATTCGTATCAAGTCATTCAAAATTAAGTCTATTTAAGCAATGGATTCGTGATCCGAAGTGTATAGTCGTATTGATTTCAGATTTTGTTTGTCAAAAGATTTGTATTTCCCGACAAGGCCCTGTTAACAATTCAAGAATGGCAAGGTTGACAAAAACACATTAAAAGGGACCCATGCTAGGTTGTCGAGCATACAATCAGGTAAAATATATTCAAGATTTGTCAATTGGTATACCAACTCCAGTTCAGATCATCGGCCGAGCATTCCCTGTCCCCACCGTGAAAGATTTTTTCCATGCGAGGATGGGACTTACCAGCCACCAACGCGTGTATAAAATGAAGTCAGCATGTATTAAATGAAGTCATGGTCATCTTCGCAAGCGAAGGACGAACACCATCACTAGTTTAAAGATTTGCTACCAGCTCCAAGATATCTTTCTGCTTAGCCCTAGATAATGCGATGCAACACTTAACTACGCAAGCGCTGACTCCAACACATTGATCGTATAGGGGCAGGAACTATTGCATTCACACAAATACCACGCGATAATGGTACAATCATATGATTGTTCCAAGATGGCGAATCAATTAAGAAACGGTGTAACGCATTCGGAACACCTCGGGTGTTTTCGGACTCACAGAATATGTCGAGTTGTTGACAAACGGGTGCGACTTTAAGTAACTTTTCTTATATATATATATTATATATGTTCCTTATGGGGTTTTCCTTGGTCCATTTACTGCACATTATGGTCTTCAAACATCAGCACTGAAAATGTTTATATCGTCAAAAACCTCACTTAAAATGCGTATGATGCCATGGAAGGTAACGGGAAAAGAGGGCGGCTAGAGGGATATCGAATAACTTATGGGACTTGCCAAGCACTCTTAACAATTACCCGCTAGTGCTTCCTTATTAAAGGCCGATTAGCAGCAGCAAGTGAAGAAATACCACAACAAAAATATTTTTGTTTTATCGGGGTCTGATCATTTGACAATATTAAAGAAGCCTTCTTCGTCTGTAACAGAATGGTGCATTCGCGTATTTTCCCTTTTTTCAAAATGTATCTTAGTAAGTAGGTCGTGTTTACAATTTCAAGTGTGAGTCGGAATTATCCGAGTTCTGAGCGGTAAAACACGAAAATTGACGGAGTCTATTTTCAAATCGTGTGCACGTATTGGAATGACGCCAGAGAACATTAACAGTGAAATTGCAAAATGTGGCCTGTCCTCTGTAAAAGGGATCTTCTGGTAACTGTAAACGTACCAATCCTTGCCAGTTTACGAAGACTGCATAGAATAGGAACTTTTTACTCTAAGTTAATTTTCTGAATCTAGACATTTTTCTTTTCTAACTGTAATACATTTTATATTCATTTTTTAAATAATGCAGTTGGTACCTGATAAATGTGAACTCAAAACTCCGTTTTCTACTAACTTCACAGAAGTACGCTTTAAGCGTGACGGGACACGTCAATACAGATGAGCGCTGACACTTTCCCTAACGTCCTTACTAAACAGAGTTCCGAAAACATTCAGACAATCAGAGGAAATGCTGATAACCAACATTTCCGTATAAATATTAATTATCCCTTTAGATGAGACCTTTTTCCAACTAGTCTACATGCGAGAGATCTAGTCCTATACTAGCACTGAGAATGATAACGTGAATCTATTGAACGTGAAGAGCATCGTCCTTACCAGGTAGCACTTTACCACAGTCGGGATAGATTTGAAACTGTTTCGCTTTTGTTTAGTTTGTTATGTACAGAAAGCCATATCAAAATTTAGGGTATGGTGTACTTCTCTCTCAAAGGATCAAGAGAAAAAACTTCTATCTAAAGCAAGATTATCGAGTTCTATATTTCATCCATTTTCAAAACAAGACCTTATTTTGACGTACGGCCAAAATAGAAAAGACATTTTCTCCTTTTGCATTATATATTCTGAGCTATATAATATACTTAAACAAAAAAAGATACGCAACCCCAATTTTTTAGCTATTGTGGTCACTTTTTGTCCGTCGTCCGTCTGTCTGCCCGTCTGTCCGTCCGTCCACAATTTCGTGTTAACACTCTAGCATCTACAAATATAAGGCAATCTTTACCAAACCTGGTCAAAACATGTATGACCATAAGATCTCGGATGAGTTCGATTATGGGTCAGATCAATCCATAAAGTCCGGAGTTATCTGCCCTTGAATGCGAAAAATAGCTAATTTGGACATTGTTTACACTCTAGCATCTACAGTTATTGATAAATCAGGACAAAACTTAGACATGATGTTGGAGACCATAAGATCTCGCATGAGTTCGATTTTCAGTCTGATCTGCTTAAAAGGACCAGAGTTATGCGCCCTTGAATTTGACAAAATTGCCGTTTTTGGCTGTTTTCGACCTTCTTTACACTCTAGAATTTACAATTACAGATAAATGAGGACAAAACTTGGACATAATGTTGAGGACTATTAGATCTCGTATGAGGTTGATTTTCAGTCTGATCGAAGAAGAAAGTCTAGAGTTATGTGCCTTTGAAATTTACAAATTAGCCGTTTTCGACTGTTTTTGACCTTGTTTTCACTCTAGTATCTACAATTATTGATCAATCAAGACAAAACTTGCACAAAATGTTGGAGACCATAAGATCTCGAAAGAGTTTGATTTTTGGTCTGATTAAACCAGAAAGACAAGAGTTATGTGCCCTTGAATTTTACAAAATTGCCGATTTCAGCTGTGTTCAACCTTGTTTACTCTCTAGAATCTACAACTATTGATCAATGAGGACAAAACTTGGACCCAATGTTTGGGACTATGACATCTCAGATGAGTTTGATTTTCAGTCTGATCTGAGTAGAAAGTCCAGAGTTGTGTGCCCTTGAATTTGACAAAATAGCCGTTTTTGACTGTTTTTGACCTTGTTTACAATTATCTACAATTATTGATCAACCAAGACAAAACTTGGACAAAATGTTGGCGACCATAAGATCTCATATGTGTTTGATTTTTGTTTTGATTGAAGCAGAAAGACCAGAGTTATGTGCCCTTGAATTTGACAAAATTACTGTTTTCAGCTGTTTTTGACCTTGTCTACACTCTAGAATCTACAATTTTTGATCAATCAAGACAAAACTTGGACACAATGCTTGAGACCATAAGATCTCAGATGAGGTCAATTTTCAGTCTTATCTGTTAAGAAAGTTGAGAGTTATGTGCCCTCTAATTTGACAAAATTGCTGTTTTGGGCTTTTTTCGATCTTGTTTACACTCTAGAATCTACAATTATCGATCAACCAAGATTAAAACTTGGACGCTATGCGCTATGCTGCTGATTATAAGACCTTGCATGAGTTTAAATTTTGCTTCAATCGAATGAGAAAGTTGTCAGTCATGTGCCCTTGAATCTGACAAAATTGCTGTTTCGACTCTAACAACCACAAATAATGAACAATCAAGACGGAATTTGGATTATGATGTTGATAACGATAAGATCTTTGATTAATGAATCTCAGAATAATCAGAATAGAATTTGCTCAGTTATCTGTCCTTCAAATTTTATCTAACAACCTCAAATAGTGACCAATCAAGACGAAACTTGACCCAATGTTATTGACCATAAGTTTGTTTTTCAGTCTTAAAGTCTTGAATATTAATTGAATTGATCAAGACCGTGGCTCATATCATTTTGCTTCAGGTGAGCAATATAGGACCATCATGGCCCTCTTGTCATAATATTTTCGACAAACTATGTTTTTAATGGATATTGAGTACATTTTTAATATTCCTACCTCCATACGCATAACTATAGTGTCATTTTCTTCAGATGTCGTAATTCATCACGTGATACAGAGCAAATTATTGACAACTGATTATCCCCCGTCGTGTTTTCTAAATGACTAAGTACTATCAAAACATTTTTTCTCAAACACAAGCTAAACATAGACCAAGAAGCGGCCAAAGCTTTCACGCAATTCTCACTACACTACGCATAACGGGGCTACGCCAAAACGAGCCTCAAGCCGCAGTACGGATGTTGTTATGTGGAAAAAGTCAAAATGTTGTCGCAAGACATTGAAAGAGCAATAAATCGACACATTTTCGACTGTATACGCTGTTGGTATCAGCATTTTCTTCTTTTGTCTCAATGTTTTCTTAAGCCTTTTCTTTCAGGGACGAGAAAATCACTATACTTATTTGGGTTAATGTGTATGTTTTCTGATAGCCAGAACAAAAATCAAATAAAACGTTAAAAAATATTCCAATTTTCATAAACATGAAGGAGACACTTTGCCTGGTTTTTACAAGTCACAACATGATATTCTATTGAATTTGCTTATCTGCACTATATCATTTGTAACCAATTACTAGAGGGATTTTTTAAGACTCTCCGAAAATGAAAGATGTTGCAGATGACAATTTCAACAGAATAAAATTTCATATATATTGATCTAACTGGCTAAAAAACATTGTGGGAAATGATAAAATTGCTTGTCACAAAACTATCTCTTCATTTTCCTCAATGTTTTCAGATCTTTCATCATGTATGTTGTCAAAAGACGTCATTATGTTTGAATTGGTTAAAACAGGATGGAGTTTTATCGGATTTAAAATTTGAATGTTTGTACATGGATATTGTAAACAATCACTGTATGGGCCAAACAATGTCCACAAATTATCAATTTGTCTGTTGTAAAACCGGTAATCATCATTGTCAGCATCATCTTTATTCATCTGTGCACCTGATTTATAAACCTGCAATTATACAAAAGTAGCAACTGTAAAATTGCAGCATTATACTGACCCCTAAAAATCAAACCTCCTGGCATCCTGGCATTTTATACTTTTCTAACAATATTTGAAGCCTTGTCAAAATGCAACAATACATGCAATGAAAAATATTATCAAAAATTTCAAAGGTGATGCTGATGAGATGACAAAATCAGTCATTAAATCATCAAAAAATGTTCAATGTATTTTTACAAAATTTTCTGCAATATGAAAATTATTTTTATATACATATATTGCGAAAGGAAAAAGGATATATTTTCAAAATCAAAACATTGAATGAAAAGTAGAAAATGTTGATTATTGGTATATTCTACATTGTTTTTACTGAAGAATGTAAAATTCTTCTTGTTATTTTGGAAAAGTTACTTTAAATTACTTTAATTACTTTAAAAAGCTGTGATTACCCATTTAAATCATCCCTTGCAGGATGGGTTTCATTAAGCGACAGGGGATGTGTCCTTAAATAGATACAAAATGAATGAATGAATGGCGTTTTTAGGCCCGTCGACTGCTAAGGTCATATTGGGCGCACTCACCTTACCTCACTACAAGATGTATTAGGATATGTATTAGTTACATAAACATCTAGAGGGGATATGATAAAAGTACGATATTCTATACAACAGATAAAATTTTAAGCAAAATAACAACACACCATGAATAATCCGACGTGAGCACGAAAGGACATGGGCTCCTCCCAGATCAGAGAATACCCATGCCCGAGTCCACCCGACCGGAAAATCCACAGATCATATAAATATATTAAACAAAAATGAAGTTAAACAGATAAAAATGCCACACAGAAGATAGAAAGACAATGAACTATGAATAATCCAACGTGAGCACGAATAGACATGGGCTTCTCCCAGATCAGAGAACATCCATGTCCGAGTCCATCCGACCGGAAAATCATATAAAAAACAATGCACCTCACCGAATAATCCGACGTGAGCACGAAGGGACATGGGCTCCTCCCAGATCAGAGGTCACCCATGTCCGTGTCCACCCGACCGGAAAATTAATATGGCATATAACCTATTAAAAATAACTGAAGTATATTATCATATCTGCCAAATTTGACCAAAATTGGCACTATGGTTTCAGAGGAGAAGAATTATTTTGTGATTTCCTAAGTCTGATAAGCCCCGCCCTGCCACGCCCACATTTATTGACCAAACATGATTTTGCAATAAATTTAGATAAAAGTCCACCCAAGGTACATTTATGCCAAATTATACTTAAATTGGCCAAATGGTTGATTTCTAAAGAATTATTTCGTGATTTCTTAAAGTCTGATAAGCCACGCCCTGCCACACTCGCATTTATGGACCAATCAATATTTTACAGACAATTTAGATAAAGGTCAACCCAAGTTACATTTCAGCCAAGTTTGATCAAGATTGGCCCCTTGGGTGATTTTTAAAGAATTATTTTGCGATTTCTCTAAGTCTGATAAGCCGCCCCCTGCCACGTCAACAGTTATGGACCAATCAAATTTTTACAGACAATTTAGATAAAGATCAACCCAAGTTACATTTCAGCCAAGTTTGGTCAAGATTGGCCTCTTGGTTGATTTTCAAAGAATTATTTTGCGATTTCTCTAAGTCTGATAACCGCACCCTGCCACGCCCACATTTACGGACCAATCAAAATTAAGATAAAGGTCTACCTAAGGTACATTTCTGCCAAGTTTGGTCAAGATTGGCTCTCTGGTTGATTTTTAAAGAATTATTTTGTGATTTCTCTACGTCTGACAAACCCCGCCCTGCCACGCCCACATTTATGGACCAATTGAAATTCTTTTCGCAATTTAAGTGAAGCACCACCCAAGGAACATTTCTGCCAAGTTGGAATATAATTGGCCCACTGGTTTGAGAGAAGAAGATTTTTAAAGAAAAGTTTACGGACGCACGCACGGACGCACGACGGACACAACGCCATGCCAATAGCTCGCTGGCCTTCGGCCAGTGGAGCTAAAAATTGTATGTACTCAACGAACTTTGGTCTTTTGACTTTATTTTTTGTTTAATCAAATTGATTGAAAAATAAAAGTAATTCCTGACAATTTTGATATGGAATATGGAAACAAAAATTCAGTTGGTCACCTAAGGTGTAGTTACGTAAACGTTATCAATATTTTGCACGTTGACGTCGTGCGAAATAACGTGGTAGCTGGCTGCAATAGATTTTATTGGATATCGTGTCTAATTGGTTGAAATAAATATCAGAAGTACAAATTTGATCCTGTTGACTTTAACTACGAAAATATTTTGAAAAATAAGTGATGCGTTTTAAAGTCAGTCAGTATATAATAGATATTCCATCGTAATGAGGGAATTTCATGTAGCTATTTCTTAATATAATAAATATTCCATCGTAATGAGGGAATTTCGTGTAGCTATTTCTTGACTTAATAGATATTCCATCTTAATGAGGTAATTTCTTAAATGAATCCATCCTCAGAACGGGACCCACATTGTCTACATCCCAAGGTCAAAACCCCCAATATTCCAGATCACTCTGGAATTGGACCTTCATTTTCCAGCTATGCTTTGGAAACTGGGACTATTGCCCCACTCCAACTATTTCCATGTCATTCTCAAATTGAACCTTTGCTTTCCAGCTAGGCTCTGGAAACAAGGATCCTTGCCCCATTCCAGTTATATACCGGGATTTAATTCCATCTCTATTTTGGAACTTTCCACTCTCCTGCAACATTATCGGTAAGGCTCTCTAGGGGACAATTAAAATATTTCCTGCAAATCAGGAAATGGGAGATCCATACTCTACACTCAAACCACGAGTTTAAATTACTAAGTGTACTTTGTTACTTATATTTTAAGTGCATCTTTGCATGTTGTGTTGTAAAGATACAACATACATTTGTAACAAATTGTATATTATATATTTAGCGGAGAATCCTTTTACCCTCTCTCTCACTTCTCTCTCTCTCACTTCTCTCTCTCTCTCTCTCTCACTTCTCTCTCTCACTTCTCTCTCTCACGTCTCTCTCTCTCACTTCTCTCTCTCTCACTTCTCTCTCTTACTTCTCTCGCACTTCTCTCTCTCGCTTTTCTCTCTCTCTCTCTCTCTCTCTCTCTCTCTCTCTCTCTCTCCCCTCTCTCACTTCTGTCTCTCTCACTTCTGTCTCTCGCTTCTCTCTCTGAAACTTCTCTCTCTCACTTCTCTTTTTCACTTCTCTCTCTCTCTCTTCTCTCTCTCACTTCTCTCTCTCACTTCTCTCTCTCACTTTTCTCTCTCACTTCTCTCTCTCACTTTTCTCTCTCACTTCTCTCACTTCTCTCTCTCACTTCTCTCTCTCACTTCTCTCTCTCGCACTTCTCTCTCTCACTTCTCTCTCTCACTTCACTCTCTCTAACTTCTCTCTCTCACTTCTCTCTCTCTCACTTCTCTCTCTCTGACTTCTCTCTCTGACTTCTCTCTCTCTCTCACACTTCTCTTTCTCATTTCTCTCTCACTTCTCTCTCTCTTCTCTCTCTCACTTCTTGCTCTCTCTCACTTCTCTCTCTTATCTCTCTTATCTCTCTCTCACTTCTCTCTCTCTCTTCTCTCACTCACTTCTCTCTCTCTCTCTCAATTCTGTCTCTCTCACTTCTGTCTCTCTCTCACTTCTCTCTCACTCTTCTCTCTCTCACTTCTGTCTCTCACTTCTCTCTTACTTCTCTCTCTCACTTCTCTCTCTCTCTTCTCTCTCTTACTTCTCTCTCACACTTCTCTCTCACACTTCACTTTCTCTCTCACTTCTCTCTCTCACTTCTTTCTCTCTCACTTCTCTCTCTAAAATCTCTCTCTCTCACTTTTTTCTCTCACTTCTCTATCTCTCTGTGTCTTCTGTCTCTCACCTCTCTCTCTCACTTCTCTCTCTTACTTCTCTCTTACTTCTCTCTCTCGCACTTCTCTCTCTCGCTTTTCTCTCTCTCTCTCACTTCCCTCTCTCACTTCTCTCTCTCACTTCTGTCTCTCTCACTTCTGTCTCTCGCTTCTCTCTCTGAAACTTCTCTCTCTCACTTCTCTTTTTCACTTCTCTCTCTCACTTCTCTCTCTCTCTTCTCTCTCTCACTTCTCTATCTCTCTCACTTCTCTATCTCTCTCACTTCTCTCTCTCACATCTCTCTCTCACTTCTCTCTCTCACTTCTCTCTCTCGCACTTCTCTCTCTCACTTCTCTCTCTCACTTCACTCTCTCTAACTTCTCTCTCTCTCTCACTTCTCTCCCTCTCACTTCTCTCTCTCTGACTTCTCTCTCTGACTTCTCTCTCTCTCACACTTCTCTTTCTCATTTCTCTCTCTCAATTCTCTCTCTCTCTCACTTCTTTCTCTCTCTCACTTCTCTCTCTCTTATCTCTCGCTTCTCTCTCTCACTTCTCTCTCTCAATTCTGTCTCTCTCACTCTTCTCTCTCTCTCACTTCTGTCTCACTTCTCTCTCTCACTTCTGTCTCTCACTTCTCTCTCTCACTTCTCTCTCTTCTCTCTCTCACTTTTCTCTCTTACTTCTCTCTCACACTTCACTTTCTCTCTCACTTCTCTCTCTTACTTCTTTCTCTCTCACTTCTCTCTAAAATCTCTCTCTCTCACTTTTTTCTCTCACTTCTCTCTCTCTCTCTCTGTCTTCTGTCTCTCACCTCTCTCTCTCACTTTTCTCTTTCACTTCTCTCTCTCTCACTTCCCTCTCTCACTTCTCTCAATTCTCTCTCTCACTTCTTTATCTCACTTATCTCTCGCTTCTCTCTTTCACTTCTTTCTCTCATTTCTCACTCTCACATCTCTCTCTCACTTATCTCTCTCTCACTTCTCCCTCTCTCACTTCTCTCCCTCTCTCTCACTTCTCTCTCTCACTTCTCTCTTTCTCACTTTTCTTTCTCTCACTTCTCTCTCTCTCACTTCTCTCTCGCACTTGTCTCTCTCACTTCTTTCTCTCTCATATCTCTTTCTAACTTCTCTTTCTCACTTCTCTCTCTCGCACTTCTCTCACTTTTCTCTGTCACCTTTCTCTCTCTCTCACTTCTCTCTCTCACTTCTCTCTCTCACTACTCTCTCTCACTTCTCTCTCTCTCACTTCTCTCTCTCTCTCACTTCTCTCTCACTTCTCTTTCTCTCACTTCTCTCTCTCACTTCTCTCTCTCTCTCTCACTTCTCTCTCTCTCTCGCATTTCTCTCTCTCTCACTTCTCTCTCTCTCTCTCTCTCTCACTTTTCTCTATCTCGCTTCTCTCTCACTTCTGTCTCTGTCACTTCTGTCTCTCTCACTTCTCTCTCACACTTCTCTCTCTCACTTCGCCCTCACACTTCTCTCTCTCTCTCTCTCACTTCTCTCTTTCACTTCTCTCTCTCACTTCTCTGTCTCACTTCTCTCTCTCACTTCTTTCTCTCACTATGTTAACATCGCGGTTTAATCTGATTGTCAGACATCCCAATACAAATCAAAGAAACTTAAAGCGACATTTCTCAGATATTTCTTAGCAATTTGTACTTTTATTTCTATCTGAAAGAGCTCATTTTCCTAAGAAAATTCTCAAAATACCTAGCCAGAGTAATGTGCCGTTTACATGAAATTATATATTTATGTGTTTAAACTAATTGATGTATTACAGCAGTTCAGGTATACATGTATATGGAATTTGTCATTTCTATCTCAATTTTAAAGGCATGTTCCTTGCTTATCAGCATCAACTTCAAAAAATGATAGCATTGAACCACATAAGAGTAACCAATCTTAGTATCAAGACATACTTTAAAAAATGAAATGGGAATGTGATGTCTCTTTAAATCATAGAAAGAATGATAGGTCCCTATCCCCCATTACCCCGATATCACAGTGACAAAAATTGATGTTCCGATGCCGGGAATAGAACCCGGGCCGCCTGGGTGAAAACAAGGAATCCTAACCACTAGACCACATCGGATAACTGACCTACAATTTTTTCCTATATGTACAGAATAAATTGTTGTTACCTAGTGGAATCCGACAATTTTAATCACAACACTTCTATGTAACTTTTCATCAATCCGTTTACGAGAAATATAGATCTATATATTTTTGTTAAAACTTATCAAATTGGTGTATTTTAGCAGTTCTAATGTATGTGTATATGGAATTTGTCACCTCTCTCTCTCTCTCTCTCTCTCAACTGAAAAGGCAGACTTTTTGCTATCCGCAACAACTTCAAAAAAATGAAAGCATTGTCACGCTTAGAGTAACCAATCTTGGCAACAAGACAAACTTTAAGAAATGAATGGGAAATGTTATGTAGTCTGGTTTACCTGCCCCTAATACTGCGCTATCTGGTCAGGCACACATCAACAATGGCGGCGCCCACTGCGGTAATATTTTTACAAATGTAAAGAACAAAGATTTATTTAATTCTTTGAGCAGAGAAGGGCCATTAGAAGAGTAGATAGTTTTCGGTATATTTTTGACACTAGCAGTAACAGTTTTAAACGACCATCACGTCAACCCGAAATAAAGCGGTTTTAAGATATGAACATATAAACGATATATTGGCAATTTGATGTCATAGTTAATCTGTTGTCTGAATAGCCCAGTGGTAGAGCGTCCTACTTGCAACCCAGTGGTCCATGGTTCGAATCCCAGTTCGGATACATCTTTTTGTTCCTCTATATTATTTTTTTATATTTTTATATCAAATGGTTGTAGAGATTGCAAAGACGCAATAAAAAAGCTATTACCAATTATTATATTATTGCGTCTTCGCGATTTCTAGAATAGTTTAGTTAAAGAAAATGTAAAATAAATAGATCTATTTGTAACACAACATGTACCCATGGTGGGATTCGAACCCTGGACCTCTGGATCACAATCCGGACGCTCTACCACTGAACTTATCAGACATATGGTAACAAATAAACCCAAATTGTCACAATATAGTTTACATGTTCATAATTCAAAACCGCTTTATTTCGGATTAGCGTGATGGTCGTTTAAAACTGTTACTGCTAGTGTCCAACATATACCGAAAACTATCAACGCTTCTAATGACCTTTCTCTGCTCACAAAATTAAAAAAAAAACTTTGTACTTTGCCTTTGTAAAAAGTTTACCTCAGATAAGCGCCGCCATTGCTACTGAGTGCCTGGCGTACTAAAATACATAGTACAAAAGGGAACCAGACTTAATGTTATGTCTCTTTGAATTGTAGAAAGAATGTGAGGTCCCTTTCCCCCCGCCATATTTCAGTGACAAAAATTAATGTTCCGATGCGGGGAATCGAACCCGCACCGCCTGGGTGAAAACCAGGAATCTTAACCACTAGACCACATCGGATAACTGGACCATAATTTTGTTCCTACATGTACAGAATAAATTGATGTTACCCAGTTGAATTCGACAATTTGAGTCACAACACTTCTATGAACTTCCCTTGCAAACTCACTCTCCTCTAACATAACAACAAACACAAAAAATGTATTTTTTTGGTAATACAGTTGGACCGTGTACCGACTGTGGGCCATTTATTCTCATCAATTCACAATACAACTCATTTAACAACAACAGTGCAATACAACTCAATTAACAACAACAGCTATCCGAACGTTCCTATCCTTTCGCACTGACCGACATAGCAAAGGTTCATAAGTAACTCCGAACGTACCCACACGTTCGCTTGTGTCTTACAATGAACGTACCCTCACGTTCAAGTAACATTCAACAGAACAGAACAGAACAGAAATTTTATTACTTGACAAGTACATAAAGTACATAGCCATACAGAAATGCATAAACAAAAAGTAATATAGTCACATGAGAGTGATATACAATAACAAAAATATTTGGGTTACATGAAATAGACATACATTTGAACAATCAAAAAGTCATATATCTTTATGAATTTTATCAAAAAGTAATATATCTTTATGAATTATATATCCTTTCCCAAACGGCAAAATTTCTGATTGTCACTTTTTTAAATGAACAGCAGAATATACTTTTTATACCAAAGATAGTAAGTGAGTGTGCTTCGGCATTGAAATCATCGGGGGTAAAGCAGGAATTGTTAGTTGATACAACTTTCTTATTTCTCTCGATGCTTTCTGCTACCATTTCTGCACGTCAAAACCAGGTTGTGTTTAGGAAAGGATAGACAAACAAGGAAACATACAATTTCTTCGACTTGAAGTAGTTTTATATACTTGATAGTGAATTAGACATTCTGAGAATACGTGTCGTCCAAGGATTCTCGCACACGGAGAGCATTTTGTATATAGTTAACCAATTGCTTTAAAGTGTGTTCATTATTTGTGAAAAGAGATACAAATTTATAGACTGACGGTCTTTCGTGGTATAAAGAGTCGATGTATTTACGTCTGTGCGATTTGTAAGCTGGGCAGATACATATAAAATGGAAAACATCTTCGATTTCATTTAAGTTACAATACAGGCAATATCTCTCATTTCTCGGAGTGTTGTTATTACTATACCGACCAGTTTGGATTCTTAAAGAATGGGCAGCTATTCGCATTCTTGTTAATTGAAATCTGTTATTAGCTGGTAAAATATATGTTTCATATGAAAATGTTGATTTAAAATGTTTTAATTCTGCTAAAACCGGACTATTGTTCATACAGCCATGCCATTCCTGAAAGAAGCATTCGATAACTTTTTGATTGAATATATATGGGAATGATTTAAAAGATATTCTTTCCGGATCTTCAAAAACGTACGAAAACCCATAATCATCCAATAAACCTTTAACCTTTGAAGTCCAATTGGTATATCTAGTCCATGAGCCAGGACCCGAATTTTGGCCGATTATTACCACTCGGAGGGAGTAATTCTTTTTGCACTTTTTGGTTAGTCTGATATCTATACTTTATGTTTCAGTATGATAGCAATGCCAGAATGGTAGCTTATGCCTCGAAAAACCCTTGTTTTCAGAGGTACCCTTTACTCACACAGTTTTCTTCTGATTTCTGACGAAATAAAATATGCTTTGGTTCAGCCCCGAACATTACTCTTTTTGCAAAATTCCTGGTTTATAATTTGGATAAAGGATAGGGCAGCACATTGAGAAGGTTTACATTGGTCTAAACTGTCATTTATAGCATTCTTTCAGTGTACGTAGAGAACCTCGTACTTGGACTCGAATTCTAAGGGAAAATTGGCAAATAATAGTGCTTTTTGGACAAATAAAGCCATTTTTAAATCTGTTTGCACTCTTTTATTTGCCTAATAACTACGGACAGTCTTCCGCAATGATATCACTGTCAGTATGGTAGCTTATGTCCCAGAAAACACTTGTTTTAAAGGGTACCCTTTACTCACAAAATTTTCTTCTGTCCTCTGGTGAAACAAAACATGCATTGGTTTAGCCCTGAACATTACTACTTTTGCAAAGCTCTTGATTATAATCGTGATAAGTGCAATGAGCAGTTTTGCAGTAGTCTAAAATGAAATTTGTTTAATGCATTTGGTGTACGCAGAGAACTAGTTACTCAGGACTCGAACTCCCAAGGAAAAAGCAAATAATAGTGCACATTGAACAAATTAAGCCAGTTTTGTATCTTTTTGCAATTTCTGAATTGTCTGTTATCTAAGGACATTGTTTCCTCGTTATATCAATGTCAGAATGGTAGCTAATATCCCACTTATATGTAGGGGTTATGAAACAAAACAAGCTTATGTTCGACCCTTTATTAAATCTCTTGCAAATTTCTTGATTCTAAATGAACATAAGGACTGGAGAAGCATATTGAGAAGTTTTACATTTGCCTTAAATGCCATTTGTTGTGTGATTCTAGTGTACACAGAGAACTATTACTTACACTCGAATTTTCAGAAAAATAAACAACAAAGAATTTTGCTTTTTGCACAAGTAAAGCAAGATTTGTTATCCAAATGAATTTTAAATTAGCACAGTTATCAGATTATATTATATGAGAATGATTTTAATTAATTGTAACCGTTAACGTAAACAATTGTATAATATTATAATGTAGCGTTATTTTTTTACATGTTTTCTCTAGAAAAAGGCTTCTACGCCGAAATATTGAGATAGAGCAATCTTTTAAGATTCGTTATATTCATTCCATTAGGAATACCATTTAGAAATTTAAATTAATATGAAGTGAAAGAAATGATACAAAGAAAGCAATGCTGATGTTTTGCATCCGAAGCAAACTATTGAAATGCAGTATCATGACATTTGGCAGCAATTACAACGTTTGATTTTACTATTACACATGATCAACCCTTCCAAAAAGGCTTAAGGCTACCCATGCATTAATTCATATAATAAAATAATATAAAGTCACATATGTAAAGCATTGGAACGATTGGTATTCTTGAAAAAAGCTTCATGTTGATATAAGGAGGGGAAATGTCGTCTGAAATACATGGCAATGAACTATACTGAAAAGCAAAAGAAACTCTAAACCTTAATTTCATTTGAATTTATCAAAACCAATCACATCTCGTGAAATTAATTGTGTTATAGATAAACAGTTGGCATTTGGCATTACAAATATGGGGTTAGAAGAGAGTTTTCACATTTTCTTGATGTAAGTATTACCGTGTCATTTATAACGGGGTCAAGTTGAAAAATCCAGGTAGTGTTCAATCCCCTTTATTCGAATAAAGATGATCAGAATTTTGTTATAAACTTTATCTAAAGTCAATATTTGTGTGTCCCTAGTTGAAGAATCGACTGAAGGAAAGCATTCTCATATGGATAAGATCAGCCGTCTGATCTTGAATTATTGAATTATGAAACAATCATCCAGTGAAGAATTCTCCAATTTATACACGTTATTCTGTACACACGCATTAAACAGCTTACGAAACTTTCAAGAAACTGTTTTCCGTCATAAAAGTGGGGGTTACTTTGTGTCAAACTTGTGACATATTGGTCAAATTTGAGTGACGACGTCATATTCGTCTAGCACTGACGGCTTCTGGCTGTCAGACGCCTAGCACCGAGGCTAATGTTTCCAATAACATGTAGCAGTTGAACGGTTATGAATTTAGAATAACGATCTCGCGTGCCTTTCCTGTAGCTGTCTGGACAACGTTATGTTACATCAATTGGTCTTGTTTGGTGCGTCCCTTTTTTCTCACATTTTAAGCTCTGTAAGTGTATCCAGTTTTTGCCGACGTCAAGGGGCTTACCTTTTTTCGGAAATTGGAATATAACTCTGATTTATCATATGCTTAGCAACGAAGACTACAAATACATAAAAATGTCAATATCTTGATTACCGTTTTGTGGGTGGTGTATTCTAATGAATTTAATGATATGCAGGTGAACATGGCTGTTTGGCCAGTAAAACGGACATATTCATTTATTACATTGAAAAATAGATGTGCAAATTTATAGTCGTGAAAAATATATGCGTTTGCTATGAAATACCCGGTATGAAAAATAAACTTAATCTAAAACTTATAGTTTCTTTTGACGTTCAGTATACTTTTGTCATTCTTCAGCACTTTATAGTTATTGCTATCAGGAAGGTTAAGTGCTTGCCAGAATTATTTTATCCCACCATTCATTTCTTTGTAAACCTTCTCACTTTTAGTAGGATAAAACCAAATTACTAGTGGTCTTAGTTTCATTTATGATAGCATATGTTCATTCATACATAGTTCTAAGTGTTCACAGCACACTCGGCAAATCTGTCTATAATGCCGTTTACCGAAGCTATACAGATATTTATTAGAAAGAGCACAACACTCTGAATAAGTTAAATCGTTTGAAAAAGAATAGCAGATTTAGACAGATTGTACCTAGGAAAGACATTTTCAAGCATTCAAAAAGTTGTTTTTAAAATTATATGTGGTTATATCCACTATATGAATAAACTTTTATTTGGAGTTGGAACCAAACTCAGAACAGTTTCCCCACGATAATCAGGGTTGATGTAAGTATATGCACAAGTCCGAACACTCACGTGATATTGTCGACATGTCAACGTTATCAAATGACCCAGAAACATAGAACGCTGTCGTTTTTTTTTTTCATTTCATTTTCTTGTTATCGTGCAAAAATTACTTTATTTTGCAACCTTTGATAAAAGCTACCAAGTCGAAATGCTTTTTAAAGAACAATAATAAAAAAAGATTATGTTGAAGTACTACTTCAGTACTGCTTTAAATAATGCATCTCAATTTAGAATTTATATGCATGTCTTTAGGTTAACTCACTCGTATTGGAATATGTAGTTGTACATGAAACTGGGGGACAACGGAAGGACTTTCATTCTTTCTCTGTCCCCTTCCTCTAATGGAAATCACACAATTAGCGCTAACATAATCACGAGGGCAACTCTACAAATAATTCTTAACGAGATTTTTCAATAAAACGTGCGTAGATATAATAAATCTACTCGTGGATTTACATGTATGCTTTATCATGCAGAAGGCTCATTGCCTGAGCAACCCTACCATTAGTATGAAACTATTTTGCAATCTCTTTGCTGTGAATATTTTTATGGTGATGGTAACAATGAATATTAATATGAAACAGATGGTAGATTGTAGCGATATTTGGTGTCTAAGATTTCAGACTGCAGACAGTTTATAGACTGTGTTGATGAAGAGATTTTATCTGTGCTTTTTTTTTAAATCCGTGCCAAATCAATATAATAGACAAAAAGATAACATACTTTATCTGTTCAAATCAAACACGCACTATAATACTAAATGGCTTGTCAGTGAAAGTAAATGCATTACATTCATTAACAGGTACCTCAGAAACCAACGACTATCTTGAAACAAACTACAATAGATACCACCCACACTATTACTATAGATCGTACGCGATAGTTAATGTAGGAAGAGCTGAGATGACAATACTTTACTTACAGACAGACAGAGAGACATGTAGATACGCGGCGATTTGATACAATGTAATAGGACCATTGGGTTTAAAAATTGCTCTTCTTTTCACATGTCCAGACTCAGACTCAATATAAAATGTACAATAAATAAAACATCTACGAACATTTTTTTTAAATATACAAGACGTTTGTTTGTATTTGTTGTGTTTTTGTGGTTTTTGCATCTAATCATAAACAATGTCATATATTCAAGACAAATTAGAAATAGACGGTTCGTAGATTTAACAAAGAAATGTATTCTCTGTGTACACTCTACAATTTTTTTTTTCACTTACAAACATTAATCTTATTCTTAAAAAATGAAAAAAATACACATTTTACAGTATTCTAATCTTTTAAGAAATATATGTAATATCTGCATAAGAATACGCTCATACTTAGTGTGTCCAGATTATATAAATGTGTAAAATGTAATACAAATCGTCAATTAATTATATCAACCACATGCTATAATTCAAAGCAAATGATGCTTGCTTTGAATGCCCATTTTTTTAAAAGAATGATGTTTTAGGCCTAAACTTAGAAATAAATCAACGAGGTTTTTAGTATATATAATGCACAATTATGAGGTTTAATATAGTTTGGTGTATTGACATAAGATTTTGTCGCCTTGTATAATTACACTAGAATTACCCCCCATTAAAATCTATAAATTTGGTTGCCAACGACATAGTTCATATAATTGTATGACATTTATTTCATTACAAATATATGATTTTCTAGTGTAGAACTTCTAATTTATATTAAATCAGTTGTTCATTGTTAAATTAAGTTAAAATAAACGTGCATGTGATTTCAGTTTTGTTTAGTATTACAGATGTCATTTCAAATGGCGCAGCTTTAGCTATTATCTTAGTAAATTGCACGCCTGTGTTTTTTTTTTTTCAAATTAAGAAATCAGTGATGTTTTCTTGTGTACCTGTTATTTCTGTGTACTATGATATGTAAGTCTTTTTGAAAAATGTTACGCTGTAAGCAAAATATGAGCACATTTCAGTAAAGGTCAGTGTCGGATCAAATGAAATCAGTAATACATGTAATGTAAAATCCCATTTTGACTGAATTCTTAATATTTGTACACAAAACGACTACCTAATGCTTTATACAAAGTTTTGGAATAAATTGGGAACACTGGCAATGCATAAGGACCAGCTTAAACAGCTTAAAACACTGAGAATCCGTATTCAAATGTAGGTACGAACATTTCAGGGTACGAATCAGCCATATTTTCTTCGGTCTCTCGGGACTCTTTCCAAGGGTTTTGTGCCATGAATCGGGCTTGAATCAATTACTAGACATCACAAATTATATTTGTGAGTCCTAATATGTAGCATGATGCATTTTGGCTTCTGAAAAGTGAAAAACTGTCAAACAAAAATGCGCGTATTACGTTCGACGAAGGGGCCGGTATATTGTTTTCTGAATTATAGTCTAGAAAGACCATATAACTGAGTTTTGATAAAATGAGACTGAAACTAAGTTCCCAAAGATTGTTTGGACATAGAACAAATACACGAACAACTTTTTAACTCATCATACACGTCCAAAAGAAATCGCATCAACTTTTTCATTTTTGGCAGGGTAGAAATGGGGTGGGTACAGAAAGTGGTGATTTTCTCGGCATAAGCTACCAATTTCGAACTGCTATCATACCAAATAGTTAACTACACATATCAAACTACATGAAGACTTAATTCATATAGCTTTTTTTAAAATGATATTATCGGTTTGCTGTAGTTTACACCAATATTTAATTATTTTAAAATACCGCATGACGTAAAGAGGGTGTCGCATTAACTCGCCATATACGGCCATAGTACATGTGCTGTTTCGAACCTTTAATATCATTTTACAAAATTGTACATGCAACCGTTCTATAGACTTAGACTTGTTGAAACCCCAGAGTTCCGATGAGTATCCTAGAATCGAACCTACAAAAGAATCAAATAGTTGACATAGAATTTTCGGTTTAATTGGATTTTTTTTTACAATTTTTCAAAAGTGCATTTGATGGTTTAAGCCATTTCCCATTTAAATATTCTATTTCATACCTTACCTTTAGACAACCAATAGAAGAATTATAATCTCTGTGTAGGAGTCCATTTTGTAATATTTTTGTTGACACTGGACTTTGTGTAAAAACCTTTATCATCTCTGGTCTGTTGGATAAAACATTCAATGAAGGTCTAGACTGCAGTGGACTCAACCATTGACTATAGCATCATATTTGTAAACAAGAGGGCCAAGATGGCCCTGTATCGCTCCACTGGCTTTTAGACTACAAACTTCTTCAAGGAATACAATAGAGGGCTATCCAAAGAAGATTCATGCTACATCAGAATGAAATCCAATAAAAGATTAAGGAGCAGAAATGTTTTTAAAATTTTCTTAAAATTACACTATGTTTCATATAGCGCACAGCGGCCAAGCTTTTCATCCGATCGTGAAGGAATTTGTAAGAGATTCATGCAAGGAAGATTCCTGTGAAGTTTGGTTGAAATTGGTCCTGTAGTTTTGGAGAAGAAGATTGTTTAACAATTTTTCGAAAATTCAATTTAATCAAATTCATTAAAATTTAAGTTCTACACGGAATTTTTTTTAACCCTTTCGCTGCCAAATTTCCAATATTGGACTGTCCTCTGGATGCCAAATTAATTCGAAGAAATTTTCAAGAATCGTACCCTTTAGACAAAAACAGGCATAACTTTTGACTCATTCGATACATTTCTTTCAAATTTTCAGCACATACAGAGAGATTAGGAATCTATCATATTACAGAAATTTCAAAGGCCTTTATGAAGTGACAATATCTATTTATTTTGATTTTATTCACAAATTGTTGGAATCTTAGGACAATGGAGAAAAGTGGATGAACAAACCTCATCTAGATGTTTCCGTTTAAAAGTATAATGTTTTCATGGAACAAATTGTTGAAATTGTCAACTAAATATAACTTCAAACCACCCCAAAGCCTTTTCCAGCATTTTCGGTGTCATCCATGGTGATATTTACAGCTTCTAGGCATAAATAGTAAGTCCATGTTCTAATGGCAGCCATATTGTTGTCTTTTGTCAGGAAAATTCCTCGTAAAACACTTATAGTTTACCGATTTTAACACAAATTTCACTGTTTTATCTGTCAAACGCTAGTACTTTGATTACTAAACCGGTGCTATAAGAAAAAGACTATGTGAAAACCACTTAGCTGGAAAAAATATTCATATACTGCACCCCCCCCTAAATTTGTCGAGAAAACTCGCTTATGGCAGCGACCCAAAGAGTCGTGTTAACTCGCCTATGGCAGCGAAAGGGTTAAGGAATTTAGAGGAGATTCATACAAGGAAGATTCATGTGAAGTTTGGTTAAAATTGGTCCCGTAGTTTTGGAAAAGAAGATTTTTCGAAAAATTAATGAAATTCAATTAATCAAAATTTAAGTTCTACACAGAATTTATTTTTTTTAAGGAATTAAGAAGAGATTCATGCAAGGAACATTTCTGTAAAGTTTGGTTGAAATTGGTCCAGTAGTTTTGGAGGAGAAGAATTTTTAAAGATTTTTCATAAATTCAATTTAATTGAATTAATTAAAATTTAAGTTATACACAGAATTTATCTTTTTGAAGGAATTAAGAAGAGATTCATACAAGGACTATTTCTGTGAAGTTTGGTTGAAATTGGTCCGGTAGTTTTAGAGAAGAAGAATTTTTGAAGATTTTCGAAAATTTAAATTAATTAAATTAATTAAAATTCAAGTTCTGCACGGATTTTATTCTTTTTAAGGAAGTTGGTAGAGATTCATGCAAGGAAGATTTCTGTGAAGTTTGGTTGAAATTGGTCCAGTAGTTTTGGAGTAGAAGAATTTTTTAAAGATTTTTCGAAAATTTAAATCAATTAAATTAATTAAAATTCAAGTTCAGCACAGATTACGTTCTTTTGAAGGAATTTGGTAGAGATTCATGCAAGGATGATTCATGTGAAGTTTGGTTGAAATTGGTCCAATAGTTTTGGAGAAGAAGATGTTTGAAAATTGTTGACGCACGGACGGACGGACGCACGCACGACGGACACAGGGCCATGACATAAGCCCCGCTGGCCTTCGGCCAGTGGAGCTAAAAAAGTAAAATCCCAGTGTTCTCCCCAGAAATAAGCCTTAGTGGTCCCACTTTTCCTTAAGAAATTCAGTAGAGTAATTATACTGTATTTTAGGTCAACAACCATTACATGAAAAATTTTAGGTAAAGAAGAAATTGCTCGTTCTTCATTTGAGAAATTTCCTCTTTCTGCAGAAGGTGCTGGGCCACTACAGCTTTTTTATTATTCTGCAGAGAAACATAAATCTGTTCAATCAATAAAGTGTATATTTATGTAGGTAAATTCAGCATGTGGTGTATCCCCTGGTGAACACACAATTAAGTATGCAGACCAATGCGCCGAAAGAGGAAATACAATCAGGAGAAGAGTGCCCTTCCGTCCACAAAACGACGCAGATTAGCGTTAAACCAAGAGCGTTCGGTCAACAAAATGGCAAATGAGTCTTTAGAGGGATTATCCTATCAATCAGGTATGTTTTACTTGTTCTATCTTAAAATCATACAACATGTTATCATTTAGGAGTCTACAAAATATAGATTTTATTTCGTTTATTAGAAATAGTACGGTATTTAACTGAGATTGTATTCCCGCCACGCATGCGCATCAGTGTGCTTCCGCTAGCGTTTTGGAAAACGTGTGCTTTCGAACGTGGTTCGATTTTCTATTATTTTTCCAGCGTAGCTGGATTTTATTCATTGTATTGACGGTTTTTCGTTTCGTCAATTGTCAACACACACGTTTTCGGACCGAACGTAGTTCGGACAAATTGATAGTTAGTGAAAAACGTGGTTTTTCAGATCGTTCCTTCATCGCCATTTCGTCAATGGCGGACACCGAAAAATCGAAGAAGCCGGCGGCTAAAAAACCGGAGGACACCAAAAAATCAGATGATGTGCCGGCCAAACCTAAAGCTCCGGCTAAATTATCGTCAAAATCGGCGACGCAGACGTCCTCGTCGGATCTGAATAACAATTTGATTATGGAATGTCTACGATGCATTCAAGCCTCCCAGTCGGCTCTTGTAGCCAGAATGGACAACATAGAACAGGCCAACAATTATTTTGACGATTACGATGATGATTACGAGGATCCGCCGGCGAAACGGACAAGGATGGACGAGTCTTCTTGTCCCGGCGACT
Source organism: Fragum sueziense (assembly GCA_963680895.1). Classification (NCBI taxonomy): domain Eukaryota; kingdom Metazoa; phylum Mollusca; class Bivalvia; order Cardiida; family Cardiidae; genus Fragum; species Fragum sueziense. The sequence continues at coordinate 14,787,986 of OY804602.1, read as the reverse complement.
TAGAGCAAAGCAGCAGGTTTGCAGACCTGTCCAAGAAATTTAAGGCCTCGGAAATTTGCGATTCGGATGTAGATGACATCCTAGCCGATACAGTCACGGAGGTTTTCCGGAAAGGCATGGACCAGGATAAATATGAAACTTTAGTCAAAGATGAGGTCTGCCCTAGGCCGGCCAATTGTGAAGGACTTGTGACTGCCAAAATGAACAAATTAGTTTGGGATGTTATGTCTGCCCAAAGCCGATCTACAGACAACAAATTACAGTGTATTGGGACATACATCGTAAAGGCTGGTGTATGCCTCACAAAAACAATGAATCTAGCTGCTCAAATGGAACGTGTTTTGGTTGAGAAAGGGTAGGATATGGAAATAAAGATGTTGTTAATGGATGTCATGATGCAATGGGCCTTATCGGCCATGGGAATTATCAGACCAACATGTTGCGCAGAGATCTTTTACGGCCTGAATTAAAACGGGAATATGCGCACCTGTGTACCCACTCCCTACCAGTTACTTCCGAATTATTCGGAGATGACGTGTCGAAAACAGCCCGAGAAATAGAGGACACTGCAAAAATCAGGGACAGAATGTCGGGTGTCTCTAGTCAGAGGGGTGGTTTTCGGTCCAGGCCGTGGAACCGTGGACGTTTTCGGGGTTCTTCGAGACCCAGGTCTGGTCAGTCGTCGTCATATGCTTCTTCCCGCACAGGCACTGACCCAAAAAACTACAACAGACGGCCAGGGGCGCGTCCCCTGCAGAGAAATTAGAAAACCTGTTACAAAATGTAAGTACCGAAAAAATTTTCTCAGCGGGTAGATTGGAATATTTTGTGTCTGAATGGGAAAAAATTACTTCTGATAGAGTCATACTTGAAATGGTTAAAAATTGTCACATAGAATTCATTAATAATTCTAAACCTATACAGCGTCATGTGCCCCAAAGACAATTCAATTCTGCAAAATATAGATTATAGATTATTTTTGGATGGAAAAAATGTCTCAATTTGTAGTCAAACAAAAGGCATAATGAATATCTTTATATACTCTAGGATGTAATGTTACACATTCAGACACCAACTATGTGCATTTATGTACACATATTCATTGCAAACAAGGCTGAAAATATCTAAGAACTGATCTTCAGGAAATAATGGCTTATCTAGAAGCTGGTTATCAAACCTTTAATCTATTAGGCCTACCAGAAGCAAACCTTGAGACTAGTCCAAATTCAAAGATGATGCAGAAGACAATTCAAAGTGAATGCAATTTTACATTTTTGTCTTTCTGTGTAGAAAACATTTTGGGAAAATGATAAATGGATTGTTACAATCAATTTTATCATTTTCACCATGTCCTCCAAAGCCATTTTCTTGTAGGAAGGACATGGTAAACAGTGTCACTGTAATCTGATTTTAGGAATTGGACATGATACTGAGGCCGATATAGACACCATACCTGGCCCTGTACCACGGAGTGTTTTTAAACCGGTGTCCATGTCAACACCGCCAACATATATTGTCATGGACTTGGAAACAACTGATCTTAGTAAGTAGTTTTACAACATTGAAATATAATTATGTAGCATTATGACTGCTCAGGGATTGTGCAGGTTAGCATAGATGTAACATTTCCTAAATCACTTGAAAAGTAAATGTTATAATAAAATACCGGAAACGATACAATATTTTACATTCCTAGTCTGAACTCTGAAGTTAATATCCATTCTGAAATTTGACAAAAGTCAATAATAGTAGCTTATAAATGGATTAGTTACAACAAGACAAACTCTAAACTGGTAGCCTGGTGGTGAGAGAAATGCCAAGAATAAATAGGTATGTGCTCCAGGATACACAATATAAATAACAGGTAGCATTTGTATGTAAATCCATACAGTAAGTTTCATACATCTAGCTGTCTCTTCATACAATGAATGTTGCATTTTTATGCCCTGTATCTAAAGATAGGGGCATATTATTTTACCTATGTCCATCTGTCTGACTTTATGTCTGTCCGAAACTCAACCGTGGCCATTTCAGGGGCATTCGTGTTTAACAAACACATCTTCTTTGTTACATGGTTCCAAATGTGTTTCTTGTTTCAGTTAGAGGTGATCTACTTCCACATATCACACAACTAGCCGGCCAAGAGGTACATTCTGGAACTGTATTTGACGAATATGTGTTGCCGAAAATACCCATCACCCCTTCTGCAGAGTAAATTACAAAAATATGCATGAAGAATCCAACAGAGATGATAGTTAATGGAAATCCAGTATCAGCTGTGTCTATAAAAACTGTAATTTCATAAATTGGCTGAAATCCTTCAAAGATATAATTTTAGTAGCGCATAATGGGCGTCGATTTGATTTCAATGTGTTGGTGTCAGTATTTTCAGAGACATTTTTCGTGTAATTTTATATGATTTTGATTGAAATCCTCAGTTTGTAAGTGATTAGAAACTTTGATTTTAATGAAACTGCCTATTTAGGAAACTAATTGTAGTATGTATAATACTCGTTTCTTCCCTTGATACTGGCTGGCTCAATATACCGAAAGACCCTACAGTAGTAGACACATACATGTATTCTAATGAAATCTATGATGTGGTTATCAAACGCCTATCGTTTGAGAACGACGCGTGGATCAGATCATCATTGTTAGACTTTCGCACTCGATTTTCATCACTTCTTCGCCGGCGATCCTTATTTAAATGTGCAAACTCGTTGTCAGTTAATTGTAGCGTAATTTGATCCGTGATTTGATCCTTTCTTCTAGATTCTTTTTCCATTTAAGTCCTTAGATTCAATATGCAATCCAGAAGAAGTGACATAAGGAAGCTGTTATAAACTTTAAAAAGATTAAGTACAATTTTGTCTTTAGAATTTGCATTACTTTTTACAAATAGCGATGTTCAATTGGCTACTGGGTAAAGGGTTAAAATGGTGAAAGTCATACGAAATCACAACTGATATGTTATCATTTGCCAACTTCTGAAAGTTTAATACAACGTTTAGGTTTAAGTTATAAGCATATAATTAGAAATAGGCTACGGTACCCTTCATTTGGGGCATTGACGTCTTTTGGGAAAGAAATAGTGCGTTCGAAAGCATGAGGGTATTAAGAATTACCTTTATATATTTTCAATTTTTGACGGATAAAATGTACATATGTGGATTTTATCGTGTTCCAACACATATAAGAATAATTTTGATGTCGGTTTTAGAGAGTGCGCGAACTTATTTCTGGCACTGTCAACATTTGTTTCAGAGGCATAAATTTCAAACTAGGAAATAAAGAGGCCTTATTTTTAAATAAGCACGCAGTAATTTAACAAAATATCTCTCATATGCGCACAAAGGTCATATCATTTCACATCAGACGATGGGTAAACATGTTTTTGATAATAAAAACCAAAATCTAAACACATGTAATGTGTTTATGTCCAAAATTCAGATACTTTTTTGCTTTGAGTGGTGGCCGCCATATTGGAATTTTGCAAGTTGGGGGTGGGATAAGGGAAAATCAAGTTTCTAGTAAACCTCTGGACGAATTTCTGTCATATTGCACATATAGATGTCTAATATAATGTACTATCAGGCAGACGTGTTTGTCACCCCAATTTCTAAAGTTGCCATTAGGCGTATTCTACCTTAAGAGTGTCAATAATTTTTGCAAAATTTTCCTATTGTTGGTATGTATGTTTTTTATATTGTCATTGATTGTACAGCGCAATAGAATATTTGTATAATTTTTGCGCTCTATAAATGCCATGTAATTGTAATAGTTTCCATGTATAGTGATGATTTCTTGTATTCTGAAAGCCATTCATGACATGAGGTCTTACACAAAGTTTCAAGGTTCTAGGCCAAACAGTTTAGAAGAAAACTAAGTATCTCTGTGACAACCCGCAGTAAAGTATAATTTTCAATGCACAAAATTTTCCCAACACTGCCACACCCATATATACATTTTATAAAATCAAAAATTCAAGATACAATTTTGAAATGAGTCACGCAAGGAACTTTCCTGCTATGTTTGATTTAAATTGGCCAAACGGTTGATTGTTAAAGAATTTTCTTAAGATTTCTCCAAGTCTGAAAAGCCCCTTCCTCCCTGCCACGCCCACATTTTTAACAAATGTAAAAATGTGTGAATAAATATTGAAAATAGTGTTTCAAGGAATATTCCTGCAAAGTCTGGTTTAATTGGGTCCAATGGTTGATTTTTAAAGAATTTTCTTATGATTTCTAGTCTGATAAGCCCCTTTCTCCCTGCCACGCCCACATTTTTTGACAAATCAAAAATTCACGAACAAGTTTTTGAAAGTATCACACAAGGAACATTCCTGCCAAGTTTGGTCAAAATTGGTCCAATAGCTTAGGAGGAGAAGATGTTGAAAGAAATTGTGAACGGACGGACGGACGGACAGATGGACGACGGACAAAAGGCGACCACAATAGCTCACCTTGAGCACTTCGTGCTCAGGTGAGCTAAAATGGTTGAGTCGTTTGATGCTGTGGCACAACTATTGGAAGAAAAAGGCCAGGCTCCCGTTTCTGAACATCTGGCACCTTCTCGTCGCCCAAATGATCTAGAGGGGTCGCATGTAAAAAGGGAACCAATGCCAGAGTCACTCTCGGGAATAAGGTACAACCCACAGACCCCTATGTATGATATGCCTATGAGAATTTCACAGAACAAAGAAAAATGTAAACCAAGGCAACATATTGCCCGAAGGTTTAGTAGGGAGTCCGACTCCGAGGAGAAAGAAGATTCTAATCGGAGTAGGGCTGCCAGACCAAAAACGACTAAGCGGAATGTGAATATTCCCAAGGCTTTGTCATACAACGGGGAAGGAAAATGGCGATCCTTTTATACGAAATTCAATTCCTTTGCGGAGGAATGTGAATGGACTCAGGCCGAAAGAAAAAGGAGATTATGTTGGGTTTTGGAAGGGTCCGCAAGCGATTTCTATTCACACATTCTTGACAGAGATCAAGAAATCTCGTTTGTGGACTTGATTGACAAGTTTAGATGAAGGTTTGACCACAGGGATATTACAGAAAACTTAATTCTGGAATTCCAGGTGGCCAAACAAAGACCCAAAGAGTCTCTACCAGAATGGGGCCAACGTATTGTGGAACTAGCTAATGAAGCTTTCCAACATATGTCGGATGCCCACATGTACCGGATGGCGGTAAAGCGATTCTGTCAGGGTTACTATGACAAAGAGGCTGCTGCACATGCTGCCAACGCGAATCCAAGGACAATTGATCAAGCTTTTGACTTGGTGAAGGCCTACCTGCTGAATCGGCAGATAATTTTCGGCAAGCCAAAGTCTGTCCGTTTTGAGGATCGAACCGAGATTCGATGCGTTAACCCTGACTGAGTCGTTGGGGAGAGCGACGATAACTGCACAGTCATGGCCGTTTCCCCTAATCTGTTATCGGGTGGAAATAAAAAGTTTGGAAGTCCGAAGGATCAAGTCTCTCAGAATACTAAAATACGGGAAACTAAAAACCGGGTTTCCAAAGGATTAGATGGGAGGATTACATACCTGGAAACAAAGATAGACCTGGTTGCGGATGCTTTAGCCAAACTCACTACTAAGATTGGCAGAGAAGCCACTAAGGGCTATCTTGGCTCCCAGAAACCTAAATCGGATGCATGCTATGCGTGTGGCCAAAACGGGCATTTCCGAGATCGATGTCCGAGCAAAAATCCTGCAGTCTCCTCACTGGAAACGGATTTCGACGAGGAGGATAAAACTTTAAACGAATCGGGGTCGGAATAGGGGGCATAGATCCGACCCAAAACATGGATGGACAAGGCCCGGAAAGATGCTTTGTTTTTCTTTGGGGATGCCTGGATCAACCAGCATTTACCAAAGAAATCTGGAGCAACTATTAAAAGAAAAGTGACCCCATTCTATCAAGGGGGTCATATGTGTTAGGATATTCGCTACTTTGCGAATGTCTAGGAAGTCCCTGCCACTGCAGCCAGCACCAGTCTAAAGGAGGTTTCGGCTCCCATACCTTGTCCTGAAGCCCGTCCCTCTAAGTCTGCTTTGAGAGAGATTCAGAGTAATCAGCAAATCTCTCAAAAACGCAAGTCTGCTGGTAGATCTGGTACGAGTGGGTCTGGGGTTTGTGAGTCGTCTGGGCCGTTACCGAAGGTTTTCAGGTCAGAGGCTACAGTTCCTGCCCGCTCGACCAAGCAGCCGGTAGACTTTTCAATTACCTTACTGGGAACGGGTGTAAGACGGGTGGAAACTGAGGAAGGGTTGGGCCTTAGCAAGAGTACTCAGAAAAGGGTGCAGTTTGAGGCATCGGAAGCTCGATCCGGGATTAGGCCTAGCTCTGTCTCACTTCCGGCAGGTAAGGGTGGTAGGCTCGGGTCCAAGTTTTCGAGTTGTCCTGTGTGTGGAAAGACTGGTAAGACAATTCGGAGACTAGTTATGGGGGCACAATTGCCGTCTATCCTTCGAGATGGTGAGTCTGACGCCCAGATCGTGGATCTTAACTTTAATGCTCTTAGGGCTGAATGCCTTAAGAAGTTGTCTGCAATGGCTTTAGGTCCTACAGCTGGTTTGAAAGAGGCCCAGCAATTTCTAAATTCCGGGAGCTTCATTTCTGTGCAGTCCGAGATTAGGCCGCGAACTTTGAGGGCTACGGAACAGTTATGTGTCTCACAGACCTGGCCCATACCAGCACAATTTAAGCTGTACCCTCTTAATTCTGTGGCTTGTCTCATTCATAGGAGGCCTCCGTCAGCGCTTTTGGCTCTTCTCTCCGAAACGGATAGGGAAGAATTCTAAAGTTTCTGCTCAGCCATAATGGATGAAGCTCGTGGAACAGGTTCCTGTCCAGAAGCAGATGTGATGGTCGAGCCTGAGCAGGGGGTCACTGGGTTTGTTGATGAAAACAGGCCGGTCTTCCCCCCCCCCCCCCCCCCCACCTCAGTTGGTTTCCATGGCTGTGGCTTTGGACAAAAACGGCGAAAGTACAGAACCTTGTGAGGCATTTGATTCACATTTTCATCTGGATCGAACGGCTGTGCGGGTGCTGGGGAACCGGGTTATTAAGTCACTCACACTGACTGATTTATTGGACCGTTTTATGGCTTTCAAGCCATCTCAGCAGTCTCATACGCCTGTCGATTTAGCTGGAATGGTAGCAGTTTTTTGCGATCCGGAAACATATCCCAGGGCGCTCACAGCTGACCCGAGAATGAAATATACAATAGGGATACACCCGAAGAAAGCAGGGAACTTTTCGGAAGAGCATTTCTGTGCATTCCGAAGACTTCTGTCGTCTCCGGGGGCTGTAGCGCTTGGGGAGGTGGGGCTGGATTGGACAGAGCCGGAGAGTACTTGGCCTGGACAGGAGGGAGTGCTACGTAGAGTACTGGTTTATTCCTGTTTTGGGCAGGCTTTGGTTCTGCATCTAAGAGGAAGAGCAAGGGGGGCTACTCTGTACAATAGGGGCTTGGAGGTAGTGAAGGAATACTGCAAGCCCTGTCAGCCGATCCATTTACATTGTTTCGGCGGGGACGCAGGTGCGGTTTCGGCTTGGTCCGACTCTTTAAAAAACTGCTATTTCGGGTTCACAGCGGCCATGACCGGTTTTGCACCCGATCAGGTGAGTGCGTTAAGGGCTGTTCCCCTCGAGAGGTTGCTTGTCGAGACTGACTCTCCCTATCTCTCTCCGTTCACTAAGGGCGGCGGGCGAAAGGGAAAAGCAGAATAAACGCCCCCAGATTTATTTGGGATGTGGATCGGCTGGTGGCTGAATTTAGGGGGATCCCGGATGGATCTTAAAACACTGTTAGAATCCACTTGCCGGAATGGACTCGCCCTTTATTCAAGCCCTATTTCATAATCATACAATCATAATCATATGGTGATACAAGGTTGTTCCTGGGAACAAGGAAAAATTCAGTAAACTTCAGTATATTCAAAGGCCTCCTAACTTTTCTCATTAAAATATGATTCATTTGATACTTGGACAGTTTATATATAGAGCTAAATTGATTTCTTGTCTAAAATTCTCCTGTCCTTTTCACTTTTAATAGGTGAGATGCAATTTGATTAATAACCTTGTTTCTAGGTAATAACGTTTGCAATGCAATTTTAAGAATTACAAATATTCTTGTTCCAGTTGTTACTTACTGGAACATTATTCAAAAAGTATAAATCTGTTCCAGTTGTTACTTACTGGAACATTATTCAAAAAAGTATAAATCTGTTCCAGTTGTTACTTACTGGAACATAATTCAAGAACTATAAATCCGTTCCAGTTTTACTTGCTGGAACAAATGACAAAAATCAAGGATTTCATCTCTGCAAAACAATGAGGGCTATTCCAGCTGTAACTTGCGGGTAGTAAAATTTGGTTGAGAACTCTGAATCTGATCAAGGCTGAATACACCAGTGGTCCGTCCCCAAACTTCTTGTCTGGTCAAATGTAATCCAATTCCAGCATTGTTGATGGAATGGTGACAAATTCAAGTTTTCCTTTTCTTCACTTAAAGGTAATGTCTATTTCTAATCTAATCCGATTCCAGCATTGTTGATGGAATAGTGGTTAGTGCAACCTTTTCCTTGTGTTTTCTTACAGGAAATTACTACATTTTTAGTCTAATCTAATTCCAGCATTGTTGATGGAATGAATAGGGGTTAGCCCAAGCTTTTCCTTTTGGTTTCTTAAAGGAAAATTTTGTACTTAGAGATTAATCCGATTCCAGCTTTATTGATGGAATAGTGGTTAGTCCATATATTTCCTTTTGTTTTCTTAAAGGAAATCAACAATTTTTCAAAATTGGGGGGGGGGGGGGGGGGGGAGAATTCACTTTGGCATTATTATGGGGGATAGTTTAATTAGGGGGGATAGGTTTTTTTTAAAATGTTGGTCCAGTCCTGTTTTGTAGGAAAGGGAGGAGTATTGTGGTCCTTGACAACGGGTAACCGGACATCCGCACGGGACTGCTGGACAAACCAGGTGGCGCTATGACGACATCGTATAAATAGCTGGGCGGGCATGTGCAGCGCTCTCTCACCCTACAGGGAATTTTAGCGATTTTTATGTAGACTCTTTATATTAAAGACAAGGGGACAAAGTTTTCATATAGAAAATAGTACCCATTCTCGCAAAACACCTGTTACAGCGCCAATTTTGAAGATAATTACACGGGATCTTCTTTAATAAGCTCCTTACATATTTATTTAGCGAAAAATCCGGTGGTCTGTACAGGTAACGATCAGAGTTTTTCGTGACAGAGGTCGTTTCTCGACAAAAGGTTCGAAATTGCCATGTACGACACAAGCGTGATGCCAGCGCGTTCGGTTGCAACTCTGGTGAGTGTTTTGTCACAATGTTCCATTTGACTTTTGAACGAAACAGAATGGTTCATTATTCAATTTCACCATAATTGTCCAAAGCAATGCTTTAATTCTCATATTTTAAAGCTTAATTTAGCATAAATGTCGATGATTTTTTTTTTAAATTTTCACAATAAAAAGAATTACTTGAGTGAGTGTGCTCAACAGCGAGATGAACTCGCCCTCAATCAGTTACACGTTCATTAAATACTCGAGTAATTCTTTTTCTTGTTAAAAAATAAAATTTGTGTTCAATAAGCTTAACAAGAGGACCCTGAGGGCCCTAAATCGCTCACCTGAGTAATGTTTTAATAATGCCAAATAACTTTGCATATGTTACGTATTGTGGTCCCAGAGAAGAATTTGGCCATGTAGTTTAGGAGATGTCGTTTACAAAAATTGATGAGTTTTATGACATTTCCCATCTTCTGATGCCACAGCAACCAGAGTTTTTCATGGATTTCAATTCTTTTAGCAATTTTCATAAGGGACGACCAAAGGAACATTTCTGCCTAGTTTGGTTGATTTTGACCTAGTAGTTTAGGAGGAGATCTTGTTTAAAGAAATTGTTGAGCTTTCGTGAAATTTCCCATTTTCAGATGCCACGGCAACCAGAGTTTTTCATGGATTTCAATTATTTTAGCAATTTTTATAAAGGACCACCCAAGGAACATTTCTGCCAAGTTTGGTTGATTTTGACCCAGTAGTTTAGGAGGAGATGTCATTTAAAGAAATTGTTGAGATTTTGTGAAATTTCCCATTTTCCGATGCCACGGCAACCAGAGTTTTTCATGGATTTCAATTCTTTTAGCAATTTTTATAAAGGACCACCCAAGGAACATTTCTGCCTAGTTTGGTTGATTTTGACCCAGTAGTTTAGGAGGAGATGTCGTTTAAAGAAATTTTAGAGCTTTTGTGAAATTTCCCATTTTCAGATGCCACGGCAACCCATTGACTAAGCTGCCAGTCTACAATATTTCCAGTCTATTTTTTTTATTTTTGGACTGACTCATTTGACGCATCACTTTATCCATTTTTGGATATAAATCACTACGCGGTGCGCATAACTCCAAAATCCTGTCGCCAAAAAGTAGACAGCAGAAAATTGCAACTAGATTCTACAAATACATTTGCAACAAAATAAAGTTTGATTTTCGTCTCAATTTCATCTGATAAAATAATTAATTCAAATTAGATTATTCATTTTACTATATGCAAGCATATGAAGCAAATATGCCGCGTGACAGGAAGTCATGAGGAAGTACCACGTGTATGCATTTTATGGGCGCTGACATCTTGAAAGTAGTTAACCCAGAATGCCCACCAGAGATAGATGGTAATCGACAGGTGGCGACATCTATTGGTAGATATTGCACGGCAACCAGAGTTTTTCATGGATTTCAATTCTTTTAGCAATTTTTATAAGGGACCACCCAAGGAACATTTCTGCCAAGTTTGGTTGATTTTGACCCAGAAGTTCAGGAGGAGATGTCGTTTAAAGAAATTGTTGAGATTATGTGAAATTTCCCATTTTCCGATGCCACGGCAACCAGAGTTTTTCATGGATTTCAATTCTTTTAGCAATTTTTATAAAGGACCACCCAAGGAACATTTCTGCCTAGTTTGGTTGATTTTGACCTAGTAGTTTAGGAGGAGATGTTGTTTAAAGAAATTGTTAAGCTTTCGTGAAATTTCCCATTTTCAGATGCCACGGCAACCAGAGTTTTTCATGGATTTCAATTATTTTAGCAATTTTTATAAAGGACCACCCAAGGAACATTTCTGCCAAGTTTGGTTGATTTTGACCCAGTAGTTTAGGAGGAGATGTCATTTAAAGAAATTGTTGAGATTTTGTGAAATTTCCCATTTTCCGATGCCACAGCAACCAGAGTTTTTCATGGATTTCAATTCTTTTAGCAATTTTTATAAAGGACCACCCAAGGAACATTTCTGCCTAGTTTGGTTGATTTTGACCCAGAAGTTTAGGAGGAGATGTCGTTTAAAGAAATTTTAGAGCTTTTGTGAAATTTCCCATTTTCAGATGCCACCGCAACCAGAGTTTTTCATGGATTTCAATTATTTTAGCAACTTTTATAAAGGACCACCCAAGAAACATTTCTGCCAAGTTTGGTTGATTTTGACCTAGTAGTTTAGGAGGAGATGTCGTTTAAAGAAATTGTTGAGATTTTGTGAAATTTCCCATTTTCCGATGCCACGGCAACCAGAGTTTTTCATGGATTTCAATTCTTTTAGCAATTTTTATAAAGGATCACCCAAGGAACATTTCTGCCAAGTTTGGTTGATTTTGACCCAGTAGTTTAGGAGGAGATGTCGTTTAAAGAAATTTTTGAGCTTTTGTGAAATTTCCCATTTTCAGATGCCACGGCAACCAGAGTTTTTCATGGATTTCAATTATTTTAGCAATTTTTATAAAGGACCACCCAAGGAACATTTCTGCCAAGTTTGGTTAATTTTGACCCAGTAGTTTAGGAGAAGATGTCGTTTAAAGAAATTGTTGAGATTTTGTGAAATTTCCCATTTTCAGATGCCACGGCAACCAGAGTTTTTCATGGATTTCAATTCTTTTAGCAATTTTTATAAAGGACCACCCAAGGAACATTTCTGCTAAGTTTGGTTGATTTTGACCCAGTAGTTTAGGAGGAGATGTCGTTTAAAGAAATTGTTGAGATTTTGTGAAATTTCCCATTTTCAGATGCCACGGCAACCAGAGTTTTTCATGGATTTCAATTCTTTTAGCAATTTTCATAAAGGACCACCAAAGGAACATTTCTGCCAAGTTTGGTTGATTTTGACCCAGTAGTTTAGGAGGAGATGTCATTTAAAGAAATTGTTGACGCCGTGACGGACAGACGGACAGACGGACGCCGGACATTGATAGATCACAATACCTCACCTTTAGCACTTCGTGCTCAGGTGAGCTAAAAAGATACGAATTTCAGCATTGCTTTGGACAATTTTGTTGAAGTTTGAAACTGAACCGTTCTGTTTCGTTCGAAAGTCAAGGGGAACATTGTGATAAAAACACTCACCAGAGTATCCCAAGCGAACGCGCCTAGTATGGCCTAAATCTAAAATCCGTTGAGTCGGCAAAACATTCAACAAATTAAAGCTGCATTCTTTGTGATATTATTTAACAACGAAGGTTGGTGAAAGATTTAAATTCATTTTATCGTTTTAATGCATGTTTTGGCCACGATCATGCACAAACTAGCAGATTTAGTCCTACAAGCGGGGGTCACGCGGACACGTCGTAGATGGCATTTCGAACCTTTCGTCGAGAAACCGGCCTTTGTCAAGAAAAACTCTGATCGTTACGCGTACAGACCACCGGATTTTTCGCTGAATAAATATATAAGGAGTTAATCAGTGAAGATCTCGTGTAATTATCTTCAAAATTGGCGTTGTAACAGGTGTTTTGCGAGAATGGGTACTATTTTCTATATATGAAAACTTGGTCCCCTTGTCTTTAAAGTGACATTTCACATTTATTTCATTTTTTAAAAGTATGTCTTGATGCAAAGATTGTCTATTTTAATGCGTAGAAATGCTATCAGTTTTTTTACGTTATTATTTATAAGCGAAAAATACGCCTTCAAAGTTGAGAAAGAAATGATAAAGTCTAAATAAATCTGAACTGTTGTCCACAACAATTTGTTTAATTTTAGCACAAAAATATATATTTATCGTAAATGGTTCAATATTTTGGCTTGAAATTTTCAGAATTTTCATAAGAAAACATGCTCTTTCAAATAGAATAAAAGTAAAATTTATGTAAAAATAATTGTGAAATGTCACTTTAATATAAGGTGTCTACATAAAAATCGCTAAAATTCCCTGTGCTCTCGCCTACACACGCTTACTACCAAGACGGTTATTGTTGCTTCACGCACAGACTTCGTTATAATTCGGTAAGTTAAGCGTTATTTCTAGTGAGTACGCATTATAGTTAGTCACCAGCCTAACTTGTGATGGATATTGTGGTAGAATAACATACAATACTATATTGAGGTCAGACTGCAAGCGTTAAAAATATACTGCACCTGGGCAAAGAAAAGTAGATACCAAGAGACACCGTTGAATCCGACAATGTACAATTTGTTAACATGGCCTGGTTGAGCAAGATCTCTTTTTCGCTCTAAATTTTTCAAGCAACATGCAAAGGACTTTGATTAACGATAAAATCGGTCCTTGAGAAAGTGGGTCATACTGTAAGCGGTAAACTTGGCGATATGCAGACAGTTCGTACCTAAACCATTTCGTGATCTAACGGTGAAATTAGTCACGCCGTAGATTATAATTTAATCATCGAATTTTTTCTACAAAAGCAGACAGGGGGACAATGAAGGTCCTTAATCGCTCACCTTAGCGTCAAATCAGGGTCTAGAATGATCGAAAAAATCATGTCAAGAAACACACAGTTACATTAACAGTTTACTCCTAATCCAATTGGGTGATGGTAATTTCGGAAAAATACAATTTCGGTAACATGAATTTATATAGTAATAAAATGGATACTTCGGTAAAAAGGTAATTATAGTGTAATTATCACATTGAGACACGAGTCGTGCAAGTTATTTTTGGCAGTTTGTATCAAACATGTAATTAAATGATTTATTTAAGGAATGAATGCAATTTTATTTTTTTCATGCAGGTATGAAAAAAAAAAAAAATCTAATCACACTGTATGAATCCGCGAAGCGGTTCATACAAAAGTGTGATTAGATTTTATTTTTCATACCTGCATGAAAAAAAATTGCATTCATTTAAGGAATGAATCAAATGCAATTTTATTTTTTTCATGCAGGTATGAAAAAAATCTAATCACACTGTATGAATCCGCGAAGGGGTTCATACAAAAGTGTGATTGGATTTTATTTTTCATACCTGCATGAAAAAAAAAAATGCATTCATTCCTTATAATTCAATATTCGGGTATTTGAAAAAAAAAAAAACACGCTTTTTAACCCCATTTTGAGGAAAAACAAAAAAAATATTTCTTATACCCCGTCTGACCTGAGCCTTTACATTGCGTATGAATACATGTTCTTGTTCTTTACATGTTCTATTTAGAAAAAATGGCCGCCATTCTATTCTATTCTCACCCCCAGCTGTGGAGGGGGATTAGAAATATCCCGGCTGCCGTGTCCTGTAGCAAATGGTAAGACCCCAAGCAAAGGACAGTGTGTCTGTAACGGACCCGCTTGTTGGCCGTGAGTGGATACTCGTAAGCCGGAAAAGAGGATCCTGGTTAGTTGAGGGAAGCCCAGGGCTCTCCAGCTTCCCAACACGCTGCTTTGGCCTCGGCTTCGGTGTAAACGGGAGCTTAGATGGACCCGGTCTAGGCAATCGGCTGGTCGCTTTAGACGAACACATTTTTGTTTGTACCAATGCGCTATCTCGCCAAATGTCTCGAAATTGTACATGTTATACTCTTTCTTGTCACTACTTATGTTATGATACAATGTTTTGGTTTGTTTTCGTCTATATAGGCTCATGGGTTAATTGAGTTGATTGAATGCCTTGATCGGCGTCGAAATACATGATTGGCCTTTGTTTTGGAGATTACTCATGTATGTCTTTGCCGCGCTTGTTTGTTTGGTCGGCTTGAGTATACCATCTGGGTATCCCTGGCATGGGGAGCTGGAGATCCGCTCCATTTTCCATGTCCCCTTGTTGGACTCCACGGTGGGTTGGGGAACCCAGATGATGAATACCTATCTACAACCATGGATTCTAAAACTTTAAAAAGGACGCGTTTTGATACTGACTTGGACACGGAAAATCGATCACGTAACATGAATTTCGCTAGGTTCTTGCTGATTGAATCAGAAAATGAAAGTAGACCGTTGACAACTCTATCGCCATTTGTCATAAATAAATGTATTCTTTCGTATGCTGGTGAGCCTAAAACGGTCAAAAAGTTGAAATCTGGTGCCATTTTGGTAGAAGTAGACAAAAAATCCCATTCTGATAATTTATTACGAATTAAGAAGTTCCACGATATACCTGCCAAATGCTCCGAACATGCAACTCTCAATACCTCCAAAGGCCTCATTCGCTGCCCTGATCTTCAGGGAGTGTCTGAGGAGGAAATTGTTTCGGAGCTTGGAACTCAGAATGTAACTGCAGCCCGACGGATTTTCTTTTACAAACATGGACAAAAGAAGGCCACTAATACGATTGTTTTGACATTCAATACAGCGATATTGCCAAAAAGCTTAAAAATAGGTTACTTGAAGGTGAATGTAGACCTTTATATCCCTAACCCGCTGCAATGCTATAAATGTTTTAAGTTCGGCCATCACGAGAAGAGATGTCAGGAGGCTCAGCGTTGTCGTCGTTGTGGCGATCTGGCTGAGACTCATGACGTCGACGATTGTGAGAACTCTGAGCTGTGCGTAAATTGCGATGGTGCTCACATGTCGACTTCTCGTGCATGTCCGCATTGGAGGCGGGAAAAGGAGATTGTAACTGTCAAGTGCAGGGAAGGTCTCTCTTTCTTCGAAGCAAAAAAGATTGTAGAAAGTCGCTCCCAGCTTGCTTCATACGCCCAGGCTACGAAAGTACCTTCAGCAACCAGTAAAACTGACAGTGGCTGTGAGAATTGTAAGGGTCTTTTCAGGAAATTAATGATCTTATTTCCTGAGAAGAAAGAAGAAATTTCTAAGTTGTTCCCTGCCTCTAACCCAATAGAAGCTTCATCTTCTGTTAGACCGGAAACCAGCAAGTCTTCAGACTCTGAAAAATCCTCAGGCGCTTCACCAAACATTTCTACAGCTAAAGAACGTTCTAATTCTGAATCAAGACCAGCCAGCAAAGTTTCTGTTAGTAATGACGAAACAAAGTCTAGTAATGAAAATCGAAGGCCAAAGCCTTCAAAACCGGTGATCTCTGATCGCCAACCAAAGGGATCCCAGGATCCTATTCAACAATACAATCGGTATCATAGTCTTGAAGAAGACATGATTACCGATGACCTCGCAGATTCCAAAAAGAATAAGCAAGGTAGCAGCATTATAAAACTTAACAAAAGATGAGTAATTTCAGACTTCCAATACTCTGTGGTATAATTTTAATCCTAATATCTCTCATGGCGAATACTATTATTCAATGGAATTGTAGAAGTGTTAAATCCAATTTTGAAGAACTTAGTCTTTTAGTCTCGAAAGAAAAACCAGTAGCAGTTTGTTTACAAGAAACCTTCCTTAAAGATACCGACAAGTTTACCTTTAAATATCATTCTTGCTATTTTAAAAACTTTACGGAAAGTGAAAGGGCATCAGGAGGTGTTGGTATCATTGTTAATAACAATGTTCCACATCGCCCTGTGCCGCTTGACACTACTTTACAAGCAGTTGCCGTAAGTGTTTCTCTCAACAAAACAGTAACCATTTGTTCTATTTATCTCCCTCCTAGTTCTCCTGTTGACAGCAGGAAACTAGATCGTCTTGTTGAGCAGTTACCCAAACCTTTTATTTTAATGGGCGATTTTAACTCACATCATACGATGTGGGGATGTTCAAACACAGACAACAAAGGTCATATTGTTGAAGACTTTATTTCAAGACAAGATCTTTCTCTTTTAAATGATAAATCATCTACTTATCTACATCCTGCTACTGGTTCATATTCATCATTAGACTTGACAGTTTGCAGTCCTCAAATTTTTCCAGATTTTAACTGGAAAGTTGATGACGACCTTCATGGCAGTGACCATTTTCCGATTCTTATATCGGAAATTGGGCCATCTGTACAGGAGCGACCACAACGGTGGAAACTCCATAAAGCAAACTGAGACTTGTTCAAAACTGTTTGTGAACAGTCCATTACACCTCAAGCTTTTGAAGATTGTGAGAATCCTGCAGAATTATTTACCTCTCTGTTATATTCAACTGCAGAAAAAGCAATTCCAAGAACGTCTAAAAACCCTAAACATCCAAATAAGCCCTGGTTCAATGATGATTGCAAAAAGGCTATAGCAAAGCAAAAGTCGGTTCTTAGAGAGTTTGATCTAAGGCCGACCAAGGAAAATCTTATAAAGTTTAAAGTTGCACGTGCGAGAGCACGGCGCACTATTAAACACAGTAAACGTACGTCTTGGAGGCAGTATGTATCTAGATTAAATTCTAGATCATCTGTCAAAAAGACTTGGGATATGGTGCGTAAAATTAGTGGCAAAAACTCTTCACTAAGTGTTGGGCATTTGAATACTGATAATGGCGTTGTTTCATCTAAACCAGACATAGCAAATGTCTTAGCAGATACCTTTGCAAAGAAATCCTCCTCTTCTAATTATTCGCCAGAATTTCAAAAACATCAAGAACAAAAAGAAAAAGTTAATTTGAATTTTAAATCCAAAAATACAGAGCACTATAATAAAGAATTTACTCTTAAGGAGCTTAAAACAGCCCTTAAGAAATGCCATGATACTGCAGTTGGATGTGATGACATCCACTACCAGTTCCTGAAGCATTTACCACACCAATCCCTTCAGTGTTTACTTGATATCTTTAACAGTGTTTGGAAAACGGGAATACTTCCAGCCTCGTGGCGGGAAGCTATTGTCATTCCAGTACCCAAACCTGGTAAAGATTCAGATAATCCTTCAAATTACCGGCCTATAGCCTTAACAAGTTGTGTTTGTAAAACCATGGAGAGAATGGTCAACGACCGTCTCGTGTGGTTTCTTGAGAAAAATAAACTTATAACATCAGCCCAAAGTGGCTTTCGTAAACAAAGAAGCACTCTCGATCATTTAGTTCGCTTTGAAACCTTTATCAGAGAAGCTTTTATCAAGAAGGAACATGTTGTTTCAGTCTTTTTTGATTTAGAGAGTGCATATGATACCACATGGAAGTATAGAATCATGAATGACCTCCATGATTTCGGTATACGAGGTCGCCTTGCTTATTTCATTTCTGCGTTTTTGGATGAACGGCAATTTAGAGTCAGGGTTGGAGATACGCTCTCTGATCCTCATGAACAGGAGATGGGTGTTCCCCAGGGCTCTATTCTTTCTGTTACACTGTTTAGTATTAAAATCAATAATATTATAAAGGCAACTTGTCCTGGTATCGAATATTTCCTTTACGTTGATGACTTCTGTATTTGCTACCGATCAAAACACATGCATACCATTGAAAGACAGTTGCAACAGGTTTTAAACAACCTGAGTAAATGGTCTAATGAAAATGGTTTTAAATTTTCTAAGACCAAGACAAAATGTATGCATTTCTGTAAATCCAGAAAACTCCATCCCGATCCAGAACTCACTTTGGACGGGATCCGAATCGAAGTTGTCCCAGAATTCAAGTTCCTGGGTCTTTTATTTGACTCTAAATTATCGTTCATTCCGCACATTGAATATTTGAGCAATAAATGCAAGAAAGCTCTAAATCTTTTACGTGTTGTCTCCAGTATGGACTGGGGAGCAGACAAAAAAGTTTTATTACGTCTTTATAGATCTCTTGTGAGATCTAAATTAGACTATGGTTGTGTTGTTTACGGATCTGCCCGTCAATCCTACTTGCGCAAGCTTGATTCTATTCATAATCAAGGGTTACGTATTGCGCTGGGCGCATTTAAAACATCGCCAATTAACAGTCTTTATGCGGAAGCAAATGAGCCATCCTTGAATTTACGTAGAAAGAAATTATCAATGGATTATTATCTAAAACTTAAATCTAATCCAGATAATCCTACACATGACGTTGTATTTGAACCTCTTTATGAAGAGGAATTTAATAAGAAGGAATCAGTCATACCTCCTTTCAGTTTACGTTGTAAGGCAGATGTAAATTCTCTAGATTTCGATCTAGATGACGTGGCGGAACATAAAGTTCCAAACGTACCTTTGTGGACGTGTAAAAGTCCCACCTTTATTTATGATCTTGCTTCAACGAAAAAGTCGGAAACTGATCCTTTAGTATTTAAAAATAAATTCCTTGAAGTACAAGAAAAACACATGCTTCATTTACAAATTTATACCGATGGTTCTAAAAGCGAAGAAAAAGTTGCTTCTGCTGCCATTTTAGATGGCTTCAAATATCAGTATCGTTTGCCCGATAACTCGTCCATTTTTTCTGCCGAGCTCAAGGCTATTGACCTTGCGCTCGAGCACATCGTTGAAAATGGCTATTGGCGCTACATTATTTTTACAGACTCTCTGTCCTGTATGCAAGCGCTCGAGCACGAAAAAACGGACAACCCAATTATTGTGAAACTTCTTGAGAAGCTTTCTCGTTTATATGCTTCTGATGAAGATACTGATATTGTCTTTTGCTGGCTTCCAAGCCATTGCGGTCTACGCGGCAACGAAGAGGCAGACAAGGCTGCCAAGGAGGCGTTGTCACTAGATATTTTACCTTTTAGAGTCCCTTTTACTGATTTTAAACCACTGATAAATAGTTTTATTCAAAATGTATGGCAAAATTGTTGGAGCGACGAGGCTAATCACCAAAATAAATTGTTTAGTATTAAACCAGCACTTGGTGAATGGCTGCCAGGTCTTCGATCTGACCGCCGCGAGGAGTTAGTTTTGGCACGACTGCGAATCGGGCACACATATTTGACCCATTCGCACCTATTAAAGAACGAGGAAAAACCTCAATGTATTCCTTGTAACGAGGAGCTGACTGTCCAGCATCTCCTCATTGATTGTGTGGATTTAGCCATCATTAGAAACAGGCATTTCAACGCTAGCAGTTTAAAGACATTATTTGATACTGTTAGGCCTGAATCAATTTTTAACTTTCTTAAAGAGTGCAATCTCTTTAAAAAGATTTAGTTATGATATTTACTATGTGTTTTTTATATGTTCTATGGATTTTCCGGTCGGGTGGACTCGGACATGGGTGTTCTCTGATCTGGGAGGAGCCCATGTCTATTCGTGCTCACGTCGGATTATTCATGGTACATTGTTATACAATATTTCGTATGATATTTTTAATCATTTATACTTCAATCATTTTTAATAGGTTATATGCCCGATGAATTTTCCGGTCGGGTGGACTCGGACATGGGTGACCTCTGATCTGGGAGGAACCCATGTCCATTCGTGCTCACGTCGGATTATTCGACGAGGTGCATTGGTATTGATATGATTTTCCGGTCGGGTGGACTCGGACATGGGTGTTCTCTGATCTAGGAGAAGCCCATGTCTATTCGTGCTCACGTCGGATTATTCATAGCTCGTTGTTATTCTATCTTCTGTATGGCATTTTTATCTGTTTTACTTCAGTTTTGTTTAATATATTTATATGATCTGTGGATTTTCCGGTCGGGTGGACTCGGGCATGGGTATTCTCTGATCTGGGAGGAGCCCATGTCCTTTCGTGCTCACGTCGGATTATTCATGGTCTATTATTATTTTATCATCTATATTGTATTTTTATCTGTTTAATTTCAGTTAAGTTTGATATTTAGATGATCTGTGGATTTTCCGGTCGGGTGGACTCGGACATGGGTATTCTCTGATCTGGGAGGGGCCCATGTCCTTTCGTGCTCACGTCGGATTATTCATGGTGTGTTGTTATTTTGCTTAGAATTTTATCTGTTGTATAGAATATTGTATTTTTATCATATCCCCTCTAGATGTTTATGTAACTAATACATATCCTAATACATCTTGTAGTGAGGTTACGTGAGTGCGCCCAATATGACCTTAGTTGTCGACGGGCCTTAAAAATCCATTCATTCTATCATATTCTATTCTTTATTCTTAACCGCCAGTAATGGCGAACCCTAGAAATCTCTAGGTACAACATATTTAAACCCTACACCACATTTTACATACATATATAAGACCCTAAACCGAATATAAATCCTATCATCGTTACTGCAGATACATCAACCCACCACCATATTTACAAATGCATCTACAGTAACGCCTTCGAGAAGAGAGGCTGAATATGTCTGAATTTTGAAGCGAGCACAAAATCAAGCATAAAATTGGGCTTTGAATCGTCAAATAAGACCACGATAAAAGGGTAAAACGAAGTGAGTACAATTAAAATGTTCTAGTCTATTAGCATTCCAAATGACCAGTCTTAACTAAAAAGGGAGATTACTGCAGGCATCTGACAGAAAGAAAAGAAAACAAACAAGCAAAAAAAAAAAAAAAAAAAAAAAAAAAAAAAAAAAAAAAAAAAAAAAAAAAAAAAAACCAGAAACAACCAGAGGAAACTAATAAATTACAGGTGTTTTCGGCACGGAGGATAATCGGCATTGATCGGATCGCATCTTTATCGTACTCTGTGATGTGTCTTTGGGTTGCTTTGACCAGACGGGAAAAATCACAGTCTGTGTCGAGTGACTTGATTATGCATACATTTTCAACGTCTTCAGCATTCACAACTCATGCTTCCGTCAATGGATAATGGACGAAAATCATGAAAGGATAAGGTTAGTTCTCTGTTGATTGTTCATGTTTATCTATTTTTTGCAGATAGATCTAATTGTAATGCATTTTTGAATAGGGCTTGTCTTCTTCCGTAGTGGAACCTCGACTCAAACTGGGTTATAATACTCCAGCGCATGGCGGGTCAACGGTTAAAAAATTCCAGTATTTGCAATTCAAAGACAAAAACAATGACAGGAGACCTAGTTGGTGCTGGAGAGGCCTTGCATGTTGGTCGTCAGTAATGCACTCTCTACAGGGGCAGGTTCCTGCAGCAAGTTCAACTGTTCAAGTGTATCCCATGGATGTGCATGATTCATTCATGTTTTGTTGGTTCATTGGTTTTTGTTGTTATTGTTTTTAACTCACCTGAGCACGAAGTGCTCGAGGTGAGTTATTGTGGTCACTTTTTGTCCGTCCGTCCGTCAACATTTGGGGTGTTTACACTCTAGCATCCACAAAAGTTAGGCAATCTTGACCCAACTTGGCCAAAACAAGTAGGATAATAAGTCCTCGGACAAGTTCGATTATGGGCCTGATCGGACCAGAAAGTGCTGAGTTATCTGCCCTTGAATGTCAAAAAGTTTGTTTACACTCTACCTCTGATTTTTTTTGGGGGGGGGGGGAGCCCATTTCCTTTTGTGCTCACGTCGGATTATTCATGGTGTGATGTTATTTTGCTTAGAATTTTATCTGTTGTATAGAATATCATATTTTTATCATATCCCCTCTAGATGTTCATGTAACTAATACATATCCTAATACATCTTGTAGTGAGGTAACGTGAATGCGCCCAATATGACCATAGTTGTCGACGGGCCTTAAAACTCCATTCATTCATTCATACGCTTCACAAGTGGCCATGTGTAATAAGCAGTGAACATTTACAGGAACAGTTTTGGTTCATTTAAGAAAAAAATGTCTGGTAATCTGATTTGACACTATTTGATACAAGTTAAAACATTAAAAACTGTTTGTTTGGGCTCAAACAAATGTTGACACTAAAAATGTCACATTTTGCGTCAAAGTTACATTCACATGTACATTTTCACCTTTAATTCGGGTCTTTAAATACTTTCTAGCGTAATTTAAAGTATTTGTTTTTGCAATAAGAGACAACACACTGACCTCTGTGTAGAATGATTATTTGTTCTAGCAATTGTCTTTAATATCAAAATATAGCAACATAATATCAGATTGACACAAAAACTCCAATAGTGAATTCTTGCCCATATATCTCTGATATCTATGCTTGAAAGGACCCATCACTAAACAGCTCGGAAAACATTACATATGTGCTGTGCAAATCAGCTGGAAATGTCATTCCTCTGTTGAGAAACTCATCCATTCTGTAACAGTCATTAGTTACCAGTTCAACAACAATGCGTTCTCTTATTTCTTTGAGTTATCCCATGTCCGAACAATTGTCCACTGGCTTCTCCCAGTGATTCTACATTTTCAGGTACTGTTCAATAGTATGATTCCAATGTCTATGTAACTGGTTCACTCTTTACAGTTGCCAACTATGGAACTTCGTTTATGGTATAACGTGGCTTCTGACTTTTTTTACACAGAAAAATGTCATTGACATCATGCTCAATAAAATGCTTTTTTGTATTGTCTTTTTCTTCCCGATTTAAAGCAAAAAGTTAATAGCAAAAGGGCTGGGTGAATCGGTGTTATTTCTATGTCTTACATCGGGGTTATCGCTATAAATTGTAGTAGGCAAGTTCAGTTTGTGGTAGTACTGGTATGAAAACACATCTTGTTTTTAAATCTAGGTTAAAGCAATGGTGCTAAATGATTAGAGGATCCATACACTGATATATCAAATTGCTGCTGAAAGCGGTGCTCCATTTAACCAATCAGTTACTTTCAGCTCCACTTGCATAGTTTAAATAGTCCAAATTTTGACCATTAGACGCGGAGAAATTAGACAAAAGCTATATTTGACCTTAAGTCCTATTTTCCCGTGACGAGGCCTCAAATTCGAAAAACCGGAAAAAGTCCATCATCACAATATCATAGGGAGTTCACATGGTAAGTTTCATCTGATTTGGCCCAAGGGTTATGGAGAAATCGTTACGGACGGACTGACAATGCGGCGACTATAAGCTCTCCCTCGGGGAGCATGAAATTTACACTAACACGTTTTATTACTGTTCCCATGTATGCTGAGTCGAAAAAGAAAGTGTGCACAGAGAATAACTGGAATTTCTATCGTAATGTTGTATCTTGATATTATAATATTGGTATCAATTTAAAGATAATTCAGTTGCCTATGAGTTGGCTTCTTTTTTCATTTTTGTGAAATGGAATATTCCTTGGGGTTTCTAAAGAAGTTTGAGACAGGGGTCAATTTCAAAATTCACAGAACTTGCTGACGATGATGGAAAATTAAATAATGCAATTTTCTTAAGATTTCTGCTTCAATTTTTATTGTGACATGTCTTCAATGAATGACGGCAAACATGTGTGGTCCCACTGATCGAGCATAACGTTTCATTGTATCATTTGGAATTTCATTACATTCATTTTGCAAGACGTATTCCACGTCCTGAAACTTTTTTAACTGGACCCTAAATTTAGTGAAACTCAGACGGAAAAGATGTTCGGGCCTGCACCACACTCAAGACTTATATTCACGCGTCCCGTGCCGATGACGATGTGCCTACTGCAGGCGTAACGTAAGATTTCGGCATCATGGTAATGTGAAAAGCATATTGTCTCAAATCTCTTATGAGTCGTCCATCTGCATTCGCCGATATCAAATGTTGCCAAGATATGCTTGCTGTACCGAATCACCATAGGTGGTGAAGTTTTGAAACGTCGACGTTAGGGCGTCAACGTCATGTAACGATCTGGCCTAGTCATTGCTGCATTCGGCTTATCAGACTGAAGCATATCAAAAGTGAATCCTTTCTTTTTGGAAACATGATTGCAATCGCCTAATTTCATAACGATGACATTTAAACGAAAACGACGCATTTTACGCCGATACAAGACACTAGTAAAACTGACGTGTGAAATTTCTCGTGTTTATTAAGACGTAGCATCTTTGGCTATACAGAAAATAGAACTTTTATGTTAGATTTAGCTTTTATACATGTTGAATAAAGATCTAAGGCAATAAAGTTTATTATGAAACTTTTGTTTTGATAACCACGTGCAAAAAGGTGCTTACAGCGTTTGCTGATTTGCCAGACAATTTAATCCTTCAAAGTTGCTTCCCATGTCAAAAGACATGAGAAAGTTGATAAGTTAACTCCCCGTAGCAGTATGGTAAAATTAACTGCAGCGGTTACGTAGATATATAAAGTAGAAGTATGCACACTTTCTTTTTTGACTCAGTATAATTATCTTCGATATCTTCTACATTTTGTTTCGATCTTGTGAGGATGTACTTTGTAGGCACCGGGCTAAATTAAGTGTATGCGGCCCTCAGTGTCCATTTATTAGGGCTACTGCTGTAACCTTTCCAACTAGGCAATGCCTTCTTTCTTGTAAGAATTGTGAGTCAACATAGAAACATCCATTGTTGTCAAACACCTAAAAGTTTTGGAAGACGAGATTAAAAACTCCCTTTACAGACCACATCCACTCCTTCCTCACGAATTAAAGTCACTTTGAATGGCTTATTCCAGTCCTCACAATCCTGTAACTATTCCAGCGCTGTTTTTTGGAAAAGTTTCCTAACTACCTGGATGGACAGAGTTTCTTCCTTCTTCTGTATGTTCTGTAGCTTTTCTAACAGTGGTACAATAATGAAAAGGGCAAAATCTTTCTAAAAGGATTACACTCTTAAAGAAAGTTAAAAATCGATTCGGGCCTCACGGTATTAAATAATGATTTCAAACTATCAACGCTAAAGTGCCTGCTTCTTATGATGGCAAGATCTACACAATCGATGAGTAGATGTCGGACGGTAAGTGTCTCATTACAAGGAATACACTACAGTTCTACCTCGTTCTGGTGCGAATGGGTTAATGAGTATGACCGATTCGCAATCTGGCCAAAACTAACTCTTCACGGCGGTCAGACCGAAGACCTGGCAGTCATCCACCAAGTAAAGGTTTAATCGAAAATAATTTATTTCGTTGATTTGCCTGGTCACTCCAACAGTTATGCCATACATTGTGAAAATCCCCTGCTGAATGAAAGAAAGAATGAATAGTGTGTTAAGGCCCGTCGACTACTAAGGTCATATTGGGCGCAATAGCAACACAAACCTGGATGTATTCAAAGTTACAGATATGTAGATAGTTACTTCAACATCCAGAAACGTAAAGTATAGTGAATATACATCTAATTCAAAAATAGATAATGTTACCTAAAATAATACTTACATTATAGAACACTATGCAAACTCAGCAAAACAACCATAAATAATCCGAAAAGGTTTTAAAACATAAAAGTAGTTTTAGTAGACAGTTATTGAACTTTGTACCTTGTCACATCTATTTCTCTGCTTCTTCTCTTGTTGAACGTCCCGAGTCTAGTTTGTGGAAGCTGGACAATTCTGAAGAGGTTTTCAGGAGTAAGATCAGTCTCGTTCAGTTGTTCATTTGTGTATTTAGTTAGAGATGATGTGTCTTCGGGGGATGGTATTTTTTCTTCATCACAAATCGTCTTCTAACCAATACATCTCTAGCTAATTTGGTTAGCCTTTCTCCCCACTCAAGTGTTACCAGACCCAGTAGTGTTTGCATCTCCTGTGCTTCTCGACCCCCAGCTGTGGAGGGGGATTAGAAATATCCCGGCTGCCATGTCCTGTAGCAAATGGTAAGACCCCAAGCAAAGGACAGTGTGTCTGTAACGGACCCGCTTGTTGGCCGTGAGTGGATACTCGTAAGCCGGAAAAGAGGATCCTGGTTAGTTGAGGGAAGTCCAGGGCTCTCCAGCTTCCCAACACGCTGCTTTGGCCTCGGCTTCGGTGTAAACGGGAGCTTAGATGGACCCGGTCTAGGCAATCGGCTGGTCGCTTTAGACTGGAGTATAAATCGTTGTTCTATTAGTTCAGCTTCGACTTATGTCGGTGTATACTTTGTTATACAAATTGCTGTGTCATCGTCACGTTTGCATTGTTATTTTACAAGTTTAATCTCTAGTCTATATAGGCTTATGGGTTAATTGGGTTGATTAGGTGGCTTGATCGGCGCAGATTTGCATGGCAGAGCTCTGTGTGAGTTGTTTCATGTATGTTTTTGCCGAGCTTGTTGTTTGGTTGGCTCGAGTATACTACCTCGGTAACCCTGACATGGGGAGCTGGATACCCGCTCCGCAATCCATGTCCCCTTGTTGGACCCCATGGTGGGTGGGGGCCGCGGGTAATGAATATTAAATCTTTAACCATGGCTTCTCAAACTTCTAAACGTAAATGCTATGAAATGGACTCGGACTCTGGAAATGCATCATCGACCTCTTCTTTTCCAAGATTTCTTCTAATAGAATCAAAGGACGAAAATAGACCGCTGACAAAACTATCTCCTTTTGTGATCAATAAAGTGTTGCTTTCTCGTGCTGGTGAGCCTAAATCAGTTAAAAAACTGAATTCAGGTGCACTTCTCGTAGAGGTAGTAAAACGCGCCCACGCTGAAAATCTCTTGGACATTGAAAGTTTTTTTCGAAATTCCCGCTGAATGTACGCCTCATGCAAGCCTTAATACATCTAAAGGATTGATACGCTGTCCCGATCTTCAGGGAGTATCAGAACATGAAATTGTTACCGAATTGGAATCACAAAATGTAACAGCTGCAAAAAGAATTACGGTTTTCAATAATGGCGTAAAGAAACCCACGAATACGATTATCTTGACTTTCGGATCTTCATTGTTGCCCAAATCAATTAAGGTTGGTTATCTTAAAGTAAACGTGGATATGTACATCCCAAATCCATTGCAGTGTTACAACTGCTTTGGATACGGGCACCACGAAAAGAAATGCCAAAAGACCCAGGTATGCCGTCGGTGTGGTGGTGATGCAGAGTCACACGATGTTGACAACTGTGAGGAAAAGCTTCAGTGTAAAAACTGTGGCGAAGCTCACATAGCCACCTCCCGCTCCTGCTCTCACTGGAAAAGAGAAAAGGAAATTGTTACCATTAAGTATAAAGAAGGCCTTTCTTTCTTTGAGGCAAGAAAAGTGGTCGAAAGTCGAATAAACCTTAATTCCTATGCTCAAGCAACTAAAGCTAATTCCAATTCAAACAATAATGAAAACAGCTGCCAAAACTGTGAGGATCTTTTCAGAAAGCTATGCGTGCTTTTTCCTGAGAAGAAAAACCAAATAGCAGAATTATTCCCTAAACAAAATGTAACACCTTCCTCTTCTGTAAACCCTCCAGCCCCTGCGTCTTCATCGTCTAGTAAATCTACTACACCACAAACTACCTCTACTTCTACAACAGCTCCTACTCCAATCCCACGCAATGTAAATAAACCAGATTCCGAGTCTAAGTCCAAAAGTCAAAGTTCTACAAGTAATGAAATGGCTAATCAAAATCGAAGGTCAGCACCTTCAAGACCCCCGATCTCTGATCGACCACCAAAAGGATCACAAGATCCTATTAAACAATATAACCGTTATCGGTCCCTTGATGATGACATGATAACGGATGATTTTGCAGATTATGCAGATTTCAGAGGTAAGCAAGGAACAAATATCATTAAACTGAATAAACTAAAATGAATAATTCCACACTTCCAATAAACTGATGTTTCCTAATAATTATAATTTTCACCATGGCGAATACAATTATTCAATGGAATTGTCGCAGTATCAAGTCGAATTTTGAAGAACTTAATTTATTAGTTTCGAAAGAAAAACCAGTAGCAGTTTGTCTACAAGAAACATTTTTAAAAGATACAGATAAATTTTCACTCAAATATCATTCTTGTTATGTT
This sequence comes from Fragum sueziense, assembly GCA_963680895.1. Classification (NCBI taxonomy): domain Eukaryota; kingdom Metazoa; phylum Mollusca; class Bivalvia; order Cardiida; family Cardiidae; genus Fragum; species Fragum sueziense. Next base: position 14,759,290 of record OY804602.1, on the reverse strand, counting down.
AAAAACTTCACGGAAAGCGAACGAGCTTCAGGTGGTGTAGGTATCATTGTGAATAACAATGTTCCTCACCGTCCTGTTCAGCTGAACACAACTTTACAAGCAGTAGCTGTGAGTGTTTCACTTAACAAGACTATCACGATTTGTTCTATCTATCTCCCCCCTAGTTCTCCTGTTGACAGCAGGAAACTAGACCAACTTGTTGAACAATTACCTAAACCTTATATTTTAATGGGAGATTTCATTTGTTGGGCATTTGAATACTGACAATGGCGTTGTTTCATCTAAGCCTGATATAGCAAATGTTTTAGCAGATACATTTGCCAAAAAATCTTCCTCTTCTAACTATTCGCCAGAATTTCAAAAACACCAAGAACAAAAAGAAAATATTAAATTAAATTTCAAATCCAAAAATACGGAGCATTATAATAAAGAATTTACACTAAAGGAGCTTAAAGCAGCCCTTAAGAAATGCCATGATACTGCAGTTGGATGTGATGATATCCACTACCAGTTTTTAAAGCATCTACCGCACCAATCCCTTCAGTGTTTACTCGATATCTTTAACAGTGTTTGGAAAACGGGAGTACTTCCAGCCTCGTGGCGGGAAGCTATTGTTATTCCAGTACCCAAACCTGGTAAAGATTCAGATAATCCTTCTAATTACCGGCCTATAGCCTTAACAAGTTGTGTTTGCAAGACAATGGAAAGAATGGTCAATGACCGTCTTGTATGGTTTCTTGAGAAAAACAAACTTATTACGTCGGCCCAAAGTGGCTTTCATAAGCAAAGAAGCACCCTCGATCATTTAGTTCGGTTCGAAACTTTTATTCGGGAAGCTTTTATCAAGAAAGAACACGTTGTTTCAGTCTTTTTTGATTTAGAGAGTGCATACGATACAACATGGAAGTATGGAATCATGAATGACCTCCATGATTTCGGTATACGAGGTCGCCTTGCTTATTTCATTTCTGCATTTCTGGATGAACGGCAATTTAGAGTCAGGGTTGGAGATACACTCTCTGATCCTCATGAACAGGAGATGGGTGTTCCCCAGGGTTCTATTCTTTCTGTTACGCTTTTTAGTGTTAAAATCAACAATATAATTAAGGCTACCTGCCCTGGTATTGAATATTTCCTTTACGTTGATGACTTCTGTATTTGTTATCGTTCGAAACATATGCATACCATCGAACGACAGTTACAACAGGTATTAAATAACCTGAGTAAGTGGTCAAATGAATGAATGAATAGTGTTTTAAGGCCCGTCGACTACTAAGGTCATATTGGGCGCAACAGCAACACATACCTGGATGTACACAAAATTACTGATATGTATATAGTTACATAAACATCCAGAAAGGTAAATTATAGTGACTATATATCTAATTCAAGAATAGATAATGTTACCTTGTATAAAAAGTAATCAATACTATTATTATAAAACAATATTAAAACTAGACAAAAAACAACCATGAACTATGAATAATCCGATGTGAGGACGAATAGACATGGGCTCCTCCCAGATCAGAGAACACCCATGTCCGAGTCCACCCTACCGGAAAATCCACAGAACAAATAAATATAGAATATTAAACTTAACTAAAGTATCACAGATCAAATATCACAGACTATAATAAAAAGAGCTAAATCTTTCTAAAGATATTACACTCTTTAAGAAAGTTAAAAATCGACTCAGGCCTCACGGTATCAAATAACGATTTCAAATTATCAACGTTAAAGTGCCTGTTTCTTATGATGGCAAGATCTACACAATCAATGAGTAGATGTTGGACAGTAAGTGTCTCATTACAAGGAATACACTGCGGTTCTATCTCGTTCTTTAATAGGTGCGAATGGGTCAAATGAGTATGACCGATTCGCAATCTGGCCAAAACTAACTCTTCGCGGCGGTCAGACCGAAGACCTGGCAGCCATTCACCAAGTGAAGGTTTAATCGAAAATAATTTATTTCGTTGATTTGCCTGGTCACTCCAACAGTTCTGCCATATATTGTGGATAAAAGTATTAATTAGAGGTTTAAAATCAGTAAAAGGAACTTTAAAAGGTAAAACATCTAGTGACAGCGCGTTCTTGGCAGCCCTATCTGCCTCTTCGTTGCCACGTAGACCACAATGGCTTGGAAGCCAGCAAAAGACAATATCAGTATCTTCATCAGCAGCATAGATACGAGACAGCTTTTCAAGAAGTTTAATTATGATAGGGTTGTCCGTTTTCTCGTGTTCCAGCGCTTGCATACTAGATAAAGAGTCAGTGAAAATAATGTAACGCCAATAACCATTTTCAATAATGTGCTCAAGCGCAAGGTCAATAGCCTTGAGCTCGGCTGAGAAAATGGATGAATTATCAGGCAGACGATACTGATATTTATAACCATCCAAGATGGCAGCTGAAGCAACTTTTTCTTCATTTTTAGACCCGTCTGTATAAATATGGAAGTGCATAATGTGTTTTTCCTGTATTTCAAGGAATTTAGTTTTAAATACAACTTGATCAGTTTCAGATTTTTTAGTTGAAGCTAGATCATAAATAAAGGTGGGACTTTTAGACGTCCACAAAGGAACATCTGGAACTTTATGTTCGGCCACGTCATCTAGATCGAAATCTAGAGATTCTATGTCAGCTTTACAACGTAAACTAAAGGGTGGAATTTCTGATTCCTTCTTTTTGAAGTCCTCTTCGTAAAGAGGTTCAAATACAGAATCATGTGTAGGATTATCTGGATTAGATTTTAATTTCAAATAATAATCCATAGACAACTTCTTTCGACGTAAATTTAAAGACGGTTCGTTTGCTTCAGCATAAAGACTATTAATTGGCGATGTTTTAAATGCGCCCAACGCAATACGTAAGCCTTGATTGTGTATAGAATCAAGCTTGCGCAAGTATGATTGACGGGCAGAGCCGTAAACAACGCATCCATAGTCTAATTTAGATCTCATGAGAGATCTATAAAGACGTAATAAAACCTTCTTGTCTGCTCCCCAGTCCATACTGGAGACGACACGTAAAAGATTAAGAGCTTTCTTACATTTATTGCTCAGATATTCAATATGAGGAATGAATGACAATTTAGAGTCAAATAAAAGTCCCAAGAATTTGAACTCTGGGACAACTTCAATACGGATCCCATCCAAAGTAAGTTCTGGATCGGGATGGAGTTTTCTCGATTTACAAAAATGCATACATTTTGTCTTGGTTTTAGAAAATTTAAAACCATTTTCATTCGACCATTTACTAAGGTTGTTTAAAACCTGTTGTAACTGTCGTTCGATAGTATGCATGTGTTTCGAACGATAACAAATACAAAAGTCATCAACGTAAAGGAAATATTCGATACCAGGGCAAGTAGCCTTTATAATATTGTTGATTTTAACACTGAAAAGTGTAACCGATAGAATACTACCCTGGGGCACACCCATTTCCTGTTCATGAGGATCAGAGAGTGTATCTCCAACCCTGACTCTAAATTGTCGTTCATCCAAAAACGCAGAAATGAAATAAGCAAGGCGACCTCGTATACCGAAATCATGGAGGTCATTCACGATTCCATACTTCCATGTGGTATCATATGCACTCTCTAAATCAAAAAAGACTGAAACAACGTGTTCTTTCTTGATAAAAGCTTCTCGTATAAAAGTCTCGAAGCGAACTAAATGATCGAGGGTGCTTCTTTGTTTACGAAAGCCACTTTGGGCCGACGTAATAAGTTTGTTTTTCTCAAGAAACCATACAAGACGGTCATTGACCATTCTTTCCATGGTTTTACAAACACAACTTGTCAATGCTATAGGCCGGTAATTTGAAGGATTATCAGAATCTTTACCAGGTTTGGGTACTGGAATGACAATAGCTTCCCGCCACGAGGCTGGAAGTATTCCCGTTTTCCAAACACTGTTAAAGATATCAAGTAAACACTGAAAGGATTGGTGTGGTAAATGCTTCAAGAACTGGTAGTGGATGTCATCACATCCAACTGCAGTGTCATGGCATTTCTTAAGGGCTGTTTTAAGCTCCTTAAGAGTAAATTCTTTATTATAATGCTCTGTATTTTTGGATTTAAAATTCAAATTAACTTTTTCTTTTTTTTCTTGATGTTTTTGAAATTCAGGCGAATAATTAGAAGAAGAGGATTTTTTCGCAAAAGTATCTGCTAAAACATTTGCGATGTCAGGCTTAGATGTCACAACGCCATTATCAGAATTCAGATGCCCAACACTGAGCGAAGAGTTCTTGCCACTAATTTTTCGTACCATATCCCAAGTATTTTTGACAGACGATCTAGAATTTAATCTAGATACATACTGTCTCCAAGACGTACGTTTACTGCGTTTAATAGTGCGCCGTGCTCTCGCACGTGCAACTTTAAACTTTATAAGATTTTCCTTAGTCGGCCTTAGATCAAACTCTCTAAGAACCGACTTTTGCTTTGCTACAGCCTTCTTGCAATCATCATTAAACCATGGCTTATTTGGATGTTTAGGGTTTTTAGATGTTCTTGGAATTGCCCTTTCTGCAGATGCATATAACAAGGAAGTAAATAATTCTGCAGGATTCTCACAGTCTTCAAAAGCTTGAGGTGTAATGGACTGTTCACATACAGTTTTGAACAAGTCCCAGTTTGCTTTATGGAGTTTCCAACGTTGTGGTCGCTCCTGAACTGATGGCCCAATTTCCGAAATAAGAATCGGAAAATGGTCACTGCCATGCAGGTCGTCATCAACTTTCCAGTTAAAATCTGGAAAAATTTGAGGACTGCAAACTGTTAAGTCTAATGATGAATATGAACCAGTAGCAGGATGTAGATAAGTAGAGGATTTATCATTTAGAAGAGAAAGATCGTGCCTTGAAATAAAATCTTCAACAATATGGCCCTTATTGTCTGTGTTTGAACATCCCCACAGGGTATGGTGAGAATTAAAATCTCCCATTAAAATAAAAGGCTTGGGTAACTGTTCAACAAGACGATCTAGTTTCCTGTTGTCAACAGGGGAACTAGGTGGAAGATAAATCGAACAAATGGTAACAGTTTTGTTCAGTGAAACACTAACAGCTACTGCTTGTAAAGTTGTATCAAGCTGGACAGGACGGTGAGGAACATTGTTATTCACAATGATGCCTACACCACCTGATGCTCTGTCACTTCCCGTAAAATTCTTGAAATAACAAGAATGATATTTAAAGGTAAATTTATCCGTATCTTTGAGAAAGGTTTCTTGTAAACAAACTGCTACTGGTTTTTCTTTGGAGACTAATAAATTAAGGTCTTCAAAATTAGATTTGATACTGCGACAATTCCATTGAATAATAGTATTCGCCATGATGGACAGTAAAATTAAAAATATAACACACAGTAATGGAAGTCTGGATTTATTCATTTTTTATTAAGTTTGATAATATTACTACCTGGCTTATTTCTGGAATCTGCATATTCATCCGCTATCATGTCCTCATCGAGAGACCGATAACGGTTATACTGTTGGATCGGATCTTGAGATCCTTTTGGTTGGCGATCAGTGATCACCGGTTTTGAAGGTTTTTGCCTTCGATTTTGATTAGACGAAGTATTATCAACGTGACTTGTAGATGCTTTGTTATCAGACTTGGAGGCTTTCGTGACTGAATTGTCAACATTTGGTTTTGGGCGTAAAGGTGTATTCGGTTCTACAGATTTAGTAGTGGTCTCTGTTTCAGGAGAAGGTGGTCCCAGATTAGAGGAAGGAAATAACTTTGAAATTTCCTCTCTCTTCTCAGGAAACAAAATGCAAAGCTTTTTGAACAAACCTTTACAGTTGTCACACTCACTGTCATCTTTACTTTTAACTTTAGATGCTTGGGCATAAGATGTTATGTTGGAGCGATTTTCAACAATCTTACGTGCTTCAAAGAAGGACAGGCCTTCCCTACACTTGACTGTTACAATTTCCTTCTCCCGCTTCCAGTTTGGACAAACACGAGAGGTTGAACTGTGTGCACCGCCGCAATTAACACACTCTTCAGGGTTCTCGCACGTGTCGAATGAATGGTACTCGGCCGAAGTCCCACAACGACGACAGAGCGCTTCCTCTTCACATTTTTTCTCGTGATGTCCAAACTTGAAGCATTTGTAACATTGAAGTGGGTTAGGAATGTAGATATCAACATTTACTTTAAGATATCCCACTTTCAATGATTTAGGGAGCAAAGCTGTATTGAAGGTCAAGACAATTGTGTTAGTAGGTTTTTTATGCCCCCGATAGGGAGGCATCATAAATTTGACTTGTCCGTCCGTCCGTCCGTCTGTCCGTCCGTCTGTCTGTCCGTCTGTCTGTCCGTCCGTCCGTCATTCCGACCAAAAACTTTAACATTGGCCATAACTTCCTTATTACTTAACATATTCGCTTCATACTTTACCACAACATTCCTTGGTACATTACCTTTCTGTAGGCACATACTTTGGTGACCTTGACCCCTGGATGACCTTGACCTTGAACATAGATTGGCCATAATTTTAAATCAAAGCGGTGTCGGGGGCATTGTCATCTTACAGTGACGGCTCTTGTTCTGTCCACCTTTAAAGATATTGATTCGTCTTGCTGCCGTGACATGTTGTGAAGCTAATTCAGAAACTATCTCTTCCTCAGACACTCCCTGAAGATCAGGGCAGCGAATGAGTCCCTTGGACGAATTAAGTGTCGAGTGTTCAAAACAGTGAACAGGGATGTCAAAAAAACTTTTCAGTCGTAGTAAATTGTCTGAATGGGATTTTTTATCAACCTCTACTAATAATGCACCTGACTTTAACTTTTTAATTGACTTTAGCTCACCAGCGTATGAAAGTATACATTTGTTTATAACAGAAGGTGACAGTGATGTTAACGATTTCTGTTCATCTGTAGATTCAATCAATAAAAACCTTGGGAAATTCAAATTGCGTGGTCGATTGTCCGAGTCCGAATCATCATAATCTGAGCGCGTCCTTTTAAACTTTTGGTTCTCCATATTTGAAAATTTAGTATTCATCATCTGGGTCCCCCAACCCGCCACGGAGTCCAACAAGGGGACATGGAAAATGGAGCGGATCTCCAGCTCCCCATGCCAGGGATACCCAGATGGTATACTCAAGCCAATCAAATAAACAGGCGCGACAATGACATACGTGGCTAATCTCTTAAATAAGACAAGCCATGCATTTCAACGTCGATCATGACATTTAATCAACTCAATTAGCCCATGAGCCTATATAGACGAGGACAAGACACAACTGTAATAACATTAACTGATACAAGAAATAGTATAACTTGTACAATTAACAAACGAGGGGCGAGATTGCACATGGGTACATGCAAAATATAAAAAAAGTCCACGTCTAAAGCGACCAGCCGTTTGCTTAGACCGGGCCCATCTAAGCTCCCGTTTACACCGAAGCCGAGGCCAAAGCCAGCGTGTTGGGAAGCTGGAGAGCCCTGGGCTTCCCTCAACCGACCAGGATCCCCTTTTCCGGCTTACGAGTATCCACTCACGGCCAACAAGCGGGTCCGTTACAGACACACTGTCCTTTGCTTGGGGTCTTACCATTTGCTACAGGACAAGGCAGCCGGGATATTTCTAATCCCCCTCCACAGCTGGGGGTAAGTGGTCAAATGAGAATGGTTTTAAATTTTCTAAAACCAAGACAAAATGTATGCATTTTTGTAAATCGAGAAAACTCCACCCCGATCCAGAACTGACTCTGGACGGGATCCGTATTGAAGTTGTCCCAGAGTTCAAATTCTTGGGACTTTTATTTGACTCTAAATTGTCTTTCATTCCGCACATTGAATATCTGAGCAATAAGTGTAAGAAAGCTCTAAATCTTTTACGTGTCGTCTCCAGTATGGACTGGGGAGCAGACAAAAAAGTTTTATTACGCCTTTATAGATCTCTCGTGAGATCTAAACTAGACTATGGTTGTGTTGTTTACGGATCCGCCCGTCAATCATACTTGCGCAAGCTTGATTCGATTCATAATCAAGGTTTACGTATTGCGCTGGGCGCATTTAAAACATCGCCAATTAACAGTCTCTATGCGGAAGCAAATGAGCCATCTTTGAATTTACGGAGAAGGAAATTATCAATGGATTATTATCTAAAACTTAAATCTAATCCAGATAATCCTACACATGACGTTGTTTTTGAACCTCTTCATGAAGAGGATTTTAATAAAAAAGAATCAGTTATACCTCCTTTTAGTTTACGTTGTAAGGCAGATGTAAATTCTCTAGATTTTGATCTAGATGACGTGGCAGAACATAGAGTTCCAAATGTTCCTTTGTGGACGTCCAAAAGTCCAACCTTTATTTATGATCTTGCTTCAACGAAAAAGTCGGAAACTGATCAAGTTGTGTTTAAAAATAAATTTCTTGAAGTACAAGAAAAGCACATGCTTCATTTACAAATTTATACCGATGGTTCTAAAAGCGAAGACAAAGTTGCTTCTGCTGCCATTTTGGATGGCTTCAAATATCAGTATCGTTTGCCCGATAACTCGTCAATTTTCTCTGCCGAGCTCAAGGCTATTGACCTTGCGCTCGAGCACATCATTGAAAATGGCTATTGGCGCTACATTATTTTTACAGACTCTTTATCCTGTATGCAAGCGCTTGAGCACGAAAAAACGGACAATCCTATTATTGTAAAACTTCTTGAGAAGCTTTCTCGTTTGTATGCTTCTGATGAAGATACTGATATTGTCTTTTGCTGGCTTCCAAGCCATTGCGGTCTACGTGGCAACGAAGAGGCAGACAAAGCTGCCAAGGAGGCGTTGTCACTAGATATTTTACCTTTTAAAGTTCCTTTTACTGATTTCAAACCTCTCATATATAATTTTATTCAAAATGTATGGCAGAACTGTTGGAGCGACGAGGCCAATCATCAAAATAAATTGTTTTCAATAAAGCCTGCACTTGGTGACTGGCTGCCAGGTTTTCGATCTGAGCGCCGCGAGGAGTTAGTTTTGGCCCGACTACGAATTGGTCACACACATTTGACCCATTCGTACTTATTAAAAAACGAGGAAAAGCCTCAATGTATTCCTTGTAACGAGGCACTAACTGTTCAGCATCTACTTATTGACTGTGTAGATTTAGCCATCATAAGAAACAGGCATTTTAACGTCGACAGTCTGAAAACATTGTTTGAATCTGTAAGGCCTGAATCAATTTTCAACTTTCTGAAAGAGTGTAATCTCTTTAAAAAGATTTAGCTGTGATTTTTATTCTGTGATTTTGTATATGTTCTATGGATTTTCCGGTCGGGTGGACTCGGACATGGGTGTTCTCTGATCTGGGAGGAGCCCATGTCTATTCGTGCTCACGTCGGATTATTCATGGTACATTGTTATACAATATTTCGTATGATATTTTTAATCATTTATACTGCAGTTATTTTTAATGTGCTATATGCCCTATGAATTTTCCGGTCGGGTGGACTCGGACATGGGTGACCTCTGATCTGGGAGGAGCCCATGTCCATTCGTGCTCACGTCGGATTATTCAGCGAGGTGCGTTATATTTTTGATATGATTTTCCGGTCGGGTGGACTCGGACATGGGTGTTCTCTGATCTGGGAGAAGCCCATGTCCTTTCGTGCTCACGTCGGATTATCCATGATGTATTGTTATTTTATCCTCTATTTGATATTTTTATCTGGTTAATTTCAGTTTGTTTATTTTTTAGATGATCTGTGGATTTTCCGGTCGGGTGGACTCGGATATGGATATCCCCTGATCTGGGGGGAGCCCATGTCCTTTCGTGCTCACGTCGGATTATTCATGGTGTGTTGTTTTTTGCTTAGAATTTTATCTGTTGTATAGAATATCGTTTTTTTTCATATACCCTCTAGATGTTTATGTAACTAATACATATTCTAATACATCTTGTAGTGAGGTAACGTGAGTGCGCCCAATATGACCTTAGTTGTCGACGGGCCTTAAAACTCCATTCATTCATTCATTCCTGTGCTTCTCGACAATGGGGATCTTCAGACCATTTTGCGTAAACAACTCGTCGAATACCGTATTTCAACATCATTGCATTAGTTGGTGATTCAAGTTCTTCAATATCATCCATGTTTGGGACACAGCAATTTCATACTGCATTTAGTACCTCTTCCAAATACTTTGTTGTTAGATACTCACTTAGAGTCTTCTTCCCATCTGGAACCAGTTTTCCGATCTCATTTAACACTCTTGCCAACGGTCTCATGTGTTTCACTTGCTTAATCCCTTCTTTTGGCTCTATTGTCTATAGATCGACACTCTGGGCAAGTCCAAACCGATATCTTTTGTCTCCTTCCCAGGATTCCCCCACATCCTTTTTTTAATACCTTAACCTTGTTTTTGTGATCCCCCAATTTCCATATCTTTGTGTAATTTGCGCTCTCATCTTCTAATAGTTTCCTCACTTCAGGATTTTCTTTGTGTGTTTGTAAGTGGGTTTTAATGTGTTGCCTCAGCTCTCCGCAGAAAAAGCAAGCATGATAATTATCGTAGACTCTCGATCCTTTCTTTGACTGTCTCGTAATATATTTCTTAGATTTCCTGTACTTCCTTATGTAAATGTTAGGGGTATTATGTCACATTCTGTGTGTTTTTCTCGCAATCTCCCCTCGCAAACTAAACCAACATCTGTCCCATCTTCATCCACAGAATTTTCGACAAAGTCTGTGTTATCTTCATCAGAACTTTCAGATCTGGCAAATATTGCTTTCTGTATACTTGATAAGGAATGCTTGTCTTGTCCAATATTATTTCTCGACGTCTGTTAAATAACACTATATGTAGTATAATCATGCATCACAGACAGGACCTTTCCGCTAGGACTTCGGCTTCTTGACGGCAGCACAGATTGGACCTCTCCATCCGGACTTCGATTTCTTGACGACAGCACACATTGTTTGTCTCCCCTAGATCGTTGACTTCTTGACGACAGCACATATTGGATGTCTCCACTAGGACTTTGACTTCTTGATGGCAGTTCAGATTAGAACTCTACCCCAGAACTTCGACCTCTTGACGGCAGCACATATTGGATCCCTCCCCTAGGTCTTTGACTTCTTGACGGCAGCACATATTGAATCTCTCTCTTAGGTCTTTGATTTCTTGACGGCAGCATGGATTGGACCTCTACCTCAGGACTTAGACTTATCGACGGCAACATAAATTGGAACTCTACCTCAGGACGTTGACTTCTTGACGGCAGCATGGATTGGACCTCTACCTCAGGACTTTGCCTTCATGACGGCAGCACAGATTGGACCTCTACCTCAGGACTCGGACTTTTCGACGGCAGCACAGATCGGGACTCTCTCCCAGCACTTTGACTTCTTAACGGCAGCGCAGTTTGGACCTCTACAATAGGACTTTGACTTCTCGATGGCAGCATAATTTGGATATCTCCCCTAGAACCTTGACTTCTTGATGTTAGCACAGATTGAACCTCCATCTCGGGACTTTGATTTTTCAACGGCTGCGTAGATTGGATTTCTCCCCTAGGATTTTGACTTCTTGACGGCAGCACATATTGGAATTCTCCCCTTGGACTTCTTGACGGCAGCACATATTGGATCTCTCCCCTTGGACTTTGACTTCTTGACGGCAGCACATATTGGATCTCTCCGTCAAGACTTTTGACTTCTTGACGGCAGCACACATTGGATCTCTACCCCAGGACTTTGATTTCTCGATGGCAGTTCAGATTAGAACTCAACCCCAGGACTTCGACCTTGATGGCAGCATGGATTGGACCTCTACATAAGGACTTTGACTTCTCGATGGCAGCATGGATTGGACCTCTACTACAGGACTTTGACTTCTCGACGGCAGCACGGATTTGACTTCAACTACAGGAATTTGACTTCTCGACGACAACATAAATTGGAACTCTACCTCAGGACTTTGACTTCTCGACGGCAACATACATTGGAACTCTACTACAGGACTTTGACTTTTCGACGACAACATAGATTGGAACTCTATCTCAGGACTTTGACTTGTCGACGACAACATAGATTGGAACTCTACCTCAGGACTTTGACTTCTCGACGGCAACATAAATTGGACCTCTACCTCAGGACTTTGACTTGTCGACGACAACATAAATTGGAACTCTCCTCAGGACTTTGACTTATCGACGGCAACATAAATTAGACCTCTACCTCAGGACTTTGACTTATCGACGGCAACATAAATTGGACTTCTACCTCAGGACTTTTACTTATCGACGGCAACATAAATTGGAACTCTACCTCAGGACTTTGACTTATCGAAGGCAACATAAATTGGAACTCTACCTCAGGACTTTGATTTATCGACAGCAACATAGATTGGAACTCTACCTCAGGATTTTGACTTATCGACAGCAACATAGATTGGAACTCTACCTCAGGACTTTGACTTATCGACAGCAACATAGATTGGAACTCTACCTCAGGACTTTGACTTATCGACGGCAACATAGATTGGAACTCTACCCCAGGACCTCGACTTTTCGACCACAGCACTGATTGGAACTCTCCCCTAGGGACTTCGACTACTCGATCGTATCACAATTTGGACCTCTCCACCAGGCAGGGTATCCACTGGTCAGGGAAAAGTCAGTGAAGGGAATTTTGAAAAATGGTCAGTGAAATTTAAAATGCTTAAAAAGTCAGGGAAAAGTCAGGGAATTTTGATATTTTCTTTTGATCAAACAAAACAGATAGAAAAAAATAAAGTAAAACAGATAATGAAAGCTATGGCATTTTTAAGGGTTTAATTAACAAACCAGTTGTTCTTTTAAGGTAGAACCGGATACTTTTAAAACTTTAAGCTATGGTAATAAATTTGATTTCTTTGGAAACTAGCAGCTATTTCTGGTTCAAATCCGAAATTCATTTCCTCGTTCATGTCGTAACGACGTTACCACGACGACGTCAACATAGACACCTCGCAGGTTTTTTGCGTCGAATTTCTATAGCCCGGAAATGCACAAAATGGCGTTTTGGTCGGGTAATTTCAACAATGAAAATTACATTGATGGAAAGATCCTTTCAAATCTAACAAGATGATACAAGAATCAACTATTTCGGATTGACGACGCAGAAAAAAATGACGAACTTTCATCTTTTCTCCACGTCAGATTTCGAGGAAAAACTAACTTTAGAGCAGAATTTCGAAAAATTGGCCAGAACGATTTATGCCATTTTTCATTATTTTATTGCACGACCATATTGTAAGCATTTGGCAAGAAATCAGAAAAATTCCCCGTACCGATTGGCAATAAAAAAATTTAAATATTGTTGGTATGCGTCAAAGTTATGCAGTCGGGCGTCGGCAAATTTCGACTAAAAATCACTTTATGGAGGAATTTCGTGAAATTGGCCACAGTGATTTTATGTTATTTTATTTTGCATCCATATTGCAGGTGAAATGCAAAAAAAAGAAAAGATTATTGTATAGTTTTTTAATACAACGTGTTTGAATGTTTTAGGTATAAATAAAAATTTACACAGGTGGACGTCGACGTCGATACTACGTACGTTGATGAGCAACAAGGATGACTTATGTATTCTTAAAATGTTGAGCATTTTAAGGATTCTACTAATACATATTTATGTATGTAAGTTCAACGATCACATTTTAGAAATCTCAATAAATAGTGCGTTGATTGGACGGCTTTGAGGGGGGAATGAAGCTGTTTAGCGCGAAAATAGGTCAGGGAAAAATGGATTTTGGTCAGGGAAAAGTCAGGGAATTTCATAGAGCACAAAGCTTTGCAGTATGAAAAGAATGCTGATGAATTAGATCATGCAATGGAGCGTGCTCAAAATGAGGAAGATTTTGATGATGTTGCCCCAGGCACAGAGCAGTCTGAGCAGGATGATTCAAATATTGGTGCTAAAGATAGTGAAAGTTCCATATTCTTTGATCCTAGACCTGAAAGTCAGAGACAAGGTGATATTGCTGGAGATGTTGGTTTAAGTGTTGCTTCTGTAGATATAAGTGTACGCAGGAAAGCAATGTCAGACATAGATTACAGGCAATTGATAAAATCATTGAATACGAAACAGAGATAATTTTTTGTTCATGTTTTCCAATCTGTTAAGCGTGATGAATAAAAAGTTGAAAGTTTTTTTAACTGGTGGTGCAGGCGTTGGAAAATCAGTTCTTGAAAGTGCTCTGTTTGAAGCTTTGCAGCGTTACTTGACATCTAATCCTGATGATAATCCCGAGAATTGTAGAGTTCTTCTCTGTGCACCAACTGGTAAAGCTGCATTTCATATAAAGGGGGTAACATTACATTCAGCTTTCCGCATTCCATCAAGCCAGGGTTATGATTGTACTCCACTTAATAGTGACACTTTAAACACCCTTCGAACAAAGTATAAAGACTTGTCTGTTGTTATGGTTGATGAAGTGTCCATGGTTGGGAATAATATGCTTAAACTCATAAATGAAAGATTGAAACAAATCAAGGGCAGTAATGTTTGGTGGATTGCATATGATATTCATTGGAGACATTTTCCAGTTGAAACCAGTGATGGATGGTTGGATATTTGAGAATTTGAAAACAAACTTTGGACCTTTAGCTACAAACTTATGGCAGCATTTTATTGTAATGCATGAATTGGATGAGATCATGAGGCAAAAGGAAGACAAACAATTTGCTGAACTTTTGAACAGATTACGAAATTCTAGCACACCAAAGGACTTTAGTCCTAAAAATAAAAGGAATCCGACATTCAATTATATACTTATATAATCTATGTTTAAGACAGACAATGTATTGGACTGATGTTGAAAAAATCGTCCGCTTCAAGGTATGTTTTGTTTAATTTCTCAGCTAATACTCTATTGATTTTGACGAGATAAAGTGCACGGAACGCGCATTTGAGAAGGCTATCCCCGTTTGTAACTCACTCTGCTCGAAATCCCGTGGTTTCTTCAAACATTCAAGCCGTGCTCACGTCGGATTATTCATGGTGTGTTGTTATTTTGCTTAGAATTTTATCTGTTGTATAGAATATTGTATTTTTATAATATCCCCTCTAGATGTTTATGTAACTAATACATATCCTAATACATCTTGTAGCGAGGTAACGTGAGTGCGCCCAATATGACCTTAGTTGTCGACGGGCCTTAAAACTCCATTCATTCATTCAAACATTCAAGCGAAGTTTTTTTTCGGTGCATGTGAACGCTTCCCACTTTTGTTTTGCACTTGCTGTCAAACCTGAATTTCTTGTAATATCAAGTACAAGTTTTCACTAGATTTTTCAATACGTGTTGCTCTTAAAGCAATTACAAAGTAACTAGAAAGCTGAAAGTACATTCATATAAGATCTATTAGTTACCAAGCTTTGCAACAGTCTTTATTAGTGTGAGTTTGGTTGTTAGAGTCAAAAAAAGTCACAATTAGCAATTTTGTCAAATTAAAAGGAATGAATGAATGAATGAATGGTGTTTTAAGGCCCGTCGACTACTAAGGTCATATTGGGCGCAATAGCAACACATACCTGGATGTATTCAAAATAACTGATATGTATATAGTTACATAAACATCCAGAAAGGTAAATTATAGTGACTATATATCTAATTCAAGAATAGATAATGTTACCTTGTATAAAATTAATCAATACTATTATTATAACATGATATTAAAACTACACAAAACAATCATGAACCATGAATAATCCGATGTGAGGACGAATAGACATGGGCTCCTCCCAGATCAGAGAACACCCATGTCCGAGTCCACTCTACCGGAAAATCCACATAACATATACATATAGAATATTAAACATAACTAAGGTATCACAGTTCGTATATCACAGACTATAATAAAATGAGCTAAATCTTTTTAAAGAGATTACACTCTTTAAGAAATTTAAAAATTGATTCAGGTCTCACATTATCAAATAATGATTTTAAACTATCAACAATAAAATGCCTGTTTCTTATGATGGCAAGGTCTACACAATCAATGAGTAGATGTTGGACAGTTAGTGCCTCGTTACAAGGAACACACTGGGGTTCTGCCTCGTTCTTTAAAAGGTGCGAATGGGTCAAATGTGTATGACCGATTCGCAATCTGGCCAAAACTAACTCTTCGCGGCGGTCAGACCGAAGGCCTGGCAGCCATTCACCAAGTGAAGGTTTTATTGAAAATAATTTATTACGTTGATTTGCCTGATCACTCCAACAGTTCTGCCATACATTGTGAATAAAAGTATTAATTAGGGGTTTAAAATCAGTAAAAGGAACTTTAAAAGGTAAAATATCTAGTGACAACGCGTCCTTGGCAGCCCTATCTGCCTCTTCGTTGCCACGTAGACCGCAATGGCTCGGAAGCCAGCAAAAGACAATATCAGTATCTTCATCAGCAGCATAGATACGAGACAGCTTTTCCAGAAGTTTAACTATGATAGGGTTGTCCGTTTTCTCGTGCTCCAGCGCTTGCATACTAGATAAAGAGTCAGTGAAAATAATGTAACGCCAATAACCATTTTCAATAATGTGCTCAAGCGCAAGGTCAATAGCCTTGAGCTCGGCTGAGAAAATGGATGAATTATCAGGCAGACGATACTGAAATTTGTAACCATCCAAGATGGCAGCTGAAGCAACTTTTTCTTCATTTTTAGACCCGTCTGTATAAATTTGAAAGTGCATAATGTGTTTTTCCTGTATTTCAAGGAATTTAGTTTTAAACACAACTTGATCCGTTTCAGATTTTTTAGTTGAAGCTAGATCATAAATAAAGGTGGGACTTTTAGACGACCACAAAGGAACGTCTGGAACTTTATGTTCGGCCACATTATCTAGATCGAAATCTAGAGATTCTATGTCAGCTTTACAACGTAAACTAAAGGGTGGAATTTCTGATTCCTTCTTTTTGAAGTCCTCTTCGTAAAGAGGTTCAAAAACAGAATCATGTGTAGGATTATCTGGGTTTGATTTCAATTTCAAATAGTAATCCATACACAATTTCTTTCGACGTAAGTTTAAAGATGGTTCGTTTGCTTCAGCATAGAGACTATTAATTGGCGATGTTTTAAATGCGCCCAACGCAATACGTAAACCTTGATTGTGTATTGAATCAAGTTTGCGCAAGTAAGATTGACGGGCAGAGCCGTAAACAACGCATCCATAATCCAATTTCGATCTCACAAGAGACCTATAAAGACGTAATAAAACTTTTTTGTCTGCGCCCCAGTCCATGCTGGAGACAACACGTAAAAGATTTAGAGCTTTCTTACACTTATTGCTCAGATATTCAATGTGAGGGATGAACGATAGTTTAGAGTCAAATAAAAGACCCAAAAATTTAAATTCTGGGACGACTTCAATTCTAATCCCGTCCAGAGTCAGTTCTGGATCGGGATGGAGTTTTCTCGATTTACAGAAATGCATACATTTGGTTTTGGTTTTAGAAAATTTAAAACCATTTTCATTTGACCATTTACTCAGGTTGTTTAAAACCTGTTGCAACTGTCGTTCAATAGTATGCATATGTTTTGACCTGTAACAAATACAAAAGTCATCAACGTAAAGGAAATATTCGATACCAGGACAAGTTGCCTTTATAATATTGTTGATTTTAATACTAAAAAGTGTTACCGAAAGAATGCAGCCCTGGGGAACACCCATCTCCTGTTCGTGAGGATCAGAGAGCGTATCTCCAACCCTGACTCTAAATTGTCGTTCATCCAAAAAAGCAGAAATGAAATAAGCAAGGCGACCTCGTATACCGAAATCATAGAGGTCATTCATTATTCCATACTTCCATGTGGTATCATATGCACTCTCGAGATCAAAAAAGACAGAGACAACATGTTCTTTTTTGATAAACGCTTCTCTTAATAATGTTTCAAAGCGAACTAAATGATCAAGAGTGCTTCTTTGCTTTCGAAAGCCACTTTGGGCTGACGTAATAAGTTTGTTTTTTTCAAGAAACCATACAAGACGGTCATTGACCATTCTTTCCATGGTTTTACAAACACAACTTGTTAAGGCTATAGGACGATAATTGGAAGGGTTATCAGCATCTTTACCAGGTTTGGGCACTGGAATCACAATCGCTTCCCGCCATGAGGCTGGAATTGTTCCCGATTTCCAAACACTGTTAAAGATGTCAAGTAAACACTGAAGGGACTGGTACGGTAAATGTTTAAGGAATTGATAGTGGATATCATCAGATCCAACTGCAGTGTCATGACACTTCTTTAGAGCTGTTTTAAGCTCTTTCAGAGTAAAGTCTTTATTGTAATGCTCAGTATTTTTAGATTTAAAGTTCAACTTGATCTTTTCTTTTTGTTCTTGATACTTCTGAAATTCTATAGAATAGTTAGAAGAGGATGACTTTTGTGCAAAGGTATCTGCAAGGACGTTAGCAATTTCAGGTTTTGATGAAACAGCACCGTTGTCTGTATTCAAATGTCCGACACTAATAGAGGAGTTTTTGCCGTTTATTTTTCGGATCATGTCCCATGTCTTTTTGACAGACGATCTAGAATTAAGTCTAGATACGTACTGTCTCCAAGACTTACGTTTACTTTGTTTAATAGTTCTTCGTGCTCTAGCACGAGCAATCTTAAACTTAATAAGATTTTCTTTTGTTGGTCTTAGATCAAACTCTCTTAAGACCGACTTACGCTTATCTACAGCCTTTTTGCAGTCATCATCATACCATGGCTTATTTGGATGTTTTGGATTAACAGTGGTTCTAGGAATTGCTTTTTCTGCAGCAGAAAATAAAAGAGAAGTGAACAACTCCGCCGGGTTGTCACATTCTTCAAAAACCTGTGGTGTAATGGACTGTTCACAAACAGTTTTGAACAAGCCCCAGTTTGCCTTATGGAGTTTCCACCGTTGTGGTCGCTCCTGTACTGATGGCCCAATTTCCGAAATAAGAATCGGAAAATGGTCACTGCCATGCAAATCGTCATCAACTTTCCAGTTTAAATCTGGAAAAATTTGAGGACTGCAAACTGTCAAATCTAACGACGAGTACGAACCAGTAGCAGGATGTAGATAAGTCGATGACTTATCGTTTAAAAGGGATAGATCATGCCTTGAAATAAAGTCTTCAACAATATGACCCTTGTTATCCGTATTTGAACACCCCCATAATGCATGGTGGGAATTAAAATCTCCCATCAAAATGAAAGGTTTGGGCAATTGTTCAATGAGTCGGTCAAGTTTCCTGCCGTCGACAGGAGAACTAGGGGGAAGGTAAATAGAACAAAGCGTAATAGTTTTGTTCAGAGAAATACTAACAGCTACTGCTTGTAAAGTAGTGTCCAGCTGTACAGGACGATGTGGAACACTGTTGTTTACAATGATGCCAACACCTCCTGAAGCTCTTTCACTCCCCGTAAAACTTTTAACGTAACAAGAATGATACTTTAGGGTAAACTTGTCAGTATCTTTTAGAAAAGTTTCTTGCAGACAAACTGCTACTGGTTTTTCTTTTGAGACTAAAAGATTAAGTTCCTCGAAATTTGATTTAATACTGCGACAATTCCATTGAATAATAGTATTCGCCATGATGATACATAATAATATTAATAAACCACAAAACCATGGAAGTCTGGAATAATTCATCTTTTATTTAGTTTTATTATATTACTGCCTTGCTTATTCCTAGTCGAATCTGCAGTATTCAGGTCTTCCGCATCCATTTCCTCTTCAAGACAATGGAATCAAATTAAAAGGCATATAACCGATGATTTTATATTCCTATCTAGCTAAGAATCACACGACAGCAAGATCCTAACTTCACCTACATCTTGTTTAAGTTTTGACCTGATTATTCAATATTTGTGGGTGTAAAGAGTGTAAAATCAAAGTCGAAAACAACAATTTTGTCAAATTCAAGGGCAGATAAATCATGATTTCAGATTCATATGAAGCAAAGAAAAAGTTGACGACCGGACGCACGCATGCACGCACGCACGCCGGACACAACGCCATGACAATAGCCCGCTGGCATGAAGGCCAGTGGAGCTAAAAAATGTATGTGAAACATTTAATTTTTACATTAAGTATTTCTTTTAAAAGGAGGGGACAGACATCATGCAAACATCATCCTCCTGATCTTTCATAACAGGGCATAAAAGTAGAGGCAAAAGGATAAAATGCTGGTTAAACAGATGTTTTCACTAGGGATTCAAAATGAGCTCCTACACACTAAATGATACACAAAGTAGTATCAAGGTATAAGCTTACATGTTCGATCAGTAAGCTCCCCTGAAGCTAATTATAATCTCTCTAGAAATATGATAAGCAGGATCTAGTGCCACATCCAAAATGTTTTTACTATCACTTCGTCCATTTAAAGTGACATTTCAGGATTTTTTGTCATAAATTTTACTTTTATTTTTACCTGAAAGAGCATATTTCCTTATGAAAATTCTGAAAATTTCAAGCCAAAATATTATGCCGTTTACGAGAAATGTATATTTATGTGTTAAAATTGAACAAATTGTTGTGGACAACAGTTCGGATTTATGCAATTTATCGATTATGTCTCAACTTTAAATGTGTGTTTCTCGCTTATTGGTAACAACTTAAAAAAACTAATAGTATTTATACTCATTAGAATAACCAATCTTGGCATCAAGACATACTTTAAAAAATTGAAATTGGAATGAAATGTCCCTTTAACGTAACTCTTTCCCAAACAAGACCCGGTTTTGACGTCATTACAATAATAGCATTTGGAAAACATTGAGACAAAAGAAGACAATGCTGATAACCAGCATTGTCTCCTTTTGCCTCAATATTTTCTGTATTATTATGCCCCCTTTCGAAGAAAATGGCGGTATATTGTTTTGCAAGTGTCGGTCGGTCGGTCGGTCCGTAGGTCGGTCGGTCTGTCCGTAGACCAAATCTTGTCCGGAGCATAACTCAAAAACTATTAAAGGTAGAATCATGAAACTTCACAGGTGAATAGATCTCATTATGGAGAGGTGCAGTGCACAAGAACCGTAACTCTGCCGATCAAATTTTTGAGTTATTGCCCTTTGTTGATTTTATAACTTGATTCTTGTCCGGAGCATAACTCAAAAAGTATGTAAGGTAGAATCATGAAACTTTATAGGTGGATAGATCTCATTATGGAGAGGTGCAGTGCACAAGAACCGTAACTCTGCCTATCAAATTTTTTGAGTTATTGCCCTTTGTTGATTTTATAACTTGATTCTTGTCCGGAGCATAACTCAAAAAGTATGTAAGGTAGAATCATGAACTTTCACAGGTGGATAGATCTCATTAAGGAGAAGTGCAGTGCACAAGAACTGTAACTCTGCCGATCAAATTTTATGAGTTATTGCCCTTTGTTGATTTTATAAATTGATTCTTGTCCGGAGCATAACTCAAAAAGTATGTAAGGTAGAATCATGAAACTTTACAGGTGGATAGATCTCATTATGGAGAGGTGGAGTGCACAAGAACCGTAACTCAGTCGATCAAATTTTTTGAGTTATTGCCCTTTGTTGATTTTCAAACTTGATTCTTGTCCGGGGCATAACTCGAAAAGTATTAAAGGTAGAATCATGAAACTTCACAGGTGGATAGCTCTCATTATGGAGAGGTGCAGTGCACAAGAACTGTAACTCTGCTGATCATTTTTTTTTATTTATTGCCCTTTGTTGATTTTCAAAGTTGATTCTTGTCCGGAGCATAACTCAAAAACTATGTTAGGTAGAATCATGAAACTTTACAGGTGGATAGATCTCATTATGGAGAGGTGCAGTGTACAAGAACCGTAACTCTGCTGATCATATTTTTTGAGTTATTGCGCTTTGTTGATTTTATAACTTAATTCTTGTCCGGAGCACAACTCAAAAAATATGTAAGGTAGAATCATGAAACTTTACAGGTGAATAAATTTCATTATGGAGAGGTGCAGTGCACAAGAACTGTAATTCTGCCAATCAAATTTTTGGAGTTATTGCCCTTTGTTGATTTTTACGCTTAATTCTTAACCTTGCCTATATCCCGTGTCCTTTTACACATACAGCCTTGATATCTCACACATAGATACCTCCTATCAACATCGTTCACATTTAACCATGACCTTGGACCTTGTTACCTTGACCTAGGAGTTTGACCTACTTTAAAACAAAATAAACCAGGCATATATCTCATGACCTTTTACAAATACAGCCTTGATATTTCACACATGGACACATCTTACCAAGACCATTCACAATTGAGCATGACCTTGGACTTTGTGACCTTGACCTTGGAGTTTGACCTACTTTTAAAAAACTTTAACCTGGCCGATATATCACGTCCATTTACACATACAGCCTTGATATTTGACACATGGAAACCTCCGACCTAGACCTATCACATACGACTATGACCTTGGACCATGTGGCCTTGAGCTTGGAGTTTGACCTACTTTTAAGAAAATTAAACTGGACCTATATCTTATGTGCTATTACACATACAGCCTTGGTATTTCACACATGGACACATCTTACCAAGACCTTTCACATTTGACCATGACCTTGGACCTTGTGACCTTGACCTTGGACTTTGACCTACTTTTAAAAAAAAACTTTAACCTAGCCGATATATCATGTCCTTTTTCACATACAGCCTTGATATTTGACACATGGACACCTACGACCAACACCTTTCACA
The DNA here is from genome assembly GCA_963680895.1 of Fragum sueziense. Classification (NCBI taxonomy): domain Eukaryota; kingdom Metazoa; phylum Mollusca; class Bivalvia; order Cardiida; family Cardiidae; genus Fragum; species Fragum sueziense. The sequence continues at coordinate 14,736,621 of OY804602.1, read as the reverse complement.
TTGGACCATGACCTTGTGACCTTGACCTTGGTTTTAGACCTACTTTGATAATACATTAAACTGGCCTATATTTATGTCATTTTACATATACAGCCTTGATATTTCACACATGGTCACTTCCAACCAAGATATTTCACTTTTGACCATGACCTTGGACCTTGACCTTGGACCTACTTTTAAAAAACTTAAACTAGGCCTATATCTCATGTCCTGTTACCTATACAGTCTCAATATTTTATACATGGACACCTCCTACCAAGACCTTTCACATTTGACCATGACCTTGGCCAGTGTGACCTTGACCTTTGATTTTTACATTATTTTAGAAATATTTAACCTAGCCTTTATCTTATGTCCTATTACACCTACAGCCTTGATATTTCACACATAGACACCTCCTACCAAGACCTTTCACATTTGACCATGACCTTGAATATTGCAACCTTGACCTTGGAGTTTGACCTACTTTTAAAAAGACTGAAACCAGGCATATATATCATGTCCTTTTACACCTACAGCCTTGATATTTCAAACATGGACACCTCCAACCAAGGCCTTTCACATTTGACCATGAGGATGACCTTGGCATTTGGCCTACTTTTAAAAACTTTAACCTGGTCTATGTTTCATTTTACTTTTACATATACAGCTTTGATATTTCACACATAGACACCTCCTACCAAGACCTTTTATATTTGACCATGACCTTGGACCTTGTTAACTTGACCTTGGACTTTGACCTACATCAAATGTAGGCCCTTGAGGGGGCATATATGTTTTACAAACATCTCTTGTTTTATACACAATTTCTTTAGTTATTTACACCCATTTTGTCGTCTGCAGCATACTTCAATTTGGTACACCCACAAATTTTGTCGTTTGGGAAAGGGTTAAACAAATAGGATTAAGTATTATTGGTATGGAGGATACCAAGAAATGCCAGAAAATTGGAATGCCCTATCTGAAAAAGATCATGTTAACTTACCATCAACAAACTGTATCAACGGGCCAAGTACTCTGTAAAAGAGTAATGGGCCTTCAATGCATTAATGAGTTCATGTTTCTTTCCCATGGTTAGCCTATGTATACCCTGTTGGCTCTATCAATGAAAATCCATTCTGATAAACCCATTCACTATTTGTTTCTGTTGCCTCTTCAAAAACAAAACACAAATGCCCCCCGAAAAGGCTATTTTACTTAACACAGCAACTTGACGCAAAAACTTAACGCCAAACAAACAGACAGACATGAGTAAAACAAGCAAATTTTGTTGAATTGTTACCCCCCCCCCCCCCCCAAAAAAAAAAAAAAAAAAAAAAAAAATTGTTTGTCAATGGAGTATATCAAGCTTAGGGCCAGGTTATCTTCTATGTACATTAACAAAGACATTATTTCAATGTATATCATGATATCATTTATAAAAATATCCTGTTCATGGTTTACAGATACTATACTATATAGTGATATATAGCCAATGCTTTTGGAAAAAGTGCGGAAACAAATAATATGAAAAAAGGCAAAGCCTCTGATCGGGGTCAACAGCTGTTATTAATTCAATTAACAAAGCATGAGAATTGAGCTTTCGAATTTGTAAGAAATCATTTAGTTAAGTAAGTCCTACGGGAGAAGTGCCGAGCCCAGATAGCTCTGTAAGTGACGACAGAGTCTTTCAATCCATGAGCCGCGAGTTCGAACCCTTGCTCAGTGCTCGACCAGTATCCTCTCTGACATCTGAAAAAAGTCCTAAATATTTCAGCCCTAATCTACGGTTAAGCGCTCTCACGGGTGGTAAACGGAGAAACTAGCTCCTAAAAAGAGTCAACATATAAGTTGAAAAACGCACACTATACACATATCACATCTGTATCAACAATTATTTTGTCATCACCGGCAACTTTTAAATTGGACAATCCTAAAATTGTGTCGTTCGGGAAAGGGTCAAATTGGACCATTCTATAATTCTGCCATTTTGCAAAGATTTAACCCTTACCCTTCGAATTTCGAAAATCCTAGCGGATAAAGCTTAAGAAAATGTGGAGACAAAAGAAATTGCTAATAACTTACATCTCCCTTTTTCTTTTCTTTATAGTATTTATACACGTCCTATCTTTACCAACAGAGCTCTGCTTTGTAATCTATTATAGACTATAGATATAAAAAAAAGATCTATGTGTAGCTTGCTTTTTTTAAATGACATTTCACATTTATTTTTCACAAATTTTACTTTTATTTTTATCTGAAAGAGCATATTTTCTTATGAACATTTTGGAAATTTCAAGCCAAAATATTGCACCGTTTACGAGAAATATATTTTCTATGCTAAAATTAAACAAATTGTTGTAGACAACAGTTCAGATTTATATGGAATATTTCATTTCTGTCTCAACTTTAAAAGCATTTTTTCGCTTATCAGTAACAACTTCAAAAAAAAACCTGATAGCACTTCTACGCATTAGAATAACCAATCTTTGCATCAAGACATACTAAAAAAATGAGATTGGAATGTTATGTCCCTCTTTCATCAAATATTCTAAAATAATGAATTTTGCTTACATTTTCCCTCATTTTAAATATTTCCTTCTAAAAGATTTTTTAAAACTACCATTTGTTTGCAAAAGGACCCGCACAATAACGTCGCTTGACGTTCTGATAATGCGCGGGAACGTCAACGTCGCTAGAACGCAGAAAAAATACGTGACGTCATATCGCCTAGATTTATGACGTCACAAGTAAAAAAGTTGACTAGTTCACTGAACTGGCATATTTTTTGGTTACGGAGCTTCAAATAACGAATGCGATTTACACTAAACCAATTCCTAATCTCAACATCTTGGATAAAGGCCGGCAAAAAGACTACCGAGACATCCGATTGCCGGAAGGAGCTCAGAACGAGGCTAAGACAGCTTGAGCCAAACTCACAAAGTAACAAATCGCTCAAATCTATACGCCCACAATACCGTAAGCCGTGGTCAATTCCATTGACCCCGGTATTACTCTTTATGTAAATGGCTACATCAATCAGGGGTAGTAACTCTAAGTAAAATAGTCGAACTGGGTGACCTTGAAGTTAGGTCCATCTCCTAATTGCAGTAAAGCTATCCACAGTTTCATTGACATCCAGCAAATGGTTCTCAAGAAACAGCGCGGAAACAAATATTACCCTTTATGTATATGGCTACATCAATCAGGGGCAGTAACTCTAAATTAAATAGTCAAACCGGGTAACCCAGACGCTATGCGCATCTCCTCATTGTAGTGAAGCTTTCCACAAAGTTTCATTGAAATCCAGCCAATGTTTCTCAAGAAATAGCACGGAAACAAAACTCGGACAGACGGAAGGACGACGCAAAAACAATATCCCCACGGTCCTAGAGTGTTAACGTCAAATTTTGGACTGACAGACAAACAGACTGACAAGACATAAATTGACCATAATTGCTCAACTTCATGCTCAGTTGAAGTGAAAAATTTGCACAAACAATGGCTTGTTATTATAAAACATGATTATGCAGAAGGAATTTTTTTCTGAAATGTATGTTTGAAACATTTAACTTAAAAACCTAGTGACCTACTCATTAAAATGAAGCTCACTTTTGAAACCAAATAAGCTACATTTACAGACTTGACACTTAAGGTCATTATAATATATCGGTATACTTACTTTGTTCACAAGATCAATGACATCTGCTTGTTGGATGTCCCTGACATCCATTTCTGAAATGTCTGGTATTGTCTCTTCTAGAATGTACGAAGTTATTTCTTTGCTCAAACACCGCGGCCCAGGATGACCATACATCACAGAAAGGGCAACAACATTGCCCATCAATCGATAGGTACCTGTAAAAATCATTTCACTCGGTCAATGTTAAAAAGTGTGTTTCATATTATGTAATGCATGTGTATACCACTTAAGCTTATACAGCCATGATTAATGAAATTACTGTTACACCATAATAAAAAAAATCTAACAATACATTTAGTTTGTCAGTCAATATGTACAGTAGTAAATGCATAATAATTATGACAATGTACTTATATATTCCTTTGGTGTAAAAATCCAGGGTCGGGAGTTCGAACCCCAGCTTAGCCAATATTCATTCGCTCATTTGACAGTTAAACCCCAACAAATCAATCCTTTGGTGCAGAAAAAGTATTGTTGGTGTAGCTAGTTTTTCGGCTTAATAGTATTGTCCACCAAAGTGGCCTATGATCTAAGACTAAAAAATCATATTGGTCAAAAGAGAATAATATCTGGAGAAAAGATGTCACAAACCTTTATCCATCAGGTGTGGGTCTAATGATAGTGATTTCATCTCAAAACATCACTTTCTTTAAAAAGCAATGTAAAGAATTCCCTTTTAGGCCCTCCTGCATCTACTCCTTCTTCTCCAATAAATCTGACAGAGAGCAGAGATCCCCATTCTTCTTCACTCGCATCCTCAAGCTGTTCCATCGCAGTTTGTAAGCTGATCTGGGAGGAGCCCATGTCCTTTCGTGCTCACGTCGGGTTATTCATGATGTATCGTTCTTTAACCTCGATATGATATTTTTATCTGGTTAATTTCAGTTTGTTTAATTTATTCAGAAGATCTGTGGATTTTCCGGTCGGGTGGACACGGACATGGGTATCCTCTGATCTGGGGGGAGCCCATGTCCTTTCGTGCTCACGTCGGATTATTCATGGTGTGTTGTTATTTTGCTGAGAATTTTATCTGTTGTGTAGAATATTGTATTTTTATCATATCCCCTCTAGATGTTTATGTAGCTAATACATATCCTAATACATCTTGTAGTGAGGTAACGCGAGTGCGCCCAATATGACCTTAGTTGTCGACGGGCCTTAAAACTCCATTCATTCATTCATTCCGTTTGTAAGAATTTTCTTCTCACAACAGTCATTGTCCATGGCTTCACATCAGAAAGACCCGGATATAAATCATCAAGGCATTCCTTCACTGATCTAATAAATAGATGAAGCATGGTATTCATATTTTTGAAAATAAAATGTGAATTTTTTTCCAATGAAGGCTGTTGAGTAGGAATAGTCAAAATATGAGTAAGAGTGTTTTTTCTGATACGCCAAACGAGTTTGACACAATATATTCCTATATTAATGCAATAACCTTTTTATTTTATACTTTGATATTGTTTTAGAAAAATTATCATGAACCAAATTCATAAAAAAAGGTTCCTGTGCAATATCAAAGTATGCAATATCAAAAAATACTGCATACTTTCCTCCGGTTCAAATACATAGGGACAATATCAACATATATAATTATTCCAATTGTTAGTTTTCTTGTTACCTTAATCATTTATAAACGTAAATTTATATCTTAATATGTGAAAGTGCTTTGGAAAAATGTGTCATGTGTCATCAAAAAGAGGTACCCATAAAATGAGGCCCAAGAGGGCCAGCATCACTCCACTGGCAGTATTTCAATGAACGAGATGTTCAACTATTAGCCGGGGGGGGGGGCAGTGGGGCCTACCATGCACCCCCTAGACTTTTTGCCATGGGTGCCAAAACGCTCCTTAGGTCCTACTTGTTGAAAATCAGAGATGCCCCCAAGAAAAAACTCATTCCCGCTATATGAAACAGCACCGTTTCCATGGCAACCCTTATGCGCTTTTGAGACAATGACAGTAGTTGAAAAAAAACATCAATATCTCCGCTTACAGATATAGTAGATCAGTACTTTTGGTATCAAAATGAAGCTGAGACTTTGTTCTTGAACTTGGTATTTGCATATGCAAATTAGCTAATTTGCATATGCAAGATTTTTAAGATTTAATTAAAACAAGAGGGCCAGAATGGCCCTATATCGCTCACCTGAAAGAAGTTTAAGACACGCCCACTTTTTTTGACGAATCAAAAATTTGCAAACAAATTTTGAAAAGGGTCACTCAAGGAACATCGTTGCCAAATTTGTTTCAAATTGACCCAATGCTTGATTTTTAAAGAATTTTCTTATGATTTCTCTAAGTCTGATAAGCCACGCCCTGCCGCCCACTTTTTTTACCAATACAAAATTTGCCAACATATTTTGAAAAGGGTCACTCAAGGAACATTTCTGTAAAGTTTGCTTTAAATTGGGCCTATGGTTGATTTTTAAAGAATTTTCTTAGGATTTCTGTAAGACCGATAAGCTACGCCAAATTTTTTCTGACGAATAAAAAATTTGAGAAAAAATTTTGAAAAGAGTCACCCAAGGAACATTTCTGCCAAGTGTGGTTCAAATTGGGCCAATGGTTGATTTTTAAAGAATTTTCTTATGATTTCTCCAAGTCCGGTAAATGCTGACCTGCTACGCCCACAATTTTGGATGAATAAAAAATCCTCAAGAAATCTTAAGAAGGGTCACCCAAGGAACATTCCTGCCAAATTTGGTTTTAATTGGCCCTACGGTTAAGGAGAAGAAGATTTTTGAAGATTTTTTTAACAATTTCTCTTGGTTAGATAAGCCCCACCCTGCCACACCCACATTTTTTGACGAAACTATAAATTTATGAACAAATGTTGAAAAGGGTCACTCAAGGAACAATTCTGCAAAGTTTGGTTCAAATTGACCCATTGGTTGATTTTTAAAGAATTTTCTTATGATTTCTCTAAGGCTGATAAGCCCCTTCCTCCCTGCCACGCCCTCATTTTTTGACAAATGTACAAATTTGTGAATCAATTTTGAAAAGAGAGACTCAAAGAACATTCCTGCAAAGTCTGCTTCAAATAGGCCCAATGGTTAATTTTTAAAGAATTTTCTTATGATTTCTCTAAGGCTGATAAGCCCCTTCCTCCCTGCCACGCCCTCATTTTTTGACAAATGTACAAATTTGTGAATCAATTTTGAAAAGAGAGACTCAAAGAACATTCCTGCAAAGTCTGCTTCAAATAGGCCCAATGGTTAATTTTTAAAGAATTTTCTTATGATTTTTTTAAGTCTGATAAGCCCCTTTCTCCCTGCCACGGCTACATTTTTTGACGAATCAAAAATTTGAGAACAATTTTTGAGAAGGGTCACTCAATGAACAATTCTGCCAAGTTTGGTTCAAATTGGAACAATGGTTGATTTTTAAAGAATTTTCTTATGATTTCTCTGAGTCTGATAAGCCCTTTGCTCCCTGCCACGGCTACGTTTTTAGACAAATCAAAAATTTGAGAACAAGTTTTGAGAAGGGTCACTCAAGGAACAATTCTGCCAAGTTTGGTTCAAATTGGAACAATGGTTGATTTTAAAAGAATTTTCTTATGATTTTTCTAAGTCTGATAAGCCCCTTTCTCCCTGCCACGGCTTCGTTTTTTGACGAATCAAAAATTTGAGAACAAGTTTTGAGAAGGGTCACTCAAGGAACAATTCTGCCAAGTTTAGTTCAAATTGGAACAATGGTTGATTTTTAAAGAATTTTCTTATGATTTTTCTAAGCCTGATAAGCCCCTTTCTCCCTGCCACGGCTACGTTTTTTGACGAATCAAAAATTTGAGAACAAATTTTGAGAAGGGTCACTCAAGGAACAATTCTGCCAAGTTTGGTTCAAATTGGAACAATGGTTGATTTTTAAAGAATTTTCTTATGATTTTTCTAAGTCTGAAAAGCCCCTTTCTCCCTGCCACGGCCACGTTTTTTGACAAATCAAAAATCTGAGAACAAGTTTTGAGAAGGGTCACTCAAGGAACAATTCTGCCAAGTTTGGTTCAAATTGGAACAATGGTTGATTTTTAAAGAATTTTCTTAGGATTTCTCTAAGTGCGATAAGCCCCGCCCTGCCACGCCCACATTTTTTGACGAATCAAAAATCCGCGAACAAGTTTTGAGAAGGGTCACTCAAGGAACATTCCTGCCAAGTTTGGTCAAAATTGGCCTGTTAGTTTTGGAGAAGAAGATGTTTGAAGAAATTGTGGACGGACAGACGGACAGACGGACAGATGGACAGACGGACAGACGGACAGACGGACGACGGACGGTGAGTGACCACAATAGCTCCCCTCGAGCACTTCGTGCTCAGGTGAGCTAAAAATGATGAAATTTTCGTCGTTTTTTAAAAATATAATACGAAATTAAGTTATTACTCACTTATTTAGTGGGTTACATTCACAAGTTTGGTATAAAATTAAATCCTAGTCATCCCTCCTTAATCTACATGAGTCAATTTAGCTATTTTTTGCATGCATGATTTTTAGTGATTTTTTTTAAATTTTGACAAAAAATTTGCATATTTATGAATATTGATACATGTAGTTCTTTCAAGCCTTCTATAAGGACTTACTCACTTTGTATATGTAAAACTTCATTTGCTAAAAATAAATAGGCATTTTAATGTCATTTTACTGAATCAGAGTGCATTAAATTATATTATAGGGTGCGGTTTCCATGGCAACATATCTTGAAATATGGGCTTAGAGGGTATTATAGGAGAAAGAGCTTTTGTTCACTAAGTCCTGGATGCAGACTGACAATTAATGTTTTAGATTGATGATAAGACACCCATCTTTACTTTTCAGAATAGTTATGCAAATTAGCTAATTTGCATATGCATAATTATGAAGAATTAATTAGAATAATTAATTTAATTAACACCATTTTTCGCGAGTGCAGCTGGAAAATCATATGTAGCTCTCATAGTTCTGAATATATACTAACACTTTTGGTATCAAAATAAAGCCTGGATATTTCTCTTTATTTTCCCACACAGTAATGCAAATTAACTAATTTGCATATGTGTGATTTTAAAGATTTTATTAGTATTTTTCATGTTTTTTTTTGCAATTTCTATAAAGAATATGTGGAGTTTAAAACTGCCAGTAAACAGAGAAAAAATAACTAGACAATCATTTCAGGTCTTCGTCTTATGCACTTAGTAACCCTGCAGCACTGAAAATATTTGTTAACCCTTTACTCCACAGTCCCACCATTTAACGCCCCTTGAAAGCAGAGAAGATCCTGACAAAACAGCTCCCGTATGAGCTGTTTCATCAGGGTCTTCTCTACTTGCTGATGCTCAAATGTTCATCAGAGTCTTGGCTACAGATGAAGCTAAAGAAAATTTACTAAACTTTCCTCGGGTTTCTAGTGGTTCTTGATTTTTCATTTAAATGCAACTCTAGCTTGGACAATTTGGCACGCATAGACCGTTCGATGCCAATAACACCCGTCTCACTCCTTGTGTACTGCCTCACACTGAAAAAAAGGGATGGAAGTTGAAATCTTTTCAGAACAGATTTACTCTTTTCTTTTAGTATAAAATAGCTGTTTTGGTAAAAATGCTATATCATATCATAGAAACCGTACTAATTAATTGGTACTTCATTATCAAAGAAATAGTCTCATCAATGTTTTCTAAAATCACAATTATGAACAAAAAAAAAAAAATGAAAAAGAATATTTTCTACCAAACAAAATGAATTTTATGAGTTCATACAGGCTAAATATATAGTAAGAATTTGATAGGAAATAGCTTTTTTCTCGTAAACGCCGCAATACTGTGTATTGAAATTTTCAGATTTTTCATAAGAATGTATGCTCTTTCAGATAAAACAATAAAAAATTCGAGGAAAAGAAAAACAAATGTCACTTTAAAATATTTGTACCCTCATGAATATTAATGACCTAATCAAAACAAATACTTCATAATATTAAGATTTTGCTAGCCTCAGCTGTAGCAAAGACTGCACTGAGCATTAGGGACATAGGCAAGTAGAGAAGACCCTGTTGAAACAGCTCCTACAGGAGCCGTTTCATCAGGGTCTTCTCTGCTTGCAAGGGGCGTTAAATGGCGAGATTGTGGAGTAAAGGGTTAAAGGACCATAACTCCAATATCTCGAAATTACAATGACCGAATTTGCTAGATATCGAACTTGGTCTGTATTTTGTGGTAAGGAACATTTTCAGAGGGTTTGGTGATGATCAGATGAAAAATGTTTGAGTTATTGAGCGGAAACCAATTTTGCGCCCACCCGCCCATCCATCCGCCCGCCATGGGTGATCTCATAATACGTCCCGTCAGAAGACGGACGTAAAAAAAGTATTAAATAAATCTACTATCTTCGACGAACAAGGGATTCTAGTTTCTTTCTCAATAGGAAAATGAGTCATTAACCATTTACTCCACAAAGATTTCTAAACATATATTTACCCTCATGAATATTTATGAGCTTATCTAAACGAATACTTCATAAAACTTAGATTTAGCTAGCCTAAACTGTAGCAAAGACTGTACTGAGCATAGGCAAGTAGAGAAGACCCAGTTGAAACAGCTCCTACAGGAGCCGTTTCATCAGGGTCTTCTCTGCTTGCAAGGGGCGTTAAATTGCAGGATTGTGGAGTAAAGGGTTAAAACATTTAGGAATAAAATGCTAAAACTTACGTTATTGCTTCTATTTCTCCAGATCTTCTCTTGTTGTACATTAACAAACATGTCTGTTCAACAGCACGCCTGTAGGTTTCTGGACATCCCGTTTCAGCTAGCTTCAATTCTTTTAGACCCTCTTTGACATGGGCTTGCAGTCTCACAAGATCATCTGGATTGGGAAGGGACTTCTCTGAATTAAATCTTCTGGTTTGAAGAGTTACAGTGGCTATTTTTGCAACTTTGACTGACCATTCAAGTTGCATGAGTTTCAAAAAATCATTGCAATTTTCGACTTCTTGTCTGTCCCCGGACTTCAAACACATAGCCCATCTGGCTCCTGCCATTCTCTTAAGGTCGTAACCCATTTTCAGAGCTGTAGATGGAGACTTAAGATCTTCCTCATCATCGAAGTCCTGCGAGGCAGTCGTAAGAGCAGCTTAGACAACATAATTAAAAAATCCTGGGGTTAAATATTCGAACAAGGTCTTGTCAGTCTGAGTCTGCACTTGTAAGTTCATAAGCAGTCTCGCAGCATCCCTCATTCGTTGTGATGTATAGTACTTACGTTTAAGTTTGTTACCAATGTTTTTAAGGAGCCACATGTTGCCTAGACTCACTATCAAAGAATCTTTCTGCGCCGTTCTGCTGATTTCATCATTTCTCATGATGGTAAACACTTCTTCTTTCAAGCATCTACTTGCTACTTCACTAATTTTTCCAGATTCACAGAGACTCAATATCCTCAGTTCTTTTCCACTTTTTTATACGCCGCCGGAGGCGGACGTATATTGGCGACATCTTCTCCGTCTGTCCGTCCGTCCATCTGTCCGTCCATCCGTCCGTACGTCCGTCCACTTTTCTTGTCAACGCAACTCCTCCTAAGTTTCTGGCTGGATCTTCTTGAAACTTGGTCAATGTTATCGCCTCAATTGGTAGATGTGCATGAAAGAAGGATTTTATGGTTCGTTGATTTTTGCCTGAGTTATGCCCCTTAAAAACTTAGTCTCTGGGGCTTATTGAAGTTGCAGCCTTGTCAACGCAACTCCTCCTAAGTCTCTGGCTGGATCTTAATGAAACTTGGTCAATGTTATCACCTCAATTGGTAGATGTGCATGTAGGAAGGATTCTATGGTTCATTGATTTTTGCCTGAGTTATGCCCCTTAAAAACTTAGTCTCTGGGGCTTATTGAAGTTGCAGCCTTGTCAACGCAACTCCTCCTAAGTTTCTAGCTGGATCTTAATGAAACTTGGTCAATGTTATTACCTCAATTGGTAGATGTGCATGAAGGAAGGATTTCATGGTTCATTGATTTTTGCTAGAGTTATGCCGCTTTAAAACTTAGTCTCTGGGGCTTATTGAAATTGCAGCCTTGTCAACGCAACTCCTCCTATGTTTCTGGCTAGATCTTAATGAAACTTGGTCAACATTATCACCTTAATTGGTAGATGTGCATGAAGGAAGGATTTTATGGTTCATTGATTTTTGCCAGAGTTATGCCCCCTTAAAACTTAGTCTCTTGGGCTGATTGAAATTGCAGCCTTGTCAACACAACTTCCTCTAAGATTCTGACTGGATCCTAATGAAACTTGGTGGATGTTATTACCTAAATTGGTAGATGTGCATGAAGTAAGGATTTTATGGTACGTTGATTTTTGCCTGAGTTATACCCCCTTCAACCTTAGTCTCTGGGGCTTAATGATATTTCAGCCTCATGAACGCAATTCCTACCAGGTTTTTGACTGGATATTTATAAAAACCTTTTTGTGAACACAACTTTTTACAGGTTTTTGTGTGAATATTTATAAATCCTTGTCAATTTCATTTTTTTGTCTCAAGTTTTATAAGTGGCGGCGTATATTGTGACCATGGCACTCTTGTTTCAGAATATCATGGCAGACCAAGTACCTTGGCTGGACAGATATTTTGGTGGTTGCGCATGGTCTTATCGAGCTTGATCCAGATCAAGCAGTTTGGACATGGTCCAAACAGATCTACACAAAATGTGCTTTTCCGCTCACGTCTTCCCAAGATGACTTCCCCTGCCCCAGTTTTCAGGACTTTTTTGTTGTTTCTGTGATCTCCTTTATGCCATAGGATGTCCCATTTAGCTGTTACTTGTTTGTGCTTGGGGCCAAGTGTCTTTGCCATTTACATTATTTCTTTCACCGCAGGTTCCTTATTATGTTTTCGCAAGTGTTTTGAAATGTTTGTAACAATTTTCTTGCAGAATGCACAAGAGTGAACCTGATTCCAAACAGTCATCCTTTTTAGCTCACCTGAGCACAAAGTGCTCAAGGTGAGCTATTGTGGTCGCTTTTTGTCCGTCGTCCGTCCGTCTGTCCGTCCGTCCATCTGTCCGTCCGTCCGTCCGTCCGTCCGTCCGTACGTTCACAATTTCTTTCAACATCTTCTCCTCCTAAACCATTGGACCAATTTTGACCAAACTTGGCAGGAATGTTCCTTGTGTGATACTTTTCAAAACTTGTTCGTGAATTTTTGATTTGTCAAAAAATGTGGGCGTGGCAGGCAGAAAGGGGCTTATCAGACTAGAAATCATAAGAAAATTCTTTAAAAATCAACCATTGGGCCCAATTGAACCAAACTCGGCAGGAATATTCCTTGAGTCACTCTTTTCAAAATTTGTTCACAAATTTTTATATTTGTCAAAAAATGTGGCCGTGGCAAAGAGAAAGGGGCTTATTAGACTTAGAGAAATCATTAAAAATTTCTTTAAAAATCAACCATTGGGCCAATTTGAACCATACTTTGCAGGAATGTGCCTTGAGTCATTCTTGTTAAAATTTGTTCACAAATTTTTTCATTTGTCAAAAATTGTGGCCATGGCAGGGAAAAAGGGGCTTATCAGACTTGGAGAAATCAGAAGAAAATTCTTTAAAAATCAACAATTTGGCCAATTTGAACCATACTTGGCAGGAACGTGCCTTAAGTCATTCTTTTCAAAATTTGTTCAGAAATTTTACATTTGAAAAAAAAAAAAACATGGCCGTGGCAGGGATAAAGGGACTTATTAGACTTAGAGAAATCATAAGAAAATTCTTTAAAAATCAACCATTGGGCTAATTTGAACCAGACCTTGCAGGAATGTGCCTTGAGTCACTCTTTTCAAAATTTGACCACAAATCTTTTTATTTGTAAAAAATTGTGGCCTTGGCAGGGAGAAAGGGGCTTATCAGACTTGGAGAAATCATAAGAAAATTCTTTAAAAATCAACCAATGGGCCAATTTTAAGCAGACTTTGCAGGAATGTTCTTTGAGTCTCTCTTTTCAAAATTTGTTCACAGTTTTTTTCATTTGTAAAAAACTGTGACTGTGGCAGGGAGAAAGGGGTTTATTAGACTTAGAGAAATCATAAGAAAATTCTTTAAAAATCAACCATTGTGCCCAATTGAAGCAGACTTTGCTGGAAGGTTCCTTGAGTGACCCTTCTCAAAACTTTTTCGCGGATTTTTGATTCGTCAAAAAATGTGGGTGTGGCAGGGAGGAAGGGACTTATCGGACTTAAAGAAATCATAAGAAAATTCTTTAAAAATCAACCATTGTGCCCAATTGAACCAGACTTTACTGGAATGTTCCTTGAGTTACTCTTTTCAAAATGTGTTCACAAATTTTTCCATTGGTCAAAAATGTGGGCATGGCAGGGAGGAAGGGCTTATCAGACTTAGAGAAATCATAAGAAAATTCTTTAAAAATAAACCATTGGGCCAATTTTCTATTTCCCTTATCTGTTGCTCTCAGGCTGGCCCCATGTTTATCTTATGTAAACAAATAAGGGATTAGCTTTAGCTTATCAGATGGTAATCTTTCACTAAATTCTATCAATCACAGACAAAATCTTGTTAATTTAGCCTATCATAAATGATCAATCTCTAACAGATCAGTATGCTTTGAAAATTAGCCCTATGTTGTATATTGCGAAATCATGAAATAATTGTTGAAAATTAACTAACTCAACAATTGTGCTAATTCATACCCAACCTTACAGGATCGATTGGAACAAAATTATTTCTTAATTGTTTCCAAACAGAAAGTCCTTATAAGTTTCATGCCTTTGAATTTGACAAAATTGCCATTATCAATCTTGTCATCTTGATTCAGGTGAGCGATTTAGGACCATCATGGTCCTCTTGTTTTTCTTTTTTCCATTTGTGGAATACTCTGAATTAATTACCTTCCTGACATAAATGTTCTTGTTGTTTTTGTCACAGCTTAGTTTCAGCTCATTTTTCTTCTTTCTAAATATATCCTCCTCTTCACATTTATCATCATGTCTGAATCAGACAAATAATTTTTTTCAACATGGCTGTTTTTTGTTAAAATTCCCAATTTTCTGCGCTTCTGTCCTTTAATTGGATTCCCTCTTGACCGCTTTCTGCAACGTTTTGTGTGCTCAGTACCTTGATCATGCTCAGAGCCCGTCCCTAGATCCTGTGTCAGTCTCTTGATCATACGCGGTATCAGCCATCCACTTAGTGTAGCTGAGCAAGGTTGCTCTTGATTAGAAGAGAAATATCGGCTATAGATACTTTTGAATGATGAATTACTTGATTTTTATGAGGTTAATCAGATTTACTATTGATTGTTTGAGCTAGGACAAATCAGTCCATCTAACCACATTTTCGCTAATTGTTGATTATATTGATTTTCATATAAAATTGCTCTACCGACTGAAGACACGTTACAGTAGTTACTGGAATGAAATCAAAGTGAAAATAAAGCCGAAAATGGCGATTTTGTCCATTACAAGGGCACATAATTCATGATATCAAGCTGAAAATCATACCAAGGCAAGATCTTTTAGTCACCATTATTCTGTCAAAGTTTTGTCTTGATTCGTCAGTATTTGTAGTGTTTAGAGTAAAAATAAAGTCAAAACCAGCTATTTTTGACATTCAAGGGCAGATAACTCAAGTTATTCTACTTCAATCCAAATTCTTTCAAGGAATCTGAGAGAGGGTCACCAAACGATAATTCCTGTAAAGTTTGGTTGAAATCCATCCAGTAGTTTCTGAGAAGATTTTTGAAGAAAAAGTTTACGGACGGACGGACGCACGACGGACACACCGCTATGACAATAGCCCGCTGGCCTCATGGGATGTGAAGCAGTAAGCGCTTGAGGACCAATGAAATGCTTCTCTCCGTAATTTTGTCCAATGAAATAGCGAGCTCCGTAATTCTATTGACCAATCAGAAGGCTCCCTCCATAATTTGGCGGTTACGATAAAAGCTTTTCAAAATGGCGGACAGATAAGTGACGACTTCTCCGCGACAAAAAGACACACTAAGGGACGTTATTATTTGGTATGATTGTTGGGAGGGCTTGTTTTGTAGTTGTATTTATCATATTGTAACCGTCATAGTTGGTACCGTTATATTGAGGCGGACACGTTAATTCTCGGACATGTGCACTCGTCATATTTCGGATATGTTTCTATTCGGATATCATATACATATAGCACTGATCCTGCATGAAAACAGCATAATTATTAAGTTTACGCTTTGTTTAAGTTAATATGTGAAGCTATGTACACGTCATTGCCCTGTAATAACGGGGATGTATCTCTTGATATTCGTCCCCAAAAAGTTTCGTACGCAGATCTTTCATGTTCAACTCATGGAGCATTTGACCACAAACAGATTTAAACTTCCACTAGTAAACAACGTTGATCTTCTGTTTCTATCACAACATTGGGGCCTTCTGTCTTGGCCTTTTGATTATAGGGGATGAAATATTTTATGTTCTATATGCATAAATTACAGACGGAGTTCTCAGTCAAATGCTGGCGCCCGAAGATCCGGACTATTCGAGGGAAACCGATTATGAATGACTCTCCTGAGGCAGTAAAGTGCCTCTCTTCAAGACGGTCAGGCACAAGTAAGATACCATATCATTATTCGTTAAATGTCCGGTGTCCTATAATATTGATCACAAGTGTGTTTTCCTATTTATCTGTGCCAAGGAGCAGTATGAATGTCAGTGTATAATGTTTCATTCATCTTGATTTATTGTACACTGTGTATGTAAATTACACAAGTTAACATTGAAACTGGATATAAGTAAGGAATATTACATGAGTGGATTTTCCGGTGTCTTGTATTTGTTTCGAATGCGTAGAAATATTTCAATATCTCACGAGACTGATGGTCAGGTGAGATGTATATATTCCTACGTATGAGAAACAAATACGATGCGCCAGAAAATCCACCGATGTAATATTCCATTTATTATATACCAAACCGTTTCTATTTGATTGAATATGTGATTAACCAACAAACACTGAGCTTTTTAGTTACAAATGGACGTTTCTTTCGCTACAACATAGCATTTTTACAAACGGTGGGAAAATTGCGTGTGCACAACTTCATTATAACAGCTTATCATATTTGGGAGCGTGTTTCAAAAACAGATTTTTATGCCCATGCATTGAAAGATCGGAGCATATTGTTTTACTCGTGTCTGTCAGTCTGTCTGGCTGGCTTGTGGTAAGTTGCTGTGTTAAGGTGCTGCCACTTGGGGGCATTTTTGTTTCACGAACACATCTTGTTGTGTCTGATTACTCTACTAACTGAGAAATTTAAAGGCAGAATAACACTTAACATCTTGCAAATTTTCCGAGAACTTCGTACAAAAAAATAAATATATATTATTAAAATATGGTCTTTAAATTGCATATATGCCAAATCTTAGCTTTCTACCTTGTGTATTGGCTTAGATGTCGACGGATTTAAAACCCCATGATTTGTTGTCCCGGGGATAATATTTACAATAATGGAACATATGGGGTTTTAAATCCGTCGACATCCTAGCCAATACATTTAAAGGCCATATTGTCATAATACATATTTATTTTGTACTAAGTTCTCGGAAAATTTGCATGAATTTAAGTGCCATCCCCCCTTTAATGGGTAAAATTTATAATAAAAGTTTTTTATGCCCATGATAGGGAGGCATCTAGTTTTTGACTTGTCTGTCTGTCAGTCATTCCGTTCAAAAACTTTAACATTGGCCATAACTTCCTTATTACTTAAAATATTCACTTCATATTTGTAGTACAACATTCCTGGGTACATTACCTTTTTGTAGGCACATACTTTGATGACGTCTTGACGATCAAAGCGGTGTTGTGGGCATTGTCATTTTACAGTGACAGCTCTTGTTATTACTTGCAGGTGTTTTATGTAAGCCAAACCATGCTGTCCGACAAGCAGCTGTGAGGGCTGTTAAAACTGGTGGCGGAGATGTTGGCGATGGACTAACAGTACTTGGACAGTATGAATGCCAGTTCGTAATGTTTAAGGGGAAGTCATTCCTCTGGATTTTGTCCAATGCTGTTGGGTAAGGAACATATTCATTAACCCATTCCCCGCACAATGACTCTTTTTGATAATGGCTTTGGAAAACAATTTCTTCATTTTCCTTAATATTTTCTACCCAGAAAGACTAATACAATTGAAATTACATTCACTTAAAATTGTCGTCTGCAACATCTTTGAATTTGGACCACCCTAAAATTTTGCAGTCTGGTAATGGGTTAATAGTATTTATTTAACCCTTTCCCAAACGGCAAAAAATTACGATGGTCCAATTTGAATGCTGCTGCAGACGACACAGTTGGTGTTAATAAGGATTGGATTTGTGTACAAGATAACATGTAACATGTGTCTCACAGTATATAAATATACTTGTAATAGTTAAGTATAGTATAGTAAAACAAGAGGGCCAAGATGGCCCTGTATCGCCCCACTGGCTTTTAGACATTTAGACTACTAACTTCTTCAAGGAATACAATAGAGGTCTATTCAAAGAAGATTCATGCTACACCAGAATGAAATCCAATAAGTGATTAAGGAGCAGAAATGTTATTAAAATTTCTTAAAATGACACTGTTTCATAGAGCGAAAAAAACTCCTAGCCCACAACGGCCATGATTTTCATCCGATCATGAAGGAATTTGGAAGAGATTCATGCAAGGAAGATTCCTGTGAAGTTCGGTTGGAATTGGTCCTGTAGTTTTGGAGAAGAAGATTGTTTAAAAATTCTTCGAAAATTCAATTTAATTAAATTTGTTAAATTTAAGTTCTTCACAGAAATTATATTTTTAAGGAATTTAGAGGAGATAAATGCAAGGAAGATTCGTGTGAGGTTAGGTTAAAATTGGTCCAGTAGTTTTGGAAAAAAGATTTTTCGAAAATTTAATTTAATAATTAATCAAAATTTAAGTTCTGCATAGAGTTTATTTTTTTCAGGAATTAAGAAGAGATTAATGCAAGAAACATTTCTGTAAAATTTGGTTGAAATTGATCCAGTAGTTTTGGAAAAGAAGCATTTTTAAAGATTTTTTGAAAATTTGATTTAATTAAATTAATCAAAATTTAAGTTCTACATAGATTTTTTTTTGAAGGAATTAAGAAGAAATTAATGCAAGGAACATTTCTGTAAAGTTTGGTTGAAATTGGTTCAGTTGTTTTGGAGAAGAATTTTTTTTTAAGATTTTTCGAAAATTTAAATCAATTAAATTATTTGAAATTCAAGTTCTGCGCGGATTTTAAGGAATTTGGTAGAGATTCATGCAAGGAAGATTTCTGTGAAGTTTGGTTGAAATTGGTCCTGTAGTTTTGGAGAAGATTAAATTTTAAAGATTTTTCGAAAATTTAATTCAATTAAATTAATTGAAATTCAGGTTATGCATAGATTTTATTCTTTTGAAGGAATTTGGTAGAGAATCGTGCAATGATGATTCGTGTGAAGTTTGGTTGAAATTGGTCCAGTAGTTTTGGAGAAGAAGATTTTTTAAAGATTTTTCGAAAATTTAAATCAATTAAATTAATTAAAATTCAAGTTCTGCACGGATTTTATTCTTTTGAAAAAAATTGGTAGAGATTCATGCAAGGAAGACTTCTGTGAAGTTTGGTTGAAATTGGTCCAGTGGTTTTGGAGAAGACAAATTTCAAAGATTTTTCGAAAATTTAATTCAATTAAATCAATTACAAATTCAAGTTCTGCATAGATTTTATTCTTTTGAACAAATTTGGTAGAGATTCATGCAAGGATGATTCGTGTAAAGTTTGGTTGAAATTGGTCCAGTAGTTTTGGATAAGAAGAATTTTTAAAGATTTTTCGAAAATTTAAATCAATTAAATTAATTAAAATTCAAGTTCTGTGCGGATTTTATTCTTTTGAAGGAATTTGGTATAGATTCATGCAAGGAAGATTTCTGTGAAGTTTTGTTGAAATTGGTCCAGTGGTTTTGGAGAAGAAGAATTTTTAAAGATTTTTCGAAAATTTAATTCAATTAAATTAATTAAAATTCAAGTTCTACATAGATTTTAGTCTTTTGGAGGAATTTGGTAGAGATTCATGCAAGGATGATTCATGTGAAATTTGGTTGAAATTGGTTTAGTAGTTTTGGAGAAGAAGATGTTTAAAAAAAAGTTTACGCACGGACGCCCACACGGACGACGGACACAGGACCATGACATAAGCCCCGCTGGCCTTCGGCCAGTGGAGCTAAAAACAAAGAAAACAATCCTCAATAAAGTTCCATTTATGTATATATATACACATAAATGTCGATTAATTTTCAGATGGTAAGAAGCACTGGTAGAAGACATGCAGTTTAAGGGCGAGAGGGAGTCAGAGGCCCCTTTGTCTGCAAATAAATTCAAGCTGAAGGAATACCTGCTGTTGTTTGACCTAGTTATTTTGTTTAATAATACACTATAATGTAGGCTTTCCCTTGTAGCAGGACTTTATGATGAAAAGTTTGAGGTGTTGTACTCACCTGCATGTGGGCTATCTTACTAGCAATGAAATTTAAGAGTCAGAACATGTTTTTGTTTGCTTACCAACTGTACATAGCTTTGTATTCTGCAAATGTCTGGTTTATCTAAGCAGATTTTATTACATTAATGACAAAATATCAAATCCAGACTGTCAGTCAGAACACGGCTGCATAGGTAAACTGACCTGTGGTTTAGAAATCAAGGTTTACAACACCTGAACAGTTTAATGCATGTTTATACAGTAAAATGTAAAATTACGATTTCATTGTAGGGAGAATGGCAGTTGAGATGAAGGCTGAAAAAAGGCGGATTAAAGATGCGCAAAAGAAAGCAGCAGATGAGAAAGCTGCACGGCTGAAGAAGGCTGCTAAACTGAAGGCTGAATTTGTACACAAACTCTTGCCACCTTCAGAAGTCAGGGAAGTACGGCGCTTACAACAGGCCACAAAGTCACCAGTAAAATCAAATGTGCCTGCACGTCAAAGAGGTAATTATATTTCAATGTAACATTCATTTGAGAAGCGAGAAAGAAAATTTGTACTCTTGTAACTAAACATGTTTCATAGAAACATGTTACCAGTATATTTCCAACAACTAAGACTTTAGTAATAACAACAAATGTACTACTCAACTCTAGAAAATACAACAATGTGTATGCTTAATTTTAGATGATGTTCAACCTTAGCGACCTTGGTAGATTTAGATCACCTTCACAGCCTCCCACCCCTACATCCCAACCACCTCAACCCAAAGAGAAGAGTGCCAGAGTTTCGGGTCAGCCTGCCCCTCAAAGTAAGTGTTTTCGGAGAATCCTCTGTTATGATATCCTTTTAAACTATTTATGCAAATTGATATATTGTGTGTTTTGGGCAACCACCTGTAAAACATACAATAGTACCAGCCGAAGTTGCAAGTGACGTAGGCACTTGTTTATCACTTCAGTCAATTGAGTTGTTATGGTACAAATCAGAACTAGAAGACCTGAAGGTCTTGAGTCGCTCCACAGGCCTGAATTTCATGTAATAATTAATCCAAGTTTTGATTAGATTGTTCAATGCTTGTGTTTAAATAGATTTTGAGCTAAAAATAGATTCTGGGAAAACCCCTCTTTCCAAAAATAATGCAAATGGCTGTCAAACCTGAATTTCTTGTAATATCAAGTAAGAGTTTTCACTAGATTTTTCAATATGTGTTGCTCTTAAAGCAATTACAAAGTAACTAGAAAGCTGAAAATACATTCATATAAGATCTATTAGTTACCAAGCTTTGCAACAGTCTTTATTAGAGTGAGTTTGGCTGTTAGAGTGAAAAAAAAAGTCACAATTAGCAATTTTGTCAAATTGAAAGGCATATAACTGATGATTTTATATTTCTATCTAGCTAAGAATCACACTAAAGCAAGATCCTAACTTCACCTACATCTTGTTTAAGTTTTGACCTGATTATTCAATATTTGTGGGTGTAAAGAGTGTAAAATCAAAGTCGAACACAACAATTTTGTCAAATTCAAGGGCAGATAAATCATGATTTAAGATTCATATGAAGATGAAAATTACACCAACACAAGATCTAATGGCCAGTAAGATAATGTGAAAGTTTAAAGTTGATTTGTGGATATTTATGGTTGTTTGAGTAAAAATAAAGTCAAAAATGGTAGTTTTGCCAATTTCAAGGGCACATAACTCAAGACGTAATATTCAGATCAAGCTGAAAATTGCACTCAGGCAAGATCTTATCAGCACCAACATTCTGACCAAGTTTTGAGTTGATTGATCAATTCTTGTAGTGGCTAGAATGAAAACAAGTAAAAACAGCCGTTTTTTAATTAAAGGGCAGATAACCACAGACTTTATGGTTCAATCAGAATTAATTGAATGAATCTGATAGAGGCCACCTAAGGATCATTCCTGTGAAGTTTGATTGAAATCCATCAAGTAGTTTCTGAGGAGAAGATTTTTAAAGAAAAAGTTGACGATCGGACGCACGGACGCACGCACGACGGACACAAGGCCATGACAATAGCCCGCTGGCCTGAAGGCCAGTGGAGCTAAAAATAGATTTCATAGCTATTGTTGATATTGGCATTTAATCTAGTCTTATATTTTAGTACCAAAGATAGGTTTGTAAAAAGATATTTTTATATTTTAATAAAAAGGATAAGATTGCTTATTGAATTTTGCACTGGAAAAAAATAACAAAGATTGTTATTTTATTTTGTTATCATAATTGTTTTACATGTGTGTCCATAATTTTGTCAAAAATATAATAACATCAAACGTATATGTTTATTTATTTGAAACCAAAACTTTCAAAAAGTGGTACTGCCAGAAGGAAAGAAAACAATCACTGGAGCTAAACAATACATAGAAGAGAATTACCGTACTATGGACATGTATAGCCATATTATAATCGCAGTTGGGGGTAATGATGTGGATACCAAAGCTAACATGGACGAAATTCTCTTTAAAATGGGGTCTTTGGTCAACGTTATAGTCTCTCTACTAGCAGAAGTCAATATCCATATACTTCAAGCTATACCAAGACTCGATAACGCTTTATATAATAAGAAGTTGATGCGATACAATGGAGGACTTTACTCTCTAGAGTCTGACAAAGTGAGCATTATACCAGTCACAGAAATTAGAGAAAGGGACAGTGAAATGTTCCAAAATGGCAATGTACACTTATCACATTCTGGCAACTTGGCTCTCATCCACGATCTTAAAAACCACCTAAACCCGGTCTTAGGTCTTCCCCCGTATGAAACATACAGGTCAATTTACGCCTACACAGGCTACCATAAAGACGATTATAAACGAAGCCCACATCGATCTCCCAATGTTAGAGGAAGTGAAAGACGACGCAGCCAACCGGCCCCCGAGGGTCAATACTCGCTCCTGGACCAAATGTATGAACTCTTAAAGAAAATGACTTAATGTAGCTCAACCCACTTACAGGCTGAGCCTTTTTTCCCACAATTAAAATTGTGATACTGAGGTTAGGATTGCATTATAGTTCTAAAATCAAAACTGCTTCAAGTCCTGATGTCATTAATAGCACTATAATAAAAGTAACTTAAATATTACCTACAGTTAAAAGGAAGAATACAACTGTTCGACCAAATCTGTATTGTCTGACAACTAAACTAACTTTAAATGTTCATAGTGTAAAATATGTCGAATCTTTTAACCCATCTACGCAGAGACAACTTTGACTCTCATTATAAAACCTTTCCCAATAGGTTTTTTTTTATGACAAGTCCTCTTAGTAAAGATAGGATTTGTGTATAAGTTAGCACAGAAAATATCGGGACAGAAAGAGAAACTGCTGTTAATCAGCAGTTTCTTCTTTTGTCTCATTGTTTTCCCAAGCCATTTCCTTCGGGCACACCAAAAAACAGGTCTTGCTTGGGAAAGGTTTAAGAAAAATACTATGGAGAGCATTGTGGGAAATGTAGAAACTGCTTCAGCAGTTTCTTTCTTTGTCTCAATGTTTTCCCAAGCCTCAATGTTTTCCCAAGCCTTTTCTTTCGACATTGTCATAATTAGGTCTTGCTTTGGAAAGGAGAATACTAGGGAAGACTTTGTGGAAAATGAATAAACTGCCTTTGATCATTTTCCACAAAGCTTTCTACAGAGACTCAGAAATTTTGTAATGCTTTATAACACCTAAATTTGTCGTTTGTCGGACAAGTCTAAAACTTTATTGTTTATACGTGTAAATGGATTAATACGGCTTAAAATGATTTTATTTTAATTTGATAATCATTAAAAAGTACTAGTAGTTAACTCCTTTTCTGAGTTTGCGAACATGTGTCTCTTCCATGAGAAGAACCTTGGGGTAAGATGAAAAAGCTGGGAAACCAGCGATTGTCATCTTCTCCCAATGTTTTTCCCAGACAGAATCTCTTTTTGAATCTAGTGAATAGAAAATGTTTTTTAAAGCTTTCTCAATTACCTATACGAGGGGCGTTCAATTAAAAGTGGTACTAATGGTCCACCATACCTCATGGTTCTATAGAACTAACTGTGCTTGCAGCTTTTTGACGGGAAAGTTGCTGTCCATACTTGGTCAAAATTTGAGACAAATTCGTTCATTCTTTCGAAAGTTATTGAACTTTTAAGTTGGTCCAGTCATATACACTGGCTATTTCGCTGTGCGCAAAATGGAAAACAAACTGAAGTAGAATGTACGAGTCTACATTGCAGGTCGCATAGGCTTTGAAATATCTGTATCCCATGTATATAATGAACTATATCAGATTCGTGGACATTCGAACGTTGAATAAACGTCAGTTTTTAGGAAGATAATAAAAATTAAGATTGGTAAAACTGGCCTCAATGATGCCCCCTCTCAGGCAACCCGGGTAGAGCTAGTGCCAAAGCAAATGTTGCTGTAGATTCCGACATGACCGAACAAGACGCATGGTTCAATGTGCGAGAAATAGCAGATAAACGTTTTTCATCGGGGACATGTTATACGATTTTGACGAAAGGGTTGAAACACAGAAAGGTTTGTGCCCATATTGGGTCCCCCGCCTGCTGCCTAAAGGACTGAGAGCCACCCGTGCAAAAATATGTTGAAATAATGCAATAAATGCAAAAAATGCGAGCTTTCTGAGCTTTATACATATGGTTGAACAATAATCTACCATTATAAGCACCAATGGCGTGTCATTAGCAAGCAATGGTTACGAAAAGATCGCGGCAAAAGTTTTGCACGCGGTAAATTTCAAATGTAACGGGTGCATTGTTCAAATTACTGTTTCAAATAGTACCACTATCGCCGGTCATTCCTACAAGAAATGTATGTCGGCGAAAGTAAAGAAATATCACAAAAAGAGCAGGTCTATGTCCGGCTAAAGAAGCATGTACCAAATCCATGACAACGGAGCTGTCCACAGGTGTCATCTTGTCCAAGACTTCCTGGAAGAGACACATGCTGCAAAGCGTCTTCATCTACCGTTATAACCAGGCTTAAGCCCGTGTGGCTTTTTTGTGTTCTCCATGATGACGAAAAAAGCCTCTGGTCGTCAGTATAGGCCTTCGTGTTCCATATGCAGTGTAATTTACCAGTGTCTGCGGGGTGTTTCAAAAGAGGCCCATTTATTGGCATATAAGTAATGGATCTCAAAACTTTAAAAGTTTGTGGGTGTCAAAGAGGATTACTTCGAAGGATAAAAGAAACTTAAAATTGAATTGCGTCATCACTATGGCTTATAGAACCCCAGTTCCAAAATTAATTGAACGTCCCTCGTATAACACGATCAGATTTAAATTTGATAAGGAAAGGGTCAAAGATCATTTGTTGTCTTTTGACAATCTAACCAGGATATGATTTCTTAAGCCTTTTCAATAAATAACTTACCAATAACATAATATAATAGATATTAACCCTTTCCCCATTGACAAAATTTTAGGATTATCCACTTCAAAAACTACCACAATTGGCAAAATGGATGTTATTATAAAGAGAAGATTGGTGTAAAATATGGCACAGAAAATATTGAGAAAAAAGGAGAACTTGCGGGTTATCAGCAGTTTCTTCTTTTGTTTCAATGTTTTCCCAAGCCTTCTCTATTGAGGATGTCAAAACCAGATCTTGTTTGGGAAAGGGTTAAGGTACAATTAGTAGGGGATTGAAAGAATTGTTTTGTTTCTTATCGAATTCTGAATGTATCCTAAATATATCGTCTGTAACTTTTGATATTTTTAATTTGAATCCCTAGGCTTGAAAGCACAGTGGAAGGAGAGGATGATGCTTGTTGCCTATGCCGTACCGAATGGGTCAAAAGTCCTATTTAAGCGTGCGGTCATAAAATTTATGCGTCGACGCATAAATTTTACGCGTGCACGCATAAATTTTATGACTACACGCGTAAATATATGCGTCGACGCGTATATATATGCGTCGACGCATAAATTTACGCGAGCACCTGTATATTCCTTTCATCCAATCAGAAACGTCGTACTATCCAGCATTTTCTCGCTGTCGTTATGTAGACAAAGTACAAAAAATTAACAAATAAAAAAGTTATGTTCGATATTTTTCTGCTTATTCTATCATATGTATTTTATTTACATAGTTGAAACAGGACGATCTCGATCGACACACGATTTATTTTTTTTTCCGTTACAGATGTTCATAATTCGTACCCTGATAATTTCGTGACAAATATTTACCATTTCGTTTTGCAATATTGCCTCTACCATTGTAGTGATCGCAATTCTAAAGAAAGAGGGTAAAATTGTAAAATGCGGGGTTAAATCCAAATTCTATCAATATGAGTCTTGACAATTCAATGTCTTTTTTCTAACCCTTTACCAGACAACAATATTTTACTTTTAGCAGCTCCTTGCTTTGAGAAAAGTCCAACTTGTTGCAGACTAAAAAATCAATCCTTCCCTACAGCTCTGGTAGTGAATTTACACATTATAGTATAGAAAACCTTAAAAAAGAATATTCAGCAATTTCTTCTTTTCCTGCAATGTTGTCTAAAATCTTATCTAGATCTAGTTGTGTTGTCAAATAAATGAGTAAATGTTTGTTATGAGATTGACTGGTCAAAGTTTTGGTGAAATATGGCATTTAAATATTTCCAAAAACACATCACATCCCAATAGATCTAATTCACTTCAAGTTTACAGCAGTTAACCTGTCGGTTAAGGTAGAAAACCCGTAATGTGGTCATTTTGAGATTCATGCAATCAGACATGGCGAAAACCGTCAGACAATCAGACACATCTGATAAAATTTCCCTTTGTCCGACAATTTTTGCTACTGTCAGTCCGAATGTCTGACACTCCTTTCGATCTGTCAAGACAGTGAATGAGAGTTCTGTCTGACAAAATTTTATTCGGTCTGACAGATTATTCGGTACTGTCTGACCGAATGATTTTTGGCTTTTCGACATGTCTGGCAATGTCAGAACCGTATGGCGATGTTTACGAAGTTTACGAAGAGGAAAATTTCCACAATTTTGGTTGCAAAATGATTTCAATGTCACCCAAAAAATGCCAATGGCACATAATTCTCTTTGTTTACCCTGATTATCAGCATTTTCTTCTTTTGGCTCAATGTTTTCTTAACCTTTTTCTGTTAGCAACATCAAAACTAGAGGCGCGTTCTTTAGAGCTAGATTTTTTAAGATTTCTTTTTAAAAGATGTTTTCGATAAAGCGTTTTTAAGACATAGATTCTGACCGAGGAATTCCGAATGCTCCATACTTCATAAAAATGACGTCATGATGACGTCATTTGTATGAAGTATGGAGCATTAAGAACTCTGCGGTTTATGAATCATGGAGTATTCGGAATAAGTTGGTCAATTCTCTCCCATATAGATTCAACAGAATTTAGCGAGGTATTCCGAAAGAAGTATAGAGCTATGGCGGCTCCCAAAGATCGTCTTAAAATCTTGCTCAAAAGAGATCTCAAGAAATCTCGCTCTAAAGAACGTGGCTCAGGTCTTGTTTGGAAAAGGGTAAAATGATTTTGATATTCATAACACTTGACAGGGCAATAACTCGAAAAGTGGGCATGGCAAAGTAATTGTTCTTAAACATGACACTTCTCCTCAATGAGATCTATCAGTGTACAAAGTTTAAAGTTGCTAGCACATGGTTTAGAAGGTATGGCCTGGACAAAAGTGTGACAGACGGACAGAAACTAGCAAACCTATAGTCCCCCAACCGGTGACCGGTTGGGGACTAACAAGTCTATATATATATAGCTGTTGCAGACAACAATATCAATGCTACTCTGTAACTTAGAAAATATACACCTTACAAAGAGCATAGAAACAGCATTTCCTTCACTTCCAGCAATGGTGAAAAGCTGGTCAGGGTCAAAGGATATGGTCTGAAATTAAAGCTCATGGCAGGATGTGTGTGTGATATATAAAGGCTCCATCTCTAATACATCCTAAGATATAGATCAGGTTAATGTCAACTCAATGGTCAAGGTCACTAGGTCAAAGATCATGGTCCCAAATGAAAGGACTGGGCAGGCAATTACCACGTGTGAAATATCCTAGCTGTATCTCATATATTGCCTGAGATATAGACCAGGCCCCGGTTTCTCGAAAAAAAATTACCGTAAGTATATTTTCATGAGAACATGCTCAACTTCAAAGGGATACTATCCAACGTTGAAGGGTATTCGATTGAAGTTCACATGGATTTCGTGCGATTTGAGCATGATGCTCAGATTTGAGCATGAGAACGTACTCAAGTTTTTTCAAGAAATCAGAGCCAGGTAAAAGTTTTTTTTTTGGAAGATTTGATGCAACACCGACACTAGGTCTGTGACATAAGCTTTCCTGACCTAAGGTCCCGGCTTGCTATAAAGCAAACAGATACATACTTGTATAGTGTAATGAAGAGTATTTACCCTGTTTACAGTTTATTAAAAAATTTAATGACAATGTAAATAAGAAATGGTTTATTTTAGAACGATATTACTATATTTGTAAACAGAGAAACTTGACCAAAATCAGTATGTAAATTATGACCCCCATATGTGACCCATATTCAAACTCTTCAGAGATATAAAGGAAACAAAAATTTTGAGCAAGTGCAGGACAAAGAGCATGTGCAGGACAATCTTTCTGAATCAAATTCAGGTTGATTGGGCAAATATTGTGGCCTCTACAAGGTTATTCTAAGATTTGACTCTGTGACCTAGTTTTTAACCCAAGATGACCCAATTTCAGACTTGTCCGAGATTTCATCAAGACAACAATTCTCAAGAGACAAGAGTGCACACAAGGTTTTTCTAAAATTTGACCCCATGACCTAGTTTTGACCCCAGATGACCAAATTTGGATCTTGTCCGAAATTTTATTAAGACAATCATTTTGACAAAATTTCAGGTTGATTGCACTAAAAATGTGGCCTCAAGAGTGCACACAAGGTATTTCTAAGATTTGACCCGTGACCTAGTTTTTGACCCCAGATGACCCAATTATGAACTTGTCCGAGATTTTATTTAGAAAATCATTTTGACAAAATTTAAGGTTGATTGGACAAAAACTGTGGCCTCTCTTTGACGGACGACTCAGGACGGACGACGGACACAGCAGTATCAAAAATAGCTCACCTTGAGCACTTTCGTGCTCATGTGAGCTAAAAACAGTATTACCTAACTGCAAAATTTTATCCAAATTCAAAGATGTTGCAGACAACATTTCAAAGTGAATGAAATTTTACATTTTTTGTCTGTTTGTGTAGAATACATAGTGGAAAATGTAGAAATTGCTTATCACAAGCAATATCTTCTTTTTCCACAGTTTTTTCCAAAGCCTATCTCTTGCACAGTGTCAAAAAGCGTTGATTTGTGGTAATGGGTTAAGTCTGTTCTTTACTTTAGCACACATCATGTCCATGGTACTATGTTGAATAGCCTTACCTATGTGATTCAAATGAGTACTAACAACATAGGATTTGGATTTGCAGTAACTCATAATGCATTGGACCCCTTTTAACTCGTTTTGTAAATAACTCATGCTCCGTTAAAATCTTATTTTTAGCAAAATGTCCTCAAATTCAGATTTTTTTTTAAAAAAATTAAATGCTTCTAATCTAAAACCTCTCAAAGTGACAAACATCAGATTCATTGTTCTTATTCCATTCAGTATTACAATGTACTATTTATGTCAGAGTACACAACTAAAGGCCACTGTCATTGCTTAGATTCTAGTGAGATGACAAGCCTAATGTCACCTATTTGTAGGTCTTTCTGGAAGCCACCTTTTCCTGTGTGAGGAACTCCATATATAGACACTCTTTTATCCATTGTTGCCGTATGTAACATTTAATAGTTCTTGGATTCGATGTCACCTTGTAGGTAATGTTGTCTATATAGCATTGGACCCTGTGTAAATTGTCCATCAACTTGTACGAACAATGGATGTTAGTCACGGTAAATCTATAGGATGGGCAGTATTATACACCAATAAGCGTGAAATGCTGAATGCTTGGGCGCAAAGTTGTGTAAAGTTCTTGGGTATTGACATATATGCACCTTTTAATATTAGATGTGGGTAGCAGGTTCTTTATACTTGATCGATGTCTCATTTACACATCCCAAATGAGATGCATTTGTCTTCTTGATGATAAAATTGTCATGAAATTCCTTTTTCGGCAAATTACAGTTTAATCTGTTCAACGTCAGTGTCTATTCTTTTCACATGAAAAGCTATGCTGACAACCCCATGCATTGTTCAGATCTAACAGGATTTATGGTGAATATCGTACAGACACAGTTTGACAGTTGTAGTCAAAATCTATCTGTCTGACCGTTTAGCTATCTATACGGGACTGTCCAAGACAAGTTTCTAGTCCTTTCGTTTACCATGCCTGAAAAGAGAAAAGGATGAATCCTACAAAAAAATGACTTGGAATGAAATTAAACATATTCTACTGTCAGTGGCAAATCTGGAGAGAGTTTGTGTAATATGTGTATATGTGTACAATGACCCCCCCCCCCTTTTCATAAAAATGAAACTCCTTCACAGAAATCCTGATTCAAGGCAGTTACTTAGATATACGAGGGCCCATCAATAATTTCTTGAACTAAACTTACTATTCAATTACCCGTTGATGTATTTTCACGAAAAAAGGTATGCTCAAAGCTCATTCATTTATTAACCAGCCCATCTAATTAGAAAACAATGACGTCAAAACAATAAGACGTCATGGCAGAATAATGACGTCATGTCAATAGCATTAGTTAAACAAGAGTTGTCCGCGGACAACGTAGCTCGCCTATACGAGAGCTTGTCACAAAAAAAGGAGTTCAAGGTCAAAGGTCAAGGTCACTAGGTCAAAGGTCATGGTCTGAAGGTCAAGGTCATGACATGAGGTATCCATATGTGAAATATCAAGGCTCTATATGCAATAGTGCATGAGATATAGGCCAGGTTAAAGTTTTTTAAAAGTAGGTCAAACTCCAAGGTCAAGGTCACTAGGTCAAAGGTCATGGTCCCAAATGAAAGGTCTTGGCAGGAGGTATCCATGTGTGAAGTATCAAGTCTGTATCTCTAATAGTGCCTGAGATATAGACCAGGTTAAAGTTTTTGAAGATGCGACGCCGACGCTGACACCGACGCCGACACTAGGGCTGTGACATTAGCTCCCCGGACATAAAGTCCCGGCTCGCTAAGAATGACGTCCATTTTTTAGCAACTCCTTATGATAAAGTGTTATGTATTTCTCAATCTTTCCTGATTCTACATGAATTGTAAAGAGACATATATGTTTATAAGAGAAAATCTCGGAATGCACCATGCATGGGCAAGACGGGCACCTTGCCTGCCGCTTCCTGGCCGAATGGGGCAGGGGGTCAAAAGGTGTCATAAAAAGTACCAAAGATATAAGGAAGACCGCAGCAACTTTAGGAATCAAATAAATACATGTGACATGACATCATTTTGAGTCGGAAATCTCAATTTGGAAGCATTATTTTTCATTCTCACCCCCCAAAAAACATTGATTTTCAGATGTGCCGGTGAGTGAATGAATGAATGAATGGAGTTTTAAGGCCCGTCGACAACTAAGGTCATATTGGGCGCACTCACGTTACCTCACTACAAGATGTATTAGGATATGTATTAGTTACATAAACATCTAGAGGGGATATGATAAAAAAAACCCGATATTCTATACAACAGATAAAATTCTAAGCAAAAACAACACACCATGAATAATCCGACGTGAGCACGAAAGGACATGGGCTCCCCCCAGATCAGGGGATACCCATATCCGAGTCCACCCGACCGGAAAATCCAGAGATCATTTAAAAAAATAAACAGACTGAAATTAACCAGATAAAAATATCAAATAGAGGATAAAATAACAATACATCATGGATAATCCGACGTGAGCACGAAAGGACATGGGCTTCTCCCAGATCAGAGAACACCCATGTCCGAGTCCACCCGACCGGAAAATCATATCAAAAATACAATGTACCTCGCTGAATAATCCGACGTGAGCACGAATGGACATGGGCTCCTCCCAGATCAGAGGTCACCCATGTCCGAGTCCACCCGACCGGAAAATTCATAGGGCATATAGCATATTGAAAATAACTGCAGTATAAATGGTTAAAAATATCATACGAAATATTGTATAACAATGTACCATGAATAATCCGACGTGAGCACGAATAGACATGGGCTCCTCCCAGATCAGAGAACACCCATGTCCGAGTCCACCCGACCGGAAAATCCATAGAACATATAAAAAATCACAGAATAAAAATCACAGCTAAATCTTTTTAAAGAGATTACACTCTTTCAGAAAGTTGAAAATTGATTCAGGCCTTACAGATTCAAACAATGTTTTCAGACTGTCGACGTTAAAATGCCTGTTTCTTATGATGGCTAAATCTACACAGTCAATAAGTAGATGCTGAACAGTTAGCGCCTCGTTACAAGGAATGCATTGAGGTTTTTCCTCGTTCTTTAATAAGTACGAATGGGTCAAATGTGTGTGACCAATTCGTAGTCGGGCTAAAACGAACTCCTCGCGGCGGTCAGATCGAAAACCTGGCAACCATTCACCAAGTGTGGGTCTTATGGAAAACAATTTATTTTGGTGATTGGCCTCGTCGCTCCAACAATTTTGCCATACATTTTGAATAAAACTGTGTATCAGAGGTTTAAAATCGGTAAAAGGAACTTTAAAAGGTAAAATATCCAGTGACAACGCCTCCTTGGCAGCTTTGTCTGCCTCTTCGTTGCCACGTAGACCGCAATGGCTTGGAAGCCAGCAAAAGACAATATCAGTATCTTCATCAGAAGCATATAAACGAGAAAGCTTCTCAAGAAGTTTCACAATAATAGGGTTGTCCGTTTTTACGTGCTCAAGCGCTTGCATACAGGACAGAGAGTCTGTAAAAATAATGTAGCGCCAATAGCCATTTTCAATGATGTGCTCGAGCGCAAGGTCAATAGCCTTGAGCTCGGCAGAGAAAATGGACGAGTTATCGGGCAAACGATACTGATATTTGAAGCCATCTAAAATGGCAGCAGAAGCAACTTTTTCTTCGCTTTTAGAACCATCAGTATAAATTTGTAAATGAAGCATGTGTTTTTCTTGTACTTCAAGGAATTTATTTTTAAATACTAAAGGATCAGTTTCCGACTTTTTCGTTGAAGCAAGATCATAAATAAAGGTGGGACTTTTGGACGTCCACAAAGGTATATGTGGAACTCTATGTTCGGCCACGTCATCTAGATCGAAATCTAGAGAATTCACATCTGCCTTACAACGTAAACTGAAAGGAGGTATAACTGATTCCTTCTTATTGAATTCCTCTTCATAAAGAGGTTCAAAAACAACGTCATGTGTAGGATTATCTGGATTAGATTTAAGTTTTAAATAATAGTCCATTGACAATTTCTTTCTACGTAAGTTCAAAGATGGCTCATTTGCTTCCGCATAGAGACTGTTAATTGGCGATGTTTTAAATGCGCCCAGCGCAATACGTAAACCTTGATTATGAATCGAATCAAGCTTGCGCAAGTAGGATTGACGGGCGGATCCGTAAACAACACAACCATAGTCTAATTTAGATCTCACAAGAGATCTACAAAGACGTAATAAAACTTTTTTGTCTGCTCCCCAGTCCATACTGGAGACGACACGTAAAAGATTTAGAGCTTTCTTGCATTTATTGCTCAAATATTCAATGTGCGGAATGAACGATAATTTAGAGTCAAATAAAAGACCCAGGAACTTGAATTCTGGGACAACTTCGATTCGGATCCCGTCCAAAGTGAGTTCTGGATCGGGATGGAGTTTTCTGGATTTACAGAAATGCATACATTTTGTCTTGGTTTTAGAAAATTTAAAACCATTTTCATTAGACCATTTACTTAGGTTGTTTAAAACCTGTTGCAACTGTCTTTCAATGGTATGCATGTGTTTTGATCGGTAGCAAATACAGAAGTCATCAACGTAAAGGAAATATTCAATACCAGGGCAAGTTGCCTTTATAATATTATTGATTTTAATACTAAAGAGAGTAACAGAAAGAATAGAGCCCTGGGGAACACCCATCTCCTGTTCATGAGGATCAGAGAGCGTATCTCCAACCCTGACTCTAAATTGCCGTTCATCCAAAAATGCAGAAATGAAATAAGCAAGGCGACCTCGAATACCGAAATCATGGAGGTCATTCATGATTCCATACTTCCATGTGGTATCATATGCACTCTCCAAATCAAAAAAGACTGAAACAACGTGTTCTTTTTTGATAAAAGCTTCTCGAATAAATGTCTCGAAACGAACTAAATGGTCGAGAGTGCTTCTTTGCTTACGAAAGCCACTTTGGGCTGGTGTAATAAGTTTGTTTTTCTCAAGAAACCATACAAGACGGTCATTGACCATTCTTTCCATGGTTTTACAAACACAACTTGTTAAGGCTATAGGCCGGTAATTCGAAGGATTATCTGAATCTTTACCAGGTTTGGGTACTGGAATGAAAATAGCTTCCCGCCACGAGGCTGGAAGTATTCCTGTTTTCCAAATACTGTTAAAGATATCGAGTAAACATTGGAGGGATTCGTTCGGTAAATGCTTCAAGAACTGGTAGTGGATATCATCGCATCCAACTGCAGTATCGTGGCATTTCTTAAGGGCTGTTTTTAGCTCCTTAAGAGTAAATTCTTTATTATAATGCTCTGTATTTTTGGATTTAAAATTCAAGTTAACTTTTTCTTTTTGTTCTTGATGTTTTTGAAATTCAGGTGAATAATTAGAAGAGGAGGATTTTTTGGCAAAAGTATCTGCCAAAACATTTGCTATGTCAGGCTTAGATGAAACAACGCCATTATCAGTATTCAAATGCCCAACACTGAGCGAGGAGTTCTTGCCACTAATTTTCCGCACCATATCCCAAGTCTTTTTGACAGACGATCTAGAATTCAATCTAGATACATACTGTCTCCAAGACGTACGTTTACTGCGTTTAATAGTGCGCCGTGCTCTCGCACGTGCAACTTTAAACTTTATAAGATTTTCCTTAGTCGGCCTTAGATCAAACTCTCTAAGAACCGACTTTTGCTTTGCAACAGCCTTCTTGCAATCATCATTGAACCATGGCTTATTTGGATGTTTAGGGTTTTTAGATGTTCTTGGAATTGCTTTTTCTGCAGATGAATATAACAGAGAGGTAAATAATTCTGCAGGATTCTCACAATCTTCAAAAGCTTGAGGTGTAATGGACTGTTCACATACAGTTTTGAACAAGCCCCAGTTTGCTTTATGGAGTTTCCACCTTTGTGGTCGCTCCTGTACAGATGGCCCAATTTCCGAAATAAGAATCGGAAAATGGTCACTGCCATGCAGGTCGTCATCAACTTTCCAGTTAAAATCTGGAAAAACTTGAGGACTGCAAACTGTCAAGTCTAATGATGAATAAGAACCAGTAGCAGGATGTAGATAAGTAGATGACTTGTCATTTAAAAGAGAAAGATCGTGCCTTGAAATGAAGTCTTCAACAGTATGGCCCTTGTTGTCTGTGTTTGAACATCCCCACAGCGTATGGTGGGAATTAAAATCCCCCATTAAAATAAAAGGTTTAGGTAACTGTTCAACAAGTTGGTCTAGTTTCCTGCTGTCAACAGGAGAACTAGGGGGGAGATAGATATAACAAATCGTGATAGTCTTGTTAAGCGAAACACTCACAGCTACTGCTTGTAAAGTTGTGTCCAGCTGAACAGGACGGTGAGGAACATTGTTGTTCACAATGATACCTACACCACCTGAAGCTCGTTCGCTTTCCGTGAAATTTTTTACATAACAGGAATGATATTTAAGTGAAAACTTATCTGTATCTTTTAAGAATGTTTCTTGTAGACAAACTGCTACTGGTTTTTCTTTCGAAACTAATAAATTAAGTTCTTCGAAATTCGACTTGATACTGCGACAATTCCATTGAATAATTGTATTCGCCATGATGAAAATTAAAGTTATTAAGAATACACAGTTTATTGGAAGTGTGGAATTATTCATTTCTTGTTAAGTTTAATAATATTTGTTCCTTGCTTACCTCTGGAATCTGCGTAATCATCCGTTATCATGTCCTCATCGAGGAACCGATAACGGTTATATTGTTTAATAGGATCTTGTGATCCTTTTGGTGGTCGATCAGAGATCGGGGGTCTCGAAGGTGCTGACCTTCGATTTTGATTAGCCATTTCATTACTTGTAGAACTTTGACTTTTGGACTTAGACTCGGAATCTGGTTTATTTACATTGCGTGGGATTGGAGTAGGAGCTGTTGTAGAAGTAGAGGTAGTTTGTGGTGTAGTAGATTTACTAGACGATGAAGACGCAAGGGCTGGAGGGTTTACAGAAGAGGAAGGTGTTACATTTTGTTTAGGGAATAATTCTGCTATTTGGTTTTTCTTCTCAGGAAAAAGCACGCAAAGCTTTCTGAAAAGATCCTCACAGTTTTGGCAGCTGTTTTCATTATTGTTTGAATTGGAATTAGGTTTAGTTGCTTGAGCATAGGAATTAAGGTTTATCCGACTTTCGACCACTTTTCTTGCCTCAAAGAAAGAAAGACCTTCTTTATACTTAATGGTAACAATTTCCTTTTCTCTTTTCCAGTGAGAGCAGGAGCGGGAGGTGGCTATGTGAGCTTCGCCACAGTTTTTACACTGAAGCTTTTCCTCACAGTTGTCAACATCGTGTGACTCTGCATCACCACCACACCGACGGCATACCTGGGTCTTTTGGCATTTCTTTTCGTGGTGCCCGTATCCAAAGCAGTTGTAACACTGCAATGGATTTGGGATGTACATATCCACGTTTACTTTAAGATAACCAACTTTAATTGATTTGGGCAACAATGAAGATCCGAAAGTCAAGATAATCGTATTCGTGGGTTTCTTTACGCCATTATTGAAAACCGTAATTCTTTTTGCAGCTGTTACATTTTGTGATTCCAATTCGGTAACAATTTCATGTTCTGATACTCCCTGAAGATCGGGACAGCGTATCAATCCTTTAGATGTATTAAGGCTTGCATGAGGCGTACATTCAGCGGGAATTTCGAAAAAACTTTCAATGTCCAAGAGATTTTCAGCGTGGGCGCGTTTTACTACCTCTACGAGAAGTGCACCTGAATTCAGTTTTTTAACTGATTTAGGCTCACCAGCACGAGAAAGCAACACTTTATTGATCACAAAAGGAGATAGTTTTGTAAGCGGTCTATTTTCATCTTTTGATTCTATTAGAAGAAATCTTGGAAAAGAAGAGGTCGATGATGCATTTCCAGAGTCCGAGTCCATTTCATAGCATTTACGTTTAGAAGTTTGAGAAGCCATGGTTAAAGATTTAATATTCATTACCCGCGGCCCCCACCCACCATGGGGTCCAACAAGGGGACATGGATTGTGGAGCGGGTATCCAGCTCCCCATGTCAGGGTTACCGAGGTAGTATACTCGAGCCAACCAAACAACAAGCTCGGCAAAAACATACATGAAACAACTCACACAGAGCTCTGCCATGCAAATCTGCGCCGATCAAGCCACCTAATCAACCCAATTAACCCATAAGCCTATATAGACTAGAGATTAAACTTGTAAAATAACAATGTAAACGTGACGATGACACAGCAATTTGTATAACAAAGTATACACCGACATAAGTCGAAGCTGAACTAATAGAACAACGATTTATACTCCAGTCTAAAGCGACCAGCCGATTGCCTAGACCGGGTCCATCTAAGCTCCCGTTTACACCGAAGCCGAGGCCAAAGCAGCGTGTTGGGAAGCTGGAGAGCCCTGGACTTCCCTCAACTAACCAGGATCCTCTTTTCCGGCTTACGAGTGTCCACTCACGGCCAACAAGCGGGTCCGCACTTAAAGCGGACACACTGTCCTTTGCATGGGGTCTTACCATTTGCTACAGGACAGGGCAGCCGGGATATTTCTAATCCCCCTCCACAGCTGGGGGCAGATGTGCCGGTGAGACAAAATGTCATAATTTTCATCGATAGTCCCGGAATCACACTGAGCTTTTTATGTCTATATAAAGTCGAGAAACGGAGAAAGTACTTAAAAATTTGCAGCAGTAATCAAAACTGATCTGCCACCAGCTTAAATGAGACAGCGTGCAAAAAAGATAAGTTTGGGAATTCTGCCCGTGCCGCGTTATAACAGTGAGTCGCACCATAGCTAACACTTTAAAAAGGCCGGTATTGAATTTGTGAAACTGGTTAATGAAATAATACACAAATCTCCGCAACGCACAGATTATGCAATTTGTGACTTCTAGCTATTTCCTAACCTTAGAAATAACTCACAGGGTGAAAATAATGAGTAAAAGATGAGTTGGGAAGTGACATTTACAAATGTTTGCGGGACATGTCACCTGACGGGCTGCAGCACGTGCCACAGGCGTGGGTCAAGCAGTGGAATGAATGCAACCTTTTTCAAGGGATGTTACTTTCATAAGAAATCAGTGGCGGATCCAGAGGGGGTTCGGGGGGCAGGGATTTTGTTACCTGCGAGTCCCGAGTCCCTGACTCATATTTTTTTCTCAGGACTCATTGATAAATTATTTAGTGAGTCCAAGAATGCTAACATTTTCAATGTGTAATCAACGTTGCCTTACAAATCCTTCTATGTTTTTAATTTTGGACTCATCGTTTTGGGAACCAGTGGGTCCCAGGACTCATCCGCATAAATTTGTAACAAAATCACTGGGGGGGGGGTTCAAACGAACCCCCTCTGAAGCCTAATTCTTTCATTTTCATGCAGAACATCTGTCAAAATTGTATATAAATATAAAAACGAACCCCCCTAATTGTAAATTCGAACCCCCCTTTCAGAAATCCTGGATCCGCCACTGGAAATGGGTAATGTTTCTAAAGTTATCAACATATTTTTCTGCGGAAGATTAGTTTGCGAAAATTATTGATGGACCCTCGTACATCTTCAAAAAAATCTAGATCTATATCTCTCTTAGAAAATAGATAGAAATCAAACAATGGAGAAAAAAAACATTGTGGAAAAGGAAAAAAACTTAACACCGTTTTAAACTTCGGAATCCTTTCTTTTGCTCAGATCAGAGACTCTTAGTCTTAGTTATAAAAGCATAAACGTTTCTTAAATTGTACACTGCATATTAGAACACTTAGTTCACTCAGACAAAATAGAAAAAAAGGAAAAAAATAGTTGAAACATTTCTTCAATGCCAAACACGAAAACCCATTACTTTTCGTCCAGAATACATACCCAACTCTTTGAAACGCATACAAGGCTTGTTGTTAAAATGTAAAGGAAAGAGTTCTATGTTATAATATTTTTGCTGAAGTAGATATAGTTAAAATTACATCGCAAAGACCAATTGTTGATGCGGCGTCATGGTTATTGTTTTGAGAGCCATGATGTAGCCTGGAAAAAAATTAGACTTGAAGACGCAGCTGATAGATAAAATGCCAAAATAAAGAACAAACAACGCAGTTTTAATGTTTAAACCTTTCTCAGCCGGCAAATAAATTGATTATTCTAATTCAGAGACTGAAGCAGACGACGAAAAGGGTTTAAACAAGTAGATCAAGCTTATATTGAAGGAACAAGAGAAATTGATGATAATCATCATCTTCTTCTTTTCATTCGATGTTTAATATTGACTCTATATTCTTCGAGGGCGTCAAAACAAGTCTTGTTGGGAAATAGTTTTATGGACATGTTACTTAGGAGATAACTGTCCCGCACAGAGTTTGCCAAATATGGTAATTACAACGATTGTAACAGGCTCTCCCATTGGCTGATTCATTTGGGCCAGAAAAATTTCGACTGCTCGCATAAATTTTGTAACTGGTCGCGTAATTTGATTGGCTGATGGCCTAAAATATACGCGTCGACGCGTAAATTTATGCGTCGACGCATAAAATATACGCGTCGACGCGTATATTTTATGGGTGCACGCTAAAAGAAGACTTTTGACCCATTTGGTACGCCATAGTTGCCAGCATGCTGGTGGGCAGCACTTCCTTCCTTCCCTCAATAACTTATAAAGTATTATTATGCCAATAACATATACATGTATAGATTATTGATGATTATTGACACACAAGGAAATGCTTTTTCTCTCTGTCTCTGATAGGATTGGTCTATCCATTAACAAAAACTGGAAAATTTCATTTACTTTAAACTGTCGTTTGCGGGGGCCTTTGGGTTGGACCACCCGGGGGTTTCTGTTGTTTGGGAAAGGATCAAGTTTTACCCTTTCAGGATGGCAGGGTCTGTGGGTTGTCGGATCTGGATGTTGTTGTAGATGACAATAGGGACATTTGAATTAATAGAAATTGGATTTAAAGTGTTATATCAAAGAAAATATTGAGGCAAAAGGAGATTTGGAGAAAATGCTGATTATCAGAGTATACATTAGTGAAAAAGATTGCGACAAAAGGAGAAAATGCTGATTTAATGTCAGCATTTTCTTCTTTTGTCTCGATGTCTTGCCAAACTATTTCTATCAGGGATGCCAAAACTAGGGACAGGATTTTTTTTCTCTAGTAATACAATGACACATTTGGCACCTGTCAGAAAACATAATTGAGAAAGTATTGTGGGAAATGAAGAGATTGCTTGTGAAGTTTCTTCATTTGCCGCAATGTTTTCTCTACTAAAAGAAACGAGCTTTCTCATTTCAACTGTCTAGGAATTCATAATACTTGTATAACATCCTTAACCCTTTCCGAAACGGTATTATCTTGGGTCATCCAATTAAAAAGTTACTTGTAGACATCAAAATTGATGGAAATAAAGGTACTATACAGAATATAGTCCAGAAAATATTGGGGCAAAAGGAGAAAATGCTGATTTTCAGCATTTTCTTCTATTGCCTCAATGTTTTCCCAAGCTCCATCAGGGACGTCAAAACAATGCCTTGTTTGGGAAAGGGTTAAACAGCTAGTTGCATCAGATCTAAAACTTGTTAAGTTGTGATATATCATAATATGGAGGGAAGTAATAATAGGCAACTTGTATGTGCTACCTAGGTTGCTTTTGATATACCGTTTGTTATTTGTATCCAATGATTGCTAGACAGCATTTTCTTCCATTCCCTCAGTCGCTTCTACTTAGACATAAAACAGACTAGACTTTTTCCAAGCGATGGAATATTTGGATGTTCCCATTTGAAGGATGTTGCAGATGTCTAAGTGGACATTAACCCATTGCCAAACAGCAGAATTTTAGACTAGTCCAAATTCAAAGATGTTGCAGACAACAATTTAAAATGAATAAAATTTAACAATTTTGATCTTTTTTACGTAGAAAAATTGTGGGAAATGAAAAAATTGCTTGTAACAAGCCAAGTTCTCATTTTCCACAATGTTCTCCAAAGCCATTGTCTTTTAGGGAGTCAAAAAGAGTCACTGTGTGGCAATTGGTTGATAAAGACTAGATTCATGTACAGTATAAGTTGGGAAATGTTTAGGCAAAGGGAGAAAATGCTGACTTTCCACATTTCTTCCTTTGCCTCAATGTTTTCTCAATCCTTCTTTATTAGAGACATCAAAATCTTGGCATTGTTTGGGAAGGGATTAATTACAATTTCACTACTATTCATCTCGCAATTGCATTGTTTGTTTTTTTTTGACACAGTATTGTATCATTACCAGAATGAATGTTTGTTTTACTTTATTGAAAGACAATTATTTTATGTAAGATAAGATAGTAATTGTTAAAATAGAGGCATTGACAAAATGTCACAAGATAGTTTATAAGATTGATTGTCTGTAGAAAGACAATTATTTAATGTAGGACAGAACAAGTGGTAATTGTTTAATCTAGGTCTTTTCTTACCAATCATTACAAGATAGCAATATTGAGAAGTAATCATCTAGCTCTACCTATTATCTGAAAGTGTTGGGAGAGGGTGAGAAGATGCTGGTTACCAGCATTTTTCTCCCTCTCCCAATGCTCTCTAATGTTTGCTCAAAGTTATTGTATTAGCATCAAACAAGATTTTTGTTTCAAGATAGATGAAAGGTCACCAATGCATGGAAGGAAGAAATTGTTGGTAACTTGCTTGTGTCACCTATCTAATTAAATCTTTTAGTGTTAATGTACATATGTAACTATCGTAAGAATATTGCCTTGTTTAGGATAGGATGGCAGTTGTTATATTTGAATCCTTTGTACAAAAGCAACAAAAGATAGCTATTTGTGAAATATGTATCAAGCTTTTACCACATAGTCTGGAAGTGCTGGTGGAAGGTGAGAGTGTGCTGGTGCTAGTGCATTCTCCCCTTTCCTCAATGCTTTCTAAAGATTGTTTTATTATTGTCATCAAACCAGACTTCAATTTCGTTAAAGTCTAAAGTTCATGTATGCGGAAGGAAGAAATAGTTGCTAACATTACTTTGTCCCCTGTAGCATTTCATTATCTGATTTAGTCCTTTAACCCTTTCCCAAACGACAAAAATTGAGGGGGATCCAATTTGAAAGCTGCTCCAGAAAACTAAATTTAGATAAGTAAAGATTTGATTAGTGTGGAATATAGCACAGAGAATATTGAGGCAAAAGGAGAAACTGCTGGTTATCAGCAGCTTCTTCTCTTGTTTCAATGTTTTCGCAAGCCTTTTCTTTTCCTTTGGGGACGTCAAAACCTGGACTTGTTTGGGAAATGCTTAAATTTGAATGTTTGTACATTGCAGTACGACAACAATTTACTTATTTTATTAGTAAGACAAGGTTGTAAATATTATGCTAGAATCTAAGGCTTTACATCGTATTAAGACAACAATTTTCAAAGTGCCTTCTTGCCTTTACCCCATAACAGTTTGAAAATACTGGATGAGAAGAGAGTGTGCTGGTTGCCAGCATTTTCTCCCCTTAGCTCAACACTTTCTAAACTTGTTTTATCATTGGCATCAAAACCAGACTTCAGTCTTGGAAAAGGATTCGGGTCATTTATAGGGAAGGAAGAAACTGATGGTAACTTAAATTTGTCAAATGTGTCTCTTCTAGTATTTCACTATCTGATTCATTTCTCTAACCCATTCCCACATTTGGCACCCAACAAGATAAAGGCTGTGGCAAGCAGTGTGGCAAATGAAGGATTTCCCCGTCCTCTATGCTAAAATATCAAGAAATGTAAAATTGCTTTCACTTGAGGTCATCTGCTGCATCATTGAATTTGGACAAGTCTAAAATTTGACTGGTAATGGGTTAAATGAGTTAAATGTAATGTTTGTTTATTTGTTTATTGAAGGCTAAATATTTTAACAGGACATGAAAGTAACTATTATAACACAGTCTTCCATAAATTACCTTCTTACTTTTAGTTTGGAAGCACAAGGGCTAAAGTGGAGAGTGCTGGTTACCAGCATTTCTCCCTTTCCCATAATGCTTTCTAAATTTTGATTTATTATTGGCATCAAACCAGATCTCTTGTTTTCAGATGAGACAATGGTAATCTTTATGGAAGAAAGAAATAACTAGTAACTGGAATGTTTCATTTATAACTATAATCAGGTGTTCTGTTTGTGCCTGAAAGAAAATTGAATAACTATTGTTCATCCTTTATAATACCATATGTGATTGTTACTTTACGGATACAACATTTTACTATCTGATTCTTTTTAAGTGTGAATATCTGTATGTTAAAAAGAAAATTGTTATGAATAAGTGTAACTAGATACTAATAATCTCATCCAATGATTTTATAAAGACAACACAAGATAGTTATTTTCAAAGTACTAATTTACCTCGCAAATCAAAACTGAAAATTTATTGGTAGAACAAATACTATTGCTATGATAAAAATTGCTTCATGGAATGTAACCGGTTTTCATGTATATAAAGTTGAAGAGTTTGTTAAAAGTTTAGATTTTTTTGGTTTAGTTGAAACATGGACCAATCAGGATTCTCCTATCAATCTACCAGGTTATAAACATTTTCACCAACCAGCAAAGAAAGTAAAGAAAAAAGGTCGTAGACCAGGAGGCATCATTGTATATTACAAAGATGCATTCGATAAAGGAGTCCAATTAGTGAGCCAATGTGACTATGGCATATGGCTAAGATTAGATAAAATATTTTTCGGTCTAGAATTTGACACTTATCTAGCTGTCATTTATATCAAACCTAAAACTCCAACATTTGATCCAGAACATGCATTTGGAAGACTAAAAATGGATATTGCCAAATAATCACCTTTGGGAAAAATTATATTGACTGGAGATTTTAATGGCAGAACCGGGAATTTGCCGGATTTTATAATAGATGATGGTATGTTTCCCAAGTCTGTCGAGGAATTACTGCCCTCCGATTACTCATGCGACAATTGTGTGAACAGACTTAGTAGGGACAAAATTGTTAATTGTCAAGGTAAACTCCTTTTAGAAATGTGTATTGAAACAAAAAGTAGAATTCTAAATGGTAGATTGCTGGGAGACTCAGTTGGGAATTATACTTATTTTGACCCCAAAGGAGGTTGTAGTTTGATAGATTATTGTATTGTTTCTGAAGATATTTTACATTGCATAACATATTTTAATGTCACACCACTTAATGAGTATTCCGGACATTGTATGATTAGGATGGGGTTGAGATCTAGAAATCTTTGTCTTGATTCAAAACCAATTAATGATAATCTAACATATATGCCCGGTTCTTTCATG
Organism: Fragum sueziense; assembly: GCA_963680895.1. Lineage (NCBI taxonomy): Eukaryota > Metazoa > Mollusca > Bivalvia > Cardiida > Cardiidae > Fragum > Fragum sueziense. The sequence continues at coordinate 14,691,818 of OY804602.1, read as the reverse complement.
TGGTCTGACGATAGTAAAGAGTCATTTAAGAGAGGACGAATGAATGAATGGAGTTTTAAGGCCCGTCGACTGCTAAGGTCATATTGGGCGCACTCACTTTACCTCACTACAAGATGTATTAAGATATGTATTAGTTACATAAACATCTAGAGGGGATATGATAAAAATACGATATTCTATACAACAGATAAAATTTTAAGCAAAATAACAACACAACATGAATAATCCGACGTGAGCACGAAAGGACATGGGCTCCTCCCAGATCAGAGAATACCCATGCCCGAGTCCACCCGACCGGAAAATCCACAGATCATATAAATGACTCATAATTTGCTCTAGGTTATTTTACCACACTGCTATTTAAATGCTTAATATTATTACAATTTATGCATATATATTGTTGATTTTTTCTTTTTTGTCTATTGTTTAAATACTAAATAGAAAATAAAAACAATTTCATCGACTTGTGTTACTTTGTTTCATTTCAGCATACTCTTTATATGTAGAAAATGGCATTTTAATGCTTAAATAAAATGGACAAACTAATTAGCATGATTTCAACAATGGATTGCTAGCGTTGGCGAGCGTTAACACAAGCTTGCCAGTATTCATTTAAATAATTATCGTATACTACTTGTTTCAGTTGAAAAAAATAATCTAGGGTCATTTTTATTTACACAGATGATATTTATTTTCGGCTACCCTTCCTAACGTAACGTCTGTCCATTGACACAACCAAGAGTCAACCCGAACAGTTTTAATTATTTTGAAATTATCACTTGCTTTTTATATCTATAATTTAACAGCACATTGACATCTTTGAATATAATGAACCAAACCCGATTTCATGCAGTAAAATCTGAGATATTCGCGTTTCAATTCGCATACCTTAATGTCTGTCAACACATTGGTGTTACGTGAGGTGTTGAACTATTGACCCCATTGCGTCATGCAGACGATTTTTGTTATCCAATCGTTAACAACATCCGGGCCATCTCAAAAAAAAATTAAAACACGGAGAAGGTCATTCACGATTCTGAATTCAGCGACGAAGGACAATTCTGTCCGAAAGTTACGTGAAAAGGTAAGTTACGTGAACTGACTGTATTTTTGATTTATCTTGGCGCACGATTGTTGAATAAAGATGTTAATGATGTAGTTTAGCCGAAATGCGTTTAAATCAAAGGCTTGTAAAGACCCAATGTCGTCTGTCAGAGATTTGACCTATTTTCAGTGCCGTCTCTAAAAATCGGACAGACTCTTGGCGTTATGCTCTCGTAACTTGACAGACGGGTAATTTTTGCAAAAAAGCTCCTATTTATTTATAGAGTAGAGTTGTCTGTCGGAAAAGATATATATCCTTTTACGACAGAGTTAACTGTTATTTTCACCAGACTCTTTTTCAAAAATGATTTTATGATCACGCTTATTTTAAAATTTTCTGGTGTCACGTAACATGACCGATTCGTTGTCTGTCAATGTTACGTAATTTTAATACATTGTCTGTCCTGTTTACGTGAATATTACTGTCACAGTCTGTCTTAGTTACGTGATTTTCATTGCTTGCTTTTTCGATGAAAAATCAGAAAAAACGGGAATTAAATGAATTAAACAGATATTTAATTAAGATGACATTTGTTTGTGTTATGAATCAACGAATTTGAATTTTACTGGGTCAGATTCTCAATAGTATACTAGTATCTGGATGGTACTAGAACCCGGACAGATATCATTAGCAATAATTTATGGGAATTTTTACCGGAGCTTCTTAGATTACTATCATTTTATAAGAAAAGACAGGTGAATGCAATATTTTAGATACATATTTTGCCGATTTATAATAAGACCAGTAATATATTCGTCAATTAGAATTAATTGAAGAGTACTGTCAACATAGTTTGGAAATAGAAATACATGCAATAGATTTGGCATGCCATCTCTCTCAGGAGCTGTGGACTACCTTCTATCAGTGGCGGATCCAGAGGGGGTTCGAACGAACCCCCTTGGATCCTTTCTTGTTCATTATTTAGTCAATAAATAACATTTTTTTTACATTGACCTTTTCTGAACCCCCTTTTAACTCTTTTTTCAAACAACAAAATTAATGGTCTTCTTTGAAAAGAGTTGCAAACCACAAAATCTATGAGAAGATAGAATTTTGGTATATTATAGCACAGAAAATATTGAGGCCAAAGGAATCAGCATTTTTATGCTCCCCGAAGGGAGAGCATATAGCCGCCGCTTTGTCTGTCCGTCCGTCCTGTCTGTCCGTCCGTCTCATTCCGTCCGTCCGGAGCGATTTCTCCATAACCCTTGGGCCAAATTAAATGAAACTTACCATGTGAACTTCTTATGATATTGTGCCGATGTACTTTTCCTGGTTTTTGGATTTGAGGCTTCGTCATGGGAAAAGGGGACTTAGGGTAAAATACAGTTTTTCTTTAATGTCTTTTACTCTTATGGTCAGAATTTGATAAAATTTCATATTTGAGTAGCAAATCAGATGCCCTTGACCATAAAGTATTTGAAATGTGTGTATGTTATGGAAAAAGGGGGTTTGTAACAAGCATTTATCGGGGAGGATAATCCGTCTCTGACGGCTCTTGTCTTCTTTTGCCTCAATGTTTTCCAAAGCCTTTTCTTCTGGGTACAGATCTTGTTTGCGAAAGGGTTAAGTAATTCGAACCCCCCTTGAATAAATCATGGATCCGCCGCTGTTCTTTGCTACAGGGCATCTACGAAATTTAGGGTTTTATCAACTCAGATAAAGGGAACTTTTGAAAGCATTGTAGGAAAAGAAGGAAAAGCATTTAACAGGCATCTTCTGTTCTTTCACAATATTTTTTATCCACCGAAAGCATTTATGTTCTAGGTAACACTCAATTTACCAGTACTGTCTGCAACTGAGTCTGTACTGTTTGGAGGTTTCAAGGAGAAACACAAGAAATGATGCAACTAAAAAAATTATGCACTACCTGTATTTCAAAAACTTAATAACTTCTTTTCAGAGTCTACAGTCAAACTCATGTCAGACTTAAAATGTCAGAAGCACCACACATAGCCGAGGAAAATGTCAGAAAGAAATGCCACGCCGCTTATATGCGTCAGAAGCGCAAAAAATGGACCGAGGAGGAGAAAGAAAGAAATAGAGAGCTGTCAAGATTGCGCATGAGAAAAAGAAGAGACAAGCTGAAGCAAGAAATGATTGCGAATACCAAATCATCGCCTGGTAATGATCGACAAACAAGACAAGCAAAACAGAAAGAACTAGAAAGGAAACAACATCATGCAGAGTACAAAAGAAAATATAGGGCACAGCTTTCGTCTCAGAAAAAACGAAGAATGAGAGAAAAAGATGCTGCAAAGAAAAGAATGAAGCGAAAAGAAAAGACAATTCCAAAACAGAGTATTGAACCTGAACCAACTAAATCATCATCCAGATCTTCAAGTTTAGCTGCAATGCAGAAAATGGTGTATAGGGCGAAAAAAAATCTACCAAAGTCTCCACACAGATATGCAGCTATTGTGAAAGGATTAGCTACATGTGTAACTCCAAAAAGAAAGGAAGCCCTAAAAAATGAGGGCATATCATCGTCACCTAATGCCAAAAGAAATCTTGAACAATTTATGAATATTATAGAAGATGTAAGTCAAAGTTTAAAGGGAACATCAAATCAGAGTAGAATAAGGAGAAGAGAGTTTGTCAATTATTTTGCTGAAAGACTCAAAGAAAAATCAAAACAAAATCAGTTCTGTTCAGCGACTGGTATAAGAAGAAAATACCTGAATTTATGCTGTAGTGATCAACCAAGAAAGCGTCGGAAAGATGCTGTATCTAGTGAAGTAGAAGACAGCGTGCAGAATTTTTACGAGAAAGAAGAAGTTGCCATTGTTATACCAGATAAGAAAGCTGTGAAGAAAGACCTGGAGCAAACACAGGTTATGCAAATGTCACTTACAACAGCATAGACCAAATGGAAAAGTGAAAACCCAGATAAACAGCTATCATTTGATAAATTTAGAAAACCCAGGCCAAAGAAAATAAGGACTCAGAAGTACAGAAAACTTTTTCTATGCCTTTGTGAGTACTGTGAAAACATCAAATTAAAACTAACAAGTGTAAATAAACTTGCAGCAAGATTAGGCAGGGGAGATTTAAAGATTTTAAATGAGTTTAATGCTGTAAATGAGACAATGTGTCATAAAGGAGAAGAAAAGTACAATAAGCTTAGCTGTATTGATAGAGGCTGTAAAGATTGTGGAACTGCTTTGCTCAGAGAAAAATTAAGACCACTGTTTGAATTTGAAAACCCAGATGAAATTAAATGGCTGAAATGGGAAACAGTTAAGAGCATCAATCCGAAAACAAGAAAAGAAATAAGTAAACGCCAAGAGGTAGAAAAAACTGGTTCACCCGCAGATTTGGTAAACGAGTTACTGACAGAATTAGAGTTCCTCTCTGTTCATCTGTTTGAAGCACAATGGCAACAACAACAGTTTGCACTGCTGAACAAAGGCTTACCTGAAAACTCTGTATCAATTACGATTGATTTTGCTGAAAACTACACCTGTTTTTGTCAAAATGAGATCCAAGGTGCTCATTGGTCTAAAGACTCGGTCACGATTGATCCGTGTATTTGCATTTACAAATGCCCAAATGATGATGAGCTAGTAGAAGAATGTGTGGATATTGTCTCTGATGATCTTCGTCATGACTCGCATGCTGTGTCAGTATTTCTTACCCAAGTTATACGCCACCTTAAGGACACCAGGCGAGTCCAATTGCAACATGCATATGTTATCAGTGATGGATGCGCCTCACAATACAAGTTCAGATTTACATTAATGGATGTCAGCTGTAGTATTGACGACTATCAAGTTACAATAGAAAGGGCCTACTACGGATCTCGTCATGGTAAGAATCGATGTGATGGGGAAGCTGGTGTGGTAAAGTCAAAAGCTACCAGGGATGTCAAAAACAAGGTTACAAATATATATGATGCTAGGACATTTTATAATTCGGTAAAAAGTTTGGAAAAACCAGCAGAAAGTGAACAAGGTGTATGCTTACATAAACTCTTCTGTTTGTGAGCGCAGATGAAATTCAGCATGAAAGGCCAGAAAGAGATTGTAAGACTGTTCCAGGTACCAGGAAATTGCACTCCGTGTTGGGATTAGAAAGGGGTGTTATCAAAACACGACGTTTATCATGCTTTTGTGCAGAATGTCTCAAGGGGAATTATGATCGGTGTCTTAACACCAATTATGTTGATAAATGGAAGCAGGTTGTTCTTAAACGTATCCTATTCATTAACACTTTGTTAGCCCCATGCCTTAGGCTGTAGTGTTTTAACCCTTTCCCAAACAAGACCTGGTTTTGACGTTCCTTACAGAAAATGCTTAAGGAAACATTGAGGCAAAAGAAGAAAATGCTGGTAACCAGCACTTTCTCCTTTTGCCTCAATATTTTCTGGGCTATTATAAACATACTTTCTCCATTTGATATAGTTAATTTTGTCGTCTGCAACTCCTTTCAAATTGAACCACCCTAAAATATTGTCGTTTGGTTAAGGTTTAATTGCGTGGGGTTTGATGCCGCTTTTAACAATCTTTCAGTCATATTGCAGCAGCTGGAGCACCTAACCATTAATTTCTTTAATTTCTCACACCAGCAGTCCAGTACTACCACTACATCCTTTCCTAGTCTCCAGCTGCCATACCACTGAGGTTTGCGATTATCAACTCATTGGTTGTAGAGAAATGTCGAAAACAAATGTGCTGCCACAGGGATCGAACCCATGCATAACCTGACCCTATGATTTAGCGTCCTACGCGCTACTAACTGCTGTCCATTGTTATCTGTTTTTTGACTAATCCTGTATTTTCAATTTGATAAAAGCTTTTCCTTAACTAGCATAAGCACTTTTGAATGAGGTACACCCAGCACCTGAAGAACTAGAGGAAACAGATATAGACGATACAATAGTGGTGCCACCTGCAGCTACAGTGCCCCACGTTCTACAAGTAGCAGAGATGCCACAGCTACCCGCTGATGTTCCACCCGCAATGCAACATATTCAACAAGAAATCGAGGTACCACAAGCATCAGACGTATTGGCAGCAAATGTACCTGAGATACTACCGGCTTTGAACAATGTAGATGCCAGTGATATTGAAGACCACTCGCTTTATGATGATCTAAGCTGTGTTGATGCAGGTATACTTTTACAAGTTTAAAATGAAACATTATTCTATCACACATGTATGAGTCTTTTTGGCTCCTTCAGCTCCGAGGGACATATTTTAAACAGCTTACTAGACTCACTGGTTACCAGCATTTCTCTTTTTCCTGCAATGCTTACTATCTTTATTTTAAAAAAAAGGAACTAGTATTTAAAGGCTCTACGTCTGTCGTGGGGAATTTTTATGCCCCCGTATCGAAAGATCGGGGGCATATTGTTTTACTTGTGTCCGTCCGTCTGTCTGTCTGTCTGTCTGTCCGTTAAGTTTCTGCGGTAAGTTGCTGCGTTAAGTTGCTGTGTTAAGTGAAATGGCCATTTCGGGGGCATTTGTGTTTCACTAACACATCTTGTTTTTTTTTGCAAGTTCTGCTATTCTAAAACATTTTTTAATTTTTAAACCCCCCAACACCAGTTTCTGAAAAGGTTACAGGCAAGGTTTGAAAAGTTTTACACTCTATAACATTTTCTAACCCTTTACCTGATATTCAATTTTGAGGGTCTATCTGTCTGAAAGCATCTGGTGCAAATTAAAACAGCATGGAGAAAACAAGTCTCTGATCTCATAATAGAGTAGAAACCATGGTGGAAAAAGGAGAAATTTCTTGTTAGAGTATTTTTTTCCTTTTCCCACAGTGTTTTCAAAAGCCAAGTTTGTTGTGATGGGTTCAAATGTGTCTATATGAGGGAAAGGGTTAAAACAGTAAATTCTTAGTGATGGTTTCTTATTACTCATATCGAATGTTCTCTTTTAGATGTAAGTTTTGGTGACATGAGCCTTGGAGATGGAAATGTCAGTTTGACTCTTCTAGAATGCTTAGATTCAGAGTAAGTATCTCAGCTTTGATGGGGAATCATGAAATTCACTAGACATCATTCAGATGTACAAGCAGTACATGTCTCTGAATTTTTGTTTCAGTATATTATCTTGCCAAACATTTTTCTACAAAGCTTCAGATAGCTGTTGACAAATTTATGAAAGAAGTGGCATTAGAAAGACAAAGATCAGCCTAATGAAACACAATTTTATTCAGTAAACTGATTATTTGTTAACCCATTACCACTCAAGCAATATTTGGACTGCTCCAAAATGAAAGTATTTGCAGATGACAAAATCAAAATTGTGACAATTTGCTTTTGGTTCTCTGATTTGGTAGAAAACATTGTGACAAAAGGAAAAGTTGCACATTTTGTGAAATTTCTCCTTTTGTCACAACGTTATCCTAAATCGTTCAAGGTAGAGGCGTTCAAAGGCCTCATTGAATGGTAATGGGTTAAATACGGATAAAGACTATGTAGATTTTCTTCTTTTAATGTTAAGACCTCAGTACAAGGAAGGTGACTTTGTGGTAGTACAACTTTGGTCAGGAAAAAGATCTGTAGACTATGTTGCAGAGGTATCACCAATAGTTCCATAATGAAAATAGTTAACAATTTGTTTGAATTGTTCCTTCAGTTTACAGTTGCTGTTAAATGTGATTTATCAAATAACAATTTTTTTTCAATAGTTGATGTCATCATATAACAATTTATTAAACCCATTCCCAAACGGCAAAATTTTAGGGTGATCCAAATTCAAAGCTGCTGCAGACGACAAAATTAAAGTAACTAAAAAGAAAATTTCTTTATAATGTAGTACAGAAAATATTGAGGCAAAATGAGAAAATGCTGAATATCAGCATTTTCTTCTTTTGTCTCAATGTTTTCATAAGCCTTTTGTAATGGGACGTAAAGACCCGGTCTTGTTTGGGAAAGGGTTAACCTCACATTGTATGCCATCAATGTCACTGTCATTTGGCATTGATGGCGACAATGTCTGATTATATGGGATATCAACCCTTCTAAATATGTCATATGATGAATAGAATTTTGTAAATTTCAAATGAAATGTATGTAAAAATTGTAAAAGATTAATTTTATACATTTGATTTGTAGTTTAACATTTAGATTCAGATTGGTGCAATTGAAATATATTTTGTATTTCTCAACTGCTTTTTACATTGAAGAATAACCAGTATTCAAACATACATGGGCTACTGTTAATATTTGATGTGGAATTATTTCAAAGCAATCATTTCTAAGTAATGAGCATGAAGTTTGACATTTATAAATCTAGGATATCCAGATAAACCTTTCAATCAATTACCTGCTACTGTGAATGGTTTAATTACTGAATAGAGTAGAGATTACAGAATTGTGAAAATTAAACCTTTTTTATGTTCTTGCAGGTTAAAAGGCTCCTACCAAACAGTGAAGTCGTTCTCAAGTACATGGAGAAGACAGTCATCCATGGCAAAACATTTTACCGTTGGCCTACCAATGATGACCTTTCTCAGGAGTCTATGGACTGTATTGTTGAAAAAGTGAGTGATCCAATTCTGGTGGAAGAGAAAAGCACAACCAGGATCCAAGTTTTCAGATTTAACTAATTTCATTGATTGATTACATGGTGCTGTTTAACCCTTTCCCAAACAAAATTCAAAGCTTCTGCAGACGACATCATTAAAGTAAACTAATAAGGAAATTTCTGTACAATGTAGTATAGAAAATATTGAGGCAATCAGCACTTTATTCTTTTGCATCAATGTTTTCCAAAACCTTTTCTAATTGGGATGTCAAAACCCGGTCTTGTTTGGGAAAGGGTCAAAGTATGTTGTACAATATATTTTCCATCATGAAAAAGAAACATTTAAAAAAAAAACATCTGTATGAAAAGGAAAAAAATGTTGGAAAACAGCATTTTCTCCTATTCTCACAATGATTGTTTTACCCTTCCCTCCAAAAAAGCAAAAAATTTCAATTTTTCAGTCACATGTAATTTGTTATCTGTAGATGCTTTTAGTTTGGACAAGTCTAAAAAAATGTTGGTGGTAAAGGCTTAACATTTTCCCAAACAACAACTTTTTAGGGTTGTACAACTTGATAGATGTTGCAGACATCAAAATAAATTATATATAAAGGAGAAAATATGTATGTTAAACCCAAGAAAATTTTGAGGCAAAATGAGAAAATGCTTCCTTTTGCCTCGATGTTTTCCCAAGCCTATTCTCTTCGGGAGGTCAAAACTAGGTCTTGTTTGGGAAAGGGTTAAGACAAAATATTTGTTCTGACTGTTTGTTATTAACGAAATTAGTAGTTATGCAGAGAATAGTGTTATATCATTGTGTTTTTAAAGGTGGAATGGCACTCATAATCATGCAAATTTTCCGAGAACTTCATACAAAATAAATATGTTTTATTAAAATATGGCCTTTAAAGTGCATATATGCCAAATCTTAGCTTTCTATCTTGTGTATTGGCTAAGATGTCGACGGATTTAAAACCCCATATGTTCCATTATTGTAAATATTGTCCCCGGGACAATAAATCATGGGGTTTTAAATCTGTCGACATCTAAGCCAATACACAAGGTAGAAAGCTAAGATTTGGCATATATGCAATTTAAAGGCCATATTTTGATAATATATATTTATTTTTTTGTACGAAGTTCTCAGAAAATTTGCAAGATGTTAAATGTCATTCCATATTTAATGAATGAATGAATGAATGGAGTTTTAAGGCCCGTCGACTACTAAGGTCATATTGGGCGCACTCACAGTAATTATACCTCACTACAAGATGTATAGGAATATGTATTAGTTACATAAACATCTAGAGGAGAAATGATAAAAATACGATATTCTATAACAGATAAAATTCTATGCAAATTTATAATACACCATGAATAATCCGACGTGAGCACGAATGGACATGGGCTCCTCCCAGATCAGAGGTCACCCATGTCCGAGTCCACCCGACCGGAAAATCCACAGAACAAATAAATATAGAATATTAAACTTAACTAAAGTATCACAGATCAAATATCACAGACTATAATAAAAAGAGCTAAATCCATTCCATATTTAAACTTTCTAATACTGTAATGATAGTTCTCAGAATACATGTCTGTCCTGTTACGTGACAGGGGCTTAGTCAAATAGTTTTGAAATGTCACAGCATTGTCACATTAGTATCACAATTCAGCTTTCTTTGTCTTCAGATGTTCTGTTGAAAGGTTCCTATTTGTCTCTCCTGTTCATGGTGATGGAAAAAAAGACAAGAAACTTTTTAAAAAAAAACTTGTCAGGAAATTGAAAAATTTGTGCAACGCTTAAAATTTCCGACAAGGGAAGTTCTTACCATAAGTACTATAGTCTGACAATTTTGCCCATCTTGAGACAAATATTAGTTTATGATTATAACACAGTGTATTACATGTGTTTTTGACCTATTAAAACCTCAGTTTTTGTCATTGATTATGTTTTGGTAAAAATGTCTGTCCTGTTACGTGACTTTCAACAGGAGTATTGAAGATTGAGAAAATTATGACTCAAGGTAATGAAATTATCTTAATCTTACATTTTTACGATAATATAGATGTGTAACTTTAGAACAGAGGCAAAAGTTCTCTTCTATCTTGATTTTAAATTTTTGACCACATTGACCGGCCTTTGGATCTCTAGAGCAAATTATGCGTCAAATATATTAAACAAAACTAAAGTAAAAGAGATAAAAATGTCATACAGAAGATAGAACGACAATGAACCATGAATAATCCGACGTGAGCACGAATAGACATGGGCTTCTCCCAGATCAGAGAACACCCATGTCCGAGTACACTCGACCGGAAAATCCATAGAACATATAAAATATCACAGATTAAATATCACAGTTAAATCTTTTTAAAGAGATTGCACTCTTTAAGAAAGTTAAAAATTGATTCAGGCCTAACAGTATCGAATAATGTTTTTAAACTGTCAGCGTTAAAGTGCCTGTTTCTAATGATGGCTAGATCTACACAATCAATGAGTAGATGCTGAACGGTTAGTGCCTCGTTACAAGGAATACATTCAGGTTTTTCCTCGTTCTTTAATAAGTACGAATGGGTCAAATGTGTGTGACCAATTCGTAATCGGGCCAAAACTAACTCCTCACGGCGGTCAGATCGAAGACCTGGTAGCCATTCACCAAGTGCAGGTTTAATACTAAACAATTTATTTTGGTGATTAGCCTCGTCGCTCCAACAATTTTGCCATACATTTTGAATAAAACTATTTATCAAGGGTTTAAAATCGGTAAAAGGGACTTTAAAAAGTAAAATATCTAGTGACAACGCCTCCTTGGCAGCTTTGTCTGCCCCTTCGTTGCCACGTAGACCACAATGGCTTGGAAGCCAGCAAAACACAATATCAGTATCTTCATCTGAAGCATAGAGACGTGATAGCTTCTCAAGAAGTTTCACGATAATAGGATTGTCCGTTTTTTCGTGCTCGAGCGCTTGCATACAGGACAAAGAGTCTGTAAAAATAATGTAGCGCCAATAGCCATTTTCAATGATGTGCTCGAGCGCAAGGTCAATAGCCTTGAGCTCGGCAGAGAAAATGGACGAGTTATCGGGCAAACGATACTGATATTTGAAGCCATCTAAAATGGCTGCTGAAGCAACTTTTTCCTCGCTTTTAGAACCATCGGTATATATTTGCAAATGAAGCATGTGCTTTTCTTGTACTTCAAGGAATTTATTTTTAAATACTAAAGGATCAGTTTCCGACTTTTTCGTTGAAGCAAGGTCATAAATAAAGGTGGGACTTTTTAACGTCCATAAAGGTACGTTTGGAACTTTATGTTCGGCCACGTCATCTAGATCAAAATCCAGAGAATTTACATCTGCTTTACAACGTAAACTAAAAGGAGGTATAACTGATTCCTTCTTATTGAATTCCTCTTCATAGAGAGGCTCAAATACAACGTCATGTGTAGAATTATCTGGGTTAGATTTAAGTTTTAAATAATAATCCATTGATAATTTCTTTCTACGTAAATTCAAAGATGGCTCATTTGCTTCCGCATAAAGACTATTAATAGGCGATGTATTAAATGCGCCCAGCGCAATACGTAATCCTTGATTATGAATAGAATCAAGCTTGCGCAAGTAGGATTGACGGGCGGATCCGTAAACAACACAACCATAGTCTAATTTAGATCTCACAAGAGATCTATAAAGACGTAATAAAACTTTTTTGTCTGCTCCCCAGTCCATACTGGAGACGACACGTAAAAGATTTAGAGCTTTCTTACATTTATTGCTCAAATATTCAATGTGCGGAATGAACGATAATTTAGAGTCAAATAAAAGACCCAGGAATTTGAATTCTGGGACAACTTCGATTCGGATCCCGTCCAGAGTAAGTTCTGGATCGGGATGGAGTTTTCTCGATTTATAGAAATGCATACACTTTGTCTTGGTTTTTGAAAATTTAAAACCATTTTCATTCGACCATTTACTAAGGTTGTTTAAAACCTGTTGTAACTGTCGTTCGATTGTATGCATGTGTTTTGATCGGTAGCAAATACAGAAGTCATCAACGTAAAGGAAATATTCAATACCAGGGCAAGTTGCTTTTATAATATTATTGATTTTTATACTAAAGAGTGTAACCGAAAGAATAGAGCACTGGGGGACACCCATCTCCTGTTCGTGAGGATCAGAGAGCGTATCCCCAACCCGGACTCTAAATTGCCGTTCATCCAAAAATGCAGAAATGAAATAAGCAAGGCGACCTCGTACACCGAAATCATAGAGGTCATTCATTATTCCATACTTCCATGTGGTGTCATAAGCACTCTCGAGACCAAAAAAGACGGAAACAACATGTTCTTTTTTGATAAAAACTTCTCTTATAAATGTTTCGAAGCGAACTAAATGGTCTAGAGTGCTTCTCTGCTTACGAAAGCCACTTTGGGCTGACGTAATAAGTTTGTTATTCTCAAGGAACCATACAAGACGGTCATTTACCATTCTTTCCATTGTTTTGCAAACACAACTCGTTAAGGCTATGGGTCGACAATTAGAAGGATTATCTGAATCTTTACCAGGTTTGGCCACTGGAATGACAATAGCTTCCAACCACGAGGCTGGAAGTACTCCCGTTTTCCAAACACTGTTAAAGATATCGAGTAAACACTGAAGGGATTGGTGCGGCAAATGCTTCAGAATCTGGTAGTGGGTATCATCGCATCCAACTGCCGTATCGTGACATTTCTTAAGGGCTGTTTTTAGCTCCTTAAGAGTAAATTCTTTATTATAATGCTCTGTATTTTTGGAGTTTTGTTCTTGATGTTTTTGAAATTCTGGTGAATAATTAGAAGAGGAGGAGTTTTTGGCAAAAGTATCTGCCAAAACATTTGCTATGTCAGGCTTAGATGAAACAACGCCATTATCAGTATTCAAATGCCCAACACTGAGCGAGGAGTTCTTGCCGCTAATTTTCCGCACCATATCCCAAGTCTTTTTGACAGACGATCTAGAATTTAATCTAGATACATACTGTCTCCAAGAACTACGTTTACTGCGTTTAATAGTGCGCCGTGCTCTCGCACGTGCAACTTTAAACTTTATAAGATTTTCCTTAGTCGGCCTTAGATCAAACTCCCTAAGAACCGACTTTTGCTTTGCTACAGCCTTCTTGCAATCATCATTAAACCATGGCTTATTTGGATGTTTAGGGTTTTTAGATGTTCTTGGAATTGCTTTTTCTGCAGATGAATATAACAGAGAGGTAAATAATTCTGCAGGATTCTCACAATCTTCAAAAGCTTGAGGTGTAATGGACTGTTCACAAATAGTTTTGAACAAGCCCCAGTTTGCTTTATGGAGCTTCCAACGTTGTGGGCGCTCCTGAACAGATGGCCCAATTTCCGAAACAAGAATCGGAAAATGGTCACTGCCATGCAGGTCGTCCTCAACTTTCCAGCTAAAATCTGGAAAAAACTTGAGGACTGCAAACTGTCAAGTCTAAAGATGAGTATGAACCAGTAGCAGGGTGAAGATAAGTAGAAGACTTATTATTTAACAGAGAAAGATCATGTCTTGAAATAAAGTCTTCGACAATATGACCTTTGTTGTCGGTGTTTGAACATCCCCATAAAGAATGGTGAGAATTGAAATCTCCCATTAACACAAAAGGTTTGGGTAACTGTTCAACAAGACGATATAGTTTCCTGCTGTCAACAGGAGAACTAGGAGGTAGATAGATAGAACAAAGGGTAATAGTTTTGTTGAGAGAAATGCTAACGGCAACTGCTTGTAGAGTTGTGTAAAGCTGCACAGGACGATGTGGAACATTGTTATTTACAATGATTCCAACACCTCCCGAAGCTCTTTCACTTTCCGTAAAGTTTTTAAGATAGCAGGAGTGATACTTTAGGGTAAACTTGTCAGTATCTTTAAGAAAAGTTTCCTGCAAACAAACTGCTACTGGTTTTTCTTTGGAAACTAAGAGGCTCAATTCCTCAAAGTTTGATTTAACCCTGCGGCAATTCCATTGTATAATAGTATTCGCCATGATAAATGTTGTTAATAATATACCAACAAGCATCGGAAGGATGGAATTATTCATCTCTTATTTAATTTAATGATTGTGTTTCCTTGCTTATTCTTACTGGAATCTGCATTATCAAAATCATCGGTTACCATGTCTTCGTCAAGACAATGGTACCGATTAAATTGTTTTATCGGATCCTCGGACCCTTTAGGCTGGCGGTCAGATACCACCGTTTTTGAAGGTTTAGAAGACCTTCGAGCTTGACTAGCATTTTCACTTGATGCATTTGTTTCAGTCTTTGACTCGGGAGTCGTATTCTGTTTCTGACGAGTTTCAATAACTGGCGGTGTATTAGGTGGTTTACGTACAGCCACTTTCGGTTCAGGATTTTGAGGCTTGACGTTCAAATCAGCTTTCGGTGGTGCAGAAGGTAAAGGCGTAGATTGTAAAGGAGTTTTGGGAGGAAATAACTTTGCTATTTCTTCCTTCTTCTCGGGAAATAGCAAAATAAGTTTATCAAACAAGTCTTTACAATTCTGACATCCATTTTCACCTTTATTAATATTAGAATTTCCTTTAGCTGTATTTGCGTATGAAGGAATGTTGTTGCGACTGTCTACTATTTTACGTGCCTCATAGAAAAAAAGGCCTTCTCTGTATTTTACAGTCACAATATCCTTTTCCCTTCTCCAGTGTGAGCATTCACGAGAAGTTGAAGGGTGTGCCTCACCGCAGTTGTGACACTTTGGTGTATTACTGCACATGCCGAAGTCGTGAGTCTCAGTTGACTCACATCAACGACCACATACAGTTTCCACTTTACAACTTTTCTCATGATGCCCATATGTATAACAGTTGTAACACTGGAGAGGGTCAGGGATGTAAATATCAACATTCACCCTCAAATATCCAACTTTTAAACTTCTGGGGAGTATTGCCGTACTAAAGGTCAGAACAATTGTATTGGTTGGTTTCTTAATTCCACCTTTGAAAATTGAAATCCTTCTTGCAGCAGTCACATTCTGTGATGAAAGCTCTGAAACAATTTCCTCCTCAGACACTCCCTGGAGATCAGGGCAGCGAACATTTAAGAGAGAACTATTATCCATTGACTCTCAGAGCTTATTAACAGAACTGATGGTCGAATTAGACACTGAGAAGGAGGTCGACATTAATTTAGTTACTTCAAAATTTTCGAACATTGTTTTAGATGCAGCAACATTGTCGGTTAGGTTTAAACTATCAAAGCCTAAAAAGAAAAAAAAAAAAAAAGAAAAAACAAGCTTGGTTTGATGATAATTGTTTTTTTCTTCGCAGAGAATTAAGAAAGTTGGGCAGAAGGATCCACAATACCCCAGACAACCACAATTTAAAGCAAAATTTTTTCGCATTAAGAAAGAGGTATAATAAACTAATCAAAGTAAAAAAGAAGAATTTTATTGATAGCTTAATGAATCAACTGTCAGATATGAATGAAAAGGATTCCAGAGCCTTTTGGAAAACACTTGATAAAGTTAAAAACCATGAATTTAAAGAAAATAACCCCATTAACATACAGGACTGGCAGACATATTTCAAGACCTTGTTAAATTACAACGAAAATGATCTAAAACCCTCCACGGATCAAAGACCAGACCATAATACTTGTGAACCTCAATATGAGGATGTTGAATTGAATAAACCATTTTCGTGCAAAGAAATAAAAAAATGCACTAAAGTCTCTGAGGAATTCTAAAGCTGCTGGAATAGATTTGATCTTGAATGAATTTTTAAAGTATGGTAAAGATATCCTTATTTTACCACTAGTCAAGCTATTCAATAAAATCCTAAACTCAGGAAAATTTCCAACTGTTTGGAATATATCATTTGTATCTGTTATACATAAAGGGGGGTCAGTGTATGATTGTGAGAATTATAGAGGAATAAGTGTATGTAGCTGCTTAGGTAAACTTTTTACAAAGCTCATACAAAAAAGAGTCTCAAACTTTTTGAGCGTGAATGAAATTTTAGAAGATAATCAAGCAGGCTTCAGAACAAACTATAGAACAACAGACCAAATATTTATAGTAAAAACTTTAATAAATAGATATCTTCATAAGTTGAAGAAACCCATGTATGCATGCTTTGTCGACTTCTCAAAAGCATTTGATTCGGTGTGGAGAGAAGACCTATTTCTGAAGCTTGATAACCTGGGCATGAGCGGTAAAATATTAAACATTATCAAGCATATGTATTCGACTACCACATTTTGTATTCGCAAAGATAATTACATATCACAACCAATTGATAATAACAAAGGGGTAAAACAGGGTGATAGTTTGAGTCCTACACTTTTTAACATTTACATAAACGATTTAGGATCCTATGTAAGCAATCAATCTAAAAACGACCCAGTCTTCCTAGGTGATGTACCTTTAAATCATCTCCTCTTTGCTGATGATCTACTCCTGTTGTCTGAAACAAGCACAGGTTTACAAAATTGTTTAACTAAATTAGAACAGTACTGTAATAAATGGAGATTAGATGTCAACTTAAAAAAGACAAAGATTGTTATTTTTAATAAAGTCAAGCATAATTATGAAAATTACCACTTTACATACAAGAATAATAGGGTTGAGGTAACCGATTCATACAAGTATCTGGGCATAACATTTTTCTATAATGGTAATTTGAAACATGCTGCAGAAGATCTATATAATAAAGCCATGAAGGCCATGTTTTCGTTGAAGAAAAAACTTACAAACTTTTCCCAGTTTCCTACCAAGCTAAGTTCAAAACTATTTGATTCTCTAATTAGACCTATTCTCACTTATGGAAGCGAGGTATGGATTATGGACTATACAATTAATTTAGATAATGTTGACCTCCTTCCACCTGAAAAACTGCAACATAAATTTTGTAAGTCTGTTCTTGAAATACGTCGGAATTCCTCGAATCTCGCAAGCCGTCTAGAGATGGGTCGTTCCCCAATTACGTTGTTTATTATTAAACTTATGCTTAAATACTTCGAAAGATTAAGAACTTTACCCAACGACAGGCTTTTGTCAAAGGCATTTCAAACTGATAAAACCCTACATCTTAATGGAAGCAAGTCATGGTACTCTTGCTTGGATAAAACTTTGAAATCGACAGGCATTAAATTTGATCTAATGTCCGTAGACTGTAAAACAATAAATGAAAAGTTGAATGAATACTACTTTAAACAAACTGAATGTAAACTGGAAATATTAAAATCTAAAGATGAAAAAGCTGAAAGCTGAAATTATTCTCCTCTATTTTGTAGTTTGATGGTAATTTGCCAAATTATTTGAATTTAAATCTAAAACAGAAATATAACTCTATAATAACTAAATTTAGATTGAGTGCTCACGACTTAAATATAGAAAGAGGCAGATATACAAGACCTAAAACTCCACGTGATGAAAGGACATGAAAATTTTGTAATGAAGTAGAGAATGAATCTCACTTTATACTGTTCTGCTCAAAATATGATAGAATAAGGGATGATTTGTTACAAGAGTTTGGCATTGACAAAACAAATATTTGCAAAGAGAAAGAAATAGACTTGCTCAAACTTATACTAAACCCTGAAAATAGGAATCAAGCAACTAAATTATGTACATACCTATTACAAGCATTAGAAATTAGAGATACATAATACATTGCAGTTATGCTATTTAGAATTGTTTAGAAATTGTGCATACAATGTTGGTAGCCTTGTATTTTCCTATCTACCAATGTATCTTTATAATCTTGATCAGGAGATTATTCTGTGTGTGTATAATCATGTACATTGTAATGTTTGTAGTAAGAATGTTTATACCTAAATTATTGCTTTATTTGTGACATATTGTGCAATGTATGATATCACTGTTTAATGCAGTATTTTCATTAAAAGAATTGAATTGAATTTATAGTTAAATTTTCTGGTTTTTTTTTCAGTTTTAGCACAGTTGGAGCCTGCTAAGAATACCCCCCAGTCCTGCAAAATCACCATTTTCTTGGGGACAGTCTGACGAAACATGTGTGGGGCCAAACAAAATTTGAGGATATGACGTTGTTATGAAGCTGGTGGCCTGCCTTTCTAAACTTCACACAAAAGATGTCCATGTTCTGACCAACCATGAAGCGAAAAATATAGTAAGCGCTTGGTCAGGCATGTCAGACTTCGATAGGTCGCCAACACTTTTCAAGGACCGCTACACCAAAACAGCGAAGAAGGGCCGCTTCAAACAAATGAAACACCTGCCGAAGAATGAGCCACCTGCAGGAACACTTAGCGTAAAATGGTAAAAAAAATTCTGCTCTGCTCTACGGTGAAAGCAAAACAAGGCTAGTAAAATACTTGACTATCTGTAGCAAATATTATTTTCAACTAAGAATGCACAAAATGTGAAATCTCTTATTAGGGCTTTTATCGAACTTAAGCCTCCACAAATATATTTGATTCCACAGTACTCTGACATTTCCAACATTTCCACAGTGAAATGTCATAAATTCGTTATTCAATTATGTCCCCGAAGGGAGGCATATAGTTTTTGACTTGTCTTTCTGTCCGTCAGTCTGTCTTCCATTCCATGCGAAAACTTTTACATTGGCCATAACTTCCTTATTACTGAACATATCACTTCATGTTTTAGTACAACATTCCTTGGCACATTACTTTTCTGTAGGCACTTACTTTGATGACCTTGACCCCTGGATGACCTTGACCTTGAACCTAGTGTTAAAACATTTGAATTAGCCATAATATACTATCAAAGTGGTGTTGGGGGCATTGTCATCTTACAGTGACAGCTCTTGTTGTAAATAAAATGTTTTGTTTCTTTATAACTATCATTCTGTTTATTGTCACCAACTGCTAGTCCTGCTACCTGGCCTGACTCTAACAGGTACGTGGAGGGGCTCATCCTGGACCTTTGCAGGCAATTTCCTGGGCCGGTCACCAAGGAAGGGAAGACATTGGCGCGATGGGATATGGTGATCAGAAAATACAGAGTGATCCGCCAGATGGTCACTGACAACGCCCTCATCCGGAGTGAGGCAAGAATTCAGCTTCCAGAGCTAAATGTCAACACCATACAGTCATGGTAAATATATTTGTGTATTCATTGCCCAGTGTCTGTTATGAAATTTTCACACTTTGATCTCAATAAACTAAGCTTCATTAATATAATCCTTAGTTCGTGTGAAAACTTAGACAGTAGATCATGCCAGTCATTTTTTTTTTCGTGTTCTCTGACCAAACTTAAGATTTCTATGGTAACGGAAAAAGTGAAACTATGCCCCCAACATCTTGCTCTGGAATAACTATTAACTATTCAAGCCTATCCGCGGCTATAGCGTAGTTGGTAGCGCATCTGACTTCGAATCATGAAGTCCTGGGTTCGATCCTCAGCCAATTTGTCTCGCCAATGGGTTTGATAATCGTTAACCTATGTGAGGGAGGCTCAAGTTGAATATTGTGGTAGTACTGGTCAGAGAAATGACAAGAAACCATGGTTAGGTACTCCACCCGATGTGATATGACCTTAGTTGTTACAGAGGCATTAAACACCATTCAAACAAAACTATTCAAACTAGGTGGATGAAACTAGGTGTGCTGATGGATTGTAATGTTCAGATATTGCCTGTTGTTTATGTTCTCCGACTAAATTTGTTGTTTGTGACATTGTCTTCAAGACCATAATCTATGTTATTTGCAGGTACAGTGCTCGTGCGAAACACTCTTCACTTCCGGCAGCCAGAAACGCTGCGATTTTTAAAATTGTGGTACGGATTTCACAGACGTAATTCGTCCACAGCTTGTATTTGTTAAATCAATTGAATCCCACAGCTTTATTCCTTTAAATTACTTCTTTGTAAGTCTAACATTACTTTTACTTCTTATGATGTCTAACATTGCTTTTACTTTTTATGATGTTTTCTTATTCGGCCCTTCAAAAAAAAAACTATTGAAGAGCCAGTAGGTGGAAAGGGGTGTAAAACAAAAGGGTCACTCAAACAAGAATCAAATGTTATATTAGAATTGATAATTACAGTGTTCTTTAAGTTGTTAGAGCATGGCATCTAGGACGCCAAATTTCTAATTTCTGGAGCAATGTGATACATTGTTCTAGGTTTGTATCACTGTCAGTATTCCTAATTGGGCATGACCTTGAGCGTGGTCATTGAATCTACGATATAAACCAGCACCAGCAGGCAGATATTGAGAAATCGAAAACAATTGCTTTCAACAACAACCTATATTAATTACCTTATGTCTTTTGAGAATTTACTCGAGAGAATCTACATTATGTTATTAAATACATAGTTTAAACACAACGAACAGTACTATAAAAATACACTCATAACATCATAAATCAACTTGACCATGACAAACAACTACTATTTCTAATATGCCTGCGACTTAAAAGTTATACAGATGTTACGGAATGGAGGTCCAGGTAATAACAACAGTATGGTCAGAGCACAGCCAGGGGAGTCACATGGTGAACGGTACCTGAAAGCTGTTCATCATTATGCCACCAATCTACAGGTTCTCAAAAGAAGTATGGGACAGTTTGTTTCCACGACGTCATTGAAAGAACCACATGCGATTACTCCAGTTCCTGGGCACAAATGTTTAATGAAGGTGTACCAGCTGGACATTCTCTACAGGATAGACTTCATTAAGGTATCCATAACATATAGTGTGGCAATATACTCACAATGGACTCGACTTAAAGGATAACCAAGAAAATGGCAGGTAAGACACATTTGAAAAAGGATTCTAACACAACGTTATTGTTTCTCCCATTGAACCTAATGGAATGTCACTATGTCACTTTGTTGGAGAAGATGTTTAAAGAAAAAGTTAACGCACGGACGGACGTACGACGGACACATGACCATGACATAAGGCATTGGGCCAGTGGACCTAACAGTAGCCACTTTTTAACTTTTTTAACACTGTAGCATCTACAAATATTAACCAATCAAGATAAAACTTGGACACAAAGTTGGTGACCTTAAGTTTTTTTCAGTCTCAAAATCACATATTTTAATTGATTCGAATAAGACTGTGGCTAATTTTATCTTAGTTCAGGTGAGTAATTTAGGGCCATCATGGTTCTGTTGTTTTATGTGTTCATGCAACTTGTTATACAACTTCTTCTTTTAAGGGAAAAGTGACAAGACAGCATTGTGGGAGACCAATGTGGGAAATGAATACGGTCAGGTCACCATGTCAGTTCTGACTACCAATGAAGGCCAGGACCTTTCTGAGATGATTAGTGGTATCTGTCGCCGTTACCAGTTGCCTGGTGTCCCTGCTCCACGACTGCTTTATGTTGACAGCGATTGTTGTGGGGATAGCCAAGTGGGAAAGTACTTTGATTGGCCTTATCTCATCGTGAGATAAGAGATTATCATTAAAATTTGGTTTGGTTTGTTGGGTTTTACGCCGTTTCGACTGATATGGTCATATCGCGGCGGCTGGGGCACCTTACCATTGATTCCTGTTGTGTCTCATACCAGTACTACCACAACATCCTTACCGAGCCTCCAGCTGCTCCCCCACATAGGTTAACAATATCAAACCATTAATTGGTGACATTTTTGTCAGACGTTTAAAATTTGGTTTCTGGATTTCTTGTGCTTGCACAACCTTTTTTACATGTTTTGTTGCAAGTCTGTTCTTCATTCGGGAGCTGTCTACCTATTTAGCAATTATATAAATTCAAACATCTATTTATCTTATGACTGGTATAACAGTGTGTGCTTATAATTAGTTATGAGGCATCTTTTGGATTCAACAGTATGTCCCTAATTCATGCGAGCCCGATGTCATGCGAGCTATAAAAAGGACGAACTGGCTCTTCACTGCAGACGGATGAAACGGGGAGTTCTAGAGACGACGACACTCATAGGTGAGCTGATAGAGTCGATGGCAGATGACAAAGGTCTCGACATCCTTGGTGTCTCGACATCCTTGGTAAGCCACTCTCTGACGGAGCCAAGATGAGAGAAATTAGTCCAAGCAGAGTCATCGTGTTACTTGTCTCCAAGACCCGGCAGATGTCCAGCTCTATACTAAAATCAGGACACAGAGGAAAGGTGGGATATACGTTATCTGCCTGTTTATCGCTGTGCCAGAGGTTCTACATCGTGGAAAGTTTCCATCTTCACATGAATAGATTTATTCCAGGTATTCCTCATGTTATCTGATATGTATGACATTTTTCAGTTCATAAGGAAATTAGGAAAAGCTCTATATAGCCTTGTCATTGCTACACATAGTCTAGTCATAGTATACTAATATACATGGACAGGATGGTTTTGAAGATACATTTCAGGATGATTTTAAAATTACATTCCTAATAGGACAAAACATCTTTATTTATGTTTCATTATTTAAAAACAGGTTCCTTTCATACAATCTTTTTGTAAATAAACACGTTTGACTTTATTGGGGTTTTACGACGTTTTCAACTACGAGGGTCATATCGCGGCGGCTGGAGCACCTACCCATGGATTCCTGTTGTTTCTCAAACCAGTACTACCACAACACCCTTACCGAGCCTCCAGCTGCTCGCCCACTTAGGTTAACGATTTCAAAGCCATTGGTGGGTGACAATGTTGTCAGAAAGAGTATTAGCCGCGGCCGGGTATCGAACCCGGGACCTCTCTAATGAGGGTTAGATGCGCTACGAACTGCGCTAAGGCCGCGGCCTGTGTAAATAAACACGATATTGGCACAGAAGTCATTCGACTTGAGCTGGTAGAGCTTTTGGATTATAATTAGTTTTGTCATGTCCTGTTTTTGCATGTACATGTACAAAACTATGAATAAAATGTGTCAAACCTATGTAACAATATTTCATCGTTTAGGAAATATCTGATCCATTTGTTGATGGGAAAAATGACCTCGATATCATCAAATAGTTATGCATTGGAAATACAATATCATTTCAGGAACTCTGGCCAGCGATGTTAACTTCCAGGTCTACCTGTTGGACGGATACATAGGTGGAATGAGAACAGCAGTCGGGAAGCCATTGAAGGTCCGCAGAGTAAAGGTGAACTGTCATATATGATGGAGTGCGCTCCGGCACTCAGTCACTACCCTTACCTAAGACCTGTTCCATAAAGATATGTGTACAGACTTCAAGTTGCAATCGAAGTATAAAGATAGGTGACATACGAAAATACTGCCAGAAAATGACTCGGAAGAAGATACTTACCTAAGACCTGTTCCATAAAGATATGTGTACAGACTTCAAGTTGCAATCGAAGTATAAAGATAGGTGACATACGAAAATACTGCCAGAAAATGACACGGTAGAAGATACTTACCTAAGACCTGTTCCATAAAGATATGTGTACAGACTTCAAGTTGCAATCGAAGTATAAAGATAGGTGACATACGAAAATACTGCCAGAAAATGACTCGGAAGAAGATACTTACCTAAGACCTGTTCCATAAAGATATATGTACAGACTTCAAGTTGCAATCGAAGTATAAAGATAGGTGGCATACGAAAATAATGCCAGAAAATGACTCGGAAGAAGATACTGGGGAGGAGGAGGCAGATGAAGGCTTTGAGGATTCAGACAGTGTATCAGACCTGAAAATACCAGCTATCCAACCTGAGAACAAGCAGCTGTATTGTTACACTTAATTGTACTTACGGTCTAATAGCTTAA
Organism: Fragum sueziense; assembly: GCA_963680895.1. Lineage (NCBI taxonomy): Eukaryota > Metazoa > Mollusca > Bivalvia > Cardiida > Cardiidae > Fragum > Fragum sueziense. The sequence goes on along the minus strand of OY804602.1, from coordinate 14,667,529 downwards.
TTACAGTTTTTGAAAAAGTAACAAGTCATTTCATGTTATGTACATGAGCAAAAATAACCTGTACATAGCCACAATTTCTATCCTACTAACAACTCATTTACTTCTTTAGTACATTAGTATTTTTACAAGATGTAAGATCAGCTGTGTTAAATTTGCTGACAGAAAAATGTAGCAACATGAAAATAAAGAAGTAGAAATTTTGTGCAGCATTTAAGGTTTTTGCAATAGGTAGAGCCTTAATAATTGCTGTTTGGCATTTTCACCAATATTGCCTATAAGAAAGATGAATTACTGCTGGGAAAAAGATGCCCGTCGATAATATTGAGATCATTTGTCGTATTTCAGAGCTACATTAGGTCAAAATGCCAACCTGCAATAGGTATGTAGCATACCACAGTAATTAGAGGAGAAAAAGATGACTGTCACTAGGGTACAGGCTCCATTGGCAGAGTCTGTCCCACAGTGACAGAGTCGCTAGTAAAAATTGTTCAAATTTTTTTCAATAAGCATGGCACATGAAATGTACATGAACATGTATGATGAAAACATGTAAATCACATAGGGTTACCCCAAGACATCAATGACTGTGAATACCCTACCGACTTCGAAGCCGAGAGAAATAGAATAGACAGATAAATAGTCTTATAGCGGAGCATGGCATTCCCTTTTTTCATTTTTATGCGCCAAAGAAAAATGTTTGAATATAAAATTGGAAAACTATCAAGTTCATGCCCTCATAGACAGCCACACATGGCCGGGCATGGCTCTGTCTCTGCAGTTTCCATAACGTCATATAATAAAATGAAATGTTACAAAAGGGTGTAAAACACACATATAATATGTATACAATGACTCCAATAACGTAAATAGTGAATGGAGTTAATGAGATAATACACAAAAAAATGAATTTCTTCTAGTTGATTTCAACAATAGGATGATTCCAAAACTAGTTGATGTGTAATGATCATGTTGTTGGGCGTGGTTTCAAACAACAGTGTGTAAGCACTAATCTCTCAGGAGTAGATATTATAGGTCACAAGTAGATATCATCTAACTGTAATTGATTTCTAAGAGAAGTTTAGAATTTAGACTGAATGTTTTTTATTACATTTACATGTGAATTTCGGATAAGGTAATTACCACAAGTTGGCAGGGCAAAAAGAGTGGTCTTGTGGCCTTCCGCATAGCTTGATCCATCGATCACACTTCTCGTAATTTTTCTTCGGTTTCTGAAACGGGACGAATTAAGCACCGCCTTCCAGTCTCTTGGGATATCATAATTCATTCAATTTCATAATTCATAAATATGTGACTTTAATTGTAAGTTGATACTTACAGCCTGGGACTGTTCTATATTTTGTATTTCATTAATTTCTCAACTTCTTATTGAAACTATCAAACATTTTTACGTGCTTTGATTTTGCATACGTTCTCCTGGTTATATCACCACTAATGTTGATATAGTATAGTCGTCATCTTGTTTGAAATTGTACGTGATGTTGGACGTCATCAGTGTGTTATATCTTTTCTTTTATAAACATATTTATCATTCTGACTCTCTCTTGATAAATGTTCTAGTAGATCTTAAGAAAGGGGGAATGTTGCGGGAGCTGTTTTTAGTGTTTTCGGTCTTTTGATATAAGTGGCTATTTTAGCTATACACAGTAAATGTACAACTGTGTCACTGTGTATTTTAGTATTATCCAGCTATGATAACTATATGTGTGTTTATTTACCAGAGTATCTTTTCTAGTGTTAAATTGATTCTAATGCACATCTCTACATTTTCTGCTTATAAATCTTATTGTTACTTTATCTGAGCTTTTAAAAGTCCCTAGAACACCCAGTCTTAAATTTAGTCTTTTGTAAAACATTTGTCATTTTAAAGTTGGTGTACTATACTTCAGTCTGCATGCTTTTCATGTAACCACCCTTGCTCTGGGTATGTAAGGCATGGTTTTACTACATTCTGCCCAGTTGCTTGACGGCTCTAGGGGTAGATTTTACCTGCAGCAAGCAAGACAGCTCTTTTGACTCATTCTTTCTCTTCCTGTTTTTCTATAGTCATTTATCATGTTATCTTTTCAGATTTCCATTCATTTTTGGATGTAAAATCTTGGTTTCTGTCTATTTATAATAATGTCTAATAAAAGTAAACTAAATTACTTTTTGTGTCTCACTGTATCTAGAAAGAACATGGGAACCTGGTTAGGCCTAGCTGCGATGTCGTAGCCACAAACTTGATGATGGGTATTGGTTTGCAACCCAGATCAAAATTAACAAGAGCTGTCCGAAGACAGCGCGCTCGACTTTCTAGGTGCTTAGTATAAAGGGGGCATAACTCCAAAAATAGTGGAGCCAGGGTCATGGGCCCTGGTAGTAAGGTAGAGGGTGTGATGGTGAATAAGTATTCCAAGTTTGGGTTGAATCCCTTTGATAGTATAGAAGTTATTGATGTTTGAAAAAAAACTTTAACCTTTGTTGCAACGCCGACGCCAACGCCCAGGTGACAGTATAAGCTCTCATTTTCTTCGAAAAGTCGAGCTAAAAAGGTTTCAGTTACATTATTGCAACTAGGCTAGGTTACACAAGCTTGGTTAAAATTGACCCATTGTTTAGATGTTTGAAAAAATTGCTGACGTACGGACGGTGAGTGACCACAATAGTATGTCAGGACTTACAAGACGAAATGGTGGTACGGCGCCAAATTGATTGACCAAAATGTATCCTATCGATCAAGTCGGAAATCAAATTAGCCCAAATCATTTTACGCAGTAAGAATATTTGAGCTGTTTTCCATCGATGTTTCATTTTGAGAAACCCCCTACACTTACACGTTTGAGACATCCCGTGTTTTAAACCGGCAACATGACGAACTCTTGTGGTCAAGAAATCGACGCTTTAAGCCCGAAGGAAAACATAGACAAGAGGACCATGATGGTCCTATATCGCTCACCTGAACCAAAATGATATGAGCAACATTTTTGTTCAATTCAATTGATATTTATGACTTTAAGACTGAAAACGAACTTATGATCAACAAGAGGACCATGATGGTCCTATATCGCTCACCTGAACCAAGATGACATGAGCCACAGTTTTGTTCAAATCAACTATTTGTGACTTTAAGACTGAAAACAAACCTATGGTCAACAATATTGTGTCCAAATTTTGTCTCGTTTTGTCGCTATTTGTGGTTGTTAGAGTAAAAATAGTCGAAAACGGCAAATTTGTTAATTTGAAGGGCTCAGAAAACTCAGCAAATTCTACTCTAATTAAGCTGAAATTCAAACTGGTGCAATATCTTATGTTCAGCAACATTGTGTCCAAATTTCGTCTTGATTGGTCAACAATTGTAGATGCTAAAGTGTAAACAAACTCAAAAACAATCGAAAACATCAATTTTGTCAAATTTCAAGGGCATATAACTCACGACTTTCTAGTCCGATGAGACCGCAGTTCAAGCTCATCCAAGAAATTGTGATCATCAACATTGTGTCTAAGTTTCGTATTAATAGGTAAATAATTGTAGATTCTAGAGTGTAAACAAAGTCAAACACAATCAAAAACAGGAATTTTGTCAAATTCAAAAGCGTATAACTCATAACCTTTTGATCTGATCAATCTGAAAATCAAACTCATACATGATCTCATAGTCCGTAACATTGTGATTAAGTTTCTGTCTTGATTGATCAATAACTGTAGATGCTAGAGTGTAAACAAAGTCGAAGACAGAAAACGTCAATTTTGTCAAATTCAAGGGCATATAACTTAGGAATTTTTTATCTGATCAATCTGAAAGTCTGTTTCAATCGAGATCATATAGTCCTTTACATTGTGTCAAAGTTTTGTCTAGATTGATCAATAATTGTAGATGCTAGAGTGTAAAAAACATCAAAAACAGTTGAAAATGGCAATTTTGTCACATTCAAGGGCGTATAACTCATGACTTTATGATCAGATCAATCTGAAAGTCAAACTCATACAAGATCTTATAGTCCCTAACATTGTCTCAAAGTTTTGTCTTGATTGGTCAATATTTGTAGATGCTAGAGTGTAAACAAAGTCGAAAACGGTCGAAAATGGCAATTTTGTCAATTTCAAGGGCACATAACTCAAGACCTTCTGGTCCGATCAAACTGAAAATCGAACTCATACGAGATCTTGTGGTCACCAACATTGTGTTAAAGTTTTTACTTGATTGATCAATAATTGTAGGTACTAGAGTGTAAACAATGTCAAAACTAGCTATTTTTCGCATTCAAGGGCAGATAACTCCGGACATTATAGTTCGATCTTACCCATAATCGAACTCATCCGAGATCTTATGGTCAAACATGTTTTGACCAGGTTTGGTCAAGATTGGCTTATATTTGTAGATGCTAGAGTGTAAACACGAAATTGTGGACGGACAGACAGACGGACGGACAGACAGACGGACGACGGACAAAGAGTGACCACAATAGCTCACCTTGAGCACTTCGTGCTCAGGTGAGCTAATAACATTGTGAAAATCAAACTCATCCGAGATGTAACGGTGCCCAACATTGTGTCAAAGTTTTGCTTTGAATGATAAATAATTGTAGATTCTAGAGTATAAACAAGGTCGATAACCGCCGAAAACAGCATTTTATCAAATTCAAGGGCACATAACATTCGACTTTCTGATCAGATCCATTTGAAAATCCAACTCATCCAAGATCTTATGGTCCCCAAGAATGTGTCCAAGATTTGTCTTGATTGGTCAATAATTGTAGATTCTAGAGTGTAAACAAGGTCGAAAACAGCCAAAAACAACAATTTTGTCAAATTCAAGGGCACGCAACTCTCGATTTTCTGATCAGATCAGACTGGAAATCATCCTGAACAGAGATCTTATGGTCCTAAACATTGTGTCCAAGCTTTGTCTTGATTGATTGATAATTGTAGATTCTAGAGTGTAAACAAGGTCGAAAACAGCCGAAAATGGCAATATCGTCAAATTCAGGGGCACACAACTCTGGACTTTCTGATCAGATCAAACTGAAAATCAAGCTCATCCGAGATCTTATGGTCCCCAACATTGTGTCCAAGTTTTGTTTTCATTGATTGATAATTGTAGATTCTAGAGTGTAAACAAGGTCGAAAACAGCCGAAAATGGCAATTTTCAAGGGCACGTAACTCTTGACTTTCTCATCAGATCAAATAGAAAATCGAACTCATCCGAGATGTTATGGTCCCCAACATTGTGTCCAAGTTTTGTATTGATTGACATATAATTGTAGATTCTAGAGTGTAAACAAGGTCGAAAACAGCCGAAAATGACAATTTTGTCAAATTCAAGGGCACGTTACTCTGGACTTTCTGATCGGATCAGACTGAAAATCGAACTCATCCAAGATCTTAAGGTCCCAAACATTATGTTTTAGTTTTGTCTTGATTGATCAATCATTGTAGATTCTATAGTGTTAACAAGGTCAAAACCAGCCGAATATGGCAATTTTGTCAAATTCAAGGGCACATAACTCTTGACTTTCTGATCAGATCATACTGAAAACCAAACTAATCCGAGATCTTATCGTCTCCAACATTGTCTCCAAGTTTTGTTTTGATTGATCAATAATTGTAGATGCTAGAATGTAAACAAAGTCAAAAACGGCTTTTTTGGACATTCAAGGGCAGATAACTCAGCACATTCTGGTCCGATCTGGCCCATAATCGAACTCATCCGAGAACTTATGACCATACTTGTTTTGACTAAGTTTGATCAAGATTGATTAATATTTATGGATGCTAGAGCGTAAACACCAAATTGTGGACGGACAGACAGACAGACGGACGGACAGACGGACAAAAAGCGATCACAATAGCTCACCTCAGTTCGGGAAAGGTCTGAATTCGTTAACGTTGTCGAATTCGTTAACGCGTTATTGAATTCGTTAATTAGGCGTTAACGAATTCGTTAATATAGGAAGAAAACACAAATCGGCAGAAATTACGAAAGATCGCCACAAAAAATCCGCGAAATTGTGTTACATCTACCACTTCCGGAAAAGTTTCACCGGGAACGAATAAAAAACAACCAGGAAATTCACCAAACGAACAATCGTAAGCTCATAACCTCATAAAATTTGACTTGCCTGCTCAAAAAGTTGTAGCGTAAGTCTTAAATCCCCAAATTAATCCACCATGAATTGCAAACATGAACATCATCGTCTAGTCTTGCAGAAGACCGAGATTTAGTTTACTACGTCATCTCCCGTGACCTTTGACCCCCAATTTCCCGCCAAATCTAAGAAAACAAAGAGGGTCGTTCACTATGTAACCAATAATTTATCGGTACCAGGTCACGATCATGTTGATAAACACATAATTTGATTAGCCTTCAATATAGATTTATCTTGCATAGAAAACTTTAATGGAAAAGGAGAATTTGCCGGTAATAATTTTCTTCATTTTCATCAAAGTGTTTCCCGTAAGTTTTTCATGAGGGAGTCGAAAGCATGTACATTACAATTGGTATTGCTTTGGAAAGAATCTAAGTGGCGACCCTCAAGCATGACAAAGGAATACGATTATAAAATATGTCCGTCACGTTAAAATGCCGTAACTACAGCTTGAAGAAGCAGCACATACACTGTCCTCCAAAAGTTCCTTCACACTCAAGTTTAATTTTACTGAAATCAATGTAATACCTCACTTGTAAAGAAGCAAATCCTCGTGTCACGTAAAATAATTTTGCAAACACGGGTTTTCCCTGTCTATGGAGAATACTTCTGAGGTCTAGTTGTCATTGATGAATGAATGAATGAATAGTGTTTTAAGGCCCGTCGACTACTAAGGTCATATTGGGCGCAACAGCAACACATACCTGGATGTAAACAAAATTACTGATATGTACATAGTTACATAAACATCCAGAAAGGTAAATTATAGTGACTATATATCTAATTCAAGAATAGATAATGTTACCTTGTATACAATTAATCAATACCAGTATTATAACACAATATTTAAAACTAGACAAAAACAACCATGAACCATGAATAATCCGATGTGAGGACGAATAGACATGGGCTTCTCCCAGATCAGAGATCACCCATGTCCGAGTCCACACGACCGGAAAATCCACAGAACAAATAAATATAGAATATTAAACGTAACTTAAGTATCACAGATCAAATATCACAGATTATAATAAAAAGAGCTAAATCTTTCTAAAGAGATTACACTCCTTAAGAAAGTTAAAAATCGACTCAGGCCTCACGGTATCAAATAACGATTTCAAATTATCAACGTTAAAGTGCCTGTTTCTTATGATGGCAAGATCTACACAATCAATGAGTAAATGTTGGACAGTAAGTGTCTCATTACAAGGAATACACTGTGGTTCTACCTCGTTCTTTAATAGGTGCGAATGGGTCAAATGAGTATGACCGATTCGCAATCTGGCCAAAACTAACTCTTCGCGGCGGTCAGACCGAATACCTGGCAGCCATTCACCAAGTGAAGGTTTAATCGAAAATAATTTATTTCGTTGATTTGCTCGGTCACTCCAACAGTTCTGCCATACATTGTGGATAAAAGTATTAATTAGAGGTTTAAAATCAGTAAAAGGAACTTTAAAAGGTAAAACATCTAGTGACAACGCGTCCTTGGCAGCCCTATCTGCCTCTTCGTTGCCACGTAGACCACAATGGCTTGGAAGCCAGCAAAAGACAATATCAGTATCTTCATCAGCAGCATAGATACGAGACAGCTTTTCGAGAAGTTTAACTATGATAGGGTTGTCCGTTTTCTCGTGTTCCAGCGCTTGCATACTAGATAAAGAGTCAGTGAAAATAATGTAACGCCAATAACCATTTTCAATAATGTGCTCAAGCGCAAGGTCAATAGCCTTGAGCTCGGCAGAGAAAATGGATGAATTATCAGGCAGACGATACTGATATTTGTAACCATCCAAGATGGCAGCTGAAGCAACTTTTTCTTCATTTTTAGACCAGTCTGTATAAATTTGAAAGTGCATAATATGTTTTTCCTGTATTTCAAGGAATTTAGTTTTAAATACAACTTGATCAGTTTCAGATTTTTTAGTTGAAGCTAGATCATAAATAAAGGTGGGACTTTTAGACGACCACAAAGGAACGTCTGGAACTTTATGTTCGGCCACATCATCTAGATCGAAATCTAGAGATTCTATGTCAGCTTTACAACGTAAACTTAAGGGTGGAATTTCTGATTCCTTCTTTTTGAAGTCCTCTTCGTAAGGAGGTTCAAAAACAGAATCATGTGTAGGATTATCTGGATTTGATTTCAATTTCAAATAGTAATCCATAGACAATTTCTTTCGACGTAAGTTTAAAGATGGTTCGTTTGCTTCAGCATAGAGACTATTAATTGGCGACGTTTTAAATGCGCCCAACGCAATACGTAAACCTTGATTGTGTATTGAATCAAGTTTGCGCAAGTAAGATTGACGGGCAGAGCCGTAAACAACGCATCCATAGTCTAATTTAGATCTCACAAGAGATCTATAAAGGCGTAATAAAACTTTTTTGTCTGCTCCCCAGTCCATACTGGAAACGACGCGTAAAAGATTAAGAGCTTTCTTACATTTATTGCTCAGATATTCAACGTGCGGGATGAACGATAATTTAGAGTCAAATAAAAGACCCAGAAATTTAAATTCTGGGACAACTTCGATTCGGATCCCGTCCAAAGTGAGTTCTGGATCGGGATGGAGTTTTCTCGATTTACAGAAATGCATACATTTTGTCTTGGTTTTAGAAAATTTAAAACCATTTTCATTCGACCATTTACTCAGGTTATTTAAAACCTGTTGTAACTGTCGTTCGATGGTATGCATATGTTTCGAACGATAACAAATACAAAAGTCATCAACGTAAAGAAAATATTCAATACCAGGGCAAGTAGCCTTAATAATATTGTTGATTTTAACACTAAAAAGTGTAACAGAAAGAATGGAGCCCTGGGGAACGCCCATCTCCTGTTCATGAGGATCAGAGAGCGTATCTCCAACCCTGACTCTAAATTGCCGTTCATCCAAAAATGCAGAAATAAAATAAGCAAGGCGACCTCGTATACCGAAATCATGGAGGTCATTCATGATTCCATACTTCCATGTGGTATCATATGCACTCTCTAAATCAAAAAAGACTGAAACAACGTGTTCTTTCTTAATAAAGGCTTCTCGTATAAAAGTCTCGAAGCGAACTAAATGATCGAGGGTGCTTCTTTGCTTACGAAAGCCACTTTGGGCCGACGTAATAAGTTTGTTTTTCTCAAGAAACCATACAAGACGGTCATTGACCATTCTTTCCATGGTTTTACAAACACAACTTGTTAAGGCGATAGGCCGGTAATTTGAAGGATTATCTGAATCCTTGCCAGGTTTGGGTACTGGAATGACAATAGCTTCCCGCCACGAGGCTGGAAGTATTCCCGTTTTCCAAACACTGTTAAAGATATCAAGTAAACACTGAAGGGATTGGTGTGGTAAATGCTTCAAGAACTGGTAGTGGATGTCATCACATCCAACTGCAGTATCATGGCATTTCTTAAGTGCAGTTTTAAGCTCCTTAAGAGTAAATTCTTTATTATAATGCTCTGTATTTTTGGATTTAAAATTCAAATTAACTTTTTCTTTTTGTTCTTGATGTTTTTGAAATTCTGGCGAATAATTAGAAGAGGATGATTTCTTTGCAAAAGTATCTGCTAAGACATTTGCTATGTCTGGCTTAGATGAAACAACGCCATTATCAGTATTCAAATGCCCAACACTTAGTGAAGAGTTTTTGCCACTAATTTTACGCACCATATCCCAAGTCTTTTTGACAGACGATCTAGAATTTAATCTAGATACATACTGTCTCCAAGACGTACGTTTACTGCGTTTAATAGTGCGCCGTGCTCTCGCACGTGCAACTTTAAACTTTATAAGATTTTCCTTAGTCGGCCTCAGATCAAACTCTCTAAGAACTGACTTTTGCTTTGCTATAGCCTTCTTGCAATCATCATTAAACCATGGCTTATTTGGATGTTTAGGATTTTTAGACGTTCTCGGAATTGCCTTTTCTGCAGATGAATATAAAAAAGAAGTAAATAACTCTGCAGGATTTTCACAATCTTCAAAAGTTTGAGGTGTAATGGACTGTTCACAAACAGTTTTGAACAAGTCCCAGTTTGCTTTATGGAGTTTCCACCGTTGTGGTCGTTCCTGTACAGATGGTCCAATTTCCGAAATAAGAATCGGAAAATGGTCACTGCCATGCAAATCGTCATCAACTTTCCAGTTTAAATCTAGAAAAATTTGAGGACTGCAAACCGTCAAATCTAATGACGAATATGAACCAGTAGCAGGATGTAGATAAGTAGATGACTTGTCATTTAAGAGAGATAGGTCGTGTCTTGAAATAAAGTCTTCAACAATATGACCCTTGTTGTCAGTATTTGAACAACCCCACAATGCATGGTGGGAATTAAAGTCACCCATTAACAGGAAAGGTTTGGGCAATTGTTCAATTAGTCCGTCTAGTTTCCTGCCGTCGACAGGAGAACTAGGAGGAAGATAAATAGAACAAAGAGTAATAGTTTTGTTCATAGAAATACTAACAGCTACTGCTTGTAAAGTTGTGTCAAGCTGTACAGGACGATGAGGAACATTGTTATTTACAATGATACCAACACCACCTGAAGCTCTTTCACTACCCATAAAGTTTTTGAAGTAACAAGAATGATACTTTAGGGTAAACTTGTCAGTATCTTTCAGAAAAGTTTCTTGTAGACAAACTGCTACTGGTTTTTCTTTCGAGACTAGAAGATTAAGTTCTTCGAAATTTGATTTAATACTTCGGCAATTCCATTGAATAACTGTATTCGCCATGATAGATAATAAAATTAAAAGTATACCACATAGTAACGGAAGTCTGAACATATTCATTTTTTATTAAGTTTGATAATGTTATTACCTTGCTTATTCTTTCTGGAATCTGCAAGTTCATCGGTCATCATGTCTTCTTCAAGACATTCAAACCGATTATATTGTTTAATCGGATCTTGTGATCCTTTTGGCTGGCGATCAGAGATCACCGTTTTTGAAGGTCCAGGCCTTCGGTTCAGATTAACTGATTCACGGCTAGATTAGTTGACTGTTTCGTTACTAGTAGATTTGGACTCGGACTTTGAATCTGTTTTTGATACATTTTTGGTAGCTGGAGCAGGAGTTGATGGTGTAACAGTTGTTGTTTTTGGTTCAGGACTTGTCGATTTAGGTTGCGGGATCTTGTCAGAAGTAGATGGTGAAATAGTTTGTGAAGTTTTTGATGAAGGAAAAAGTTGTGCAATTTCATCTTTCTTCTCAGGAAAAAGAATACATAATTTCCTGAAAAGACCTTTGCAATTTTCACTATCACTTTCAGTTTTAGATGAGTTCACTTTGGTCGCATTAGCGTAGGAAGAAGTTAAATTAACGCGACTATCCACAATTTTTCTGGCTTCAAAAAATGAGAGGCCTTCTCGACATTTAACGGTCACAATTTCCTTTTCCCGCTTCCAGTGGGAACAAACACGAGATGTTGACTTATGTGCTTCGCCGCAGTTGTGGCATTTAGGCGTGTTGCTGCAATTGAGATAGTCGTGCGTTTCTGGCGATTCGCAACAACGATGACAACGAGCAAATTCCTCTTTACAGTTTTTCTCGTGGTGTCCAAATTTATAACAACAATAACAATGGAGCGGGTTAGGTATATACAAGTCGACATTAACTTTTAAGTACCCAACTTTTAGTGTTTTGGGGAGCAGAGCCGTGTTAAAGGTTAAAACTATAGTGTTGGTTGGTTTCCTAGATCCGTTATTGAAAATATGTATGCGGCGAGCCGCAGTGACATGCTGTGACGAGAGTTCCTGAACAATTTCCTCCTCTGAAACCCCTTGCAGATCGGGGCAACGAATTAGACCTTTTGAAGAATTAAGAGTGCCGTGTTCGTAACATTTTGCAGGAATTTCGAAAAAGCTCTTAATCTTCAGCAAGTTGTCCGCATGCGACTTCTTGTCAACTTCGACAAGAAGAGCACCGGATTTCAGTTTTTTGATCGATTTCGGTTCTCCAGCGTAAGAAATAATACATTTGTTGATGACGAATGGCGAAAGTGTTGAAAGTGCTTTTTCTTTATCTGTAGATTCAATGAGGAGAAATCTGGGAAAATTCAAGTTGCCTGATCTGTTATCCAAGTCCGAGTCATATTCCGAGCGCGTCCGTTTATAAGTTTTAGAATCCATATTTGAAGATTAAAAGTTCATTATCTGGGCCCCCACCCTCCTCGGGGTCCAACCAGGGGACATGGAAAATGGAGCGGGTTTCCAGCTCCCCATGCCAGGGATACCCAGATAGTATACTCAAGCCAATCAACTAACGTGTTCGTCAAAAAGATACATGATATAGCTCTGCGAACAGAAATTCATCATGCAAATCAATTCCGAACATGACATTTAATCAACTCAATTAGCCCATGAGCCTATATAGACTTGAGCAACATTACGATACTAAAATGACAATGCAAAGAGTGACACATGTACAAATAACATTGTAACAAAACATGGATGAGGTAAGTATAACATTGATCTATGCTCAGTCTAAAGCGACCAGCCGTTTGCCTAGACCGGGCCCATCTAAGCTCCCGTTTACACCGAAGCCGAGGCCAAAGCCAGCGTGTTGGGAAGCTGGAGAGCCCTGGGCTTCCCTCAACCGACCAGGATCCCCTTTTCCGGCTTACGAGTATCCACTCACGGCCAACAAGCGGGTCCGTTACAGACACACTGTCCTTTGCTTGGGGTCTTACCATTTGCTACAGGACATGGCAGCCGGGATATTTCTAATCCCCCTCCACAGCTGGGGGTAGTTGTCATTGATACCCAGACTACTAAAAGATGAAATCGCAGAATAGGTCACATTTTCCGAACTTTGAAAATATGTGAAAAACACCCACTGAACGCAGTGTCATGGGAAAGTCCCATCACCAAGCAATTTTGTTTCAATTTTTGCAGATATCTGTTCAAAAATGTATTATCTAAAATGTATCAACAAAAATACAAAATAAATTTTATTTTAGTAAAGTTTATGACTGGTATGCAAAGGGAGCATTTTTGACGAATTTTCAATTTTCAGATTCTGAAGCCTCTATCAAGTTTCGGACATCCATCACAATAATTTTCAATGGATAACATAAGTATGAAATTTTCTTTACAAGGACAAAGCAAAGTTTTGGAAAAATACTACATTTCATCTTAGACAACTATTTCTGAAGAAGATAGGTATTTACATGGATTATAGAACAAGAAAATATCAGTGTGAAGGAACTTTTGGAGGGCAGTGTAGTTAGGCCTACATAATTTGTGAACATGGCCGACGAATAGTTTACAAGGATGCAAAGTCCATGTAGATCCAGATCTAGCATATATTAGCCTGATTCAATTCAGCCCTAGGCCTACTTTACCTTATTCAATTGCGTGCAATTAGGCTAGATCTAGATCTATAGATATTCTTGATAGAATCTATCTTTCCCCATTGTTTTATTATTTCAATAGATCTAAAGATGTAGGGAAACAATGATCTCTAAAGGAACACGATTTTTCATCCGATATGTTTGCGCTCATTATAAATCTGTCTTTCTCTTATAGATGGAAAATTACTATGCCGCAATAGAAGACCAGCTTAACGACACCAGGAAATCTAGACCTAATACACAGAGGACAGCGAAAAAAACAATTACTTATATTACAAACCCAGAACACCGCAGGGTCACCTATAGCAGAAGGAGTGGGAGCTTGATTCTGGCTGTATGTCTAAAACGATGTAGGCCTAGATATGCCTACTGATCGATTTTAAAATTATAAAGAAAGATATATAATTTCATTTGACAGTACAATACAATATCCTTTGAATAGGCTAAATCCTGGATCCAAAACTGAAATGTTTACCGTAGAGTCTCTGTAGTAAAAATTTAGAAAATTGGAGATCTATAAGTACCTAATCTGTTACTAGACCTAATAGGCTTCGATTTTCCGTGTGAACAAATACGTCATCGTCATGCCTCACTGGTCTAAAAATAGACTGGGTATCCCTTATCGTACAAATATGGCTGTGAATCAATATGCTGTGAATCTCGAGAAGATTTTCCACGTTCAACTTGCCGAAGATAACATTCTAAGAGCTTGATTGCTGTAATCATTTGTTGAGAAACATTTTAATTTCCAGTTGAGAAGGTTGCTGCACTGTCGTGTATTTTTTAAGATCGGTAACTATGAAATAAGCAGTTGACAAGTAATGTTTACACATGTCCTGACTTCATCGTGCCGCTCGTGCGTGCTCGCTTACCCTTTCCAAAACGACATAATGTCATGTTGGGCTAAATTGAAAAAAAAGTCTGCAGACGACAAAACGGATATGAATATCTTTAGTGTTTTATCTCGGAGAAAATATTGAGGCAAAAGAAGGATGATCATCAATATCCAAAGAAGTTATTCACACCCATTTTGTCTGCTGTGCATGCCTTTTCGATTTTGTCGATCATCATTTTCTTCTTTTGCCTCAATTTTTTCCCAAGAATTTTCTGTTGGGGACGTCAAAACCGGTCTTGTTTGGAAAAGGGTTAATATAGAAAAAACTAGAATTTGTCGCTGAATGTGATTTGATACCCCATAGGCTTTCACTACAACAATGGGCAATAACTCACAAAATAAGCAAGATAGAGTTATGTTCCTTGTACGTTGCACTTCTCCTTGGTGAGATATATCTACCAGAGAAGTTTCATGATCATAGCTACTTTACTTTCAGACTTTTCGATGTTTTTTCTGGTTAAGCTGCTGAGGAATATCAAGAAAAAACGTTTGTCATTTCTGGTCTGTCTCTGTATCTGGAAGCAGTGCTGCATGTTGCATATGCGCAATGTTTCGTAGTTTTAGTTCCCGCCTGCATTATCTATGATCGACTAATATCGCGCTTGAAAATAATATTTTTTTGCTAACACGGTTACGAAAAATTGTCCGATTCATTGACCGATAAACAAAATATTAGACTGGTACCCAGCAAACGTTGTTGGGGTATTCCCATCGGAAATCTATTTTTAGCACACGAAAGCGGGAAAACTGTTCGCTATTACATCTATTCAGTTGCAATCACACTGGTGGTGAACTCGGCCAAACCGGGGGACGTTTAAATATTCGCTAACAATGTATTCCGTCGGTGTTTTTGTAAAATATCGTAACTACGGCTTTATCGAAGCCGTAGTTACGAGATTTTATAACAACAACGACAGTTTGTCAATACAAAACGGTAAACCTATTCTGTTTTTAGAACTAGTTCATTGTCATTAGCAAAAAAACTATAACCCCACATTTAAACGCAACAAAATATCTACACCTTATTGTAGTGAAAATTGTTTTAGTTCACCACCAGTGAATCTTACAGATGTTTTTTTTTTGACATAAAGGATATTAAAGCTTCTGGTTTATAAAAAAGGAACAAATTTGACAAATCAATTCTTCGCTATATGTACTAGAACTATTCATTTGAAAATAT
Organism: Fragum sueziense; assembly: GCA_963680895.1. Lineage (NCBI taxonomy): Eukaryota > Metazoa > Mollusca > Bivalvia > Cardiida > Cardiidae > Fragum > Fragum sueziense. The sequence goes on along the minus strand of OY804602.1, from coordinate 14,651,954 downwards.
TTTAAAGTTAGTTTATTTGGGAAATAGGATAATCCATAATGCATATAAGTATTCTCAAAGACAGATGTTCGCGCCTTTATTGTGGCGAGAAGAATGGCTTTCACTCTCTCTTTTTTTCAGGCTAAAGAGCTCGAGGTACAGACCAATTGCAGGGTGAGGGTGGAGGTCACGCCTACATGGGATAATGGCAAGAGCCATTTATATAAGAGTAAAGGTGTGTCATCAGTCGAGAGAAAAAATAACCCATTTTGAACAATAATATTATTTAAAACAGGTCTATATTCTTATTTAGCACACATGAAATGATGTTGAACATTTAAAGACAGCATAGAAATCATTTGGACGGAAAGAAGAAAATGTTGGTTGTCACAATTTTCTTCTTTTCCTTCGACTGATTTTGATGTAACAATATGTCATGCTTTAAAGTAGAGCTTATTAGCCTCTGATTATTTGCTCTTTTGTTAAATGTATACTCGTAAATATATTTTATGTGTGTGAATGTATGTGTTTATATTGCTTTCATCAATATTCTAGTAATCCACGTACTTTGCCGGGAAAGAGCGAATCAAACAGCTACTTAACTTATGCAGATTTCTAATGGCTACTGTATCATACACATTGACTGCTTTCTTTTCTTATCTTCAAAACTTGATCAAGACAAATTCGCAACAAAAGTACTCGTAACTGTCTTTATGTTTCATAACGAAAACATTTTGGACTTTGTCACATTGACATTGACAGCTCTTGCAGGCGATAAAAAGCAATGTCTTAATTGTCTTTGCAATCGAAAATATGTACGTTATAGGATAATGAAACATAGACGGAAAAGGAAATGATGAAACTTAAAGGGGAAGGTGAAATTGACAGTTATGAACTCCATCTTCATTCCTAAATTCCTCTATTGATGACATCAAACAAACCAGTGCCCTTTCAGATAAATACATGCAGTTCTTAAAGAGTTTCAGATGATTTTCGAATTAATTGTAGGGCCTGAAGAGATCGAGACGGAGAGAAGCAACGAGACGGAGAGAAGCAACGTCTCTGAGTCAACTGCTCCCACTAGTGATCAGAGCGCCACAACTTCGACAGAGTGCCCTACGACCTTGGATTCACCAGTTCGACGGAAGATCAAACCAACGTCAAGGCCTTCCCTAGTCCCAGTCAAAAAACAGACAAAGTCTCTTAGCCTATGCAGAATATGTGGTGACTCAGCAGAGTCTTCCTTCTGGCTTGGGTGTGGTTACACTAACCCAAAGACCAGAAGACAAGACTGTGCATATTGGGTCCACCAAAACTGCATAGGCTTATACTATAAGAACAGAGGATTTCTGGCCAAAGTGCCCTTTTTTGTAAACAGCACGCACCCAAATGAATTACAAGAGGACCATGATGGTCCTAAATCGCTCACCTGAATCAAGATGACAAGACTGATAATGGCAATTTTGTCAAATTCAAAAGCATGAAACTTATAAGGACTTTCTGTTTGGAAACAATTCAGTAATAATTTTGTTCCAATCGATCCTGTAAAGTTGGGTATGAATTAGCATAATGGTTGAGTTTTTTTCCATAATTATTTCATTATTTTTGCAATATACAACATAGGGCGAATTTTCAAAGCATACTGATCTGTTAAAATTGATTATTTATGATATTATGAGCAAGATTTGGTATGTGATTTGAAAGAATATAGGAAATGAGGACAAACCATCTGATAAGTTAGGCTTATAATCCCTTATTATTTGTTTACATAAGATAAAAATGGGGCCAGCCAAAGAAATTGATAACAGAATTAGATAAGAGAAATAGTAAAAGCTTTCCAAATTTATTACTTATATCAAAACCCTATGAAGAATGTATTAATTTTTTCAAGCAGATGATTGTAATGATCACCAACAACATAGGGTTTCATGAATATTGAAACAAAATATTGCTTTTTGAAAAGCAATTATCTCCTCTTATCTTCAGCTTCTTGTATTCTGGAAGCCATTCATGAAATTAGGTCTTACACAAAATTTCAAGGTTCTAGGCCAAACACTTTAGAAGAAAACTAAGTATCTCCATTACAACCCACAGTACAGTATAATTTTCAATGTATGGAATTTCCCTTACCCTGCCATACCAAAATACTTTTTAAGGAAATAAAAATTACAAGATACAATTTTGAAACGAGTCACACAAGGAACTTTCCAGCCAGGTTTCTTTCAAATTGGCCCAACGGTTGAGTTTTAAAGAATTTTCTTATGATTTCTCTTTTCCGATAAGCCTCTTCCTCCCCGACACGCCCACATTTTTTGACAAATGTAAAAATTTGTGAACAAACTTTGAGAAGAGAGACGCAAGGAACATTCCTTTCAAGTTTGATTAAAATTGGCCATATGATTGATTTTTAAAGAATTTTCGTATGATTTCTCAAAGTCTGATAAGCCCCTTCCTCCCTGCCACAGCCATATTTTTTGACAAATGTAAAAAATTGTGAAATAAATTCGAAAATAGGGACTCAAGACACATTCCTACCAAGTCTGCTTCAAATGGGCCCAATGGTTGATTTTTAAAGAATTTTCTTCTGATTTCTATAAGTCCGATAAGCCCCTATCTCCCTGCCACTGCCACATTTTTTGACAAATGTTAAAATTTGTGAACAAATTTTGAAAAGAGTGACTTAAGGAACATTCCTGAAAAGCCTGGTTCAATTTGGCCCTATGGTTATTTTTTTAAAACATTTCTTATGATTTCTCTAAGTCTGATAAGCCCCTTTCTCCCTGCCACGGCCGTATTTTTTGACAAATGTAAAAAATTGTGAATAAACTCGAAAACAGTGACTCAAGGCACATTCCTACCAAGTCTGCTTCAATTGGGCCCTATGGTTGATTTTTAAAGAATTTTCTTCTGATTTCTCTAAGTCCGATAAGCCCCTTTCTCCCTGCCACGGCCAAATTTTTTGACAAATGTAAAAATTTGTGAACAAATTTTGTAAAGAGTGACTCAAGGAACATTCCTGCAAAGTCTGGTTCAATTGGCCCTATGGTTGATTTTTAAAGAATTTTCTTATGGTTTCTCTAAGCCGATAAGCCCCTTTCTCCCTGCCACGACCACATTTTTTGACAAATCTAAAAATTTGTGAATAAAGTTTAAGAAGAGTGACTCAAGGCACATTCCTGCCAAGTTTGGTTCAAATTGGCCCAATGGTTGATTTTTAAAGAATTTTCTTTTGATTTCTCTTAGTCTGATAAGCCCCGCCCTGCCACGCCCACATTTTTTGACGAATCAAAAATCCGCGAACAAATTTTGAGAAGGGTCACCCAAGGAACATTCCTGCCAAGTTTGGTAAAATTTGGCCCATTGATATAGGAGGAGAAGATGTTTAAAGAAATTGTGAACGGACGGACAGACGGACGGACGGACGGACAGACGGACGGACGGACAGACGACGGACAAAAAGCGACCACAATAGCTCACCTTGAGCACGAAGTGCTCAGGTGAGCTAAAAATTAGGTGAAAATACTGAGATTAAGTATTAAATAACCCATTCACATAATGACGCTGTTTGACTCCCTACACTTACAGGCTTTAGAAAACATTGTGGAAAATAAAGAAATTGCTTGTCACCAGGATTTTCTTCATTTTCCACAATGTTTTCAAAGTCTTTATCTTGTAAAGCTAATTACAAAAAATCTAGTGAATTATGTACATTGTATGTACACTTACAATTTTATCCTATTTAGCCCTAGAGATATTGTTAAAATATATTTCATTTTTACAGTTTAATTATTTTTAAGAAGTTGTTAAAACATATTTTATTGTTACTGTTAAATAATATTCAATTAATTTATAACTCTTTAATGAGTTAGATGGTCTAATCTGTTCATTTTAAGCAATCAATTCCTGTTTTCAAAATAGAAATGGCTTGAGAAAATATTGAGACAATAGAAGAGAATGCTAGTACTCAGCATTTTCACCTTTTGTCTCAATAGTTGCTATGCTTCTTTATACTCTATTGTCACCTTCATCAACATCAGTTCATTCATCTGCAACAGATTTGAAATTAAAACAGAAAAAAATATAATTAATTAAGAAAGGATTAAAACTCAAATAGTATTATGCCATTACCAAATAACAAAATATCATCAACTCATACGTGTCTTTTTCTTTTTGTATTCATGAAAAAAACACTTATCTAACCCTTTTCCAAACAAGACCTGGTTTTGACGCACCTAATCAATCAAGGTTAGAAAACAATGATGTAAAAAAGAAAATGCTGATAATCAGCATTTTCTCAATTTGTCTCAATATTTTCTATGCTATATGTTGTACTAAGAAGCATAGATTGTGAGTACCAGCGAAAACATACCCAATGGAATATTTGTAATTTGTACTCACAATGGATGTTTGAATCAACATTACCTTAATTCAGCGGTAGTTTTGAAAGAGCTGTTTTCAATGCTTCATATTATCACAGGGATAAATTATCCATCATTTGTCTCAAAAGTGCCTGTTTGATCGAGTATACTTAGTGCATCTCTCACTTCCATAATCTCTTTTAAGAATTGGACATGAGCCAGCTTTGTTTTTTTTTCACATTCTGTTTATAAAGATCCTGGTATACAGCTGAAATATTTTCATCATGAAGAGAATCCAAAACAACCAAGATTTCAGATTTTAGCCTTTTCAATGTCCAAGTTGTCACATCGTTATAGATGTCTTCCTCGTCATAAGTTGTAAAAACTGGCTTTAGATCAACACCAGGTCCTTTCTCTAAGTATGCCCGGAAGTTGTCATCTGCAATTGATAAGAAATATATCAAATCTCCGTGAATTGTCTTGCCATCCAGGGCCTTTACAGGCGAATCTTGCTGTGGACATGAAAATAGCTTCGCAGACCTGATAACCCTCCTCAACATTTGTATTTCACTGTCATGACATAATGTGACAGTGTCGTCAGTACCTGGGTCCTTCATCCCTAATCTATTGAAGAGAGAACACCTTATTTCTCGTAATGTTTCATCACATCTTGATGCTGTATGCCATCCACTAAAAGTAGGGACCCCAGGGGGTAATTGCTGCTTCAAAATTTTGTTCGGATTCTCTGTGATATAGTCACCACCTTCTCCTTTAGTGCTATCCCCTGACACAGAATAAGACTCTGTGGATTTTATGTATTCATTAACTGCTGATGGTGCCTTTGATCGTATTGTAAGATCGTTGCATATAAGTCGTTGATAGATGCGATGATTTCCCATAAAGAACAGTAAACTAGCAATCTGCCTGCCAGCAAGACTGTACAATGAGTTGTTTCTTCTTATTCCACTTCTGAAGCATTTTAAACCTAGAAACACATTGAAAATCAAATCATAGTAAAATAATATACTTTGATTCTTTGCATTGTTTTTCCACGTGATGAAGTTTTTTGTGGATAATTCTCTCTTCTCATTTAATAACTGAAGCACATGAGAGTAAATTAATTCTTGAGAAAATGCATGATAAATGATCATTGCTATTTGCCAAGACAAATGATGATTGCCACAATTGGTAATAAAATGCTTGGCCTTCTGTGTACAAAACCCTAATAGATGAGCTATGTGTTCTATGAAAATATGTTTACAGAATGAAAAGCAAGACCTGAGTAGGTTAATTTCTATATGACCTGCACCAGACGTGAGCAGGATTTTTCCAATGATTGAATGAATGAATGAATAGTGTTCTAAGGCCCGTCGACTACTAAGGTCATATTGGGCGCAACAGCAACACATACCTGGATGTATACAAAATTAGTGATATGTATATAGTTACATAAACATCCAGAAAGGTAAATTATAGTGACTATATATCTAATTCAAGAATAGATAATGTTACCTTGTATAAAATTAATCAATACTAGTATTATAACACTAGAAAGACCTGAAGGTCTTGAGTCGCTCCACAGGCCTGAATTTCTTGGGGTTTACTATAAAAAATTTGACAAATTTATCTAAATGCTTAAACTTATAGGCCTATATTATTAAATTCTTGTGGTTCTTAGAGCAGAAACAAAGTAAAATACAGCAATGTGGTAAAAGAAAAACTAGATTCCTCTAAACTTGTGGTTCTTAGAGCGAAATCAAAGTAAAAAGAGGCAATCATGTGTTCAAAGCGAAAAGAAGGTAAAAGATTGACCAATATTTGGGGAATTTTAGAGTGATGATAAAGTAGAAAACTGTAATTATGCCAAATTCAAGGGCACGTAATTTAGTATGTGAGTTTATAATCAAGCTGAAAATTAAAATCGTGCAAGATCTTATGTTCAGCATCATTCTGTCCAAATTTTGTCATTATTAGTCTATAATCGTGGCCGCAAAAGTAAAAAAGTGTCGAAAAACTGAAATTTTGTCAATTTCAAGGGCACATAACTCAGATTGTAGCAATGCAATCATACTGAAAATTACACATATGCAAGATCTTGTTGTCAACTAGATTCTGTCCAAATATCATCTTGATTGGTTAACAATTATGGTTGTTAGAGTGAAAACAAAGTCGAAAATGGCAATTTTGTCAAATTCAAGGGCACATAACTCAAGATGTAAAATTCCGATTAAGCTGAAAATTACACCCAGGCAGGATACTGTGCTGATATATATTCTGTCCAAGTTTTGTCTTGATTGGTTAATATTTGTAGATTTAAAAGTAAAAATAAAGTCAAAATCAGCTATTTTTGACATTCAAGGGCAGATAACTCAGGTGATTCTGGTTCAATCCAAATTCTTTGAAGGAATCTCAGAGAGGGTCACCCAAGGATCATTCCTGTGAAGTTTGGTTGACATCCATCCAGTAGTTTCTGCGGAGAAGATTTTTAAAGAAAAAGTTTACGGACGCACGCACGCACGCACGCACTGACGCACGACGGACACATCGCCATGACAATAGCCCGCTGGCCTGAAAGGCCAGTGGAGCTAACAATATTAAAACTAGACAAAAACAACCATGAACCATGAATAATCCGATGCAAGGACGAATAGACATGGGCTCCTCCCAGATCAGAGAACACCCATGTCCGAGTCCACCCGACCGGAAAACAAATAAATATAGAATATTAAACGTAACTAAAGTATCACAGATCAAATATCACAGACTATTATAAAAAGAGCTAAATCTTTCTAAAGAGATTACACTCTTTAAGAAAATTAAAAATCGATTCAGGCCTCACGGTATCAAATAACGATTTCAAATTATCAACGTTAAAGTGCCTGTTTCTTATGATGGCAAGATCTACACAACCAATGAGTAGATGTTGGACAGTAAGTGTCTCATTACAAGGAATACACTGCGGTTCTACCTCGTTCTTTAATAGGTGCGAATGGGTCAAATGAGTATGACCGATTCGCAATCTGGCCAAAACTAACTCTTCGCGGCGGTCAGACCGAAGTCCCGGCAGCCATTCACCAAGTGAAGGTTTAATCGAAAACAATTTATTTCGTTGATTTGCTTGCTCACTCCAACAGTTCTGCCATACATTGTGGATAAAAATATTAATTAGAGGTTTAAAATCAGTAAAAGGAACTTTAAAAGGTAAAACATCTAGTGACAACGCGTCCTTGGCAGCCCTATCTGCCTCTTCGTTGCCACGTAGACCACAATGGCTTGGAAGCCAGCAAAAGACAATATCAGTATCTTCATCAGCAGCACAGATACGAGACAGCTTTTCAAGAAGTTTAACTATGATAGGGTTGTCCGTTTTCTCGTGTTCCAGCGCTTGCATACTAGATAAAGAGTCAGTGAAAATAATGTAACGCCAATAACCATTTTCAATAATGTGCTCAAGCGCAAGGTCAATTGCCTTGAGCTCGGCAGAGAAAATGGATGAATTATCAGGCAGACGATACTGATATTTGTAACCATCCAAGATGGCAGCTGAAGCAACTTTTTCTTCATTTTTAGACCCGTCTGTATAAATTTGAAAGTGCATAATGTGTTTTTCCTGTATTTCAAGGAATTTAGTTTTAAATACAACTTGATCAGTTTCAGATTTTTTAGTTGAAGCTAGATCATAAATAAAGGTGGGACTTTTAGACGACCACAAAGGAACGTCTGGAACTTTATGTTCGGCCACATCATCTAGATCGAAATCTAGAGATTCTATGTCAGCTTTACAACGTAAACTAAAGGGTGGAATTTCTGATTCCTTCTTTTTGAAGTCCTCTTCGTAAAGAGGTTCAAAAACAGAATCATGTGTAGGATTATCTGGATTTGATTTCAATTTCAAATAGTAATCCATAGACAATTTCTTTCGACGTAAATTTAAAGATGGTTCGTTTGCTTCAGCATAGAGACTATTAATTGGCGATGTTTTAAATGCGCCCAACGCAATACGTAAACCTTGATTGTGTATTGAATCAAGTTTGCGCAAGTAAGATTGACGGGCAGAGCCGTAAACAACGCATCCATAGTCTAATTTAGATCTCACAAGAGATCTATAAAGGCGTAAAAACAAACAGTGTTCAGATAAACAAAGAACTATCATTTTGCCGGAACTATCGCCAATCGAAGTCGGCCGAAATATAGTAATATGAGGTTATTTAACATGTCTTTGTACAATACTGAATTCTATTGGATGAATACTTTGCAGAACGAGGCTATATTTGGACGAGCCGATAGGCGAGTCTAAATATAGACTTGTTCTGCAAAGTATGAATCCAATAGAATTCGGTATTGTACAAAGACATGTTAAATGACCTCTTTATTTCACATCATTTTTTTCACACAAAACACGACAAAGATTAATTTTGTATAAAAATTAAGATCTAGATCTAATTACTTTTAAATAGAATTCCAACGTGAAATAAAAACGGAAGAAAAACAACATAGGCCTATGTCATGAAAAAATGTAGGCTACATGTACATTTCTAACACTGTGAAATATACATGGCATCTGACATTTAATCTATTTTTATCGATTTATGTTTGTCTCAAAAGATTGAATAGACCGTCATATGATAGTGTGAAATGTACATGAAATTTGTCATATAAACTATCTATCATGTCATGCGTAAATCAACAATGAAAAAAATGACAGAAAAGGAGAAATTGCTGATAAACGGCAAATATCCTTTTCTCTTAGAACTTTTTTGTCAAGCCTTTTAATGGATATCAAATCAAGGTCTTGTTTGGGAAAGGGTTAAGTGTGATTTTTATCATTGCTGCAAATTAAATGCGCTATTATTCATAAATGTTTTGAAATGAAAATAATCTCTTTTGTGATGTTTAAAATCATTTTCTCCTTTTGCCTTAATGTATTCCCAATGTTGTTTTTCAATCACAGAATCATAGCTATGTCTTGTTTAGGACAGTGAATTCAAAATATCATGTTGAAACAAACATTCAACTCTAATGCACAATTTTGCTTTTGCAGACGAGATCTCTACTAAGGGAGATTACTCTTCGATGCGAATATGGATATTTTGTACCACAGCCTCGATTTGGAAAAAATCCATATTTGTACGGTTCAATCGATATTTGTAGGGTTCAAATGAGTGCAATGCATATTTGGACGGTTCACCCGGTGCATCGTACAATATCGATCTTGCCGCTTTGGGATATCGAGAATCCCGTGCGCTCACGCAATTATCTCGTGCGTGCAATACGGCTCTAGGTATTGTATACTCACGTGGTACGAATGGGGTGATTTGATTGGTTTACTACTTTCGGGTGTGAAATAATGTTCATTACTCCATGTCCGTGTGCAATTTATACCTCCAGCGTTACAGCTCCTGTAGCATACCATATTGTACGGCGCTTGCACAATAAATAGGACTAAATAGGAATCGTAACCACAAAGCATTACCTTTGATCATCCAGTTGGTTACGATATCGTAACTAGGTTAATTGTAAAATCGTACTGCATAACATAGAAAATAGGTCATGACCTGTATCACTAATCTAGAGAAACCGGAGTGACACAGCAATAATCTCCATGTTTAAAACGAGAATTTTTTTTCAGAAATGATGGTAAATGACTCTTTTCAGAGGCGAATGGCGTTAAAATTGATTGGTTTTGTTTTCTCAATCATCATGAATGGAAACGGGTGCTACCGTTGACCCATTTAAGTTGGGACTCATTTATTTAACGCTTACAGTACGGATATTTATTTAACGCCTACAGTACGGATTTTGCTTTACTGACCGTCAAACCGGCGTTCGTACAAATTTTTTTAAAACTTTGTTACGTTTAGTCCGATTGCCTTCAGGCTATTGCCATGGCGAAATGTCCGTCCGTCCGTAAAGTTTTTAGCTCCACTGGCCTTTCAGGCCAGCGAGCTATTGTCATGGCGCTGTGTCCGTCGTGCGTGCGTGCGTGCGTCCGGTCGTCAACTTTTTTCTTTAAAAATCTTCTTCTCAGAAAGTACTGGATGGATTTCAACCAAACTTCACAGGAATGATCCTAAGGTGACCCTCTTTCAGATTCCTTCAATTGATTTTGATTGAACCAGAAAGTTTGGAGTTATCTGCCCTTGCATGTCAAAAATGACATTTTCACCCTAACAACTTTGACTATTGACAAATGATGACAAAACTTGTGCAGAATGTTGGTGACTGTTAGATCTTGATAGTGTGTATATTTCAGCTTGATCCTAATTTTACTTCCTGAGTTATGTGCTCATTTATATGGATAATGATATGAAGCTAATGCTAAAAAATGAGTAAAGTGTGAAATGGGTGAAAAGGTTAAAGGTTAGTGAGGGTCACTCTTGGTTAGTGAGGCCGGGTCACTAGTTAGTGGTGTACTTGGAAGGGAGAGTGTCTCTAAAGGTTGTTGGTCACAGTGCAGGCAAAATTTGTTTGAAGATATTTGTGTCAATATTAAGCAAATGTGATATAAGTTGAAATAGCTATAGATGAAATAAAAAACACACATGGGACATGAACACATCTTTGTGAAAAGTGTTTGATTGTTCATTGAAAGATTTTATGGATGATTAAGCTGTGTTGTTGTAAGTTGATAGATTCTATACTTTTCTTCTTTGCATGCACAGTGTGGTTTCTTCACAGACATACTTTTAACTCTTTCCCAAAGACCTAGTTTTGATGCCCCCTTTAGAATACACTTTGATAAATTTGAGTCAAAAGAAGAAATTGCTGATAATCAGCATTTTCTCCCTTTTACTCAATGTTTTCTCATCTACATTGTACAATTTACTTGACCCTTTCCCAAACAGAGAAATTTTATGATGGATCAGTTTGAAAGCTGTTGCTAAAGACAAAAGGTTTGTTGCTAAAAAATGAATTGTGTACAAAATAGCTAAAAAAAATGAGGAAAAAAGAAAAAGTGCTGATTATCAGCACTTTCTCCTTTTACCTTAATGTTTTCCAAAACCTAATCTTTTAAGAACGTCAAAGACAGGTCTTGTTTTGGAAAGGGTTAAGCCACACAATTTTTTTAAGGTGGTACACAATAAGAAAGCTGCTGCACTTGTTGATACAGATACAACTTATGTATCAAAAAGCACAGAAATTTTTTAAGCAAAAAAAGATATTCGAGAGCGTAGTGCAAAACTATTGTAACTACATTTTCTAAAATTTTATAGGAGAGGGAAAAAACAAAAAAACTTTCTCAACAATTTTCTAAATGGCAAAGAATTAGATTCAAAACGCTGCTCCTGAAGACAAATTGAATTTGAAGACTGGATTTGTTTATGATATCATCAAGAAAATATTGAGGTCAAAGGACAAACTGCTGATCATCAGCATTTTCTCCTGTTGCCTCAATGTTCTTTTAAGCCTACTCTATCAGGAACGTCAAAAGCAGGTCTTGTTTGGGAAAGGGTTAAAGTAAGGGAACTTAACCCATTACCTCACAGCAGTAGTTAGCCCTTTCCCAAACAAGACCTTTTTGACTCCTAACAAGATAAAGATCTTTGGAAAACATCGTGGAAATTGAAGAAATTGCTTGTGACAAGCGATTTCTTCATTTCCCACGATGTTTTCTACCCAAAAAGTTGTGAAATTTTTATATCTAATTACATTGAAATTGTCGTCTGCAACTTCTTTCAAGTTGGACAAGCCTTTTTTTGTTGCGTAATGGGTAAAGTTAAAGAGATTAAATACTCTTTGAATTTTGAATATCTTTTTAATTATACAGATTAAAATCCCAATATTAGAACCCATGATGTATTCCTCCCTAAAGATTCAAAAAATACAAAATTTTAAATTTCTGAAAAATGTGTAGGTACAATAGTTTTGTGCTGATTCCTCTAAATACTGGTTATCAGCATTTTTTTTGTCTCAATGTTTTAGGGACATCAAAAGCTGGCCTTGTTTGGGAAATTATAAAGTAAAACTGTTATCAGTAACAAAAAGCTCAATAGATATCGAAATTGGTAAGTTGCATGAAAAATAATAAATAGATCAGCCTCAAAATTATAGATTCAATTAAGTTGGAGCTGTTAACAAAATGACTGATGTCAAAATAACAGATTCTGAGTGTAATTATGTTGAAAGTATTAAGTGGAAAGGAGAATTTGCTTAACTTTTTCTTCTTTTCTTTCAATGTTTTCATAAAGTGTTTCAATGTTGACGTCAAAACCATTTCAAAAATTTATTTAATTTATTTGATTCATCTATAATGGTCTTCATCTTGTTTGGAATTGGATATAAGACACACATGAAGTGTAAAAAAAGAACTGAACTGATTAAAGGGTTATAGTTGTAAATTCCCTCTACTGGTAATCATACCAAATACCAGCAATTGGGGGGAGAAATCTTACATAATGTTATATAATACAACTACTGCCATCTTCTGCAGGTGTCAGCTTTGGCCTTTAGTTTTGACCAGTGTAATTTCCATGGCCTTCAGAAGAAACATGTTATTCTTTATAACCCTTCCCCAAGCAGGACCTTATAGAAAAGGATTGGGAAGTAAGGCTAAATGCTTTGGAAAACATTGTAGAAAATGAAGAAATTGCATTGAATTGAAGCAATTTCTTCACCAACCACAATGTTTTCTAACTCCAAATTCAAAGATTGTCAAAATTGTCATCTGCATCATTTTTAGCTCTACTGGCCTTTTAGGCCAGCGGGCTATTGTCATGGCGGTGTGTCCGTCGTGCGTGCATCCGTCCGTCTGTCCGTCCGTAAACTTTTTCTTTAAAAATCTTCTTCTCGAAATCTACTGGATGGATTTCAACCAAACTTCACAGGAATGGTCCTTGGGTGACCCTCTCTCAAATTCCTTCAACGAAAATGGATTGAATCGGCATAACCCGAGTTATCTGCCCTTGAATGTCAAAAATAGCAGATTTTGACTTTAGTTTCTTCTAGAATCTACAAATATTGAACAATCAAGACAAAACCTTGACAGAGTAATGCTGACTACAAGATCTTGCCTTGGTAAAATTTTCAGCTTGATCTTAAATTTATAGCATGAGTTATGTGCCCTTGAAATTGCCAAAAATTGCCATTTTCTGCTCTATTTTGCTGGTTTTGACTTTATTTTTACTCTAAAATTTACAAATAATGACCAATCAAGACAAAACTTGGACAGAACATATATAAGCATTATATGATGCCTGTGTGTAATTTTCAGCTCGATCGAAGTCTTAAATCATGAGTTATGTGCCCTTGAATTAGACAAAATTGCCATTTTCGACTTTGTTTTCACTCTAACAACCACAAATGTTAACCAATCAAGAGGATACTTGGAAAGAATCTTGTTGACAACAAGATCTTGCTTATGTGTAATTTTCAACATCATCACACTGTTACAATCTGAGTAATGTGCCCTTGAAATTGACAAAATTTCAGTTTTCGACACTTTTTCCACTCTTGAAGCCACGAATATTGACTAATATAGACAAAATTTGAACAGAATGATAGTGACCATAAGATCTTGCATGTGTTTAATTTTCGATTTGATTTTAAATATACAGACTGAATTATGTGTCCTTGATTTGAAAAATTAGTTTTCAATTTTATTATCATTCTATTACATCCCTAAAATATTAGTCAATCATTTACTTTCTTTTTGCATTGACCACATGATTGCTGCTTTTGACTTTGTTTTTGCTGTACGAACCACAAGTATTCAAAAATCTAGTCAAAACTTGGATTTAATATAAACCCATTACTGCACAGTGACGCCTTTGGACTCCCTCAGAGAAAAGGATTGGGAAAACATTTTGGAAAATGAAGAAATTGCTTGTAACAAGCAATTTCTTCATTTTCCAAAATGTTTTCTAACCCAAAATGGAAAGATTTTTGAAATTTCATCAACTTGAAATTGTCGTCTGCAACACCTTTCATTTTGGAACAGTCCAAAATTTTGTCGTTTGGGAAAGGGTTAAAAGAAATTCAGGCCTGTGGAGCGACTCAAGACCTTCAGGTCTTTCTAGTTTCTTTAAAATCTGTAAAACTACTGAAGAGTTTTGCCCTATCCAGTGGCGGATCCAGGATTTCTATGAGGGGGGTTCGGAATATATGCATAAAGGTGGGTTCGTTTTTCGAGTGTTGCACAATTTTGACTGAAATTCTGCATGAATATGAAATAATCAGGCTACAGAGGGGGGTTCGTTCGAACCCCCCGAACACCCCCCCCCCCTGGATCCGCCACGGCTATCAAATTTGATAAAAAATGCAACATGTTTCAAAAGCCAGGATAATCCTTCACTACATGATGTCATTCTTACAAACACAACTTTACGAAAACTTTAAAATTTCCCACTGGGGTCAGTGCTAGGCAAGATAATCAAGGAATTGATCTTCTCCTATCAAAGGGAAATCTGGTATCCGATACTAAAGAAAAGACTAATGTCTTAACCCTTTCCCAAACAAGACCTGGTTTTGACGCCCCTAAAAGAAAAGTCTTGGGAAAACATTGAAACAAAAGAAGAAACTGCTGATAGCCAGCAGTTTCTCCTTTTGTCTCTATATTTTCTATGCCATATTTTACAAAAATCGCATATTTAATACCATCTATTTTGTCATTGTGGCAGTTCTTGAAGTGGATCTCCCTAAATATTTGTTGTTTGGGAAAGGGTTAAATTAGCAACTCCAGTCGGTCTTTACCTATAAATCACCTCTCAGTTGAGCCCAATTATGCCAGATGAAAATAAACGACAAGACGAACCAACGACAGACAGACCATCCGAGGGAAGATATTCTATTGTTCTTACAAATCTCTACCAATGGTATCGAAAAGCTTCTTAGAAATCTCAAACCAGAAAAAGCTGCTGGACCAGACAGGATTGAGCCGTTGGTTTTGAAGGAGTGGCATCAGCAGATTGCCCCTATTCTCCAGGTAAATTTCTCTGTTTCCCTAGAGACTGCAGAGCTCCAGATAGGATGCGTATTTGCGTAAAATACGCATTGATTTGGTCTAAATACGCATTTACTTTCATGAAAATGCGTACAGATACGCATTCAAAATAAGGAATACGCATTTGATAATCGTCAGTTAGCGTATCCAGATCGAAACACATAGAATAGGAAATTCCAAAGATTAAAAAATAACGTTTTGGTCTGTAAAAATAGCTTATCGCGTCTAATACTAAGTACGACTCAGCCAATCAAAACCGGGAATTATTAGGGAATACCGATTACGTCACCAGCCGAGCAGATGACAAGCGGATATTCCGTAGATCTACCGAATGCTGCCGAGTAGTGTATTTTGTTCGAATTTCAGTCAATCATTGATTTCCGTTAATTTTTGTATACGGAGCAAATCGTTTACTCGATTTTGATTGGACGATAAATATCAGGCCATTGCATTCCTTCGGAAATTGTAACTTGAAGAAGTTTGTTTTCTTTTTAAATCGGGAAGCGAGTAAATCTACTTAAACTTCTGAGCACATCGTAAAGGTGATTTTGGCCATATTATTTCTGAAGAGGCCCTACAGTACAGACAAAGATAGCCCACGATGGTAATCTCGTTCAGAAAAAAAACACACTATAAAGTCTTGATGGTCGGAAACATATTGCGCTTAGATGACGTCCTCGAAAATGAAAGTAGGTCGTTCCGGTGGGGTGCTGCTGTTAATTTTAATCCTTTCCCAAACAAGAGGGTATATACTCATTGCCCCCAAAGAATATCTGGAAATACGCATTGGAAAAAAAATCTGAGGGGTAAATACTCCTTGCCTCTAAAAATTATCTGGAGCTCTGGAGACTGGCCAGGTGCCTGAGGATTGGACAGCGGCAAATGTGGCTCCGCTGTACAAGAAGGGAGATAAGTCAATCGCGGCTTACTACCGTCCACTATCTCTCACTTGTATAGCGTGCAAACTTATGGAACACATAGTTGCGTCCAATCTTGTTAGGTTCCTGAACAGAAACAATATTATAGGAGGACCTTGCCAGATCAGCAAGCCAAGGTAAGCAGACCGACCTAATCCTTTTTTATTTCAGCAAGGCCTTTGACGTGGTGTCGCATGAGAAGTTGCTGTATAAACTGCATGCATACGGTGTCCAAGGTCCTGTCATCTCCTGGATCCGAGCATTTCTTGGCGGTCCGACACAGACAGTGGTACTGGATGGGGAGGTCTCTGATACTATACCAGTAACATCTGGGGCCCCCCAGGTATCGGTCCTTGGACCGATCCTGTTCCTGGTGTGTATCAATGACCTTCCAGACAACAAAACACCCCAAGTACGACTGTTTGCAGACGACACTGCAGCTTACCTGACAATAACTGACAAGGACAAAGACGGAGCGACATTACAGAGACATAGACAGGTTGCAAAATTGGTCACAGAAACGGGACATGAGCTTTAACCCCTCCAAGTGCCAGGTCATTCAAGTCACGAAGGCGAAGGCTTGGGTCCCCTTAGCGACAACCTACACCTTACACGGACAGACGTTAGAAACCGTCAGTAGTGCTCGGTATCTTTGGGTGGATATAGCCAGCAACTTGCCATGGAACACCCATGTCAACCGCATAACCTTTGCTGCTAATCGAACTCTAGGTTTCTTGAAGCGAAATGTGAAAACCAAGACTTCTTTCTCAAGTCTGGTGACCTCAGTGTACCCACGTATTCCCATTAGTGTCGGATATTCTCTGCCTTCCTTTTCTGTTGTTGTATCCTCGTTGACTATACCCAAAGTAAATTTCGCAGATGCCAGCCGCTTGATGTCGTAACATAGCTTGATACTGTGTCTGAGGGTGACTGCACATCTTCCCCATCATTTACATTTTGTTTCGAACTTTTCAATGCTACCACTACAAAGAAGTTGAATTAGTTAGGGGCAACAAAGGTTGTCATGAATAGGTTCTTGCCTGCAACTTTTCTGAACTGTAGTTTCGCGCGAGTCGCATGACGCTTCAACTGTAGTATCTCCGCATCACCTTTTGAACCACTGGTTTCCAAGATTAACAACCAACTAGTCATCTTGCGCAACTTTTGTTACTTCGTCATTGTTCGTTATTGTATGGTGTACACCTCTTTCACCAACATTTCTTCAGCCTCGGATGGCACACTATTATCAATAATATCTGACTGAACAGCTAAATATGTCAAACTTTTATCAAACTCCTTTTCATATAACTGAATAAAATCAACCCAAATGTAGAATATTCACTTTTTGTTGACGACTTTGTCATCCATTTCCGTTCTAGGAACATGAGTTTAATTGAAAGACAGCTTCAGCACTGTCTAAATAATGGTTTTAAATTTTAAAAGTCCAAAACAAAGTGTAAGCATTTCTGTAATATCCGAGCGCACGTTGATCCAGAACTTTTTTAGATTGGACAAAACTTGAAGTTGAATCCAAATTTTTAGGGGTTGGTCTTGACAAAGAGCTTACTTTTTTAGCGCATATTCACGCCTTTAAAAAGAAATGCAAAATAGCTCAACATTTTAAAAACAGTGTCACACTCAGATTGCTTACTTTTTACCGCGTATTCACGCCTTGAAAAAGAAATGCAAAAAAGCTCATGATTTTAAAAATAGTGTCACACTCAGATTGGGGTGCGGATCGCAAAGCTTTTGCGCCTTTATCGCTCCTTATGTAGATCCCAGCTAGATTATGGCTGTATTGTTTATGGATCAGCAAAACCATCATATATATAGACTATGGAGATATTGGACAAATCCTTCTTTTTTAAACTCCAAACAGGGTATAGGACTGCAAAAATCATTAAAAAACATTGAAATTCCATTTCATTGTTTTTATATACTTTTTGTGTGGTCCAGGGCCCCGTTTTACTAACGATCTTACGATCATGTTGTTGTGAAAACAGTGTAACAAGGCATCTGATTGCACGAAAAGTCGGATTAGGCCAATCAAGTTTGTTGTTACAAGTAATTACGCAAAAAATAATCGTAAGTTCGTTAGTAAAACGGGCCCCAGAAATCCGGGTTATTTTTAAACACACATAAAGAAGAAAAAATAACCATTCTATGAGTATCCTATTCAGTCTTGCAATCTCTTGCATCCAATGGTTTAATTTGCTTGTTTACAGATAGATAACCTTTGTTCATTACTCTTTTCGGTACACACTCAACTGTTTGATAAGAAATACTACACTGCTGATGATTTCACTATGGAATGTTTACAAAAGTTTGCCAAAGTGTTGTATCATTACATGTAAGTGTCTTGTCTGAAAAATAAATTTAAATCCCGTTTAAAAATGTTTAAGAAACGTTTTTAACTACACAGGCCTTTCAGGCCAGCGGGCTATTGTCATGGCGGTGTGTCCGTCGTGCGTGCGTCCGTAAACTTTTTCTTTACAAATCTTCTTCACAAACATTACTAGATAGATTTTAACCAAACTTCACAGGAATGATCTTTGCGTGACCCTCTCTCAGATTCCGTCAAAGAATTTGGATTGACTTAAAATAACCTGAGTTATCTGCCCTTGAATGTCAAAAATAGCTGTTTTTGACTTTGTTTTTACTCTAAAATCTAATTTGTTTTTACTCTAAAATATTGAACAAACAAGACAACACTTTGACAGAAAATATATAAGCATTATATCCTGCCTGGGTGTAATTTTCAGCTTAATCGGAATCTTACATCATGAGTTATGTGCCCTTGAATTTGACAGAATTGCCATTTTCGACTTTATTTTCACTCTAACAACCACAAATGTTAACCAATCAAGATGATACTTGGAAAAAATCTTGTTGACAACAAGATCTTGTTTATGTGTAATTTTCAGCATGATCTCACTGTTACAATCTGAGTTAGTTCAAAAGTTGCCCTTGAAATTGAAAAAAAAAATCAGTTTTCGACACTTATTTCACTCTTGCAGTCATGAATATTGACTAATATAGATAAAATTTAAACAGAATGATGGTGACTATCAGATCTTAACGGAGTTTAATTTTCGGCTTGATTATAAACTCACATACTGAATTATGTGTCCTTGAATTTGGCAAAATCACAGTTTTTAATTTTATTATCGCTCTTACATCCCCAAAATATTAGTCAATCATTTACTTTCTTTTTGCTTTGTAGACCACATGATTGCTGCTTTTTACTTTGTTTTTGCTGTAAGAACCACAAGTATTGAAAAATCTAAGTCAAAACTTGGATTTAATATTTAAAGTACATCAGGCCTGTGGAGCGACTCAAGACCTTCAGGTCTTTCTAGTTATGCTCCCCGAAAAAAAATCGTGGGAGCACATAGTCGCCACGCTGTCCGTCCGCCCGTGTGTCCTGCAGTCCACAGCGAGATATCAGCAACCCTAGGACAAAATTCAATGAAACTTCATATTGAACTCCCAAGGATAATCCCTAGAGACCTTTTTCTCCGTTTTTAGCTCACCTGAGCACGAAGTGCTCGAGGTGAGTTATTGTGGTCACTTTTTGTCCGGCGTCCGTCCGTCCGTCAACATTTTGACCCCCAGCTGTGGAGGGGGATTAGAAATATCCCGGCTGCCTTGTCCTGTAGCAAATGGTAAGACCCCAAGCAAAGGACAGTGTGTCTGTAACGGACCCGCTTGTTGGCCGTGAGTGGATACTCGTAAGCCGGAAAAGGGGATCCTGGTCGGTTGAGGGAAGCCCAGGGCTCTCCAGCTTCCCAACACGCTGGCTTTGGCCTCGGCTTCGGTGTAAACGGGAGCTTAGATGGGCCCGGTCTAAGCAAACGGCTGGTCGCTTTAGACGTGGACTTTTTTTATATGTTGCATGTACCCATGTGCAATCTCGCCCCTCGTTTGTTAATTGTACAAGTTATACTATTTCTTGTATCAGTTAATGTTATTACAGTTGTGTCTTGTCCTCGTCTATATAGGCTCATGGGCTAATTGAGTTGATTAAATGTCATGATCGACGTTGAAATGCATGGCTTGTCTTATTTAAGAGATTAGCCACGTATGTCATTGTCGCGCCTGTTTATTTGATTGGCTTGAGTATACCATCTGGGTATCCCTGGCATGGGGAGCTGGAGATCCGCTCCATTTTCCATGTCCCCTTGTTGGACTCCGTGGCGGGTTGGGGGACCCAGATGATGAATACTAAATTTTCAAATATGGAGAACCAAAAGTTTAAAAGGACGCGCTCAGATTATGATGATTCGGACTCGGACAATCGACCACGCAATTTGAATTTCCCAAGGTTTTTATTGATTGAATCTACAGATGAACAGAAATCGTTAACATCACTGTCACCTTTTGTTATAAACAAATGTATACTTTCATACGCTGGTGAGCAAAAGTCAATTAAAAAGTTAAAGTCAGGTGCATTATTAGTAGAGGTTGATAAAAAATCCCATTCAGACAATTTACTACGACTGAAAAGTTTTTTTGACATCCCTGTTCACTGTTTTGAACACTCGACACTTAATTCGTCCAAGGGACTCATTCGCTGCCCTGATCTTCAGGGAGTGTCTGAGGAAGAGATAGTTTCTGAATTAGCTTCACAACATGTCACGGCAGCAAGACGAATCAATATCTTTAAAAGTGGACAGAAAAAACCTACTAACACAATTGTCTTGACCTTCAATACAGCTTTGCTCCCTAAATCATTGAAAGTGGGATATCTTAAAGTAAATGTTGATATCTACATTCCTAACCCACTTCAATGTTACAAATGCTTCAAGTTTGGACATCACGAGAAAAAATGTCAAGAGGAAGCGCTCTGTCGTCGTTGTGGGACTTCGGCCGAGTACCATTCATTCGACACGTGCGAGAACCCTGAAGAGTGTGTTAATTGCGGCGGTGCACACAGTTCAACCTCTCGTGTTTGTCCAAACTGGAAGCGGGAGAAGGAAATTGTAACAGTCAAGTGTAGGGAAGGCCTGTCCTTCTTTGAAGCACGTAAGATTGTTGAAAATCGCTCCAACATAACATCTTATGCCCAAGCATCTAAAGTTAAAAGTAAAGATGACAGTGAGTGTGACAACTGTAAAGGTTTGTTCAAAAAGCTTTGCATTTTGTTTCCTGAGAAGAGAGAGGAAATTTCAAAGTTATTTCCTTCCTCTAATCTGGGACCACCTTCTCCTGAAACAGAGACCACTACTAAATCTGTAGAACCGAATACACCTTTACGCCCAAAACCAAATGTTGACAATTCAGTCACGAAAGCCTCCAAGTCTGATAACAAAGCATCTACAAGTCACGTTGATAATACTTCGTCTAATCAAAATCGAAGGCAAAAACCTTCAAAACCGGTGATCACTGATCGCCAACCAAAAGGATCTCAAGATCCGATCCAACAGTATAACCGTTATCGGTCTCTCGATGAGGACATGATAACGGATGAATATGCAGATTCCAGAAATAAGCCAGGTAGTAATATTATCAAACTTAATAAAAAATGAATAAATCCAGACTTCCATTACTGTGTGTTATATTTTCAATTTTACTGTCCATCATGGCGAATACTATTATTCAATGGAATTGTCGCAGTATCAAATCTAATTTTGAAGAACTTAATTTGTTAGTCTCCAAAGAAAAACCAGTAGCAGTTTGTTTGCAAGAAACCTTTCTCAAAGATACGGATAAATTTACCTTTAAATATCATTCTTGTTATTTCAAGAATTTTACGGGAAGTGACAGAGCATCAGGTGGTGTAGGCATCATTGTGAATAACAATGTTCCTCACCGTCCTGTCCAGCTTGATACAACTTTACAAGCAGTAGCTGTTAGTGTTTCACTAAACAAAACTGTTACCATTTGTTCGATTTATCTTCCACCTAGTTCCCCTGTTGACAACAGGAAACTAGATCGTCTTGTTGAACAGTTACCTAAGCCTTTTATTTTGATGGGAGATTTTAATTCTCACCATACTATGTGGGGATGTTCAAATACAGACAACAAGGGTCATATAGTCGAAGACTTCATTTCAAGACATGATCTTTCTCTTCTAAATGATAAATCATCTACTTATCTACATCCTGCTACTGGTTCATATTCATCACTAGACTTGACAATTTGCAGTCCTCAGATTTTTCCAGATTTTAACTGGAAAGTTGATGAAGACCTGCATGGCAGTGACCATTTTCCGATTCTTATTTCGGAAATTGGGCCATCAGTTCAGGAGCGACCACAACGTTGGAAACTCCATAAAGCAAACTGGGACTTGTTCAAAACTGTATGTGAACAGTCCGTTACACCTCAAGCTTTTGAAGACTGTGAGAATCCTGCAGAATTATTTACTTCCCTGATATATGCATCTGCAGAAAAGGCAATTCCAAGAACATCTAAAAACCCTAAACATTCAAATAAGCCATGGTTTAATGATGATTGCAAGAAGGCTGTAGCAAAACAAAAATCGGTTCTTAGAGAGTTTGATCTAAGGCCGACTAAGGAAAATCTAATGAAGTTTAAAGTTGCACGTGCGAGGGCACGGCGCACAATTAAACGCAGTAAACGTACGTCTTGGAGACAGTATGTATCTAGATTAAATTCTAGATCGTCTGTCAAAAAGACTTGGGATATGGTACGAAAAATTAGTGGCAAGAACTCTTCGCTCAGTGTTGGGCATTTGAATACTGACAATGGCGTTGTTTCATCTAAGCCAGACATTGCAAATGTTTTAGCAGATACTTTTGCAAAAAAGTCCTCGTCTTCTAATTATTCACCAGAATTTCAGAAACATCAAGAACAAAAAGAAAAAGTTAAATTGAATTTTAAATCCAAAAATACTGAGCATTATAATAAAGAATTTACTCTTAAGGAGCTTAAAACAGCTCTTAAGAAATGCCATGATACTGCAGTCGGATGTGATGACATCCACTATCAGTTTTTGAAACATTTACCGCACCAATCCCTTCAGTGTTTACTCGATATCTTTAACAGTGTTTGGAGAACAGGAATACTTCCAGCCTCGTGGCGGGAAGCTATTGTCATTCCAATTCCCAAACCTGGTAAAGATTCCGATAATCCTTCTAATTACCGGCCCATAGCCTTAACAAGTTGCGTTTGCAAGACCATGGAGAGAATGGTCAACGACCGTCTCGTGTGGTTTCTTGAGAAAAACAAACTTATAACGTCAGCCCAAAGTGGCTTTCGTAAACAAAGAAGCACCCTCGATCATTTAGTTCGCTTCGAAACCTTTATCAGAGAAGCTTTTATCAAGAAGGAACACGTTGTTTCAGTCTTTTTTGATTTAGAGAGTGCATATGACACCACTTGGAAGTACGGAATTATGAATGACCTCTATGATTTCGGTGTACGAGGTCGCCTTGCTTATTTCATTTCTGCATTTTTGGATGAACGGCAATTTAGAGTCAGGGTTGGAGATACGCTCTCTGATCCTCACGAACAGGAGATGGGTGTTCCCCAGGGCTCTATTCTTTCCGTTACACTTTTCAGTGTTAAGATCAACAATATAATTAAGGCTACTTGCCCTGGTATTGAATATTTCCTTTACGTTGATGACTTTTGTATTTGTTATCGCTCAAAACATATGCATACCATCGAACGACAGTTACAGCAGGTTCTAAACAACCTGAGTAAATGGTCAAATGAAAATGGTTTTAAATTTTCTAAAACCAAGACAAAATGTATGCATTTCTGTAAATCGAGAAAACTCCATCCCGATCCAGAACTCACTTTGGACGGGATCCGTATCGAAGTTGTCCCAGAATTTAAGTTCCTTGGTCTTTTATTTGACTCTAAATTATCGTTCATTCCGCACATTGAATATTTGAGCAATAAATGTAAGAAAGCTCTAAATCTTTTACGTGTCGTCTCCAGTATGGACTGGGGAGCAGACAAAAAAGTTTTATTACGTCTTTATAGATCTCTTGTGAGATCTAAATTAGACTATGGATGCGTTGTTTACGGCTCTGCCCGTCAATCCTACTTGCGCAAACTTGATTCAATACACAATCAAGGTTTGCGTATTGCGTTGGGTGCATTTAAAACATCGCCAATTAATAGCCTCTATGCTGAAGCAAACGAACCATCTTTAAACTTACGTCGAAAGAAATTGTCTATGGATTACTATTTGAAATTGAAATCAAATCCAGATAATCCTACACATGATTCTGTTTTTGAACCTCTTTACGAAGAGGACTTCAAAAAGAAGGAATCAGAAATTCCACCGTTTAGTTTACGTTGTAAAGCTGACATAGAATCTCTAGATTTCGATCTAGATGATGTGGCCGAACATAAAGTTCCAGACGTTCCTTTGTGGTCGTCTAAAAGTCCCACCTTTATTTATGATCTAGCTTCAACTAAAAAATCTGAAACTGATCAAGTTGTATTCAAAACTAAATTCCTTGAAATACAGGAAAAACACATTATGCACTTTCAAATTTATACAGACGGGTCTAAAAACGAAGAAAAAGTTGCTTCAGCTGCCATCTTGGATGGTTACAAATATCAGTATCGTCTGCCTGATAATTCATCCATTTTCTCTGCCGAGCTCAAGGCTATTGACCTTGCGCTCGAGCACATCATTGAAAACGGCTATTGGCGTTACATTATTTTTACAGACTCTTTATCCTGTATGCAAGCGCTCGAGCACGAAAAAACGGACAATCCTATTATTGTAAAACTTCTTGAGAAGCTTTCTCGTTTGTATGCTTCTGATGAAGATACTGATATTGTCTTTTGCTGGCTTCCAAGCCATTGCGGTCTACGTGGCAACGAAGAGGCAGACAAAGCTGCCAAGGAGGCGTTGTCACTGGATATTTTACCTTTTAAAGTTCCTTTTACTGATTTTAAACCTCTCATTCATAATTTTATTCAAAATGTATGGCAGAACTGTTGGAGCGACGAGGCCAATCATCAAAATAAATTGTTTTCAATAAAGCCCGCACTTGGTGACTGGCTGCCAGGTTTTCGATCTGAGCGCCGCGAGGAGTTAGTTTTGGCCCGACTACGAATTGGTCACACACATTTGACCCATTCGTACTTATTAAAAAACGAGGAAAAGCCTCAATGTATTCCTTGTAACGAGGCACTAACTGTTCAACATCTACTCATAGATTGTGTAGATCTAGCCATCATTAGAAACAGGCACTTTAATGTCGACAGTTTGAAAACATTGTTTGAAACTGTAAGGCCTGAATCAATTTTTAACTTTCTGAAAGAGTGTAATCTCTTTAAAAAGATTTAGCTGTGATATTTTATCTGTGATATTTTTTTATGTTCTATGGATTTTCCGGTCGGGTGGACTCGGACATGGGTGTTCTCTGATCTGGGAGGAGCCCATGTCTATTCGTGCTCACGTCGGATTATTCATGGTGCATTGTTTCCCTAGATTTAGCATGGTATTTTATCCTTTTCACTTCGGTTGTGCTTTATCAGTTATATGCCTTGTGGATTTTCCGGTCGGGTGGACTCGGACATGGGTGTTCTCTGATCTGGGAGAAGCCCATGTCCTTTCGTGCTCACGTCGGATTATTCATGGTCTATTATTATTTTATGCTCTATATTGTATTTTTATCTGTTTAATTTCAGTTAAGTTTGATTTATTTAGATGATCTGTGGATTTTCCGGTCGGGTGGACTCGGACATGGGTATTCTCTGATCTGGGAGGAGCCCATGTCCTTTCGTGCTCACGTCGGATTATTCATGGTGTGTTGTTATTTTGCTTAGAATTTTATCTGTTGTATAGAATATTGTATTTTTATAATATCCCCTCTAGATGTTTATGTAACTAATACATATCCTAATACATCTTGTAGTGAGGTAACGTGAGTGCGCCCAATATGACCTTAGTTGTCGACGGGCCTTAAAACTCCATTCATTCATTCCGTCAACATTTTGGGTGTTTACACTCTAGCATCCACAAAAGTTACTCAATCTTGATCAAACTTGGCCAAAACAAGTACGATCATAAGTTCTCGAACAAGTTCGATTATGGGCCTGATCGGACCAGAAAGTGCGGAGTTATCTGCCCTTGAATGTCAAAAAAATGTTGTTTTTAAGTTTGTTTACACTCTAGCATCTACAATTATCGATCAATCAAGACAAAACTTGGACATTATGTTGGAGACCATAAGATCTTGGATGAGATTAATTTTCAGTCTGATCTGACCAGAAAGATGAGAGTTATGTGCCCTTGAATTGGGCAAAATTGCCACTTTTTTGCTGTATTAAAAAAAGAGTTAATCTAAGGGAAGGAACTCTGCCACTACTTTACTTCAGTATAAGTAGAGTTATCTAGTTTGATAGAGGATATAAATAGATTCTAAGGGAAGGAACTCTGACACTACTTTACTTCAGTATAAGTAGAGTTATCTAGTTTGATAGAGGATATAAATAGATTTACACTCTTATTAACCCATTACCAAACAACAAAATTTTAGCCTAGTCCAAAATCATAGGTGTTACAGACGACAAGTTCCATTGAACAAAATTTAACATTTCTTGGTCTTTCTTGGTAGAAAACATTGTGGGTAATGAAGAAATTGTTTGTCACAATGTTTTCCAAAGCCTTTATTTTGTGGGGCATCCAAAAGCGCCAATGGGTGGGAAAGGGTCAATCAAGACAAAACTTGGACACAATGTTGGGGACTTTAAGATCTCAGATGAGTTTGATTTTCAGTCTGATCTGACGAGAATGTTGAGAGTTATGTGCCCTTGAATTTGACAAAATTGCCATTTTTCGGCTGGTTTCGACCTTGTTTACATTCTAGAATCTACAATTATTGATCAATCTATACAAAACTTGGACACAATGTTGGGAACCATAAGATCTCATATGAGATTGATTTTCAGTCTGATCTGATCAGAGAGTCGAGCGTTTTGTGCCCTTGAAATTGACAAAATTGTTGTTTTCGGCTGTTTTCGACCTTGTTTATCCTCTACAGTTGTCGCCACATCGTATGGCACAATGTTTATATTTTGTTCAAATGTAATTGAACGCTAAACAAAACATAAACACGTGCCATACGATGTGGCGATAACTATAGAATCTACAATTATTTATCAATCAAGACAAAACTTGGATACAATCAGGGCTACAGATAAGTGGAGGTGAAGACATACTAACATTGTTTTTTCGAATGTTGTGGGTACTCATTTGAATCGTCTCGACGAGACAATACAGATGAGTACATGTACCTACAACATAGGGTTGGATGATCACTGACAGTATTATTGCAGTTTGAAAAGTCACCACCCCCTCTTATCTGGAGCCCTGTACAATGTTTGGCACCATAATATAGATCTTGGATGAGTTAGATTTTCACAACCTTATTGACCATAAGTTCTTTTTCAGTCTTAGTACAAACGAAGTGAGAGTTGTTTGTGTGTTAACTGCTTAGAATACACCTTTAAGAGAACAATACAACAATTTCGATTGTTACCCCATGCCTAGTTTTGGAGAAATTAAGTCCCAAAGTGGTGATATTTTACCTGTAAAATTTTCCAATAATCGAATTTTAGCTAACAGTCGCTTTACCCCGATAGGTATGTGTGACGTCATTAAATGGAGATAAAACGGCTGCCGATATTCACGGTTTTACCTTTTATGACACCGCGTCTAATTACTTTGAGAAAAACATAGAATTAGACCCACCACTCAGCTCAAGCAACTTTTGAAGATTTGTGTGACGAATGAGAAAGAATGGAGGTAATTTTTGGAAATACACACAACTTGTACTACTAGTGTTACCGCTCACAAAAAGCGCAAATAGCGATAAAAAATTTTAAGAGCTGAGGCAAAGTTTTTTTTATAAAAAGAAAATCAACATTTAGCCTATTTCACAACAATTGAACATTTTAATTGTATATATTGGATTATCCGAATGTTGCTGATTATGTGACTGCCACACCCCAATAACCACACTTACAATCAGATTAACACATCGTCACATGTCACATTAATGGCCACGATTACGCATATTGACAAGTTGTGATAATCCAGTTTGATTTACGATAGGGCGTGACAGATTGTTATGAAAGATCCCGATTGGATATTTGGTGTAATATATGAAAGTAGGCGTGACAATTTGAATTAATTAGATATTGATTCGGCACGTATGAAAAGCAATCGATTTGTCTAAAAAAGCATCATTTCATTTTGTTTTCTTTGATATATCATTTGCAGATATAAGCTATTACGCTAATTTGAATGTCATTTGTCGATGCATGATGTAAATTCCAGTTTTCGTGGGATTTAAATATTAAACAATCGCTGTTTGCGTTTATGAATCCGAATTCCGAAAGAAATGAAAAACATTAGAAAAAAGCAAACTCTACTTTCATTCGGCCCTATTGCATACTCTAAGGAAAAAACGACCAGAAAAGTATTTTCTGAGCTAAATTGCACATTACAAAGGAAAATCCACATTGTTGTCTGCGACAGCTTTCAAAGTAGAACCGTCTAAATATTCGCCATTTCTTCTTTTCTTCGTATGTTTCTCACCTGTAACGTGGATCTATTCAAATTTTATTTTTGTTTGCCTATACTTCGTCATATTCTGTAGATTTCAAATTTTAGAAATCTAAAACTCCATTGTTAAGGGAAATATTTGGTGAAATGATAAAAAATTACTTTTTGGAAAATGATCATCACCTCTCTAAGTCCACAGCAAGATGATACAATTTTGTTTTTGTGCAAATTAAAAAATGTCACGGGCGGCATTTACAAACAACCAAATTTTATATTTTTGGGTCTTTCGGGGTAAACAAATTGTGGGGATTGAAGAAATTGCAGTTTCGCAACTTTTTCCTATGCATCTTTGATCACTTTGCCCTTTTCCAAACAAGCCAAAGTTACGAGTTACCCATATTTTGCCATAAATCTCAACTGCTTACGATTTGGACTAGATCTAGTTTTAAAATTTAATTGTTCCCGAAAAAGACCCTTTTGCAAACTGTTGATTTTTCATTTGTTGTAAAG
The DNA here is from genome assembly GCA_963680895.1 of Fragum sueziense. Classification (NCBI taxonomy): domain Eukaryota; kingdom Metazoa; phylum Mollusca; class Bivalvia; order Cardiida; family Cardiidae; genus Fragum; species Fragum sueziense. The sequence continues at coordinate 14,622,749 of OY804602.1, read as the reverse complement.
TTTACTCATGTTCTTACACTCTGATGGCAAAAAATATGTTTAAACCAAGTTTTGAGATTAAATTGTTCCCGCAAAGGGTGAAAGAATTTCAGATGAAAAGATCAAAGGTTCTTTTCTTTATTTATACCTGAGTAAGTTGCATTCTGCATTAAACAAATGAAACAATAATGCAAACATTTAAAAGTACATGACCATTCACATATAGAACTAAACGAGAAACCAAACGTAAAAACAATTACTGCGTAATAAAAAAGACGGGATCAGTTGCTAAAGCTACAAACCTGAAAAAGTAAGTATTTAATAATATAATTTTATTTCTGTAAACAATTGGTATTTGTTGCGAAGGGTCATCTGTAAGTTTGACTTACTCCACTAACTGTGTGCGCTACCCCTTTGAATCACCGATTCTTATAAAAACACAACAAACTTGGCTGTGATTTATCCCTTTATCTCAAGAATGCAAAAATGTACCTAATATTCTTTGATCCCGTCTCGTGGACATTATTGAAACAACAATGTGCGATAGAAAATGAACGGAATACAGAATAAACGCATGGACTTTAAATGGCCACTCCATTCGGTGACGTCACTCCGATTCTCCCGATAAAAGCTCGAGTTTGATAAAATAGCACAGGTGAGATAAACGGTTTTTCGTAAATAACTTACTCAATTTTAGTATTTTATTGGCGAAACTTGCAGTTTTGAATTAGTTAAACCTCTGGCATTTCAGATAAGACTAAATTAAATGGTATTTCCTTAGTCCTTTAAAGTAATAAATATTAATTGAATTGAACAATGTGTTGCTCATATCATTTAGGTTCAGGTGAGCGATATAGGACCATCATGGTCCTCTTGTTTTTTAATTTGAGGCTGCGTCGTGGAAAAAGGGGCCTTTATGTAAAAAAATAGTTTTTTACCTCACCTGCGCACGAAGTGCTCAAGGTGAGCTATTGTGGTCCCTCACCGTCCGTCCGTCTGTCCGTGCGTTCACAATTTCTTTAAACATCTTCTCCTCCTAAACCATTTGGCCAATTTTCACCAAAAATGCTATTTTCAACATTGTTCACACTGTAGTATCTACACTTATTAATCAATCAGGACAAAACTTAATGGTAATGTTGAAGACTATAAGATCTGACATGAGTTTCAGTCTGATCTGACCAGAAAGTAAAGAGGTATGTGCCCTTGAATTGTACAAAAGTGCTGTTTCGACCTTGTATACACTCTAAAATCTACAATTATTGACCAATCAAGACAAAACTTACACAAATTGCTGAAAACCATAACATATTTGATGAGTTTGATTTTCAGTCTGATCTTACCTGAAAGTATAGGAAAACGTGCCCATGAATTTGACAAAATTGACGTTTTAGACTGTTTTTTGACCTTGTTTTCACTCTAGAATCTACAATTATTGACCAATCAGGCCAAAACTTAGACATAATGTTAGAGATCAAAAGATCTCCGATGAGACAAATTTTCGGCTTGATCAGATCAGAAAGTCATGTGTTATGTGCCCTTGTATTTTACAAAATTTTTGTTTTCGACTGTTTTCGCCTTTGTTTCCTCTGTAGCATCTACAATTATTGATCAGTCATGATGAAACTTTTAATTTAATGTTGCTGACCACAAGATCGAGTTTGATTTTCGGTCTGGTTGGACCAGAAAGTCATGTGTTATTTGCCGCTGAATTTAACAAAATTGCCATCTTCGACTGTTTTTGACCTCGTTTACTCTCTAGAATCTTTAATTATTGACCAATCAAGAAAAAAACTTTGATGATTTTTGATTTTCGGATTGATAGGTTTAAAACGTCATGAGTTATGTGCCCTTGAATCTAACAAAATTGCTGTTTCGACTGTTTTCAACTTTGTTTACACTTTGCTTTTACAATCATCAACCAATCAAGACGAAACTTGGATACAATTAATGCTGGTGATAATAAGACCTTGCATGTGTTTGAATTTTGCCCCAATCGGATGAGAAAGTTGTCAGTAATGTGCCCTTGAATCCTACAAAATTAACAACCACAATTCTAACAACCACAAATATCAGACAATCAAGATGAAATTTGGATATTATGTTGATTACGATAAGATCTTGGATGAGTCTGAATTTCAGCATAGTCAGAATAGAATTTGCTCAGATATCTGCCCTTCTACTCTAACAACCCCAGATAGTGACTTATTTAGACAAAACAAGACACAATGTAGTAGACCATACGTTTGTTTCAGTCTTAAAGTCACAAATATTAATTGATTCGAACAAAACTGTGGCTCGGCTTTGTTCAGATGAGCGATATAGGACCATCATGGTCCTCTTGTTTATAGACAACTTACGTCTTACCATAACAGCCATGACTAGTTTAGATATTCTGTCTCCCCATTCTATGTCCTGAAGCTCTAGACAAATCTTAACTTATTTGACTGCTTCAGAATGAGAGTCCTTGTTCACCAACACTGCCCATCTTGCGATAAGCATTCTCCGTAAATCATACTTGAGATTGATGGTGCTTGGGGTTAGTAGCATCGACCATTATAAATGTTGTCCATATTAATGTATCTTCAATTGGGAATTGTAAATATTCCATGAACTGTAAGTGTCAATGCCTATAAACTGTCCAATTATTAAGTAAGCCGATCGTCCATTGTTTATAAATGTTGTCCATATTAATGTGACTTCAAAGGGATATTGTAAATGTTTCTTGATTATTGTCTATCACTGCCAATTATTAAATTTATAGTGTACTTCGTTGTAAATTGTCCGTAGAAGCCTCTTTAAACTGTCCAATTATCAAGATAAAGTGTAATTCAATATAAGCATTGTCCATGTAAATATGTCTTCAAATGGAAATTGTGGTAATTTTAAATATTTAATGGTATATTTTCAAATTCAAATGTTTTAATCGAAAATCGGCCTAGATTTCTTCTTTCCTGACTTGTCAGTGTATGTTTGGTTTTCCCATCTCTTCCAACTGATACGCATCTCACTGTCCAGATTTTCCAAAACTTCATTTTCCAGCTCCTGCACACCACACTCACTGCAAGTTCTGTCAATACTTAAATAAAGTTTCTTGATCGTCTTTTGGACAGTTTTTTAACAGTGTTCTTTCAGCTCTTTAGTCAACACAGTAGCTTTCATTTCCATGTTTGAACATGTTTCACAGAGACATTTATTGAAATAATTGTTTCTCGTGGTTTTCACTGATTTAGGCCTTAAAGCAGCAAACTTGCTAAAACCAAGTTTTGATTTTTAGCGAGTCGGCACTTTATGTCCGGGGAGCTAATGTCACAACCCTAGTGTCGGCGTCGCGTCCCGTCTTCACTTGAAAAACTTTAACCTGGCCTATATCTCAGGCACAATTAGTGAGACAGCCTTGATATTTCATACATAGATACATCTCGACAAGACCTTTCATTTGGGACCATTACCCTTGACCTTAACCTTGGAGTTTGACCTACTTTTAAAAATTGCTGTTTTTGTGACAAGATCCCTGATAGGCGAGCTACGTTGTCCGCGGACAACTCTTGTTGAATTGTTCATATGACATCTTCAGAGCGGTGTCCATAATTCTTCTTGGCTCCATCGACTTTAAGCTACCAATTTCTTGTCTGGCATACAGGCTGAAACAACAGGTGATTTAAAACATTCCTCTATTTTGTCTACAGTGTCCTCATCAAGTCTATCATTCCGTCTTTTTGCTTCCCACACTCCTTCCACTTTTGAAGCTTTAGTAAAGAATTTCTAGCTTAATCTACAGCTTTTTTATTTGTTTATTCATTGTGCCTGTACAGTGCTTGTTCTAGATAGATGAACTATATTTGCTAGTAGTCTTCTTCTTCTAAAGTGAGCATGTGATCTTTTTCTCCAATTATCATACAACTCCTTTATGGGTTGTATCCCGTCATCAGCAGTGTCTACAATCAACTTTCGTTTTGGGTAAAACGCCTGAACCAAAAGTAACAACTGACACCCCACCTATTCCTGTTGCAGCTGTCATAAACGTTTCAAAACCAATCCTAGATCCGAGTCGAAAATAACAAGTAACGAAACTGTCAATCAATTTGTCGTGAAACAGTAAATCCGAATCGAAGGCCTGGACCTTCGAAACCGGTGATCTATGATCGCCAACCAAAAGGGTCTCAGGACCCTATCAAACAATGTAATCGGTTTGAGTGTCTTGAAGAAGACGTGATGACCGATGACCATGCATATTCCAGGAAAAATAAGCAAGGTTATAACATTATCAAACTTAATAAAAACAAATGAATATGTTCAGACTTCCGTTACTATGTGGTATACTTTTAATTTTATTATCTATCATGGCGAATACAGTGATCCAATGGAATTGCCGAAGTATTAAAGCGAATTTCGAAGAACTAAATCTTCTAGTCTCGAAGGAAAAACCAGTAGCAGTTTGTCTACAAGAAACATTTTTAAAAGATACTGACAAGTTTACCCTAAAATATCATTCTTGTTACTTTAAAAACTTTATGGGTAGTGAAAGAGCTTCAGGAGGTGTTGGTATCATTGTAAATAACATCGCCCTGTACAGCTTGACAAATACCAAGTAGCAAGTGTCAAATACTGATTTATTTGAATGATGTTTAAAGCCTCTGTAATTGCTAGGCTCATATCGCGGCGGCTGCAGCACCTAGCCATGGATTCCTGCCGTTTCTCTCAACAGTACTACCACAATATTCTAGCCAAGCCTCCAGCTGCTCGCTCACATAGGTTAACGATTATCAATTGGTGAGACAAGTGTCTGAAAGAATATTTGCCACAGCCGGGGATCGAATCCGGAAACATATAGGCCATATCACTAGCTTCGAATAGTAAAGCTGAAAAACTGCAAAGTGACTGGACAAAAAAGTAATGCTTATCATTTGAAAAAGACTTCCAAACAAAACAATGTGATAATATTGAATTTTTCTTGCTTTTGTTGTTTTCTTTTTAAAAAATTGCTACATCTTCATAAATGATATGTGATCGCCAATAATTTGAAACTCATTATCTGTACAGAGCTCCAGATAGGATGCGTATTTGCGTAAAATACGCATTGATTTGGTCTAAATACGCATTTACTTTCATGAAAATGCGTACAGATACGCATTCAAAATAAGGAATACGCATTTGATAATCGTCAGTTAGCGTATCCAGATCGAAACACATAGAATAGGAAATTCCAAAGATTAAAAAATAATGTTTTGGTCTGTAAAAATAGCTTATCGCGTCTAATACTAAGTACGACTCGGCCAATCCAAACCGGGAATTATTAGGGAATACCGATTACGTCACCAGCCGAGCGAATGCAGATGACAAGCGGATATTCCGTAGATCTACCGAATGCTGCCGAGTAGTGTATTTTGTTCGAATTTCAGCCAATCATTGATTTCCGTTAATTTTTGTATACGGAGCAAATCGTTTACTCGATTTTGATTGGACGATAAATATCAGGCCATTGCATTCCTTCGTAAATCGGAAATTGTAACTTGAAGAAGTTTGTTTTCTTTTTAAATCGGGAAGCGAGTAAATCTACTTAAACTTCTGAGCACATCGTAAAGGTGATTTTGGCCATATTATTTCTGAAGAGGCCCTACAGTACAGACAAAGATAGCCCACGATGGTAATCTCGTTCAGAAAAAAAAACACACTATAAAGTCTTGATGGTCGGAAACATATTGCGCTTAGATGACGTCCTCGAAAATGAAAGTAGGTCGTTCCGGTGGGGTGCTGCTGTAAATTTTAATCCTTTCCCAAACAAGAGGGTATATACTCATTGCCCCCAAAGAATATCTGGAAATACGCATTGGAAAAAAAATCTGAGGGGTAAATACTCCTTGCCTCTAAAAATTATCTGGACCTCTGATCTGTACACCAGGTCCTGCAGGTTTCGTACCCATTGTATGTCAAAAATCCTATAACCGAAAAACTGTGAGCATAAAAGTCATATATTTTCCAAAAAAGAATCATGACAAAACTGAATAGCAGAACTGCATTGGATGTCTTCCAAGAAAAAAAAAAAGCAACTGGGAACTCTGCCATCACTACTTACTTGATTACAGTTTACTTAATCCTATATGCAATGCCTAAAAATTCATATTGTTATCAATGTCAAATACTTTTTACATCCCTTTTTAGAAAATTTTGCCTAGATTATAAAAGAAAAAATGTTATAAGAATCTAAATTATTTTGTTACAACTAAAGGATGCTATACTTTATAGCATTAAACAGAACTGGAACATCATCAAAATGCATAATAACTAAATTTAAGACCTGGAACGTCAATGCCATTTAGAGTTGAGGTGATCTAAAAATAGTAACACAGAAACTCTTATAACATATTTCATGGAAACCCTTAGCATATATATTACACTGACAAAAGATCTCCACTATATTAACCATCAAAGTATCATTTATTCTGCAAACTTCTTATACATATTCCACACTTTCTTTTTTATATTATCCAGTGTTCTTAGGTAATTTTGCCACTTTTCTCCCTTGATATAGAAACTGCTCTATGTAACTCTTGCTTTGATGGACACACACGATCACGAATGTTTTTTTTTTTTCAAAAAGTTGGTTTAATTCCTCTTCTTCCTCTAATGACCATCTCTGTCTCACAACTTTCTTGTTTTTCCTGTGACTCTGACTGACACTGTTATCTAAAACAAAATAGTATATTGCTTTCATTACGCTACATTTTTCAATCATATACCGAATTTTATCGAATGCCTGCATTTAAAGCTCTGGTCAGATTGTAAATTGTTGATTAATTGTAAGCGGTCAGCAAACAAGTTTTGCAATTTTATTTTGCCTTTTCAGTACATATTGAGCTCAGTCTTTAGGCCACAGGTCAGAGTCAGCATTTTCCACACAGCTTTTAATTCCGATTTTCTTACTTGAATGTTTTTATAATTTACAATACTTTGTCTTCCCTATGTTTAATATCTGTTTATTTCATGTCTAATGACACCTGTGTATATCTATTATGTTTCATGGCATATTTTTTATATATATGCATGTCATAAAACTTGTTATAATGTGTTTTTTATCTTATATTTGTAAACGCTTAATTGTTGGAAAAAAATAGATTAAAGCTTATGTTATTTCTTGTACATGTCCTATGTTAAAAAGAATTTCTTGTCTCTTGTACCAAAAGAAACTATTTGTATAACAAGATCTGTCCATAAGACAGTGCGCTCGACTTTTCGAAGTTGCTTAGACACAGTGTTAAGTTTTTTATTAGTACAGTATATATAGATGATAATACATGTAAAGGTTGAGGGAGTGATGGTGAATAAGTATTCCAAGTTTGAATGAAATAGTGTTGATGGTATTGAAGTTATTAATAGAGAGAATTCGATTTCAAACTTGTACGTGTACGTGTACTTGTAACTACACGTACACGTACACGTTTCTATCTAGGGAAGGTTTCGATTTCCAACACGTACACCTATTTTTTTTTAAAAAAACCCTAATAAACTGGAAAATTTACGTGTACGGGTACGTACTATTACGTCATTTGTGACGTTTCATGACTGTATTTACATGTAGGAGTTTTGTTTTTGAGATTTGGAGAGAAAAAATGGCACAGTGCGGGGCTTTGATAGACGATGAAAGTTTTCTCCTGTTAAACAAATATGCAGCAGATAGGGAGCCTCACATGAAAGACTTTGATCTATCTAACCTTTCGGATGACAAATGTATGTCGTTATTCAGGTTTGAGAACCACCACATTCCGGTGCTTAGGACTTAGAATTAGATATATAGTCACTATAATTTACCTTTCTGGATGTTTATGTAACTATATACATATCAGTAATTTTGAATACATCCAGGTATGTGTTGCTATTGCGCCCAATATGACCATAGTAGTCGACGGGCCTTAAAACACTATTCATTCATTCCTATTCAAGACCTGCCTAGGATTCGAACCCACAGCGGTGAGGGGCCCCGATAGATTTGCAGTTCATGAGGACCCCTAAAATTTAGTCATATAAGCAACGTCTAGATAATTTCAGGGGGAGGGAGACTCTAAAGGCACAGGAGCCATTCAGTTAAACCCTACTTTCAACAAACCAGCTGGAAGGCTTCCTCCTGTCAGATTTAAAGCTAAAACAGACATTTTCAACCACCAAGAGCAGATTTCTAATTGCTGAATTCCACCACTGTTTCTTTCGTTCTTTTTTTCATGGTGTTTTCTGCCGTTTTTGAACAATTTTTCAGTTATATCATGGCAACATTTCACTTATTCATGCCTCCTGTCTACCAGTACTAGACTAGGCTCTGAAGTGCATTGCCCAAATACACTCCTGTGAGACTAAGCGGCTAGGGCGGGATTCAAACCAGTGCCCTTCAGTCACCCTAACCACTGAGCCACAGAGGACCCTACCACTATTTCTTAACACTAAGTAATACATTTATTAAATTCTTTATTCAGGTTTAAATTTATTATGGTACTCTTGTAAATTAATATGAAATCAAACTATGCATTTATGCAATACCACACAAACAAGAATGGTGGAAAATAAGTTTTACTTAGCGACAAGAATATGTCCAAAAACTTCTGAGGTGCAAAACACAAATGGTACTTGTGAGGTTTTTTGGCCGAATTTGTGTTTTTTCATGTTCACTTGCGAGCTGCACCACGGAAATAGCATTTATCCCCACAATTCTTCTGCATACGTGTCTTGCAACTCGCAACTACCTTTTCAAGAGAACGACGGACGCACGACGCACACAGCGGTATCACAATAGCTCACCATGAGCACATTTATGCTCAGGTGAATTAAAAACTTCCGCGGGCAGAGCTATAGGTAAGAGGGGGTATTGGTCTTTCTAAAAAAAATATTTTGTTTACTACTCATCAAACTCTATGTTGGTGGTATTCATTGAAATCTTCTCATCAAAACAGTTCAAATGAGTACCCACAAAATAGTGTTAAAATTTGAAATAATAAAATTAGAATGCTTTTACCCCCTCTTATCTGAAAAAAGGTCCTTTAACCCTTTCCCAAACGGCAAAATTTAGGGTTGTCCAATTTGAAAGCTTCTGCAGACGACAAAATAAATTATATCAAAGGAAGAAAATGTGTATATCACAGCATAGAAAATATTGAGACAAAAGGAGAAAATGCTGATTAGCAGAATTTTCTTCTTTTGTCTCAATGTTTTTCTAAGGGTTATCTAACAGACGCGTCTAAAACCAGGTCTTGTTTGGAAAAGGGTTAAGGCATTTGAATTTATCATGTTTCGATTTCAACCTGTGCCTACGTGGAGTCGGATCGGGATCCATGCTTCTCTCTTATGGTTGTTACTGGTCATGGAGAAGCTGTTGGAGAACAACATGGTTCTCGATCAGACTGCTTTTATACGCAGGATGATCTCGAACCATGTTGGGCTCAAAAGCCTTTAGGGACCTTGGCTCATATACATGCTATCTAGGTATGGACTATTGTTTTGGGACTGATTATGCAAAATGTTTCCATAATATCCTCTTGACCAGCATAATAGTCTTAAGATTTAAAAATTCATATAAACACAACATGTCAGAAATTCTTTATTCTTTAATGATCACTTTGTGCAAAATTCAAGAAAAGAACATCAACATCTGTACCAAGCACAGGTACCAAAAGGAATCAAAAGAAAAAATCACTTTTACTATATATCTACAAGGTTTACTTCTTGCTGTACGGCTGAAGCCATCACTGAGGTGACGTTTATTTTTCTGTTATTTGGCAATATTTGCCGACTAAATATCGGAATTTTAATTTCAAACTGTTTTTCAAGGTCTCATTGACAAAAGAAGATTATTTAATTGACAGAAAAGAATCCGAGTTCTGTGTTTCAACCCTAAAACAATAGCACACACACTAATTTCATTGTCTTTTAAACTAGCAGCCATGATTAAGCAGCCATAACTATTTTCAGCCTTATCGAAAACGTGTACACCATATATACACTTCAAGTGTGGTATTTATGGCAAGAATTAGCACTATGTACCATTTACTTTAGGAACGTCTCACCAATATTACACAAGTGATGTTAAAAACTGAATAAAAATAGTTTATGTAGTTTTTTGTTTGTACATCTAGTCTCCTCAGTGATGTAGCGAACAAATATGTTTGGGAAAATATTGACATCTCCGTAGAAACAAATGCAATCTGAATAATATTTGGTACAAAACTTCTCTACCTTATGCCCTTACTTAAAATGAAAATTACAAATGAATATCTAGAGACATATTTCTATAACAACAATTTGAAAAACATGACCGTAAAACAGGAAATAAACCATGAAGATATATAGTAAAAGTGTAGTCTTTTCCTTTTTTGATACTGGTACCTGTGGTACCAAGATGTGGAAAGTCACCAAAACTGAAAAGTAATCAAACAAGAGCCGTACGGCTCAAAGTCGTTCACCTGAGTATGTTTGTCATGTGAGGATAGATTTTGAAACAAGAATAACTTTCATCATATAAGCCTATGACACCCCCCCCCCCCCCCAAATTGGGGCAAATTTTGACCTAAGGGCCATGAATCTTGCTATTTTGGTAAAGGTACACTATGTGATGCCACATACCAAATATCAAAGCTCTAGGCCCTTTGATTTGCAACAAAAAGATTTCTTAAAGTTTTTACTATCTAAGCCTATGTGAAATTTGTGAGCCCCTGGGGTAGGTCCAATTTTGACTCGGGGGCCTTAATTTGAACAAACTTGGTAGAGGTCAACTACATGATGCAACATACCAAATATCAATGCTGTAGGCCTTTCAAGTTTTCACTATGTAAGCCTATGTAAAACTTGTGACCCCTAGGTTGGGGCCAATTTTGACCCCATGGCCATAATTTGAACTATCTTTGTAGAAGTCCACTACATAATGCTACATACCAAATATCAATGCTGAAGGCCTATCGGTTTCGGACATAAGATTTTGTAAAGTTTTCACTATGTTAGCCTATGTAAAACTTGTGACCCCTATGGTGGGGCCAATTTTGACCCCAGGGGCATGATTTTTACAATCTTGGTAGAGGTCTACTAAATTATGCTACATACCAAATATCAAAGCTCTAGGCCAAGCAGTATGGGAGAAGAAGATATTTGAACTTTTTACTATGGTACATATGGCAAAAACACAAAATGCCCCCCCCCCCAGCGGCCATGTTTTTTGACGAAAAAAAAAACACATCTTGAATGAACTTTGTAAATCCTTAGTCAAGGAACATCCCTGTGATTTTCTTTTTTAAAATCGGGTCAGTGTTTCTGGAGGAGAATTTCTTTTAAGTTTTTCTATTCCATTGCCATAGCAACCAGAGTTGTGTACCGAACGAATTTTTAGGAAACAATTTTTTAGAGAATCACCTCATAAACATTTTGATGAAGTTTGATTAAGATTGGCCCAGTAGTTAAGGAGGAGATGTTTGAAAATTGTTGACGGACGGACGACGGACACAGGGTGATCACAATAGTTCACCTTGAGCACAGGTGAACTAAAAAGGACTAGAAACAGCATAACAAATTGGCAAAATGAACAAGCATTCTGAAAGTATTGTTTAACCCTTTACCTCATAGACACATTTGGATGCACAAGAGGGATTTAAATATCTTCACACGAGGGCCATGGTTGGCTTTAATCATTCCCCTGCGCTAAATGAAACATATTGGTACCTTTGTGTGGGGCAAAATATGGTTTCGATTCAGACTATAAAGCCCAGGGGTAACTAATGACCCAAGGGGCAAAACTTGAACAGACTTGGTGGAGGTCCATCAAGTGTTGCTACATGCAAAATATCAAAGAGTTTTTGAAAAGAAGTCTTTTGAAGTTAGGATTTTTTCAGCCAAAGTCGGACTTGTTACCCTAGGGATGAGGCCAATCATAGTCTGAAGGTCATTATTTGAACGACTTTTATATAAAGCAAAGCCTGAACTTTCTGATCAAAATGTACAACAAAAAGTACAAACCAATATCTATCACACTTCAAAAATTCATATATAGTATACAGTCATTATCTCAAAGCCAAATGGGCAGGTAAAGTCAATATAGATATCCATGGTTCAACTTGCATAAAATTAAACCCTTTCCCAAACTGCAAAAGACCATTCAAAATTAAAAGATGTTGCAGACAACAAATTACAGTGAATGAAATTTTACTTATTTTCGTCTTTTTGGTTAGAAAACATTGTGGGAAATGAAGAAATTGCTTGTTTTCTAAAGCCCTTTCTTGTTGGACGTCATTATGTGGTAATGGGTTAAGAAAAGTTACTCAGTATTCTTAACATACCAGTTTTTATGAAGACATCCAAGATAATGAGTGCACACTGCATTATATGCATAAATTTTTAACCCTTTTTCAACCAACAAAATGTTAGCCCTTATATGTTTCGTAAGTGCTGTAGACAAAAAAATTGAGCAATGGCACAGAAAACATTTATAGAAGTGGAATAAATGTTGGAATCACAATTTCCTTTTTTTCTGAGTCTTCCAATAAATTTCTAAACAGGAACATGAAACAAGGAATTGTCTGGGAAAGGGTTTAACAACAAAGTTTTTGACAGGGGTTCTGAAATCCATTGTCCAAATTGCCCAGGTTGTCCCAAGGAGGTTACGGACAAGTAGAATTTTCAAACATTTTGCGCTGTACTGTTCATATGGACAAGTGACATTTGTCAACAAACAAAAACAGACAAGTAGCCAATTTAAAGATTTCAGAAACCCTGTTAGGTTTGTCCAAATTCAAAGATGTTGCAAACGACATTTTCAAGTGAATGGAATTTTACATTTTTTTTTGTTTTTTTTTCTGGGTAGAAAACATTGTGGGAAATGAAGCAATTTCTTCATTTTCCACAATTTTTCAAAGCCTATATCTAGTGGAGCGTCAAAAGGTGTCAATATGTGGGAATGGGTTAAACTGTCACAAAAGCTTACATACAATGGCCTTATTCCATCATCAAACACAAAATAACCACCTCTGATATCTTTCATAATACAAAACAAATTATCGAAGTTAAAAAATTAGAAGCAATAACACAAAACATAGAACTAAAATAGTGTTTATTTATTTCAACACTAATTTCACTTATCCGTATACAAAATGTAATAATACTGGCAAAATTTAGTATGCAATAGCAAAAAAAACATTGAGACAAAAGGAGAATGTGCTGGTTATCTGACATCATTTTCTTCTTTTGCCTTCAAATTTTCCCAAACCAGGTCTTCTTTAGGAAAGGATTAAGCAAACTTCAGTCAATTTTTGGGGATAGATTAAGCTATTCCACAAATCAGAGTTGACAAAATCCACTGATACTTCTATGTTTTATGTTAATTCCCTAATACACACATGTGATACATCGGATTATTCATGGTTCATGGTTGTTTTTTTGTCTAGTTTTAATATTGTTTTATAATAATAGTATTGATTACTTCTTATACAAGGTAACATTATCTATTCTTGGTTTAGATAAATAGTCACTATAATTTACCTTTCTGGATGTTTATGTAATTATATACATATCAGTAATTTTGTGTACATCCAGGTATGTGTTGCTATTGCGCCCAATATGACCTTAGTAGTCGACGGGCCTTAAAACACTATTCATTCATTCATTCACCATCAGTTGATGTGAATGACCAACAATGGAATATTTCTGCAAAGTTTGGTCTATATTGGCCCTATCGTTGATTTTAAAAGAATTATCATGGGATTTCTCTTAGTCCAATAAGCCCTGACCCTGCCATGCCCAAATTTATGGTCCAATCAATGTTCCATGTACACTTGAAGTAAAGGGTCACCTAAGGAACATTTTTGCCAAATGGGGTCTATATTGGCTAAATGGTTGATTTTTAAAGAATTATTTTGTGATTTCTCTATTTCTGATAAGCCCCGCCCTGCCACGCCCACAATGATGGACCAATCAAAATGAGTTCAACAATTTAAGTAAAGGGTCACCTAAGGTACATTTCTGCTAAAATTCGTCAAGATTGGCTCGTTGGTTTGAGAGAAGATTTTTAAAGAAAAAGTTAACACTACCTCTAAGTCTGATAAGCCCCGCCCCTGCCAACACCCACATTTATGGACCAATCAAAGTTTCATGTACACTTGAAGTAAAGGGTCAGCCAAGGAACATTTTTATCAAGTTGGTGTATATTGGCTTATTGGTTGATTTTTAAAGAATTATTTTGTGATTTCTCCAAGTCTGATAAACCCCGCCCTGCCACGCCCACAATTATGGACCAATCAAAATTCCTTCCGCAGTTTAAGTTAAGGGTCACCCAAGGTACATTTATTCCAAGTTTGGTCAAGATTGACCCACTGGTTTGAGAGGAAAAGATTTTTAAAGAAAAAGTTAACACATGCTCTAAGTCTGATAAGCCCCGCCCCTGCCACACCCACATTTATGGACAAATCAGAGTTTCATGTACACTTGAAGTAAAGGGTCAGCCAAGGAACATTTTTGTCAAGTTGGGTCTATATTGGCCAAATGGTTGATTTTTAAAGAATTATTTTGTGATTTCTCCAAGTCTGATAAGCCCCACCCTTAATTATGGACCAATCAAAATTCTTTCCGCAGTTTTAGTAAAGGGTCACCCAAGGAACATTTCTGCCAAGTTGCGTCAAAATTGGCCAACTGGTTTGAGAGGAGAAGATTTTTAAAGAAAAAGTTAACGCACGGACGCACGACGGACACAACGCCATGACAGTAGCTCGCTGGCCTCTGCCAGTGGAGCTAACCAGAAGCAATTTTCTGTAGTTTTAAATTTGTCGTCTGCAAATCCTTTCAATTTGGAAAAGTTAAAAATTCAGCCGAGTGGAAAAGGGTTAACCCTTTCCCAAACAAGACCGGGTTTTGACGTCCCTTTTAGAAAAGGCTTTGGAAATCATTGAGGCAAAAGAAGAAAATGCTGATAATCAGCATTTTCTCATTTTACCTCAATATTTTCTACACTAGATTTTACACAAAATCAATCTTTATCACCAATTTTGTTGTCTGCAGCAGCTTTTGAATTGGACTACCCCACAATTTTGTCGTTTGGGAAAGGGTTAACTTCGTTGAAAACCTGGTTAACAACAACTGTTTATGCTTTAAGGTTATCTATCATTCGAAAAACTTTCTTCTTCAAAACGTCTTTTTTTTCTCTTCCAGATGACCCCGTTTTGTTTTTTACTTTTCTCGATGACTTTCAGACAGTCCTTCGGCTTTGGCCTTTGTTGAAGTTCAAAAAACCTTTTCAGTAATGTCTGAATCTCCATTTCTTCTTCTGTTGTCCAGATTTTTTTGGTAAAAGGTTTTGTTGGTCGTCTTCTGACCTTCGGGTTTTCTTCCTCACCGTACACTTGTAGAACCTCAAGTTCAGGGTACTCTGTTTCATTTGAAGTTGTTGGTATCCCGCTAGTTGGAATTTGGTTTGATACAGGACTGGTCTGGAAATCTGGTAGAACCTCAAGTTCAGGGCACTCTGTTTCATTTGAAGTTGTTGGTATCCCGCTAGTTGGAATTTGGTTTGATACAGGACTGGTCTGGAAAACTTGTAGAACCTCAAGTTCAGGGCACTCTGTTTCATTTGAAGTTGTTGGTATCCCGCTAGTTGGAATTTGGTTTGATACAGGACTGGTCTGGAAAACTTGTAGAACCTCAAGTTCAGGGCACTCTGTTTCATTTGAAGTTGTTGGTATCCCGCTAGTTGGAATTTGGTTTGATACAGGACTGGTCTGGAAAACTTGTAGAACCTCAAGTTCAGGGCACTCTGTTTCATTTGAAATTGTTGGTATCCCGCTAGTTGGAATTTGGTTTGATACAGGACTGGTCTGGAAAACTATGTCTGTAAAAGGATTTAAGCTTACTTTTTTATACAGTTAGGTAATTACATCAACATTTCTGTCATAAATAAATATGCTTAAATTAACCCCTTCCAAAACAAGACCGGTTTTTGACGTCCTTAATGATAAAGGCTTGGGAAAACATTGTGGCAAAAGAAGAAAATGCTGCTTATCAGCATTTTCTTCTTTTTATGCCCCCGATAGGGAGGCATCATAAATTTGACTTGTCCGTCCGTCCGTCCGTCCGTCCGTCTGTCCGTCATTCCGTCCAAAAACTTTAACATTGGCCATAACTTCCTTATTACTTAACATATTCGCTTCATACTTTACCACAACATTCCTTGGTACATTACCTTTCTGTAGGCACATACTTTGGTGACCTTGACCCCTGGATGACCTTGACCTTGAACATAGATTGGCCACAATTTAAAATCAAAGCGGTGTCGGGGGCATTGTCATCTTACAGTGACAGCTCTTGTTACTCAATATTTTCTGTGCTTTTTTGTACACAAATTCAATCTTTATCATCATCCATTTTGTCGTCTGCAGCAGTTTTTGAACTGGACGACCCTAAAATTTTGCCGTTTGGGAAAGGGTTAAATCAGATTCATGAAATCTATGTTAATTAGATATTCTAAAACCATTGCAATAAACTGATGTAAATAGATGTCTTACTGGCTAATCATGATTACTCATGCTCCCTCAGGAATGATCTAAAACAGTAAAAGGATGCATCCACCTCAATCAAAATTAGAGCTATTACTGAAGGCGATTAATACCAACACCCGGCATCTTGTAACAAGAAGCAACTGTTAACCCACCAGATGTTGCTTTGTTAAGCAATCTCATGGCTACTAGATGAGACCTTGACCTTACATTATAGCAACATGGCAATATGGCTACAGTTTAATTGGTTTCAATATAACTGGATTTGTAATAACCCCCCCCCCCCCCAAAAAAAAAAAAGAAAAAATAACGCAACATTATAGAATATACATATATATATACCTTCCAAATCAATGTCATTCAGACACATGTTCCTGAACTCTCCCACTCGACCCTGATCCTGCAGCATGAGAATCTTGGCAATTTGTGTCCTTTCCAGTACGTCGCTGGTGGCTCTGTTAACAAACATAACTACGACTTAGCAATAAATGAGATGAACATCCCCTCCCAGCACCTTGCTACAATGAATAGTTGTCAACCAAATCCCGTTGTCAAAATATGCCCACTTTTGACCTCTATGTGCGACCTAGACATTAGTTATAACTTATCCTGATATTGGAGATTCTGACATGTGACTTAAAATAGCTATATAGCAATCATTTAAGATTAAAATTATAAAACTTATATAAACTCTTAATACCTTATTCCTAATGGAATCCATTGTCATGAGGAAAATACACTACATCTTATCACCAATTCTGCTCAAAATCGAACTCTTCCGAGATCTCAAAGTCATAAACATTTTGACAAAGTTTGATGAAAATTGATGAAGAAATGAAGGAGCTAGAGTGTTGATGAACTAATTGTGGCCGGACGCCGGACGACAGACATTGACCACTTTGTGGTCAGGTGACCTAAAAATTGCTTTCAGAGAAAATACCTGTAATGCAATTTATGAACGTCTAGTGTATGACCCATATGGTTGAGCACCCATTGCATTTGGTGTTCTTTCAGATCCAGGACCTGGGTGATAGTCGCCATGTATTTACGAAGATTTGTACTTGTAATGGCACCTGGGTTTCTCAGCATTGCAGCCTCTGCTGTCTTCTTCAGTGCCTCATATGCCCAAATGACACTGTCTCCTAGAGAAATAATACAACCAAAATTAAAAATCCAAATAAAATGACTGTGGTTATTTGGTTAGTTCATTCTATAAAGTGGACCAGACTTCAAAAAAGGGCCAGAGCTCTATCATAAATTAGGAAACATGCCGTGAAGCAGTGTGCTGTGTTCTGTAATTGTTGTTACAAAGCAGGGTTCTCCGCAGAATAAATTGAAGCCGTAGTGGCAAATTCTATAAGTATTGTAAACCTTGAAACACATAGTGTTTTTGCAAGTAATTGTGAATAAAAACATAATGTGAAAAGAAGAAATTGCTCATTTTGAGCAATTTCTTCTTTTCCCATTATGTTTTTATACACAATTATTACATCTACAGTTTTAAAATTGTATTATTTACCAATGCTTCACATGAAATTCTTCAAAGTGCTTCTATTTGCTAACTATTTTAACCCATTACCAAAATGGAAAAATCTAGGATGATCCAAATTCAAAGATGATGCAGACGACAACTTCAAGTGAATGAAATTTAAAATCTTTTGGTCTTATTGTGTAGAAAACATTGTGGTAAATGAAGAAATTGCTTGTCACAAGCAATTTCTTCATTTTCCACTATGTTTTCCAAAGTCATTATCTTTTGAGGAGTCAAAAAGAGTCTCTGAGTGGTAATGGGTTAAGGAGATTAAGCTGTAGGGGCACTTTTGAAGCTGTAGTGGCATTCCAATTATTTACTTGAAGCTGTAGTGGGGCCGATACAGCTTATTGGGCTGGGGAGAACACTGCAAAGTATGTAAAAATAAATCAAATTTAGAACAATGAACAACTATAGTATTTACTTCTATATAGCCCCAACTTTGTGTGTGTACGGGGAGGGATATACCTTCATATGCTAGAGATATGGCTATTGTGTACCACACTTGCGACCATTGCAAGAAAAGCGTATACAAAGTTTAATATTCTATATAATAGTGATACAGTAATGCTCAAAACAAGCACAGGGAAGATGCTGCTGTCACCACAAACAAAAGGGTCCCATGATCAGGCATATACCATAATAGTTTAACAACTCCTACCTTTGGAAGAGTTGACCCCAGCAGATTTTCTAATATCTGGGTCTGTCAAGTACTGCAATCCTTGGACTGTATCCTGTGGCAGTATGATAGGAACAGGTCTCCCAGTCTATAAAAAAAGGTTGGAATTTGAATGACCAGGAACAATAAACAAGAGGGCCATGATGGCCCTGGATTGCACACCTGAGGCCATAGTGCCATTGAGAGAAAAAGAAAAATTGGCTCTTGGTCGTATGGTTTCTCGCAAGTTAGTTTTTACAGACAAGAAGATTTTCAGGGCCAATTTTGGACAAATTTGGTAGAGGTATACTAGATCATGCAGAACACCAAATATCAAAGCTCTAGGCCTTACGGTTTGGCACAAGAAGACTTAAAGTTTTTTCTTTCGGTTGCCATAGAAACCAGACTTCTTGTTGGAATTTAATTCCTTGAACAATTTTTTGTCCGGACGATGTGAGGATCATGTCTGTAAAGTTTCGATAAAGTGGCCAATTGGTTTATGAGAAGCTGCACGACGGACATTGAGTGATCACAACGGCTCCTCTTGAGCATGAGGTGAGCTAAAAACTAGTGGACTGGTTTCATTAAACAATCTGTTTAGGTGAACACTATTTAAACAAGAGGGCCATGATTAACCTATATCGCTCTTCTAAGTTTCATAGCTCTAGAAGTATAATTAAATTGAAAAAAAAAATTGCATCACAATATTGTCAGAACTTTGGTCCTAACCATATTTATGGGCCACTTAAAGTTAAGCCTCTAGTTTTAAATGAGATGTTGTTATAGGTTTCGCTATATGCATATTAGGCAAATTAGCGACGCCCCAGTCAGCAATGTTCATAACAGATCAGAATAATTCATATATCCACCCTAGGAACATCTGTGCTAAATCAATTTGAAATCTGGCTAGTATTGTTGGAGAAGAATTAAGTTTTAAAATTATTTTTCGTTCCATTGTCATGGCAACCACAATACTTCAATACTATGGATCAATATTGCTTCATTCACTTTTGTGCAGCCTCACCCCTGCCAATGTTTATTCAATTCTGTATAAATGTTTCAGAGAAGATATCTACAGAAAATTGCTTGCAACAACTGCTGCTGGACAAAGTATAATCACAATAGCCTTCATGCTCAAGTATGATTTTTTATTCGAAAGCATACAAGCTTACCTTTCCTCTGACAGTCATCACCTCCTGTGACTCCAGTAAGTGCTTCTCAAACTTTGACAGGTCTCCAACAAGATGTGCTCCTGCTTGCCCCTTTATTCTGCGTGCATAGTCTGCCAACCTATATATGAACAGCAAAAACTGCATCAATAAATTTAATACGACATGCACACAAAAAATCTGAACCACTGCAACTTGTTTATCCTAACTGCATAAATCGTGTAACATTATTTTCCAGACAAATAAGTTGGGGAGCTTATTTTCAAAATTACAACAATTTGATACTAGCTAATGAAGGTAATCCGGACATTTGCTCAGATAAGTGAGGTTCCACTGTATACATATGCACTGAAAGCATAATTATCACACTATAATTAACAAATTCTTTTTTAAATTATTTTCAGTTCAAAACTGTGCCAACATTGTTGACAGAAATATATGTTCTTACTGAGGAATTGGAAATTTATCACAAGTGTGGACAAAAGTGGTGTATTACAACCCACCTTATTGCTTGGACTTCACCAGTTCGTCTGCGGTTAAATGTCACCAGCTTAGTTTCTATCAGTCTGCCAACTTCCCTGAAATTGGCTGAATCCGTCTTGCTCAGATCAAGACTCAATATAGAGTCTCGTAAGTGATTACTGAGTTTCTGAATATCTTCTGGAAGTGGAAAGTTCTTTACTGCATAATATTTTCGTTCTTCTAGAATCACCCGAGCATGCTTTGTAACTTTAGTACCCCAATATATACTCATGAGCTTGATTAGATTCTCTGCATCCTCTCGACTAGTTGGGTTGTTGTTTATGATTGAGAGTCCAATTTTGCCATTAATTAATCGCTTGATATCATACCCAAGCTTTATGGCATTACTTGGGGACTCTATACTTTCATCATCATCCTGCACTGGCACTGATGTTAGGATCGCTGCGTCTACAATGGAGCTGAAGTGTTCTGGCTTCAAGTAATCCCAGATCCAAGGTTCAGGGATTCCTGAAAGTGGTTTAATTTTTCTCAAGTTCAACAATAACCTTCCAGCAAGCCGCATGATTTGGGATGTATATGAACCACGTTTAAGAGTATTTCCTCTTACTCTTTCCATCCACTCGCCCCCAGCTGTGGAGGGGGATTAGAAATATCCCGGCTGCCCTGTCCTGTAGCAAATGGTAAGACCCCAAGCAAAGGACAGACTGTCTGTTATTAGTGCGGACCCGCTTGTTGGCCGTGAGTGGAAACTCGTAAGCCGGAAAAGGGGATCCTGGTCAGTAGAGGGAAGCCCAGGGCTCTCCAGCTTCCCAACACGCTGGCTTTGGCCTCGGCTTCGGTGTAAACGGCAGCTTAGATGGACCCGGTCTAGGCAATCGGCTGGTCGCTTTAGACTTGGACTTTTTTGTACATTTATGTCATTTCATACATGTATAACACTACATTTTATACTGTAATCGTAATAGCAATTATTGCTGTACTCATTTTCATACTTGATATGATTTGTTCTTGTCTATATAGGCTTATGGGTTAATTGAGTTGATTGAATGGCTTGATCGGCGTTGAAATACATGATGAGTCTTTATTTCAGAGATTGGCCATGTATGTCTTTGCCGCTTTTGTTTGTTTGATTGGCTTGAGTATACCATCTGGGTATCCCTGGCATGGGGAGCTGGATATCCGCTCCATTTTCCATGTCCCCTTGTTGGACTCTGTGGCGGGTGGGGGCCCGGATGATGAACTTTTAAACCTCAAACATGGATACACAAAAGCTAAAAAGAACGCGCAGTGAAATTGACTCGGACTCGGAAAACACTCAATGCAACACGAATTTCCCTAGGTTTTTGATCATTGAATCGCAAGATGATGGTAAATCGTTGGCAACATTGTCGCCCTTTGTGATTAATAAATGCATTTTGTCTTATTCTGGTGAACCCAGATCGATTAAGAAATGAAGATCTAGATCTGGTGCTCTCCTAGTTGAAGTAGACAGGAAATCACACGCAGATAATTTACTCAAAGTCAGAAAGTTCTTTGAAACCCCGGTAAAGTGTTCTGCACATCCTACTCTGAACAGTTCAAAAGGCCTCATTCGTTGCCCTGATCTTAGGGGCGTGTCTGAGGAAGAAATTGTATCAGAGCTGGCATTGCAGAACGTTACTGCTGCAAAAAGAATTTCTATTTTCAAAAAAGGAGTTAAAACACCAACGAATACCATCATCTTGACATTCAGTACGGCTATACTTCCTAAAAATTTAAAGGTTGGATATTTGAGGGTGAAGGTTGATATTTACATACCTAACCCTCTCCAGTGTTACAACTGCTATAAATACGGACATCACGAGAAGAATTGTCAAAAGGAAATTGTATGTGGTCGTTGTTGTGAGTCAACTGAGACTCACGACTTCGGCATGTGCAGTAATACACCAAAGTGTCACAACTGCGGTGAGGCACATCCTTCAAACTCTCGTGAATGTTCACACTGGAAGAGGGAAAAGGATATTGTAACTGTTAAATACAGGGAAGGCCTCTCTTTCTATGAGGCACGTAAAATAGTTGACAGTCGCACTAATATCCCTTCGTACGCTAACACAGCTAAAGGAAATTCAAACGTTAATAAGGATGAAAATGGGTGCCAAAATTGTAAAGACCTGTTTGGAAAACTAATTTTGTTGTTTCCCGAAAAGAAGGAGGAAATAGCAAAATTGTTTTCCCCCAAAACACCTTTACCTCCTGCATCTGTACCTTCTGCACCTCCGAAAGCTGATAATGTTAAACCTCAAAACCGCGACCCGAAGACTTCCGTACGTAAAACGACTAATTCTTCGCCAGTTATAGAATCTCGACCGAAACAAAATTTGACTTCCGAGTCCAAATCCGAAACAAGTAGTGCATCAAATGATAATGTAAGTCAAGCTCGAAGGTCTAAACCTTCAAAAACGGTGGTCTCTGACCGCCAGCCTAAAGGGTCCGAGGATCCGATAAGACAATTTAATCGGTACCATTGTCTTGACGAAGATATGGTAACCGATGATTTTGATAATGCAGATTCCAGTAAAAATAAGCAAGGAAACACAATAATTAAATTAAATAAGAGATGAATAATTCCATCCTTCCAATACTTGTTGGTATATTATTAACAACATTTTTCATTATGGCGAATACTATTATACAATGGAATTGCCGCAGTGTTAAATCAAACTTTGAGGAACTTAACCTCTTAGTTTCCAAAGAAAAACCAGTAGCAGTTTGTTTGCAGGAAACTTTCCTTAAAGATACTGACAAGTTTACGCTAAAGTATCACTCCTGCTATCTTAAAAACTTTACGGAAAGTGAAAGAGCTTCATGAGGTGTTTGAATCATTGTAAATAACAATGTTCCTCACCGTCCTGTTCATCTGGACACAAATCTTCAAGCAGTTGCCGTTAGCATTTCTCTCAACAAAACCATTACCCTTTGTTCCATTTATCTACCCCCTAGTTATCCTGTTGACAGCAGGAAACTAGATCGTCTTATTGAACAATTACCCAAACCCTTTGTTTTAATGGGAGATTTTAATTCTCACCATTCTTTATGGGGATGTTCAAAGACAGACAACAAAGGCTATATTGTTGAAGACTTCGAGGCACGATCTTTCTCTTTTAAACGATAAGTCATCTACTTATCTACATCCTGCTACTGGTTCGTACTCATCATTAGATTTGACAGTTTGCAGTCCTCAAATTTTTCCAGATTTTAACTGGAAAGTTGATGACGACCTGCATGGTAGTGACCATTTTCCGATTCTTGTATCGGAAATTGGGCCATCAGTACAGGAGCGACCACAACGGTGGAAACTCCATAAAGCAAACTGGAACTTATTCAAAACTGTTTGTGAACAGTCCATTACGCCGCAATCTTTTGAAGATTGCGAGAATCCTGCAGAATTGTTTACATCATTGTTATATGCATCTGCAGAAAAGGCAATTCCAAGAACGTCTAAAAATCCAAAACATCCAAATAAGCCGTGGTTCAACGATGATTGTAAGAAGGCTATAGCACCACAAAAGTCGGTTCTTAGAGAGTTTGATCTAAGACCGACTAAGGAAAATCTCATAAAGTTTAAAGTTGCACGTGCAAGAGCACGACGCACTATTAAACGCAGTAAACGTACGTCTTGGAGACATTATGTATCTAGATTAAATTCTAGATCATCTGTCAAAAAGACTTGGGATATGGTAAGAAAAATTAGTGGCAAGAACTCTTCGCTCAGTGTTGGGCATTTGAACACTGACAATGGCGTAGTTTCATCTTAACCCGACATCGCAAATGTTTTAGCAGATACCTTTGCAAAGAAATCCTCTTCTACGAATTATTCCTCAGAATTTCAAAAATATCAAGAACAAAAAGAAAAAGTTAAATTGAATTTTAAATCTAAAAACACAGAACACTATAATAAAGACTTTACCATCAAAGAGCTTAAAACAGCTCTAAATAAGTGCCATGACACTGCAGTCGGATCTGATGATATCCACTATCAGTTTCTTAAACATTTACCGTACCATTCCCTTCAGTGTTTACTTGATATCTTTAACAGTGTTTGGAAAACGGGAATACTTCCAGCCTCGTGGCGGGAAGCTATTGTCATTCCAATACCCAAACCTGGCAAGGATTCAGATAATCCTTCAAATTACCGGCCTATAGCCTTAACAAGTTGTGTTTGTAAAACCATGGAAAGAATGGTCAATGACCGTCTTGTATGGTTTCTCGAGAAAAACAAACTTATTACGTCGGCCCAAAGTGGCTTTCGTAAGCAAAGAAGCACCCTCGATCATTTAGTTCGCTTCGAGACTTTTATACGAGAAGCTTTTATTAAGAAAGAACACGTTGTTTCAGTCTTTTTTGATTTAGAGAGTGCATATGATACCACATGGAAGTATGGAATCATGAATGACCTCCATGATTTCGGTATACGAGGTCGCCTTGCTTATTTTATTTCTGCATTTTTGGATGAACGGCAATTTAGAGTCAGGGTTGGAGATACGTTCTCTGATCCTCATGAACAAGAGATGGGCGTTCCCCAGGGCTCCATTCTTTCTGTTACACTTTTCAGTGTTAAAATCAACAATATTATTAAGGCTACTTGCCCTGGTATTGAATATTTTCTTTACGTTGATGACTTTTGTATTTGTTATCGTTCGAAACATATGCATACCATCGAACGACAGTTACAACAGGTTTTAAATAACCTGAGTAAATGGTCGAATGAAAATGGTTTTAAATTTTCTAAAACCAAGACAAAATGTATGCATTTCTGTAAATCGAGAAAACTCCATCCCGATCCAGAACTCACTTTGGACGGGATCCGTATTGAAGTTGTCCCAGAATTTAAGTTCCTTGGTCTTTTATTTGACTCTAAATTATCGTTCATCCCGCACATTGAATATTTGAGCAATAAATGTAAGAAAGCTCTAAATCTTTTACGTGTCGTCTCCAGTATGGACTGGGGAGCAGACAAAAAAGTTTTATTACGTCTTTATAGATCTCTTGTGAGATCTAAATTAGACTATGGTTGTGTTGTTTACGGATCCGCCCGTCAATCCTACTTGCGCAAGCTTGATTCTATTCATAATCAAGGTTTACGTATTGCGCTGGGCGCATTGAAAACATCGCCCCTTAATAGTCTTTATGCGGAAGCAAATGAGCCATCTTTGAATTTACGTAGAAAGAAATTATCAATGGATTATTATTTAAAACTTAAATCCAACCCAGATAATCCTACCTATGACGTTGTATTTGAGCCTCTCTATGAAGAGGAATTCAATAAGAAGGAATCAGTTATACCTCCTTTTAGTTTACGTTGTAAGGCAGATGTAAATTCTCTAGATTTTGATCTAGATGACGTGACCGAACATAAAGTTCCAAACGTACCTTTGTGGACGTTTAAAATTCCCACCTTTATTTATGACCTTGCTTCAACGAAAAAGTCGGAAACTGATCCTTCAGTATTTAAAAATAAATTTCTTGAAGTACAAGAAAAACACATGCTTCATTTGCAAATTTATACCGATGGTTCTAAAAGCGAAGAAAAAGTTGCTTCTGCTGCCATTTTAGATGGCTTCAAATATCAGTATCGTTTGCCCGATAATTCGTCTATTTTCTCTGCCGAGCTCAAGGCTATTGACCTTGCGCTCGAGCACATCATTGAAAACGGCTATTGGCGCTACATTATTTTTACAGACTCTTTATCCTGTATGCAAGCGCTCGAGCACGAAAAAACGGACAATCCTATTATTGTAAAACTTCTTGAGAAGCTTTCTCGTTTGTATGCTTCTGATGAAGATACTGATATTGTCTTTTGTTCCAAGCCATTGCGGTCTACGTGGCAACGAAGAGGCAGACAAAGCTGCCAAGGAGGCGTTGTCACTGGATATTTTACCTTTTAAAGTTCCTTTTACTGATTTTAAACCTCTCATTCATAATTTTATTCAAAATGTATGGCAGAACTGTTGGAGCGACGAGGCCAATCATCAAAATAAATTGTTTTCAATAAAGCCCACACTTGGTGACTGGCTGCCAGGTTTTCGATCTGAGCGCCGCGAAGAGTTAGTTTTGGCCCGACTACGAATTGGTCACACACATTTGACCCATTCGTACTTATTAAAAAACGAGGAAAAGCCTCAATGTATTCCTTGTAACGAGGCACTAACTGTTCAACATCTACTCATAGATTTGTAGATCTAGCCATCATTAGAAACAGGCACTTTAATGTCGACAGTTTGAAAACATTGTTTGAAACTGTAAGGCCTGAATCAATTTTTAACTTCCTGAAAGAGTGTAATCTCTTTAAAAAGATTTAGCTGTGATATTTTGTCTGTGATATTTTTATGCTCTATGGATTTTCCGGTCGGGTGGACTCGGACATGGGTGTTCTCTGATCTGGGAGGAGCCCATGTCTATTCGTGCTCACGTTGGATTATTCATGGTACATTGTTTTCCTAGATTTCGCATGGTATTTTATCCTTTTCGGTTTGGTTGTGCTTTATCAGTTATATGCCTTGTGGATTTTCCGGTCGGGTGGACTCGGACATGGGTGTTCTCTGATCTGGGAGGAGCCCATGTCTATTCGTGCTCACGTTGGATTATTCGATACGAGGTGCATTATATTTTTCTTTTCTATATGATTTTCCGGTCGGGTGGACTCGGACATGGGTGTTCTCTGGTCTGGGAGAAGCCCATGTCCTTTCGTGCTCACGTCGGATTATTCATGGTCTATTATTATTTTATCCTCTATATTGTATTTTTATCTGTTTAATTTCAGTTAAGTTTGATTTATTTAGATGATCTGTGGATTTTCCGGTCGGGTGGACTCGGACATGGGTATTCTCTGATCTGGGAGGGGCTCGTGTCCTTTCGTGCTCACGTCGGATTATTCATGGTGTGTTGTTATTTTGCTTAGAATTTTATTTGTTGTATAGAATATTGTATTTTTATCATATCCCCTCTAGATGTTTATGTAACTAATACATATCCTAATACATCTTGTAGTGAGGTAACGTGAGTGCGCCCAATATGACCTTAGTTGTCGACGGGCCTTAAAACTCCATTCATTCATTCATTTATTCGTCTAAAGTTTCCTACAGATAGATGTAAACGTATTTATATAATGATAAAAGGGTTTTTAACATAACTTAAATTTTAACCCTAACAACACACCATACATTTCAAAATATTAACAATATTTACTACAATGATGTACTAGAACAGGTTTGCAAGAACAAAAGTAGATTTTGTTCTTTTTAACATAATTTAACATAATTTGTTGTTAAAATATCATAAATAAATGTTCAAAATAACTATTGATTCTTAGAAAAAGAAAATACTTAAATTCTGATAAATTTTTGGGTAAGTTCTTGAGATTTTATTCTTCCAAATGATAGATTGGAATTGTTTCTTGGATTCCCGCGAAAAAATATCTCGAAAATTCAGAAGAAAACCGATTTTTCGGTAATGCAAAGTCAATCATGCAATTTTGGCCAGTCTACACCACCATATTTTAGAGCTTTAATACACCCCTTTGGACTATTCCAAATCCTTAAATATTTCAAGCGATTAAAATACACATATGTAGCATTCATTCATATAAATTTCATTCGTGTGCACGAGGGGGCAATTTTCTATAGAAATTGACCCAGGTCCTTTATACAGACGGGTCTAAAAATGAAAAAAAAAGTTGCTTCGGCTGCCATCTTGGATGGTTACAAATATCAGTATCGTCTGCCTGATAATTCATCCATTTTCTCTGCCGAGCTCAAGGCTATTGACCTTGAGCTTGAGCACATTATTGAAAATGGTTATTGGCGTTACATTATTTTCACCGACTCTTAATCTAGTATGCAAGCGCTGGAACACGAGAAAACGGACAACCCTATCATAGTTAAACTTCTTGAAAAGCTGTCTCGTATCTATGCTGCTGATGAAGATACTGATATTGTCTTTTGCTGGCTTCCAAGCCATTGTGGTCTACGTGGCAACGAAGAGACAGATAGGGCTGCCAAGGACGCGTTGTCACTAGATGTTTTACCTTTTAAAGTTCCTTTTACTGATTTTAAACCTCTAATTAATACTTTTATCCACAATGTATGACAGAACTGTTGGAGTGACCAAGCAAATCAACGAAAAAGATTATTTTCGATTAAACCTTCACTTGGTGAATGGCTGCCAGGTCTTCGGTCTGACCGCCGCGAAGAGTTAGTTTTGGCCAGATTGCGAATCGCTCATACTCATTTGACCCATTCGCACCTATTAAAGAACGAGGTAGAACCGCAGTGTATTCCTTGTAATGAGACACTTACTGTCCAACATCTACTCATTGATTGTGTAGATCTTGCCATCATAAGAAACAGGCACTTTAACGTTGATAATTTGAAATCGTTATTTGATACCGTGAGGCCTGAGTCGATTTTTAATTTTCTTAAAGAGTGTAATCTCTTTAGAAACATTTAGCTCTTTTTATTATAGTCTGTGATATTTGATCTGTGATACTTTAGTTACGTTTAATACTCTATATTTATTTGTTCTGTGGATTTTCCGGTCGGGTGGACTCGGACATGGGTGTTCTCTGATCTGGGAGGAGCCCATGTCTATTCGTCCTCACATCGGATTATTCATGGTTCATGGTTGTTTTTGTCTAGTTTTTATATTGTGTTATAATACTAGTATTAATTAATTTTATACAAGGTAACATTATCTATTCTTGAATTAGATATAAAGTCACTATAATGTACCTTTCTGGATGTTTATGTAACTATATACATATCACTAATTTTGTATACATCCAGGTATGTGTTGCTGTTGCGCCCAATATGACCTTAGTAGTCGACGGGCCTTAAAACACTATTCATTCATTCTTTCCATCCACTGGTTTCCCAATTGGATTATTAGGGTGTCAGACTTGGCAACACTGGCAATTTCATCGGCAACCATCTTCCCAAATACTTCTTTTACCAGACTTTTGGATGCAGATGATTTTACTTGTTTAGCAATGCACTCAGACTGTGTGGTTAGATCACCAATTGATGTATGTATGTCATTTTTTCCATTAATGCACACTTTTACATGCTTCTTCAGTAATTTTTTGGCCACCCAAAAGAGGCAATATGGACAAGGTCCATAATTACTAAGATTCCATATGTCAGATACTGGCCTTCTCTCCATTAGTATTTCTCCTTTTCCCCTTTCAATAGTTTTCATGTTACATTCGTGATTGAATTTCCCTCGAAGACTTTTCAATAGCTTCTTTTTTAATGCTTTATTTTTTTCTTTCTTAATGAGCTGTATTTCAGGATTATCTTTGTGAGGATGATTATCATGATCATGCCTGCTCAAATGTTGTGCTAAATTTGATGTTTTAATTTTACAAGCGCCACAATACTGATAGCTATTAAATACTCTGTCATTTTTCTTAAATTTCCCAGACTTTGTGACAACACTTTTCAAAACTTTCTTAATGTACAATCCTGGGTTTTTAATGTCCCTCAAAATTTCATCCTCATTTAACTCTTCTTCATCGGATTGGTTAGTTTCAGATTCCCCTGGGATATTTTGACTAAAACAATTCAATTTCACTGCCTTGCTACTGAGTGCTGGATACACATCGCTACTTTCTCCCTCTGAAAAGCTTTCTTCCACTCTGTCTACACTTAAGTTCTCAAGAAAATGGTCCGATTCAGAAGTGTCATCTGATGGCTGATATGTTTCATCAATATAACTGTCATCTTCTATTTCAGATTCACTTTCATGTATGTTTATTTCCTCTCCTTTGGCTTCTCTTTCGGATTCACTTTCATGTATGTTTATTTCCTCTCCTTTGGCTTCTCTTTCAGAATCACTTTCATGTATGTTTATTTCCTCTCCTTTGGCTTCTCTTTCACAATCACTTCCATGTATGTTTATTTCCTCTCCTTTGGCTTCTCTTTCAGAATCACTTTCATGTATGTTTATTTCCTCTCCTTTGGCTTCTCTTTCAGATTCACTTTCATGTATGTTTATTTCCTCTCCTTTGGCTTCTCTTTCGGATTCACTTTCATGTATGTTTATTTCCTCTCCTTTGGCTTCTCTTTCGGATTCACTTTCATGTATGTTTATTTCCTCTCCTTTGGCTTCTCTTTCGGATTCACATTAATGTATGTTTATTTCCTCTCCTTTGGCTTCTCTTTCGGATTCACTTTCATGTATGTTTATTTCCTCTCCTTTGGCTTCTCTTTCAGATTCACTTTCATGTATGTTTATTTCCTCTCCGTTGGCTTCTCTTTCGGATTCACTTTCATGTATGTTTATGTTTATTTCCTCTCCTTTGGCTTCTCTTTCGGATTCACTTTCATTTATGTTTATTTCCTCTCCTTTGGCTTCTCTTTCGGATTCACTTTCATGTATGTTTATTTCCTCTCCTTTGGCTTCTCTTTCGAATTCACTTTCATGTATGTTTATTTCCTCTCATTTGGCTTCTCTTTCGGATTCACTTTCATGTATGTTTATTTCCTCTCCTTTGGCTTCTCTTTCGGATTCACTTTCATGTATGTTTATTTCCTCTCCTTTGGCTTCTCTTTCGGATTCACTTTCATGTATGTTTATTTCCTCTCCTTTGGCTTCTCTTTCAGATTCACTTTCATGTATGTTTATGTTTATTTCCTCTCCTTTGGCTTCTATTTCAGATTTGGCTTCTCTTTCAGAATCACTTTCATGTATGTTTACTTCCTCTCCTTTTGCTTCTATTTCTTTGATAGCCCACTTTACATCCCTCTTGAAGCAATCTTGCTTTTTGTTTTGTTGTCTCTTTGTCAGGTGAACTGAAATATGCTCTATGGATTTTCCGGTCGGGTGGACTCGGACATGGGTGTTCTCTGATCTGGGAGGAGCCCATGTCTATTCGTGCTCACGTCGGATTATTCATGGTACATTGTTATACAATTTTTCATATGATATTTTCAATCATTTAGACTTCAGTTATGTTTAATAGGTTATATGCACTATGGATTTTCCGGTCGGGTGGACTCGGAGATGGGTGACCTCTGATCTGGGAGGAGCCCATGTCCTTTCGTGCTCACGTCGGATTATTCGGCGAGGTGCATTGTGTTTTTTTATATGATTTTCCGGTCGGGTGGACTCGGACATGGGTGTTCTCTGATCTGGGAGAAGCCCATGTCCTTTCGTGCTCACGTCGGATTATTCATGATATATTCTTTTTTTTATCCTCTATATGATATTTTTATCTGGTTAATTTCAGTCTGTTTAATTTATTTAGATGATCTGTGGATTTTCCGATCGCGTGGACTCGGACATGGGTATCCTCTGATCTGGGGGGAGCCCATGTCCTTTCGTGCTCAAGTCGGATTATTCATGGTGTTTTGTTATTTTGCTTAGAATTTTATCTGTTGTATAGAATATCGTATTTTTAGCATATCCCCTCTGGATGTTTATGTTACTAATACATATCCTAATACATCTTGTAGTGAGGTAACGTGAGTGCGCCCAATATGACCTTAGTTGTCGACGGGCCTTAAAACTCCATTCATTCATTCTTTGATAGCCCACTTTACATCCCTCTTGAAGCAATCTTGCTTTTTGTTTTGTTGTCTCTTTGTCAGGTGAACTGAAATATGTTTATATTTATTGAACGATATTTTGCTATTTTACATGGTTGTTTTGTATTTATAAAATATTTCTTTCAGAGTACTGGCATTGAAGTAGTATCCGATAGCTCCATATTCTTTTTACATGAAAGTATTGATTGTTTTCATTCAAAAGAAAATCTTATGAAATGTGAAAAATATCAGATATCTAAAGTTAAATTTTCATAGGCCGATTGTTTACATTTAGGTCATTGGGACATTGTAAGTACAATAGGATAACACTTGTTTCACTAAATTCATCTGTAGTATTTCCCCTTTAACCCTTTCCCAAACAAGACCGGGTTTTGACGTTCCTAATAGAAAGGGCTCGAGAAAACATTGAGGCAAAAGAAGAAAATGCTGATAATCATCATTTTCTCCTTTTGCCTCAATATTTTCTGTGCTATATTGTACAGAATACTCCGTTTTAGTTACTTTAATGTTGTCGTCTGCAACAGCTTTGAATTTGGACTACCCTAAAATTTTGCCGTTTGGGAAAGGGTTTACTGAAGATTTATTTAGTAAACCAAAAATTACTTAAATGTCACACTCTAAGTTCTAATAAACTGACATATGTCAAGATCGAATCAAGTGAATTTTATTTCTTTCACAATTATCCAATCAACTATGCCTTAACCCTTTCCCAAACAAGACCGGATTTTGACGTCCCTATTAGATAAGGTAGGGAAAACATTAAGGCAAAAGAAGAAAATGCTGATAATCAGCATTTTCTCCTTTTGCCTCAATATTTTCTGGGCTAAAACATACTTATTTTCTCCTTTAGTTATGATTTGTTTTGTCGTCTGCAGCTCCTTTCAAATTAGACCACCCTAAAATTTTGTCGTTTGGGATAGGGTTAAACCCTGATTGAAAAATTCTGAAACTGTTTCTGTTGCATAGACTTTAATTAACCCTTTCCCAAACGACAAAATTTTAGGTTGGTCCAATTCAAAAGGTATTGCAGATGACAAAATAATTCATATCAAGGGGAGAAAATATATATGTTATAGCCCAGAAAATATTGAGGCAAAAGGAGAAAGTGCTGGTCACCAGCACTTTCTTCTTTTGCCTCAATGTTTTCCACAGCCTTTTCTCTTGAGGACGTCAAAACCAGGTCTTGTTTGGGAAAGGGTTAAGGGTCAATACTTGACCCTCTCTTGCCCCTCATGAACACAGGTTTGTCTACAGAACACTCTAAAACATATTTTGGCAATATTCCCAGAAATTTTGTCCATATATAAATGAGTTTGAAATGACACCACATTGACAAGTTTGTCTATAAAACACCCCACAAATTTTGGCCATATCCCCCGAAATTTTGTCCATATACAAATATAAGAGTTTGAAATCACCCAAGTTTGTCTAAAACACGGTGTATATCCCACGTGACTTTTGACGTCACAATGTCAGGTACGGATACAAAATTGAAATTCGCCCGGCTCGCTTCAGGTAAGACTTTTGCAGATAACTTTTCTTACGCTTATCGTATCGTGAAAATCCATGCTCGAGGGCCGTCCTTGTTGAATGCTTTACCATTGGCTGACATGCTTTTCAAAAGAAATTCAACGAAATTTGAGAAATTTGGCCCCGCGTGATTGAAGATGATTTAATTGAAATTGGTCCGGCCCTTATCACCGATATTTCACTCGCTTCAATCACGCGGGGCCAATTATTTCAAATTTCGTAGAATTTCTTTTGAAATGAATGGCAGCCTATGGTCAAGGATTCAACAAGGACGGCCCCCGTGCATGGGTTTTCACAATACAATAATGATAAAAAAAAAAGTTATTTGCAAAAGTCTTACATGAAGCGAGCAATTTTGTTACCTCCCCTGACCGAATTTTGATGTCAAAAGTCAAGAGGGATATACACCGTGTAAAAGAAACCCCAGAAATTTTGGCCATATCCCCAGAAATTTCGACCATATATAAATATTAGAATTTTCACCCACAAGTTTGTCTTTAAAACTCCCCACAAAGTTTGGCCATATCCACAGAAAAGGCCTGTTTCCACTAATGTTAATTCTCCATAGGAGCCTGCCCCCGTATAATTCCTTATCTAGCTCAACCAATGTGTTTTTCTGTTCAGAAAAATAATTTTACACCTTTCTGACTCCCGAATTTCATAATTTCAGTGAAAATGCATTTTTATAAAGTTGTCAATTTCAGCATCAAAGACATAAGGTCGTAAATAAAAGAAAATTATCTCAAAATTAAAATTCGCAACATAGAATAAATTAATTTGATAAAATGTTCCCAAAACATTGTGTATATCTATAAAACAGAAAAAAAAAATTTGATGAACATGCACTTGCAGAGACACAATTATGAAGAAAAAATACCATAAACTTGCAATTTTCTCCGATAGTATAGTTTTGGACGCACATTTCCATCAAATAATCGGATAGAGCTTTCCTTGTTACGTATGTGTACCAAAAATCAGCTAATTCCGTGTGGTGGAAAGTTCTCAAATCGGCGTCTGAATGTGAGAGGACATAAAAAAATGACCCATTTTATGACCTTTGACCACCAAGTGTGACCTTGACCTTGGAGATATAGACCTTGGTCTTGCACGAGACACATCGCCTCATAGTGGAGAACATTTCTGCCAAGTAACTTTCGAATTCACAAAAGTGTGAGAAAGTTACCGAGCGGACACGAAAAAATGACCCCTTTTATGACCTTTCAACACTAAGTTAGACCTTGGCCTTATTGCTACGGACCTGGATCTTGTGCGTGTCACATTGCCTTATAGTGGCCAACATTTCTGCAAAGTAACTATTCAATAAACAAATAAAGGAGAAAGATACA
The DNA here is from genome assembly GCA_963680895.1 of Fragum sueziense. Taxonomy (NCBI): domain Eukaryota; kingdom Metazoa; phylum Mollusca; class Bivalvia; order Cardiida; family Cardiidae; genus Fragum; species Fragum sueziense. The sequence continues at coordinate 14,587,966 of OY804602.1, read as the reverse complement.
GAGCGGACATGGAAAAATGACCCCATTTTATGACATTTGACCTCTAAGTGTGATCTTGGCTTTGGATATACGGACCAGGGTCTTCCACAGGACACATCGCCTTATAGTGGCAAACATTTCTGTCAAGTAACTATGAAATCCACAAAAGAATGAGCAAGAAAATAGAGATAGGACACAAAAAAGAGTCCTATTATGAACTTTGACCTCTATATATAACCTTGAACTTAGAGCTACAGACCAAGATCTTGTGCCCGATACATCACCTCATAGTAGTCAACATTCCTGCATAGTAAATATTAAATCCACGAAAGAATGAGAAAGTGACAGTGCGGACACAAAAAAATAACCCTTTAAAGACCTTTGACCTCTTAGTGTGTTCTTGACCTTGGAGATATTGACCTCTATCTTGTGCGTAACACATCGCCTGAAAGTGGCCAATATTTCTGCCGAGTAACTATCAAATCCACAGAAGAATGAGAAAGTAACAGAGTGGAAATGAAAAAAATGACCCCTTTTATGACATTTGACCTGTAAGTGCAACCTTGAACTTAGAGATACGGAAAGGGTCTTGCCCATGACACATCGCCTCATAGTGGTCAACATTTCTGCCAAGAAATTATCAAAAAGAATGAGAAAGTTACACCTAGCTGACACAAAAAAATGACCCCTTTTATGAACTTTGACCTCTAAGTGTGACCTTTGCCTTGGAGCAACAGACGTGGTCACGTGGGTCTTGCGCGTGACACATCGCCTTATAGTAGCCTACATTTCTGCCTAGCAACTATGAAATTCACAAAAGAATGGGAAAGTTACACATCTGACATGACAAAAAGACCCCTTTTATGAACTTTGACCTCTTAGTGCGACCTTGTCTTGGAGCTACGGACCTTGTTTTGCGCGCGACACATTGTCTCTTAGTGGTCAACATTTCTGCCAATTTAAAATTAAATCCACCGAAGAATGAGAAAGTTACAAAGCGCACACGAAAAATTGAAAGTTCAACCAAAGGCTAATTCAACCCAAAATTTTCTACCACTGATATTTTGATGATTTTTCCTCTCATCATTAGCAGATAACGTATTTTTTATAGGATAATTATTGATTTGCGTCCAACACCAATAAAAGGGTGTATTCTCTAAAAAACACAACTTTTTGTCTAAAATGTTTTCATCGAAAATGGAATTTTTGAGATAGTTTCTTCCATAAAACGGCCAAATGGCGCGATGGAAACACAATTTTTTGTCACAATCATGCCATGAATGTATTCTTTACATTGACCATCATTTGATAAGACTTTCATGAATATTTTACATATTAATATGCTCATTTTTCAACACTAAGACAGTTTCTGAAAGGTACAACTTTGAGATGCCCCCAATTTTCGACCAATCAAAAATCTGCGAACAAACTTTGAGTAGAGTCACCAAAGGATCAGTTCTGCCAAGTTTGGTTGAAATCCGCCCATTGGTTACTGAGGAGAAGATGTTTAAAGAATTGTTGACGACGGACGACGCACGCCAGAGAAAAGGTGATCACAAAAGCTCACCTTGAGCACGTTGTGCTCAGGTGAGCTAATAAAAACATAACAGGAACATAAAACTGAAGCAGTGTGTCTATTCTTTGATGAATGACTACTGTCTTTAAACAATAATTTGTGCAACCTTGCAAACCTGCATATTTTTCTAACCAATGATTATGCTAATAAAATTTGTAGAATTACTTCTTATCTGTTTTCACACATTATTTAGTAGCCCAACATATAGACATATAGTCTGTTTCGGATCGTATGGCGAATGTTTACATTCTGTTCAAATGTAAACAAAACATTGTTGGAAAACAGATAATAAATTCTATATAAGTATTGACGCATGTACGATGAAGAATTAGGTACATGGATAGAGCACTCTGTCTTCTGTTCTGGAGTCCCGAGTTTGGTCCCAGCTGTCGGCAAATCTTTTTTTTTTCTTCTTTTTTATGATTTTCCTTTATTATACCGGTATATGTACATGTACTAGTATTTTAACTAGGGATGGTAACGAGTACCAATTTTACTAATCGAGTACTCGGTCACCCTTCCGATCGAGTACTCGAGTACTCGGATAGAAACGTCGTATTTTGGTTAGGCCTATAGTATCGGTGTTTTCCAGCATCAGAGATTATGCAGCATGTCTTCGGTATAAATATCTCTTTAGATGACATTTGATCTGTACTTTATTTGAGAAAAATCGACAATTGTTAGATATGTGGTGAGAATTACAGAAGGTGTCAAAATCTTTCCATTAAACTCATGAACATTTTTAAAAAAAATCCGCAAGTTTCTTGTAATTATCTCACCAAAAACCTTTGTAATATTTACGCATGTTGTGAGATATACACAAGTCACTATGTAGTCTTAGAGGGAGGCATTGTTAGACTTTCTTAAATTTATTTGTGTGTAAAAGGGAATGATATGCTTCTTTTTCGAGAAACAAATAGCAATAGAATGAAATCTTTACAATAATCCAATAATTAGCTGATCGAATATTGCATTAACCAATCAACTCTAAGGTAAATCTTACGGACGTCCAATTAAAATGCATCGCCCGAAATCAGAGTAAAGAGCGGCGAAGGTGCAATTATTTATGACATTGTTTGACAGCGAGAACAATAGCTGTTGGCACTTGATTGCAAATTAGCACAAATTCGAGGGATTAGAGAATCGGCGGACGACCAGGTGTTACATACTCTACCCTTTGCACGGTATAGTGTTGAAAAACAGCGATCGATATTTTCAAAAACTTGAGTTTGGAAACGAATTTTCATTTTTCTACTGATAGTATTTTTTGTTTCCGATTACTCGATTAGTGAAATTGGTAATCGGTACTCGGTCGTTCGATCGAGTACTCGATTACTCGAGTACTCGTTCCCATCCCTAATTTTAACATAAACCAACATGTTTGCTCAACACTGGTCACTTAAGATTGATCGAATGAATGGGATTGAAACCTGAAAATTAACAGTATCTAAGGCATATCACGGTTATTAGTGCACCATGGATTCCTGTCGTTATTCTCGACAGCACATTATTTACTAATCCCCAGCTGCACCCACCACCCAGACTATTTATAAATAATTCACCCATTGTTGAGAGACTTATGACTTTTCATCATGTGTCAGGAAGGATATTGGTCAAGCCATGGGTTCGAACTTACGACCGGTCACTTGAATAAAGTTAAGAAAATTAATAAAATTTCACGAACAATAATTATTCGAACATGAGGCGTAAAACACAAGTTAACAAATGAACTTTGAAGCAAAACACATTATTTCACCTAAGTGGACTAGATTGTAGTCATTGATGTATTTTTTTTTTTTTAAATATTAGCCGACACCTGGGCTCGAACTGAGGACCCCGGCACAGAACGCAGAACGCCCTACTTGTATATCTAATTTTTCATCCTATCTACGTCACTACTTATGTAGAATTTATCTAATGTTTCCAACAATGTTTTGTACAGGATCCGAAACGGACTATAATAACTTGTTCATGTTGAGTGGCATTGGACACTATACTAACATTGTATGCAATATGCAAGATTTGGTACATTTCATCTTTTGATCTTTGCAGTTAAAATATCCTAACAATGTACTTTGTTTCATCACATAAGCAAGTCTGATCAATACCCTACCTGATATTTGAAAATCTGTTTTTTCAGATTTTGTTTTTGTCTTTTTTCAGTTCCAAGAATAGACACTGAAGCAGCGAACATTTATAAAATATTTTTTACCAATGCCTTGTGCCATCATTGGCTCAATATTTTGAAATGGTTTGATGTTATCCCCTCTCTTTTTAACTTTTAATCTGCAACATTCATTATATCACATCTACATTGCCAGGGGTGTAAAAAAATCTACTAGCACGCTCACCCTAACCAAATATCAGTACAGGGGGAGTCAGGGTCCAAAGAATTCCAAATTTGCCACTCGTCCTGCAGGATGAGTGACTTACGAAAACCACTCGTCCTGCTCTTATCTCTACTCGTTCTGTGATTCACCGGTTTATACCTACTCTAAGTCCTCCAAGGGTACTCTGGTCAATTTCGCAAACATTACAATTTTAGACTTGCCCAAATTAATAGTTTCCCAAACAAGACAGGTTTTGACTTCCCAAATATTAAAGGCCAGCCTTGGGAAACATTGAAGCAACAGAAGAAAACCAATATTTTCCTTTTTGTTTAAATATTTTTTGTAAAATATTGTACACAAATCCTGTTCTCATCATCTTCCATGACTGGATTTCTAGTATAGTCTGCAACAGCTATCAAAAGGGAAGAGGGATGAATCTAAATTCTTGTTGTTTGACTGAGAAAGGGTTAAAAGAAGCCTTAGGTTTCCATTGACAAAATAAAGGAGTCTTTTATCCCCTTTTTGTACTAGCAGGGGTTCTTTTTATGGATAGGGGAAGGGGCCCGGGACCATTAATTTGGGGAAAACGCTTCAAACAAGCTGTTACATGGGAAAAATCTTCAGTTGCTTAAATACTGAAAATGCTTGAAAATATTTCATTAAACACATAGTAAATAGCCTTTAGCGCTTGACCTTAGTGCTGCGTTTGACACCGTAGATCACGACATTTTGATTAAAGTGCTGCAGTCTCAATATGGACTCTGTGGAAAAGCAATTGACTGGATTGACTCGTATCTAAGGCCTCGGAGCTGTAGTGTTAATGTAGAATCGGCCATTTCAACTCCACGCAATTTGAACTGTAGTGTTCCTCGGGGAAGCTGTTTAGGTCCATGGTTATACCTTACGTACGCCGGAACTTTGTTTGACGTCATCCCAAAATCTATATCCGTTTACGGTTTCGCGGACGACCATATTGCGACAAAATCATTCAAACCGTCTGCAGACAGCGAGAGAATAGCCATAGAAGAATTAGAAAGTTGTGCTGTGACAATTAATGACTGGATGAAACAAAACAAACTAAAAATGAACACTTCAAAAACTGAATTCATAACTTTCGGAAGCAAACAACAACTAAAAAAGTGTACAACAAATGAAATCAATATTGCTGGTGACCATGTCAAGTCTGTTAAGTGCATAAGATATCTTGGTGCGTACCTAGACGAACATTTAACTTTCAGCGAACATGTTAAGAAAAAATGCCAAACTGCAATGTTCAACTATCTAAGAATAAAAAGCATACGAAAATATCTTACCAAAGACGCAACAGAAACTCCCGTTCTATCGCTTGTGATCTCCCACTTAGACTATTGTAATGGGATTCTCTATGGTGCTTCTCAAACCGTCATACGAAAAATGCAAAGGATTCAAAACATGTGTGCAAAGCTCGTTTTAAGGCGAAACAAATATGACAGTAGTAAACAAGCACTCCATGACCTACATTGGCTCCCTATCAAAGCAAGGATTGAATTCAAAATTCTAACTGTCATGTTCAACTGTTCCAAGGGACGCGCTCCGACTTATTTGACCGAGTTGTTTACCGAACAACTGCCGCCAAAGCGAAATTTGAGATCCACTAGCTCATCTGCGGGTTGTTACAGTATATCATTCAACAAACGCAAAACATTCGGTGACAGGGGTTTTAAAACAGCAGGCCCAAAACTATGGAACAGGCTCCCACAGGACCTACGACAATCCAGCACCATTGATTCTTTCAAGAAAGGCTTGAAAACCCTGTTTTTTAAAGACTTCGACGCTCTGTTCAAGTGAACGCGAGTAGTGCTGCATGCGTATCCTTTATGTATCCTTTTACATTTTTATTAGCTCACCTGAGCACGAAGTGCTCGAGGTGAGTTATTGTGGTCACTTTTTGTCCGTCGTCCGTCCGTCCGTCCGTCCGTCCGTCCGTCCGTCCGTCCGTCCGTCAACATTTGGGGTGTTTACACTCTAGCATCCACAAAAGTTACTCAATCTTGATCAAACTTGGCCAAAACAAGTACGATCATAAGTTCTTGGACAAGTTCGATTATGGGCCTGATCGGACCAGAAAGTGCGGAGTTATCTGCCCTTGAATGTCAAAAAATGCTGTTTTTAAGTTTGTTTACACTCTAGCATCTACAATTATCGATCAATCAAGACAAAACTTGGACATAATGTTGGAGACCATAAGATCTTGGATGAGGTCAATTTTCAGTCTGATCTGATCAGAAAGATGAGAGTTATGTGCCCTTGAATTGGGCAAAATTGCCACTTTTTTGCTGTATTCAAAAAGAGTTAATCTAAGGGAAGGAACTCTGACACTACTTATATTCAGTATAAGTAGAGTTATCTAGTTTGATAGAGGATATAAATAGATTTGCACTCCATTACCAAACAACAAAATTTTAGCCTAGTCCAAAATCATAGGTGTTGCGGACGACAAGTTCCATTGAACAAAATTTAACATTTTTTGGTCTTTCTTGGTAGAAAACATTGTGGGTAATGAAGAAATTGCTTGACACAATGATTTCCAAAGCCTTTATTTTGTGGGGCATCCAAAAACGCCAATGTGTGGGAAAGGGTCAATCAAGACAAAACTTGGACACAATGTTGGGGACTATAAGATCTCAGATGAGTTTGATTTTCAGTCTGATCTGATCTGAAAGTCAAGAGTTACGTGCCCTTGAATTTGACAAAATTGCTATTTTCGGCGGTTTTCAATCTTTTTTACACTCTAGAATCTACAATTATTATTCAATCAAGACAAAACTTGGACACAATGTTTTGGGCCATAAGATCTGGGATTAGTTTGATTTTCAGTCTGATCTAATCAGAAAGTCAAGAGTTATGTGCCCTTGAATTTGACAAAATTGCTGTTTTTTACTGTTTTCGACTTTGTTTACACACTAGAATCTACAATTATTGACCAATCAAGACGAATCTTGGACACAATGTTGGAGACTATAAGATCTCAGGTAACTTCCATTTTCAGTTTGATCTGATTAGAAAGTCAAGAGTAATGCGCCCTTGAATTTGATAAAATTGATGTTTTGGCTGTTTTTGACCTTGTTTATACTCTAGAATCTACAATTATTTATCAATCAAGACAAAACTTGTACACTATGTTGGGGACTATAAGATCTTGGATGAGGTTGATTTTCAGTCTGATCTGATGAGAATGTTGAGAGTTATGTGCCCTTGAATTTGACAAAATTGCCATTTTCGGCAGGTTTCGACGTTGTTTACATTCTAGAATCTACAATTATTGATCAATCTATACAAAACTTGGACACAATGTTGGGAACCATAAGATCTCATATGATTTTGATTTTCAGTCTGATCTGATCAGAAAGTCGAGCGTTTTGTGCCCTTGAATTTGACAAAATTGTTGTTTTCGGCTGTTTTCGACCTTGTTTATACTCTAGAATCTACAATTATTTATCTATCAAGACAAAACTTGGATACAATCAGGGCTAAAGATAAGTGGAGGTGAAGACATACTAACATTGTTTTTTCGAATTCAAATCCTATATTGTGGGTACTCATTTGAATCGTCTCGACGAGATGATACAAATGAGTACCTACAATTTAGGGTTTGATGATCACTGACAGCATTATTGCAGTTTGAAAAGTCACCACCCCCTCTTATCTGGAGCCCTGTACAATGTTTGGCACCATAATTTAGATCACGGATGAGTTAGATTTTCACAACCTTATTGACCATAAGTTCTTTTTCAGTCTTAAAGTAATAAATATTAATTGAATTGAACAAAAGTGTTGCTCATATCATTTAGGTTCAGGTGAGCGATATAGGACCATCATGGTCCTCTTGTTTTAGCACACTTTACTTTTGTCCAACGCCAGTGAATATGCTTTGCGTAAAATTAGGCGTTTAAGTAAATCAAACAGTTTCAGTTTCAGTTTAGAAGCGACTGATAAGCTGATAGTCAAAGATATTTTAATGTTAACATAAATACTTTAATGGGAGAACCTTGTGAAGGTTTGGACGGAAAATTGCAATTTAAGTGCCATTCCACATAATTTTCAAAATCTGGTGGTACATCACCCTCTTAGATTTGACTGAAATTTTGCATACATTGTATATACCGGCCGATATCTTGAATACAGATAAAGAAAACTTCAAATAATAATTGGTTGCCATGGAAACTGACATCAATTATTTCAGCCTAATTTTGCATTTCAAACCATTGAAAATGTCAATTTTCGCTCGTATTCACATTTTAATTTCATTGAATTAAAATGAAGATATTGTACATTAATGTGCATAAATGCAAAGATGATATTTAATCAAATAATTGTGTATCATTGAAAGAGAATCAATTAAACATTACTGGTTTTAATATGTATCACAAAATTGCTTCGATTTCAAATTTTTAGGATTGGCAAAATATTGACATTTTTCAATTTTTTGAGCGAATATAACTGAAAAAGTGGATTGTCGATTCCTAAAAGCTTAATGTCACAAAAATATACATAATCTGTAGAAAAGAATATAAGAATAAAATAGTATGGACATATCGCAGATTTTTGTTAATTTCTTGTTAAAAATGCTTATTTTCTAAAAAAAATATTTTCCCCTTGATACGTCGACATTCCAAATTTATTTGTTTTTTTTATCATACCTTCTTTATTAGCTCACCTGAGCACGAAGTGCTCAAGGTGAGCTATTGTGGTCACTTTTTGTCCGTCGTCCGTCTGTCTGTCTGTCCGTCCGTCCGTCCGTCCACAATTTCGTGTTTACACTCTAGCATCTACAAATATAAGCCAATCTTGACCAAACTTGGTCAAAACATGTATGGCCATAAGATCTCGGATGAGTTCGATTATGGGTCAGATCGAACTAGAAAGTCAGGAGTTATCTGCCCTTGAATGCGAAAAATACTTAGTTTTGACATTGTTTACACTCTAGCATCTACAATTATTGATCAATCAAGACAAATCTTGGACATAACATTGCAGACCATAAGATCTCGGATGAGTTCGATTTTCAGTCTGATCAGACCAGAAAGACAAGAGTTATGTGCCCTTGAATTTGACAAAATTGCCATTTTCGGCTGTTTTTGACCTTGTTTACACTCTAGAATCTACAATTATTCATCAATCAAGACAAAACTTTGACACAATGTTTGGGACCATGAGATCTCTGATGAGTATGATTTTCAGTCTGATCTGATCAGAAAGTCGAGAGTTACTTGCCCTTGAATTTGACAAAATTGTCATTTTTGGCTGTTTTCGACGATGTTTACACTCTAGAATCTACAATTATTGATCAATCAATCCAAAACTTGGACACAATATTGGGAATCATAAGATCTGGGATGAGTTTGATTTTCAGTCTTATCTGATCAGAAAGATGAGAGTTATGAGCCCTTGAATTTGACAAAATTGCCGTTTTTGACTGTTTTTGACCTTATTTACATTCTAGAATCTACAATTTTTGACCAATCAAGACAAATTTTGGACACAAGGTTGGATACCATAAGATCTCATATGAGTTTGATTTTCAGTCTGATCTGACCAGAAAGGTGAGAGTTATGTGCCCTTGAATTTGATAAAATTGCCGATTTCGGCTGTTTTTGACATTGTTTACACTCTATAATACTATTATTTATCAATTAAGACAAAACTTGAACACAATGTTTGAGACCATAAGATCTTGGATAAGTTTGATTTTCAGTCCAATCTGATAAAAAAAATGGAGAGTTATGTGCCCTTGAATTTGATAAAATTGCCGATTTCGGCTGTTTTTGACATTGTTTACACTCTATAATCTACTATTATTTATCAATTAAGACAAATCTTGGACACAATGTTGGATATCATAAGATCTCGGATGAGTTTGATTTTCAGCCTGATCTGACTAGAAAGTCGAGAGTTATGTGCCCTTGAATTTGACAAAATTGCTGTTTTCGGCTGTTTTCGACCTTGTTTATACTCCAGAATCTACAATTATTTATCAAACAAGACAAATCTTGGACACAATGTTGGGCACGATGAAATCTTGGATGAGTTCGATTTTCACAATGTTATTGACCATAAGTTCGTTTTCAGTCTTAAAGTCATAAATATTTTTTGAAATGAAGAAAAGTGATGCTTATATCATTTTGGTTCAGGTGAGCGATATAGGACCATCATGGTCCTCTTGTTACCTAAACATATCAACTTTTAGCCTACTATAGAACTTACAAATATAAATCAATTGTGTTATTTTCTGAAACCGATTGCTATAGCAACCATTTAAATAGTAACAACAAACTAGAACTGTTGGTCATACTTAAAAAACAGAATGATTTAGGACAGCATTTTATATTTAAAAGTAACCATTCAAAAAAATTAAAACATTTTCTGCATAAATTTAGATGTTATTACAGATAAAAGTTCTTAATTTTATTAATGCTGAAATTTGGAATCTTTATTTATATGTGACCCGACATGCTAAAAGGGACCTTATCGGTAGTCCATAAAACAAACTTTGGAGAAGACAGTGTGTTAAATACAACAAGGATAATATTGATACAAAAGGAAGACAATGTTGACTATTAACATTTTCTTCTTTTGTCGGAATATTTTACCAAGCCTTTCCTACTAGGAACAATGTACCCAGGTCTGGTTTGGGAAAGGTTTAAAGGAATTTTCTATCACAAAAAATATAAACAATGAAAAAAATGAATTCCACGGAAATCACGAACAAATCTTACAACTCTGATCTGAATGTTTATTGCTTGCTGCTTGAGCATTTCTAAATTAATGTCATCTGAATAGGATCAAGATCGAACTACAAAGTCATATATAAACGCTTAAACTCATCATAACACTAAACTACATGTGCTTGTGATTTTTGCGAAAATGCAAAAGGTCAAGGTTTCGACAACATGTCAAGTTTTTGGACAATAAGCCGGACAGACAGCCAATGAAAACATTTCCCCTTCTCCAATTCCGTATGTTTGACGAGCTGTCATTTCATTATAGTGGGAAAACATTGACCTGATCCCGATGAATATGCAATGAGTACCTGTGACGCGGAATAATCAATACTCGCCAGTACTCGTACACTGTCGAGCAGAGTCGAAAGCTTCCGTTAGCACTGTGACTTTGTATTCTGCACGTGTTCCTCGTGTCAATATACGACGGAAAGTCTCGAAGATATATTTAGAAAATAATTGAAGCGTGAAATTACTTTGACCGGGCTCAGGTGAAACCTGATTCATAACACCATTGAAGTCTAAATCATTGAAAGATGTAACATTCATCATCCTGTAGATGAACAACTTAAACTGCTTTCTCCCTAAATTATTTGTAATTTATTTTAAAGTAGGTTTTGTAGATCTAAACCTTTACTTTGGTGAATGTATGTGTATATGAAATATCTCTTAACGCTTAGAGTACATAGTGAACAAGGTGTGTGTGTGTATTTGTAGTATTATAAGGTCCCTCCCTGCTCAAAGCAGATAGCGTGCGGACCCCAGAATGCAACCCTACATTCCGTTAATTTTTATTCTGAGGACGAAATTGTTACCGAGTTACAATCTCAACACGTTACTGGTGCTAGGAGAGTACACATTTACACAAATGGCGTTAAAAAACCTACCAACACTATCGTTTTGACATTTAACTCTGCCATTCTTCCAAAAACATTGAAAGTGGGCTATTTGAGAGTCACAGTTGACCTTTATATACCTAATCCTCTTCAATGCTACAGTTGCTTTAAGTTTGGCCATCACGAGAGGAGATGTACTGAGGATCAGCTTTGCCGCCGTTGTGGTGGCCTGGCTGAGTCTCATGACATCGACGAGTGTAGTGAAGTGCCCCGTTGTATTAACTGCGGAGGTGCTCATATATCCACTTCTCGTGCATGTCCACAATGGAAGAGAGAAAAGGAAATAGTAACCGTAAAATGTAAAGAGGGACTTTCCTTTTTCGAGGCAAGAAAAATTGTAGAAAGTCGTACCAACATTACTTCTTATTCTCAGGCAACCAGGGAAAGTTCACTTTCCAATCAAAATCAAACTGCATGTCAGAACTGCAAAGATTTGCTTGGAAAGCTGTGTCAGCTTTTTCCTGAAAAGAAGGATGAAATATCGAAACTTTTTCAAACCTCGAAACAGCCATCGCCAACTTCTTCAGATAAGCAATCTACCTCAAAGCCCAAGGAAAAGAACACTCAACAAATTAATTTAACATCAACTCCTCCTGTAACAGCACCCTCTTCAAAACCAGCCAAGCAAGATTCTAAGCCTACATCTACAAATCAAAATGCATCTAATGAGTCAGATGATTCAGGAAATCAAAACCGAAGGAAACCGGTTATCACAAACCGGCTCCCTAAAGGATCTGATGATCCTATTCAACAATACAACCGCTACCATTATCTTGATGAAGACATGGTAACGGATGACTATACTTCAGCAGATTCCATCAGAAATAAGCAAGGAAATACTATAATTAAATTAAACAAGAATAAATGATTAATTCCAAACTTCCATGTATCTGTGGTGTTCTTTTAATTTTACTGTCTATCATGGCCAATACAATTATCCAATGGAATTGTCGCAGTATCAAATCTAATTTCGAGGAACTTAATCTTTTAGTCTCGAAAGAAAAACCAGTAGCAGTTTGTTTGCAAGAAACTTTTCTTAAAGATACAGATAAATTTTCCTTTAAATACCATTCTTGTTATTTTAAGAATTTTACTGGAAGTGAAAGAGCATCAGTAGGTGTTGGTATCATTGTGAACAACAATGTTCCTCATCGTCCTGTGCAGCTTGATACTACTTTACAGGCAGTTGCCGTTAGTGTTTCTCTCAACAAAGCTGTAACCCTTTGTTCTATTTATCTTCCTCCAGTTCCCCTGTTGACAGCAGGAAACTAGATCGTCTTGTTGAACAGTTACCCAAGCCTTTTATTTTAATGGGAAATTTTAATTCTCACCATGCTTTATGGGGATGTTCAAACACAGACAACAAAGGATATATTGTTGAAGATTTTATTTCAAGGCATGATCTTTCTCTTTTAAACGATAAGTCACCGACTTATCTACATCCTGCTACTGGTTCGTACTCATCATTAGATTTGACAGTTTGCAGTCCTCAAATTTTTCCAGACTTTAACTGGAAAGTTGATGACGATTTGCATGGCAGTGACCATTTTCCAATTCTTGTTTCGGAAATTGGGCCATCAGTACAGGAGCGACCACAGCGGTGGAAACTCCATAAAGCAAACTAGAACTTGTTCAAAACTGTTTGTGAACAGTCCATTACCCCTCAAGCTTTTGAAGAGTGTAAGAATCCTGCAGAATTGTTTACCTCCCTGTTGTATTCATCTGCAGAGAAGGCAATTCCAAGAACGTCTAAAAATCCTAAACATCCAAATAAGCCGTGGTTTAATGATGATTGCAAGAAGGCTATAGCTAAGCAAAAGTCAGTTCTTAGAGAATTTGATCTAAGGCCGACTAAGGAAAATCTTATAAAGTTTAAAGTTGCACGTGCGAGTGCACGGCGCACTATTAAATGCAGTAAACGTACGTCTTGGAGACATTATGTATCTAGATTAAATTCTAGATCGTCTGTCAAAAAGACTTGGGATATGGTACGAAAAATTAGTGGCAAAAACTCTTCGCTCAGTGTTGGGCATTTGAATACTGACAATGGCGTTGTTTCATCTAAGCCAGATATCGCAAATGTTTTGGCAGATACCTTTGCAAAGAAATCCTCCTCTTCTAATTATTCGCCAGAATTTCAGAAACATCAAGAACAAAAAGAACTAGAAATCTATCACTGAAGGTGATAAAAATACCCCCGCTACTACATTTGTCTGGACAAGCCTTTTTTGTCGAAAAGAAAGGGCAACAATTTAAAAAAAGCAAGGTTGAGTAATGCTCCTTGCTCACTGCACATCTCCTTAGTGTGATCTATCTATCCATTAAGGTCCATGGTCATATCTACTTTACTTACAGAAATTGTCACAAAAACACCAGAAAGAAAAGGAACCTTTTTCACTCAGTCTGGGCCTGATTGAATAAGCCTTGGTAAGCATAAATAAAATTGGCTAAATACCTGTTTGTGAATGAAAATATTAAAAAACAGGTATTAAGTTATTTGGTAAATACTAGCCGAAGTATCACTCTCTGTTTCAGTTTCATTTACACTAGTGGCTGGTTGTTCCTCTACAACACATATTTGTTTCTGTGTATCACTCTTTGTTTCAGTTTCATTTACACTTGTAGCTGGTTGTTCCCCTTCAACAGATTTTTGTTTCTTTGTATCAATTTTTATTTCAGTGTAATTTACACTAGTAGCTTGTTGTTCCTCTATAACACATATTTGTTTCTTTGTATCGCTCTTCGTTTCAGTTTCATTTACACTAGTAGCTTGTTGTTCCTCTAAAATACATATTTGTTTCTGTGTATCACTCTTTGTTTCAGTTTCATTTACACTAGTAGCTGGATGTTCCTCCAAAATACATATTTGTTTCTGTGTATCACTCTCTGTTTCAGTTTCATTTACACTAGTAGCTGGTTGTTCCCCTTCAACACATATTTGTTTCTGTGTATCACTCTTTCTTCAGTTTCATTTACACTAGGAGCTGGTTGTTCCTCTACAACACATATTTGTTTCTGTGTATCACATTTCAGTTTAATTTACACTAGTTGCTAGTTGTTCCAATGCAACACATGTTTATTTCTGTGCATCACTTTTTTTCATTTTCTATTACACCTGGAACTGGTTGTTCCTCTGAAACATATTTGTTTCTGTGTATCACTCTTTCTTTCAGTTTCATTTACACTAGTAGCTGGTTGTTCCTCTACAACACATATTTGTTTCTGTGTATCAATCTTTGTTTCAGTTTCATTTACACTAGTAGCTGGTTGTTCCTCTAAAACACATATTTGTTTCTGTGTATCACTCTTTGTTTCAGTTTCATTTACACTAGTAGCTGGTTGTTCCTCTAAAACACATATTTGTTTCTATGTATCACTCTTTGTTTCATTTTCATTTACACTAGTAGCTGGTTGTTCCTCTACAACACATATTTGTTTCTGTGTATCACTCTTTGTTTCAGTTACATTTACAGTAGTAGCTGGTTGTTCCTCTACAACACATATTTGTCTCTGTGTATCACTCTTTGTTTCAGTTACATTTACACTAGTAGCTGGTTGTCCTGTTCAACACATATTTGTTTCTGTGTATCACTCTTTGTTTCAGTTACATTTACACTAGTAGCTGGTTGTCCTCTTCAACACATATTTGTTTCTGTGTATCACTCTTTGTTTCAGTTACATTTACACTAGGAGCTGGTTGTTCCTCTACAACACATATTTGTTTCTGTGTATCACTCTTTGCTTCAGTTACATTTACACTAGTAGCTGGTTGTCCTCTTCAACACATATTTGTTTCTGTGTATCACTCTTTGTTTCAGTTACATTTACACTAGTAGCTGGTTGTCCTCTACAACACATATTTGTTTCTGAGTATCACTCTTTGTTTCAGTTACATTTACACTAGGAGCCTGTTGTTCGTCTACAACACATATTTGTTTCTGTGTATCACTCTGTGTATCACTCTTTGTTTCAGTTACATTTACACTAGGAGCCTGTTGTTCGTCTACAACACATATTTGTTTCTGTGTATCACTCTGTGTATCACTCCTTGTTTCAGTTACATTTACACTAGGAGCCTGTTGTTCGTCTACAACACATTTGTCTCTGTGTATCACTCTGTGTATCACTCTTCCTTTGTTTCATTTACACTAGTAGCTGATTGTTCCTCTACAATGCATATTTGTTTCTGAGTATCACTCTTTGTTTCAGTTTCATTTACACTAGTAGCTGGTTGTCCTCTTCAACACATATTTGTTTCTGAGTATCACTCTTTGTTTCAGTTACATTTACACTAGTAGCTGGTTGTCCTCTACAACACATATTTGTTTCTGTGTATCACTCTTTCTTTCAGTTTCATTTACACTAGTAGCTGGTTGTCCTCTTCAACACATATTTGTTTCTGTGTACCACTCTTTGTTTCAGTTACATTTACACTAGTGGCTGGTTGTTCCCCTTCAACACATATTTGTTTCTTTGTATCACTCTTTCTTTCAGTTTCATTTACACTAGTAGCTGGTTGTTCCTCTACAACACATATTTGTTTCTGTGTATCACTCTTTCTTTCAGTTTCATTTACACTAGTGGCTGGTTGTTCCTCTATAACACATATCTGTTTCTGTGTATCACTCTCTGTTTCAGTTTCATTTACACTAGTAGCTGGTTATTCCTCTGCAACACTTATTTGTTTCTGTGTATCACTCTCTGTTTCAGTTTCATTTACACTAGTAGCTGGTTATTCCTCTGCAACACTTATTTGTTTCTGTGTATCACTCTTTGTTTCACTTTCATTTACACTAGTAGCTGGTTGTCCTCTACAACACATATTTGTTTCTGTGTATCACTCTTTCTTTCAGTTTCATTTACACTAGTAGCTGGATGTTCCTCTAAAACACATATTTGTTTCTGTGTATCACTCTTTTCAATTTCATTGACACCAGTGACTGGTTGTTCTCCTATATCACATATTTGTTTCTGCGTATCACTCTTTATTTCAGTTTCGTTTACACTAGTAGCTGGTTGTTCCTGTACAACACATATTTGTTTCTGAGTATCACTCTTTGTTTCAGTTTCATTTACACTAGTAGCTGGTTGTTCCTATGCAACATACATTTGTTTCTGTGTATCATTCTCTGTTTCAGATACATTTACGCTAGTAGCTGGTTGTTCCTCTAATACACATATTTGTTTCTATATATCACTCTTTGTTTCAGTTTCATTTACACTAGTAGCTGGTTGTTTCTCTACAACACATATTTGTTTCTATGTATCACTCTTTTCAGTTTCATTTACACTAGGAGTTGGTTGTTCCTATGCAACACAAATTTGTTTCTATGTATCACTCTTTTCAGTTTCATTTACACTAGAAGCTGGTTGTCTCTATGCAACACAAATTTGCTTTTTGTTTCACTCTCTGTTTCAGTTTCATATACACTAATAGCTGGTGGTTCCTCTTAAACACATATTTGTTTCTGTGTATCACTCTTTGTTTGAGATTCATTTACACTAGTAGCTGGTTGTTCCTCTGAAACACATATTTGTTTCTGTGTATCATTCTTTCTTTCAGTTTCATTTACACTAGTAGCTGGATGTTCCTCCAAAATACATATTTGTTTCTGTGTATCACTCTCTGTTTCAGTTTCATTTACACTAGTAGCTGGTTGTTCCTATGCAACACATATCTGTTTCTGTGTATCACTCTTTGTTTCAGTTACATTTACGCTAGTAGCTGGTTGTTCCTCTACAACACATATTTGTTTTTTGTATCACTCTTTGCTTCAGTTTCATTTACACTAATAGCTGGTTGTTCCGCTTCGGCACATATTTGTTTCTGTGTATCAGTCTTTGTTTCAGTTTAATTTACAATAGGAGCTGGTTGTTCCTCTACAACACATATTTGTTTTTTGTATCACTCCTTGTTTCAGTTTCATTTACATTAGGAGCTGGTTGTTCTTCTTAAAAAGTATTTGTTTCTGTCTATCACTCTTTCTTTGTTTCATTTACACTAGTGGCTGGTTGTTCCTCTACAACACATATTTGTTTCTGAGTATCACTCTCTGTTTCAGTTACATTTACACTAGTAGCTGGTTGTTCCCCTTCAACACATATTTGTTTCTGAGTATCACTCTCTGTTTCAGTTACATTTACGCTAGTAGCTGGTTGTTCCTCTACAACGCATATTTGTTTCTATGTATCACTCTTTGTTTCAGTTTCATTTATAATAGGAGCTGGTTGTTCCTCTAAAACACATATTTATTTCTGTGTATCACTCTTTGTTTCAGTTTCATTTACACTAGTAGCTGAATGTTCCCCTTCCACACATATTTGTTTCTGTGTATCACTCTTTGTTTCAGTTTCATTTACATTAGTAGCTGGTTGTTTCTCTACAACACATATTTGTTTCTATGTATCACTCTTTTCAGTTTCATTTACACTAGGAGTAGGTTGTTCCTATGCAACACAAATTTGTTTCTACGTATCACTCTTTTCAGTTTCATTTACACTAGGAGCTGGTTGTCCCTATGCAACACAAATTTGCTTTTTGTATCACTCTCTGTTTCAGATTCATATACACTAGTAGCTGGTTGTTCCTCTTAAACACGTATTTGTTTCTGTGTATCACTCTTTGTTTGAGATTCATTTACACTAGTAGCTGGTTGTTCCTATGCAATGCATATTTGCTTCTGTGTATCAGTCTTTGTTTCAGTTTCATTTACACTAGTAGCTGGTTGTTCCTCTACAACACATATTTGTTTCTGTGTATCACTCTTTGTTTCAATTTCATTTACACTAGTAGCTGGTTGTTCCTATGCAATGCATATTTGCTTCTGTGTATCAGTCTTTGTTTCAGTTTCATTTACACTAGTAGCTGGTTGTTCCTATGCAACACATATCTGTTTCTGTGTATCACTCTTTGTTTCAGTTACATTTACGCTAGGAGCTGGTTGTTCCTTTACAACACATATTTGTTTCTGTGTATCAGTCTTTGTTTCAGTTTCATTTACACTAGTAGCTGGTTGTTCCTATGCAATACATATTTGTTTCTGTGTATCACTCTCTGTTTCAGTTTCATTTACACTAGTAGCTGGTTGTTCCTATGCAACACATATCTGTTTCTGTGTATCACTCTTTGTTTCAGTTACATTTACGCTAGTAGCTGGTTGTTCCTTTACAACACATATTTGTTTCTGTGTATCAGTCTTTATTTCAGTTTCTTTTACACTAGTAGCTGGTTGTTCCTCTACAACACATATTTGTTTTTTGTATCACTCTTTGTTTCAATTTCATTTACATTAGGAGCTGGTTGTTCTTCGTAAAACGTTTTTGTTTCTGTCTATCACTCTTCCTTTGTTTCATTTACACTAGTGGCTGGTTGTTCCCCTTCAATACATATTTGTTTCTGAGTATCACTCTTTGCTTCAGTTTCATTTACACTAGTAGCTGGTTGTTCCCCTTCAACACATATTTGTTTCTGAGTATCACTCTTTGCTTCAGTTTCATTTACACTAGTAGCTGGTTGTTCCCCTTCAACACATATTTGTTTCTATGAATCCCTCTTTGTTTCACTTTCATTTACACTAGTAGCTGGTTGTTCCTCTACAACACATATTTGTTTCTGTGTATCACTCTTTGTTTCACTTTCATTTACACTAATAGCTGGTTGTTCTGCTTCGGCACATATTTGTTTCTTTGTATCACTCTTTGTTTCACTTTCATTTACACTAGTAGCTGGTTGTTCCCCTACAGCACATTTTTGTTTCTTTGTATCACTCTCTGTTTCAGTTTCATATACATTATCAGCTGGTTGTTCCCCTTCAACACATATTTGTTTCTGTGTATCAGTCTATGTTTCAGTTTCATTTACACTAGTAGCTGGTTGTTCCTCTACAACACATATTTGTTTCTGTGTATCAGTCTTTGTTTCAGTTTCATATACACTAGTAGCTGGATGTTCCTCTACAACTCATACTTGTTTCTTTGTGTCACTCTTTGTTTCAGTTTCATTTACACTAGTAGCTGGATGTTCCTCTACAACTCATATTTGTTTTTGTATCATCCTCTGTTTCAGTTTCATATACACTAGTAGCTGGTTGTTCCTGTACAACACATATTTGTTTGTGTGTAGATCTATCACTCTTTGTTTCAGTTTCATTTACACTAGAAGCTGGTTGTTCCTCTACAACACATAGTTGTTTTTTGTATTACTCTCTGTTTTAATTTCATTTACACTTTTAGGCGGCTTATTTTGTACACCATGTTTACGTTTCTTTGTGTCACTCACTAATTCAATGTTTGACACTAGCACAGCATTTTGAAAGGAATCGCACCAGATACAATTAAGTGATCACTGTAATATGTTGGAATGATGTCAAGAATAGTATCTTCTGGTTGTCTGTTAATCAGGAATAGGTCTAGTGTGCCCCCTCTGCGGTGTGTTGCCTGGTGAACCATCTGGCAGAAACCGTAGTATCTAGTCAAACGCATGAGGGCTTTACTATTCTGAGTCTGACTACTAGTATTAATATTGAAGTCCCCTACTATAATGCATGGGACATTTGTAGGTATTTTCTGTATTAATTTCTCTAGGTCTCTGAGAAAAGTATTACTTGGTGTCCGTGGGTTGTTGTAAATTGACACAATGACAATTCTGACATCAGGCTGAAGCTGAGGAGACAGAAGAACTACTAGGTTTTCTACAGCTAAGCCTTTCATGTTGTATTGATGGACCACTCTAAAATTATGATTAATATACATTAACATGCCTCCTTGTCTATGGCTGAATGATGTAGAAGAATCATGTCTTAGCACATTAAAGTTCTCAAGATTAGGATGGTTTTCTTCTGGGTGCAGCCATGTCTCTTGTAAACATAAAACGTGAAGGTCACTAACGTAATTATCCTTCATATAGCACTCAAAATGTGGTTTGATAGAATTAATATTTAGGCTTTGTACCTTGAAGTAACAGTCAGTACTTTTGCTTACAGTCTTTATTTCAGACTGAATAAGCATACTTGTATCTTTCATTCTTTGTATCTCTTCCAAGGCATCAGAATTGACCTTGATTTTTTGGGGGTTCACTTGTCCAAGAAAATGAAGACCTGCAAGAGTTTTTGTTCTACTTATAGCAGTGTAGAATTGGCCTTTATTGAAGCTTCCATCAGTACATACTACAGCACTGTCTTCAGTTTTTCCTGGCTCTTTATGGATTGTGACACCCCATGCAAGGTCAAGTGGAAATTGGGTTCGTTTTCTTGTCACTTTCTTTGCTCTTTTACTGAAGAAGATGGGACACTCTACAGTTGATATTGGTGTGCATGTCGGATGCTGCCTCAGTAAACCTTTGCTTGCTTCACGGCATTTTCTCCCTATTCTCTCTTCGTCAAACTTGACTAAGATAAATTTGGGCTGAAATGATTCAACATCTTGATCACTTGTCCAAGAAGGAATGAATCCTTTCACCACACCAACAGCAGAGTTGACCAAGCCATCTGACACGTCGATGTTTTTTGTAAGGACAACACGTGCATTTAGAGCAATTTTCAATTCAGATGCAAGGCCTGATCCGGTTAAAGTTGTATTTTTTGTAACTTGCTGTGTTTGTTCATCCTTTTCTGTGTCTTTTGCCTTAAAGACAAATATCTGGGTTTCAATTTTATGTGACATAGTTTCATTGTGTTCATTTCTTAATGAGTTGTATGTAAACATATGAGTAGAATTCGTTGGGTAACTTTCGGATGATTTTGAGATCTCTCGGGACTGTAATACTATTATATCAGCCTCATTATGTTTACCAATTCTCACTCGATTCAAAAGAGCTGCAAATTCTGAGTCATTCTTCTGCCTCTGTAATTCTGTTAGTTCTACAATCCGGAATTGTGAAGTCCACAAGGAGCCATATATAGCGGCAAGCTGGTCAGATGGCCTGGCATATACAGGCAGCTGGGCTACTGGTGGTAGCTGGAGCAAGTCACCGACTGCTAAAATGGATATGCCACCAAATGGATCATTGCTTCCCATAGCATCACACAATCTACGGTGGATAGTGAGCAGCATATCAGCACTCACTATAGAAACTTCATCGATAACAACAAGCTTGGTTTCTCCAATGGATTCTTTCATAGCAGCCAACTTTTCTGAAGATAATGAGAAATAATCATCGTCTTTGGATGTGTGCAGTTGTAGCTGAAAGGCTGAGTGGCACGTATGTCCAGACACATTATACGCAGCTGCGCCAGTGGGTGCACAAACTAATACATGCTGGTCTTGAGCTTGATTGTTTCTCGCGAGTAGTCTTTTTACAGTTTGTACTATAGTTCTAACCAAA
The DNA here is from genome assembly GCA_963680895.1 of Fragum sueziense. Lineage (NCBI taxonomy): Eukaryota > Metazoa > Mollusca > Bivalvia > Cardiida > Cardiidae > Fragum > Fragum sueziense. The sequence goes on along the minus strand of OY804602.1, from coordinate 14,566,106 downwards.
AAACTCTTTCCTACACCAGCTCCACCAGTAAGGAAAATGTGGAAAGGTTCTGGCCTTCTACCTGTGTGAGATAAAACCATACTAATAGCCCAATTGACGATGAATTGGTGCACAATATACTGCTGGTGATTTAATGAAATGATCATATTTGTCCACTCATTTGTTGACATGTCTTCTGTTGAAAGATCATATGAATATGGTGTTGAACCAACATCCCTTCTAACAGTATTCTGTGATTCAGTTGCATAGGCACAGTGGATATCCTCTTGGTCTGTAGTACCTTCGGCTTCCTCATGTAGGCGTGGCTGCTCTGTCTCTGGACAAACTGTAACCCAGCTGTCCTCTGGAAAACCATGTTCCTGTATATCTTCTAATACAGTAGCAATATCATCTGCATGGTGTTCAAAGTTTTGTCTTTTTTCAGTGATGATTTGGAGTTTGCTTTGATAACTTTCTTTGTAAGAATTCTGCATCAAATCTAAAATTTCATTTCTCCAAGGGTAATAAAGTAACAACTGAGCATGGAAGAAATTTTCTGGATTTTTCTTCAGTGACCATTGGTGAGAGCGTACAATTGCAGGGACAGATCTTTTGGTAACAGTGCCAAGGTCATTTTTCAACTTGAAAACTTGCACAGTAGGTCCCTCTTCCCTTTCATCTTCATTGTCAATATCATCCATATCATTAGTGTTACTTTCCTTTCTTGAACCAATCCTATAGGTAGATGCAAATTCTACAAGGCAATCATCTTCCATTATATCTGGCCTTGCAGCATATTTATCAAGAAGGCTTTTCATGTAAACATCTGGGTCATCATCTTCTAATTTTGAGATGGCATTCATAGGTTTGAATAGCCTAGTTCTGTTTTCAGGCAGATCAGTAGGAATGAAGACAATCTGCCTTGAACCTCTAGTGAGAGGTAATGATAACAGTCGATAGACTGCTTCCTGTGCACTTACTTCCCTATGTGTTAAAAATTTGTGTGCTACATTTTTCATGGATTGCTTCAAACCAAGATGCTGTGAGCTGGCACTGACTCCTTTCAGTACATCTCCAAGAGTTTTCTCTGGCTTGGAAATGTAAGACGCAAGGTACATTACACATGAGTACACATTGGACGGTTACGAATTGAACATCTAAATTTGCTTCCCATGCCTCCACAATAATTTGGTTGTAATTGTTGACATTTATTTCCATTGGTGTTCTTTTTAAAAGTACAGCAGGTTGGCCACTTTTTGTTTTTATCCAATGTAGTGCTTTCAGGTACAGATTTTCAGGTACTTTAGCTTTGTCCAGTACTTGCTGTAATGTAAGACCTGGAACAACTTCTTCTAGTTGTTTATACACTGCTGTCAATATTTCCGAGTATTCTGTCTGAGTGGCAGCACTTGGTTGCTCCTCTAATGGTTTGAGTACAAGAGTCTCATTTAAAGGTGGTCGTGGGAAATTGAACCTGCATGACTTTCCATGTTTGCGGCAAGCTACAGAATGGGTATGTCTTTGTACTAGGTACAACAAATCATACATGTTCTTGTTATCTTCAGGAAGGTTGCATGAAATCTTTCCATCAAGAAATGCTTTAATGGCAGTTTCAGAACTGTTGTCAAAGGTGGTGCATCTTTAACCCAAGACAACATGTGCACATGTGGCGAGCCTCTGTGTTGAAATTCAATTCTATATTTGTAGTCTGTAATATTTCCAAGAGGATTCAGATTTTTATTCAGTAGGATGTGTTTCATGAATAACTGAACTCTATTGTCGAAATGTCTAGCTGCAGTAACTGGGTCAGATCGAAGGAACTGGCATTTTTGATCCCATGATAAACTTTTGATCTCATCATCACTTAGACTACAGCCTTGCTGTTTTGCAATTACTTTTATAGTATCTGTCCATTTGAGATCTGCTGCTGACAAGGTAATGAACCAGGTGCATGGACCTAACTGCCTGATCATTCCAAGAAGGTCATAAAATAGTTTATTAAAATATGCTGGGGATCCATGTATCTTCTGAAGGAAATGAACACCAAGATCAGTCTGTATGATGTTTGCAACTTTCTCTTTAAGCTGACCAGCTGTAATCTCTTGAGATTTTCCTTTTCTCAAACTAATACTTAGATTGTCATTAACTTCTTTGGCTTCTGTTCTATATTGAGCGTAGAAAATATAATCAGTGTTTCTTGCAAATCTGCGATCACAGTTCAATATTCTTGATTGGTAGTATTTTTTCAAAGAAATTCTTTTGGGTCTTTGATAGGAAAAACCAAATCGACCACTTGGAAATAACTGTGGGAAGCTTAACTCCTCTGCCTTTTCATCTTCATGGAATGGTTTAGGTTTTTTCCATTCACCAGGGGCAATTTGCAATATGTGTGATTGGTCAGCTACAATGTCTTTTGCTTGTAATGCTGAATCAAAAGGGAGTCCACTCAACCGTGTTCTTTCATCTTCATCATTTTCTTCTGTATTGTCATCTTGCTCCAGATTATTGTTTAGACCAGGTAGATTTTGTTCTGTTTGATCCAAGGTTGTTTCTCCTACAAGATGAGTCCAAAGGTCTCTATCTATCTCTTCACTTTGTTCATTCCAATAATCATTTATCACCACATCCTTATAAAGAGGATTTTTAAGATTATGTTTCAAGAGAAAAAGGGCTGTTAAAATTCTCTCTGGTCTAATTGATTGATAAAAGGAATGACCTCTGTATTGCATTTCTTTTTTAACTTTGACAGAAATGAATGTTTCTGGGGAAGGTACTCTAGGCAAAATGGAGGCAATCTCTTCTGGTTCAATAGGTACATTTACAACACAGCCATGGATGGCCTTTTGTTTACCACGTGGAAGCGCTAACAGTTTCATGAAAGGAATTCTCCTTGCAATGAAAACGCATTCCAAAGAGTTCAACACTTCCAACTCATTCGGTATATCATCAAGCTGCAGGCCGTTAGCTACAGCTAATACAGGCATTTTATTAGCCTTAATAGACTTGTGACAGCTGATGCAAATATATTCAACTCCATCAAAAGAGGTCTTGCTTGTGGAATATACATTTTTGTCAGCATATTCGTTAATATGAAAATTCTTCACTGATCCTCTGTAAAGAAGGCGATGACAGACGGTACATATACACACAGGTCCATTTTGAATTTCTGTTTTAAAATCAGTGATAGCCTGGATTGAACAGCTACTGGGTTGACGTTCAAGCTGTTTCTGTATCTTTTCTCGTTTGTTTCTCTTAAGTCTTTCTACACTACTCTTACGCTTTTGTCTCTTAGCTTCTCTTTCATGTTCATTTATTTTCAATCTTTCTGCACTGTCCTCACGCTTTTGTCTGCGAGATTCTCTTTCACATTGATTCCTCTTCAGTCTTTCTGCACTGTTCTCACGCTTTCGTCAGCGAGATTCTCTTTCATATTCATTTCGCTTCAGTCTTTCCGCACTATTCGCACGCTTGTGTCTTTGAGCCTCTATATCACGTTGATTCCTCTTCAGTCTTTCTGCACTGTTCTGACGCTTAAGTCTGCGAGATTCTCTTTCATATTCATTTCGCTTCAGTCTTTCCGCACTATTCGCACGCTTGTGTCTTTGAGCCTCTATATCACGTTGATTCCTCTTCAGTCTTTCTGCACTGTTCTCACGCTTAAGTCTGCGAGATTCTCTTTCATATTCATTTCGCTTCAGTCTTTCTGCACTATTCGCACGCTTGTGTCTTTGAGCCTCTATATCACGTTGATTCCTCTTCAGTCTTTCTGCACTGTTCTCACGCTTAAGTGTGCGAGATTCTCTTTCATATTCATTTTGCTTCAGTCTTTCTGCACTATTCGCACGCTTTTGTCTTTGAGCCTCTATATCACGTTGATTCCTCTTCAGTCTTTCTGCACTGTTCTCACGCTTTAGTCTGCGAGATTCTCTTTCATATTCATTCCTCTTCGATCTTTCTGCACTATTCGCACGCTTTTGTCTTTGAGCCTCTATATCACGTTGATTCCTCTTCGATCTTTCTGCACTGTTCTCACGCTTTAGTCTGCGAGATTCTCTTTCATATTCATTCCTCTTCGATCTTTCTGCACTATTCTCACGCTTTTGTCTGCGAGCTTCTCTTTCATATTCATTTCTCTTCAGTCTTTCTGCACTGCTCTCATAGTCACGCTTATGTCTGCGAGCTTCTCTTTCATATTCATTTCTCTTCAGTCTTTCTGCACTGCTCTCATAGTCACGCTTATGTCTGCGAGCTTCTCTTTCATATTCATTTCTCTTCAGTCTTTCTGCACTGCTCTCATAGTCACGCTTATGTCTGCGAGCTTCTCTTTCATATTCATTTCTCTTCAGTCTTTCTGCATTCAATGCACGCTTTTCTCTTTTTGCCACTTTATCTTTTTCTTGTCTTCTTATTTTTTCCTCTTCAGATTCATTTCTTCTTTGAACTTATTTACATGTCTTTCTGATCTGTATCTTTTCTAAGTCTTTTGAATATGTATATTTGTTTCTTTGTTTCAATGCTCTTTCTACCTGCGACTTTTTCATTTTTTGTAATAACATTTGAGATGCTAGGTATTTCTGAACCTTCTCTTCTGTTGATAAATCTTTTGAAACACTTTCTTGTTTGTGTGTATCGACCACCACATTGTTTTTGCAACCATTCTGTGATTCATCCTTCACTGATTCAGTTTGACTCACACATTTTTGCGTAAATTGGTTATCACTCACTGATTCACTATTGGTAACACAAACAACTAGCTGTTTCTCAGCTGCACTATCGCGGTCACTATGTGCACTTGTTAATGTATAACTAACATCTAGCTGTTTCTCAGCTGCACTATCGCGGTCACTATGTGCACTTGTTAATGTTTAACTAACATCTAGCTGTTTCTCAGCTGCACTATCGCGGTCACTATGTGCACTTGTTAATGTATAACTAACATCTAGCTGTTTCTCAGCTGCACTATCACGGTCACTATGTGCACTTGTTAATGTATCACTAACATCTAGCTGTTTCTCAGCTGCACTATCACGGTCACTATGTGCACTTGTTAATGAATAACTAACAACTAGCTGTTTCTCAGCTGCATTATCGCGGTCACTATGTGCACTTGTTAATGTATAACTAACATCTAGCTGTTTCTCAGCTGCACTATCGCGGTCACTATGTGCACTTGTTAATGTATAACTAACATCTAGCTGTTTCTCAGCTGCACTATCGCGGTCACTATGTGCACTTGTTAATGTATAACTAACATCTAGCTGTTTCTCAGCTGCACTATCGCGGTCACTATGTGCACTTGTTAATGTATAACTAACATCTAGCTGTTTCTCAGCTGCACTATCGCGGTCCCTATGTGCACTTGTTAATGTATAACTAACATCTAGCTGTTTCTCAGCTGCACTATCGCGGTCACTATGTGCACTTGTTAATGTATAACTAACATCTAGCTGTTTCTCAGCTGCACTATCGCGGTCACTATGTGCACTTGTTAATGTATAACTAACATCTAGCTGTTTCTCAGCTGCACTATCGCAGTCACTATGTGCACTTGTTAATGTATCACTAACATCTAGCTGTTTCTCAGCTGCACTATCGCGGTCGCGGTCACTATGTGCACTTGTTAATGTATAACTAACATCTAGCTGTTTCTCAGCTGCACTATCGCGGTCACTATGTGCACTTGTTAATGTATAACTAACATCTAGCTGTTTCTCAGCTGCACTATCGCGGTCACTATGTGTACTTGTTAATGTATCACTAACAACTAGCTGTTTCTCCGCTGCACTATCGCGGTCACTATGTGCACTTGTTAATGTATAACTAACATCTAGCTGTTTCTCAGCTGCACTATCGCGGTCACTTTGTGCACTTGTTAATGTATCACTAACATCTAGTTGTTTCTCAGCTGCACTATCGCGGTCACTATGTGCACTTGTTAATGTATAACTAACATCTAGCTGTTTCTCAGCTGCAATATCGCGGTCACTATGTGCACTTGTTAATGTATCACTAACATCTAGCTGTTTCTCAGCTGCACTATCGCGGTCGCGGTCACTATGTGCACTTGTTAATGTATAACTAACATCTAGCTGTTTCTCAGCTGCACTGTCGCGGTCACTATGTGCACTTGTTAATGTATAACTAACATCTAGCTGTTTCTCAGCTGCACTATCGCGGTCACTATGTGCACTTGTTAATGTATCACTAACAACTAGCTGTTTCTCAGCTGCACTATCGCGGTCACTATGTGCACTTGTTAATGTATAACTAACATCTAGCTGTTTCTCAGCTGCACTATCGCGGTCACTTTGTGCACTTGTTAATGTATCACTAACATCTAGTTGTTTCTCAGCTGCACTATCGCGGTCACTATGTGCACTTGTTAATGTATAACTAACATCTAGCTGTTTCTCAGCTGCAATATCGCGGTCACTATGTGCACTTGTTAATGTATCACTAACATCTAGCTGTTTCTCAGCTGCACTATCGCGGTCACTATGTGCACTTGCTAATGTATAACTAACATCTAGCTGTTTCTCAGCTGCACTATCGCGGTCACTATGTGCACTTGTTAATGTATCACTAACATCTAGCTGTTTCTCAGCTGCACTATCGCGGTCACTATGTGCACTTGTTAATGTATAACTAACATCTAGCTGTTTCTCAGCTGCAATATCGCGGTCACTATGTGCACTTGTTAATGTATCACTAACATCTAGCTGTTTCTCAGCTGCACTATCGCGGTCACTATGTGCACTTGCTAATGTATAACTAACATCTAGCTGTTTCTCAGCTGCACTATCGCGGTCACTATGTGCACTTGTTAATGTATAACTAACATCTAGCTGTTTCTCAGCTGCACTATCGCGGTCACTATGTGCACTTGTTAATGTATCACTAACATCTAGCTGTTTCTCAGCTGCAATATCGCGGTCACTATATGCACTTGTTAATGTATCACTAACATCTAGCTGTTTCTCAGCTGCAATATCGCGGTCACTATGTGCACTTGTTAATGTATCACTAACATCTAGCTGTTTCTCAGCTGCACTATCGCGGTCACTATGTGCACTTGTTAATGTATCACTAACATCTAGCTGTTTCTCAGCTGCACTATCGCGGTCACTATGTGCACTTGTTAATGTATAACTAACATCTAGCTGTTTCTCATCTGCACTATCGCGGTCACTATGTGCACTTGTTAATGTATAACTAACATCTAGCTGTTTCTCAGCTGCACTATCGCGGTCACTATGTGCACTTGTTAATGTATAACTAACATCTAGCTGTTTCTCAGCTGCACTATCGCGGTCGAGGTCACTATGTGCACTTGTTAATGAATAACTAACATCTAGCTGTTTCTCAGCTGCACTATCGCGGTCACTTTGTGCACTTGTTAATGTATAACTAACATCTAGCTATTTCTCAGCTGCACTATCGCGGTCACTATGTGCACTTGTTAATGTATAACTAACATCTAGCTGTTTCTCAGCTGCACTATCGCGGTCACTATGTGCACTTGTAAATGTATAACTAACATCTAGCTGTTTCTCAGCTGCACTATCGCGGTCACTATGTGCACTTGTTAATGTATAACTAACATCTAGCTGTTTCTCAGCTGCACTATCGCAGTCACTATGTGCACTTGTTAATGTATCACTAACATCTAGCTGTTTCTCAGCTGCACTATCACGGTCACTATGTGCACTTGTTAATGTATCATTAGATTCTGTCCTCCTTGCAGCCTTTCTTTGTCTCTCTGCTTCACAGAGTGTCCTGTGACTTTTCTTCCTTCTAATTTTTGGCATCTTTATAAATCTGCAAAAGATAGAAAACAATATAAGATGTAACCCAATAAATAGTCATGACCATGCAACAAATATGACTTTGATTATTCAATGACTATTGGAAATAGAATTAATACTTTTCCAAACACCGAAAATATTAAACCTTGTTCAGACATCCCTGGTAGATGTGTATTGGTACCAGCATTGTTGCAGTTTGCCTCAATATTTTCTGTGCTATATTTTACACGAATCCTTTCTTTGGGAACATCCATTTTGTAGTATGTGCAGCAGCTTTCAAGTAGAACTACTGTAATATTTTGTCATTTAGAAAAGGATGTATAAGAAATGCAACTATATGAGTATAAAAATGCTAACCTCAAGCAATATGACATTAGCCAAAATCGTAAGAAGTAATTTTGCCAACAGAATAGCCAATGGTTTGTGTCCTAAAGTTAGAATATTGATTAGATATGAATATTTCACTAAATATTATCAAGTAAGAATTTGATTAGATGTGAATAAAAGTATTATCAAGTTAGAATTTGATTAGATATGAATATTTCAATAAATATTAGACCAATATCGGTTACTTTCGGACGTCTACTGTAATATTTTGTCATTTAGAAACAGACTTATAAGAAATGCAACTATATGAGTATAAAAATGCTAACTCAAGCAATATGACATTAGCCAAAAGCGTAAGAAGTAATTTTGCCAACAGAATAGCCAATGGTTTGTGTCCTTAAGTTAGAATATTGATTAGATATGAATATTTCACTAAATATCATCAAGTTAGAATTTGATTAGATATGAATAGAAGTATTATCAAGTTAGAATTTTATTAGATATGAATATTTCAATAAACATTAGACCAATGTCGGGTACTTTCGGACGTCCTGTTAACCCGGACATCATTCTCCCCGCAGAGTGATCATTCATTGCTCTTGTAAGCCGACATTGCTCTATCTTGTACAGAAATGGCTTTTTGTCATTGGGCACTTAATACTATCTACTGCTCATGCAGACTACACAGTAACTATACAACACTTATACAAAAAACAAGTGCATGTTGTATTGCGATGCAATACAGGAGTCCCCCAACGGATAACAAAAAATCATTTCTTATAATATATCTCCTACTTACTAGATCTATAACTGTATACAAAATTTGAAGTTGCTAGCACATTAGGTTTTGGACAAAATGTCCCAAACAAAAATATAAGGGTAAAAACAACCAAGGGCAATAACTACAAAAGTGGGCGGAGAAGAATGATTCTTGTACATGACACTAAGTCTTGTCCTCAATGAGATCTATAAGTGTACCAAGTTTGAAGTTGCTAGCACTGATGGCTCAGGAGATATGGTCCGGACAAAAATGTAAGGATAAAAAACAACAACGGACAATAACTAAAAAAGTGGATGTGGCAGAGTAACAGTTCTGGTGCATTACACTTCTTCTCAATGAGATCTACCAGTGTATAAAATTTGAAGTTGATAGGACTTATGGTTTAGGAGATAAGTTCGGGACAAAAATGTAAGGATAGAAACAACAAAGGGCAATAACTCAAAAAGTGGACATGGCAGAGTGACAGTTCTTGTACATGACACTTGTCCTCAATGATATCTATAAGTGTAGCAAGTTTGAAGTTGCTATCACTTATGGTTTAGAAGATATGTTCCGGACAAAAATGTAACGGTAAAAACAACACAGGGCAATAACTCAAAAAGTGGGTGTGGCAGAGTAACAGTTCATGTACATGACACTTGTCCTCAATAAGATCTATAAGTGTTCAAAGTTGAAGTTGCTAGCACTTATATTTTAGGAGATATGATCCGGACAAGAATGTAAGACTAAAAACAACAAAGGGCAATAACTCAAAAAGTGGACATAACAGAGTAACAGTTCTTGTACATGACACTTGTCCTCGATAAGATCTAACAGTGTACAAAGTTTGAAGTTGCTAGCACTTATAATTTAGGAGATATGATCCGGACAAGAATGTAAGGCTAAAAACAACAAAGGGCAATAACTCAAAAAGTGGGCGTAGCAGAGTTATGGTTCTTGAACATGACACTTGTCCTGAATGAGATCTATAAGTGTACAAAGTTTGAAGTTGCTAGCACACATACTTTAGGTTCCGGACAAGAATGTAAGGGTAAAAACAACAAAGGGCAATAACTCAAAAAATGGGCGTGGCAGAGTAACAGTTCTTCAACATGACACTTCTCCTTAATGAGATCTATAAGTGTACAAAGTTTGAAGTTGCTAGCACATATGGTTTAGAAGATATAGCCCGGACAAAAGTGTGACGGACAGACGGACGGACGGACGGACAGACGGACGGACGGACGGACAGACGGAATCGAGCAAACCTATAGTCCCCCAACCGGTAACCGGTGGGGGACTAATAAATCATCAGACTGCCACTCTCAAGTAATTAATTTATGCAGATGTTCCATGTGGATCCAAGTAAAATTGCATTGAAGAAAGATGGCAGCAGACAATTTATTTGACGTTCATAAGCTCTACATCTATTTTGGCATTACACAGGATAATGAAGGAAACCAGCATAAAGGTGATTATATGAAAGCATGGTATATTGGTGAGGTTAAATAAGTGCACAATGTCCAGCACCGGGACGAGGACCCAAGCCTTTTTTCAAACCATTTCTAATGAGCATTGGCATTTAAGTAGAAACCTGATTGATTGAAAATAACATGCATTTATGATAAAAACATGAATTTAATTGTTAATTCTTTATAAATGTCATTTAATAATGTACTAATTTTGTGTCCTCATTAGTTGTTATTTCCCTGAAAGCCATCCCAATATCAAAATGCTTCCCTATCTGCTTAAATGCAGAATTTAATTGTTAATTCTTTATAAATGTCATTTAATAATGTACTAATTTTGTGTCCTCATTAGTTGTTATTTCCCTGATGATGTAATATGTATTATGAAAAGGGAGGATCAAAGCAAATAACTTACATTTCCAATGATTGATTGAAAAATGTCACGAAGTTTGTATCTTGCACATCTACAGGTCCTAATGCAGGCCATAACTCAAAAAGTATCGGTCTGATTTCTTTATAATTTGCGTCTTGCACATCTACAGGTCCAATGATTAATTGAAAAATGTCACGAAGTTTGTATCTTGCACATCTACAGGTCCTAAGGCACACATGTGCCAAGTATAAAGCAAATCGGTCCACAAGTGTAGGAGGAGTTATCCGGAAAAGCATTTTTGGGTCAAATCAGGGGCCATAACTCAAAAAGAATGGGTCCAATTTCTTTGAAATTAGCGTCTTGCACATCTACAGGTCCTAATGCACACATGTGCCAAGTATGAAGCGAATCGGTCCACAAGTGTAGGAGGAGTTATCCGGACAAGCATTTTTGGGTCAAATCAGGGGCAATAACTCCAAAAGTATGAGTCCGATTTCTTTGAAATTTGCGTCTTGCACATCTACAGGTCCTAATGCACACATGTGCCAAGTATCAAGCGAATCGGCCCACAAGTGTAGGAGGAGTTATCCGGACAAACATTTTTGGGTCAAATCAGGGGCCATAACTCCAAAAGTATGGGTCCGATTTCTTTGAAATTTGCGTCTTGCACATCTACAGGTCCTAATGCACACATGTGCCAAGTATCAAGCGAATCGGCCCACAAGTGTAGGAGGAGTTATCCGGACAAGCATTTTTGGGTCAAATCAGGGGCCATAACTCCAAAAGTATGGGTCCGATTTCTTTGAAATTTGCGTCTTGCACATCTACAGGTCCTAATGCATACATGTGCCAAGTATGAAGCGAATCGGCCCACAAGTGTAGGAGGAGTTATCCGGACAAGCATTTTTGGGTCAAATCAGGGGCCATAACTCCAAAAGTATGAGTCCGATTTCTTTGAAATTTGCGTCTTGCACATCTACAGGTCCTAATGCACACATGTGCCAAGTATCAAGCGAATCGGCCCACAAGTGTAGGAGGAGTTATCCGGACAAGCATTTTTGGGTCAAATCAGGGGCCGTAACTCCAAAAGTATGGGTCCGATTTCTTTGAAATTTGCGTCTTGCACATCTACAGGTCCTAATGCACACATGTGCCAAGTATGAAGCGAATCGGCCCACAAGTGTAGGAGGAGTTATCCGGACAAGCATTTTTGGGTCAAATCAGGGGCCATAACTCAAAAAGTGTGGGTCCGATTTCTTTGAAATTTGCGTCTTGCACATCTACAGGCCCTAATGCACACATGTGCCAAGTATGAAGCGAATCGGTCAACAAGTGTAGGAGGAGTTATCCGGACAAAGTTTTGGAGACAGACCAACAAACCAACCATCCAACCATCCAACCAACCACTGGACCGACAGGCTGATTCCAGTATACCCCCTCCAAACTTCGTTTGCGGGGGTATAAAAAGTTAAACTGAATTTTAAATCCAAAAATACAGAGCATTATAATAAGGAATTTACTCTTAAGGAGCTTAAAACAGCCCTTAAGAAATGCCATGATACTGCAGTTGGATGTGATGACATCCACTATCAGTTTTTGAAGCATTTACCGCACCAATCCCGTCAATGTTTACTCGATATCTTTAACAGTGTTTGGAAAACGGGAATACTTCCAGCCTCGTGGCGGGAAGCTATTGTCATTCCAGTACCCAAACCTGGTAAAGATTCAGATAATCCTTCTAATTACCGGCCCATAGCCTTAACAAGTTGCGTTTGCAAGACCATGGAGAGAATTGTCAACGACCGTCTCGTATGGTTTCTTGAGAAAAATAAACTTATAACATCAGCTCAAAGTGGCTTTCGTAAACAAAGAAGCACTCTCGATCATTTAGTTCGCTTCGAAACTTTTATCAGAGAAGCTTTTATCAAGAAGGAACATGTTGTTTCAGTCTTTTTTTGATTTAGAGAGTGCATATGATACCACATGGAAGTATGGAATCATGAATGACCTCCATGATTTCGGTATACGAGGTCGCCTTGCTTATTTCATCTCTGCGTTTTTGGATGAACGGCAATTTAGAGTCAGGGTTGGAGATACGCTCTCTGATCCTCGTGAACAGGAGATGGGTGTTCCCCAGGGCTCTATTCTTTCTGTTACACTTTCAGTGTAAAAATCAATAATATTATAAAGGCAACTTGCCCTGGTATTGAATATTTCATTTACGTTGACAACGTTTGTATTTGTTATCGTTCGAAACATATGCATACCATCGAACGACAGTTACAGCAGGTTTTAAATAACCTGAGTAAATGGTCGAATGAAAATGGTTTTAAATTTTCTAAAACCAAGACAAAATGTATGCATTTCTGTAAATCCCGAAAATCCCATCCCGATCCAGAACTCACTTTGGACGGGATCCGAATCGAAGTTGTCCCAGAATTCAAGTTCCTTGGTCTTTTATTTGACTCTAAATTATCGTTCATTCCGCACATTGAATATTTGAGCAATAAATGCAAGAAAGCTCTAAATCTTTTACGTGTCGTCTCCAGTATGGACTGGGGAGCAGACAAAAAAGTTTTATTACGTCTTTATAGATCTCTTGTGAGATCTAAATTAGACTATGGTTGTGTTGTTTACGGATCCGCCCGTCAATCCTACTTGCGCAAGCTTGATTCTATTCATAATCAAGGGTTACGTATTGCGCTGGGCGCATTTAAAACATCGCCAATTAACAGTCTTTATGCGGAAGCAAATGAGCCATCCTTGAATTTACGTAGAAAGAAATTATCAATGGATTATTATCTAAAACTTAAATCTAATCCAGATAATCCTACACATGACGTTGTATTTGAACCTCTTTATGAAGAGGAATTTGATAAGAAGGAATCAGTTATACCTCCTTTCAGTTTACGTTGTAAGGCAGATGTAAATTCTCTAGATTTCGATCTAGATGACGTGGCGGAACATAAAGTTCCAAACATACCTTTGTGGACGTGTAAAAGTCCCACCTTTATTTATGATCTTGCTTCAACGAAAAAGTCGGAAACTGATCCTTTAGTATTTAAAAATAAATTTCTTGAAGTACAAGAAAAACACATGCTTCATTTACAAATTTATACCGATGGTTCTAAAAGCGAAGAAAAAGTTGCTTCTGCTGCCATTTTAGATGGCTTCAAATATCAGTATCGTTTGCCCGATAACTCGTCCATTTTCTCTGCCGAGCTCAAGGCTATTGACCTTGCGCTCGAGCACATCGTTGAAAATGGCTATTGGCGCTACATTATTTTTACAGACTCTCTGTCCTGTATGCAAGCGCTCGAGCACGAAAAAACGGACAACCGTATTATTGTGAAACTTCTTGAGAAGCTTTCTCGTTTATATGCTTCTGATGAAGATACTGATATTGTCTTTTGCTGGCTTCCAAGCCATTGCGGTCTACGTGGCAACGAAGAGGCAGACAAGGTTGCCAAGGAGGCGTTGTCACTAGATATTTTACCTTTTAGAATCCCTTTTACTGATTTTAAACCACTGATAAATAGTTTTATTCAAAATGTATGGCAAAATTGTTGGAGCGACGAGGCTAATCACCAAAATAAATTGTTTAGCATTAAACCAGCACTTGGTGAATGGCTGCCAGGTCTTCGATCTGACCGCCGCGAGGAGTTAGTTTTGGCACGACTGCGAATCGGGCACACATATTTGACCCATTCGCACCTATTAAAGAACGAGGAAAAACCTCAATGTATTCCTTGTAACGAGGAGCTGACTGTCCAGCATCTCCTCATTGATTGTGTGGATTTAGCCATCATTAGAAACAGGCATTTCAACGCTAGCAGTTTAAAGACATTATTTGATACTGTTAGGCCTGAATCAATTTTTAACTTTCTTAAAGAGTGCAATCTCTTTAAAAAGATTTAGTTATGATATTCACTCTTTGATATTTATATGTCCTATGGATTTTCCGGTCGGGTGGACTCGGACATGGGTGTTCTCTGATCTGGGAGGAGCCCATGTCTATTCGTGCTCACGTCGGATTATTCATGGTACATTGTTATACAATATTTCTCATGATATTTTTAATCATTTATACTTCAATTATTTTCAATAGGTTATATGCGTTATGAATTTTCCGGTCGGGTGGACTCGGACATGGGTGACCTCTGATCTGGGAGGAGCCCATGTCCATTCGTGCTCACGTCGGATTATTCAAAGAGGTGCATTGGTATTGATATGATTTTCCGGTCGGGTGGACTCGGACATGGGTGTTCTCTGATCTGGGAGAAGCCCATGTCTATTCGTGCTCACGTCGGATTATTCATAGCTTGTTGTTAATCTATATTCTGTATGGCATTTTTATCTGTTTTACTTCAGTTTTGTTTAATACATTTATATGATCTGTGGATTTTCCGGTCGGGTGGACTCGGGCATTGGTATTCTCTGATCTGGGAGGAGCCCATGTCTTTTCGTGCTCACGTCGGATTATTCATGGTGTGTTGTTATTTTGCTTAAAATTTTATCTGTTGTGTAGAATATCGTATCTATATCATACCCCCTCTAGATGTTTATGGCCGAGCCCGGATAGCTCAGTCGGTTACGTCGGAGTCTGTCAATCCAGGGGTCTCGAGTTCGAACCCCGGCTCGGCCAGTATCCATTCTGACATTTGACAAAAGTCATTTGTCTCTCACCAATGGGTGTGAATCATCTATGTGAGAGAGCAGCTGGAGGCTCGGTTTGGATAGTGTGGTTGTACTGGTGAGAGAAATACCAGGAACCCACGGTTAGGTGCTCCAGCCGCCGCGATATGACCCTGGTAGTTGAAAACGGCGTAAAACCCCAATAAACTCAAACTCTAGATGTTTATGTAACTTATACATATCCTAATACATCTTGTAGTGAGGCAAGGTGAGTGCGCCCAATATGACCTTAGCAGTCGACGGGCCTTAAAACTCCATTCATTCATTCATTCTTGCAATATTGTAATAACAAAAACAGTGGTATCCGTGTGCCCAATGTATGGCAACTTTCATGTCAGAGACTCGATGAATAGGGTATTTTACCCACGGCAATTAGCATTCAGTACAGAGAAACCAGCTTTTATAATGTGGACCAACATTCATGGAAAAGTTCAGCCAGAAAGGGACTTCACCCTGAATCATTTCGTTCCCCTACTGCCAATGATTGAACCTGAGCCGAGTCTTATGCCTATGATTGAACCTGAGCCGAGTCTGTCAGAATTAGACTTCGAAGACTTCTTTAGCCATTGTGAGGTACATACCACTGTTCATGTTTGTATCATATGTGCCTTAATGCTGGAAAATGTACCTTCGGACCCTCTATATTTGTATAGTTATATCTTCTATAACTTCAGATGTGCATATCCAGCCCCTTAGTTGGTCTGTAAATTTCTTTCAGTGGCTTAAATTGTTCATCAAGGTCTTTTATACTAAACAAGGTAGAATTAAACTAAATAAGTTTAAATAGAAGATTGTAATTTTGAAATATATGTACATGTATATACGAGGGACAGTCGGAAAGTAGTTTGACTTTTGACTACTTCCCTAAAACCATTCAACTTTTTAACAAAATTATTTCTACACTGAAATTGTCCATCTATGTATGCATTTTGCCATCTTCGTAGGGGCTTTATTATTTCCACTATTAATCATGACGTAGACCCACTGTATTAGGTACAGTGTAACAGCCGGCATCAAAGGCGACCTGGTCTCAAATTTCTTCCTGCAAGTATTTTCTTCAGTTCTAGACACAAATAAAAGTCACGTGGGGCGAGGTCTGGGCTATAAGAAGAGTAAAACAACTACAGTAATGTGTAATAATTGACAATCTCCACTGTAGATGCGGTGGTATGGGAGCGTGCGTAATCCTGAAGAAGAAAACAATTTTCTTTGCTAATCTGGGACGCGTTTACTTCAGCATGTATTCTTAGATTTCTCTGAATTGCTTCAGAATCGTACTTGGCAATGGCAGGTTTTGCCATTTGACATGAAATAAGTAATTATCAATCCTCGTGAATGCCCAAAAGCAACAAACATGACTACCTACCGAAGGTAACAGCTTAATCTTTTCATGGGTGGGGATTCAGCTCGTTTCCATGACTGCTTTGACTGATTTCTTATCCCAAGTTCGGAATTATAAACCCTTATTATACCCCCGCAAACGAAGTTTGGAGGGGGTATACTGGAATCAACCTGTCGGTCCAGTGGTTGGATGGTTGGAAGGTTGGATGGTTGGATGGTTGGAAGGTTGGATGGTTGGTTGGTCTGTCTCCAAAACTTTGTCCGGACAACTCCTCCTACACTTGTGGACCGATTTAGTTCACACTTGGCACAACCCCCGCAAACGAAGTTTGTAGGGGGTATACTGGAATCAACCTGTCGGTCCAGTGGTTGGATGGTTGGAAGGTTGGATGGTTGGAAGGTTGGAAGGTTGGATGGTTGGTTGGTCTGTCTCCAAAACTTTGTCCGGACAACTCCTTCTACACTTGTGGACCGATTTAGTTCATACTTGGCACAAGTGATCATTGTGACCTGTAGATGTGCAAGACGCAAATTTCATGAAAATCGGACCTATACTTTTTGAGTTATGACCCCTGATTTGACCCAAAAATGCTTGTCCGGACAACTCCTCCTACAGTTACTGTCCGATATGCTTCATACTTGGCACAGGTGTGCATTAGGTCCTGTAGATGTGCAAGACGCCAATTTCACGAAAATCCGACCATTACTTTTTGAGTTATGGCCCCTGATTTGACGTAAAAATGCTTGTCCGGACAACTCCTCCTACAGTTACTGTCTGATTTGCTTCATACTTGGCACAGGTGTGCATTAGGACCTGTAGATGTGCAAGACGCAAATTTCACGAAAATCCGACCATTACTTTTTGAGTTATGGCCCCTTATTTGACGTAAAAATGCTTGTCCGGACAACTCCTCCTACAGTTACTGTCCGATTTGCTTCATACTTGGCACAGGTGAGCATTAGGACCTGTAGATGTGCAAGATGCAAATTTCACGAAAATCCGACCATTACTTTTTGAGTTATGGCCCCTGATTTTACGTGAAAATGCCTGTCCGGACAACTCCTCCTACAGTTACTGTCCGATTTGCTTCATACTTAGCACAGGTGTGCATTAGGACCTGTAGATGTGCAAGACGCAAATTTCACGAAAATCCGACCATTACTTTTTGAGTTATGGCCCCTTATTTGACCAAAAAATGCTTGTCCGGACAACTCCTCCTACAGTTACTGTCCGATTTGCTTCATACTTGGCACAGGTGTGCATTAGGACCTGTAGATGAGCAAGACGCAAATTTCACGGAAATCACACTGACACTTTCTGAGTTATGGCCCCTGATTTGACGTAAAAATGCTTGTCCAGACAACACCTCCTGCAGTTACTGTCCGATTTGCTTCATACTTGGCACAGGTGTGAATTAGGACCTGTAGATGTGCAAGACACAAATTTCACGGAAACCTGACAGATACTGAGTTATGGCCCTTGATTTGACCAAATTTCAAGAAAATAGGATTAACAATTTCTGAGTATCGCTCCTGATTCAACAAAAATGCTTGTCTGAACAAAGGTGGTGGCGGGGGTATTTTTATCACCTTCAGTGATAGATTTCTAGTTTAATCTGCAGTGATAACGTAGTTCAAGAACTTAACTTCTTTGCGATTAGAATGACTAGAATGTTGTTTTGTTTTGGGTACCCTTTGTTGTTCCTCTAAAAAATAGCCTGTGATACATAAAAGACCTATCACATATAAGTGGACAGAATATTGTATATATATAACTATCTTTGAAAATAAACTGCACACATTATTGGCAAATGGATGAAGATTCCACCAATATATAATGTGTTAATACAGTTGCAAATGAAGAGACAGCAACACGAAAAGTCAAACTACTTTCCGACCGTCCCCCGTAAATGTTGCATGTTTTTATTCAGGAGAATTTCGGGGATTTATTGACCCAAGTAGACAATACAGCACTTGGGAGATGTAAACTCCAGCCATCCGCCAGAGAACATACTGCCGGATGATCAAGCTCAGCCTCCAGCTTCTGTAAAGAGGTCAGTACTTACCTTTCTTATATATTAGCTTTTTATACGCCCGAAGGGTCGTATTATGTTATGGCCCCGCTCGTCCGTCTGTCTGTCTGTCCGTCCGCCCATTAGCAATTTCTTGTGTGCGCAACTCCTACAGTTTTAATCGGAATTTGATCAAACTTGCCACAACTAGAATATCACTGAAAGTGATTATACCCCCCAACAGCACAGTGTTGTGCATTTTCATTTTAGAGATGTATATTTCCTATGAACTGTGATCTGATCAATTGAGAAAAAGAGCAAACACTATAAAAACAGACTGACCAACATATGTTTATGTTGCAAAAATTACTAATTTTAACAAAGGGCTATAATTCAGTAAAAAAAAACAACAACAATGAACCGAAACCAATATTTGATATGCACATATTTGTGAGCTAGTGAGCATACTTGTAAAGTTATAATTAATAAAATCTATTCATTATTTACCAAGAGTTGAAGCGGACAAGAAAATTCACTCAAAGGCCATAACTCTGTGAAAAATCAATAGACCATGACCAAAATAGAAGATGCAAATCTTCACTTTGTAATAAGTTCACAAGTGAACTTTGAACAAAATTCGTCCAGTAGTTAAGGAGAAATAGAGCAGACAAAAAATCAACAAACTGATCAACACATGTTAATGTTGCGAAAAATGCCAATTTTCATCAAAGGGCCATAACTCAGTCAAAAATCAATGAACCATTACAAATATTTGGTATGCACATACTTGAGAGCTACTAAGCATTACTGTAAAATATCTTTGAAATCCATCTATCACTTTTCTAAGAATTGAACGGACAAGAAAATTCACTCAAGGGCCATAATTCGGTCAAAAATCACTGGACCATAACCAAAATAAAATATGCACATCTACACTTAATAATGAGTTCACATGTGAAGTTTGAATAAAATTGGTCAAGCAGTTTATGAGAAAAAGAGTGGACAAAAAATTGAAAAAACAATCAACACACATTAATTTTGCTTAAAATGGCAATTTTCAGCAAAAGGCCATAACTCATTCAAAAATCAATGAATCATCACCAAAATTTTGTATGCACATATTTTAGAGCTACTAAGCATAACTGTAAAGTTTTTTTTTTAAATCCATCCATAAGTTTTCGATGAATTGAGCGGCCAAGAAAATTCACTCAAGGACCGTAACTCCGTCAAAAATCAATGGACCATGACCAAAATATAATATGCACATCTCAACGTGGTAATGAGTTCACATGTGAAGTTTGAACAAAATTGATTCAGAAGTTTATGAGAAATAGAGTGGACAAAAAATTGAAAAACCGATAAACACACGTTGATTTCGCGTAAAATGGCAATTTTCAGCAAAAGGCCATAACTCAGTCAAAAATCAATGAAACACCACAATAATTTTATATGCACATATTTGAGAGCTACAAAGCATAACTGTAAAGTTTTATTGAAATTCGTCCATTAGTTTCAGAGAAATTGAGCGGACAATAAAATTCACTCAAGGGCCGTAACTCCGTCAAAAATCTATGGACCGTGAAAAAAATTTAGTATGAACATCTCAACTTAGTAATGAGTTCACAAGTGATGTTTGAACAAAATTGGTCCAATAGTTTATGAGAAATAGAGTGGACAAAAAATTGAAAAACCTATCAACACACATTGATTTTGCGTTAAATGGCAATTTTCAGCAAAGGGCCATAACTCAGTCAAAAATCAATGAATCATCACCAAAATTTGATATGCACATATTTGAGAGCTACTAAGCATAACTGTCTTTTTTTAAATCCGTCCATTAGTATCTGAGAAATTGAGCGGACAAGAAAATTCACTCAAGGGCTGTAACTCCGTCAAAAATCAATGAACCGTGACAAATTTCATATGCACATCTGCACTTGGTAATGAGTTCACATGTGAAGTTTGAACAAAATTGGACCAGCAGTTTAGGAGAAATAGAGCGGACAAAAAAGCTACAGACCGACCGACAGACAGACAGACAGACAAACCAACGGACAAGCTGACTCCTTATATACCCCCCAAATTGAATTTGGGGGGTATAATAAATCTCCATGGTGTCTAGTTGTGCACCGAGCTTACGGAATTCAGATAACTCTTTTCGTTCTTGAATTATCTGCCCTTGAATTAAAAAAAAATGCCCATTTTTTGTGTGTGCAACTCCTACAGTTTTGATCAGAGTTTGATCAAACTTGCCATAATGAATCTCCATGGTGTCTAGTTGTGCACACCGCTTACAGAATGTTTTCGTTCTTGAATTATCTGCCCTTGAATTTAAGGAAAAATGCCCATTTTCTCAAAAATGCCTATTTTCTCCTGTGTGCTACTTCTACAGTTTCAACCAGAATTTAATCAAACTAGCCACAATGAATCTCTATGGTGTCTTGTTGTGCAAACAATTTTTGAAAACTTTTCATGTTTGAATTATCTGCCCTTAAATTGAAAAAATGGCCAATTTTTACGGACAAGCCCCTCTCGGGCATATATGCGCCGCTCTGCGAAGCTCTTGTTCTTCTCTGTTGTTTACTGTCTTGGCTGCTTACTGGTAAGCTTGATCTTAATGATATTCTTATTTCTTGCAGCATCAATGAGGATGAGGTGACCCAAGTAGACAATACAGTGGGAGATGTAAACTCCAGCCAGCCACTAGGAAACCTTCTTACCTTTCTTATTTATTAACATTTTTTAACCGTTGAAGCTGAGACAGAGATATCATCCAGGTATATAATTGACATAAATACTACTTGAGTGCTTCTGCGATCTTAATTATTTAAATCATATCCATCAGTGACATAGAAACTAAGCTGCAGACTCTTGAAGCCGAGACGGAGCAATCATCCATGTAGATATAATCTTGTTTAGCCCACATACAAGAAATAACCAACAAGGCAAATAAGACTTTCGGTTTCCTTAGGAGAATCTTATCCTTTGTCCCCTAGAAGCTCAAAGGAAACTGCTTACAAAACACTAGTAAGGCCCCCAATTAGAGTATGCTAGCCATTATTCGTCTTCAGACATTAGTAGGGTGGAGAAGACTCAGAGGACAGTGCCAGCTCGATCGGTGGTGTTGTGGGCGGTGGAAAAATCGCAGTCACCTAGATGGAATGCGGGAGGAACTTTCATGGCCCAACCTCCAGCAAAGAAGAGACAACAGCAATATTCTAGACCACTTGCCTATCCTGATACATTTAAATTTTCATTCTTTCCTCGGATTATACCCCTGTGGAACTGCTTGCCACCGGAAGCTGTGTCAGCTGAGACAGTTGACAATTTCAAACTGCAAAACTAAAAGGAGACAGTTGACAAGTTCAAACTGCAAAACTAAAAGGAGACAGTTGACAAGTTCAAACTGCAAAACTAAAAGTGTAAGTAACAAACTTGCTACCAAACTTGCGGTAGTAGACACAAGCTGCTTGTAAATAATTTTAACTTGACAAGTGTTCTTCGAAATTTCCTTTTAAAACTGTGCACTTCATTAAAGCAACTTTGCCAACAAAACCTGTCATAGTCATTATCTTCCAGTTGGAGCGAGAACAGTACCGTCAGGTAGATAGGAATGTTTTATTTGCTAAAATGTTTAGCTATATATTTCACCAGTCAAATCACTGACAATACCGTACACTTTACCATCACAAATCTGGGTTCGTAGTTGTTATCATAAATTGATAATCCATAGTTTGACTGCTGGGTTATATTAATTTGAAAAGTAAATGCGTCTTGGAATTTTTTATTGCCAACTTTACGTATAGGACACGTTCGCTCGTCGTAAATTTTGTGAAATACCCTGCAATAGTGATTTTGAGTTGATTTTATTAACGGCCGTACACGTTACCACGGCAATTTTTTCGTTTTTTCGGGTCGGTTGGGATCAATTTTTGCAAAAAGTATAAGGATGTTTAAGTTAAGTCATACATCAGAGGAAAGAGTTCAGTAAGTCGGGGTACATGCAACAAACCGCTTGAAAATTGACACAGAAATAAAAGGGTTATTGCAAAATGTCTTACCTGAAGCGAGGCGAAATGTCATCACATTTTGTGCAAAAAATAGACTGAGTTTACCGTTATGTTTTGATAAACCGTTGGTGTTGTTATAACATCTCGTAATTACGGCTTGATTCAAGCCGCAGTTTCGAAATTGTATAACAACACCAACGAAATACTAATAATTTGTCCGAAATTACGTAACGGTTTATTTGATACAATCGCTCCCTATTGTCGGTAGTCGTTATCCATCCCATCATGCACAATCCCCAACGTGATAGAGACCTGGGCCCCGTTTTACTAACGATCTTACGATCATGTTGTTGTGAAAACAGTGTAACAAGGCATCTGATTGCTCGAAAAATCGGATTAGGCCAATCAAGTTTGTTGTTACAAGTAATTACGCAAAAAAATAATCGTAAGTTCGTTAGTAAAACGGGCCCCTGGTTTAAGTTACGAGTACAGAAAATGCTAATTTAAGTTCTTTATGAAAGTTAGCATACATATTTTCATAAAGTAAGACAAGCCGTTCTGCTTTTGCGTGTGCCAGGCGGTTTTCCTTAGGTTACTGCCTTTTTGACGTTTTGACCCAGGTCCTAATTGGCCCATCTCATATGTGCTGAAATAATCTTTAAAGGGATGTAAAACTGAATGAAACAAGAGGACCATGATGGTCCTAAATCGCTCACCTGAATCAAGATGACAAGAGTGATAATGGCAATTTTGTCAAATTCAAAGGCATGAAACTTATAAGGACTTTCTGTTTGGAAACAATTAAGAAATAATTTTGTTCCAATCGATCCTGTAAGGTTGGGTATGAATTAGCACAATTGTTGAGTTAGTTAATTTTCAACAATTATTTCATGATTTCGCAATATACAACATAGGGCTAATTTTCAAAGCATACTGATCTGTTAGAGATTGATCATTTATCAATTAACAAGATTTTGTCTGTGATTGATAGAATATAGTGAAAGATTACCATCTGATAAGCTAAAGCTAATCCCTTATTTGTTTACATAAGATAAACATGGGGCCAGCCTGAGAGCAACAGATAAGGGAAATAGAAAATTGGGCACAATGGTTTATTTTTAAAGAATTTTCTTATGATTTCTCTAAGTCTGATAAGCCCTTCCTCCCTGCCATGCCCACATTTTTTGACCAATGGAAAAATTTGTGAACACATTTTGCAAAGAGTAACTCAAGGAACATTCCAGTAAAGTCTGGTTCAATTGGGCACAATAGTTGATTTTTAAAGAATTTTTTATGATTTCTTTAAGTCCGATAAGCCCCTTCCTCCCTGCCACACCCACATTTTTGACAAATCAAAAATCCGCGAAAAATTTTTGAGAAGGGTCACTCAAGAAACCTTCCAGCAAAGTCTGCTTCAATTGGTCACAATGGTTGATTTTTAAAGAATTTTCTTATGATTTCTCTAAGTCTAATAAACCCCTTTCTCCCTGCCACAGTCACAGTTTTTTACAAATGAAAAAAACTGTGAACAAATTTTGAAAACAGAGACTCAAAGAACATTCCTGCAAAGTCTGCTTAAAATTGGCCCATTGGTTGATTTTTAAAGAATTTTCTTATGATTTCTCCAAGTCTGACAAGCCCCTTTCTCCCTGCCAAGGCCACAATTTTTTACAAATAAAAAGATTTGTGGTCAAATTTTGAAAAGAATGACTCAAGGCACATTCCTGCAAGGTCTGGTTCAAATTGGCCCAATGGTTGATTTTTAAAGAGTTTTCTTATGATTTCTCTAAGTCTAATAAGCCCCTTTATCCCTGCCACGGCCATGTTTTTTTGTTTTTTTTTTCAAATGTAAAATTTCTGAACAAATTGTGAAAAGAATGACTTAAGGCACATTCCTGCCAAGTATGGTTCAAATTGGCCCAATGGTTGATTTTTAAAGAATTTTCTTCTGATTTCTCCAAGTCTGATAAGCCCCTTTTTCCCTGCCACGGCCACAATTTTTGACAAATGAAAAAATTTGTGAACAAACTTTGACAAGAATGACTCAAGGCACATTCCTGCAAAGTATGGTTCAAATTGGCCCAATGGTTGATTTTTAAAGAATTTTCTAATTATTTCTGTATGTCTAATATGCCCCTTTATCCCTGCCACGGCCACATTTTTTGACAAATATAAAAATTTGTGAACAAATTTTGAAAAGAGTGACTCAAGGAATATTCCTGCCGAGTTTGGTTCAATTGGGCCCAATGGTTGATTTTTAAAGAATTTTCTTATGATTTCTAGTCTGATAAGCCCCTTTCTGCCTGCCACGCCCACATTTTTTGACAAATCAAAAATTCACGAACAAGTTTTGAAAAGTATCACACAAGGAACATTCCTGCCAAGTTTGGTCAAAATTGGTCCAATGGTTTAGGAGGAGAAGATGTTGAAAGAAATTGTGAACGGACGGACGGACGGACGACGGACAAAAAGCGACCACAATAGCTCACCTTGAGCACTTTGTGCTCAGGTGAGCTAAAAATAACGATCTCGATCAGAGTAATTTCAATTAGAATATTAAAAATCTAGGCACCCCCTGGGAGAGTTTCTACTTGTAAAACATGACCAAAGTTTTCTTCCTGCAGTCCTAAGTTATTTGTCGAAACTTTCAGGTTTAAATTTTCGGATTAACCCATTACCAGACGGCAAAATTTTAGGGTTGTCCAAATTCAGAGCTGTTGCAGACGACAATTTTACGTGAATGTTATTTAATATTTCTTTGAGAAAATTTTTGACAACAACTACCCCAATACCACAAACTGTTAGCGCTTACCAAGTTCAAACTGTAGAAGATTGCCAGAGTTTGTAGGCTAGGTAGATGGTTTCCAAAATTGTCATTGTTGGCGAAATTGATTAAGCCAGAGTCATGCAGGCTGGTATCAATTTTATTGTGGATTTTTTGTATCTGAGATATTGTCTTTGATTTGCATGCATTAAAGTGACGTTAGACACAATTTGCTCCTTCAAATTCATGACATAAGACACATAATTCCCACTGCAAACAAAGCATGCTTGTTCAGGTTTCAGATAAGGTTATAAAAATGTTAACATTTTGTACACTTGCATAACAGAAATGAACATTGTTTTTTACAAAAGCATCAGATAATCCAGAAAAAGGGTAAAAAGTGTTGCAAACGTCTGCGATTTTCCGTCACATTTTCTGTCAAAATGTTATGTATGAAACACATTTTTTTATTTTTCAACTACAAAGGCATAAACTGTGCAAATTTTACTGAATGATATTCAGAATCATGTTTACCTAGCATCTGCAAGTCAATTTTAGGACACAACCTATTTTTTTAGTTTTTAGCTCACCTGAGCACGAAGTGCTCGAGGTGAGTTATTGTGGTCACTTTTTGTCCGGCGTCTGTCCGTCCGTCAACATTTGGGGTGTTTACACTCTAGCATCCCCAAAAGTTAGGCAATCTTGATCAAACTTGGCGAATACAAGTAGATTCATAAGTTCTCGGACAAGTTCGATTATGGGCCTGATCGGACCAGAAAGTATGGCGTTATCTGCCCTTGAATGTCAAAAAATGCTGTTTTTAAGTTTGTTTACACTCTAGCATCTACAATTATTGATCAATCAAGATGAAACTTGGACATAATGTTAGAGACCATAAGATCACGGATGAGTTCGATTTTCAGTCTGATCTGACTAGAAAGATGAGAGTTATGTGCCCTTGAGATGGGCAAAATTGCCATTTTTGGCTGTTTTCGACCTTGTTTACACTCTAGAATCTACAATTATAGACCAATCAAGACAAAACTTTGACACAATGTTGGGGAGCATAAGATATTGGATGAGTTTGATTTTCAGTCTGATCTGATCAGAACGTCTAGAGTTATGTGCCCTTGAATTTGACAAAATTGCCGTTTTCGGCTATTTTCGACCTTGTTTAACCACTAGAATCTACAATCATTAATCAATCAAGACAAAACTTGGACACAATGTTGGGGACCATGAGATCTTGGATGAGATTGATTTTCAGTCTGATCTGACAAGAAATATGAGAGTTATTTGCCCTTGAATTGGGCAAAATTTCCATTTTGGCTGTTTTCCACCTTGTTTACACTCTAGAATCTACAATTATTAATAAGTCAAGACAAAACTTGGACACAATGTTTGGGAGCATAAGATCTTGGATGAGTTTCATTTTCAGTCTGATCTGATCAGAAAGTTGAGAGTTATGTGCCCTTGAATTTGACAAAATTGCCGTTTTCGGCTATTTTCAACTTTGTTTAACCTCTAGAATCTACAATTAATAATCAATCAAAGACAAAACTTGGACATGATGTTGGGAACCAAAAGATCTCGAATGATTTAGATTTTCAGTCTGATCTGATCAGAAAGGCCAGAGTTATGCGCCCTTGAATTGGGCAAAATTGCCATTTTTGGCTGTTTTCGAACCTTGTTTGCACTCTAGAATCTACAATTATAAATCAATCAAGACAAAACTTATCCAAAATGTTGGGGTGTATAAGATCTTGGATGGGGTGTTTTTTTTTTTCAGTCTGATCTGATCAGAAAGTCCAGAGGTTTGTGCCCTGTAGTTTGAAAAAATTGCCATTTTCGGCTGTTTTCGACCTTGTTTACTCTCTAGAATCTATAATCATTAATCAATCAAGATAAAACTTGGACACAATGTTGGGGACCATAAGATCTTGGATAAGTATGATTTTCAGTCTGATGTGATCAGAAAGTCAAGAGTAATGTGCCCTTGAATTTGATAAAATTGCCGTTTTTGACTGTTTTCGACCTTGTTAACAATCTAGAATCTACAATTATTACTCAATGAAGACAAATCTTGGACACAATGTTGGAGACCATAAGATCTCAGATGAGTTTGATCTTCAGTCTGATCTGACCAGAAAGACGAGAGGTATATGCCATTGAATTTGATAAAATTGCCTTTTTTGGGTGTTTTCGACCTTGTTTACACTCTAGAATCTACAATTATTGAAAAAAAGAACAATTCTTGGCACCATAAGAGCTCGGATGAGTTTGATTTTCACAACGTTATTGACCATAAGTTCATATTCAGTCTAAAGTCATAAATATCAATTGAATTGAACATAAGTGTTGCTCATATCATTTCGGTTCAGGTGAGCGATATAGGACCATCATGGTCCTCTTGTTTCATAAATTGAGCTTTTCAGTGCTTCCTAAATGGAATTTGAGTTTTATATATCACATACTTTTGGAGAAAAGGTTAAGTTTTCGGAGTAAAAGTTTAAGTTTTCGTACAGTAAAGGGTTGATAAGGGTTAACGGATGGCGTTGAGGAAGGTCAAATTGCATGGAACAGAAATATATCATTGAAGGAAGTTGCATACCAACTTTGAGCTTTGTATGTCAAATACTTTGTGAGAAAAGGCAAAGGTTAAGTTTTCGGATGGACGGACGGACAGACAGACAGACGGACACGAGTAAAACAATATGCCCCCGATCTCTCGATACGGGGACATAAAAAACATGACATTCCATGTTTGTCAAACATTGGCCAAGATCTGGCTGAGCCAATGCTCAAAAAGCCAACTTCCGAGTAAATACTCTGGCAAGTAAAAGACAAATCTTTATGACAACATGCCTTTATTGAACAAATGGGTTAGTCTATTTTCAATGTTTATATGTCATATGGGACAAGACGTAACGTGGTGACGTCACAATGAACGTGAATTTCAGATACTCTTTTTTTCCAGAGGTATCAATGACCAAAATCTCATGCATGTGCAAATTTTTGACAACAACTACCCCAATACTACAAACTGTAAGCGCTTACCAAGTTCAAACTGTAGAAGACTACCAGAGTTTGTAGGCCAAGTAGATGGTTTCCAAAATTGTCAATTTTGGCGAAATTGATTAAGCCAGAGTGCTAAAATCATGCAGGCTGGTGTCAATTTGATTGTGGAGTTTTGTATCTGAGCTATTGTCTTTGATTTGCATGCATTCAAGTGACATGTCGCATTTATTTCATTGTTTAAAAGTATGTCTTGATGCAAAGATTGTTTATTCTAATTCGTAGAAATTCTCTCAGTTTTTTAAGTTGTTATTTATAAGCGAAAAATACGCCTTTAATGTTGAGACAGAAATGACAAATTATATAAATCTGAACTGTTATCCACAACAATTTGTTTAATTTTAGGACAAAAATATATATTTCTCGTAAATGGTTTCAATATTTTTACTTAAAACTTTGAGAATTTTCATAAGAAAAGATGCTCTTTCAGATAGAATAAAACTAAAATCAATGTAAAAATAATTGAAATGTCACTTTAACTGCAGCAAGTGCACCTGTCGCATTTTGAAATTCTTTAAGTGCCAACCTAAAAAAATTTGCAACATTACTTGTAGGTTTTTTATGCGTCGATTGAACAAATATCGTGTGAAATTCTACACTGATATGTTGTATTTTAGCGGAATAATTGACCATCAAAAATACTGACTAAACTTTGTCTTTTGAGTGTATTATGACCGGGGTCAACAAGAGCCGTCAGAGACGGACAATGCTCCCCGAATAAGGCATTGTCACAATAAATGTATGACATGCAGAGCTGACATAAAGCTAGCAAATGTTAAGCCCCCTTTTTGCATGACATAATTTTTATAAACAAATTTTACATAGTTTATTGTCAAGGGCATCTGATTTACTACTCAAATATGAAATTTCATCAAATTCTGACCATTAGACTAGCAAAAATTAGAGAAAAACTATATTTTACCTTAAGTCCCCTTTTTCCATGACGAGGCCTCAAATCCAAAAATCGTGAAAAGTACATCGGCATTATGTCATAGGGAGTTCACATGGTAAGTTTCGTTTGATTTGGCCCAAGGGCTATGGAGAAATCACTTCGGACGGACGGAATGACGGACGGACAGGACGGACGGACAGACAAAGCGGCGACTATATGCTCTCCCTTCGGGGAGCATAAAAACTATGACCGGGGGTGAAAGTATTATGGCCTCCGATCATTGTATCATGACCGGTGTCATAATATTATGGCTCGACGTCTTAGTATTTTGACCTCCCAGTCATAGCATTATGACCACGGTATTCAAGATCGGGGGTTAGTGGTGGGTCATAACATAATGACTCCCAGCCCAAAGGTAGATTTTTTAGTTAAAAATCCGTGGAATGGAATGCACTTATAAACCAGATAATATGTGACCTTAACGACGATGTTTTGCTGAAACATCAACAAAAAGGGCCTACTGTTTTCTCAGTTCTAACACTTATTTATTTCAGTTGTTTCCCTTATTATATGATGTACTATGGTCCGTTCTGTGTATGCTGAAATTACATTATATAACGTGCATTTGCTCTAATAAAAATTACTGATTAAGAAATAGGAAATGCTTTACAATTTACATTTTGACATTTCGGGAAAACAGTTCATTGCCGTAATAATAGAATATTTGACAAAATCGGTAGGGGCAGAAGGCTTTCTAGACAAGTCAGGTGAAACGGTACTATCAGTATTCACGAAGTTTGTTACGACACATAGGTTGCCCTACGGTTTTAAAAACGGATCAGGGGAGAGAATTCTGTAACGCCTTAAATGAAAACTTCTGCAAGCAGTTTTGAATAGATCGTAGAATTGTATCAGTATATTATCCCCAAACAGGAGGTCCTACTGAAAGGTTTAACAGGACGTTGTGTGACATGCTTACATTGCCTACAGAAC
Source organism: Fragum sueziense (assembly GCA_963680895.1). Lineage (NCBI taxonomy): Eukaryota > Metazoa > Mollusca > Bivalvia > Cardiida > Cardiidae > Fragum > Fragum sueziense. The sequence continues at coordinate 14,535,611 of OY804602.1, read as the reverse complement.
GTCTAAAGACGATTCGACAAAAGAAAGTGAAAGAATCCGAAGAAGAAATCAAAAGGCTTGCGAAAAGTAAGGATCATTCTAACGACTGTAATCTCCCTCCAAAAATGAGAAGATTAACCCGAGATGATCTTACAACAGAACCAGCGAGTTTTACAGAATCTATCGATCAAGAACCCGAGCCATTTCAATTCAAACCGCCAAATCGCGAATGGCAGGAACAGATATCGATTGAATTGAAGTAGTAGTAGTAGTAGTAGTCAAACATCGGTAGTCAAACATACATATACTTCTGCTCCAGACAAATATATACGACGAGACGCCAAACCAGTTAGATCTGTAAACATGTGAGGGGATGGTAATTGTTTGTTTGGAACATACAGTTACATGTATGTAGTTTTCGGCGTACAAACACTGTCCAAGTTTCGTCTTAATAGGTCAATAATTGTAGATGATTTGTCAAATACAAACATTTTATGCAACTTTAAAGCTGTACAAAAATGTGTCGATTTCACATGCTTTTCAAAGGGTTGAAACGAAAGCTAACAGTAAAACTTGTTAAAGACTAAAACAAATCAACAATTGACATACAATTTCTTAGAAATATGATAAATATCAAAAGAAACAAACCAAATAAAGTTCTGATATTTAACAAAGGTAGTGCATTCGAGAACAAAGTGTTTGCATATTTAATGCTGATTTCATGTAATTTATAATTTGTTAATATTATGTATAATCTCAAACTGTAAAATACATGTATTTTTGCTAGTCTGCGCTACCTTCTGGAGTTTGAACATGTGATAAACTGAACTTCTGATCACTACGTACAACTGCATAACAAGTTTCAGAACCATTTCTGATTATTGGATGTGTCCATATGGGGTACCTGTATAAATGGGAATGACTTTTAAGCAATTTACATAATTATGTACATGTATGTCGTCGCTGTAAATGCAAAACCTCGTATGTCGATTGGTGCAATTTTCAAAGTACCCGCTTGTGTGCCAAGTTTAGACGCTTCTCGCAGGTTTTGAGATATTTTTACTGATCAGTAATATTGACACATATTATTTGTCAACAATATGTCCAAATTTCGAGTAAGACATTTCAGTTTGGGAAAAGTTATTACACTTTTTTCCCTCCCCTTTAAAAATTTCCAAAAACCGAGATACGAGGTTTTGCATTTACAACGACGATGTGCACCTTATCTTAAGGCTTAACTCAGCAATATTTCCTAGATTATGAGGAATGTGTTGTACAAATTTTTCTGGATAGGCCATTTTCAATTTATGCCAGTTCTATTTAAAGGGCGACGGTAACAGATGGTCTAATTGCAAAAAATGAAATTTTTTGAAAAAATATGCAAAACTTTTGTGTTGACCACCTCGGGATGGTTAATAATATGCGATTCAGACAGAGAATGAGCCGAAATTACAAGACAGATAGCTGAATTTAGGGAGAATCCAAGCCTAAATTCAACCCCATCACTGATGGGGTTAGAGTTATTTTTAAATTGTTGCGCATGCGCATACAGCGCGGACCATGATTCAAACGAGATTCATACTTAAATTTCAATATGACGTCATCATGTATGTTGTGACGTCATTTAAGAAAGTCGCATGTCCTAATTTTTGACCTACTTTCGACATCGCTTCATGAATTTGGTATCAAATTGCGAAAAAATGAGTCGTTGCTTCAAAAGTTTCTCGTAATCATTTAATCAGGTCATATAAAGCTTAAAAAGTGTACATTTCGTTTGTATTTGACAATTTTTAGGTCCAAATCTGGGAAATAGTAGCTTTAACGCTTATATTGGGCCGCGGCCTTAGCGCAGTTGGTAGCGCATCTGACCCTCATTCGAGAGGTCCCGGGTTCGATACCCGGCCGCGGCTAATACCCTTACTGACAAAATTGTCTCCCACCAATGGGTTTGAAATCCTTAACCTAAGTGGGCGAGCAGCTGGAGGCTCGGTAAGGATGTTGTGGTAGTACTGGTTTGAGAAACAACAGGAATCCATGGGTAGGTGCTCCAGCCGCCGCGATATGACCCTGGTAGTTGAAAACGGCGTAAAACCCCAATAAACTCAAACTTAACGCTTATATTGAACCAGATATTCAAGGTTTATTTTAAATCTATTCATCGTTTAAATTTTTAAAGTGACCTAACATACATTCAAACCTGACTTAAAGACCACCAGGATAACGCAATCCACTGCTTTAAAGGGACATTTCATTCCAATTTCAATTTTTTTAAAGTATGTCTTGGTGCCAATATTGGTTATTCTAATGAGTATAAATACTGTAAGTTTTTTAAGTTGTTGCCAATAAGCGAGAAACACGCATTTAAAGTTGACACATAATCGATAAATTGCATATAAATCCGAACTGTTGTCCACAACAATTTGTTCAATTTCAACACAAAAAATAAATTTCTCGTAAACGGCGCGATAATTTGGCTTGAAATTTTCAGAATTTTCATAAGGAAATATGCTCTTTCAGATAAAAATAAAAGTAAGATTTATGCCAAAAAATTCTGAAATGTCGCTTTAAGAGACCGTCATTTCAATAACACACTCCTTCTAAAATAGATATACAGCAGGTGTTCTTTCAAGGCAGGTTCAACTCAATACTTCTACTTAATTAAACCTACATTAAAAAACAACTATAAGAAACCAGTTTTCTTAAAAACAGTTTCAAAGAAGTAATTTTTTTTTTGTTTCTTTGGTGGGTTAAGGTCGCCACCAGACAGGGGGCCTGCCTCACAACTTGATGGGGGGGGGGGGGGGGTCTTCTCACCACTGGGCCAGGGATTTGTACTGTCATTCAGTGTTGGGTTAGGACTGCAATGTTTGAAAAACAAAAATTGCAATCATGGTTAAAATTAATTAATACGTGACTTTGAAGTGTAGAATTTACCGTGGTTAAAAGATATTATTGACGAATAATTTAAGATTGTACATTATTTGTGCCTTGCCATTATATGGTGGGTCAATAGTCTGGGGGCGTGCCTCACTACTTGACAGGGGGTCAGCCTTGCTACCGGATATGGGGTTGGTCTCGACACTGGACTGGGGATCTGCCTCACCACTCGATAGTGGGCTTGGTTTTCCACTGGATGGGGGGTTTGTCTCACCACTAGACAAGAAATCTGTGCTGAAACTCATTGATCGGTCAGGACTGCAATGCTTGAGAAACATAAATTTGTAATTGTAAGTGTAGTCATCCCTCCTGCTGAAATGACCATGATTGAAAGTATATGAAAATTGATTATTTGTTTTAATCTGAGTTTGCCTTATCATTAAACCGTAATCAAATCGAACCAAAACCACAAAATTCAAAAACATAAGACTGTCAGAGCCTAATCAAGGTCGATTGAATGGAAAACATAATGACACTAGAGCTGTCGAAAAGCAGACTAATACCCCACCAGTGCTCTGTCAATTGAACAAAGGCTGAATTTGACCTTAACCTTTGACCTATGTAAACCAAAATCAATAGGGCACTTCCTTGGTTCATCAGCAACATGTGTATGAAGTTTCATGATTTGTGGCTTGGTTCTTGAGTTAGAGTCCGGAAATGGTCTACAGACGGACAGATGCATGGACAGACAAATAGCACTGGTGAAACCAATATACACCCCGCTACTTCGTAGATGGGGGTATTATAAACTTGAGAAAACATTCTAAACAAGATGATCGGATGAATAGATGCACAGACAGGGTCATTATAATTTTCCCACCTTACCAACACTACCCAACATTAGTCTACCAAACCCTCCTGTACAGGAATATACATCACCTCCTGCTAAGCAAGCGAAGTATGCTTCTTGATGATGATGATATCAAGATATCTAAAATCGAGTCGCCGCCTTCAAAGATTGAACGTGTTGTTTTAAAAAGAAATAACAATGTATGTGGAGAAATAATATGGTCAGATTTCCCTTCCTGGCACAGATGGTGAAGATATATCTTTGTGCCCAAACAAGTTCTGTTGCTTCTGAACGTGTGTTCTCAGTAGCAGGGGACGTAGTTACAGCAACAAGATCCTGCCTTGATCCACACTGGATAATTTGATTTTTTTTAAGAAAAATCTAGACTCTGAAAAAGACATGGTGACTATTTTGAACAACATGTAACAAAAGCCAGTACCAGACAAATGTTCTTGCCTCAAGAGATTTATTAAAATCAACAAGAGGACCATGATGGTCCTATATCGCTCACCTCAACCAAAATGATATGAGACATGGTTTTGTTCAATTCAATTGATAACTTATGGTCAATAACATTGTATCAAGTTTTGTCTTGATTAGTCACTATTAGTCACTGTTTGAGGTTGTTAGAGTAAAATTTGCAAGACAGATGACTGAGCAAACTCTATTCTGATTATTCTAACATTCATTAATAAAAGATCTTATCGTTATACACATCATAATCCAAAAATTTATTCTTGATTGTTAATTATTTAAGGTTGTTTCAGTCCAAATAGCAATTTTGTCAGATTCAAAGGCACATGAATGACTGACCACTTTCTCATTCAATTGGAGTAAAATTCAAACTCATGCAAGGTCTAATAATCAGCAGCAGAGTGTCAAAGTTTTGTCTTGGTTGATCAATAATTGTAGATTCTAGAGTGTAAACAAGGTCGAAAACAGTCAAAACGGCAATTGTGTCAAATTCAAGGGAACATAACTTTCGACTCTCTGAACAGATCAGACTGAAAATCAACCTCATCCAAAATCCTTTCTTATGTTCATTTAATCTGGTCCCGAACTAGGAAACACCACGTATCCACGGCTATGCGTCCACACAAAACCCTACGCAATATATTGGTACACCCAAAAGACAAACAACCAATAGAAGATAAAGCGGAGGTAATTTACAGCATACCTTGCAAAAACTGTGACAGTGTATATGTGGGTGAAACTGGTCGCAAGTTCGGAACCAGATTAAATGAACATAAGAAAGACTGCGAAACACGGGCGAAGACATGTTACACCAGGGCTAATAGGAAATTATCAGAAAATACATGGGAAAAAAGTGCTATCACAGACCATCAAAATATAGAAAATCATGAAATAGACTGGGAGGGGGCTAGGAGAGTGGAAAGGGAAAGTGATTGGAAAATGAGAAAGACTAAGGAGGCAGTACACATCCGGTTACAAGAAGGGGCGGCGATGAACAGGGACCAGGGGGCCTTCCTTTCGGGGATCTACGACCCTCTTTTCGCCGATTTTCGGAAAATCGGCGGAAATTCACGAGGTCAACAGCCGCGAGTGAGAAGTGGTCAGTCACTCCGAGGATGTCCACAGTAGTGGACGAAACAGTCAGTGAAAATAAAAAAGGTTAGTGTTGTGTATTGAAGAAAAATTTCTATTCTAATGATTAATAATTGTAGATGCTAAAGTGTAAACAAAGTTAAAAACAACATTTTTTGACATTCAAGGGCAGATAACTCAGCACATTCTGGTCCGATCAGGCCCATAATCAAAGTCATTCGAGAACTTATGCCCATACTTGCTTTGGCCAAGTTTGATCAAGATTGGCAAATTTTTGTGGATGCTAGAGTGTAAACACCAAATTGTTGACAGACGGACATACAGACGAACGGACGGACGACTGACAGTGAATGACCACAATAGCTCACCTTGAGCACTTCGTGCTCAAGTGAGCTAATAAAGGGGTTGGGTTCCTTAATTGATTTTAAACAACCCCTTAAAATTTTAATTCTTTTCTATAAAAACTGGTTATCTTCTTAGTCATTTTATTATTGGCTTATCAGATATCACAGTTTTACATTACCAAATTATTGGGATGAAGGCAGAATCTGTTGTTGTAACTATGTACATTAATGATTTTGATATAAAGCATTTTACTGTTAAACAGTTTAAAAATTGTTTGTTTGTTTGTTTGTTTTTTTGTTGTTGTTGTTGTTGTTTTGGTTTTTGTTTTTTTGGTTTGGTGGTTGGGTTTTTTGTTGTTGTTGTTGTTTTTTTGTGTGTGTTTTTTTTTATCGAAAGATAGTCGTAAAAAAATCTTCAAAATAAAACTGTGGTGTTCATCAATATGTTTTGTCTGTTTTGTGTAAAAATCCTGATTTGAAATTTTGAATATTTAGTGAGTGTAAAAGACTCAAAATCAAGTACTGATTGCAGCTGGCAAGTCCTTCATGTCCAAACATTTTTACAGACTCTTTGTCCTGTATGCAATCGCTCAAGTACGAAAAAAAACCCATAATCATATAATTGTAAAACTTCTTGACAAGCTTTCTCGTTTATATGCTTCTGATGAAGATACCGATATTGTCTTTTGCTTACTGCCAAGCCATTGCGGTCTACGTGGCAACGAAGAGGCAGACAAAGCTGCCAAGGAGGCGTTGTCACTGGATATTTTACCTTTAAAAGTTCCTTTTACTGATTTTGAACTTCTTATTCACAATTTTATTCAAAATGTATGGCAGAACCGTTGGAGCGATGAGGCCAATTACCAATTGTTTTCCATAAAGCCTACACTCGGTGAATGGCTGCCAGGTATTCGACCTGACCGCCGCAAGGAGTTAGTTTTGGCCCGACTGCACATCCGTCACACACATTTGACCCATTCGTACATCAAGGTCTATTAAAGAACGAGGAAAAACCTTAATGTATTCCTTGTAACGAGGCACTTACTGTTCAGCATCTACTCATAGATTGTGTACGAGGGGCGTTCAATTAAAAGTGGTACTAATGGTCCACCATACCTCACGGTTTTATAGAACTAGTGTTGCTTGCGGCTGTTTGGCGGGAATATTACTGTCTATGCTTGGTCAAAATTTGAGACAAATTCGTTCACTCTTTCAAAAGTGAACTTTTAAGTTGATTCAGTCGTATACACTGGCTATTTCGCTGTGCGAAAAATGGAATACGAACTGAAATAGGATGTACGGGTCTACATTAAAGGTCGCATAGGCTTTGAAATATCTGCATCACATGTATATAATGAACTAAATCAGATTCATGGACATTCGAATGTTGATCATACGTCAGTGTTTAGGAAGTTACCAAAAATTAAAATTGATAAAACTGGCCTGAATGATGTCCCCCTTTCAGGCAACCCGGATAGAGCTTAATGTTGCTGTAGATTCCGACATGACCGAACAAGACGCATGGTTCAATGTGCAAGAAATAGCAGATAACGTTGGTTTTTCATCGGGGACATGTTATACAATTTTCCTGAAAGGATTGAAACACAGAAAGGTTTATGCCCATTAGGTCCCCCACCTGCTGCCTAAAGGACAGAGAGCCACTCGTGTAAAGGTGGCAAAATATATTTTGAAATAATGCAATAAATGCAAAAATGTGGGTTTTCTGAGCTTAATACATATGATTGAACAATAATCTACTGTTATGAGCACCAATGGCGTATCATTAGCAAGCAATGGTTGCGAAAAGATCAGGCAAGGTCCGTAATAGCCAAAAAAATAAAAGCGCGGCAAAAGTTTTGTACGCGGTAATTTTCAAATGTAATGGGTGTATTGTTCAATTTACTGTTTCAAATAGTACCACTATCGTCGGTCATTCATACAAGAAATGTATGTCGGTGAAAGTAAAGAAATATCACAAAAAGAGCAGGTCTAGGACCGGCTAAAGAGGCATGTACCAAATCCATGACAACGGAGCTATCCACAGGTGTCCTCTTGTCCAAGACTTCCTGAAAGAGACACATGCTGCACAGCGTCTTCATCCACCCTTATAGCCGGATCTAAGTCCGTGTGGATTTTTTGTGTTCCCCACGATGACGAAAAAAGCCTCTGGTCGTCGGTATAGGCCTTCATGTTCCATATGCAGTGCAATTTTCCAGTGTCTGCGGGGTGTTCCAAAAGAGGCCTATTGATTGGCATATAAGTAATGAATCTCAAAACTTCAGAAGTGTCTGGTGTCAAAGAGGATTACTTCGAAGGATTGAAGAAACTTAAAATTGAATTGCGACATAACTATGGCTTATAGAACCACAGTTCCAAAATTAATTGAACGTCCCTCGTAGATCTAGCCATCATTAGAAACAGGCACCTAACGCTGACAGTTAAAAGACATTATTTGACACTGTTAGGCCTAAATCAATTTTTAACTTTCTTAAAGAGTGTACTCTCTTTAAAAAGATTTAGCTGTGATATTTAATCTGTGATATCTTATATGTTCTTTGGATTATCCGGTCGGATGGACTCGGACAAAGGTGTTCTCTGATCTGGGAGGATACCATGTCTATTCGTGCTCACGTCGGATTATTCATGGTACATTGTTATACTATATTTCGCATGGTATTTTTATCCTTTTCACTCCAGTTATACTTGATTGGTCATATGTCTTGTGGATTTTCCGGTCGGGGTGACTCGGACATGGGTATTCTCTGATCTGGGAGGAGCCCATGTCCATTCGTGCTCACGTCATATTATTCGATACAAGGTACATTATATATTACTTTTCCATATGATTTTCCGGTCGGGTGGACTCGGACATGGTTGTTCTTTGATCTGGGAGAAGCCCATGTCCTTTCGTGCTCACGTCGGATTATTCATGGTCTATTATTATTTTATCCTCTATATGGTATTTTTATCTTTTTATCTTCCGTTAAAATAAATTTATTTAGAAGATCTTTGTGTTTTCCGGTTGGGTGGACTCGGACATGGGAATTCTCTGATCTGGGAGGAGCCCATGTCCTTTCGTGCTCACGTCGGATTATTCATAGTGTATTGTTATTTCGCATAGAAAATCTGTTATATACTATCTATTTTTATCATTTCCCCTCTAGATGTTTAAGTAACTGTTACATATTTCTGTACATCTATTTCGTGAGGTAGATCTACATTTAAGGTGAGTGCGCCCAATATGACCTTAGTTGTCGACGGGCCTTAAAACTCCTTTCATTCCTTTGGCCTCGTGACCTAGTTTATGACCCCGGAAGACCTAATTTCTAACCTGTCTGGGATTTCATTAAGACAATCATTCTGAACAATTTTCGGGCCGATTGCATTCTAGAGTGCACACTAGGTTTTAGTAATATTTGCCCTCATGACCTAGTTTATGACCCAAGATGACCCAATTTTGATCTCGTCCGAGATTTTTAAGACAATCATTCAGACCAATTTTCAAGTTGATTTGGCTAAAAATAAGACCTCTTGAGTGCACACAAGGTTTTACTAAGATTTTACCTCACGACCTAGATAACGACCTTAGATGACCCAATTTCAATGTTTTCCGAGATTTTATCAAGACAATCATTCTGAAGAATTATTAGGTTAATTGGACCACAAATGTGGTCTCTAGAGTGAGTCAATATTTGACTTTGAAAATCGCAACAATCGACATAGAGTAACAGGTTCCAATGTCGACCCATTTTCTAGTTTAATTGGTTTTGTGAGAATAGCAATTGATTCCCGGAAAAAGTAGTACATGGGATGAATATTACGTCATAATATCGTCATTTTAATTGCACAATCTTTCTCTTCAGGGTTTAGTCCAGTCAGCGTAGCATCGGACCTAGACAAAATTGCAACAGAATTTCTTTTTGCACCATTTCGTAGATCGAGTATTGGTCATCACTCAGTAAAAAGTCCCAAAGTGTTCTCCTTGCAATAACATGGGAATTTGAGTTTAAAGTTTGTTACTTTTCCGTGTTTTTCAAATGTCACGAATGACACACCATACAATGCTTGGATGACGTCACATCGAAACTTTACATAGATACGTCATCATAACAAAATGGCAGCGCCGTAGATCTCGTGAAGGTCGATGAAAGAAAATGACGTTTTACATCTCTACTATTTTACACACTTTTACTGGTCCAAACACTTTACATAAGGTAAGTACATTATGACCTGTTACACAAAAGATTGTTGGAAGTTGAAAAAATGATTGATATTCTGCAAATTCCGATCCGAGTCTTTCGATTTGTTTACATTTGATTTGACGGAGATAATTCATGACATAGATTAAAACACACTGAAATTAATATTACGAATGGGTTTTCATTCGATTTACTTGTTTGTGAACAATATATAAATATGACGACAAAAATGTTATAATGATTTATTTAACTAATTGCTTGTCATATTTCTTCTACGGAAGCCATTGGCGGCCCTAAAACCGTATTTGGTTTGTATTTTTATCCAGATATATACACCGTTATTTCTTGTATGAATGAGAAAGATTGCGTATTATATGCAATATCTATGGATGATTATCATAATTCTAAGTAGAATAACACAAGACTTTTTGAAAATTGAAAGAAAACGACTGTAATATTTGTTTCTATTAGGAGCTCTCTTCACCCTACTCTCCATGCCGAGCTCTATTGATTAAACCATCAAATATGACCTCTGCAGTTTTCGGTACGCCAACAGCCTATTTGGTCGTCATAATCTAATTATAGCACACCATTTGAATTATCGAATCAAAATCATTCAGTTTTATCTTGCATGATCATTACGTATACATTACGTCGCTTCTATTTTTGGCTGAAGCCGGTAACATTTGAATTATCGAATCAAAATCTTTCAGTTTGATCTGGTTTGATTACGTATACATTACGTCGCTTCTATTTTTGGCAGAAGCTGGTAATTTGAAGCGTTAGCCAATCATTTCTTGTATCAGAAATTTCGATTGTTTATGAGTATATTGGCGACGATTGGATACCGAAATCCCGCCAAGGCCCCGAGATTAGACGTGAAACGACCCCGCGAGAACAGAGAGTATTCTATCGAAATGGAATGTAGGGAGAATACGCTCTGTTCGTAAGAGAGTATCTTCACCCCAATTATATGTACTTTAATATAATTTAGCGCCCGAAATTTGCGTAGATAATCATTTAACATTATGAATATTTGGGACACTACAGTACTTCTCTATCGTTTTTTATATTGAATAATCACTTGTCAACAATTATCTATAGGCCATGTTTAGTAATGTAGGTCTATTGGATAGACCCTGCACCCGGGAAGTGAATGTAATTACGATATAAATGTGAAGGTAACAAAATTTTTCCCACAATTGTTGCTTTTGAAAATGTATGCACGTGTAATATTGCATGGGGTGAAAAGTTACATTTACTTAATTCTTGTGTGCACGTTTTCATTATTTTTGGTCGGTTCAGCCACATGATTTCAAATTGATACCTTATCTTTCAGGGTGACAATTAGCCAAATATTACAATCATGAATGCACAACAACTGAGTGGCGTTCAAACCATATGGTAGCTATTTTTATATATTAAGATTTGAGTCAAATCTTAACTTCACTCAATATACAAATATAAATCGATTATCTCTAATGTCTGTTTACCAGGTAGGACTTACATTTAAAATCATAGACAAATTGAAAAATACAACATCTGTGTATATTTCAAATTTCCATTAACTTTCAAATCTGGGGGTAAAAACCACACTTATACAGTATGCTTGTGCCCCCTCTGTTATAAACAAAGACGGATTGCGAAAAATTGGGGTACAAAATTTATTTGGGGGTAAAAACCCGTTTGGAGGTTTTTGCACACCCTGTTTAGACCAAGCAACACTGTTCCTCATTCCATAAATTAGATAATTTGTATAGAATGAATTCCTTGCAAAATTCACAGTAAAGTACACTACCACGTAAGATTTCAAAACTCGGGGCCAGTAGTTATTATTACATCGTCTCTATCCACAATACTAAAAGATCGGGAACTTGTGTCATAAAATTCGATTTGTGATATATTACTATGCCACAATTTAGTGAGAAATTTGGAATATGTTTGCGTTCATATGTGGTAAACCAATTCTCATACATTTTCAGATGACCCAACGGCCGTTCGTCTAAGTCAAAAGGGGTGTGAGAGTACCATCAGTACCAACATTAAGAACGGTCATGAAGTCAATGTAATAGCGGGTGATTTTGTCCATGGAAAGTGCCGTAAAGACTTTACTAGACGAGTCGAGCAAGTAGCTGTTAAAGACGACACATTAAGTGATACTGCTCGATTACGGTCGGTAAATTTTCTGTTTGACTTGATACAAGTGGTTGTTTTGTCACTTTTGTGGTTTAGAAGCAAAGTGTTCTTTAAGAAAAAGATTACTTGATATATATTTCCCGTGCGTAGTTTGGGCTTCCAAGCTTCTGTTATGGAAGCATGTGGCAGAAGGAGAAACAAATGGGCTGGTGAAGTGCAAACACGTTTGACGCACGTAATCGATCTTCCGGCAGCAGATGCAGTATATCACCAATTATGCAGCGTTAACCCCACAACTGAGAAAGGTGGTCCAAAACTATTCATAACCGAAGCAGCCAACGTTGAATTAATGAAATCCCCAGTAGGACCCGAAAAAGATAAACAGATGGAAGCATTTCAAATGATAATCAAGTGCATTTAAAGTTGGGAAAGTTTTTCCACTAATTACCTGCAAACAAAGATGTTCAACATAAGTAATTATGAAAACTGTTATTCGTCAAAACAAAAACGGAACACTCTTAAGCACTTCGGCGATGCAGTGGTAGTAAGTAGCAATGAGGGGCAAAAAACTGACACTAAAACAGAATGTTTCGACTATTATTCACAGCCTTTATTAAAGCCTATAAAGACATTTCTAATGAAGAGAAGAAACAAGTATTATTGAAACAGATGCAAAGCTTATTAGGTGTGATGTTAATGACATTGTTGAGCTCAAAGACAGTTATCCTTCTTTTTCAGATGAACAAGAACATGTATTGCTTTATTACAAAGAAACATCGAATACTTGCCCTATATAGATTGAAACACTTAGACAAACTTTTCGGAAGTAACAACAAGACAAAACAGCTGCTATCAGACAATGTGCAATTCAAGCGTGTTCAAGGGACTTATAGTACCACTACCACTTCAGCTAGACTTGGGTATTCAGCTACATCACCACTTCGGTCCTCGATTTCTGATAGATACATTGAACACCATGGGATTTTGTACTTCATACTGGGAAGTTCAGAAATATGAGACCAATGCCAAATCAAGTAAATGACAACACACCCGTTACCGCTTCTTCAATTTGTTGGAAATAATGTAAATGATTATGTGGACCATAACCTGATCCGTACTATAGATGCATGGAATGTGAATCATTGCATCTTCAACACCAGGTACAGATTTGTCAGAGATCATTCCCAGGAAAGATATTTCACTGCAGGAAGTAGTAGCCCTTTTTTTATTGACATTTAATTCTTTCTGTATAGATCTAGTACGCTGACAAAGCTTATGAAGCTGAAAAGCCGTGTTTCATCATGTTACCTGAAAAGCTACCAGGTCACCGTGGTTGACCACAAGACATGTGTAAAAACATTAAATTTTGGCCTTGAGACAGAACAGACAGTGCTGGTCACAGTGGTCAGGCTTTATACAGGTGCTTGTAACTCCGACCACGCCATTTGATTTAAAATCATCCATATCCTTCTTGCCCATGATTGACACCAGTCCTAGTGGTCTGACACGCTTTAACTCTACCCTGCATTTTGTCTGCATACAAGCCTAACGCTACAGAAAGTCACCGGTTTTAACCGTCGGCCAGGATATCTTTCAGAAAGCAACAGACATGTCACATAGTAGTCCATTAAAGAAGATTGTACTTCGCATTGGTGGCTTCCCCAGGGATTTGAGCCTGTAAAATGGCCCGCGACTCGACGAAATACAGTTGTAAACATAGGCTTCAATGTTCGAGTTGTTGTGAAGAATGCCAATGTGTTTAATGCTCTAAGTCAGCGACTTTGTGGGAAATAGATCAGAGCTCCAGATAAAGTGCGTGATTGCGTTATTACGCATTCAAATATGTAAAAAACGCATTTCAAAGTCAACTGTGTGCGTCACCAGACGCATTCAATGTTCAAGTAACGCATTTCGAACAATCGAGAGCGAGTGAAAGTTACTGGTTCCATGCTAACGCATTCAACTTGTTTCTAATCGTCGAAGAGAAATTTCCCGTTATCTGTCACCGAATGAAGACCCAGTAGCGAAATCACTAATTTGGAATACTTTGTTGTATTTTACTACCTTGTTGAGCCAATACAAGGAAAGGAAATCGTATATAATCAAAGGTTTAGTTTTCCCAAATGAACGGTGTTTTGTTGGTTTTCTCTAAAAAGGGATTATACCTACTGGGTTGAGAGTGAATCACTCTTTTGGTGCTCAAAGAAGGGAGTGATCACTCTTTTACCCTAAAAATTATCTGGAGCTCTGATAGATGATATCTTTGTGGTTGAAGACATTATACCCGGTACATGGCATACAATTTTTCACAGAGTACTGGTTTTTGGACTTCTACATTATAAGGTACGTGAAAACATTGTGGATTGGGAGAAATTGCACAAAACACAATTTCCTCTTTTCCAACAATGTTTGAATTTTCTACACCATGACACTTCCTTTAACCCTTTCCCAAACAGCAATATTTTGGGGAGATCAGTTTTGAAAGCTGTTGTAGGTGAAAAATTTGTGCTCAAACAGAAATAATTTTTGTACAATAAAGTTCTTTTGTCTCAAAGTTTCCCAAGCCTATTCTACCAAGGATGTCAAAACCAGGTCTTGTTTGGGAAAGGGTTAATTTGTCAATTGACTTTGATGCTTGAACACTGGTCAAAATATTTTGCATGTTTGAGAGGGTAAATGCATTTCCAACATTTGCTGGTTTTGACGTTCTTAGCAGAAAAAAAGTTTTGTAAAGCATTGAGAGAAAAAAAAAAGAATAACAATTGTTTTCCGTTCTTTCTCGTAGTTCTTCATGTTTCAATGTGAGGAAAATTATGCGTATCCCAATACACTTATTTTGCATCTTGTGACTGACTGTTGGAAATTTGGACGAATTTTGATAAAAGTCTATAATTTTGTCGTTTGGTAAAGGGTTAAATATATTATCAAAGGACATATAATGTCTACTTTTCTCGAATTGAATTAAACAAATAATATGACTTCTTTAAATAATACCATGGCAGGACAATGTTTCGAGTGGTCACATGCAATAATAAAAAAAATAACGGAAAACGTGCTCATCTACGCGTAGATCTACATACGTGAATTAGCGTTGCACTAATTGTTATTCTCTTTAACATCAGCCGCATTTAGGTAGAAATGAGTTTACTTAGTTTTATAAAGTAATATTTTCTTTTTAAAACGATATAAAAGCGGACAGCGTGATAAAAACATTGAAACTTTGGATTAATTTTTGCAATTTCCATATAACCATGTTAAGAGAAGTGGGTGGGGTAAATGAATATCAATTTTTTTGCTTCAAACCAATGGAATGATTATGAAATTTATATATTTCTGTAAAATTTGCTTCTAAATAATCATACATCTTCATAATATAACCGCAAAGTAGTTACAACGCTATAAAAATAATTTTAAACTAATAGATAACAAGTCATGTGATTTTTCAATAATTTTCACCGGGTAAATACCCGCCTCACTCAAGGGCGATTTTTACAAAATTGGCAACTGCAACAGAGTGGGACTTTTTTCTGGGAATACTACATATATTTATGATGTGAAAAATGCAAAAATAAATTCTGTTGCAATTTTGTCTAGGTTAGGCATGTTTTTCGGCTAGGCTTACTGGACTAGTTGGTTAGCGGGTCTGTTAGACATTTTTGTCTGGGCAGTCCAAACTGTATTTTTCTGAAAATTGTGCTGTTACGAGCGCCCATATTTAGGAGGGTGGAGCGTTTCATTTTATCACTGGTGTTCAATCTTTTGTATTCTGATCGGGTTTTGAGCATTTGTTATGAATATGATATCAGAAATAAAATCTAAAACTGTTTAAGCGTCCTTCTTACGATAGCGATAGGATCTGCAAGGGGGTGGGGGTGGGGGGGCTGGGGTCGACAATAGCAGATGAAATCTCTTCACTCTGCAATTATCGACCCCCACGTAACATAATTGCCATTTTAAATGAACTAAATGAATTTCACATGCAAAACAATTAAGCGCAACTGTAATATAACTAGATTAGCTATTTAGACCTTGATTAGATTAAAAAAATTCTGACAAAAATGAAAAACATTTCGGTTCACAGTATGTGTGGTGTAGGCATAAATCATTATGGCCGCCAGACACTCTCGAGACTATTTTAAAATGGGGCTACTAGCCTAGTTTGCTATTACTTAACTTTCTGTCACTATTATATCTCCAGTTACGCTTCCGAGAGACATAACTGTTCGATTCAAAAGCATAATCTCGTATTTATAAAAAAATCATAAAGGGGTCGATAATTGCCTCTCTGGGTCGATAATTACGGAGTCTGTTAACCTAATATATCAGTAAATAGATCCTAGTAAGCACCTTGTTACGCGGCATATTATTGAAGAACGACCAATGAACGTTCTAGTTTCATTTAGCAATTTGAATCAGGGCAAACGTCACATACTTTTGAAGTTAATTCAAATATACCCTTAAAGGGTCGATAATAATTGCCGACGTTACTCTATGAGGTTTTGCATTTACACCGACGATTTACAGATATTATAAAAATTGAATAATTACAGACGATATTAGAACTTGTCACATTAATGTGACTTGATACCTCCACACAAGCTTTCAATACAACTACCCCTACACAAGCTTTCAATACAACAAAGGGCAATAACTAAGAAAATAAAAAAGTTACGGGTATGCTGCTTGTACACTGCACTTTTCCTCAGTAAGATCTATCTACCCATGAAATTTCATAAGTATAGCTACTTTACTTTCAGAGGTATGGTCCTGACCAAATCAAAGTCTGAAAAACAACAAAGGGCAATAACGCAGCCATTAAACAAGGAAGAGTTATACTCCTTGAACACTGCACTTCTCCATGGTGAGGTCTATCTACCCATGAAGATTCACTTTCATAGCTAATTCACTTTCAGAGATATGGTTTTGACAAATTCAAAGTCTGAAAAACAACATGTGGCAATTAGTCAGAAAATAAGCAAGGTAGTGTTGTGCTCCATAATCTATCTACTCATGAAGTTTCACGATCATAGCTACTTTTCTTTCAGAGATATGGTCCGGGCAAGTATTTTGTACATGGACGGACAGGCAGGCTGATTCCAGTATACCCACGAAAACATTCGGTTTGTAGGGGTATTAATATTTGTTTACAAATGAATGAATGGAGTTTTAAGGGCCGTCGACAACTAAGGTCATATTGGGCGCACTCACGTTACCTCACTACAAGATGTATTAGGATATGTTTTAGTTACATAAATAGCTAGAGGGGATATGATAAAAATACGATATTCTATACAACAGATAAAATTCTAAGCAAAATAACAACACACCATGAATAATCCGACGTGAGCACGAAAGGACATGGGCTCCCCCCAGATCAGAGGATACCCATGTCAGAGTCCACCCGACCGGAAAATCCACAGATCATCTAAATAAATAAAACAAACTGAAAATAATCAGATAAAATTATCATATAGAGGATAAAACAAAAATACATCATGAATAATCCGACGTAAACACCTACCCCCTGGTTCTCCTGTTGACAGCAGGAAACTAGGTCGTATTATTGAACAATTACCCAAATCTTTTGTTTTAATGGGAGGTTTTAATTCTCACCATTCTTTATGGGGATGTTCAAAGACAGATAACAAAGGTTATATTGTTGAAGACTTTATTTCGAGGCATGATCTTTCTCTTTTAAACGATAAGTCATCTACTTATCTACATCCTGCTACTGGTTCGTACTCATCGTTAGATTTGACAGTTTGCAGTCCTCAATTTTTTCCAGACTTTAAAGCTACTATTTCCCAGATTTTGGACCAAAATTTGTCAAAAACAAACGAAATGTACACTTTTTAAGCTTTATATGACCTGATTAAATGATTACGACAAACTATTGAAGCAACGACTCATTTTTTCGCAATTTGATACCGAATTCATGAAGCGATGTCGAAAGTAGGTCAAAAACAGTAGGACCTGCGACTTTCTTAAATGACGTCACAACATACATGATGACGTCATATTGAAATTCAAGCATGAATCTCGTTTGAATCATGGTCCGCGCTGTATGCGCATGCGTGACGGTTAAAAAATGAATTCAACCGCATCTGAGACGGGGTTGAATTTTGGTTTGGATTCTCCCTAAATTCGGCTATCTCTCTTATAATTTCGGCTCAATCTCTGTCTGAATTGCATATTATTAACCATTCTGAGGTGGCCAACTCAAAAGTTTTGCATATTTTATCAAAAAAATTCATTTTTTTGCAATTAGACCATCTGTTACCATCACCCTTTAACTGGAAAGTTGATGACGATTTACATGGTAGTGACCATTTTCCGATTCTTCTTTCAGAAATTGGGCCAGCAGTACAGGAGCGACCACAACGGTGGAAACTCCATAAAGCAAACTGGAACTTATTCAAAACTGTTTGTAAACAGTCCATTACGCCGCAATCTTTTGAAGATTGTGAGAATCCTGCAGAATTGTATAGCCTACATCATTGTTATATGCAAATGCAGAAAAGGCAATTCCAAGAACGTCTAAAAATTCAATACATCCAAATAAGCCGATGATTGTAAGAAGGCTATAGCACAACAAGTCCGTTCTTAGAGAGTTTAATCTAAGACCGACTAAGGAAAATCTCATAAAGTTTAAAGTTGCGCGTGCAAGAGCACGACGCACTTTTAAACGCAGTAAACGTACGTCTTGGAGACAGTATGTATCTAGATTAAATTCTAGATCATCTGTCCAAAAGACTTGGGATATGGTACGAAAAATTAGTGGCAAGAATTCTTCGCTCAGTGTTGGGCATTTGAACACTGACAATGGCGTTGTTATCCCCCGCCGAAAAAAATTTTCGGGGGGGGGGGATATTGTTTTTGCCATGTCCGTCATTCCGTCCGTCCGTCCGACATTCGTTTCCGCGCTATTTCTTGGAAACTATTGACCGGATTTCGATGAAACTTGGCACACAGCTTCACTACAAAGAGGACATGCGCATATCGTCGGGGTTACCCGGTTCGACCATTGAATTTAGAGTTACTGCCCCTGACTGTTTAAGCCATATACATACAGAGTGATATTCGTTTCCGCGCTATTTCTTGAAAACTATAGATCGGATTTCGATGAAACTTGGCACACAGCTTCACTACAAAGTGGACATGCGCATATCGTCGGGGTTACCCGGTTCGACCGCCGAGTTTAGAGTTACTGCCCCTGACTGTTTTAGCCATATACATACAGTGATATTCGTTTCCGCGCTATTTCTTGGAAACTTTAGACCGGATTTCGATGAAACTTGGCACACAGCTTTACTACAATCAGAACATGAGCATATCGTCGGGGTTACCCGGTTCGACCGCCGAATTTAGAGTTATTGCCCCTGACTGTTTTAGCCATATACATACAGAGTGATATTCGTTTCCGCGCTATTTCTTGGAAACCATAGACCGGATTTCGATGAAACTTGGCACACAGCTTCACTACAAAGAGGACATGCGCATATCGTCGGGGTTACCCGGTTCGACCATTGAATTTAGAGTTACTGCCCCTGACTGTTTAAGCCATATACATACAGAGTGATATTCGTTTCCGCGCTATTTCTTGAAAACTATAGATCGGATTTCGATGAAACTTGGCACACAGCTTCACTACAAAGTGGACATGCGCATATTGTCGCGGTTACCCGGTTCGACCGCCGAGTTTAGAGTTACTGCCCCTGACTGTTTTAGCCATATACATACAGTGATATTCGTTTCCGCGCTATTTCTTGGAAACTTTAGACCGGATTTCGATGAAACTTGGCACACAGCTTTACTACAATCAGAACATGAGCATATCGTCGGGGTTACCCGGTTCGACCGCCGAATTTAGAGTTATTGCCCCTGACTGTTTTAGCCATATACATACAGAGTGATATTCGTTTCCGCGCTATTTCTTGGAAACCATAGACCGGATTTCGATGAAACTTGGCACACAGCTTCACTACAAAGTAGACATGCGCATATCGTCGGGGTTACCCGGTTCGACCGTCGAATTCAGAGTTACTGCCCCTGACTGTTTAAGCCATATACATACAGAGTGATATTCGTTTCCGCGCTATTTCTTGAAAACTATAGATCGGATTTCGATGAAACTTGGCACACAGCTTCACTACAAAGTGGACATGCGCATATTGTCGCGGTTACCCGGTTCGACCGCCGAGTTTAGAGTTACTGCCCCTGACTGTTTTAGCCATATACATACAGTGATATTCGTTTCCGCGCTATTTCTTGGAAACTTTAGACCGGATTTCGATGAAACTTGGCACACAGCTTTACTACAATCAGAACATGAGCATATCGTCGGGGTTACCCGGTTCGACCGCCGAATTCAGAGTTACTGCCCCTGACTGTTTAAGCCATATACATACAGAGTGATATTCGTTTCCGCGCTATTTCTTGAAAACTGTAGACCGGATTTCGATGAAACTTGGCACACAGCTTCACTACAAAGTGGACATGCGCATATCGTCGGGGTTACCCGGTTCGACCGCCGAATTTAGAGTTACTGCCCCTGACTGTTTTAGCCATATACATACAGAGTGATATTCGTTTCCGCGCTATTTCTTGAAAACTATAAACCGGATTTCAATGAAACTTGGCACACAGCTTTACTACAATGAGGACATGCGCATATCGTCGGGGTTACCCGGTTCGACCGTCGAATTCAGAGTTACTGCCCCTGACAGTTTAAGCCATATACTTACAGAGTGATATTCGTTTCCGCGCTATTTCTTGAAAACTGTAGACCGGATTTCGATGAAACTTGGCACACAGCTTCACTACAAAGTGGACATGCGCATATCGTCGGGGTTACCCGGTTCCACCGCCGAATTTAGAGTTACTGCCCCTGACTGTTTTAGCCATATACATACAGAGTGATATTCGTTTCCGCGCTATTTCTTGAAAGCTATAGACTGGATTTCAATGAAACTTGGCTCACAGCTTCACTACAATGAGGACATGCGCATATCGTCGGGGTAACTGGGTTCGACCAGCGAATTCAGAGTTACTGCCCCTGACTGTTTAATCCATATACATACAGAGTGATATTCGTTTCCGCGCTATTTCTTGAAAACTGTAGACCGGATTTCGATGAAACTTGGCACACAGCTTCACTACAAAGTGGACATGCGCATATCGTCGGGGTTACCCGGTTCGACCGCCGAATTTAGAGTTACTGCCCCTGACTGTTTTAGCCATATACATACAGAGTGATATTCGTTTCCGCGCTATTTCTTGAAAACTATAAACCGGATTTCAATGAAACTTGGCACACAGCTTTACTACAATGAGGACATGCGCATATCGTCGGGGTTACCCGGTTCGACCGTCGAATTCAGAGTTACTGCCCCTGACAGTTTAAGCCATATACTTACAGAGTGATATTCGTTTCCGCGCTATTTCTTGAAAACTGTAGACCGGATTTCGATGAAACTTGGCACACAGCTTCACTACAAAGTGGACATGCGCATATCGTCGGGGTTACCCGGTTCCACCGCCGAATTTAGAGTTACTGCCCCTGACTGTTTTAGCCATATACATACAGAGTGATATTCGTTTCCGCGCTATTTCTTGAAAGCTATAGACTGGATTTCAATGAAACTTGGCTCACAGCTTCACTACAATGAGGACATGCGCATATCGTCGGGGTAACTGGGTTCGACTAGCGAATTCAGAGTTACTGCCCCTGACTGTTTAAGCCATATACATACAGAGTGATATTCGTTTCCGCGCTATTTCTTGAAAACTGTAGACCGGATTTCGATGAAACTTGGCACACAGCTTCACTACAAAGTGGACATGGGCATATCCTGGGGGTTACCCGGTTCGACCGCCGAATTTAGAGTTACTGCCCCTGACTGTTTAAGCCATATACATACAAAGTGATATTCGTTTCCGCGCTATTTCTTGAAAACTATAGATCGGATTTCAATGAAACTTGGCTCACAGCTTCACTACAAAGTGGACATGCGCATATCGTCGGGGTTACCAGGTTCGACCGTCGAATCTAGAGTTACTGCCCCTGACTGTTTTAGCCATATACATACAGAGTGATATTCGTTTCCGCGCTATTTCTTGAAAACTGTAGACCGGATTTCAATGAAACTTGGCACACAGCTTTACTACAATGAGGACATGCGCATATCGTCGGGGTTACCCGGTTCGACCGCCGCATTTAGAGTTACTGCCCCTGACTGTTTTAGCCATATACATACAGAGTGATATTCGTTCTGTTGAAGCCATATACATACAGAGTGATATTCGTTCTGTTGAAGCCATATACATTCAGAGTTATATTCATTTCCGCGCTACTTTATTGACAATGAAAATATGTTCGTCGGGGGATATCAATTCAACGAATTTGCTTGTTTCATCTACACCTTACATCGCAAATATTTTAGCAGATACCTTTGTGTTTAAAGGGAAGAAATTAAGTAAATATATGAATACAAATGAAATAAAAATGAAAACGAATTGGGAGTAGACGAAAAGGGACTTATGCTCCGGACAAGAATTAAGGTTGAAAATTTGCAAGGGGCCAAAACTCAAAAAATATGATTGGCAGTGTAACGGTTCTTGAGCACTGCACCTCTCCATAATGAGATCCACCCACCTATGAAGTTTCTTAATTATACCTTTAATACTTAGTTAAGAGTTGTGCGCTGGAAAATCTTCGGACCGACCAACCAACACTTACAAAACAATATACCCCATTTTCTTCAACAGGGGGCATACATATAACCAAATAATTACAAAGCAGAGAATAAAGACATGAACAGTTATTCTTTAAGTTATATTTGATCTATTCTGGGAAAAGCAAAGGTGGAGTATAAAGGTTTTCTATTGAATAATAAAGTAATTATATAGCTTTATATGGTACATACACCTGGTTCTCCAAAGGGATGCCCTGCATGGTCACTATCATGTGGGATACAAAGAATGATTCTCGCAAAAATTTCATCACATACAAGACTTTTGGGAATAGAAGTCTCAAGTGAAATCTGAAAACATTATGAGAAAATTCTACACACCAAATTTCAGAGATATTATCCTAACAGATTATAAGGTAAAATTTGGAAAAAATGCTATTTCATTGAGTGAATCTACTGTAATTATCATAAAAGAAACTCTTAACACACAGTTATACCTTTTGGAGCCCCACAAGATGATGGCTTGAGAAAAGTGTGGGAAATGACGAAATTGTGACAAGCAATACAAATATTCCATTATATGTAAAATTCCAGCTATTTGATATTGTTGGAAATTAGCTTCTGGTAAGTTCTGGAACAAGAAATCAAGTCCATGTTGCATTTGTTGCAATAAAGTCAGTTATTTGCAATTCAAGCTTATGTCAGTAATACTCAGATTGACTCTTATGTTTAGAATGTGCATATTCAATCATGATTCAAACAAGAGGATCATGAATCCTAAATCGGTCACCTGAACCAACATGAATAGAGAGTCAAATTCAAAGGCATGAAACTAAAGACTTTCTAGTCCAAAACAATTAAGTAAAAAGTTTCTTCAAATCACTCCGGTTTGTTCCCAGGTGAGCCAAAAAGTCCAATTCTCACCTTGTATGTTGGGAAGCGGCATAGTTCCCGAATGTAGCAGGCTGCTTCTCATCTTAATTTTCTACTAGTAGTTACCAGGAACTTCTTTCCTCTCGTGTAGGAATCAAGGTCCTAACACATCTGGAAATAGTTTTGTATAATAATATTCATTACAAAATGGCCAACATCATTCAGAAACATCATCAGGCAGTGTTTCACTTTCTAAAGTTCCAAGACATTACGGCTCACCTTAGCAAAAAAAACAGGGGCAAAAATGACAATTTTGTAAATGACAAAATAACTCACCAATTTCTGTTAGAATCATGCCACTTGTCCTAAAGTCGAAAAAAAGATGATAAAAAAGAACAATGTCTAAGTAGAATTCAAACCCAGCGCCTTCCAGATATAGACACTTGTAAAGAGTACAAGGTAAGTGCTCTGCCAAGTGAGCTATCGCGGCTTTCATTTATCATCCATTATAAAGTAAACGAAAGGTGTAACTGACGACAATACTCATAGTTAAACGGAATTGATTGCTAATCACATGGCATTAACTGAATTGGGTAATCGAATTGATAATGATTATTCATAGAGACAAATCAGTTGTCTTGAAATGGCAATCAAATCAATTTGAAGTCTGAGTGGGGTTTTTTGGCAATACACCCGATTTCGTATGAAACCGATCTTATAGAATTAAACGTTAAACGTCTAACAGAAGAATGAATAAACTATCTATCGTTCATGTACAATCCCGCTCAATCAATCAGGGACGTTCAATTACAGTGCTCTCAGCACTTTGATATATTTAGGTCTTATCCTTTCTAACTGCGGTGATCTCTTTTATACTTTGCTTTTTGATATGACTAATTTTCAAGTTTTAGTGTTTTGGCCGTCATGGTTGGACGGGGTCAGTCCGGTCAACCACCGCGGCAAGTTCTGCCTATCTATAGTTGGCTTGTAACGCCTGCTATTTTATATCTAGACTGTCCCAATTTTGAGCAACCTGTAAACTTCTATCCAAGGTTTTTGTTAGATAAAACTATAAAATTAACTGGAAAGGGGGAAATTTGAAGTAACACCTTATTTTCCTTACACGTGACAGAATTATTTGGATGTCAGAAATTACGTTTGTTTACTTACTATCAAGATAAAGTCTAATTACAGACTTACAGAAATGTAGCGAACGCTTCTAAATAAGATATATGATCCGTCCTGAGAAAGGCCATATTTTTGTTCGTTAAGTGTCGATCTTTGTACGAATGTGCTACCCTCGCATAAGTACCCGGCTTGAAACCTATTTGTTTGAATATTTACTGAAAATAGAAAGTCTCTTTACCTCACCATGTCTGCCTCTTTGAAATGATATCTCTAATCGAGCTTTGCTTAACCCAATCTGTTTAGCAAACAAGTTTAACCTTTTCCCAGACCACATTTTAGTCTGATCCAAACTGAAAGAAATTGTAAAATACAAAGCCAATACCACAGACAAACGACAACGGAAAAAAGAAAATGCTGACCATAGACATTTGCTTCTTGTCAAGCAAGGTTATCTAACCCCGTTAACAGCATGTGTGTCAAAACGGACAATGTTTGGAAAATGCATAATACCTCGCAAAGATGGCTATATCTTGCTATTTTGCTAGTCGAATTCCAAAAGGATATTGTTAAAGACTCTATCGATACTTTTCAACAAAAACTCCTATAAGGCAGTATTATTTGGCGTAATGTAGGCCCTAAGCCCCAAATGCAAAATTCACAAACTTAAAAAGCGAAATTTAACCTTGGTCCTGACGCAGACACCAACAACTTAGATCAAAGTGCCGAGAGCACTGTAATTGGACGTCTCTGATTGATTGAGCGAGATTGTACATGAACGAAAGATATTTTATTCATTCTTCTGTGTTTAATTCTATAAGATCGGTTTCGGACATACGAAATCGGCTTTATTACCAGAAAACCCTTCTCAGGCTTCAATTTGATTTGATTGCCGTTTCAAGACAACTGATTTGTCTCTATGAATAATCACTATTAATTTGATTACCCAATTCAATTAAGGCCATGTGATTAGCACTTTTGTCTTCTGTTTCGGTTAACTATGAGTGTTGTCGTCAGTTACACCTATCGTTGATTTTATAAAGGACGATACAAAGCAAAGCAATTTAGTCAAGATGTAAGCCAACGCGCTACATAAATGAAAGCCGCGATAGCTCACTTGGCAGAGCACTCACCTTGTACTCTTTACACATGTCTATATCTGGAAGGTCCTGAGTTTGAATTCTACTCAGACATTGTTCTTTTTCATCATATATTTTTCGACTTTTATCTCCACCATCGTTAGGGAAAAAACGACCGCAGTGATTTAGAATCGATCTGAACACAAATTCAGCGACATAAAGTAATGAAACGCCGATCATTTACATACAATTCCGCTCAATCAATCAGAGACGTCTAAATATAGTGCTCCAAGCACTTTGATTTTTATTCGTGTTTAGAGTAAAAAAGAAACAAAAAACACGGCAGCAGTTTGCCCTGGTTGTGGTTACAAAACAAATTCAATACATACTTTTCCTGAAACAAAATACCAGATGAATTGGTGCACCTAACCATGGATTCCTCATAGCAGTACTACCGCAGCATCCTTACATCTACAGATGTGCATACAAAGAAGAAATAGGGAACGTGCCGTCTGGAAAATGGCAGTGGATTACAATACGCAATTTAAATCTTAATATCATTATCAACGAAAATTTTAGAATAGCAATGTCTCTTTCTGTACACATATTCATATACGATCATCCAGGCACCATCGTCACTGTTGCAGATCTATTGCTTCATCTTCTTAGCTCAATACACGTAAACGGTTCAATTAAACGTAATAAATACAGATCACTGTCACTCGATCATAGACTAGTAATAATCATTGTTGTCATGATCATTGATCAGTATGTAAATAAGTCATGATACTGTCGAATATCAGTGATACAGATGCTGGAGAAAAAAAAACTCGTAAGAGCAACTATTTTTCTGAATAGGTGGATATCACTAGCGTCTCATCTGAGGCTGTTCAGATGGAACCCCGATTTGTCATCGAGTCGAACCCGAGTTGCGAAATGAACTCACTCCCCGATAATCAATTTTAAAACACTGTTTCCAAAATACGTCTCGTGGAAACCCCGTTCCTTTAAATATGTCAAATACTTTGACAACAATGATCAAAGAAAAAGAATTTATCATACACAATACGTGCATTAAATTGAGTGATCATCCTAAAATGTCTGTTTTCAGTAAACACTTCAAGAAAAACAAACGTTTTAGACGTCGCGCACGGTATTGCGTCACTTTTCAAAAAACGCTACCCTCCGCGATTCATAACTGAATTTTGTAGGACTCGTTTTCGTTATCTTAACTTTGTTATATATCAAAATGAGCGCAAAGCAGTGATATGTTTCAATGTTATACTCATTTGAAGTTCTTATTTTGTATAAAGTTGCTAGAAAGAATTTTTATTCGTAAATTCGGCGAAAAAACGCGTGTAACATGTAACATAAATGTTCAAGAGCGACGGATATTTATGCACAATTTCGCGATTAAGTAACGTCAAACACATGGAAAAATATATTTTGTAACAGCGAAAATGCTGTAGAATGTTTTGCCGAACGGAAATAAAATTTATACGTCGATTGCGCAAATTAGCCCAGTTTGTTTACCAAAAATCGCAATGTAACAATTAGAATTACGTCCCAGAAAAAATGACAATTTTGTTGAATATTTTGTTAATAAATGACTCAAATTCAACCAAACTTGATATAAAAAAATACCATTTTTCTCTATTTCTATAATATATGGATGAAAAGCAGTTAGCATAATAAGCAAACCAATTATTATATAAAATGCGTGTGGACAGAAATTGTTTCATGTCGTTGTAAACTCTACTTTTTTGCCCTTTAGACTTTAAAAAATACAAGTTCTCTTATTCATACAAACATTTAATTTAAACGTGGAAATACCTTTTTCTTGTTGATCATATCAAAATTTCGACGCAAAATAACAAAACGTATAAGAGATATTCAAATTTGTTCTGGTGGACAGAAAATTTATGCACGTAAACTTTTTTTTATTTGACGTAATCCTGAAATTATCTAATTGGCGCATTTTTTTAGATAAAAAAGAACGAATTAAAGTGGCGGAAAAGCTATAGAAAGACAACAGATGGAAACAGTGGTATATTTCTTAAAACGTGGTCCTTTCTTTATAAATCAGTTTAGATTATATAAAGAATAAACATTAAAAGCACAACACAACCGTCTATGCAAAAACTTAACGTTACGCAATTGGCGTTTGCTAGCTTGACGTTACATTTTAGTGCCGCAATACCGTGCCCGACGTCTTCAACAAACGTTATACGGAAGAAATAATCCGAACTGGTTTCGAACCAACGGTGTCCCAAATTTCATACTGAAAAAAGGTTGCGAGGTTAATCCTTTCCCGTTTGAGCTATCGCTGCTGCTGATGGTATAGAAGACTATGCATGTATCGCTTTCTAAAGATCTTACCCTTTACACAATATTACGAAAGTCAAATCACTACAAGAAAATGGTTAAACAAAAAAAGATCGTAAAGTTGGTTAAGACGTGGCATGAATTGAATCGGCCGATGAATCTTATAGTGTTTGTTAGCGAACACATAGAAAGCAGGAAAAGATACGACAGTTTTCCTGTATGATCGTAAAATTTGTTTTGAATTTTGGTCAACTGGCAATTGAGTCTGAGAAAGGGTTTTTTGGTAATGAAAATTCATTTCGCCTGTCGAAAAGTGGTTATAAGAATTGGACGTCCTTTCGGACGTCCAATTAAAAAACATGAAATGTTTAATATCTAAAGGCAAAGACCTTCCCGTGGTTAGAGCTGAAAAATTAAACGTTTGTAATAACGGCTAACAATCACTTTTAACGTTAGCAATAACACATGTTTGGTTGTCATTTTGGCTCGGATCCCCCACACACACACTCATAGAAAAAAATCCGGATCCGCTCTTGTGATTTTCTCTAGTTCTTGTCATAATGCTTCTTTTTCAGGAGTATCCGTTGAAAAACATGTTCGTCTACGCTTTCTGTTTCCTATTGAAATATTGTGTGGTGTTGTTTTTGGGTTTGACTTTTTGGAATCTTGGGAAAATTTGTGCTTTTAAGAAACCGAAGTAGATGGGGGTTATAATTTGGAGGTTACTTGTGCTGGCGGCAGCGCTAGAAGCATAATGATCATCACATATAGGTTTACTGACATGGGTTCCAATGGATGAGATATTCCCAGATAATTCATTCAATTCTATTTTTAAACGCTGCACAACTCAAACGTGTATTGACACCATTGTCTCTCAAAACTAAATATACGGTTGACGCAGGAGCTGTTCTTCTCTGCTAGGTAGTAAAAAGGTGTGTTGATGCCTTGATTATCAGTGTTATTTTCATTCGTTTCACGAATGAGTTTGAGTTTATTGGGGTGTTACGCCGTTTTCAACTACCAGGGTCATATCGCGGCGGCTGGAGCACCTACTCATGGATTCCTGTTGTTTCTCAAACCAATACTACCACAACACCCTTACCGAGCCTCCAGCTGCACGTCCACTTAGGTTAACGATTTCAATCCATTAGTGGGTGACAATTGTTTCACGAATGACAACAGCCTTAATATTCAAAGCACTGCATAGCGCACATAGAAACATTTCGCATAATTTTTATCATATTGTTTTGTGTTTAATGTACTGTACTACTCTCGTCTGCAGCACCAGTACATTCTCTATAAAATTCTTGATTAGTGAATACTTCATCTTCCAGACACATTCGTAACCTGTCGTCTGTATAAAATTCACAATTGTCAGCATGAATCAATGAGTACGTTCGCAGCTAAGAAGTAATCTGTTAAAATGTCATTATTACATTGGAGAATCCCAGCTTTGTGGAATCCGCTGTAAAATATGTGTCGTGGCTTCTCTCCATGGTGCCGAGCCCGGATAGCTCAATCGGTTACGTCGGAGTCTGTCAATCCAGGGGTCTCGAGTTCGAACCCCGGCTCGGCCAGTATCCATTCTGACATTTGACAAAAGTCATTTGTCTCTCACCAATGGATGTGAATCATCTACTAGTATGTGAGAGAGCAGCTGGAGGCTCAGTTTGGATATTGTGGTTTTACTGGTGCGAGAAATACCAGGAACCCACGGTTAGAAGCTCCAGCCGCCGCGATATGACCAAAGAAGTTGAAAACGGCGTAAAACTCCTAAAAAATCAAAAATAAATTATCTCCATGGTTTACATGTGACCCCTGCTATATGGTAGAGAGATTTCGGCTTTCCTGGGTTGTTCATAGCCAATAACTTTGTGAGGCAGAAAGCCTTCTCTTCAGGGGTCGGAAGACAGGCAAATTTAGTAGCTGCATACGGAGAGCGCAGTGTTGGGTAAAAGACAACATGACTATGTCATGCTCTTTAGTATACTCCTAACATCTATAGAGAGACATGTCGTTGTTATCTAAAAGAATAATGACTGTTTTTTTTTTTTTTTTTTTTTTTTTTTTTTTTTTTTTTTCCATTACATTCTCGACAAAAAGCTTCAAAATAAAGAAAAGTTTCGACTGTCATCCTACTTTTAAAGAAGCAGGTACGCCAATTAGGAACTTATCTTTGAAATGTAGACGGAGGTAAACTAGGAATGAATGAACGATGTTTCCGCCTGACGATACTCTCACACAAAGTGAGTTGATATCTCTCGGATGATGTCAATGACCCAATTTGCTTGACATCGATACCTGCGACGATCATCTGTTGCTTCACAACCAATCAGCCCCGATGATTTGCCTTTCAGACCATGGCATTGGCATTTAATTCTTAAGTTGCTTTGCACATCCATATGCTATTAGGGAACGATTTTATCAAGTAAACCGTGACGTAATTTCTGACAAACAAATGACATTTCGTGGGTGTTGTTATAAAATCTCGTAACTTCGGCTTGGTTCAAGCCGTAGTTACGAGATTTTATAACAACACCGATGGTTTGTCAAAACATAACAAGAAACCCAGTCTATTTTTAGCACAAAATTTATTGCCATTGTCTCACTTACCTAGGACAAAAAGACAAGAATGTCAAGGTATGTTTCAAATATTGGGACAAGTTGGTCCTCTTGATCATCGGCAAATATTTGTCTTGATCGCTGCTATCCGTACGGAAGGTCTGAAAACAGCTAAGAAAGCAGTCATACTGTAGTTACGAGGTTTTGGTTACTCACTATTATACTTAACAAAAAAGCGTCATCATCAAAATCGCAAAGCTGTCATGCCTCGATAGCCCCGTATATTCAACATGAGCCAAGACTTTGATTAAAATGCACTGGATCCATTTTTCTCTGTTTAGGCTATTGGTTAATGGTTCGGTTCATATGAGGCAAATAAAACTTCGTCAGAAGAGTAGTTTTTCTTGTCCGTTTTCTCATAATTTTTCCTTTGTTACGATTTGGAAGTCTTTCATTTCTCTCTTGTTGTTGTTGTTGTTTTGTTATTTTCGCTTTTTAGCTCCACTCGGCCAGCGAGCTATTGTCATGGCGTTATGTCCGTCGTGCGCGCGTGCGCCCGTTAACTTTGTCTTTAAAAAATCTTCTCCTCTCAAACCAGTGGGTCAACTTTGACCAAACTTTACCGGAATGTTTCTTGGGTGACCCTATACTTAAATTGTTCATAGAATTTGGACTGGTCCATAAATGCGGGCGTGGCAGGGCGGGGCTTATCAGACTTGGAGAAATCACAAAATAATTCTTTAAAAATCAACCATTGGGTCAATTTTGACCAAACTTGGTAGAAATGTACCTTGGGTGACTCGTTCGTGAAATTTTGATTGGTCTATAAATTTGGGTGTGGCAGGGCGGGGCTTATCTGACTTAGAAAAATCACAAAATAATTCTTTAAAAATCAACGATTGGGCCGATTTCAATTAAACTAAGTAGAAATGCACCTTAAGTGACCCTATACTTAACTTGTCTATGAAATTTTGATTGGTCCATAAATATGAGCATTGCAGGGCGGGGTTTATCAGAATGGGAGAAATCACCAAAAAGTCTTTAAAAATCAACCATACTTTGTTAATCAACAATTCTTTGTTAGTGAAATTTTGATTGGTCTATAAATGTGGGTGTGGCAGGGCAGGGCGTTATGGAATTGGACAAACCATGAAAAAGTTCTTTAAACAAAATCAATGGGCAAATGCAGACTAAACTTGGCAGAAATGTTCCATGGGTGGCCCTTTTCAAGATTTGATAGTGTGAGGCTTACAAGAAATCATGAGATAATTTTTAATTGGACGTCCGAAAGGACGTACAATTCTTATAACCACTTTTGGACAGGCGAAATGGGTTTTCATTACCAAAAAACCCTTTCTCAGACTCAATTGCCAGTTGACCAAAATTCAAAATAGATTTTGCGACCATACAGGAAAACTGTCGTATCTTTTCCTACTTTCTGTGTTCTCTAACAAATACTATAAGATTCATTGGCCGATTCAATTCATGCCACGTCTTAACCAACTTTACGATCTTTTTTCGATTTAATCATTTTCTTGTAGTTTTTTGACTTTCGTAATATTTATTGTGTAAAGGGTAAGATCTTTAGAAAGCGATACATGCATACACTATGGTTATAATGTAAACAGACACCCTATATCATCAACAGCAGCGATAGCTCAAACGGGAAAGGATTAACCTCGCAACCTTTTTTCAGTTTGAAATTTGGAACGCCGTTGGTTCAAAACCAGTTCGGATTATTTCTTCTGTAAAACGTTTGTTTTTCTTGATTTGTTTACTGAAAACACACATTTTAGAATGATTACCCAATTTAATGCACGTATTGTGTATGATAGGTTCCTTTTCTTTGATCATTGTTGTTTAAGTCTTTGACATATTTAAAGGAACGGGGTTTCCACGAGACGTACTTTGGAACCAGGGTTTTGAAATTGATTATCGGGGAGTGAGTTCATTTCGCAACTCGGGTTCGACTCGATGACTAATCGGGGTTCCATCTGAACAGTCTCAGATGAGACACTAGTGAAATCCACCTATTCAGAAAAATAGTTGCTCTTACGAGTTTTTTTTTCTCCAGCATCTGTATCACTGATATTCGACAGTATCATGACCTATTTACATACTGATCGATGATCATGACAACAATGATTATTACTAGTATAAGACTAAGTGACAGCGATCTGTATTTATTTCGTTTAAGAGACCCGTTTACGTGTATTGAGCTAAGAAGATGAAGCAATGGGTCTGCAACAGATGGTACCTGGATGATCGTATGAATATGTTTACAGATAGGGACATTGCTATTCTCAAATTTTCGTTGATAATGATATGAAGATTTAAATTGCTTATTGTACTCCACTGCCATTTTCCCGACGGCACGTTCCCAATTTCTTCTTTTTATGCACATATGTAGATGTAAGGATGCTGCGGTAGTACTTGTATGAGGAATCCATGGTTAGGTGCTCCAATTCATCTGGTATTTTGTTTCAGGAAAAGTATGTATTGAATTTGTTTTGTAACCACAACCAGGGAAAACCGCTACCGTGTTTTTTTTCTTTTTTTACTCTAAACAGGAATAAAAATCAAAGTGCTTGGAGCACTATATTTAGACGCCTCTCATTGATTGAGCGGAATTGTATGTAAATGATCGGCGTTTCATTACTTTATTTCGTTGAATTTGTGTTAAGATCGATTCTAAATCACTGCGGTCGTTTTTTACTCAACGATGGTGGAGATAGAAGTCGAACAAGAGTGCCATGGTCACAATATACGCCGCCACTTATAAAACTTGAGACAAAAAAAATGACATTGACAAGGATTTATAAATATTCACACAAAAACCTGTAAAAAGTTGTGTTCACAAAAAGGTTTTCATAAATATCCAGTCAAAAACCTGGAAGGAATTGCGTTCACGAGACTGAAATATCATTAAGCCCTAGAGACTAAGATTGAAGGGGGCATAACTCAGGCAAAAATCAATGAACCATAAAATCCTTACTTCATGCACATCTACCAATTAAGGTAATTACATCCACCAAGTTTCATAAGGATCCAGTCAGAATCTTAGAAGAAGTTGTGTTGACAAGGCTGCAATTTCAATCAGCCCCAGAGACTAAGTTTTAAGGGGGCATAACTCTAGAAAAAATCAATGAACCATAAAATCCTTCCTTCATGCAAATCTACCAATATTGAGGTGATTGACCAAGTGTCATTAATATCCAGCCATAAACGTAGGAGGACTTGCGTTGACAAGGCTGCAATTTCAATAAGCCCCACAGACTAAGTTTTTAAGGGACATAACTCTGGCAAAAATCAATGAACCATAAAATTCTTCCCTCATGCACATCTACCAATTGAGGTGATAACATTGACCAAGTTTCATTAAGATCTAGCCAGAAACTTAGGAGGAGTTGTGTTGACAAGGCTGCAATTTCAATAAGCCCCACAGACTAAGTTTTTAAGGGGCATAACTCAGGCAAAAATCAACGAACCATAAAATCCTTCCTTCATGCACATCTACCGATTGAGGTGATAACATTGACCAAGTTTCATTAAGATCCAGCTAGAAACTTAGGAGGAGTTGCGTTGACAAGGCTGCAATTTCAATAAGCCCCAGAGACTAAGTTTTTAAGGGGCATAACTCTGGCAAAAATCAACGAACCATAAAATCCTTCCTTCATACACATCTACCAATTGAGGTGATAACATTGACCAAGTTTCAAGAAGATCCAGCCAGAAACTTAGGAGGAGTTGCGTTGACAAGAAAAGTGGACGGACGTACGGACGGATGGACGGACGGATGGACGGACGGACAGAAGGAGAAGATGACGCCAATATACGTCCGCCTCCGGCGGCGTATAAAAAAAGATGATTAAAAAGAACAATGTCTGAATAGAATTCGAACCCAGGGCCTTCCGGATATAACATGTGTAAAGAGTACAAGGTGAGTGCTCTGCTAAGTGAGCTATCGCGGCTTTCATTTATGTAGCGCGTTGGCTTACATTTTGAATAAATTGCTTTGTAGCGTACTTTATAAAATCAATGAAAAGTATAACTGACCACAATGCTCATAGTAAACCGAAACAAGAAGACAAAAGTGCTAATCGCATGGCCTTAATTGAATTTGGTAATCAAATTAATAGTGATTATTCATAGCGACAAATCAGTTGTCTTGAAACGGCAATCAAATCAATTTGAAGCCTGAGAAGGGTTTTCTGGTATTAAAGCCGATTTCGTATGTCCGAAACCGATCTTATAGAATTAAACACAGAAGAATGAATAAAATATCTTTCGTTCATGTACAATCCCGCTCAATCAATCAGAGACGTCCAATTACAGTGCTCTCAGCACTTTGATTAACTTTAGCCAGTGGAGCGATTCAGGCCCTCTTGGGCCTCTTGTCTTTGTTGGTGGCTCTACGTTTCTCTTTTGCTTTCTTTCAATTCTTCAATAACTTCGGGCGTATCAGTTAATATTGCTGATTTTTAGCTCCACTGGCCTTCAGGCCAGCGGACTATTGTCATGGCGCTGTGTCCGGCGTACGTCCGTGCGTGCGTCCGTCCGGTCGTCAACTTTTTTAGCTCACCTGAGCACAAAGTGCTAAAGGTGAGGTATTGTGATCGGTCGTTGTCCGTCGTCCGTCCGGTCGTCCGTCCGGCCGTCTGTCCACAATTTCTTTAAAGATCTTCTCCTCCTAAACCAGTGGGCCAATCTTTTTGAAACTTGGCAGGAATGATCCTTGGGTGAAGGGCTTTCAATGTTGTTAAAAGAATTTGATTCTATCAAAGACTCTTGCTGCCGCGGCATGAGAAAAGGGGAAAATAGCCAAATCTTTTAAAAATCTTCTTCTGCCTAACCAGTTGGCCAATATTCTTGAAACTTCACATGAATGATCCTTGGGTGAAGGGCTTTCAAAGTTGTTAAAAGAATTTGATTTTATTAAAGACTCTGGCTGCCGCGGCATGAGAAAAGGGGAAAATAGCCAAATCTTTTAAAAATCATCTCCTGCCTAACCAGTTGGCCAATATTCTTGAAACTTCACATGAATGATCCTTGGATGAAGGGCTTTCAAAGTTGTTAAAAGAATTTGATTCCATCAAAGACTCTGGCTGCCGCGGCATTAGAAAAGGGGAAAATAGCCAAATCTTTTAAAAATCATCTCCTGCCTAACCATTTGGCCAATATTCTTGAAACTTCACATAAATAATCCTTGGATGAAGGGCTTTCAAAGTTGTTAAAAGAATTTAATTCCATCAAAGACTCTGGCTGCCGTGGCATGAGAAAAGGGGAAAATAGCCAAATCTTCTAAAAATCTTCTTCTGTCTAACCAGTTGGCCAATATTCTTGAAACTTCACATGAAAGATCATTTAGGTGGCGGGCTTTCAAAGTTGTTAAAAGAATTTGATTCCATCAAAGACTCTGGCTGCTGCGGCATGAGAAAAGGGGAAAATAGCCAAATCTTTTAAAAATCATCTCCTGCCTAACCAGTTGGCCAATATTCTTGAAACTTCACATGAATGATCCTTAGGTGAAGGGCTTTCAAAGTTATTAAAAGAATTTGATTCCATCAAAGACTCTGGCTACTGCGGCATGAGAAAAGGGGAAGTATAAGCCAAATCTTCTAAAAATTAAATCTTTTTCTGCCTAACCAGTTGGCCAATATACTTGAAAGTTCACAAGAATGATCCTTTGGTGAAGGGCTTTCAAATTTGTTAGAAGAATTTTGTTAATATTTAAACTATTGCCTATTAGTGCAGCAGTATCAGAAAAAGGACAAAAGAGCAATACTTTTAAAAAATGCTGAATATTTGTTACATTCATTTGAAAAACACATGAGAAAGGGCTTTATTGAAACATTTATTTTGCTGCTATTCAGGTCTAAGTGTTTAATTTCAACAAGGCAACAATTTTAGTCCATGGGCCCATAACCGAAACCCTCCCCCCCGAGTGGGATTTTTGAAGACCTATATTTTCTTGAAGCTTATGATGTATAGCAATGGATTCAGGTTGTTGTTCAATTTAAAACTGCTGGATAAGCAAATGGCGGGCTCGTTACCATGGCAACCGTCCATTTTTCCACATTCCAGAGCTTGGATCAATTAATTGCAATAAAATTACTTATTTTTGTCATAAATCTTTCAAAATAGTTTTGAATTATTACCAAGATATTTCTCGTACAATATAGATATTTTTTAGAAAATTTGCTAATTTGCATATTCATGAATATTAATGAGAAAGTAGAAAAATAAGCTTAATTTGCTAAAAACAAGACTTTACTAGTAAATTTAAACCTCCATATCAGGAAGGATTTTTGAAGATCTATATTTTCTTCAAGCTTATGATGTATTTTAACACATTCACGTTGTTATTTGATTCAAAAATGCTGATTAAGCAAGTAGTTGGCTTGTTACCATGGTAACCACCCATTTTCATTCGTTCCAGCGCTTGGATCAATTAATTGCAATAAAATTACTTATTTTAGTCAGAAAACATTGAGGCCAGTTTTAAAATGTTGTCATTACATTTCTCTCACAACCAAGATATTTTTCAGAAAATTTTCTAATTTGCATATTTATGAATATTAATGAGATTGTGGAAAATATGTGTTTAATTTGCAAAAAGACGACTTTACTAGTTTACTAGTGAACAGAAACCCTCCCCACCCTGTGGGACTTTTTAAGACCTATATTTTCTTGAAGCACGGGAAACATGTTAATGGATTCAGGTTTTTAATTGATTTGAAAGTGCTGGATAAGCCAATGGCAGGCCTGTTACCATGGCAACTGCTCATTTTCCTACGTTTCAGTACTTGGATCAATTAATTGCAATGAAATATTTTGAAATACTTATGTAAGATATATAGTTATTTTGGTAATAAAACATAAGACTAGTTTTAAAATTTCAAATAGACATTTTTCTTAAAATCAATTTTATTTAGCTAATTTGCATATTCATGAATATTAATGAGAAAGTAGAAATATGTGTTTAATTAGCTAAAACAATGCTTTTCTAGGGAATAAATATGATGAGGCATTTCGTTTTTATAATGCCTAATGTTTAAAATGGATAAGAACACTAATAGATCAATAATAACAATAATAAATTCATAAACCACTCATCAGCTACACAGAACAAGCGAATACCGGTTTCTTCGCATTCACAATTATTTGCATACTTTTCTCTAAACGGCAAATAAAATCTCAAATATTCTCTTATTATGGTAATGACTTTTTTGGCATCTTTTCCCCTAAATTGTGTACGTGTTGTGTTTGAAAACTAAAATTTCATGATTTACCAATTAAAAGGGAGAATATTAACAATACATGCTCTGAAAAATTACCGTATAAATGACAATAAAATTCCATTTAGCGCAAATGACATGCTGAAAACTTAAACCTACTTTCTTTGATTTTTTTCTATGTGAAATACAGTTTTCTTTTATACAAGAAACTTTATTTTGTTAAAGTTAAGTACTAAAAAAATGTAAAGCGTTTTTGATAATGAATTCCCATTGGAGTACATGTATGGTCACCTTTGATTGATACCATTTTTACCTTGTAATGCATGCTTTTTTTACATTAAAACTTTGCTCCAAGTTTAAACTTAACGATACTATTGGAGACATGATGTACAGAAGAGAAATCTTCCGCTCCAAGTTTAAACTTAACAATACTATTGGAGACATGCTGTGCAGAAGAGAAATCTTCCCAACCACTTCTATTAATTGGAATGCTATGTTACAGGAACACAGTTTACCAAATATATTCTAATAAGCGATAGTTGAAACTGGACGATTTCATATTTGCACTGTCATGTGCATTAATTGATGATTTAAAATTGCCTAAATAGCAACTGAATTATTCATTTCTTTAGCAAATTGAAATTCGGGTGATATCGTTTTACACCTTTTTAGTTCAGAATACTTATATGTGATAATATAAACAGTTATAAATTGTACATATGTACCTTATTGGATACCAGTACTTCGAAAACACTTGATTTGTGAGGAATCTTCTTATTCGTGTAACAAAAATTCAAATGTTGTTTTGAAAGATTTCGTTTAAATAGCAAACGCAATTTACAATTTCTGTTGATTATGATGGGAGGGAAACACGTCAAAATCCAACTTGTCGTGTTGTAATATGTCGCTGGCCGAAAATTTGAAATCCTTTGTTTTGTTATCAGTTTTTAGATATGCTCTGCATTTCTTAATTCATTTCAAACATCTTCACCACAAATTAGTTTTTGGAATTCTAACTTTTGTGGAAGACAACAAGCTAACCCCAGGATGAGGTAAAATCCATAAAACACAAGGGCTAACTATGAATAATACACATAAGCAATTTCCAATCAACCAAGAAATCTGCGATTTATATATGTCATTATATGTGTACAAAATTGTCTAAATATACAGTTATTAGAAAGCTTTTCACAAAAAAGGAGTAGCCTGCTATGATTCGACACTTGTATTGAAACGGGAATGAAGGTAGTTTACTGGTCATCTGTACCATATTATTCTCAAGTAAAATATCGTGGTTGGGGGGAGGGGGCGGGGGCTATAACACGACAGAGAAACTTAAGAAGATGATGCTCGGTCTAAAGGCAAAGTTGCAACCACTATCGACGGTATGTGTCATAAATTCACAGATCTGGTATACTTGATGAGCGAATTAAAGTAAGAAATTGTCCATGCATTATCTTTTTCAAGATATTGCTTGATCACAAAAAAGGATGCACAAACTTCCAGACTGTTTGGTCTAAAATTCCTCAGCGATAAGCAAATGACAAAGAGATTACCAGTACTTGTTGCATTCTTATGAACGAGAAAATGTCCAGAGTCCTAGGTACGTTGGTATGGAATCCCAAAGGCCAAGAAAATTATTCAATATTTTACAGACAAGATTCAGTATTCAATGTTTTTGGGACAATTGGGGGTCGCAATAAAATATTTTGTTGGACATTTTACCCAAGAAAGGTACAATTAACGAAGCATACTATTCCAAGTTGCTAGACAATCTGAAGGAGACCATGCGTGAGAAACGTTGCGGCAAACGCTCAAAATGTGACCGCTGCTTGCAACAGGAAATTACATTAGAACACAATTGCCAAAGTACAATGGATGCCGTCGAGAAAAATGGGTATCATTTTGATCACACCCTTCCTATCCACATGACCTTGCTGCTATCGACTTCTTTCCTAAAAGGGATATGAATGGTTGAAATCGTAAATCTCATGAAAAGAGTTATTGATGCAGTTTAGGTGTGGTTCTTTGGAAAGTTTTCGGACTTCTTTACTTCTGGACTGATGTCACTTGACCACCTTTAAAGTTGATTAATTTGGGTTTAACCCCTTTTTCAAATGCTATGGTCATATCGTTTGGTCAAAGCGCATAGGTCTTGATGGAAAGTATTTAAAGAGAAAAGATGTCGATCTAAACATAAAAAAGGGTTAGGTCAGTTATTCATTGACCCATGCTCGTATTTGAGCGTTTAGGCAGATTACATAAAATACTTGTTATTGTATTGCATTATATGTCATGTAAGCTAACAGCGAAGACGCCATTTTTAGTGTGGCAAAATTGTTGATATTAGTGTTTTGTATTCAACATATCCACCCCACAAAAAGGGGCTTAAACACTTTATGACCAAAATATGCTTTAATGTCTTTATACCCTCTTTAACACCTATTATCCAAAGCGTCCCTTGTCCAAGTAAGACTTAAAACCTTCATGCAAAAAGATGCCAATGATGTACTCCAATGTGGACTCATCATCAAAGAATCGGGTACATGGTTTCTGTCAAAGAGGGAAAATGCTTATCTCTCCTAGAAAATAATCAGTTTGGATTTTCTGTAGTACTTAATTTATGGGAATGGGGATTTATTACCATTTATACGGTAATTAGGACCGTACTGGAAATACATATTTTCAAGGTTATGTCATTTATTTACTAATTGAATCATGTAGTTTTAATAAAAAATTGAAATACATTTGAAAATACAATATTAAGTGCAGAAGATTTGCAGAAATGAAAAACATTTACATCATTTTTGCATATTTGAGATTTTGGCGGCCATTTTGAAAATTTAAAAAAAAAACGACAAAAAGCCTATTATAAGCATGGCAACATTCTTTAGATTTAATATACTCAATTTTCCTAAGAAATGATCTCATTTACATACAGAACATGATAACAAATTATAGGGCAGTGATATTTCGATATTTAGTCAAGTGGTCATTTTGCGGTGGCCATCTTGAAAATCATTTGAAATGTCGAGTATATCCTAGAATGTCGATAGTCAACACTTTGATTTTTATTACAAGGCATCTAATAAACACTTTAATACAAATTCTAGCAATTATTCGCTGTGGTAATGATTTCCAAATGCAAAGTAAATACAAACAAAGGCAATATCTTTACTATTTTTCTCTTGTTTTATATATTCAAGGGGCATAATTCATGCTAATTTTGGTGTGAAATTATCTTTTACTACTTAACGATGTGAATTGATAAAATATATAATCATTTGGGTCATTTGCGCTTAAATTTTGGTTATTTTAGATCCCATGAATGTGTATATGGTGAGTTATAAACAAGTACTTTTTGTAATTCAAGGGGAGATAATCAATCGTTCCGCATATGCTTATCCAGCACTTATATATCAAACAACAGGTTGCATTTGAAAGGGAATTCATTAAGCTTTACAATGATATAGGTGTCATAAAATCCCGGTAGGGGGGACCTAGGGTGTAGCCAGCCCACGGACTATTTTCAGGTGAGCGACCTAGGGTCATCATGGCCCTCTTGTCTTTAAATATCTTCTCCTCAGAAACTACTTGATGGATTTCAATCAAACTTCACAGGAATTACCCCTAGGTGGTCCTCTATCAGATTCCTTAAATAAATTTTTATTGAAATAGAAAGTCTGGATCTCTCTGCCCTTGAATTGAAAAATGGCTGTTTTGACTTTGTTTTCACTCTAGCCACTACAAATATTTATCAATCAAGACAATACTTGGTCAGAATGTTGGTGCTGATAAGATCTTGCCTGAGTGCAATTTTCAGCTTGATCCGAATATTATGTCCTGAGTTATGTGCCCTTGAAATTGGCAAAATTACTATTTTTGACCTCATTTTTACTCAAACAACCATAAATATCCACCAATCAACACGAAACTTACATGTAATCTTACTGGCCTTTAGATCTTGCATGTGTGTAATTTTCAGCTTCATAGAAATCTTAAATCATGATTTTTCTGCCCTTGAATTTGACAAAATTGCTGTTTTCGACTTTGATTTAACACTCTACATCCACAAATATTGAACAATCAGGTCAAAACTTAAAGAAGATGTAGGTGAAGTTAAGATCTTGCTTTAGTGTGATTCTTAGCTAGATATATAAAATCCTCAGTTATATGCCTTTCAATTTGACAAAATTGCTAATTGTGACTTTTTTTCACTCTAACAGCCAAACTCACTCTAATAAAGACAAAACTTGGTAACCAATTGATCTTATATGAATGTATTTTCAGCTTTCTAGTTATTTTGTAATTGCTTTAAGAGCAACAAGTATTGAAAAATTTAGTCAAAACTTCGACTTGATATTACAAGAAAGTCTGGTTTCCTCAGCCATTTGCATTAATTTTGGAATATGGTATTTCCCCGAATCTATTTTTAGCTCAAAATCTGTTTTTAGAAATATGAAATATTTTGGAGTAATCAATGGTCTGTTAATTTAGATCTGTTTGGAAAATGGAAAATTTTAATTGCTAGTATCATCCTAAGCTGGAATGTTCTACCATTTCCTTTTACCCTTTCTCAAATGGCAAACATAAAGTTTTACTTTCTTTGCTTCAAGAACCAAACATTTTGAACAATCTAGTTTTGTAACTTTCTTTTTGCTCTATGAAACACAAGCATTGAACAATCTAATCAAAACTTCAATTAAATATTACATGAAATTCAGGCCTGTGGAGCGACTCAAAACCTTCAGGTCTTCTAGTCTTCTTCTCGGCTTAAAGACAGGTTACGTTTTACGGGGGTCTGCTTTTGAGTGTGGTCTAGCAATTTCAGGGCGAAAAACGGGACTAGGGAAAGATGAGGCGTCGACGGGTCTTGTTCATAAAAATCCTTATTTCGTATTTTTCTTGTTCCATTAACGTTAGCACTAGTACTCTTTCCACTTAACACCATATACCTGCATGTCACCGTTTAAGTCTATACCTGGTCTGCCCGGTGCTACACCGCTAATTTGCACATTTTCACCTGTGCTATCATGCCGATAGACTATTGCAGAGACGCCATAAACGTTGCATAGAGCATTAAAAACCATGTTGGCCGAATCGGTGTTGTATTCCTTTGCGCGAATAGTATATAATTGATGGAGGTTCTGTTGCAAAATCATCGTAGTAGTCTATATTCCCGCCAATTTCTTAAAATAGACGTTCGCAGATCTCATCATAGGAAACAACAATATCTTCATGAGATAAATTAACTCTTTCAGGCGTGAAGAATACAGTGTTCATCTCCAAGAACTGAGATCTCCCGAGATGTTTCAGTACTTCGTTGATATTTGCATGACCGCCAACAGTTTGATTGCCATGCGAGTTACTTT
This sequence comes from Fragum sueziense, assembly GCA_963680895.1. Taxonomy (NCBI): domain Eukaryota; kingdom Metazoa; phylum Mollusca; class Bivalvia; order Cardiida; family Cardiidae; genus Fragum; species Fragum sueziense. The sequence continues at coordinate 14,492,395 of OY804602.1, read as the reverse complement.
GTGGCTCGGATGTACACTGCGGGACCAGTCTATCTGTAACACTACAAGGTGCAAAGTCATGATCATCAAAATATTATCATTGTATGGAAATATGCCCGCAACGCGAAGTTAAAGAACCAGTCTTCATCCGTTTGCTTGTTTAAAAGCAATGCGACGAGGTCTGCTGTTTTATGATTCATAGCGCAGTCATATGCTAAAACGCGAACCTCATTTGGCGAAAGACCGAAGTAGATGTTTGCAGCCGATGTTACATACTGTCCAATGACCATTTCTTGTTCCTCGCTAAACACTTGTCGAAACCAACCAACACCAAACGACAGATTTTCGGTTCCATCACTGCTTTCTTAGTGTATCGACTGAAAGTGACCACTTCTCTGAACTCATTCTTAAACTGTTTTGTATTTCCATTCCACAAACAAAAGCATCTTTGTACGGTTTAGATTTTTTTTAATTAATACATACTTATAGAAATATTTGACAGAAATAATCAAAATTACCTCCCTTGCATATGAATATAGAGTAAAATGATATTTGTAAATTATTATCTTCTTGAAGCATAATCTTGAAATCCGACACGGTGGATCAACTTATTTGAAAAGTATTTACAATTGTGTGTAATTGGATGTTTTTCGTATTGCTAGAAAGTGGTGATTTTTGAGGGTCTGTAAACCTTAATGCCCCTTTTAACTGCTATGGTCATATTGCGGCGACTGAAGCACCTAACCATGAATTCCTGTATTTATCTCATGAGCACTACCACAATTTCCAAACCAAGCCTTCAGCTGCTCTTGCAAATAGGTTAACGATTATCAAACCCATTGATGGGAGACAATTGTCTGAAAGAAAATTTGCCGCGCCCCGGGATCGAACCCAGGACTCCATGATTCGAAGTCAGATGCGCTACTAAATGCGCTATGGCCGCGGCCCATGACCTGGAGTGGAGAAAATCCTTACATGTATAAAGCCCCCTCCAGATAGAGATCTAGATAGATCTCTGTGATTATTATGTTGTTTATTGTTTTTCTTCTTTATATTATGAATTATTGTTTGCATGCGCTACCGAATTAATTTGGTGATTCCGGATTATTTTTCAAAAGGTTCAATTACGTAGAACAAGTGTTCACAAAATTGATTTGAACTTTTGAAGTATATCCCTTTTTGTGGATATCTGATAGATCGAAATAATATGCATTTGTCTGGTGATACCGGATTAATTTTCGAAATGACCGATGATCGAGAAAATCGTTCATAAAATGGGAAGTTGATGCAGATTGGATTTGTGTTAGTTTAGAAAACATCGAGATAATAAGAGAAATTGTTGGTTGTCAGCATTTCATTGTTTTACATCAATGTTTTCCCAATCCTTTTCTATTCACAACGTCAAAACCTTGTCTGGTTTGGGAATGAATGAAAATTTTACTTACCTTGGATTCTCGTGATAAAAACCCTCTGATCTTGCTGATACCTGTTACTGTATAATGGTACACTCTATGTCAGCGGCGAAGTTTCTGACGGACGTCAGTGTATGGGAAAGGGTTAATAGGTACATCAAAATTAATCCTGTATTCGATTTGGGCGGGGGGATGTTCGCACATTATCATACACATGACACATAAGAAATCCAATACAGGATTAATTTATCTCCAGTATGTTTATCTCCTCTTACCGGATTAACGATGTGCTGCATACTTTTAAACATTTTAAATATTTAATGAAAATATTGATGAATAACAGTAAACTACACAAAAATGATGTAAAACAATTTTATTACACATAATAGAAAATACAATGTCATACATTCTACATTAAAGCAGTGTTTGTAAAAATATCACAGATCGTAAACTATTGTAAAAGGTGTTAATATATGTAAGTATTCATCTAGAAAATATATATGTATAAGTTATTAGCAAAAATAAATATGTTGTCAGTTATTATAGAAGAGTAACATGTAAGCTATTTTGATATTTTAAAAATACTGTACTGTATAATAAATAAACTATCACAAGGAAAATTATTCATTATGGGATAGACCCAGATTTGCATGTGTGTGCTGTACGCACAATCTGGTTAAGGTCTATGCTAATCTCATTTATTACATTCAACAGCTGATAATATCGTGAATAATACATTACAGAAATGACATTCATTCTTCATGCAATAAATTATGTCAAGAAACATTTTGATTAAATAAGTACAATAAAAATCGACAATAGCTATCTCACGATTTATAAAATATATACATCTGTCCATTAAATTGGCAAAATTTTAGAATGGTCTAAAAATGAAGGCATTAATAAATATGCGATCTTAAGTAGAAACATGGACGAAAAAAGAGAAATCGAAAAATAACAAAGTTTCTTCTTTTTCTTCTATGTTTTCCAAAGAAAAAAAATAAGCATATCTGGACAGATTATTCATTTTCAACACCAATTACAATACGTTCACGCGTCTTCGAGCTGCAGTATGTCATTACCTCCCTGTAAAGTCAATTACATAGTACCCAACAAAGAGTTTCTCGGCGTATGAACACACTACAGAACGAAGACAGACTGCATAGATCTACGTACAAAGTCATTTTTTCAGTCAAAAGTCAAATCGTTCATGTCATTACCTCCCTGCAAAATCAATTAGGGGAGACCGGGGTTAATTGAGCCACGGGGTTTAACGAACCACCCCAAATTTATCTGGCATGCTTTTCAATTTCACGTCTTCGGTGTAAGTATTCGAGGCGGGAATGTTTTTAGTATTCATCGGTGAAAATTTCGAGAGATTCTGTCTTGTTAGATGGATTTTATGCCCAAAAAACGAAATTTCGACCTTAAAATTGGTTTTCACAATTTATGCATTCCGTCTTCGTACTACAATGTACAGCAAATCTCGGCAGTATCCTTTACATTTTACAGATATATGATATCTTCAGAATGTAAAATTGAATTCCGTTATTGCTTTCGTAAGATGGCTACTTCACAAATGACAAGTATACGACCATGGTGTGTACCGGGGTAAGTTGAACCACTATGAAAATAAGTGCAGATAAAACGCTCCAAATAATTCTGGGCCTATCAAATTGTCTGTTGTATGTCTAATCGAATTCTCTTGAAAACTGAAATAAATGTTTATTCTTTGAACGAAATATTACGATATTATTGCAGGTAACATCCATTTTCATTATTATGAATGAAATCTAGTGTTTAGCCTATTTCTCTTTTCGGTGTGAATAATTATCGCAAACATGCCTATTGGTTCAACTTACCCCTTGTACTGGTTCAACCTACCCCGTCAAAGGGGTTAAATGAACCATTTCACCAGCTCTGTTTAAAATGATTTTCTGTGGATTATGGATGTCGAAAATATCTGTCAAAGGTTTAGAAACATACGAGAGATGTTGATCTTTGATATGGTATTGATCAGAGCACTCTGCGTGAAACTAAGAAAGCCCTAGCTGAAATTTATCAAAAAGTGGTTCATGATACCCCGGTCTCCCCTACAGGGCACTCAACGGAGAGTCTCTCGGCGTATGAGCATGCATAGTTTCAAAGTTACAGAAGAGTTATGTAGTCTTCTGTTTTTTAACCGTAGTCGTTTTTGCATTTATTTTTCTTTTATTTTGACCAGGTTTCTTTCCGTGAGTTTTTGGGGCAACAATCGTCGTTCGTCCGTCAGTTGAAGTCATTTGTCCGTCTTTCTCTGGAAGATGCGACCGAAACTTCTGGAAATGCCTGTTCCGTCTATCGTCTGTCATCGCTATCCATTCAGTCTTAGACAATTTAAATCTTAGATTACTACTTAGAGTACTCTATTCAAAATGTTATGCAAGATACTGTTTTCCACTTGTGTGTCTTGCTCCAATGAAGGAAGAGGTCGGACTCGTAGCCACAAACCATTTTACATTATCAAGTTTGTGGCTACGATATCGCAGTTAATTACACCGGTGTGCCACCTTTAATGAGTCATCAACAGTTAGGATAGAGTAACTTCCCTTTCCTGAAAAAATAATCAGCTGTCGACCGTTTTGAATGAAAGCTTGTAACAGTCGTGGATACACCTTGTTTATTATATTTCTCTATAATTCCATTTAATCTTGTTCATGTCTGGTAAGTTCATGGGTTTTCAGCCGGTAAAGCTGGGTTTTAATATTTAAATTGTTTCGTACCAGATCCAATTCGTACCCATGCCTTGGGTCAGATTTGGGAGGGGGTATTCATTGTCATAAACAGGGATGTTGATATGCTGTAGACTTACAAGATGTATACAATGTTAATGTCAATGGACTGCCATTAATGGCTTAACTTTTAGTGTTGAGTAGATTTAGAACATGAACCCTTTAAACAAGTACCAGTATTTTATTTGCCTGAAAGAAACTCAGACCTCGCGCTGGTGATCACCACTTGAGCCATTGGCGACAATTTCGAAAATGTGGCTAAAAAAAATTAAATGTGGCTCAAAGGCTTGACTTCAACTTTTAAGCGTAACTCGATCGCCAATAGAACATGAGTGTCAAGACTTACTTATTGTTAAACATGATAAATCGATGATCCTTAATAAATTGGCTTCGCCTAACCCATTACCACACAGTGACTCTTTTTGACTCCATACAAGTTAATGGTCTTGGAAGCACACCTGTTACAATTAACTGTAAACGTTATGTAATCACGCGGCTGCAGAAAGAGATGACGCGTCAGTGTTAAAACCACCGAACATCAGTTTATTTACTTCGTAGATAGCGTTTTGTTTTTGTCCCATCATCCCTTTTCCCGCCTATACTGACACAGGCGATTTTTGTAAACATTTACATAACCATATTTGGAGGGGGGGGGGGAATCATGTGATTATATTGAGACTTGAATTTTCCTTTGGGAATATGGATAATTTCCTTATCGTAAGAAATGTTGATTTTCTCAACCATGTACAAAAAATAGTGCTGAAAAGATGTCTTGCTCTATTATGCAACAATATAGCGGACTCGTAGGTAAAATCCAAAAAGAATCATCACGTTTTTCGCTATGATATCGCAGCTAATGAAGCATGTGATAAGGAAAACTCTACTTGCGTCATCAAACGACAACTCACTGTGTTTGCGGAGTTTCCTTTGATCTCTCAGAAATCATCGCATATGAGTAACACGGGTTTGTTATGTTTTCATGTTTAGTTTTACTTTCGGGATTGTTGGACATATTTATTACTGGCACCTCGGATCAACATTCAGAATTACGAAACCCAATTCTACCGTGCTTTTAAAAATTAGTGTTATTTAATAAGCGAGTGGAATTTAACACAGAGCAGACAACATGCAGTTTTGTGACGTGCATGGAGCCTCTAGCAGCAGACAGTTGAATTTACTGTATTAGATTATTGCAGATGATGACGACAGAAGAAGGGAGGGGAGGGGGGGGGGGGGTATTGTCTGAGATGGAAAGGGGGGGAGTTAATACAGTCATTGGTACCAAAATGGCTCAGGAATTTTAAAAGTGACTCAAGGGGTGGCTAAAACTTTTTTGACCCAGCGCTAGCTCTGCCGCTATATTAATGTATTTCTGCAGTAAATTTCAAATTGGACAACCCTGAAATTTTGTCTCTTTGGGAAAGGTTTTAAAGAAAATGACAAATATCTGTTTCAGGATGGGCAGACAACTCATGAAGTGACACCAGTCCATGTAATGATGGCAGATGAGAGGAATTTCCGTAGTTATTATTACGAGAAGTTTGGCTTCCGGGGTATTGAGGACAAAAAGTCGATAGAGCTTCTGCTGAAAGATAAGCCTTTGGACGTAGAAAAACTGCGACAATATTGTTTAAAGTTTCCAGTATCAGCCAGATATAGGTTCTATCTGTGGAAAGTTATACTTGGTAGGTTTATACTATGAGGTCTTTTGACACCCCATAGGATAAAGGCTTTGGAAAACATTGTGGGAAACGAATAAATTGCTTGTTACAGGCAATTTCCTCATTTTCCACAACATTTTCTTTTCCAAAATAGAACTTAAAATTTTTCACTGTCATGTACTTGATAGTTGCACTTTGCTGTCCTGAGACAGCTATTGTTCTGAAAATATGAATTTATGGATGTTTAACATAAAGATTAAACCTTTTCCAAAGAAGACCTAGTTTTCTTGTCTCATTCTGAAAAGGCTTAAATTCAGCATTCAGTTAAAAGAAGAAAATGCTGATGATAATGCCCCTGTACTTTTCTTGAAAATGTTTTTATTTAGGAAAGATTATTGCCCTTTAAGTTTCCCTTGGTATTGAGTTTGTGACCTGCCTGGCAAATTGTTTTTGCTCCTGTATCGAAAGATAGGGGGAATATTGTCTTACTTGTGTCCGTCTGTCTTTTTGAAAACTTAGAATTGTCTGAATGGGCATTCATGTTTCAGGCTCGTAGGAAGCAATTTCATTTTGGGGGGGCTAAAGTCCTTGTCCTGAATATTGGGGGGGGCTAACTTGGATTTTCACAAAATTTTCAGTGTAAACTTAAGAAATTTCGGCATTTTTGGCCAACATTGGGGGGGGGGGGGGGGGGGGCTTAGCCCCCCCCCCCCCCTAGCCCCCCCCCCCCCCTGTTCCTACGGGCCTGCTGTTTCACAAACATATCTTGTTCTTGGATATTTCAGACATGCTAACAGCTAAGTAGATTTCCACAACTTTGTGTTACAGAACAGAAGGCAAAAAGAAGCATTTTCTCCTTTTGTCTCAATATTTTCGAAGCTATTTTGTACATGAATTCCATCTTTGTCAACATTTAATCTACTGCAACTTTCAAACTGAATCAGTCTGAAATTTGGCTATAGATTTGAAAAAATGTTAAACATGCTGTATTGTAGTCATTATCATGATTCCCATGCTCTTGAGCTGTTCTTGAAAATATTTTTAACCCATTCCCACACATTGACGCTTTTGGACGCCATACAAAATTTAGACTGTGGAAAACATTGAGGAAAATGAAGAAATTGCTTGTGACAAGCAATTTCTTCATTTCCCACAATATTTTCTATGCAAAATAATTAAAAAATGTACCTTTTCATTAAGTTTTAGTTGTATCTGTATGGTTACGTCGCAGATTCCACTTCTGGATTTAACGCGACGGGGGAGTGCACGATTAGAATTTGTCGATTAGGGTGTCAAGGGCTGATTTGAATGCTCCCACCGACTTTGCACACACCGCTTCCTCTGGCAGTTGGTTCCACTCTGTGATTGTTCTTGCAAAGAATGAGTGTTTGTGTTGAATTGTCTTTGCATGTATTGGTTCAAAGCACTTTGTATTGTTTTTGATCTGGTTTCTTATTATGTTAACAGATTCACAGTCTTTGAACTCTCTAGCTCTTACAGTTCTTCTCGGTCTTGATTTGTTTAGAAATTGTTCAGGTGGCAGCCCTGGGACCAACCCCTCAACCACCTTATACAGCATTATCAGTCTGAGGCTCTTTCTTCTTGTTTGGAGTGGTTGTAGTTCAAGATCTTTCAGGGTGTCTTTGATGAATCCTTCTTTTTGTGTTCGATAGTCTTGTTTGATAAATCTGGCAGCTTTTCGTTGGATTCGTTTTAGTCTGTCTACATCTTTTTGGAGGTATGGGTCCCATATGACCGAGCCGTAGTCCATCAGAGATCTCACCATGGAGACATAGGCGGTTTTCCTGCAGTTTTCGTTACAGTGTTTCAAATTTCTTCTCAAGAAGCCAAGTGTAGAGTTTGCCTTTTTTACTACTTTATTAATGTGTGTTGTCCATTTCAAGTCAGATGAGATTTGGAGGCCTAGATATGGGTTATTGTTCACTTCTTCTAGGATATGGTTATCGAGTGTATAGAATTTAGATGTTTGTTTCTTTATGCTCATTATGTAGCACTTTTTAGCGTCGTCTGCAACATCTTTGAATTTGGACAAGTCAAAATTTTGCTGTTTGGAGAAGGGTTAAACGGGGAAAGGTTATTGACCTTGAAGGAGAATCTCTTTGTATTGAGTTATTGACCTACTTAGCAAATTATTATCCCCTGTATGCACAGTGTTTAATCACATGACTCAGAATTTTCGATAATCTTCAATATCTTTTCTAATACTTGGCCAATTTGAATTCAGTTTGAAGCGGAAAAGGCGGGGAAATGCCAGGAATAAGCTGGACATGTTGGATTTTTGGAAAATCAACTGATAAAAAAGTTATTAAAGATAAACCAAAATTTTGGTTTATCTTCAATAACTTTTTTATCAGTTGATTTATCAAAAATCAATCACGTCCATCCAATGCGCGACGTCTGTCCACATTCTTTGCTTCAAACCGAATTCAAATTGGTCCAGTAATTACAAAATTATTAAAGATTTTTCTAAAATATTGTATCACGTGATTATCTACCGTGGTATGGATAGTTCAGGATCATATTGTTTTACTCCTGTCTGTCTGAAAACATAACATCATAATTGGCATTTTCTCAATAAGTATAGGTTCGATACCCGGCCGCGGCTAATACCCTTTCTGACAAAATTGTCACCCACCAATGGGTTTGAAATCGTTAACCTAAGTGGGCGAGCAGCTGGAGGCTCGGTAAGGGTGTTGTGGTAGTACTGGTTTGAGAAACAACAGGAATCCATGGGTAGGTGCTCCAGCCGCCGCGATATGACCCTGGTAGTTGAAAACGGCGTAAAACCAATAAACTCAAACTCAATAATTATAGCATTCAGGTGCATTAGTGTTTCACAAACACATCTTGTTCTTGGTTATTCCAGATATGCTTCCAGCTAACCAGGATTCTCACAATTTTGTGTTACAAAACAGAACGGAACAGTTTGAACACCTGAAACATGCTCTAGTCATTATGAAGAGGGACGATCCACATGCTCCGGTGTTGTTCCTGAAAATGTTCCTTATAGAGGAAGGGTTACTTCCCTTGAAGGAGGATCACTTGGTATTAGTAGAGCTACAGATAACATGGTGTATAATCATGTGACTTATAATTTCCAATAATCTTCAATAACTTTGTCAATACTTGACCAATTTTTAATTTAGTTTGAAGCAGAGAATGTGGAAAAATGTCAGGAATAACCTGGACGTAGTGGATTTTTAAAAAAAAAACTGACAAAAAAGTTATTGAAGATCAACCAAAATTTTGGTTGATCTTCAATAACTTTTTTGTCAGTTGATTTTTTTAAAAATTCAACACGTTCATCTAATGCGTGAGGTCCGTCCACCCTCTGCGTCAAACTGAATTCAAATTGGTTACGTATTAACAAAATTATTGAAGATTTTCTGAAATTGTTGCAACACGTGATTAGCCACAGTGGATGAGAGGGTGTAAAAGCTGTTCAATTTTTTTCATTTATTGCATTTCAAACCCCATGTTGTCTGTACTTATTGGAATTGTCTCGTTTAGACAATTCAAATGAGTACCTACAACATTGGGTTTGTATTTGAAATAACAAATTTAGAATGCCTTTACCCCCTTTTTATCTGGTGCTTTTTATGAGCATGAATTCTGTTATAATTATGAGATTTTGAAGCCTCATGCACCCTCATGGCGACAAAGTTTTAAAACACAAAGGCCAAGTATGAAAAAAACTTAATTATAGTTTAAATAAAGTGTTTAAATATTTGTTTGCATCAATTTTGACAGAAGATAGATTCTTATTTAATTTCCTCTTGATTTTGCTTCCTGGCAAATATGACAGTATTGTCCGGGCCAATGAAAAGTAAAGGTCCACTTCCACTACCAAGAATCAGACTCAAAACCTCTTAAAGTGACATTTTACGATTATTTTTCATAAATTTTACCTTTATTTTATCTGAAAGAGCATATTTTCTTATGAAAATTCTGAAATTCTGAAAATTTCAAGACAAAATATTTCACCGTTTAGGAGAAATATATATTTTTGTGCTAAAATTAAACAAATTGTTGTCAATAACAGTTCAGATTTATATGGAAATTTTCCATTTCTGTCTCAACTTTCAAGGCATATTTTTGGCTTATAAATAACTATTTCAAAAAATTGATAGCATAAAAACTGATAGCATTTCTATGTATTAGAATAACCAATCTTTGCATTAAGACACACTATGAAAAATTGAAATTGGAATGTTATATCCCTTAAGGTTTACGAACTGAGAATGAAAACACCAATTTCTATCCATACGAAATGCATCAAATTACACACACTTGTAAATACACTTCACATATAAGTTGATTCACCATGCCGGATTCCTAGATTATGCTTCAAGAAGAAAATGATTTACAAATATTATTTACTCTATATTCATATGCAAGGGAGGTAATTTTGATCATTTTTGTGAAATATTTCCTTAAGTATGCATAAATTCAAAATTCTAAACCATACAAAATGCTTATGTTTGTATTTAAAATGGATATGTAACACAGTTTAGGAATTACTGGCACTTTTCAAATTTCGCCTCTGGCTCTGCCTTTCATTCTCAGTTCGTAAACCTTAAATGGTGAAGACCATACCCTACCTCTCAACCATAGATACCAAGGGTGCATTCTTTAGAGCGAGATTTTTTAAGTTTTCTTAAGATGTTTTAGATTAAGCATTTTTAAGACATAGATTCTGACAGTGGTGTACCAAATGCTCCTTACTTCATACAAATGCATCATGATGACGTCATTTGTATGAAGTATGGGGCATAACCATGGTACCATAGAGCAGACGGAACAGCTTGGTTAATTCTCTCTTATTTTCTTTCTGCAGATTAACCGAGGGGTTACACATGGTACAGGGTAATGGCACCACCCATTGAGCATCTTCAAATCTTGCGCTGAAGAACGCTCTATCTTTAAACATCTTAAAAAATCTCAGGATATCTTGAGAAATCTGGCTCAAAAGAATGCACCTCTGTCCTTGTATGGGATAGGGTAACACTAAAAATAATTCATGCATATTGTCTACCTTGTTTTAGCTGACAGACCGATACAACAGCACATTTGTTGCTATAGCCACAGCCATCACCAACCTTGTAGAGAATCAAGTAGACGCCTACTGGATCACCAGACAGTATTACAAATTCTATAGAAAACATTACAGGGACATACTACCTCAGCTGGTTTGTAATGTTGTAATTCTAAATATTTTTAACCCATTCCTGTGTATTTATGCTTTATGTTGCCCCAGAAGATAAAGGCTTTTAAAAATACTGGATGAAAAGAAGAAATTCCTTGTAACTAACAAATTATTTATTTCACACAATATTTGCTACACAGAATGACAAATAAGTAAAATTTTATTTACTTGAAATTGTAGTTTGCAAAATGTTTGAAATGGGACCAATGTTAATTTTTTCCATCTGGTATTTCGTTACGTTAACTTTGCTGAGATAGCTAAACTATTACGGAATCAAGTGGTGGCATATTTGAATTATACCTGCCCAATGTTACAAATTTTACCAAAACAGAGTAACAGATAAGACAGGATATAGACATTCTTAACTTGTTATTTCAAATCAAAACCCTATGTAATTGGTACCTTTTTGAATCGCCTCGAAGAAATGATCCCAATGAGTACCCATAAGATAGTGTTTGATGAAAAAGGAGTGAAATATTGCATTTTGAAAAAACATTACTACCTCTTATCTGTAGCTTTGGATATCTTGTTACTGCATCACTTGAACAATAATTCTTCGGTACAATTTGAATGTATTTAGTTTGTCCATCTGTTTGATGATATTTTAACCCTTTCCCAAACAAGACCTGGTTTTGACGTCCCTAAGAGAATAGGCTTGGGAAAACATTGGAACAAAAGAAGAAACTGCTGATAACCAGCAGTTTCTCCTTTTGTCTCAATGTTTTCTATGCCATATTCCACACAAATTCTATCTTTAGAAACATCCACTTTGTCCTTTGTGGCACTTTTTGAAGTGGATCACCCTAGAATTTTGCCGTTTGGGAAAGGGTTAACCCATTACCAAATGGCAAAATTTCAGACTGGTCAAATTTCAAAGATGTTGCAGACGACTCTTTCCAGTGAATGAAATTTAAACTTTTCTGGTCTTTTGTGGTAGAATACATTGTGGGAAATGAAGAAATTGCTTGCCAAAAGCAATTTCTTCATTTTCCACAATGTTTTCAAAAGCCATTATCTTGTAGGGAGTTAAAAAGAGTCAATGTGTGGTAATGGGTTAAACATGATCTGGAAAATAAAGTGAACTCTAAACAATGGCCTTTTCTCTTAAAAAATAGCAATATTGGGGGCATTGGTGTTTCAAAAACATATCTTGTTTCCATTTGCCTCCATATTTTCCGTGCAATATTTTGCAAAAAAAATCCGATCTCTATCAACGTTGATTTTGTCCTCTGAAGGAGCTTTAAAATTGGATCAATGGACATTTTCAATGTGTGAAGAAATGTTAAATAATTTTGGTGGTGAAATTTTCATTTCAGTGTGATAAAGTGAAAGAGTTACTGAGAAAGGAGGACACAGACCAGAAATTGTTCAAGAAGTTAGAAGCTCTAGATATGTGGAGTAGTCTCCCTTTAATCAGATGGTTTGAATGCTGCTATGCTGGAATTTTACCCGACACTTCATTTGAAAGGTATTTATGTATATGCTTAGTATAGATGGCTCTAGTATTAAAGCTTGATAAAACATTGAAGCAAACGAAGAAAAATGCTGATAACCAGCATTTTCTCATTTAGCCTCAATATTTTCTCTGCTATATTAACATTAATTTTGTGGCCATAAGCGTTTATAAAATAGGAAATGTGTAAATTTTGTTGTTTGTAAAAAGGTTTTGGCCATTTACATCAGAGGTACTGCCTCTGAACATCCATTTCGTCACCTGAAGGCTGTTACAATATATATTGAATCTTCATTTTAACCCTTTTCCGAAAAAAGATCTTGTTTTGAAGAAAAGTCTTGTATAAATATTGAAACAAAAGAAGAAAATTCTGATAATCAGTATTTCTCCTTTTGTCTCAATATTTTGTATGCTTTCCCATATATGTATTCTTTCTGTGTCAATATCAATTCTTTTTGTCTGCAGCAGCTAAAATTGCAACAATCTTAATTTTTGCAGTTTTGGAAAGGGCTAAAGTAGGGATGATTTAACCATAGTCATACAGATCTGGAAGTGTTGGTATTTCTGGCTTGACCAGACAGTATAGACAAAGATTTTTGCCTATTCTGTTGTAATTATGCTCCACGAAGGGAGAGCATATAGTCGCCGCTTTGTCTGTCAGTCCGTCCGTCCATCTGTCCGTCCGAAGCACTATCTCCATAACCCTTGGGCCAAATCAAATGAAACTTACCATGTGAATTCCCTATGACATAATACCGATGTGCTTTTCCCCGTTTTTGGATTTGAGGCCTTGCCATGGGAAAAGGGGACTTAAGGTTGAATACAGTTTTTCTCTAATTACTCCTAGTCTAATGGTCAGAATTTGATAAAATTTCATATTTGAGTAGCAAATCAGATGCCCTTGACAATAAAGTGCTCTCCATGGCATACATTTATTGTGACAATGCCTTATTCGGGGAGCATTGTCCGTCTCTGACGGCCCTTGTTTAGACTTGCATGCAGAAAATGTTCTCATTTGAAGATCTTTAACCCTTTCTCAGGCAAAATCTGATTTTGAAGCCCCTATTATAAAAGGCTTAAAAAACATTGAAGCAAAAAAAGAGAATGCTGATAATCCGCATTTTCTCCTTTCGCCTCAATGTTTTGTGAGCTATGTTATGCCTAAATTTTTCCTTTAGTAGCATCTATTTAAACTTTGAATTTAAGAAAGGGTTAAACAAGTACGCTTTGTGAGAAAAAAATGCTATATTATTTTTTTTATTTTACTAATTTTCAGAATTGGTGATGTTGTGCTAGGTGGTTCTGTTTTGATACTGGTGTATGTAGCTGTGGCTATATTCTTTACATTGAGACGACCTCTCTTAACAATGAATACTAAAGAAGAAATGCTGCAGTATTTATCAAAGGTGTGTGTTTACATAACATTGTAATAAGTGTAGGCTGCATATTTACCAAATTATTGATGAGTAATTTTTATATCTTATTTTTGTCATTGAAAACATTTTTAGCGAGCGACTTTATGTCCAGGGAGCTAATGTCACAGCCCAAGTGTTGTCACCGCGTCAGCCACACATCGCGTCTTCAAAAACTTTAACCTTGGCTATATCTCAGTCACTATTAAAGATACAGCCTTAGTGCTTCACATATGGATACTTCCTGCCTAGACCTTTCATTTGGGACCCTGACCTTTGACCTTGTGACCTTCACCTTGGAGTTTGACCTACTTTTAAAAAACTTTAATCTGGCCTATATCTTATGCAATATTATTGATAGAGCCTTGATATTTCACACATGGATTCCTCCTGCCAGAACCTTTCATTTGCAGAGCTGAATCTAGGGCGCAGGATTGCCGCAGTAATTTTCAAGTCATGCACATTTTTTCAGATTGGCGCATTTTTCAATATACGTCGTGTAATAACGTAGGTTCATAATCATTGAAAAGTTGCTAAAAACAGATTGGAGAGAAACCCCTGTAATTCTATATTCATTTAGTGTTTTATATCTCCCGTCAAAAAATAGATATTTGTCTTGGAAATGAATTATGATTTATGTTCGACATTTACACTAAAAACGGAGAAAAAAACAAAGGAGTTGAATGAAGGGGGAAATGGCTATGAAAATTTCATAATTTGTAATTATTACGGTGCTGAACAACAACAACAATGGCGGTCAAAACAAACAAAATAAAGAAACACTGTGTTAAAATTGTTTTTAATCACATAAATGGTTTGAATTAAATAATACCAAGTGATCCTCCTCGGGGTAGATGTCTTCTGCAGTAGCCACATCATGTACATGGGGATTCTGCTGAGGGTTATAATTGAAGTTAAATTGTCCAGCCTTTTTTAGCTCCACTGGCCTTTCAGGCCAGCAGGCTATTGTCATGGTGGTGTGTCCGTTGTGCGTCCATCCGTCCGGTCGTCAACTTTTTCTTTAAAAATCTTCTCCTCAGAAACTGCTTGATGGATTTCAATCAAACTTCACATGAATGATCCTTTGGTGACCCTCTATCAGATTCCTCCAAAGAATTCTGATTGGACCATAAAGGCTGGAGTTATCTGCCCTTGAATGTTAAAAATGGCCGTTTTGATTTGTTTTCACTCTCACAACTACAAATATTGACCAATCAAGACAAAACTTGGATAGAATGTTGGTGACTAAAAGATCCTGCCAGAGTGTACTTTTCATTTAGGTCTGAATTTTAAATCTTGAATTATGGGCCCTTGAAATTTACAAAATTGCCATTTTCGACCTTACTTTTTACTCTAAAAACCATAAACATTAACCAATCAACACAAAACTTTAATGTAATCTTTTTGACAATAAGACCTTGCATAAGTGTAATTTTCAGCCTGATTGGACAAGAAAATTATGAGTTATCTGCCCCTAAATTTGACAAAATTACCATTTTCGATGTTGTTTTCACTCCAACAACGTCAAATATTGACCGATCAAGATAAAACATGGACACAATGTTGCTGACCTTAAGATCTCAGATATCTGATTGGACTGGAAAGTTTAGAATTATCTGCACTTGAATTTTACAAAATCACAGTATTTGTTTGACTGAAGGATATTATTGTCAGAATGTATCAATATCAAGGGAGGTAACTAATATAAGCCAAATATATTTGCTCATTAAGTTATCTCCCTTGTTTTAAGTCTAATATGTGAATCAATTACAAAAGTCAAAACTTTACTTGTGTTGTAAAGATTTCAAGAAATTCTAGCCTGTGGAGCGACTCAAGACCTTCAGGTCTTCTAGTTTTCTACAGCCTTGAGACTATTGAAATCAGGATAAAAGAATTTTAAAGCAAAGTTAAAAATGATTATGTGGTGTAAATAATTTGCTTCAACCAGTCCAGTGTAATGAATAGTGTAATCTAAATTTTAAAGTGACATTTCACGATTATTTTTACATAAATTTTACTTTTTATGCTCCCCGAAGGGAGAGCATATAGTCGCCGCTTTGTCTGTCTGTCCGTCCTGTCCGTCCGTCATTCCGTCCGTCCGTCCGTCCGAAGTGATTTCTCCATAACCCTTGGGCCAAATCAAATGAAACTTACCATGTGAACTCCCTATGACATAATGCCGATGTACTTTTCCCAGTTTTTGGATTTGAGGCCTCGTCATGGGAAAAGGGGACTTAAGGTAAAATACAGTTTTTCTCTAATTTCTCCTAGTCTAATGGTCAGAATTTGATGAAATTTCATATTTGAGTATTAAATCAGATGCCCTTGACAATAAACTATGTGGAATTTGGATATAAAAATTATGTCATGCAAAAAGGGGGCTTAACATTTGCTAGCTTTATGTTAGCTGCATGGCATACATTTATTGTGACAATGCCTTATTCGGGGAGCATTGTCCGTCTCTGACGGCTCTTGTATTCTATCTGAAAGAGCATGTTTTCTTATGGAAATTCTGAAAATTTCAAGCCAAAATATTGAACCGTTTACCAGAAATATGTATTTTTGTGCTAAAATTAAACAAATTGTTGTGGACAACAGTTCAGATTTATATAGAATTTGTCATTTCTGTCCCAACTTTAAAGGCATATTTTTCGCTTATAAATAACAACTTCAAAAAACTGATAGTATTTCTACGCATTAGAATAAACAATCTTTGCGTCAAGACATACTTTTAAAAAATGAAATAAGTGTGAAATGTCACTTTAAACAACCAATAAATTAAAGAATTTGAACATAAAAAGTTTGTTATATGGACAACAGTTGTCTAAAAAGAATGCTTAGACAAGAGGTAATACTTACAGAGAGTAAAGATAATGTTCTTTCAGTTTTATATAATGGCTTTAGTTACAGGTAAATTTTAACTTAATATTTTTGCAATTAAAAGTTAAATTCACTTTGGCTCAAGCCTGAATCCTGTTGACCCACATTTTGAAGTATGGTTGGGGAGTTGGCCCACTTTTGTGAAAACCCTAGATTCAGCTCTGATTTAGGACCATGACCTTTGACCTTGTAACCTTGATCTTTGAGTTTGACCTACTTTTAAGAAATTAAGCTGTTTTTGTGACAAGCTCCTGTTTAGGCGAGCTAGGTTGTCTGCGGACAACTCTTGTCTGTAATGATTTAGGCTTATGCCCACATTCTCTGTTGGAAATACATACATCTATCATGTTTGGAGTGTTCATATTTCACATTTGTTTTCTTTTTGGAAAGAACTTTCTTGCAATTCTAATGTAAAGGTTGTTAATTGTTGTCCGAATGTCCATATCAAATATAAAAGCTCAGTTTTTAGCTCACCTGAGCAACATGCTCAGGGTGAGCTTTTGTGATCACCCTGTGTCCGGCGTGCGTCGGAAGTCGTCAACAATTTCTTTAAACATCTTCTCCTCCTTAACCACTGGGCCAATCCTAATTAAACTTGGCAGGCATGTTTCCTGGTTGACCCTTTTCAAAACTTTTTTTTCAAATTTTTGATATGTCAAAAAATGAGGGTGTGGCAGGGCGGGGCTTATCTGACTTAGAGAAATTGTTAAATAATTCTTCAAAATTCTTCTTTTCCTTAACCATAGAGACAATGTTTACCAAACTTGGCAGAAATGTTCCTTGGGTGACCCTTTTCAAAACTTGTTTTCAAATTTTTGATTTGTCAAAAAATGTGGGCGTGGCAGGGCGGGGCTTATCAGACTTGGGGAAATTGTTAAATAATTCTTTAAAAATTGTATTTTTATCCAATTTGTACCAATCTTGGCTGGAATGTTTCTTAAGTGACTGTCTTCGCTGCATGTTGATGAATTTTAGATTCGTCAAAAAATGTTGGCGTGGCAGGGTGGGGCTTATCAGACTTAGAGAAATCGTTAAGTAATTCTCCAAAAAATTTCTTCTCCTTAACCAGTGAGTCAATGTTTAACAAACTTGGCAGAAATGTTCCTTGGGTGACCCTTTTCAAAACTTGTTTTCAAATTTTTGATTCGTCAAAAAATGTGGGCAGGGCAGGGCTTATCAGATTTCATGAAAAAAATCTTTAAAAATCAACCATTGGTCAAATTTGAACCAAACTTGGCAGATCTGTTTCTTGAGTGACCGTTTTTAATGTGTGTTCATGAATTTATGATTTGTCAAAAAATGTAGGCGTGGCAGGGCGGGGCTTATCAGACTTGGAGAAATCATTAAACAGTTCACGAAGAACTCAGGTGAGCGATATCAGTGCCTTTCAGGCACTCTTGTTATTATGTGAGCATTTGGAAAAATCATGGGTGTTTTGTTTTACCTTTGTTCCTCAGTCTGTCAGTACGTCCATCCATCTGTCTGTATGTATGTTTTTAGCTCCACTGGCCGACAGGCCAGTGGGCTATTGTCATGGCGGAGTGTCCGTCGTGCGTCCGTCCGTCCGTAAACTTTTTCTTTAAAAATCTTTTTCTCAGAAACTACCAGATGGATTTCAATCAAACTTCACTAGAATGATCCTTGGGTGACCTTCTCTCAGATTCCTCCAAAGAATTTGGATTGAATCAGAATAACCTGAGTTATCTGCCCTTGAATGTCAAAAATAGCTGGTTTTGACTTTAAATTTACTCTAAAATCCACAAATATCAAGCAATCAAGACAAAACTAGGATAGAATGTTGGTGACTATAAGATCTTGCCTTGGTATAATTTTCAGCTTGATCTGAATTTTACATCATGAGTTATGTGCCCTTGAAATTGACAAAATTGCCCTTTTCGGCTCTATTTTGACTTTGTTTTCACTCTAGCAAATACAAATATTGACCAATCTAGTCAATACTTGTACAGAATGTTGATGACCATAAGATCTTGCCTTGGTACATGTATAATTTTCAGCTTGATCTGAATTTAACATTATGAGTTACGTGCCCTTGATATCGACAAAATCACATTTTCGGCTCTATTTTGACGTTGCTTTCTCTCTAGCAACTACAAATATTGACAAATCAAGACAAAACTTGTACAGAATGTTGACGACCGTAAGATCTTGCCTTGTAATAATTTTCAGCTTGATCTGAATTTAACGTTATGAGTTATGTGCCCTTGATATTGACAAAATCACATTTTCGGCTCTATTTTTACATTGCTTTCACTCTAGCAGCTACAAATATTGACCAATTAAGACAAAACTTGTACAGAATGTTGATGACCGTAAGATCTTGCCTTGGTATAATTATCAGCTTGATCTGAATTTTACATCAAGAGTTATGTGCCCTTGAAATTGACAAAATTGCCATTTTCGGCTTTATTTTCACTTTTACAACCGTTAGTATTAACTAATCAATACAGAATTTTCACAGAAATCTTACTGACCATACAATCTTACTTGCTTGTAATTTTAAGCTTGGTCATGCATTTGCTTGTTTGCGCAGCCTGATCCTTTGAAATTGTATTCAACAAGACAAACAATCAGGCCTGTGGAGCGCTTCCAGGCCGCCAGGACTGTCTAGTTAATACTGTTTGCAATTTAACTTGAAATATTAATGCAAACTCTTTACTTAATGTTTCTGGAAAAGCTAGAACACAGATAGCTATTTGCTCAGGTGAACTGAACCCTGCAGTGCAATGACCCTCTTGTTTACAGATCCTGACTTAACCCATTACCAAACAATAAAACTTGAGGGTATTCCAAACTGAAAGGTGTTGCAGATGACACATTTAAGGGAATAAAATTTCACATTTCTGGTTCTTTCAGGGTAAAAAACATTGTGGAAAATGAAGAAATTACTCTACTCAAGCAATTTCTTCATTTTCCACAATGTTTTCCCAAGCATTTGTCTTGGGGGCGGCAAAAAGTGTCAAGGTGTGGATATTGCTTAAAGTGACATTTCACAATAATTTTTACGTGAATTTTTCTTTTATTTTATCTGAAAGAGCATATTTTCTTATGAAATGTCTGAAAATTTCAAGCCAAAATATTGGACTGTTTACAAGAAATATATATTTTTGTGCTAAAATCAAACAAATTGTTGTGGACAACAGTTCAGATTTATATAGGATTTGTCATTTCTGTCTCAACTTTAAAGGCATATTTTTCGCCTATAAATAACAACTTCAAAAAACTTAAAGTATTTCTACGCATTAGAAAAAACAGTCTTTGCATCAAGACATACTTTTAAAAAATGAAATAAATGGAAATGTCACTTTAAATGTTTTGTAAATTATCCATACTTTATCTTTCAGATCCCAGAAGATAGTGGTGATATTCTGGTCAGTAAAGCTATAGACATGTGGGAAAAACATGGACACCATCTGGCCAAGTCTGATTCACCAGGTCCCATTAACAGACCTCCAACTTGATATAGCTATAGATATATGGGAAAAACATGGACACCATCTGGCCAAGTCTGATTCACCGGGTCCTATTAACAGACCGCCAACTTGATCTAGCTATAGATATGTGGGGAAAACATGGACACCATCTCGCCAAGTCTGATTCACCGGGTCCCATTAACAGACCACAAACTTGATATAGCTATAGATATGTGGGGAAAACATGGACACCATCTCGCCAAGTCTGATTCACCGGGTCCTATTAACAGACCGCCAACTTGATATAGCTATAGATATGTGGGAAAAACATGGACATCATCTGGCCAAGTCTGATTCACCGGGTCCAATTAACAGACCTCCAATTTGATGTAGCTATAGATACATGTATGTGGGAAAAACATGGACATCATCTTGTCAAGTCTGATTCACCGGGTCCCTTTAACAGACCACCAACTTGATATAGCTATAGATATGAGGGAAAAACATGGACACCATCTCTCCAAATCTGATTCACTGGGTCCCATAAACAGACCACCAACTTGATATAGCTATAGATATGTGGGAAAAACATGGACACCATCTCGCTTAGTCTGATTCACCGGGTCCCATTAACAGACCACCAACTTGATGTAGCTATAGATATATGGGAAAAACATGGACACCATCTCGCCAAGTCTGATTCACCAGGTCCCATTAACAGACCTCCAACTTGATATAGCTATAGATATGTGGGAAAAACATGGACACCATCTCGCCAAGTCTGATTCACCAGGTCCCATTAACAGGCCACCAACTTGATATAGCTATAGATATGTGGGAAAAACATGGACACCATCTCGCCAAGTCTGATTCACCGGGTCCCATTAACAGACCACCAACTTGATGTAGCTATAGATATATGGGAAAAACATGGACACCATCTGGCCAAGTCTGATTCACCAGGTCCTATAAACAGACCTCCAACTTGATATAGCTATAGATATGTGGGAAAAACATGGACACCATCTCGCCAAGTCTGATTCACCGGGTCCTATTAACAGACCACCAACTTGATATAGCTATAGATATGTGGGAAAAACATGGACACCATCTGGCCAAGTCTGATTCACCGGGGCCTATTAACAGGCCTCCAACTTGATATAGATAATGTGGGAAAAACATGCACATCATCTGGCCAAGTCTGATTCACCGGGTCCTATTAACAGGCCTCCAACTTGATGTAGCTATAGATAATGTGGGAAAAACATGGACATCATCTAGCCAAGTCTGATTCACCGGGTCCTATTAACAGGCCTCCAACTTGATGTAGCTATAGATAATGTGGGAAAAACATGGACATCATCTTGCGCAATCAGATTCACCGGGTCCCATTAACAGACCACCAACTTGATGTAGCTATAGATATGAGGGAAAAACATGGACACCATCTTGCCAAGTCTGATTCACTGGGTCCTATAAACAGACCTCCAACTTGATATAGCTATAGATATATGGGAAAAACATGGACACCATCTGGCCAAGTCTGATTCACCGGGTCCCATTAACAGGCCACCAACTTGATATAGCTATAGATATGTGGGAAAAACATGGACACCATCTGGCCAAGTCTGATCACCGGGTCCTATTAACAGACCACCAACTTGATATAGCTATAGATATTGAGGGAAAAACATGGACATCATCTGGCCTAGTCTGATTCACCGGGTCCCATAAACAGACCACCAACTTGATATAGCTATAGATATGAGGGAAAAACATGGACACCATCTTGTCAAGTCTGATTCACCAGGTCCCATTAACAGACCTCCAACGTGATATAGCTATAGATATGAGGGAAAAACATGGACACCATCTCTCCAAATCTGATTCACCGGGTCCCATAAACAGACCACCAACTTGAAATAGACATGTGGGAAAAACACGGACACCATCTCTCCAAGTCTGATTCACCAGGTCCCATAAACAGACCACCAACTTGATATAGCTATAGATATGAGGGAAAAACATGGACACTATCTCTCCAAATCTGATTCACTGGGTCCCATAAACAGACCACCAACTTGAAATAGACATGTGGGAAAAACATGGACACCATCTCGCCAAGTCTGATTCACCAGGTCCCATTAACAGACCACCAACTTGATATAGCTATAGATATGAGGGAAAAACATGGACACCATCTCTCCAAATCTGATTCACCAGGTCCCATTAACAGACCACCAACTTGAAATAGACATGTTGGAAAAACATGGACACCATCTTGCCAAGTCTGATTCACCGGGTCCTATTAACAGACCTCCAACTTGATATAGCTATAGATATTGAGGGAAAAACATGCACATCATCTGGCCTAGTCTGATTCACCGGGGCCCATTAACAGGCCTCCAACTTGATATAGCTATAGATATGAGGGAAAAACATGGACACCATCTCTCCAAATCTGATTCACCGGGGCCCATTAACAGGCCTCCAACTTGATATAGATAATGTGGAAAAAACATGGACACCATCTTGCCAAGTCTGATTCACCGGGTCCTATTAACAGACCACCAACTTGATATAGCTATAGATATGAGGGAAAAACATGGACACCATCTCTCCAAATCTGATTCACCGGGTCCCATAAACAGACCACCAACTTGAAATAGACATGTGGGAAAAACACGGACACCATCTCGCCAAGTCTGATTCACCAGGTCCCATAAACAGACCACCAACTTGATATAGCTATAGATATGAGGGAAAAACATGGACACCATCTCTCCAAATCTGATTCACCGGGTCCCATAAACAGACCACCAACTTGAAATAGACATGTGGGAAAAACATGGACACCATCTTGCCAAGTCTGATTCACCGGGTCCTATTAACAGACCTCCAACTTGATATAGCTATAGATATTGAGGGAAAAACATGGACATCATCTGGCCTAGTCTGATTCACCGGGTCCCATAAACAGACCACCAACTTGATATAGCTATAGATATGAGGGAAAAACATGCACATCATCTGGCCTAGTCTGATTCACCGGGGCCTATTAACAGGCTCCCAACTTGATATAGCTATAGATATATGGGAAAAACATGGACACCATCTCTCCAAGTCTTATTCACTGCGTCCCATTAACAGGCCCTCCAACTTGATGTAGATATGTGGGAAAAACATGCACATCATCTGGCCAAGTCTGATTCACCGGGTCCCTTTAACAGACCACGAACTTGATATAGGTATAGATATGAGGGAAAAACATGGCCATCATCTGGCCAAGTCTGATTCACCGGGTCCTATTAATAGGCCCCCAACTTGAAGTGAAAAAGAAATGGACGTAGTAATTTCAAAAGGGGGATTATCACATATGTCTTAACAACAACAACAAACCTGTTATGAAATATTGCAGGAATTGCTGTGTAAAAAGTGTTCAGTATGTTATTACTTTCTAGATATTATACAAATGTCCAATGAAGAAATTAAGATATCTGTATTTTGGGACTTTCCGAGAAATAATTAAAGATCACAGCAGGTTAATATGAAGCTATAGTGGCCCATTGTCATTAAAACTATCCCTGATGGCAAACTTTTAGACCATAACAGCTGAAGACAATGAAATGGGAGTAAATATACGGAACTTATGTATATTACTGCAAAATTGTTGATGCAAAAGGAGAAAATGCTAGTTATTAGTATTTTCTTCTTTTGTCTCAATTTTTTTCCTAATATTTTTTATAAAGGACATCAAAATTGTGAAAAAGTTAAACACTTACACCATATATTGTCTTTGCAAATAGTCATGCGTGTAAAACTTATAGGAAATGAGAAATTGCTCTAAAGTTAGGTTATTTTTAAATTTTCTTGATAGTTTATCATTTGATCCATGAGCACACATTGGGTTCAAAAACATTAAGGGAAATGAAGAAATTGCATGTGACAAGCAATTTCTATAATGTTTTCTATCTCAAAAGGTCACTTAAAATTTTCGTCTGGAGGATCTTTCAATTTGGGACAGCCTAAAAGTTTGCCATCTGGTTATGGGTTAAGGCAGAACACCGGTATATGATCATTTAGAGATTCATGCGACATCAGCATGTTTCTTGCTAGGTCTGGACAATTCTTCTGCATCTTACCCGTTCTACCTTAAAGTGCGATGTCAGTTGAATCAATTACATGATTCTATGGAGTTGTTTCTATAATGAGTGTAAATATATTGTTAATTGGATTATATAACTGTGTCCATTGTTTTTGCTCTCCATTCTATGGCCTCAAACACCATTTAACCCTTTCCTTAACAATATATCAAGCTAAAATGGATGTTATTAAAGATATGATTTATTCACAATATAGTGTTGAAATATTTAGGCAGAAGGATGAAGAAGTACTGATTATCTGAATTCTGTTGCCTTTATCTTTTCCAAAGCTTTCTCTTCTAGGGATGTCAAAATTCAGTCCTGTTTTAGAAAGGGTAAAATGGTTAGACTGAGATTAGTCTTCTAACCCCTGCATAAAATTCTGAGTACAAAGATGAAAGAAATGGGTATTTCGATAGGATTCATTGTTTGAACTGTAAATTAATTAACCGTTTCCAAAATTCTAAGGTGACAAAATCAATGTTGATAAAGGTAGGATTTGTGTACAATATAGCACAGAAAATATTTAGGCAAAAGGATAAAATGCTGGTTATCAGAATTTTCTTCTTTAGCCTCAATATTTTCCCAAACCTTCACATTTAGGGACGTCAAAACCAGGCCCCGGTTTCTCGAAAAAAAAACTTAAGTATGTTCTCAGACTCGAACCTGAACACCGTACTCAAATCACACGAAATTCGCGTGAACTTCAATCGAATACCCTGCAACGTTGGAGAGTATTCAATTGAAGTTGAGCATGTTCTCATGAGTATATTCTTAAGTTTTTCGAAAAACCAGGACCTGGTCATAATGACGCTTTTTGATGTCCCACAAGATAAAGGCTTTGAAAAATATCGTGGTAATTGATGAAATTGCTTTTGACAAGTAATTTCTTCATTTCTCCCAATGTTTTCTACCAAGAAAGACCCAAAAATGTGGAACTTTCACTTGCAATCGTCGTCTGCAATATCTTTAAATTGAAAGGAATAATGCAGCTTAAGTTGTCATATTTCATTTGTCAAAGCTGTCATATTTGTCAAAGCCTTTTTGTAAGGGTGGTCAAAACTAGGTCTGGGTGTAGCCAGGACTGTCGGTGAAACAGCGATTCATTGAGATATTGTTTCTTCGTTTATGTTTAGGTTATCTCATTGAATTAACCATTTATTTCTCAAGCAAGGCCTAGTTCTGACGTCCAAAATGTGAATTTTTAGCGAGCCGGGACTTTATGTCCGGGGAGCTAATGTCACAGCCCTAGTGTTGGCGTCAGCGTCGGCGTCGCGTCTTCAAAAACTTTAACCTGGTCTATATCACAGGCACTATTTGGGATACAGCCTTGATACTTCACACATGGATACCTCCTGCCAATACCTTTCATTTGGGACCATGACCTTTGACCTAGTGACCTTGACCTTGGAGTTTTACCTACTTTTAAAAAACTTTAACCTGGCCTATATCTCATGCACTATTACAGATAGAGCCTTGATATTTCAGATATGGATACCTCATGTCATGACCTTGACCTTGAGACTATAACCTTTCACCTAATGACCTTGACCTTTGACATTGAACTCCTTTTTTGTGACAAGCTCTCGTATAGGCGAGCTATGTTGTCCGCGGACAACTCTTGTTTTAGATACTATTGATAAAAAATAAGAAGAAGAAAATGTCGATAATCAGAAGTCTCCTTTCGCATCAACACTTTGTGTTTCATATTGTATAAAAATCCTTTCTTCACTGCCGGGTCCAAATGCATTTTAATTGAACTACCCTAATCGTCTGTTGTTTTTTTTTTTTGGAAAGGCTTTAACCCATTACCAAACAACAAAATTGACTGGTCCAAATCCAAAGATTTTGCAGACGACAATTTCAAGGGAATGAAATTTTAAAAAAGATTGGTAATTTAGGGTAGAAAACATTGTGAGAAATTAAGAAATTGCTTGTCACAAGCAATTTCTTCATTTTCCACATTTTTTTCCAATGTCATTGACTTGTATGGAATCAAAAAGAGTCACCGTGTGGTAATAGGTTAAATCGGATGGGCGAGAATTCGCGATGAATTCGAAATTTAAGCTATTCATGAAAATATGCCAATATAAAAGCTATGAAATAAAAACATCAATAGAAAATACGAAGGGATATCAATCTATTAATCATCTACAAAAATTTGTATAATATGACATAGTGTTTATTTTATCTGCACTTTTATATTGTTCGCCTTATAGTTAAAGACGTATTGTGGATAAAAAGGATAGTTCGTTTAATAAATTGGATTTTTTTGGGATTGAAATAAGGTAGGACGTTTGATTTCTCCTTACTAAAACCCCGTTCTTTTCTTAAATTCAATTTTCTAAATATACATATGGTGGTTTTGAGAAAAAAGCTTTAATTATGGCTGGTTCATAACGATGTCGTTAGGGAAAACTGATTTTAATGTGCCGCAATTTCTAGCTTAACGGCCTAACGACAAATGTCTTTGGATATCTACAGTCCATTTGCACAATCAGTCTTTTTTTTCAGAATTGGCAAGAAAAATACCCTCTTCAAAATTGTATCCTGAGCTCTGACTCGACCGACCATAGTTGTTGATAAGCACAATCTATTTTTTTTCTTTTGTGAATCCTTGTTTCAAGACCCTTTCCCAAACGAAAATGGGCCATGATATGGAAAACGTCCCTTATAGCATCTGAGGCAGCCAGCTTTGAAGGTCGGGCTGTGCCTAGATGCAGTCTAAACAGCAGCCATGTTACTCTCAAATGGTTGCTACAGACCATGTGGAAGCAATTGGAGAACAACATGGTTCCTGGTCAGACTGCGTGTATACGCAGGCTGTTCTGGAACTATGCTGTTCTCAAATGATATAAGGGACGTTTTTCCAGATCCCTGCTCAAATATTTTAGACTCCATTCAGCTGCTTCAGATGACAAAATAGAGATTCCAATTATCAGCATAGGTATTATAAGGTAGTCCATCCCTAATGAAATTCGCGCTACGTCGGAATTATTCGGGTGCGGTCGAAAACATTCGGCGGTGGAACTTTCTACCGCCGAATGTTTACGACCGCGCCCGAATAGGTTCGGATACGTAACGACGCCGCTCGAAAAAAAGCCGATGTTTTATGAATCTCAAAATGGCAACATTACGGGTATTCTACCTTTTGAATCGCTTATCCTTTGAAAAACATTACATTGTTTAGAAATGGGTAAACCCTTTCCTAAACAAGACCCACCTGATAATAATTCAGCATTTTCTCTAACTTTTGTCTATTCTAAAATGCTATTGAATTACTCGTTTATATACTGCCATTTTGACGTCTGTACTAGCTTTCAATTTGGAGTACCTTACAATTTTGTCGTTTGGGAAATGGCTTTACGTCAACCCTCTACAAACTAATAAGGTATATATGCATTTCTTATGTACCATGCTCTCGTGTTAAAAGAAAATAAGGATAAACTCAAAATTAAAATGTTTGAAAGATTAATAAGGTCCTTTCAATTATGTTTTAGACTGTTCCCACAGAACACACTTCCGGAGGCAAAGACGATGGGTTTATGGGAAATCAACATTGTATACATGAAAATTATTACTAAAAATAGTCACAAATCGACGTTATCAAAACGTGGCTCCCTAAATATGTAGAGAAAACAATGACGACGTACGTACATTCAATATACAGCGATAAAGTGCACGTGCATTCAACATTAAAACGCTTTGCGTTCGAGAGTATTGTTACCAAAACGCTTTGGGATTGAGAGTATGTTACTAAAAATAACAAATACTAGACGTTTGAGCGGCGTTTTAAGACTCCAAGGACGACTTTCAGAGGCTGTTGTGTACGGGGGGGGGTCTTAGATAAAATAACCTTATTGCAATAACACGCAATATTACGCCTTTGTTATTTCAGCTTTTCATCAACTCTTTCCAAAGCAAGGCCTACGTTTACGCCCCTCATAACAAATGAATAGGAAAAAACTGAGAGAGAAAAAAGGAAAATGTTGATTACTATTTATTTTCTTTTGCTTTAATATCTTCTGCGAAATACCGGTATTGTACCAAAATACTATGTTTATCAACATCCATTTTGTCGTCAGCAGGAGCTTTTAATTGGGTACATTTCAACGTTTCACCGATTTGGAAAGTGTTACCGTATAAAGAAGAGAAAAAGTCTGATTATTTTAACGACGTTCCAATATTCCATATAGCCTGCGGACAACGGTGTCTCGGACAATAGGACCGGGATTTTATTACCGGGTATTAAACTTTCCTGGACAATGCGGGATTATCAGGTCACATCGTTAACCCTTTACCGAACATGGCCTTGAGTTGACGTCCCTAATAAAATAGGTCTGGGAAAACATTGAGACAAAAGAAGAAAATGCTGATAATCAGCATTTTCTCCTTTTGCCTCAATGTTTTCTGCGCTATAGTGTTCACAATTTTAATCCTAAGTTGCATCCATTTTGTCGTCAGCAGCAGCTTTCAAATTATATCGCCCTAAAATTTTGCCGTTTGGAAAATAGTTGAATCTTAATAGAACTACTCGCATTTTATACTTGCATGAATCTAATCAATGGAATGATAGAAACCGTGAAAGAGAATCGATCAATTAAGGTAGTCCATCCCCAATCAGATCCACACGACATCGGAAGTATTCGAAGGCTGTCGTAAAAATTTGGCGGTGGAACAATCCACCGCCGAATACTAGTAATTAGGTCCTACATGTACGACGTCGTCCAAACAGATCCGCATAAAACGATCGTTTTCAGCAAATGTTATAACGTCGCACGAAAAATTTCGACGTCGCGCGATTCTCATTAAGGGAGGGCCACTTTAACTCATTTTTTTCCGTTTTCAATTTCGAAAATATGCAAGTTTGAATTACCAGGCATGACGTTGTTTATTGAACACATATAATTGGCATAGTCTTGGACAATTCCTGACTCTAAAATGAGCATTTTCTTCTTTTCTTTTGCGTTCAAAGATAATTTTGTAACAGTAGCATTTGTAATAATTGTGCATGCAAACATCATTGATTCATACAGTTTCCAAGGCCAGAGTCACTATATACATAAGCTACATGTACTTAAACGTTCTATATGCCCTTTATTTCTTTTATCGAGAAGAGACAGAAAGTTTTGCCTCTCTGCTAGATATGATAGGTTGCCTAATACTCGGTCATTTGAGAAAGGGTTTTTTTATTGCATTTCGATCCGTGTTAATTGACTTTTGTGGGAAAGCACGTGATATAACAACAACACGTGCAGAAAATATTTGATAATTCTGTGTTTAAGGTAGAATGCCCGTAATGTAGCCATTCGAGATTCATAAAACATCGGATTTTTTTTTCGAGCGGC
This sequence comes from Fragum sueziense, assembly GCA_963680895.1. Classification (NCBI taxonomy): domain Eukaryota; kingdom Metazoa; phylum Mollusca; class Bivalvia; order Cardiida; family Cardiidae; genus Fragum; species Fragum sueziense. The sequence goes on along the minus strand of OY804602.1, from coordinate 14,462,679 downwards.
CTCGTTACGTATCCGAACCGATTCGGGCGCGGTCGTTAACATTCCGAGGTGGAAAGTTCCACTGCTGAATGTTTTCAACTTCGCCCGAATTATTCCGACGTTGAGCAAATCTCATTAGGGATGGACTGCCTTAAAATGATTTAACCAGTGAAGACTAAAAACGCCATATATTTTCTTGATGTGATGGACCTTAATTAAACAAAACTTGACAACGCATCTTACTGAAGACCTGGAAACACAATTATGTTTTGTCGTCAATAACTTTTTATGTAAGGAGTTGTCCGTTTGGGTTAAAGGTTAATAGGGAACGATTTTATGTAGTTAGGCGTGACGTAATTTCGGACAAACATAGTATTTCGTGGGTATTGTTATACAATCTCGTAATTACGGCTTGATTCAAGCCGTATTTACGAGGTTTTATAACAACACCGACGGTTTATCAATGCATAACAGTCAACCCTGTCTATTTTTGAGCACAAATTTCATTACCATTCAGATCAAAGTTCTCTATGTTTTCAAGTTTCTGGGATAATTCTTTAACTGGTTGAGTTAAATGTATGGGTAAACACTCAATAAGTCGAGGACGCCATTGTAAATAAAGTATCGTTTTTATGAGGTGTCAAACTGCTTTATTGTCGCACAATCTTTACTTTCTAACAATATATCATGACATTGTGATTTTCTAACTCATATATCAACAAAGGTCAAATAAAATTATGGAGCTTTGTAAGATAATACCCCCACATATACTGAGATGAAAAAGTTTAGTCAGTATAAAGTTTTTGGTCAATAATTTTGTCTAAAACGTTTTACAATGCCAAAATTTTTACTCATAACAATTTTCAACCAATTTAGAACAAGTCGGTGAAATTCAATTGGCATCTATGTTTTGCTTAACCTTCTTTTCGACAATTCATTCCAAAAGGGGCCAAATTGAAAAGTCACAGCTTCAGGAGTGACTCTTTGTAGAGTCTAAATTCCTGTTAATTGACATGAAAAATCGATCTTTGTATCATTTTTTTGGTAGAATAGAAGTCTCTTTGTTGACTGTGAGTGAGAAAACTTCTTTTTAATGGAATTTACAGTAGATTATGGTGACTTACGAACTCAACCTGTTGCTCCTAGCATTTTACTGCGTTTTCAAGAAACCGTTCTATCAGGACCAGTAGCTGGTTTACCACTGATACAAAGTTATTTATTGTAGACAGACAATTAGAAAAAAATACATGACATTCAATATTTTGTCAAACAATGCCTGAGATCTGGCTGAGCCAATGCTCGAAAAGCCAACTCTCGGATAAATGGCCAGGCAAGTAAAAGACAGACTTTTTTTTAACAAAATGTCATTATTGAACAAATTGGTTACAGTGTAGTCAATTTTCAATGTTTTTGTCAGATTGGACGTGACGTAATTTGATGACGTCACAATTAACGTTTATTCCAGATACGCTGTTTTCAGAGGTATCAATGACCAAAATCTCATGCATGTGCCTATTTTTGACTACAACTACTCCAATGCTTAAAATTGGATGTGCTTGCCAAGTTCAAACTGTAGGAAACCGCCAGAGTTTGTAGGTTAGGTAGATGGTTTCTAACATTGTCATTTTTGGCCAAATTGATTAAGCCAGGGTGCTAAAATCATGTACGCTGGTACCAATTTTATTGTGGATTTTTTGTATCTTGGCTATTGTCTTTGGTTTACACACACTTATACAGGAAAAAGACTTGCGCCTTAACTGCAGCAAGTGCACCTGTCACATTTTGAAATTCTTTTAGCACAAACCTAAAAACTAACATTTAGCAACAATATTTGAAGATGTTTGTTAAGCGTTGATTGAACAAATATTGTGTGAAATTTTACACTGGTATGTTGTATTTTGGCCGAATAATTGACCATCAAAAATACTGACTAAACTTTTTCCTTTGAGTATATATGAATGTAAAGAAAACCCCAAAAATTCAACCAGCGAGTGACCAGGGACTATAACATTCTAGTTTGAAAGGCTTCGGATAAACATATCGGATGGAGATCAAACCCTCATAAATCCAGCCTTTTTAGCGAGCCGGGACTTTAATTGTGTCCGGGGAGCTAATGTCACAGCCTGGCCTATATCTCAGGCACTATTAGAGATACAGCCTTGATATTTCATACATAGATACATCTCGACAAGACCTTTCATTTGGGACCACGACCTTTGACCTTGTGACCTTGACCTTGGAGTTTGACCTACTTTTTTTTTTAAAAAAATGCTGTTTTTGTGACAAGCTCTCGTATAGGCGAGCTATGTTGTCCGAGGACAGCTCTTGTTCAAACTGTAGTTGAGAGGTTTTGACCTCCAACTAACGATATCGTCATTGCACACCTAGACATTGATGCTGCAGATTGCATTAAATTTGTTGTTAACTTCCGAGGGTTTGGTCACCCTACGACAAAATATTTTATTTCAAATAACTCGGCAGATCCTCACAGATCTCTTTAGACCTATATGGTGTTTTTGTCAGTGTAAAATTTCCTGTTTTCTTATCATTTCGATGGTTCAGTGCGAAATGGTTGTAATCGCCTGTAAACATATAGGCAGTAACAACCGTTTCGCGCTGAGCCATCGATTTGTGACCCGTCAAGCTAAAACGGACCTGCAGCGAAGCCTGAAAGCTCATTATTATTTTACTTTTTATGTGTGTGAAAAGGATCGGACTCAGTAGAGGTGTATCAGATGCCGCATTTGGAATATAAATGTGTTACACGAAAGAGGACAAATATTCTAGATTTTAAAGAGATTTTTTATAATGAGCAGTTTCTGCACAGTCTTCGTAGGTTGACTAGGCTCGAAGTATTTCACACTTTCCAGAAGCATGACGGGCAGCATTTATCTCAATTCATGGGTCAGCAACATTTTGGTAGTCCAAACCAAACAAAACTGATATAAAATTTAGAATTCTTTGTTATTGATAGAAAATCAGATTATCAGGTCGTCGACTTCTTTGGTATCAAATTACAATGAAAACAGGAAAGTGAAGTTTGATATCGTAAATTATTAATGATATTTTATAAATATCAATGACCTACTAATTTCATTTGATGTTATTGATCTAAATTTCAAGGTATATTTCAACCTATCGCTGCTTTTCAACAAAAACCTCGTAACTGCAGCTTAAAACAAGCTGCAGTTAAGAGGTTTTCGTTGAAAAGCGACGATATTCTGTAAGGTCCTTTTTTGTTTGACAGGTCACATATCGCAGCAAGAATCAACAATTTCAATATTCTATAAATATTGAAAGGACTTGCATTAGCATACCCATACCATAATAGCTTTGTTTGCGCATAATAAAATGATATCGCGTTCATTATTGCAAAATTGGATTAAAGAAGGTATACCTTTGAAATATTTCTTTTTTATTTTGTTATTTTCGCATTGATTTGCTAAACCAATTCACACGCAATGACGCTTTTTGACTCCCAACAAAATATATGCTTTGAAGAAACATTGTTGAAGATGACGAAAGTGCGTGTTATAAGCATTTCATTTACCACAATGTTATATCCCGAAAGACCATAAGATATAAAAATTCGTTCACTTGAAAGTGTCGTCTGCAAAAGCTTAAATATAGTTACAACGGGCATTAACTTCTGACTTATTTCGGACAACGCTTTTTATAGTTACAATGCATCTTGGTTTATAAACCATCATCGACTACAAAATAGATTGACTGATTTGGGATGGAGAAAAGACAAATACGATTTGTGCGTGATCCAGTATGGTACTTACGTATTGCATCGCAAAGGCAAACGATTTTATCCACTGAATCCTTGCGTTATTTCGGACAAGCAAATAGTATTTCGTAAGTGTTGCTATAAAATCTCGTAACTACGGCTTGATTCAAGCCGTAGTTAGGAGATTTTGTAACAACACCCACGATTTATCGATACATTATACTAAACCCGGTTTATTTTAGCACAAAATTCATCGCAATATGGCGTACACTTGTTTCCATTCTTTCCAGCAATGGCCTGCTAGAAGATGCTTTGATTGAATTACTCTATACAAAGGGGACTATGGGGAAGCGTGACCACCTGTATACCAGAGACTCCAGTTATTTTACCAGACAAGAGTTAACGTTCCTGAATCTTCGCGAACCTACGTTATCCAGGGTAAGTCATCTCATATCTCAGGCGCGTTCTTTAGAGCGAGATTTTTTAAAGATTTCTTAAGATGTTTTTGATACAGCGTCTTCGAGACCGAGATTATACGCGAGGTGTTCCGAATGTTCCATACTTCATACAAATGACGTCATGATGACGTCATTTGTGTGAATTATGGAGAATTCGGAACAGCTCGGTCAATTCTCTCCCATATAGATTCTACAGAATTTACCGAGGGGTTCCGAAAGAAGTATAGAGCAATGGCGGCTCGCAGTGATCGTCTTAAAAATCTTGCTCAAAAGAGTACTTTATCCTAAAACATCTTAAGAAATCTCAAGATATCTCAAGTAATCTCGCTCTAAAGAACGCGGCTCGGATCTCTCAGGCGCGTAGCAAGGCGGAGGCCTGGAAACCCGGGCTTCAACATAATTATTTGTGACTCGTCACGCTAAAAGGAACCTTATCCGAACTCCAAAAATCCAAATTTTGACAAATTTGTCGGACTCAACACAGGTCAATCAGATACAGTATTCGAAAAATGAACGTAAAGTAAGATAGGGAAACCATTCCAGATATAAAAAAAATACATACAAGTGAAAAGTGTCGGCCCTAGTCTGGCTGCGCGGACTGCGCAGACTGACTAGGGTCGATATTTTTCACACATCCAATAAGGTCCCTTTTAGTGCGACGGGTCACATTTTTTTGAACTGTTCCCATTGTTCCAAGAAAAATGGTGGGAACGAGACCCTTAGATGTTACGAAACCACAAATACCTATTCCAATATGGTAAAAATAGGATTCTTTCAAACTCGAAGATGTTGCAGAAGACAATTTCGAGTATTTTTGGTGTCTATGGGTAGAAAACATTGTTGGAAATGAAAAAGTTTTGCTTGTCACAAGCAATTTCTTCGTTTTCCACGATGTTTTCAAGGGCTTTCCTGTTTTGGGGCGACAAAATGCGTCAAATGGACTCGACAATACGCATTGGGCTTCACCATTACAAAATTCCTAGCTACGCTCCTGTCTCGTGTCTTTCTGTGTCTCTTAACAACTATATCGTGTGGTGGTATATCGCTGGTTTTCAACAAAAATCTCGTAACTGCAGCTTAAAACAAGCTGCAGCTACGAGGATTTCGTTGAAAAGTATCGATATTTTACTTGTCATTTCCATCTGTTAGTCGTTCTATACTTCTTTCTCGTTTCGTAACAAAGAACCATTGGTCATAAACTCGTAACATTTTAATTTTTCCCCTAACAACAAAATGTAAAGGGGTTAGACGTGAAAGCCTTTTCTTGTGCGTGGACATTCACGTGACAAAAGGGATAAAAGGGAACTACTTGTGACCAGCATTTCCGCTTTCCTCTTAATATTTTCTGACTTTAACTACAAGTTTCTGTTACATATTTTCATGTTTTATACAGCGTTTATGTTGTCGTCCTGTGATTGATTTCTGTTCGTTTCCGAAAGGGTCAGATTTAGTATGATTTTCTTTCTATCAAATGATCAACAACCTCAATCACACGATCGAATGTCTCATCTGATGTTTAGTTTGGTCTCATGTATATTGACTAGTCCTCTGCGGTTGAAAGTTAGCTCATCTTCGTAGGGATATGAATTTTGCAGATACATTTTAAGGTATTCTACCCCTAATGAGATTCGCGCGATGTCGTAATTATTCGGGCGTGGTCGTAAACATTCGGCGGTGGAACTTTCCACCGCCGAATGTTTACGACCACGCCCGAATAGCTTCGGATACGTAACGACGTCGATAAAAAAAAATGCGATGGTTTATGAATATCAAAATGGCGACATTACGGGTATTCTACCTTAACCCTTTCCCAAACAACAAAATTTTGGACTGTTCCAAATTGAAAGGTGTTGCAGACGACAATTTCAAGTTAACTAAATTTTGAAAATATTTCCATTTTGTGTTAGAAAGCATTGTGGGAAATGAAGAAATTGCTTGTAACAAGCAATTTCTTCATTTTCTACAATGTTTTCACAAGCATTTTTGTTCAGAGGCGTCAAAAAGCGTCACTGTGTGGGAATGGGTTAATTAATACTGATTATAAAACCGTCTGAAAATCCCATAAATTATGATTTGTTGTACTTGTGCAATATTCGTTGTCACTTTTTTACTAGATTTAAATTGACTTGCATAAATCACGTTAAGAAATCTAATTAATATCATAACCGGTATTTGTTGTAAACAGAATGTATTATGTAACACTTTGTACGGTATCTTTGATAAATGATATAGAGCGTCATTGTTGAAACTATATTAAAATTCATAACGTGTACTACAGGGTATTTTATCAACAAAACGCACGTAATTAACAATAATTTATAAGGAAAGAAACGACGTCAACATGCACTCGAAGCAGTGGCATTATAACGGACGATAATTTTTTAGATAGATAGATCAATCTATCTTGATGCTTCAAAAATGTATGGTTACCATCTACCCTTTTAATAACTTTACCTGGAACACAAAACTTCCTATACCACCCTTTGTGTTCAGCCCTTATCCACAACCCAATCCGCTTTCTATTTCTAAATTAACCGGTACTGGAATATAACGTATATCGTTTTTAGCTCACCTGAGCACGAAGTGCTCAAGGTGAGCTATTGTGGTCACTCAATGTCCGTCGTCCGTCCGTCCGTCTGTCTGTCCGTCTGTCCGTCTGTCTGTCCGTCTGTCAACAATTTGGTGTTTACACTCTAGCATCCACAAAAGATGGCCAATCTTGATCAAACTTAGTCAAAGTAAGTATGGGCATAAGTTCTCGGATGAGTTCGATTATGGGCCTGATCGGACCAGAATGTGCTGAGTTATCTGCCCTTGAATGTCAAAAAATGCTGTTTTTGACTTTGTTTACACTCTAGTATCTACAATTATTGATCAATCAAGACCAAACTTGGATGCAATGTTGGAGACTATACGATCTCGGATGAGTTCGATTTTCAGTCTGATTTGACCAGAAAGACGAGAGTTATGTGCCCTTTAATTTGACAAAATTGCTGTTTTGGACTGTTTTCGACCTTGTTTACACTCTAGAATCTACAATTATTGATCAATCAAGACAAAACTTGGACACAATGTTGCAGACTATAAGATTTCACTTGATGTTGATTTTCAGTCTGATCGGATCAGAAAGACTAGAGTTATGTGCCCTTGAATTTGACAAAGTTGCTGTTTTCGACTGTTTTCCACCTTGTTTACACTCTAGAATCTACAATTATATATCAATCGAGATAAAACTTAGACACAATGTTGGAGACCATAAGATCTCAAATGAGTTTGATTTTTGGTTAGATTGAACCAGAAAGTCGAGAGTTATGTGCCCTTGGATTAGACAAAATTGCCGTTTTTGACTGTTTTCGACCCTGTTTACACTCTAGAATCTACAATTATTGATCAACCAAGACAAAACTTGGACACATTGTTTGGGACTATATAATTTCGAATGAGTTTGATTTTCAGTCAGATCTGTTTAGAAAGCCGAGAGTTATGTGCCCTTGAATTTGACAAAGTTGCTGTTTTCGACAGTGTTTTCCACCTTGTTTACACTCTAGAATCTACAAATATTGACCAATCAAGACAAAACTTAGATACAATGTTGGAGACCATAAAGTCTCAAATAAGTTTGATTTTTGGTCTGATTGAACCAGAAAGTCAAGAGTTATGTGCCCTTGAATTTGACAAAATTGCTGTTCTTGACTGTTTTCGACCCTATTTACACTCTAGAATCTACAATTATTGATCAACCAAGACAATACTTTGGCACTATGCTGCTGATTGTAAGACCTTGCATGAGCTGAATTTTCTGCAATCAAATGAGAAAGTGGTCAGTCATGCATGTGCCCTTAAATCTGACAAAATTGCTGTTTCGAATGAACAATCAAGACGAAATTTGGATTATGATGTTAATTACAATAAGATCTTGGATAAATGAATTATAGAATAATCCGAAAAGTTATCTGCCATTCAAACTTTTACTCTAAAAACCTCAAATAGTGACTAATCAAGACAAAACTTGACACAAAGTTATTGACCTTAAGTTGTTTTCAGTCTTAAATACCAATTGAATTGAACAAAACAGTGGCTCATATCATTTTGGTTCAGGTGAGCGATATAGGACCATCATGGTCCTCTTGTTTTTTTAAATTCCGGGAATGGTCTCAAAATCTTCTCATACACATTTAGTATAACATTTTCTTTTTTTTGCCATCTGATATCTGTTCAAAACTTGCATTCTTCTATTACTTCTGTCAATATTTTAGACTATGACTTTTGATGCACCTCGCTATCTGAGAACTTGAGTAGGGTTATATAAAAAGGCTGGCCTACCTCTGCGAAAAAGATAAAATAAATGGTTAGTAGAAAAGGGAGCATTGAATCTAGAATTGAATTTCAAGATAAACACTCAGACGTTTGAGGTTTTGTCCACCAATTAACACTCTGAATAAAATCTCCTAAATGAAAGATTCTTTATTGGCAAAACGTCTCGTATTTCAAGATTTAGATAACTATAATCGAATGAAAATATAATTTTTAAAATGTACTTTATCTATCGCTATAGTTAAATATCTAGTGCGATATACTATGTTCATATAAATGAGCCAGGATCTGGAAAAAGATCCCTTAAGGCATTTGAGCCCAGCATAGACCCAGATCAGCCTGTGCATACGCACAGTCTGATCAGGATCAATGTTGTTCTCTCATAGCTTCTTCGTGACCTGTAATAACTTAAAAAGAGCAGCATTGATGCATATTGGACCCCATTTGACAACAGGCTGATCTTTAAACTCAATTTTGAAAAATGCTATTAGGGATGATTTTCCAGATCCCGTCTCATTAATGAATTTCCCAAACTACCTTTAGCGAAGTTATTTTGTCATCTTCTTTCACTTGAAACAGTCTCAATGTTTGGGAAAGGGTCAAGCAGAATAAAATACATCGTTTTACTCATACAGCATGACGTTTAATTGGAATCCATGCACAGAGATTCCCATTAGAACCTTTTACGTTTTTTGTTTTCTTGTATTCGTTGCACAATTTATTGAATTAATCCCGACAAGCGCTTGTTAAAATTATCCTACTGTTTTTAATTAGGATTGGAATTGATTTCGATTGTGGCAGTGCCACATGGTGTTTTTGTTTGAAGGCATCAACCGTGTTTCAAACGATAAATAACTCAGTTATGAATTTATATTTTATGATAAAAAAATGAGACAGGATCTGGAAAAACGTCCCTTAAGGCTTTTGAGCCCAACATAGATCCAGATCAAGTTGTTCTCTCCAATTGCTTCTTCGTGACCTGTAGTAACTTAAGGAGAGCAGAATAATTGCATATTGGACTGCATTTGACAACAGGCTGATCTTGAAACTCAATCTTTAAAAATGCTACAAGGGACGTTTTTCCAGATCCTGGCTCAAATATATGGCGAGAGTCAGACATTATACACTCTCAAGAAAATAAGGAAATGTACAACTTCCATTCAATTATTGCAAAAGGCAATAACTTACATAGTCTCTGAATGTTTTTTTTCTTTCCTTAATTTTTTTTTGGAGGAGGGGGGGGGGGGGGGGGGGTATTTTGCATTCCATGCAGTCGTCCAAAAACAAACACAAAATATCAGATATCTTCGGAGAAACTCATTATCTGGTCAAAGGAAGGTTATTTCATTTGTGAATACACTGTTTCCAGATCAGCACTTGCCTACATGCAATCTGGTCAGAGCATATTTTGGTGTCTTACAGTTGCTGCATGCCATGAAGAAATCTTTTAGGGACTATCTAATTTTATCAGACTGTATACGCATACACAGACTGATTTCGATCCATGGCGTTTCTCAAATATCTTTCGGTCCTTTCATTTAAAACCAGGTTCAATGTTTTTAGATGCCATGAATATAGCGAGGATTGATTGATTGGTGTTAAAAGCCTATTTCAAATTCAGTGGTCATGTCACGACTGCTGGAGCACCCAACAAAGGATTCATGTCATTCTTCATACAATTACTAGCACAACTTACGGAGCCTCTGACTGCTCGCGCACATAGGTCAACGATTATCAAGCTATTGGTAGGAGACAATTCTGAATGAAAGAATGATTGACGCGTACGGCGACCGAAACCGGGACTTCATGAATGAATGTAACGAGGAGCAGACTGCACATGTGTACAAACTGATCGTACCAACATATGCACTGAGGTTTGCCTGATCAAAAAAGGTGTAAAGTTGATACAGCGAGTCGATTATTGTTAATCATATCGAACATTATTATGAAACGGATATCCGGCGTAAGATTAAATTCCAAACAAACACGTCTACTGACATGGTGTTCTAATACATGAAATTACAATCAAATGAAATGGTATCTTATTGAATTGATATAAAAAAAATATGAAAAATCTCGATCGTGAATGCGTTAATTAGCAACTAGCAAATATAACTTTTTATAATATTGCAAGCCAAAACAAGAGCTTTTCTGGACAAAAGGTTTTACGGCTAATTGCAAAGATAAAGGCAGAAAACTAGCCAAACATTTCTTTGAACAAAAGACCGAGTCGGTATTTAGAGAAAAAACACATAATTGAAATGCACTGCATTATTTATATCTCAAAGGTTTTCAAGGAAGTGGAGAAGCAATTTTAATGCATTTTGTGCTCCTTTTCGCGTTTTCTCCTCTTGTCTCAGTATTTTTTTCTGAGTTATATAGATTTTTCTAATTACTTCCAGTTTTCTTCTGTAGTAGGGCTTGAAGTGAACCACACTTTTTTGTTGTTGTTCGAAAAAACTTTCACGCAATATGTCGCCTGATAAAGGGTTAATGATATATGATCAAATCTAATCGAGTTCAAGTCACGTATTTGCTTTTTTGGATTACTAGTATGTTAATCGATGTTGAGTTTTTAAATCGGAATATTAAAGATAAACTCCGTTCTTTTTTAGAGAATTTACATCAAATACTGATATATCGTCGCTTTTCAACTAAAACGTCGTAACTGCAGCTTGTTTTAAGCTGCAGTTCCGAAGTTTTTTTTGTTGAAAATCAGCTATATGCACAGATAAAAGACGAGGCATAAAAGAGTGGATTGACGTTTTTCATCGGTCCTAAATAGCCTATTTTGAGACGGTAAAACAACTAAAATATACTCAGTTCCAAAAGAAAGTGTGCACTTTTGCGTTTTACCTTTACCTTAATTTGCACAAAGTTAATGGCAAATTAGGGAGTAAAAGTAATATCATACTACAGATTAGACCTTAAAGAAAATTGGCATCAAAACAGATGTCGATAGAATTGCTCATATTGCATACACAAAGTCAGATCATTATGGTGCTGATGGTGTTGAGATGTGCACTCCTTACAGCTTTTCCTGTGGATAGAGTTATAAGCTTATATGCCGTTGTAGGGTTTAGGCAGGCCTTCCAAACCATTTCCACGTTAAAGCTTGATCTTTCTTGTAGACGTTACATGTACGTCAACGTTAGTAATCACTACGTTAGTAGTCTAGTAAATTGCCGTCGAACGGTGCAATAACGTTCTAAAGCGAATTTGTTTGCCTTTAAGATGCCATACAAATGACCAATTTCTATTAGAACACAAATACCGTACAAATTCAAATTTTCGGGAGGTTTTTGTTTTCACCAGGTTCGGTCTTGCTCACCAACGTTAATTGTTATTCGTTTCACGCTAATGCACGATGTACAAATGTAATGAGCATGTGATTTTATGCTACGATATGCCAAAAGGAGTGTAGCGAGTGTAATTTCTGATCGATAACTCATCCAACGCGTCAGGCATACGTAAAACACTAAAAATGCAAAATCGCAATCAAGCCGAATTTTCGTGCGTGCTATGTGATTTCTTCATCAATATATCGTTTGTCAATAGTCTTGAGATGTGTCGTACAACATTTCCTTACGGTAGACGGTATACTTTTCTAGATATTCAAAATTTAAAAGTGCACACTTTTTTTTGGAACTGAGTATAGTATAAGTTAACAATTGAAATTTCTAATAAATACCCCACCACAAACAGGAACAAAAACAACAACAAAAACAACAACAACAACAACAACAACAACAACAACAACAACAACAACAACAACAACAACAACAAAATGGGTATTTAACCACATCTATATATAATGACTATTATATACTAGTATTATAGACAAAGAGTAGTCAGTGTTTTGAGTGAAAATTAAACAGAAGCAAAGTTTTTTGTTCGCATATTTCTTAACAATATAGGTCTCAAAATGGAATATACGAAAAATTAATGGTTTTCATTCCGACGTCGCTAGACTTATATAGTAAGTTGCACTGTAGATCTAAATAATGTTGACAATTATCCGATTCTATCGAAAAATAGAAAAAAAAATACATTTGAACCTGATGTATCCATTAATCACTGTATAAAACATATTAATTTAGACGACACAGTTGCATTGCTGCAATGGTGAGGACGTCACAATGAAGTGAGCTCTGAGTCGGTAGCAAATCTAGGAGCCTTTCTGCACATGAATATAAATCTCGAACCATAATCAGTTAAGGTAGAATACCCGTAATGCGGCCATTTAGAGATTAATAAAAAATCGGGGGTTTCTTAGCTCCGTCGTTACGTATCCGAACATATTTGGGCGCGGTCGTAAACATTCGGCGGTGGAAAGTTTCACCGCCGAATGTTTTCGACTTCGCCCGAATAATTCCGGTGTCGCGCGATTCTAATTAGGGATAGACTACCTTAATAATAATGTTATATCTTTAAAAATGTTCTTTAACCGTTTCGTTAACAACAAAGATTTAGACTGTTTGAATAAGAAAGCTGCTACAGATAACGAAATGTGCGTCGATAAAGATTTGTGTAAGATATAGCGCAGAAAATATGAAGGCAAAAGAAGAAAATGCTGATTATCAATGTTTCCCCAATCTTTCTTCAATGTTTCTTCGATTGGCTTTAGTTCCTGATTTTAGAAGAGGTATCGTCGATAATGTTTACCTGAGGTCAATTTTGTGTTACAACCCCCTAGGGTCACATTGAATATTCATGACAATTGGCATACGAATGGAAAACACTTGAATGTTGCATTTCTAATTAAGTTAATCTTTATTTAATACGAGAAAGCCATACAAAGTAAATATTTGAATTGTAGAAAGCAAACGATTCACTCCAAGATTTGAATTAATTAAGCTTTTTTAGCTCACCTGAGCACGAAGTGCTCGAGGTGAGTTATTGTGGTCACTTTTTGTCCGGCGTCCGTCCGTCCGTCCGTCCGTCAACATTTGGGGTGTTTACACTCTAGCATCCACAAAAGTTACTCAATCTTGATCAAACTTGGCCAAAACAAGTACGATCATAAGTTCTCGAACAAGTTCGATTATGGGCCTGATCGGACCAGAAAGTGTGGAGTTATCTGCCCTTGAATGTCAAAAAATGCTGTTTTTAAGTTTGTTTACACTCTAGCATCTACAATTATTGATTAATCAAGACAAAACTTGGACATTATGTTGGAGACCATAAGATCTTGGATGAGGTCAATTTTCAGTCTGATCTGACCAGAAAGATGAGAGTTATGTGCCCTTGAATTGGGCAAAATTGCCACTTTTTTGCTGTATTCAAAAAAGAGTTAATCTAAGGGAAGGAACTCTGACACTACTTTACTTCAGTATAAGTAGAGTTATCTAGTTTGACAGAGGATATAAATAGATTTACACTCATATTAACCCATTACCAAACAACACAATTTTAGCCTAGTCCAAAATCATAGGTGTTGCAGACGACAAGTTCCATTGAACAAAATTTAACATTTTTTGGTCTTTCTTGGTAAAAAACATTGTGGGTAATGAAGAAATTGTTTGTCACAATGTTTTCCAAAGCCTTTATTTTGTGGGGCATCCAAAAGCGCCAATGTGTGGGAAAGGGTCAATCAAGACAAAACTTGGACACAATGTTGGGGACTTTAAGATCTCAGATGAGTTTGATTTTCAGTCTGATCTGACGAGAATGTTGAGAGTTATGTGCCCTTGAATTTGATAAAATTGCCATTTTTCGGCTGGTTTCGACCTTGTTTACATTCTATAATCTACAATTATTGATCAATCTATACAAAACTTGGACAAAATGTTGGGAACCATAAGATCTCATATAAGATTGATTTTCAGTCTGATCTGATCAGAGAGTCGAGCGTTTTGTGCCCTTGAAATTGACAAAATTGTTGTTTTCGGCTGTTTTCGACCTTGTTTATACTCTAGAATCTACAATTATTTATCAATCAAGACAAAACTTGGATACAATCAGGGCTACAGATAAGTGGAGGTGAAGACATACTAACATTGTTTTTTCGAATTCAAATCCTATGTTGTGGGTACTCATTTGAATCATCTCGACGAGACGATACAAATGAGTACATGTACCTACAACATAGGGTTGGATGATCACTGACAGCATTATTGCAGTTTGAAAAGTCACCACCCCCTCTTATCTGGAGCCCTGTACAATGTTTGGCACCATAATTTAGATCTTGGATGAGTTAGATTTTCACAACCTTATTGACCATAAGTTCTTTTTCAGTCTTAAAGTAATAAATATTACTTGAATTGAACAAAAGTGTTGCTCATATCATTTAGGTTCAGGTGAGCGATATAGGACCATCATGGTCCTCTTGTTTTATAACCAATAAGAATCACAATGTGTATTATGGTTTTAGTTTTAATGTTTGCAACGGTTGATATTGAGATCAATTCTTTCCCAAAATATAGTTGAATTCGTTGTCCCAAATGTAGAAGTCAGAGATGACTAAATAGGTGGTCCCCCCCCATCCTCAGAAACCAAGCGGTCATAGCTACGCTACATGACGTACACCCAGCGGTCATAGCTACGCTACATGACGTACACCCAGCGGTCATAGCTACGCTACATGACGTACACCCAGCGGTCATAGCTACGCTACATGACGTACACCTAGCGGTCATAGCTACGCTACATCACGTACACCCAGCGGTCATAGCTACGCTACATGACGTACACCCAGCGGTCATAGCTACGCTACATGACGTACACCCGGCGGTCATAGCTACGCTACATGACGTACACCCAGCGGTCATAGCTACGCTACATGACGTACACCCAGCGGTCATAGCTACGCTACATGACGTACACCCAGCGGTCATACCTACGCTACATGACGTACACCCAGCGGTCATAGCTACGCTACATGACGGACACCCAGCGGTCACAGCTACGCTACATGACGTACACCCAGCGGTCATAGCTACGCTACATGACGTACACCCAGCGGTCTTACCTTCGCTACATGACGTACACCCAGCGGTCGAAGCTACAATACATGACGTACACCCAGCGGTCATAGCTACGCTACATGACGTACACCCAGCGATCAAAGCTACGCTACATGACGTACACACAGCGGTCATATCTACGCTACATGACGTACACCCAGCGGTCATAGCTACGCTACATGACGTACAACCAGCGGTCATAGCTACGCTACATGACGTACACCCAGCGGTCGAAGCTACGCTACATGACGTTCACCCAGCGGTCATAGCTACGCTGCATGACATACACCCAGCGGTCATAGCTACGCTAAATAACGTACACCCAGCGGTCATAGCTACGCTACATGACATACACTCAGCGGTCATAGCTACACTACATGACATACACTCAGCGATCATGGCTACGCTACATCCTGGGAAACCCAGCGGTCATAGCTAAGCTACATGACCTACACCCAGCGGTCATTGCTACGCTACATGACGTATACCCAGCGGTCATAGCTACGCTACATGACGTATTCCCAGTGGTCATAGCTACGCTACATGACGTACACCCAGCGGTCATAGCTACGCTACATAATGTACACCCAGTGGACATAGCTACGCTACATGACGAACACCCAGTGGTCATTGCTACGCTACATGACGTACGCCCAGCGGTCATAGCTACGCTACATGACGTACACCCAGCGGTCATAGCTACGCTACATGACGTACACCCAGCGGTTGAAGCTACGCTACATGACGTACATCCAGCGGTCATAGCTACACTTCATGACGTACACCAAGCGGTCATAGCTACGCTACATGACGTACACCCAGCGGTCGAAGCTACGCTACATGACGTACACCCAGCGGTCATAGCTACACTACATGACGTACACCCAGCGGTCATAGCTACGCTACATGACGTACACCCAGCGGTCATAGCTACGCTACATGACGTACACCCAGCGATTGAAGCTACGCTACATGACGTACACCCAGCGGTCATAGCTACGCTACATGACATACACCCAGCGGTCATAGCTACGCTACATGACGTACACCCAGCGGTCGAAGCTACGCTACATGACGTACACCCAGCGGTTATAATTACGCTACATGACGTACACCCAGCGGTCATAGCTACGCTACATGACGTTCACCCAGTGGTCATAGCTACGCTACATGACGTACACCCAGCGGTCATAGCTACGCTACATGACGTACACCCAGCGGTCATAGCTACGCTACATGACGTACACCCAGTGGTCATAGCTACGCTACATGACGTACGCCCAGTGGTCATAGCTACGCTACATGACGTACACCCAGCGGTCATAGCTACGCTACATGATGTACACCCAGCGGTCATAGCTACGCTACATGACGTACACCCAGCGGTTATAATTACGCTACATGACGTACACCCAACGGTCATAGCTACGCTACATGGCGTACGCCCAGTGGTCATAGCTACGCTACATGACGTACACCCAGCGGTCATAGCTACGCTACATGACGTACACCCAGCGGTCATAGCTACGCTACATGACGTACACCCAGCTGTTATAATTACGCTACATGACGTACACCCAGCGGTCATAGCTACGCTACATGACGTCATGTAGCGTAGCTATGACCGCTGGGTTTCCGAGGATAGTTTCCCCACGAACATCCACGTGATGGCGTGTTACAATATTCCCTTTACCGGCATTGACCGCTGCCATATGGTGCAGCTAGTAGCGTATCAGACTCTAACTCAAGAGGTCTCGGATTCGATCCCCGATTGTGGCAACCATTCTGTCCGAGAAAATATGACCTAACTTACGGACAACGATATGAAACACATAAATAAATGATTGCCGCACAAGATAAAGTCCATAAAAACATTCTAGAAAATGACAAAATTTTACTGTTTATACATTGTACAAGCAATTTCTTTATTCCAACGTATTTTTCTATCATGAAAGACATTCATTCATTTTTATTTCAAATCAAAAGTGAGACGATTCCCATGAGTACCTACAATATATGGCTGGATGAAAATGTATAGAATACACGAAAAAAGAATATTTGGAAAGCTCACTGGTGGTGAACTCGGCCAAAGCGAGGGACGTTTTTCGCTACAACAAGGTACAGATATTTTGCGTTTAAATGTGAGTTTAAAGATCTGATTGGATAGTTTTTCTAATAACAATGCATTTGTTCTAAAATAGACCAGGTTGTCCGATATGTATTGACAAATCGTCTGTGTTGTTGTAAAATCTCGTATTGTCCGTTAGTTGAGCGTCTTAACAAAACATTGTCGAAGCGGGGTCATTACATATGCAGATGTCTCGGGTTAATCTTGTTGGACAATAACTACGGCTTTATTGAAGCCGTAGTTACGATATTTTATAACAACGCCGACGGAATACTATGATCGCGAAAAAAACGTCCCACGCTTTGACCGAGTTCACCACCAGTGAAGCGTATACTCTCTCTTATCTGTAGCTCTGCTGTTGTATTCGTGTATAATGCACAATAATATCGCGTAATGCTTTTTCTAAGAGAGACAACTTCAAATATAGTCAACTGTATTTGTTATCTCCCTTATACCTACTAAAACACGCATCAGAAAACCATTCGATAGTTTCAAGTACCGTAAGAACTTAATTTTAACCTTTTCCAATAGGCAAAGAAATAAGACTGTTCCAATTAAAAATAAGGTGCAACATAAAAAGTATCGAGGACAAAGGACTAATTGCTGTTTAGAAGTTGAATAAAGAATATTCCAAGCGATAGAACTTATGAATGGTCCAGTAGGACCAAAACTGATGGATTTATAAGGCAAGGAAATAATTGCGAACAAAATTTGTGAAAATGTGAAAATGCCAGTAAGCAACTATCCCCCCCCCCCCCAATACATTTTATCCTCCGCCAAACAACCTCTGCTTTTTCATGTCCCGAAAAGATAAATGTGGATACATTCAGAGGTTAGAGAAGAGAAATAAGCAATTTCGAAGTTTAGTAATGTTCTATTTACATTGTCTCAGTTTGTGTTATTATGTGTTGTAATTTATCATGCTGTATATGTTATACTGATCTTCTGTAAAGGAGGAATTAATGAAGTATATTTTCTATAATAATCCACCAGTTAAAGTGACATTTCAGAATTTTTTGTCATAAATTTTACTTTTATTTTTATCTGAAAGAGCATATTTCCTTATGAAAATTCTGAAAATTTCGAGCCAAAACATTGCGCCGTTTACGAGAAATTTATGTTTTTGTGTTAAAATTGAACAAATTGTTGTGGACAACAGTTCGGATTTATATGCAATTTATCGATTATGTCTCAACTTTAAATAGTTCAGCAGATAAATTGGATTTTTCACCAAAATCATGCATTTAGTGATGCAAGCATGAAACTTGGCACAAACATTCATATTGGGTCTCTCTTCAGAAAAAACCCGTTAGCCACCTGAAATTTCAACATGGCGGCCATTTGTCAAGATGGCCGCCAAATCGCAATAGGAGTTATACCCCTACTAACTTTGTATACACCTTAAGGGCGAATTCTCAAGAAATTAAATGTTAAAATTACTGCAATGTGCAAAGGGATGAAGAAAATGACAAAAAGTTGTACTAATGTGTCAATATGGCCGCTTTTCGGTTACATGGCCGCCAGTTTATCCGAAAAATCCATTTTTCATATCTTAATCTGTTTGTCTGCAGCAAAAATCTTCATTATTCCCGAAGAGCATTTCAGAATTGTTACTAGTCTCCTACTTCCTAATTGCTACATCGGCGATAGAGAAGTTTCTTTGAAAATATACGACAGAATGTTATGAATCAACCAGGCACACATTGTAAACCGCACTGCTGTGAAACCTAGAAAAGGGCCCGGTGTCGGTTTAGCAAAATTCTATTTTTATTTGGACGATTGTTAAGTGTCCAATATGCAATCTAATGAGCTATATATTTATATCATAATATGTCTGTCCTACCGCATAACGTTTGTTGAATGCATTTACTAGATAGCTGCATCTGATTGGACAAGATGTTCAAACGAAGGAGAGCCGAAACAGTGGTAATGGGGCATTGAATACTAAAATGGTGTAGATCCCATACCAATATTTCAGCTAATAAATGACTGGAGAAGTAGGATCTCTAAATCATTGGTTTGGATTTCAGTTTAAACTTGTTGGCACACAATGTATCCATAAATAAGGATATACTGTTGAATTGTTGTCCCAAAACTTGCTTGAAGAAGCTCATTCTGTGGCAACAATACCTGGTCATATTCAAGCCATTACTGCTAATCAACATATCTTCGAAATTGCTAAAATGATTCAATGGCAGTTGCCAGAACAGAACGATGAAGACAATTTTGCTATCATTTAGTCAACATATTCAAATTGATGCTCTTAAATCTATTGATACTCCAATACACTTTCTTGGTTGGGCCGGCGCTATTGTAGATGCTAATTGAGCTCCTAAAGCTCCAGGAACTCTAGAGTTATAATATCTGTCCGTTTCTATTGTTACTAGAACATGACCAGTTCACATATCAAAAGTTATTTGTACAACCACGTCAAATGTACATATAAATAATATGGTAATGCAACTAATGATGACACTTGTCATTATTTTTTGGCCTTGTGCCCCAGGCACGTCATATTGAGCGTCTTTAGTTTCTTTTTAATACGCCTGAATGGCCGTATAATGTTATGGCACTTGTCGTCTGTCTGTCTGCTCCTCCATCTGTTTTTTTTGTCCTTATCAATGTCTTATGTGTGCAACTCCTCTTACAGTCTCTATCAGAAGATAATCAGACAAGAAAGAATGAATCTCCGCTCCAGTGTCTAGTAAATTATTGTACATGCCACTCTAGCCATTCTTGAATTATCCGCCATCAGATTGAAAATATGCCCTATTTCTTATCGTACGGTTATGTTTTGAGTAACTTCTTGTAACAACAAATCTGATTGGTCCAATCTTATTTCTCATGCAATCAGATGTATTGTTACGCAGTTTACCAAAAAATGGGTCGTAAGATCATTGATAACACGGGCCCTATCTCCTAGTGGTCGACAGCTAAAGATCATAAAATAAAATTGTAAGCCTTTCCCGAAGTTGTTCGTAACTTGCTAATCATGAGAAAGGTACCTCATATAAATCTTTCCTTATTAAAATAGATATTTCCCAGTTGCATTAATTTGGGGCTGAAAGATTCACACCAATATTAAGTCCCAAATTGCCCAATTTCTCGAAATCAAAGCTGCAGCCGCAGATACAACACCAGTGGTTTATGCCATCATAGTTGATGGATCAGTTGACGCTTCATCGGTATTCATAGGTCAATCGAGTTCATATTTAATGTATCCTAAGAGCTAAAACTAGTGTAAAGCATAGACAATACATCAAATACAGAGTAACTGACCAAAGACAGTTCACCTAAGTAAAGCGTTTATGGTTGGGGACAATAAGAACAACTCTGATTTTCCAATTTCTGGCTGAACAAATTGTTCAGATTCGCCAGCAACATATTGTCATAGTGTACGTAACAAGGGAATAAAGAGATGTGCACAGCCAGTCTCGAGGGAACTGTGTCTTGTAACCACGAGGAAATATGTGTTTGACAATTAAGCCAGCACCAAAGATGTCCTTATCATATTAATGATATTTGTGTTGAAGAGCTTTCGTTTAGGGTATCACTTTATGGTGGATGTCACTACATACAATATTATATAATTTATATTGTATTTGTTTTGGGAATAAAGCGAGAGAAAGTGAGAGATACTTCTGTAGTTCATGCCTTCACTGGCTGTGATGTTTTTTCAGCTTTACGGGATAGGGCAAGAGACTGATATCTGCTATCCAGAAAGTAATTGGCAAAACAGATCAAGAAACATTGGTCATCCATATAAAAGACTAAATCTTTCTCTTTTTATTGCCAGTTTAAGACAGGAAATAATTGCACTCTTAGTTATATGATGCAATATCCCACGCTAGCGCACTTTTGGAATACACACAAAGCCTGATGTTCATCAAGCAGAATACACATGGGGGTCAGATAACTACCCACGAAATGGAAGTACTGAGGCCCCCTGAATGGCAGTGGAAGCAATAAAGCAGCACATGGCATATTGTCTGGAATCACTTCCATCAATTGCTGTGGCTGCAAGAAGGCATGAAAAAATTGATGCTATCGGTAAAGCCTATCCTGCCCTGGTTTCTGCAGATGTAAATGCTGAAGCTCCAGGAAAGCATGTTGGTAAACTATGTATGTAACGATTTAAGGAGACCCAGGCTAGATAATCTATGTAACCAGGTTGGAGTAAATTTACGAACATATTACACCGTTGCGTCCTACAAGTACGTCACATTATCATTTCTGACCAAAACGAAAGGAATTATAGAGCTGGTACCAAGTAAAATAACGTCCTATTGAAAAACAGCTTCCCATTACCTAAATGTTAAGAAGATGCCGCCTTGAAGAAGAAAGCCAACATGAACTTTACTACATTTTTTGGAAAGAAACAATATGCCTAAAGGTTGATAAATTCCGCTTATTTTCCCCAGTTTTGCTAAAAAGCATATGAAAGAGTGATTTTATGCATAAAATATGCTGAAATTCTGTTTTCTTGTGTTTAAAAACATACATATTGGTATAAAAATTACAAAAATCGGCCAATTATATCCGGTTTTAGGGTGAAAACGATATTTTCAAATCGGCAATGGCGGCCATCTTGAAAAATGGCGGCCATCTTGAATTTTTGAGTGGCTTACAGGTTTTTATGAAACTACATGGTCTTATGAATGTATGTGCCAAATTTGATGCTTGCATCATTAGATGCATGATTTTTACACTACTCTGCTTAGCTACGAGGGGTGTTCATTAAATAATGAAAATACACTATCAGCTCAATGTTAAGAATGTGTAATTATATAGTTAATATTTAATATGCAAGTAACAAGTATTTGAGCTTTTTTCAAAGTAACAAGAACCCTGCATGACAACCGTTGCCATGGCAACACTGTCACAAAGTTGCAAAGGTTTCCACCCTGAAATTCCAGCGATTTCCATCAATTTTTCCTCTCAAAAACCAAGAAAACAAAATGGAATCATTCTGACCTTGTACTGATTAATTTTCTGTCTCATGTACACACATAAAATAGCAGTAAAAGTCACTTTGCTCTCTAAAAATAGAAAAAAATCATTATCAAATACTTTGTATCTGGAAAATCTTGACGTTTTCCCCTGATCCAAAGTGTGGGGGGTCAACAATGTGACGTCATCACACTTTAAACAAAAGAAATTTAATGTTGGGGCATAGCATAATCAATCACAAGTTCCCTGCACGTTTCAAATCAATGTTTGAAATTAGCATAGTACATATCACAGAGGAATAAATGGTTAAAAAGCGTGTAAACACCTCCGTTCATATCATTGTATTTACCTAATTGCCTTGATCATAATGCTAAAGATTTCAGTTTTGCCAGATACAAGAACCTTATATGTAGTTTTGAAGTAAAAACATAACACCATCAGACAATAATGCTGAATAAACATTTTCTGCACGCAAATTCTAAAAAAATACCATGATGCAAGTCTGTTTTAGCGAAAATAACGCGAAAAAACGTCAGACGTCATACCCATTGAGAATGTGACGTCATGCGTTTCCATAGTAACACACGGAACGTTCAGTTTGGATTTTCACAATGAAAGCTTAAAAGCAGTTCTTTGTAAATGTATAAGTATTTCTTAATTATGTTGCGTATGAAAAGACTGGCAGATATGTTTTCATTATTTAATGAACGCCCCTTGTAAAATGCGTGTTTCTCGCTTATTGGCAACAACTTAAAAAACCAATAGTATTTATACTCATTAGAATAACCAATCTTGGCATCAAGACATACTTTAAAAAATTGAAATTGGAATGAAATGTCCCTTTAAGGCCGACAAGAAAGTGGAATAAAGACAAATAAAAACCTGTAATTTTTGTTATTTCGTAATCGGTTGTCTGCGCTTGTTCGGCTGTACGAAGTATAGACCTGTCTTCTTTGACGCAAATCACTATGGCGTACCAAATGGGTCAAAATTCTATTTAGAGCGTGCACGCACAAAATATACGCGTCGACGCGTATCTTATTTATTAACCAATCAGATTCTTCGTTTCATCCATCAATTTCATGGTATAAAGGGAAAGGTTTCTAACCGCCTCTCCCATTGGCCAGCCCCGGTTTCACATTTTTTACTCCTGCTCGCGTGAAATTTACGCGTCGACGCATATTTTTCAACTGCTCGCGTAAATGTTATGCGTCGACGCGCATATTTACGCGTCGACGCATAAAATGTACGTGAGCAGTTCAAAATATATGCGTCGACGCGTATATTTTATGCGTGCGCGCTCTATATAGACTTTTGATCCATTTGGTGCGCCATAAATCACTTTGTCCGGATTACGATACAATTACGCATTTCAAAAGCGGCGACGTATTGAAAGTAGTTCGAACGTAATGCTATCCAAAACACCCGAATCAGACAGTTTGGTTTGTGACAAGCAATCGATCTTAAGATAACGTGTTGAAATCTTTACTGGTCTTAATGTCATGAATGTTAATTTGATTTCATTTTATTTATTTTTCATCAATAAAGGCCATTTCAAGTGTCCTATATGGCGGTGTAAACCATTAAAATGAAAAGTCCACAAAAACTGTCTTTATAAAATTTAAGTTAATTAATTCCAATCTAAAGGATGGAGTGGTTTGTCAATAGAGGAAGAAATTTCGCACCTATATTACCCTTTGTACAAATTGTTAATGTTAAGACGAAATTAGCAAAACATTGAGAAACAGTGAGAAAACAGGAAGGTAGACCTACATCCGTGTCAAATTCTGTATTACTGTCTTTCAAAGGTTATACAGAAGCGATATATGGGATAGCAACATGAATCGTGATCAAAATTCTCATTGGTGCGTACTAATCAGGATCCATACTTGTCTTAACACTTTTTTAAGGAGACGTGATTCAAGATCCTTAGTGCATGTAGGAACTAGAGAAAAGGTAGGAAAATATTGAGACAAAAGAAGAAAATGATGTTAGTTACCACACTTTTCTTCTTTTACCTCCGCGTTTTCTTTGGCTTTTAACAAAATCATGTCTTAATTCGAAACATAAGTCAAGGCAAAGCAGAATGAGGACAAATTGTGTTCGAAATTTGTAGCAATAATAGTTCCATTTTAGAGAAATTTAAAAAAGCCAATACAAGTGTAGTTCCACCGGAAACAAATTGAGTTATGGTCAAAATTGTAAATATTTAGCAAACATCGATGGGCTACTTCGGGACATTTTAGCACTTTAACCCTTTTCGGACAATATGTTTATAGCTGTTTCAAATTGAAAGTGATTTGCAGATGGCATCGTGGATATTTTTTCTCTTAGAAATGTGAAAAGCGTGGCATAGAAACATTGATAGAAAAGGAGAAATTCAGCACCGTTCCTCTTTTCATTCAACATTTTCAATGCTTGATTATTTAGCGACTTAAAAACAAGAAATTGTTTGGTAGAAGGTTTTAATGGCAGACCATTTAGACTGTATTTGAAATCAGTATTGACCGAGGGGTAAAATGAAGTTGATTCGACCTATTGTTACGATATATACTGATATGAAAGAGACCAAAATAACGGGCGACTTTGTTGATAAACTACCCGCAGTTTAGTTTAAATAGAAATTCAAATTTCGTCACTAAATACGACGGAATGTGCATTTGAAAAAAAATCTGGTATTTGAATGTGTTTCATATGGAGTTATAGGTAAAACTAAATGTGTCGAATCTGACAGTGTTATTGACTTAAAGCAATCAATCCATCATTAGATAACAAATACTTCGTGCAAATTCGGGCGTAATCCGTGACAACAGAAATTACCGATATTATATATCGTCAATCCCCTGGCGTCAACCGTGGCGACGGAAATTGACGAGGAAGTTCCTCGTCAATTTCCGTTGCCACGGATGACGCCCGAAATTGCACGAAATGTTTGGTATCTTATGATGGATTGATTGCCTTTACAAAAGCAAATGACAATGCAGACAAAGCAGTAAGAGAATAGCAAGGTATGGACAATAAAAATTATGTACTAGTAATACATCTGGAAAGTTTTCGGTGAAGATAAACCAAGTTTCGACGATTCAGGGAAATAAATGGTTAAACTGTGTGATTTATGAAAATGACTACAGACTTGAATGTAGTGTGACACCGTTAATCACTGACAATTCTGCTGCTACTACCACCAAAATGAACCTGGGAGAGGATTTTCCATGGTACATAAAAGCCAGAAGTAAATTGTTGGTGTCAACTTATGTTTATAAACGAGAGACAACTGATGATTCAATAATCGTAAGTAACAGAATGTTTATTAATGATTTAAACAACTGAAGAATTTTAGACGCTCCCGAAAGATTATCTTAGCAAAAGGTTATAATTATGTGAATAGGCTAAGTAATAGAAGCTTGTGTTCTTTATAGTAGACATTTTTGAATGACAACCCCTATCTTCATCTCTAAAATCTCCTTATTAGTTTCGTCGTTAGACATCCTTAAGATTATATAACGGAACTGTAATATTAATATGGCCGTCATCGTTTGAAATGTATGTGTGTTGTTTTATGTGTGAATTTTTCGTATATCATTTTGTACATGATGTGAACAATAAAATTATTTGATTTGATTTGACAAATGTTGATTATCTGTTAATTTTACTTTCATTCAATGTTTTCATATTTCAAAATGTGTTCTTAAGTACACTTCATGTAAAACACACTACCGTTATCTTAGAACAAGCATTGAATGAGCCAGTCGGGTTACGTTAAACACGCTGCAATCGCATTTTGTTTTTATCTTCCTTGCTTTATAAATACAATGATCATGTATTCTTTTCGTTGTCCTCATCAACTAGAATAGAGATTAAAAGTGAAGGTTTACAGGATAATATTGATCAGTGCGATAAACCCGACCAGGGAGCCAATACAAGCATCAATATTTTGTATTCTATTCATCGACTTTAGATCATCCCTGTTGTTAACAAGCAATCATTGAATCCGTGACGCGATAATGGAAAGAGATGCTTATTGCAATTTACTTTGTAAGTCTTGAAGACCTGAGGCGCGTTCTTTAGAGCGAGATTTTTTAAGATTTCTTAAGATGTTTTTGATAATACGTTTTTAAGACCGAGACTTTGACCGAGCTGGTCCGAATGCTCCATACTTTATACAAATGACATCATGATGACGTCATTTGTATAAAGTATGGAGCATTTGGAACACCACGGTTTATAAGTTATGGAGCGTTCGGAACAACTCGGTCAAGTCTCTTTTATATGGTTTCTACAGAATTGACCGAGGGGTTCCGCACGAAGTATAGGGTAATGGCGCCTTCCATTGTGCGTCTTAAATATCTTGCTCTAAAGAACGCTTTATCCTAAAATATCTTAAGAAATCTCAAGAAATCTCAAGAAATCTCACTCTAAAGAACGCACCTCTGGTCATACACACGATTCCACGCTCATGTCATGGGCGCTTTACGTCCCAAAATGATCACATAGCAATTTTGTAGACGTGGTGTGGACGTGATGTGGATGAAAGGGTACTATTTGCTTTTGGTACCAACACGAACATGTAATCTGGTCTAGACAAATGTTGTTCTTTGATAGCTTTCAGAGTAAGAGAGGTGGACAAATAAAGCTGCTTCTTTACTTTCAGTTCAATATTTCCTTCTAATCGTCTATCTATCTGTCTGTTTGTCAATCTATCTTACTTTCTGCCTCCTTCTCTCTCTTTCCGACCTTGTATTAGTTAAATCGAAACTTAACTGCAATCGATTCAATCCAATCCTAATTATCTTGAGGTAAAGCAATGTTTTCAATGACTTAGACGCAGCAAATTTCAGCAGAACTTGCTCCGCACAAAGTGAAACTTATGAGCGCGTTTTGTTATAATGCGAAAGAACACGATGACATAACGTCGCTATTTTATTTTACAAAAACCTCTTATCTACAGCTTGTCTAAAGCTGTAGATACGAGGGTTTTGCTGAAAAGCAGCAAAAATCAATGACTTACTGTTCTGTATCACCAATTAGGGGGGTCTACAATTGATTGTAATCTCAGATCCTAGATCGATTAACGTTACCCAGACTCAAACAATCGTGCTTAGTTATTACATAACATAAAATAGTGAAACCTGATTCGGTTAGAAATGATACTTTGGTCGTCTTAAACTATTTTTGTTTTCATTTTAGTATAAGAGAACTTTGCTTCCTCTCTTTTTCGAATATTGCCCTTTCTCCATTTGGTACAAGTGAAATATAATTGTTTTCTTGTTATTTAAAGATAGTTTTAATCAAAAATCGTCGTTTTAAATGCAAAACCTCGTATCTCGTTTTTGGAAATTTTTAAAGAGGAGGGAAAGAAGTGTAATAACTTTTCCCAAACTGAATTGTTTTACTTGAAATTGGGAGATATTGTTCACAAATGATGTGTCATTAATACTGATCAGTAAAAATATCTCAAAACCTGCGAGAGTTGTTTCAACTGGGCGCATGAGTTTGTACTTTGAAAATCGCAAAGATCGACATACGATGTTTGCATTTACACCGACGAGATGCCTTTTTGAAAAAAAATAATAGATAAATAAAAAATATCAAAACATCAAAATAATATAAACATTATTTTAAAGAGACTTTGCATGGAATGGTAGGAACGTTTTATTGTTGACTATAGTCCAGTCACGATATAATGGAAATTGTTTACACTTTCCATATGTTAACCCTTTCCCAAACGACAAAATTTCAAGGTGATCCAATTTGAAAGCTGCTGCAGACGACAAAATGAATGTTGATAAAGATTAAAATTGTGTGTGATATAGCAAAGAAAATATTGAGGCAAAAGGAGAAACTGCTGGTAATCAGCAGTTTCTTCTTTTGTCTCAATGTTTTCCCAATTCTTTTCTGTAAAAGGCGTCAAAACCAAGTCTTGTTTGGGAAATGGTTAACAAGTGAACAGTGTACTTTATACTCAATATAATTGTGCATGCGTTGGTTTGGTTCTTGCAAGTGTGAGGCACCTACAAGATACTGACCTTCACATGCAAACTTACAGTAGATTGGAGTTTGATATCGTGATATTTACAGAGGTAAACCTTTGTAAACATGTGCCTTAATATCGTGACCAGACTATAGCTCGTTTATGTATATAGCTCGCTATAAATGTCCTGGCAGAGCACCCCTAGCTAATAGCTAGGGATGCTCTGCCAGGTCATTTATCGTGGGCTAAACCTAATAAATTTATGTAAAAAATGTTTATACTGAAATTTCTTATGCGATCTCTGGATTTTCATATGCTTACCCCAGCTTTAGAATGTGCCACTTATTGATATAATACAAAGAAGAATTTATCACGATTTCGTTTATCTAATTGACATTTACATTAGCACTTAAGTGTAAAAATAAAATTTATGTTAGTTGTTTAACCCTTTTCCAGAAATAATATCGACTTTGGACGCACATATTGAAAAACGTTTAGGAAAACACACATTTCTGCTTTTATCTTAAATATTTTCTGTGGTATATTGACATTGTACATGAGCCTTATGTTTAACACCACCCGTGTTGTTGCTTGAAGCAACTTTCGAATTGGATTAGTGTATTTTTTTTTCATTTCGGAATATGTTTTCAAAAACATAACAGAGAACGGGATTCAATAACAGTAATTTAAGCACAAAGTACATGCACATTCAATTTGCCACATTAAGCATCCTAGATTTGTATTCAATTTATACTGGTTTAAAATCGTGTCGCCCTGGGAAAGACACCCTTACACATATCGTGATAATGGGTTCATAATGGCTTGTAAATCTTTTTTTGATTCCGAGACAAAATTCATTGCCTAGGCCCCAACAATCATAATGAATATAACGTCGCTTTTCAACGAAAAACTCGTAACTGCAGCTTGATTTAAGCTGCAGTTACGAGCTTTTTGTTGAAAACAGTGTTAATCTTATATGCATTTGTAACAGTTGTTCAAAATGCAAATGAATTATTTTGAAGATAAAGATGGTTCAAAACGATTGATGATCGATTAATCAATTTACGACATGAACATTTTAATTTGTGTGTCAGATATAGATGAC
Organism: Fragum sueziense; assembly: GCA_963680895.1. Lineage (NCBI taxonomy): Eukaryota > Metazoa > Mollusca > Bivalvia > Cardiida > Cardiidae > Fragum > Fragum sueziense. The sequence continues at coordinate 14,433,076 of OY804602.1, read as the reverse complement.
CATTACATAATTATGTGATGTAACGTGATTAATTGCAACAAATCTCTGGATTACAAAGAAATCCTTATAACTGAAGCTTTAAAGAGACATCCCGTAGATATTTTTATCATATCTTGTACTCTTATTTCGATCAGAAAAATACTAACATATTTTGTTGTGGAAATTCTAAAAAAAATCGAGTCAAAGTTTTTTCGCCGTTTACGAAAAAATATATTTTTTCTTAAAATATGCACATTTTTAAATGGATTTTTTTTTATTTCCGTCTCAACTTTAAATGTGTTCTTTGGCTTATCAAAACAGCATTGATGAAATAAAAGAAAATACTGATAATTAACATTTTTTCAGTTTGCTCTTCAATATTTTCTGTGTTTTTTATTCACAAATTGTTTCTTGAAAAACGTCAATTTTGCAGTCTGCAGCAAGAAAAATTGTCGTCTTGGAAATGTTTGAAAAAAATGTTCCTTCTGTAACGGATGGTTTATCACCTTTCTTAGTTGCTATCAAAATAAAGCCATTGAATACTTTTTCAGATGAAAATTAAAGGAGCCTGTGCAAGGTTGCAGCAGGTATAATTGAAAAATTTAAATGAAAGTCATTTAGTCCTACATGATCAAGTCTGTGTATAAATAGCTGACCCGCCATTTATATTCATGGTAATAATGGGACACTAGACCTTGATAGATATTGACAAACTTGTTTTCAGCGCTTCCTTTCTCTTTAGCTGTAGATAATACACTGCACCACAAAACAACGCAAAGTCTGACTGTCTCCACGTTATTCTGATCCCTTAATCACCTAGCATTGACCCCTTTAATGTTATTGAGATATAGGTATCAGGGGCCCGTATTACTAACGATCGTACGTTTGATTTTTGCATAATTACTTGTAACAACAGCCCTGATTGGCTCAGTCGGATTTCTCGTACAATCAGATGTCTTGTTACACAGTTTACACAAAAACTTGATCGTAAGATGTTTAGTAATACGGGGCCCTGTTTTGTAAATACTTATCATTGGCGGGAAGTAAACACCTCGTAACTACAGCTTGAGTAAAAGCTAGAGTTACGAGGTTTTGACCTCCCACCTACGATATGTAAATACCGTGTATAGAAAACATGTGTTTTTAAGAAGTCTGTCCTTTCAGAACTTGGCAGGCTATGGTGATACTATAGGATTAAAGACAGTAGATTATGATAGCGTATCTGTGTGTTCGAGTGTTTGTGCGTCTATAAAGCCACCTATAAGTACTGATCGTCTACGTCATGTCAGATAAATACAAGTATATAGGGTGATAACAAGGGTGGGAACCCTTCCGAATTGATAGTCTTCAGATATCGCATTGACTGTTTTGAGGGGTTTGGCTGAATTCTAAAATTTTCATCGATAATATGATGACGATTGACGAATTGATCTTAATCGTTGAAGACAGACAAATTTGACTATGAAACAAGTAATATCAGCTCAATTTTCGGATTGAGTCGACACTCATCCGCGCGAGATAATTGGACTAAAGCATTTTGTTTTGTACTCGTATAATGAGCATGTCTATAGCCCACAAACGCAACTTCCTATAAACGCATTGCAGGAATTGGAGGATATACATAGAATGAAAATTTGCACGAAGAAATTCATTGGATATCGGAACTCGGAATTATCATAAAAATTATGAACATATAAATAAATCATGGATGATTTTGTGGCTAAATAAGGATCTGCGAGATACTAGACCGCTTTGCGACTTTTGTCGCAAACTTAAAATAATTTTGCTAAACAATTTCTTTTTCCTTTGGTGAAGAAAATACTATGTTTTACGAGGGTTGATTGATAAGTAGTGAGTCTCACATAGAAAGGTTTGAATTGTAACTGTCAAACGATTTTTTTTCAACATAATCCCCTTCTTTGTCTATACACTTTTGCCAGCGATGTTTTAAGGCCCCAATGCCACTTTTGTAGAACTCCTTCTTCTGATCGATCAGAAAGGCCTCCACTGCATGTATGATGTCATGATTTGACTAAAAGTGGGTACCAGCAATAGCTTTTTTTCAACTGTGGAAGTCTGATGGAGCAAGATTAGGTGAATAAGGCGGGTGTTCTACTAGTTCAAACCCACAGTCATTGATGGCTGCCACTGCAATGGCAGACTTGTGAACAGGGGCATTGTCCTGGTGGAACAGTACACCTGTGCCGAGTTTTCCACGGCGTTTGAGCTTGATGGTTTCTATCAGTTGCCTTAAAAGTGATGCATGATACTGCCTATTAATTGTTTGACCCTTTTGCAGATAATTTACCACCAAGATGTCATCAGCATCTCAGAAAACCGAAACCATAACCTTTCCTGCTGATGGTACAGTCTTTGCCTTTTGGGGTGGGGGTGAGCCATGGTGCTTCCATTGTTTGGACTGTTGTTTGGACTCTGGGGTGAAGTGATGAACTAAAGTTTCATCCATAGTCACAAACCTCTGCAGAAAGTTATCTGGGTCTGCCTCTAAAAGACTTAGACTAGCACATGACAAAGTGCCCATAGCCTGCTTCTGGTCTACTGTCAGAAGCCTTGGTACCCAGCGGACAGAGAGCTTTTTCATCTCAAGAGTTTCCGTGAGAATGAATTGAACGCTTTCCTGTGAAATACCAGTTTTACTGGCTATATATCTCTCTGTAACCCGCCTGTCAGTCATAACAATATCATGGACTTTATTGGCCATTTCTGGTGTTGCAACGGTGACAGGCCTTCCAGGGCGGATATCGTCCTCAAGAATCTGCCTACCACGCTTGAACACCCCTACTCATCTCTTTACTGTAGCATACGAAGGGGCATCATCTCCTAGTGTTGAAACCATATCTGCATGGATTGCCATCGAAGTAAGACCCGTTTTATACAGATCTTGAATCACTGTTCTGCAAGATTTAAACCACTGCATGCAAAATGTCCGTATTTCTGAGTTCAATCGTGTATTGATTACCTAGGTACATTTTGCAAACATGTGCCATGTTATCGTGACCGGACTATCAGATCAGGGTATTGCTCCCATGAGATTTATAGAGTAGAACTTTGTCGGATGTTGATATAATGACTAGCCTATATATATCATATATTTGTCTTTCTACTAAACAATTAACTGAAGTACCCTAAATTATCATGAATATGTTTATATAGTATAAAACTAAGTCGATGTCAAATAATTCATAAATAATTTCTGGTAATAGTGCTTATTTATAATAGTGCTCATCTCACCTATATTTTGTGCCCCTGACTTTTTCCTTTTTGAAGGTCTCCTTCTGACGAATAAACCCTATGACAATGACAACTGTTGGATAAGAAGAAATGATGATAACGAGCACATGAATCGTATTGAAGCAGAACTTCCCATCGAAAACGGAAGAACTGTTCAGATTGAATTTGACAGAGATAACAAATCAAATTCATTGTTTAATTAATCAAATAAAAATGAGCTTATCTGAATATTGTTTGAATTTAAAAAGTGAAAACATATCGCATGACGTATCAAATATCGTATTAGAGATCTGTATAAATACTTTTTATAAGTACATGTAAATTCATTCCGCGTCAGTAAATGATTTTTTACCGCATTGATGAAAACGTCATGTGAAAATTATACATCAATTTTGAGGTCTTAAAACATGAATTTTCAAAACAAGTCTAGCTAAACCGACAATGATGGTATGTGATGTCTATGTTGGGAATTTAAGGATATTTTATTATAACTGCGAAAATATTTCCAAATTGAGATAAGTACACCTCGGCTTTGGTTGGGATAAGTGACCGCTCGCCTTTATCAATCAAAATAACTAATTTAGTCCCAGGTCGACAGAAGAACACTTCAGCGCAAAGAGCAAAGGCTCGCGATATCTGCAGATGTTTCCGTTAGTGTTTGTACCAAACATGTGTTACTCGTGCACTTATGTCCCGTAAGTGGACTTGGCTACGGACGGGTCTATATAGACCCTTTTCGCTTGACGCTGTCTCATTTTCCATGGCTGAACATACTTAGTATAGAATTTGGTAGATGCTGTATATATCATAAATAACGGATTAAATATTAACTTTATTCCTTTGATAAACAAATCATATGTTTAAAGATGTTTGGGCGACGTAGAAAAATAGTTCGTATTGAAAATACCCACTTGTCATCAGATAGTCTTTTCGGAGTTTTAAATATCATTGTTTGTGGTTAAAGATAGGGATATTATGTGAAATAATGTGGACATTACTTTACTTGAGATTATTTCATAGTGTCAATGTGTGTTTTTTGTGATTTCATCTTGCTTTGTTATACCATGTTGTTTGATAGTATTTCTTGTATGAACTTATTCCTCAAAGAATAATAATCCGAGTTTTCTCTGATGAAATTCGCTCTTTGATAATGTCGATGTCGCTCATTTAAATGTGCGACATCGACATTATCAAAGAGCGAATTTCATCAGAGAAAACTCGGATTAAAAGAATAACAACTTATCATAGAATACCATCGGATTCATCAGTTAGCATTTATCTCAAGGAAATGTGTATCTCTTCAAATGAATTTTCTATGACACATGATACCATGTAGACTCTAAGATATGGTCATACAAAAGTGGAGTTCCACGTTTGTCTCTTTATAATGCATTACATGTCAATCTTAGGTTATTGTCTTCAAGACTTTTACAACACCATTCATCCAATGAATTAAGATCTATTGCGCTCTATGAATCTGTATAAAGAGTCTGTATATGTATCTTTGGCATCTTATAATCACCGCTGTTCTGATAAAAGTACTCAGTATGGTCCTGTGTTACTTATTAGTAGAGGTATCGCTTTAGCAATGTCTAATTGTCAAAAAAACTCCTAGGATCTTTAATGCAAATACCGCCCACACCACATGTTCTTTTGGCTTGACCATGGTCATACGTGTACACTATTCTGGTTTGAAAAGAGGCTGTCAAAAGTCAAGTCAGTCGAATATGACAAAAAATAACATGATAACTTTAAGAAAACATGAAGCAACATATTAAGATATTCCATGGATCATTAGATACCAAAACACTTCGCGATATTTCGGGTGTCATTCGTTGCAACGGGAATGGACGATGGATATACATACCCTCGTCAATTTCCGTTGCCACGGATAACGCCTGGACATTGACTAGGGTACACATTCGCCAATTTCCGTGCGTACAGATGATGCCCGAAGTGTTTTGTATTTATAAATTGACGGAGTACCATAGGGGTAATATAGAGTAGCAATAGATGCCCTCACTGACAGTGAATTCAAACATTGTTATGCGTAATGTCAATAATGTTAAATACAAATATGACAAAAAATAACACGATAACTTTTAGAAAACATGAAACAACATAATTATTAAGGTATTCCATGGATCATTAGATACCAAAACACTTCGCGATATTTCGGGCTTCATTCGTTGCAACGGGAATTGACGAGGGATATACATCCCTCGTCAATTTCCGTTGCCACGGATAACGCCTGGACATTGACTAGGGTACACATTCGCCAATTTCCGTGCGTACGGATGACGCCCGAAAGTGTTTTGTATTTATAAATGGACGGAGCACCATAAGGGTAAATTAGAGTAGCAATAGATGCCCTCACAGACAGTTAATTCAAACATTGTTACGCGTAATGTCAATAATGTTAAATACATTTTGTACTCTTTTGTTCGATTAAATTCTCATTTTTCATCGATTAACCACTTTTATTTCTATTGTACTTCCGAATAGTACAGGCCTTTACATGTATAAATGGTCGGGATGTTTTATGAAACGGATTTTAACTTTAATCTTTTTTTAAGCGATAAAATATTAAACTGGCCAGAAAATAGAGATGTTGTAGATGACGATTTATGTGTAAGCACTTTCGAATCTTTATCTTTATGTAGAAATTATTAAGAAAATGCTGATGGTAGGCATTTTGCTTTTATCTTTTAATGATTTCTACAGTATTAGTATAGGCTTTCTGGTATCGATGAATTAGATTTGTCTTCTGCAACTGCTTCTCAATTTGTGTATGTTAATAGAAGTCGTTCAGAAAAAAAAACAACAAAACAAAACAAAACAAAAAAAAAAAAAAAAAAAAAAAAAAAAAGAAAAAAGCGGACTCGGCCTTTTAGGAACATGAATTCTTGCACATGTAGACTCGCAGATAAGGACTATATGTAGTCGCTTTTCTTCAAAAACCTTGTAACTGCAGCTTGCTTTAAGCTGCAGTTACAAGGTTTGTGTTGAAAAGCGACGATATAGTGTCAACACAATGGGATAGTAGTGAGTCAATATGTCTCGAGTGATGTGAGAGGAAGTTATAAACAATGATAGTGTTTACTGTTTTAGGGTAATGATAAGATAATGTCTTTGTTGCATGTAACTATATCTATATCGTTGGTCGCGTTCGAAAATATCTTTAACTACCGATTGAGTAAGCTGCAGTTACGACCTTTTCAACGTGACCAATATTAAGCTCGTCATAAACATGGTACTGTTTACATTGTATGGTGATTAAATAGTCTTCCCATCAAAGTTAACTATTTTACATGTGTTATGGACGTTACACCAAACAATTGTGTTAAAAAAGTGATACAAGATCGTTAATGCATTTAAGATTTTGTTCTTATTTCCTAAATAGAAGCTGACATTGATTGGAATCATTCTTATTGGACACATTCATTGGTGGGAAGAAAACACATACTTATCAAAGAAACATTATGGTCTTTTTCATTATCTATTTGTAAATTCATTAGATACAGTCATGTTTATCAAAGGTCACAAAGAATGATTAATTATGACTAATAACGTAAGGAAAATGCATGTGTAATTGATATTAATTTCCACAAATGAGTGGATAGCACAGGCACAATCATGATAAAGAGTGGTACAGTGGACAGTTTATATACGATGGACGGACGTTCATCCATGGCATCATATACATGGACGAATAATAGACCGCCATATTTGTCTGGACTCTCAGAAGGAGAATGGAATGAATGGTTAGATCTCGTGTCATTACCGCCCACTCCCAGATACTGCAGTCCTTTGAAATGGTTGAAGGTAACGTTTTGTAGTATTATATATCATTTTGATATTTTTTCTAATCTTGATACCACAACTAAAAGGTAATCTGTGAACTATTCGTCAATACAAAAGCTTGTAGCATAGAAATCCGAGTTTTCTTTGATGAAATTCGCTCTTTGATATGTTGATGTCGCTCATTTACGACATCAACATATCAAAGAGCGAATTTCATCAGAGAAAACTCGGATTAGGAGCATAATTGTTCGCACTTCCACGAAAGGGAATGTGTACAGTCTACAAAGGTAAGTACTTCCGGGTCGGCCCCCTCCTCCCCGGAAAAAGGTAGTCCCCTTATAGTTTTGAAATCCATCTTTTCTAAATAATTCTATTTGTTCAAAGAAAATTCTGCAAAGTGACATTACTGGTGCACATTATGTGTTTGTATAATCACACTTCCGGTGGAGCTACAGGTTGTCGGTTTCCTACGTTTATATATAGACTGGTATACCTTGTCCGACTGGCAGGTTCAGGTGGTGGTGGTAGGGATGCACACATCAAAATTTTGCTTTAAAACTGGTAGTTAAAATAGTTGAGGAGCTCCGCCGACTGATAGGCTGCTACATGTTTATTCGTGATGACCACAAGAACGAGCATGTAATGAATGGCGACACCGCCGGGGTTCACGTGACACAATAATTGTAGAATATCTTCAATATCTCTGTTAATACTTAACCAACAGGAATTCGGCTTACTCTCTTATCAAACAACAAATTTCTAGATTGGATTCTATTTTAAGGGGTTCCAAACACTAATATAAACTGCGGAAAAGTAGGAATGCATAGAAAGAAAACAGACAGGAGTAGTGTTAACATTTCTTTCAATGTTGTCAAAAGTAGGCATGGATTGGGTTAGGTGAACTATTTCCAAATTGACCACCCACCCTTGTCGCCCATCATCAATATTAATTGAAAACTAACTAATACCATGTATGAAAACTTCAATGTATAATCTATACGATCTAACCTACCGGAATTCAACGATGAAAATAATCTATACGATAATTCGATATGCTTTTCTTTAATGTATTTCCAAAGCTATGTGAAAAGGGGATCGCAGATGAATTATTTTAAGCAACCTATCAAAAACGGCAAAAGTGGACTGTTCCAATTTGGAAGCTGCTGAAAACAATTGAATGGGTGTTGACAAGAAAGAATTTGTGTGCAATATATAGGACAGAAAATATTGATGCATAGAGTTAATATTGATGCATAGGGTACTGGTTATAAGCATTTTCTTCTGTTGTCTCATTTTCTGTCGTATTTTTTCGACCAAAGCAATGTCCTAGTCGGACAAATGTTAAAAAGAAACAAAATCATATATAATTCAGATTAAATGACCTGGCAGATGATAGCTAGAGATGCACTGCCAGGTCTATTATCGCGAGCAATGCTAATGGTGTAGACTGGCTATTTCCCGTACACAGATCGACTAAATGTGAAAGTTATCTATGATAGTCAATCTGTGAGAACTGGAGAACGTTTTGCAGTTCAAATAAGCCTTTCTATGACATGACTCGCTGTAAGTATAAGTAGAATAATCAAAATATTAAGCTTTTCATCTATATCTTCGCTTTTCAACGAAAACCTCGTAACTGCAGCTTATAACAAGCTGCAGTTACGAGGTTTCTTTGAAAAGCAACGATATATTAGTATGTCCAGTTCACTTTTCATAACATAATTTAGATTTCAATAATGTTTTGATATCACTTCATTAAACTTTTCAATAGATCAATAATTTGTGGCGGTCACTATTCAAATGTATTTACTGCCATTCGAAAATGGCAATTCTGGTAACAACATATCTATCTCTTTCCTAGAAAGGCAAGAAGTAAGATTGTCCCCATTCGAAAGCTGCCAGACATAACAAAATGGGTGTTTATAGAAAATAAAAAAATATGACGATAGAATAATTAAAACACACATGACATGCAATCTTAGTTGGGTAATACGTATTAGATAGAGGCTGTGTTGTAGATTCTACGCGAAATAAACATTCAAATGCGCGCAGCGCATTGAATGTTTATATATCGCATAGGAACTACTATACAGACTACATCTGACTTAGTGTTCGCTAGCGGTTCATTAGAGACGGGGGCGTGGCTATATATAGACGTCACATAAACAATTTTTGCAAAATATAGCGGGTAAATTTTGAACTATACTGCAGGTTCATTGGTCCAAACAGTAGGTGGAACACTAAGTGCTGTACAGTAGGAATATATCATAGGATAGTGCATATTATTTTACCAAATTATGTAGAATATCATAATTTTGTTTTCGAGAAGCTAACCCTTCCGAAACATTATGGGATATGGAAAATGGCTGAACATTTCCAGTTTTCTACACCTACAAAAATCCTGCATTCTGCAACTTTTATCGGGACGCCCTTACTCGCATTTGACCGTTAACTATAAAATCAATTTTGTAAATAAATGTTCGATGGAAAACAAGGCATAGTAATACATCAGTTGAAAATAATCACATTTACAGCATTTATCCTTTGTATTAAAATTTCCAGTGCTATGACACCTAACTACCTACTCTCTGCAACCAATTACATTGTCGTTGTCAACCAAATTGGAACCATTTAATCGTTGAATTAATGTCCTAGGAATTGGTTGATATGTTAAAGTGACATTTCACAGTTATTTTTACATAAATTTTACTTTCATTCTATCTGAAAGAGTATGTTTTCTTATGAAAATTTTGAAAATTTCAAGTCAAAATATTGAACGGTTTACGAGAAATGTATAATTTTGTGCTAAAATTAAACAAATTGTTGTGCACAACAGTTTTAAAAGATTTATATAGAATTTGTCATTTCTGTCTCAACTTTAAAGGAATATTTTTCGCTTGTAAATAACAACTTAAAAAACTGATAATATTTCTATGCATTAGAATAAACAATCTTTGTGCATCAAGACATACTATTAAAAATGAAATAAATGTGAAATGTCACTTTAAACATGCTTTACATCGGTAACAAATGGTAGCAATACATCAAATGATATTGAATACCCGTTTACAAGTATTCAATATAACACTTATACAGCTTTCAAAAGCTAAACAAAAGGTCCATAGTTAGCCGGGTAACATAAATAATTAATGGGTTTTGAAATAAAAGAACGATGAGACGTGACGAACTTTCAAATGATTTCTCTTTTATAGAAAACCAGAAGTACCATTTGTATGTCATTAAACCAATCACAACAATAAAGCGTAACCATTTTCCCAAAAGGCAAAATCTAAGGCTGATTGAAATTTCAGATCGGAAGAAAACAAAACCATCAATGTCAATTAGAATATAAGACTGAATGTCAAAAACTTAGTAACCAAACTAACCACCGAGTAAAAGGGAAAATGCTGGTTATCAATACTCCCAATGTGTTTTCTGAAGCCTTCTATGATGTGGACAGCAAAATAGTTTTTGTCCGTAACAGATTTAATCAAAACGATATTTCATCGCTATAAAGGGAATTATTCTATTGTAATTGTGCTTTTAAAAAATCATAGGTAATTCAAAATACTAAATGGCAACCATGTAATATTTCATTTCTTTTATAAAGAATCAGTTCAGATTCAATGAATCTGTAATGTTATGATGGGCGCATGAAGCCTTACAAAGACTTTCAATAGCCTTGTACGTAACACTCGAATGGTTTGGAATTATTTTCATTTTGATTGAAAGGATAAGTGGAAAACTAGTTCCTGTAAAAATTGTTTATGTGACCAGTGTAAAAAATGTCGTTTCGTAATTCTATAGATTTTAGGTACATCCATAAATACGTGTATATAAATAAACAATAAATGTAACGCAGGAGTTCAAGAATGTACTTATTGCGCACGTTCCGAATTTAGGAACAAATACTACTAGTTTTAATACTCAAGTATTAAGAATACTAAATAAGGCTTAGTACTTCATAACAAGTTGCATGTCAGATATGTTATGAGTTATAAATTGGTCCATTACGTGCTATTTCTGGCCTAATACCGCTGATTTCTTTCCGGTTAATAACAAAAGGTAGGCGGCTTAACATGATGCTTTTACTCTAATTAGGTTTAACTCTTTCATAACCGATACAATTCACCCCAGCAACTCCTGAACCATCGAAAACTTACAAGAAAGGAAAATGTAGATCTATACTAATTATCAGAGGTTTTCGATACAGGCGGCTTTGAAGGCATGAAGCAAAATGGAGAAATTGCTGATGACCATCTTTTTTCTCTTTACAATGTTTTCCATGCCATGCTATTCAAATATACTTCTCTCCGCCTGTGACTTTGTATCGTTTTAGGAATGGGTCGGTGCATTTTATGACACAAGAACAGATTTACCGAAGAGTTGTCTACTTATATGTGTTTAAAATAAGTTTTCAGAATGTCATCTGAAACTTTAAAATGTAGAGCATGTCAATATTATATTCTTTAATCGAGGCCTTTGCGAACCAATATAATATGCACTTACTTATTTTTTTGGGCAAATGCATCCAGGGTCTAAGTCAGGTTAGTTCCTAATTGATTGATTGTTTTGCAGCGAAGAGAGAACCGAATTCAGTAGTTCCCTTAATTGTTATATTTTAAATTGTAACTTAATAATTATTTTTCCCTAAAATCCCCATTTTGAATCATAATAGATATGAGATAGTTTTAAATAATAATGGGATGGAAAATGAATCTATTCCAGAATCTTCAATATTAAAAGAAATTAACTTCATTTTCAGTACTTTTTCTTTTAACAAGCGAATGTATTTACAATATTTTTTACAGCCATGACATTGTATACTCATGAAGATATCCTTGGATAAACCCAACTGTTGTTGTATATATCGAGTGTCTAACTCGAACTCTGCTCATACCTATGACATTAATTAGCCCAATGTTATGTGACCTGTATAAAATATTCATGTATGTTTTGATGTTTTACACGTAGAACACCGGTAAACCATTTTCTAGTCATAAATGGGGTTAATTCGCCAATGTCATAAGTCAACCAGCACTTTAGGCGTTCTCTCATACGAGTTATAACACAGTAACGCATAAATGACTATCGTGTATTCTAGCTAATGCATGTATCGGACTGACTGCAAGACTATTGTACTTGAATATGTGCAGTTACAATATTCACGGGGTATAACCTGATGTTCGTAACTGCAGTTGCGCACACCCAATATGGCGGAGGGACAAACAACTGAGTTTTACAAGCATCGATTTCAGGCACTATCTCAATGCGTTTGATATATTTTTTGACAAACTTGGTCAATAATAACCCTGTAAACAATGTCACTCTCTCTCTTTATTCTGATATATCTATTTAGTAGGCCAATATCGGAGCTCGAAAAAATGACATGGTGTGCGTAACTGTAATACTGTAACTGGCATATTTTCAATTAACAGTTACGCACATCATCGTGATTTTTGAAAGCTTTATTACAGCTTTTATACTATCGTAAAAAAGTAAATTTCGATTCAAACTCCTTTTATTATAAGCAAACATCTTATTGGTGAAGAAAGCCGAACGAATAACACGTCCAGATATACAAATAAAGCTTGAGAATTATTCCCCTAATTTTGAAGTCGCCATATTGGATGTGAGTAACTGCAGTTACGAACATCAGGTTATACCTCGTGAATATTGCTGTGCTAAGTTACATCTACTCGGTATATCTAAATCAATGATGGAAATAAGCGATGTCATATCAGTTTTATTTTCATTGAAGAAGACAGAGTTTATATAATAAAAGTCAAACGAGATCTAAATCAAGGGATTATCAGACAATTGATGCCGAAAGCCTGGATTATTGATAAGCGCCTAATCATTGTATGAGGTGAAATATCACAATGTTCATATAAGCGTCGATTTATTGTGCGAGGGGAAAAAGCCGACATTATTGAACTTGTGGATGTGTTTCTGTATCATAGAATAATGGACGCGATCTGAGAGTAATAAAATATAAACCTATGGAAAAACGTGATAATAGAATGGCAGCAATCCAATTATTAACGATTGTTGCTGAAATACTTGATTCAATGGGTTGGGATGTTCTGGAAATCACTTTAAGAGAAACAATGGGATTATGTGTAAAATATAACAATACGCGTGCAGCTCACGCTAGACTAGTGTTTAAAGTTTGATAACGTATAGTTATGGAACTGAAAGCTGGATGTTTACTGGGATTAAGTGATGCAGATAGGGCACGTTGGTTGGCGCTTGTAACGTCACATACGTTACCGTTTCACGGCACTCCTTTCTCAATGGTGCAGGTATGGAATTTACACTTTTATCAACTTTTCGCTCGTAATGTGGTTTTTGTAGGTCGAAACAACCAATCGTCGGTGTAAATGCAAAACCTCGGATGTCGATTCTTGCAATTTTCAAAGTACAAATTTGTCTGCCCAGTTAAAGACATTTCTTGTATGTTTTGAGATATTTTTACTGATCAGTAATAATGACAAATCGTTTGTGACCCGTCGCACTAAAAGGGACCTTATCGGGTGTGTGAAAAATATCGACCCTTGTCAGTCTGCGCAGTCCGCGCAGCCAGACAAGGGCCGACACTTTTCACTTTTATGTTATCTTCTAAATCCGGGATGTTTTCCCTATCTTACTATATGTTCATTTTTAGCATAGAGTATCTGGTTGACCTGTTTTGAGTCTGGCAAGTTTGTCAAAATTTGGATTTTTAGAAATCGGATAAGGTCCCTTTTAGCGTGACGGGTCACATTTGTGAATAATATGTCCAAATTTCAAGTAAAACATTTCAGTTTGGGAAAAGTTATTACACCTTTTTACCTCCCCTTTAAAATTTTCCAAAAACGAGATACGAGGTTTTGCATTTACAACGACGCAATAGTTGTTTTCGTGCACCATTTTAGTTGTACTAATATGGTTCAGGATCAATCATTACAATCCATCATTAGATACTAAACACCTCGTGCATATTCGGGTGACATCCGTGAAAAGGAAATTAACGAGAGATGCCCACGTCAATTTCTGTTCATCATCCGTAGCAACGGAAATTGATGGGGTATCCCTCGTCAATTTCCTTTGTCACCGATGACACCCGTAGATGCACGAAATGTTTTGTAGTTAATAACGGAATGTAATCCTTAAAGGGTCTAAATATGTATGTGGGAACATTCTGTTTATTATAATAGAAATCTGATCAGGATCCATTCTTCTGTCTGATCGTTGCTACAGGTTTTGACGGCCTTTGATAAATAGATGTGTAAACTAGTCGATCTAGATCAATGTTAGCTTCAAAATGCTATAAATGTATCCCGAAATCTGTTTTGTTTTCTTCTTTTCTTAGTTTCCATTCCCGGTAAATTCAGTGGTGGTGAACTAAAACAATTTTCGCTACAATAAGGTACAGATATTTTGCGTTTAAAGTGACATTTCACAATTATTTGTACATAAAATTTACTTTTACTCTATCTGAAAGAGCATGTTTTCTTATGAAAATTCTGAAAATTGCAAGCCAAAATATTGAACCGTTTCCAAGAAATATATATTTTTGTGCTAAAATTAAACAAATTGTTGTGGACAACAGTTTAGATTTATATAGAAATTGCCATTTCTGACTTAACTTTAAACTGACATTTCAGAATTTTTTGTCATAAATAGCACTTTTCTTTTTATCTGAAAGAGCATATTTCCTTATGAAAATTCTGAAAATTTCAAGCCAAAATATTGCACCGTTTACGAGAAATTTATATTCTTGTGTTAAAATTGAACAAATTGGTGTGGACAACAGTTCGGATTTATATGCAATTTATCGATTATGTGTCAACTTTAAATGCGTGTATCTCGCTTACTGGCAACAACTTAAAAAAAACTTATAGTATTTATACTCATTAGAATACCCAATCTTGGCATCAAGACATACTTTAAAAAATTAAAATCGGAATGAAATGTCCCTTTAAAGGCGTATTTTTCGCTTATAAATAACAACTTCCAAAAACTGATAGCATTTCTACGCATTAGAATAAACAATCTTTGGATCAAGACATACTCTTAAAAATGAAATAAATGTGAAATGTCACTTTAAATGTGAGTTCATAGATTTTTTTTTCTAATGACAATGAACTTTTTCTAAAAACAGACCGGGTTTACCGTTTTGTATTGACAAACTGTCGGTGTTGTTATAAAATCTCGTAACTACGGCTTCGATAAAGCCGTAGTTACGATATTTTATAACAACACCGACGGAATACATTGATCGCGAAAAAACCGTCCCTCGCTTTGGCCGAGTTCATTACCAGTGAAATTACCTTTCTGATTTGGGTTTAATCAAGGGAGGTAATAAATCAGTTTTCACGATAGAACGTTATGGATTATCTATCTTTATTTCACATGATAGCAAGGATAGTAACATGCAAACAAAAATGTAATACTCTCTGAATGTCCATAAATCTAATACTAAAGAATTTAAATCGTGTTTGATTGTGGATGGGGAGGTGGAGAAGAAGACAACCACCACCGTGGTACCACCACCGCCAACGGCATAACAACAACAACAACAACAACAACAACAACAACAACAACAACTTTCGTGTCACGTTTTTGTATAATTTATTCTTGTATATGAAATATTTTTTCCTTACAGAGAGAAAAGATGATGAACAGGGCTATATACGATATCTCTCATGATCAGATTTTGTTGAATATAAAATATATACAGCAAATTACTTGTTAACGATCATATAGACTTTTGTAGCACTGATTTCACCCATCAATACCAAACACTTCGTTAACCTTCGGCTACATCCGTTGCATAGGAGATTGGAGAGAATATCAAGAGTTTTGTTTTGAAAAAAAATGTGGATAACCCCGTCAATTTCAATTGTTAAGAATAAGGTCGAAAATGGAGGTTGAAAACAAAGTAGCTAAAAACTTGAACAAAACTCTAAAGAAAAGACACTCCAACTGTGAGAAAAATTAACTCGTCCCCACACAGTAAATCATTTGGTTAGTTTAAAAAACATAGATGATGATGACATCGAAACTGGTTTACTTTTTAATCAATGAGTGAAAAAAATGAAAGAATATGTGACGACACTAATCAGCAAATTCTTTCTTAACAACGTTTTTCAAAGTTCTTTCAGATTAGATTGTCTAAACAAGTTATATGGAAAAAGGCTATGCTGTACGCTCGTTCGGGTTAGAGTTCTTTATAGTAGGTTAGAAATAGTATTCTACCATATCAAAATATTACATAACTTTATCCTTACCTAATCGATATAATGCTAGAAGAGTCCAAATTCAAATATGTTGCAGACCACATTTTCAAGGGAATTAAATTTTACATTTTGGTCTTTTTGGGGTAGAGTACATCGTGGAAAATGAAGAAATGGCTCGTCACAAGCATTATCTTCATTTTCAATAAAGTGTTGTGAAGCCTTAATCTTACAGGGACGTCAAACTCGTCATCATTTGGGAATTCCTTAACTCATGTACAGTGACAAGTGTGAGGTAAAGATCGATTTAAGTGACCTTTTATGAAATCTGTTAGATCAACAATTGTCCCCTGTGTGATCAGAATATATAAATGGTTGTGAATTTAATACCGTAATTTGTCACCTTTGATGAATACAATTCGTATTATTATGGTCCTTACTCCGATCTTAGTTGACCTTGGTCTCGCATAATTCGATCTGTCTGTGCGTTGTCTACCGATGTCCATGGTGGAGAATCACGCGACACAATATTGTCAATATATTTCAGTAATTCTGATAATATACCGGGTATGACCGTTTTGAAATAATTTTCTATGCAAAGAAAGCAGAAAACAAAATAATTTTCTGTATGCGAATTGTCTCTAAGAATTCAGCTAGTAAAGATATTGAAGATCAACCACAAAAATATTTGTTGACCGTCAATTACTTTTTTATCAGTTGAATGTTAAATATCTACACCAATATTTGCTGGCGTTTTCCCACTTTCTCTGCTTCAAACCAAATTTCAAAAAATTCGGAAAGTATTAACAAAACTTTTGACGATTCTCTGAAATTGTGTTAGTTATTCCTCGTTATGATGGCACATTCTTCGGTTGATTAAGGTAGAATAGTCGTAACGAGGCCATTTGGAGATTAATAAAATATCGGATGTTTTCGAGCGATGCCGATACGTATCCTGACCTATTCGGGCGCGGTCGTAAAAATTCTGCGGTGGAAAGTTCCACCGCCGATTGTTTTCGACGTCGCCCGAATAATTTCGACGCCGCGCATATCTTATAGGGGTAGACTACCTTAAATGATTTGCCTTTTCATGTCTCTATTAGCATAATATTACCACTATCTATGTATTTATTCTACTTACACCCCTGAATGTAACAGAAAAAAAAAACGGTTTTGACCTTGTACACCTTGCATACTCTAGGACTATTAGATGAAATCAAATCTCATTAAAGTGTAACATTAGACTATTCTATTTTTTTTGTGCTAATAGTCGAGTCAAGAAGATAACCTTCTACTTAAACATTTAAATGTAGGAAATTCAAAATTTACCCGTCCTAAAACAGTGCATAGACAAAGAAAAAATGGGGAATATTATGGAGGAAAGATTTTACGAAATTGTCCCATACCTGCTGGGTTTTCTTTTTTTATGATAGTTCTTCTTCTTCTCTCTCTATCCTTGGGCTATCATTAACATGGTATGTTAAATTATCTTTATCCTTTAATATGTATTGACCTTCACAACTATTTTTTTTAAATTATTTTTGTAATCTTGAGTGAATGTATGACATACCTTTTTTCATTATATGAACATAATCATTGTATACACGAGATGTTAGAGTAACGATGACAACAACGTATTTATGTGGTCGTCTGTTAGACCTTTATTGAATTGGATTGGGTTTTTTCGTATGGTTAGAGATAAATTTCGAGAAATACATTTCAGGAGTGCATTTATTCTTCTTACCGTGTGTTTATGTTTTATTTGGACAGAAGATTTTAATCAGCGTTTTCTCATGTAGACATAATTATTATCTTAACTTAACCAATTTGTAGTCTACAGAAGCTGTCCAATTATAATAGTCTGAATGGTTGCTTTTTAGGCTGAAAATGTATTTATGAAATGGAATGGGTCATCCCCCTGAAGAGCAAAAGCATAACATTGGTTGATATTGCCATTCTGAGCAGCCAGTTTTTATACGTTTGATCAGATAGAGAAGCTACAATTGATATGTGAACAACATGGACCAAGATCAGAATGTACGAACATGGCTCCATGTCGGTATCAAATATCGCTGCTTTAACGTTTACGAACTGAGAATGAAAACACTACTTTCTAGCCATACGAAATGCATCAAATTACACACACTTGTAAATACACTGCACATAAGTTGATTCACCAGGCCGGATTTCAAGATTATACTTCAAGAAAAATAATTTACAAATATTTTTTTACTCTATATTCATATGCAAGGGAGGTAATTTTGAACATTTTTGTCAAATATTTCCATAAGTATGCATTAATTCAAAATTCTAAACCATACAAAATGCTTATGTTTGTATTTTGAATGGAAATGTAGCACAATTTAGGAAATACTGGCACTTTTCAAATTTCGCCTCTGGCTCTGCGTTTCATTCTCAGTTCGTAAACCTTAAGAACGTCTACAGTTACGATATGTCCATTTTCCAACATACCACTATCTTGTTTTGTCAAGTGTTTCGTCACAATTTGCATCTGAAGAATTCGCCTGATAGATTTTATTCTCGTTATGCAAATCAGACTGCATTTAATCTCTAATTATGAGACCGGCTTATTGAAAAGTCATTTTAGGTTTCTGCATAAATTAGCTCTCTGGCATTCAGTGAGTATTTAACACCGGTTTATAGTCGCAATAAATAGGTATATTGAATTTTATGATAGTGAGTAAATATAAAAGTGTTTGGTATAATACAGAGGTTAAAGAAATTGAAGTTATCGGAATATTACGATTTTATAGTGACATGATAATTTTTGTGAGATTATTTATCAGTGGTATAAATCGTAATTGAGGAACTGTTTTTCCCTATAGATCTACTGTTCAGAGGATAAAATGCTCAGTCTCGGCTTTCTAGTATTTCGTGTATTTTTGTGTGTATTTTTTACAGAAAATCAAGAACACTAATCTATAAAGTCACGTTTAATTAATATATATTTGCATAACATTGCAATGCTTGTCATCTTTCATGAGGCTTTGTCTCTAATGCATTTTTGCTCGGATTCTTTTTCATTCTTCTGTTTAAAAAAATTGAAGAAAATGAAACTTTTACCGTCTTTAGTTTCGTTTGTTAGGTAGGTCAGTAAAGCCAGAATTTTTATCCATGGAAACAAACTCCTTGGATAAAAAGGCTTTTTTTTTAAATTCATTTTTATCTTTTTTTGTATTTAAATTAATAGTGGATTGTCAAAATGACATTAAATTTGTATGTTAAAAAGACATTTGCTCTAAATGACTGAATTTATTGATAAAATGTGACAGTACTCGAAGTGACATGTTCCACAGAACACAATGTCCGTTGACTTTGTGAGGAATTCAAACACAATCTGGACACAAAAAAGGCCCGCCATGCAAATACAGCCAAGAGGCCTAAAACCTCTATCGAAGAAGGTTCAGTCGGCAAAAAGGAAGAAATTAAAACGTCTACAAATAGCGGAGTCCAATGGAAGGATATTAGCCCTTCTAAAGGTATTTTATGGCTAAATATTATAAGGAAGTTACATCAACCAAGAATGAAATTCATTTAAGAATTTGGGATGAAAAAAGAATCCTGATATAATATGTGGAGTTATGCTCTTTATTATCTATCTTGCCTCTAAAATACTACCAGATATATATCCATAAACTCTCTGCTTTGCTTGTTTTGTTGAAATAGAATTTATTCATAATTACTATTTCATTTGTAGGAGATGCCCATATTACCAAAAACTGTCGAAACTTGTATGCCTTTGATTCCAATAGATTTGGAATGTTATTTTATCATACAAGGGTGAATATTGTAAGAAACGCCGTCTTTACAGATAAGCTATTTACAGCTACGAAAACTGTTTTATTACAAAATCTCTAGGCGTGTAATAGGATTTCATCATTGATGTTAGCTAATGGAGCAATGTGCCCGTCCTCCCTAGCTTATACCGGTATATAAATCTTTATATGGACATCGGCCAAATTTAGACATAATTTGCATAGATGTTATCTCATAACTATTCTTCTAGATTAGCATCAGTCGTTTCTGTTTTCCTGGACATAAAGCGTTCGAGGTAAGCTATCACTATTATACGCTGTCAGTCTTCAGTCATTTCGTCCGCCTTTCTGTCCACAAATTGGCTTTTAATACGCTCAAGCATCAACAAAGGTTAGCTATTCTTGATAAAACTTGCTCAAATCATTGAAAAATTCATGCTACGAAATTTTCGAATTAGAGAGTCCCGAGTTATCTGCCCTTGAATGCCAAATGGGGTTTGCTTACATTCAAGCATCTGCAATTATTGAACAATGGGAAAAACTTGCAAAATGTTTGTGGATTTAAAAAGTCATGTGAGCTTCAGATCAAGAAGATTCGACCATAAACAGTTGAGCTATGTGCTTTCAAATTTGACAAAATTGCCGCATTTGACTTTGTTTTCACTCTAACACCCACAAATAATGACCTATCAAGATAAAACTTCGAACAAATCGACCAGAAAATCTTTCATTAATGTAAATTTAGATTGATTGTGATTTCACATTACCCGTTTTGTGCCATTTAATGGAATAAAACTGTTGATTTCAATTTTGCTTCCATGCTAACAGCCACATTAATGTTCAACAATCAGGACAAAACTTGCATAATGTATCGGTGACTATTATATCTTGCATGAATAAGATTTTCAGCTTCACCGGTATCTCATATACCGAGTCATGTGCAATATATTGTCTGCAACTCCTTTCAAACGGCAACAGGCTAGCATTGCATCATTTGGGAGAGGGTTAGGACATGTACGAAGATCATCGTGTATAAATTAGCACTTTCTTGTTTGCCTGCAGCACCTGTCATTTCAGAGAAAAAAGTATGGACCGGGATCTGGAAAAAGGGTCCCTTAACCCTTTTCCAAACGGCCAAAATTTGGACTTTTACTATATAAAGCTGCTAAAAACGACAAAATAGTCGTTGTTAAAGATAATATTTGTGTATAATATAGCACAGAAAATATTGAGGCAAAAGGAGAAACTGCTGGTCATCAGCAGTTTCTTCTTTTGTTTCAATGTTTTCCCAAGCCTTTTCTATAAGGGACGTCAAAACCAGCTCTTGTTTGGGAAAGGGTTAAGGCATCTGAGAACAACATGGACCAAGATCAGCCTCTGCATACGCACAATCTGATCCAGATCCATATTGTTCTAATTTAGTTTGTTTATGACCAGTAGCAATTGTAACTTAGTAGGTTGGATACATTTAAGACTACCACAGGCTTATCTCTAAACTCGATTTTGCACAATGCAATAATGGAACCCTTTTCAGATTCACATATAATATCTTTGTTTTGAAAAGGGCTTATGATACATGTATACTATTAATATAAATCAATAATAGAAATCCCGGATGTCATGAAAGCTATAAAGCACGTTGAAAATACAATTCAACCTTTCCTGATAGATATTACTAGTATTCTACACTAGTCATTTAGAAAGCTACTGTAAAAGACAAAATGGATATTGGTAAGAAAAGGATTCATGTACAATATAAAACAGAAAAGTGCTGAAAATGCAGAAAATCATTTTATTATATGTGTCAATGTTTCTTTTTTCCCCAAAGCATTTCATAATAGATACACCAAAACCTTTTGTGGGGGAGAAGGTTAAAGTAGTTTTTATGATTTAAATAAGCACTTGTAGAATATTTGCCAGTGATTTAAACAGGGTTCATTTTTCAAGGGTCAAGCAAATAGAAATCGAGATTTATAATGCAAACTTTGAAGATTTGTTTTAGAGACCGGGTATAATGGTAAAATCGTGTTGACATCCATTCACTTGACATGACTCCTTTTACTTATGAAAATAAATTATTTGGTATGTCAGACTAAAAAGGTACATTAAAAGAATTTTGCATGCCAATTTTGACAACATAAATAAGATATAAGCGTTTCTCTTTTGATTTTAAAACAATGCATGCTTTTATGTACAAGAACGTTTATGAAAGAAAGATACGACAATGCTGGCAATGCTTTCTAAATTATATGTGCGTCCTCGGCTTCCAAGGCGTTGTTTAATAAAAACCAGAACAAAATCAACATTCATGTATTCAATAGGCGAATGGGTGTTAACTTCATTATTTATTTTTCTGTCGTATGAACCTTCGAATAGATTTCATCAAAAATAAAATAGACTTTGCCAAGCGTACCCTGGTTTTCACGTACGTAACTGGAAAATGCGTAAGCATTTGAGCGAGAGATGTGGCGACCGATAATCAAAATTTCCCTTCTTGTCTCAACATTTTCAGTTTTATTATGTGAACATTTTTTTGTGAACAGACTTCATTCTCATAAGTTTGTTCTTCTTTATTTATAGAAGTCTACAATAGTGTCGTTTTGAAAAGGAAGATTTTATAAAACATACATTAATGTTTTAATTGGTACACATACATTAATGTCATTAAAATATTTTCTTCTCGGGTGAACTTTCACATAGAAATTCATCAAAAGTGAAGTGCTACCATTGAAAATGTCATTTAAATTATAAACTCAAGAATGATTTGTGATCGATATTTGATCTACGATCACTTTACGGGGACGTGAAAGTGGAATAGACCTACACCAAACCATTAGATAATGTTCCCTTTAAAGGACCACGCGTCATTTCGTTGAAAATACCAGCGCTAACATTCCTTTCTTGTAGGCCTTACATAATACAATGCACCACATAACTACACACACTTAGACTGTCTCCATGTTGTTCTGACGCCTAAATTATCTAGCATGTACCCCTTTTACATGTATGATCAACACTTTATGCTACGGTCACAAATCACTAAATGTGAAACTGCCACCGCGCGATTTTTTTACTTCGGCGAATTCCTAAACTCGAATGCCACCGGGCGATTTTTTTACGAATCGCTGCGAGTGGTCATAAATAAATGCCACTAAATTGCCGCCTGACGGGGTCCGCGCGGCGGCAGGCGGTTTCAAAGGTACAAGGTGTGCGTGTCGTCATCAGGATTTCGGCCGGTGGCAGTCAAGCGGTAGGCAGGTGGCAGGCCTGCCACTGTCAGCTTTAAACTGCCACCGCCGGGCGACCTTCAATATTTCACGTGCCACCGGCCGGCAATCGCGCGTTCTAACTGCCACCGCTCGGCGCCCGCCCGATAATCTGACGGCGGCAGGCTAGTTTCCGAGGAATTTAAAATCTTGACTGCTCTCTCTCAAATAGCTAAAAGCCTACAGTAGGAATTGTGAAAATGCCGCTGCTGTTCGGCACGCTGTTCTTCTTCCAGCAGTAGGAAAGTCAAAGGCAACTGTTGTCTGCGCTCGATTCTCCCGAGTCGCCGTATTAATTCGGCGATTCGAAGGTCTCTAAGTCTTGGAGCTACTACAACCGCCATAACTGTAATATTTTGTATCGGATGAATGTTTCCTAATTTATATTCAGGGTCCGAGTCTGCACTCGGTAGATCGCCGTCCTGCCACCTTCAAATACCAACGGCCGCCTCCCTGCTGCCTTTCGATCTCTGTCCTGCCACCGGCAGAAATTTAGAAATCTGACGGTGGCATGTCAATGGCATAACGGCAGCAGGCCGGGTGAAGGTAAGTGGGAGTTACGATTTTCGAAGGCATTCAAGCACCAAGACCGAGTAAAAATCGCGCTGCGGCCCGCCTGCCACTTGACAGCCACCGCGCGACTTCGAAATGCACCCGGCCGGTGGCAGGGCAACTTGCAAAATTGAAAAAAATCGGGCGGTGGCAGTTAGAATTTTAACTTTTTGTTAAAATTGTAACTGCCACCTAGCGGCGTCCTAACTGCCAACTGCCGCCTGCCGATGTTGCCTGCCGCAGGGCGGCCGCAGGGCTGCCACCGGCCGAATTTGTACAAAAACTGGCAGTTATCACGCCGGGTGGTGGCATTTAGTGATTTGTGACCGTAGCATTAGTGGTAGGACTGACTTTTCAAAACGGCCTACCCTGTCTTGCTTGTGTGATTGCTGCTCTGAATCTACGTATATCTATGTTTATATGCTTTCTTCTTTTCTCCGTCTATGTGTTTCTGACTGCTTTCCTGTATCAACGTGTATGTTACATTTTCATCACCCAATCTTTGTTTTCCGACCCGTTTTTCTCTTCTCCTTTTCTTTTTCCCTACCCATCTGTGCCTTTGTTGTTTATCAAAAAGGTTGTCCTTGATCTCGGGTACCTGCATGGTTTCTCGGAGAACTAGGGTTTTTCAGCGCGTCCTAAATAAGCAAATGTTAATGATATGAAACCTTAAAAAGAATAAGTATTTACTAAAGATATTCCATACATCATAAGAAGAAAATTTGAGTATTTAAAATGGGGATTTACAAATATGACATTTATTATCATCGGTAAATACACAAGTCTATGTCTATCAGAATCGGATTACAGACGGGATTGACCAAGGCGTCGTGAGAATATTCTTAACCCGTTTACACATAATGACGCTTTTTGACGCTCCATGAGATAATGGCTTTGGAAAACATTAGTTAAGACGAAGAAGTTGCTTATGACGCCGACAGAACCTTCCCACAACGTTAGTCGTTGACGTAATTCTCAATTCAATCATTTCATCGTCAGCTGACAATATCTATACAACATTTATTACGAGTATGGCTTGATATAAATTTTCTACCACTTAGAAGTATACTGTACTCTACATGACCTGACTGTTTTTACAACAAAGTGTGATAATCCTACATAATGATACAAATGTTTATGTGTCTTTTCGTCTATTGATCGCTAAAACGTCATTGTCTTCGGCCAAGTTCGGGCATTGATATTGATGGACGACTTTGCAATTGCTGGAAACTTATGGTAATCAAATATGTCTAGTAACTGACATTGCGCCGTCAGCTTTTGAAACGTGGTATGGCTCTAAAATACCAACGGCGTTTGATGAAATGTAGTCAGAGTACGAAAAAGGCTTTGGGAGGGGAGGGGGGGTTAAGACGATATCATCTTGGAAATTCTAGATGGATGTCTGGAGGAACAATTAACCCTTTCCCAAACAACAAAATTTTAGGGCGATTCACTTCAAAAACTGCCACAAATGACAAAATGGATGTTATTAAAGATTGGATTTGTGTAAAATATGGCACAGAAAATATTGAGACAAAAGGAGAAACTGCTGGTTATCAGCAGTTTCTTCTTTTGTTTCAATGTTTTCCAAAGCCTTTTCTACTAGGGACGTCAAAACCAGGTCTTGTTTGGGAAAGGGTTAAATAGCGCCTT
This sequence comes from Fragum sueziense, assembly GCA_963680895.1. Taxonomy (NCBI): domain Eukaryota; kingdom Metazoa; phylum Mollusca; class Bivalvia; order Cardiida; family Cardiidae; genus Fragum; species Fragum sueziense. The sequence goes on along the minus strand of OY804602.1, from coordinate 14,407,573 downwards.
TGAGCCCTTATTCGCCTTTGGGACTTATTCAACATATTCGGATAAAAGAACAGTATGGCATTAACGCCGCAGACAGACTTGTGTCGAATTCTTTCCATGCGTTTTCGAAGGCAAACGAACTAGATCATATTTAAGGTAGTCTACCCCTAATGAGATTCACGTGAGGTCGGAATTATTCGGGCGCTGTCGGCGGACTTTTCCAACGGCGAATGTTTACGAATAAGTCGAATAAGTCCGGATACGTAACGACGACGCTCGAAAAAATCCGATTTTTTATGCATCTCAAAATGGCCACATTACGGGTATTCCACCTTAAACAGTACTTTCTTGGGTAATCTCACTACTGAGCAACCATGCAACTACGCCTGAATCAGAAATCAGCTTCAGTTTTCCACAAGCAACAAGCTCCCCCAACAGACCACTCAGTGACGGCTCAAGAAAGAGGTACGATTTACCACTAAGATGTGTCGTTGTGAACTGCCAGTCAGTTAAGGCCGATGGTAAGCCAACACAGCTGAACAACCTCATATCATCATTACAAGCTGATGTTATAATTGGAACTGAGTCGTGGCTGAACCCGTCTATCAAGTCAGCTGAAGTCTTCCTCGACAATTTCAACTGCTATCGTAGGGACAGACCAAGAGGGAACGACGGAGGGGTCTTCATTCTGGTATCAAAGAAGTACATCAGCAGTGAACCGGAAGAGCTACGGATTGATGAAAAGACAGACTGTGAGCTTGTATGGGCCAAGATCCAAGTCCAAGGTAGTTCTGACCTATATGTGGGGTCCTTCTATAGACCACCTGACAAAACAACATCGGACTACTTGCAACAGCTCCAATCCAGCTTATCCAGGATACCAGCAGACAAGGGAGCACACCTCTGGCTAGGTGGAGACTTCAACCTCCCAGACATTGATTGGGAAAATGACACACTACAACCATATGCATCTAACAGCACAGTGTGTAAACAACTGATGAACATTGCAAACGATGCCTTCCTCAGCCAAGTTATCACCCAACCAACAAGGATAACAGAAACTACTGCACATACTCTGGATCTCTTCTTTACCAACAACACAACTCTTCTAAATAAGGCGGAAGTCATTCCTGGATTCTCGGACCACGAGGCCGTCTTCCTGGAAATGAGTCTTCGCCCAAGAAAAGCAATTATTCCCCCAAGAAAGGTTTACCGGTACAAGAACGCGGACTTCGAATCCATGAGACACAAACTACAAGATTCATTCCCCAGTTTTAAAGAGACAGGAGACACAGAAACTACAGAAAATCTTTGGAACATATTCAAAAATACTCTAACCTCTCTAATGGATCAATATATACCTTCCAAGACAATTCGAGGCAACAAAATTGACAAACCCTGGGTTACAAGGAAAGTTAAGAGCCTTCGGAGAAAGAATTTAAAGCAGTTCCAGAGACAACGAAATACCAAACTGGCAAAAGACATCAGGAGCTACAGGAAGACAAAGGCTGAACTACAAAAGGCTGAAAGACAGTCCTACTGGCAGTATGTTGAAGATAGCATAGACATAGGGGAACCAGATCAAGACCAGCCCACAAAGCAGAAGAGACTCTTCAACTTCATCAAGTCACTTCGGCGGGACAGTAGCGGCATAGCACCTCTGAAGGAAAATGGGAAACTTCATGATGACCTGAAAGATAAGGCTGACATCTTAAATCGCCAATATGAGTCAACATGGACAAGGGAAGACGTGACAGACATCCCAACACCAGATGGCAACGCCTTCCCCCCAATCGACGACATCACCGTCACCGAAGGAGGCGTTGAAAAACTTCTTAAGAAGCTCAACCCAGCTAAAGCTAGTGGCCCTGATCTCCTCCCTGCAAGAGTACTGAAGGAACTGGCCCAAGACATTGCGCCCTACCTCAGTATCATCTTTCAGAGGAGTCTTGAGTCAGGTGACTTACCTAGGGACTGGAAGAGTGCGAATGTTACTGCCATATTCAAGAAAGGAGAGAAATACAAGCCAAGTAACTACAGGCCAGTCTCCCTTACTAGTATATGCTGCAAAATACAGGAGCACATCATAACCAGTTCAATCCTCAAACACCTTGACAAATACAAAATCTTAACAGACTGTCAACACGGCTTTAGAGCAAGAAGGAGCTGCGAGACTCAACTTCTCACCCTAGCAGACGAATTGCTTTCGGGACTTGACAGAAGAATCCAACACGACATGGTAGTTTTGGACTTCTCCAAGGCCTTTGACAGAGTACCCTACGAACGTCTGTTAAAGAAACTAGACCACTATGGTGTAAGAGGGAACACACACAACTGAATCAGGGCTTTCCTTACTGATCGGGTACATCTGAAAGTATCCACGTCCTCAGCGGAGTACCTCAAGGCACAGTACTGGGACCACTACTCTTCTTGGTATTCATAAATGACCTCCCGGACTGTGTTCAATCAAAGGTTCGACTTTTTGCAGATGACTGTGTCCTCTATCGAACTATTGATACTCCAGAAGACGCTGCGATCCTCCAAAATGACCTAGACCACCTTGCATCATGGGAGAAAAGGTGGGGTATGGATTTTCACCCAGAAAAATGTAGCGCTATTAGAGTTACCAAGGCCAGAAAACCCATCACCACCGACTACACTCTGAAAGGACATAAACTTGCATTCGAAGAAACCACCCGCTACCTCGGAGTAGAGCTTCAAAATAAAATGTCATGGAATAAACATATTAGTAAGATCTCCAGTAAGGCGAACAGTACCCTTGGATTTCTGCGCCGCAACCTACGAGTAAGCAATGAACAAACCAAATCGGCAGCTTACTACGCCATGGTGAGACCAATCCTGGAGTACTGCTCTTCAGTCTGGAGTCCTCATACTAAAACCAATATCCATAAGCTCGAGATGGTTCAACGACGCGCCGCAAGATATGTCACAAACAGATATAGGAACACCAGTAGTGTAACTGACATGTTGGATCACCTAGAATGGGAGTCACTATCATCTCGCAGGACAAAGACTAAGTTGACTATGCTATTCAAGATTGTCCATGGCTTAGTAGCAATACCCGCGGATGACTATTTGACACCAACACAGACATCTAGATCCACACGTTCTACACATGACAAGAGATTTCTTCAAATTCCAGTGTCAACTGAACTATACAAGAATAGCTTCTTTCCAAGCACCATCAGAACCTGGAACTCTTTACCAGCATCAGCAGCTGAGGCTCCCGGATTGGTATCCTTCAAGCGGGAGCTATCAAACCTTAAATTCTAAATAAGTAGGGTCCATGTCAAGTACACTCTAGGGATATCTTTAGGCTATGCTCTCGGGGACAATTGGTCCCTGGCACCGCCTCGGAAGGGAGACAGGTTAGAGATTGAAGATTGGAAAGTCATGGATACCCCCCTTTTCTATTATTTTCTAACTTTCCTCTAAACTGATTTCTTCCTTTCCTATTATTCCAATACTTTTTCTTTTCTAACGCAGAACCAAACGCGCTATAACAGTCAAGTGTGACGGCCGCGCGAAACGTGTAGATGTAGATGTATAGATATCCGATCTTTGCGGATAAATTATGAACAGGAAAAACTCCTCACTTTCTGGTGTCGAATGATTACGATATCCCCCGAAAAATGCCGACGTCGTGTGTGAATCATTATTACGGGCATTCCACCTTAAATGATTTGCCTTGCTGTGACATCTTGACTTCTTTTTTATTTCAAAATATTTCAAAATAACCTTCCATGGCTTTTATGGAAATACATTAGTCAAGGGTAGGGCATGTTTGACTATCTGTTTAACTGTCAAGGACTTGTGGATTATTTTTGTTTGTTTTGTAAATTGTTGTATTTACGGATAATTGATTTTAACACTGATTACCTAAACATTTGTACTAGCAACCATAAGAACAATAACACAAGTGACTCTTGTTTGTTCAGATATAGACAAACAATATACAATAAGTTATATAAGGTAGTCTGTCGGATTTTTTCAGGCGACGTCTAAAACATTCGGCGGTTGAACTTTCCACCGCCGAATGTTTACGACCGCGCCCGAAAAGGTTCAGATACGCAACGACGCCGCTTGAAAATTTCCGTTGTTTCACGAATCTCAAAATGGCCATATTACGGGTATTCTACCTTAAAGATCAAATTTCTTTACGCAAACAATATTTCACATGCCGTAGCTTGTAAGTTACTTCAATCATTTATTTCGTCATCTACGGCAACTTTGAATTAACACCAGTCCGTCTTTTTCTTAAGAAAGGTGGTTAAGAAAAATCCGTTTGTGAAAGAAGAAAATAAATTGTATTGAGAATGAAATTACAGAAGATTAATAAGAAAATTATCACGGTTTATTAAAAATTTGGGTTATTGATTGCTTTGTATTTTGAATGGGCGTTTTTGTTGAATGGTTGAAAGCCCGATGGAAGGGTATAGAATTTCATCTTTTAACACATATTTGACCCTTTCGTAGACGAAATTGACATTAAAAGATATATTATGCGATGACAAAAATAAACACTAATTCCAAAAGTTTGTTCATTTGCTCGTTGGTAGGAAAACCTTCAAGATAAACAAGAAAATCTTTTCCCGGTATAATTTCAAAGACGTTCTTTTTATAAGTTGTAAACTATATATTAGCTTTGTGTATGAAAGATTTGCAGAGATTTTCGTAGTATCCATGAACATCGTTCTGTGATGAACGTTGCCTAGCATCTATACTTCTTATGTTCGAATGTCTCATATATCAATGTCAAGATGTCTTTATGTAACTGATATAAAATCAGTTTTATATATTAAACACGACTTAAAAAAGTTAACACAATCACCTGGTGTACAACAAAACACGGTGGGGATTGTGCATGCTGGGATGGGTAAATCTACGGACAAATGCCTCGCTTCAGGTAAGACATTTTGCAATAACATTTTATTTTTGCGCCAATTCAAAAACGATTTGTTACATAAACCCCGCCTTACTGAGCTCTTTCCTCCGATGTATGCTTTACACGAAACATTTTTGTACGTTTTGCGAAAAGTGATCCCAACCGACCAGAAAAACGACAAAAAATCTGATCGTTTTTCAGGTCAGTTGGGATCAATTTTTGGGAAAAATATGGGGAGTTTTCAAATAAGTAATACACCTGAGGAAAGCGTTCAGTAAGGCGGGGTACATGAAACAAACCACTTGAAAATTGACACAGAAATAAGAACATTATTGCACAATTTCATACCTGAAGCGTGGCTTATTTTGCCGTAGTCGTTATCATTTCGTTTTCTGGTCAGTTGGGATCAATTTTTGAAAAAAATAAAAGGATACCACAAATAATCCATGTATCCGAGGAAAGAGATTTTCAAGGCGGGGTACATGCAACAGACCTTTTGAAAATCGACAAAGAAATAAAGGAGTTATTGCAAAATATTTGACAACATTCGAGATTATTTTGTCCGTATTCGATATCCATTCCAGCATGCACAATCCCCACCGTGAAAAGAAAACACAGAAAAACACAGCTGGGGAATTCAAGATTTTTAATGCTTATTATTTTGCAAATTGCTATGTAAATCACACTATTTTATGAATTAAGAAAAGGCCCTACGATTGAAGTGTTATTTTTAACGCAAACCTTTTAATAGTGTTCAAATATTGAATAGTTGTGTTTGCATTCATGAAAATGGAATCTGGCCCTATATTCCTTTTCCAATCAATACCCGGTATAATCCGAGTTTTCGCTGATGAAATTCGCTCTTTGATATGTTGATGTCGCTCATTTACAAATGAGCGACATCAACATATCAATGAGCGAATTTCGTCAGAGAAAACTCGGATTATACCCGGTATTGACGTTCTATTACTGACGTAATAGAAAAGGGAAAACATTGATACAAAAGAAGAAAATGCTGATAGACAGCATTTTCTCCCCTTGTCTCAGCCTTTTCTGTGTTATATTGTACACTAGTTTTCTCATTGTTAAGGCTTGTTTTATCGCATTCAATATGTTTTTAAATTTGATCACCAAAAAACCTTTGCCGTTTAGGAAAGGAATAACACAAAAGAAATTATTTTCAATTTTTCAATACAAACCTCAACAGTTTCTTGTTTACCTACTGTTTACAAGATGTAAATATAGGACATTCCATGAAAAAAGGACTTATTAAGTACTGAATAAAATAATAGAGTTTCTTTTTGAAATTAAGTGAGACAAAAATGTTGTTTTATAATGTTAAGAACTGTCGCCCCGTTATTTGCAGAGAGACTTATAACTTAAAGCAATGACTGGGAGTCACTAAAAACATGTATGTTTCCAGTGTGATGCTCAGAGTGGTCACTTATTACAGAAGATCAGTCTCCAACAAAGCAGCCTTATGTTTTCTCTTTTAGACAGATATAGATCAGTCAGACACAACCTTGAGTCAACAACAGTTTTTTGAATCGGACAATTCTTTCCCCAGGGCCTGGTCACAGACACAATTCCGCGGCCACAACACGACTGGAGCACGTCTGGAAATGGTCATTGGTACAGCATTGTTTTGGGCCTGATATGGACGTGACCTAGACGTCAAATCGTTTGTGACCAAGCCTCTACACCAATGAAATATATCCCGTGCGTCTATTTGCAGGCATCAGAGGACGGTAGAAAAAGGGCGACAACTCTACCCCCACTAGAGAGAGAACCCACATTCCACAGAAAACCCAAATATTTCAACCAGTATGAACTCACCGTGGAAGAGGTATGACACTTACAAATAAACAAATGTTAACAATTTTGTTTGGACGTTTTGTAAAATTCTTTTACTTCAAGCAAAGATTGGGAAAATCAAAGATTTTATTTTGAGAATCTGTAGTTACGAGGTTTTTGTTAAAGAGCGACAACTTTCTTTTTCATCAAATGTTTATTTCATTTTGCATCCAAGTGTCTGCGGTAAACCTAAATGTTTCATGATGTATGACTTTATTATACAATATGTATGAGAGAACACGGAATCCATAGCTTTGTAGAATAAGTGAAGCCGTTTTCGAAAACAAAACAAAATAATACTTATCATAACTTTTTTTAATTCCGCCTAAATATTTCGTTTATCCTAAATTTTGATATTTAGTGACGAGACAAATATCAATATAATAATTATTCAGGCAGCTGACAGTCACTGGAAGAAGAAGCCGGAGAAGATTAGTGTGGAAGTCGACAGTAGGATTAAAACACATCTTAAGGTAGGTATTGTCCAGTCGCGATATCATGTCACATGTTTGCGAAATTTACCTAGATCTACGTGAACAACACAATATCTACCTCCAAACCACAGCAATTTGTATGTGATGTTAAAATGTTGCAAGTTTCTCACACGATTCAAACAATCATATGCAAAATCATTAGGTCTAAATTCCTTGTAATTGACATTAAAAGCGACATTTTACCACTTCTATGTAGAATAGAAGTTCCTTTGTTGACTATGAGTGAGGAAACTCTTCTTTTATATGAATTTGCAGTAGATTATGGCGACTTAGTCACCCAGCCTATTGCTTATAACATTTTATTGCGTTGTCAACATATCGTTTAATCAGGACCAGTAACAGATTTACCATTCATACGAAGTTATTAATTGTAGACATGTGACTAGTTAATGATGACAGTCGCAATGAAATGTTTGTCATGGAATGTCATATATAGCTATATATTTGATTGGTTATCTTACAAAAAAGTTGATTAGATATTCTCGGGTCATTAAAGATGACGTCAGTTCAATGCTTTAAGAACATTAATTGATAGGTTTAAGTTACCCATGGATGTATTCAATGTCCTATACTACAGGTGATGTAATAAATCTCGTCGGGCATCTAAGCGTCTCTTTACTTCGTAACATTGGCAGTTTTTCAGCATTTGGGCCACAATAACCTCTTCTGTATGTCTGCGCCAATCATTGGCCAGGCTATCCATTACCAATATATTGCGGCTTATTAACGATTGTCTACATCTTGTTTCATCCAAATCATCACAAAGAAACATAACCATATACGTTTATCTTACTACAGAAACAGTTGGCTACTCGGTTCGAGAAGAGATTGAAGAAGCTTGAAGATGCTATGTTGGATGAGCAAGGTGGCCGCCATGGCAAAGATTATAATCCCTGGGACGGACGTGCCGACAGACATGTGAGTTTTTATGTGGCGTATTAAACACAAAAGGGATTGTCAGATGTGGTAATGGAATCAGCTTTGGCTAGACCACGGCTTATGTTGATTTTATTTATGTTTTATATTCTAAGCTGGCTGATGTTTTTGAAAGTTTCAAAACAAGTCTGATTTGAATAGACCGTACGCTTTGTTTTTTTTTCAAAACATTGACGTGACAGGGCAATATAACCAATTATTTTGATATAACTTAAATTACAAGTCGTATATATTTTTCTGTAGCTTACTCCCTTTTTGTGTTTATTTTGGACCTCATTTTTGAATATACAATAACATAAAATTCGGACATGTCCCAAAAGTGTTATATTGGTATGTGCTAACGATTAAAGTTCTATGTACTGGTTTGATATGTAAAATGTGTATTACAAAGGTCATTTTCTTTTTCAGAAACACAATTCCGCTGAACACAGAGATATATTCAACAAATACTCAGATACAGGTGCTAAATCGGAGCCTAGAAAACATTCTGAGAAAAAGAGTGAAAAAGGCCTACCAAATATTACAAATAAAACTGAAACAAATAGTAAACATACTTCAGATACTCACTCGCAAAATGAACATTCAACTAAAGTACAATTTCCAAATATACAAAACGGGATGAATGGACACCAGATAAATGGAGAATTAAATGGCACAAATGGGACAGAGAATGGTGACGAGAAGGAAGACAACATAAATGATATCATTGAAGATAACCGTGAGGTATTTGAGTTAACGCGTCTACAGACCAAGTTTATTGAGAACTTCCGGGCAATGGACGTGAGCCCTGTCCCGACCCCCGGGCTGGTCCGGCCTGCCACCCGGGAACAGACTCGGCTCAGCTTCGAGGAGCGGATGATGAAAATACTGTCGGGTCAAGTACATATACACTGTCCTGAAAGGAACAAAACTGTACGAGTGTATATCTGCTCTGGATTCAAAGGTATGGGATCACCTAATATTTTAAGTTTTGTTTGTCAGTATTTTTTCCGATGCAAATTTTGAAACAATCTTTAACTTGATGATTTATTTGCATTCTGCTTCCAATTTTGAAAGAAACGTTCTACAAATTTTGCACATGTTAAATCTAGAGTAAAAACATGTCAAAGTATCAACGACTGTTACTTGTCTAATATGCCTACCTATGTACATCCTTAATAGTTCGTCGTGTAAATGTTCAGGAGGGTTTCCACGTGACGTTTTGGACGCGTACACACGCGCGCTTCAATTCTTCTAAGCTCATACTAAACGGGTCTTGATAAAATAACATGCACCGTATGCGCTTTTGGTGGCGCCATTCCCGCTCCTATCCCACTCCACACAAAAGACCAAGTATCTTTCAAACATTAAAACATCCAAACACTATTCCGCACTGAAAATATGCACGTTTCCTTCGTTTGGCGGGCAAATAAAAATGATTCGGTTTGGATGGCGGTCAAAGAAAAATGATTCGGTATGGATTATTTAAACGACGACGGGATTTGGTTTCGAAAGAGATAGAACCAGGAATGGCTCTTTCAAATGCGCGTTCGGTGCATTGTATCTCATCAGAATCCGTTTAGTATATGCCGAGAAAGTAGAAAGAAACATACATTTCCAAAAAAAATGTCACGTGGAATAGCCAACCCAATTAAAACTAAGCCATTATTCATGTGGTTATTTTGCACAAATTACTCACGTTTGTTTTTTTCGAAAAAGTGTTTGAAAACCACGACACTTCTATGTCCTAGATCTAAGTAGTATTTAAATATTTTATCAATAAATTCAGAGCTACAAATAAGAGGGAGAGAAGGCTGTTCAAAATACGATATTTCATTTATTGATCGTCAAACCCTATGTTGTGGGTACTCATTTGAATCGTCTCGGAATCGACATGAAACGTTAGAATGCCTTCATCCCCACTTATCTGTAGCCCTGCATATTACACACGATTGTTTTACCGAAACAATGTTTGAACATCCCGACACTACTATTGCCTAGATATAAGTACGATTGTTTTCTTCAGATTCTGAAGCAGAGCGCACAGTGCTGCTAGAGCGTGTATATCCAGAGTTACGTGCCCTGTGTTCTCTGCATGGTCGAGAGTTCCAGATGATCGATCCTCACTGGGGTCTACAGGATTCTTTAGTGGACGATCATACTCTTATAGACGTCTGTGTATCTAACATAGACAAGTGTATGAGCGACAACCTACAAGCCATAAACGCCATAGTAAGTTTCATTAATATCACGCTCATTATACTGATATTTCGTTGTAGTTTGTCAAAAGAAGGTGCATTTACGAATTATTTACTATAATTGAAGATAATGAGTAAAACGTTTTAGTGGTGTAAAATTTGAATTTTGATATTCCGACCAGTTTCTATTGGTTTTTAATGTCATTAATCCAAACTTTGAAATTCAAAATGTTATCTGCAATGAAGCCTGTACAGAATAGTTTAATTGTCTGAATGCAGATATTGCTGACAGATAGATACGGAGACACAGTACTACCGACAACAATGAGATTAGAAGAGATGGAATCCCTTATCACAACTGTAACTATCTACACTCAGTCGAAAAAGGAAGAAATCCATGAACAACTAGCTGAACTGGGATATGTAGAGGAGGAGGGACATACAAAAGAAGACAAAGAAGGAAGCGAATCTAAACAAGAGAATCAAACAGAGGGAAGTTCTGCACAAAATGATACTGTAACAGCTAGAAGTGAAAGTCAGGCAACGACTTCGGTCAGCCAATCAGAGACCGAGGCAGAGAGTCACGTGTCCTCTACTGAGAGTAGTCAACCAAAACAAACATACCGTAAAGAGGCGGACATCAAGCGTGAACAAGCTCTGATAAAGGCGTTAAAGGACAAAGAGAGGGAGCTACCAGACCCAAGTGTTCTGACCACCTGGTATAAACTGGACGAAAACAGCGTGCCAAAAATTTACAGGTTGCAGAATATAAGGTAGGGGTACTGATTAGCCATAGTAAAACAAAGCACTTAAGGTATCCAACCCCTCAAAAGCACCAAAGACCCAGATGCGAAATTTGAAAAGTGCCAGTAATTCCTAAACTGTGTTACATTTCCATTCCAAATACAAACACAGGCATTTTGAACGATTTAGAATTTTGAATTTATGCATACTTATGGAAATATTTGACAACAAATTTCAAAATTACCTCCCTTGAATATGAATAAAGAGTAAAAAAAATGTTTGTAAATTATTTTTTTTTTCTTGAAGTATAATCTTGAAATCCGAAACGGTAAATCAACTTATTTGAAGTGTATTTATAAGTGTGTGTAATTTGATGCATTTCGTATAGCTAGAAAGTGGTGATTTTTTGAGGGTCTGTAAACCTTAAGCTTACTTCTGACCTAGTATACTAAATTGTATACGATGTATTTTGAATTTCCACACAGTCACATTGCTACTCTATTCAAAGCTTACGAACATCTGTTCTCTGAAATATTTCATGTTACCGTTTGTACACAATGTATATGTAAGAACCATTCGAATTAGCATCTTGCTCTTGCAATAGACTGGTGGCTTCAGAGGAGGTGGCGTTAGTCCTACAATGACTGTAGTCCACACAATAAAAAGTTTAACCCCAAGAAAAAGATTCAGATCGAATTGGTTAAATACATTTTACATTGAAACATACTTGTTTCATTTTAGCTCTGTGATGAAGGATTATGGTAAAGGCGATTACGCAAGACGAGATATACAGAAACAGAATTGGTTAGACATACAGCAAAAACTTATGAAAATGATAGAAACGTTTGGTGTCAGATTGAACCCTCGGGATAGTCTGTTTAAATCAGGTACATGAGTAAAAAAACCTTTTGTTTAAATTATTACCTACATAGATATGTGAAAATAGCAGGTTTCCAAAAAAGAACATTGACAAATACCACATTGAATAAGCTTTGATATCTATTTCAAGTAGACAGTTAGAGGCCATATATGACTTAACCCTTTCCCAAACAGGACCTGGTTTTGACTCCCTGATAGAAATGGCTTGAGAAAACATTTGGACAAAAGAAGAAACTGCTGATAACCAGCAGTTTCTCCTTTTGCCTCAATATTTTCTGTGCTGTATTGTACAAAAATCATATCTTTAATTTCGTCCATTTTGTTGTCCGTAACATCTTTCAAATAGGACCACCCTAAAATTTTGCTGTTAGGGAAAGGGTTAAGCTTTCACGCAATGGACGTTTTCATTTGGAATATCGTTGGTTTCGTTACAGCCGTAAAATCACAACATTTAAGCCTCAGTTATTACAATTTCGAACATAACAAGCGATAAACTCTTAAGTCCCTTTCCTGCACATCTTTGCAAGCCAAGGGTTCTACCTCCACTTTGTTCGTAAGGAACAAAGTGGAGGTAGAACCCTTGGCTTTTGAAGATGTTTCCTGTCATGGAGTTCTTGTTTTTTCAGTATTCGACATGGAGCTCGATCATTGTTTATCAGAGGCTGATGACAGTTCGGACCAGTGTATCGTCGTACATCGAGAGATCCGTGATATACGAGCGAATCTAGACGACGATGGGGCGGAGGAATATATTGATGTGTCACGTGATCGTCCACGTAAACTGAGACCTGACGTCACGGACCGCTTACAGCGGCTCAAAGAAGATGTCATACCTGAGCGGGTACACAAACATGTTTTTTTTAATCATTTATTCAAAATACACTCACACATTTGCTCAGAACAATAAACTGATTTACACATTTTGACGAAATGTGCATACCTGTATAAATTAGATTGAGCTTGAATTAATCAGGCGACTTGAGTATGAACGAAGCGTTAGCATGAAATGTCATCAAGTAGGCGAATGATCTATTGTCATTTCTAAAATCGATTGTCAACTCGTAATCTCTTTCCAGATATCCGACCAGTCAGTGTTAACATTCGACACAAACTGGTCTACAGGCGGTGTTCGTGTGAACGGTGAGAGATCCCATCAAACATATCTAGACCGGATGTCAAAACAAGTCTGTGACGTCATGAAGAGAAGACTACTGGAATCCTTTAAAGAAGAAGACCACGCGGAAAACGAGAACATAAAGTTGTTTGACGAGATCTCACAACACGTGATCTTTGCCCAGGAACGGTATGTTGTGAACTGTGTTATACACCAGAAATGTCGTATACTACGTTACGGACCCAGGTGTGCGTCCGTATATCTTCCGTATATATCTCTCTCTGTGCGATTTCAATTTCCTGTACGCTATATTTATAGAACTGTTATAAAATGATGCAAAATATATAAATGATGGCCAGTTCGACATCTTTTTATTTTGGAAGGTCACACAAATGGTTTCAAAGTTTTATGCCTTTGAACTAGAAAACAAAATTAAAAATTTCATTATGTTCTTGTAGTTTTTTTTGGTAGCGAATTCCTTAAAGATTCCTTGAAATCCTAATGGTTGAAATAACGCAAAGATAACTTTCGTTAATCTTCTATCATCTGTTTAAACTTGTGTCTATATTTTTCAGATCCCGTAATTTCCAGGGTATGAAGGACAGTCTGCAGATCATCAAGTCGTATGTTCGATCCGAGTGTGAGTATGTACTGGCAGTGCACGGCAGTCCGGGCTGCGGAAAGTCTTCATTGTTAGCCAAGGCTGCCAAGGAGTCTCATAAATGGTTGAAACAGTAAGTGCTTAAACACGGTGTATAATCATGTGACTTAGAATTTCTGATAAGCTTTAATATCTTTTTTGATACTTGACAAATTTGAATTCGGTTTGAAGCAGAGAAGGTGGGCAAATGACAGGAATAAGCTGGACGGGTTGAATTTTTGTAAAATCAACTGATAAAAAAGTTATTGAAGATAAACCAAAATTTTGGTTTATCTTCAATAACTTTTTAATCAGTTGATTTTTCAAAAATCAATCACGTCCATCTAATGCGTGACGTCTGTCCACATTCTCTGCTTCACACCGAATTCAAATTGGCCAAGTATTGAAAAAGATATTGAAGATTATCAGAAATTCCGAGTCACGTGATTATACACCATGTTTAATCCTTGGCCAGACGGCACAATTTCAGACTGGCCAAAATTCAAAGATTTTGAAGACGACAATTCCATGTGACTGAAAATTTACATTTATTGTTATCTTTGGATAGAAAACATTGAGGCAAATGAAGAAATTAATTGTTTGTCACAAGCAATTCCTACATTTTTCAAAATGTTTTCCTTGTCTTACAGGACGTCAAAATGCGTCAATATGTGGGAATGGGTTTTTTAACAGAAACATTTTTACTGTTCTGAAATTTGTTCCGATTATTTAATTATATAATAGATCTACTGATAGACATTCATAAAAAACAAGATGTTTTTGAATTTTTTGGGGGAAAAAAATAAAAAAAAAAAAAACAACAAAAAACAATTATGAGTCAATACAAATGATCTGTCTCTGCAGAAACCTACTCCGCAGAAACCTTGTGTTTCCTTCGGTATGAAATGACTAATATCATTTAAGCTTCATTGTTAACATCAAGTTCCAAGTTTTCAAGTGTCAAGCTACTATCACAGTCATCTCCCTGTAGGACATTCAATCCGCTGTAGAAATGTAAATTAACCTTAGACTACACAATTTTTATAACTCATATCATTTGCGCATATCATGGGTTAATTTTGGTGCGATATTTAATTGTTCCTATTATATATTTGACATTTTAGTAGTACTTCGGGCGTCGTTTTACAATTTACATTTGTACCACCATTTCAGTTGTGATCCTGCTGTTCTATTCCGCTCTATCGGTGCTACGAAAGAGTCCACAAATATCCGCAGTTTGTTAGAGAGCCTATGTCTACAGTTGAGTGTCATATTCGGCAATAATCCGCGTGATGTACCCACGGTAAGCCGAAAGGTTTCTGTTACGGTTAAAGATAGACATTTAAGATAAATTAGAAGTCAGAAAAAATGTATGCAATGTATTGCGAAACAGATGAGGCTTAGTCGAGGTGCAATTGAATGAGAAGGTTCGGACTGCGCATGTTGACTAGAGCAACTACATTTTAACACTCACCAGAAGGTCCTTTCTTTACGTGACAGGTCACATCACGGTGTATAATCAAGTGAGTCAGAATTTCCGAAAATCTTCAATATCTCTTTTAATACATGACCAATTTATATTCGGTTTGAAGCAGAGAATGTGGTCAGACGTCACGCATTAGATGGACGTGATTGATTTTTGAAAAATCAACTGATACAAAAGTTATTGAAGATAAACCAAATTTTTGGTTTATCTTCAATAACTTTTTTATCAGTTGATTTTTAAAAAACCCAACACGTCCAGCTTATTTCTGGCATTTTCCCACCTTCTCTGCTTCAAACCGAATTCAAATTGGTCAAGTATTAAGAAAGATATTGAAGATTTTTGGAAATTCTGAGTCACGTGATTATACACCGTGCACATATAAGTGGAGAAGATAAAGTTCAATGAAAAATCTAAGAAAACAGCAGACAGACATTATGTGCTTTCTGTAGTATTAATTTTGCCACCGATGCCTATTTTATTGAACGTAACGTGAACGTAGTCCGCCTCTGATGAAATTAACACGGCGTCGAATTTTATCGTGCGACGTCGGTAACGTTCATTTCGTATCCGAACCTATTCGGGCGACGTCGTAAACATTCGGCGGTGGAAAGTTCTACCGCCGATTGTTTATGACGTCACCTAGTTAATTTCGACGTCGCGTGAATCTAATTAGGGACGGACTACATTAAAGCTGTACTTAAATCTGCATTTTATTGAGCGAATTTTTTCAACGATATATTTAAAAATGTATTGCATTATGTGCGAGGAGCTTAGCCGTTTCGATAAAAAGACACTTCGAGAGAACTAAGTACCCGGTAGTTGATATGCACATGCACGTCATCGTTTGTCACAAAATATAACCTGGAACCATTCTTTCAATTAGTTTTTGTTAATTTGTATGTACAAGATGGACACATTGTCTTTTGTTTTCTAATAAACTTGTAAACTTGTATAATTTCTACTATTGTTCCATCCAACAGGATTACACTGGTCTGATCAACGACTTTACCCAGAGATTATCACAAGCTAGTGAAGATTGTCCATTGGTTATCTATCTTGACGGCCTCGATAGATTAAAAGGTAATTAAGTTCTTTATTTAAGAATTAATTTCTAGAGAAGTCTAAGAAATGAACATGTTTGAGGATGTAAAATAAAAATACAAATGTACAAAAATAGTCAGTAAATAAGTAACGATACATCTATTTTAGCATAAACTAATTCTTCCTCACTGTATCAAATTGGTACAATCTTCACGTCATTTCCCGTTCTTATACCTGAATTCTGCCCGGTGTAAGGATTTTTTTTAAACTTTTTCCTCAGCGACAAACGTTAAGATAAGATTGAAAGCAGTTACGGAGGATAACAACATAATATAGTCACATGTAACTTCTTTCGTTTTGTGTCTTAGAAGAATGTTAGTTCTTACACAGGTCAAAAACAATTACTGCCAATACCATAAAATCAATGCTATTAAAGGTGGTAATATAAAGATTAAAGAGAAATGGGGAAAAGTTGTATTTTTCATGCATTTTCTTCTTCCTTCAACATTTTTCTTTATAATCTGTCAACGTAAGTAACGTCAAAAACTAGGGAGGATAAGGACAATTATTAGACAGACAACAGAAAATAAGAACCGTTCTTTTATTTCAGATGATCATAACGGTAGAAAGTTACAGTGGCTACCACGATCACTTCCACGATATGTGCACGTGTTAGTCTCCACACTGACGCACGAGAAGTTTGAGTGTATGCCAAGTTTGAAGACAATCCTTGGCGATAAAGACATGTTCTTAGAGATACCTGAACTCAAAGAGTTTGACGCAGTAGTTATATTTCATCATTGGTGCAACGTGCATAATCACACAGTTACTGAAGAACAGTATGACGCCATCTTACAAACATTTAACAAATGTCCCTCGCCTTTGTTTTTGAAACTGTTATTTCTAGAGTCATTAACCTGGCAATCACACTCAATTATCAACCAATCAAAACTACCAGACACGGTCAAGAAAATGGCTGCAGTTAAATACGGACAATTAGAGATAAAGTACGGTGAATGTTTTGTACGGCGAGCACTAGGTTATTTGACAGCAGCAAGGAATGGTATAACAGATCACGAGATGCTGGATGTGCTGGCTCTAGACGATGCTCTTACAAGTGAAATGGCGTCAGCTTATCGACTCAACCGCCGCCGAGTACCGACATCTCTGTGGTTACGATTACGTCACGAGATGAAGGACTACATCGTGGAAGGAAATGCTGACGGTGTGAAGACGCTACAGTGGGCCCATCTACACTTCTACGAGGCGGCCAAGGAGAGATATCTAGATCAGCGGGACAAGGCGCCGTCCTATCACAGAACATTATCTGAGCTTTTCCTGGGTATCTGGGAGACCAAGGCTAAACCATACCCCGGTAATGACAAAGGTGCACTTCGCTATGTCGCTCCACAGCCATTGTATTGGGAACCAAAGGATGCCACAAAAGATGGCTCTCAGCGTGTCTACAATCTCAGGAAGATCAATGAGTTACCTTACCATCTGTTAAGGTCCAATCAAATTCAGCTGTACAAAACAGAAACTATGTGTAACTTTGAATGGGTGCTTGCAAAATTATGTGGAACCTCGCTGCGCAATTTGGTGGAAGAATATCACATCGGTCTAGAAACAGACCCTACAGATCTGGATCTTAAGCTACTCTCAGATACGTTAGAGCTATCTGCCAACGCTGTTTTGAGAGATCCACGTCAGCTGGCAGGACAAGTTGTTGGTCGACTTCAAGGCATCATTAACCGTGACGTTCCGGCAGCTCCCGGAGATCCTCCCAAGTATCCTTACTTACACAGCTTTCTAGCACAAGCAAAGACTACATCCATCCCGGCATTAATCCCGTCCATCGGATGTCTAACCGAACCAGGTGGGATACTGTATGATTTACTATCCGGACATACCAAGCCCATCACAGCCGTTACCACAACTACTGACGCACAACGCGCTCTTACAGCATCCGAGGATAACACGATGAAAGTCTGGGATCTGAAAAGTGGCAAGGTGACGGCTACATTTGATGATTTTGGTACATGTGTTACAAAATTACGCACTGCATCTAATAATAACTTTGTAATATCAGTTGAGGGCAGTATACTGCGTGTGTGGACCATGAGAACAAAGGAATGCCGACTAGTTGTGGATCAGTTTCTAGATCCCCCTGTGATATCTATCGCCGGGGACACCGGTAAACTCCTGGTGGCGCTTTTTGATGGCGTCAATATCCTCCGTACCTGGGATCTGGACGAGGGGATGAAGTTTGTGTGCGAGTCCAAGATTGAGGACGACAGTGTTTATAGTGACAATTCTGTGATTCTGTCGCCAAACTCATATGGTGACTATGTGTTGCATGCATTTAGGGGAAATAACTGTGCAACAATACAACACGCGAAGACTGGAAAAGTTATTCATAAGTTACAGTGCAATGACTCCTCCTCTTCAATCGTAGCTCTTCAAATTACTCGAGATTACATGGTGCTAGCCTGTCGGCAACATTATATGAAACTACATGAGATTCATCAGCTAGAACTGTTTGATGCTAAGAAAGGCAAATATCTGAGGAGTATACGGGGTTGTACACAGGACATCATAACTGAACTTCATACAAACCTGGTCGGGTCTCACGCCATTGCTGTTTGTGCGTCAGAAAGCAGCAACTCGTCCAACATAATGATCTGGAACCTAGAGACAGAGGATCACAAACATTTAGCCAAACATTCTGGTATATCAACTGTTAGCGCATGTGCTGACTTTCGATATTGTTTGACGGCACAGAAAGGTGACAAGACGCTAAAGATATGGAACATAAGTAAACACATCAACCAGTCCATGCCAAAAATGAAGAAATCCCTAGGTGTTGCTGAGATCTACCCCATGATTGACAATCCCCGATATGCCATAGCCAGACAGGTCAATCATGGGCCTATCAGTATTTGGAATGTAGCCAAAGCAAAATGCCTGGCAAATGCAGTCCGAATAGAACGAGGTCTTTCAGAAAGTTCTGATATTGTTCTCATTCGGAATTGTCTCGTGGTAATTCTGACAGAGAAGGGATTGAAAGATTCGCGTCCAGTTTTCAAAACCATTCTGCTGTATGATTTACGCAGTAAGCGCTACATCAAGAAGATTACAGGTTGTTTCATCGTGCCATCTCCCGCACACGAGTACGTCCTGCTGGACGACGACACGCTACTCGGGCCTGCAGACACAAGAAACCACTTCATTATCTGGAAGCTTACAACAGGGAGGGAGCTGTTTAGAGTTCGTCCAAAATTTAGAGACATCGATCCAATGGGCAGAATCAATGAGGCGGAGCTTGAACAATCAGTCAAACTGAGAGCGAGTACAGCAAAACTGACACCCTGGGATAGACGGACAGAGTCGACATCGGCTAAACAGAGAAGGAGAGACAGAGACAGAGAGGAAGAGAAGAAACTCCTGGAAGAGTTACAAAAAGAGAAACAAAATGGAATCGAACAATATATCATAAGTGGGGACCTTAAAATAGTGGTTGCATCGTTCTTTGCCCATCATCTTGCAGTCTTGAACCTAGAAACCAAAATGCACATACAAACGTTAGAGAATGAGCACTCCATGCTGTTTCTGCACGTGGCCGCACTGAATTACGACGGCAGTAGTCTGGTTCACGCTAACTATGACGAGTCCACAAAGATCAGTTACGTCACATTATGGGACACGAACACCGGACAAGTTAGAAAACGTCTGAAGAATGAAACTGATGTACTCTCCATCGCTATCACTGACGATGGCTCCCGAGTTGTGTTCGGCAAGGCCAACAAGGAGCTGAGGATCTGGGACCCGTACAAATCAGGACCTGGAGCTATGAAGAAGGTGAAGGGCTATGACAGTCTAGAGTTCGGTGTTGACAGTAAGATATTCATCCTCGATAAAGGTCAGAAAGCTGTGGTGTTCGCCTGGGACATTTCGTTATGGGATCTAGAGCATGGTATCTTACTAGCAGCCTTCACGCCCGACACGAGGATAGAATGTCTGAACGTTGTGATGAACGGTCAGCTGATTACTATGGGTGTACACGAGTTTCCCGAGCTTGTGGTGTTCAAAATGATGGGTAAAGGTACACAACAGTTTGTGGATACTGAACATGAAGATCTGTTTGGAGAAACTACCGGAGACACGTCAGATGAGGACGAAGACGAGGATGATGACGTCTAGATATCCGAAGCAACATATTAGATTGGGAAATAACTTTTCAAAGACTGATATTTCCTTTATCACAAACAATTTCTTTATTTTCCACACTGTTTTCCCAAGTATTTTATAGTGAAGGAGTCAAAAGGTGTCACTGTGCAGTAATGGGTTATGGTAAAGACGAGTCTTGTCTAGTAGAAGATACTGTCTACCAACATGTCTGTAGTTTTGTAGCCGAATAGAAAGTTGTCATGTAATATATAGAGACCGTTGCATTTCAACAAAACAACCTCGTAACAGCTGATCGTTTTAAACTGCAGTTACGAGTTTTTTTGTTAAAACGCAGCGACATAACTAAAGAAATTTCTACTGCTACAACTGTAACTGCAGTGTTTGCTGTGCTTTTTACTGATATTGCAATATCCACTGCGATTTCTTGTGCAATTCGCTACTGCAATTTATACTGCTTTTGCAATTTCTACTGGATTTTCTAGCATATTTATGTGATGTTACTTGTACATTTTTGACTGTGATATACAATTGTGTTTGTGATATTTAATATATTTGGCTTTGCTTTTGAAGTAATTTTATGCTTACATGTGTACAAAGTACGCCTGTCATATTTCTAGTTTTAAGAGGTGCCCATAAACAGAAACATTCACTTTTTTATTATAGCCGTACTAGTGGAGGTTGCATTTACATTCGGATACACACAGGGTTTACAAAATATTCCTTTCCGTGCATGTTCGAGCCAATTCGACCTATTTAAATTCTTATATAGAATGGCTTTGATATTTGCATACTTATCATTTCTAAGTACGAGGCATATATCTACTAAATTATACAAAAACATTATTTTCTTGAATCAACCTTCAACCTTGAATCATCTGCACCAGCTTCCAATTTGGAAAAGTTTTATGTTTGCCGCTTGGTAATTGTATAATTCTGTATTTCCGTTAGCGTATTTTTTCTACAATTATTATTTATATATTTCTTAGCAATGTTAAGTTCTTCAAGTATTGGCAATTTTCGCTGTTATACATATCAGCAATGTTTTACTGTTAGTATTTAAAATATTTATATATTTACATTAAAATGATTCTCTTTTCAAATAATATCCGTTATATCTTTTTTTGTCATCCCGGTAGAATTATGATTATCAAAGATAATGAACTATACTGGCCAAAAGTTCTAACCAACCACTTTAAAGATGACGATAACTTTTTTTAAAAGTCATTACATTTTGATGAAATTTGATATGTACTTTTTTAAGTATAGTCTAATATCCGTGGATTTCCATGATGATTCACCAATAATTGTCACATTTTGATGTGTAATAAAGGAAAAACTCAAAAAGCTCTAAATCTTAATAGAGCTCGAGATAATACACTTTCAACGATTCAAAGTACACAAATCGTTAGCTGCAACCCAGACCAAGAAAAAAAGGAAAACATTGTCAATTTTGTGTGACTTTTGACTACAGAAGAAGCGGAAAGAATGGGAGGCATGGTGAAATGGTGTTTAAATTCAACCGGCAAAACGTTTTATCTAGCGAATATGCTCAAATATGGTCTAGTGTGGAAAAACAATGCAACAAACTGTTTTTCGCACATATCCTACATTTTGTAGCTCCCCGTGAATCATCAGTCCATATTCAAAGCATTTCCGAAGAAAAACGTGTTTTTGATTTTGTTTTTAAAAACCGTTTTTCTGCATACGTGAGCTCTTTCATTTTCTTCTAGGCCCATATGCCGCGCACAATTGTCAAACATTTTCAATTTCTTTCTTAGTCTTTGTTGTAGCTAACGATTCATGAGATCGAAAACACTACACTGACAAGATTCTGAGCTCTGTGTGAATTTAGAGCTTTTTGAGCTTTTTCCAAGTTGCGCTTTTATTTCAATAAAACAACGGTAACTTTTCGCCAAAATTATTTGGAAAGTTGCTTAAAAATTCCCATAGCAAATTTCACGAAAATCCAATCAAGAGAGAAAAAAATATCTGTATTTTTAAAGTGGCCGGTTAGAAGTTTTGACTAGTATATTTGTTTAGTACACTTCCTGGTATATTTCGTTGGCTTATGCAGGATGTAAAATGATAAGCCTTCACTTATTCACAGTCTGAGCTTACCTTACAATTGATGCTAATTCTTGTTTAACGCAGGTTTCAACTGCTTTAGTCATATCGCGGCGGCTGGAGCACCTAGCCCTGGATTCCTGTTGTTTCTCATACCAGTAATACCACAGCATCCTTACAAGAGCCTCCAGCTGTTCATCCAAATAGAACAACGATATCAAAGCATTTGTTGGAGACAATTTTGTATGAAAAAGATAATTGTCGCGACCGAGGGTAGAACCCCGGAGCGTCCGATGCGCTAACAGCTGCACTATGGCCTCGGCTACATTGCAATGGCAAAGCATTTTGTGCTAAGAATAGACTGTGTTTACCGTTATGTTTTGATAAACAGTCGGTGTTGTTACAAAACCGCTTAACTTACGAGATTTTATAACAACACCCACGAAATACTTTTTGTTTGTCCGAAATTACGTCACTGTTAAGTGGAGAAAATCGTCTCCTAATGAACCTTGTCCCAAACAATCCCAGGTGTTGACGTACAAAAAGGATGTTGGTTTAGAAACCACTAAGGAAAATGATGAACAACATTTTTCCATTTACTCCAGGAATTATTCCCCTACAAAAAGTTCGTTTGAGTTCAAGAACTGTTCTAGGACGTGCTGCAACGTTAAATGGCATTCAAGAACGTTCTAGAACAGTTCTAAAACTAGAAATGTGTTCTTGAATTTTCATTGGAGTTTCTTTGTCGCAAATTATAGCCCTTTCCAACACATCATAATTTAGAGGGTTCTCCATCACAAAATCTGATATACATGACATGATGGAAGTTATTCAAAATGTTTTTTTTTCATAATATAGCTCAGAAACTATCGAGGCATAATGAGAAATTGCCGATTAGCCTTTATGTTTACTTAGCCTTTTTTATCTGGGACGTTAAAAGTTTCTTGGGAAAAGTTTAAATCTGTACCATTTTCCGAGATATCTGTATCGCCGTCTACATCTACCCAGATATTTGATTCTGACCAGTGTAAATTTTTGTCGTTTGTAAGATATCTAATCCATTTGCTCATAAAGACCCTTCCAGATAAAGGCATTGGAAAACATTGCGTTCTTCGGTCTTACTGGGTAGAAATCATTGTGAAATGAAAAAAAAATGGCAGAAGCATTTTTTTTCATTTTCAATTTGTATTCTTCTCAGAAAGACCAAAAGCAATATAAAATTTCACATATTTATCATCTTTGACATCTTTGAATTTGGTCCAGTGTAAAATTATGTTGTTTGTGATATGGTGAAACAACTGCATTTTTGCAAGGATTATATACTCGTACATCGTAATCTTTAATATTGAAAATTCTGGTTAAATCTGAATAAACAAGTTTCCAAACAGAGCATACTCAAATTGTCCCAATTTGAAAGCTACTTCATAAGACAAAAAAAAAATCATTATTTTCCTCTTTTTTAGAGCGTTTTCACGCATTTTATATCCAGCTGTTCTCTCACATAAATGATTCACACCCACTGGTGAGAGACATATTAATGACGTTTGTCAAATGTCAGAATGGATACGGGCCGGGGTTCGAATTCGCGACCCCTCGATTGACAAACCCCGACGTTACCGACTGAGCTATCCGGGCTCGGCCCTTTAAGATGCAGGTACTGCACACATGGTAGAAATGTAGGAAAGAAAGGAGAGAAAATGTTGGAAATAAGCAATTTCTCTCCTTTGTCTATTCCATATGTATTTCAACGTAAATTTCTCTTTAAAAACGATTATTTATTACAACATTTATCCCATATCGTCGGTGTAATTGTAATATGATATAGTTTGAGAATATTTTCACTTCGATTAACAATAATTCGATTTAAGCGATGTCGACGTAACCAGTGTTCGTTGTATTTTATGCCTAGACCAACACAACAATAAGCACAAACTGACAAAAACGACATTTCTTTTTTGTTTTCGATAATCCCTTTATACTTTTTCCAAAGGAAGGCCTGCTCAGTATTTTTAGAAGACCAAGTCCTAATGGAAATCATGGGAAAGAATGAGTAAAAAGATACTCATTTCTGTCATAAAGGTTATTGAGAACCACCAACCACTATAAAGAAATACACGAGACAAGAACGGCACTAAATCGCTCGTAAACCCGACTATTTGCTTGACATTATGACAACGCTTTCGAGTGTCAACAGTCCAATCACGGCCTTTTGGAAAAGGGTTGAAAAATCACGCTTTACAGATAAAAATGAGTTATTTCCCTTAGTATTTGAAGAGTTCATTTCTCCTTTATTTGAACATGGATTGATAAATAAGAGATAAAACATGATGGCTTTCGTTACTATGCAAATATTAACGGTCATACGGCTACAGTGCTGAAAATTAAGAATATATCCGATCATTTTACGACTCAAGTTGTTTGAAGCCAAAGGGAGTGTCAAAACAAGTCGACAAAACCTTAGTTTAATTATATTCCGATATTCGCATAAAAGTTGCCATCTTGGCATTCGAAAGCTAGTTAGACATGACCTTGTATTGATGAATAGACAAAATAGACGATAGACAAAAAAGAGTAATTGCTAGAATTGAGAATTTCTCCCATTTCAGTACTATAATACTATGATGAGATACTATCAAAATGACGTTTATGTATCCTCAATGAAAAGAATAGTACACGATTTGGTAAGAACTGTCTGCAGATAAATAAGTTTTTTAAAGTTTAAGACCGTTAAAAATTGAAAGCAGCTGAGGAAAGAATCTGAGTTTCAGGAAGATAGAACACATCCAGAACCAATATTCTTCTTTAAGAAAATATCACAGGCAGAGTAGCATGGGTCTAGCTGCGATATCGTAGCTACAAACTTGATGATGGGTATTGGTTTGTGGCTACGAGTCCACACTATTCCTTCTTGTGGAGCAAGACAAAAGAGTGGAAAACACATTTTCTTGCATAAAATTTTATATACTAACATATCTAATCATATGTGTATCCCAGAAAAAGATATTCCATGGCACAAATTCAGTTAAAAAGTATCAACAAGAATTGTTATCAATTATTTTTTCTAACGAAAAATTCAAGTCTCAGTAGAATAAAATGAGTGGGTACTCCGCTTCAAAATTGAATTGAACTTTATTTGAAAGTGATCTCAACATAAAACTACGTTGGATTGACAGAAAAATAGTTAACTTGTTGTCAGGTAACATTCTTACTACATTCCATAGCTTAATTTTGAAGTTTGACTTTGCTAAACTTGCTGGAATGAATCATTCCAGCACCTGCTCCATTGCAACGAATAGGAAGGAATTGTAACCGAAACCCAGATCAAGATTCAAAAAGGGTTCGGTTTCATTATTGCAATTAGCATGGGTGAAGTGGTCAATTTACAATTTGGTCAATAAGACAACACATATAAGACTGATACCCGTCACATATTGCGGCACCCGCTTGATCGTGTTGATATTGACAATTAGACCAGAGAAAGTTAAAGAGGAAAAAATTATCAAACTGGAACCCAGTCTACAGGCAGAGCAACAAATAGCAACCAAGGGGTGATATGGGTATTCTAAAATTGTGCATTAAATCAAAACCCTATGTTGTTGGTACTGATTTGAATAGTCTCTATGAAACGACTTCGATTGAGATGACAGAGTACATACAACACAGGGTTTGATTAATGAATGAAATATTACATTTTAACCCTTTCCCAAACGACAAAATATTAGGGTGATCCCATTGGAAAGCTGCTCCAGACAACAAAGTCCATGTTAAAAAGGAAAGTGTTTGTGAAAAATATGACACAGAAAACATTGAGACAAAAGGAGAAACTGCTGGTTATCAGCAGTTTCTTCTTTTGTCTCAATGTTTTCCCAAGCTTCCTCTATTTGGGACGTCAAAACCAGGTCTTGTTTGGAAAAGGGTTAAACAAGAGATCACCCCCTCTTATGTGTAGCTCTAGTCACAAGTGTGAAATTAAAGCTGTCGCAGACGATAAATTTGGTGTGAAAATATTTTCTTTAGCAAAGTAAGCAATTCTTTTTTTGTAGGTGGAACCATTTCTTGCTCTAAAGGGATCTAACCTTGTATCATCCCTTTCCAAAGTAAGACCTGAGCTACGTTCCGTATAGAAAAGCCTTTGAAAAACGTTAAGGCAAAGACGTAAATGCTAGTTATTCTCCTTTTGCATCAATATTTTTCCGTCTTGTATTGTGCAAAAATCCTATCTTCAACAATGGCCATGTTGCTGTACGAGTATACAAATGCTTTTTATTTTGACCACTCCAAAAGATTGTCGTTTTGAGAAGAGATTTAAATATTGTAAGTCGTGTATATTTTCGAAATGGATAGTTCCAGTACTGTATTCAAACGTCCTGATAAGTGACTTTAGGGGTTGTAATATTGTGCTCCTTATATATGTGTGAAATACCACCAGGAAATACTTACGCAAGTGAAGGTAACTTAAATCTTTAAAATATTGAGGGTTAAGGTAGCCCATCCCTGATAAATACAGGCGCCGTCGGAAATATTCGGGCGACATCGTAAACATTCGGCTGTGGAACCTTCCACCGCCGAATGTTTACGACGTCGCCAGAATAGGTTCGGATAAGTAACCAATGTTGACGACGTCGAGCGAATTATTCCGACGTCGCGTGAATATCATTGTGATTGACTAAGATAGATTTATGGTTATGCTAAAATGTTGAAATATTACTTATCACGTTTCTCTGTTACCGGTTACAGGGTACCATGTTTCGTGATAAGGCTGAACACATGTATAGTATCATATCTGACCCATCACGCTAAAAGGGACCTTATTGGAAGTGTGAAAAATATCGACCCTAGTCAGTCTGCGCAGTCCGCGCAGCCAGACTAGGGCCGACACTTTTCACTTTTATGTAATTTTCTAAATCTGGAATGTTTTCCCTATCTTAAAATATGATCATTTTTTGCATACGTGATCTGGGAGACCTGTGCTTGGTCTCACAAGTTTGCCAAAATTTGGATTTTGACTCCTGATAAGGTCCCTTTTAGCGTGACGGGTCACATATGTGTACACGGGGATCTGAAAAGTCACAATGGCCCCTTTTCCAGATTCCGGCTCATTTGTTTCTCCAGTGATTGTTAAATACACAAAATTATCGTCAATTATCTTCAAAAAGACTATGAACTGCAGCTTTATAAAACTGCAGCTACGAGGTTTTTGAAGAAAAACAATTGCAAATTAGGGCATAGTAACACCGTATTTAGTGCAATTAAGTTAATAAGAGCTGCACATGGGGGGCATCCGTGTTTATAAGTGCATCTATTGTTCGTTAATCATTTCTTTTAACGAGCTCTTCCTAAGTGGGCGAGCAGCTGGAGGCTCGGTAAGGGTGTTGTGGTAGTACTGGTTTGAGAAACAACAGGAATCCATGGGTAGGTGCTCCAGCCGCCGCGATATGACCCTGGTAGTTGAAAACGGCGTAAAACCCCAATAAACTTTAACGAGCTCTAATTCTGACGTCCATTTTCTTTGAAAACATTGAGACAAAGATTCCTATAGGCATGTATGTTTTCTTCTTCCTCATTTTTTCCATGCTATGGTGGAATCAAATTCCGGTTCCACGACCACGCATTTTTATTGTCTTATTATTATGTTTATAATAACCTTATACTGATATCCTTATTCGTAAGTATATCATCTTTTGTTAGTTAGTAGGTCAATTTTATTGTCTTCAAAATAGTTGATATGATTGGGAAATCTATACTTAAAGTGACATTTCAGAATTATTTTTACATAAATTTCACTTTTATTCTATCTGAAAGAGCATCTTTTCTTATGAATAGTCTGAAAATTTCAAATCAAAATATTGAACCGTTTACGAGAAATATATATGTTAGTGCTAAAATTAAACAAATTGTTGTGGACAACAGTTCTGATTTGTAAAGAATTTGTCATTTTTGTCTCAACTTTAAAGGTGCATTTTTCGTTTATAAATAACAACTTCTAAAAACTGATAGCATTTCTACGCATTAGAATAAATAATCTTTGCACCAAGACATACTTTAAAAAAATGAAATAAATGTGAAATGCCACTTTAAGCAAATGCATTGTTTAAGCTTTTGAACCCTTATGTCGGTCTGTTCTTGAGACAGATACTTGGAAGGGGATTTATTCGACCAGGCTGCTTTTAACACTACAGGTAATTATTTTACGAATTTTTAGATTGTTTTTTTTTCTGTCTGAACCATGGTACAACATGTTTCGCCATGTTGGGCATATAAAACATAGGCGTAGGAAAGTTTATTATATAGGGGACCAACTGTTAAAGTGAATGGAAATATGGGTGTATTATGGGGCCAGAATGGGCCAGGCCCCTTTTCTAAATTTTTGGGGACCTGGCCCCCTGGCCCCCTCTTCCTATGCCTATGTAAAACACAATTCGTTTATAGATATTGAAGATACAAATAGCTGAGATGAGGAGAAGAACACGTTTGGCATTTAAAGTCATTGTGGACCCCACCCAGTCTTCACCCATTTATACAAATTTAGGCTTGATGACGACCCACAAGATAAATGCTTTGCAAACATTGTAGAAAATGAAGAAATTGCTTATCACAAGTAATTTCTTCATTTCCCACAACGTTTCCTACACGGAAAGACAAAACATGTAAACTTTCATTCAATTGAGATTGCCGTCTCACTTTGTAACATCTTTAAATATAGACCAGTCTAAAGTTTTACCATCTGAGAATGGATTAATGTTTTTTTTAATCACGATCGATGCTGCTATATATTATAGGTTTGCGAGATTGAAGAAGCTAAAAGAGATCATAATCGAGCGGGATACGACTGTGTCTTGGCACAGGCTGATCTGGATTCATGATGGCCTAAAACGTCGGTTAATCCCGTGATTCAGAATTTCAGAAAATCATCAATTTTTTGTTATTACTTGACCAATTTGAATTCGGTTTGAAACAGAGAAGGTGAGTAAATGCCAGAAATAAATTGGACGCGGCGATGTTTTGAAATCGACTGATCAAAAAGGTTATTGAAGGTCAACCAAATGTTTGAATCATCTTCAATAAGCTTTTATCAGCTGATTTTTCAAATATCCACCACACCCATCTAACACATGACGTCTGTCCGCCTTCTCTGCTTCAAACCGAATTCATATCGGTCCCCTGATAACAAAATTATTGAAGATATTCTGAAATTGTTGTATCACGTGATTATCCACCGTGATAAGTTCCCTTTTCCAATCCCTGACTGAAAACACAGCATGCAAAACTCCAATATAGCAATCTAGGCCACCATGGCTACAGATTAGCTTGTGCATGAATGCAGACTGATCAGGAACCATTCTGCTCTCCGAGGGTTGCTGCATGTTATGGAAAGGATATTTGAAAACAAAACGGATCATCACCAGTCTGTGCATTTGTGCAGGCTGATCAGGAACTATGTTTATCTCAAATGCTGTAAGGGCCACTTCCAAGATCATGTCTCATTTATATGGGCATATAATGAACTTTCAACACGAATTGTATCTATGATTTAATTAGTTTCGATGAAAACTTACATTGACATACATGCATAAGAACAGTGCTTTGATCATAGATATTCGTAAGGACAGATACTTGATAAAAGCATAATTTTGATAAAATTTTGTCAAGGAAATTTCACTTCGATTGCTCACCATACATATTTGTTTGACAGAGATAGTGAAGTGATTACAACTCGTGATATCAACTCATTGATTTATGGGACAAGATATCTATATTCCGTTTTTATTCACCTGACAGGGTGTGGCTAAGTAAAGAGGTTATTCGACGAGTTTACTTCTCGATACCTTGGTTGATAGAAGAGAAAAAACGTGCGGCACGAGCATGAACATATTTCAAATTGAAACAATGCGCTATTGTAAAGTGTGTTGTCATAAAACCTCGTAGCTACAAATTGATTCACGCTGTAGTTATAATGTTTTGCAACAATACCGACGAATTACCGCTAATCGAGAAGGCTGTTTCTCCCCAAGCTTAAATGAAATGAACCGTTTACTAAGCTCCGCCCGAATGAAAACAGAATATACCTGCTTATATACTGGGCATCCGATGAGACATCTTAAATGTCTAGTTAAAGTATAAAGATGATCACGTGACTTAGAATTTCAGAAAATCGTCAATATTTTTGCCAATACTTGACAAATTTCCATTCGATTTGAAGCAGAGGAGTTGGAAAAATATCAGAATTAAGCTGTACGTGGTACATTTTTGAAAAATCAACTGATGAAAAGGTTATTGAAGATAAACCAAAATTTTGGTTTATCTTCAATAACTTTTTTATCAGTTGATTTTTCAAAAATCCAACACGTTCATCTAATGCATGACGTCTGTCTACCTTCTCTGCTTCAAACCGAATTCAAATCGGTGCCGTATTAACAAAATCATTGAAAATTTTCTGAAACTGTTGCATCACGTGATTACCCACCGTGATAAACTAAATTCTTGATCTTGTTGTTTTGCTTAGAGAAACATGAACACGACGGGGATACACGTGACACAACAAAACAATTGCCAAAGATCTTCAATAAATGTGCTAATACGTTACCGATTTGAATTTGGTTTGAAGCTGAGAATGTGTGAATATGTCTGTGATGTATTGGATATAATGAACCTTTTAATTAGTCCATGATGCAAAATTGTTTTGCTCACAAATATCTTTTTCAGGCTGTTTTAAAGATCCACCACTTGCATATAGTCTGCAATTGTTTGTCGACTCTGCTTCAAATAATTTTAAATCGGTCACGTTTTAAGTAGGTATATTCCGTTTTTATTCACCTGACAGGGTGTGGCTAAGTAAAGAGGTTATTCGACGAGTTAACTTCTCGATACCTTGGTTTAAAGAAGAGAAAAAACGTGCGGCACGAGCATGAACATATTTCAAATTGAAACAATGCGCTATTGTAAAGTGTGTTGTCATAAAACCTCGTAGCTACAAATTGATTCACACTGTAGTTATAATGTTTGCAACAATACCGACGAATTACCGCTAATCGAGAAGGCTGTTTCTCCCCAAGCTTAAATGGAATGAACCGTTTACTAAGCTCCGCCCTGTCTCCCGAATAAAAACAGAATATATTCTGCAATATTGCTGTTGTTGTATCGCGTGATGCAAGCCGTGGTTTTGGGAACTCGACTAGGGCATCGCTGTTATTTGTATTTTATTTTCTGCGATCCGGAAAATTGGCACAGATGGATATGTGTCGTAATGCTGTCCATTTAGTACGGTCCTTACCGTATCCACAATGATCTCAAATGGTACAGGAGCTCTTTTTACAAATTGTCACTTATATGTTTCGAGTCTGCGCTAACCTTTGGTGATCTGGGGTCCACCAGGTACTTAATAACAATCAATCAGAGCGTGATACGATCGTTTTCATTGCAGACAATGACATTTTAATAAACTAAATATCTGGGAAAAGCGATATTTTCATAGCTTTTGTCTTGAACGTGTCTCTGTTAGGGACACTAGTACTCGAATAAATAAGACACGTTACACATAATTATACTGTATGCGCTTCATTGAACCACATCACATAAACACAAAATGGGACATTGGTTCATTGGTAGCCGATCTTGAGATCGGCTACCTTTGTAATAATTTTAAAATATTAACATGGGGAGTTTGGGAGGCGATTATTGTAAAAACTATTCGACATATTAGTTGAAACTGGTTAAATTGCACGTTCATGATAATTGTTACATTATCAACATGTTCGTTTTTACATGCTTACACCATTTACGAGGAAATACAATGCATAAACATGCATTTGTATATTATTTTATTTTCCTCCAGATGCGAATTACTAACCGCTCAATCACGTGACCAGATCGGTCCATAGAAATACCGATATACACGAAGAACTGAAACGCATCATATTAACTATTGTTGTCTATGCTCAATAATAGCAAGAAGAAAATTTTGTATGAAATGTTGAATGAATAACGGTACTATATATACGCTATGAACTGATCCGTTTTAAAATCGATTCTGTGAATGTGTTTTGGTATTTACTAACGCGTTTCGGTATTTCTACAGACCCACATTTCAGGGGCGGTAACTAGTCTAATCTGATGATAAATACTACTTTATATATATTATTACTAACACCCCTACTTGACAGAATCCTCTGTGGCCTAATGGATAGAACGGAATTCCCTGACACCTTTTTGTTTACTGTTACGTGGGTTCGATACCCATCCACGCTTATTTTTTTCTTCTTTTTCCCCCTTTTTGTACCTTTTTTACATCAATAAGAAAGTTATCATACATATTCTCTCTGTACGCTTTACTTTTTTTACTAATGCGTTTGGGTATTTCTAATTATGGAACAACTGACTGATTTCAGGGACGTTAACCAATCTTATCTGATAAATACTTCTATATTTGTTTTGACCTAATTTACACCAATTATCTAGATGTGACACTGTGGCCTAATGGGTAGAGCTGAACGATGTTACCCTTTTTTGTTTTTGTTATGTGGGTTCGAAACCCATCCACGCATGTTTTTTTTTCTTTTTTCCTCTTTTTGTACATCTTTAAATCAATAAGACAGAGCTTTGTCATATATTCTCTCTTTTTTATTGAAATATTCTATGAAAAATACTTTAAAGTATTTTTCATAGAAATTGTTTTCAACCGGATTTACCGATAGTTTAAATTGTTTTCAACCCGATTGACCAATCAAGTGTAACCACGCGACGCTTTAATCTGGTACCCATCATATGAAAATCGACTTACCACGTATTGGTATCGGAGATGAAAACCAGCCTAGACCAGCTTCTAACCGATTGACCAATCAGGTGACACTTGGGCTGCGTTCAGTAATACAAAACGTTAGCCATTCATTCGGAATACTCGGTTAATTTTCTCAATTTTGTGTCAAAGAAGTTGCGACTGTTGCTAACGTTAGGGAACGTTTTGTCTTACTGAACGCAGGGCTGGATTGACCAATCACATCACACATAAACGCGCACACCCTCGCCATTTCGACATTTGACGACGAGACGGCGACAGAGTAATATGGTAAGAGGTGTTCTGGGGAATCTCCATCAGTGATGCAATATTTTTGCTCCATATAATGGCTTACAATGCACAGCAATGTCATTGGTGGCTTTTTGGCATTTTTTCATTTTAATAACAATGAGCCGGTTAATAAGCAGCTGAGATTCACTGCACAAGACATTGGCGATGTTTTGTTTCAGGGAAATGCGTTGTATGCACGTGTTGTAGAGCAAATTCGTATTCCAAGATATTTGTCGCATAACGAACTGCCGAATTCGTACAGTTTTCGCGGCCGTTCTTACGAGATAGAATATTTTACCGATCACTTTTTTGGGTCCCTAATTTTTTGACGAATCAAGATTTCCAACAAACTGCATTTCTTGAAGCAATCTCGCAAGTTGTTTTATTGTCACCACTGAATATTTTAACGTTAAATGACCTTACAATAGCGCTATACATACAGCAAGAAACTAACCAATTTTTCATTTTTGATTCTCACCAAAGAAATAGTCTTGGGCAATATAGTCAATATGGTATGTCCGTGTTGTTAGTTTTTGACAATTTCGACGAGTTGGTCGACTACTTGTACAGTCAATACTCGGGTAATTTATATGAATTAACCCCGTCTCATTTCAATTAAGTTCAAATAAAGTGGCTGATAGTGTGCTAAATTATGTAAGACCTGGTAGCACAAGTTTTGCCTCCACATTTCACCAGACAATTGATTCTGAAAGTATTGATACTGAACAACCCAAAACCACCATGCATGCACATACAGCAAATGGTTCCATGTTGGAACAGTCAACCCATTCAGTTAATTCAAACCAAATGTCAGAATATCAAACTGACCAGATTGTTCCATTTGTATCTAAGGATCATATGTATAGCAGAAAAAAACTATCAATTAGTGTAGAAGGTCAAGAAGGCGAAAGACTTCAATTATAAGCGTGACAAATGACACTGATACTGTCTCCACTGTAAACTCTTTATATGACATGTTTGATGTGGGATATGTATGCAATGTATCGTCAGCTGTCGATTTGACGTTCATTGATTATGAATTGAGCAGCGAGCATTGTTCAATTAATGAGAAGAATATAAGAATGAAGCCAGAGCATAAATGTGAATGCTGTTTTCGAATATTATATGCAGACCAAGTACGTTCTATAAAGAAAGAAAATACAGTTACACAGCTTTTAAAAATTAAAATTTCAGATTACTGCTGTTCAACATGTTTTTGCGCTATCTCGAGGAATCAAATACCAAGCATATCCTTCACATACAATAATCTTGATCCAGGATTGATTCCTGAAGAACTGTTAGGTCTTTCAAATGTTGAGAAGCGTCTGATTTGTCTTATAAATGTTTTTATGTCAGTAATATTGTTGCCCGGTGGCCAATATTATGAAAAGGGCTTGATTTTAAATTTGCCTGCACAAACTAGAGACATTATTCATAAATTACCCTTCAATGATCACGTTTCGCATATAACAGTTGCATTTGAAAACACAACATTGCACCCTATAGCTGTGAATAGTCATACCGTTTCGGTGTTTAAACTTAAACGCGCTTTGCAATGGCTATTAGAAAACAATCCTCTGTATTGCAACGTAAGCCTAAATTTAGATGACAACAGTAATGTATGTTCAAATCTACACAATGAACAGGATATTTTGAATCACGAAA
Source organism: Fragum sueziense (assembly GCA_963680895.1). Lineage (NCBI taxonomy): Eukaryota > Metazoa > Mollusca > Bivalvia > Cardiida > Cardiidae > Fragum > Fragum sueziense. The sequence goes on along the minus strand of OY804602.1, from coordinate 14,372,344 downwards.
TAGAAGAATGTGTTATGGTGCATGTGAATCCATCTAGAAACTGTGTACTGAATGATGTTTTGAGTATTCAGCATATCAATATTCCCCCCATACAAATTCTCCTTTAAATGTTTTGGAAACATGCAGCGGTGAGGAAATGGCTTTTCCTTGCCTTTTTCCTTTATGATGTAATGGTTTTAAGGTGAATCCTGAAAGGCCTCTAAAATCAAATCCTAATATGTACTTCAGGACAAGACTGTACAATTATGACTCAAGATTTCGAAAAAATATCACTTATCTTTTACACACAGCTGTTGCATATGATTTATCCTGCTTAAAGTCAGCTATTAATATTCGTATGAAAATAACTGATTCACACAATAACTGTTCTCAACCAGTTTCTCTTGGGAATTTAAGGAATTTAAATGAGAATCCAGAACTTCTTGAGAATTCATACATGTTTATGAAAAAAATTAAAGGGACTGTTGCATATTTCAGAAATATGTTGTATGACTTACTGTCCATGTTTCGATGTTTAGGTCCTCCTACTCTGTTTTTGACTTTATCTGCTGATGACTTGCATTGGCCAGAATTAGGCATGACGTTGGAAGGTTTGACCTTTGATGAAAAACATTTTTCGGAAAAACATTTTTTAGGTCAATGCGAAATGACCCAGTTCTTACTGCTACACATTTTGAGAGGAGATTTCGATTTTTGATGAAAAATGTTATTCTCTCAGACTCCAAGCCTCTTGGTGAAATAGTGGACTACTTTGCTCGCGTTGAGTTTCAGAATAGGGGCAGTCCGCACATTCACATGTTTTTATGGGTGGCCAATGTTCCGCTTGTGATAAATTGGTATTAAGGTTCATGCGTTAAAACCCTGATCAGGAGAAATTTACCAAATATGAAATAATACCCAAAATGTGTCAAGATCAATCTGTATAGCAGCTTATTGCAGTAAGGTCTAGATCTATATTGCTCTCTAACTGACTACAAATGGGAAGAAGCTGCAAGTGAAGCATGTATCTTGATCAGACTATACATGTGTAGGAGCTGACCAGTATCCATGTATGATCACAACGTTCATTGTCTTCCTATATCATATTGGAAATTAGTGAATATTTTATTGCTCATGTCACCATGTTGACTTGCAGATACACTTTTAATTGATGCTAACCAAAATATTGTCGGCTACTTTGATGCTATGCATCACAAATTTGTCTTGTGTTAACTTATTTTACTATTCTATGCAAACGAAGTAATATACATGGCAACTATTTTCAGACTTAAACATTTCCAAAATGACATTTTATCCAGTTAAGTTTTTGGTGTTAGAAATATGTGCTTCATTCATTATACTTCGTTTAAATCATTTATAATGTTTGAAGAAATAGCCCCTCGACTGAAACTATGAAACGCCCCATTGACCATAATTTCCAAAATAATATTACAATCAAAATACCGACACACAATTTAAACTCGAGTAGATCTATATTAATGCTTTGAAGTTTATGATAAATAATACGTATACATGTAAGCGAAAAACATGGATTCTATTTGCTTATTAAAGGTAAATAAGGAATTATTTATATACATTTTGTATATTATAAGATAACAAAATGGACCCTGGTCGGACTTTGCGTATGGATCCTTGAAGGTGTCAAATGTCATAAGGAGCGTTTTTACAGACCCGCTTCGAATTAATTTGAGCCAGGATCTGGAAAAACGTCCCTTGTAGCATTTTTGAAAATTGAGTTTGAATATCAGTCTGTTGTCAAATGCTGACCAATATGCATCCATGCTGCTCTCTTTAAGTTACTTAAGGTTACAATGAAGCTCTTAGAGAACAACGTGGATCCTGATCAGACTGTACGTATGCACAGGCTGATCTGGATCTATGTTGGGCTCAAAAGTCTTAAGGGACGTTTTTTCCAGATCCTGGCTCATTTGTTTGCAGAAATCCTAATTTAAGTTTATCACAAACAAAGAAAAATGGACGAGTCAGCTTCAAATGTGTTGCAGACGACAAAATAATTGCTTTCACATGGAAAACCGTGTATATCATAAGAAATAAAATGTTTTGAGAAAAATGATTTTGATTTTATTGGGGTTCTTTGAGAAAAAGGAAAAAATACTGAATGTCAGCAAAGTCTTTCTTTCTCTCAATGTTTTTACAGACCATTTATCCTCCGGGCCGTCGTGGGCTATTGAAAAGAGGTAATTCCATAAAATGTGAAACCTTTTCACGAGTGCAAAAGATTCGAGTTGGGAGGGGGCACGAGTCTCGTTCAACTCAATTATCCACCCAATCACGTGAAAACATCTCTGCATGGTTCTTCACAACGGCCCGGGACTGGGCCCATTACCATGTGCTCTCTTAAGGTATACAACCCATCATTAGCACCAAAGATCCAGAGGCGAAATTCGAAAAGCGCCAGTAATTCCTACACTGTTGTACAGCACCATTCCAAATACAAATATAAGCATTTTGAACGGTTTAGAATTTTAATTCAATGCATACTTATAGAAATATTTGACAAAAATGTTCAAAATTACCTCGCTTGCATATGTTTATAGAGTAAAATAATATATGTAAATTAATTTCTTCTTGAAGCAAAATCTTGAAATCCGGCACAGTGAATCAACTTATGTGAAGTGTATTTACAAGTGTAACTTGAAGCATTTCGTATGGCTAGAAAGTGGTGTTTTTAATGATGGGTTGTAAACCTTACAACAGAGTATGTTATCTCTTCGTTCTACTATGATAATATGATATTTGACGTATTTGATGATCTAATCAATAAACCTCGCCTTTGGAAAGTACGTACCCTTGGAATATAGGTTTTACGCGCTACCAACTGTATTTTAGTCGTGGAAACTAAATGATCCCAATTCATTTTTGGAAGCAAATTTTCCAAATTTGCTTCTCTTAACAGCCATGTGTCTCTGCACTTTACCATTCTCTGCATACCACACAACATCTTCCGGTCTTCCTCACTATAAATAGTTCTATCAAAAGCAAAGATTAATGAGGTAACAGTCATTCGAATATTCAATATGTAAGTCTGAAGTTATGTGTAGATATTGAATTGTGTGACTGAAAATGAAACATTCAATTAATCATGTCTCTAAGAGAAGAAAAGATCAACGTAGTAATTTGCTTTATTATGGTTCAAAGAATTAGTCCAATGGCCTTCCTTGTAAATGGGTCAGTCAAGTTTACTGAACTATGAAATATATTCAGCTTACACAAACGATTAATATGCATGAAGTTGTGCTAAAAATAAATACAACTCCATCATGAAATCAAAGTATGCAAGGTATTCTGGATAATCAAAGTACTTAATCAAAATACTCTACGAATCAAAGTATTCAAGGTATTCAAATGGATAATCAAAGTACCTAATCAAACTACTCTATTTCTGGCCCCGGTTTCTCGAAAAAACTTAAGTACGTTCTAATGCTCAAATCTGAGCACAGTGCTCAAATCGCATGGAATCCACGTGAACTTCAGTGGAATACCCTTCAACGTTGGAGAGTATCCCTTTGCTGTTGAGCATGTTCTCATGAGAATATACTTAAGTTTTTATTCGAGAAACTGGGGCCTGGACAGGCCTACATTTTTGAAAAATTTGCTTCCAAACAGTACTGTCAGTACTTTGATTATCAATAGGCATGATCATAACTTCTTATCAATAGGCCTTTTAGAATGGTTATTTCATAAAACGGTCAAGAAAAAAATATCACCATATAATTGAAATAAATAGGGGAGATGAATTCTTCGTTCCCTTTTTTCAGAAAAGAGCTAATGGTAACTATAATGGAACTCATAACTTTATAGGTACCATTAGAATATTTACATGTATATATTTTTAAAACAAATATGTACGTATACGATTGTTGTGGGCAATGTCAAAGCGGGCTTTCTTCCTAGCAATTGGCATTTTAAACCGTAACATCAGGTATTATATAGTCTTTCGGTTATAACTGTAGACTTGTATACAAACACTAAAAAACAAATATATAGTTTTAACATTTATCAAACCATTTATCGTGAGCTATACGAGCGAATTAATGTCCTAATTCTTTTATTCCCGAAAGAGGAAGTGTTTGTATTGGGCCATTTATCAACAACAGTCTACAGTTATAGCCGATGAATTACACGTACATCGATACATTCAAAGTTAAATGAGAATCGATACAAATATTTTGGGTTTTTTTTTCGGTTGGACATGTATCAATGTGTATAAGTTGTTACTATAAATAGTCACATAAACCTCCTGCCACCCCTTTTTTCCGTCTAGTCCCTCATTAGTAAAAGATTTTGAATCGTTTATATCTGTTGTGATTTCTGATATCATTTGTTTATAATATCATGTTATTTACTTGAAATGTTTTGTTTTCAACAGCGTGATTGTGGTAGCGGATTTAAATCTATTTGAAAAGGAAAAACAATGGGTAAATACACTGAGAAGATGGACTGGGCTATAAGATATACACAGAGTTAAATATACTTGTATTCAAGAATGCCCTTTGATTACAATACATCCTACTAACAATTTCTCTTTCTCTTTCTCGGTTAAAGAGGACGAAACAAGTCTCAATGATTATTGGAGTCGAAAGCGTGTATTTTGTTACAATAATCGCGCTAATTAATGTCTTAAATGTTTTGCACTTTCTAGTAAATCAATCGTTTTCTACCAAAACTGCCATTTCCTGGACGAGTCCAGATGTTGAAGTTTATAATAGAAAATAGAAATAGAACAAGAGCCGAAAGAGGAAAATGCTGTTAAACAGTATTTCCTCCTTTCAAAGAAAATAAAAAGGTTCAGTTTCTGTTCTACACTATACACATATTCTATCTCTATCCATTCAACATCCATGTGGTTCTCTACAGAAAGTTTCAAATTGAGCCACACAAGATTTTGTCGTTTATGAAAAGAACGACCGAATGTATCGCTTTCTGGTCATCAAATCATCTGGAAAAGTGATGTTGCCACCATCTGCAGCGGCGGATCCAGGATTTCTGTTAGGGGGGTTCGGATATATGCAAATGGGGGGGGGGGGGTCGTTTTTCTAGAATTACACAATTTTGACTGAATTTCTGCATGAAAATGAAAAAATCAGGCCACAGCGGGGAACCCCCCGAACCCCCCCTGGATCCGCCACTGATCTGTATAGTATATAAATGATCTGGAATCTGGTAAATAAGGCCAGCTGGCAAAGTCGGACAACCTTATTAATGTAGTATATTCGTGGTGTTATCGTGGTACATGTTGCTCTCAAATGATTAATAAGTTATTTGAGAACAACATTTTTCTCGAAAGGAGCCTTCATCATTGATCCATGTTTGTTCTCAAATTCTAAGAAGAACCTGTACCCTGATCCCTACTCATATTATAATGGATGGTTTACGAATTGAACAATGTGATGTTTTTATTAATAGTATGATTATAGTGTATATTTCTCGTTTTTCTAAAGAGAATATTTATGAATAATTTATATCAATTCATTCATGGTTCATGGTCACTTTAAATGGTTTTCCCCGGTCATATCGAGAGGTCTCACTTCTCCATTCCCATTAAAATTATGAATATCGTTCATTGTTTTTAATCAAGAAAGATATCGAAACGTTGAAAGAGGCGTTCCAAGTTTCTGATTTTCTCTATGTTATTGTTTCAGAGACGACCTCATTTCAAAAAGAGACTTTTGTCACTAAACCACAATTACGTACAACTGAGAGTACACTGATAGTTACACATGAGACTTCTCGACCTACCGAGACAACACCATTACTTCCACAGAAGACAAAGACCACCTCACGATCAACCGTCACCAGAGAGACCACCAATATGTTAGAGACACGACATCATTTACTGCCTATCATCTTGGCAATATTCCTGCCTATAACATTCATTATTACGTGAGATACATTCTGTATTTTTATGCACGTCAAAAATCTAATATAATCAAGAATATAACATAAAGTAATGATTTTATATCATACAACACAATAATTGATTTTACTAAATGAAAGTATTTTAAAGATGAGCCTATAATCCGACATGGCACTATACATAGCTGTACGACATCATTATTGTTGTTAGTTACTGTTCGATATATATTTTCTTCTATAAAGGTCACGCGCATACAAGTTTATTGTCTGCTACAGTCAGGTCATGTTTAAGGGGGAATGCTCCAGTTTCCTAATTTTTTTCCCAATAATAGAATTTATTTATATTTTGTATGTTGCAATTACATGTTATTACCAATTGAAAAATAAAATAAAAATGGATGGTCAGCGATCTTGTTTGAATTTTATAGGCATTCGTATCACATACCCCTACATCGAAAAAATGCACAATTTCTTGCACCTGTCTAAGGTCACTAGAATGCTAATAAAATGCTGTATATCCATCGCTTAGTCCCGAAAACGGATTTAAAGTAACGTCTTACATTTAATGAGAACAGAAAACCCAAAATATGTGCTACTATAAACGCGTAAATGTTTAAAACAGCATGCTCACGCGTTAGGTTAGATCAAGGAAGGTGGAGTAATTGATGTCAAAATTTGCATATTTTTGGAAATATTTCAAGTTCTACATAATAGAATTTGATAAAACTCTCTCATTTTATTAAGCAACATGTCCTGGTAATAATTCAAAAAGAAAATGTATAGGTCAGCGCACTTATTTGTGAATTACAGCAATTTTATCACCTACACATGAATGAAATGACGCAAAACAGTGGTAACTACATACACACTTACGACTGTCTTGCTCTAAATAATCGATTTCCATCTTGAGGAAATCAGTTTCGCATAATAAATACACTTTTCCCGTCGAAAAGGGTAAATTGTAATGATGTGTTATATTATTGAAAATATAGTAGCGAAACATATTGGTACGAAACATTTAATTTGCTACAGTAAAGACCGAGTGTTCCGAAAAACTGGAGCATTCCCCCTTAAGAACTAATGATCTTATCTACCAATATAGGCCCTATAAATGAAGGAGTTTGTATGATCATATTCAAATTACACACTAGCATGTGATTTCTTATAGTTTAGATTTTATGGTTTCATATATGATAAGAATTCAGACAGTACTAGTATCAGAATGATATTAAAATACAAAAAAATGATTATCCCCAGATATTCTATGGCTGTCGCCTATGACCATGTAGAGCCAGGGTTTCCGTATATCAGTGATACAGGCACATTCCCACCAGAAAGTTGTGTGTTCGGACAATTGTTAAACATCGGTGCAGTTATTTGTAAGTCTTTACGGAAAACTAGTATCGTTTCGATGGAGAATAAAAACATTCAACAAATCTCTCATTAGTAGTTTTAACTCAACATATATTTGAAAATAACTTGAAGCAAAGAAGACAAAAAAACATCAAGGATTTTCTTTATATTGCGGGTCTTTTAAGCAGTACTTTATAAAAGTTTGTCTGTTCGTCAAAATCCTTTTTATCAGGTGTTGTTTGAAAGACCCAGGGCATTAAAGAAAGACATTTATACAGTTTCTGTGCTTAAAATCAAATTCAAAACGGTCACTTGTTGACCGATTTATTAAAGAATATCTGCATGTGTTGTTGTTTTTGTGTGGCGTGATTTCCCATCATCATCATTGCTATAATAGCATAATTGTTGTTTCAAGACTAGTCACTTTCTAAAACCCCGCGTGCCATGACATAAATAGATTCTGCAACGCAGGGTTTTCCAAATGTGATAATTATATTGATATTCAAAAATAGTTTATACCATTATAGATCTTCAGTTTTTGAATAATCACTTTAAAAATAACGTGTTGTATATGTTGTACATTTCAGCCGGCATAATCATATACATCCGGTATCGACACATATATCTCTTATTTGAGAACGACCCAGAACGCCGAGGACTTCTGAGGTTAAACACAGTAGCATTCTGGGTAGGCATGGTCACAAATCTGGGAGTCAGTATAGTAGGAAACTTTCAGGTCAGTTTGAGCTTTTGATAAATAATGATTTGAACACGGCTATTCTTGGAAATGTAAAGAAAACCAAAATCGTCCTTTTCATTATAAACTACAAGAACATACGTTTTAGAAGTTTTGATAGTCTCTAAATGTATGGAAACATGGGTTTAAAAAGTACATTTACATTGTTAAATGCTCTCGTTCTCAGATAAAGTGTCTGATAAGGTTTGAAGAACTGAGCATGGTAAGGATTTGTCTCTTTGTGACCTTTCTTTCATTATATCCGTGCAGTACAGGAAGCTTCGTTTGTTACGCTTGAAAATGTCGTAACAAATTTATTGTATTGTACGTAATCAAGCTACAGTTACGACATTTGTAACCATATTATAGTTGTATTATATCAGGCAATTTAGCTGAAATGTTTAAAAAAAAATAAAATTTTGCACTTGTTTCAGGAATCCAACGTAATAGTTGTTCATCTGATCGGAGCTACGATGGCGTTTTTTGTTGGGTTTATATACTGTGTGTTACAGACCGTTATATCATATAAAACAGCGGGTACTAGTCAACTCATGGGTAACACACCAACGATGAGGTTAGTCCGGGTGGTGCTCTGTGTGCTCAATGCAATATTTATTGTTATGGGTATCCTTTATGGTGTTTTTGTTAGTAAATTCATTCATTTATTTTGTACAGATTTGAAAGGGAAACAGATAAACGGAAAAGAAAATGAAACCAATGTAAAGTTACATGTCGAAAACGTCAGTTTTTTAAAGTGTAATAAACATGGTATTAATTATTTAAAATTATAAAGAACTTTAACAAAGACCACTACTTTATTCGGTGAGCAAATCATGAAATGTGTCCAATGTTACTTTAAAGTTAGTATGTTATAATTTACATGATGGTTATTTTCAAACTAACATATGTCTTTTTAAAAATACCATTCATAACTAAATCTGTAAAGAAGTCAAATTAAGTTCGGGTCGAAACCATTCTTTGTTGTCACGAAATGGTTTAAACAACTGAATTTCCCTAAAAGCTACATTCTTGATCCCGCTTTACCCTACCCATTGTTGCTTTAGTGTTCATTGTGTTCTGTGTTTATCTTGCTAGACGATCTTAGATTTTAGACAGATTCACAAATATGCTTGTCGACATTTCATCTGGAAAGACGACCAGTTCAAAACAGAAGTGTGCGTCAATACAAAGTAGACTGAAAGAGTAATGCAAGAAATAGCAACTGTTGTTATAGACAAGGCAGCACGATAAAACATCGTTATCGTTTTCTAAAATATGTACCAGTTGTATATTGTTCGAGTCGTTTCAAGGCAATGTCCAATAGAAAATGTAAACTCGCATATTTAAGAATTTTGACCAGCAAAAAGTAACTTTTTTCAGGGTTTCAGTTTTTATCAAAATTTGTAACTGTGTCGTTAAAGTGACATTTCACGATATTTTTTCACAAATTCTACTTTTACTTTCATCTGAGAGAGCATATTTTCTTAAGACAATTCTGAAAATTTCAAGCCAAAATATTTCGCCGTTTGCGATAAATACAAGTAGATCTATATATTTTTGTGCTAAAATTAATCAAATTGATGTCCACAACTGTTCGGATTTATATGTTAATTTGCCATTTCTGTCTCACTTTTAAAGGCGTATTTTTCGCTTATAGATGATAACTTAAAAAACTGATAGCCTTTATACCAATTTGAATAACCAATCTTTGCATGAAGACACACTTTTAAAAAATGAATTTGGAATGTTATGTCCCTTTAAGAAGATGTCATAATTATGTCGTTTGCTTTTCCAATTATGCTTATACCTAGTATCCCGCTTCCCCTGCTTGCTAGATTTTACCCCTTAACTGCAGGTAGTTGGCAGCAGCACATTTATAGCTGCACGAGAAGGTCCGGGGCCAGGCAAAACGCGGTATAAATGGACCGCAGATGATCCGGTAAGTATTGTTTCGGAACCGGATTAAAACGGAATAAATGAACCGCAGATGATCCGGCAAGTATAGATCCGGTACCGGATAAAACACGGAATAAATGGACCACAGACGATCCAGTAAATATAGATCCGGAATTGTATAAAACAAGGTATAAATGGACCACAGACGATCCGGTATATATAGATCCGGGACCGGTTAAAACACGTTATAAATGGACCGCAGACGATCTAGTAAGTATAGATCCGATATATAGATTCGGAACCGGATATAGCAAGGTATAAATGGACCGCAGACGATCCGGTATGTATAGATCCGGGACCGGTTAAAACACATTATAAATGGACCGCAGACGATCCAGTAAGTATAGATCCGGAATTGTATAAAATAAGGTATAAATGGACCGCAGACTATCCGGTAAGTATAGATCCGGAATGGTATAAAACAAGGTATAAATGGACCGCAGACGATCCGGTATATATAGATCCGGGACCGGTTAAAACACATTATAAATGGACCGCAGACGATCCAGTAAGTATAGATCCGGAATTGTATAAAACAAGGTATAAATGGACCGCAGACGATCCAGTAAGTAAAGATCCGGAATTGTATAAAACAAGGTATAAATGGACCGCAGACGATCCAGTAAGTATAGATCCGGAATGGTATAAAACAAGGTATAAATGGACCGCAGAAGATCCAGTAAGTATAGATCCGGGATTGTATAAAACAAGGTATAAATGGACCGCAGACGATCCGGTATGTATAGCCACTTCCAAAATAAGACTACTTTTGAAGTAAATCATGACAACTGTTAGAGGAAAAATCGAGGCAAAATGTGAAAGTGCTGATATTCAGCATTTTCTCCTTTTTAACGAATATTTTCTGTACTTTATTATCCTGTTTTCTCCGCGATTCGTGCATGTTATTCATTATTTCGGCGCATGCGTATTACTTACTGGAGTAATCAAAATATTTTTTTTTGAAATCATTTCATAGAACTATCGCATTTAATGGGGGAACACGCAAAAATAAACAAAAACAACGAATTCGCAAACTTTTCATGCCCGAAAGGTCATTGGGGTTAGACTCTACATAGTCTGGAAGCTTTCTCATTAGATTCGTGCTTCTAATTGGTTGGCGAATTTTTGGACTCTCTATGAAAAGTTTCTCTCATTTTCTTGCAGTTTACAATTATTAGACTTCTTGGTGTTATTGATAAACAGAAATAAACAATGAATACGTAAGATAAACTGATATTTTGCCAATTTACAATGGGTGCTACGACGTCGATTATTGTGAACTGATCCCGGATTTCTCCGGGTTTTGGGGTTTCCCATTTCAATCAATCCATGCGTCATAAAACTTCAACCAATCGTATTGTTGCTATTGGAAAAGCTTTTAGTAATCACTATGCAATACACAAAACCTCATTTTGTTAGTTTGTTAATTGATTTTCATTGGTTATCTGTCGAAAAAGTTCGACCTAATTAACCATCATACTGTAAGCGTCATTCAAAATGGCGGACTTCCTGTCGGCAATCTTCCAAAACAAATCTTCCGATCAAGAATTCGCTGGTTTTTCGTCAGATTTCGAAAAAAATTAATTTTATTTCAATGAAAGAAATAATGATTAAAGATGATTTTATGATGAAATGGTCGGTTAGTGGTCGGGATTAGTAAATTTCGCCCTTGACAAGTCGGCCGAGGATCGATCCGAAAATTCGTCTGCTAAAAAATTAACTCGCTGGATTTTTTTCTTTCTTTTCATCGCCGATGGTAGTCCGTACTAAATGAATTTAAATGCGATTTTCTGAATATTTAACAAACAATGCATCAAAGAAACACTCTATGCAGTTTCGAGCGGAATTGTATGGCGTGCGCAATAGATATTTGGAATTCAAAAGAGAGCACGAATCCATTGAGAAAGCACGAATCGATGAGAAACAGGCATAATTATATATTAACCCTTTCTCTTTGGGCATCTAAATTGTCGTCTGTGGCAGTTTTCAATTTCAATTGGAACGACTTTTTCTGTTTTGAATTTGATATTATTTCGGCCGGGATGTGGAAAAGGCTGCTTTTTGTTATTGCAGACCAACATGATCCAATGAAGATTGTCCCTACATAATATACGGTCTGGTTAGGATGCAAGGTGTTTTTAAGAGTTGCTTAAAGTAGAGCAGAAGTTACATTCTAATGGTCAGACTACCACTGACATCATTCGGTATTATCCTCATTGTCATATATAATACAACACAATTTCCATGCGAACTTCACACATTTGCTTTCCCTGCGCCTTTCAACTCTCAGCAAAGTTTCTACACAAGCCATTTTTCTTAACTAATTAAAGTTGGTCCATCGGGATTGATCTCCCATCTCAAAGGTCCTGGACCAAATCAGTCTAAATATAAATGGAGCTCAGACGACCCGGTAGGTTCTGTCGAAAAAATATTATATCAGTTTCTTCTCAAGTCTCTCATGTGTACCCTGTGTAACTTATATTCTAGTCAAACTTCAAACGCGCCACTTGGTTAATGTAATTTATTACTTTCCACATATAACAACGATTATTGTAAGCATGTGAATAGTAAAACAATCTTCGAAAAAGTAATGATAATAACAATATTGTGGTAATTTGCATTCCGATCAGACTTGCTGTATGTTAATACCGACAAGGGGGGGGGGGGGGGGGTTACATGCCTTTTTTGCAATGTTCAGTAGTTCCATTTATTCAGCATCACTTAACTTTGGTGTAAAATGAGTATGCATAGGTGAAAGTGGCGCGTTAGAAGTTTTGACAAGTATATCTACGATCTGTCACTGTATTACTTGGCTAGTTAAGCTTTGTCGTTTATTTGTTTGTGCTACATGGCAAATCAACATTTATGCTATCCATTTATTTATTAATACATAGACATCAACAAAAAATGCTTAGATATAATTCATGATTTTATTCATTATTCATTTATTAATTTGTCGTTGAAACTGTGCTTTCATTCAAACTTACTGCACAAGCCTATGTACATGAATATTGATTATTCATTAAGAAAAAAAACGTAATTATGTCTATAGTTACAACATTAATCGAAATTAAAAGATACTTTAGAACGAATGAAATCCAAATCTTAACAAGATGGCAGTATCGGCAGCATCGATGTCTGCTGGCAGAGAGAGTGACGGAGTTAAAACTTACAAATGGACATCGGCAGATCCAGTAAGAATATCGTCGATTTTCAACAAAAACCTCGTAACTGCAGCTTATTTTAAGCTGCAGTTACGATGTTTTCGTTGTAAAGCAGCGATATGTTCCCGTCATGCTAAAGATGTCATTCTCGGAAGTTTAGAAAGTATCGAACCTAATCAGACTGTGTGAACTTCGCAGACAGACTAGAATCGAAAATTGTCACTCTAAGGTGATTTTGTGGCTCTAGATTGTTTTCCTTTCGTATATTTATATGATTACATTCATTTTTATCCACAATGCGACACGTCGTTGATGTTCACTTTGTCTCATCTGATTCTAGAAATTGGGTTTATAAAGTCTTCCCAGAGGGTCATTTTTAGCGTGAAGGGTCATATACATGTAAACTGACGTCCAAAAGAAACGCTCCAATGAAATTTGTCGTTATTTTCTGTATGCCTTTTACAATGTTATTGAAATATATACTGTATATTATCATTTTGACTGACAATTACGGCAAATGAAAAAAAATATGCGTTTCTATGCATTAACATGTCCATTTCCGGTGACTGGTCACGTTTTCTACGTACGCTTCGTGTATGTATACCACGTGATGAAATTCGTCACATTTTACACAGTAACATGTGTTATAGGATAGGCAACCACGATTTTAAAGATTTTCTTACGAAACATCCGAATTGAAGGATACCAAGACTTAATTCTGAAAAAGGGAACCCATTATATTGCCATTTTTGAATGCGACAAATGCACAAACAAGTCGCAAGACAGTTTAACAGCTTGTGTTTCTCGATTCGGTGTCTTGATCGACGCTTTAGAGTTCCTCCAACGTTTATTGATCGGCCACGCTCAATTAGACCTCATGTAACGCCTGTAAATCAAGATAATTCTCCACGTTAACGTCATGTACGTTTCAGGTTTGTGACGTTGGGATCGACTTTCTGTCGAATAGTCGATTAATGTGGTGGCCTAAAAAGTGTTTTTCTTGTAATTGTTATTGTTGCAAGTAACGTTTGAAACAGACACACTGCTCGGAAAATAGAGCTCGTAGATTAGCCATTTTCAAATGCGTGAAAATCAAAAACAAGCCGCCTGACGCTTTGACCTCTTGCATTGCACGATTAGGCATCTTGGTCGACGAGTTAGAGTTACAGAAACATTTGCCAATCTGCCAAAAATCAGATAGACCTCATGAAACGCCTTTTATACAAGAAGTTGTCTTACGTTAACGTCATATGCGTTTCAGGTTTGAGGCACTGAAATCGACTTCGCATTTAGTATTCACTAACTGTGGTCATCAAACAAGACGTTTAATGGTATCTTTTGTCGTCGCAAGTAAAGTTTAAGCCACTTGCTACTGTTTTTCAAACGGAAATTCTGATACCACTCTAGTTAAATGTGCCGTTTTTTCTAAACTGTGACAGTTTGATATTTCTTTATCACCACTTTTCAAGTACAGATAATCAAATTTACAGATGCAAATAAGTATTTGTAATTTCAAATCAGATTTACTGAATAATCGGAAATTTATTAGGACTGAGGCGTTTCTTTTGGACGTCAGTATATATTTAGGTTAGATAGAAACGGTGTATAAAATTCTTACCCGAGTTGCAACATATGCAATTCGAATTCGGATGCACAACCCCTTCATCTTGGTATGATATTATAAAATTCCACTACAAAAACGAGGTCTTATATCCGTGTTGTCAGTTTTTATTGCAATACGTTTGACATTTACAGAGAACCAGCCTGTAATCGTACTTGGTCCAAGGGAAATAACCATTGAACTGACCTCCGAAATAGTATTATCACGGTAGTTTCCCTTACATCAGATTATACCGAACATAGGGAAAACAATGAGAAAAGAAATTTTTCGCTTAACAAGTTAAATAATAATACAATAATGTATATTGAGCCTTTTCAAAACGTCAAATTGTATGGCCATATTTTACACGATTACGACAGTTTTGGACTAATCAGTATCGTTTTATTCCTGGCTATATTTTAACAACATTTGGCTAATAACATTGATTAAGATATTGATTTATGGTGGTCTCAAACGCCATATAGGCCACTTTTCGAGATCCTAGTTCTCACGTTTAAATTTCGTTGCAGGGGTACGCAGAACACCTTGTCGCTACGATCTCCGAGTGGCTCGTGGCATTCTGTATCGTAACATACTTTGCCACATTCTACCACGAGTTTAAACATTTTAGAGTTACGCCACCAAGAATAGTGCATTATGAACAAACGCAAGGACAGACAACCAAAACAGAAGAGCAAACGAACAACGGTGTATCAGTTATTTCCACTTGATAATTATTTTTCATTTTTTACAAAAAAAGGTTCGACAGTCGGGAGTGACCCTTACTTGACTAGTAACACTTGTGGTGAACTCGGCCAAAGTGCGGGACGTTTTTTTCGCGATCATTGCACTCCGTCGGTGTTGTTATAAAATAATTCGATAAAGCCGTAGTTACGACGGTTTGTCCATACATATCGGTATCCCGGTC
Organism: Fragum sueziense; assembly: GCA_963680895.1. Lineage (NCBI taxonomy): Eukaryota > Metazoa > Mollusca > Bivalvia > Cardiida > Cardiidae > Fragum > Fragum sueziense. The sequence goes on along the minus strand of OY804602.1, from coordinate 14,356,730 downwards.
TATTTTTTAGAACAAATTCATTGTTATTAGAAAAACTATCCTATCAGATCTTTAAACTCACATTTAAACGCAAAATATCTGTACCTTGTTGTAGCGAAAAACGTCCCTCGCTTTGGCCGAGTTCACCACCAGTGAGTAAATACGTGTAAACATCGGTAACCCCCGTCTGTTGTTTTAAACTAGAAATATATATGAGCCGGAATCTGGAAAAACGTCCCTAAAAGCATTTTAAAAAAGATAGTTTAAAGATCAGTCTGTTGTCAAATGCAGTCCAAAGTGCATCCATGCTACTCTCCTTAAGTTATTACAGGTCACAAAGAAGCTATTAGAGAACAATGTGGATCCTGATCAGACTGCGCGTATGCACAGGCTGATCTGGATCTATGTTGGACTCAAAAGCCTAAAGGGACGTTTTTCCAGATCCTGACTTAATTATAATAGGGCTATGTAGCAGATCATGGAAAACTAGGATTCTAAAGCATGCGAGACGTTTAACATAGAATCAGATCAGATTATCGTTGGTGTGGAGTCAAAAACTTGTAACTACAGCTTGAATAAGCTTGAGTTACGAGGTTTTGACTTCCAATCGACGTTATGCCCTCTGACAGAAACTGTTCATAAGAGTAATTGATAAGTGTATGCTATGCTAGAAGGTTATGTATCATGATCAGACCTACTCTCTTAAGATCAGAGCACATTCTCTCTTCATTCCATTATATTTGATGGTTAATCAATAGACCTCGGCTTTGGAGAGTAGATCAGACCATGCATACGCACAAGCCGATCTGAACCCATGTCAGTCTCTTATCCCGTCCGGATCTTCACACACTTCAATCAAACCTAACAAATAAATGGCTATCTTTTGAAGAATTGTTCTGAAAGTACGGATAGAGAACCAGTTCACCTCAATGTCCAGCATTTATATTTGAGCCAGGATCTGGAAAAACGTCCTCTAAGGCTTTTGAGCCCAACATAGATCCAGATCAGCCTGTGCATACGCACAGTCTGATCAGGATCCACGTTGTTCTCTAATAGCTTCTTTGTCACCTGTAATAACTTAATGAGAGCAGCATGGATGCATATTGGACTGCCTTTGACAACAGTCTGATCTTCAAACCCACTTTTTAAAAAAAAAAGCTATAAGGGACGTTTTTCCAGATCTCAGCTCATTTTCACATTTATCTACAAAACACTTCGTGTAACTTCGGACGTCATTCGTGACAACGTTAATTTATGAAGATATCCCTCGTCAATTTACGTTGCCATGGATGACGCCCGGAAATTGACGATAGTACACATATTTTAAATTCCGGATCCCATTGTCAATTTGCGTTGCTATGGATGACACCCAACGATGCAAAAAGTGTTCGGTATCTAATGATCTATGTACAGTAACGGAATTGTTTTTACTTTTCTCACTTTATTCCTTTACAAACAAGCCTGAGTTTGACGTCCCCAATGGAAATATTGGGAAAACATTTAGATATGATAAGAAATAAATGTGTATAATATTCATATTTTTTTCACAATTAAAAAAACCCAAACTGTTTCTGTGATAGTTAAGAATGAATAAATATTTTGTTAAGAAAAACGTTGTTTCTAATCATGTATCCATTATCTATTTGTTTTGCCGCAACAATAGCGTAATTGGCATCGCATCAGGTCCTATGTTCGATGCCCTGTCGCGGCAAACGTGCTTTCTGACATTTGTCACGAACCATTTGTTTGATAATTCGTAAACCTCTGTGGGTGCGCAGCTGGAGGCTTGGAAATGGTGTTGTGGTAGTGCTGGTGAGGAAAACAACAGCAGTTGAAAGAAGTATAAACCCTCATTCAATCAATGTAAATTGAAGTCCATATCATGTTTGTTTACATTTCGTCGCCTCGTTTTTAGCGTGCGCTAACTCCATTTTTACAAAAATCCTATATTTGGTATCGTTGTGTTCGTATTTTTATGCTCTATCTCCTGAACACCAGATATCGTCGATTGGCGGGCTGGTTTTTGAGAAATCGCGTATGCATATTGCTCTATGTCCTGATTTTTGTCTATAAGTTGATCCGAATTTTATCCTATGTCCAAGACATAGAGCAATCTGTGCCTGAAAATTTCTCTCGTCCAATGGAAAATAAGAATAAAAACCACGTGACCTGTTATGTGACAAAAACACGAATCCCGATTACAAAATGTGAACAATAGATTTCTATTGAAGATTTTGATAATATGTAAGTACGAGGGATGATCCAAAAGTAATGTCACAATGCCTATAGTTTGGTTATTTGACGTATCATTGTACAAATAAAGATTTATCATTCAACCTTATTTTATCTGAAATATGTTTTTTAGAATTATTTGAACATTGTTTATATATTCGAGAAAATAAAACGATAACAAAGATTCATATATTGCATGTGCGCCGCACGTCCTAGACTATTCATTTGAATATGATAACTACTTTATAATCTATCATTATATAAAAAATAAATAGGCCGCAATTAGGCTGATATCTACATGATGAAACGTCATGATATTGCTATGCCATTTTAGAAAGTTTCAATACAATCGGTGCGTTGAAACATCAAACTAGCCTCATCGAACTCATCACTCGCATTCAGGAAAATAATAGAATCGGATAAAACGCCGCAACGTGCAATTCTACACTTTTGCTATAAGCTTTAAAATAGCTGAATGGAGCAACTGAAACGATTAATTCAACCTACAGAGAAAGGACTGTTAACATGAGACTCGTTTACCGTTGGTACAATCGTTTTGGGAGTTGGGATTAGTTGCTTGAAGACGAAAGTGAGTCGGAAGACCTGTACAGCAGCGTTATGATGCCAACGTATGTGACTTTGCCCTATTTCCGCATCTTAAGCCGATTTTAAGAGTTCATCACGACATACTGAAAATGAATTGCGACAAAGTATCTAAGGAATTTGTCGAACGAGTTGTTTGTAAATGCGTTTATGAATCGGGTCGAATGTCTAGAATGTTAACTCAGAGGACGTTAATTTTAAGGAATAGACTTTGACGTCAATGACGCCGTGTTTTGTGCGGCGATGGACACAAATGTGCTATGTAAAACTATGATTTATTTCTGTGATATTAAACGAATCTTTATGAAAATTTGTGTATTTACTACAGAAATGTTAATCTTTTGACATGTAAAATTGCATGACGATACGCTCAGTAAATCGCTGAAAACAATGCTTGTGACATTACTTTTGGATCATCCTCGTACATATATGTTAGCAAGTCAATCGTCAACAATTTCAAATGCTATTTTAATCAATGGCCGTTTATAATAACACTATATGCGTGCCTGCATTCTGATTACCAGTCCTCGATGGGTAGAATAGCCGGATAATCTCTAAAATAAATGTAATTGAAATTGATTTTGGCACACAAATGCTTCAACAAGTAGATTTTTCTCAACATTATAACTCATGTAGCCAATATAAAAAGCAAAATATATTTCTTTGGAACGAAAATGGTATGAATTTGTTGCAATTTAAGTCTACGTAGACGAGAGTCTGTATCCTTTACGATGCAATAAAAAGTTTAAATCAATTTGTACTCGAATAATTTTATTTACTTTATCTAGAACAAAGGCCATCGGTTCGTGATACAACCGCATGCGTTGTCCCATTTCTACGACCAAACGACAATTTGTCTTTTTTATGATTCGTAAGTTGGGCCTATATAGCAAATAGTGTTTTTCTGAGTTATTTTGCTCTATCTCCTTTAAAAGTGAGAAGTGTGTTTGAAAATGACAGAATTTGCTCTATCTCCAAATAGAAATAATGATTTTTTCTCAAAAAAGGCTTCATCGTTTCTTATTAAATTTCGCATGCGGATAGTTAAGGTTATTTCTGGCAGTCATGCAAAATTTGGGTCAATTGCAAGCAAAGATAAAAAAGTTACGAAGGTCTGAATCTTTAAAGTCGAGGCCCAAGAAATACGTTAACTACGCCCGACTGCGAAGCAGGAGGGTCGTTTTCGTATTTTGCGGGCCTCTGCGAATGTAAACGACCGAAAAATACGTGAATTGACGCTATTATTGCATAAAAAGCACAAAATTCCAATGATTACTTACCCCAAACCCCTTGATAAGTGCGAAAAATGAACCGAGATGAAATAAGAAAATGTCCGCCATTGTTGTTATGTTCTGATAAATCTTCCGAGAATTTTTTGTTATGCGTGACGTCGGTAAAACAACGTTACGTCATAATTTGGAGCCAAAAGACGAACGTCGCTTATTTAACGTAAGACGTTGACAATTTTGCGGGAAAAGAGACAATTGTTTATTTTGAAGGGTCAAGTCGAGGATATTTGAGTGTAAAACCGGTCCGATATCGCACGTGAATCTGCCGATTAATGCACGATTTCTCTGGATATCCACCCGGTTTCTTCTCGTTATCCAATGCCAATAACAGACTAAAAACACACATTTTAGGCAATAATGGTAGTTAGCGCAGCTTAAAAACAAGGCGACGATTTGTAATCGAGCAGGAAAGGCAATCCATGACATCTCAAAGTACGATTGAACAAGAGTTCTCTCCCATTAACTGCTCTGAAACCATTAGCTTAGCACGAGTAGTATGCATACTTTGTTGGTTTACTCGTTACCGATCAATACACGCTTTAAACGACGCTCAGAAATGCTAAAGGAAACAATTGGGGAGAAGGAGAAAAATGCTGATAACAAGAAATTTTCTTTGTCTCAATATCTTCTATGCTAGATTATACGCACAATATACATGTTACTGTCGTAACATCTTATTTTCGTCTACATCTGCGTTTACAAACAAATGATCAAACGCAACAAGTTTCTCTCTCGGTCAACCTGTGCCTAATGTGCAGGTTGATAAGGTCAACACTATCGCCCTTGCAATAAATTCATTAAACACGATAAAACACAAATCATATAATTGCTGAACACGTGATGTTGGTAAACGTGAACTTCCTTTCCCCGACATTGACCTCACGCAAGATTACCGAATTTGGTGTTAAACACGGTTATCTTAATCAAACAAAGCCATGTAAGTTTTGAAACACTAGGGCGTTGACATTTTATTGTCGCCTACATACAGTCTGACAAGGTGGTCCTCATAAAATAAAGTAAAATGAAAATGAAGTGAAAAACAAAATACAGTCGACACTACGCGTTCTGTCGAAGTAACAGAGGCCGTCTAAATACCTCGACACATCAGGAATTCGAAACAGCCGATTTTGTTCAGTTTCGGAATAAAAGACATCTGACCATTTTTGTTGCTCACGAATAACGTTCATTATTGAAATATAGTAACGAGCAATTCCTATCCTTTTCCTAGTAAATTCAAATGGCTGTATTTCGAAATCAATTCGTTTAAACCTTTTTATACATTGACTTGTGAAGACGGGACTTGACTTTCAGTTCGACTTAAGCGGAAGTTCGCCTTCTACGATGTCGACATAACAAGAGTCAACGGTAGCTGGTCGTCGTTGATAAAGGCATTTCATATCAGTCTGTATCTAAGTAAGGTCTATATTCACCAAACAGAAATTCTAAGTTTTTCTTTAAAATTACACAACAATCAATCCGATTGGCCGAGACATACGTCTCGTCCAATCAGAAAGATTGCTGTGTACATTTGATTGAAAAAAAAAAAAAAGATTAAGACTAAAAATATGACGCTGATACAGTTTATAAAGATATAAATGACAAATTTAAGGAAGAGTTACTAAGTTGTGGGGGATTTCAAAAATTAAGCATCTCCTCACTCAATTTGAAGTGAAAGGTCAGAAATGAAGCATGCTAGTTCTATTTCTCAAACTTTGTCCAAAAATGAGTGACAGTCGACACAATTTATTTTTTACCATTTCTTCGTATCTAGATGATTTGACAATTTTATCACGATCACAGCGAATTTTAGTCCAACAGCTGATAAAGGTCACGTGTTTTTTATGCCAAAAACTAGAATGAGAACGTTCTTTTTTTGGCTATTTAGCAAATAACATTTGGCTTGACTTTCTCCCAAATAAAACTGCAAAATTTACAATCTTCCAATTCGGAAGCTGCTTCCGAATATTCTTTTATAATGAAGATAATATTTGTGTACAATATAGCAATTATACAGTTCTAATTTCGATCCTTTGGAATCATGAAGAAATTCGTAAATTTCCCACAGAGTAGAATATGGTCGGTTGGTTGAATGGCAAAGATTTTTGTGCTAACAATAGACTAGGTTTACAGTTATGATTTAAAAGACCGTCGGTGTTGTTATAAAATATCGTAACTACGGCTTGAATCAAGCCGTAGTTACGAGATTTTATAACAACACCTACGAAATACTATTTTGTTTGTCCGAATTTACGTCATGATTAACTGGATAAAATCGTTCCCTATTGGCTTTCACACCTCTCTCAACTGCTATGGTCATATCACGGCGGCTCGATCACCAAACCAGGAATGCGTTGTTTCTCTCACAAGTACTAGGGCGATATTCTGTTCAAACCTTATGCTCGACAATTTTGGTTTACGATTATCACCACCATTGATGGGAGGAATTTACTCTCCATTGTCGAGGTCTATTGATTAAATCATCAAATATGACCTCTGCAATTTTCGGTACGCCAACAGCCTATTTGGTCGTCATAATCTAATTATAGCACACCATTTGAATTATCGAATCAAAATCATTCAGTGATCATTACGTATACATTACGTCGCTTCTATTTTTGGCTGAAGCCGGTAACATTTGAATTATCGAATACACCCAAATACACTTCCAATTTGTTACTAAAAATAGTAACACTTTTTGATGCCAATCGAGGCTCTGACCCAAATGAGAGTAAAGCATCCAACGTACAATGGAAATGAACGGAGGAAAGAAGAAGTTTAAGAGGAATCACACACCGTTTAGTGATGATTCCTCTGTGAATCTCGACGGGATTTCATTGACTGACTTCCATTTATGGCCTTTATCGGCTTTTAAGTCATTTTTGACCCTCCGAAAAAGTAGTATCCTCGGATCTTTTGAGGACCTAGCCGCAAGGTTAAACTGTCATATTCACGTAACCCCCCCCCTTCCCCAACAAAAAAAGTACGAAACATGCCATTTTCAGTGTGAAGATGATTATGTCAGTACCGAAAGGTTTATGAAGAAAGATAATTCATTATGGTAGATCAATTTGATAATAAAAACATAGCTGTTAAAGCCCATTTCCCAAACGACAAATTATTTAGACTTTTCAAGTTTGACAGCGGCTTAACCCTTTCCTAAACGGCACCTGATTCAATTTGGAAGCTCTTGCAGATAACAGAATGGGTATCATGAAAGTAGTTTTTTTTAAGTGCAAGGGCGGATCTAGAGTGGGGGGGGGTCGGGATGTCCGCACTCCCCTTCCCCCACCCCCCCCCCCCCCCCCTGGAATCAGCCATAAATTGAATGTTGACTATAATTAAAGCGTCAATATAGGCCTAACGTTATATATAATTTAACACATTTAAGTCGTCATTTGGGCGTGGACCCCCCCCCCCCCCCCCCCCTGGCAATTGGGCTTGGACCCCCATGAAAAATACAGTAATATAGTAACGAAAACCTTGAGGCAAAAGGAGAAAATGCTGATTAAAAGTATTTCGTTGTTTTGCCGCTTGAAATGATTTTTGAAACAATCTCTGTAAGGCAGTCAAAGACGGATCTAAAAGGGGTCGGGGGTCCGGACCCCGCCTTGAATAGGTCGAAAATCGAATTCTGACTACACAGCGTTAGTATGGTATCTAACATTACAAAATTCACAAATTTAAAGCCATATTTTGGGCTAGACCTCACCCCCCCCCCACACCCCTTGAAAAAAATCCTGGATCCGCCCTTGAGAGTCAAACATTAACATTTCTTGTTTGGTAAAAGTTTAAAACATTTTTCTTTTCATTTCTTTTTTTTTAATTTAACGCCTCTCTACAATGTTTCAGTAATAAGTTAATTTATAATTGTCCACGCTCCGCGGCTGGGAATCCATCCTGTGACCTGTCCATTATTGGCTCTAATCTAGAGCACAAACACATGTAAAATATTACCGCTCACACTTGGACAGTACTAAGGAGCTCACTTGCTCCTGCAAAATTCTTTTTATATGGTTTTCAAAAGCAGTAGCTCATCCTGAACTTGCATGGTGGTTATGGGCGATGGAGACAGGGTACGAATGATTACAAGCCAAAAAATCTCTTCTTTTCAATCAAAGTTGCAAACATATTCCTGTAACTGAAAACACTAATAATTAACGCAAATGACTGTATAAAATATTCTTAATACTTAGGCAGAATAAATGAAAAATGCTCGCGCGAAAATAACGACTCGCACAATGAATTATATAGTAAAAAGACCACGTGACCTTTTGTTTGCTCTCTTCACGCGCAGGTCACGGTTAAAAATTTGGAAGTGTATTTGGGTGTATCAAAATAATTCAGTTTGATCTGGTTTGATTACGTACATACATTACGTCGCTTCTATTTTTGGCTGAAGCCGGTAATTTGAAGCGTCAGCCAATGAAAGCTTGTATCAGCTTTTTAAGGGGGAATGCTCCAGTTTCCTATTTTTTCCCAATAATAGAATTTATTTATATTTTGTATGTTGAAATTACATGTTATAACTAATTGAAAAATAAAATAAAAATGGATGGTCAGCGATCTTGTTTGAATTTTATAGGCATTCGTATCACATACCCCTACAGCGAAAAAATGCACAATTTCTTGCACCTGTCCAAAGTCACTAAAATGCTAATAAAATGCTGTATATTCATCGTTTAGTCCCGAAAACGGATTTAAAGTAATGTCTGACATTTAATAAGAACAGAAAACCCAAAATATGTGCTATTATAAACGCGTAAATGTATGAAATAGCATGCTCACGTGTTCGGTTAGATCAACGAAGCTGGAGTGTTTTATGCCAAAATTTGCATATTTTTGGAAATATTTCAAGTTCTACATAATAGAATTTGATAAAACTCCCTCATCGTATTAAGCAACATGTCCTGGTAATAATTCAAAAAGAAAATGTATAGGTCAGCGCACTTATTGGTGAATTACAGCATTTTTTATCAGCTACACATGAATAAAATGACTCAAAACAGTGGTAACTGCATACACACTTACGACTGTCTTGCTCTAAATAATCGATTTCCATCTTGAGGAAATCAGTTTCGCATAATAAATACACTTTTATCGTCGAAAATGGTAAATTGTAATGATGTGGTATATCATTTAAAATATGGTAGCGAAACATATTGGTACGAAACATTTAATTTACTACGGTAATGACCGAGTGTTCCGAAAAACTGGAGCATTCCCCCTTAAATTGTTTTGTTGTGTATCGCCAACGATTGGATACTGAAATCCCGCCAAGGCCCCGAGATTAGACGTGAAATGGCCCCGCGAGAACAGAGCTCATTCTATCGAAATGGAATGTAGAGATAATGTGGTCTGTTCATAAGAGAGTAGGAGGAATTATGTCAGAAAGGACGTTTTCCGCGGTCAACAATCGAACCCTGGACATACTGAGACAGAGTCTGATGCCCTACTAACTGCGAGTAGCCAAGTAGAATACATAGACATTAAAATTTATCTCAATCGATGTTTGACGAATTACCAATTTACAAACAATGACGCATTCGACACTCGTCAGTGTTACTGCAGAGGAAACTACTGAGGCGAAAGAAGAAAATGCTGATAACCAGTGTCTTTTCCTTTTGGTTCAATATTTTCTGTGTTATATCGAAACTCAAATCTTATCATTATCATCTGCCATGTTGTTTTCTGAAGCAGCTTTGAATGTGCAAAAAGGTTAAGCAGTAGATCTACATACAGTATTGGTGCGCTATATATGTCTTGCAGTTTGCACATTTTGATTTCAACAAAATTAAATCTTTACCATTTTTGAAACGATAGAGAAAGATGAAACCATTTTTACATAAAACATGTAGCAAGAACGACTAATTTATTTTTTTGTTTTTTCTTTGTTTGACAGATTTATGTGTTCAGCATCTCAACTCGTCCTGAGAAGTGTGTTTTATGCTGTTTGTCTGGCTTGATTTATGTACAGGTAACTGCACGTGGAAACATGATTATGTAACACGTGAGTTGGAGCTCACCGGTATTGTCGCTGTTTTTCTTTTTCGTTTTTTTTTCTGTGGATAACAAAATTTTAATCCGTCACGCTAAAAGAGACCTTCTGGAAAGTATACAACGTATCAAACCTGGTCTGTCTGCGCGGACTGCACACACTGATTAGGATAATGCCTTCACTTCTTAGATAATTTCTGGAAACATAGTGCCTTTTATAATGTTCATTTTTCGAATGCGTGATCTAGTTGACTACTTCTAAGTCTTACCAATTTCTCATGGTTTTATTGACTTTTCAGGAGGTTCCTTTAAGCGTGACGTGCTAATATCTAAGACTTGTGTCCAGAGCTCCAGATAAGAAGGGGTGATGACTTTTCAAAATAAAACATTTTACTCGTCGAGACGATTCAAATGAGTACCCATAACATAGGGTTTGGATTTAATATAAATGAATTAGAATGTCCTCATCCCTCGTATCTGGAGCACTGTAAGTTATGTCCCAATTCGTTCAAAGGGGTCTTCTGGCACGTCCATTTTACCAAGTTTTAGAAACCGACCGGAGAGGCCATTCCTTATTGTTTCAGCTCTATACCGAATGTCAAAACGGTCTGTTTAAGTGAAACTGAATATTTGATTGTGTTTGTTACGTTGAAGAAATTATATATATATTGAAATGTAGAAGGAAAATGAGAGTAATAGCTCGCTTCTATCAATTTCTTTCTCTTTTTGGTGTCCCTTTCATGGCCCTACTTAATGGGCAACATATAAGGTAAAATGATTTCTGGATATCTTGAGGTTAATTAAATGGAATTCAGATACAAATGCGTATCCATATCGCTTTCAGTCTTGATTTCTCTCGTCGTCAAGCCTCGATTACTACGCCACTTAACAAGCCATGACATAGTAATTTAAGGACACAAAGTTCTCATCATTTTTATGACATTTGGAGGCAGTCAATGTCACACAGTCATCTTGTCTGTCGAAAGCATGGAATAATGTGACATCAGTGACTCATTTTTGCAAGTTGCCTTGTCGGACCGTGCCTTGTTTTATAGCCTTTTACTTGCACGTTACCATGCAGAATTTGCAGCCATCTACCCCCACTCATCACTAATTTTAGAGGTAAGGATGTTGGTAAAGTACAAATACAAAAATGTTGAGAACATCGTCTGTCTGATAACAAATAAAGTGAAATATTTCATGTATGTCAAACTCCGGGTCATTTGCCTATTAATGTGTCAAGTTGTACCACGAGAAAACAGTCTTAAGTCAGGATGGGGGAATCACTTGACACAACAAAAACAACAACAACAATAGCTAAAATCTTCAAACGAACATGTGACCGATTTGCACTGATATGAAATATTGTAAAGTTATTCAAGTATTAGACAAGCATTGCAATGTTTACAAACTTTACAGTTTCCGTATTACCCGGATTTATCCTCTCCCAATACAAGCCCTGCTCAAGACGTTCAATAGAAACCTCTGAAAATAGTGAGACAGGGGAAGTAAATGCTGGTCACAAACATTTTCTTCATTCGCCTCAATATGCTTTGTGAATTATTGAATACAAATCCTCTTTCTTATCAACAGCCATTTGATAGTATGTGACAACTTTTCAGCTAGATTTTTCTAGAATGTCGTTTGGTAAAGGGTACAGACACCATTCACAGGCGGAAATCACGTGACTTTGTTATGATATATTTTCCTCACTTATGTAAACAAAAACACTCGGTAAGAACACATTTTCTCAAATTTTGAATCAAATACTTAACACTCAATATTGAGATACGTGCCATTCGATACGTCATATTCTCTGGTCTATTTTGGTACCAAGATCTTCCCTCAAATCCCTGTCAAAGCTGAGAACATTCGTGCAAAGTATTTCTAAATGCCGTGATATATTTTCTTAAGAAATGCTTGCACTTTGCACGAATGTTCTCAGCTTTGACATGGATTTGAGGGATGATATTGGTATCAAAATACTCCGGAGATTACGACGCATATCGAATGATACGTATCTCAATTCTGAGAGTTAAGTATTGGATTAAAAATTTAAGAAAATGTGTTCTTACCTAGTGTTTTTGTTTACATAAGTGAGGAAAATATATCATAACAAAGTCACGTGATTGCCGCCTGTGTCATTGCACCGTTGGTGCAGATGTGCAGTAATGTGCAATATCTGCTAAACATAGCTCACTTGTAACTACGTGCAAATTGATGCGCCTGTAGTGGCCGGGGTAGATTTTATAATCAGTTATCTCCCATACACCACCGCACATGAGCCACATTTCAGGGCACATTAAGCTCTGTCGCATGACGAAAGCATAGCCCTTTCCAAAATGATACACTACTGCTTTTGACGATCCTAACATGAAACGTTTGTGAAAACAATTTAGTGAAATAATGAAATGTCGATAACCATCTTTTTTCCTCAATATTTTCTCTGCTGAATTGTACATAGATCTAATCCTTTCTTTTTATCATAAGCAGCAGATTTAAAAGCGGTCATATTCTAGTTGCAAAATTGTAGAAGAATCCTTTTTGAATCTTGATCTGGGTTTCAATACCCGCCATCAAGTTTTTGGCTACGACATCGCAGCTAGTCCCGTTCATTCTGTAACATGTCAGGAAAGTGTTAAGCATGGCTATGAATTAATTGACGGAAAAGTAAAACCAAGACGTACGTTCACAACACGTGATTTCACAGTCTCTCCGGTCCACATCGAAAATCCAGGGGTGACCCAAATATACGCCAAAAATAACTTTTCGATCATCTATAAAAAGATTATCGCATCTCTAACAATACTTAACATTACGCTGCTTTTCAACAAAAAACTAGTAACTGCATCTTGTTTAAAGATGTTGTAACGAGGTTTTTCGAGATGTTTCTTGTTTATATGAATTGAACAGATAGAAAAGACGTCATATGTTTGATAGGTTTGATAGTACATACTACATGATCATGACGTCTATTTTCAACTAAAACCTCGTAACTGTAGCTTAAAACAAACTGCAGATGATTATATTTGTTTGCAGCAGTCTCCGCAATGTACTAATCCGTCAATCCGTACAACGAAACATGCACAAATTGAGAAGTTGAGCTAGAACGTCAACCGTTGAATGGAATGTGCAATATGACAAAAACATTGTCATTCCATTGCTGTTTTTCTGCAAAAACATCGTACCTATAGTTCGTTTAAAGGTTAGTTTACGAGATTTTGGAGGAAAACGGAGATTGTGATGCTGCACAGGGCGGACAACGTGCACAAAATAAATGTTCTAACTGCATCTAGTATCTTAACTTAAAGTGACATTTCACAATTATTTTACATAAACTTTACTTTTATTCTATTACATCTGAAAGAGCACATTTTTCTTATGGAAAATCTGAAAATGTCAAGTCAAAATGTTGAACCGTTTACGAGAAATAAATATTTTTGTGCAAAATTGTTGTGGACAACAGTTCAGATTTATATAGAATTTGTCATTTCTGCCTCAACTTTAAAGGCACATTTTTCGCTTATAAATAACAGCTTCAAAAACTGATAGCATTTCTACGCATTAGAATAAACAATCTTTGCATCAAGACATACTTTTGAAAAAATAAATAAATGTGAAATGTCACTTTAAAATATGAATGCAGAAAACAATAGCATAACCATTTCCACTGTATAATTTAGCAATAAACCAACCGTTTCTCAAAAAACAAAGAACACACTGTTCCAATTCTAGATATATTTTCTCGTGTTATCTCAATATTTTCTCAATATTTCCCGATAAGGGGCGTCAAAACCACCAGGGTTTGGACGGGAAAAACCCATTACTGCACTTTGACGCTTTGTGGCTGCCTCACAAAAAAGTCTTGGGAAAACTTTGTTCAAAACGAATAAATTGCTTGTGACAAGCAATTTCTTCATTTAACACAATGCTCTTTTTTAACCCAAAAGTTTTTCAAAATCATCAACTTGAACATGTCGTCTGCATTGGTTTGATTTTATTGGGGTTTTACGCCGTTTTCAACTTCTATGGTCATATCGTGGCGGCTGGAGCACCTAACCGTGGGTTCCTGGTATTTCTTGCACCAGTACAACCACAATATTCAAACCGAGCCTGCAGCTGCTCTCTCACATGGATGATTCACACCTATTGGTGAGAGACAAATGACTTTTGTCAAATGTCAGAATGGATACTGGCCGAGCCGTGGTTCGAACTCGAGACCCTTCGTCTGCATTGGAACAGTCAAGAAATTGCTATCTGGTAATGGGATAATACGCGTAAGTATATTATTAATACGCGCTAAGCAAAGCCTGTCATACTCTCCTAAGAATAGGGCACATTCTCTCTTCATTCCATTACGATAGAATGATGATGGTTAATCAATAGACCTCGGCTTTGGGGAGTAAGCCTATCGCCGCTGGGTGCAGACAAGATGTCGTTTACCCACAAAACTGGTCCAAACTGAAAGATTGTGCAGACGACAATTTCGGATAAATTGAAGTTTACAAAGAGTGTTCTTTTGAAGTAGAAAAAAAGGGAAATGAAGAATTTGCTTATCACAAGCAATTCCTTCATTTTCCACAATGATTTCCGAAGTAATATTTGATTAGGGAGTCAAAAAGAGTCATTGTGTTCTAATGCTTTGAATATGTCGCAAATATTTCATAAAGTTTGCAAAGCAACTTTGATCCTAAATGACTCAATTTTAGAATAGTATGATGTAAATATATATTTTCTTATTTTGACATAAATTATGTCGTCAACAACTTTTTTCAAATATTAAAATGAGCGATTCTTACTCTGATAAACACCTAATCTTGGTTCTTTGACTGTAACTTCTATTAGAATTCCCATTTTCTAATGATCGTGGTTGTAAGATGGTTTCCCTGGATAGATAGGAATATATTAATAGCAAGGTCGTTACAACTTGGTGGTGCAGCAGAGAACAAGGCGATACCACCTTTCACTTTTGTTTATTCTTTTTTTATAGATTAAACGTCATTTTGAATTAAAGCTATCACAATATAATAAGAATATTCTGAAATGCTGTAATGACATGATAATGGGGTGTCATAGACCTTTATTTTTCTCAAGCAAGAATCGATTTCGTTCATGGATAAGAAAGAGCAACGATAGTTATATCAGTTATCAGCAATATCAGTTAAACAATGTAATGTAAAAGACATTCAATCAGAAAACTGCGAGCATACGAATTCCAATCGCTTTGGCCTATAACATCAAAATGCTTTGCTATTATTCTTATTATATTGTGATCGTGGTTGTAAGATGGTTTCCCTGTTCAGTGCCATTTGGAACAAAAATTCGATCTTGTATTTTGGCTATTTCCTTTTATTTCTTCAATGATAATCTTTTCTTTGCATTCATTTCGAGTGTAGAGTCCGTTAAATTATTCTATCGAAAAAAGACAATCATAAAATTTCGGTCCTTGATGAAAAAATACAAATAATGCCCCTTTTGAGCTACCGTACCTAGAGACGTTCAGGACACGTGAGGTCACGTAAGGTCACGAGGTTTCCCGAGATCACTCCGTGGCTACGTGAAGCTGTCTAGCCGACTTTCACTTTATACCCTTTCCCAAACAACCGACCTTTAGACCAATACAATATGGAAATTCTGCAGACGACAAATAAAGTTATATTGCCCATGGCTGTTGCGTACATTATTGTAATGAAAATATTGAGAGAAAAGGAGAAAATACTGATTATCATCAATTTCTTATTTTACCTCAATGTTTTCCAATATCCCTATATTGGTTTCCGAAAACCCAATGCTTGTTTGGTGAAAAGTGTTAACTGTGGAAAATGAATTGTGTGTCACAATTCTGCTATGGGAAAAATGTCAGTTATTTATTTCTAAAACCCTGTAACTACAGCTTGAATCGAGATGTATTTGTGTTGTTTTAGAGGTAAACCGACAATATGATAATTATGATCTTTCATATGGAAAGGGAACTAACGGTCTGTGTCAAAATATTTGTTTGTTTTTATTCGGGCTAAATGGGTCGGTTTCTTCACAACAAGAGTCCATTTGGGCTAATTTGATTTCCGACCTGATCGAATGGATACAGTTTGGTCAATCAATTCGGCGCCGTACTACCATTTTGTCTTGTTAACCCTTTCCCAAACGACAGAATTTTAGGGTGATCCACTTCAAAAACTGCCACAAATGACAAAATGGACGTTATTAAAGATATGATTTGAGTAAAATATGACATAGAAAATATTGAGACAAAAGGAGAAACTGCTGGTTATCAGCAGTTTCTTCTTTTGTTTCAATGTTTTCCTAAGCCTTTTCTATAAGGGACGTCAAAACCAGGTCTTGTTTGGGAAACGGTTAAAGTAGTCCTCCCCTAATGAGATTCGCGCGATGTCGAAATTATTCGGACGATTACCACCGAATGTTAACAACCACGCCCGAATAGGTTCGGATACGTAACGACGCCGCCCGAAAAAAATCCGACGTTTTATGAATCTCAAAATGGCCAAATTACGGGAATTCTACCTTACCCGTCTGTCTTCTGCATTGTTCAAAACAGTCGTTCGTTCTACTTGATGATGCGTGTTTGTTTGATAACTTATTGTTGTCGGTGCCCATGGTAAAATATAGGTTGTGTAGAAAAAATATTCTGTTTACTCTTGCTGGAAAGTATGGAAACCTCATCAACTTTTTTTTGTAAACAACACCAACGAATGAAAAGGAATTCTATTTACTTTCTTCTTCATTCATCGTCAGTATATCTAGCATATCAACAACAAGTGCATTCAAGAGCACCGTAACTATAGTTAAATGTATGGCGCAATTACAATCTTTTGATGATAGTCGTCGCACAATTTTTTTCAATAAAGTTCAAAAGGTTTAAAAGGATTAAATCCAAAAATAACATCATTCAAATATAGAGGGTGGGTGGTGACTTGAGCTATCCCACAAAATACTTGTAAGTAACAAGTAAGTAACATTTCACAATAATCTTTAGATCAATTTTACTTTTTTTATCTGAAAGAGCCTATTTTCTTATGAAAATTCTGGAAATTTCAAGCCAAAATATTGAACCGTTTACGAGAAATATATATTTTTGTGCTATAAGTAAACAAATTGTTGTGGACAACAGTTAACATTTGAATTTGTCATTTTTGTCTCAACTTTAAAGGCGTATATTTCGTTTAAAAATAACAACTTCAAAAAACTGATAGCATTTCTACGCATTAGAATAAACAATCTTTGCATCAAGACATACTTTTAAAAAATGAAATAAATGTGAAATGTCACTTTAAAATGATCCATTAATTGTAAATTTTAAACAATTCGATCTTCGTATATAATAACTCAATGTCTTCAATACGCTCTATTTCGCATCGTCAAAATTTTCTTGATACAGAAAATATGGGCATGGATTACCTTAAAGATGTCCAAAAAGACATTTCGCTATTATAACCGATTTACTAAGAAAGTACATTTCACTTTTCATTGAACCCGAATAAGTACTTTCTAACAAACGAATAAACACCAGCGGTACATGTTCTAATGACATGCTAAATCTGTATTCCATATTTATCACTCGATCCCTATGTTGTGAGTACTCATTAGAATCGTCTCAATGAGACGATTCTTATGAGTTCCCACAAAATAGGATTTGATCAGTAATCAATATGAGCCCGGATCTGGGAAAACGTCCCTTATAGCATTTGAGAATAACTTGGTTCCAGATCAGCCTGCGTATACACGCAGTCTGACCTGGAACCATGTTGTTCTCCAATAACTTCCTCGTGGTGTGTAGCAACCATTTGAGAGTAACATGGATGCTGGCTAGACTGCATATAGGTCCAGTCTGACCTTGAAATCTGGCTGTCTCAAATGCTATAAGGGACCTTTTTCCAGACCCTGGCTCATTATGTATCATTTTGCAAAAAGTGTTTCAGAGCCTCATATCTAGAGCTCCGGAAAACACGTTTATTTGTAAGCGTGTTTTCCGGAGTGCACTGGGAAAAATAAGTCAGACACTGACATATAGCTAGATCACGAGAGTATCACAAGAACTTCACCTTCTAACACCACAATGACATTTGTAAGAGAAAGTTCCAGCAGACACAATGCCCTGTTTGTGTGGAAGAATAGACGTTTTTCCTTGACTTTTCTTGTGTACGTTTATTTTTCCTCTGATGTTATTTTTAATTTTGGATCTTTCTAGATCTTCTAACCTTACAGTAACGAAACTATCCGTCTCCTTTACTTATCACTTATAGAACTTGTATACGGAAAATACTATAGGTCAGATTTATTTTCAACGTTTCTTTAGTATGTCGGGGGGGGGGGGGAGCATGACGCAAAGCTCACGTGCAGTGTTGCGCGAGCTCCTATACGATATCATATATGAGCGTGCTATTGACCGTGAATAATGTTTGGCTATGGCTAGCATGATTGTAACAATGTGTAATCCATGTATCGAGATTTGAGGTTAAAGGGCGACGGTAACAGATGGTCTAATTGCAAAAAATGAAATTTTTTGAAAAAATATGCAAAACTTTTGTGTTGACCACCTCGGGATGGTTAATAATATGCGATTCAGACAGAGAATGAGCCGAAATTACAAGACAGATAGCTGAATTTAGGGAGAATCCAAGCCTAAATTCAACCCCATCACTGATGGGGTTAGAATAATTTTTAAATTGTTGCGCTTGCGCAAACAGCGCGGACCATGATTCAAAAGAGATTCATACTTAAATTTCAATATGACGTCATCATGTATGTTGTGACGTCATTTAAGAAAGTCGAATGTCCTACTGTTTTGACCTACTTTCGACATCGCTTCATAAATTTGGTATCAAATTGCGAAAACAATGAGTCGTTGCTTCAATAGTTTCTCGTAATCATTTAATCAGGCCATAATTATAAAGCTTAAAAAGTGTACATTTCGTTTGTATTTGACAAATTTTGGGTACAAATCTGGGAAATAGTAGCTTTAAGGCGTGTAATATTAGTCGATCTGTGGTATGATCGCAGTGATAATCATTGGTTACGTTCGAAAATATCGTAACTACAGCATAAATAGGCTGCAGTTACGATAGTTTTGAATATAACCGACATAATGTTTTAAGAAGTACAATGTCCTTGCAAGTGGAAGTAACAAAAGAATACCCGTTAAATTTGGCGACCGTATGATATAAGTCGGTTAGCGACCTTGTTCGGATCAAATTTAGTTGAAACATTGCTTTTGTACATGTATTATGCAAATTGATTTTCCGATGTCTGAAACTAGTTCATGCACATTAACCACGGTGGGGATTGTGCATGATGGGATGGATAACGAATACGGACAAAATAATCTCGATTCTGGTAAGATTTTTTGCAATAACTTCCTTATTTGTGCGTCAATGTTCAAAAGGTTTGTTGCATGTACCACGCCTTACCGAGCTCTTTCATCGGATGTATGACATAATAGATAACTCGTGGTACTTTTTCCAAAATATTGTCCCAACCGACCAGAAAGCGAAATGGTAACGACTACGGCCAAATTAAACACGCTTCAGGTAAGCATTTGTGGAATAACTTTCTTATTTGAGCGTCAATTTTCACGCAGTTCGTTGCATGTACTCCGTCTTACTGAGCCCTTTTCTCAGATGTATCACTTATCGGGAAACTCCTTGTACTTTTCTCAAAAATCGATCCCAACCGACTAGAAAAATGACCTGGATTTTTTGTCGTTTTTCTGATCGGTTGGGATCAACTTTTGGACAAATTACAAAGATTCTACAAACTAGTCATATATCTGAGGAAAGAGCTCAGTAATGCGGGGTACATGCAACAAACCGATTGAAAATTGACGCAGAAATAAGAAAATTATTGCACAATTTCTTACCTGAAGCGAGGCAAATTTGTCCGTATTCGTTATCCATGCCATCATGCACAATCCCCACCGTGTTAACCATGGTTTTCTTTACAAGAAATTACAACTCTAGCTTTTAAACCAGCCGTAATGGCAATGAATTGTGTGCTAAAAATAGACTTGATTAGTCGTTATCTTTTGATAAGCCGTCAGTGTTGTTATAAAACATCGTAACTATGGTTTGGATCAAGCCGGAGTTACGAGATTTTATAACAATGAAATACTATTTGTTTGTCCGAACTTACGTCACAGTTAAATGGATACTGATAGTACATGTATTGTGCCTGCACATATCGTTTATGCCGTTTATCGCTTTTCACAATATTGCAGTCGTACGGCTTTTTAAGCATAAGATAATCACAGGCGGCAATCACGTGACTTAGTTATGATATATTTTCCTCACTTATGTAAACAAAAACACTCGATAAGAACACATTTTCTCAAATTCTAAATCAAATACTTAACTCTCAGAATTGAGACACGTACCATTCGATGCGTCGTAATCTCCGTTTTATTTTGATACCAAGATCGTCCCTCAGATCCGCGTAAAAGCTGAGAACATTCGTGCAAAGTGCAAACAATTCTTAAGAAAATATATTACGGCATTTAAAAATACTTTGCACGAATGTTCTCAGCTTTGACAGGGATTTGAGGGAAGATCTTGATACCAAAATAGACCAGAGTGTATGACGTATCGAACTGCACGTATCTCAATATTGAGTGTTAAGTATTTGATTCAAAATTTAAGAAAATGTGTTCTTACCGAGTGTTTTTGTTTACATAAGTGAGGAAAATATATCATAACAAGGTCACCTGATTGCCGCCTGTGGATAATTCTACCTTTGTTTAACAATTCAAATGATTACCAAGAGCACTGAGTTTTGTTGTAGGCCTAACTTATGAGGAACTGCATCTCCTTATGCTTGTATTATTCTCACCTATACATGTATACTGATTTGAATAAGCCCATTCCCATATAATGACGCTCTTCGGCAACCGAAAAGATAAAGGTTTTGGAAAACATTGTGGAAAATAAGTGAATTGCTTGTGACAAGCAAATTCTTCATTTTCCAATAACAGTTTACCTGAAAAGCTCAAATACATGTATGTAAAGATTTGTTTCCAAAGAATTCGGACAAATCTATCATTTTGTGGTTGGATGATGTGTTCAGAAATTATTGTCTTTTCAGCAAGTTTTTCTTTCCCGATTCGTGTCATTTTGTGTAAGGATAATCAACTATTACAAGAGCAACTGTACAAGGACACAGAAAAAGGGAACGATTTATCCAGTTAATCATGACGTAATTTCGGACAAACAACAGGAATTCGTAGGTGTTGTTATAAAATCTCGTTACTGTGGCCGTAGTAACGATATTTTTTTTTTTTTTTTTTACAAAACTAACGGTTTATCCATACATAATGGCAAACCCAGTCTATTTTATGCACACAATCGATTGCTATTCTTCATTTTTGGGAAGCAAATTTTGCAAAACGTGTTTCTCTATGCAGCCACCTGTCTCTGCACTTTACCATACTCTGCATACCACACCATCTTTCGATCCTCCTCACTATAAATAGTTCTATCAAAAGCAAAGATTAATGAGATAACAGTCATTCGAATATTCAATATGTAAGTCTGAAGTTATGAGTAGATATTGAATTGTGTGACTGAAAATGAAACATTCAATTAATCATGTCTCTAAGAGAAGAAATGGTCGACGTAGTAATTTGCTTTATTATGGTTCAAAGACCAGTCCAATGACCTTCCTTGTAAATGAGTCGGTCAAGTTTACTGAACTAATTTATTCAAAGCTTACACAAGCGATAAATATGCATGAAAGTTGTGCTAAAAATAGAGCATGGAACCAACGTATTCAAGGTGTTCAAATGGATAATCAAAGTACCTAATCAAAGTACTCTACGGACCAAAGTATTCAACGTATTCAAAGGGATAATCAAAGTACCTAATCAAAGTACTCTACTTCTGGACAGGCCTACGTTATAAACAAATGCTTCCCAACAGTACTTCCAGTACTTTGATTCAAGCATGATATCAACTCTGAAACTCTGACTTTTGATTTTTCACCAGGCACGCCGAGGTTTTGACCTCTAAATTATTTAGGAAAGCCCCCTTTTTGTCCGTTTTAAGAGATTACGTAAAAAAGTCCAAAGTGGAATGTATTATAAGAGTTTTAATATTTTTGAGATAAAAATTACCAGTGTTAAGTATCACAAAAGATAATCCTTAAACCAATACACCCTTCCCAAACGACACAATTTTAGGAAAAATCTATTCGAACACTGCTACCTTCGACAAAAGGGATGTCGATAAGATTGTAGTTTGTGTATGTCTACAATAAAACAGTATTTTTTCAACGTTATCAACATTTTCTTCCTTTGTTTCAAGTTTTCCCAATCCCTTACTGTTAGGGACGTCAAACCAATGTCTTGTATTGGAAAGGGTTAAGTGCTGGTATTGTGTTACTAAACTAGTTTTATAGAGCCATGAAGTACCATTTGTGGCCCATACGTGAATCTAACACGAATCATGATATACGTGACGGAGACCGACTTTTTTTAAAAATAGAATATGTGAAATATCAGTCAAAATAGACAATCACGTTAGTGTGGTAAAGAGTGGAGCTACTAGTAACTTCTGCTGATCTTGGTCACATCTAAAAATATATGCACTATAAAAATTTTGAAAGCTATATTGCATTACTGTTACTCATTACATTACGTGCACAATTCACTGCGTCGATTTCTGACAAAAGTCAAATTAGATTTAGCAGAAATTATAAATAAAAATGAATCTCAAAATATCTAGTCCTCCCCCCCCCCCCTTCCCCCATGAGAATGTCACAACTAAATTTATTTTCATCAAAAGCAATTACTTCAGCCAGTCTTAAGATTTTTTTTCAAAGTTCTACAAAACGACAGCAAATTCGAATCAGACGACAGAGTATGTGCACATAGTTGCCCTAATATTAATATGATCATGCAGTGATCAACGTGCACCTGTGACCGATATACGAAGTGTTCGTTTGATTGAATATCTGTTCAAGATCTATTTATTATGATCCATATAGATATGTGTAAAAATGCTATAAATAATGGTCTACTTTGATGGACATACGGTTGTCTAATGAAAATTAAATAACATTCAGATTTGCATTTTCGCGTTTTTGTCCTTGCTGTGACTTATTTCTTCCGAATACAAACTTTGGAAAATTACTGAGTCGAGATAATGAATTTATGGTTTTCTTTCATTCCTTGTGTCCCTCTAACAAGCCCAGACAATACGATTTAAGCAGCAGAAAAGCCTGTCAAAGCATGAGCTGTAGTGAACCACACTATCTTTATTCAAGAATCAAGTTGTTCTCTTTCTTTAAAGGGCGACGGTAACAGATGGTCTAATTGCAAAAAATGAAATTTTTTGAAAAAATATGCAAAACGTTTGTGTTGACCACCTAAGGATGGTTAAAAATATGCGATTCAGACAGAGAATGAGCCGAAATTACAATACAGATAGCTGAATTTAGGGAGAATCCAAACCTAAATTCAACCCCGTCTCAGATGGGGTTAGAATTATTTTTGAATTGTTGCGCATGTGCATACAGCGCGGACCATGATTCAAACGAGATTCATACTTGAATTTCAATATGACGTCATCATGAATGTTGTGACGTCATTTAAGAAAGTCGCATGTCCTACTGTTTTGACCTACTTTCGATATCGCTTCATGAATTTGGTATCAAATTGCGAAAAAATGAGTCGTTGCTTCAATAGTTTGTCGTAATCATTTAATCAGGTCATATAAAGCTTAAAAAGTGTACATTTCGTTTGTATTTGACAATTTTTGGGTCCAAATCTGGGAAATAGTAGCTTTAAAAAACAAACTTCCCGTATTAAAGAGGAAAAATCATTGATAATCAGAATTTTCTACCATTGCCTCAATGTTTTCTTTGCTATAAAATTCAAACGCTCGAATAAAATAACAACGAATTTGTGATCTGTAGCAGATTCCAAATATTTGATGACAGTATTTTTTTCCGACTGGAAAAAGTAAAGAATTAATGACTCTTGATTTACACAATCGTCTTGGTTAGCGTTATTAAATCGGTCGTATGCGCAATTATTCGTTAATCTACGGAAACTATCGGAGACCTGGCCGAGATTCGACCAAGGTGAAGGTCGGAACTTTACGTGCAATGAGATTGTTAAATCGGCTGATTTTGTACGAGTTTCTATGAATAAACATTGTTCCTTAGTCCTTTGCTATTAAGTGTAAAAATGTATGGATACCGGTTCATCCTTTAATATCTTAGGTTTTCGGACTTCGTAATCGTTCGTTGACCGGTGTTAAATCCAGAATTAACTTTTAAACGTCTGTTGACCATGCGATCGACTTCCATTATACTAGATAAAGGACAAAAATGCATGATTTTGTAATTTATTCTCATTAAACCCTGCCGCAAAACATCAAAGAATTGGATTGTTCGAAATCGAAAGTTGTTGCATTCTACAAATGAACATCGATGAAGAATTAATATGATGTGTACATTGAAGCTCAGAAAATATTAAGAAAAACATAGAAACATTGATTATTAGCCTTTCCCGAATTTCTCTGAAAGCCTTTTCTCAAAGCTTTTTCCTAATAGACGTCACAGCAAAATAACATAAAAAGTTTGGCAAATAATCCCTATCTCGCAAGACATTAAAATTGACCTCAGGGAAGACTTCGCATACGAAGGGTCTGGACACATTAATGATCATTATAGGATCCGTCACCGCTGTCTGAGATAAAATTTGTGATAATTTCATTAATTTGCCGATTTCAAAAACATGAAAAAAGCAGAGAAAGCGGAAAATACCGTGGATATGTTGAATGCGGATGATCTTTTTTAAAAATCAGCTGTAAAATAAACGACCAACCGAAATTTGGGTTGGTTGTCATTATTTTTTATCATCGAATATTTAAAAGATCTACCACATCCAGCTATTTACTGGCATTTCTTCAACATTCTCTGCTTCAAATCGATTTCGAATTCGTCAAGTATTAACAAAATTATTGACGATTTTCTGAAACATGTCACGTGTTTTTCCGTAGTGGACAAACAGGTGTCAGGAAACCGAAGTAGAACCAGGGGCGGTAACATAAGTCCGCGCTTGTGTAAACCCATTACCAAATGACAAAATTTTGGACTTGTCCAAATTCAAAGATGCTGTAGACGACAATATGAATTGAATGAAATTTCACATTTTTTTATCTTTCTGGGTTGAAAAAAATGTGGGAAATGAAGAAATTGCTTGCAAGCAATTTCTTCATTGTCCGCAATGTTTTTCAAATCCATTATCTTGTAGGGAGTCAAAAAGAATCATTGTGTAGTAATGTGTTAAAATGCTTCCAGACGGACATGGTAGGGGTAATACATAACAAGAGCGTGTCTTTCATCATTTATGTGCAATTTAATCTGGGTCTATTTTGGTCGCATATGCTTTAACCCTTTCCCAAACAAGACCTGGTTTTATCATCCCTAATAAAATGACTTGGGAAAACAAAAGCAGAAACAGCTGATAACCAGCAGTTTCTCCTTTTGTCTCAATATTTTCCAAGTAATATTTTACACAAATTCTATCTTTAAAAAAATCCATTTTGTCACTTGTCGCAGATTTTGAAGAGGACCACCCTAAATTTTTCCGTTTGGGAAAGGGTTAACCCTTTACCAGCCGGCAACGTTTTAGACTGGTCCAAGTCCAAAGATTTTGCAGATGACTAATTCGATTGAAAAACGACGATGGAATTTTACATGTCTTTCTTTTTTGTAAGATGTCTTTCTTTTTTGTAAGAGAACATAATTGTGGAAAATTATTTTTCCACAATGTTTTCAAAACCCTTTATCTTGTTGGGCTTCGAATGGCGTCATTGTGTGGTAATGGAATAAGGACTTTTTTCACTTTCCGACCTTGATTTTTCTGAGGATAACAAAAGTCACGTGCAGCAGGATTACTTAACCGAGATCTAAATGTCATCGCTTTTCTTCCAAAATCTCGTAACTGCAGCCTGGAATAAGCTAGAATTACGAGTTTATTGAAGAAATCTCAATAATCTGTGCATATCTCGGTCATTGTGACAACTTTACTGCACTTCTAGCGTGCATTATAATCTGCTATTTAACGCTTTCAAGGGCGGATCAAGGGTATTTTTCCAGGGGGTCCATGTCCAAATGATGGCTTTAAATGTGTTTTAAAAATATCTTACGTTATACTAACGTTATATAGTCAAAATTTGATTTTCGGCCAATGTCGTGGGGGTCCGGACCCCTAGATCCCCCTCTAGATCCGCCCTTGGCTTTTATAAACACTCGGATATAATAAGACTTGGAAAATATTAAAGGAAACCAGGCTACGATTTGATGCAAAGAAGACGAAATACAGCAGTGATTTGCTGAATACGATTGATCTGATAAGAAAGTTATTGACGACCAACCAACGTTTTGGTTGGTCGTCAATAACTTTTTAATCAGCTAATTTAAATAAAACATCTACGACATATGTCATATCCCTCTCTGCACCCTCTCTGCTTCAAACCGAATCAAATTGGTCAAATATCGGTATTTACAGAAGTATTGAAATTTTTGTGCATCAGTTTTGTCACGTGATTCCCTGCTGTAGTTATCACTGGTGGTGAACTCGGCCAAAGTGTGGGACGTTTTTTCGCGATCATAGTATTCCGTCGGTGTTGTTATAAGATATCGTAACTACGGCTTCGATAAAGCCGTAGTTACGAGATTTTATAACGACACAGACGGTTTGTCCATACATATCGGTAAACCCGGTCTATTTTTAAAACAAATTCATTGTTATTAGAAAAACTATCCAATCAGATCTTTAAACTCACATTTAAACGCAAGATATCTGTACCTTGTTGTAGCGAAAAACGTCCCTCGCTTTGGCCGAGTTCACCACCAGTGGTTATGCCGTTAGGAAATGGTAGGTCATCGTCCTTCCACAATCGTATGATTCGATCTATAATTGACCATGGATTAGACAAATTTGTACATTGTGAGTTTGAATGTCAATATCTTGTTAAACTGTGGTCAACGCTCGAAAAGCAGACATGGATAACAGACACATGTACCTTTAATTAACATTCACAAGAAGTCAAGCATGTCCGTAGGAAGCAAATTCATATTGGGGTAGGTGAAGCCCCTGTGTCTGAATATTGGGGGTGGGGTGAATTGAATTTTCTTTTACTTATTATTATATATATGCAGGCCCGTAGGAAGCAATTTCATAGGGGGGGGGGCTAAAGCCCCCGTCCTGAATATTGGGGGAGGGGCTAATTTGGATTTTCCAAAAAAAAATCAGTGTAAAATTAAGAAAATTTGGTGTATTTGACCAACATTGGTGGGACTTTGCCCCCCCTAGCCCCCCTGTTCCTACGGGCCTGATATGAGATTGTCTGCAATTATTGTTATGGTGGTGCAGACAAGTGATTACAGCGCCGTGATACCACTTTCTCTACAAAGTATAGCGACTTGTAACAACAACCAAAAACTTGAACAGACAGACGCACAAATTGTGTCTTTATGTTGAAGACTTTTTGAAGAGGCAATAAGTCTATAGTATTGTCCAGAAAGATTAACCCGGGACATCTGCATATGAAATGAACCCACTTCGGCATTGTTTTGTTAAGACGTTCAACTAACGGACTTTGCACACGAAAATTAAGTTGTCCCGGGTTAATTTGGGTGGAAAATACTTATGAAAATTTGTTTAGACGAACAGCGAAAAAATTCATATAAATAGACTATATATATTCTTTTTTTATTCAAAATTTCTAAAAATAACTGTCTGCATTATGAATCTGTATTGAATCCATTCCGAGCGAAAATAACGCAACTACAACTTGAAAATCCATTATTAACAATATTCTCCCACAGAAAGTATACAAAACGTTGATTACGCTCGAAAATGTCGTAACTACAGCTTTTCAAGCTGTAGTTACGGCATTTTCGAGAGTATTCGACGATAGTCTACATATGAACAGCCACGATTTGGTCATGTGAGGAGAACGTTTTGTTCACGTGAGCAGATCAATATGCACTCTACGCTATTGGAATTCGGTCGTACTTTTATTCACTTCTCCGTTAATACCATTCGGTAAAACTCGGGTGATCCTCGGCTGCTAACGCGATCATAATTTAACCCCATTCCAAAAGAATTCAATTACTTAAGAATTGGATTCAAGAAGCCAGTGAAATCATTGCAAGGAAAAGAAGAAAAAGGTATATCTTTGGTAATGCGCAAGATCCAGCCGTTTAAAACGGCATCTTAAATATGGATTATGTACATGAAAAGCATATTAAATTTGTAACAATATTGATGTTGTTGTTGTAGTGTTCAGTGCATGATCATTATATTCGCAAAGACAAGTCCCGTGAACGAATCCCAGTGGTGGGTAACATAAGATTGCACATTGAAATGTGCAATGTAACCGGGTCCGATCGAATAAAAAATAATTTAGAGAAGCCTACGTGTAGGATTTATCGTATGCGTATATAAATATGACCGTTTTGCTACACACAAACTGCATTTCGTCGCTTTTCTGCAAAAACCTCGTATCTACAGCTTGTTTTAAGCTGCAGATACGAGGTTTTCGCAGAAAAGCAGCGATTTACGAGGTTTTTGAAGAAAAGCGACGATCAGCAACTTAACTTTCAATGAACCGATGGTTTTATGCTCTAATAATGACATTTATGTAGGATATACACGTTTATCAAAAACGTTTGTATAGTGGTTTAGAAAGTTAATATCTTTTCAAGCTTGACTAGAGTTAATTTTAACCATCCGGAATAATCCAAAGTTTTGACAACCCTATTACCCTACCAACAAAAATCTGGAGAAAAAAAACAAACATTTATAACAAACTTGTTCATCTTTTGCCACAACAATTGATGTGCTCCTCTCTTGCATAGATTCCGCTGTGATCAACATCCATGTTATTGGTACTCTCCAAAGCCGAGGTCTATTGATTAAACCATCAAATATGACTATCGAAATGGAATGTAGAGATAATGTGCTCTGTTCTTAAGATAGTACTTTTGCCACAACAATTGATGTGATCCTCTCTTGCATAAATTCCGTTGTAATCAACATCCATGTCATTGGGAGAAGCAGCTATCAGTTTGGAAAAAAAAGGAAAATTTACCCTTTTCTGCATTCATTTTTTCCCACACATTTGAATTAGACGCCAAACTATGCACTGATTTGGGGAAAAGGTTAAAGACCCGTTTTGCTAATAACCTAATTTTGCTTTTTGATCTATTACATGTATTTATTTATATGAGCCTACCTACCATTCATCGTTAGTAAATAATCTGAATTGTTAGTCTGTTTCAGTTCTCTGTAAACCAGAAATGGTTAAAAAATGCTATCAGTCTGAAAACGTGACTTGTCTCTCAGCCGACATCAAGAGAAAGTTTTTTTTTCAATTGTGCAGTGATCTTGAAAATCAAGGGCACAAAAACTACGTTGTCTGAGAATGTTTAACCGCATATAACGTGTGTCTGGACCACGTTCTGGGAAAAGTCTGATTAACCCATTTTCACATAATGACGCTTCGTCACATAGGCTTGGGAAAACATTGTGGAAAATGAGCAATTTCCTCATTTACTAGTACCACAACGTTTACTATCCCCGAAAGACCAAAACAAGATAAATTTTCTTTCACTTGAAGATGTCTTCTCCAATATCTTTGAGTTTAGACAAGTCTAAAATGTTGCCGTCTGGTAATGGGTTACAGCCTTTCCTATTCAGTCGTTGGATTTACGTCGTCAACAAGGAAAACTCTGATAAGTCTTTTTACGATGAAAAAGGAGAACATGATGATAAATAACATTTTTATTCTTTTCCCGAATATTCTTTATGTTAATATCTGCATTTTTGCACTCTCTGATGCATTCACGTTTTTGTCTGCAACTGTTTTATACAAAGTTTTACCTCTTCGCATACATCAAAATTTCAAAACTTCAAAAAAACGGGTCTTGTTTTGGGAAAGGATTAAATATCGATGTGATTATACGTTCCCTCTGTCGAGCAGATCAACTCGATTGCTTCATTTCCTGATCAAATCCGACCAAATGATTTCAATGATAAAACCCCACCTCCACAGTCGATTTAACCCTTTCCCAAACTAGACCTGGTTTTGACGTCCCTAATAGAAAAGATATAGGAAAACATTGAGACAAAAGAAGAAAATGCTGATAAACAGCATTTTCTCCTTTTGCCTCAATATTTTCTATGCTATATTGTACATAATTCCTTCCTTTATCAAAATCCATTGTGTCTTCTGCATCTGCTTTTAAATTGGACCACCCTGAAATGTTGCCATTTGGGAAAGGGTTAAACAGACGAACAGATGGAACAGAGATATATTTGATCGGGATGTGATCGGGAATTACTCGAGTACAAGTCGAGTGGTCAAGTTCGGGTTGAGTGCACGTAAAAGATAATAACACAATCAACCTCAATATCCCGACACGATTGATTCTAGATCAGGTTGATATTCTTCCAGATCAATACGCGATCACTTCCCGATCACTTTTCACTAGATCGCACGCGAATATTTTTTTAACATGTTAAGAAATTCGGGTAGTAAGCCCAAACAATGCATACCCAGATCGATCACCCCAACCACCCTATCAGAGATGCTAACCGAGCTCAAGGTGTACTCGATCGCTTAATCGGGCTTGTTCGAGCTGATACTCATCATTTTATTATGTGACTGTAAGTACATAAATGCTATTGAAAACGTTTACACTTGTCCTTAGATTGTGGACTCGGTCAACTTCGAACGCAGTGCAGAATTAAAAGTACCGAAAGTGCTGATAATTAAGGTGACCGATATCATTTTGACCGACTTACTATCCGAACATTGACTATCGATGTTCTTGAATCGAATAAGTGCAGTTTCGCGCCAGCGACATTCATACGCCTATATTTTTTATAGAACAAGAACAAGAAGAACAAGAACAAAACGTTATTGATTTAGACTTGAACAAATTTTTATATGTCCGTAAAAGGAGCTTGTGCTAGATATTTCATTATGTGGACAGTCATAGTTTGCGTAGTTGTACGTTATATATATCATATCATTCAGGGTCATAATAAATGAATATTAGCTATGCTACCAATTTGTTTCACTTCCAATCGAGGACCAGTCTCCAATAAGAACTACAATTCAGGTAGGTGACGAGCGAATAGACTCAGAAAAACATGTCCTGAGCACAGAGATATGAACGGGTTGACCCTTGTTGGTTTTGAGGCCAAGATCGACCTGAGTCTTTGTGTAGTCTGATCCGAATCAATATACGAGTAGTCCTCTTACGGTGCCATATTGTACATCGCCGTGTAGGCCGATTGGAAAGTGAAATAATTATAAGTGCTTTAAGTAGCAATGATACGGTAAACACATTTCTTACACCTTGAAAACACCTAGATGTAAAAATTGAAAAGGTCGCTGCAGACAACATATTAGACTGATGTCAGTCCGTTAAGAATAACATCCTAATCTTAACACAGAGCAACAATTTACTATGTACCTTATTTTCATATTTCTCAATACAAATGATGTTATTCTTAACAGATCGACATCAGTCTAACAACATACTTGATATGAAAAAGGGGTTTTGTGTACATTGTAGATTCGATCACAGAAATATTATATTGGAACAAAAGGAGCAAATACTGCTTATGGTGTGTTTTGTCTTTCGCCTCAATGCTTTCCCAATGTTGATTTATTTGTG
Source organism: Fragum sueziense (assembly GCA_963680895.1). NCBI lineage: Eukaryota > Metazoa > Mollusca > Bivalvia > Cardiida > Cardiidae > Fragum > Fragum sueziense. Next base: position 14,324,922 of record OY804602.1, on the reverse strand, counting down.
GGTGATTTGGAAAGATTACTACCGCTAGGTCTTTTCCATCCCACAATTCATTCGGAAATATGAATTGATGAGACAATATCTCGAAAACAATTCCTATGTTGCATTTGAGAACAATATGTTCCAGCGATCTACTGATTCCCGCCAAACAGTAAAGACAATTCGCAAAATGCCTTGCGTGGTATATTGATCTGTGCCTAAACTATGTATGAGTTACCGAAAAACTCGTTTTATCCGGGATATTTATAGATGTGAAATTATGTTACAATGAATATTACCTGCACATAATACCAGTTATACGGTAAATACATTTCGTACATTGAACGGCTTATTGTATATTTCCGCGCTGAAGACGGCGTGACAATTTCGTGGACTGAGAATGAAAACAATCGTTTTATCCAATAGATAGCAATCCTTGTTGTGAGCTAGAAATTACCATCATACATTTCGGTAGATTAGTGCAAAACAAGGGTAAGTCTGAATAAATAAATATGCATTTACGATAGTTTTGCTCCAAGCTCTCGAACTTAAATTTCAGTGTTTTTCAACAAAAACCTCGTAACTGCATCTTATATTAAGCTGCAGTTACGAGGTTTTTGTTGAAAATCGACGTTATATCCCTGCCAAATTTCCCCGGATAGGCGGGGAGCCAGCATCTCGTCACGTGATGTCTCGGAAACAACGTGATGTGGTATCCCTGTACTTAACAATAATTGTTTTAGTCAACACCCGGAGAAAAAATATGCGAAACAATTGAAGAAAAGAAGAAGAACATAGTATTAAAGACTAACAACATTTCGACCCTTTCCCTGTTTTGTATGCTGCAGTCTAAAATTTTCTTCGTTTGGTGGTATTTAGTGTGCCATTTGCGGCAACCCGTACAAATTTGTCCAGCCTTAAAGTTTCTCATTTTTGGGAAAGGATTAAGGCATAACACCGACTATCGTTAGTGCATCTGATTGAAAGTACGCTCAAAACCTTTGCAATATATATATTTTTGCATTATGGTTCAGCCCTATGACACTTCGTGCATTTTCGGGCGTCATCCGTGACCACGGAATTCAACGAGAAATACCCTCGTGATTTTGTCACGGGCGTCATCAGTGGTAACGGAAATTTACGAGGGATGCCCGATGTTGCACGATGTGTTTTGTAGTTAATCCTTACATGTTGTTACCACTGCTATAGTCCCCCGCAAACTACACTGGTAATTGCTTGGTCTGAAAAATAATATTTTGGAAAACATTAAAAGATAAGAAGGGAGTCATTTTTTGTATTTGTTTGTGGTCAATGTTCTAGCCCAGCTATTTCAGGCTGTAGAAACACTTTGGCGATCAAACATTTGAACAAATTATTATGATTCTCTTAACGTTTTCAAGTTTAATCTTTTCCAAACAATGGCGATCGAGCTTGGTGAAACAGCGAGACAAGAAGAAAATACATGTACTGTAATCCAGCATTTTGTCTCAATATCTAAGTGCTTCATCATACGCAGATGCAATCAATATGCATTTGGCATCTTTTAATTTCGAACAGTACATTCAGATAACATTGTACATGATCGATGTACAAGATCCACTACATACTACAAATCTCAGACACCTTATACATTCTCTCCTTCAAATCGAATTCAATTCGGTTTTGTATTTTAAAGTGACATTTCACATTTATTTCATTTTTAAAAGTATGTCTTGATGCAAAGATTGTTTATTCTAATGCGTAAAAATGCTATCAGTTTTTGGAAGCAAATTTTGCAAAATTTGCTTCTCTTTGCAGCTACCTGTCTCTGCACTTTACCATTCTCTGCTTACCCCACAACATCTTCCGTTCCTCCTCACTATAAATAGTTCTATCAAAAGCAAAGGTTAATGAGGTAACAGTCATTCGAACATTCAATATGTAAGTCTGAAGCTATGTGTAGATATTGAATTGAATGACTAAAAATGAAACATTCAATCAATTATGTCTCTAAGAGAAGAAAAGATCGACGTAGTAATATGCTTTATTATGGTTCAAAGATCAGTCCAGTGACCTTCCTTGTAAATGGGTCAGTCAAGTTTACTGAACTATGAAATATATTCAAAGCTTACACAAACGATTAATATGCATGAAGTTGTGCTAAAAATAGACACAACTCCAGCATGGAATCAAAGTATTCAAGGTATTCAAATGGATAATCAAAGTACCTAATCAAAGTACTCTACTTCTGGACAGGCCTACATTATTGACTAATTTGCTTCCCGACAGTACTTTCAGTACTTTGATTTGAAGTTGTTATTTATACGCATTTAAAGTTGAGACAGAAATGACAAATTCCATATAAATCTAAACTGTTGTCCACAACAATTTGTCTAATCTTAGCACAAAGATATATATTTCTCGTAAACATTGCAATATTTTGGTTTGTAATGTCCAGAATTTCCATGAGAAAATATGTTCTATCAGATAGAAATAAAAGTAAAATATGAAAAAAATAAATTTGAAATGTCACTTTAAACATTCTCTCCTTCAAATCGAATTCAATTCGGTTTCATATTAAGAGAATTATTGAAAGTCTTATGAATTATTTTGTCGCGTGATTACCCGCCCTGCTCACGTAACTAAGCTTTGGCTACTGGTATTTTCAAGTCATGAGATATCGAAGGGTATCAATCCATAAGGTCTGCTGACTTGATCGATACTAATCCGAGTTTTCTATGATGAAAATTGCTCTTTGATATGTTGATGTCGCTCATTTAAATGAGCGACATCGACATGTCAAATAGCGAATTTCATCAGAGATAACTCGGATTAGATCGATACATGCGGTTTGTGATCTCTTACAGACAAAGAAAAAACAAAGAAAAAGGAACGATTTGCATAGAGCTCATAAACTTTGGGGCAAAATAGGGAAACGATAGGTAAAAATGCTTCTTTTTGGCTTTAATACTTTTACCATCTGGTACGTCAAAAGCGGGGTTTGTTTAAGAACATGTTTATGATGCCACAACCCGTCATTGTCTTGGAAAGGTAACTGTATATAGGTCATTCAATTTCAAGATAATATTTTGAATGTAAAATGATACGTTCCTTTTCCGTACCATATGGTATTTTAGCCCTTTTTGTACTGTTTTGCTTTTTTGTATGTAAGTCAAATTTTACTCTACACGTTACTTTACTTTTTTTCTAAAAACAGATGACAGAAAGAAGAAAATAAGGAAATTGCTTTGGAATGTAACTTCCATTGTAAGCATACGCATGTACACGGAAAAAATGCTTATCTTTTCTGGTGTATCAACACTTTAAACGTGTCTCATTGATCCTTTGTCGAAACCAGAAAAAATCTTTCATATCCCAGTTATAAAATATCCAACTTGCCATTTAAAGGCTGAAATGGACTAAATCATAAACAACTGCATTGCCTTAGAGATTCCATATAACGTCACTTTTCTTTAACCCATTACCATACAGTGACATCTTTTGACTCCCCATAAGAATATAGCTTTGGAAAACATCATGTGAAATGAAGAAATCTCTTGTGACAAGCAATTTCTTCATTTACCACAATGTGTTCTATGCAAAAAGACAAAAAAAATCAATAGTTCATTCATTTCAAATTGTCGTCTGCATCATCTTTGAATTTGGACTAGTTTAAACATTTGCCGTTTGGTAAAGGGTTAAAAAACTCGTGAATTCAGATTGTTTTAAGCTGCAGTTACGAGTTCTTGCATGAAAAGCAGTCTAAGTTCCCCTTTTCAGTTCCTACTGAAGCTGAAGAAAGCACATGTAACTGCCCGGATGGCTGGATTTATTTCCAGAACTCGTGTTATTTATTCGGGGAAGATGGATCGAAATATTCCTGGGCGGAAGCCGCTGTAAGGATACTCTAGGGCAGTCATTACCTAGACCATTTATGTAATTTTACTAATTTCAGAGATTTTTATTGGGGGGGAAAAAAACACGTGCAACTGGCTACATATCGAGAGTGTAGCTCGAGTTTTTTTGTCCTAACATGTAGCATGGACGTTTTGTTTATTTGGGCGATAAATGTTATTATCTTCATTTTAGTACTCTGAATAATACAACGGGCAAGCACAGTGCGCTGTCTTGTGTGACATCTGTCATAATCCAAAGTTTTAGGGAAAGTTGGCAGTAAAGCATCCGTATGTGATGAAATATCTCTAAAATTGAGACAATTCGTCATCTTACCATAATGTTCCATTTTGTAAATTATGAACTTTAACTACAAGATATAAATCATATGTACATTTCTCTTTATTTTTCAAAGAACTTCATAATTGTACGATGCTAGTATAAAGTATAAGTTCAATAACCTATAGTCTATGTTTATTTTTAGCATCATTGTGGCCTTCACCGCTCCCATTTGGTTGTCATTGACAACAAAAATGAATACCTTTTCCTTAAAAATTTAGGACAGCGACTATCTAGAAATGGTAAGCTCTGATTCCCTTAGCTTTCCATTTTATTGAATGATGCTGTTTGTTTGTTGTTGTATATTCTCAAAAATCGGTGTACTCACGTGTATTTACATAGACATTTTCCATTTCTTTGTAAATTACTAAAGGCGCGTTCCCATTGCCGATCAAATCAACTCGATCAAGTGATCGAGTACTGGTCGAGCTTGGTCGGCAAAAATGATCGGGACGATCGAGCGTGGTCGGCAAAAATGATCGGGAATTAATTGACAAGAAATAAAGAAGAAGTCGTATAAAAACATTTGATCGAGTTTAATCGGGTCGGGGAATTTAGGCGATCGAGTTGATTGAGTTGATTTGGTCGGCCATGGGAACGCGGCTTAAATCATTTTAATTTTTCCTTCTCTATGTTACGATAGCAAACAAGTTTTCTCGCACAATTATCTTTATTTTGCAATAATGAAAGTATGTAACGCGGTCATCAGGTCGGCTAGTACCTGAAACACGCGGCCTCTGTGTCTATAGACGCGAACCCATATTTTGTCGCTTTTAACACAAATCTCGTGTCTACAGCTTTAAAGGGTGAGGGTAACAGATGGTCTAATTGCAAAAAATGAATTTTTTTTAACAAATATGCAAAACTTTTGTGTTGACCACCTCAGGATGGTTAATGAGATGCGATTCAGACAGAGAATGAGCCGAAATTACAAGACAGATAGCCGAATTTAGGGAGAATCCAAACCTAAATTCAACCCCGTCACAGATGGGGTTGAAATTATTTTTAACTTGTTGCGCATGCGCATACAGCTCGGACCCAAACGAGATTCATAGGTTAAGGTCGTCGTACAAAAAAATTATGTAAACTTCAACAAAAGAAAAAAGTGGGTCTGAAGAAAACCGATAGCGCTAAAACAAGGGCGAACTTAGAGCGTCAGAGGAGATACCGATCAAGACAGGTCATAATCGGAGATCAAATAGAGCGATGGAATGATGTGAAGAAGATCGTCAACGCACAGTCCGACTCCGATGTCGCCAAAGTTCGATCATCTTTGTTTTCTATATATAGCGGTCACGTGAGAAAGAACACGCATCACTACCAAAGTCTCAATACAAATTCTTTATTTCACTCAGTTCCTGTACAGGAATACATGAGGTAAATGTTTACAAACGTGTGGAGGGAAAAATACAATAGTGTTAGATGTACAAAGGGTTTTATAAAAGAAATGGAAATGTGACGTAGCGTTGCATCCCCTCCCACAAACTTCTGTGTATGAGAATTTTGTCGAAGGAGGTACACCGCACGTATTACACTAAGAGATTGTAGTTAGTTACATGGAAATATGTATAATTTATCAAATCATCAAAATCTTTCATTTTTGGCAATATTTTTATTCCAGCACTGCTCGGACTGACAGATTCTTCCCATACAAATGATAAACCCGTATGGGAGAGAACATGTCACACCGGGTTGGCTACATAGTGCGTACTTGAGTGCTTATGATACCTCGCTCCATACCGAAACGAAATGTATGGAGGTGGGATCATACCAATAAAAAGTTTGTTAGATCGCTGAGTATGCATGTAAATTTACAACAAACTAACCCTTATCCAAACTGCAAAATGTCCGACTGGATAGGAACAAAAGAAATTGCAAAAGATAATATAAATGTTACAAAAATGGAAATTGTGTATGTTAGGGAAAAGAAAGTCTTTGGAAAACGACCAGGGAAAAGAATAAAATGTTGTTATCATCATTTTCTTCTTCTCTCTCGGGATTTTCTAGGACATTGTTTGGAGCAGGGTCAGTGCATTTCAATCATTTCAATATGTAAAACAATAATTGAAATTACGATAATCTGTAATCTTGGCTTTCACAAACATTGTGACAGAGGGAGAGTTCATCCAGTGCGGATGAATTATCTAACTTTCACAACGTCCGTGAATGAAATGTATCAAACCTTTTTATTGCATTTACACGTGTATAATAAGATTAAAGTGTGTTTTGGTGAATAACTTTCTGAGAATAAATGAGACTACACACGCATACTCATTTGTACACACATGAATACGTATTAATTAGTAAACAATTACATATTAAGGCGTTAATTCCTATAAGATTGATTTTTATACATTTTCTAATATAATTTTGATAAATTTGCATAGATTAATGAGCTCATGAATTGAGTTACTTTTCATTAATAGACCGAATTGAATGACATTTGAATTTCTTAAATATTTGTGAGGTATTAAAGATTTACGTTGTTTATCCAATGATTTACATTCTAATAAATAATGGTACTCATCACCTAAACTATTATTACAGAGGTCACATTTTCTGGCATTTAAATCTATATTAGTCCATCGTCCCTTTTCAATAGGGAGGCGGTGGTTATTCGTTCTAAACTTAATGAAGTATCGAAGGAGTGCAGGGGGAATTTCTGTTAAATATTTTTCAAAACCGAAGGTGTTTTTAAATAAATTATATGTAACGAGACTGTGGTCATTTTCTACTTTACTAAACCACGAATTTATATAAAGATCTTTTAGCTTTTGTTTTATTGTAAGTTTAAGCCACTTTGGGTTAAAATTTAATGGATTGTTCCAAACATTGATTAGACCAGTTTTGATGAATACATTTTTGACGTGTCTTAACCAATTGAATATTGTACAATTTTCATTATCTCGTAGATACATTTCTTGTATAGAGCAGTGAACATTATATAAGAGGGTGTTTGGCGTATTTACTGAAATCTTTGCCCAAAACTGCGTCATTCTAGTCTCAATGTCAATTGATAGCGGATAGACACCCGTTTCACCATAGACGATAGAGGTCGGTGTTGATTTCTTCAGTTTCAAAATATGTTTTAAAAATCGGAGTTGAACTTTTTCAAGGACATCGTTTTTTCCGAAACCTATTACTTCACACCCATATAATAATATTGGTTTTACAGTTTTATCAAATAAATCTATTTGCATGTCTATAGGTAATGAGAGTTTCTTAATCTTTCGTAATAGGCTATACATAGCACGTGTTGCTTGTTTTGCTAATTCTTGCTTCGCTCTATGGAAATTTCCAGATCACAACGTACCTTTCTATAAATAGCCGAAATGGATTGGAAAATTCCCCAGACCATTTACGCTTCGAAAAAATATTGAGGAATTTAGCGCAATTGGAGTGCAATCAAGTTTGTTGAATGAACTGGTTTAAAAAGCGATTACTTAGTCCTACTAATCACAATAAAAAGATTTGTAAAGATGTTTTTGGAACAAATCTGGGAAAATGGGCCCTTAACAAGCTTTAGACACGAGGTTTTTGTTGAAATGCAGCAATTTATTCTATCGTTGTAAACATAACGTGACACAACACACGGCTCGTTTCTCTACTTTTCCATTATCAGCGACTACACGCCAACCCTTCTGGACGGGAGCCACAGACGAGGTGACTGAAGGATTGTGGGTATGGTACACGGACGATTCTCCCCTACAGTACACAAACTGGGCCCCGGGACAACCTGACTCATACGGACACACGAACGAAGACTGTCTATGTCTATTGCAACCAACACTTGATTGGCACGATTGTAATTGCTCCAGTCTATTTTATACTATCTGCGAACTGGAGTAAGTGGGCTATTCGTTGCAATCAACCAGTGCCCTGTTTTATCAACGAATTTACGCCCATTCTAGTAAAACAAGTTCCAGGTCTATTACTTCTGAAAAATTTGTCGTATTATTTTAGTTCACAATGAAAATATGCAGAGGCTTGAAAACCAGAGCTTGTTTGGTAAAATGTTCAGTGAGTCTAGACTTGTAAATCTTTTCAATGGAATATGAATTACAACTGGCGTTGCAGGGTTCGGAATAATGAAAGAGGGTGGATGAATTAGGATCAACGCCTTTTGTCAATGCTATGGCCACATCGCGGCGGCGGTTGGTTGGTTAGTTTTTACCTCATAATTGCTTTTACGCAAGAAGGCGGAAATGAAAAACACAAGTTGAGTCTGTCTAAAGGATGTCGCATTTTTATCGCATTTTACGCAATTTACAATCGAACTAGATCTAGTTCTTTATCACTTTACAAACCTATTTCATGCTTGTAACTTTTTCATTTTTTGTATTTCCAGAATTACTGACACTGATCTGATTGTTGGATAATTAATCACAGTTAAGCATTGATTGTATTATTTGTGTATCAATAAATGGCAAAAAACACAGTAAATGAAGCTTTCTTATCAATTACTGTACTAATACTGATTATTATTGTTATGACAATCTCTTATTTTATTACAAAATCATGCTGGTGTTATAAATATCGTTGGCTGCGTTCACATCGTAAACACAACTTATTCAAGCCATAGTTTCGAGATTCATGAACGAAGGACTTCATCGATGCGGTTCCAAAATATGGTTGAGTACTCTCTCTCGTCTCATTCAGAAACCTCTTGTTTCAATTATGATTCAAACCCATAAACATGACCCGTGTTAATTAAAAACAGCACCTTGATAAATGTACATTTTATTTATCTCCTATTTGATATTTTTCCAAATTTTATATCATAACACATACATGTCATTTGACTATGATTTCTCGGTCAAATGATATATTAACCAACAAAATTGTGTAACTAAGCAACACAAAAAACTCGTTTACAAAAATTTAATTTCCTGCTTTTTAGAGCTTCGAATGACGTCACAGGACCAAGCCTCTTTTTGTGTCCATTTGATTTTTTTAGGGATTCGCGCAAAGCTATAATTATATAAAGATGTTATGAGCTTGGATATTCTCGTTGTAAATGTAAAACCTCGTATCTCGTTTTTGGAATATTTTAAAGAGAAAGGAAAAAGTGTAATACCTTTTCCCAAACAGAAAGGTTTTACTGGAAATTCGGACATATTGTTCACAAATAAGGTGTCATTGATACTGATTAGTAGAAATATCTCAAAACCTGCAAGAACTGTCTTAACTGGGCAAAACAAAAAGTTTTTACTTTGAAAATCGCAAAAATTGACATACGAGGTTTTGCATTTACAGCGACGATATGGAAAAGGGACATTTACGACATCATAGAATAGCATGGATCAATATCAGCCTGTACATTTAGACTGGCTGATCAAGATCCACATTGTTCTCCGGTTGCTTCTTCATAAGTAGAGTCAAGTCTTGGAAATCCGGATTACATTTTACCGGGCACGAACTGGTTTTCTTTAATGATTGAATAAAATGGGCCTTTTTCCGATTGCATCTCGTATGTCTTCGTACTTGCAATAAAATTGTAGGTTACCAAGCATTCGAAGCCACGTAAGAAAATTACAAGACATTATTATGTTCGTCCGCTCCCTCTTTGGCCTTCAACATATTCGACCCATTATTAGATACTAAACACTTCGTGCAGTTCCGTTCCATCTTCGGTGTTATTCGTGACAACGGACATTGACGAGGGTATCCGGATTTTGAAAATCCGGATACTCTGGTCAATGTCCGTTGCTACGGGGGTCGCGGCCATGGTGAAGATGGTAGCGCATCTGTCTCTCATTCGAGAGATTCCGGGTTCGACATCCGGCCGCGGCAAATACCCTTTCTGACAAAAATGTCACTCATAAATGGTTTGATATCATGAACCTATGTGGGGGCAGCTGGAGGCTCGGTTTGGCGTTTGTGGTACTACTTGTGAGAGAAATACCGTGAATCCATGGTTAAGTGCTCCAGCCGCCGCGATATGACCATAGTAGTTGAAAACGGCGTAAAACCCCCAAAACCCAAACCAAACCGTTGCTACGGATGTCGCCAAATGTGCACGAAGCGATTTCAATCTAATGATGGATGGAAAACCTTTAGGCTGCCCCCACACCATGAGACCCAACGTCGGAAACATTCGTAGTTAAAAAGAAAAATAAAATGGCATCCTGCTGAAGTTAATTTCAGTACAATTCCATTCGATTAATACTGTATTGACTGGACACGTTGCGAGTTTGAAAAAAAGACGACACGTTTCCACGTAGAATGTCTACGACATCGCCCGAATGATACCGATGTCGCACGAATCTCATTAGGGATGGCATATGTCAAGAGAAGCATGGAACAATATCAGGCTGATCTGGAAACATGTTGCTTTCAAGTTCCGTAGGACCCATTTTATAGATCCAATATCATAATTAAGGAATATATCAGAGCAAAGCGACAATTATTATAACATTGTCATTCAGCGAAGAAAACATTTTAAAGTGTCGATAAGAATATCTTATCAATCCGAACCTATTTCACAGACGTCCTGGAAAATAATTATGCAGAAAGGTTCGTTTGCAGTTTTCCTGTTAATCGTTATTATAACAGAATGGTAGCAAAGTAAGTGTTTTATTCTTCATATTTTAAACTTTTTCGAAACAATAGATCAACATTATACATGTCTTTTATATAGGGTAAGGAGGGGCAAAACGCCCCCCTTAAGGAAAGGGCGCTGTAGCACAAAACGAACAAAGTATATTGTAAATGTTTCAACGTGAAATTAAACTTTGCCCTTTGTCCCAAATGTCTATACACAAAACAGCTTTGTCATTTGATTTAAAAAATGACTGTCGTTAAAACAATTTTTCTCGAAATTTGGCCTTTTTGCCCCACCCTCGGGGCAAAACGCCTTTAGGGATGGGGCATGAAGCCCACCACTGGTCTTTATGCCCCATATGAAAAATGAAAAATTTATTTTGAAAATATCAGGTGGAAAATAGGAATATAATTAGTTTGTAATTAATATACTAGGAAAGCTATATTTTGGATGGGTTTTACCATATTTTCAACATTTTTTATCGTGCGTAAAGGCTAGATTTGGGCATAATTTACTTGTCTATAAAAGTGGTTACGTATTACTGTCCTTTGTCTGCAGCATCTTAAAATCAGTCAAATTAAAACATACTGATGTTATGTTCTTTATAAGGCCCCTTTAAAGTAGATTAAATAGTATTATTGTCTCATTTTAACACAATATCGGCGTTTCATGGGCGTTTTGCCCCACATGGATCCATCAGGTGCCATAAAAGTTTGATATATTCGCGAAAAGTCGGTCTTTTTTACCAGTTTTTGTTTTGTAGACAACGAAATGTAAATGGATTTCGTCATATGTACCAACCTTAGTCATTCTTTGAGTTTTAAGGAAAATTTTAGTACTTCTGAATACCTACTTACCCATACAAGGGGCAAAACGCCCACTATTTAGCCCTTGGAAGGGGCAAACGCCCAGTGTGGGCGTTTTGCCCCAAAGCAGCATAGGCGTTTTGCCCCAAAGGGGGTGGGTGATTTAATTTGGCCAGAGAAAAAAATGTGTTGATATTTTTTTCTTTTTATCTCTTTGTATAGGCGACCAATTGGACATATAAATATAAAATGCATTTTGGTTGATTGAATACTCAGACTGAAATAAGATACACAAGAAAACCCATTACCCAAATATTAGATCAAACATATGCAAAATAAACAATTATTCGCATACTGATAATTGATTGACGTTTTGATGTAAAAATTTCATGGGCATCTTTCTAAAAGAATACTTCAAGTGTAAAATCAAGACAAATATCAGTTGACATAATGAGTGACGAAATAATAGGGGTGGGCGTTTGACCCCACCTGGGCGTTTTGCCCTTCCTTACCCTATATATATCTATATATGCCTTTTGCTTCCCCCTTAAAAAGAAAGATATGGACCTTTTTTAGTAACTAACAAGGATATGTTGATTAACAAGAACACATAATCACGAGTTCCTTTTAAGACTTATCCAAAATAGGTACATTACTTGTTTGTGGCAAAACATTCTAAACTTCATATCCAAATTCTATGTTGCCGGTACACATTTGAATGGGTTCGATCCTAATGAGTACCCACAACGTAGAGGTTTGATCAACAGTTAATAATATGCCCCAATCTGATTTGTAACACTATTCCCTTTCCTGCGACGAAAAAGCGATATTCTGTGCGTTTCAGAGGAACTTTTGAAATAATGGACATACGTGCATGTGTCCCATTTACGACGGGGAGTGACGTGACACAACAATGTCGATATTTTTGCAATATCTTTACTAATATGAATTATGACTGATTTGAAAAATGTGTTAAGCAGAGAAGGTGGCACAACACTAGTGATTCGCCGAATACGGAAGGTCTTTCAAACAGCATTTATTGACGACGATAAAACATCAAACATTCTAAATACCATGTCCCGTGATTCCCCACCGTATGTTTGGTTGACTTGTTTCTGTAGAACCTCTAGACATACATTATCAAGTTTACACATTCAATATTGTTGTCTATGATTACAGCTCATGCCCAGTTTGACTGTGGGTGTTGTAGACAATGTCCGGACGGCTGGGTATACTACAACTCCTCCTGCTACCTGTTTGCTGATGAAAGTCGCTACACGTGGACGGAAGCCGCGGTGAGTGGGTCTAAATTCAGTCTTTTTTTTTCAAATTAGATAAATGCCTTTGAAAACAATGTGGCAAATGAAAAAAATACATATGAGGAGCGGTATCAATTCCCATTAAGTTTCTTACGCAATGAACGAAATGAAAAAGCTACAGATATTGTTGTGGGGCGTTTCTATTGTGTTCAGTATAAAAAGTATACTGTTGTTTGCGAATGTGTCTGAATGTACCTTTTTTTTTGGAATTTGCGACCCATCAAGCTAAAAGGGACCTTATCCTTGCTTATGTGAAGTCAATAGAAACAACTTTTTAGAAAAGGACCAATCCCAGAAGAGGTCAACCAGTTGTCATAATTTGAACAAGAAAAACTTGTAAGATAGAAAAAGCATTCTAGTTTCAGAAAATTACGTAAGAGTGAAAAGTTTCGATCCTAGTCTGTCTGCGCAGTCTGCGCAGACTGACTAGGATCGATATTTTCACACTTCCTATATCGAATAAGGTCCCTTTTAACGAGACTGGTCACATTTGAATATTTCTTCAGCATCTATGCGAGCTGCACCACTCACATCTAGCTGTGGTAAGGAGTAAGAAGGAAGACGATTTTCTTGTTTCGTGGCTAAATCGTTTGATTGACCGAGGTATGTCACTGTCATTACATAAAATTATTTTCTTTTATTTAAGTTCACATCTAGTGCACTGATCTTCAAACATCTACAACGATGTGTTTATTTCTTAAACAATATAAATATCACGGTGGGTAGTACCGGTATGAGAAACTACAGGAATCTACGGTTAGGTCTTCCTGCCGCAGCGATATGACCATAGCAGTTGAAAACGGCGCAAAACCCGAATTAACCAAACCAAACAAAAATATACACAACGAACAATGGATCGCCCTGTTACCACCAGGGCCCGTATTCACCAACGTTTCTAAATTTATTTTCTAAAGTAAATTTACAATACAACCAATCAGAGAGGCCGACAAATTTGTCTGCGTTTGTCTCGGCCACTCTGATTGATTGGTATGTAATTTTACTTTAGAAAATCAATTTAGAAACGTTGGTGAATACGGGCCCAGGTGATCACATGACTAAGTCAGTGTCATAAATCAGTTTAGGTTATGGCATCATCAGAATTCACCATTTACTTATTATTTTCTGTCTAACTTTTAACTGGTTAAATGTTCCACGGTACAAAATCTCAAATGCTAATCTTCAATAAGATCCATGATTTCAGATAGAGGAAATAACGCATTTTGGCTGGGCGCATCAGATGATGTTGTCGAAGGGAGTTGGAAATGGTACACAGACGACTCAGATTTGACCTATACGAACTGGGAGCCCGGACAGCCAGATTCACACAGTGGGCATAACGAAGATTGTTTGTACATTTATGATAAATCACATCATGGATATAAGTGGCATGATGGCGGATGCAACACCGACTTGTCACATGCAATCTGTGAATTGAGGTTTGCATTAGATTTTATGGCAGTTTCCGTCCTATAAAAATCTACGTCGCCCAGAAAGTTCCCCAATATTCATTTCACCGAACTACATGTATAGTATTGACCTCAACCCGACGAATATGCAATAAGTAATTGTGAAACGGAATAATCAATACTTGCCAGCAATCCTCACTGTCGAGCAGCGTCGATAGTTTCCATAAGCATTGGGACTTTGTATTCTGCACGTGCTCCTCGTGTCAATATACGTCGGAGAGCAGTTAGTTCGCATCACAGTTACTCATTACATAATCAACAGGTTCAGGTCAATATTTACGGAGTATACTACATAGTAAACATGTATTTAAAGTTGGCATTCCTGCAGCACGAACAGTAATAATTACTGTTTTTGTAAATAAGTGTTACATGCTTGGTTGGAATACAGCAGCAAATGGAATCAAATTGCTCTGAATTAATAATTTTCTTCCCTCGTCTACCGATTGTTATAATTCAGAATGGTCCAGATATTTCTTTAGTCACAAACAATAATCCTAATTATAGATATCTAGATCTAATAGTGACTTAAAACAATGAACCCTGAATAAAACGTACGACGGTATTTTATCTATGATGTCGAAAAGAGAGACTTACATGGTTCCCGGCCAGCCTGTGTAAATACGAAGTCTGATCAAGAAACATATTATAATATACACGGTGGGGATGGTGCATGATGGGATGGATAACGAATACGGACAAAATAATCTCGATTCTGGTAAGATTTTTTGCAATAACTTCCTTATTTGTGGGTCAATTTTCAAAAGGTGTGTTGCATGTACCCCGCCTTACCAAGCTCTTTCATCGGATGTATGACATATTAGATGACTCATGGTACTTTGTCCAAAATATTGTCCCAACAGACCAGAAAGCGAAATGGTAACGACTACGACCATATTAACCACGCTTCAGATAAGCATTTGTGCAATAACTTTCTTATTTAAGCGTCAATTTTCATGCAGTTTGTTGCATGTACTCCGTCTTACTGAGCCCTTTTCTCAGATGTATTACATATGGCGAAACTCCTTGTACTTTTCTCAAAAATCGATCCCAACCGACTAGAAAAATGACCTGGATTTTTTTTGTCATTTTTCTGATCGGTTTGGATCATTTTTTGTACAAAGTACAGAGATTCTACAAACAAGTCATATATCTGACGAAAGAGCTTAGTAATACGGGGTACATGCAACAACCGCTTGAAAATTGACGCAGAAACAAGAAACTTATTGCACAATTTCTTACCTGAAGCGAGGCAAATTTGTCCGTATTCGTTATCCATCCCATCATGCACAATCCCCACCGTGATATATATTGTTCCATGTGGCATGCAGCAACCGTAGAGACCAACGTGGAAACTTATCAGACTGCATATAGGCACAAACTTGTCTGGAACTACTGTGGCCTACAATGCTATAAAGGACTTTCATTCGGCCCACCTCCATGTCATCATGCTCTCAACATATTGAGAGACCGGACATAGACGAGATGTTCCGAATGAAGGACATTCCTCAGATCCATGCTTCATGGTCTCATTTATTTTCAGATTAACCGAAGAAGTCGACATAGTTGGATAACACGTCTCTTCGTTCTTTGTTTGATCTTGCAAATGATTGTAATTTTAATATTCGTATAAATACATGTTGCGTTATGTACAATTCTATTGTCGCATATCTTTGAATAGTGAATACTTTCTAAAAAGGTACAAAACATTCGGTCCTCGGTCTTAGGAACATAATATTTTTCTACAGAATATTGTAGTGTATAGTCCCGGTACAACTTAACTTTCGTGTGCAATGTCCATTAGTTGAACGTCTTAACAAAACATTGCGGAAGAGGGGTCATTACATATGCAGATGTCCCGCCGGGTAAACGTTGCCTGACAATAATAATTTTACTTTACAAATAATTGCTTTTCAACAAAAAATCGTAACTGCAGCTTGTTTTAAGCTGCAGCAGAGACATAGATAAACGAGGGTCAATTTTTGATGCCTCTAATGAAAAAGTCTTTGGAAATTATTTGTCTCTGGCTGCAGTTACTATGTTTTTGTTGAAAAGCAGCAATAGACTACTAGTATACAGAACGATGCACTCCTGCGAGTAGACCGATCTGTACCCCGTCTGTGCGGAATGCCATAAAATACCATTTCCAGATTCAGACTTGGTTCATTTCGTGCTGACCCGTTACAGGATACTCATCACGCCAAAACTATGTTGACCAAGGTCATTATCATACGCACCTGAACATGTGAAGGTCATCAGCCTGCACCGGTCTGTGTTTGTAAACAAACCGCATGTACATTCACCTCTGTTTGCCCTTCACAGCCTGCTGTGTATGATTATCCATAGGCGCCACAACAAACGTCTGGGTACATCAAAGAAAGATTTAACCCTTTCTCAAACAATACATGGTTTTGACGTCCCTATCAGAAACACTTTTGGAAAACATTGAGGCAAAAGAAGAAAATGCTGATAATCAGCATTTTCTCCTTTTGCCTCAATATTTTCAGAGCTAAAATCATTAAAAACATATCTTTATCAACATTCGTTTAGTCCTCTGAAGCAGTTTTCAAATTGGATCTCTCTAAAATTTTGATGTCAACTTTGTGAATGGGTTCACCGAAATATTTGGACTGTTCTAATATATTGAACAGTAAGTTTGGATGATAGATGGGTGCGGATAAATCTAGAGCTTGTGCATGTAATAGTAATGATACAATACATTTTGAGGCAAAATGGGGAAAGCCTTGTTAACAGTATAATTTTCTTACGTTTCAATGTTTATGGACATCAAAAGAAGTGCTTGTTTGGGAACGGGTTAATGAGAAATGTTGCTATCATCTTCAACAAACAGCAATGCTTTATATTTGTCAGCATTAAAACTTAGTGGGTGAAATTATAAAACCAAAATCTATTCTATACTAAGTAAGTTTTTGTCGTCTGCAGCAGCTTATAATATGGGCCAGCCTTATCTCTTTCAGTTTGGGAACGGGTTAATGAGAATTATTTAGAAATTTAAGAGAAAATATTGAGTACATGTATTTGGAATTCAGACAGTTTGCATTGTAGCTTTGAGTGCTTTGACCGCGTTCCTTATATAGAAACCACGATTATGTCGCCTTTCTTCAATAACCTCGTACCTACAGCTTGTTTAAAGACGCAGTTACAATGTTTCTGGTGAAAAACAGCTATTATCTGTCAACGACCGGCTGGTCATTTGGATTGGTGAAAGTGTTGCCTTTATTTGTTCACCAACTCTTTACGAGTACTAGAAAACATTCAGTTAATCGTGTAGTCGATTTTCAAAAGTAACTGTATCATCGTTTTAGCTGCTGTGTTGCAATTATGAGAAAACTGATTAAAATCCCATGTAAACTAACAGTTTAACATCTGACAGGGACCAGTTAGGGATCATCTCTAACCAAATAAACCTCTTGTTATATAATCTTCCATGGCAAGCACGAAATTTTAGACTTGGCGAAATTCAAAGATGTTGCAGACGACAATTTCAAGTGAATGGAATTTATATTCTATGGTATTTCCGTATAAAATAAATCATTGTCAAAAGCAATTTCTTTATTTTGCACTATGTTTCCAAAGCCTTTATCATTGGGGTGTTAGACATCGCCAATGTCACAAAGTGCGGGAACTGGTTAAAAATGCTTTGTTCACTCCATATCATAAATATGTAACCATGTCACCTTGGTTATGAAACACAGCTGATGCAACTGATCGTCTTTGTTGTCTTTTCATTTTAAATTATTTACCCATTACATGCAAATAATGGGACATAACTATGAAAAATTGTATGCAGTATAATGAAGAATGAACTGATGGAACTTACTTTATATCTTTAATCATGTTCATTTTGCAAGGCTGAATGGCGCATGTCTGAATGGCGGAATAAACTTGTTTTGTTGTTCTTTTGGTTTTATAATTTGTAATTTGTTATCCTTTTCCCACACAATGACCCTCTCTGACACCACAAGGAATCAGTGGGAGAAAACTTTGTGGAAAATGAAGATAGTGCTTGTTACAGGCTATTTCTTTCATTTTCCATAATGTTTTCTTCCTTAAACTAAAAAAGTCCTAAAGTGTTAGAATTTCATCAACCTTAAAATGTCGTCTGCATGCAATTTATTCCAATTTGAAACACTCTAAAAGTTGTTGTTTCGGTAAGGGGTTGATATTTGTTCTAAAGACAAAGCAAAGTATTTAAATTTGGTATGAAAATAGCTCTTGATTATGTTCAAACGAAATGTTTTATTTTTCTTTTGTTTATTACTCTGGTTGTTGTGCACCCATTATATATATTTTTATGTCAATAATCAAGAATCGCTTACTAAAATCAAAACCACAAATCTTCTTCTTCTCTTTTCCTATTTTTCCTATCTTTTCTCCTATTCTTCTTCTCCTTCTTCTTCTCCTTCTTCTTCTATTTCTTCTTCTTCTATTTCTTCCTCCCTTTCTACTTCTATTTCAACTTCTTCTATTTCTTCTATTTCTTCTTCTTCTTCTTCTTCTTCTTCTTCTTCTTCTTCTTCTTCTTCTTCTTCTTCTTCTTCTTCTTCTTCTTCTTCTTCTTCTTCTTCTTCTTCTTCTTCTTCTTCTTCTTCTTCTTCTTCTTCTTCTTCTTCTTCTTCTTTTCTTCTTGTTCTTGTTCTTCTTCTCCATCTTCTTCTTCTTCTTCTTCTTCTTCTTCTTCTTCTTCTTCTTCTTCTTCTTCTTCTTCTTCTTCTTCTTCTTCTTCATAGTATATTTCAGAAGCAAAAAACCAATTTCAAATCGGTATATTATTAGTTTATTCCATTTGAATCCCAAGAAAGTAAGTCATACAGATCTGCTTGTGATATGATTTATCATGCACGTCCTTCTACGTACGAGTCCGTATAAAATATTTAGGCATTATATTATATTATATTATATTATATTATATTATATTATGTTGCGAAGTTCTTATATCATTGCAATGTTTATCTATATTTGAAATACTGGGATCAAGGTCTTTTAATATTAGCTCACATGCGCTGCCATGCATTTTGTCTATGTGTCATGTATTGTCTCGATTTCAAAATTTGTGGCTAAATTCATAGGCTTTCTCGTTATTTTACATGTCAAAATAATACTTTAACCATTTCCCAAACGACGAAATCTAGTCCAATTTTGAACGAACTGAAGGCGACAAAATGAATGCAAATAAAAATGGAAATTATGTATATTATAGTACAGAAAATATTGAGGCAGAAACAGAGAAAATGCCTCTGAAGTATCAATGTTTAACCAAAACTCTTCTCTTAGGGACGTCTTTTCTGTCTTTTTTGTGGTCCATCTAGATACAAATAAGACAAAATGTTATCTGGTATTAGTGAAAAACTGGTCCCGTTCAGAAAATCCCCTCTTTTGTCGTATCGTTCGGATATCCTCGGATAATGTCGATCAAAGATCGAATCATCGACTCGGATGTGTGTGTATGAAGAAATCTTGAAAAAAAATTGGATTTCTTAGCCGGAAGTGGATACGCTTCATAAAGTAGTTTTCGAGGTCACCCAAATGCACAACCATGGCAACTTGCGGGACTTGCAGGTTGTAATCATTCTAAAAAGACAGGACACTGGAACTGCAAACAATGTATTTCAGTATCATTGTCGCGTCATTGTTAACATTAGTCACAGACGAACGTTTTGAATTGTTGTTCTATTCTATTCTATTCATAGTCTGAAAGTAGTTCTACGAGATGCATCCAAGGTATGATTCGATAGAGTTGTCCTTGGTGATCCAAATGTTGTCGTATGTGTTGGTAGGCTCTCTCAACTAAATACAATACATCAATAAGCTTTATGTCAAATATAGAAAAGTCGAATGTTGTTGAACAAATCAATTTCTTCTTTGCTCTAAATGTTTTCTAAACCTATTCCTTCCAGTGAAGTCAAGACCATGTTTTTTGAGGAAAAAAGTTACATGTACAGTGTATTTTAAAGGGCGACGGTAACAGATGGTCTAATTGCAAAAAATGAATTTTTTTGAAAAAATATGCAAAACTTTTGTGTTGACCACCTCGGGATGATTAATAATATGCGATTCAGACAGAGAATGAGCCGAAATTACAAGACAGATAGCTGAATTTAGGGAGAATCCAAACCTAAATTCAACCCCGTCTCAGATGGGGTAAGAATTATTTTTGAATTGTTGCGCATGCGCATACAGCGCGGACCATGATTCAAACGAGATTCATACTTGAATTTCAATATGACGTCATCATGTATGTTGTGACGTCATTTAAGAAAATCGCATGTCCTACTGTTTTGACCTACTTTCGACATCGCTCTATGAATTTGGTATCAAATTTGGAAAAAATGAGTCGTTGCTTCAATAGTTTGTCGTTATCATTTAATCAGGTAATATAAAGCTTAAGGACAAATCCTCCAGTTGTTACTGCGCAACTTACTGCGCATATCCTAAATAACGAAAATGAAGCTGTTTCAGTAATTTGCCTTTTCAGCAAATGTATTTTTCACATTTAGTTAATGTTTGGTTGATAAATGACAAGGCCCTTTTCGGTTATTTCAATTTTCTCTGTTTCGTCAATTAAAGTGCAATAGTACTCGGATGGTACATTTCGCTTTCTGTTACGCGTTCAACATGTGGCGTTAGCGATAGGAAACGGAGCAACAAAAGAAAAGTGGTGTTTTTATGAGCTAGTCCGCTTCAGATGGACACAAAAGATGACACTTTTTATTATTTAAAGCTGGTAATAAGGAAGAAAATGGATGAAATTAGTGAAACAATTTCGGACAGAGCTGCAAAAAGTAAACCAAATTTTACTTATAACTAAGAAAAACGCTTGGTTTGATATATTTTTCTTTGTTTGTTTTTGTAGGTATGACCAAGCACTATGTCTATACCAAAAAAGAAAAAAATCTTACCGCTGGAATATTTTTTATTATCAGAAACGTTGCGAAAAAAGAGCAATTTCAGCCACTTTTGAAAGAATGATTTACTACAAATTTCAAAATCATCAATAAATTTTCCCAAATTGATACTCATTTATACAGAATAAAACATATTGAATACAATAAAGACTTATTTATGTAATGCAAGTCATTTCGAACACCTTTTTTGTGGGTATTTAAGTGACACCTCATTTTTGCAATTTTAGACAAGAGTAGTCTCCCTTGAAATCCAATAACTTTTTAATTCGCTTGGTGACCTATAGTTTTTAAGTCCCTTTTTTACTTCTCATATATTTAGATATCAGTACAGAAAAAATGGAAAAAATCTTACCGTAGGAAATAAATGGAGGATCTGTCCTTAAAAAGTGTAAATTTCGTTTGTATTTGACAATTTTTGGGTCCAAATCTGGGAAATAGTAGCTTTAAATAGCAAACATTGCACAAGCAAGCAAGAAAATTTGGTCAATATTTTATGCATTTGTAGGCTCAGCATTTTCAATGAAAAATCTAATATCCTCGTTCACCCCTCCCCCCTTTCTCATATTGTTTTGCTAAAATATGCATATTTGCTTCTTTTGACATTATTTAATTTGTACTATGCAACTCCTTTAGAACTATGGCAATGAATTTTGCGCTAAGAATAGACTTGGTTTACCGTTATGTATTGATATACTGTCGGTGTTGTTACAAAATCTCAAAACTACGGCTTGAATCAAGCCGTATTTACGAGATTTTATAACAACGCCCACGAAAAGCTATTGTTTGTCCAAATTTACGTCACCAATTTACGGATAAAATCGTTCCCTATTGGGAAATGTCCACCTTATAATCGTCTGGAAAACGGTTGACCAAATTTTTCAAAAAAGGCGGTCGTTGTGGCAGTTTTTTTTTCTCAAACGAATGAATAGCACATTGATTGGAAATTAAGCGTAAATAATTTATTTGACTGACATTTTTATAAACAAAAGAAAAGAAAAACTTGCAGTAGCCTTGGCTTAATTTGCGATGTGACATTTCAGTATAAACCCATTCCAAACAACCAAGTTGCGGTTCTGTCTGCTTCCAAAGGTTTTCAAAAATAATAAAAAAAAACATCATATGACAATGAAGAATGGTTGGACAACGTAGCAGGAAAATTAACAAGAAAATACCGATTTAAAATGAGAAAATTAGAAAACCTCTATTTGAGACATCAAAACCAGATGTTGTTTAGGAAAGGGTTAAATTTATTGACAAAGTTTGATCGAAATTCGATCACCAGTGATAAGTATGTCGATCACTGAACTAGATTCTACCCAAACTGTGTGCTTTTGCAGTACAATTAACATAAACTATATGTTCTGTGGCACTAATAGCAATGAATTTTGTGCTAAAAATAGACTGAGTTTTTCGTTATATTTTGATAAACCGTCGGTGTTGTTACAAAATCTCGAAACTACGGCTTGATTCAAGCCATAGTTACAAGATTTTATAACAACACCGGCGAAATACTATACTGAGCAAAAATGAAAACTTTACACCTACATTGCTTGTCATATTTCTTCTAAATACAACCGGTAAATAAATCAAATGAATATGCTTCGCATTGTTCATTGACTTGTTTTGTCAAACACTAAACGATTTGTTGATCTTAATCACAGGCATGAAAAGCGGACCCTTTAAGTGTGACAGGGGTTCGTTTTTTCAGGTGTACAATTTTAACAGAATTTTACAAAATTTAAACCCTCAAAAATCCAAGCAGAAGAATTCAAACCATCTCAGACTGTACGGAATGGTAGTCTGACAAGTTATCTGTCAGAAAATGTAAAGAAGCTTGCATAACATTGTTTGAGCTTTTAAAAAATGATGTGTGAAAAGCAGAATTTTCATTATGTTGCAAAGCTTGAAAATTTTACAATGCAATCTCCATAGGAAATTGAAATCGCTATTGCATGAACATCTGGGAAAAATCCTAGTCGAAAAAAGGGTTCAAAAATCCCATGTAAAGCCTGCGTGATGTTTTAAAAAAATCAATCGAAACCCGTGATAAATATGTGAATATCAAACATTTTAAATTCCCTATTTGTTTATGTAAAAGGGAGGTAATTCACAAAATTGACAGATTAGACCTTTATTTTAGAGCTTGCTACCAGTGATAAGAAAGATTTTTTGTGTTTTTTGGCAACCCGGATACGACAAATTCCGAAAAAATAATGAATCGTTTCCTGCGCATGCGCATTTGTGACATTAGATGTAATTAGCTCTAAACGCATTAAGGGCCGTAACTCTGATATTAAAGGACACAAGGCAATGAAATTTCGGCAAAACGATTGCTGAAAGCCTGGGAAATAACGTCAAAATATATCCTAGGCTTTTAGTTCGATAGTTTTCAAGAAACAAGAAATCTTGAAGTGTAAAGTTTTCATTTTTGTTCAGTATATTAATTGTCCGAAATTACGTAACGATTTACTTGATGAAATCGTTTCCTATTCTTAACGTTCTCTCAAATGACAAACTTTGGACTTGTTCAATTTCAATGCTGAACTGTAGATGACCATATAAACATGAATGAAAACTAAGATTCTCAGCGTGCAAACAATATGAACGCAAGCGGCAATTTTAAAAGTAGCCGTGTTTTGAATTTTGATTCAAATAAATGCAACCTTTGGAATTATAATGTATTAATTACGATATTCTAAAGACGTATGTATTCATTTCTTCAAACGCATGGGTATTCAGGTTGATAGCCTAATCATACCTTATGAGAATTTTGAAAAGTTTTATGTCAAGCTGGGCTTAGTTCAATTTTAATTGATACTTATTCGAAATTGATAAAATGAAACTTTAAGTGTCAAAGATTTGCTATATTTAATTTTTACAGTAAACCAAATAGAGATGTTTTTTTTTCTATATGAACCTTTTTTAGAACCATGATATCATTGTTACGTAGATATCTTAATCGTAATACATATCTCTTTGATGTATTATCGGTCATGCATTTTTGTGCTTGACAAAATATAATTATTGTCGTTTCTTTTATAAAAGCTCATAACTACAGTTTCTTTAAAGCCGTAGATACGAGGATTGCGAAAAGAAACAACAAAATAGGCATTCGAAAAAATCAGGCATTGTTTCGGAACTCCTTGATCTTTTGAACATATTGTTCGCAAATGTTTGGTCCATGGCTCCTTAAAACCAACGCACATGCTTTACCACGTAAACCTTCCTTATTTGCGCTTTGTGCCCATGGTCTTGGTGCTGAGCAACATATAAAAAGGAAATATTTGTACATTACTTTATCCACTCAAAATGAAGGATTTAGAAAACATTGTTGAAAATGAACAAATTGCTTTTAACAAGTACAATTTGTAACCAGCAATTTCTACATTTTCAACATTGTTTTCAATTCCACAACGGAAAGTTTTTTTCTTTTATTACTTTCGTCAACTAGAAAAATTCGTCTTCAGCGCATTTCTTTTATCATCGGTACCTCATTTCAATTTTGGACTAATGTATAATTATGTCGCTTGGGCAAGGGTTAAAACACTTAATTTTGTGAGGGTTCCATCCAAAGAATGTATGTAGTAGAATCGGGTATGTGACCGAATTGACTGACATTTGAATGGTAAAAAAGCAAAAACAGTTTACAAAGGATTGACCAAGTTTGATTGCAATTCGATCAGCATTGTTTGAATATCTCGATCAGTGCACCAGTTTTTGTACAAATCATACTTTGGATACCAGAACAATCAACATGACGATGACCACAAGAGTGCAAATACACGGTGTATAATC
The DNA here is from genome assembly GCA_963680895.1 of Fragum sueziense. Taxonomy (NCBI): domain Eukaryota; kingdom Metazoa; phylum Mollusca; class Bivalvia; order Cardiida; family Cardiidae; genus Fragum; species Fragum sueziense. The sequence goes on along the minus strand of OY804602.1, from coordinate 14,299,881 downwards.
ACGTGACTTAGAATCTCCGATAATCTTCAATATCTTTTTAATACTTGACCAATTTGAATTCGGTTTGATGCAGAGAAGGTGGGGGAAATGCCAGGAATAAGCTGGGCGTATTCCAGGAATCCGTAGTAAGATGACCCAGCCCCCCCATACTATGACCAATATACTGTTTAAAGTGGCGTATACCCACATAATATAAATCCACAGTCAATGTTATTCAAGTTGTGTGTGTGTGGGGGGGGGGGGGGTCTAGGTCGATTTATTAATCAGTTTCCTATCTATTTTATATGATGATGACGTCATTGGAATCCACACAAAAAAGGAAATTACAGAAACCTATAAGATTTAGATTGGTACATACAAAATATGATATTTATTTAAATAATTGTTCAACGTTCGACGTACTCTGTCACAAAGCGACAACATTATTAAATATGCCGATTTGCTGTCTGGCAAAGGGTTAGAGGTGGACAAATGTTATCCAACAGGGTGCAAATTCTTTCAGATATGATGGACATATTGAGGAAAATGAGAAAATTTGTTATCAGTATTTTCTTCCTTTTCTTCAATGTTGTGTCATGTGATTCCCCGCTTCTACTAAGATACCCTAGGTAAACCTATGGTTCAATTTCTGACGAGTGTCATAACTCTTAGAATAAACTTAACGCTACTTTTATTACAAATCCTCAATGGCTTTCTAGAAGGAAAGCGTCGAAAAACAACAACAAAATATTGTTTGGTGTTACGTAAAAACAGACTGGAAATGCATTTGTTATTAGCGCCGACACTTAAAGTGACATTTCACAATTATTTTTACACAAAGTTTACTTATATTCTATCTGAAAGAGAATCTTTTCTTATGAAATTTCTGAAAATTTCAAGTCAAAATATTGAACCGTTTACGAGAAATATATATTTTGTGCTAAAATTAAACAAATCGTTGTGGACAACAGTTCAGATTTATATGGATTTGATCATTTCTGTCTCAACTTTAAAGGCGTATTTTTCGCTTATAAATTACAACTTCAATAAACTGATTGCATTTCTATTCTTTAGAATAAACAATCTTTGCATCAAGCCATACTTATAAAAAATGAAATAAATGTGAAATGTCACTTTAAGTTCGTGTGTGCATTCTTTAATGTATTTCCTCAACATGTTTACCAAACACATAATATTTACGCAAGTGATTAAAAACCGCCCTAGAAAACGGAGAAAACACAAGTAAATAATTTATATCTTTCAAACACTTTTATTTTTTAACGGTAACGCCTACAAAATATCCGTTTACAACACCGTGTTTATCGTATAATATTTCAATTGCTCAATTACCGAAATAATCCCATTTGGATGTTGTTGTTGTTGTTGCTTCTGCTGCTGTCGCTGAAGATGATGATGACGGGACTCCTTTTTGCATGACATTGTAACTATATGTTTCTGCACTGCTGTATTTGACCGGATTACGCATATTGCACCATCAAGAGGTAAAAGTGCAGTTGATAATCCCTCAATAGCCTTGACATGACTGTAACCCTTATCCTGCAAACTTTCAATTTTGTTTTAAACACACAGCCCATTTAAGATTCAGTCAATTTAGCCTATTATAAAAAGCATAAGTTAGTAGCAAGCAGGCAGTATAGACTATGCCCAGACTACGCATATGTGCATGCAGATCTTAGTCAAAGTTTTGATAACATCATGAATGTGACGTGAACAACGTGAGACAGGATTAAATTTAAGTTCGGACAATTTTCTAAATGAGTCAGGATCTGGGAAAGTCTAAATTTAACATAGGACTAACATGTTTCCAGACCAATCTGCGAATTTTAACGACGTCGCACGAATAATCCCGACGTCCTGCGAATCACATAAGGGTGAAGAATTGTTTGTTCACTCTTATGGGATTCGCGGGACGTCGGGATTATTAATTGTGGCGACTGAAATACAAAATACGTTGGAAAACATTTCAAAGGGATGGGAAGCAACTACTGGTGACCAGGGATATACTATTTTCCCTAATTATCAAAATCATCAATATTGATTCCGTGTTCTCTTGGCCATTTTGGCATATTTTTCTTTTTCATTTATTAATAATTGCATCTTGTTCACATCTGTAACGTGTCTATTTCCAGGGTCAACATTGATTTTGTGGTCTTTTGGTCATCTTGACTTCCTAATTTATTAAATAATTGCGTCTTGTTTATATCTATGACGTGTTTATTTTCCAGGTCAGTGTGAATTATAGTTGTTTTGCATACGTTTAAAAACTATTTTAAAATTGTGTTAAAGTTCTTTTAAACCATATTTGTTCCAAATCACATTGTTTCCCCAACAATAGCATATAGAACTTGCGTCAAAGCTTAAAATCTGTACGTTTAATGTAGAAAAGGGTCTTAACCGAATTTAAGGAAGATTGATTTGAATTTTGGCTAGTATTAATATAAATATAACCTACTTCAAACCTTGTCACAAACAAACCCTAATTTCGACTACTACATTACAATTCTATTAGAAAGTTAACCATTGAGGGAAAAGAATCTGCCAATGACCATCGTTTCCCCCCTCTCCTCAAGAATTTCAATTCAATTGTTCACTTTGTCTTTTCAGTAACAACTTCTGTATCCTACTGCAGCTTCCAAATCGAATAATTCTATTGTTGAATATTTCGCAGGCCGATTACTCACACTTCGTCCTGCCACAAATACGAGGGTTAATTGACAAGTAGTGAGCCTCTCATAGAAGGGGTCAAGCAAGAATGTCCATTTTCAGCCCCTGTATACTCTGGCTATATAAAGGTGTGCAGCCGAAAACTGGTGTCATTTGGTCAGTTTATTTTGAAGAGGTAGCACTCTAAAGTAAACCGGGCACGTGGATTTTGCAAAATGGACATGGTTGCTGAAAGAGCAGTGATTCAATATCTGTATAAAAGGGATCTAACTTCGAAGGCCGTCCATGCAGATATAGTTTCAACACTAGGAGATGATGCCCCTTCGAATGCTACAGTAAAAAGAGGGGTGGTGGAGTTCAAGCGTGGTAGGCAGAGTCTTGAGGACGACGTCCGCCCTAGAAGGCCTGTCACCGTTGCAACACCAGAAATGGTCAATGATATTGTTGCGACTGACAGGCTGGTTACAGATAGATATATAACCAGTAAAACTGGTATTTCACAGGGAAGATTTCATTCCATTCTCACGTAAAATCTTGGGGTGAAGAAGCTCTCTGCCCGCAGGGTACCAAGGCTTCTGACCAGAAGCACGATAGGCGCACTTTGTCACGTCTTTTAGAGGCAGATCCAGATAACTTTCTACAGAGGTTCGTGACTATGGATGAAACTTGGGTCCCTCTATTTGAGGCTCACTACTTATCAATTAACCGTCGTAGGTTACAAGTTTGATCCCAAATAGTGAAGTTTCCTCTCAGACTTTGTATCGACCTACGCATTTTGCACAAGCACTGTTGCTTTTGCAAGGAAGCAGGGTCTGGGCGATTTATATAAGCTGCAATAATTTGTTTCCTAATTGATGTAAAATAATTTATACTTTTAAACTAAAGTTCGCATCGTGAACAAAAAAAAAGTTTAGCCATTTCATTGATAATTTTGTATTCTCTTTTCTTGAAAAATAAAATACATGTAGTTTGGTTATGATAATCATGATATTGGCACTCGTGCTTTTACAAATTTTTACAAATTCTAACTATTACACTTGTGTTTGTTTGAATATTGTATGTGTCAGAAACAGGCCATTTTCGAACCAATGCATGCAACACCTTACATTGGAGTTCGATACTGGTCAGCCACTGAATACTTGTAAGCTGTACCATTGTACATGTGTTCTCAAGGTAAAATGACCACGACTGTGTAACGTCGCTTTTCAACGAAAACATCGTAACTGCAGCTTGATATAAGCTGCAGTTACGATGTTTCTGTTTGAAAACAGTGGCATGCTTTACTTGTAAACATCATAACTGGACTAATTGTATTGCCCATTCCATAAAGCATTAAAGAATCTAAAAATAAAATTTGACGCAAAGATTTAATATTCCTGACCGGATTAAGTTGACCTTGGTTCGGACGTGACGTAGATTTCGGACACAAACACAATCCCATATGATTTAACATTGATTTAAAGAAAAAATAAATCACGGACACAAACCTAAACCTAATTAATATATCCTTGAATTATGAAAAGAAAATAATTCGTATTATGCACGTCATTTACCGCAATACATTATTCATTGTGTTTGTAAATAATCACCCATCTACATTTTTTGTAAACTGTAGTTACGTGGGTTTGGTTGTTAGTCAACTACTAGTGTTGGTTTTGTCATGTGTATGAATGTGTGAGACATGTAATGCATTTCTTGAAAAATGGTCATCAACAGTACTAAATTAAGCCTCTCTTACAACCCGTCGTGCGTCTCTTTAAATCGTACGTTTTTAAACGCTGCAAAATCGCACGATTTATAAAGACCCACGACGGGTTGTAAGAGCGCCTCATAAGAATTGTCCGGTCAATTCTTTGCTGCATGCAGTCTGCGTCGTGGTTGCGTCCATAAAAATCGTACGTTGCACGTGCGTGCATCGCACGACTAAAGACGCAGACCGCACGCAGACTGCACGCAGGAGCACGTACGACCGGTTGTAAGAGAGGTTTAAGGAAAAGAGTGGGTAACGACTTTTTAAAGGAGAAATACAATGCAAACCATGTTTGGAAATCGTCTCTTCAATACGGTTCAAATGAGTTTCCCCAAATAGAGTTTGATTTTCATGTTTTTGTTTTAATTTCATGGTCAATTCATGTAGCTATACGTTGGTCATGAGAATGTATCTGCGTGAAAACGACATACTACTGGACATGAGCATGTGTTCAACTACCCACAATACTTTTCAAGAATCATTTTGTTCTCAAACTGCTTCACCATAATCTGTAACAAGCGTGAGAGGGTAGCATGTATTATGGCCAGACTGCACTGAGGCATGAGCTAATTTTGAAGAAAATTCTCAGATGCTATTACGGACCTTTTTTCCAGATCCTGAATCTTTTATCATTATGTGATGTGCATGTTCTTTAAAGATTTGTCATAAAGATGCTATTAGCATTGTTAGAAAAGCTTTTTTGTTTTGGGGCATTCAAACCATTTAATAGAAGTTGGACACCATAGAGAGGCTGTGTAACCAATTCAAATAGAACATAGCTGGACGGACAAAAATTTAACTAAAGGACGAACGGACGTTCAGTTGGTAACATTTTGCTACCATAATGGTATTATTTAAAATGAACCCTCCGGGTCTCTTGTACTAAAATGTTACACAGTACACATATTTCAATGTATTTCATCGGCTTCGTTAAAAAATGTCGTAACTACAGCTTGAAAAAGCTGTAGTTACGACTTTTTCGAACCCAGCAAGCTATTTATTTACAATAACTTGTTTATTTGACTGGTAGACATATTTGGCATTTAAAAAAAATTCGGTCGAGATCGATTTTTCAAGGACGATAAAACTAATCCAATATGGTCATTTTTTAGTTCTCTACAAGGAATCAATCTCAAGACAAGGGACCAATCAAAATGCACTATTCGCATTGGTTCTCCGTCTTACAAACCACGTGTATTCGCAGCTGACACCATATTTGGACATTTAAAGGAAGTTTGGATCGGGTATAAGGATTTGATGGCCAATGTCTTTGTTACGATATAACTAAAAATGCCAACATATGAGGTATTGTACAGGCTTTGCAAGTAAATCGAATGGCATGTTTTTTTTTACAAAAAAAATGTCGGCGTTCTACTAGATCTATAAATGTCAAATCGTGTCAATGTGAGAATAGTAGTTATGCTACAGCAGATTGAATAAATCAAAGCGGGATCTTGTGCGAGAATGGGAACCACTAGTAAATATCGCTGCTTTTCAACGAAAACCTCGTAACTGCAGCTTGTTTTAAGCTGCATTTACGAGGTTTTCGTTGAGAAGCGATGTACAAGTTCGCTTTTAGATTACTGTCCCGACTTGAACTTAAGCAATTGCCATCGACATTATGAATGTTGATAAAGATACGGTTTTTGTACGATACACCACAGAAAATATTGAGACAAAAAGAGAACATACTGGTTGTATTTTTTTTCCTAATTCCTCAATGTTTTCCAAAGTCCTTTCTATAAGGGACATCATATCTCAGTCTTGTTTGGGAAAGGGTTGCCTTATATCTTGTCATTTATCGTGCAACTGGAAGGGTAACGAACAACCGCATTGATTTTCAAAGAAAAATCAAAGTGCTGTCAGCACTGTAGATTGGGCATCACTGAGAAATTGATATTGTGACAAAAGGACAATATGCTGATTTTCAAAATTGCCCCATTCTCTATTCGATGTTTTTTTAAGCATTTTCTATGAAGCGAGTAAAAAGGCGTCATGGTTTGGAAAATGGTTAATCAATGTGTAGGCAAACGTGCATAGGTGATAAAAACAAGTTGAAAGTACACCCTCCAGGTGAATCCAAAAGGTGAGGCTGTTTGAGAAAAGGAAATGTTACACTTTACCGGATTTTACATTAAATCAACATGTTGAATTATTCTAATTCTTAGCCAATCAGAATAATACCAAGTACGGACCCATTATAGAGGCTAAGCCTTACTGATCTCTGATCTGCAACTCGGTCTGCAAACATATTTCGATTAAATAGAATGCATTTGTTCATTGGATCAAATGATCAGTCTAAGAACAGTATATGTGGTAAAAATGTTAAAATTCTACAAAACGGCAAAACTAAGACGATGATTTTACTTTGATTAACATAATTTAAAATCACAGTGTTTATACTCTATAGCCTCGAACCATTCGTCCTTTTCCAAACAAGACATTGTTGTGAAGCAAATAATATGAAACATACAAAGATAACAGGAAATTTCTCCTTTGTCCCAATGTTTTCTGTGCTTCATTGTACATAACATGATTTCATCTTTATCGTCACCCGTTTCGTCGTCTGCAACTCTTTTTAACCCTTTCACTGCCAAATATTGACCTTTTACGCGTCTCTCACCGCTGAATTAATTCGAAGAAATTTCGAAGAATCGATACCCTGTTCACAAAATCGTGCATAACTTTTGACTCATTTGATGGATTCCTTTCAAATTTTCAGGACATACAGACAAATGGAGCATCTTTATGTTACTTAAATTTCAAAGTTATTCATGAAATGACAATATTTTTTTCTTTTTTATCTAACTCACAAATTGTTTCAATCTAGTAGAACAATGGAAAAAATTGGGTGAGCAAACCTCGACTAAATGTTTTCGTTGAAAGTATAATAATTTGACAGAACAGATTGTTGAATTGTCAACTAAACATAACTTCAAACTATCCCGAAGCCTTTTCCAGCATTTTTGGTGTCATTCATAGAGATATGTACAGCTTGTAGGCATAAATAGCAAGTGTATGATCTAATGGCAGCCATATTACTGTCTTTTGTCTTGGAAAATTCCCCATAAAAATACCAAAAGCTTACCGATTGTAACACAAATTCTACTGTTTTACCTGTCAAACGCTAGTACTTTGATTACTAAAACGGTGCTATAAGAAAAAGAATGTGTGAGAACAACTAAGCTGTAAAAAATATTCACATATTTCGCCCCCATAAATTTGTCGACTAATGTCGCCTATGGCAGGGAAAGGTAAAGCGACAAAAGTCGCCTATGGCAGTGAAAGAGCTAATTTGAACCACTCTAAGATATTGTCGTTTGGAAGAGCCTTTAACACACTGAGTTAAAAAAAAAACAATAAAGCGATCAATGCAGAATAAATCCTTAACCCAATTTCAAGCAAATAAAGCGTTACTTTGTTTGGTCTTTCTGAGAAGAAAACATTGTGGGAAATGAAGAACTAGCTTTTCACAACCATTTCTTCATTTTCTACCATGTTTTCCAAACACATAATATTTCATGGGAACCTAAAGGTGTCAGAATATAGGAATGGGTAAAGCGCACACATTGTATCTAGTGAATGGGCTAAGGTGGCAGTGGGCTACAGTGGCAGTGTCAAGTAGTGACCCAGTTAAACACCTGGCAATGCATTGACTGGTAAACGACCATTGAAAGTCAGAGCAGTAATATTGTAACTATATGGAATTTATCTGAGAGTTACACTATTTTGCTTTCAAGCTCTTTACTCAACGGATAAGATTGTAAAAACGCTGAAAATACTAATAGGTATTTAATTTAAGGGACAATTTCGTCAAATGTAATTATTAACCCTCTCCTTATTTGTCGCAAAACTGAAAGAGATGAAAAACTTTGAAGATATTGACTGATAAAGGATGTTTCTGCGGTGTTTGAAATAACATAGTTTGGCTTGAACACATAGCTCAGCGGGTTAGCGTTAGAACGTAGTGTCTGGAGTGATGTCTTGAGTGAAAAACTGGTTATAATAGATTGGGCTATAAATAGCCCAATCTAAAAACAATGTTTTGTCGTCTGTAGAAGGCATTGTCAAGTAACAAGGCCATGTATTTTTTTTTTTATTTTATGAGCAGGTTTGTCAACAAGGTCAGGTATACAGGGAAAATAGTGTTGTCATTTTAATATGAGACAGGATCTGGAAAAACGTCCCTTATAGCATTTTCAAAAGTTGAGTTTGAAGATCAGCCTGTTGTCAAATGCAGTCCAATATGCATCCATGCTGCTCTCTTTAAGTTACAAAAGGTCACGAGGAAGCTATAAGAGAACAGCATGGATCCTGATCAGACTGTGCGTATGCACAGGCTGATCTGGATCTATGTTGGGCTCATAAGCCTTAAAGGACGTTTTTCCAGATCCTGTCTATATAACATGTCTTATCTAAAAAGAAAACTCCATGCTATGATGTGGGCACTCATTTCACTCATCTTATTAAGGCAGTCTACCCCGTATGAGATTCATGCGACGTCGGAATTATTCGGGCGACGTCGAAAACATTCGGCGGTAGAACTTTCCACTGCCGAATGTTTACGACCGCGCCAAAATAGGTTCGGATATGTAACGACGCCGCTCGAAAGAAGCCGATGTTTTATGAATTTCAAAATAGCCACGTTACGAGTATTCTAGAGGATTTGAGTAAATACCAATGATGAGATATCTGCCATAGAAATAAATAAACGAAACTGTCTTTAAACCTTTCCTAATAAAGCTGTTTGTTTTGACTTTCATACTAGAACTGATTGATTGAATGGTGTTTAACGACACTTTCAACTGCTTATACATAATTACGGTGGCTTGAAATTCTTGGATGGATTCCATGGATTTCTGGAATTTCTCCCACCGTTAATTCCACTATATACAATCCGAGCCTCCAGCTGCTCTCTCACATAATTATATTGTAATAGCCAGAATGCATAAATGCATCCGGATTTTGTGACGTCCGAATATAGGTGCACTTGTTCCGCAGATGTCACTTACTTTTTGCCAAGAATCGGACTTCTCGTATGCTGTTCCCTATATGTACACTTTGTTTGAATGTTTTTGTGTCTATCCAGCCTGGTTTTGAGTGAATTCGAGCCGTATCTCGTCTAAAATTTCGATCGCTAGAATCGGAATTTTCCGAGTTTGTTGTTGTCATTTTGGTCCTCCGTTTTTGGGCCGATTTCAGTGTTTCGTGCATAGATTTGGACAGAAAATGCTAGATTAATATGTCTATTTTATTCTGGGCTGGGTCTTTATTTGTATTTATTGAGGTTCTATTCATTATTTGAATTTTCCGCAGGGTGGTCACTTTGTTTACGTTCGTCGCTAAGCGCGCCGTAGGTACTCGAGTGATCGCGGTGTAGGAAAATTTTATCGCTTCAAATCGCATTTCTAATGGACCGTTTGGATAGAATTTGGATCAAATAATATTTGTCATGTATGTTTTGATTTTAATTGTCCGTTTGTTTTATGTATTTTGTGATAATATTTGGGACTACTTCTTGGGTCTTTTCGCGGATGGAGAACAATGCTTTCCGCCGCGTTTGATTGTTGTATTCAGCATTTTAATCTCCTTTTCCCATTATGTTTTGTACTCGAGAACAAACTTTAGGAACTCGGGAATTGAGAATTGCTATTCTATTCCCTGGATTCTATCATTTGTGTAAGTTAGAGTGAATCTTATCTCAGAATTTTTGAGCCGTCGGGACCTGATTACTCAGAATCGCCGCTCAATTCTGATTGGTCAATTCGGCACTCACGAGCCGATGCTCAGAACTATAAATACTCGAGCGCGTCCCAGAGCCCGCTTATCAGCGGCTTGGACGGGTTTGCCATAGGAGGCTATGTGAAATTTGGATTTGGATTTATTTTGGATAAAACAAAACAAAAGTAAGACTGGTAATAATTTTTGGAACTTTATTTTACTCTCTGGCATTCCCGTCACTCCAACGAGCTGCTGATCATCCCCTTTCCCCGTAATATTTCTTTATTTTTGGTCTTAGCCCTTTTCAGGAAGAGAATCTCAACTCAACACCTGTCGCCTCCTCTCCCTTGGTTATTTGCACATAACTGAGCTCTACAGGTCCGACAGTCCTAGTCCATTTTGGCCAGTTGTCCCTTGTTTTTATTTTGAAGAATAACCAGACCCTTTCCCCAATTTGGCCCTTTTGTCCAGAGGACCAGAACATTGTCATTTGCATTCATGACTTTGATTGTTATGCATGACTTTGAGTGTCCTTTTGAAATAATGTTTATCTTTGGAAATAAGCTAAAGAAGAAGTAAAGTGAGTACTTTGGGAGTATGTTGAATTTGGTCTAAATTGTATGAATTGACTTGTCTGTTTTCTGTGTTTATTAAATCCATGTAATTTTAGCATTACATTTGCCTTCCTTTACTTTGTGTGAAGTCAAAACCAGGAGCCCCTTTCTACAATGACCTGCTTTTAAGTTTTGACTGGAAACATTCTGACAATGGAAATTGGTAGTCTTTCCAATTTGCCTTGTTAACTGTAAGCCAGAAGTCCCCTTTTCTTGTGATAATTGCAATCATCCCATTTTTGAACTCAGTCAAAACCGACAGGCCCTCTTTACTATGACGGTCAGACTATTGATGCTTTGCTAGACCCGTTTGACTAGGGAAATTGGTTGTTTATCCGATTTCTCTTGTCGCTTTAGGCCAAAACCCCTTTTTCTGTGACAAGTGCAGTTGCCCCTTTGTCCTGGTCAAAATCAGCAGAGGCCCGTTTCAAGTTAAATTGCAAAGTTTCATTTAGTTCCGATCAACGAGATTGCGTGCAGCAGAAATCTGGACGAGCCGATCTCGGTCTAGATCAGCTAGTGAAACTGACTATCATTGGTAGTTGATTTCCAAAGCTTATTACAATAGATTGCGTGTAGCAGAAATCAAGACGAGGCCGATCTCGATCCTGATCAGCTTACGGAACTAATTATCGGCTATCATGGCTTGGTAGTTGAGTTCCAAAAGCTTATAATGTAGCCACTGTAGGTAACCGCATCCTGACAAATTAAAACCGCCGGCTGCCTACAATTTTGTTGTCAGAACCGAGGATTAGTGATTGCCAAAGCTAGTCCATCGTCCCTGCCTGGAAAAGCCCCCTTTTTTAGCACCCCCCTTTTTTAGCACCCCTTTTCCTGAAAATGGCCTCCTCAGCTCCTGAGATTTCATTTAATAATGAGATTTCCTCAGACCCTGAGACTGGCCCTGAGATTGTCCCTGGTCCCGACCCCGAATTTTCCCCTGACCTGCAAGCCTCAGATCCCCATGATAGAGAGAGTGTAAATGGAGATTTACAGACTGAGAATGGTGAGAATTCTCAATTTTATAGTGAGGATACAAGGCATGCTTCAAGGAGAGATACATCAACCAGAGATCTACACAACATGCAACACAACGATGATCAGCATGGCCCTTCACATTCTTACCACAAATTTGATAATTGTCCTAAGTTTGTGCAGAGCAATCTGCCCAGCAGTGTCCATTTTTCACCGCCTAGATTTTCCCATGAGCCCATCATCACCCCTTGTAAATTTGATGGCACCACAAGTTTTGAGCAATATTTATCATACTTTGAGGATTGCTCAGATCTGTCCCAATGGAACTCGCAAACACAGGTTCTTGTTCTAGCCTCTTGTTTGACGGGATCAGCCCGAAACTTCTATATGAGTTTAGCCCATCATGAACGCCGCAACTTTAGTGTCCTTGTTTCTCGACTGACCGATAGATTTGGTCATTCCAGAAAACATCAATATTTTTGGCTGAATAAATTTGAAAACCGACACAGGAATAAAGGCGAAAGTATCTCTTCTTTAGGAGATGATCTTCTTCAGCTTTCCCAAAAGGCCTTTATTGACTTTGATCGGTCTGCACAGGAACGTCTGGCCTTGATTCAGCTTTATAAACTGGTTTCCCCTGAAATGAGATGCAGATGTATGGATAGAAATTGTACCACTGTAAATGAAGCTGTTTTGTTAATTGAAAAGTATGAATCTATCCTAGGTAGCCCTTTTCAAATGGTCAGAGCAGCAGACAAAAGTGAAGATAGAGATCAGCAGTCTGATCTTAGTGCAACATTAAAACGCATTGGGGATAGACTTGAGAAAATTGAGTCTAGGTCCCAAATGAATGTCCAGTCTTTGAACAGAGGTCCCAGAGCATGTTATGGATGTAAATCACTCGAGCATCTGTAGAGATCTTGTCCCCTCAATCCAAATCAAGGTTTGGAACTATTTACCAAACAGTAAATGAGATTTCAACACCTGACCCTGCCCCCTTTTTTTACATTTTTTAAGCCCACAAGATAGAAATCAACTACTTGTCCTTTTTGTGTGTTTTGTTGTGGTTGAAAACATTGAAAGACTGTTGTTGTAGTAGGCTTGTATTTGAAAGTGTTGTGATGAAGAAGCCTGATCAACAGTTTTGAGTTGTAAAATTGTCTTAGTTTTTGTGTGTAGCAAATTTACCTTTGCATAGCCATATTCAGTCCAGTTATTTCTTTTTTCCCCTTGTCTCAATACCCTTGTAATGGTAATCAGGCCTGATGGTAATTTGAAGAATTATCATCACCCCTGGCCCGTCAACAATTCATCACCTGAAATGAAGTATGGTGGTTTTAGACAACATTCATGGTCCAACATCCGTGGAAATAGCTACAGGGAGAGTTATTTTGTTGTGTATGGGTCTTTCTTATTGGAATGATGTAAGAGAAGTCAAGTAGAGGTGGTTATTTTTATTTAACGTGTATTTTCTGACCAGAGAGGATGTCGCGCATCCTGAGTGATGAGGGAGGATTGATCACCCGTCCCTTGGATTTACTCGTGTTGGGTCAACTTTTTATTTTTGATCTTTTTTTGAGATGGAGAACCACAGGAATGGCTTGCTTAGAGTTACATCTATCATGATTGAGATTGCTGCAACAATGAATAATGGGTTAGCTACTTCTTATGATAATTTGGTAGAGTAAGACTGCTAGCCATATGGGCAGGTACCGTCCGATATGGTCTGATGCAGTAGTTGTCAACTGAGAAATGGCCAGCATATTTCCCATTCAACAAGTCCCTTTTGATCACCTGTTTATACGTCAAATTATATCAGGTGTTGTCGACTGCCCCTTACACTATACGCTAAACCTCAACAGGCAGTCGATTCGATCCATCCAACTTGGGAAGTCAATTCGATCCATACGATTTGGGAAGATAACCGATGAACCTACCGTGGGCCATGACGAACCGATCCAGGGTGATGTTTCGCTACCAACCGGAGAACCAGAACCAATCCATTCGAGTGTGACTGAGGACAGACATAGACTCTGAAATCGTGGATGAAAATCGGTGACGCGCGTATTTAGGGAATATGAACTGTGATTTTCTTAAATTGAGTTAGGATTTAGTGACTATGTAATAGTGTCTTTCAGTGTAAAATGGATTATTAAATAATGGATTATTTGGATTTTAAAATGTAAGTATAACAAGTATTTATCAAAAGTGGTAAATCAAATAGAGCTAATTTGAACTGACAGAACTGTAACCAGTGTGAATTAGACACAGTGAGTAGTGTCATTAGGTAAAATTGACATTTTGGGTAAAATTTTGCATTGACATTTGATTCAAAATAATTGTTGTAAATATTGTGTAAATGATTAATAATGTTGAACAGCTTTGAATATTGTTGAACACCTTATCCATCTTGAATTTATAAACTTCCGGAGAAGTTTGTATTTTAAGGTGGGGGAAGTGTAATAGCCAGAATGCATAAATGCATCCGGATTTTGTGACGTCCGAATATAGGTGCACTTGTTCCGCAGATGTCACTTACTTTTTGCCAAGAATCGGACTTCTCGTATGCTGTTCCCTATATGTACACTTTGTTTGAATGTTTTTGTGTCTATCCAGCCTGGTTTTGAGTGAATTCGAGCCGTATCTCGTCTAAAATTTCGATCGCTAGAATCTGAATTTTCCGAGTTTGTTGTTGTCATTTTGGTCCTCCGTTTTTGGGCCGATTTCAGTGTTTCGTGCATAGATTTGGACAGAAAATGCTAGATTAATATGTCTATTTTATTCTGGGCTGGGTCTTTATTTGTATTTATTGAGGTTCTATTCATTATTTGAATTTTCCGCAGGGTGGTCACTTTGTTTACGTTCGTCGCTAAGCGCGCCGTAGGTACTCGAGTGATCGCGGTGTAGGAAAATTTTATCGCTTCAAATCGCATTTCTAATGGACCGTTTGGATAGAATTTGGATCAAATAATATTTGTCATGTATGTTTTGATTTTAATTGTCCGTTTGTTTTATGTATTTTGTGATAATATTTGGGACTACTTCTTGGGTCTTTTCGCGGATGGAGAACAATGCTTTCCGCCGCGTTTGATTGTTGTATTCAGCATTTTAATCTCCTTTTCCCATTATGTTTTGTACTCGAGAACAAACTTTAGGAACTCGGGAATTGAGAATTGCTATTCTATTCCCTGGATTCTATCATTTGTGTAAGTTAGAGTGAATCTTGTCTCAGAATTTTTGAGCCGTCGGGACCTGATTACTCAGAATCACCGCTCAATTCTGATTGGTCAATTCGGCACTCACGAGCCGATGCTCAGAACTATAAATACTCGAGCGCGTCCCAGAGCCCGCTTATCAGCGGCTTGGACGGGTTTGCCATAGGAGGCTATGTGAAATTTGGATTTGGATTTATTTTGGATAAAACAAAACAAAAGTAAGACTGGTAATAATTTTTGGAACTTTATTTTACTCTCTGGCATTCCCGTCACTCCAACGAGCTGCTGATCATCCCCTTTCCCCGTAATATTTCTTTATTTTTGGTCTTAGCCCTTTTCAGGAAGAGAATCTCAACTCAACACCTGTCGCCTCCTCTCCCTTGGTTATTTGCACATAACTGAGCTCTACAGGTCCGACAGTCCTAGTCCATTTTGGCCAGTTGTCCCTTGTTTTTATTTTGAAGAATAACCAGACCCTTTCCCCAATTTGGCCCTTTTGTCCAGGGGACCAGAACATTGTCATTTGCATTCATGACTTTGATTGTTATGCATGACTTTGAGTGTCCTTTTGAAATAATGTTTATCTTTGGAAATAAGCTAAAGAAGAAGTAAAGTGAGTACTTTGGGAGTATGTTGAATTTGGTCTAAATTGTATGAATTGACTTGTCTGTTTTCTGTGTTTATTAAATCCATGTAATTTTAGCATTACATTTGCCTTCCTTTACTTTGTGTGAAGTCAAAACCAGGAACCCCTTTCTACAATGACCTGCTTTTAAGTTTTGACTGGAAACATTCTGACAATGGAAATTGGTAGTCTTTCCAATTTGCCTTGTTAACTGTAAGCCAGAAGTCCCCTTTTCTTGTGATAATTGCAATCATCCCATTTTTGAACTCAGTCAAAACCGACAGGCCCTCTTTACTATGACGGTCAGACTATTGATGCTTTGCTAGACCCGTTTGACTAGGGAAATTGGTTGTTTATCCGATTTCTCTTGTCGCTTTAGGCCAAAACCCCTTTTTCTGTGACAAGTGCAGTTGCCCCTTTGTCCTGGTCAAAATCAGCAGAGGCCCGTTTCAAGTTAAATTGCAAAGTTTCATTTAGTTCCGATCAACGAGATTGCGTGCAGCAGAAATCTGGACGAGCCGATCTCGGTCTAGATCAGCTAGTGAAACTGACTATCATTGGTAGTTGATTTCCAAAGCTTATTACAATAGATTGCGTGTAGCAGAAATCAAGACGAGGCCGATCTCGATCCTGATCAGCTTACGGAACTAATTATCGGCTATCATGGCTTGGTAGTTGAGTTCCAAAAGCTTATAATGTAGCCACTGTAGGTAACCGCATCCTGACAAATTAAAACCGCCGGCTGCCTACAATATGATTCACAAGTGTTGGTCAGAGACAAATGGCTTTTAACAAATGTCCGAACGGATATTGGCAGATCCAGATTCGAACGCACGATGCCTGGTCTGATGGACTTCTAAAGACGTTACCGACTGAGTTAGCCTGTTCTTCCATAGTCCAATTTGTCTTCTGCAGCAGCAACCGGTCAATAAGAGTCTAAATCGTTGCTGATTACAAAGTTAATCTTCAATCCCTCGTTCTGGAGTTTGGTCTATATAGGCAAAGAATGTCAGAGACTAAGTACGAAGAGCTACATTTATTTGACAAAATGTCAATGTATTTTGATTAGGCATTTAGAAGAATAAATTGGCATTTTGTGGTGTTTATCTCAATCTCTGTATAACAAATGTTGCAAACTAAACAACAGCAATCTTCAACATGTCTCAGATATCGACATTTGGAATGGGAAAAAACTCACTAACTGCGGGTCAACACCTTAGGTTTGGAAAACGCGGCGTTTTGTGTTTCGCTTTTTTAAAAAAAAATATCGATCAAGACTACCAGCTTATGTAATTTTTGTTTGTTTGTTTTATTTTTTTCTCTTCTTCTTTGCTTCCGAGGCAGGCTTGCGAAAGCATTGCTGTCTGACATGGTAGTTTAGCTTGTGTCCAATCGTTGGTGTCGTTTCTGTGAAATGGTACAAATGCATCCAGTGGTTTCTAAGAAGATTGCCAAAGAAACAGTTAACGGACGTACGGAGGCACAGACGAACGTACGCAGGACGGACATATCGCATTGACAATAGCCCACTGGTCGGACGGTCAGTGGGGTTGAAATAATTATCTTAAATTTTATGATATTTAGGCTAATGAAATTGGTTGCGATCGAGAACCTACGGTTTTGATTCTGAAAAGTGTACATGCGTTGTGTGTCTTAATGGACGTCATGCCTAAATATGAATTCTGATCAGACTGCGTTTATATCGGTGCGTATGTTTAACTGGGTCCATGTTGACATCTTATGATATAAAGTATGTAGGCCTATATGCAACCATCTTTATATCTTAGATCATTTGATCGTTTTCCACAAAACTGAAAGTTGCTGCAGACAATAAAATGCGTAAAAATAAAGAGAGATTCTATATTTCATAGTACAGATACCTTTGTGGCAAATTCAGGGGTGAATGCAGATTATCAGCATTTTTATTCTTTTACGTCAATGCTTTCTTGAGTTGCCGAGACATCACACCCGTGTCCATGTCTTGTTTAAAGATTAATTAACCAAACCTGCACGATACGAAAGTGTTACAGATCTTGACATGGATTTCGTTATAATTTCTGAACCAAAGATAGTGAAATGTGAATAACTGGCCTGGCTTTGGACATAACGTCGGTGAGAAATCAAAACCTCGTAACTACAGCTTGAATAACCTGTAGTTACGAGGTTTTGATCCTTCACCGACAAAATGATATAAATAGTCTGAATGATGTATAGGGTAGATAGATATATCTGTGCCAAGGGAGGCCTATAAATGATCCTTTCCCTGTCGACAAAGTTCTAGACCAATTTCAATTCTAAGTGACCACAGTCAGCAGTAAAACAATAATACTGTTACTACATGCTCGAAATGCTTTTTGTTACACAAAAATCACTTGTAGATAACTGCTGGTAACCTGAACTTTCTTCTCTCCTCGCAACGTTGTCAAAAACTTCCAGGTAACGTACGTCAAAACTCACAGATTTTAGGAAAAGAATTTTGATAACATCTGACCTTGTTACGTTATCTTCGATGAAAAACGAGTTACAGCAATAGAAGAGCAAGGTAGTCTGACATATTTAACCCTTTCCCAAAATAAGACCTCTGACGCCGATGCAGGATAACAGTTTAAAACCCATCAAAAACCATCTAGGGAAAAGGAAAACGACTTATTTTGTACTCCCATAGTGAACAAGATAGGGAGTCATATGACAGCAATTTCAGAAAATCGCCAATAATTCTATTACCACTTGGCTAATTTGAATTCGGTTTGAAGCAGGGAAGATGGGACATCACCAGGAATTAGTTGGACGTAGCAGATATTTTATAAATCAGCTGAGAAAAACGTGATTGACGACCGAAAAAACAACACCTTTTTATAAGCAAATCTGGCATACATTAAAAGAATAATTCTAAAAAAGCCAATCGAAAAATCATGTCACGTGATTCCCCATTGTGTATAAGCATCAGTGAAAACTGAACAAGCACACATAAGACTAGATCAATTATGTACCCCATATATCGCTTCAAACCATGACATTTAAATGGTCTTCGATCCATGTCTTTTTTCCAGAACAAAAAACAAATAAGGAATCCTTTGACCGATTTCTTCAACGTATATAATTACCATTTACAAAGTTATGGCTTGATCAAATTTCAGTAATTGTAAGATAATGGATTTAAATTTAGACTCGCTAAACTATTTTTATTACAGCACATTTGGTTAGTACATTTGCCCTTATCATATTTAAAGAGATATTAAGGACTGGAAATTTTGCAAAAACGAGAGAAAATGCTGCACATTAGCCTGTTTTCTTTTCAGAAACAAACTTTTCAAGACTTCCTTCCTTCAATGGGGAGAATCACGTGATTGACAATGGTATTGAACACGAACAAATGGCGACGAAATGACCGCTTAGGCGAAAAAAATCAAACTTTAGAAAGGTATGTTTTCAATCTACGTAGTTTCTCAGACAAACCACCTATCCTAAAGTACCCGCTATTGTCGAAGGTTTTCACAGATACCCAACTTTTCCCCATCCGTTCGCTGTATTTAGAGAACACTTAAAGAATAATTTCGAAATTTCGAAAATTTTGGATGTGTGTTAAGCACGTCGCATCATACTTACAGCTTTATTTCTTACCCACTTGAACTCGGCGTGCCAAACACTACAGCACTGTACGTGTGTTTAACATCTTTTTCGTAAATGCGCTTAACAAAGACAACGCGGACCTTGAAAATGGACTACATGTAGAATGAATTGTCATCGATAAAAAAGGGTCTGGTAATATACCGTGTGAACAGATAGTTCTTTGGGTAAGAAATAAAGCTGTAAGTATGATGTGACGTGCTTAACACACATCCGAAATTTTCGCAATTTCGAAAAAAATCTTTAAGTGTTCTCTAAATACAGCGAACGGATGGGGAGTGTTTGGTATCTGTGAAAATCCTAGACAAAAGTGGATACTTTGGGATAGGTGGTTTGTCTGAGAAACTACGTAGATTAAATATAATTATACCTTTCTAAAGTTTAAATTTTCTCGCCGAAGCGGTCATTTCGTCGCCATTTTTTCGTGTTCAATACCACTGTCAATCACGTGATTCTCCCCATTGTTCCTTGCAAATGTATGGAAAATTCCCATTTTAACACACGATACAAAATACCCTTTTTTGGCCAAAGTTACTCTCCAAAGCCGAGTCCTATTGATTAACCATCACATATGACTATATTCTATATAGTCATATTTGATGGTTAGAATACATTATATAATTATTCTATATTCTAATGGAATGAAGAGAGAATGTGCTTTCTTAAAAGAGTAGGCCAAAGTATGCTTTGTTGCCGTTAATGAAAGGATTAGATATAATTTCGTCAGTGGGTGATCAAACCTCGTAGCCCCAGCTTTTTCAAGCTGTAGTTACGAGGTTTGATCCCCCATTAAAGACATGTTCTTTAGCATCATGACCTTTCCAGGTCAAGCACTGAGCATATCATTGACATGTCGCTTTTTTCTGAACGATTTACCTGGTCTAGTCTCTTTCTAGATAATATATACGCTTTTATAACCGTCATCCTAACCCATCCCCAAACAGCTCTTTTTGTCTCTTCACAAGATGACTTTAGAGAATATTTGGAAAAATCATGAAATGGCTTGTGACTCAGCAATTTCTCCATTTCCCACAATGTTTTAAAGACCAGACATGTACAACTCAATTTAGGCCTACTTGCAATTGTCCTCTGCAAAACCCTTGATTTTCGACATGTCTGATTTGTTTTAAGCTGCAGTTACGAGGTGTTCGTTGAAAAGCAGCGCTATGTAACATTATACTAAAGTTATATGGTCAAAATTCAATTTTTCGCCAAATGCCAGGGGGTCCGACAACCCCCCCCCCACCTCACCCTGACACCCTCTAGATCCGCCCTTGGTACGTAATTGAAAAGGCTGAAGAAAACTGCCTCATTATCTGCCATGCTTTATCATGAATGTCATCTGTAACTTATGTAAATTTAGACCAGCTGTCGTTAAAAAAATACTGGCTTTGAACTTGTATCTTGGACTATGAGTGGTCCTTCGTTACACAACAGACATTGTATAGTCATGGAATTGTCACACAAACCTTGCCCTGGGTCAATGGCATCATTTTAAGGATTTGCCACATGCGATTCACTCTTTCTCAAGACATTAATTGAAAGTGTTCCACTATGAAAGCTGTCGCAGAGGATAAAATTCTTTTTGATAATTATGAGATTTGTGTAAAGTTAAGCACCATACCACAAGATACTTTGAGGAAAAAGGGGAAAAACAAATCTTCGTCATTTCTTCTTTCGCGCACAATGTTTTCCAAAGCCGTTTCTATCAGCGACTTCAAGTCTGGCCATGTTAGAGAAAGGGTTACACTATTGCTCTTGACCATTAAAAAAAGAAAAAGAAGGCTACTTAATTATCTCGTTTAACCCTTTCCCAAACAAGACCTTGTTTTTCGTCCCTCATAGAATAGCTTTGGGAAAATATTGAGGCAAAAGAAGAAACTGCTGAAAACCAGCAGTTTCTCCTTTTGCCTCAATATGTTCTGAGCCATATTTCAGACAAATCTTATCTTCAATAACATCCATTTTGTCATTTGTGGCAGTGTTTTAAGTGAATCACCCTAAAATTTTGTCATTTGGGAAAGGGTTAAAAAGGTCAGAAGGTATACAAGTGATTATGAGGTGACATCCCTGACACTGGATGGAGCAGATTTTTTGTCATAAATTAGGTGGGTAATTCACACAGCAATGACAGAAAATGTTACTGTTAATATGTAACCGCTTTGAATTCGGTTTGAACAGATAATTATGCTCTTTCCAAAACGACCTGCAGGCGATAAAATATATTGAGAGAAAATACGAAATTACAAACTATCGACATTTTCTTTTCTCATATTGTTTTCCAAAGGCATCTTCTACAACACTTTATACTAAGGACGTAACAACAGGCTCCTGTTTGGGAAAGTGTTAAAAAAGGGTCAAGGCCATGTAAACAATACAGTTCACATGTACACAGACCAATCTGGCGTCCTGCTGACCTGGTCACTCTAGTGGTCATTTGTGTTGACCGTCTCATACTTGTCTACTCTTATATAAATATACCAAGTTTTGTAACCAGAAAAGCTTGATTATGTCAAGTCAGAGTAGGCGACCATTATGTCTTTTTGGTTATAAAACGATGAAAATATGGTGCAGCGCGATGGATACGATAGAGTTAGGACATTGTTATTTCAAATTCAAACGGATGAGACGATTCAAAGGAGTACCCACAAGAAAAGGTTTGATGAACAATGAACGAAATATTGCACTTTGTAATGCATTTACTCCTTCTTTCGTGTTGCTCTGAATGTTTAGTATATAATCAAACACTGCCCAAGTTACTATTGGGGCAAAACAACAACAAAAATTCATTTCCCTCAAACTTATCGTAATAAACGTTTGTTTAAGTGACATTTCACGATATTTTTCATAAATTTTACTTTTCTTTTATCTGAAACAGCATATTTTCTCATGAAAATTCCTAAAAATGTCTAGCCAATATAATGCACCGTTTACGAGAAATATATTTTTGTGCTAAAATCAATCAAATAGCGTTCGGTTTTCTCGTGAAACAGATACGTCATCGTCACGCCTCACTGGTCTAAAAATAGATTGGGAATCCCTTATCGTACAAATATGGCTGTGAATCTCGCGAGGTTTTTCCACGTTCAACTTGCCGAAGATGACATTCTAAGAGCTGGATGGCCGTAATCATTTGTTGAGAAACATTCTTATTCAGAGTTGAGAAGGTTGCTGTACTGTCGTGTACTTTTTAAAATCGGTAACTATGAAATAAGCAGTTGACAAGTAATGTTTACACATACTGTCCTGTCTTGGCTTCGTCGTGCCGCTCGTGCGTACTCGCTTACCCTTTCCAAAACGACAAAATGTCATTTTGGGCCAAATTAAAAAAAGTGATGATGACAAAACGGATATGAATACTTTTAGTGTTTTATCTCAGAGAAAATATTGAGGCAAAAGAAGAATGATCATCAATATCCAAAGAAGTTATTCACATCGATTTTGTCTGCTGTGCAGGCCTTTTCAATTTGGTCGATCATCATTTTCTTCTTTTGCCTCAATGTTTTCCCAAGAATTTTCTGTTGGGGACGTCAAAACCGGTCTTGTTTGGGAAAGGGATAATATGGAAAAAAGCTAGAATTTGTCGCTGAATGTGATTTGATACCCCCACAGGCTTTCACTACAACAAAGGGCAATAACTCACACAGTAAGCAAGGTAGAGTTATGCTCCTTGTACGTTGCACTTCTCCTTGGTGAGATCTATCTACCCGAGAAGTTTCATGATGATAACTACTTTACTTTCAGACTTTTCGATGTTTTTTCTGGTTAAGCTGTTGATGAATCTCAAGAAAAAACGTTTGTCATTTCTGGTCTGTCTCCGTATCTGGAAGCAATGTTGCATGTTGCATATGCGCAATGTTTCGTAGTTTTAGTTCCCGCCTGCATTATCTATGATCGACTAATAATTCGCTTGAAAATAATAATTTTATGCTAACACTGTTACGAAAAAATGTCCGATTCATGACCGATAAACAAAATATTAGACTGGTACCCGGCAAACGTTGTTGGGGGTATTCCCATCAGAAATCTATTTTTAGCACACGAGCGCGCGAAAACTGTTCGCTATTGTTGTCCACAACAGTTCGGATTTATATGTAATTTGCCATTTCTGTCTCAACTTTAAATGCGTATTTTTCGCTTATAAATAACAACTTCAAAAAACTGATAGCACTTCTACACATTAGAATAACCGATCTTTGCATCAATACATACTTTTAGAAAATGACATTAGAATGTTACGTCCCAACGAAACAATGTTATTGTCCATCCAAATTAACCCGGGACAACTTAATTCTCGTGTGTGAAGTCCGTTAGTTGAGCATCTTATGAAAACATTTCCGAAGAGGGGTTATTACATATGCAGATGTCCCGGGTTAATCTTGCTGGACAATATGAAACCACAACCAGACGCAGTGAAGGGTTTGTTTGTTTACATTTTAAAGTTGGTCAAGCTCGAGGACATTTTGCGGTCAACGAGAAAGGAATGTGTATTGTCCAGCAAGGTTAACCCGGGACAACTTAATTTTCGTGCACAAAGTCCGTTAGTTGAGCGTCTTAACAAAACAAAGCCGAAGTGGGGTCATTACATATGCAGATGTCCCGGGTTAATCTTGCTGGACAATACAGGTTGTTTGTCATGTACCACTTTAAAATATCGATGAGTTTCTTCAAAAACTGCACAAATACAGTCTTTAACCTGAAGTTTGGAGGATTGGGCAGAACAGCGCTTGTATTCGACATTTGAAACTAGATCTGAAAAAAAGCCCCTCAAGGCATTTGAGCCCAACATGGTTCAAGATCAGCCTGCGTATACACGCAGTCTTATCATGAACCATGTTGGTCTCCAATACCTTATTTGACCTGTAGCACCAGTAAGACCGCAACATGGGACCCGGTCACACTGATTTTCTAAAGGTACAGCCTGATCGTGGAACACGGCTTTCTCAAATGCTATAAAAATGTTTTCCAGATCCTTGCTCATTTGAGTTTGCAGCACAGTCCGGCGACTTAACAGATCAAACTCTCATCCTATCAATAATAAGTTTTGGTGATATCCAAATGAAATTTTCTTTTTATCATTTTCAAAATTGATGGTTCTGTGCAGCTTCCCTTTAGAGCTTCTACATAATTATATGTTGAGCATCGCACTATACATGTATATAGGATGTTGTTAAGTATTGTTATTGCTCGACGCCTGCAGCGTCGAGCAATTATGGCATACGAATTCAAGTTAGCTACTGGAGAGTCAGTTTGTAAATGTAAAAAGGGTAATGAATAGTTTCATGTGTACACGTGGTAATGAACAGTTTCATGTATATAATAAAAATGTCTCAGATTTATGTAAATGTCTATGCATATCAAACGTTGTTGTTGGATAGAATAGATGTGCAGTCAAAATTCAACATAATATATTACACGAAGAAAGGTAAAATATACAAACTCATTATCTAAAACCAGATTAGTAATGACGTATATTTATTCAATGAGCGTCTGCTAAAGCATTTATCGTTTTCAAAACGTTGGTATAGTATAATTTATTCGTTGGAATCGTTGTCGTCTTTATATATACTTGTCAGTAAAATACACCAAAGCATGGCTAATGCCTTATTACACATACGATTTGGGCTGATCAACTTGCACGCTATCAAGAGGTTGTTTCAAACTGATCGGGCTGGTGAATTGCCCGAGGAACAGTTGGGTTTTTCAAACTTTTCAACTTTATTGATTGCTAGATCTAGTATTTTTTTCACTTCGTAAAACATTTTACAATGATTTGATTTTCAACCAGATCAAAAGCCTACATTCTGGCAAATTAATTCGGCGTCGAGCATAATACTTGCATCACCAATTTGTCTTGTGTATGTTTTGTTTACATTTTGTACCGGTCAAGCCTGGGGACACGTTCCGGTCACTGGGATAAGAATGTGATAGGTCAGCAACCATTTAGATGTACATTAAAACAAAATAATGTACACGTGTCATATTTATGTAGGGCAAGATGTTGTGTGCACTTATTCGAAATGAGAAAACGATTACAATAGCAAAGAATTTCGTGCTAGAAATAGACAGAGTTTACCATTATCACAATATGTTTTGATAAACCGTCGGTGTTGTTATACAATTTCGTAACTACGGCTTGAATCAAGCCGTAGGTACGAGATTTTATAACAACACTTACGCGCTACTATTGTTTGTCCGAAATTACGTCACGTTCAACTGGATAAAATCGTTCCCTATGAGAACACACGCACGAGACAGGGTCTGATGAACGATAAATAAGAATATTTTTATTCCCTTTGGTTGATTTGCAGTTTTCACTGTGAATTCCCACGAAACTAATGCATTGTTTTGAAGTCTCTTAGATAAGGGGATTGGGAAAGCATTGAGATTAAATACAGGAAAGGCTGAAAGCCAATTTTCTCCTTCTGTCTCAATATTTCCTAAGATATTTTGTACAGGGATGTTATCACCAACCGCCCTTGTCGTCTGCAGCAGCTGTCAAATTGGAACAGTCTAACTTCCTGTCGTCTGGGAAGGGTTAGGGTTTGTTTTCATTTTTAAGCAGGTCAACCCGGGGACATCCTGCGGTCACTAAGATTAGAATGTGGTGTGTCAACTGTCATAAGAAGTGGCCAAAACTACACAAGCCTACAGTTTCATTTTCTCTTTTAACTGTGTTCGACATAGACAAATGTCCAAATAACAAAAGCAGTGCAAACCACAGTATGCATACTACTTTACTTTAAGCATACTTTTCTTGTGAAGAAAATAAATTGCCTTTTGTTTGCATCCCTTTGCATATTTCTAGTGGTTTTCCAAAGTCAACATGACTGTGTAAAATGGAAGTTTTCCATGATGGGTAGGTTGATATGGAGTATCCTTGAAAATCCAGGTAACGCACATGCTACGCTGGTTTGGTCCCCGGGACTATTAGCCAAAAAAACAACTTTGAATTAGCAGAGGCAAATTTATACGACAGGTCAAATGGCTCAATCATAAATTATAAGCACTTTCTCGCAATGACATTTTGTATTGGTCAAATCTCCCACCAGAAAATGACGATGGAACGAACCAATGAAATGATAACATTCGTTCAGATGTAATATAGCCTACGCGAAGGAAATTCAATAAATTGTCCCTGAGGCCAAAGCAACATAGCCTGTGCGAAACATTGGTTTCCGGTGATGGACCTGTGTAATGCACTTAAAATCAAATGAGAATCGTTAAAGTTGTTTGATAAACAAAAACAACTAACGATTCTCATTTGATTTTGAACGCAACTATAATCACTGGTGGTGAACTCGGCCAAAGCGAGGGACGTTTTTTCGCGAACAATGTATTCCGTCGGTGTTGTTATAAAATATCGTAACTACGGCTTCGATAAAGCCGTAGTTACGATATTTTATAACAACGCCGACGGTTTGTCAATACAAAACGGTAAACCCGGTGTGTTTTTAGAACAAGTTTGTTGTCATTAGAAAAAATCTATAAACTCACATTTAAACGCAAAATATCTATACCTTGTTGTAGCGAAAAATGTCCATCGCTTTTGCCGGGTTCACCACCAGTGATAATAGATAATGCAAGTCTCATACCCTTTCCGGTCAGGCGTCAAGGGGGTAGAACCGGCATCAATTTGATGCCTGAGAGAAGCATTTATATAGAGGCAGATAATGGCAAATCCCGGTCATGTCTCTGCAGTGTTTCCGGATCCCAACTTATAGGCTATCTATCCAGGTCAAGTCCGAGACATCTTGCGGTCACCGAGATATGAAAATGATGGATAAGCTATTATTATATCGTCGCTTTTCATAAAAAAAACCTCGTAACTACACCTTTGGGGAAACTGTAGTTTCGATGTTTATCGAAGAAAACAACGATATACTACTGAGTTAGGTTCTTACTTTGTGTAAATTGCACATTCGTCTGTTTTCAAACAAGGAAACGCATACTATGAAATGATATTATGTATTATTTCAGCCCGAACATTTTTAAGTGAAAATGTGTTCTAGACGATTTACTTTTTCGTGTGTGCTGATTTAGGCGTAAATTTGGCAGTCTACTTGACAATAACCACACACGCACTCTAAAAAACCGCATTTTCGTCGCATCCAAGCTTTACAGTAGGCCTACATTCTGTGCTTTGATTTCCTTTTTGGACCCATAAATGCAAGTTATGAAGTCATTCTTGACTTACGGTTAAGTAAAAGGGGGTTCCATGGGTCCCTAATTATTACCGCATCGTTTGTATTAATTTTCATTCATTTCAGATTGTTATTTGGTAGAGAGTGGTCAATTTAACGACACACAACAACTAAGTACATGAGTAGGACAAAACTTACTCCGAAACTAGGCCTTACAGCTAGATCTGCTACAAAATTAATGAAATACCAGTGACAAGCCTAAATAAAGTTGTACCTTTTGATGATGGGATAAATGGTCCAGTGTGCTTTCTGCAAAACTATTGTTGCACATGCAACCTATATGCACTTTAGGGGTTTTCTTATAAAAGGCACCTGATTAAAGTCATAAAATTAATCTATCTAGACCTTGTATATTGTACATTATTGCTAGACCTCAAGCGACCACTCGACCTCAATATTAACATTGACTTTGTGTGCGGTGAATATCGGTTAATTTATTCAACACAAACAAGTCATGGGACCACGTGACCCAGCTGATTCTTTGTGTCTAAATAAGGACAACTTTCTCAAAACAGACTATATGTTTATTGTGTGTAACGATACATTTTTGACCTTTACATTTGAGCCAGGGTCTGGAAAAAACGTCCCAACATAGAGCCCAACATAGAACCAGACCAGCCTGTGCATACGCACTGTCTGATCAGGATCCATCTTGTACTCTAATAGCTTCTCCGAGACCTGTAGTTACTTAAAGATAACAGCATGGATGCACATTGGACTGCATTTGACAACCGGCTGATCTTTAAACTCAGTTTTTAAAAATGCTATAACGGACGTTTTTCCAGATCCCGGCTCATTTATTTTTCTGTACAATCACTATCGTCTATGCAATGATTCCTGGGAACATTTCGACCTTTGAGACTTTCATAACATAGACTTGCTATTTCATTTAATGTCAGTGTTTACTTTAAGACTGTATTTATCATCCGACTGTCACAAGTTTAATAATATGTACCCATGGGAGTCTCATATGCTTTATTGGCCTTTTTTCCGAAATTGTACCTCGTTTGTTTTTGCTATTATACATATCTGTATGACTTTATTTTGTTCCGTTGTGTTCTAAATCTCCATTTAGTCAAAATATTCAGAAAGATTAAGTTTCAATTAACTAGGTCTCCCCTATTTTCTCAAAGACCATTAAAATTAGGTATATCTTTCATTTTGAACCCTCCGATTCAATTACCCCTTTCCCGAATAATGCCGCTTTTTGACGCTCCAAAAGATCATGGATTTTGACAACATTGTAGAAAATGAAGAAATTGTGACAAACAATTTCTTCATTTCCCACAATGTTTTCTTCTTGGAAGTCAAAAATTAAACACATGTAAAGTTTCTTTTCACGGTTCTTGAAATTGTCGTCTGTAACACCTTGGTGTCTAGATTTTGCATTTTAGGAAAGGTCTAAATAACTAAACCCGCTGGGGTTTGTAAAGAAGATTAATTTTGCACGTCAGTAAGATGAAAGGGTGTAAGATTTCACAATGTTTGTTTTTTCCATATCGACCATGTGTTATTTTTTACCTAAATTAACCACAGCTCCATCATGTGCGTCATACAATGGTGTTTACTCCTCACTACTGTTTATTGGCCGAATTCCGATACTTATTATTTCTCTTGTGACCATCAATGTCTTTGATTGTTTGATCAGTGCGTCGTGACCTTTAAGACTAATACGTCCATAAAGGGCAGAATTTAGACAATCCGAGTTTTCTCTGATGAAATTCGCTCTTTGATATGTTGTAGTCGCTCATTTACCAATGAGCGACATCAACATATAGGGGAGACCGGGGCTATTTCGGCCCCGGGGCAAGTTCGGCTTGTGGCTCTTTTGAGCCTGTCGACAGAGATAGAGAGCTCTGACCCGGATTTTAATGTCACTCATGACGAAAGCTTTTCGCAGAAGGTTTTTGGTCGAATTTAATACAAGAACATAGAATATAGAACACGATTCTGATTTTTAGACACTTTCAGTATTTTTTCCACATTTATGTAAGTTTTAATTTTTAGTAATATGCGCCAGGATTCAGATTTCATTTTTGTATATTTATGAAGACAATTAAGTCCTCTTTCATATTAAAACTAAAGGTGAAGTGTTCATGTAATCTAAAAGAAGATATGGCGTGATGTTGAAACCAGGTCTGTCTGGGGCTAGTTCGGCCTTTGGGGTTGGGGCAAGTTCGGCCACCCCCAAACTTGCCCATGAATAAAAAGAATAATCGCTGTTAGAATTGCCATTTCTTGACGACTCCGAATATATCAATTGTTCAGACCTAGCTCTAACAGAAATGTAAAAAATGGGCAAATTCAAAATCACAGGCCGAACTTGCCCCATCCTCTACTTGTTATCCCGAATGTCCCCTTACTCACGATGATTTGACTGTTATAACAATGCTTTTTCAATTTATACCTTCATTTGGAAGTCGTATACAGATTCCTATAAATTTAAACAGTCTAAAAATCAAATATAAGGATTTATAGGTCTGTGCATACCTTGCCCCAAGGGTAGGCCGAACTTGCCCCATGTATGGGGCAAGTTCGGCCACCACGATCAAAACTCTAAAATTTGAAATTCTCTTTATTGAAAAGAAAAATATAAAAAGGACAGACGCAGTTTGAAAGGCTTTCGCCTGTCTAACTTAAATATATAAATCACGCCCAAAAAACTTTCATAGAATTCAAAATATGAGCAATCGAAATTAGGGGGCCGAAATAGCCCCGGTCTCCCCTAAAAGAGCGCTTTCTATCAGAGAAAACTCGGATTATAATTTAGACTGCTCCAGTATGATAATTGCTCTAGAGGAGCGGTGATGGCAAAGATTAGACTTCAAGTAGATACCGACTGATCTGAATCTACTTGGTTCAATATGCCAAAATGGGACCTTTTTTCAAGACCATGGGATCGGTTTCAAAATTGAAGCAAATAGGACGACATTTTTGTCTTGTCAACATTTATGAAGGCAACCTCTCAAGAGGATGCGAATGGGATTTTTGTCCTAAACATTGGTAAAGAATCAGCAAGATAAAATATGTTCAAAATAATTTGATAAAACTGGTCTAATGCTCACAATGTCTTTTTCCTATCAAATCAGTGGTGCGTTCTTTGGAGCGAGATTTCTTGAGATATCTCGAGATTTCCTAAGATATTTTAGGATAAAGCGTTCTTTAGAGCAAGATTTTTAAAACGCTCATTGGGAAGCGCCATTACCCTATACTTCGTGCGGAACCCCTCGGTCAACTCTGTACAGAATATATATAGGAGAGTTGACCGAGTAATTCCGAACACTCCATAATTTAAACCGCGGTGTTCCGAATGCTCCATACTTTATACAAATGGCGTCATGATGACGTCATTTGTATAAATATGGAGCATTCGGAACAGCTCGGTCAAAGTCTCGGTCTTAAAAACGCTTTATCCAAAACACCTTAAGAAATCCTAAAAAATCTCGCTCTAAAGAACGCGCCTTAGGTAATTGTTGTAAATGCATCTTGACCAAAGCTGTACACCTCATTATTGAGTTCGTTCTTTTTGCTGGTACCTTTGCAAGACCCAAAGTCAAGCTGATCAATGATTCCCTGATCAATATGAACATAAAAACTGATAAACCTATGATATTTGGGGAGAGAAACGTCCCTCTTTTCCCTCAATGTTGTCATTTTTATCTCACAACACCAGGCACATTGCCTGGGAATGCCTAACCTCAGACCATGTCTGGAGTTTTATCGTATGTTGGTTGACCTATTTGATTTTATTCAGACGTTATTCTGTCCAGTCGGGCATACAGTTTCAACGGTAGATAATAAAGTGATACAATCTTTTCAGAAAATCTTCAATAATTTTGTAAATACTGGACCGATTTGAATTCGGTTTGAAGCAAGGAATGTAGAGAGACGCCACACATTACATGGACGTGGCTGATTTTTAAAAAATCAATTGATAAAAAAGTTATTGAAGATAAACCAAAATTTTGCTTTATCTTCAATAACTTTTTTATCAGTTGATTTTTCAAAAATCCAACACGTCCAGCTTATTCCTGGCATTTTCCCACCTTCTTTGCTTCAAACCGAATTCAAATTGGTCAAGTATTAAAAAAGATATTAAAGATTATCGGAAATTTTGAGTCACGTGATTATACACCGTGGTTTCTGCCGGTCAGAGACTCGTAATGTAACAGATTACCCAGCCGCGGCAAATATCCTTTCTAACAAAAATGTCACCCATTAATGGTTTGATATCGTGAACCTACGTGGGTGAGCAGCTGGAGACTCGGTCATGGTGTTGTGGTAGTACTGGTATGAGAAACAACAATGATCCATGGTTAGATGCTCTAGTCGCCGCATTATGACCAAGTAGCAGTTGAAAAACGGCGTGAAACCCCAATAAACCAAACGTGACGTAACAGACAATTGTTGCAAGGGGCGCTAAACAACATTCATTCAATGAACATCGATCATTATTTGACGTCATTTATGCTGGAGTTTTGTCTATTGGCAGTTGTTTCTAGCAGACACTTTATGGCCATTTTATGCCTTCGTAATAGATATAGACTTTTAAAATTTGACGATAGCTGACCGGCAATTTAACACAAGTACTGTTGGAAATATATATATTTATTTATTTACGTCTCATCTTTGGTTTACAATACAAACATATACATATACAACAAGTAAAAAGTGATCAAAGCCACTCTAGAACAGAGTTATAAGAGACAGAGTAAAACAAATTACGTCCATAAAAACATTTTAAATGTACTTTTGCTACGTTCAAACACGCACGCACACACACACATGTACGCACACACACACACACACGCACACACGCACGCACACACACACACGCAGATCATTAACCTTACTATAAAATAGCTGCTTATTTACAGAGTAAAGAAGACCTTAAATTTAATATTTGAAAACAGGTTTTGGCACTTATTCTAATCATTCTGTTTTCGGCTAAAATGAACGTTACTTTTTCAAAATCACTCATGGTGGAGAAACGAGGATTAAATGACAATGCCTTTTCGAACAGTTGCGTGCGAATAGAATCGTATTTGCTACATTTTAGAAGCACGTGTGTTTCGTTTTCAATTTCGTTACAGAACGGGCACAAACGTTCGATTTCCGGTAGATTTTCGTATCTTCCGGTTTCTATCCGGATAGGTGCCACTCCGCACCGAAATTTACACAGGGCCGATCTGTGTCGGGGAGGAAGAATCATTGTACAATAATTCTCTACGCCGAAAGCGGTTTTTATTTTACAATAATTTCTTAATTTATTTCTTCCTCTACCCCGAACTCTACTTTCAATCTTATTCACGCTATCTTGCCATTCTCGAGTAAAGTTTGACATCATTTTTTCACTTAAAGAGCGGAGAAATGCTTTCTTACATCTAGCGGTATTTAAACTAGTATTAACTATGTCCAGTGAGGACAGTTTTTGTTTAACATGATAAAACCACGTCCTGCAAGATGTATTGGCCTTATTGTTAGACCACACAGCTACGCGCTTATTTAGACGCGAGTTTGTTAGATTACAAATTCTACACCAATAAGAAAATACTGATTTCCATTGGCGAACTGTAGCTGGTTCCCAAGCCATTTCTCCTATTAGGGCATTATTCGGTGCATATTTACCAAGTCCGAGAAAAAATCGCATGGCTCTATTTTGTACGGCATTAATACACGAGTACTGTTTTATACCCCATATCGGTGCGCTGTAACTAATGACTGGCCATACTAACGTGTCGTATAATTTACTGAAAACGTCATACGGAACACCGCCGACGCTTTTGCACTTAGCAATAAGTAGGCCCAAAGCTCGACTCGCGCTTTGGGCAACCGCTTTTGCCGTTATCTCATAATTAAGATGTTCAGTTGGACGCAGTATCCAATCATCATTCAATCCATTTCGGACTAAACATTGTTTGTTAAAGGGTTCATGTCACTAATGACAAAACTGCTGGACATTTCAATGCCGTCTGGTAGTTGACCTATTTGACATAATTACGGCGTTATGTTTTGTCGGTCAGTGACCACTCTAATTATGTATGTAGTTCATTACCGCACGCCGGTCAATTTATGTAGGTTTCACTCTGAACGATGTCCAACACGCAATACTCGGTAACAAAAACATGAAAAGCGATCAATTCTGAGTAAAATCATCTGTGATTGTATTGTTAACCTTTTTCCAAACAATATAGGGTTTTGACGTCCTTGATGGATAAAGTTCAGAAAAGCATTGACACAAAAGAAAATGCTGGTAACCACTACAGTCTCCTACCCTATCACCCAGTGTTTCATCGTGTTCCGGTCAATTATGACGTATTTCTACACGAAATCTCAGAAAATGATTTTGTCCTCTAAAGAGTATTTGTTTCGGCAGAAAAAACATCGATATTTATGAAGTGAATGTGCCTACATACAAAGATTATTTTGCTTAAACGTTTCACATGCTGATCATGGTTCACGACATTTGGTTTTCAAACAATAAGCCTGTGATAAGGAAAAAACACTTTAATATTAACTAGCCCATTTTCTTTATAACCGTTCTCAATACATGAACCGTTTTTTGGCGTCTTTGGTAAATATTACGTGGATATAGCCTAATATAATATTCTGTGCAATAGTGCTGAGAAATGTTGATGAGAAATCTTATTACACATGGGTTCCCAAGTATTCTGTTCACGACCTAAAATAATGATTGGTCCACGTGTATTTTTAATCAATGAGATGATTACATGGTGTAGAATGTACATTCTTCCATTAGATAAATTGGCGATTCTGAATCTATTAAAGCTACTATTTCCCAGATTTGGACCCAAAAATTGTCAAATACAAACGAAATGTACACTTTTTAAGCTTTATGTGACCTGATTAAATGATTACGAGAAACTATTGAAGCAACGACTCATTTTTTCGCAATTTGATACCAAATTCATGAAGCGATGTCGAAAGTAGGTCAAAACAGTAGGACATGCGACTTTCTTAAATGACGTCACAACATACATTATGACGTCATATTGAAATTTAAGTATGAATCTCGTTTGAATCATGGTCCGCGCTGTATGCGCATGCGCAACAATTTAAAAATAATTCTAACCCCATCAGTGATGGGGTTGAATTTAGGCTTGGATTCTCCCTAAATTCAGCTATCTGTCTTGTAATTTCGGCTCATTCTCTGTCTGAATCGTATATTATTAACCATCCCGAGGTGGTCAACACAAAAGTTTTGCATATTTTTTCAAAAAATTTCATTTTTTGCAATTAGACCATCTGTTACCGTCGCCCTTTAATATACGTTCTTGACTACTCAGTCAAGATGACTAAATTCCATTCATGCAGAAAAAATGAGTAAGTCTGTACATACTAATGTTACTTAGTATTTTGTTTTTCAAAATGAAAAATCTGACAGCAAACATCGCAATATAAACGAAGGGGTACTGACATCTTAAATATGCTATTTCAATTTAAGTCTATGTTTGTATTCGTATGAACAGAATTTTAACCCATTACCACACAGTGACTCCTTTTGACTCCTCACAAAATAATGGCATTGGAAAACATCGTGGGAAATGAAGAAATTGCTTGTGACAAGCAATTTCTTCATTTCCCACAATGTTTTCCATAAAAAAGCCCCGAAAATTAAAAATTTCATTCAGTTGAAATTGTCGTCCGCAGAATCTTTCAATTTTGACCGCCCTTAAAAATTTTTTGTTTGGTAAACGGTTAATGAGTCGGGTACACTACTCACAACATTGGATGGATGACCATACAGTATGGAGACAAGATAATTATAGGCCCATTGTTTCCTTCGAAAATATTATTTTGAATCAACATCATTATAAGACATACATGGTAGACCAGTTTGGAGGCCGTTGTTGTGAGCTTCAACAACGGCACACTCATTGGCAACATACGAATGTTGCATTTTGCAACCATATACTTTAGTACTTAAGATCAACAGATGACACCTGAATAAAGTCGTGAACTTATTAATTAGTCGGAATATGACTCTTGAACGAAATTGTTGAAAGCGCCGATTAGCTAACTAGTTAAAACAAAGAAACAAAATGTTTCCTCCTCGATAAAAGTTGCAAAACAGAATTTTAACGAATTATTCAAATTTCTGTAAACGTGATTGCGTGTTGGATAAAAATGCGGTAAGGTTACATAGAAATAAACTGTTTACGAGATTAAACAAACAGCCGATGCGTATGGAGGGGAATATCCGCCAATTCTTCTTACTGCTATATTACATTAATATTTTGCTAAATTTGTAGTTTAGTTCTATTGTTTACAACTGCATTCTTCCTAGTGCTAAATGCGTACTTCATACTTCCAATTTTTAATGGTCAAACGTAAGAAAATTGAAATAGAAATAGTAACTAAGCACTAAGCAACATTAAATTATAAGAAGGGACTAAGTAGAATGTGATATGCATTTATAACAATGGATTATTTCCCGTCATTAGTAATATCTGGGCTGGCTCCCTGTTAGCGTAAATTCTAGCGCAAATTCTTAATGAAGGGAGATCACTCAACTACACTACGGGATTTTCCGTAAAAATTTGGTATTGATTTCAAGATTTAGGGGTAGTCATTAGACTAGGAACTACCTCCCTTTATACCCCTTATTTAAAAACTGAGCAATATAGCTTTTACTCGTTTTATAGCATAACTAATCAAATTGCTGTATCTTTTATGCAAAATTATTATCATTTATAATAGTATATCTACTTCAAGTGCTTCTGTATGGTTTAAAATGTTTGAATTGAAAAGTATTTTCGGACTTTTATATACACAGGTTTTCGCCATTGGAATCAGCTGAACACAATAATAATACAATGCCACAAACCCTAAATGTAATCGACCCTTCTCAAACGACAAAAGATTTTGTTTTCTTCAATAGATAGGTCAAGAGCTTTGCCCAAACGGAAACTGGTCTTAACGTATATAACAGTAAGGGGCTGTAAAAATGTTGAGACAAAAAAGAAAATGCTAATGTGAGAAATCAGTCTCAATATTTTCTATTCTACTTTGTGTTAATTGGGATTTTACGCCGTTTTCAACTGCCAGGGCCATATCGCGCGGCTGGAGCACCTACCCATGGATTCCTATTATTTCTCAAACCAGTACTACCACAACACCTTTAACGAGCCTCCAGCTGATCGTCCACTTAGGTTAACGATTTCAAACCCATTGATGGGTGACAATTTTGTCAGAAAGGGTATTTGCCGCGGCCGGGTATCGAATCCGGGATCTCTCGAATGAGAGGCAGATGCGCTACCAACTGCGCTTATGCTACTTTGTATACAAGTCCTTACTAAATACTTTATTAGGCCTACAACTCATTTTCGTCCTCTGCAGGAGATCTCAGCCTTAACAGTTTCTGTTTTCGTTTTGGAAAGGGTTTAAAACATTCAAAGAAGAAAAATACACGTATAATACCAACACGTCAAAGGCGTAGGAAGGATTATAATATTGTGGAGGGGGGCAAATATTTCAGTGAATGGAACCCGACCGAACATAGCGTTGCTGGTGGGGTCTGGGGCTTGCCCCCTCCTCCCCCAGAAAATGTTGCATTCTAAGAAGCCATTTCTTGCAATCTGTGGACTTTCAGACAACATTTTATACCTGGACCTTTCTTGAAGGAAAATATGGGTGTATTATTGGGGGACATAGGATATGCTGCCCCCTTCTAAATTATGGGGGACCTGGCCCCCGGCCCCCAACTTCTTACACCAATGTACGTGTAAGTATCATTTACCCGATCCTGCAAATTCTTTCCGATGTAGTCGAATGTGATTTGTGTAGATCTACATGCAGGCTACTATCAGAAGAGGATTTTTTCTAAACTTGCGAGGGAAAAGAATAAAATGCGTTTAACGGCCGAGAATCACGTGACACAACACTTACATAAAATCTTTAATAGTTCTGTTTTAAAATACTGACCGAATCGAAAATTATTTTAAGTAGAGACAGTAGACAAACGCTGAGATTTCTAAAGATTACATCTAGCGTGGTAGATTTATAAAAAAAATAATTTAAGTTGGTCGTCAATAACATTTTTATCAGCTGATTTTTCAAGATCCATCGTATTCAGTAAATCCCTGGTGTTTCTCACAATCGGCGCTTCAGGTCATTTTTGTTTTCGAATTGGTCATAAATTGACAGAATTATTAAAAAAAATATCGAAAATATTGTGTCAGGCGATTCCCTATCGTGATTAGGCCTATACCAGCCTGCACGACTTGGTTATACGTTGGATAATTATCATTTTCAACGAAGACGGGACTCCAATGCCAGCACATCTTTGAAATTATTAGCCTACTTATTTTGAAACCCATCACTGGTATGGAGCTTGAACTCTCAAAATGCTAGCTAGGCTTCGGAATCTGTAAACGGGTGCGTTTTTAAGGCTAAACAGTTTTACACGGGTTGTCAAATCTAGATAATTATAATAATTGTTTGTGAAGGGTTGAAAGAAATGTATTTAAAACGCATACAAAAAGTAGTCAAAAATACGTCTTAAATGTTTTGATGAAACAGGCCCCGGGTCCATCATTCATTTCAATGTCAATTTTCTTCCTTTCCCAAACAGTCTCTTACTATCCCAAGTACAATAAGTAAACAAACCATCGCTTCGTTTGTTCGTTCGTTCGTTTATACAGGCATTTTTCCACGCTTGCTCTCGGGACGCCACTGGCTATGCTAGTGCAAATAGACTCCTGTTTCTCGATACATTCATTTTTACTTGTTGATGAGAAGAGGATGGGCATTAAGTTTTACCTAACTGCTACCCACTCAATACAACAGGGTAGACTGAGCAATAAAGAGTTTTGTTCAAGGACAAAACCCCGAGGACGGCTCGAACTCGAGTCCCAATGGGTTAAAAACCGAGTATGCTAATCATTGTGCTTTCGAGGCTATCGGGGGGGGGGGGCGGTTCGTAGTTCTAAGAGACAGAAAAAACTACCGTTAGAAGCGTCAACGAAGCTGAAACACAGAGAGTATACCTCAAATGGCTTAATTTTGTTGAAACCCACTGAAGCTGATGCCAAGATTTCTTAGAGCACTATCTGCTGGAAAAAATCTTGCTCCAGATCTAAGAGTGATTGATGCCATAAATCCCTGGCTTCTACGACCACACCATGACTAATTTCGACAATGCTGTAGGCCAAGCCACAATCATTCTCATTAGGCATTTTAGGGTATGATTCGATTCCCTGCGATCAGCTCCATCTTTTTGCTGCTTTTCCCATAGGTTATGTCGCTGAAAGGACGTCTTATGAAGGAACATATATATTAGCTTCGTTCTAAATTATGTGGATATGATCAATTTTGATGAACGAAAGTCAGCATCATAGATCTTGGTTGAAGGTTTTTGCTTGAAAAGAAAGCCATGTTTTCGTGGCAGAACATTATTAATACTTCGAGCGTACACGCTCGCCGTCTCTAGGCGGGCGATCTAAACGAGTTTATATAATTTGTCTTATCAATTTTTCTAACGGTTTTCAAAACTACATAAAAATTATAAATAATAATTTACACAGTTAATTATTAGTAAAATTGAATAAATGATATTCTTATAAGTATTATTTTTTAATTTAATATATGCATATCTTAAATATAATTGCCTAGATTGATTACAGAAATTAAGAAAATGCGAGAAAGAAATATCTTAAATGTGACGTCACTCGCAGGGATAACTTACGGAAACGACCGAAGATATTGGTTCCCCGCAGTTATATGAATATGAATTCTTACTAAATTCATGCTAATGCATTTTGCGTTCGTACTAATGCCTTTTGAGTCTTTCTTGTTACCTGCGTACAAATGCTTACTGCTTAGTGCTGAATTACACTTTTTATTCCACGTTTCTTATGTTTAAGCGACAAAGTTGGATGTATGGAGTACGCACTAAGCACTATGATGAATGCACTTGTAAACAAAGAATAAAACTATCAATTTAGCAAAATATTTATGTAATTTAGAAGCAAGAAGAATTGGCGGATATTCCCCTCCATAGATGCGCGGTGTCTTGAAATAAGGACAACTTTAATAGTCGGCATGTGCTATGATATAGAGCTACAGATAAGAGGAGTTGACGACTTTTTGAAATGGGATTATTCATATATCATTCATCAAACCCTATGTTGTTGGTACTCATTTGAATCGTCTCGTCGAGACGATTCAAATGAGTACCCACAACATAGGGTTTGAAGTTGAAATGATAAATTTAGAATGCCCGTAGCTCTGTCATGGTGTAGAATGTCGATAAAATCAATGTCTATGCTCGACCGATATTTTAGCTCAACTGTCAAATGACAAGGCCAAAATGAGTCTCGGGGAATAATTGTTCTGTTAAACCTCTTCCAGATAACAATGTTATACAAGGGTCCAAATTCAAAAGACGTTGCAGATGATATTTTTAAGCATGAAATTTGACATGCTTTGGTCCTTTTTGATAGAAAAGGGAAACGAAGAAATTGCGACAATTATCACGTTGTAGACGACACGATTCTAAAATAAATGAAATCGCATTTTCGGTCTTTCTTGTTAGAAACCATTGGGTTAAATGAGGAAATTGCTTGTCACAAGCAATTACTTCATTTCCCACAATGCTTTCCAAAGCTCTTATCTTATGGGGAGTCAAACGAGTCATTGTGTGGAAATGGGTTACAAGGGGGTCAACTGCGAACGTTGTCCCCTTTTCTAAAACATTTAAGCGTTTTAAATCCAAACATGAAACAACAAACTGGTTTTTGTTGTCCTATAGCTAATTGTGTTGGGGAAAGCCGTTGTCTTTTCATAAAACCGTTTTTCACAAGGTCGATGACCTGAAACAATGTACCTTGAACGTCAGCATGATTCATTGACTCAGCATCATGTTCATTTTCCCAAACAACAAAATGTTTTATAACTAGTCGATTTTGAAATATAGCAGACGACAATTAGATCTCATTGAAACTTATAAAAACATAGAAAATGCGAGAATAGGAGAAAATGCTGACTGTCAGCACCTTCTTCTCTTTCAATAGATGAAGTCACTCGTTCAGGGCATTGAAAACCGGTAACTGTATTTTCAGACATATCGTAACACCAATTTTTTTATTTATTTTTTTGTCTTTCCCTTTTCTTAGGCTCGCACAGAGTATGTTTTGTGTAGATCTAGTCTTGTACATCTCGTATAATTTGATAAGTAGCAAGTCACTCTTGAATCAAGGTCCGTTTAACCGTTTCCAAAACAGTACTTGGGAAAAGAATGCCTTTTAGGCGAAAGAACAAGTTGATCATTACGGACAACATTTTCTATCGATATTTTTGTGCGGTACTGTACACAAATCATATCTTTATCAACATCGAATTTGACTTTTGTAGCAATTTTCGAATTGGGGCAGTCTGAAACTGTGGTTTTGGATAACTTTAGTCGCCTACCTACAAACTGGATTAAGTGGATAGAAACAAAGTCCTATTTTGTCACAAAGGACATCCATCACTAGATATTTCAAGTGCACAACGCACCCTCTTTCCTTTTTGATGACTTAATTAATCCTTTCCCACACAACAAAATGTTGGTGTTATTCAAATTTCAAGTTCAAAGATGCCAGGGATGGCAACCAAGGTGATGATACACAAATGATTTGCGTACAAGATGGCCAAGTAAATATCGAGACAAAAGGAGAAAATGCTGATTATCAGCATTTTCTTCGTTTGTCTCGATGTTTTCCTAAACCTTTCAAATCAAGGATGTCAAAAACAGGTATTGTTTGGGAAGGACTAAATTGACATAAAAATATTTAGAACTACGCGTAGTAGAGCGGTTTCAAACAAGTTTTGCTTCTTCTCAATTTTCTATTTCGCAGTCCTGTAGTTCGCTAAATGTCATTCGTCGTCTGGTGGTTGTTTATCGTTTATTCTATCGATGGTTTTACAGCTTCTCAATCGTCGGTTAAGGTGGGCCAAACGACAAGTGTAATCATAATGAAGCACATAAAACATTGAGGGAAAAGGGGGAAATTCTGATCATCAGAATTTTCCTCTTTTCGTTCAATGTTTTCTGACTCTCGTTCAAGGACGTCAAAACCAGGACTTGTTTTGAAAATATTTCACTTGTTCATCATCATGGGGTTAGTGTAAAACCATTGTAAATACATTATTACAATTTGTGATTTACACTAGTTTTACACTAAGACATTTTCAAACATTTTCATACTTCCACCACTGCATTCAAGCCTCATCATTGATGGTTGGGGCAAATATCCAAGGTCCAAAAGACGAAAAAGATATATTTATCATTTACACATTTTTTTAATTATTTTTCTTCGTGATCTTTTTTTCAACTTTTTTTCCTTCTCATAATGAACACGTTTTTTATAACAAGAACTTAGTAACAAAATTTATCCTAAGTCATATAATAGTAATACAATCATCAATATAAAATAACAACTAATACAACACACTGATTTTACCCTTTCCCTTGTTATTCATATGCAGAGTAATAATTCAAATGTAAATTCGTCGCTTTTCAACAAAAATCTCGCTTGTTTCAAGCTGCATTTACGACATTTTTGTTGAAAAGCGGCGATAATTCATGCATTCTGATCTTGGTCTATATCAGACATTGCCAAATAGTATGAAACATCCAGTGACTCTATACTCTAAATGGCACCAGTTCAATATATTTCTTAATCCATGGGTTGGAATAGCACTATGATTTTGCAATCTGGTAAAGTCCTACTAAATAGCACAAATAACAAATTGTCATATTTAGGGAAAGGGCTAGCACAAATTTTTATTTCAAAATGAATAGCACTTACACATGATAACAGCACTTTCACACATTAGTCGGTATTTTTTCTAGACACAGAAAATTTCAGAATTAGCCAAAATACGCATTTCTGCATTTGAAATATTTCAATGATAATTATCTAAAACAAGTGGTAATCGGCTGTTTGAATTGTTTTTAGAATCTGTGCTTTATTGTGCAGTTCAAAATAAAAACATTTTCATTTACTAGTTTCCTTTGGTTCATTTCAAACAACATTTGTTTTAGGATGCAAGGCAAATCTTTTCTATATCATTAAAATTGTTTTTCACATAACATTATTGTACAGTACATGGAAGTGTATTTTCAATACTTTAATATACATCCATACTATTGTCAATTTTGACGCTATTTACATAACGATTTCTCTCAAAACTGTGGTATTTAGAATACCCAAATGTTCACTCATACATCTCGCATAATGTACATGTGGGTGGGCGGTCAAACCTCGTAACTACAGCTTGAAAAGCTGGAGTTACGAGGTTTTGACATCCCACCAACTGTTTCAATGTTACAATTGGAAAATGGAGACTCAACATTTTAGATATGCATGTACAAAACAAACATTAAATATTTCGTCGCTTTTCAACAAAAACTTCGTAACTGCAGCTTGATTTAAGCTGCAGTTACGAATTTTTTCTTGAAAAGCAGTTATTTGTAACTTAATATGGCAGCAGCCAAAGTGAAAACTTTGTGACAAAAGATGAAAATCCTCATCTTTTGATACAAAGTGCCCGCTCATTTCTGCAAAGTTGTTACAGAAAATGCATGAAAAATATCTTAAGGTCTTTCTAGTAAGTTAGTAACTACATTATTTTTCTGGATCTGAATTAATAGAGATTCATTTAGCCAAACTGTAGAGGTGATTTTCCTTTTCTTT
This sequence comes from Fragum sueziense, assembly GCA_963680895.1. Classification (NCBI taxonomy): domain Eukaryota; kingdom Metazoa; phylum Mollusca; class Bivalvia; order Cardiida; family Cardiidae; genus Fragum; species Fragum sueziense. The sequence continues at coordinate 14,256,785 of OY804602.1, read as the reverse complement.
CAGTATTTGATTCGATTCGGAAAGTAAGATCTTGTTAACTTTCTGAGTCGTTCATGGTGTATCCCATCTCATTGATAAACATAGTAACAAGCTAAGCTCTTTCGCATTGTTTTTGGATACAAGAATAATTATATCATAGCCATTTAGATTTAGCAATGCCAAATAGTATGTCAAAAACTTTGAATTTTAACGTCTTTCGAGTTTTATTATATTTGAAAAGGCTATTTTTAAACTATCTAAGCTACATGCATGTGCTTTACAAATTGTTTCTCTACTAGTCCGTCTCTCTTTTATTCCTTTTTATCAGCAGGAATATATTGTTTCACATCACAATGTGATTTCTCAGTTAGTCCATGTTCACTAGGAACCTACGACAGGTTAAACCCGTCACCCACTAGTCCATTAGGGCGTCCATTCCTTGACTAAACTACAAACTCCTCTTGTTGAGATCAACACGACACACATTCCTCGTGACCGTCCCACAATGCCCTATAGTCCATGCCACTAGACCCGTATTAAATGCATGCAATAATGCCGAGAAAATAACTTATTGCAGGATTTGTTTATGAATTGTTCATAAATGTTTATAAGTCTTTGGTGGCTCAATTGTCCGTAGCGCCGGTCATGTGCGTAGTGGACGAGAGTCCGAATCTCAAAAGTGCTCGGCCCGTTAATCGGCATTCAGCGAGTTCTTCAAAAACATCTTTGGCTTCATCGAGATTGTGTACTGTGTATTGTGGGGGTTCAACCTGAAGTCAGAAGAGAGAATTATGAACATTTTGTTGGACATTTATTCAAATTACAATCAAGAAACTAGATATATAATCATTATGTAACACTTATGAATTGGATGCATTGTCTTAGTTGAAGTTAAGAGCATTTCATTCAAGTTACTTGGCTAAATAAGTGCCTTGTTATTCAAGAGGTAATAGTGTCCTTCAGACAATAAAGCTCCAAGATAAACGCCCTGATGGCCGGTATCAGATAGTTTCAAGCAGTTTGGAATAATATTCAAGTATTTCTTTCAATCAAGTAAAGCCTTTTCACAGATAAGCCATCCTGCTGGAAGACAGTTAAGAAATTCTTGAAGGACGAGAAGAAAATGCTGATGGTCAGCATTTTCCTTTGGATTTCTAGGTTACAAAATACAAGTTACATCAACCCTTTCCCAAACCACATAATTTTAGGGTGGTCCAATTTGAAAGCAGTTGCAGACGACAAATTATATGTGAATAAAGATAGGATTTGTGTACAATATAGCAGAGAGAAAATATTGAGAAAAAAGGAGAAACTGCTGGTTATCAGCAGTTTCTTCTTTTGTCTCAATGTTTTCTCAAGCATTTTCTATTAGGGACATTTAAAACCAGTTCTTGTTTCGGAAAGGGTTAATGAGACTTATCCTATGAACGCACCTTTTTCTCTGCGACAGCATCCATGAGCTGTTGTAACTGTTCACAATTGCCTTTTGGGATACCGACAATACTTTGCTGTTTGGCTGCCAATGTGTTCAGGTTGATGGATACCTCTCTCATAGCATTACCTCCGACTAAGATTAAACCCTCCTGAAAAATACAAGAAATAGATCATCAGATGTTATTCATATTTATATTATAAAGTTTCCATAGAGTAAATCAAGGATGTTGCAGCTTTAAAGGCAGTATCAAAAGATTGCTTGGTAAATAATACATTTGCAATCATTCTAATAATCGGCAAATCTGCTCAAAGGGGAAAAGCCTGCATTCAAATGTTAAAAATGTTTTCCAATATCCAATATTTGAGCGCAGTGGATCTGAATTTGTGAACGTAAGAGTATGTGTGTATTCAAACTAGGACATTATGTAAACAGGTATACCTGACTGAATTATAAACACATTGACCTTGAACTAGCGCCTGGTTTGTTTCAAATTTTATCTCTAAACATCAGATGAATATTTAATGGCCAGAGAATGGATGCCAAACTAACTGGTTATATAATACAACCCAGCTTGTCTTATCTGATAAGCCCACAAAATTTCCCAGAAAATCATTCTTTAACAATTTTTATCTGGTTTATAAGAAATCTACTTTCCTGGAATTCTCAAGAATCTAAAAACTGTCAGAAGATATCTGGCTTTCAACCAACTTATACCCTTTTCAGAACCAGGTTAATGTTCAAGGTTTTTTGTGTGTGTTTTTTTTTTCTTAAAGTTGTGAATAATTTTTTTCATTAGATAAATGCTCACCCTATTTAAAACTTTAAGCGATCTCATCATGGTTCTTGGTGAGCTGATGAAGTCTACTACAATATCAACACCGCCGCGACACCCGTCTAGCGTTCGCTCGATAATGTACTGTTCATGGTCCTCCTCGCACCAATGTATGATGTCATGACAGTCGTGTTCCTGTGCTGTGATGAGTTTGTCAATACTGTTGTCTGCAACGTAAAGCTTGATGTTGCTGTTCTCACCCATGAGATAGTTGGCAAGTCGGAGAGTCCACAAACCAAGACTGCCAGCACCAACAATTAGCACATTTACACAGGCTGAAATATACAGAACAGAAAATTAAACATGTACTTTGAAAGTATACTTTTCTTTCATCTCAAAGCAAATTTTTCAATTAAAATTTTGAAATTTCAATAGGCAACTAAACTATTTCAACTTTTCATTATCTTATAGGGTTTCAATCATCAATATGTCAAGTAAAAGTATTTCTTTTTTTAGAATAATAAATAATTTATTCCAGAATTATAATATCTATTATACTTACATTTGACTTGCTGTAGTTTCTTGATGTGTGGGACAGCCTGCATGACGGCATTGTAAGCAGACAGAGCACTGCCTGGCAACATGGCTGCCACTTCTAATGGTAGATCATTTGGCACCTGGAGCACATTTTCAGCATCTTCGATGGAGATGTATTCCTGGTATCCAGCCAACACTTCATCTTCGCTGGGGTAGAGGATCACTCTATCACCCTCGGTGAAGTTACAGTTGGGCAAGTCATTGCTGATCTGGCTGATGGTTCCAGCTACTTCAATACCTGAAGATGAACAGCAGAAAATTAATTAGTTTACAAGATTTAGGAAGAGTTGTATGATTACCTACACTTTGTGACAGACCTCTAGTAATTATCATGTACCAGCAAATGATTAATCATGTTGTTTTAATTATTTCAATTTCATTTTTAAGTCTTAATTAATTCCAATCAATACCAATCTAGTGGCAGTCTGGTTTAACTAGGTTTAATATAACAATATATTAAAGAAAGAGACTTAAGAATCGCTATTTTATTATCAAAGAAAGTTATCTTGACCTTTGAAAAATTTAGGAAATTCTAAGTAGACATAAACTTTAGAGAAACCCATCATTGCTAAATTGTCAGTAAATCTATATCTATAGCATTGACCGATTAAACTTGACAAAAAAAATATTTCAAGCTTGAATATATAGATCTACATTACATAAAGCAATTCTTTGACACATCAACCAGAGCTACAGATAAGAGGGTGTCAAGGTATTTCAAAATCACATACACTTATAATTGTTCATCAAACCCCGAACTCAATGAGAAAATTCCAATGAGTACTCATCTTCGCAAGCCAAGGGTTCTACCTCCACTTTGTTCGTAAGGAACAAAGTGGAGGAAGAACCCTTGGCTTGCGAAGATGATGAGTACTGTACCCACTTCATTGGGTTTGTAAATGAAATAACAGTGAAAGAACGTGATTACCCCCTCTTAACTGTAGCTCAGCTGATCAACACTTGGATAAATATGAAGGGTAAAGGGTGCACATCTGAAGACAAAATCTACTTAACCTACATTTTATATTGAATTCAATCAGAAATTTAAATCTATCCAAAAGCATAATTTCACTTATTTTTTGAGTCTATTGCAAGTGAAAAGTGTACAAAACTAATTCATAAAATTCCAAATATTCATTTTTTCTTTTCATACTTGTTAGATCTAGCTTGAATTTGACTGTTTCTACACTTCGTTCTAGCAGCAACTATAACAAGGACAAATTGACATAACAATGAAGTAAATACTATAAGCCAGCAAGAGACAAAATGACACGAGGTTCTGAAAGCAGAGAGCATTGGTAGTGCACATAAGCAGAATGAGATGGGTAAATTATGTCTCAAGATGAGCACACCTTCATGAGTAACAGTGTTGTAGAAGTTGTTAATACCTGGTAGCTGTGGCCGGAACTGACCCTTCCTGATGTGACCCTCCGAGTAACAGATACCAGCATAGGCTACCTGTAAACATACAATAAACAATAGTTCAATACACAATCATCTGTCAAATTCAAAATACAATGACGATTTTGTCATACAATTAGCAAATTTGTTTATAGGAACCTATATATATATATAGACTTATAATCAAATGTCCACAGTCAAAAAGACCGTTATCTTGTAAGATAAGTCGTCTGCACAGTTTGATTTCAGCATCAGAGACTAAAAATCAAGCAATATTTCACAATTTTAACAAATTATTGTGCTTGAAATTTAATGACTAAATTAATGCTTTTCAGTTCCATCAATTCAAATGGTTCGACATCAACAAGGGGTATCTAAAATCATAAACAAGACACTGACCTTTACAATTAGACCAGCTTTCGGACACCTCGGCATTTCGGACATTGTTGAGCTAACGCAGTCCATTGGAAGCGAGGAGATCCCCTCGTGTACTCCAATAACATCTCGTCGAGCAACCTTGACTTGTGCATTTTTGTTCATTTCGTTGTCCAACATTTTTCTGAAACATTAAAAGCACGACACTGAATAATGATGTCCAACATCAAACAATGAAAGAGACTATAGGTTCATTAATTATGCTACCAGTCTAGTTCGCGCATGCGTGAACACACTCGTGATCGATGTAACCTATCACGCTTACTTCAGCCTCCACGACAAGGTGAAGGATGTTCACGAAGAAAGAAAATGTAAATAAGACTCCAATTTACGAGAAACGAAGAATTCTACCAAAGTAAACAATTTCTCGATTGTCATAGAATCTACAGATATAAGATTTGAACCTCACAATAAGGGAAATTGTTATCTTAAATCCAATCTCTGTAGAAATGGTTTACAGATCTATTTCCGATATTTTTTACCCAATTTAGATCGATTTCTCCTTTTGTTCCCTTTTTTGAATTAAAACATTTTCATTTCATAATCAAACTTAATTTTTCGGTTCACAAAAATGTGAGCTAGATATAGATTAGAGGTTTATATTCTAACTCTGAAATCTATAATCTGACAAAGACCAAAAATGTCAAATAGATCTAAATAAATATTTGTTTTTTACCTTTTCTTTTTGTTAATTCCACAAAATCACAAATAAATTAAATCACAGAATATTTTTCTAATTAAAACTTTATTTTAATGTGTTTCACTTGGTTGTTAGCAGTATCACCGCTCACTGACATATGATAATTCGGCCAGTGTAACTCGGGCTTTAATATCGTGGATCATTCTATAACCTCGTGCACGCGGTATGATAAACAACATCCAGAACTCGGTCAGGTCAGTGTATTTTCGGTGAACACTGAATGGAATTTCGGATTTGAGAAATTAATTTCAAGCTAAATTTATGCAATTTGCTGGTATTTTTTCTTTGCTAATATCATCAAAAATAATTTTTTATATTTTTCTACAACGAATTTGCATCATATATGGATAATTGACATGAAAATTTATCTTCGGATTTGACGATTTCAGAAACATACCCATTGGAGTTAAAACTCGTCCATTCTAAAAATAGACGTCGAAAAATCCACGCTCAAATCAGCTGTTAGGTGTGTATTCCACACAAAGTGTGTAATGCAATAGCATGATAGTACAGTTACGTTACTACAACAAAGTTAAGGCGTTTTGTGACTCATTTCATCACGTAAAACATTGAGGAAGGGAAAACTTACAATAGAAAATAGTTTGACCTTACGCTAACTCATGAATTTTTTACCTTTATTTCGTAGATCTTGAACTTCAGTTGTTAGTTTTTGAAATGGATCTAGATCATGCCATTTTCTTCTTCTCGATGTTTTTCAAAGACTAGATCTACTTTATCACGGGCGTAAAAAACCAAGTCGTCTTTGGGAGAAACGGTTAGAAGTTCGACCTCTAGATCCATCTAAATGGAAAGACACATGGAACAGGACCACGGTTTTTGCAGCAGGAAAAAAGTACTCTCTCTTTTTCCTTCAATATTTGAATAAAAAATGCAAAATTTGAATAGATCTACACCTGGCGTGACCTGCGTTGTGGGTACTCGTTCAAATCTCATAGATGACCATCTACTGCGGCGGATCCAGGATTTCTGGGGGGCGGGGTCGTTTCCCTGTCATTTCATTTTTTGACTGAATTTCTATATGAAAATGAAATAATCAGGCAACCGAGGGGTTTGTTCCAACCCCCCCCCTCCCCCTTGCTGATTATGAGGATACTTGCTATTTCAACTCCATAGCACGAGAACCATTTATGGAAAAGAAGAAAATTATATTGACCATCATTATCTTGTTTTCCTTCAATGATGAATGGTTTCCATTGGAGAAGTCAAAATCCTTTCTTGAAAGGAAAATTTATGGTAACATTATTGTAATTAACATTGTGAAATAGCATGGTATCTCGTCCGTTCAAACTTTGAAGTTAAGAGGCCTGTTTGACCTTATGCAAGATTTTAAATAGCCTTCAATTGTTGAGATTATGAGACATGTTACTCTAACAGGGACATTCTGGGAAGGCGATAAAACCAAATTTCAAGAAACGTTAGGCCTGCTAGACGTTAAGGTAGTCAATCCTTAATCATGCTATTCGCACAACTTCAGAATTATTCGGGCGACGTCGAAAACATTCGGCGGTGGAACTTTTCACCGCCGAATATTTACGACCGCGCCCGAATAGGTTCGGACACGTAACGACACCGGTCGAAAAAACCGATGTTCTGTTAATCTCAAAATGGCCACACTACGGGTGTTCTACCTTAATTCTGGAAACGTGACATCTGGCTGACATCTCGAGGGTTAAACGCAAAACTGTTGTAACTCAATTTTTTCAGAAATTCCTTTTTTTTTATTTTCTTAATCTTTAGGAAGGAATACATAATGTGTTCTAATAATTCTAATAGTCATTAAAAAACTTAATAACTTTCTCAAAGCCAAAGAGGGAACATATTTTTTTTTTAAATCTAAATATCTTTTTAATTAGATCTATACAGAATTGAAACCTATTTCTTTTTCAAAATATTAGGCTTCGATTCTGTATAATTAAAAAGATATTTAGAATTAAAAAAATATTTTCTCTCTTTGGCTTTGAGAAAGTTAAATGTTTTTTTTTCCATCTCCTGTAAAATTTCATAAAACTCAGTTACAACAGTGTAGCGTAGAACCCTGCTGAGTCTGATCCGGTTCTCCAATACCAGAAGGCAAAATTTTAGGCTGGTACAAATTCAAAGGTGTTGCAGACGACAATTCAAAGTTGGTGAACTTTCAGAAATATTTTCATTTTGTGTTAAAAACATTGCGGAAAATGAAGAAATTGCACGTTAAAGCAATTTCTTCATTTTCCACATTTTTTTCCAAAGCCATTATTTGTGGGGAGTCAAAAGGTGTCACTGTGCAGTAATGGGTTAATGTCCCATCAGTTCACTTTTAGCGTACCGGGATATTATCCATTTTTGTCTAAAATGTCATAATGTCGACCCCGTTCTCATAGCACCAGGGACTGCGTTTATCAAGAGTTTTAAGCGTACATGTAAGACGGTATATGCATTTCGCAGGGCCTTAAATGCCCCCTTTACCACGACAGACAAAGAAACGTGCTACTTCAAGAAAAAGAACCTGCGTGAGTAAATTGGTTGATGGTAGGATCGATTGCGATTTCTTATTTTCCACTTCCCCTGTTACAATTTTAATCTATATATTTTTATCAAAGGGAGACTAATCTTAGAAGCTTGTGATATTATCTGTCTGCAGGTAAAGCAAAATGCAACTATAATAATTCATTTTTGTCGACTTCCACATGTTAAAGCGACGGCGATATAAGAATCCCTCTCGATACGACCAATCATTGGACTATTCCAAATTTAAATGCAAAGGCCTACCCTAGGGAATGGGACAGACATTAAATTTGTAAAATTAGGGTAGACTCTGTGCTCAGACTACAAACTATTCAATCATTATTTAAAAGTATTGAATCTTTCAAGAAATTGAATCTTAACATTTCCAAATGTTACTAGATAGTGCCTGCTAAGTCTGTTCTGTGTTCCTCAAAACTTGTTTTTATATGTGCCTCCCAGAATAGAAAGTTCGTTTTAGCGTGACGGGACACAATTCACAAAAAGAAAGAAAGTGAAGAGTTGACTAGATGCGTGGGCTGGCGATGGTTTTATTAACATTTTCATTATCAATCCTTTGTTTTGACGCTCCTATTAGGAAAAACATTTGGGAAACAATGAGACTAAAGAGGAAAATGCCGATAAGCATCATTTTCTCGTTTCACCTAAATGTTCTCAACTCTGATGAAAATTTCTTTTTTGAATTTAGATCTAGACAAGACGTAGGTTTCATCATTTGTGAAATGGTTTAGTATTTAGTCACTTTGATGCAAATTTTCATCCCACTAATCACGTGATGTATGGCTGGCGCATGATCAATCAATCGATAGACTTAACCTTTTAACCCTATCACGCACCGTGCATGCTGTATGTCGCTGCTTTTCAACGAAAATCTCGTAACTGCAGCTTGTTCTAAGCTGCAGTTACGAGGTTTTCGTTGAAAAGCGACGAGGTATTCGTCAGCTTTCTTCTCCATTGAAACCATGAATGAATCCGGATGAATTTGGTTTGTAAATCGAGTTTTTTAAATTATTGAATGACGTTTTTAAAAAGATGCGATTAAGTCCTTGGTTTTTAGCGAAAATGTCGTAACTACAGCTTAGTCAATCTGTAGTTAAGACATTTTCGATCGCAACCACCAACCATTGATTTTTTTCAATTTTAAATATTGCGATGGTTGGTAAACCTAATCATGTTTTACTGACATTTCTCTCACCAGTTTAATATTAAAATCGCCCATTCCGTGTCCTTAGCTACTCATTATACATTGACTTCTACCGGCGGGAAAACACGTGACACATCATAAAACAACAACAACAACAACAACAACGATTACAGAAAAATTGTCAATAACCGATTTGGACTTGTTTGAAGTGGATTAAGGTGTAGAAATGACACGATTTTGTTGGATTGGAAGAATTTAAAAAAAAAAAAAAAAAAAAAAACAGGGCTCTGATAAATTTTATTGACAAGCACACACAATCTTTATGCTCGCCAATAACTTTTTAATCAACTTTTCTTTAAAGAATCCACCACCTGCAGAAAATTCCCAGTGTTAGTTGAGAGTATCATTCAAAATGAAATTTAATTTGTGTAAGACTACATAATAACACAGTCTCAAAGACAATTATTGGAAGAAAAGGAGAAAATGCTGAGTGGCAACATTTTTTGAGACTGTCCTTATCAATCATTTCCATACCTTTTCATTGTGCGAGATCGAACTATGGCACAATTGTTTGGAAAATGGTTCTGGGCTGTTTATTAGAAATTAAAAAAAAAGAAAAAAAAAAGAGAGAAAAAACAGGTGCAAACATTACGAATGTAGACAAACACATCTTATTTTCGTACCTTTTTTAGCACCTTTCCCAAACGAGACTTGGGTTATGCATCAACAAGTTTTGGAAAACATAAAGCCAAAGAAAATGCAGCATGCTGATTAATCCGAGTCTTCTCTGATGTAAATACGCTCTTTGATATTTTGATTTTTCGCTATTTGTAAATAGCGAAAAATCAAAATATCAAAGAGCGTATTTACGTCAGAGAAGACTCGGATTACATGCTGATATCCTGCATTTTCCCTTTTGCCTTAATACTTTCTGTACTACATGTATCATGTTCATATCTATATTCGATACATATCTTATCTCTTTTAGCCATTCAGTGACGGATCTAGAGGGGGTTTGGTGGATTCAAGCTTACCACCCTCTGTACATAGCCTGACTATTTCATTTTCATGCAAAAATTCATTAAAATTTTTTGTTGCAAGGAACATGAACCCCCCACCCCCTATTCGTAAATTCGAACCCTCACAGAAATCATGGATTCGCCATCATGTCATCTGTAACGTACAGCTATCTGACAGGGGACAGAATAATATATTTTTGCTGTTTGGGAAAGAGTTAATTAAATAATTAGATCCAAGTTCTATTGACCATGTCATAAACCATGTCAACAATGTCTAAAAATATATTACTTACTTTTAATAGTTAATAAGCCCTTTCACAAACAAGTCCTGTTTTGACATCCTCGATAAAAAAAGGTTTGGGAAAACATTGGGACAAAAGAAGAAAATGCTGATAATCAGCATTTTCTCCTTTTGCCCCAATGTTTTCTGTGATATATTGTACATCCAATCTGTCTTTATAGATCAATATGATATTTTTGACTCCTGCAGCAGCGTTTCAGTTGAAGCTGTCTTTTTTCTGCTAGGGAAAGGGTTAAGATATAATGATAAATAAATCTTACGATAACGCTGACGAAAACAGTAGGTCTTCTATCTTTATCAATAACATGTTTGTCGTTTTCCTTCACTGTTATGAAATTAATAATATCCAAGACAACGTTAGTTTTCGTGGAAACAAAAGCTTTGGGTGGGGAGCGAAAGCGAAATTACGTCAGTCGGGAAAAATTTCAACATGGCAAAAGCATCCGTGATTTAAACACACACTTGTCTCGTGGGCAATTAACATGCAGCGTACATGTGTGTCGCGTGACGAAAAAGCGGGATTTTTGGAAATCCTCAATTTATATGTGATTTAAGTTCATTTATAGTTCACTCAACACCTTCCCATACGACAAATATTTGAGACTAGTATTACTTGAAAAATCATCCGTGACACAACACTCTCACGTCCCGTGGGCAGACGACATTCAACCTAGGTATCAGCCGCGCCCCGAGAAAAGCGGAGGCTGGCTGGATTAATGAATCTTAACGGTTTCCAAACACTGGCTTTTGAGGAGTCTGACATGAAAAAGATTCGAAAGTGAGGAAATGAAACGGAATGCTGATATTCTGCATATTCTCTCAATATGGCTACTTTTCCAAGTTACATGTAGGCCCTATATTTCATCAACATCACCAGGCCCGTAGTCCAGCTCCTGAAGCAATTTTATAGGTGTGTGTGTGTGTGTGGGGGGGGGGTGCTGACTAGGCCAGTGTCTATTGAGAGGCTAAATCGGATTAGCCCTAACTTTTCAGTGTAAAAAAATCGACATTTCGGGCCAACCTTTTTTTGAAGGGGGAGGGGGAGGGGGTAGCCTTTCTCCTACCGGGGTAACCCCCCTCCTGTCTCCTGCTCATTCGGGCCTCTATTGTTTGTTTTCTGTAACACATAAAAACTTGGATCAGTGGTTATATGTGAAAGGGTTAACTGATGATCGTGGTATTGTAATTCCCGTCGTTTCGGTTGATCGATCTCATTACTGAAAATCTCCGTGCACGCGTGGAACATGCCCAAATAGCATGTACAGTCAGTAGATTGTGGTGAATCACGCGTGCTGATCGAACGTTCGATACAGGGAGTTTCGTCACTGCCACACAAAATATTCATGAACTTTACTTTACATGATAATTAGTAGTCTTGATTCGCCCCTCCCCAGTCAAGACTTTTGAAGAGTGTCGGTAATACATTGAGACAAACGAGGAAAGTTAATGATTTTAACCAGTATTCCTCCTTTTGTCTCAATATTTTGTAATATTATGCTCATGTACACAAATCCGATCAATATTATTTATAGCCTAGACACAATGGGGAGAATCACGTGATTGACAATGGTATTTAACACGAAAAAAATGGCGACGAAATGACCGCTTCGGCGTGAAAATTCAAACTTTAGAGAGGTATGTATTAAATCTACGTAGTCTTTTAGACAAGCCACCTATCCTAAAGTACCCGCTATTGTCTAAGGTTTCCACAGATAGCAAATTTTCCCTTATCCGTTTGCTGTATTTAGAGAACACTCAAAGAATGTTTCGGAAATTGCTAAAATCTTTGATGTGTGTTAAGCACGTCGCATCATATTTACAGCTTTATTTCTTACACAAAGAGCTCTCTTTTCACACGGTATATTTCCAGACCTCTTTTTATCAAAGACATTTCATTCTAGTCCATTTACAATGTCCGTTTTGACTTTGTTAAGCGTTTTTACGAAAAAAAGATGTTAAACACACGTACAATGCTGCAGTGTTTGGCACGCCGAGTTCTTGTGAGTGCGGTGTTAAACACGCAAGTGTACCATAGTTGTGTAGAATGTGCTGACTGATTTGTGCTTTTAATACAGTTAATAGTTATAGAAGCCAGATATGATCGTCTGATCACATTTAGCATTTCTATGCTTCTTCAGCCCTTTTTTATACGTTTTCCCTGTTGATTAGTTTTTATTTTTGAGGACTTCCGGTTTCATTTTCAGTCAATAGTTCCTCACAAGTTTATCACACAATATCTTATCAACATTTATGTTCACTTCACTTTGCTTACACTTTTCGCACAACACTCTTCGTTACGTTTACTAATTGAAAGCTAACGTGTACACTTATTTTTGTAAGCATTTTCTTCGATTCTTTAAGCATAATATTGACTCAATTGACTCGTATACTAACAATTTATATTTTCAACTTTAATATAGTAAAAGATGATTTTGATTTTAAAAGATAGAAACTTGCATTATGTACAATGAAAAATATAAAATTTTATAACATTTGATGTTTACCAAAAATGGTAATTATTTACTTTATATGCCCTGTTTTTGCCCTATGATTATGAATATTACTTAGGAAATTATTGATTGAATTGAATATAGTGACGTTTTATTATAATCAGTTATTCATTCGTATTTTGGCCGTGCCTATAGTAATGATAACAACTGTAACTTTTCTCTTATTTATTCTAGCATGTATTATTATTACTATTCTTATAAATCTGTTATGGCTATAATTTTACATTTGAATGGTTTTAATCAGGAAATATGGCAGTCCATCGCTTCCTTGTCCTCCCCTTTATTTTTATTAAGTTACCAGGATTATAATTATATAATAATGGTTATAGTAAAATGCTTCTTATGTTTCATAGTTATAGTAAAATGCTTCTTATGTTTCATAATTGTACTGCTCTGTCTTGCAGTCAGAAGGGTTAACGAGGTCATCACATTTCAGTTCAGAATTATTTTGTCTGCGTGAATTTGTCATGAAAATTGCACGATTTTGTCATGGAAGTTATATATACCAAGAGATTTGATTAGTAGACATAGACATAGACATAGACATATATTTATTTTCGGATTTAAACAAATATGTTTCTCATCCATACATGAATATCAAATACAGTCAGAGCAATCATAGCCGATTTCGTTTTTTCCAAGTTTGTAAAAGATTACCCCTTGTGATGTCTTTCAGATGTTACTGTAAGTTAACACCAGATATCAATCAGATTGGGTCAGATTGGGTCATATATAAACATTGGGTCATATATAAACAACCAATTTGTCCAATATCCGTGGCTTTCCTAGTACACGAGCAACTATGTGCGTGCTTAACATCACACTCACAAGAACTCGGCGTGCCAAACACTACAGCATTGTACGTATGTTTAACATCTTTTTTCGTAAACACGCATAACAAAGACAAAACGGACCATGTAAATGGGCTACAATGAAATGTCTTCGATAAAAAAAGGGTCTGGAAATATACCGTGTGAAAAGAAAGGTCTTTGGTAAGGAAATAAAGCTGTAAATATGATGCGACGTGCTTAACACACATCAAAATTTTTAGCAATTTCCGAAATATTCTTTGAGTGTTCTCTAAATACAGCAAACGAATAGGGGAAAGTTGGGCATCTGTGGAAACCTTAGACAATAGCGGGTACTTTAGGATAGGTGGCTTGTCTGAAAGACTACTTATATGTAATACATACCTTTCTAAAGTTTGAATTTTCACACCGAAGCGGTCATTTCGTCGCCATTTTTTTCGTGTTAAATACCATTGTCAATCACGTGATTCTCCCCATTGAGACATCTAGGGTGCCCAGTTCGGGATTCGTTTATGGAGTCAAAAGTCATTTGAAACATTACAGAGATTGCAGGCCCGTAGGAACAGGGACTGGGGGTGAGCCCCCTCCCCCAATTTTGCCAAAACTGTCGATTTTTTTTATTTTACACTGAAAATTCATGGAAAAATCATATTTAGCCCCTACAATATTCAGACTCTATCCTGGACAGGGGCTTAAGTCCCCTCCCCCATCTGTACTTCCTAAGGGCCTGGATTGGACTTGTCAGGTAACACTTTCTCAAGCAAAGCCTCTTCTTGACGATAATAGAAGAGTCAGCTTTGGGAAACAACAAGAGAAAAACACAAAAATGTTGCTGATCGGCAGACAAACTTTTGTTCTTTTGCCCCAATACTTTTATGATAAATATTTAACGTGTATTAGCAGCTTTTCTCGAGCGGCGGCGTTAGGAATCCGTACTTACTAGTATTCGGACGTTGTCGTAAACATTCGGCGGTAGAAAGTTCGACGTCGCCCGAATAATTCCGACGTAACGCGAATCTCATTAGGGATAGACTACCTTAAGAACTCACTGTGAGAACAGAAATTAGTACTGATTTCAAGCATGTTATTTGCTTTTTTCAACAAACGCTAAAATTGGGCCTACAGTTTAATATTCTAATCGTTTCAGCCGTCTTATTAATTAAGGACGAATATCATTGTCGGATCTTACGTAAATTACATAAGGTGAGGTGAGGTGACATTGAAATACAAAAAGTAATGACATTGAATTACATTTATGGAAACCCATGAGTAAGCTATATACAATGTTTGGAAATCCGTCTTTAAAAAATCGGTAAAGTCTGTTCCCATATAATTATTTGTCTTTCTATTCTTGTAACGTTACAATAAGACGTTTGAAATATCGATGGTAAAGTAAAATAGGCAGAAATGGGAAAAAGAACACCTTCCTTTTCCTTCATGATAGTCTGTGATAAATTTAGGAAGTGTCAATCATATTTTTTCGTCTACAACCAAGAACTGTCACGGTAAAAGGTACCATCTTGAAGTCCATAACATCAGTGTATGAAAACGGATTCATTATCAGCAGGTGTCAGCTAGATTTCCACAAAGAAGTCGTATATATGGATTGGCGCTCCTAATAAAGAACTTTTTTAAAGATATCAAGAGAAAAGAAAATGTAGATAATCAAAATTACCCCCTTTCCCTCCATTTTTTATACTGTAAGTTAGCCTATAAACGTACATGTATGTGCGTGTAGATAGATTGTTTTCGTTAATCGCCTGCCAAGGCTATCAATTTGAACCAATGTGAAATATTGGTCGTGCGACAAAGGGTAATACACAAAGAAAAAAAAAAGATGCGAAGATATAAATTAAGAAAGAGGCTGTATGGATTTTTCCAATAGATGTTTATCATCAAAGAAAAGGGAAGATAAAGTGGGCGGGGAACGGCTTCTGATTGGACGGGAATGTGTAGATCATGCCCCTAACATGCATTTCCTCTCACGCTATCATTCATTATCGCATCGTCAGCAATTTGCACTTACTTTCATATTCAATAGCCCGGAACTTCAGATAAGAGAAATAGTAATGCGACGCTTTTCAACAAAACTTCGTAACCCCCCGGTCCCACTGAGCCCGATTTAATCCCGATTTCGAAAATTTCAAAGTCGGCACGAAATCGGCGTACTTCGGGAGAGTCGTAGTACATCCTGATTCAAATCGGCACCAATTCGGGGTCAAAAATAAATCGGGACAAAAATTTCAACATGCGCAAATTTTTCTCCCGATTTCGAAAACCGTGGCCAAGTCGGCGCACCTCGGTGTACGTCGTATTAAATCGGCGTTCTTCGTAGTAGGTAAATCGGCGTTATTCGGCGACTATATCGTACTTATTCGGGGTACACATCTCGGCGATGAACACTGAAAAACGCCGATGTACTACGAGCAAATTCCGATACACGCCGATGAACTACGACGAGTTACACGAATCGTACCCGAGGTACACCGATCTACAACGAATAACTACGGGCTACTAGGATATTATCCCGAAGTACTGCGAGGTACCCCGAATTCCGGAAAGTATAAAAAGGTGAATCAACTTTGAAAACATAGGGTTAGATTTTATCAACTATATATGACGTAATTTCGGACAAATAATAGTATTTTGCCGTTGTGGTTCTAAAATCCCGCAACTACAGCTTGAGTCTGTTTTTGGCATAAACTCAATTGCTATTCATTCAGTTTTAAACCTTTAAACAAAACCATTCGATGCACTGTGACCATAAAAGCGGACGCTTGACAGAATTTATATTCCTGATGAGTCATTGATCAACCAACCTGATCCTGATCAGGATCCTGACCACGAACTTGAAGATGGAATCGATACTCAGGGCACCATCATTAAGAAAAAGAAACAATTCAAGCATATTGATCTGACAGAAGATGACTTGATTGTAGGATAACATAGATTTTGCGAACAATATATCGAATATATTATTAAGGCTAATTGATAATAAAAATGGTGGTTATTAGCATTTGCTTCTTTTGTCTTAATGTTTTCTCAGATATTTTCCAATAAGGACATACAAACAAGGTCTGGTTTGGGAAAGGCTTAAAGGGACATCTCATTCCAATTTCAAATTTATATAGTATCCCAGCTGGCAAAAGTGGTCGTTTTTACGTTGAAATGACGTCTTTTAGAGACGTCAGGAAGACGTCTTTTTCTGGTTGAATTTGATATAAGGAAAGACGTCTTTTCCCGACGTCTTTTCCACGTCATTAAGTGACGTTGAAAAGACGTCTGAACAATGTCACTTAATGACGTTGAAAAGACGTCTGAAAAAGACGTCTTTCCTTATATCAAATTCAACCAGAAAAAGACGTTTTCCCAACGTCTCTAAAAGACGTCTTTTCAACGTAAAACCGACCACTTTTTCTATTGGCTTTCGTTTGGTGTTGATCGAAGATGAAAACCTTCCAGAGCTTCTCGCTCAGTAGGGGTAGTTATTCCCCATCATAGAGGATTAAGGTCTCGCCAGGTTTGTCTGACGACCTTGACACATTTTCTAAGGTTTGATACCTAGAAATTTGGGCTTACCTGTCTTAACATTTTCGAGGCTTTCTATAACTATCTATATGTTTTCTTGATATAATTTTATGTCTAGATTTATTTCTATCTTTTTTTGAAAATGTGTACACAATTTAATTTCTTTTAACAGAATCATATAGGATTATTAAGCCAAATGCTTTCTTTACATAAACGCTTTGTAAAAACATGATTTATTGTCAACATTTTTAATTATTTCCCTTTAATATACTGTAACACACTAATTGATATTAAGATTATGTTAGTGATTTGAACAGACTAATTACAGTTTAAACGCCGTTAAAACGACAAAATAATTCGGATGATCCAACATGAAGCCCATGTTTAAAAAAACGATATTGACAAAGAATGTACTTCTGTACAATATAGCGCAGAAAAAACTTATGCAAAAGAAGAAATTGCCGATTATCAACTTTTGCTAATATCTCTAGGCCTATGGTTTTTTTTTTGCAATTTATGCCTACCTTTCTATTAGAGAAGTCAAAACCAGGTTTTGTTCGAGAAAGGATTAGACATGTCTTATTGATGTTGCCTTACTTGTCTTGCTGAATCTAATGTTGTTGTTTTTCAATTTGTATTGATTTGATGGTCATTAATTTTGGTGGATATAAATAAGATCGTCATTTAAATTGAAAACTTATAATTCTATAGGCTACATATTCAGATTATGGATATTTTAGATATGCTCATGTATACATAATTCTGTTGTACTTGTACAATAGGAAAAAAGTGTTTACAAAACATCATTATTGGAATTTAGTCAATAAATCTAGGTCCCTAAGACGTAATTAAGATGACGTTGAAATTAAGTCTGTGGAGAGACGTTGTGTTCACGTTGAAGTCGCGACCACACCCCGAAAAAGACGTCGTAAAAACGTCTTATTAGGACGTCTTTTTTACGTCTGGAAACAGACGTCTTTTTCTGGTCGATATTTGGTTATATGACGTCGTGACCACTATTCAACCAAAAAAAGACGTCTGTGTGACGTCTTTTGCCTGCTGGGATATCTTGATGCCAAGATTGGTTATTCTAATGAGTATGAATACTATTAGTTTTTTGAAGTTGTTGCCAATAAGCGAGAAACACGCATTTAAAGTTGAGACATAATCGATAAATTGCATATAAATCCGAACTGTTGTCCACAACAATTTGTTCAATTTTAACACAAAAATATAAATTTCTCGTAAACGGCGCAATATTTTGGCTTGGAATTTTCAGAATTTTCATAAGGAAATATGCTCTTTCAGATAAAAATAAAAGTAAAATTTATGACAAAAAATTCTGAAATGTCACATTAAGCCACTTTCGATAGTATCCATTTATATCGTGTCAACAGCTCATTTACAGGCCCGTAGGAACAGGGGGGGGGGGGGCTAGGGGGGCTAAGCCCCCCAAATGTTGGCCAAAAATGCCGAATTTTCTTAATTTTACACTGAAAATTTTGGGAAAATCCAAATTAGCCCCCCAATATTCAGGACAAGGGCTTTAGCCCCCCCCCCCAATGAAATTGCTTCCTACGGGCCTTATTTAACCTTGCCTTTTTGAGTAGGGGTTTTATCTGACAATACTTTTGACTGTTTTGTAGCCTATAGGGCATCTATCTATATTTTCCTGGCTTTCTCATACTATTAACAATGCATCCAATACACCCGTAAACTCACCAGTACTACACTTGGATCTGAATTGTCAATGGGAGTCAATTTTATCAAGTAGACCGTGACGTAATTTCCGACGAACAACAGTTATTCTAATGTCGCTTTCTGTCGTTGGCATGTGTGTACTCTAATAAACAAATTCCAAACTGATTTTTCTGTTGAATTAATCATAATTTATATACCAAGTTCACGAAATCGGGACAAAATCGCGACGAAAATGTTCAAATTTCGTAGTAGATCGGATCTGTCGGCGTATGTCGCAGTAACTCTGTATGCGTCGCAGTACATCGTAGTTAGAAATCGGGACAGTCGGTCTAGTTCGTACTGTTTCGTAGTAACTCGGCTCCTAATCTCGTGGTACTTCGGAACAAAATCGGGACAAAATAGTACTTAATCGTATTACATCGTAGTATTTCGCTGTCCATCGGGAACTTACCGCTAAAGATGGGATCAGCGGAGAAAATCGGCTAAAATTCGTAGTAAATCGCAGACAATGTGACCTCCCGAAGCACTACGACTATTTTGGAAATCGGGCTCAGTGGGACCGGGGGGTAACTGCAGCTTATTTTAAAGTGACATTTCAGAAGTTTTTGTAATAGATTTGTAAAAGGTTTTACTTTTAATTTTATCTGAAAGAGCATATTTCCTTATGAAAATTCTGAAAATTTCAAGCTAAAATATTGCGCCGTTTACTAGAAATACGAGAAAAATGAAAAACGCTCACCAGCATTGTTTTTACGTTTTTCGCCACCAATCCCTCTCATTCATTGCAAAACGCTATGAGCGAAATCTTCCGGCTATGAAGAAACGGGACCCATTTTGAGTAAGTAAACACACGTTGTTACTTTAAATCGGCTATTTTGCTAGTTATGGGTTGAATCTCAAAAATCGCGGAATGCTATTCGATGGAGTAATGAATGATGTGTTATATCGCCAAAGCCCTTTGTTCTAGCTTACAGAGTAAACTTGCAATTACTTTCGAAGTGAGTGTACACACTTATGTTTACAAACCAAACGACACATAAACGACACATAAACGACTCCTACGGCGCTATCGTATGCATTTTTCGAATGAGACATGTTCAGTTTACTATTTTATGGTCTCTTTTAGTATTCCGCACATACGATTTTGAAAACCTTTGTTTATTTATGAGAAAAACAAGTATGCAATGAAGAAGAGCAGTAAGCTATGAAGAAGCGAGAGTAGCTATGAATAAGGGGGACCAAGCTATGAAGAAGCGCGGACTTCATAATTCTTTCTTGGCACTCACATATACTGAATGGTTTTGCGTTTAGGAAGAATTGAAGACAAAAATTCCAATATTTTTTACAAATTTCCATTTGAAAAATCAAATTCTAGACGATAGAACGATATTTATTGTTATGCAGCTTAAACACGTACTTAAGGTAGGAAGGGCCTAATTAAAAACACAACTTTCTAGCCTTACGAAATGCATCAAATTACACACACTTGTAAATACACTTCACATAAGTTGATTCACCGTGTCAGATTTCAAGATAATGCTTCAAGAAGAAAGTAATTTACAAATATTATTTTACTCTATATTCATATGCAAGGGAGGTAATTTGGAACCTTTTTGTTTAATATTTCCATAAATATGCATTGATTCAAAATTCTAAACCGTACAAAATGCTTATGTTTATATTTGGATTAGAAATGTAACACAATTTAGGAATTACTAGCACTTTTCAAATTTCGCCGCTGGCTCTTTGGTGCTAATTAGGCCCTTCTTACCTTAATGCCGACCGGTAACTTACAGGCGCGTAGGACTGAAAACATTTTAATGGGGGGGGGGGGAGATAAAGCCCCTGTTCTGGCTATTTGATTCCCCCAAAAGTTTTCAGTGCAAAATAATGACAAATCAGCATTTTGGGCAGACCTTTTTGGGGGTGGGGGTCTTAGCCCCTCCATGCCCCGACTTGTTACTACGGGCCTGACTTATCATCACGTGGAAATGCATTTTTAGAACATACATGAGAATTGTTACTAAAAATAGTAACAAATCGACATTATCAAAACGAGGCTCCCAAAACATGCGGAGAAAACAATGACGTCGCACGTGCATTCAATCAATATACAGCGATAAAGCGCACGTGCATTCAATATACAGTAATAAAGCGAGGTTTTAAGTGGAATAAAAATAATAAACTTGAATGAATTCGTTAATAGCCGGTAAGATGTTTATTTTATTTGATTTACAGTCAACCGTTCCCCGTTTAAAAATTTCGACTTTTGCCTCTAAGGACGACTTCCGGAGGCTGTCGTGTGTGTAGAATGCTCAAGTTCATTTTAGTTTGTACGTTCGTCTTTCGTCATTCATCAGACGAAAATATATTTATTCATGTTCGATGAAACTTCTTGCAGAAAAAGTCTTTATTAAATGTTGATTGTCGTCATTCAATCACTTCCTCATGTTTAAAACTATATTTGCTGCATACGCCACGGCCAGGTGGTGCTCGGAAGAGGATTAAATCAGCCAAGTTTAGTGTCATGTCGGAAGTGACATTCAGACGAAAATGAACAATGACGCCGCACGTGCATTAAATCAATATACACCGATAAAGCACACGTGCATTCAATATACAGTAATAAAGCGAAGTTTTAAAGCTGAAATTCATCTTCGTTTTCATGTCAAATAAGATGAATTCATCTTAAAGAGAATTGTGTAAAAAAAGGATTAGCAAAAATTGCGATGAAAAAATCAACCCCTAACCCGAGTTATAACCTGATAAAGATACGTGATTTACAGGCGCGCGTAAAACGAAACTGAAATTTACCTGTGGACCAGATATGGATGATGACGTCAATTGTGCAATCCCATTATAGCCGTGTTAACCTTACATGTATAAACGGTCAACTTTAACTTAAAAATTGCGGTGACGTTGCAAAAGCAAATATATGAAATAAAAGCATTTTATGGTGTTTATCATTTGGCCATTAAAGTGGAGAAAAAAATGTGACATTTTTTCGTGAATTTGAACAGTAAAATTCATTTATATTAACATGCCGTGGTCCAAAAATTCTCTAGTATTATACGCTTGGTGATAGTGGGAATTTACTGAATAGTGAAATTAATATGCTTTTTTAATCTGTAGATTTAGGATAAATGTTTCTTGTGAATCTATTAAAAGATATATAATTATGTTGAGAAGTATTGTAGAAATGTCGTTTTCTCCAATAACAAAGGAAATCCCATTCTTACATTTATTATTCCGTGATTTGTACCAATATTTTGAATGTCTCACGCCTTGTATTATATTGTTTTGTCAAACTAAAATTTGTAAGACTGTTCCATTTGCGAAGTTGCAATATATAACATTAAAACCTTGGGTATGGACAATTTATATCCCTTGACGTAACTCGCACAATTTTCAACCGTTTCCCAAGGACAAAATATAAGTCTAAAAAATATGCAGCCCATTTTAAAGAAAACAGCGTTGAAATGTGAAGTTCTTGGTTAGCAATTATTTCGGTATTTTATTTTCCTGACTGAAAAAATGCAAAAACTTGTTAAAGAATTTAAAGGCCTAATAATGGCCTAATACATGCATAAATAGTATATAATTAGTACGCAAATATTGAAGTAAATGACATTTAACTATGTTACATTATGTTGGGGAGAATTCAGATAAGTATTTTAATTTTTGAATAAATGCTTTTAGACGACAAGTAACTGATGTTAAAAAAAGAAAATGTGTTTGGTTTAGTACTGACAATATTTAGGGAAAGTGAGAAATTCTTTACCGTCATCAATTTCTTCTTTTCTTTCAATGATTTTTCCCAAACGATTTCTAATGTGGATGTCGAAACCTGATCTCTGATGGGAAAGAGTAAATTAATACAGTTTTTTCATATTGTAAGGGGAATTAGTGAGGTAGTGGTTTTTCCTAATGTTTCCATATTTCAAACAGAGAGTTTTTTTTAAACATCGAGAAATGATCTGGTAAAGGATCAAGAACCAAACGGTAAGTCCATGTTAAAAATAGCGACAAAAATGCCGTAACTAAAGTTTTTTGGTATTCTTGATACTATGTTCTGGTAGCGCACCTGCAAACTTGTGTGTTATACCAACCAAGTCCATTTATTACGTAATCCTTTGATACGAATAATCCCATCAAACAAATACCGGTAGTTCATATTATACCAGTTTGTTAGACAAGACATTAAACAGTTGACACTTGCATGCAAATATTTCAATTAACCCTTTCTCACACATTGACGCTTTTGGACGCCCCACAAAATAAAGGCTTTTGAAAACATTGTGGAAAATTAAGAATTGCTTGTGACAAGCAATTTCTTCATTTCCCAAAATGTTTGTTACCAAGAAAGACCAAAAATGTTAGATTTTTTGTTCAATGGAAATTGTCGTCTACAACACCTATCATGAGTTTGGATTAGGCTTCCCAAATTGAACAACCCAATAAAATTCAGTATGAAAAATAATAATAATAATAATAATAATAATAATAATAATAATAATAATAATAATAATAATAATAATAATAATAATAATAATAATAATAAAACAATATAATACAAGGTGTAAGACATACGATAGATTGGTAGAATTCACGGAATATTTCATGTAAGAGTTGGATTTCCTTTGTTATTGGAGAAAATGACATTTCTAAAATACTTCTCAACATAATTATATATCTTTTAAGAGGTTTACAAGAAACATTTATCCTAAATCTACATGTAAACCCCTTACAAGACGGCAAAGATTTGAGCTCGTCCAAATTGAAAGAAGTTGCAGACGATATTTTCAATTTGATAAAATTTTGAAATTGTTTGACTTTTGGGATAGAAAACATTGTGGAAAATGAAGCAATTTCTTCATTTCCACAATGTTTTCCAAAGCCTTTATCTTGTGAGACGTCAAACAGCGTCAATGTGTGAGAATGGGTTAAAAGAGCGATATAAAGGCACTTTTCCGGAAATTTCCACTATCATCAAGCGTATAATACTCGAAAATTTTTGGACCACGGCATGTAAATATAACTGTATTTTACTGTTCAAATTCACGAAAAAATGTCACTTTTTTTTTCTCCACTTTAATGGCCAAATGATAAACACCATTAAATGCTTTTATTTAGTATATTTGCTTTTGCAACGTCACCGCAATTTGAAGTTAAAGTTGACCGTTTATACATGTAAGGTTAACACGGCTATAATGGGATTGCACAATTGACGTCATCATCCATATCTGGTCCACAGGTAAATTTCAGTTTCGTTTTACGCGCGCCTGTAAATCACGTATCTTTATCAGGTTATAACTCGGGTTAGGGGTTGATTTTTTAAATCGCATTTTTTGCTAATCTTTTTTTTTTAGACAATTCTCTTTAAGATGAATTCATCTTATTTGACATGAAAACGAAGATGAATTTCAGCTTTAAGTGGAACAAAAATAATAAAATTTAATGAATTCGTTAATAGCCGGTAAGATGGTTATTTTATTTGATTTACAGTCAACCGTTCCCCGTTTAAAAATTTCGACTTTTGCCTCTAAGGAAGACTTCCGGAGGCTGTCGTGTGTGTGTGTGTGTGTGGGGGGGGGGGTCTTAGAGGAAATAACCTAATTCTGACCAACTTTCAGATTGATTGGACAAAAATGTGGCCTCTAAAGTGCATACAAGAAAAAAATAACCGACGGACGCATGACGGACACAACGCAATGACAAAAGCTCGACTGACCGCTAAAACATTTAAATAAGACCTGTTTTCATTCAAAATACATGCAATGTATCTTGCGTAGGCTTAAAATTATTAAAATATTAGGGTTCTTATACGGTTTGCCAAGTTTTGCCTAAATAGTTTACAATGACATTGGCGTCCGCATGTGCAGGCCTACGCTATTTGCATAATTATATCATCATTCCAAATATAACCACATTGTATACTGAAAAGTCTTGAAGTAGGCTAATTTGATAATTAGATTGATCTTACAATCCCAAATGTGAAATAGTATTAACAATGAATTCGTATCACTTTCCGAGCGAAAATTATAGCGAAAAGGCAAAATTAAGTCAAAACCCGACGCTTTGAATATCCGAGCTCTTATTCATAGCGTATTATATCTTCTTCATATCTAGTCCCCTTTATTCATAGCTGATCTCTCTTCTTCATAGCTATTACTTTTTTAGCTTTTTCTCTCTATCAGAAAATCAGTCATTGGATTTTAATGGATGTATATATAAGACAAAGCATTCGAAGCTTATGGGACCTGTATAGAAGGGAATTATAGTAGTATTTAAACAATAATTTTTCGATCAATTTTGACATGTCTTCAAAACACAGCACTGTGATCGCATGACAAAGCAGTTTGAAGCAAACACGGTGAGACCATGCCGAGGAGACATACTCCCAAAGAAGTTTAAATACACTCACGTGACATCGAATAGCATTCCCCGATTTTTGAGAATCAGCCAAAAACTGGCAAAATCACCGATTTAAAGTAACAACGTGTGTTTACATTCACAAAATGGGTCCCGTTTCTTCATAGCCGGAAGTCCCTCTTCTGAGATTTCGCTCATAGCATTTTTCAATGAATGAGAGGGATTGGTGGCCGTGTTAGTGCCACCGTAATTTTGTCTCTTTTACATTCTCGATTGGAGTCAATATGTATTTTGTTGTCTGCAGCAGATGGCAAATCGTCATTTTTGCCATTTGTGAACCTAGGCTTGCAATAGGCCTATAAGTCATCTCTCTTTTAATTTAAATTAAAGTTTTCAAAGACGAACGATAACTTGAATCGGTCAAATCAGCAAATATTCTGACTAGATCTAGGCCTATTCCAATTTGAAAGCTATTTCAGATGATAAACGAATTTTGGTAAAGATAGGACTTGCATAGAAAAATCAAAGACACTATTGAAACAAGATGAAAATAAATACTAGTTGTCCACATAGTCTTCTATTTTATCGATGTTTTAAAATGTGTTACCAAGGGACATTAAAAGGTCACTTTTTGTGAAAGCGGTTATTATTTCTTGTAATCGCGAATGGCTAAATGATAGCTAAAGGGAAGTAACCCAAATGAAATTGCATTATTTTCAATATTTGGTTTTTTCCCTTTGATAATTTCAGTTTGCTGTGTAGGCCTATTCGTTTACTTAGAACCGATTTGGATTCTGTTTGAAGCAGAGAATGCGAGAAAAGCATTGCATTTAAAAAAAAAGTCCCTTGGGAACGGGGGGGGGGGGGGGGGGAGGTTGAATGGGTAGAGTGCTAAGTCCCTCCAAAGTTGACTAAAATGCGAAATTTACCTCATTTTGTACTGAAAATTCAGTGAACATCCTATTAAGCCCCCTCCCCTTATTTCCTCCCCAATATTCAGATACTGGGGCTTGAGCCTACAGGTAACCCAATATTGAATTGCTTCCTACGGGCCTAAAACACGGGTGGTAAACAGAGAAACTAGCTCCAAAAAGAGGTAGTTGCATAGAGCGAAATTTATTTTCATTTTCTAAAATTATATCTTTTAAAGCGAGTTTTTGAGAAATCCGGCGATGCTGTAATATGAAGAAATGGTCGAAGTTTGTTGTGCACGGGAGTATACAGTATAAGTAGCAGGGTTTTAATACAAACATTGAAAAACATTTCAAAATCGAAAGTAAAAAAGGTTTTACTTCCGATTTTGAAATGTTTTTCAACAATTGTATTCAAACTCTGCTTAATAACACCGAATATTCTTGTGCACAACAAACTTCGACCATTTCTTCATATTACAGCATCGCCGGATTTTTCAAAAAACTCGTTGTAAAAGAAATAATTGTAGAAAAATGTGTTCGTGACCTACCTTTGTTTACAGATTTTCGCTCTATGCAACTACCTCGGTAGAGGCCGGATGTCACGAGGAAACAAAATACCGTTGACTCTTTTTGGAGCTACAGTCAAGGGACATAATTATTCGCCACCCTGCTAATTTTTGCATAAATTTTACGCATAATTTTATACAAAAACTGATGTTAAATCCTCATTCTCTTACACACCACACAATATTTTATATCATTTTAAAGTATAACCAATTGCGGACAAAATCTGAATAAAAACTTTTTTCAAATGGCTCAGAGTCATGGTTGCTAGGCAACTTAAGAAAATCGGTGAAAATTTCTGACCAGCCTCCATAAAATCGTTGCCATGGTAACATAAGTTTCGCTAAAGATATGATTAATTGAAAAATCGATCTACAATAGGTAAACTATTTAGCTGTTTTGTTTGCTGCAATATCCATAAAGTTTCTTCTGAGAAACAAATGTTTGAAATTTGTTTTTCGTTGCAAAAATACCAAAAAATGCAAATTTAACATAGGAGTGAATGGAGCGTTGCATTTTTCTGCGGTAACTTAGCCAAATAAAATTGTAGTACTTTGTAAGTAGCCATCCAATCTCATAAAAAATTTGTCACTTTTATTTCTAGTATGTTATGCATATTTTCATTTGCTTAGTTATCAAAAAAGTCACTATCTGTTGCCATAGCAACGGGTTTATGGAGGATTGGCAGAAATTTTCACTGATTTTCTTATGTTGCCTAGCAACCGTGTCTTTGAAATATTCCGAAAGAAATTTCAAGCAGACTTTATCCAGTAGTGTTTTTACTTTTGAGTCATATCTATGTTTTTCTGCTAAGTGAAGGAATAAAGATTCTGTGGCAGTTCTAGTCCAGAAAATCTCTCAATTTTTCAATAAAAAATAGGTGGGTGGCGAATAATTATGTCCCATGAGTGTAGTTTCTCTGTTTACCACCCGTGTAAAAAATAAGACCGAAAATAACACCATCAGTTGGTTTTCAAATGATCTAAATCCCCATCTAATTCCTGGCATTTTCTCTTCTTCAAGCCGAATTTAAACTGATACTAACAAGATAATTGACGATATTTCTGCAATTGTTGTGTCACGTGATTCTCCGTCGTGAATTTATCCATTTCACAATGTAACGACGGGATATAGCATAAACAAAGTTTGTCAAACTTTGGCGGCAGCTGGGGCTCGGAACAGATAAGGTGGAAGAACTTGTGATAGGAAGGACAGGAATCCACGGTAAGACGCACCAGTCGTCGCGATATAACCGGCTCAGTTGACAAACCCGTTCAATCAATCAAACTTTTGCGGAAAGTCTATCATATTTTACACGCGCATGTAGAGCGCAAATAACCATTTCCCAAACAACAGCAGAATAATACGTTGGTACAAGTTGTTGCAGATGACAATATGGAAAATAGGAAAGGTTGGAATTGTGTTAGGTCTAACACATATAATATTGAGGCAAAGGCAGAAAATGCTGGTCATCGGCATTTTCGTTTTCTTTACCCTCCATGTTGTCCTCGGTCGTGTTTTGTATGCAGGGCAAAACCATGTCTTGTTTGAGAATGTATGTTAGTTCCAAACATGGGAGTGAGCGCTGTACGATGCACTTTAGTTTAGGCTTATAAACTCGTCCACTTGCAGGGGATATCAGCATTCGGTTTCTCAAACGAACAAAATTTAAACTGAGAAGTGTTGTAAAAATCATAGTAATTGACCACAAAAACAATGTAGCAAAAATGCCTATGATAGGTGTATTGCTTGTTACTTTATACCAGTAATATGACTAATTATGCGATATTAATATCAAATTAAAAACCTGACACCCCTGTGAGATAATGACCTATCTGATCTTTGAGCGGGACTTCGCTAATTTCGGCACATCTATTTATATCGTCAAATACGAGGTGCGGCTGTAGGATGGGACAGGCACAGGGGTAGGCCTATATCACAGTAACAGACAATGAACAGAAAACGTATTATCAAAGTGCAAAATGTTTCTATATCAATCAAACCCTTTATTGTGAGTACTCATTAGAATCGTCTTGTAAAGACGATTCTAATGAGTACCCACAATAAAGGGGCTTGGAATGTAAGCAACTATTTCTGAATGCGTGTACCCCTGTTACCCGTTGATCTATATAAGGTTACCGCGAGTGAGTGACCTCGGTGCCGATCAACATTACACAAATGTCGTGTGTCCAGCGTGCAGTACCTGGCCCGGGTTAAATTACACGAAACTGGTGCCCTGCTTCGAGTGTATTTCGTCAGCGCATTGCTTGAAGGCCGGGTCCCATATTCCCGGAATTTACACACGATTAGCTTGGTTGGGGAACAGATAGCGTTTTATAAGGAGTTTTAGAGAAGACGAAATTGACGAATGCGGGACTTTTTGGTTGAAATTATTTCGGTAAGAAATGTTTTTGTAATGAATTTCTTTATGCTTTTTGTGAATGAATTATTGATTTAGCTCATTACCAGACGGCAAATTTTTGGACTGTCCCAATTTGAAAGGTGTTGCAGACATCAATTTCAAGTTGATGAAATTTTAAAAATCATACCATTTTGTGTTAGAAAACATTATGGAAAATGAAGAAATTGCTTGTGACAAGCAATTTCTTAATTTTCCATAATGTTTTTCCGATCATTATGAGGGAGTGAAAAGGCGCCACTGTGTAATGATGGGTTTTAATTACATTATTTTGTCTGGTCAAAGCAACAAACGATGAAAAGAGATCTAGGTCTAAGCTGTTCTGTCGCTTGTTAAAACGGTGAATAAAAAGAAGTCGCGTTGAATTTGCATATTCATCGTATTACTTTGGAAATGCTTTAAAAGCGCTATTGTAGTCGATTGATCCGTAATGTGTGCGTTCAGAATACATTGCCAAATAAAAGCATCGAATATTTGCATGATATCAAAGAATCTTATTAGATTATTTATTGTGTAAAAACTATACTCAGAGGCAAAAGTAAGTTAACACAATATTTTTTCTACGTTTTCTGTCAAAATGACTAATAGAACTTGCGACATTTTTCTTTCAAAATCTCTCAGTCTGTCCGTCAACTGGTGATTTTTTTTTAAATAGTACGCTGCGTCGTCGAAAAAGGGGACTTGATACAAAATTATTTTCAGCACGACTCGTACGTTTATTGGTCAAAATTGATTGCATAGTGGTGATTTTTATCGGCTTTAACAATATATAAACTATAGAAAAACTAAATTGATGTGCCGACCCAGAGTTTTTTCGGCATGTTAGCACTAACACAGTTCTATTTTACGCCGAATATTGCCCATATTGTTGATAATGCACGTAAGGATTTTACTGCGTCATGGAAAAAGGGTAGGGAGTTAATGCATTAATGCTCATTGACAGTATTTCTGCATTTTCCGACAGATTTTGGTTGAATTCTTTTTTAATGATCCCACTTTTCGAACCTTGCGCACATGTTTTGGGATATGCCATATTACCATGCGTCATGGAAATTGGGGACGAGTTTTTCCTAGGCTCTTCTACATGGGATCATTGTGTCTCCCTTCTCTTCAAATTACTTTAATAGGGGGTTATGTTAATTCGAGTTTTCTCTTGAGCGACATCAACGTATCAAAGAGCGAATTTCATCAGAGAAAACTCGGATTAGGGGTTATGCCAGTCTACTGTAACATTGTTTCTTCTTGTCCCAGCTGATGATTATTTAGACGGTCATGTAAGTAAAATTGCTCCAAAACGCACATTTTCGAGTTCTAGGGAAAACCCGCCGATATATGGATTTTGCTTGATTTCTATTCACAAAAAAAAAAAAAATCAAAAAATAAAAAAAAAACAAAAAAAAAATCTTAAATCATTCTCCCTGAAGAAGCCCATAAGGGCGAAACGTCGGAAATGAATTAAAGAAATAACTGTTAATATAATCGTGTTTGTGGCGTTTATTTCTAATCTTAAGCTTGATTTCTATGAAACACGGGAGCGTAGCTGGGCCTGTAAATGAATGATTATGCTATATTGCGTAACATTGTGCGTATTTTTAATTTTCTGACAAAAAAAAAATAAAAAAAAAATATTAAAATAAAAAAAGAAAAAAAAACTGAATATTTTCGCTCCAAACCCATAGGTTGTGTTGCTGATTTGTACGCACATGCGGAAACGTAGTCACGCCCATCAAGCATAAAGATCTTGGTCATGATGTTGACGAAATTTAAATTAATGGCATGAATTTTTGTGGTAAAGATTAAAGAAACCAAATACTTTCTAACAGCAATAATTATTACTGTTATACCGGGTACACAATATTGATTCAATACGATGAATACTTAGAAAGATGTGGACGAACAAAAAATTATACTTTCTTTTGCCTCTGCGTAGATAAGGGTCTACTTCCATATCAACATTAAACATTGATTAAAATGTTGTGTATCACTTCATAGTTAGTGTTTTACAGTGTCCATATCCGTATCTTCGTCAGAAAGTGAAAAATTGGTGTTTGGTGAAAAATATATAAATTTTAGTACAAATAGGAAAAAAATTGCGCCCAACGTGGGGCTCGAACCCACGACCCCGAGATTAAGAGTCTCGTGCTCTACCGACTGAGCTAGCCGGGCAGATACATAAGATGGTTTCTATTGTCTATTTATAGCTAACAACCTGGATTTCCGCTGAATACACAAGCGGGAACGATTATTCGAAAAATCGACCAATCAGATTTTCCCAATACATTTACCCTTCACTCATCTGGGAATTTCTTAGTTTCATCATTTTTGAAACGTATAGGACTTTATTTGTGAATGTCTTTACAATGTGATTGTCGTACAGCACGCTTAGACTCACATATCAACAATTAGATCTAGATCTAATCGAGATTGAGAATTTTTGCCGTAAACATTTCTGTAGACATTTGTAAGACAAGCCTAGATCTAGATCTACGTGTTTTAATAAATGATGAAACTGGTCAGTGAGAATTAATTTGGTCCATGCATGCATGTTTAAAAATTCTTTTGATCTGTTTCAGACCCGGATATTCCACATAGATTCACATCTGTAGGCCTACAGAACTTGCGTGTGTAAGTAGTTGAACCACCAAGCTTGACTGAAATAGGTAGATCTACCAGGACCGTCGAGACCTACCTATAAAATGAGGAGGGGAGGAGCTCACCAGACAAGGGCCTCTCTGCCTGTCCGTCTTGCTTTGAGGGCCCTTGTGTCCACGCCCTCGGCAGCTGAAATAAATATTCGTTTGATAACGTCGCCTTGAAGTATACCAAGGTCTGGGCTGTAAAGAGAAAGGGGCAAGTTTCTCACAGAACTTTCTAACCAAGATCAGATGACAACTGAACAGAGAGAGTGAACAGTTTGGTCCTTGTAAAATGTTTCAGTGGAACGATTTTGATTGTATTTCAAAGTTTAAAGCAAAACGGTAGTGCGTGAGTCGAGATTTGAATAAACCAGGATGATTTTTTCTGCTACATGTTTTTTCAACGGGATCAAAAAACTCATCCCCGGCGGGATTCGAACCCGCGACCTCTGGATTAGAAGTCCAGCGCGCTATCCACTGCGCTACGGGGACATCTGAGAAAGAGGGCTGTCTATGTTGTATAAGTTAGAAGACAGATAAAGGGTCTCGACAACCAAATATCGATGTATTATTTGAACTTGGAATATTTTTTTTTCATATTTAAGATCTTTTTGAGCATTGTTTACAACATAAAAATGGCCAACTAATGAATTAATACTTCGTTAGAAAAAGAAATTTTATTCAACTTGCCAACACTCCACTTCCGGTTGGATGTCAACAACCAAATAAATGTTAGATTTCCTTTTGGCACGATGATTTGATAAAGGTGTGAATTGACAACTTCAATTTATTTTATTGGCCAAATCCACGTGAATCGAAATGTGGTCTCGTACATGTAAAGGAAAAGCATTAAAGTGAACTTACAAAACTATACAATTATTCGGATAGGTTTTGTATTTCGGATAGGGATATTTTGTGTTCATTGATATTTTAATATTTTACTTACATTATTTATATGAATTTCCAATAAAACCTCTTAAAGTTAAATGGTTCAATGTAACAAAATTTTATTGGTCTGACAGAAGCCATTACTTTCGGGCCAATTATCAGACAAACAGTTCTAGTCACTTGCCTTGTCTGATCTTTTGTATATTTCAGACTGCTAGAAAAGAAGTAAGAGGTGAGGATGTTAGTTACCGTGTATGCTGCCTTTGTTGTCCTGGGTGTTCTAGCCTTGGTCCTGCAGATAATAGCCCACAGAAACATGGACGATGACAGTATCAGCAACAATCCACAGTTCCTCAAGTTTCAGCGTGGATACTTTATTGTCTACCTACCAGCTATGTTTGCAGACTGGCTTCAAGGACCATACTTGTATAAACTGTATTCCTATTATGGGTTCCAGGAAGAACAAATCGCAGTGTTGTATGTGTTTGGCTTCGCATCAACTGTTATAATTGGGATGTGGGCACCACTTGCTGCGGATCAGTTTGGTAGAAAGAAGCTGTGTCTGTCGTTTACAGTTCTATACTCATTGTCATGTTTACTGAAACTTTCCCGCAGTTATGGTATACTCATCATTGGACGTGTGATCGGTGGTATTGCTACATCAGTTCTGTTTTCTGCGTTTGAAGCATGGTATGTCCATGAACATATCGAAACACATGATTTCCCAAAGGAGTGGATCTCTGTTACATTCGCTAAAGCATCAATGTGGAATGGAGTTCTGGCCGTCATCGCTGGCCTCACTACAAACATACTCTCTGAGGGTTTGAACTTTGGACCGGTTGCCCCATATCTCTTTGCTATTCCATTCCTTATCGCAGCTGGCATTCTTGTATCAACACATTGGATAGAGAACTTTAGTGGACATAAAGTGAAGTTCAAGAAAGCATGTGGTGATGGGTTTAAAACAATCTTCACTAAAGAGACTATATTCATGGTTGGGGTTATAGAGGCGTTATTTGAGAGTGTGATATATATCATTATTTTTCTATGGACACCAATTCTAGAGCCAGGAAAGCCTTCATTAGGAATCGTATTTTCCACGTTCATGGTGTCAATATTGGCCGGTCAAGCAGTGTTTCATATCTTAAGTAGCCAACATGTTCAAGCGCCTGTCATACTCATGACTACCAGCACTATAGCCGTTATATCAAACATGTTGTGTGTAACATCCACACATCCAGGGAAGGTGGACTATAACACCTCATTCATCGCATTGCTCATATTCCAGTTTGCTGTCGGCATGTACTTTCCGTGTATGGGAGAGTTACGAAGTCGCATCATTCCGGAGCAACATCGCTGGAGCATCATGAACTGGTTCCGAGTTCCGTTAAATCTAATCTCGTGTGTTGTGCTAATGTTGTTACATGAAGATGTATTTCGACATGGTAACAGCATGATATTTGTGATTTGTACAATTTTGTTGATTCTATCAGTGCTGTGTAGTGTCCGGTTATTTAAACTGACAAAAGACGATGAGAGTTTCGGCCAGGAACCATCCTTGATGAGAAATCAGTACATTCATAACATATTTTAACCCAATACCAGGAGGAGGAATTTTAGACGGGTCCAAACACAAAGATGCAGTTCATGCAGGCAATAGTTTCAAATACAGTCGACACTTGTTCTGTCGAAGTCCGAGGGGCCGTCAAAATACCTCGACATATCCGGAGTTCGACTCATCCGATTTTGTTCGGCTTTGATAAAGTTGATATTAGACCATTTGTGAAACTAATAATTTCAGATCATTATTGAAATATAGTAGGAAAAGGAAAGAAATTGCTCGTTTCGAGCAATTTCTACCCTTTTCCTACTATATTTCAATGGCTATATTCAGTTCGAAATTATTTTATTTGAAAAAAAGTTATGGCCATTGATGAGGACGGGACCAGATTTGAACTTTGACTTAAGCGAAAATTTGACCTATATCCGATGTCAACATAACGAGTGTCGACTGTAATTTAAATATTACATTTGTTGGTCTTGTGGGGTAGAAATCAAAGTGGAAGATGAAGGAATGCTTATCACAAGCAATTTCTACATTTTCCACAATGTTCATAAGTTTTCCAAAGCCTTAATCTTGTTTGGCATCTGAAAGAATTATTGATAAGGAATGGGTTGAGAACAACTATAAGGCAAATACTGTTATTGTCTAGAAATCCTTAATCAAATCAAGTTAAAAATAATGAATATTAGATAATTGACCTTTTACTCAAACAACAGAGTTTTGCCCAATCAAAGATGACAAAAATGTTTTAAAACTGATATTATGTTAACCTGTTCCCACATAATGACACCTTTTGACATCCCAAAAGACAAAGGCTTTTAAAACATTATGGGAAACAAAGTAATTGCTTACACAAGCAATTTCTTCATTTCCAACATTGTTTACCACCCAAAAAGACCAGAACAGTAAAAGTTCTTTCACTACCTTATAATTAAGAAGTCCTGAAGGAAAATTAGAACACTGATTATCAGCATTTACTTCTTTCCTTTAATGTTTTTGGACTCCTCTAGGTGCCAACACTATGATTTGTTTAGGAAAGTGTTAAGAAGGATTTACAAATAATCACCAGAATGCAGTGTTAGGCTGGTCCATATTGAATCATATTGCAAACAGTTTTAGGTGAATGAAGTTTTACATATTTTGGTCAGGGGGGGGGGGGGGTAGAAACATTGTGTGACAAGCTTCATTTTCCAGAATGTGTTCCAAAGCAAATTTCTTTAACCCATTACCAAACGACAAAATTTTAGACTTGTCCAAATTCAAAGATGTGGCAGATGACGATTTAAATTTAATGAAGTTTAATACTTTTTGGTCTATTTGCATGGAAAATATTGTGGGAAATGAAGAAATTGCTTGCCACAAGCAATTTCTTCATTTTCCACAATGTTTTCTAAAGCCATCATCTTGTAGGGAGTCAAAAAGAGTGGTAATGGGTTAAGGAACTCAGAAAGAAGCATTGTGTGGGAATGTGTTCAGCTTGTAAAAGTTGGTTCAATTTAGTAAAAATTTAGATAAAGTAAATAGCTTAGAAAAACATTAAGGCTAAAGAAGGAAATTATGATAACCAGCAATTTCTCCTATTGCCTCACTGAGTCAGTATGTTGTGCTTTTTTGCGCATGTGTTCTTTATTAATCATAATTCATGTTGTTGTCTGCAGTAGCTTTTTAACCCTTTCCCAAACGACAAAATTTTAGGGTGACCCACTTCAAAAACTGACATAGATGTCAAAATGGAAGGTACATAAGATAGAGCTTGTGTGAAATATGGCATAAAAAATATTGAGACAAAAGGAGAAACTGTTGGTTATCAGCAATTTCTTCTTTCCTTTCAATGTTTTCCCAAGTCTTATCTAATAGGGGCTTAACATCAAAACCAGGTCTTGTTTGGGAAGGGTTAATGAAAAAAATAATTGGACTTCCATAAAATTTTGGTGTATGGGAAAGGGCTGAAACATGCAATATCCAAGCTTGTATCTGAAGCCATATGCTGCATTGACATATCAACAAATTTAGATTTAATTGACAGTAAAAATGTTTTTGTTCAAGATGTATAATATTTATGAATAAGAAATTATAATAAAGTTATCAACTCTTGTAAGCCTTCAAGTTCGATTTTCTCTGTTTCAAGCTCTTTTATTTGAATCGTCATATTTTAAATTAATCAGCTTGGGGATAAGTGAGATATGAAATGGTATAAGTTAGAATGTAGAACAGAAAGTTTTGAAGTAAATGAGAAAATTAAATGCTGGTTGTCATAATCAACAATTACTTATTTTGCCTAAAAGTTTCCAAAGCACATTCTTCTTGGGATGTAAACCAGGTTTTGTGTAGGATATGGTTGATCTTGCCCAAACGAGACCCTGTTTGAGGAAACATTTATAGGAAATGGCGATAACATGAAAACTTAAACATTCATTTTGTCGTCTGCAGCAACTTTCTTATCTGAACTGTCCATAATCTAAATTAGGGCATCAGACTATCGCTCACGAGGTCCCGAGTTCAATCCCCGGTAATGGTAAACAGCAATTTTGACATTTCTCCCTCCAAGGTTTAGATAGCATAATGGTGAACCTATGTGGGCGAGCAGCTGGAGATTCAGAAACTTACTGTAGTATGTTGTGGTAGTGCTGGTGACAGAAATGACGGGATATCTATGGTTAGATACTCGACTGGACCAAAGCACTTGAAACAAGACTAATTTCTTAACCCTTTCCCAAACGACAAAATCTTTGGGTGATCCACTTCAAAAACTGTCACATATGACAAAATAGATGTTATTAAAGATAGGATTTGTGTATACTGTGACACAGAAAATATTGAGACAAAAGGAGAAACTGCTGGTTATCAGCAGTTTCTTCTTTTGTTTCAATGTTTTCCCAAGCCTTTTCTATTAAGGACGTCAAAACAAGGTCTTGTTTGGGAAAGGAATAAAAAAAAACAAGATTCCATTGTTCACCACATTTTACTATGAAATAATCGGAATTCCATCAGTCTCTGATTGAAGGGTAAAAATATGCATAATAAACTCGATGCAATCAAACCAATATGTTGTAAACGTAAAAGACCGAGCCCGGACAGCTCATTCCGGTTACGTCTTTCGTTCCATAGACGCTTCTTTCGGCATTTCTGACATTTGACAAAAATCATTTGTCTAGCGAATCAGGCCCGTAGGAACAGTGAGCTTTAGCCACCCCAATATGAAATTGCTTCATACAGGCCTGCGAATGTAAATGATCTAAGTGAGAGAGCAGCTGGAGGCTTGGATTAGATGTTGTTATTTGTGGTAGACCACTCGGAGAAGGGCTTCCCGGACGCCGGATGCTAAAATTGTCCTGAGCATTAGCTCAGTTAGTCAGTATTGTTTTTTGTCCGCATGTCTTTCTGTCCGTCTGTATGTTGGTGTTTACACTAGATAACATCCACAAAAGCCATTCTTGATTTAGGGTCTGCTCGGACATGAGGTATCTGCCCATGAATGTCAAAAATGGCTAGGTTTTGATTTTGTTAATACTCTAGTATAGCTCACGATAATTAAACTGGCAGAGCATCACATTCGATTAGCATGGGCTGCTCTGCCAGGTCATTTATCGTGAAGTGTATCTACAATGATTATTGACCAATCAAGGCAATACTTGGACATAATGATGGCGACTTTAAGATATCGCATGATTTCGATTTTAACTTTAATCGGACTAGAAAGTCTAGTTATCTGCCTTTGAATTTGACTTTAACGAAATATATTGGCCAAAAGTCCTAACCGGCCACTTTATAAATGACTATAACTTTTTAAAAAAAGTTCTTACATTTTAAGGAATGATATGTAAATTTTTAAGCATAATGCCCGTGGATTTCCATAATGATTTACCAATAATTGTCAAATTTTGATGTGTAAGAAATGAAAAGCCCAAAAGCTCTAAATCTTTAAAGAGCTCGAGATAATACACTTTCGGCAATTCAA
The DNA here is from genome assembly GCA_963680895.1 of Fragum sueziense. Taxonomy (NCBI): domain Eukaryota; kingdom Metazoa; phylum Mollusca; class Bivalvia; order Cardiida; family Cardiidae; genus Fragum; species Fragum sueziense. Next base: position 14,218,616 of record OY804602.1, on the reverse strand, counting down.
AGTAAACAAATCGTTAGCTGCAACCCAGACCAAGAAAAAAAAATGGAAAACATTTTCAATTTTGTGTGACTTTTGACTACAGAAGAAGCAGAAAGAGTGGGAGGCATGGTAAAATGGTGTTTAAATTCAACCGGCAAAACATTTTATCCAGCGAGTATGCTCAAATATGGTCTGGTGCGGAAAAACGACGCAACAAACACATAATACCCTACATTTTGTAGCTCGCCGTGAATCATCAGTCTATATTTACAGTATTATCGAAGAAAAACGTGTTTTAGATGTTGTCTTTAAGAACCCCTTTTCTGCATACATGCCCTCTTTCATTTTCTTTTACAGTCATATGCCGCGCACAATTGTCAAACATTTTCAATTTCTTAGTTAGTCTATGTTTTAAATAACGATCCATGAGACCAAAATCACTACATTGACAATATTCTGAGCTCTGTGTGAATTAAGAGCTTTTTTTAGCTTTTCTCACGTTGTGCTTTAGTTTCAATAAATCAACGGTGACTTTTCTCCAAAAACATCTGGAAAGTTGCTAAAAAATTCACATAGCAAATTTCATGACAATCCAATCACCACAGACAAAATTATCTTTGTTTTTTTAAGTGGCCGGTTAGAAGTTTTGACTAGTATATTAACATTGACTGATCAAGACAAAACTTAGACACAGTGTTTGAGACCATGATTTATTGGACGAATGCTATTTTCAGTTTGATTGGACCAAAAATGCCATTGAAATTGACAAATTGCCGTTTTCGACTTTGTTGTCACTCGAACTACAAAAAATGTTGATCCATCAAGACAAAATTTCGAAACGATGTTGCAAACATAAGATCTTAGATGGGTGGGATTTCCTTTTTATCAAACGTTTATAGTTGTAGGCCCTTGAATTTAACAAAATTACAGTTTCCATATTTTTATACCCCCCACCTACGAAGTAGAGGGGGTATATTGGTTTCACCATGTCTGTCTGTCTGTCAGTCCGTCCGTCCATCCGTCCATCCGTCCGTCCGTCCGTCCGTCCAGTCGTCCGTCCGTACTCCGTAGACTTTTTCGTTTCCGTGCTCTAACTCAAGAACGGTTTGACCTAGGATCATGAAACTTTACACAGTTGTTGCCCTTGACCCAAGGAGGTGCCCTATTGTTTTTGGGTCACGAAGGTCAAAGGTCAAGGTCACAATCGGACTTTGTTTAAAATCCGTTTCCGTGCTCTAAGTCAAGAATCGGTTGACCTAGGATCATGAAACTTTACACAGTTGTTGCCCATGACCCAAGGAGGTACCCTATTGTTTTTGGGTCACCAAGGTCAAAGATCAAGGTCACAATCGGACTTTGTTCAAAATCCGTTTCCGTGCTCTAAGTCAAGAACCGGTTGACCTAGGATCATGAAACTTTACACAGCTGTTGCCCATGACCCAAGGAGGTGCCCTATTGTTTTTGGGTCACCAAGGTCAAAGGTCAAGGTCACAATCAGACTTTGTTTAAAATCCGTTTCCGTGCTTTAACCCATTACAAAACAACAAAATTTTAGACTTGTCCAAATTCAAAGATGATACAGACGGCAATTTCAGGTGAATAAAATTTTGAATTTTTTGGTCTTTTTTAGTAGAAAACATTGTGGAAAATGAAGAAATTGCTTGTCACAAGCAATTTCTTCATTTCCATGATGTTTTCCAAAGCCATTATCTTGTGAGGAGTCGAAAGGAGTCACTGTGTGGTAATGGGTTAAGTCAAGAATCGGTTGACCTAGGATCATGAAACTTTACACAGTTGTTGCCCATGACCCAAGGAGGTACCCTATTGTTTTTGGGTCACCAAGGTCAAAGGTCAAGGTCACAATCGGACTTTGTTCAAAATCCGTTTCCGTGCTCTAAGTCAAGAACCGGTTGACCTAGGATCATGAAACTGTACACAGCTGTTGCCCATGACCCAAGGAGGTGCCCTATCATTTTTGGGTCACCAAGGTCAAAGGTCAAGGTCACAATCGGACTTTGTTCAAAATCCGTTTCCGTGCTCTAAGTCAAGAACCGGTTGACCTAGGATCATAAAACTTTACACAGCTGTTGCCCATGACCCAAGGACGTGCCCTATTGTTAGCTCCACTGGCCTTTCAGGCCAGCGGGCTATTGTCATGGCGGTGTGTCCGTCGTGCGTCCGTCCGTCCGTGCGTCCGTCCGTGCGTCCGTAAACTTTTTCTTAAAAAATCTTCTCAGAAACTACTGGATGGATTTCAATTAAACTTCACAGGAATGATCCTTGGGTGACCCTCTCTCAGATTCCTCGAAATAATTCAGATTGAACAAGAAAGTCTGGAGTTATCTGCCCTTGAATATAAAAAAAGCTGGTTTTGACTTTATTTTTACTCTTAAATCTACAAATATTAACCAATCAAGACAAAACTTGGACAGAATATATTTAAGCATGATATCCTGCCTGGGTATAATTTTCAGCTTGATCAGAATTTTACATCATGAGTTATGTGCCCTTGAATTTAACAAAATTGCCATTTTCGACTTTGTTTTCACTCTAACAACCATAATAGTTAACCAATCAAGATGATATTTGGACAGAATCTTGTTGACAACAAGATCTTGCTTTTGTGTAATTTTCAGGATGATTGCACTGCTACAATCTGAGTTATGTGCCCTAGAAATTGATAAAATTTCAGTTTTTGACACTTTTTTCACTTTTGTGGCCACATATATAGAATAATACTGACGAAATTGGGACAGACCACAAGATCTTGCTCAAGTTTAATATTTAGCTGGATTATTGTGGTGTTCAAGACAAATTATCAAGTCAAAATCATAGTTTTAGATCAGAATGTCTCTTTATTTTCATTACCACCATTTTACAGGCACAATCGCAACTTCTTGAACTAATTATCATGAAGAAAAACAACTCTTACTGAACTTTAAATTGCTCATATCAATAGTTACTTCCCTTAGTCTACCACAATTATTTACTCACATACTGACTCATGTGCCCTTGAATATGGCATAATGACAGTTTTCAACTTTATCATCACTCTAAAAATCCCCAAAATATTGGTCAATCATTTACCTTCTTTTCGCTTTGACCACATGATTGCTTCTTTTTACTTTGTTTCTGCTCTAAGAATCACAAGAATTTAAAATAAATTTGTCAATTTTTTTAGTAAACCACAGGAAATTCAGGCCTGTGGAGCGACTCAAGACCTTCAGGTCTTTCTAGTTTTTGGGTTGCCAAGGTCAAAGGCCAGGGTCACAATCAGACTTTGTTTAAAATCCATTTCCGTGCTCTAAATCAAGAATCGGTTGACCTAGGATCATGAAACTTTACACAGTTGTTGCCCATGACCCAAGGAGGTGCCCTATTGTTTTTGGGTCACCAAGGTCAAAGTTCAAGGTCTCAATCGGACTTTGTTTAAAATCGGTTTCCATGCTCTAAGTCAAGAACCGGTTGACCTACAGCACTTTTTCAGTGACAAGGCGCTAGTGGGGGGTATTTGTCCGCTTTGCGACAGTTCTAGTTTCACTCTAACAACCACAAAATGCCCTTTAGTTGACCAAGAAGCCGCCATCTTTATTTTCACCATAAAAGACACACATTTTGAATGTTCAATACACTACTTTGACGAAATGGTCTTGACCTCAACCCTTTCCCAAACAAGACCTGGTTTAGACGCCTCTAATAGAAAAGACTTGGGAAAACATTGAAACAAAAGAAGAAACTGCTGATAACCAGCAGTTTCTCCTTTTGTCTCAATATTTTCTATGCCATATTTCACACGAATTTTAGTTTTAATAATTTCCATTTTGTCATTTGTTGCAGTTTTTGAAGTGGATAATCCTAAAATTTTGCCGTTTGGGAAAGGGTTAAGCAAAAGTGAAATGTTCAGCTTGATGCATAAATTTATCCTGATTTGGGTACCCTTGAATTTGACAAAACTGATATTTGTTTTCAGTCTTGCAGTTACAAATATGAATTAAGAACCTCTTACAAAAATGTTTTTGTGTGTAAGATTTTGGACAAGTTTGATTCTCAAACTCTTCAATAGAGATATATGCCCCCGAGTTTGACAAAATTGTCATTTTCGCTTGCGTCATCTTGTTCAGATGGGCAATTTAGGACTACCATGGTACTCTTGTTAAAAAAATGTCCTTCTTTTGACAATGCCGAGCTTTCTTTTGGAATGATGTTGAGCCGATATTTTCATTGGATGCTTTTGAGTGACATTTCCCCTCCATTTTGAGCCTGTATCCGTATTTCTTCTCAGGACTATTTTGATGTCTTTAGACACAGGAATACACTAGGCGAAAATTTCCGGTGTCCCCACTTTGACTTTTGAAAACACAAGGTACGTATGTTTAACTACAAATTGTGAAATACATGTTCCAAAACGAATTTGGTGTGCCCTCAAATTCCACAGGGCAGCCAGGGATGAACATAGACTAGAGTAGGTGCAGTTTGGCTTAAGGTAGTTCACTCCTATTGAGATTCACATGAAGTCGAAATTATTCGGGCGACGTCGGAAAAATTCGTCCACCGCCGAATGTTCACGACGTCGCCCGAATACGTTCGAAAACGTAACGAATGTTGAAATGACGTCAAACGAAAAATTCCTACGTCACGTTGAACTCATTGGGGATGGGCTACCTTAACGAAAGGGGTTTTACATAGAATTACTAGTATTATAGCAGTCAATGTCAGTGACTTGCCAGCGCTTGTAGTATTGGTGATGGAGTCCATATTTACGTGCACCAGCCCCCGCTATATGATCAAAGCGATTGATAAACCATATCTAATCAATAGGGGTCGATTTCATCAAGTAAATAGTGACGCTGATTTGGACAAACATAGTGATAGCACATCTTTAGGCGCAGAAAGGTTTATAATATGGGGGGGGGGGGGGGCAAATGTTTAAGTGAATGGAACCCGACCGACCGTACCGTTGCTAGGGGGTCTGGGAAAAATTTTAATTCTAAGAAGCCATTTTCTGCAATCTGGGCATTTTCATACAGCATTTTATATCCGAACCTTTCTTGAAGGAACGTATGGTTTTAATATTGGGGAGGGGGGCAGGGGATATGCTGTGTAGCACAATTAAGTCATTCTACACTAAACGTATATTTTGAACAACGTTTTTTCGAAAAATATACTCAGTTCCAAAAGAAAGTGTGCACTTTTGCGTTTTACCTTTACCTTAATTTTCACAAAGTTAATGCCAATTTAGGGAGTAAAAGTGATATCATACTTCAGATTAGACCTTAAAGAAAATTGGCATCAAAACAGATGTAAACAGAAATGCTCATATTGCATACACAGAGTCAGATCATTATGGTGTTGATGGTGTTGAGATTTGCACTCCTTACAGTTTTTCCTGTGGATAGAGTTACAAGCTTATATGCCGTTGTAGAGTTTGGCCAGGCCTTCCAAGACATTTCCACGTTAAAGCTTGAACTTTCTTGCAGACGTCACGTGTACGTCAACGTTAGTAATCGCTACGTTAGTAGTCAAGTGAATTGCCGTCGAACGGTGCAATAACGTTCTAAAACGAATTTGTTTGCCTTTAATATGCAATACAAATGATTAATTGCTATTAGAACATAAATACCGTACAAATTCAAATTCTCGGAAGGTTTTTGTTTTCACCAGGTTCGGTCTTGCTCACCAACGTTAATTGTAATTCGTTTCACGCTGATGCACTATGTACAATTGTAATGAAGATGTGATTTTATGCTACGATATGCCAAAAGGAGTGCAGCGAGTGTAATTTCTGATCGATAACTCATCCAGCACGTGAGGCATACGTAAAACACTAAAAATGCAAAATCGCAATCAAGTCGAAAATTCGTGCTTGCTATGTGATTTCTTCATCAATATATCGTTTGTCAATAGTCTTGTGATGTGTCGTACAAAATTTCCTTGCGGTAGACGGTATCCTTTTCGAGATATTCAAAATTTAAAAGTGCACACTTTCTTTTGGAACTGAGTATACTATCTCTGAAAATGTATTCTTTTTTCCTGTGGATGTTAACATCATATCTTGGGATGATTCTAGAGATAAAGGCAACATGAAATATGTTTCCCATTACAAGATATGTGATTATATTTAACCGATACCGATGGAAAAGTTCCACCCCATAACATTTTTTAACTTTCATTTAAAATCACTCATAAATGAGGAAACAACACTTTTCGATATAATTTGTCTTGTCTAATGGTACTTTATCAAATTACTTAATGATTTTCCCAATAAAATGTTTGTAATTCACAAAATTAATTGAAAACCAGCAATGTCCTCAATATCTTACAAAATATTTTTTTTCCATTTCGATTAGTTTAATCAATTCACTCTGATATAATTCTAAATCTCTATATACCTATTCAATTGTACTATGAAATTTAGATAAGCATATACATGTACATTTTATGTTTTTGTATTCTGCAAAATATTGCATCTTGATGGTGTTACGGTAAAGACAGGAGCGTTACAAAATGGACAAATTGTTACGGGGGTGACATTGTACTAGACTAAACAAATATAAGAACATGTTTTCTTTATTAACGGAAGTGCTTTCAACCTCAAACAGAACAAATCAAAATACAAGGGGACCATGATGGTCCTATATCGCTCACCTGAACCAAATTGATATATATGAGCCAAAGTTTAGTTCAATTCAATCAATATATTTGACTTTAGACTGAAAACAAACTTATTGTGTCACGTTTTGTCTTGATTATACACTATTTGAGGTTGTTAGAGTAAAATTTGAATGGCAGATAACTGAGCAAATTCTATTCTGATTATTCTGAAATTCATATTAATCCAAGTTCTTATCGTAATCAACATCATATCCAAATTTCGTCTTCATTGTTCTTTATTAGCTCCACTGGCCGAAATGGCGTTGTGTCCGTCGTGCGTGCGTGCGTCCGTTAACTTTTTCTTTAATTTTTTTCTTCTCTCAAGCCAATGGGCAAATCTTGACCAAACTTGGCAGAAATGTACCTTGGGTGACGCTGTACTAAAATTGTTCAAAGAATTTTAATTGGTCCATAAATGTGGGCGGGGCAGGGCGGGGCTTTTCGGACTTAGAAAAGTCATAAAATAGTTCTTTAGTTCTTTAAAATAGTTCTTTAGAAATAGCCAATTGAGATTAAACTTGGCAGAAACGTATCTTGGGTGACTCTTTATGTAAAATTGTCTGTGAAATTTTGATTGATTAATAAATGTTGGCGTGGCGGGCGGAGCTTATCAGACTTAGAGAAATCACTCAATAATTCTTCAAAAATCTTCTCTTCTCAAACCATCTGGCCAATTTTGACCAAACTTGGCAGAAATGTTCTTAGGTGACTCTTCACTTAATTTGTTTGTGAAATTTTGATTGGTCCATTAATGTGGGTGTAGCAGGATAGGCTTATAAGAATTAGACAAACCATGAAATAATTCTTTTAAAATAAACCAATGGGCCAAACTTGGCAGAAATGTTCCTTCGGTTACTCCTTTCCAGATTTGGCAGTGTGAGGCTTACGGAAATCATGAGATAAATCTTTAACTTTAGCCAGTGGAGCGATTCTTGGGCCTCTTGTTTGTGGTTGTTAGAGTGGAAACGGCAATTTTGTCAGATTCAAATGCACATGACTGACAACTTTCTCATTCGATTGGAGCAAAATTCAAACTCATGTAAGGTCTTATAAAACTGAAGCATAGTGTCCAAGTTTGGTCTTGGTTGATCAATAATTGTAGATTCTATCTAGACTGTAACCAAGGTCAAAAACTGCTGAAAACGGCAATTTTGTCAAATTCAAGGGCACATAGCTCTCGACTCTCTGATCAGATCAGACTGAAAATCGAACTCATCTGAGATCTTATGTTCCCAAACTTTGTGTTCAAGTTTTGTCTTGATTGATTTAAATTGTAGATTCTAGAGTGTAAACAAGGTCGAAAACAGCCAAAACAGCAATTTTGTAAAATTCAAGGGCACATAACTCTCGTCCTTCTGGTTCAATTAGACCAAAAATCAAATCCGTTCGAAGATCTTATTGTCTACAACATTGTGTCCAAGTCTTGTCTTGATTGATCAATAATTGTAGATTCTAGAGTGTAAAAAGGATAGAAGAAAAAAAAAACAGTCGAAAACAGCTATTTTGTAAACTTCAAGGGCAAGTAACTCTTGACTTTCTAATCCGATCAGACAAAAATCAAACTCATATGAGATCTAAATATTAGATCTTATGGTCACCAAGATCGTGTCCCAGATTTGCCTTTATTGGTCAATAATTGCAGATTCTAGAGTGTAAACAAGGTCGAAAACAGTCGTAAACGGCAATTTTGTCCAATTCAAGGGCACAAAACTCTCGACTTTCTGATCAGATCAGACCGAAAATCATAATCATCCGAGATCTTATAGTCCCTAACCTTTATCCAAATTTTGTCTCTCTCGATCAATAATTGTAGATTCTAGAGGGAAAACAAGGTCGAAAACAGCCAAAAACTTCGATTTTGTCAAATGCGAGGGCACATAACTCACACCCTTCTGGTCAGATCAGACTGAAAATTAAACTCATCAGAACTTTCATGGTGTCCAACATTATGTCCAAGTTTTGTCTTGATTGAACAATTTATGTAGATGCTAGAGTGTAAACAAAGTTTAAAGATAGATTTTTTTGACACTCAGGGGCAGATAAGTCAGCACAATATGGTCTGATCAGACCCATTATCAAACTTGTCCGAGAAATTATGACCCTACTTGTTTTGGCCATGTTTGATCAAGATTGTCTAACTTTTGTTGATGCTAGAGAGTAAACACCCTAATTGTGGACGGACGGACAGGGCGAGTGACCACAATAGCTAACCTCGAGCGCTTTGTGTTCAGGTGAGCTAAAAAGAAACAAAAAATAATAAAACAGCACAGTGGAATTAATCAAGTTCAAGTTTTTCAACAATTGACTGAAGAACATAGGTTCCATTTACATTTTGATATTTTGATGCAGTGTAGGTGTGAAAGGCACTGACCAGGACTATGTCTATTACCAGCATAGGCCTACTCCAGATACTATCAATAATTGGATTGTTTGTATGTTATGATTAACATAAGATTTTAAGCGGCATTATATATATAGATACCAAAACAAGCAAACACACTACATTATTCTCTTTTCCACAATATTTCTAGGTAGGCCAAATGATTATTCCTGATTAATATGACTTAAAACTGTAATAATTCTGGCAATAACATAAGAATGAGTCACCTCCGTAACGCCTTTGTCAATACCGTAACTGTCAAATGTGTAACGGAGTTGACTGTGACGGAGTTGACAATTTGTCTCATATCTGCTATCAGAAGCACATGGGAAAAAAATTCAATTCCAAACATCTTACATTTCATTCAAGATCGACTTTAAACACTTACTGGTGAAATCTTAAGCAATGCAAAAGTAGAAAATGCGAATTTATGTTCGCGACGGTGTGGACACATTCCAAATATAACTGTAGGTTTACTTTCCATTCATCGATTCTGATTTCTTTGGATGTTGTGGCCTCTAACTAAAAATGGCGGGTTAAGGAAAAGGAAGAATGACGTCACAGTTTGCGTAGGTTTGGAATGAGTAAACATGTTGCCGGTGAGTATTTCACTATGAATTCTGATTTCGTGACGGAGTTGACGGAATATTAGGGACTGTAATACACTGCTCGTTTTTAAAGAGGACGCCACAATTTAAAATGTTTAGATCATTAGAATATATTTTACAAATAGTAAACCATTGATTTTAAGCAAAACCGTAATTTAGAATAACGTTTTAAAAGAAACATGCGTGAATTTCGATATGAGAGTTGCGGAGGGGACATGTGTTTTTTGGACTACAGACATTTGCCAAGCTGCGTTAAAACAAGAATCTCATAACCAAGAGCTTAATTTCTTTGATTTGCCAATGATATTAAGACAATTGAATGTCACTATACCGAAAATGGTCTGGATTCTTTCTCGCTGTATGTGCTATTTCAATTTTCATCCAAAGGACATGAAATATACGTTTAGTGTAGAATGACCCAATTATGCCTACAATATCTATCCCTGTAATGAAAGGTTCAAGTCCTACTTCACATGACACAATACATTTAGTCGTCCATTTTATCTTAATCATTTCGCAAACTAGAGAAATAAAGAGAGGCCTGATTTTAAAGATGATGCAGATGACACGGTTATTGACAAGTATCAACTTCAAGTGTGGGAAATATGTGTGCTAAAGGATGAGAAGTATTGAAAAAAATGAGAAAATGTACAATGTTTGCTATCAGCATTTTCGTCCTTTCTCGTAGTATTTTCAAAGACTTCTTAAAACGGGCTCTTGTTTAGGAAAAGATTAAGCGATCCATATCTCACTCTCACACGAATAGCGTTATCTGGATCGGTTCAAAATTAATATATGTTTGCACATCTAGGTGTACATATGAACGGATATTAGTTAAAATGGCGATGGGTGGAATACAGGAAGATTCATTAAAACTCGTTGATAATGTTGGTCTGAATTGTCCGATTTGTTTGGAAGTGTACGTCGATCCCCGGGCGCTGTCTTGCCTGCATACTTTCTGTTTTGAGTGTTTATGTTCGTTCATAAAGAAAACGAAAGAGGAAGGAAAATTGAAGGATGGGATTGAGTGCCCTTTATGTCGGAATGTTAGTGTTATAACATGTAAAAGTTCATCACCTGAAGACTGGGCCAAATCTTTACCTTCTAACTATGCACTTGCGTCTATTCTTCAAACATTGACACTCGAATCTGACAGTCAGAAAACTGCGATCTATTGTTTACCTTGTTCACGTAAAGACAGGCAGAAGAGCGCACGCGTTTTCTGTACTTCATGTAACGAGTATCAATGTCAGGAGTGTGCCAGTATGCATGAACAGTTCGGCTTCATGATGGACCATGATCTGGTCGACATTAGTCGAGGTCTCGTTAAAGGCGATGCGATTGATTTTAGAAACATGTTAAAGTGTAAAGACCACGCAAAAGAGATAGAGTTCTTTTGTCCCGAACACGATCAATTGTGCTGCACAACATGTGCTATTATAACACACAGACAATGTGACGTGATGGAGCTGAAGAATGTGACTGTCGACATCGACCAGAATGAGTTGAAAAACACACTGACTGACACGGAAATGAGAACGAAAGTGTTACACCAGGCGGTGTATGAATGTGAAAGTACGGTGAAAGCGGATATTGTTAGAATAGGGGAGGAGCTGAAACGTACACGAACAACGATCTTGAAGAAGCTTGAGGTGTTCGAATTAAAAATGCGAGAGGAGATGTATAGAAGGCAGAAGAGTTTCACAGCTGAAAACGAACTTCTTATAGGGGATTGCAGTAAACTTGAGGCTGGTATTTCTGGGTCCGTTCGTATGCTAGATAATATCAGCGAGAAAACTCCTAATGAAGTGAAATTTGTTGTGTTGAAAAAACTAAAGACCCAAAGCGACATGTATTTGATAGAAAATCAAACGATATCCTCAAGGATTAAATCAACACAATTGGTTTTGGAAAAAGACAATTGTATCACGGGTTTTTGCATGGCGGCTGATATGGGGAGAGTTGCAGTGAAAACAACATGTATTAATATTGACAACGTAACAGAAAGGTATGATCTATTGACCTGTTTGTCAACTCCGAAAGAGGAAGATAGGAAAGAACCATTTTTCACTGGGCTAGAATTCTTATCAGATGGCAGGATCATAGCTGTTGATACCAATAATAATGAAATGGTAGTCTTGGATGGCCAACTTCAAAGACTTCGTAGTGCAGACCTTCCATTTTGTCCAAATGACTTGACATGTTTTGGATCAAATGAAATCGTTATCACCTCTGGTAAAGAAATTCATCTCTACCACTTGGATCAAAGTAACAATTTAACGCACAAAGACACAATACAGACTTCAATAAACTGCAGAAGTATATCAGTCATTGATGATCAGAGATTTGCGATTGGTTCTTATAGTCAAAGAATACCAGTATGTATTGTTAACAGACAAGGAGAAGTAACGTACTTCGATACAGACTTTCCGGACAAGAGTTACTCTGGTGAGGACACGAAATGTGGATTCTCAGGTCATCATGACATTCTGATAACCACAATGTCTGGTGAAAATGAAATACATTTCTATAATAACACACGCAAAACAAAATCATCAGTAACACATGGTGTCATAATTCAGGAACCAAAAGGCCTAGCTGTTCCAAAGTCAAAGACACGTAATTTCTATGTTTGCTGCAAACGAAGTAACTATATAGTCGAAATTTCGGTTGATGGCAGAATACTGAGCTCTCACAAGTTGAGTGAAATGAGTCGTCCTTTCCAGATGGCACAATCGCACGATGGCTCAAAACTGGTAGTCAGTAACTCGACAAAAGGCGGCAAGAAACTGATGCTGCTTGATTTAACATTTGACTTTGGCAAGAGTTGGCGTTGATTGATTTCCAACGAAGGAAATACAAATGAAACAGAAAGTTTTTGTCCATAGGCGAGACCACTCTCTTGCACACGGTTCATTCATTACATTCACCTCTGTAGTTGGCTCAGAGAGTATTACGTCATCATCTGCTAGATTACGTCACTTTATATCACATCAAAATGGCAATAACAAATATTTTTTTCTTTTTCGAAGTCCAAAATATATCATACTTCACGTTGCTTAAATTTTAATATCATTTTCCAACGATAATAATTTCAATTTTTTAAATTGATGTCATTCATTCAAGGGCGCAGCAATTTTTAGTCTAGGAGCCAGGTCCTGGAATGGAACTTTTCTTGTAACCGGTGACCTATAAAATTTTGAGTGGTATTTTTCAATACATTAGGGTCACATGCTTGGGTTAAGGGTGGATGACATGCTTAAAAGTGGTAGGATTTTTTTTAAAACAAGGTCAAAGGTCATTCGGTGCACTTCTCATACATACCTCCTAAAATATCCCATAACTTACTCATTTACCAAGCTAAATCAATCATTTTGGTATCAAAATGAAGCTAATGATTTGCACTTTGACTTACACGAATAATATACAATCTCTTGATTTTCAATATTTTTGAATATTCATAAATATAGCAAAAATTGGCTAAAAATCACCAAAATAAGTTTTGTCTACAAGTGAAAAAAAAGTTTCAAAAATACCAAAGGTGTGTTTTTGTGGTTGAAATCATACTTAAAAATTGCCCAGAAACCTGTTCTTGACTTATATGTATTTCTTCACAGAATTAGTCTTTAGCTTAGGTTTGTAGTCATAGGTAAAAGTGGGTGGGGTAATTTTTCCCTAAAATTACAAAACATGCAAACATTGATGTAACAATATATCTTACACATAAATGTGAGGTTTTATTAGAATTTATTGTTTTGAAATCATATTTGCAGGGATTTGTAAAGCTTTTAATGCATATTCCTGAAAATTAATTTGAATTTTAAGGGCCAAAATAACAATTCAATAAAACAGCATACGAGATGGACACAGGTCATATCAACACCACAATGTCAAAATAATGACTCTTAATGAATATTTATCAAGTATCTAGTACAATTAAATGAAACAAAACTCAGATTAGCATAGTCAGCAGCTGAAAATATTCCTCTTTCTATCTTACGGGTAAAGGACATTAAAAAGACCTATGTCAGATTTTTAGGAATCAGAACAACATGGGGATGGTCAGAATTTGGTTTGTTGTGTAGTGCATTGCATTTATAGACCCAAAAGGAAAGCCATTTTAGAGCTGGAACTAAATTTTTCACTATCAAGGTTCAGTGTCACATAAATGTTACTATAAATATAAAGTGCGGTTAGTTAATTATATATACTTGATTTAGAAGAACAGACTTGATTTAGAAGAACTAAATGAACTTCATTTGAAATTTCCTTGTGCAGAAATGATCTAGCTATCCAGGTTGACCATTCCATACAATATTTCATAAACATATTTCCTATCGTTTTGTATGTCCGACAACCTAGCATGGGTCTCTTTAAAGATAATTACGAAACTGCCGTCATTGCAATGCTTACACCTGGAAGCCTTACGAGAACATTCATATACATAAAATGTAATTTGGAACAGAATATTCCATTCTGTGAATACATATCAATATCATCAGCCTAGAATCTGGATGTTCTGATGTGTGGTTATGAAGGTCTCCAAGAGTAACCATGAACATGTTAGTATCGTATATTCTTTTATGTACAGGCCTTCAATAGGGACAACAGAGGATCTTGTCTTTGAGTTTAATTAATTTTGTGACCCAATAAGTTTTGATTGTACTCAATAGGCCCTATATCTCTTATTATGCAAATTATTTATTGCATGTGACATTTTGTTACGAGTAAATAGTAGAAAATAAAGATACCACAATGTTTGATCCATACTTCACAATCCCATCATGATAACATAACTTTGTTTATTGATCGACGACTGTAATACGTATTTGAGTAGACACAGAGAAACTTTTGGTTTAAAAAGTGGAAATCTTTGGACCTGTGATTGTTCTAACTCCACAACAATATACCTGACAAAAATCTGGACAATGTTTACTTATTACATGGCTAAAACTATTCCTAGTAAATCGTGCATCTTTCATTTGTATCTATATCAAAGAAATCATTGAATCTTTCCCAAAACAAGACCTCGTTTTGACGTCCCTAGGAGAAAATGCTTGGGAAAACATTGATGCAAAAGGAGAAAATTCCGATTATCAGCATTTTCTTTTGCATCAATATTTTCTAGGCTATATTGTACACAAATCTAATCACCCATTTGTCGTTTTAACTTTTAAACCAACTGAGATGAAATTTAAACACATATACTTTGAAGAATTATACATTTGATCCTGGAACAAAAACGCTGCTGTTTGGATAAGGGCGCATTCGACAGGGTGGGGTCACGTTGAGCGGGGAAACTTTTGACAATTTGCAAAGATGTGACTTATGAATCGCTTTTAAAGCAATCATATTTTGTATTTTGACTTCAACAATTGTCCAAAATGCTTGTTACCTTTGAGCAGACATTTTTCTCAGCAAACGTAACATCATCGGCTGACATTTGGAGTCATCGATTTGCTTACATAGCAAATATGGTGCTAGGGCAATGGTAATCAATGATTTGAATGTAATTTGGAAAATAAAAATCAGAGACGATCTTTATGATTATGAACACGCACAGCTAATACTTCTATGAGAAAAAACAAGCATTTGTAAGTGGTACAACGCATTTATAAATTTTTTAACCTATGATGTTTCTGACTTTTATATATCTGGACGTCCAAACATGACGTCGGCGAAATCGTTTATGAATTGCCAATTGTGTCGTAGAAACTATCTATAGAATTCCCCAAGTACATTTCAGACGCTTCTTTGAGAAATAAATGCATATGTTGGAAATGTGGTATACCGTGCAGTGGCAAATATATCGAAAAGATGTAAATATTAGATGTGTACGACAGACTTTCCTGACTTATCCATCTCAGACCTAGGTTGCGCTGCTCAATGTGACCCTATGTTGCCATAACAACTATAGAATGCGCCTTAATGCATAAACTTGGTTTTTGTATCCTATAATATCACAACAGTTAGTACATAAATGAAAAAAAATATGACATAATTCCGGATACTTTATAATCAGCCCTCCTACATACCAAATGAGCTTTGTATGTTTAATACTTTTGGAGAAAATGCCAATGTTAAGTTTTGAACAGACAGACGGACGGACGGACGGACAAGAGTAAAACAATATGCTCGATCGCTCGATACAAGGGCAAAAAAATATATGGACCCATATATATTTTCTGTATAAACATAAATTCAGTATATTCCTATATTTGTAAGCACTAAACTGACCAGTATCTGAATCTACCATCACCAGCATGCCATGTATGGACCAAGAATGACAACAATAATTTAGTTCCTGTAAGAATGCGTAAAGATCCTGCACCTCTAGCTTTGCTTGACATCACACAATGCTCGTGTTAAACTGACTGCCACATGCGAAGGTGTAAGTGTCAAAGAGAAGATCTTTTATGCACTGATGCATGTGTTTGTGAGTCAGAACTGTGTTTTTAGACTTGAGAATCTTGGTGCATCAGACAGTGATAAGGATGAGTATATATGACATGAGTTGAGTGTATTGAAGTGTTTAGTATAGGGTAGCTGTGGACTTTACAAGTCTGGTTATTGCATCATGAGTCTTGTTGTTATTGTAGTTGTTGTTGATGATGGTGATGATGAGGATGAGGATATTGTTGTATATAAAGACACAAATATTACTTATATTTAGTAAAGTATTCATGATACATAAAATGAACAAAACAATGAGTTTATGCAACACCTCTGCTTTACGCAATTATCATGCAGAAGACATTTCGGTCGTCGTTTGACAAATAAAACTCTATAAAATGGTCTTAATTTCTAAAATGCACATCACTGGCTATCTCTCACGAATTCATATATGATTCAGCCTAATCTTGAAAAAAGATGTCTTTGTGAAACACGAATGCCCCTGAAAAGGCCAATGGTACGTTTTTACGTTAAGCTTTTAAATAAACGGTTAATAAGGTTTGTGTGTGAACTCCCTTTGGAGAAAAAGCCAATGTTACGTTTTCATGTTAATTAGTTTAAATGTTAAGTTTTCATGGTAAGGGTTGACAAGGATTAATGGAAGACCTTGGGGAAAGTCATATTGCATGGAACAGATAGATATCATTGAAATTTGGGCTTTGCGTGTGGAATACTTTTGGAGAAAAGGTCAATGATAAGTTTTCACATTAAGTTTCGGACTGACGGACAGACAGAGAGATGGGTGGATGGACGGACGGACGGAATGGTAAAACAATATGCCATCGATCTATCGATGCGGGGGCATAAAAACGACTAATTCGTGGTCTTATCTCTTTCTATGTTAAAATTTCGCTATATAAACATTTAAAGGGGCCATCTTGAATTTTGTTGGCCATTTTGAACAAAAGGAGAAAGATAATTTTGAAAAAAGGATATTTCGGTATCTCTAATAAGTATGTAATACTTGAGATATTGTTTTATTCACTTAAACTGTAAACTGTGTTTCCTGTGTATGAGCTATTTGGTTCCAGTGCTAAATTCCTTTCCCTTTGGCTCTATAAAAGCAATGCACTACCCAACAATGAAAACTCTGACCGTCCCCATGTTGTTCTGATTTCTACGAAATATGGCACGGGCCTGGGGAATATTTTCAGCTGCCGATTACTATTATATAGATACTTGATAAATATTCGCTTTAAGAGTCATAGTTTTGACATTGTGGTGTTGATATAATCTGTATCCATCTAACATGCTGTTTCATTGAATTGTTATTTTGGCTCTTAAAATTCAAATTAATTTTCAGGAATATACATTAAAAGCTTTACAAATCCCTGCAAATATGATTTCAAAACAATAAATTCTAATAAAATATCACATTTATGTGTAAGATATATTGTTACATCAATGTTTGAACGTTTTGTAATTTTAGGGAAAATTTACCCCACCCACTTTTACCTATGACTACAAGCCTAAGCCAAAGACTAATTCTGTGAAGAAATACATATAAGTCAAGAACAGGTTTCTGGGCAATTTTTAAGTATGATTTCAACCACAAAAACACACCTTTGGTATTTTAAAAACTTTTTTTTCACTTGTAGACAAAACTAATTTTAGTGATTTTTAGCCAATTTTTGCTATATTTATGAATATTCAAAAATATTGAAAATCAAGAAATTGTATATTATTCATGTAAGTCAAAGTGCAAATCATTAGCTTCATTTTGATACCAAAATAATTGTTTTAGCTTAATAAATGAGTAAGTTATGGGATATCTTAGGAGGTATGTATGAGAAGTGCACCGAATGACCTTTGACCTTGATTTAAAAAAAATCCTACCACTTTTAAGCATGTCATCCACCCTTAACTAAAGCATGGGACCCTAATGTATTGAAAAATACCACTCAAAATTTTATAGGTCACCGGTTGCAAGAACTTTTAATTTAACCCCCTTTGTAAAAGCTGGCTCCTAGACTATTTTGTGTACATTTCACTCCGATAGGGAACGATTTTATCCAGCTAACCGTGACGTAATTTCGGACAAACAATACTATTTCGTTAGCGTTGTTATAAAATCTCGCAATTGCGGCTTGATTCAAGCCGTAGATACGAATTTTTATAACAACACTGATGGTTTATCAAAACAAAACAATAAACCGAGTCTATTTTAAGCACAAAATTCATTGCCATTGGTAAAGAGGCTTGAGAAAATAGTTCCATAGAATATGGGTAAATTCATCAGTTATAATGCCTTTCAAATGTATCCGGAATCATCATTTCTTTGTCTACTTTATTATGTTACACATGAAACAGTTAAAGTGACATTTCAGATTTTTTTGTCATAAATTTTACTTTTATTTTCATCTGAAAGAGCGTATTTCCTTATGAAAATTCTGAAAATTTCGAGCCAAAATATTGCGCCGTTTACGAGAAATTTATATTTTTGTGTTAAAATTGAACAAATTGTTGTGGACAACAGATCGGATTTATATGCAATTTATCGATTATGTCTCAACTTTAAATGCGTGTTACTCGCTTATTGGCAACAACTTCAAAAAACCAATAGTATTTTTACTCACTAGAATAACCAATATTGGCATCAAGACATACTTTAAAATATTGAAATTGGAATGAAATGTCCCAGTAATAATACACGTTTTCCTCGGTTTGACAAGATTCTTATAAAACATGGCGTCAGCCCGTTGCAGAGATGTATGGTGAGAGAAACGAACGAAAACTCTGCTCGGAGATTTAGGCGAGACATTGATATCAACTGAATTTCGCGTCCATTATCGTAAGACAAATAGCTCATTGATCTGAACCCTTAAATTACTAATTGTTGTTCGGGAAATTACTACTCAAACTAGATAATGATATAGAGGATAATCGTTTGTTTCAGTGTAAGATCGATTTATATTTCATTGAGTGAACAACAAATTAAAGCTTTATTTTCACGAGTGGCGAAGCCACGAGTGAAAATGTAGCTTTCGTTGTTCACGAAATGAAATATAAATCGATCTTACACTGAAACAAACGATTATTTTATTTCTTGAATGCAAAAATTAGACTAAATGTAAAAATCTTATGACATATTTTCTTAAAGCGCGTCATTTTGCACGTGACTGTTATGCAACGATTATGATGACGTCACTTATTTGGCCCGGCTTATATAACGTCAGATAGGGTGAAATGAACAAAAGCGGGGCACAAGTTTTTGGTAATTTCACTGGATAGGCGGTGAGTTTATCAAAATGATAATCTACCGTTATTTCCCGATAATCCACAGAAAAGCATTAAAGAAATTGTTGTTTCGTTGATAATTTGGGTCGTCACAAACTCACCAAAAGAATACTTCATGTACGTTTTCTTTTCGAAGTACATTGACATAGATTAGCATGTTTATGCCCCCGTATCGAAGGTCGGGACATAATGTTTTACTCGTGTTTTTCTGTTCTTCTGCCCGAAAAATTAACATTGGCCTTTTCTCCAAAATATTCAGCTTACAAAGCTCAAATTTTAGATGTAACCTACTTTCAATGATATCTGCCCAATCCATGCAATGATTATGACCTTCGTCAAGGGCAGCCGTTACTCCTTATCAACAATTAACACGAAAACTTAAAACAGCCAAATAAATAAATGTTTCGGGGATATTTGTGTTTCACAAACACAACTTGTTTCTAATCATTTTGACATCTGTCCTATTTTAGGGAGTCAGTACCTTTTTGAGAGCAATTAAAATATCCATTTTGTTATCCATTTTGTCTCATTCACTATTACAGTAAGGGGTTGGGCAGTAGTATTTGCACGTGGGTCCCACCTGCATGACCTTTCAATTTGCCACAAAGTCCCTTTTCCCGGTCCCGGCTATCATGTACATCAGGGTTCTTCACAGAATATAGAGAAGGTGTACATAAAGGCACACTGCCATTATATCCCTGTGAAATACGAAACTTAAACATTACAAGTAGACTAAATGCAAATATTTCCCAATATTCCAAATCGCATGCATCAATCAAACGTCATCCCATCTACCAATTAATGGTAGACACTTCACAAACATTTCTAAATCTTTCGTCAAAGTCTTAATTCAATAACACTCTATCTGATTGGACGAGGCGTATGTCTCGGCCAATCAGATGGATTGTTGTGTGATCTTAAGAGTCGTGTCAGGAATTGAACTGCTTGGAGAATACTACCCTAGCCCTGTTCATGTTTTCTCCGTGTACACAAGTATGCCCTTTGTACCTGGATAGAGTGTTATTGTCAACCTTAGGTCCGAAACCACGACACGAATATTACAAATAATGCACCCAGCCTTTGACATTAAAGTGGGTGTTTATAACACTTTTCAATGTGAAGTCGGAGACTCATGTGGCATGATTTTAGAAAATCTATTGGTGCCAATTTGAATCGGGTTTGAAGTAGAGAAGGTGGAGAAACGTCAGAAATTTGCTGGATATCGTAGATCTCTTAAAATATTCACGGATAAAATTGTTATTGACGACCAAGTTAGTTTTCAATGGTCGTCAATAACTTCTGTAGCAGATGTTATTTAAAAGGTTTCTCACATCCAGCAAGCCCTGCTGTTTTTCCGCCTTCTCTGCTCCAAACCATTTTCAAATTGGTCACGTATTAAGTTATTCCGAGTTTTCTCTGACGAAAGAGCAAATTTTCATCAGAGAAGACGGATTAGTATTAAGTATTAACAGTATTATTGAATATATTCGGCGATTGTTTTGTCACTTGTCGTCGTGTATATCTTTCAACTTTCCCAATTTGTGCGTATTAGAGGAAATATAGACACATATTCTGCGTAAGTATTCACCTTGCAGTATGTGGCTAGCCTAAGCAGATAGTGTCTTCGACAAGTTCACTTGTTAATGCCGTGGTTGATGTACGAGAAATACGTGCGTAACGAATATTAGGCGCGTAGCTGCATATCGGCGAATATGTAAAACACAGTCCCACAATCGACATTATTTGCAAAAAGTTGAAATAATCAGAAAAGATGGAAACTAAACCCACAAGTTGGACATGCTGTATAGTCCACCAACTTTTACCCGAGACATCTTCAAGTGCAATGTCTCCACCTCGGTTATGTATTCTTAAGACGCTCAAGTGCCGAACTTTGTAGAAGATTGCCCCGGATTAATTTTGATGAACGATACAGACTATTATCGTTAAAATTATTGTTAAAAATAGTTGTAATAAATGTAAACAATGCTAGTAATTTCGATTCTTATGCTTAAACAGATGTATTTTCTCCTCAAAAACCTCACAATAGACCCCAAAGTGCGTCAAACTGTACTGTGTGTTGTTGGTTTTGTTAAATTTCTAGGGGACATGACCACAATCTTCGCAAGCCAATGATTCTACATCCACTATGCTCCTTACGAAGAGCAACAAAGCGGATGTAGAATGCTTTGCTTACAAAGATTACGTGGTCCAGACTCCATGGTGTTCTTGAGTCCGCGCTATTTGTTGGGCTAGATACGCGCTTGTACGTAAACACAATTGGAATTTCAACGAATATGGATCGGTTTTATCCAGCGAACCGTGACGTAATTTCGGATAAACATTAGAATTTTCGTATAATATAGGCCTAGCCCAGCAACATTAACCCGGGTCATCTGCATAATGTAATGATCCCACTTATCCCGGGTTAAAATTGGTGGAGTATAGGTGTTTGCTAGACTCCGCCCTGCCACCAAAAAATGAAACGGAATACAATATAAACGTAGAAACCGTGGCAAACCAAACAATCGGATGGAAATGTATTTGGATTAGAATCAATTTTCAGACAGTGAATGAATCAGAATGCTATACGAAGGCAACTCTATTATTTCTACATCCGGAGATTTGCGAATAAAACTCTTTACCAAACAGCCACTAGCTTTGACACATTGTTATGGAAAGCTTTGTAAACATTGAGGACATTTGAAAACGTGTATTATGTTATCCACTAATCTTATCTTGAAAATCAACATACACATTCTTGTCGGCAGTAGCTAGAACAATTTCCCAAACACCAAACTTTTAGGGAAGTCCAATTGGAAAGCTTTGTAGATGACATAATTGATAGTAATCAAAATCAGGGTTCCCACTGACTTTTAATTCTGGGGTGAAAACAGTCATCTTACAGCATACTTACACCCCCTCTAAACACCCCCTGAAACATAGAAGGCTTTTTGCAAAACATTGGGGGGGGGGGGGGGTACAAGATTCAATAGGATCAGAGGGAAGTATAACCAAGAAAAGATTGGGGCAAAAGGAGAAAATGCTGATTATCAGCATTTTCTTCTTTTGCCCCAATCTTTTCACACATCTTTTACATTAGGGACGTCAAAACCAGGTCTTGTTTGGGAAATGGTTAAAATTGGAACATTCCAAATTAGTGCGGTATGGGAAAGAGTTAACGACACTTCTCGAAGAATCAATCACAATTGAAGCTGTAAATTAAAGCTCTGCACAAAGAAAACCATATTGTGTTCCCTTCCGGAGATTTACAATTATAAAATTTCATATAATTAATAAAATGGCACGAATTCTCACAGATCGAATATCCGACTTTCTCTCTTAAAGTTACAACCATGAACAAATGTATTTGGATTTTACTGAAACTTCTACTGTATATTTTATGTAAGTATGTATGTTTTTTCTTACATAAAGTATTGCCGAAACCTGACTCCACGTAAAGAAACTGTGGAGTTTGGAAAATATTTGAGTCAGGATCTGGCTAGTGGTGAACTAAAACAAGTTTCGCTACAACAAGGTATAGATATTTTGCGTTTAAATGTTAATTCATAGATTTTTTTTCTAATTACAATGAACTTGTTCTAACAGACCGGGTTTGTTTCGTATTGACAAACTGTCGGTGTTGTTATAAAATCTCGTAACTACGGCTTCGATAAAGCCAGTGGATCTGGTCTTAAACTTTTACAGCAATTCAGACCAACGTGGTGCTAATGTATTTTATGTACACGCATAGTCTGATCGAGATCGTCGATATTATTTTATCATTAATTTATTACGTGAAGCAGCAAGCTGGTAAGAGATTAGCACGGGCCTTGATCAGAACGTGTGTAGGGACAGACTAGTGGGGATCCAAGTTTGTCTATATAATGCCATTAGTTGTCAGTATTTTGTTCTTTAACTTTTCTGTCAAAACCATGAATTGAATTGGGGAAAATAAATTCTTACTTTGAAAAGGAGTGAACAAAAACATTATTTTATAATTATTTGTATCTAAAATAGTTTGCGAAGTTTCAAATGGGTAGACGTTTAACCCTTCCCGAAACGGCCAAATTTTGGACAGCTCCAATATGAAATCTGCTGCAGAGCACAACGTTTGTGTTCAGAGGGATGTCATAACCCTTTCCCAAATGACAAAATTTTAGGGTGATCGATCCACTTCAAAAACATCCACAAATGACAAAATGGATGTTATTAAAGATAGGATTTATGTAGGATATGGCACAGAAAATATTGAGACAAAAGGAGAAACTGCTGGTTATCAGCAGTTTCTTCTTTTGTTTCAATGTTTTCCCAATCCTTTTCGATTAGGGACGTCAAAACCAGGCCTTGTTTGGGGAAGGGTTAAATGTACATATTAGCACACAACATAATTGGGACAAATTAAAAAGGAGCAAAGGTTTTCTTCTTTCGCCTCAATTTTTCCCAAGCCATTGCTGTTACGGACATCAAACGTCGGTTTTGTTTGTGAAATGGTTGACGTAGTTTAGGGATGTCCACATAGAGAATTCGTTTATTATCTGACCACATTAAACTGATACTGATTAATTTTCGTGTGCAAAGTCCGTTAGTTGAGTGTCTTAACAAAACATTGCCGAAGTGGGGTCATTACATATGCAGATGTACCGGGTTAATCTTGCTGGACAATACATAAATCGTCGTTGTTAATGCAAAACCTCGTGTCTCGTTTTTGGAAAAATTCAAAGGGGAAAGAAAAACGTGTTATACCTTTTCCCAAATTGAAAGGTTTTACTTGAAACTTGGACATACTATTCACAAATAATGTGTAATTAATACTGATCAGTGAAAATATCTCAACACATGTAAGAATTGTCTTTACGGGACACACAAGATTTTAATTGATAATCGCAAAAATCGACATACGAGGTTTTGCATTTACACAGACGAAATAATATTTTTCAGCGATGCCATGTCACGGCAGTGTTGATACACAAACAGCTGTACCAGCAGAGCCTGTGGAAAGTGTTGATCCCATAACCGTCACAGGTATAATCAAAGTGCTGAGAGCACTGTAATTGGACGTCTCTGATTGATTGAGCGGGATTGTACATGAACGAAATATATTTTATTCATTCTTCTGTGTTTAATTCTACAAGATCGGTTTCGGACATACGAAATCGGCTTTATTACCAGAAAACCCTTCTCATAATTTTAATTGATTTGATTGCCGTTTCAATACAACTGATTTGTCTCTATGAATAGTCACTATTAATTTCATTATCCAATTCAATTAAGGCCATGTGATTAGCACTTTTGTCTTCTTGTTTGGGTTAACTATGAGTATAGTCGTCAGTTACACCTTTTGTTGATTTTAAAGGACGATACAAACCAATTTATTAAAAATGTAAGCCAACGCGCTACATAAATGAAAGCCGCGATAGCTCACTTGGCAGAGCACTCACCTTGTACTCTTTACACATGTCTATATCTGGAAGGCCCTGGGTTCGAATTCTACTCAGACATTGTTCTTTTTTATCATCTTTTTTTACTTTTATCTCCACCATCGTTAGGGAAAAACGACCGCAGTGATTTAGAATCGATCTAAACACAAATTCAACGACATAAAGAAATGAAACGCCGATCATTTACATGCAATTCCGCCCAATCAATCAGAGACGTCTAAATATAGTGTTCCAAGCACTTTGATTTTTATTCGTGTTTAGTGTAAAAAAACACAAAAAAACACACACAAAAAAAAACACGGCAGCAGTTTTCCCTGGTTGTGGTTACAAAACAAATTCAATACATGCTTTTCCTGAAACAAAATACCAGGGCCCCGTTTTACTAACGATCTTACGATCATGTTGTTGTGAAAACAGTGTAACAAGGCATCTGATTGCACGAAAAATCGAATTAGGCCAATCAAGTTTGTTGTTACAAGTAATTACGCAAAAAATAATCGTAAGTTCGTTAGTAAAACGGGCCCCAGATGAATTGGAGCACCTAACTCATACCAGTACTACTGCAGCATCCTTACATCTACAGATGTGCATACAAAGAATAAATTGGGAACGTGCCGTCGGGAAAATGGCAGTGGAGTACAATACGCAATTTAAATCTTCATATCATTATCAACAAAAAAATTGAGAATAGCAATGTCTCTATCTGTAAACACATTCATACGATCATCCAGGTACCATCGTCACTGTTGCAGATATATTGCTTCATCTTCTTAGCTCAATACACGTAAACGGTTAACATACAGATCGCTGTCACTCGATCATAGACTAGTAATAATCATTGTTGTCATGATCATTGATCAGTATGTAAATAGGTCATGATACTGTCGAACATCAGTGATACAGATGCTGGAGAAAAAAAAAATAAAACTCCTAAGAGCAACTACTTTTCTGAATAGGTGGATATCACTAGCGTCTCATCTGAGGCTATTCAGATGGAACCCCGATTTGCCATCGAGTCGAACCCGAGTTGCGAAATGAACTCACTCCCCGATAATCAATTTTAAAACCCTGTTTCCAAAATACGTCTCGTGGAAACCCCGTTCCTTTAAATATGTCAAAGACTTAAACAACAATGATCAAAGAAAAAGAATTTGTCATACACAATATTGTTAAACCGAGGTGACCGTGCGCTGTGAATATTTATAAACAAACGTAATCGTATTCAATATTGATAATAATGAGCGCAAGGTAACTCCGGTTCACCAATACGTGCATTAAATTGAGTAATCATCTTAAAATGTCTGTTTTCAGTAAACACACCAAGAAAAACAAACGTTTTAACAAATTTACTTTATACAGAAGAAATAATCCGAACTGGTTTCGAACCAACGGCGGTCCAAATTACATACTGAAAAAAGGTTGCGATGTTAATCCTTTCCCGTTTGAGCTATCGCTGCTGATGATGATATAGGGCGTTTGTTTACTTTATAAACACAGTGTAAGCATGTATCGATTTCTAAAGATCTTGCCCTTTACACAATATTACGAAAGTCAAATCACTACAAGAAAATGGTTAAATCGAAAAAAGATCGTAAAGTTGGTTAAGACGTGGCATGAATTGGATCGGCCAATGAATCTTATAGTGTTTGTTAGAGAACACATAGAAGGCAGGAAAAGATACGCCAGTTTTCCTGTATGGTCGCAAAATCTGTTTTGAATTTTGGTCAACTGGCAATTGAGTCTGAGAAAGGGTTTTTTGGTAATGAAAACCCATTTCGCCTGTAGAAAAGTGGTTAAAAGAATTAGACGTCCTTTCGGACGTCGAATTAAAAACGACGAAACCGTTTTCAAATGTATACTCTGATTTGAGATCCCTTACAATAAAGCTTTGGAAAACAATTAAAATAAAGAAGAATAATGCTGATAATCAACAATGTCCCACTATTTTTTCAGATAATTATATTGTACACAAAATCATATCGTTATCGATATCAATTATGGCGTCTACCACAACCTAGATTTGGGAAAAGTCTAACCTATTTTTTCGAAGTGTGTAATAGCGCTTCTCAACCTTCTACGTCTTTGCTAGCCAATGTTGAATCAACATATGTTTGTGAATACAAAAACGACGTGACGTCGTATATTTCACCATTGGTTTGCGAAGATGGCTTTTCTACAACGGATTATCATCCCATTTTTGTCCTCTGCAGCAGCTTTCGTTTTGATCTAGGCATACTGTAAAAATTTGTCGTTTGGGAAAGGGCTAAAGCTTCTGAGCCCAATATGGTTCTAGATCAGCCTACGTAATCAGAGTCTGATAAAAAAAACACGTTGTTTTCTGATCAGTAGCTTTTTCGGGACCTTGGGCAACCGTAAGCCAGCAGTATGGACACAGGTCAGCCTGCATTTAGGCACTTACAGGTATGAAAACATCTTAAACCTCCTAATTCTTTTGCGCTATGTAACTGCTGTGAGCCTACTTTTTCCAGACATTATAAGCTAAGATCAGGCTGCACAGATGTGCAGTCTGATCTTTGCAAACACTGCCTTATTTTTTACTTGATCATTAGGACTCACACTTGAGATGAACTTATTGAAATGTCTCATGAATTGTCAATTTATTTGGCACAAAATTCAAAGTCACCAGGACAAGAATTTATTTCAAGTGCTATAATGCACGTTTGCTAGATCCCTGTTCATGTATACTTCACCACTACTGTTCTGACTACAGGCTACTTGAATGTAGGAGGATTGACGACAACAACTATATTCATGGAGACAGTGACGTGGTTAGAGGCCTTTAACATCTGTCCACAACATGGGTTCGGCAGGTTTGACGGGTTCCCACAGAAATCGTACAAAGCCAGCATTGTGGCGTCTACACTTGATGAATCGGAACGGTTAGTTATAGTTAGGTCGACAGAATTGCTATTTCTGCGAATAAAATGGATTTTAAGCTTTCCCAAAAATCTCTACATGTATTTTAGGGTGATAGAAATTAAAAGGAGATGTCAAAATTAATGCTTTCTCATGTTGAAAATCTCCATTTCATAGGCAACCCTTTATCTTCAAAACATCTATCAAAGGCCCGTATGAACAACGGCGGTAGGTAGTGGGATGGGAGACTAATCCCCACAAAGTTAGCCAAAAATGTCTAATTTTCCTTCTTTCACACAGAAAATTTAGGTAGAATCCAATTTAGCCTCTTTAATATGCAGACACTGGCCCGGACAAGCGCTTAAGTCCCCCCATATGAACTTGCTTCCTACGGGCCTGTATTGACCGTACAAATGATGTAATAGCAGATTCTCAAACAGTATATCTTTTAAGAAAATGTTTGTGGCAACAATGAGACAAAAGGATACTATAGGGACATATCTCTTTCACGAGAGGTTTTGAAAGACTAGTTGCATTATTTCAGATTCACCAATTTATCAACATGGACGAGCTATTTCCGCCCTAATGTGACGTCACAAGATTGGTTCTTCGTGGACAAGGATGGTTCCTGTAAACTGTCGACGCTCACATTTGACATGCAGGAGGACGGGGACCAATGTGCCGTCATTACATATACGAACATCAACTCAGCAGCACCGAGGCTCGAAACCCGGAACTGCTCGACAGCATTGCCGTTTGTCTGTACTCAGTGGACGATTAGTAAGTCCTGACATTTCTTAAGTTTTATCCGAAACAACACAATATAAGGCTGGTCCTTATTGAAATTTGGTGCCATAGTGTCACTGAAAATAGAAAATCCGTAATTCATAGTGGAAATTTCCTAAAGCGGTGATAAGAAAGTACTGTATTTTAAAATAGATTGAGAAACAAAAGTGTTTCAAAAAACAAAATATAATGGAGTTACATCTTTTTTATATTGACCAAACAAGACTAAATTTGGACGGAATGTTTGTGACCATAAGATATAACCCGAGTGTTATTTTCAGCTAGACAATTTTGAGCTTGAATTATGTGCCCTTTAATTTGACAAAAAAAAAAAAAAAAAAAAAAAAAAAAAAAAAAAAAAAAAAGAAAAAAGATGCGGTTATCAACAACGCTTTCACTCTAGTTAACTTTGTTTTTACTCTGACAGCCCCCAAAGATTAGACGTTCATTTTCCTTACCTTTCATTGTCAAATTGCTGTTGGAAGAGGCGTAAAACATCAATCAATCAATCAATCAATCAATCAATCAATCAATCAATCAATCAATCAATCAATCAATCAATCAATCAATCAATCAATCAAAACCAACCAAACCCAAACCCAAACCAAATCAAACCCAAATCAAACCAAACCAAACCAAACCAACCCAACCCAACCCAACCCAACCTAACCCAACCCAACCCAACCCAACCCATACCAAACCAAACCAAACCAACCTAACCCAACCCAACCCAAACCCAACCAACCAACCAACCAACCAACCAATTGTAAGGATATCGTTTCTCTATCTTTTTACAGACGGGACTACTTTCACAGACTACCCGGGATATGACTTTACAACAACTCCCCACAATTCTACAATCATTCTGACTCTCAAAGATTTCGTCACGTGTTTTGATGACTGTATGAACCAACCCTTCTGTGTGGGATTCTCGTACAATATAACCTCAGCTCAGTGCCGGCGGGTCAAGGCGAATTTTGGCTTCCAATATCTGGAGTATGAGATCGTCCATCTCGGGGGAAATGTTTCACATTACACCAAAACGGGGGAGAATGGTAAGCTTATTTGAGATACTAGCAATCTGTGTAACGGGGTTCAACGCCAACATCTTTGCGAGAGATGGTGCCGCTAATCAAAAGTGTTTTCATTGTTGAAAAACAGAACTACGTCGACAAATTCTAATATAATTTCAATGACAACATTTGATTGTGCATGCTACGAGTATATAATCGGAGTAACATAAAATAGGGAGTAAATGCGTTCTCATTGTGTTATTTTAGATCAAATAGGATTTGATAAAACATAAATGAAATATTGCATTTTAAAAATACATTACTTCCCTTATCTGTTGCTCAGAATAATGCATCTTTTGATTGGTTAATTGATACTTACGTCATGTCCGTATAAGATGGGCTTCACTTTCAGAGTAAACGCACTAAGTCTGTCCAGCTAATACGACTTCGGTAATACTCGGGTGACGTCGTAAACATTCGTCGATTATTCCACCGCCTAATGCTTTCGATGTCACACGAAAACTCCCGATGCCGTGTGAATTTCATCAAGTGTGAACTACCTTAACGTTAATCTGCATTACTTCCACAGCCACCATAATTGAAGTGTCCAGTTATGCCGAAATTACTGACGTCAATAACACGATAGCGTGTGCACAAAACGTCGAGACGTCACAAGAGTCGGCGTCTGCTGAAGTTCCCGCCCAGTCGACTACCGGTGAGTCGTGCAAAAAGAAAAAAAACATGTATCAGATATATTGGTTACTTTTACTATTTCCGAAACAAGACGTCGTTTTTGAAAGGGTCAATTGATTAATGAAATGCAATACTAATCATATTAATGGAATCGAAATTAAAAAAAATCCTACAGCTAAATTTTCGTAAACAGGCGTAACATCGTGCCGTCGTTTCTGTTTAATGAGATATAAGTGAAAATGTTCATAAGAAATTTGATCCTAGAGTGTAACGTATTCATTATACATGGGGAGGGATACGAACCCATGGTGAGAAAATATCTAAATAGAACCTTCTGTTATGAAACTTATTTATGAACTAATATTTATATGAATTTCACCAGAACTTTATCCTTAATTAAATTTTTCTTATAATAGTCAAACCAACCAATTAGATTATCAGTTACATTACAGAACGTTCGACTCTTCTCAGATAAGACATGGAATTGACGACCATAAGATTAAAACAAAAAGATAAAGCGAATGGAAGGTTAAGATAACCAAATAATTATCCCTCTCACTTATTTTATTCTATTCACAAAGATTTTCAATCTGGCGTTTTAAGCACCAGTTTTGTTGTCTGAACTATGTTTTAATTTGGTTTGCCAGATACGCAGAGTGAGATGTATCAACCGTCGAAATAAGGTTTTTAAAACAGAGACAAGGGAATACATAATCAAACCGAATTTCATATTTTACAGATCCAGGAAATTCTACAACGGTTGGTGCAATTTCATCAGATATGCCAACACAGACATCTACACAAACAGCAGAATCAACATCTACACCAACATTAACAATAGCACCACCAACAACATCTGAACCAACACCAGTAACAATATCTACACCAACAATATCAACATCTAACCCACAAACAACATCAACATCTACACCAATAACATCGACATCTACACCACCAACATCGACATTTACACCAACAACATCTACACCACCAACAACATCTACTCCAACAACATCTACACCAACAACAACATCTACACCAACAACAACATCTACACCAACAACAACATCTACACCAACAACACCAACAGCATCTACACCAACAACATCTACACCACCAACATCATCTACACCACCAACAACATCTACACCACCAACATCGACATCTACACTAACAACACCAACAACATCTACACCACCAACAACATCAACATCTACTCTAACAACATCAACATTTACACCAACAATATCCATATCTACACCATCAACAACATCTACACCACCAACAACATCAACATCTACACCAACAGCATCAACATTTACACCAACAACATCCACATCTACACCACCAACAACATCTACACCACCAACAACATCAACATCTACACCAACAGCATCAACATTTACACTAAAAGCATCCACATCTACACCACCACCAACATCTACACCACCACCAACAACAACATCTACACCAACAACATCAACATCTACACCAACAACATCGACACCTACACCAACAATACCAGCAACATCTACACCACCAACGACATCAACATTTACACCAACAACATCAACATCTACACCAACAACATCGACACCTACACCAACAATACCAGCAACATCTACATCACCAACGACATCAACATTTACACCAACAACATCGACATCTACACCAACAATAACAGCAACATCTACACCACCAACAACATCTACACCACCAACAACCTCATCATCTGCACCAACAACATCTACACCAACAACATCTACACCAACAACATCTACACCAACAACATCTACACCAACAACATCTACACCAACAACATCAACATCACCACCAACAACATCTACACTACCACAACCAATATCACTACCGCCAACAACAACTGAACCGACAGCAACGTCAAAGAGTGCATCAACGAACACTGTTACTACATCGTTGCATCCAACATCGGACACGACAACGTTAGTAAATAACATAACTACATGTGTCTGTAACAGCTCGAGTTTGTGTAGAAGTTACGTCTACATTAACATGACAGAGTTTGACGAGATTATTGACGAGATTGTAGAGAACATTATTCAGAATCTGACCGTGGATAAGAAAGTTACCTACAGATATAGGAGTCGTCTCGTCAGTGTCGACGATGAGAGACCGTCGTCTCAGGCGATGGGCATTATAGCTTCCGTCATTATGGCTCTAGTGTTCGGACCAGTCTTTGTTTCGGATGCTCTGAAAATTATTAAAGTAATATAAAAGATTTGTGAATTGCAAGAGAAAATCACGCCAGGAAATCACGTGACTTAATTTCGGAAATATCATCAATTAGTATGTTAAAGTGACATTTCGCAGATATTTATTTCATAAATTTATCTCTTTTGTTATCTGGGAGAGCATATTTTCTCTGAAAATTTCAAGCCAAATATTGCGCCGTTCACGAGAAATATATTTTTGTGTTAAAATTAAACAAATTGATGTCCACAACAGTTTATATTTATATGGACTTTGTCATTTCTGTCTCAAAGGCGCATTTTACGCATTATTCTGATGCCTTAACAAACCCTTTAACCACTTGCAAAACAAGACCCGGTTTTAACGTCCCTCATTAAAAAGGCTTGGGAAAACATTGGGTCAAAAGAATAAAATGCCGTCAATCAGAATCTTCTCCTTTTGCCTAAATATTTTATGGTATAGAGTCTTCAAAATGTTAATTTCCATCAATATTCATTTAGTTGTCTGCAGTAGCTATCATTTAGGAACAGCCTGAAATCAATTTGTTTGGGAAAGGGATAATATGTATCATTTTCCAATTAATAATTGTGATTATTGGCTGTAATTACACTTTCAAACTGCGTCAATATGTCAATACAATGACGCTGATAAAGTTACAACAATGCAAATGTGTCATCTTGATTCTCACTTATATGTTACCCGCCACGCTATAAGGGACCTTCTGGGAAGTGTATAAAGTATCGGCTAAGTCAGTCTACGTGGTCTAAGCAGACATAACAGGATAAAAACTTTTCACTTTAAGGTAATTTGCTGGAACTAGATTGTATTAAGTACCAAATTGCGTCGATATGCCAATACAATGACGATGATATTGTCACACGACTGCAAATAAGTGATACAGTCAGGTTAAAACAGCCCTTCTGGTAATCGTGAAGGTATCGACCCAAGTCAGTCTGTGATATCCCCGCACAATGACTAGGATCAATACGTATCTAGATATAGATTATCTTTCATATATTATCTTACTTTATGTTCATTTTTCAAATGAAGCACCTAATCGACGTCTGCAATGTCTGTTCCGTTTCCCAAACGACAAGACGATGATTTAAATATTAACCCATTCCCAAACAAGACCCGGGGTTGACGACCCTTTTGGGAAAGGTTTGGAAAACCTTTAAGACAAATTCGACCGCATTACGATTTCTGCCGTTTGGGAAAAGGCTATCCCCGCCCATACACACAGAACCACATAATGTACTATCTGATTAATCACTGCCGAAGCACGTCCGTAGGTCATTATTGAATAATAGTTTAGCATGTGATATGAACGCAGAGTTGTGTGGGACCGTGTCTTTAGAGAAAGACGTCAAATGTATCAATATATCACTGCATAGAAAAATGTCAGATCTATCAATATCGTAGGAAATATCAGCACTTTCCTCACTTTTCAACATGCTTTCCAAATGTGTCTATATTAAGATCATTAACAGTAAGAACTATTTTGGAACATAAAACGTCATAAACCATTTTTAGACACGTATTTTAACACAAACGTGACCTGTCACGCTAAAAGGGACCTTCTGGGCAGTCCCCAAATTCAAAGGTAAACGAGATGTCGGGATTTCAAATTGATTATATATACGAGTAAGGTAGGAAGAGGGATCTATTTCCAGGATTTTACCTTAGGTTGAAAACTTAACCCATCACTGCACAGTAAAGCCTTTTGACGCCATAACAAGGAAAAGCTTAGGAAAACATCGTGGAAAATGAAGAAATTGCTTGTGACAAGCAATTTCTTCATTTTCCACAATATTTTGTAACCCCAAATGAAAAGATTTTTGAAATTTCATCAGCTTGAAATTGTCGTCTGCAACACCTTTTAAATTGGAACAGTCCAAAATTGTGTTGTTTAGTAATGGGTAAGACGCTAGTCAGTGTGCGCACTCATCGACACTTTTCACACTGTCCAGAATACCCTTTTCAGCGTGACGGGTCACAAATTATATCGTCAAGGGGGTACGTAAACAACTGATGCGGATGGCCGTTTGGTACTAAACGGTCATATCTCATAAAAATGTGTGAAATATAGAAGTGACTGTATCGGGTTGTGACATCACGTGACATACCACGTGATTTACCAGTGTGCCTAGTTTTGACGTCAACAAGGGACATGGAAGGCCATCAAAAGCATAAAGACAAGGGAAGAACATTTATTTGAGCCGAGGTCTTGAGAAATGACCTTTACATCATTGGCGACATCCATGCTTTAATGCCAGACTTTGTATTTACCTTTTACCAGACAACACAAATTTAGAGTAGTCTAAATGCAAAGATGTTGCATACGACAATTCCAAGTCAATATGAATTCTCATTTTGTCTTTTCGTAAAATCGTTTCCGTACTCACTCACTCCTACTGACGCTTTTTTATGGAAATCGTTTTAGGCAATATTGAGGTTAAAGAAAAATGATGATAATCAGCATTGTCTAATTTTGCCTCAATATTTTCTAGGCTATATTATTAAAAATTGAATCTTTATCAAAAACCATTTTGTAGTCTGCGGTAGCTTTTGAATTGGAACACCCTAAATGTTTGGTATTTGGGAAAGGGTTAATTAACAAATTCCATAAAAAATGTTTTTGTCATCAGTAGCTGCTTTCTATTTGGATCGGGCCAAAATATCTTGGAAAATGGTTTAGATCCATTATACAATGCCTGTAGACAACACTAATTTAAAAGAAAAACATACTGATAACAATCATTTTGTCATATTGTCTTGTTTCTTGTAAGTCATGAAGTTCTCCGGATGAAAAGCAGCTGCAATATATTCTCTCTTTTTTCCTCAATAGATTCTATATTACATTAGGCATTAACAACGTTTTGTTGCGACACAGACATGTAGGAGTACAATAGATGTATCGCCTACATAAGGTCAAACTTGCCAGACTGAATGGTCACTAATGATTCGACAACAGTACATACTGGATGAAAATGGTTCCGTTATGTTGGATATGTATTCTGATAATTATGCACATCATAACAGGTAAGTTGGTGTGATTAACCTAACACCTTCTGAAACGGCAACCGTTATCTCGATATCGTGGAATTCGAATACTGCGTATGTTGAAATGAACACACATGGAAATGGCGAATCTTTATGTTGGAAAGTAAATATTTTAACAGAAACATTCAGACATACAAATAACGTTTTTCTCATCGGTTTACTTCAGTGACTTTTTCATGACGAATCTTTGTAAACTTTCCTCGCAAATTTTCGGTTTTGATCGAAAACGTTGTAATTACAGGTTGCCCATGAAGGCTGTAGTTCCGACGTTTTCGATCAAAACAGACGAAATGCAGCCCGTTTGTCGTAATTTCGTGACTTTATTGATACGGATATACAGTCGACACTCGTTATGTCGACATCGGATAAGTCGAATTTTCGCTTAAGTCGAAGTTTGAATCTGGTCACGTCTTCATCAATGGACATAATGTTTTTCAAACAAAATAATTTTGAACTCAATATAGCTATTGAAACATAGTAGGAAAAGGATAGAAATTGCTCGAAACGAGCAATTTCTTTTCTTTTCCTACTATATTTCAATAATAATCATACTTGATTAGTATAAAAATCAGTCAAATATCAACTTTATCGAAGCCGAACAAAATCGGATAAGTCGAACTCCGGATATATCGAGGTATTTTGACAGCCCCCTCCGACTTCGACACAACGAGTGTCGACTGTAATTTTCCTTTACCATTAAACATGTTTTTTTAATTATATTTAAAAAAGACACATTTTCCATATTGAAAGTACTACAGAAATAAATTTGAAACCAAAATTTTCTGTCAGATCCTTGACATTTTACATGAATGTTTTAGTTTTCACAAGAACTTAAGGGACCCTTGTTATCAAAATAAATCGGAGAGTATGGCGGGTTCCTTGATACGTCTTTCAATTTAGGATTTAAAGTGTTTGAATATTTTTCAAAAAGAAAGATGCGTGTTTGTTTGCATGTTTGTTTACAAAAATAAAGTGAAATAATTATGTCATAGCAAACCCATTTGATTACTGCCTGTGAGAAAGGGGAATCAACGATATGGATAACATTGTCTGGAGAAATATACGAATTGAGAGAAATAGGACAAGTGAAGATAAAACTATGCTTTTCAACAAAATCATCGTAAATGCAGTTTAAAACAATCTGTAGTTACGAGATTTTTGTTGAAAAGCGACGAAATGCTGGTATCGATATAGCCTTTACATCATCTACTACAATTTTCCACAAAATGCGACACTGGCGTCAGACGCTAGAGACAGCATCAATTTTGTTAAAACTTTCTCGAGATTACACGAAATATGACAAATATATCGAGATGTGTTGCCAGTGCTATTAAAAAAGGAACTGACCTTCATAACACCGACACTTTCTCAAGTTCCCAATAGCTTAATTTCAATAAATTTGTCACCAAATATCGCTCTCCGTTGTCTTTAAAATAGACAAATAAAACATTATAACCATATATATATATTTGAGGATAATATGTATTATTTTACAATGATACACAACTCTGAACAGTTTTGTGGATAACCAAGTATTTGCATCTAGATTAATACACTTAAAGACACTTCCAGCACAACACTTACATTTTTATCATAATTGAAGAAATAATGCAGTATATTTTTTCTTAATTTTCAGCAAATTTAAATCAATAACATTTATATGTTTTCTGTGAATTACATACAAATCGTTTGATCCAAACATGAAAAATATTTAGGTCTTTTACCATGACTCAAATATGAAAAATCACAAAAGCCCAGGCGATTGTAGAATTCAATAGCATCGAAACAGCCTCACCAAATCATGCATATATCTCAAACTCCTGCTTCATAAGATCTGATAACAATCTTTCACGTGCGAAACATAACTAGAACTCATGTGCACTTATTTTGTTTAAGAAATAGCCATCAAATTTGTCACCAGAGATTAGTTTTTCGCCTCTTTGCTCCAAGAAATTGTTAACAACTGGAACAGGCACTTTATAGGGACGTTTGAAGAACTATCCCGCAAATATTCACCATAAATTTATGCTTTGTTAATGAGGAGAGATATCTTGGTATCTTCTAGGCCCATGGCGGACAAAAAGAATGTTAGCTGAATCTCATAAACTTCTATTTCTTCTACTTCTATTCACTGCGGTTACATGAATTATATGCATTTACGTTATCAGCTCGCACGGCTTTATTGCGACTTTGTTTTCTAGTCATATTACATGAAAAGCAAATTCAATAATTTCTACTCAATATATCTATATGAAAATTACAGATATTTAGCCAATATTGATGAATTAAATTTTTCGAAAATTTGATGAAATGTGATCCTTTAAATTCTAATTTATTTCCAAAAAGGTAAGTGTTGCGTAAGAAGTGTCTTTAAGTGTAGATATTTCTACTATACAGGTTCGTCGTTAAACAACGTCCATGATAACAATCAAGACCTGACTCACACAGAAAGGTTTGTCAGGAATAACGACTCCATCAATTGGTTAGCTATCGGTGACGAACTGTGTCCTTTTCGAGACCAGTGTACAAGATCCTTGACGAATCCTTCCACACATGTGGCGGTAAATATCAACGGTTCTCTGTGTCAACCATGTGAATGCTCGACACGATGCTGGACAACCAATTGTTGTACCGGTATCCCTGCAGATGCCGCCACGTGTCGCGACCAATCTACACTGTTCAACAATCCACGAGGACTACAATATACTGAAACTAACTCATATTACATCATTGAAACGTGTATAGAATCATTCAAAGATGACGCCATTATCAATGATTGCAGATACCCAACTGAGATACTGAACTACGTTTTAGTGTCCGATAGGACTGGCAGAATCTACAAGAACAGTGCGTGTGCTCGGTGTAATCAAATGGCTGAGTACATGTACTGGGACCTGGTGGTGCCGGTCAATAGAAACCTTCTAGAGTATGACATATATGACCTTACAGAAACAATCATGTCAGAGCTTCCGGTGTACTCCCGATATCCGACCAGTCTACCCCGGTCACAGCTTCACACTTACAGATGTTTCCCGAACTCAATCAGCTCGTGTAATGAAACAACCGACTGGGATCGGTATGACGCTCGTCTTGTAGACCTCTGTCATAACTCAAGTACATCCTTTTACTTTGGCGACTTTTTCGGACTTCCAGTGTTGTATAAAAATGTTTATTGTTTTCTATGCAACCAGAAATTAAACTCAAATCACGAGCACACCGGCTCAAGATTTTTTCTGGAAGGTATTCTGAATGAGGAAGAAATGTCAACGGATTTGAAGATTGTTTTCAATGTGTCGAAGCTGGAGTATTCTCTTAACAATGCCAGTGCCAATAATTCCTGTGAAATTAACGAGGTCTTTGATCCATTTATGGTAGGTTATGCATGTAGAATTATTCAAAAGATATTCAGATATTGCCAACTTTTAACCCTTTCCCGAACAAGACCTGGTTTTGACGTCCATATGAAGATAGGCTTGGGAAAAGATTGAGTCAAAAGAAGAAACTGCTGATGACCAGCAGTTTCTCCTTTTGTCTCAATATTCTCTGCACTAAAATATACACAAATCATGTGTTTATCCACAACCATTTAATCGTCTCCCGCAGCTTTGAATTTGGGCCACCCTGAAATTTTGTTGTTTGGGAAAGGGTTAATATTAGTATACGCAACTTCATTGAAATCATACGTTTTCCAATCGATGATGCAGCTTCTTCGATGCGCATACAAACTAACTCTGGAAAAATGGACAAAAATAAAACAGTTAAATGGGTCTCAGCTGTAGTTTTAAGGGTAACATTTCCTATCCCTGCTGCATAGATTCGGAATGTCACGAACTCTCTTCTATATGTAGCCAATTTTCGATAGAATGACACACATTTACCACGTTATACCTATATGTAAACGATGCAATATCAAACTGCAAACTGATGTAGTTTTGTACATGATGGTTTGAATATTGCAAGTGTCTCACACCTAAAAGATTCAAATCAACACATGTAAAATTGTACAACCTAAAACGATTTCCTTAGTTTTTAAAAAAAGTAAAAAATGTGTATGTGACCCGTCACGCTAAAAAGTACCTTATCGGATGTGTGAAAAATATCGACCCTAGTCAGTCTGCGCAGTCTGCGCAGCCAGACTAGGGCCGACACTTTTCACTTTTATGTAATTTTCTGAATCCGGAATGTTTTCCCTATCTTACTATATGTTCATTTTTCGCATACGGGATCTGGTTGACCTGTGGTGAGTCTGACAAGTTTGTCATAATTATGATTTTTTGAGTACGGATAAGGTCTCTTTTAGAGTGACGGGTCACATGTATGTGTGTCATATTATCATGACCAGACAATATATTTCTAGTTCTTGTTTTTCCAGGAAGTTTGCAGGTCATTATATTGTCCAGTTGGGGGTGTGGCAACATTCGGTGTCTGCGATTTCTCAATGTACCAAGTTGAAGGCTTACAGATGAAGATTGCATTTGAGGTTAAATCAGCACAATTTGTCGACAATGGCAGAAGGCTTCATTTTCGAAATATGTTCGATGGCATTATAGATGGTTTCAATCTTACCGAGTTCACCGAAATCTGCAAAGTTTGTAAAACCATCTATTATCAACGTGAATCATCCTTGAACACGTTTGTCGAGCTGACGTTTGAAACGAGCAACGAATGCAAACAAAAATTCATTAATGAATACGTCTTTCGGTTGGCAAACATTAAAAATGTGCTGATATCGTTGCAGTATGATTTTCGAGAAGTGCGTTTTCAAGCTAATTTGATTGACACATTTAACTATACAGATACACCTGTTATATTTTCCAAGCGTATTTCGGCCACTGCTTGTCTAGATGAAACTGTTGCGGTTAACAAGAACTCCGATCTTGATGGTGGAAGGATAATATTAACAGAGAACGATTATGAGAAGATAAATGAAACGTTTGGAGCTAATATAGCTGAGAGACTACTAGAGATGAAAGGTGTTCAAGATGGTGCCGGTAACACACATGTTCTACTGAAGGAATATTTAGCCATTTTAAAGACGGACAATAAAGTGGAAGAGTTTGTGGTTACTTCTGGGTCTAGTTTTCTGTCGGATGACCGTGTATTATTTATTCCAATTATCATCTGGAAAATTGTTATATGGCCGCTTTTCGTAAAAACCTCATAACTGCAGCTTATTTATAGATACAGTTATGAGATTTTAGGAAAAGAAACGGTATGTAGCTTATTGTATATCAAAGGCGAAACCGGGGTAAGATGATGTCTGACACAAAATGGTACAAAGCGATTATTAGCATGTATGACGCCATTTATTGTACGGCGCTCTGCAAGCGTCGTACAATATGGTATGCTATTGGAGCTTTATTACTAGAGGTATAAATTGTACTAGGTCATGGTGTAACGAACAGTTCCGCGACTGTTCTTCGTAGACATTTTGGCCGACTTCGATTGGCGATAGTTCGGGCTATATTGTGGCTGTCCCGTCTATTTTATTCAACATAGTTCTTTATTTTATTTATCTCAACACTGTTTGTTTTCTATGTTTTCGTTCGGTCTAAATGTGTCGATTTCTTGACCACAAGAGTTCGTCATGTCGCCGGTTGAAAACATGGGATATATCAAACGTGTAAGTGTATGGGGTTTCTCAAAACGAAACATCGATGGAAAACAACTCAAATATTCTTACTGCGTAAAAATGTTTTGGGCTAATCTAATTTCCGACCTGATCGATAGGTTACATTTTGGTCAATCAATTTGGCGCTGTACCACCATTTCGTCTTGTATTCTTTGTAGTACTTATCGTCTTTTAGTCAGCAATATTATATTTGGGAAAAAAAAATATCTCGAGTGTACAAGTGCGCATACAGAAATGATACTGCGTCAAATGCTAACAACAACAACATCCATTATTTATCGATATGCATTTTGTTTTTTGAAGCAGCTTTTGAATTGGACCACCCTAAAATGTTGCTGTTTGGGATAATTGTAAGAGTTCTGAAATTAAACATACAAAAATACCATATTTTTTATTTGTAATGCGATTTAACCCTTTCTAAATTTAGACATAGCCTTTACGTCTCTAACAGACAAGACATAGGAAAACGTTGAGGCAAGAGAAGAAAATGCTGAACATCAGCATTTTCTCCTTTTGCCTCAATATTTTCTGTGTTATATCGTACACTCAGTTTCACTTTCATTTGCTTCAATGGTGTCGTTTGAAGCAGTTTTATAGTTTTTAAGTTGAACAACCTTAGAGTTATGCTCTTAAAAAACAGTTCAGTCAAAGGCAGTGAGCACTGTGAAAGTTCTCGGATGCCTTGTTATTGGTCATTAAACCTCGCACGTTGTGTGGAGGTCAATATGGAATGATTTTATCCAGTTAATCGTGACGTAAATTCGGACAAACAAAATAAAATTTCGTATGTGTTGTTATAAAATCTCGTAACTACGGCTTGATTTAAGCCGTAGTTACGAGAATTTATAACAACACCGACGGTTTATCAAAACATAACGGTAAACCTAGTCTATTGTTAGCACAAAATTCTTTGCAATTGGCATGTCGATTGTTTTGATTGTCAGTCGATAAATCGATACAATAACACGTGCAACGAAGAACAATTGGGGCTTGACATTTTTCTGATCGTCCATTGGCTAATCGATGTTTTTGATTGACAGTCGGCGTTTGGTCAATTACCTAGGCCCTTATTCAGGTACGAGTAGTTGTAGATCTTAGAACCCCTTTCATAAGTGGATGTGGTGTGGCGCCTCTTATGCTAGGTTCCCAATGTCGATCAAATCAACTCGATCGCTTAAAAATTCCTCGATCACTTCCGACCTAATGATATCTACTCGATATCTTTTCGATCAACACGCATTCTACAGTCGATTTGTTAGGGCAAACACATGAACCATAGATCGAGTTAGTGGGAATGCAGTTGAGGAGTCAATAGATTACAAGTCGCGTTCATCGAGTACAGATTGTGTGCATGTTGAGTTAACCCTTTCCCAAACGGCAAAATTTTAGGGTGATTCACTTCAAAAACTGCCAAAATGTCAAAATGGATGTTATTAAAGATAGGATTTGTGTAAAATATGGCACAGAAAATATTGAGACAAAAGGAAAAACTGCTGGTTATCAGCAGTTTCTTCTTTTGTCTCAATGTTTTCCCAAGCCTTTTTTATTAGGGACGTCAAAACCAGGTCTTGTTTGGGAAAGGGTTAAAGATATCAACACGATCACACTCATCTTTAGACACGATTGATTCTCAATATCGCCGATCTTCTACCCGATCAATACATGGTCGCTTCCCGATCGCACAGCATTATTTTTACATGTAATAAAACGGGTAAGAAGCCCAAGCGGGACAAATCAAGCTTAATCATCCTGAACACTACCGACCACCCATGCAGAATGAACTCGATCTGTACTCAATCTACTCTCCAAAGCCGAGGTCTATTGATTAACCATCAAATGTGACCTCTGCCGTTTTTGATACACCAACAGCCTATTTGGTCGTCATAATCTAATTATAGCACATCATTTGAATTATCGAATCAAAATCAGTCAGTTTTATCTTCCATGATCATTACGTATACATTACGTCGCTTCTATCTTTGGCTGAAGACGGTAACATTTGAATTATCAAATCAAAATCATTCAGTTTGATCTTGTTTGATTACGTATACATTACGTTGCTTCTATTTTTGGCTGAAGCCGGTAATTTGAAGTGTTAGCCAATGAAAGTTTGTATCAGCTTTTTAAATTGTTTTGTTGTGTATAGCCAACGATTGGATACTGAAATCCCGCCAAGGCCCCGAGATTAGACGTGAAATGACCCCGCGGGAACAGAGCATCATTCTATCATAA
Organism: Fragum sueziense; assembly: GCA_963680895.1. Classification (NCBI taxonomy): domain Eukaryota; kingdom Metazoa; phylum Mollusca; class Bivalvia; order Cardiida; family Cardiidae; genus Fragum; species Fragum sueziense. The sequence continues at coordinate 14,175,345 of OY804602.1, read as the reverse complement.
TGGAAGAGAGGGTGTGCTCTGTTCTTATGATAGTATACTCAATCTTGATCTGGATTGATTGAGAGCTGTAACAGAGGATAAAATCTAACATGTACCGCGAATGAATCTTTAATGTTAAAAGAGAACATGCTAATAGTCAGTGCTTTCTTCTTTTCTATCATTGGCATCTATCTAAGATACATGGATCATGGAAACGAAAGATTGTTTGTGAAAGCGTTTAACCCTTTCCCAAACAGCAAATTTTTAGGTCGGTCTAATTCAAAAGCTGCTGCCGACAAAAAAATAGATGTTGATAGAGCTAAGATTCGTGCAATAGAAAATATTGAGGCACAAGGAGAAAATGCTGATTATCAGCATTTTCTTCTTTTGTTTCAATGTTTTCCCAATTCTTTTTTACCGGGGACGTCAAAACCAATTCTAGTTTGGGAAAGGGTTAAATTAAACTAGTCAAAAGAAACAGTTAGTAAAGCTTTTAGCTGATAACTAATAACAGCAATTAATCCGATCAAAACATTCACCTTTCCACTTGACCTACACCGAATCAGACCTTAACCCTTTCCCAAACGATAAAACTGTAAAATTATAATAGAACTGTAAGATTGATATGACCGTCACCGTTTTGAAATGTATGTGTGTTATTTATGTGTGTATTGTTCGTATATCATTATGTACATGATGTGAACAATAAAATCTCTTTGACTTGACTTGACTTGACTTTGTATGGTGGTCCAATTTGAAAGCCACTGCAGACATCATAGCGGATGCTGATTGAGGCAGGATTTGTGTAGAAAACAGTACAGAAAATATTGAGACAAAAGGAGAAACTGTTGGTTATCAGCAGTTTCTTCTTTTGTCTCAATGTTTTCCCAAGTCCATTCTCTTAGGGACGTCAAAAATAGGTCTTGATTGGGAAAAGGTTAACCTTTTCCATCACAGCACCTAGTTCTGACGTCCTTATAAGAAAAGGCTTGGAAAATGTTGAGGCAAAAAGACGAAAATACTGATGTATAAGCAATTCCTCACTTTGCCTTGATGATTAAAAATTACAATATTGAACTCTTTCTATCAGATGTCTTTTTACAGACAGACAGACAGACAATATCTTTTATTTGTTCAAATTTACAACTAGTAAATACATGAACATTAATAACAAGTGAATTTAAAATTGATCATAAAATGCCTTGAGGAGAGGATTGAGCAGGGTAGACACCGTTTTCTTTGTTTTATTCTTTTTTGATTTCTTAATAGTTTTATAGATCTACGATTTCTTAATAGTTTTATAGATCGTATTACTGTATGAGTCGGCTGCAATCCACATACACTGCTCAAATTAATCAAAGGAGCACGTAAATTCAATAGTTCATATATTTTGTATCTTTAACCCTTTCCCAAACAAGGCCTGGTTTTGACGTCCCTAATAAAAAAAGCTTGGGAAAACATTGAGGCAAAATAAGAAACTGCTGATAATCAGCAGTTTCTCCTTTTGCCTCAATATTTTCTTGGTTATATCACACACAATTTCAATCTTTATTAACATACAATAAGGTCGTCCGCAGCAGCTTTTGAATTGGACCTGTCTAAAAAAATTTCGTTTAGGAAAGGGTTAAGGTCTAGGAAAACTGTTATTGTCCACAATACTTATTGATCTACCAACGTTTGATTATGAAACAACTGGAACTGTTTGCATGCTTTTGAGCTGATTAGTCACATTGTCAAAAATTTTGCGATGTCCACTTTCAACAAAGTCTTTCTTCAGATCTGATAATCGTCATAACAATCATAAAAGTGAAGGGTCTTCGTTGAAAATCCTTAGAACTACCCCCACGAACAGCCACGCGGCATCACAAAGATGGCGCCTTGGCGAAAAAGCCGATAAACATTCTGTATAAATTCAGCATTGATAAATAATTCCTATTTCCACATAGGAAATGTTAACCCTCTTCCAAACGGCAACATTTTAGGGTGATCCACTTCAAAAACTACCACAAATGACAAAATGGATGGTATTAAAGATAGAATTTGTGTAAAATATGGCATAGAAAATATTGAGACAAAAGGAGAAACTGCTGGTTATCAGCAGTTTCTTCTTTTGTTTCAATATTTTCCCAAGCCTTTTCTATTAGGGACGTCAAAACCAGGTCTTGTTTGGGAAAGGGTTAATTCGTGATCAGAGTAGAAATGTATTTAATTTAACATGAACGGACACAAACCACTATCAATCATACATCGAATTTGCGTTCCTTTTGAGCAGTTTATGCCAACTACACATGTATTTGCGTAATTTGTTGGTACAACTCGGTCTCGGTGTAACACTTTGGTGACATGGGAGGCTTACTGGCATTTGGTATTCAAATTAGCCAGTAGTGAAATCAGTCTGATTATGAATATTGCATTATACAAAAGGTTGCCAAAAATAACGAAGAGGTTTTGGAAACAGCATGGATTTTGATCAGACTACGCAAGGCGGTCTGGGTCTATGTTGTTCTACATTGGCATGAACACCCCTTTCCTTATGATTCTTTTTAAATGGTCAACTGCTCGTCCGAAAGAATAACGTTCTGCCACCAAGTGAGCGTTTCGCGTTCAATTAGGTTAATTGAACAAGCTGCATGTAAGCTCAAAACGATTCCTTGCTTTGACAGAAAAGATCTGCATTTCAATCAAGGCTATGTGTGGATAATGGATACTCTATTCTATATGGTGGTGTTCTTTTACTGTCGAATTACAGGTAAGTTACAGAGCAACAGAAACGAGGGGTTAAAACATTCTAAATGTGTTACATGTATTTCAAATCATAAACCCAGTGTTGTGGTTACTTATGAGCACCCGGAACATAGATTTTGTTGTAACAGAAAGAAAATTTCACATCTTAACCCTTTCCCAAACAAGACCTGGTTTTGACGTCCCTGACAGAAAAGGCTTGGGAAAACATTGAAACAAAAGAAGAAACTGCTGATAACCAGCAGTTTCTCCTTTTGTCTCAATATTTTCTGGGCTATATTATACACAGATTTATTTTAAACAAGGTTCATTTCTCGTCAGCAGCAGCTTTTCAAATGAAATTTTGAAAATTTGCTGTTTGGGAAAGGGTTAAACCATTTTGTCTGTAGCTCTGCAAGTCTCATTTGTTTAACCCGTTACCAAACGGCAAAATTTCCAACTCATTCAAATTCAAAGATGTAGCAGACGACAATAAGGAACAATTTTCGCGGTCTCGTATGCTAAAAATAGATTTCTGATGGGAAATCCCTCAACAACGTTTATCAGGTACCAGTCTAGTATTTTGTTTATCGGTCATGAATCGGACATTTTTTTCGTAACAGTGTTAGCGAAAAGTGATTATTTTCAAGCGAGATATTAGTCGATCATAGACAATGCAGGCGGGAACTAAAACTACGAAACATAGCGCATATTCAACATGCAACATTGGTTCCATACGGAGACAGTCCAGAAATGACAAGCGTTTTTCTTGAGATTCCTCCGCAGCTTAACCAGAAAAAAAAACATCGAAAAGTCTGAAAGTAAAGTAGCTATGATCATGAAACTTCGCGGGTAGATAGATCTCACCAAGGAGAAGTGCAACGTACAAGGAGCACAACTCTACCTTGCTTATTTTGTGAGTTATTGCCCTCTGTTGTTGTGAAAGCCTGTGGGGGTATCAAATCACATTCAGCGACAAATTCTAGTTTTTTTTCTAGATTGATCCTTTCGCAAACAAGACCGGTTTTGACGTCCCCAACAGAAAATTCTTGGGAAAACGTTATGGCAGAAAAAGAAAATGATGATCGACCAAATTAAAAAGACCTGCACAGCAGACAAAATAAGTGTGAATAACTTCTTTGGATATTGATGATCATTCTATTTTTGCCTCGACATTCACATCCGTTTTGTCATCCGCAGACTTTTTTCAATTTGGCCCAACATGACATTTTGTCGTTTTGGAAAGGGTAAGCGAGTACGCACGAGCGGCACGACGAAGCTACGGCAGGGCCGTATGTGTAAACATTACTTGTCAACTGGTTATTTCATAGTTACCTATCTTAAAAAGTACACGATAGTGCAGCAACCTTCTCAACTCTGAATTATAATGTTTCTCAACAAATGATTACGACAATCCAGCTCTTAGAACGTCATCTTCAGCAAGTTGAACGTGGAAAAACTTTGCGAGATTCACAGCCATATTTGTACGAAAGAGGATTCGGTTCCCAATCTATTTTCAGACCAGTGAGGCGTGACGATGACGTATTTGTTTACACGAAAAAACCGAACCCTATTCAAAGTGAATTATTTTTTTCAGTGTTTGGTAATTTTATTTAGGAAATATTGCAGTTAATTAAAAAATTGCTTGTCACAAGCAATTTCTTCATTTTCCACAATGTTTTCCAAATCCAATTTCTTGTGGGGAGTCAAAAAGAGTCACTGTGTGGCAATGGGTTAAATTTCATTACTATTTCACAACAGCTACTGGTTTTGACGACCCACGAGGAAGGTAAAATAATTTTATCGTACTCCATTTTCACCGCGTCCATTTACCTGAAAGTCAGATTTTCCCTAAATATACAAAAAACTTTCAACGTATATAATTGTGACGTCTGCAAATCCTCCTAAATTATCAGAAGTAAAAGAATGACATTAAAATGACGTTAAAAGTAAACTTCACATGATGAGTTATTTGTTTTCAAGAGAGACAACTCTTGTCCGTACAAACACATACCAACGTTTGGGTGAGGAAAATGCCGATTATTGCACTCTGAAACACAACTGTTAGTAACACCACTTACACTATTTCTGTGATCGTTATGTTCTAAATAACACTAGTGTAATAATTTCAGGCTATTGTGATACTGCTTCCTTTGTAACGGCGCCACCGGAACTGGTTGCTACCGGAAATGATTTACTTGTGAAAGGTATGGTGATCCATTCGTATCTAATTGGGTTGGGCTACAGTTTCGCTACCGTTTAACCATTTTACGAATGGTAACATTTTATAGGCATATTTAGTAATTCATTTTTTACGAAATAACCTTGGAAAATAAGGCATATTATCATATTTTGTTTCAGACTGAATATTGAAACGTAATTTAAAGGAAAATTCAATCCCGGACAGACGGATCGAAAGGGGGATGCATTTACAACCAATAAATGATTTTATAGATGTTTTGATATTGGAAAACATGTGTAAAACAAAATTGTTTCAACTTACTTTTGATGATTGTATTTTCATTTAGAACCATTTCCGTTTTGACAGGATATTTGGGTTACAACTACACACGAGAAATGTGGATAATTCTAGAGAATGTCACGTGGTATGAAGCACGTGATATATGCCAACAACAAGGCTTCGGATCGCTGGAGAACACGACACATACAAACTTCAGACAAAGTATTGTAACTGGAGCATTAAATGATGCCGGAAGGTAATGGTAATCATCTTTTCTGGATGATAGTTATTCACATTAAGTAAATGATTATAACATGTACATGAGACCACCATGGTCTCCCTTTACCTTCATTTCTTTTGTACAGAGATTGGCGAATTGTATTTTGAGAGATATCTTATAAATTTGCTATTATAAATTCTATTTTTATTTGTGTCTGAAAGAGTATATTTTCTTATGAAAATTCTGACATTTTCAAGTCAAAGTACTGCGCCGTTTACGAGGAGTAGGGGAGACCGGGGCAAAGTGTTACCCGAGGCAAAGTGGTACATTTGATTTTTCAGCTCAATCATGTTTTCTGCCACGATAATTCCACTTTGTAATAAATTCTATGCAGATTGTTTACATTGTCTGATTTTTATGGCTAGGTTGGTCTTTAGGGGAGTTCTAGAATCGCGAATTTCACTTTTTGGGGTCAAAAAGCAATTTTCCGAAATTTTGAAATATAGGGTTATCTTGGACGCTGTTTCTGCAATACTGATCGGTTGTATTTGTTTCCTTTTAGCCCCAGGTTTATGTCCTCATCCTAAATATAATACGTGATAATCGTAGAAAGAAAAAAGTAACATTATAAGCCGTTTGCCCCGGGCATTGTATTTTGTGTAACACTTTACCCCGATGCCCGGGGCAAAGTGTTACATTCTTCACCATTTTTGTTTTCTTTCTAACTTATCAATAAAAAAGCAAATTATGTTGCAAAAAAGATATATCGATGCCTTAGAAGAATAAGGTCGTAAGTGGTACTTACGACCTTTTATGATGTATACATTTGTTGAAAGGGCATTTCAAGTTATAAATATGGTGCAAATTTCATAGACATTAGAACTTGTCATGCTGACCATTTTGGCTGTAGAAAAAGGTCGTTTATTCTTTTTTTCTTTTTGAAATAAAACAGTTTTTTCCAGATTTCTCAAAACTATGCTTTTACACTTACGCCCTTCTTCTTCTAAGGCATCGATATTTGTTCAGAATTTTATACATTTTTATATTTTATGGTTTACACGACTGCAGGGTATATGATATTTTCAAAATTTTGGTAAATCGAAAAAATGTAACACTTTGCCCCGGTCTCCCCTATTTCTTTTCTTAAGGTGGCCGAATTCGATTCGACTGCGCATCCAAAACGCGCATGTTGTCGCAAATAAGATAGCGACCTAAAGTTTCAGAAAAAATGTAGAAAGTTAGATCCGTTACATTTTTTAGTTAAACTATACAAACTTTTGCATCAGTTTTTCATCGAACAAGAATAAAACGTGAAAATATATCAGGCCGTATTTGAAATGTTTTGATGACGTCATTTAAACACGTGCGTTTTGACGTTTAAAGTAACGACGTCGGTAATACGGTAAAGGTAAGATTCACAAAATCGGCCGATTTCTAACGAATGTATCGTTAGAAAAGTCCAAATTTGGTTCTAATTATCGGAATCTACTGACCTTTGTCTAATACGTTCCACTTTCACACTACAGTTCCAGACATTAAACCAATGTTAGATAAATATAGCTTACTCCAAAGCCATTTAGGCCTACAATTTCCCTTTTCCACAATAGAATAAAACAATTTTGAGACGTCAAACATTTATTTTAAAATCAATTTATGTTTTAATCAAACAAACAACATATTACGATCATGATTATGATTTTGGTCAATACTTACTATAACTATGTACTAATAGCTATACAAAATCGAGCTAAAAGTCTGCTTTTTTCAGTGGAAAAGTACACGTTTGAGACAATCTCCCGTTTATGTACAGTGGTGACATTCGTTTTTTATTTCTGCTTCAATTTTCAAGCGGTTTGTTGCATGTACCCCGCATAACTGAGCTCTTTCCTCAGATATATGACTTGTGTGTAGAATCTTTGTACTTTGTCCAAAAATTGATCCCAACCGACCAGAAAAACGACAAAAAATTTAGGCCCTTTTTCTAGTCGGTTGGGATCGGTTTTTGAGAAGAGTACAAAGAGTTTCAACATAAGTAATACAACTAAGAAAAGGGCTCAGTAAGACGGAGTACATGCAACAAGCCGCATGAAAATTGACGTAGAAATAAGAAAGTTATTGCACAAATTCTTACCTGAAGCGTGGTTAATTTGGCCGTAGTCGTTACCATTTCGCTTTCTTGTCGGTTGGGACAATATTTCGGAAAACGTACCATGAGTTATCTAATATGTAATATATCCGATGAAAGAGCTCGGTAAGGTGGGGTACATGCGACAAACCTTTTGAAGATTGACGCACAAATAAGGAAGTTAATGCAAAATATCTTACCAGAATCGAGATTATTTTGTCCGTATTCGTTATCCATCCCATCATGCACAATCCCTACCGTGCATTAGCTTCCCTATTTCATTTTTTTTCTAGCTTTTCTAACGTTTCTACGTGGACTGCCTTTGTCCGCTCAAACGTTACAAACGATGACTGGATGATGGCAAATGATGGACATGTGTGTCAACCAACACAGTTAGAGTTCGACTCCTGGAGTCCCGAGTACCACTGTGCTATAAATAGATATGAGGTCACAGGTCAGGAACCAAAGCTGGAAATGCGGAACTGCTCTGACAAACTTCCGTTTGTTTGTATGAACCGACTGTCTGGTACGTGTTACTTGCATCTTTAATTTATTTTCATTTATGTACACTTGACATACGTTATACCGGTATCAGGTATATTAAAGCTGTTCTAATGCAAATTTGGGCGTATTTCGTCAAAATCGAACGAATCATATCATGAAACGCATTAAATAATACAACACAGACACCGAAGACTATGATTATTATATAAACAAGAGTGCCTGAAAGGCACTGATATCGCTCACCTGAGTTCTTCGTGTATTTGATTGTGTGCAATATAAATTTTGTTGTAAACAAATATATATGTCAGTATTATGTCACATTAAAATATGTAAACTAGAATATCACTGAAAGTGATCATACCCCCCCCCCCCTCCCCCCAACAGCACTGTTTTTGTGCATTTTGAGAAGTACATTTCATTTGAATTGTGATCTGATCAATTGGAAAATAGAGCTAACAAAAAATCAACAGACCAAACAACACATGTAAATGTTGCGAAAAATACCAATTTTCAACAAAAGGACATAACTCATCTAAAAATCAACAAGCCCCACCCTGCCATGCCCACATTTTTTCAATAAATCAAAAATTCTCAACCATGTATTGAAGACAGTCACTCAAGGTACATTCCTGTAAGGTTTCCTGTACGAAAAATTACGCCCGTAAAACAGGCGTAAATGAGACGGAAGTATGAGACGGAATCCGCCTCATTTTCCGCTAGTAAGCTTGTTTAAAGAAATATAGGAATGAGACAGAAACCAAGCGTAAACCAAGCGTAATTTAGAGGCGTAAAATGTTAATTAACCGGAATTTTTAGAGATGGAATATGCAAATGAAGCGGATATTTTTACAGGCGTAATTGCTAGGAGGCGGATTCCGCTTGGAATTTTTAAGAAATTACAGGCGTAATCCGCCTCATAATCCCGCCTCCTAGATATTCACTACATAATATGTGGGTGGGGAATGGTAAAAATGAACATTTGAATTTAGTCAAAAGAACACTCACCAATGTTGCCTCACATGGTCTTACCATTTAGTGAGCCCCTTAATGTACTGGATTCGTCAATATCAATGTTTGAATTCATACCTCAAACATTAACTTTGCAAAAAGTCAGAGAAGCAAATTTCCCTCCAATTATCTAAACAGGAAGTAGGAAATGGTCATAGACTGGGAGAAAATAGACTGGGAGGCCTTATTTTCACAAAGTTAATTCTATATCTTATGAACTATATATCTCAGGCACTATTTGAGATACAGCCATAATATTTCCGACATGCATACTTCCTGCCAGTACCTTTCATTTGACATTGACACCTCTCACCAAGACTGTTCACATTTGACCACGACCTTGTAACTTGTGACCTTGACCTTTGACCTACTTTGTAAAAACTTTAATCTGGCCTCTTTCTCATGTCCTTTTACATGTACAGCCTTGATATATCACACATGGACACCTCCTACCAAGACCTTTTGCATTTGAACATCACCTTGGCGTTTGACCTACTTTAACCCTTTCCCAACGGCGAAATTTTAGGGTGATCCACTTCAAAAACTACCACAAATTACAAAATGGGTGTTATTAAAGAAATGATTTGTGTAAAATATGGCACAGAAAATATTGAGACAAAAGGAGAAACTGCTGGTTATCAGCAGTTTCTTCTTTTGTTTCAATGTTTTCCCAAGCTTCTTTAGGGACGTCAAAACCAGGTCTTGTTTGGGAAAGGGTTAAAGAACTTTAACCAGGCCTATATTTCATGTGCTTTTACACATACAGACTTGATATTTCAAACATGAACACCTCCTCCCAAGACCTTTTACATTTGATCATAACCTTGGACCTTGTGACCTTGACCTCAACTTTGACCTACATTAAAGGTAGGCCCTTGAGGGGGCATATATGTTTTACAAACATTTCTTGTTTAGATAGGGCCTTGATAATTCACACAAAGATACTACCTGACATTTACTTTCATTAAGGAATTAAGACCTTGTGACCTTGACCTTGAAGTTTGACCTACTGTTTAACCTGGCCTACATCTCATACACTGTGAGATATAGAGCTTTGATATTTCACATATGGATAGAACTTGTTAAGACCTTTCATTTGGGACCATGACCTTTGGCATTAGGACCTTTATCATAAGGCTTATACTTTACAAGAACTTTAACTTGGCCTATATTTCAATCACTATTACAGATTGAGTCTTGATAGTTTACTCTTGCATACCTCCTACCAAGACCATCAATCTTGAACTTGACCTTGTGACCTTGAATTTGGAGTTTGTCCTTCTTAACAAAAGCCTTTTCTTTGCCTATATATTATGCAGTGCAAAATAAAAATGGCTAGTATATTGGAATCGCGTCATTATAACATTACTAAGTCCAAAAATTCCATCTCTCTGGAAAGTTTAAGTTATTTTCCGCTTTAAGAAACAGCCATTCCGCCTTTTTGAAATGGTTAAGTCTAAAATTACGCCTGTTCAAAAATTAAAGTTTTAAATTACGCCTGTTATGATAAAATTACGCCTCCATTTCATTTTACGCCTCTAATTTACGCCACTACTTTGTACAGTGACTGAGGCGTAAAGTATAACTCCGCCACTGTTACAAGCGTAAATTGCTATTTACGCCTCATTTACGCCTGTTTTCCAAGCGGAATCCGCTTCTTTTTTTTCGTACAGGTTGGGTCAACTTTGCCCTATAATTACTTTTTTAAAGAATTTTCTCATGAATTTGTTAAGTCCGATAAGCGCTGCCCTGCCAAGACCACACTTTTTGACGAATAAAAAATTCTCGAACAGATATTGTAACAAGTCCTCCAATGATCATTCCTGCCAAGTTTGGTAACAAATTGTCTGATTGTTAAGGAGGAGAAGATTTTTGAAGAATTATCTAACGATTTCTTGAAGTCTGGTAAGCCCCACCCTACCAAGCCGAAATTTTTCACCCAATCAAAAATTCATGAACATGAGTTGAATACAGTCTCTCAAGGGACATTTCTGCTACGTTTGGTTCAAATTGGCCGAATAATTGATTTTTAAAGATTTTTCACATGGTTTCTCCTAGTCTGATAAGCCCCGCCCGGCCACCCACAATTTTTGACAGATCAAAAATTCATGAACAAGTTTTGAAAAGGGTCACCCAAGGAACATTCCTGTCAAGTTTGGTAATAATTAGCCCAGTGGTTAAGGATGAGAAGATTTTTGAATAATTATCTAACAATTTCTCGAAGTCTAATAAGCTCCGCCCTGCCACGCCCACAATTTTTGACGAATCAAAATTCATGAGCATGTGTTGAAAACAGTCATTCAAGGGACATTTCTGCCAAGCTTGGTTCAAATTGGCCTGATAATTGATTTTTAAAGATTTTTCAAATGATTTCTCTTAGTCCGATAAGCCCCGCCCTGCTACGCCTACGATTTTTGACGAATCAAAAATTCACGAACAAGTTTTAAAAAAGGGTCACCCTAGAAACATTTCTGCCAAGTTTGGAAAGAATTGGCCAAGTGGTTGAGGAGGAGAAGATTTTTGAAGAATTACCTAGATTTCTTTTAGTCCGATAAGCCACGCCCTGCCCACGCCCACAAATTTTGACAAATCAAAAATTCACGAATAAGTTTTGAAAAGGGTCACCCAAGGAACATTCCTTTCAAGTTTGGTAAGAATTAGCCCAATGGTTAAGGAGAAAAAGATTTTTGAATAATTATCTTACGATTTCTCGAAGTCTGATAAGCCCCGCCCTGGCCCGCCCACAATTTTCACCCAATCAAAAATTCATGAGCATGTGTTGAAAACAGTCACTGAAGAGACATTTCTGCCAAGCTTGATTCAAATTGGCCAGATAATTGATTTTTAAAGATTTTTCACATGATCTCTCTAAGTCCGATAAGCCCCGCCCTGCCACGCCCACAATTTTTGACGAATCAACAATTCACGAACAAGTTTTGAAAAGGGTCACCTTAGAAACATTTCTACCAAGTTTGGAAAGAATTGGCCCAGTGGTTGAGGAGGAGAAGATTTTTGAAGAATTATCTATATAGATTTCTTTAAGTCTGATAAGCCCCGCCCCGCCCACAAATTTTGACAAATCAAAAATTCACGAACAAGTTCTGAAAAGGGTCACCAAAGGAACATTTCTGCCAAGTTTGGAAAGAATTGGCCCAATGGTTGAGAAGGAGAAGATTTTTGAAGAATTACCTAATATTTTCTTTAAGTCTGATAAGCCCCGCCCTGCCACGCCCACATTTTTTGACGAATCAAAAATTCACGAACAAGTTTTGAAAGGGGCCACCCAAGGAACATTTCTGCCAAGTTTGGTCAGGATTGGCTTAGTGGTTAAGGAGAAGAAGATGTTTAAAGCAATTGTTGACGACTTCCGACGACCGACGACCGACGCACGACGCACACCGGACACAGGGTGATCACAAAAGCTCACCTTGAGCATGTTGCTCAGGTGAGCTAAAAAAGAACAAGCCCATTTCCGACAATTTGATGCAAATATTATCCATTCGAGGTCAAAAGTATATCAAATGCTATGCGGCAACTATCTAAGTCTTTAAAGGGACATCCCCTTTGAATTTTGCACTCATTTACGATATGGATTTAGTCATGTCTACACCAAGGATTTAGTGAATGTATTATATAGCTCTTTCTCCTGTTATACCCCCTAATGCACTTTAACAAGATGTAATGTCATGGACAACGCTTCCTTATAGACGGCGTATACCATATTTCAACCTTGTTCAGTAAAGATACTTTAAAATTCCTAATTCTGTTTTGTACAGGGAGTATAATTATTCAAAGTGATTATGTCCTTCTATAGAGCTAGAAAGCACTTCATCTATATATCCACAAAATTTATTATATTTTCACCAAAGTATCAGAAAACCACTATAATATCATAAATTTGAAAAATAGCTAATTTGAATGGTACACCTGAGGATGATGTGGTGTCTATGCTTCATTTTCATACAAAAATTGTTAATATAACCAACCAACTAAATGAGCATTAGCTTATCATTTTCGTGTCAAACTTTAAAAAACGACGAACACTTCATCAAAAGTTCTAATTAAATATCTGATATCATAATAATTATATGCAAATTCGCTAATTTGAATATGCGCATACCATTTGCAATTAAGCAGAGATATTGATGTTTTTTCCCAACTGCTGTCATTGACTCAAGAGCATAATAGGGTTGCCATGAAACGATGTTGTTTTATATAGTGGGGATGAGTTTTATCGGGGGTGGGGGGCATCATTTATTCAACAAATTAATTTAACAAGTAGGACCTAATGAACAATTTAGCGTGCGTGTGAAAATGTCTAGTGTGACTGCGTGATATGCCATACTCCCCATTCCCCGCTTACAATTTGCTTGATTGTCGTTACAGAAACAGTAAACTTCACAAAATACAGCGACTACGATATAGCCTCCGCTCCGACAGGCGCCTCACTGAGAACTGAGATGAATTTTGATTTGGAAAGCTGCATAGATAAATGCAAGAGTCATCGATTCTGTGTTGGATTCTCGTATACCGTGCTGACCGGCGAGTGTCGATGGGTGAAGGCAGGCTATGGTGTACAGGCCCTTCAGTATGAAATATTCCATAGCGGCACGTCCGCTGTCTCACACTATGTTAAAATGGGATACGCTGGTAAGCATATATCGTAGCTTTTCAATCTTAATGTAGTCCATAACTAATGAGATTCACGCGACGTCGAAATGTTTTTGCTACGTCGTTAGCATTTGTTATACGTATCCGAACATATTAGGGAGACGTCGTAAACTTTCGGCGGCGGAACGTTCCACCGTCGAAAGTTATCCGAATGTTATGTAGGGCTTTTTGGGAATGAGATAGACACATGAATTATTTTTAAAAAGATGTGCTTGAAAAACAATAACTCATTACCATAGTACATATTATCGATTTTTATTTCATTAATTGTGTGGAAAAGTAAAGGCTATCGTCGCTCTTCTACCAATACATCCAAGCATGCTGCAGTTCTGAGGCTTTCGTTGAAAAGCACCAATATAGAGACAGTAAAACATGTTGTGGTGATAAAAAACCATACTGGTGTATTTCTGGTTATTGATGTTTCAAAATAATACCTCATTAATCATCTGTTATTCATATAAGCATTCGTTAATATTTTCAGTAATGGTTATCGAAAACTCAACTTATGTCGATGAGCTGAATGAAGTCGAAATGTCCTTTGAGTGTGGGATAGATAGTGATCCAACAATCTCAACCACTTCTAGCGCCGGTACTACGTCCGTAACACTTGAGACTGGACCGACACCACCCGAAACATCAGCAATAACAACGACGGAGATAACAACAACATATCCTGGAACAGTGTCAGTGACAACTACAACCGAATCAGGAACGACAACAACAACACCGACAGTTACAACAACATCGACAGCTATATCCACAACAAGCCCACCTCACCCTACATCAACACTACCAGCCTCTACAGGAATATCGACACCACCACCGTCAACAACAACATCCGTAGTTGATTCATCAACATCATCAACTACAAAAGCAGCATCGACAGCAACGACTGCAACAGAAACTACAAGTTCAGGTCTTTATGTTACGATACGTGTTAAATTTGCTTGATTTCATCGACTCCAAAGAAACCACAATCACAGTAATACGTATATGTCCCTCTATCTCTGGAAGCCTAGAACCCGCTGTCCATCTAAATAAAATAGCGTTGGGTTCTGCTACATATGTCTATAAAGATAATATATACATTATAATAGGAAAAGTATAACTTTAAAGTTATTTTGGTCCATATCAACTTTAACATTATTAAAGCGGGAAACAGCCTTAGCATGTCTAATTTTAATAGATTCGCGAATTTTCTTAAAAACTTACAAAATCGTTTTTATCTTTCACGGGAATCTATTACAACCTAAATGCATGCCCGTAGGAAGCAATTTCATATTTGGTGGGCTAAAGCCCCTGTGTCTGAATATTGGGGGGGCTAATTTGGATTTCCTCTAAATTTTCAGTAAAAAATAAGGAAAATTTGGTATTTTTTGCCAACTTTGGGGGGAGGGGGGCTAAGCCCCCCCCCCTCCCTAGCCCCCCCTGTTCCTACGACCCTGGTTTTAATGTATGACACGTTTTTATCCTGTAATTCATATTGCAGGTACAACCATGTCACCAACAACTGCAACAACAACACCACTAACAACGACTACTACTACCACGCAATCGACTTCGAGCACGACCGAAATTACATCTGTAGTAAATACAAGTACATCCGAGTGTTTATGTCTATGGAACATTACAAATATGCACAACAACGTAACCGCAGACCAGATTCAGGAGTTCCTCGATATCATAATACAAAATCTCACTATTAAACGTAAGGAGACGTACAACTATAAGATCACCCTGGAATGTGCCGAAGATGACCGACCATCAGCGAGGGCGATGGGGGTTGTGGCCGCCATTGTTATGTGTTTTGTGTTCGGTCCCATCGTCATAGCGGATGTCTTCAACATTGTGAAACACTTCTCGTTTATACATAACTTATGAGATCGAGTTAGGAATATCTGGGCTATGGTTTGAAATATTTTGTCAGCGTGAGTCAAACCTTTAGTAAAAGCAATTGATACGTCTAATTAAAATATCTGCCGCTTGAACAATTGATAACTTCAGTTATAGGATATCCGAAATTTTACATGGATATCCACATCTACCTCATTATAACCCCACCTACGAAGTAGAGTGGTACATTAGGTTTGACCATGTATGATTGTTCGTCCATCAATTCGTACGTCTGTGAGTGGCTTTTTGAGTTTCCATTCTTAAACCCAACAACCGTTTGACCTAGGATCACGAAACAAATCACTTGACATTGACCCAAGAAGGTGCCTTATTATTCTAGGGTCCCATAGCTGAAAGGTCGCGGTCACAATTGGACTTTGTTTAAAATCCATTTACGTGCTCTAAATCAAGAATCGTTTCGCCTAGGGCCACGATTCGAGATAATTCAAGAACTAAAAGAGGTATCTGTATTTAAAAAGCGACGACCCCGTAGGTAATTTTTTTTGTCAATTTATGGACAGATTATTTAAGAATGAAAAGATCTCCCACAAGCCATGTGCACATCTAGACAACATGGCGATTCACTGTGGCAAGTTTGATCAAATTCCTATCGAATCCTTCGGTAGTTAAATAATGGTTAGTATTTCTCGTAATATCTTCGGAAGGATTCCCCAGTTCCTAGGATGATGCATGCTGATATCGTTTTGACCGTTTGTGAAAAGTTCAATCGGACCTCTAATTGAAAGACTGAGGATTGTAAAAGAAATGGATTAACGGAATGACTAAAGAAGAACAAGATCAAAGGGATCTAGCCTTTGTAAAAGAATTCATCAAGTGCAAGTTGTGTCGATGGGATTATAATTTTTCTATGTTTTTTGTTTGTTTGTTTCTGTTATATTCTTGAACTACCCCTGGATTTTAGAAAGTACGTCGAAATATGTTTAACCCATTACCAAACGGCAGATTTTCAGACTAGTCCAAATTCAAAGATGTTGCAGACGACAATTTCAAGTGAAGGAAACTTTACATTTTTTGGTCTTTTTAAATGGAAAACATTGTTGGAAATGAAGAAATTGCTTGTCACAAGCGATTTCTTCATTTTCCACCATGTTTTCCAAAGCCATGACCTTGTGGGGGGTCAAAAAGCGTCATTAAGTGGGAATGGGTTAATGTGTGTAATATTTGAGGGAAATGATCCCGATCTTGCCGAAAAAGAGAAGATACTGCTTGAGACGCTAATCAGCCTTTTCTTCCATTTTTTCGATATTTGCTTAATCCTTTACATTACACTGACGCCCTGGCACCTCATAAGATAGATGCTTTGACAACATGTGGAAAAAGAAGAAATTGCTAATGACAAGCACTTTCTTCATTTCCCACAATGTTTTCTTAAGTTGTAGCACCAAGGTGAATGAAAGGGCGACGTTGTATTGACAAAAGGTTAATGGCATGTAGAAGGCCGAAATAAACCACTTCCGAAACAACAACATTGCTATTTCAGAACGGTACGAAGCCGATGCAGACATCAAAATATATGGAATTTGTGTGAAATGAAGCACAGATATGTTTGATACAAAAGGAAAAAAAATATTGATCATCAGAATTTTGACTAAGACTTTTACGGACAAGAAGCCAAAACCAGGTTTGTTTGGGAATTGATTAATCCTAATATAATGAGAAATTAATCTAATTCAGCATTCAGCTGATGCTAATTGGCATTAGATCAATTTGACTGAAGTAAAACAGGTTGAATAACAAACATAGATTGGCGGTAAAGCGCCGTAACTACACGTTGTTTCTATTTGATTTCTTTTCTTGGTCTGATAAAAATGTCATTTTGCTTACAAACCATAGATTGAACATTCAATTAGTTTAATTAACCCTTTCCTCAAATGAAAACACGTTTTTACATCCCTAATAGAACGTGTTTATGAAAACATTATCACAAAAGAAGAAAATGATCATGTAATTTCTACTCTTCCTTTCATGTATTTTGTGATAATTGCATATACCCGGTAGCTATCATTTAAATGGCCAAACTTATTCATGACTGATGCATCTTTTAAATTGAAAGAGTCTGAATCTTGATCGTTTGGAAAGAGTTTTTAAGCATGACGAATGAATTTTCAAGACGATTCCGTGTTGCGACAGAACAGTGGCTCTTCAATACTGGTAATGACAGTTGGACATT
The DNA here is from genome assembly GCA_963680895.1 of Fragum sueziense. Classification (NCBI taxonomy): domain Eukaryota; kingdom Metazoa; phylum Mollusca; class Bivalvia; order Cardiida; family Cardiidae; genus Fragum; species Fragum sueziense. The sequence continues at coordinate 14,157,572 of OY804602.1, read as the reverse complement.
AAACGCTCCAGGAACGATGATTAGTACAGTTTTTGTTTTGGTTTTATTTTACAGTAAACTTATCGGTAAGTGATGTTCATATAGATCGATGTCTTGCGTACATCTATTGTGGAACAGGAGTTCTATAAGCAGTTTTTAGGTTGCAATTTAATATCAAATTACTCCAATCCTTCGAAGTATTCCTCCTTGAAATTCTCACACTTTTGAAGTACATGTATTGAGATCCATTACTTATATGACAATAAATACGCCTCTTTTGGAACACCCAACAGACACTGGTATTAAAATGGTACTGCCTAAAGAGCATCAGGACCTATACCGACGGCCAGAGAAGGACTTTGTCATTATAGAGAAGACAAAAAAGTCACATGGGCTTAAACAAGGCTATTAGGATGGATGAAAACGCTGTGTATCATGTTTCTCTTTCATGAAGTCCTGGACACGAGGACATCCTGGACAGCTCTGTTGTCATGCATTAGACGCATGCCTTCTTAGTCATTCCCAGACCTGCACTTTTCGTGATAATTCTTCACTTTCGCCGACATGCCATTCTCTTATACTAAGTAAATGACAAGCGATAGTGCTGCTGTTTGGAACAGCAATTTGAACAACATGCCAATCGTATTTGAAAGATACCGCTTACAAAACTTTTGCCGCGCTTTTAGTTATTTTGGCAATGATAGACCTCGCATGATCTTTTCGCAACCACTGCTTGCTATTGATACGCCCATGGTGCTCAAAATAGTAGATCCAAATAAATTTAATCATATGCATAAAGCTCAGAATTCCCACGTTTGTCACATTTTTGCATTATCTTAAAAGATATTTTCAACCTTATACTAGTGGATTTCTGTTTTTTTTCATCAGGTAGGGAACCCAACTTGCACCAACCTGTCTGTGTTTCAACCGTTTCTTCAAAATCGTATAAACATGTCCACGATATAAAACTAACTTTATCCGCTATTTCTTGCACACTAAACATTGCATCGTATTTGGTCATGTCGGTGGCTGCAGCAAAATTTGCTTTAGTACCACAGTCGACACTCGTTGTGTCGAAGTCGGAGGGGCCGTCAAAATACCTCGATATGTCCGGAGTTCGACTCATCCGATTTTGTTCGGCTCCGAGATATGTGATATGTGACCGTGTTTTGAAACTTATCAAGTACGAATGTCATTGAAATATAGAAGGAAAAGGAAAGAAATTGCTCGTGTCGAGCAATTTCTATCCTTTTCCTACTATATTTCAATGGCTATATTCAGTTCGAAATTATTTTGTTTTGAAACAATCATGTCAATACATGAGGACGGGACCAGATTTGAACTTCGACTTAAGCGAAAAATCGACTTATCCGATGTCGACATAACGAGTGTCGACTGTACCTCTTTGGGAATCTCCTGGGAGGGGGCATCATTCAGGTCAGTTTTACCCATTTCATTTTTTTTATAAACTTCCTAAAAACTAACTTGCATTCTACGTTAGAAGGCCAATGTATCTGACACAGTACATTATGAAATAATTGTGATGCAGATATTTCAAAGCGTCTACGACCTTCAATTCAGACCCTTACATCCAACTCCAGTGCGTTATTCAACTTGCATACAGTGAAATAGCCAGTGTATATGACTAAACCAACTTGAAATAATAACTTTTGAAATACTGAACGAATTTGTCTTACATTTTGACCAAGACTTAGAAAACATGACAATTTTCCCGTTAAACAGCCGCAGGCTCATCTTGATCTATAGAATCATAATGTATAGTGGACCATTAGTACCACTTTTAATTGAACCTCCCTCGTACATCGTTAACATTATGTTCGCTGTTTCTCTCCATTTTCTTCAATTTCAGACTTTTGCGACACTGCTTCTTTTGTAACAGCGCCTCCGGAACTGATCGACAACGAAAATGATTTGCTCGTTAAAGGTATCGCTCTTCATTTTTCTCTGTCTTGTGAAATAACAATAAGGTAACGATTTTTCCATTTAATCGCGACGTTATTTCGGACAAACTATAGTATTTCTGTAAATGTTGTTATAAAATCTCGTAACTACGGCTTGATCCAAGCCGCCGTTACGAAATTTTATACAACACTGACGGTTTATCAAAACATAACGGTAAACTGAGTCTATTTTTAGGACATACTTTTTTGCCATTAGGCATAGCGAGTAACAAATTGTGACTGTAATCAAAAGGAAAATCTAGAAACCTACTTTAGCAATAAGAACATTATTCTGCGAATAAAATGTATGATTATACATGTTTCACGTAAAGAATGTCGCAGGAAAAAATACTACGTCGCATTAGGGATATAGCTCGAGATAATTGACCTGGCAGGGTATCCCTAGCTAGGGGTGCTCTGCCAGGTCATTTATCGTGAGCTATAACCAAGCTATAGTTACGATGTTGTTCTTTTTAACCCATTACCAAACGACAAGATTTTGGATCGGTCCAAATTCAAAGATATTGCAGACGACAATTTCAAGTGAATGAAATCTAAATTATTCTGGTCTTTTAGGGTAGAAAACATTGTGGAAAATGAAGAAATTGCTTGTCACAAGCAATTTCTTCATTTTCCACAATGTTTTCCAAAGCCTTAATCTTTTGGGGAGTCAAAAAGAGTCAATGTGTGGTAATGGGTTAAGAAATGCGACTAAATCAAATATACTAACTTTTTAGAAATGAAATTAATTTCATTTACACAGGTTATCTAGGATTTAACTACATACGAGACATTAAAATAATTTTGGAGAATGTCACGTGGTATGAAGCACATGATATATGTCAACAACAAGGCTTCGGATTGCTGGAGAACACGACGCATACAAACTTCAGACAAAGTATCGTAACTGGAGCTTTAAATGATACCCAACAGTAAGAGACATTGGTAAAGACTAAAAAATCTGAGATTTGTCAAAGACCTTCAAGTATAAATGTAACTAACCCTTTACCACACAGTGACTCTTTTTGAATCCCAACAAGATAATTGCGTTAGAAAACATTGTGGGAAATGATGAAAAAGCCTGTGAAAAGCAATTTCTTCATTTTCCGCAATATTTTCTACTCCAAAACACAAACAATGTAAAATTTCATCGGCCTAAAATTCTTGTCTGTACCATCTTTGAATTTGGACTAGTCTACAATTTTGCCATCTGGTAATGGGTTAATAAGGCCGTAAATTTTGTGTGTGATAATGCATTGATACAACTTAATCAAAACTATGTGGCTATTTAGATGATTATCCTAAAACCAGTAAATTTGTATATACGTGTTTGATATCTTGGTTCTTGATCTCAAAGTGGTTCGCGAATTTCTTTGAATCATCAGAGAGTGTATAAATGTAAATGGATGAATCATTGCTATATCCTCCGAAGCCCAAATTCGAGTCATACTATTGTTGGCGCAAGATCGTATGGCACATGTTTACATTTTGTTCAATGTAAACAAAACATTGTAGTATAAAACATGACTTAATTCTTTATAAGTAGTGACATATATATTCGGCAAAACAGCTAACGCATCACTAAGATCTTCGCTAATATTTTTTTGTTAACGAATCTACAGAATAAGTTTAAAATTTGCACATATCGACTACCATCAATCGATAAGAAGCCTATCAAATTTCATAGTAAATGCTACAGTTTGTTATGAAATATTGAACTTTTAATAAGGACACCCTTAATTCTAAAATTCATAAAGTCTGAAATTTGATTAAAATGGGAATTCAGGCATAACTTTCAAACCGTTTGTATTGGCTGAAAGAGTTCCTGTGTAGAACAGTTACCCTTCCTTAAGCAAATCGACGGCTTTTACACCTGTTGGCGCGTAATTTATTCCCGCAGAGGTAATAATACATCACTAGTGTCGTTAGTGTCATTGTTGGCGTCGACGGCGACGTCGGTTACTTAGATAAAAACGTATCTGTCTATATCTTGTGAACTGTATGAGGTGCAGCCTTGATATTTCACACATAGACATGTCCTACCAAGACCCTTCATCTGAGACCATAAAATTTGACCTTGTGACCTTGACCTTGAAAAATTGACATTTTCTTTTATAAAGGTGTGTCTATGCGAACTACGTTGTCTGCGAACAGCCCTTGTTACGTATGATAAGAATCAATTTTATTCGGACTTCAATCCCAAAATAAACCAGCTTTCAATATCAATTCAAACAAAAATGATTGAAAAAGATCACAAGTTACACGAGCCGAAAAACTGTTTTGGTCCCCTCTTCGTATGACGCGGTCACATAAGAGAAAAAACTTAAAATAAAATATGGATGAGTGCAAAAACTTGTGGGATAAACATGTGCAAAATTGTAAATCTAAATCTTTGACAATAAAGAAGTTATGCAATTTTAAAAAGTGATGCGTTAGCTCTTTTGCTGAGTATATGTTATAGTGAGCATATATATGTCACTACTTATACAGAATTTAGTCATGTTTTATACATCAATATTTTGTTTACATTGAACAAAATGTAAACATGTGCCATTAGTCCATTCGAAATTTTCTGACAAAAACAGAGACTTATTTCTAAAAAGGTGTCTCGGATCAAAATGACTCCACCTGGGAGTTTTGTGTGTGTAGAATTTGCTGGTAGCTTGAGGGTTAATTCCATAATTAACATATTTCTGGTTTCGCGTATAACAGTGTCATACAGAACAATCACGAAGGGACTCTTTTTAAAGGCGGCTAGTACGTTAGTTTGATTATTTCGGGGTCAACTTTTCAGCAACGAAATAAGGATGACATATGTCTACTTCTTCTTTCAATGACGATTGTCTGCTACAGCGGCTTCTAAAATTATCGAATATGGCAAGCGTCGATCATTGCAATTGAAGATGTATAGAAAAAGTTCTACAGTAATTGTTTGCACCAATATTTTACATGAAAGAACGAATCACTTTCAAAATAGCACCTGTTGGCCATTTTAGAATTTATCAAAGAGATCTATATTATTATAACATCCACATAAAGACTACAATGTGTTAGAAGTAAACACAGAGAATAGAATACGCATACAGTCTATAATTTTGGCTGTATTTGTACCAGTATTTCAACCAGTAATCATTATCGATGTAGCTATTGGCGGCCATGTCGGAACTTGATATACATCAGCTTAATCCAATGTAAAATAAAAACTTATTTTTAACTTGACTCACAAAGTACGCCATAAAATTGTCTTATATGGACCATCTAAAACCAAATATCATGAAATTGTAATTTTCAGGATGGCTTCCGGCGGCCATCTCTATTTTAGTATATTTCTGATATCCAAATACGATATCTATAGTCGGATTCGGATTCAGCATACCAAAGAACCCCTAGTTACACATTTTTCGCGTCAATTTAGGACAATTTGAGAAAAAGTTGATTTTTTCCAGGAGCGTTTGGCGGCCATCTTTGATTTTTGCGGATTGTGGGAGTTCCCCAAGGTTGCCATTCTGGCAACAAAGCTAGATCTACTCTAGAGCACCTATACAATGCAAAGAAAAAATAAAACTTCATTGTACTCGACATTGCAAGGTTGTCATATAGGCCATATAGCAGCGTCGAATGGACTAGTCCATTCGAAATTTTCGGAATCTTGCAATGTCGAGTACAATGAACTTTTATTTTTTCAAAAATGAAACGTTATTGGTTATATTGGTTATTATTGGTTATTGATGTTGAAACCAAAACATATTGCAAAAGACATTGACATTGAGAAAATAAATCGTATCTGGGATATGTATCACCACGTGAAGACTTCCATGTACATCATAACAATTAGGAAATTCCATCATTAGATACCAAGCACTTCGTGCAATTTCTGGTGTAATCTGTAGCAGGAGAAATTGACGATGGTATACTCTCGTCAATATCTGTGTGTCAACGGCGGCAAAGAAGCCAACGATGACGCTTAAAGTTACACGAATCGTTTGGTACCTAATGAGGAATGGAATACATTATGTTCCCGACTCAATTGAGTTATATTCTCTTTGTCATTAAGGCTTTTAACCCTTCATTAGATCTATAATACTTCCTGCCTCTTCAATTCATTTGTGGTATTGGAGATTGGCGAGATAATGTGAGATGTTTTTTTTTAAAAAAAAAAAAGCTGGATACCTTCTTCAATTTCAATCGTCACAGAAATCGTGGTATTTGTTGACGAACTTGTGCGATATGTTTTGTGTCAAATGAATGGGTTCGAAAACCTTTAGGAGGCCTTTGCGACTTGCCAGTGAGATGAAAACAACAACAACAACAACAACAACAAATGCCCCGATAACGTGAAGTAGTCATGAACAATGGATTATTTTTTATCGGGAATGACATCGATGGCAGCACTATCGATAACAGTATATTCTGTAAAGTGTGTTTAAATACATTCATTTTCGATGGTTATTTACACGTAGGCTTTCAGTTCATTATAAATTTTCTAGTTTTCTTTTAGGTTTTCCAATTTGTCTATGTGGACTGGCTATTTCCGTTCAAACGTAGCCCAAGATGACTGGGCCATAGTCGGTAAAAAGAATGCCTGCTATCCGACTGAATTAGAGTTCGATTCATCGAATGCCGAGTACCAGTGTGCTATAAACAGATATGAGGTCATAGGTCAGGAACCAAAACTCGAAATGCGGAACTGCACCGACAAACTTCCGTTCGTTTGTAAAGATCGAACTGATGGTAAGCGTATGCATTAAGGTACACCGTCCCTAATGAGATTCGCGGCTTCGAAATCCTTCGTGCGATGCCGTGAACATTTATTATACGTACGAGAACCCATTCGGATGACGTTGTTATCATTTGACGCATTTGGAACAAAACGGACAATTCTGTCGAATCATACCTTGGATGTAAGTCGTGGATCTACTTTCAGACTATGATTAGAATAGAATGGAACAGAACAACAACAGAAAACATTTGTCCATAACTAATGTCAACAATAAGGCGACAATGATACTGAAATGTATTGTATGCAGTTCCAGTGTTCTCTCTTTTTAGAATGATTTCATCCTGCAAGTCCCGTAAGTTGCCATGATTGTTGATTTGGATGACCTCGAAAACTACTTTTTGAAGCTCAATAACTTACGGCTAAGAAATCGCATTTTTTTTTAAACATTTCTTCATACATATACCGTACTTTCAAGTCGTTGATTCGGTCTTCTATGGAATTATCCGAGGTGTTCCAAATGCATTTGACGGTGGAACGTTCAACCGCCGAATGTTTACGACGTCGGCCGAATAATTTCGACGTCGCGTGAATCTCATTAGGGATTGACTACCTTAATTCGTAACTCGGTGTTCAAATAAGGATATGGTCTGGCAAGTGATAAGGTTTGGGATTGTTTTATTGATAAACCAAAAACGACACGTCTTTAGACTGGTTCAATATGAAGGATGTACAAATGAAATAGTCCCTGAGCCAGAAACATGTTTGCTCCCCCCCCCCCGGGGGGAATTTTGTAGACATAGTTTTTCATAAAGTACAATATCTTAGAAACATTTTGAGCATTGTTTGCACTCTGGCCGTTGGGGCTTTTGGCTGTAACCCTTATCTAAAACCCTTAACCCTATCATTTTTTTCATTCAAATTTACAATTCTTATTTGGTCATATTTTCATTGAATATTGTCCTACATATGTCTAAATGGTATCAAATGAAAGCTTATGACTTGCTCTTTCATTTAAAGTTATTTTATGCAAATTAGCTCATTTGCATATTCATGAATATTAATGATTTCCCTTAAAATTTCCATTTTTTGGCGAAAATTTGATAAATACTTTCTTAAAAAAGGTGTTTTTGTCAAGGGGGAATTTTGTAAACATAGTTTATTAGTAAGAACATTTTATTAGAAACATTTTGAGCCTTGTTTGTACTCTGGCGGTTGGGGCTTTTCGGCGTGACCCTTATCTAAACCCTTAACCCTACCAAATTATTCATTCAAATTTTGAAAATGAATTTGGTCATATCTTGATTGAATATTTACACACAGATGTCAGAATGGTATCAAATCAAAGCTTATGACTTGCTCTTTCATCTTTAGATATGTAATGCAAATTAGCTCATTTGCATATTCATGAATATTAATTATTTTTCCTAAAATTGCTATTTTCGACCAATATCTGGTAAATACTTTCCAAAACAAGACATTTTTGTGCAGGGGAATTGTGTAAACATAATTAATCTTAAAGAAAATCATACATGAAACATTTTTAGAGATGTCTGCACTTTAGCTGTTGGGGCATTTGGCAAAAACCCTTACCTAAACCCTTAACCCTATAAAATTGTTCAGTCATTTCAAAACATTTTATCATATCTTGGTTGAATATTGACCTACAGATGTAAGAATGGTATCAAATGAAAGCTTATGACTGTCCCATTAATTTGCCATAAATTCTATGCAAATTATCTCATTTGCATATTGATGAATATTAATGACATTACTTAAAACTGTGACCTTTTTAGCGGGTAATTGGTAAATACTTTCAAAAACATTGTGTTTCTACTCAAGGGGAATCATGTAAACATAGTTTATCTTAAAGAACATTTTATTAGAAAAAAATTGAGCAGTGTTTGCAATCTGGCGGTTGGGGCTTTTGGCCGTGACCCTTATCTAAACCCTTAACCCCATCAAATTTTTCATTTGAATTTTCAAAACGTATTTGGTCAGAGCTTGATTGAATATTGACCTACAGATGTAAGAATGGTATCAAATGAAAGCTAATGACTTTTTCTTTAATTTGCAGTTATTCTATGCAAATTGGCCCATTTGCATATGCATGTATATTAATGATTTGTCTACAATTTGTGATTGTTTTCAAGTTAAATACCTACCAAAAGGTGGGATTTTATCTTTCTCGTGTGTTTTTAACCATCTGATATCCATGTTCACTCTTTTAACAACATCTAAGCCTTGTTTGAGATCTATTTGATGTTTTGTTTGGAAGTAACTGCGATTTTAAAGTGTGCAACCCATCATATTTTGTTCCTATAAACCTTATTATCAATGTATTTATTTAGTTTCCATTTGATTTTTTATATCTTTATTGTTTAAGTGCAAATAAGTTTAATTGATTCCATGTATTGTACTGGTGTTCTTGCTTATATCTAGTTTAGTTGACAAAATGTTATCCTTTGATGAATCCAAAATTGCCGCAAAATAGGACTTTGAACATTTATTATATGCATTTATTAAATGCCATATGATGATACAAAGGTGTCTAACCTGCGGGACTTTATTCTAATACACATATAAAATTAATTATTTCAATTATTTTTGTATTTTTTATGGCTGAATAGAGATCCTGGAATGTAGACAAATTGCATACATATAGCAGAATAACATTGTTAAGCAATTGTCAAGCTCCATTTTTTGCCATTCACATTGAGAAAACAGCATGATTTTGTTCCATATGGAGAGCCTTTCCTTGTGTATTCCTCATAGCCAAGTCAATTTGTTGCCCTTAAGTGTATTTGATATGTGGCCGACAGATCAGGGACACTAGTGTTACCATTCCTTTATGCTCTAGTGAGGCATTTTAACTTCAGATAATTTAAGCTTGGGGTGCCATATGTAAAGCCTACGTATCAGATGCATAAATCAAGAAATGTACTCACTGTATGTATGTATGTATGTAGCTAGAGTACAGACGATAAAGGATTGCAGTCAAAAGATTATTGCAGTCATTTACGATGCATTTATTTGTCTGTATCAGATCAGAACAGATGTGAACTGTGAACTGATCCATACTACCCACAGCCCAAATTGAGTGTACATTAAAATTCTTCCGAACTTATAAATATGTCTCATATGTGCTTTCAGCATAGTATAACCTCACAATGGATTGAAAATAGTTCCCTTGCGATACATAATTCAATATCTTTCAATGTGGCATATGTTTTCAAGGATGGCATTCGATAGCCATAGATATCTTTAGTTCAATACTTTCCTGATATTTAAATGCTACAACTAAAACCTGGTTTAGATCAGCATATGAAATCCCATACTAAGACACTTACTTTTTGCACTGTTCTAGGACAATTTGACCAAAAATGATTAACATCACACTTGGTGGCAATCTTGGAATTACTTACACTCTGGGAGTTTTGCTAGGTTATCATAATGGAAACCGACATAGATCAACACTAGAATGTCTATTTAATGTAAAGAATCATCAACATTTATTGTCCTTAACATAACAGGGTTACTATGTACTTAACATTACAGGGTTACTACATAACATATACGTTAGCACTCTCAAATGGAATACATTTTAAGGATTTTCCACAATAATGTGATTTTATCCCAAGCATTTAAAGAATCAATAATATTCATGAATAAGCAAATGAGCAAATTGCCAATATACAAGCAATTCACTAGATATCATTTGATACCATTATAATGTTTGTATGTCAATTTTTGATCAAGATATGACCAAAACATATTGAAAATTTTAATGGAAAATTTGATAGGTTTAAGGGTTTAGATAAGGGGTTTTGCCAAAAGCTCCTACTACCACAGTGCAAACATCGCTTATAATGTTATTTATATAATGTTCTTTAAGATAAATCATGTTTGAATAATTCCCCCTGTACAGAAACGCCTTGTTTTTGAAAGTATTTTCTGAAAGTATTTAACATGTTTGCGCTGAAAAATCACAATTTTAAGGAAAATCATTAATTCTCATGAATATACAAATGAACTAATTTGTATAAAAGTAATAGCATATGAAAGAGTCATCCATAAGCTTTCATTTGATACCGTAGTGACATCTGTTAGTAACTGTTCAATCAGGATATGACCAAAGACGTTTTGAAATTTCAAATAAAAATTTGAAAGGGTTAGGGGTTTAGATAAGGGTCACGGCCAAAAGCCCCAACTGCCAGATTGCAAACATTGCTCAAAATTTTTCTAATAAAATGTTCTTTAAGATAAACTATGTTTACATGATTCCCCTTGAGTAGAAACACAATGTTTTTGAAAGTATTTACCAATTACCCGCTAAAAAGGTCACAGTTTTAAGTAATGTCATTAATATTCATGAATATGCAAATGAGATAATTTGCATAAAACTTATGGCAAATTATAAGGATAGTCATAAGCTTTCATTTGATACCATTCTTACATCTGTAGGTCAATATTCAACCAAGATATGATAAAAACGTTTTGAAATGACTGAACAATTTTATAGAGTTAAGGGTTTAGATAAGGGTTTTGGCCAAATGCCCAAACAGCCAAAGTGCAAACATCTCTCAAAATGTTTCATATATGATTTACTTTAAGATTAATTATGTTTACACAATTCCCCTGCACAAAAATGTCTTGTTTTGGAAAGTATTTACCAGATATTGGTCGAAAATAGCAATTTTAGGAAAAATAATTAATATTCATGAATATGCAAATGAGCTAATTTGCATAACATATCTTAAAATGAAAGAGCAAGTCATAAGCTTTGATTTGATACCATTCTGACATCTGTGTGTAAATATTCAACCAAGATATGATCAAATTCATTTTCAAAATTTGAATGAACAATTTGGTAGGGTTAAGGTTTTAGATAAGGGTCACGCCGAAAAGCCCCAACCGCCAGAGTGCAAACAAGGCTCAAAATGTTTCTAATAAAATGTTCTTACTGATAAACCATGTTTACAAAATTCCCCTGGACAGAAACGCATTGTTTTGGAAATTATTAACCAAATTTTAATCAAAAATTGACAATTTTAAGGAAAATCATTAATATTCATGAATATGCAAATGAGCTAATTTGCATAAAATAACTGCAAAAGAAAGAGCAAGTCATAAGCTTTCATTTGATACCATATTGACATATGCAGGCCAAAATTCAATGAAGATATGACCAAATAAATGTTTGTATATTTGAATAAAAAATTTAAAAGGGTTAAGGGTTTTAGATAAGGGTTACAGCCAAAAGCCCCAACGGCCAGAGTGCAAACAACGCTCATCTTGTAGCATTTGTTATAAGCTTTCAGAAAATCATGCCCTTCAAAATTCCCCCTGGGGGGGGGAGCAGGGGTTATTGGTGGCTCAAGTCTAAAAACATTGATGATGAAACTAAAAGCGTTTGTTACACTCTAGCCTGGAACATTTAGCCCATTATTGCACATGTATGCCTGCTGACTTCCTCACAAAAAAAGGATTTGGAAAACATTAAAGAAGATGGAGAAATTGTTTGTGACAAGCAATCTATAATTAATCTAACCCAAAATTGAAATATTTTTTAAAATGTCATCAATTTGAAACTGTCATCTGCAACACCTTTCAAATTTGAACGGGTTTCTTCCTTGGCTTCGTCAATAGTTTCTCATACCAGATCTCGTCAGAACTGCGTGTTATTTGGAAAACCTTAAAGCTCTGCCACCACCTACTCTTTCATCTATGATGTATGACTCGTCAAGCTAAAATGCACTTTCTGGAAAGTCCATAAAACCATATTTCGAGAAACAATTAAATTACACTGATCAGGCTAATCGGACGTCAAAAATACGTCGCATTCGGTAAATGAACATGCGTATGGTAAGAGTAGAAAAACAATCTAGACACTGAACATTTACTTGGATTGAAGTTTTCATCATTTTCTGTCTATGCGCAATCTGTTCAAACTAACTAGGGACAATAGTTTACACACTTTCCAGGAGGTCTTTTTTCGCATAACTGGTCTTATTTCTATTGTGGTGGACGTTCTTTTCATTCCAGAAGAATTAAACTTCACAAAATACAGCGAATATGACGTGTTATATACTCCAATCGGGGCCTCCTTGATACTAGACTGGTATTTCGATCTGGAGGGCTGTCTTGATAAGTGTAAAAGGGGCGGATTCTGTGTGGGGTTCTCGTTCATTGTGCTGACCGGCGAGTGTCGATGGGTGAGGGCTGACTTTGGTGTACAGGCGCTCCAGTATGAAATACACCACAGTGGTCCACTCGTATCACACTACGTTAAAATGGGATATGATGGTAAAGTGGTTTAACCCTTTCCCAAACAAGACCTGGTTTTGACGTCACTAGTAGAAATGGCTTGGGAAAACATTGAGATAAAAGAAGAAACTGCTGATAACCAGCAGTTTCCCCTTTTGTCTCAATATTTTCTGTGCCGTATTTTACACAAATGATAACTTTATTGTCACAAATTTTATCGTCTGTAACTGCTTTCAAATTGGATCATCCTAAAAAAAATTTCGTTTGGTAATGGGTTAAGGATTACAACCCAACATTAGGTACCGAACACTTCATGTATATTTTGGCGTCATTCAGTACCACGGGAATTGTCGAGAGATTTTCTTGTCAAGATCTTGGCATCATCCGTGGCAACAAAAATTGACGAGTGATATCCTAGTTAATTTACGTTGCTTAGGAAGACACCCGAAGACTCACGAAGTGTTTTGTAGTTAATGATTGGCTATAATCATTCAAAGATTATACATGTACATGGACGGATCTAGACAGGGTCCGGAGACCCCACTTCCCCTGGAATTCGATGGGCACCCTATGAAAAATATGGAGAATTAAATTTTTGACTTTAAAAACTGAATCAAATTAAAATTTGTGAGTTTTCTTCCTATGGTTAGAGCTGGTAGATCTAACTTTTGCAATCACAACTGACATTCACTGATAACGTTAGCTATATAATACACATATAGTTGTCATTTGGGCTTGGACCCCCCCCCCCCTGGATCCGCGGTAGAGACTAAATACTAGTAGGCTCAAGTCGAAATTATGGTACGAAATGGTTGAGGTACGAAATGACTTCTAACCGTTACCGCAACCGGGTGGCAGTCATTTTACTATTGAGACATTTCAGTGTCATTAGTCGTTGCTCATGGCAACATTTTAGAAGAAAAAAATCAGATTCGTCGTCTTTCGCGGCGCTTAACAGAAAGTGTTGGAGTTTTCCCGTTGTTATATTAATGCGCGCGCATCTTCGACTTGAGCCTACTAGTATTTAGTCTCTACCTAGATCCGCCCTTGCATGTACATCAGCAATCTGCACTAAGCAATTAGAAAATCTACGCTTTGCTAGAACGACGATATAATAGCATAAAAACTAACACTTATCTGTATCTGTAGACGAGTAGAGCACATAAATGTCAAATCCTTTCAAGAAAGCTTTCTAAACCTATCGTAGCCATGATATAAACACATGTTATTTATAAAACGGAGCCCCTAGAGCGCTTGACAGATTGAAAAACAACAACAACGTAACATGTGGTTACCGTGATCTCAACATAGTAGTATCCATTAATATACTAATAAATATGTGATCCGTCACGCTAAAACTGACCTTATAGGAAGTGTGAAAAATATCGACCCTAGTCAGTCTGCGCAGTCCGTGCAGCCAGACTAGGACCGACACTTTTCACTTTTATGTAAATTCTAAATCAAGAATGTTTTCCTTATCTTACTATATGTTCATTTTTCGCATATGTGATCTGGTTGACCTGTGCTGGGTCTGACAAGATTGTCAAAATGTGGTTTCTCTGACACCTGATAAGGTCCCTTTTAGCGTGATGGGTCACATATATTTCAGCAATAGTGATCGAAAACTCGAGCTATGCAGATGACCTTGACGAAGTGGATATGTATGTCGAGTGCGAGTCAGACAATGACCCTGCAGGTTCCACTACACCATCTTCTGGTAGTCCGGCATCCCCAACACAACCGTCACGAACAGATCCAGAAACAACAACAACGACAACAACAACAACAGCACCACCACAAACAACAACTTCCTCAACGACTGCAGGTACATCGTCATCAACAACAACACTACCATTAATATTTCCTGGACCGACGCCTCCTCCATCCACTTCAACTACCAGAATATCGCAAACAACAACAACATCACCATCATCATCAACAACAACAGTTGATCCCTCGACATCAAAAGGCAAAACAACAACAATGACAACAGAAACTTCAGCTACAGGTGAGTAATTATACCCCCCAAATTCAATTTGGGGGGTATATAGGAGTCAGGTTGTCGGTCTGTTGGTCTGTTGGTCTGTCTGTTGGTCTGTCTGTCTGTTGGTCCGTCTGTTGGTTTTTTCTTTAAAATTCTTCTCCTCCTCAACCACTAGGCCAATTCTTACCAAACTTGGCAGGAATGTTCCTTGGGTGACCCTTTTCAAAACTTGTTCGTGAAATTTTGATTCGTCAAAAATTGTGGGCGTGGCAGGGCAGGGCTTATCGGACTTAGAGAAATCATGTGAAAAATCTTTAAAAATCAATTATCATGCCAATTTGAACAAAACTTGGCAGGAATGACCCTTGAGTGATTATATTCAATGTATGCTCATGATTTTTTCATTCGCCAAAAAATGTTGGCGTGGCAGGGCGGGGCTTATCCGACTTCGAGAAATCGTTAGATAATTCTTCAAAAAACTTCTCCTCCTCAACCACTGGGCCAATTCTTACCAAACTTGGCAGGAATGTTCCTGTAGTGACCCTTTTCAAAACTTGTTCGTGAAATTTTGATTCGTCAAAAATTGTGGGCGTGGCCGGGCGGGGCTTATCGGACTTAGAGAAATCATGTGAAAAATCATTAAAAATCAATTATCAGGCCAATTTGAACCAAGCTTGGCAGGAATGACCCTTGAGTGATTATATTCAATGTATGCTCATGATTTTTTCACTCGCCAAAAAATGTGGGCGTGGCAGGGCGGGGCTTATCCGACTTCAAGAAATCGTTAGATAATTCTTCAAAAAACTTCTCCTCCTCAACCACTGGGCCAATTCTTACCAAACTTGGCAGGAATGTTCCTTTAGTGACCCTTTTCAAAACTTGTTCGTGAAATTTTGATTCATCAAAAATTGTGGGCGTGGCCGGGCGGGGCTTATCGGACTTAGAGAAATCATGTGAAAAATCTTTAAAAATCAATTATCAGGCCAATTTGAACCAAGCTTGGCAGGAATGACCCTTGAGTGATTATATTTAATGTATGCTCATGATTTTTTCATTCGCCAAAAAATGTGGGCGTGGCAGGGCGGGGCTTATCCGACTTCGAGAAATCGTTAGATAATTCTTCAAAAAACTTCTTCTCCTCAACCACTGGGCCAATTCTTACCAAACTTGGCAGGAATGTTCCTGTAGTGACCCTTTTCAAAACTTGTTCTTGAATTTTTGATTCGTCAAAAATTGTGGGCGTGGCAGGGCGGGGCTTATCGGACTTAGAGAAATCATGTGAAAAATCTTTAAAAATCAATTATCATGCCAATTTGAACCAAGCTTGGCAGGAATGACCCTTGAGTGATTATATTCAATGTATGCTCATGGTTTTTTCATTCGCCAAAAATTGTGGGAGTGGCAGGGCGGGGCTTATCCGACTTCGAGAAATCGTTAGATAATTCTTCCAAAATCTTCTCCTCCTCAACCACTGGGCCAATTCTTTCAAAACTTGGCAGGAATGTTCCTTTAGAGACCCTTTTCAAAACTTGGTCGTGAAATTTTGATTCGTCAAAAATTGTGGGCGTGGCAGGGCGGGGCTTATCGGACTTCGAGAAATTGTTAGATAATTCTTCCAAAATTTTCTCCTCCTCAACCAATGGGCCAATTCTTACTAAACTTGGCAGAAATGTTCCTTTAGTGACCCTTTTCAAAATTTGTTCGTTAGTTTTTGATTTGTCAAAAATTGTGGGCGTGGCAGGGTGGGGCTTATCGGACTTAGAGAAATCATGTGAAAAATCTTTAAAAATCAATCATTAGGCCAATTTGAATCAAACTTGACAGGAATGACCCTTGAGTGATTGTTTTCATTGTATATTCATGATTTTTTCATTCGCCAAAAATGTGGGCGTGGCAGGGCGGGGCTTATCCGACTTCGAGAAATCGTTAGATAATTCTTCAAAAATCTTCTCCTCCTTAACCACTGGGCCAATTCTTAATAAACTTGGCAAGAATGTTCCTTTAGTGACCCTTTTCAAAACATGTTCGTGAATTTTTGATTTGTCAAAAATTGTGGGCGTGGCCGGGCGGGGCTAATCAGACTTGGAAAAATCGTTAGATAATTCTTCAAAAATCTTCTCCTTTGTAACCACTGAACCAATTCTTACCAAACTTGGCAGGAATGTTCCTTTATTGACCCTTTTCAAAACTAGCTCTATTTCCCAATTGAACAGCTCCCAGTTCAAATGAAATCAACTTCTCAAAATGCACAAAAACTGCGCCTTTGGGGGGTATGATCACTTTCAGTGATATTCTAGTTTAGTCTTGTATTATACTCGTACGATCACTTTATCGCTGCTTGTCAACAAAAACCTCGTATCTGTAGCTTGTTTTAAGCTGCAGATGCGAGATTTTCGGTGAAAAGCGACGATATGAAGAAATCAGCTACAGCGACTGTTACGTCGAGCATAAAGTATGTAATTACTAGTACATTAAATAACCCTCCTGTTTGTATAGTAACACTAGTTTCATGTTTGAGTTAGAAAGTCATTGTTGGGCTTCGTTGACCCTATAGAACCCATCAATGCTAGGAATATGTTCATTGTATTTTTTTTCTTGTTTATTAGTCTGGTGCTTCAAGACAAATCCTTGTCATCTTGTAAAGGGTCAAAACTCTCACCTATATCTCTTATACTTCTGGTCATTTTACTGTAAATTACGTTTCAGCCACATCTGATCATACAACAACAACAGCACCACCACCACCAACACCACCACCACCACCACCAACAACAACAACACCATCACCACCACCAACAACAATAACATCAACACAAACCGCATTCACAACATCATCAACAGTTACTGTAACACCAAAAGCAACGAAGACGTCTACAACAACAACGCCACGTACATCTTCAAGCAGCTCGATAACTTCTGTATCCACACCTAGCTCTACTACAGTCGAAGGGACTTCCAGTACATCGGCTAGTACCACCGGATCGACAACAGTTGTCACTGTCAATACAACGGAGTGTTTGTGTATATGCAACACCACCGATAAGCACAACAATGTTACTGCTGAACAGATTGAAGAGATGATTGAAGTCCTAATACAAAATCTCACAATTAAACGTAAGGAAACATACAACTATAAGATCACCCTGGAATGTGCCGAGGATGACCGACCATCAGCGAGGGCGATGGGGGTTGTGGCCGCCATTGTTATGTGTTTTGTGTTTGGTCCCATTGTGATAGCGGATGTCTTCAACATTGTGAAACACTTCTCGTTTATACACGGGCTGAGACAGCAGATATGAAATACCAGATTATTGTTGTGTTCACCCGTTCTGAACCAAACTTTGTTTTTGACTGTCTTTTTAGAAATGTGATATCAAACTTTGAAATAAAAAAGTACACTTAGAGACATTTCTATAGCAACAGTGTCCTTTTTGGAAATAACTTTCAATTTAAGGAATCATTTTTCATAAAGTTTTCAAAAAATGATTTCATTTATATTGCCTTAATATCTGTAATTCTCATTTAAAAATTAATGTTGAGAAGGAATTATTAAATTTGCATATAATATGGCTAGAAAACAAAATGTAACAATAAAACCGTTCTAGCTGATAACATAGATTCCAGTTATTAATATCACAAAAGTAAGGGTGATCACAATCAGCTTATAGTCTGTGTGTCCGCCGTATGCCTATATGGCACCCCCCGTTTCATTGACAACACATGAATGATGATGATGGATCTTTGCGAGATGTTTCTCCATTCGCCCTTAAGGACCCGTTCCAGTTGTTGAAGATGTGTTTCTTTGGTGGCGCTGCTTTGATGCTATTTCAATTGCGTGACTGTTTTGTTACTTTCACATTTGAGTCTTGGTAAATAACTAAATACATTTTATTTTTGGATTATTCATTTAAAAAAAGAGAAAAGGAACCCGTATAAACGTTATTGATTTATACCAGCCTGAAATGTCATAAAATATGCAGCATTTCTATACTTAACCATGATGAAAATGTAAGTGTTGCGTTAGAAGTGCCTCTGAGTATAAAAGTCGTGTTTTTTTCCCTCGTAAAAATGTATAACAAAGCTCGTGTTTTCTATTTTTGTCTATTATCTTTTATCTTTTATTATTGGCGTTTCTAAAGAGAATATCAGAAATTAACAATAATTCTATTTACATGTATCTGGTGACTTTAATGCCTATCATGTATTTTTGTTATTGTTGTTGTTTAGGTACATCATATTTGTTTTCATACCAGGTGTGTCACATGACTTCCTAGAATGGATTTAACATTTCCAAAGTCAGACCTGATTTTAAAGGAATGCCGACTTTTCTGAACTGCGGTTTGAGCACACTCCGTTTCCATGCCATGATGTAATCTTGTCTGCAGCAGCTATCAAATTGGCCAATACTAGTTTTCGCTCTTCAGGAGAGGTTTAAAAGTTATAGGAGAGCTGACGCTGGTTAGCTTGTGTAAGCCATGCAGTCGGACAAAGGAAAACAACAATAAGATTTGTCGCATTCAGTCAATTGTTGGTGGTTTTCTTTCTCTCGGTCTTTTCCTGTGTCTACGTATTTCAGTGACGTACTCAAAGTGTAATCAAAACCAGATGTAGATCAACTTTCTATACTTCGTGTGAAGGTATTGACATAATTAATTAAATAATATCGAACCATGTTTCAAACGAATACTGTGCGTAGCCAGATTCTGAGGTTACCCCTTTTTTGAGAAACACAAATTGATTTTTGTCATGAAAACATATTCCTTTACAAGCAGCGATTTCCCTCGTGTTTTGATTATTCCAATTATTTGTTATTTCGAAATAAGCGCAGGCATAAATTGGAAAAGAAACCCAAATAAATCGACACCGGCGATTTTGATCCAGTCACAAGGGGGACTTGGGGTCGTATTCACCAACGTATCTAAATGGCAATAAATTTTGTGCTAAAAATAGATCGAGTTTAACGTTATGTTTTGATTAACCGTCGGTGCTGTTATAAAATCTCGTAACTACGGCTTGAATCAAGCCGTAGTTACGTGATTATATTGCAACACCTACGAAATAGTAATTGTTTGTTCGAAATTACGTCACGTTTAATTAACTGGATAAAATAGTCTCCCATTGGTTGTCTAAATCTAAATTATGTCACAAGTCATCTGATTGGACGAGAGATGTGTTATTTTAAGGTGAAAATAGAAATAGACAGGTTGGTGCCATATCATCGCATTTCAATACAAACCTCGTAACTGCAGCTTTAAAAAAAGTTGCGACGTATTCGTTGAAAAAAGTGATATGCAATAGCAAACATTTGGGAAACACGTCCTGGCAATGTACTGATGATCTGCAAGTGTAAAGAACCATATTTAATACATATGTCTATTCTTCAGATACAGAGCACATTGCAACAAAATGAGGAAATTAAGTTTGACCGGAAATAAGCTTGTGTACTACGACACGGAAGCATTCGAAGCAAACTCCACACAGCGACAATGCCTTACATTATCACTGCAGCCATCACGTGACCATGGTGAATGTCACGTGATATCGTAAAGATTGCGAAAATTTATTCATATTTCTGAAATCATTTTTTAAATCCAATTATATTTTTTATTTGGATTCATATCTGACACCTCATATTCTTAAAACATCACTTAAAGCATGATTACTTTTTTTAAATAAAAATCAAAATAAAAAAAATCAATTACCCTAAATCTTGGTAACTCAAGCTGTGCCGACAGAGATCTCCCCGATTCAAATTCAGGGGAGATAACTGCGAAGGAGATTGCATTCGAAGTGGAGTGTCTCTATGTATAGTGGTCCCGAGATAAACTGGTGTTTATAAAACAAACTTTTAATCTATAGAACATGCTTTTACACAGTGGGTAACCCACGTGACTTTTGGGAAGCGTTAACACCGAAAAAATCGTCCGCTTCAAGGTATGTTTTGTTTAATTTTTCAGCTTATACCCTATTGATTTTGATGAGATAAAGCGCACGGAACGCGCCTTTAAGGGGGCTATTCCCGGCTCTAACTCACTCTGCTCCGAATCCCGTGGTTTCTTCAAACATTCGAGCCAAAGTATTTGTAAGTGCAAAACGAAAGTGGGAAGCGTTCACATGCACTGAAGAAAACTTTCGCTTGAATGTTTGAAGAAACCACGGGATTCGGAGCAGAGTGAGTTACAAACGGGAATAGCCCTCTCAAATGCGCGTTCCGTGCACTTTATCTCGTCAAAATCAACAGCGTATAAGCTGAGAAAATAAACAAAACATACCTTGAAGCGGACGATTTTTTCGGTGTTAACGCTTCCCAAAAGTCACGTGGGTTATCCACCGTGTTTTATAGAGGTACACGTGCGCAATCATCTCAATACATAACGATCCTGATTATTATTGATATGATTTCGTTTTGACCAGTACAACCTATGTTTAGTAAATGGGTATGGTCTGTATTGTTTGGCAGGAATCGGTAGATCGCGGGGCCACCATACAAAGCCTCGCCAACTTCAGCAAATCAGATAAAGATGTTTGAAGAAAAGCATTGCTAACTCTGTGTAACTTTATTGTGAAAACCATCGAAACGTTTCAAGACCAAAGTCTATTATCACGGTGGAGATTGTGCATCATAGGATGGATAACTGCGGACATATTCTCGATTCTGGTCAAACAGTTTGCAATATTTTATTTCTGCGCCAACTTTCAAAATGTTTGTTGTATGTACCATACTATCCTGGATCCAGTCGTCAATATACAATTTGGTCAATAAGATAACACATCAAAGATCGATGCCCGTTATTATAGATTCACAATTAAACGAGAATAGATACGATAGTCTTGCTTTAATTTTACGTAGGTAAAGGTATTGTCCAGCAAGATTAACCCGGGACATCTGCATATGTAATGACCCCACTTCGGCTTTGTTTTGTTAAGACGCTCAACTAACGGACTTTGCGCACGAAAATTAAGTTGTCCCGGGTTAACCTTGTTGAACAATAGTAGTTCTACCTAAAAATAAACCAAAACAACCGTAAATTATTCTCGTTTAACTTTGAACGTATTATACATATTGCAGCACGGGTTTTATTTCGTGTTGATATTGACGAGAGAAAGTAAAAGAGGGAAAATTGATTAGACTGGAACCCAGTCTAGTACCCTGCCTTACTGAGCCTGAAGCGAGGCAATTTTGTCTGTAGATTTACCCACCCCATCATGCACAATCTCCACCGTCATTATGGCTACCCGAAGCCCATAGACTCTTTTACGATACTACAGTTGTCGCCACATCGTATGGCACAATGTTTACATTTTGTTCAAATGTAATTGAACGTTAAATAAAACATAAACACGTGCCATACGATGTATTGTCGGACAACATTAAACTGATACTGATTAATTTTCGTGCGCAAAGTCCGTTAGTTGAGTGTCTTAACAAAACATTGCCGAAGTGGGGTCATTACATATGCAGATGTACCGGGTTAATCTTGCTAAACAATAGCGACAACTGTAAATCAGATAAAATACCCTTGTCTTTTGTTATTTTTCTCCTTTTGTCGGAGTGATATTTCGGGACCACTTTACGAGAGTTTACAGATCCCGTATCCAAGCAATTTTTACGAAGTCTCAAAACCCAACAATTAACTATACAATAGGAAACGATTTTATACAGGCTACCTTGACGTAATGTCGGACAAACAGTAGTAATTTAGTTGGTGTTGTTAAAAAATCTCGTAACTACGGCTTGAATCAAGCCGTAGTTACGAGATTGTATAACAACACCGACGGTTTATCATTAAATAACGGTTAACCAAATCTATTTTAACACAACATTTTTTGCCATTGATTCTCTTAGGCGAACGCAAGAAATCGGCTTTTCAGGAATGGCGATTTAAAACATCAATATACTGCTTTTTTAAAGATTCGTTTATTTTCAATAATCATATGTCGTTCTCTGATAGCAGATAGATCTATAATATCAAATCATGATAAAGAACGAAAACTCTTGAATACAGAAACAATCCATCTTCGGTATTTATCTCCCTTATTCATAAGGTCTGCTATAAATGGCAACGGTCTTTTTTTTAGAATTTCTGCCGTTTAAAGTAAGGGTAAAAAGATTGCAATGTACATTCAAAACACGTATTCTAAACAAACATATATTTGTCTTAATTTTTGGGTTTAAAGACTTACCAAACTATGTGCCATAAGCTCTGATTTTTTTTATAATATCAAGGACCACATGGATTCCTTGTCAGAGATGAGAAAATGGTGAACGTATGAATCACTTTTCACGCAGGCCCGTAGGAAGCAATTTCATATTGGGTGGGCTTAAGCCCCTTTGTCTGAATATTGGGGGGGGGGGGCAAAATTGGATTTTCCCTAAATTTTCAGTGTAAAATAAATAAAATTTGGCATTTTTGGCCAATATTAGGGGGTGGGCTTAGCCCCCCAGCCCCCCAGCCCCCTGTTCCTACGGGCCTGGACTCACGAGTGTTCTCTGCTTTGACAAGGCACTCATGGAATATCTAGGTACAACATTTTATTAGAGTGTATGGCAGACAGTTATTCTTATTATTTATAGAGAACGGAGTATTACATCTCTGGTCAAAATAAAATGAATAAAGATGTGGAGACTAAGTAAATCAATTTCTATCGAGAACCAATTCCCATTATCTTTCCTTTTCCAAAACAAAACCCGGTTTTGACGTCCCTGGGAGAAAATGTTTGGTAAAAACATTGAGACAAAAGTAGAAAATACTGACAATCAGGATTTTCTCCTTTGAGAAAAAATTAAGTAAAAAACGCCTTTCTCTAATTCTTTTCTACCAAGCCCCCAACGATTTTGTATTAAAAATGATTTAATGTTCATAATAGTAGCTCTATTCACTTTTTAACCCTTTCTCAAATGGTAAAATTTTAGGGTGATCCACTTCAAAAACTGCCACAAATGACAAAATGGGTGTTATTAAAGATTGGATTTTTGAAAAATATGGCACAGAAAATATTGAGACAAAAGGAGAAACTGCTGGTTATCAGCAGTTTCTTCTTTTGTTTCAATGTTTTCCCAAGCCTTTTCTATTAGGGACGTCAAAACCAGGTCTTGTTTGGGAAAGGGTTAAGCAAACATTGGGAAAAAAGAAACATGTGGACCAGAATAGAAAGGGAAAACAGGTTGTAATCCTATTGTATGTTTATTGTTTTCCTACGGATCGCATGAGGCGCATATAAAAGGCCAAGGCTTGGTCATAACACTCAATTCTGGACATGCTAGCAGGACAAATTATATGTCTCTTTGCCTGAGAGGGCAGACTGAGAGGCAAGCCTCGTTTTGTCTCCGCGTTCGGTTCCCGCCACTCACCACGTGATTGTGAAATGTCCGGCATCTGATCACTAGACCCGTCTAGAAGTTTCATGATATGATATCGGTCACCTTCGTCTAGTTTGTTCATGGTCTTGATCAGTTTTAACAGTTGAGAATCCTTCGTGAAATCAGCTGTCGACTTTTTGTCGAAATTGGTATCTCTGAAAGGTGCCATGTTTGGGTCAAGCCCCGATTCCTGTATTGTAGGCCTATTTCCATTGGACAGAAAATATGACGTCACAGGAGACTCGGCCATGACGTCATTCGGTGAGGGTTCCGCTCCCAGGTTTAGTCCCCCGTTTCGTTTTCCAATATTGCGCAGAGAGACCGGGTCCATCATGGAGTCGTGTATCTTCATGAGCATATTGAGCTGCGAGTAGAAGCACGTCTCTCTACTCATACCGGACGGGCACAAGCCGGAGTGACGTCGCAGACGGGTGGCGTCAACTGAAAATAGAACAAATGAAACGATTAGCAAGGTAGGCAGGGTATTATGAATGTGACCCTCCAGACTAAAAGGGACCTTCTTAGACGTCGATAAAACCAAACTTTGACAAACGGACCAGATTAACCCTTTCCCGTACGGCAAAATTTTAAGACCGTCCTATTTTAAAGTTGCTACAGACGACAAAATGGACGTTGATAAAGATAGGCTTTTTGTATAAATCTAATATAGCCCAGAAAATATTGAGGCAGAAGGAGAAACTGCTGGTTATCAGCAGTTTCTTCTTTAGTCTCAACGTTTTCCAAAACCATTTCTATTAACGACGTCAAAACCAGGTCTTGTTTGGGAAAGGGTTAAGCACACGTCAACCATATGCCGCATTTGTCAAATGTAAGTTATAAAAAAACATATCCAGAAAAATACCTTAGAATGAACAGTTTCGATACTAATCAGCTTGCACGGAATATCTTTTAACATTTCCTAGAATGTCCATTTTATTGTGAAATTATAATAAGAGTTTCTTTTTTCAAGATCCCGGTTTATGTGCTTTCTAATTTTGAATGATTGTTTAACCCCTTTCCACATAATGCCGCTTTTGACACCTCACAAGATTATGCCTTTTTAAAATATTGCGGAAAACGAAGACAAGTACTTTCTTCGTTTTTCACAATGGTTTAATTTTGTTTATGTATATGTAAGGTGTTTAAGTTAAACGTTTTGATGGAGATGTCACTGATACAAATGTCATGTCATCATGGACATGAATCCGATCTATCTGTGAATAAGCTTCGGAAATTATTGCGGAAATAATAACTGGTCAGCATCTTTTACCATAATAAACACTTCGTTATAAAATGCAACATCGCTGCATTGTGGTAAAAAATGCATTGTGTCTGTCGTGCCCTCCATTCAGAGTAAATGGAAAACTGTGGCATACTTATGAATTATCTTCCTATGTACCCTGTTTCTGTCACTATTTTCATCTCATTTCGTACAACAGTTTTCCATCGTTAACGGTAAAGGTATTATTTGAAATATTTGAAAGCTTTATTTGTATGTGTTCATTGTATCGGATACAAATGCTGATAATGTTCCCAAATGGATTTATAAAAACAAGTAATAAATCAATTGGATAGCGTTAAAATTCATAAACCAAATAATCAGACACGCTGACATTTCGTTGATTTGTAATCCTTACCATTTCTAGAAAAATTATTTTAAATATTTTAGTAGGGATGGATTCCCTTAAGAAACTAAGTAACTAAGACCAGTCATTTTTCGTTAATATACTGAACAAAAGTGAAAACGCTACACTGTAAGATTTCGTTTTTCTGGAAAAGTATCGAACTAATACCATAAAATATATTTTAACGTTATTTTCCAGGCTTACAGCAATCGTTTTGTTGAAATTTCATTGCCCTGTCTTCTTTAATGTCAGAGTTACAGCCCTTAATGCGTTTAGAGCTAATTTCATCTAACACCACATATGCGCATGCGCAGAAAACGATTCATTATTTTTTCGGAATTGGTCATATCTGTGATGTCGGAAAAACACTTAAAATCTGACTTATCTCTTGAAGCAAGCTCTAAAATCAAGGTCTAATCTGTCGATTTTGCGGATTACCTCCCTTTGACATAAACATATAGGGAATTTAAAATGTTTGGTATTCACAAATGTATCCTTGTTTTCGATTGGTCTTTTTTGGAACATCATGCAGGCCTTATGGGGGACTTTTGAACACTTTCTTCGACTAGGATTGTTCCCAGATGACCATGCATCAGCGATTTCAATTTCCTATGGAGATTACATTGTAACATTTTCAAGCTCTGGGATATAATGAAAATTCTGCTTTTCAAACATTATTTTCCAACCGCTGAAACAATGTTATGCAAGCTTATTTACATTTCCTGGCTTATAACCTGTCAGACTACCATTCCGCGCAGTCCGGCATGGTTTGCATTCTTCTGCTTGGATTTCTTCAGGTTTAAATTGTGTAAAATTTCATTTCAAATTGTACACCTGAAAAACGGACCCCTGTCACATAAAAAGGGTCTGTTTTTCACCCCGTAATTAAGATCCACAGAACGTTTAGTGCTTGGCACAACCAAGTCAATGGACAATGCGAAACACTTTCATTTGATTGTTTTACCTGTTGTTTTTAGAAGAAATATGACAAGCAAAGTAGGTGTAGCGTTTTCACTTTTGTTCAGTATATATTTATATATTGTGCCGCTCCAAACTCTTTATTTGAAATAAACCCTTTACCACAATCAAGAAATCCCAAGAATTATGACAACATCAAAACAGAATGGTTTGAAAAGGCTTTGGGGGAGAAGAACGTGGTACTTATTCTTATCTGTGTTCTATCTACATTCAGCGCTTCCGTACTACAATGATATCCACATTTCACATAATTAACGACGAATTTGTCTTTTGCATGGCTTAACAGTAAACCTCTTCCTAAATATGATAATTAGGGGTGGTCAAATTCAAAGCTGCCGCATACACATCAACACCTCTTCCTAAATATGATAATTAGGGGTGGTCAAATTCAAAGCTGTCGCATACACATCAACAAATTTAAACGTCATAGTAAAGAAATCGTAGACGGTATAGGATAAGAAAGAGTTATATTAATTCATATTTGAAGTTTTACAACGCATTCTCTACTATAGACGTCAATAGAAGTAAAGGTCTCGCTTGGTAAAGGACTATGTTAGTTCCTAAAAATAGTACATGTTGGAAAGGGTTCGGGTTTACAATCACGATTTGTTCGTTCAATTCGACAAAACATCGCAGAAGTTGTTGGCGATAAAGATGTCATGTTTAATGCATGTGCATTGTCTCTGCGACTTGGAGATATCATTTGTGATGATGGAGTCTTTCATCGTGATAAACCGAGCGACAACCACTCAGGGACTCAAATTAACTCAGCTCATTATGAGTCTCCTAATGTCAATTTGAGTAAATTAATCCTTTCTCAACAAAACAAGAAATCAGACTTTTCAAATAAAATGAATTTTGTGCTAGAAATAGACTGGTTTGCCGTTATGTATTGATAAAACGTCGGTGTTGTCATAAAATCTCGTAAGCTTCGTTGAAACTGTAGTTGAAAGGTTTTAGAGTAACACCGACAAAATACTATTGTTTGTCCGTAATTTTCTCATGGTTTACTAATAAAATCTACCCCTAGATCTATTCGAAAAAAAAAATCACAAAACAATTGGTGTTGATAAAGATAGGTGTTTTCTTCCATATAAAAAAATAAAATAATGAGGAAAAGGAGAATAATTATGCTGTCTATCGATGTTCATCATCTCTCATGTGCTTTCTAGAATCTAAGTTGTACTAGGTTAGGACTCTGAAAGGCCTTGTCCAATTATTACGGATTTCATTTGACTTGACACTGACGCTTATACAAAATGTATTCATATTTCGCATATAGCGTAACATTCAAAAAAAATATTCACTGTACACATGTATAACAGGTATACAAGAAAATATTACAGAATTGTTATTTATAAAGACACATGCGTATAATTTATGATGATAAAAGCTAACGCTGTGCCATGTGAAATGCAATCTTTAATACATACGCATTATTATGCTACAGTAATTAACGAGCCAAGCCGGAAAGGTATAAATTGTAGTTTTTGTTTCTACGGAGAATTTGGTTCGCCTGTGCGCTGAGAAAAGAGGAACTGGTTTCGTAAGAACATAATTATGTCAGCACTTATTCATTTCTGCCAGTACACTGCATCATATATTATGTTGTATAAATTCATACACAAAGTAACATAATTATCAATATGTTTTCTTTTGCACCTTTAGATTTTGCCATTTCTAAAATCCTTTGTCTGTGAGAGGGTTAAATATTTTCTGCCTAGATCCGTCATAGAGGTGACACGAAATATCAGGATAATTAATTTTAGGGAGTCCTCTGTGTTCTGATTTTCACACATGTACATCGCTCTAGATTAGATTCTACAGTTATTGTCACCTATTTGTCTTCTTTGTCATATAGATTTTTTCATAGACTTTTTCCCATACAAGACATGCTTCCTGTGTTACTATAAAAAGCTTTGAAAATAATGTAACAAAAGGAGGAAAGGACAATATTAAGCATTTTTCTTTTGCCTCAATAATTTTTAGCGTTACATAGCTGTTCCGTTGATATTATGCTGCTTTTCAGTGATAGGAGATCTCTAAAACACTTAACCATCACTGGAAGGTGTGCCTAGGGGTGTTGCTTCAGACATAAAACAGTCTCTGAGTTTCACACTTTCCCCAAACACAAGGTGGAGATTGTGCATGATGGGATGGATAACAACTACGGACAAAATAATCTCGATTCTGGTGAGATATTTTGCAATAACGTTCTTATTTCTACATCAATTTCCAAACGGGTTGTTGCATGTGCCCCGTCTTATTCAGCCCTTTCATCTGATATATGACTTTTCAGAAAACTCTTGATACTTTCTCAAAATATTGTCCCAACCGACCAGACAACGAAATGGTAACAACTGCGGACAAATTAGCCCTGCTTCAGGCAAGAATTTTGCAATAACTTAAGCCTTAATTCTGCGACAATTTTAAAGCAGTTTGTTGCATGGACCACACCTTACCGAACGCTTGTTCGAAATGAATGACTTATTTGGGAACTCCTTGTACTTTTCTCAAATATTGATCCCAACCGACCGCAAAAACGATCTGTATTTTTTGTCGTTTTTTCTGGTCGGCTCGGATCTTTTTTTGGAAAAAAATACAAGGATTCTACAAACAAGTAATATAACTGAAGAAAGATCGCAATAAGGCGGGTTACATGTAATCGCTAAAACATTGACGCAGAAATAAGAAAGTTGTTGCACAATTTCTTACCTGAAGCGGGGAAAACTCGCCCGTAGTCATTATCCATACCATGATGTACAATCATCATCATGTTTACACATTTCCAAAACAAACACGTTGTATGTAACAGTGCCTTTAAGAACCTATCCTAGATCATATGATGTTGGACTTAAATTGTGTCCATGTAACTATATATAGATATTTTCATCGTGCATATTTAACCATTTCCCAAACAAGACCTGGTTTTGAGGTCCATAAAAGAAATAATTTGGGAAAACATTGAGACAAAAGAAGAAACTGCTGATTACCAGCAGTTTCTCCTTTTTTCTCAATATTTCCTGTGCCAAATTTTTCACAACTCCTATCTTTAATAACATCCATTTTGTCATTTGTGGCAGTTTTTGAAGTGGATCCCCCTAAAATTTTGTCGTTTGGGAAAGGGTTAAGTACATCCCAGCAGGACACACTTGGTCAACAGCACAGAGATTAAAGGGCGACGGTAACAGATGGTCTAATTGCAAAAAATGAAATGTTTTGAAAAAATATGCATAACTTTTGTGTTGACCACCTCGGGATGGTTAATAATATGCGATTCAGACAGAGAATGAGCCGAAATTACAAGACAGATAGCTGAATTTAGGGAGAATCCAAGCCTAAATTCAACCCCATCACTGATGGGGTTAGAATTATTTTTAAATTGTTGCGCATGCGCATACAGTGCGGACCATGATTCAAACGAGATTCATACTTCAATTTCAATATGACGTCATCGTGTATGTTGTGACGTCATTTAAGAAAGTCGCATGTCCTACTGTTTTGACCTACTTTCGACATCGCTTCATGAATTTGGTATCAAATTGCGAAAAAATGAGTCGTTGCTTCAATAGTTTCTCGTAATCATTTAATCAGGTCATATAAAGCTTAAAAAGTGTACATTTCGTTTGTATTTGACAATTTTTGGGTCCAAATCTGGGAAATAGTAGCTTTAACCCATTCTCATAATAAAACCAATCGAGACTTGTTAAAATTCCACGCCTTTGCAGCTGTCACAAAAGGTGTCGTTGTGTGAATATAGTTTGCACGGTGGGTAACGCACGTGACTTTTGGGAAGCGTTAACACCGAAAAGATCGTCGGCTTCAAGGTATGTTTTGTTTGATTTCTCAGCTTATACCCTATTGATTTTGATGAGATAAAGCGCACGTAACTTTGAGGGGGCTATTCCCGGCTCTAACTCACTCTGCTCCAAATCCAGTGGTTTCTTCAAACATTCGAGCCAAAGTATTTGTAAGTGCAAAACGAAAGTGGGAAGCGTTCACATGCACTGAAGAAAAATTTCACTTGAATGTTTGAAGAAACCACGGGATTCGGAGCAGAGTGAGTTGCAAACGGGAATAGCCCTCTCAAATGCGCGTTCCGTGCACTTTATCTCGTCAAAATCAACAGAGTATAATAAGCTGAGAAATTAAACAAAATACCTTGAAGCGGACGATTTTTCGGTGTTAACGCTTCCCAAAAGTCACGTGGGTTACCCACCGTAGTTTGAACATTATACAAAAGAGAGTAGGTTATCGCCGAAAATTTGAACTCATGAATGCCTTCTTTTACCTGATCACTACCCCAAAATTTAAGTAGCCCATCCCTAATAAGATTCACTTTCCACTGCCAAATGTTTAGCGACCGCGCCCGATGAGGTTCGGATACGTAACGACGCCGCTCGAAAAAGCCGATGTTTTATGAATCTCAAAATGGCGACATTACGGATGTTGTACCCTAAGGACGACCAATAGCAAGTTTTGAGGAAGGGTTAGAATTGACGCCTTTTGACTCCCCACAAAATAAAGGCTTTAGAAAACATTGTGGAAAATGAAGAAATTGCTTGTGACAAGCAATTTCTTCATTTCCCACAATGTTTTCTATACAAAATGACCAAAAATGTAAAATTTTATTCACTTGAATTTGTCGTCTGCAACATCTTTGAATTTGGACTAGTTTGAAATTTTGTCGTCTGGTAATGGGTTAACTTGGTTCGATCACCCCTATTTCTCCATATCGGCTTTATCTACAAGAACTCTCTAAACGGATTTTACATGCGTGATGTTTCATACAGAGAGAGGATATTTACAACTGGCATTCGCGTTTTAAGACCATATCACCATCAACATCTCAAGCATGTTTCTTAAACTTTGATCGAATTTTCCAACATGCATAATCCACGGGAAATCATTTTAAACAAAGCTGGGTTCTTGCTATTAAAGTCAGGTATGAATCTCAGGGAAAGCATTAGGAAAGAAATACTTTTATCCTTGTCAAACTGCACTGATCCACGTAAACAAACATTTTTCAAAACATGTTGCCCTTCACAAATCCATTATTTTGACGTCTTTAGGCAAACATAGCTTTATTTTGACATTGATACAGGCACAAATAGCTTCATAGTAACGTCCATGTAGGCAAAAATAGCTTTATTATGACGTTGATATAGGTAATTGGCCACTGTATGGATGTCATTTCCAGACTTGTCCACTGTCACATATGGAGAAATGAGCACAACAAAATTGTGTATATACAGTTACAGGCATCTACGCCTGTGTTGCTTTTAACCGTCGTCATTAGCCGTGATAAGCCTGAGACTGAATGCTTGTCCGTCACATAGGCGAAGTAGAAACTATTTTCGTTTTAATGTGACATTTTCATTATATATAATAAAGAGAAAAAACCCTAATCAATTCGTTGATGATTCCACATCGACGCTCTTCAACAACAACAACAAAACTCACGTAATTGCAGTTTGTGACATTTCTCGTATAAGTGTCCGTAAATTTCAATTTTATTTTACTACTTGAAAGAGAAAAATTTTCTTATAAAAATATGAAAATTTGAACCCAAAGTATTGCCCGTTTTACGAGAAACATATATTTTTGTGTTAGAATTAAAGAAATTGGTGTATGCAGCAGTTCAGATGTATATGGAATTTTTCATGTGTCTCAAACTTTAGAGCGTCTTTTTCGCTTATCAGCAAGAACTTCAAAAATCTGATAGCATTTATGCGCATTAGAATAGCCAATCATGGCATCAAGATATACTTTTGTAAGAAATGGGAATGTGACGTCTCTTTGCAATTACGAAGTTTTTGTTGAAAAGAAGCGATATGCACTTTAAATTTGTTTAATTAAATAGCGCTCTCCCGCCAATGTTCAATACTCGTACCCACAAAGTTTGGCTTACACCACAAAGTTTTTGCCAATGTAATGGAAAAAATAAAACACTGTGTATAATCACGTGACTCAGAATTTCCGATAATCTTCAATATATCTTTTTTTATACTTGACCAATTTGAATTCGGTTTGAAGCAGAGAAGGTGGGAAAATACCAGGGATAAGCTGGACGTGTTGGATTTTTGAAAAATCAACTGATAAAAAGGTTATTGGAGATAAACCAAATATTTGGTTTATCTTCAATAACATTTTTATCAGTTGATTTTTCAAACATCAACCACGTCCATCTAATGCGTGACGTCTGTCCACATTCTCTGCTGCAACCCGAATTCATATCGGTCGCATATTAACAAAATTATTGAAGATTTTCGGAAAATATTGTATCATGTGATTATCCACCGTGTAAAAACTAAAGAATGGTGTGTACAAATGTATTTTTATACACAACAAGTCACGATCGTATAATAAAAAGTACGATTAAGAATAACGTAATTCAATAGTATACAAAATAGATCGAGAAAATTCATTTAACTCTTTCCAAAGGAAGATCTGGTTTACATAGGCCTATCCTTGGTAGCAAAAGCTTGAGACAAAAGAAAAGTAATGCTTATAATAAACAATTTCTCCTCACATATTAAAGATCTATTAAATGTGTTACTGTTGTCATTACTTCAGGGCATACAACGGTTTTAATCACTTTCCAGATATGTCCTGGTGTTGATGTCTCTCAAGTGGCTAAAAAGAAGCATTGACAGAAATGATCGAAAATAAATAAATCCTGGTGACCAGCAGTTTCTCCTTTTGTCTCAATATTGTTTTGTTGTATACATGTACCTTGTAGAATAACATCGAATTTCCCGTCTGTAGAAACCTTCAAATTTGACCAGATCAGATATTTTTCCCGTTTGGGAAAGTGTTAGATATGGACCAGACTGAAATGCCATCGTAAGGTATTTGAAATGGTGACATAAAGAAACCATCTACAATCGAATCAAACAATTTTAATGTATACTTCATGAAGAGCTTCAAAAGCTAGGAAAGAATTCGCCGCGTTACATTTCAACAAAGCATGTTATTTGATAAATAAAACAACAATCCGGTGTTCAGCTTCGCCCTTCAATGTTGGCAAATGTTATAGATTCAACCTAGGAGGCATGCTTGCCATTGCAAGACAAATTTAATTATAGAAAATTGTTTTAACCAGCACCAATGGCCACCGGGCTACTGTCGACGTAGTCTTTATGTTGCTATGTTTGTTTTAGAAAAGAAATATCTGGGCAAGTTTAAAAAAAAATGTGACCATTCACTTTTTACATGCCACGGCTCTTACAGAGAAACATATTCAACCCAATCAAAGCTTAAAAGATGTGATATTGTCTCTATATACTGGGTGCCAAGTTTAAAGAAAATCGCTTCACAAATAAAAAAGATATGTCATTAAAACATGTCAAAAATGTCAGGAGTGAAACGTTTTTGTGTGACACTTAACACTTGTACCAAATTTCTAAGCTAAGGTAAATAAAAGATAGTGACAGGATACTACAATAAGCACTTGTAATTCATAAAACAACATGTGCATCATCATCTTAAAATTACCTTTTCATCTTATCTTCACTGGTTTAGGATGTGGAGCCTGTTTTATACAATACCCCTCTGAATTTTATGTCAGGAGTGAAACACTTTTTTATTTCAAAATGTGTTCTCATTTTTGTCTATTCAGCCAGAAATCTACCACTCAATTTTTTTAGAAAGCCATCAACCTTGTGGACATTCTGCACTCTACTATTTAGTGATTCGTGTGTTACAATTTCTAATATTGTGCAATATATATGCTGTCAGGAGTGAAACGCTTTTTTGGTGTCATTTTGCAAGATTGTGCACACAATTTTAGCTAAAAGGTAGTGAACATGATTTTAAAATATACTTTGGGTACTGCTTAACCATTTAGAATAGTTTTTAGCCACCCTAATTAAGAAATCTGGATGATATTCTGTAAAATTAGCTGTTATTCTTAACATTTAAAGCCACTATTTCCCAGATTTGGACCCAAAAATTGTCAAATACAAACGAAATGTACACTTTTTAAGCTTTATATGACCTGATTAAATGATTACGACAAACTATTGAAGCAACGACTCATTTTTTTCGCAATTTGATACCAAATTCATGAAGCGATATCGAAAGTAGGTCAAAACAGTAGGACATGCGACTTTCTTAAATGACGTCACAACATACATGATGACGTCATATTGAAATTGAAGTATGAATCTCGTTTGAATCATGGTCCGCGCTGTATGCGCATGTGCAACAATTTCAAAATAATTCTAAACCCATCAGTGATGGGGTTGAATTTAGGTTTGGATTCTCCCTAAATTCAGCTATCTGTCTTGTAATTTCGGCTCATTCTCTGTCTGAATCGCATATTATTAACCATCCCGAGGTTGTCAACACAAAAGTTTTGCATATTTTTTCAAAAAATTTCATTTTTTGCAATTAGACCATCTGTTACCGTCGCCCTTTAAATGTCACACTTTGGTCACATTTTTTTAAAACCTGCCCATCTGTGTTTTGGGAATTCAGAATACACGTACCCTTACAGAGCAAGAGATAAGAAGGAATGAAGACATGCTAGGTTTTGTTATTTCAAATCCGAGACGATTCCAATGAGTACCCACAACATAGGGTTTGATGGACAGTTAGTGAAATATTTAATTTTAAATGGTCACTATCCCCTTTTATCTGCAGCTATGTCTATACAACACAGCATTAACCCATTACCGAAGGTCATTCTACAGGAAGATAAAAGCATCAAGATCATAATATGCAAGAAATTGAATTCTTACCAAGCGCAAATCTTTACAAAACTTTAGAAATTTTATCATAACAAAGTCAAGTGTGGAAAACGTAGGTGAGAAGTTTGCAGCATTTGTGTTCACCAAAATTGTGCAAAGGAAAATGATTATCTTAAAGTAGAATACCCGTAATGTGGCACTTTTGAGATTCATAAAACATCGGGATTGTAGCGGGTTTTTTTCGAGCGGCGTCGTAACGTATCCGAACCTATTCGGCAGCGGTCGTAAACATTTGGTGGAGGAAAGTTCCACCGCCGAATGTTTCGACTTGGCCCGAAAAAATCCGACGTCGCGCGAATCTCATTAGGGATGGACTCCCTCAATACGGAACCTATTATCTATGGTCCCTTAATACGGAACCTATGATCTATGGTCCCTTAATACGGAACCTATGATCTATGGTCCCTTAATACGGAACCTATGACCTATGTGGTAAACGGGCCCTAATGGCATTAGTCTGGGTTCCCTCCCCTGTTACTACGTGATTCTTTCCGCAGTATAGAAGGCAAGGAACCAGACTATATTGGCATGTGAGACCACCATTGGTCTAGAGAATAATTATAGTACCTAATGACAGTCTGATTCTCTTTAACCCATTACCAAACGACAAAATGTTTTACTTGTCCAAATTCAAAGACGTTGCAGATGACACTTTCAAAATAATCTAATTTTACATATTTTGGTCTTTTATGGAAGAAAATATTTTGGGAAAGGAAGCATTTGCTTGTCACAAGCAATTTCTTCATTTTCCACAATGTTTCCTAACGTCAATATCTTGGAAGGAGTAAAAAGATCACTGTGTGGGAATGGATTAAAACTGCCTTTCAAAGTCGCTACAAACACATCCTGATCTGGATTCACGTTGGTCTGAAATACGACAAGGACCTTTTATCTAAATCTCAGCTGTTTTGTTGTTATATAGAACCACCAACATATACCACGAACCTATAAATCAATGGGTTTTTTTTTCAACACAAACATCGTAACTGCAGCTTTTTTAGCTGCAGTTACGTTGATTTTGTTGAAGAGCGACAAAATGTGTTAAAATAAAACGCTGTGCCACGAACTTCAGAGAAATAATCCCCATTTCTCACTATCTTTAATTCAGAGAGTATCCCGTTTCGCACGATCATCTCATTCGTATTTTTAGTCATACACGGAGATCATGTCCTTCACGTTTGTTATATCTTGTTACCAATAAACATTTTATGTGCTTATTCTTTCATATAAAAAGTGATCATGAAAAATCACGATGTGAACTGACGTGACACAACATTGCAGAAAATCACAAATAAATAAAAAAAAAACTGCGTCCCTTGACAGCCAGAAATGGCTATCAGCAGTTAAATTTTAACTGCTGATAGCCACTTCTGGCTGTCAAGGGACGTAATGTTCTTATTACGCTACCGATTTTAAAACTGTCTGAAGCAG
This sequence comes from Fragum sueziense, assembly GCA_963680895.1. Lineage (NCBI taxonomy): Eukaryota > Metazoa > Mollusca > Bivalvia > Cardiida > Cardiidae > Fragum > Fragum sueziense. Next base: position 14,120,516 of record OY804602.1, on the reverse strand, counting down.
AGCAGGTGGAAATAAAACACAATAGGAATTAGATGGATATGGTAAATATTTTGGAAATCAGCTAATAAAAAAGCCTATGGACCAATGAGTTTCTTATAAGCCAAGTTTTAAAGCCTTTGTTACTTCATGCAAATCCCTCAACATCTTACACAAATTAGTCACATACAGTCGACACTCGTTGTGTCGAAGTCAGAGGGGCCGTCTAAATACCTCGACATATCCGGAGTTCGGGTAAACAGATTTTGACCGGTTTTTGTTTGAACATCATTTGGCCTATTTGTTGCTAACCAAGTACGTTCATGATTGAAATATAGTAGGAAAAGGAAAGAAATTGCTCGAAACGAACAATTTCTATCCTTTTCCTACTAAATTTCAATGGCTATATTTATTTTATAATAATTTTGTTTGAACTTTTTAAAATCCGTTGAAGAGGACGGGACCAAACATTCACTTTGATTTAAGCGGAAATTCGACTTATCCGATGTCGACATAACGAGTGTCGATTGTATTGACAGGGTTATTGACAATTTTCTGTAGTTTTGTGTCACGTGATTCCCTGCAATGAAAACAGAGGTGCGTTCTTTAGAGCAAGATTTCTTAAAATATCTCGAGATTTCTTAAGATATTTTAACATAAAGCATTCTTTAGATCAAGATTTTTAAGTCGTTCAATGGGAGGCGCCATTACTCTTTACTTCATGCGGAACCCTCGGTCAACTCTGTAGAAACGATATAAAGAAAACTTACCGAGTGGTTCCGAACGCTCCATAATTTATAAACCGCGGTGTTTTGAATGCTCCATACTTTATACAAATGACGTCATTATGACGTCATTTGTATAAAGTAGGGAACATTCGGAACAACTCGATGAAATCTCGGTCTTAAAAACGCTTTATCTAAAACATCTTAAGAAATCTTGAAATATCTCGGTCTAAAGAACGCGCCTCAGGGGACACAGAGTGATGCAAATCTTTACCAGATAGAACAAAACCTTAGACTATTTGATTTTTGTGTTGTATAGCAATAATGAATTCCAAAGAAGACCTGCTTTTGACGTCCATAAAAGAATAGGCTTGGGAAATAAAAACTAAACAAACAAAACAAAAAACAAAAACAAAAAAAAGTAAGAAAAAAATTGGTGATAACCATTTTGTCTCAATCGTTTCCATACTATAATATACAAAATAATTTTCTGTTGTCTGCAGCACAACAAAACGGTTTACAAATGTGTTATTTGGGAATGGGTTAACCTTCCTGAATATGAATACATGACTTACGCCCACGCGAATGTTAATGATCACAGAAAAATGATACATTTAATTGTAATAATGATGATAATTATAAGAAATGTAGAATACCGTAAGCTAATATTCGTTAAATACACGTCAAAGGATACACACCTAATAAACATATCGGCTAAAGTATAAAGTTTAATATAGCATACTCTCCAAAGCCGAGGTCTATTGATTAACCATCAAATATTACCTCTGCCGTTTCTGATACACCAACAGCCTATTTGGTCGTCATAATCTTATTATAGCACATCATTTGAATTATCGAATCAAAATCATTCAGTTTTATCTTGCATGATCATCACGTATACATTACGTCACTTCTATTTTTGGCTGAAGCCGGTAACATTTGAATTATCGAATCAAAATCATTCAGTTTTATCTTGTTTGATTACGTATACAATACGTCGATTCTATTTTCGGCTGAAGCCAGTAATTTGAAGCGACAGCCAATGAAAGTTTGTATCGGTTAATTCAAATGTTTTGTTGTGCCAACGATTGGATACCAAAATTCCACCAAGGCCCCGAGATTAGACGTGAAATGACCCCGCGGGAACAGAGCATCATTCTATCATAATATACTGACTGACTTTAAAAACACATCACTTATTTTTCAAAATATTTTCGTAGTGAAAGTCAACAGTATCAAATTTCTATTTCTGATATATATTTTAATCAATGAGACACGATATCCAATAAAATTTATTGCAGTCAGTTACCACGTTAATTCGCACGACGTCAACGTGCAAAATATGGATAACGTTTACGTAACTACACCTTAGGTGACCAACTGGAGTTTTGTTTTCACATTCCATATTCAAATGGTCAGGGTTACTTTTATTTCTCAATCAATCTGATTAAACAAAAAATAAAGCCAAGAGACCACAGTTCTTTAAGCTCACACAATTTTTTGAATTATTCTAAGCGGGTGTTTGTCAACGAGAACGGCCGAGACGTTTAAATGTAAACCAATCGACAATTTTCCACTTTCATTAACGTAGCCAATCTACAGGGATTGCTGCTGAGCACCAGCGTCCTGATCAACCGTTTAAAACGAGCTTACGTCAAGATAATAACATACGTCAACGTCAATTACGTAATTGGTTTATAACAACGTTTTCAACTGCAATTGTAATACAAAAATGTTGCTACTGACAAACTATTGCCATAACAGTGCATTAACGAATAGGATATTGTGGTTTTCACTACTGGCGATTATGCCCGTGACTGATACTTACAGAAAGTCATCATCAGACCAGGATGCATTGGGCCTAGACACGATGAAAAAGGGACGCCAAAACTTTTGAATACTCTCCAGCAATATATGGTAGATAATTCAAGCCCAAAAGAGTAAAGATTTTGTTTAAACTCAAAGGTCAACAAGTTCATGATTATGGAACGTTTTTCATACTCAGAGCGGAATTACTTGTTATAAAATAGAGAAAATTGTTAAATTCATCACACCATCTCTCTTTAGATGGCTATATCTCATTCATTAAATCGAATTTTTGTCTGAAAATTTCAAGAAATGTTGGGAATATGTCAAGCTATTGTTCAGTATATAATACTACAAAATTGTTTATGTATTTTGCATATTATTGTCGGATGAACTTTAGTGATGCGTTTTTAAAGTCAGTCAGTATAGAATGAAGAGAGAATGTGTTCTGTTCTTAAGAGAGTAAATATAACAGTGCCGGGGAGAGAAAAAGTTCGCCTTAAAGCATCAACACACATTGGCGCTTTTTGGCGCCCTAGAAGAATAATGTGTAGGAAAACATTGTAGAAAATAAAGAAACTGCTTGTCGCAAGCAATTTCTTAATTTCCAACAATGTTTTCTACCACAACCGGCTCAAACAATTCTAATTCCATTCACTTCGAAAGTGTTATCTTCATTACCTTTGCATTTAGATACTAAGACTGATATTTTAGAAACCCTTCCACTTTAAAGGATCCAAAGAAGGGGTCTAAGTAAGTCTAAAATGTTGCCATCGTGTAATGGGTTACCCATTACTGCACAATGACACCTTTTGATTCCCTTACCAGAAAAGGCTTGGGAAAACATTATGGAAAATGAAGAAATTGCTTGTGACAAGCAATTTCTTCATTTTTCACAATGTTTTCTACATAAAAGACAACTAAAATTTAAATTTCATTAATTTGAAAATGTAGTCTGCAACACCTTTGAATTTCGACAGGCTTAAAATTTTGTGATAAAACTGATTCTGTTTTCTTTTTTTATTCCATACGGTGCGCTGTATATGAAGGTCAATAAAGTAAGTTATATTCAATAAATATTTGCAGCACTGCAATCCCTTGTGAACTTCATCATCTAGATACCAATTAGTGAAGATATTTTCAAATCGAGTTATGACCATATATGGAAAAGAACCTGTGAACTGATTAAAATACCGCAAATACGAATTGACATGTAGATATGATGTTTAAGTAGCCTCGCAATGTTTTGAATGGTTCTGCTGAGCTACTTCCGGTATCTTGTTGTAGACATTTCAAACATAGAGAGACTGTTTCCGGTACTCCGCTATTCTACTTCCGGTAGATATGGCTATGTTTGTAATATTTATATAGTTTAAGACAGCGGGATATTTTAACGAGCATCATTTTACTTTTTAGTTTATCATATTTCTAATGTGGGTGGTTTGATGTCATTCATTTCAATAAATTTTGTCATATATTGTACCAATTAATCAGTGATTTTCTACGTGCAGTATTGTAAAGTATTTCAGTTTTGAACAGTTACGGCCATTTTTTCTGAAAAGGAATATGATCACACAGCATTTATCGTATTGCTTGTATCAATTTGACGATTTTAAACAATGTTTTATCTACAAGTTTATGAAGCCAATATTTGCTGATTTCTAGCAAAGCTAGAATTTCAAGATGCGATAAAGGTTTGAGTTACAAAAGTTTAGCAAAAAAAAAAAAAAAAAAACAACAAAAAAGAAAAACAAACAAACAAAAAAAAAACACCAAAATATCAGCAAAAATTATTTATTACTGTAAAAATCAGATATTTTCGCTGGGCCAAAAGTTTACGAATTTTTAAATTTGAAGTGGTTCGCGAGGGTAAAAGTTTGCGAAAAACAAAACCTGTGAACCATGTTGTTTAATTTTCACGAAAATAAAATCATCAATTATCATCAACTATCGGTTTTGTATTTTATTTTTACAACCGGTCTTCATATTAATAACACGATACGTAAAAAATACCAGATGCCCCTACTTGTTTAAAAAGGTCTCACGTAATCCGTAATCATTTAAATCCTTTAATCATGTACGTGAATACATTTTCATACCAAACACTGTTCATCTTCTGTAGATTAATAAAATCATATCACGATCATTCAGATCGAATACATTCAGCAGTCCGTATTTGTTCAATAGATATTGTTTAAAGTATGGAAAACTGCATAACATGACTGTTAAAATTGCTGACAAACAATGCCTGTCAAAATCGTATGTCGCTCTATTGACCACATTTCACACCTTTTGTTACAGGTGTAACCAAATAGCCCTGGTGATATTTGATGTATTCAAGGCCCATCGCAGCGAAGGTTTATTGGAAATTTTAAAGAATGCGAACATTAAAGTCGTTTGTCTAGTTTGATTGCATTATTTACTCGATTTACATTGTACGATAAAACCAAAACAATTCCGAAAATCAAAGTAATGGCGGACGGACGGTGCGTTCTTGTAGGATCATTGCATTTGCTCCCAGGCAATATGTTCACGTGGCTAAATGTTTACGAATTAATCATTGCATTTGCTCACAGGCAATATGTTCACGTGGCTAAATGTTTACGAATTTATTGGATTCGCGAACATAGCGAAGATTAATCCCTAGCGAACATTTCTGATTTTACAGTAATATCCCGTACATTGATCTGCATTCTTACATATTAAGCAGATTCATTTAACAATACCAACACCTGACAATCTAGTGGAAGCTGTCATGACATGACATTTAAGACTTTACCAAACGAAAACATTTTAAGCCGTTACGAGACGCAAACAGTTTTGACTTGTCCGAATTCAAAAATCATACAGTCGTCAATTTCAAGTGAATGTAGTTGTCTTCGTTTTGTCTTTTGGGATAGAAAACATTATGGGGTAAAAAGAAATTGTTTGAACAAAAAATGCTTCACTTTCCATATATTGCTTAGGAAAGTCTTCATCATTTTTGGGCGTCAAAAGACGTAACCTTGTGGTATGGGCCAACATGGAATATGCTGTAGACAACATAATTGATTATGAAAAATGTAATATTGATGTACAGTTTAGTGCAGAATCTATTGGTAGAGAGGGAGAAAATGTTGGTTGTCACTGTGTTCTTCTTTTGCCGAAACGTTTACTAGTTTTTTTGTGCGTTTTGTTTTCAATTAGGCCCCTAGGGACATCACATGAAAATTGGTAAACTATTCAGATGTAAAACAACATTTCTCTAATGTATCGCTTTGTGATTGTAGGTAGACAACATTCTTTCCGTTCTCATAGCGGTTATAAATTTGTCAAAAGCCACCTGAGACTATACATTCAACAAAACATTCCTAGTAATATATCTAATGCTAATGCTTCAGGGTACATTGTTACAGAATAACAAGTTTTAATTGCTAACATACATACAGATAAGTGCCTGTTTCCTAATAAATTGGTCTGTATCAATTTATATCACAATGCTATGTCAGCAATTGTAGCAGAGACATGTTGTATTGCATGCAATTGATTTACTTTTGCTAAAACACATATCGCTGCTTTTCTTCGAAAACCTCGTATCTGCAGCTTCTTTTAAGCTGCAGATACGAGGTTTTCGCAGAAAAGCGACGATATAATTATTACATTAAGGTAGTCTATCCCAAATGAGATTCACACGACGTCTGAATTATTCAGGCGACACCAAAATATTCGGCGGTGGAACTTTTCACTGCCGAATGTTTACGACCGCGCCCGAATAAGTTCTGATACGTAACGACGACGCTCGAAAAAGTCCGATGTTTTATTAAATTCAAAATGGCCCAAATTACGTGTATCCTACCTTAGACGGATTTAATGCACCCTGCACTATATCCTATCTTCATGTATTCTACCAATCTCAATCGCAGTTATCTAGTCAGAATCAGGGTTAGATCTCTGCAGGCACGACTTTAACTACCAGGATATTACCTAATTGAACTTTCTTTTTATTTTAGATTTTTATTTTAAAATGTGTAAATGGTTTTGATAATGTTTTGAGATCGTTATGTATTAAATAACACCCCCGCAAAAAATATATCAGAAATAAATATTATGGAAACACTGTACCCATTCTTCAGAACTCGGCTGATTTCTGTAAGTATGGCGTGCGAATAGGGTCTAAAGTCAATATAGCGCTAGACCTATAATTAAAATAGGGGTAAACCGCTAAAAATAGCGGTCAACCCTTATATTTTTAGCGGTCTACCGATAAAAATATCGGTCTACCCATAAAATTAGGGTAGACCGCTATTTCAATTAACGGTCTAGCGATAAACTACCGGTAAACCGATAATTATATTTGACCCGCTGCTCGAAATCTCATTAGCCAATCAAATGGCTCGTTACATCCTCAACACACCGGGAATATCGACGACCGTATAGTACAAGCTCTGTGATTGGCTATCGAAAAAGTCAGTCTACCGATAAAAATAACGGTCTACCGGTAATTTTATCGCTAGACCGTTAATTGAAATAGCGGTCTACACTTATTTTATGGGTAGACTGATATTTTTATCGGTAGACCGCTAAAAATATAAGGGTAGACCGCTATTTGTAGCGGTCTACCCCTATTTTAATTATAGGTCTAGCGCTATATTGACTTTAGACCCTTTTTGCACGCCATATGTAAGCCCGACAACACCCCAGTAGACCAGGCAATTCACCATATTGACATGTGTCACATGATCATATCTTCATTAGGCTATGTGATTTTGGTTGTTACAGGGATTACGTACCTTTGACGCAATCGCTGTTTGGAGGTTGGTGTTGTACATCAGACAAAGCCAAATTAAATTACCAACGTATTTCGTGCAGTATACGAATAAAAAGTACCAATAAAATCCCAGACAATTAAAAAAGACTGCTTATGGCCAGCACATTACCGGTACATAATCACTAAGCTTAATTTAAGATAACAACATTATGTAATCAAATTTCATTTTATTACTTCGAAGACGTGAGAACTGGATCTTCATTTACTTTATTTCAAATGTATTGTTAGTTAGTTTTTCGTTAAGTGCAATATCTGATGTCTGTTTAACCCTTACCCAAACAAGACCTGGTTTTGGCGTCCCTGAAAGGAAATGCTTGGGAAAATATTGAGACAAAAGAAGAAACTACTGATAACCAGCAGTTTCTCCCTTTGCCTCAATATTTTCTGTGCCATATTCTACACAATTCTTATCTTTAATAACATTCATTTTGTCTTTTGTGACATTTTTTGAAGTGGATCACCCTTAGTTTTTGTCTTTTGGGAAAGGGTTAAATGTATCTAAAACAGGAAAAAATTGTGTAGTTATATAAATATATTGCATGGTCCGAATGAAAACTACACGTTATTTAGCTTGTGGCTTGGATAAAAAGGTTGAAGGTATGCCTTAGATACATAGTCAGGTGAATTAGCTGTAGAAAAGTAACTGAACCACTGCTGAGGTTACATCAAATCATTGATTTCACTAGACGTTACAATTTCCAAAGCTCACAAGTTTGACAAAATATAAAAAAATCGAGGTGTATTATATTTCAAACATATGACATTATGAAATTAGTTCCTCGTATTAAATTTCTCTTGTTTTATTGAACTTGTCGTGAAGGATGGTGATTTGTCTTTCCACAAAATAACAGTATAAATAGTCTATCTCTTTTACAAAATATTCAGTCTTACGCCAGTCTTGTGCCTATTTTCCCGTACATTAGTTGGTCGAGGAATTAGTGCTAAGCTATTATACATGCATATACAAATATAAGAACTTACAATAGTTTCGTACTACATTATCCCAAACGACAAAAGTCAGGGTGATCTAATCTTGAAAGACATTACAGACGACAAAACCTGTGGAAATAAGGATTGGATATGTAATCGAGATACCATAGAAACTTTTAAAACAAAAGGAGAAAATGCTGATTATCAGCATTGTCTTCTTTTGACTCAATGTTTCCAAAGCCTTTTCTATCAGGAGCGTCAAAACCAGATCTTGTTTATAAAATTGCCATTACTCTGTAATATTTGTTTTATGTTGTAACTTGATGATTATATACAATTATATATTTCTCGGAAAATGGCTTTGTCTTATTTATTGTCATATATTTTGTTACAATAAAATGTCAGACAGGTAGAAATAGTTTTACGAGTATCTGGGGTTAGCAACTTGAAAGTCCGAAAAAGCGTAAATTTGGTATTTCAATCACATTATTCATTCATTGTGGATTCTAACTTTCGTTTTAACATTTACCAAACAAAACCTGAGGCATGCTTCATCAAAACATTTAAGGTTTACAGATCCTGAAAAAATCAGCACTTTCTGGCCGTACGAAATGCATCAAATTACACACAGTTGTAAATACACTTCACATAAGTTGATTCACCGTGCAGAATTTCAAAATTGTGCTTCAAGAAGAAAACTACACATTTTTTTACTCTATATTCGTATGCAAGGGAGGTAATTTGAACCTTTTTGTCAAATATTTCTATAAGTATTCATGAATTCAAAGTTCTAAACCGTACAAAATGCTTATGTTTGTATTTAGAATGGAAATGTTACACACTTTAGGAATTATTGGCAATTTTCAAATTTCGCCTCTGGCTCTTTGGTGCTTTTGAGGGTTTGGATACCTTGAATTAAGACTTACCAATGGCTTAAAAATCGCTTAAAACAACAATCGCAAAACCCAGGCCTTGATTGATACTCGATACGTGTTTCTTGTCCTAAACTTAGCTTGAGTCATCGGTAAGACAAAGATACGTCTCAAATGGTTTGATGAAACTGGTCCCTAGTATCCGTAAGAGATGAGCCTTTGGCAAAAATTGAGACAAAGGGGAAAAATGCTGATAATCAGCATTTTCTCGTTTTGCTTCAATATTTTCTTCGCTCAATTACATATCTTGTCTTTATCTACATGTATATTGTCGTCTACTGCAGCATTTAAATTGCACCATCCTAGTTTTCCCCCTTTTGGAAAGGATTAATTAATATCAACTATTCAAATTGAACATTCTAATTCGATCATGATATTAAATCATATGGTTGCAAAATTAACCCATTACTGCACAGCGACGCCTTTTGACTCCCTCATAAGAAAATACTTGGGAAAACTTTGTAGAAAATGAAGAAATTGCTTGTGACAAGCAATTTCTTCATTTTCCACAATGTTTTCTAACCCAAAATGGTAAGATTTTTGAAATTTCATCATCTTGAAATTGTCGTCTGCATCACCTTTCAAATTGGAATGGTCCAAAATTTTGCCGTCTGGTAATGGGTTAAGATATGAAAATAAAAACAAGCATCGAACTCCAAATTATTGTAACTTTCTATGTACTTGATCGAATCTTTCATGTGCCTCATACCTACAAGATTCTAATCAATTGGCGTAAATTTGTATTGGACATTACAAATGTTTTCGACTTTTCTTATATGGATAGCATATGTAAACATGTGCCATGAATGATGAATGGTCTATATTTGCATCAACGAGACAGATATGAATTTCCTTTTATATGCGATAGTAATAGAATCTGCGATGAATACAAAAAGGAAACTCAATATCCTCTAACTGAAAATGTGGCCAATTGAAGATGTTTTGCCTCTGTACTGATTATAATACTAATAATGACAATGAAAGGTGAAGTTCGTGGAAAAGTGATACACATTATTAAGATAATGAAGATAATTATAAGAAAATGTCATGACAAAGTTTGTGTCAACAGAAACATATCTAATTAACGGGAGTTTGTACATTAGCTATCTTTTACCCTAAAGGTAAATACTGCCATTATTCATAAGAGATTCAGGAAATATATTCGAATAATGAAATGTGTTTACATCTGATGTGGCTAATCACCTATCTAATACGAATTTGACCAAACTCCTATCTTATTTCAAGAACAGTTTCTGATATTATACACATAATAATTTTTACGCGATACAAGGAATATACCGATGCTTGTTTTAAGCTACAGTCAAGGGGTTTTTATTGAAAAGCGACCTATCATCCACGTGGTGATTTATATGAAGGTCAATAAAGTAAGTTATATTCAATAAATATTTGAAGCGCGGCAATCCCGTGTGGATTTCATCATCTAGATACCAATTAGTGAAGATACTTTCAAATCGAGTTGTATGGCCATATATGGAAAAGAACCATTTGACTGTTAAAATACCGTAATTACAAATCGACCGATATGTAGATACGATTTTTAAGTAGCTCAGGGAAGTTTTGAATTGTTCTGCTGAGCTACTTCCGGTATCTTGTTGTAGACATTTCAAACACAGAGAGACTGTTTCCGGTACGCCGCTATGTTACTTCCGGTTGATAGGGTCATTTTTGTAATATTTATATAGTTTAAGACAGCGGGATATTTTAACGAGCATCATTTTACTTTCTATTGTGTCATATTCTTGATGTGGGTGGTTAATGTCATGTAGTTCAATGAATTTTATAGTAAAGAATACCTGTGTTTTTTACCAATTTCTTGAAGATTTTCACCGTACAGTGCCACAAAACGCTTTTTGGTGTTTTCTTTCTTTTTTGTCTTGAAGAGATCATTGCTTTTTGTCGATTCAACGATGTTCAATTCATTCAGGAATATTCATCATATTGCCTCTGTCAATTTAAGAATCAGTTGTTTGTAATTTGTTTTCAGGTTTAGATGGACTAACAGTGATCTGGCAAGGGTATTGAATTGTATACCATAGGGTGCTGGAAAACACATGCTTAATTAAGTCCTTGATCATTTGACAAAAAATGAGACAAGTACCGGTTTGAGATGGCAGATTTGTGTGTCCTCGAAAAAAGAAGTTTCAAATGGTATAGTCTTCCTGTACCGAGTTTCCAAAATGCAAATTAAAATGGAAATTCAGTCGGAATGTTTATTTTTTAGAGACCGCTTCACTCTTGAGACATGACAAACTTGTCAGATTAAAAATTAAAACATTTTAAAACCAAATGTAAAACGATTATTCAATAAGTGATAATGTTTTTACGGATGGAAAATAATACAGTTTTAAAGTACACAAAGGTTGGCTAAACATTCTGACATTGTTACGTGTATCATCATGTAGAATACGTCCTTTTGGAACGGTGTGCATGTGCACATGCATTCATTTTGTTAATGTCTATAAATCCCATTTCATTGTTAACTCGACAATTTGAAACAAATGTCGATTGGATAGTTATAACACATTAGATCTAGTCGTCTAATGCAACAATACAACTCTTCAGAAACTTATGAAAACAAGCTTAGTTTGTTTTCTCATTTACCATTCTCTATTTTGGCGTTTGTGGTAATGATTAGTCAGGGGTTTGTTTTATTTAAGGCACACCAGATCTTTTTTTGTACATCAAGCTTGTCCAAAAAGGTGATTCGTGCAGTACGGACACGACCAATAAAAATCCCAGACAATCTAAATACAGGCAGCTTATGACTAGCACGTTACTGGTACATGTACATACTCGCCAATTCAGCTTCATTTTAAGACAGCAGTGGTATGTAACCAAGTTCTACTTTATAACTTTGAAGATTATGAGAAAAAGATTCTCATTTTTATATTTGAATTCTATTGGCTGCTGTTTTAGCAATTATTCAAACATTTTGTAACGTTTATTTTAGATTCGATTGAAATTTAAGGTCTTCACAGGGTTTACATTGCATATATTGTTTTTGCGTATTCAGTATGTTTCCCTCTGTACGAATATTAGTAGCATCGTCTGTCCTTTGAAGCTAAATAAATTGATTGCGAAAATAAGGCATTATGATAGTTAATTGAATTAATTAGTTACCTCGTGTGCATTCGGGATTTACGACAAGGGCCAAGCTTGTTTCTCGTCACAGTAAACTTGATCGTGACGTAATTAACGATCTGGAACCATAATGGATTTCGGTTATTATCGCCGATGGTCGGGTATTTACGGCACTCGGTTATTTCCGTGAAACGCAGTTCGGAAAGATTCGATTTTGTTCTCACCTCGGTTTACTTTCTCGTAAATATTAATATATATCGGCCGTGTAAGCTATTTAAAGTGTATTTTTCTGCATAGATAGAGATAATTCTCGTATTTCTCGTTGTTAGTAGCATGAAAAATGCTTTAATATTATCGTTCTGAACACTCTGGCGATAAAACGTATATTAAACGTACATTCATTCCATTTGAATAGGAAATACATGAAAAATACTTTTTCATGTTGTATTCTATAAATAGCAACAAAAAAGAAAGTGAAAGTACAGCGAAATAGGGAAGGATTTTATTCAGTTATGAATTTACTGATTTGGTTATAAAGAGCAAAGCACTGATATATCCTTCTCTTAAAAAGTCTGGTTTTGACGTCCATTATAGAAATGATTTGAGAAAACATTGAGAGAAAAGAAGAGGTTGTTGATTATCATCAATGTGTTATCATCAATGTGTCCCTTTTCCTCAGTGTTTTCTGTTCTTTTGGACTGGTACATTTTTTTTTGGGGGGGGGGGGTATGTATGCACCAATACACTTGATTGATTCAAGATCTATACGAATAAATGCTTTTAAAAGACCAGGATTTGGTATAGTATCAATATTGCGTCCTCTGCCTTGATTGTTTTTTATTATAGTCCAGTCACAAGATAATGACAAATGTTTACAAATTTTACAGTAATAAACAAAATGTAATCCTTGTTAATTTTCAGTTCAACATTGCATGTCTTGGTTCAAATCTTGAAGGTGTAAGGGACCTGCAAGATTCGAACCATCACGTGTAAATTTACAGTAGTTATGACTTTGCTATTGCGTTTTTTGCAAGGGTAAAGTTTGTTAACATGTGCCATAATATCGTTTAAGGACTATAGGTATGTAAAGGCCCGGTAATCAAAGATACATGTTCGTGTAAGATTAGCTTAATTTGATTAAAAAAGGCGTTCTTATACAGTAGTACATGACACCAATTTCAACCCTCTTCCACCGCACGAATCTTATATCACGGCGGGGAATCACCTGACATAATATTTCCGATATTTTCCAACAATTCTGTCAAAAGATGACCGATTTGAAAAGAAGAATTTATGCAGAGACAGCGGGAACACTCCATGACTTTGCTGAATGCCAAGGATAATCTTTGAAAAATCAGCCGATATGAAAGATATTGACGACCAACCAAAACTTAATCTGGTCGTCAATATCACTTGATTTGTAAAAGAGTTACCACCCATCTGATATCGGGCGTTTTACACTTTTTTCTGTTTCAAACCGATTCCAAATTGGTCAAGTATTTACAAAATTATTGACAATTTCTTGAAATTGAGTGTCACATGATTCCCCACCGATGTATATAATGCCCTTGTTAACAATAATTTATGTAGTAACTACAAGGAAATCTGGCAATGAATATTTGATAAAAATAAGTTCTATATATAAGTTACTATAAAAAATAATGTGTTGTTACATTTGACCTTAAAATGAATATTTGATGGAATTGAATGACCTATTTTGGATAATTTTGTCCTCGTTTTATGCGCCCCTACCAAGTTTGAATTCATAAAAAACCAAAATTTAACGGTAACTTTTTCCCATTCTTGTTTTATTTGCACAAGTATAAATTAGAGATAATTTTGGTGTAGGTCTCATACCCTGCCAGTCAATATTACAAAAATTACAGATCAAAGAAAAATGTTCATTTTTCTTAAACATGGAAAAAATTCAGTCGCAAAATCATAAACCTTATGTATAATCAAGTGTTTTTTTCTCAATTTCGTTTTTCATAGATTTGTATTTAGCTTATTTATGTAACATACATATCTGTTGTAGCATACAAGCTGAAAAATGTCAGATATTATCATCTTCTGGGAAAAAATATGAGATTTACGGAGTTGGTGCTTCCCCTTTTCCCGCCTTTTTTTGTAAAAGGGGGGTCAATAACTAAAAAAATATATAAAATTCCAACATATCGGTAAAAATTGTTTTAAGTTTCATTTTACCTCCGTCTTATATCATAGAAATAATATATAACAATACTTTTTGTATTTTCAAAAGTGTCTATTATGGTTCCAGATCGTTAATACGAAACCGTTTTTGTACGCTGAGCAAGCTTGATTGCTAGGGTTATGAGTTGGCTTTCCGTCGGAGTTAAGATTTTGTAAATATCATTTGTAATTTTCGAGAAAAGACCGTTCGAGTCGGTTCGTTACCGAATGCGGCCCTTGGCGAAACCTATCCCTTGTATATTATGTCAGAGGTTCTGAATTTTGTCAGAAATCAACCTAATTGGGAATATTGAGGCATTTTCTAGTAAACACCATTTTCTTCATTTGGTTCGTTATTTCTAAAACCTCCTTTATCATGTGCGTCAAAATTAGGCCTTGTTTAGGAAATGGTTCAAGTGTCAGTTATCTAGCCGAATTCTAAATTTTCTAGCGTCGTTGTCTTAAGGTGGGTTCACACTAACGAATTTTCCTTACGAATCCTTACGAATTGGACATGCGTAGGCCATCCGTGAACATTCGTAAACAATACGCTGGCATCCGTAAATAACTCGTAAGTATAAAATGCTTTATTTCTCAATGTCAGCTGCTTGATGATGATATGGAGATTATATCTTATTGTTTACAACCAAAAAAAAAAAAAAATAATAGACATAGTAAAGACATCGTGCATATTCATAGATTTCGTTTTGAGTCGCCCATTCGGAAAGTCCTATCGGGTTTAACCTTAAATATTCGTAAACAACTCTTATGCATTCGTAAACAACTCGCAATAAATCGGGGATATTCTTAATGATTCGTGCTCATACGGGGACATTTTTTGACATGTCGAAAATTTTCTCACGAATGTCCACGGATTAAATGTTCCGTTATTCAATCGTAAATGACTCTTAGTTAATCGCAAATCACCCGTAAGTGATTTACGAATATAATACGACGAGTTTACGAATATAAACGAGCAGGGATGTTTAAAAAGGGCAATTATGATATGAGATTCCGAGAATGATACTAAAACAGACCAGGCTCCACAAAGGGCCTGATGAGGGTTATGTTTGATGGAGAAGCTGCGAGAGGACAGTGTGGGTCCTGGTCAGACCTCGTGTACATGCAGTCTTAAGATGATAAATATTTGTCTTACATGATATACGAGTACACTTTCTCGAAATCATTGCTACTATACTTAGATTCAAAATTTGTGACAAATATGATTTATGATAGAGGAAATACTATTTAATATTTTGCTATACGTTAAACGATTTCCAATTGGATTTGCAATAGAATGAAGACTAAGAGTCCGTTTTTTTTCAATGTGTTTATATGCACTGGGGTAATTTTTTATCCAATCACAAAAATTGACGATAAGTCCTTCAAACGTTGTTCGATGTTCAAGAAAAAATGATTTATCATCCACGAATATAAGGTTGATAGAATAAAAAAAGTAAACGTGCATCGGAGAACAAGTTTGAATGTAGCATTCATAAATATATGTCTGGGGTTAAAAATAACCCATTATGGTACATGTAGTATGAGTTTTATTCTGGTAGAAACACATAAGTTTTTTCCCAAACGGCAAGATTTTTTGTTGTTTCAATTTGAAAGGAGTTACAGACAAAACAATTATTGATGTAAGAAGTGTAAACTTTGTATGGTATTGAATAGAAAATTCTGAGTGAACAGAAAGAATTTCAATGCTGATTATCAGCAATTTATTCTTTTCTCTCAACATTTTCCCAAAACATGTGACGTCAAAACTAGGTCTTGTTTGGGAAAGGGTTAATGGTTTTGAAGAAATTGTAGGTACAGCCAAATCTTATTTCGTTCGTAAGACATATCGTCTTGCCGAATGTCCGATTTTCAATAACGAGGTTGTCTTTCTTACAACAACAACAAAATAATTCGAAAAGGACTCGTAAGTTACATTCGTAACTATGTCGGTAATACTCCTATTGTTTCGTAAATGATCCGTAACTAGCCCGTAAACTAGTCGTAGAAATACGTAAACCGTCCGTTAAATTCGTTCAAATCGTAACAATACGTGAACTTTTCGGCAATGTGATTACAAATGTCCAATTCGTAAGGAATCGTAAGAAAATTCGTCAATGTGAACCCACCTTTACATTCAAGATCTGCGAACCATTGACTGTCTAGTCAAAACATATGACATGTCCAGATTAGGATAACATTACTTCACATTTTAAGGTAGTCTACCTCTAATGTAATTCGCATGACATGGGAATTAATCGGGCGCGATCGAAAACATTCGGCGGTGGAAAGTTCCACCGCTGAATGTTTAGGACCGCGTCCGAATAGGTTCGGATACGTATTGACGCAAAACAAAAAAAACCGATGATTTATGAATCCAAAAATGGCGACATTACGGGTATTCTACCTTAAATATAATTACGCATTTGAAGTGTTTCAGCACTATACGAGGGACGGTCGGAAAGTAGTTGGACTTTTCGTGCTGCTGTCTCTCCATTTGCAACTGTATATACACATTATATATTGGTGAAATCTACATCCATTTGCCATTAATGTGGTCAGTTTATTTTCAAAGAAAGTTGAATATATGCAATATTCTGTCCACTTATATGTGATAGGGGTTTTATGTACCATAGACTATTTGTTAGAGGAACAACAAGGGTAACCAAAACAAAAGAACAGTCTAGTCATTTTATCGCGAAGAATTTAAGTTTTTGAACTACTTTATCACTGAAGATTGAATAACGGATCATAATTCCGAACTTGGGATAAAAACTCAGTCACAGCAGTCATAGAAACGAGCTGGTTCCCCACCTCTGAATAGATTAAGCTTTTACATTCGGCTGGTAGTCATGTTTGTTGCTTTTGTGGATTCACGAGGTCTGATAGTTAGTCATTTCATGTCAAATGGTAAAAACTGTCATTGCTAAGTACAATTCTGAAGTAATTCAGAAAAAACAAAGAATAAATGCTGAAGTACACGCGTCCCAGATTAGCAAAGAAAAATGTTTTCTATTTTACGATTACACACGCTCCCATACCACCGCATCTACAGTGGATATTATCAAATATTACCCATGACAAAAGTTGTTTTACTCTTTTTATAGCCCAGGCCCTACACCACATGACTTTTATTTGTGTCTAGAACTGATGAAAATGCTTGCTGAGAAGAAATTTGAGACCAGGGCGCCTTTCATACCGGTGGTTACACAGTACCTAATACAGTGGGTCTACGTCATGGTTAATAGTGGCAATAGTAAAGCTCCTACGAAGATGGCAAAAATGCATAGACATAGATGGATAATTTCTTTAAACAGTGTAGAAAGAATTTTGTTAAAAAATTAAATGGTTTTAGAAAACTAGTCAAAAGTCCAACTACTTTCCGACCGTCCCTCGTAGTCTACTACCCATAATGTCGAAGTCAGATAGTTCGCTTCCATATACCTCGGTCTGTGACAATACAAAATCGTAAGGTAACGCTTCCAGCGTGCATCATGTTTGATTATTGAGCTATAAAGACACAGTATAAAGTCCATTAACTGCATTTGTCTTCGTGAAAGAAAGAACATTTGATTATTCCTTAAGGCAACATTGTGTGGTATTATATTTTATTTCCATGTCAACGCTATTAAATCCTTCCTTCCTCAAATTTCAGGCAATTTATTATAGAGATATGCAGTTCTACTATATACAAAATATCATATACCCAACTTATGACAAAATGCTTTGTTTGTGTGTTTTGTATGCTCATGGTTTTTTTAAGCGTATTCATGAAATGTTACGAATTCTATTCAAAATTCTACAAGAACTGACTTTACAGAAAGAAATACGATAAGTTAACATTTGATTTAAACTTAAATAAAACGTACAAAGGGGGTTAATGGTTGGAATAAATTTGTCAGATTTCTGAAACAATATTCTCGTATTAATGGATCTTAAAATGTGAATCCACGTACAATGTAACTTGGTATGTGTTGATGGTTGTATTTGTTTTAGAACTAATAAATGAAAATTACCCACAATTCCTTACCTTGTACTTCATTTAACGATATTTCCTGTTCCGATCATTTAAACATCGCTCCGTCATTTGGCTTTCATAAAACAAACATTACTCATCTAAACTTAGAGCTGACGTAATAAAATCAATTAGTAGCAGCAATTACTTAACAGTTTACGTCACTAGTGTGTGGGTTTTATATACCAGACTGTCCCGTAATTGTCTATGACCATAATTGTCTACTGCTATATCGTCAATTACCTAAACTGTGCATTTAGCATCATTATCAACAATATACCATTGACAAGACTTACACATCATGTGTTTTCCAACTTACAAGACCATGACCATGCATTGGGCGTTTTGCGTTAGATCATTGTCCTCTAACAAATAACTTGAAATTATTCTGATTGAAGCAGGCAGTCTGCGGACATCTACCCTCGGTCGTTCTTCATTTCCAACTATGTTTCTTTATTCGTAACTTTGTTTCCCAAAGTGCATTTCAAATTGAGGCGTCAAAAGGCGACATTTTGTTGGAAAAGGATGATTGTATAAACACGATTGACTTTGTAAGCTGAAACTAAGTTCATTAGTCCTGAAGAGTAGTGGCTATCAGGATCAGCAGTTATCAGCAGCTATAAAACGTCAACTGCCATCGAAAATGTCGTAAGTCGACTCATATAACCCTTTCCCAAACGACAAAATTTAAGAGTGGTCCACTTCAAAAACTGCCACAAATGACAAAATGGATGTTATTAAAGATAGAATTTGTGGAAAATATGGCACAGAAAATATTGAGACAAAAGGAGAAACTGCTGTTTATCAGCAGTTTCTTCTTTTGTTTCAATGTTTTCCCAAGCCTTTTCTATAAGGGACGTCAAAACCAGGTCTTGTTTTGGAAAGGATTAAGCTGTAGTTACGGTATTTTTGAACATGGCTGGCGTATGGTAGTATCATCAATCATACAATTATCCGCTCTCTATCAAAGATACTCACATGTTTGTCAGACGGTGAATTATGATACATGCTTAAACATCTTCTCGACTCATTTATTATTGAGATTATTATTTAGTTTTTCATGAAGAGTTTCACCGTATATTGGGTAATGAATTTAGATATTAAGTTACTACGTTATGACAGTCTCAAATAAAGGAAAGTAATACTAGTTTTTTTTCTTTTTATATTCTTTATGCAGACGTAGATCTACAAATATTGCATTATAGATAGATAGATTTTATTCAGGTAATAGATTCATGACAGTACATGGTAAAACATAAAATAAAGGATCACAGTGTAGCAAGCAAATAAAATACCGTAAAACACATGATCACAGTTTTTTACTAGGTACCATGTCTGCCACATCCCTACCTAGGATAACGCAAAAAAGAGAAAAGCGATCTCTTATTTCCATTGCGGTCCTAAGTGCGGGTGTGGCCGACATAGAGGGACATGGTGATTATTACAGAAATTATTTTGTATTCCTGGTTTGAGTTTCTCATTTTACTTGTTTTAAGGATGATTGACTTTGAATTGTTCAAAGATACCCTTTTTGTTCTACCACACGTAGAAAAAGTCAGTGTTAATGCATCGAAATCATCAAAGGAAAAGGAAAACATGCTGGTTATCAATATTTTCTTTTCGTGTGACATTTCCTACTCTAACATTTGGGTGGGGTCGTCAAGTATTAGGGTAAAGATTAGTTAGGATAGCACATCCACGTCCAAAAAAATATGAAAATCTAGTGGTCATAAATGGCAATAATCTGGCTTAGCAGTGCTTTGGACGTGATATTAGGTTCGACTTTACTGTATTTGACGTGACGTTACTTATGTTCTCGACTTGAAATAGTATATGTAATAGTTGGACTGGACTACTTAACCTAATTGACCCAGTTTGACCATATAATGATATAAAATATTCAGAAAGTAGGACCGTACTTTACAGACTGAAGCAAACCTCTGGGGACAGGTAAAATGCAGATGAAATTCATCCGCTATCTATATGTGTCTGTTAAAGCATTTCTATTGTTCTGCTACTTGGATGGCTTTTTGCTCCGATAGGTCAGTGAAAAACTATCGTAAGATTACTTTGAACTTACAGTTATTGGCATTTAACGATATCGGCCTGCATAAATTACAAATCCAAGTGTTTCAATAAAACGACCTCTTCTTATATGCTACTGAATTAAAATGACATATTATTGCTTTTCAACAACAACCTCGTAACTACAGCTTTAAACAAGCTGTAGTTACGAGGTTTTTGCTGAAAAAATGACGATATATCATAAGATTGAGACAATTGTATCGTCTGGGAAACACAATGGCCAGCGTACTCACACTGTTTTTATCGGTGTAACTGATACAGCGAGTAAACAATGTTATTTGATTTGTACGTTCTACAATTTAGTATCAGCAAATAGATTTGTCCTTCTTTGTGCGTCTCCAGAGAATAAAGATGTGCCTTTATATGACAAATGTCGTCCATCATTAGAAATGACTTAGTATTGAGGAGTCATTAAAGGAAAAAATACTGTAAGTGCACATGCACGACGAAGAGTCACAAGACACATTTTTGATATTTTGCAATATTCATACGTGATTGATTTGCATACGATTTGAAGCAGAGAAGGTCGGAACATACCAGAAATTTTCTGAATGCATAAAGTCTTTTAAACAACGTCTGAAAAAATGTTAATAATTACCGTCCATAATTTCGGACCAAGGCATATTTTCCAAGAGGGATCCGTTTACCAAAATGGGTACGACTCTGAAACAGTGCACGAAAACAACCAAGTCCTTTCGATGATCTATTTTTCTATTCTTCACATCATGTTGTGGTACTTATTTGTATCTTCTCTTCGTAAAGACTCAAATAAGTTCCCCAAATTATAAGGTTTGGATTTGAAATAACAACGTCTTTACCTCCTCTTATCTGGTGCTCTGTCTTTAAAGGAAGCCATTTTTGGGATTTCATTTATACATAATTATCAATGTACATAATTATAAATGATTAGATGTCTCGGTCGTGTGGAAAAGGGCAGATCGGTGCTTTAAATCGTTCCCAAACAACGCTTCGAATTGATATCTTTACAGAACAATGGGAAAGTTTTAGGCAAACGTGTTGTCTCAATGCTGACTTGTTGTAGTATATACAATTTTTCCTTTTATTAGGGTCAATTTGCCGTCGACAACTTCTTTCAGATTTGAGTAACCTAAAATGTTTGTTTGTAAATAGTTTGAATAGTTTTCTTGACAAAAAACCTATACCCTATGTAAAGACCAGTCTCCGTCTGAACACATCACTAAACAGCAAAATTCTAGACTTGTCTAAGTGCAAAAGTTTTGTAGACGACAATATCAAGTACATTGAATTTTACAATTTTGTTTTGGTGTTTTCTGTAGAAAACAGAAACAATGCAAAAAGAAAAACAGCGAAATTGCTTGTCACGAGCATTTTTTGTTCATTTTCCATGATGTTTTCCAAAGCCATTATTTTGTGTGGGGTCATAAGCAGTCATTGTATGGGAAACGGATAATGATGAAAACTAAGAAACATAGGTAACATAATTGTTATTGTTCTGGGAAAATGTCTTAATAGAAATATAGTAGACAAATGAGAAAAAAAATGATCAAGTCTAGTATTTTTCTCCATTGTTAATTTTCTATTTCAACAAATAGTTTAAGAATAACGAGATCATTTTTAAAGTTCATTTTTCCGCATTAATGATTTTTTTTCAAATTATGAATATAGATCTCTTTGTTATCTTAAAAAAAAATATTTCGAAATAACGAATAAATTATGCTGAATATCAGTCATAGTGCTGGTGTGATTCGTTGTAAGATTATTGGGTACATACCGGGAACCGTCTTCAAAATCAAAGGGTGAAACCGTTGGTGGATTTAGTTCGACTTTCCAAATGTTCCAAAGCCCTTTCTATTAGGAGGTCTTGCTTGGGAAAGGGTATGTTTGTTTTATGTTGTAACTTAATAATTATATACAATTATATATTTCTCGGAAAATGACATTGCCTTATTTATTGTCTTATATTTTGTTACAATAAAATGTCAGACAGGTAGAAATAGTTTTACGAGTATCAGGAGCTAGCAACCTGATATCGAAACTAACAACTTGATATTGAAAACGTGATTTTAACCGTCAGATTTGTATTGTAAAGTGTTTCTTTTTCTCATTATCTTGAATGTAAAGTCTGAAAAGTGTACGTTAAATACTAGTATGTAGTAAAATACAAATTCAATACAATTAAAATTTCAGTCGCCGTTGTCATTCCGAAAATTGGTATTTCAATCACATGATTCATTCAATGTACATTCTAACTTTCGCCTTAACCGTTATCAAACAAAACCTGGGCCGGTTTCAGCAAAACATTTTGGTCTTACTAATGTCTTAAAATCGCCGAAAAGCAATGGCATAACCCAGGTCTTGATTGATAGTCGATAAGTGTTTCTTGTCCTAAACTTGTCGTAAAGCATCGGTAAGACACAAATACGTCTCAAATGGTTTAATGAAACTGGTTCCCAGTTTTGACATCCGTAACAGATAAGCCTTTGGCAAAAATTGAGACAAAAGGAAAAAATGCTGATAATCAGCATTTTCTCGCTTTGCTTCAATATTTTCTTAGCTCAATTAATTATCTTATCTTTATCGACATGTATATTGTCGTCTACTGCAGCATTTAAATTGCACCATCCTATTTTTTCCGCTTTGGAAAGGATTGATTAATATCAACTATCCAAATTGAACGTTCTAATTCGATCATGATATTAAGTCATATGGTTGCAAAATTAACATATGAAAAAAAGACAAGCATCGAACTCAAAATTATCGTAACTTTCTATGTACTTGATCCAATCTTTCACGTGTTTCATACCTACAAGATTCTAATAAACTGATGTAAATTTGAGCCGGGATCTGGAAAAACGTCCCTTATAGCATTTTTAAAAATTGAGTTTGAAGATCAGCCTGTTGTCAAATGGAGTCCAATATGCATCCATGCTACTCTCTTTAAGTTACTACAGGTCATGAAGAAGCTATTAGAGAACGACATTGATCCTGATCAGACTGTGCGTATGCACAGGCTGATCTGGATCTATGTTGGGCTCAAAAGCCTTAAGGGACGTTTTTCCAGATCCTGGCTCATTTGTATTGGACATTAGAAATGTTTTCGACTTTTCTTATATGAATAACATCTGTCAACATGTGCCATGAATGATGATTGGTCTATATTTGCATCAACGAGACAGATATGAATTTCCTTTTATATGCGAAAGTAATCGAATCTGCGATGGATTTCAACTAAAACTCAATATCAACTAACTGAAAATGTGGCCAATTGAAGATGTTTGGCCTCTGTACTGATTATAATACGAATAATGACAATGAAAGGTGAAGTTCGTGGAAAAGTGATACACATTATTAAAATAATGAAGATAATTATAAGAAAATATTATGACAAAGTCTGTGTCAACAGAAACATATCTAATTAACGGGAGTTTGTACATTAGCTATCTTTAACCCTAAAGGTAAATACTGCCATTATTCATAAGAGATTCAGGAAATATATTCGAATAATGAAATGTGTTTAAATCTGACCTGGCTAATCACCTATCTAATACAAATTTGACCAACTCCAATCTTATTTCAAGAACAGTTTCTGATATTTATACACTCAATGATTTTTACGCGATACAAGGAATGCATCGATGCTTTTCAACAAAAACCTTGTAACTGTAGCTTGTTTTAAGCTACAGTCAAGAGGGTTTTTCTATTGAAAAGCGACCTTATCCTTCTTTTGTGATAATTCACGTGGTGATTAATATGAAGGTCAATAAAGTAAGTTTTATTCAATAAATATTTGAAGCGCGGCAATCCCGTGTGGATTTCATCATCTAGATACCAATTAGTGAAGATACTTTCAAATCGAGTTGTATGGCCTTATATGGAAAAGAACCATTTGAATGTTAAAATACCGTAATTACGAATCGACCGATATGTAGATACGATGTTTAAGTAGCTTAGGGAAGTTTTGAATTGTTCTGCTAAGCTACTTCCGGTATCTTGTTGTAGACATTTCAAACACAGAGAGACTGTTTCCGGTGTGCCGCTATGTTACTTCCGGTTGATAGGGCCATTTTTGTAATATTTATATAGTTTAAGACAGCGGGATGTTTTAACGAGCATCATTTTACTTTCTATTGTGTCATATTCTTGATGTGGGTGGTTAATGTCATGTAGTTCAATGAATTTTATAGTAAAGAATACTTGTATTTTGACCAATTTCTTGAAGATTTACACCGTACATTGACACAAAACGCTTTGTGGTGTTTTCTTTCTTTTTTGTCCTAAAGAGATCATTGCTTTCTCTCGATTCAACGATGCTAAATTCATTCAAGACTATTCATCATAATGCCTCTGTCAATTTAAGAACCAGGGGCCCGTTTTACTAACAAACTTACGAAGATTTTTAAAACAACATCACATCTGATTGGCCGAATAATTACTGTTATTATTTCTCCTTCAATCAGATGTGTTGTTATAAGGTTTTTGCAAAAATCTATGTTAGTAAAACGCGGCCCAGTTGTTTCTAAA
Organism: Fragum sueziense; assembly: GCA_963680895.1. Taxonomy (NCBI): domain Eukaryota; kingdom Metazoa; phylum Mollusca; class Bivalvia; order Cardiida; family Cardiidae; genus Fragum; species Fragum sueziense. The sequence goes on along the minus strand of OY804602.1, from coordinate 14,095,445 downwards.
TTTGTTTTCAGGTTTAGATGGACTGACAGTGAACTGGTAAGCGTATAGTCTGCATGAATTGTATATCATAGGGTGCTGGAAAACACATGGTTAAGTCCTTGATCATTTGACAAATAATGAGGCAGGTACCGGTTTGAGATAGCAGATTCATGTGTCCTCAGAAAAAAGAAGTTTCAAATGGTGTAGTCTTTCTGCACCGAGTTTCAAAAATGCAAATTAAAATGGAAATTCAGTCGGAATGTTTATTTTTGAGAGACCGCTTCACTCTCGAGACATGACAAACTTGTCAGATTAGAAATTAAAATATTTGAAAACCAAATGTAAAACGATTATTCAGTAAGTGATAATGTTTTTACGGATGGAAAATAACACAGTTTTAAAGTACAGAAAGGTTGGCTAAACATTCTGACATTGTTACGTGTATCACCATGTAGAAGACGTCATATTAGAACGGTGTGTATGTGCACATGCCTTCATTTCGTTAATGTCTATAGATCCTATTTCATTGTTAACTCGATAATTTGAAAAAAATGTCGATTGGACAATTATAACACATTAGTCGTCAAATACAACAATACAACTCTTCAAAAACCAATGAAAACAAGCTTAGTTTGTTTTCTCATTTACCATTCTCTATTTTGGCGTTTGGGGAAATGATTAGTTAGGGGTTTGCTTTAATTATGGTACACCGGATCTTTCTGTGCATCAAGCTTGTCCAAAAAGTTGATTCGTGCAGTACGGGCACGAACAATAAAAATCCCAGACAATCTAAATACAGGCAGCTTATGGCTAGCACGTTATTGGTATAAATAATCGTAAATTCAGCTTCATTTTAAGACAGCAGTAGTATGTAATCAAGTTCTATTTTATAACTTTGAAGATATGAGAAAAAGATTCTCATTTACTTTATTTGAATTCTATTGGCTGCTGTTTTGGCAATTAACATTTTGTAACGTTTATTTTAGATTCGATTGAAATTTAAGGTCTTCAGAGGGTTTACAATGCATCTATTGTTTTTGGCGTATTCAGTATGTTTCCCTCTGCACGAATATAAGTAGCATCGTCTTTCCTTTTCAGCTAGATAAAAGAAAGTCTGATTGCGAAAATATGGCATATTATGATACTTAATTGAATTAATTAGTTATCTCGTGTGCATTCGGGATTTGCGACAAGGGTCATGCTTGTTTCTCGCCGCAGTAAACTTGATTGTGACGTAATTAATTACACAACGTTTGATGAAACCGGTTTTTGTACGCTGAGTAAGGTTATGAGTTGGCTTTCCTTCGGAGTTAAGATTTTGTAAATATCATTTGTAATTTTCGAGAAAAGACCGTTCGAGTCGGTTCGTTACTGAATGCGGCCCTTGGCGAAACCTATCCCTTGTATATTATGTCAGAGGTTCTGAATTTGTCAGAAATCAATCTAATTGGGAATATTGAGGCATTTTCTAGTAAACACCATTTTCTTCATTTGGTTAGTTATTTCTAAAAACTCCATTATTATGTGCGTCAAAATTAGGTCTTGTTTAGGAAATTGTTCAAGCGTCAGTTATCTAGCAGAATTCTAAATTTTCTAGCGTCGTTGTCTGTTCATTCAAGATCTTCGAAGCATTGACTGTGTAGTCAAGACATATGACATATCCAGATTAGGATAACATTACTTCACATTTAAAGTGACATTTCAGAATTTTTTGTCATAATTTTTACTTTTATTTTTTTCTGAAAGAGCATATTTCCTTATGAAAATTCTGAAAATTTCAAGCCAAAATATTGCCCCGTTTACGAGAAATCATTATTTTTGTGTTAAAATTGAACAAATTGCTGTGGACAACAGTTCGGATTTATATGCAATTTATTGATTTTGTCTCAACTTTACATGTGTGTTTCTCGCTTATTGGCAACAACTTAAAAAAACTAATAGTATTTATACTCATTAGAATAACCAATCTTGGCATCAAGACATATTTTAAAAATTTGAAATTGGAATGAAATGTCCCTTTAAGGTAGCCTACCCCTAATGAAATTCGCATAACATCGGAATTATTCGAGCGCGATCGAAAACATTCGGTGGTGGAAAGTTCCACCGCCGAATGTTTAGGACCGCGACCGAATAGGTTCGGATACGTTTTGACGCAAAGCAAAAAAACGATGATTTATGAATCCCAAAATGGCGGCATTACGGGTATTCTACCTTAAATGTAATTACGCATTTGAAGTGTTTCAGCACTATTTTACCCATAGTGTCCAAGTCAGATAGTTCGCTCTCGTAAGCTAATCCTTCCATATAGTTTGGTTTGTCACAAGCCAAATCGTAAGGTAACGCTTCCAACGTGCATCATAATTGATTACTGAGCTATAAATACACAGTATAAAGTCCATTAACTGCATTTGTCTTCGTGAAAGAAAGAACATTTGATTATTCCTTAAGGCAACATTGTGTGGTATTATATTTTATTTCCATGTCAACGCTATTAAATCCTCCCTTCCTCAAATTTCAGGCAATTTATTATAGAGATATGCAGTTCTACTATATACAAAATATCATATACCCAACTTATGACAAAGTACCTTGTGTGTGTGTTTTGTATGCTCATGGTTTATTCTAAGCGTATTCATGAAATGTTACGAATTCTATTCAAAATACTACAAGAACTGACTTTACAGAAAGAAATACGATAAGTTAATATTTGATTTAAACTAAAATAAAACGTACAAAGGGGGTTAATGGTTGGAATTTTGTCAGATTTCTGAAACAATATTCTGGTATTAATGGATCTTAAAAGGTGAATCCACGTACAATGTATCTTCGCAATGAATGGTATTCTGATAAATGACTTTCATTTGACGAAGAGATAGATCTAATAAAAAATAAAATGATTTTATGGTATGTGTCGATGGCTGTATTTGTTTTAGAACTTATAAATGAAAATTATCCACAATTCCTTACCTTGTACTTCATTTAACGATATTTCCTGTTCCGACCATTTAAACATCTCTCCCGTCATTTGGCTTTCATAAAACGAACATTACTCATCTAAACTTAGAGCTGACGTAATAAAATCAATTAGTAGCAGCAATTACTTAACAGTTTACGTCACTAGTGTGTGGGTTTTATATACCAGACTGTCCCGTAATTGTCTATGACCATAATTGTCTACTGCTATATCGTCAACAACCTAAACTGTGTACTTAGCATCAGCATCAACAATATACCTATGACATGACTTACAATCATATGTTTTCCAACTGGCAAGACCATGACCATGCCTTGAGCGTTGTGCGTTAGACCATTGTCCTCTATCAAATAACTTGAAATTATTCTGATTGAAGCAGGCAGTCTGTGGACATCTACCCTCGGTCTTTCTTCATTTCCAACTATGTTTCTTTATTCGTCACTTTATTTCACAAAGTGCATTTCATATCGAGGAGTCAAATGCGTCATTTTCTTGGAAAAGGATGATTGTAAAAACACGGTTCACTTTGCAAGCTGAAACTAAGTTCATTAAAGGCCCGATCACATACAATTCCACGGCCGTTCCGCGGCCATACCACGGCTAAAACATCTCAAATATTTTGGACGTGGTTGGACGCGGTAACTTTGGGTCAATTTCGTTTTAGCCGTGATATGGACGTGGAATGGACGTGGTATGGCCACCGGCGGCTGTTCCACTGCCGAAGCACTGCCGTAGCACGGCCTACAACTTCCAACCGCGTCCAGTGTTGAAACGCGCGACAAGATATCGCGTCCACATCGCGTCTGAATCACTGCCATAGCACTGCCATAGCACGGCCATAGCACTGCCATTCCACTGCCTAATCACGGCTAAACCGTCTGTAACGCATATAATGCTATTTTCCCACTGCAGACCAGATCAAATTGAACAGACCATATCAAGAGATCTTGAACAGATCGAGTTCGGTCGGCATGGGTGATGGAGAGTAGTTATGGTGATCAAGCTTTATCTACATCGCTCGGACTTCCAACTCGAGTATTTTGACATGTCAAAAATTCTCGTGTGCGATCGAGCAGGAGATTGATCTGGAAACGAATGTGTATTGATCGCTAGAAGACCGATCTAATCGAGAGTCAGTCGTGTCTGAAGGTCAAGCCTGATCGGATTGATATCTTTTACCCGGCCTGTACCCAAGCTGCATTCGGTCACCCCGACTTGTACTCGATTCACCCTATCAAAATGACTGTAGAGGCTATTTTTTGATTGTCTAAAGATCAAGAAGAAGTCATTTATCATAGGTTCCCACTGCCGACCAGATCAACTCGATCAAGCCCAATCAAGCGATCGAGTTTAGATCGATATCGATCGGCATAGGTAATCGGAAATGGTCTGGTAATCGAGTTTGATCTGAATCGCTTCGGCCTCTTTCAGTTTTTTTTTTCATTTTAAAAAAATATTGGTGTGCGATCGAGTGAAAAAAAAACGATCGAGAAGCGGCTGTGTATTGATTGGGTAGAAAATCGACCCGCCCGGGAAATGATAGTTGCTGGGAATCGATTGCGGTCGGGTTAATATCTTTCGCTCGACCAGCACCCAACCTACACTCGATAGGCTCGACTTGTACTCGAGTGAATCCAGATACTATTAACTCGTCCTCTGCTTCATCTGCCAATCCGACCAAATCGACTATTGAAGTCGGGTTGATCGGCTAGAGATCGAAAAAGTTGTTTTGTCAGGATTGGTCGGGGAATTCAAGCGATCGACTTGATTTGATCGGTAGTGGTAACCTATAATTAGTTGGATTTTGCCAGAACTTGATTCTAGAAACACTGCCGATCAGATCAACCAAGTTCCCCGCTAAACCGTACTTAATTATTTCTTCTCAATCTCACGTCAATCAACTTCGAAGTCTGCAGTCGATTTCATCGATTGGCCTGATGACACAGATGTCGAGCTGATCGGGATGCAGTTAAGTATCAAACAAGTTCAAGTCGAGGAGATCGACTGCAGGTTTGGTGCAGGTCGTGTAAGATATATTACCTCCATCACACTCAATCTCCAGGCACGATTGGTTCTTGATCAGATATATCTATATATCTACCCGATCAAAAATCGCTTCCCGATCAATTTTCTACGCGATCGCCCACGAATATTTTGAAATGCAAAAAATGAGTGTGACACCTGAGCGGTGCAGATCCAGACACGATTGATTCTTGATCAGCTATATCTTCAAGCCGATTGCAAAATCGCTTCCCGATTAATTTTCTACGCGATCTCTAACGAATATTTTAAATTACAAACAACAAAGTAAGAAGCCTGAGCGGTGAAGATCACGCTCGATAACCCCGACCAATCCTTATTACCCATGTCGTGCAAAATCGATATGTAATAGATCGATTGGTCGGTTTTAATCAACTAATTTGGACCGGCAGAGGGAACCTAGCATAAGCCACCCAGTTGATCTGATTGCTAGTAGGCAACTAGCACCAAGGCAGTCGAACACGACTAGTCTTTACAGTTTACAGAAAATTTAGATATCGAATCAAAGCTTATCATGCTTAAACAGAAAAGTTGTCAAGCAAGCTGGCAAAAAAGATGTAAGGATCTTAAAAAAATATCCCAAGTCAGTGCAGTGCATTTTCCTGTTACTGCTGCTCCCAGTTAAGACTTTGCCCGCAAAGAGATGCAAGAGTAGCTGATTCTAGCGATATTCAATACATTTTAACTTCCGCGTCTTACCGCGTCCATAGCACTGCCGGAGCACTGCCTACCGCGTCCATTCCGCTGCCATTCCACGGCCATTCCGCGTCCGTTCCACTGCCTCATCGCGTCTGTCAGCCGTGGTTTGGCCGCGATAACATTTTTGTGCAGTTCAAAAAATTTTACCACGTCTAAAATAATTTCGATTTCATTCCGCGTCCTACCACGTCCATGCCACTGCCATAGCACGGCCGTATCACTGCTGCATCGCGTCAAACGGCGTCCATTCCACGGGTGGCTCATTCTAGCCGTGATACGGCCGCGGAACGGCCGCGATATCGTATGTGACCGGGCCTTTAGTCATGAAGAGTAGTGGCTATCGGGGTCAGCAGATTTCAGCAGCTATAAGACGTCAACTGCGCTCGAAAAAGCCGTAAGCACAGTACATTCCATGAGTATCATCAATCATACAATTATCCGCTCTCTATCAAAGATACTCACATGTTTGTTAGACGGCGAATTATGATACATGCTTAAACATCTTCTCCGCTCATTTATTATTTAGATTACTATTTAGTTTTTAGCTCACCTGAGCACGAAGTGCTCAAGGTGAGCTATTGTGGTCACTTTTTGTCCGTCGTCCGTCTGTCTGTCCGTCTGTCCGTCTGTCCGTCTGTCCGTCTGTCCGTCCGTCCGTCCGTCCACAATTTCGTGTTTACACTCTAGCATCTACAAATATAAGCCAATCTTGACCAAACTTGGTCAAAACATGTATGGCCATAAGATCTCGGATGAGTTCGATTATGGGTCAGATCGAACTAGAAAGTCAGGAGTTATCTGCCCTTGAATGCGAAAAATACTTAGTTTTGACATTGTTTACACTCTAGCATCTACAATTATTGATCAATCAAGACAAATCTTGGACATAACATTGCAGACCATAAGATCTCGGATGAGTTCGATTTTCAGTCTGATCTGACTAGAAAGACGAGAGTTATGTGCCCTTGAATTTGACAAAATTGCCATTTTCGACTGATTTTGACCTTGTTTACACTCTAGAATCTACAAGTATTCATCAATCAAGACAAAACTTTGACACAATGTTTGGGACCATGAGATCTCGGATGAGTATGATTTTCAGTCTGATCTGATCAGAAAGTCGAGAGTTACTTGCCCTTGAATTTGACAAAATTGTCATTTTTGACTGTTTTCGATGATGTTTACACTCTAGAATCTACAATTATTGATCAATCAATCCAAAACTTGGACACATTATTGGGGATCATAAGATTTCGGATGAGTTTGATTTTCAGTCTTATCTGATCAGAAAGTTGAGAGTTATGAGCCCTTGAATTTGACAAATTGCCGTTTTTGACTGTTTTCTACCTTATTTACACTCTAGAATCTACAATTTTTGACCAATCAAGACAAATCTTGGACACAAGGTTTGAGACCATAAGATCTCAAATGAGTTTGATTTTCAGTCTGATCTGACCAGAAAGATGAGAGTTATGTGCCCTTGAATTTGATAAAATGCCGATTTTGGCTGTTTTTGACATTGTTTACACTCTATAATCTACTATTATTTATCAATTAAGACAAAACTTGAACACAATGTTTGAGACCATAAGATCTTGGATATGTTTGATTTTCAGTCCGATCTGATAAAAAAGTGGAGAGTTATGTGCCCTTGAATTTGATCAAATTGCCGTTTTCGGCTGCTTTAGACCTTGTTTACATTCTAGAATCTACATTTATTGACCAATCAAGACAAATCTTGGACACAATGTTGGATATCATAAGATCTCGGATGAGTTTGATTTTCAGCCTGATCTGACTAGAAAGTCGAGAGTTATGTGCTCTTGAATTGACAAAATCACTGTTTTCGGCTGTTTTTGACCTTGTTTATACTCCAGAATCTACAATTATTTATCAAACAAGACAAATCTTGGACACAATGTTGGACACGATGAAATCTTGGATGAGTTTGATTTTCACAATGTTATTGACCATAAGTTCGTTTTCAGTCTTAAAGTCATAAATATTTTTTGAATTGAAGAAAAGTTTTGCTTATATAATTTTGGTTCAGGTGAGCGATATAGGACCATCATGGTCCTCTTGTTCATGAAGAGTTTCACCATATATTGGGTAATGAATTAAGATGTAAGTTACTACGTTATGACAGTCTCGTATAAAGGAAAGTAAAAATAGTTTTCTTATTTGTTTTTTATGTCGACGTAGATCTACAAATATTGCATTATTACAGACACTATTTTGTATTCCTGGTTTCAGTTTCTCATTTTACCTTTTATACATGTATAATGATTGACTTTGAATTGTTCAAAGATATCCTTTTTGTTCTACCACACGTAGAAAAGTTCGGTGTTAATGCATCGAAATCGTCAAAGGAAAAGGGAAACATGCTGGTTATCAATACGTATTTTCTCTTCATGTGACATTTCCTACTCTAACATTCAGGTGGGTTCGTCAAATATTAGGGTAAAGATTAGTTAGGATAGCACATCTACGTCCAAAAAATATGAGAATCTAGTTGTCATAAATGGCAATAATCTGGCTTAGCAGTGCTTTGGACGTGATATTAGGTTCGACTATACTGTATTTAACGTGACGTTACTTATGTTCTCGACTTGAAATAGTATATGTAATAGTTGGACTGGACTACTTAACCTAATTGACCCAGTTTGATCATATAATGATATAAAATATTCAGAAAGCGGGTCCGTACTTTACAGACTGAAGCAAATCTCTGGGGACAGGTAAAATGCAGATGAAATTCATCCTCTATCTATATGTGTCTGTTAAAGCTTTACTATTGTTCTGCTACTTCGATTGCTTTTTGCGCCAATAGGTCAGTGAAAAACTATCGTAGGATTACTTTGAACTTACAGCCACCGGCATTTAACGATATCAGTCTGCATAAATTACAAATCCAAGTGTTTCAATAAAACAATCTCTTCTTCTATGCTACTGAATTAAAATGACATATCACTGCTTTCCAACAACAACCTCGTAACTACAGCTTTAAACAAGCTGTAGTTACGAGGTTTTTGTTGAAAAGTGACGAAATATCATAGGATTGAGACAATTGTATCGTCTGAGAAATACAATCGCCAGCGTACACACACTGTTTTTATCGGTGTAACTGATACAGCGAGTAAACAATGTAATTTGATTTGTACTTTCTACAATTTAGTATCAGCAAATAGATTTGTCCTTCTTTGTGCGTCTCTAGAGAATAAAGATGTGCCTTTATATGACAAATGTCGTCCATCATTAGAAATGACTTCGTATGGAGGAGTCGGAAAAAGAGAAGAAAAAAAACATTTAAGTGCACATGCACGACAAAGAATAACGTTACAGGGTTTTGTGATTTGAAATCTGTTTGAAGCAGAGAAGGCTGGAAAGGACCTCTATGGATAAGGTGACAAACCTCCCTAAAGGCTGATCAATATGGAAAAGTCAATTTTCAAAACATGCAAATTGATGATTATTTCGAGCTGTATCGTTAGATGTATACCTAAATTATATGAAAAAAGATTTTGTACAATAAAAACGACTCGAAATGTACAGATAAATCTTGGTTTTTGTACCTACCCCTAAAATTACATTTTCTTACCCCACCGATATTCATTGAACCAGAAATAAGTTCTAAATTGTCTTATGATCAGCAAGATTTTTTCTGTAAATGTAAGGACAATTGATTTTGAAATCATAAACCAGATTTCATTTTATCCTTAAGCGCATGCGCACCATTGAAACGAGTTTCAAGGCGAAATTTTCCCGCCAAAAATATGACAAATGGTATATGAGTAATATTTTTTTAAATATAAAAGTATGTCTCCCCCGTGACCCAGGAAATCCTTTTTACCAAGGAAACCTATGGTCATGTTACACAACATACATGTATGTCAATAGGAAGCTGGGTCAAGGGGGGGGGACAATGTTCGTCAGCCCATGGAAGGTAGGTATTCCTCGGCCTTTGGCGGGAAAGTGCGCTTTTAAAGTTGTTTCAATGATGCGCATGCGCAATGCGGACAAAACCAAAGCTGCCATATGATGTCAACACCATCTATCCGTATTACGTAGAAAATAAATTGCAAATTAAACATAAAGAAACTTCATTTTACCTCTATGAATGCTGGTAGTGTAAGAAAATAAAACTATTTAGGTGGGTACAAAAATCAAGAGTTATCTGCACCTATAGAACTTTTAAAATTACATGAGATCGGTATTCATTTCATTTATTTATCTACCTAACCATAAACCTAAATTTTATTTCTCAATTTGTAACTTTTGAAAATTAACACTTCGATCTTAGCCTGAAGGGAGATTTCTCGCCTTATCCATAGAGGTCCTTGCTTGAGAAAGTATCAAGCTTATTAAGAAGGGTGATTATAAATGTCGAATGTCGAGATCATTCTATTTGAATCTTTCAGATCTACAATTGAAATTGGGGTTGCGGTAGGGTAATTGCTTTTAAATTGATTAGTTCTTTAATTGTTCACCTTACCCCCCCTCCTCCCCCCCCCACACACACACATACCCCGCGCTTTGTTGTGGTACTCACTGGAATAGTCTTTCCGCAACGATTCAAACGAGTACACAAATCATAAGGTTTGGATTAGAAAATACAACAATATTTTACCCCCTCTTATTCGCTGTTCTGGCTTTCCTGGAAGCTATATTTGAGATTTCATTTATATATAATTATCAATGTCCATAATTACATATATAAATGATTAGATGCCTCGGTCGTGCGTATTACAGACGTAGAAAAAAAAACAGATCGATCCTTTAACCCATTATCAGACGGACAATTTTAGACTGGTCTTTGAAGGATGTTGCAGACGACATTTTCAAATGAACGAGATTAAACCTTTTTGCCTTTCTCGGTAAAAAAACCTATGCGAAATGAAGAAATTGCTTATAACAAGCAATTTCTGCATTTTGGTAGAAAACATAGAGGGAAATGAAGGAATTGCTTGTCACGGGCAATATCTTTATTTTCCATAATGTTTACCGAAAGCCTTTACCTTGTAGGGCGTCAACGGACGTCGCTGTTTCAGGATTGCTTAATACTTTCACAACCAACGCTTCGAATTGATATTCTTACAAACAATCATTGAAAAGCTTTGATGCAAAAGCTTTTGTCTTTCTGTATTCAGTGTATTGTACACAACTTCGATTTTATTAGGGTCAATGTTTCATTCAGATTTAAGTAACATAAAATGTTCGTTTGTTAACGGGTTACATAAATTTCTCGATTGATACATTATTTCGATGAAAATTCCAGTCTCTGTCATAAGTTCTCTTAACACATAACCAGACAGCTAAATTTTAGACATGTCCAAATTCAAAAGTGTTGGTGTTTTTTCTTTAGAACTCATTGTGGAAAATGAAGACATTGCTTGTCGCAAGCATTTTTGTTCATTGTCCATGATTTTTTTCCAAAGCCATTATTTTGTGTGGAGTCATTAACAGTCATTGTGTGGAAAACGGATAACGTAGAAAAATAAGAAGCATGGGTAATACAATTGTTCCGGAAAAATGTCATAATAACAATACAGTAGACAAATGACATCAAATATTAAATGCAGTATTTTTTCTCCATTGTTCAGTCTATTTCAACCAAAAGTTAAAGAAAAGCGACAGAACTTTTTACAGGTCAGCTTTGTCGTATTCATAAATATCTCTCAGATTATGGATGTCTTTTTTGTTATTTTGTAAGCATTTTTTATTTCAAATACCGAGTGCATGGTGAATAGTTGGTGTACGAGTAGTGTTTGTGCGATTCATCGTTACATGTTTGGGTACATATCGGGCACTTGCTTCCTATAATATCGCTTCGTTTTGGAACAAAAATTTCGTAACTGCAGCTTAGTAGTCAGCTTTTTTTTCTTTTTTTTTTTTCTTTCTTTTTTTGAAAAGCGACGATATCTGGTAAAAAGTCTTTTTGTTAGCTTTAATTCCAAAACCATCACAAACATACTAAAGGATGGGTTGCAACAAGGGCTCAAAATTGCTCAAAGAATAGACTTTCTTTAAATTCTGTGAGTTGACAGGGTTACATAATATCTTTAATTTGTATGTGTAAAAGTTCTGATGAGGGCTTATCTTTGGAGATAATGGCTAACAAAGTGGGTGGGGTAAATTGACACGAGAAGCAAATTTTTACTTTGAAGTTAAATAACATTTTTCTGTATAGATCAGATCGAATTGAAATTTTGCATGTACTTTCAATGTACTAGGGACAGAAGATTCTTGAAATCATTAATCATGTATATCAGTTTCTTGATTTTCTGTATTCGTCCTTCTGTCAATCTCAGGTTTTGCTTATTTTTGATGTACTAACTTTACGAAATTATCTCTACAACTTTTATTTCTGTATGAAATGGTGAGATATTTTGTGAATATGATTTTATGTCATGTAACTAAATATATGAAAACTTTAACTCAAATCCATTACATAGAACTGAAGTTATTTGACCTTGACCTTCAAAGGTTATTTTAAAATATTAAATTTCAAGATTTTGAGCTAAAATTTATCATGAAAATTGGTATATGAAGTGAATTTTAAACAAATAAAGTATTTTTCATAATATCCTAGTTGTAACTACCTAGTTCAGTGGAAAATGCACGATTGATACTGATTTACGCACACAATAACAAGGATTTTTGAAGGGGCAAGTGGACAATTTCCTATTCAATTGTCATTAATGTTCTGTACGTCAAGGTGAAGGTCTACTGTGAAATTAGCATTGAACAAACTTAGAACATCAAGAATATTATACCTGTGACTTTATTTATTGAAATATACATTATAAGCCCATTCTTATATCAAGATATAGCTGAAAATTATAAAAAGTGATTTTTTAGAATGACCTTTGAAGGTCAAGGTCAAATAACTTTAGTTGTTTGCAATTGATTTTACCCAAAGTTTGCACATATTTAGTTAAATCATATAGAATAATGTTCCACAAATTATCATGTCAATTCATACAAAAGCAAAAGCTGTAGAGATAGTTTCGTAAAGTTAGTACATAAAAAAATAAGCAGAATCTGAGATTGACAGAAGGACGAATACAGAAAATCAAGAAACTGATATAAATTATTAATGATTCCAAAAATCTTCTATCCCTAGTACATTGAAAGTACATGCAAAATTTCAACTCGATCTGATCTATACAGAAAAAGTTATTCAGCTTTAAAGTGAAAAATTGCTTCTCATGTCAATTTACCCCACCCACTTTGTTAGCCATTATCTCCAAAAATGAGCCCTCATCAGAATTTTTACACATACAAATTAAAGATATTATGTTACCTTGTCAATTCACAGAATTTAAAGAAAATCTATTCCTTGAACCCTGTTGCAACCCATCCAAAGTAGTTCATCTCACATTGATAATTGGGCACAAACTAGCTACTACATGTAACGTCATCTTCACTAGCCAAGGTTGAATCCACCTACGTTTATTGGCCCTTGGCGGATTTAGTCCGTATTTCATGGCATCGCGATACGCCACTTTAGGCCAGCCTAGCTTGTCACCAGAATTTTCTTCTTCTGTATCGATGTTGTCTCAATTTTTTTCTACTGTGGACGTCAAAACCAGGTCTTGTATTCGAAAAAGTTTAGCGAAATTGGTAAGAATGATTGGAAATGAAAATGTTTGTGTATATTATAGCACAGAAAATATTGAATTAAAAGGAAAAACAATTGTTGATTATCAGCATTTTCTTCTTTTGTCTCAATATTTACTAAGCCTTTCATGTAAGGCATTTTAAAGTGACATTTCACAATTATTTTTACATAATTTTTATTTTTATTCTATCTGAAAGAGCATCTTTTCTTATGAAAACTCTGAAAATTTCAAGCCAAACCATTGAACCGTTCACAAGAAATATATATTTTTGTGCTAGAATTAAACAAATTGTTGTGGACAACAGTTCAGATTTATACAGAATTTGTCATTTTTGTCTAGACTTTAAAGGCGTAGTTTTCGCTTATAAATAACAACTTCTAAAAAGTGATAGCATTTCTACGCATTAGAATAAACAATCTTTGCATTAAGACATACTTTCAGAAAATGAAATAAATGTGAAATGTCACTTTAAAACCAGGTCTTGCTTTCGAAAAGGTTAAGCGAAATTGGTATAGCTCGTGATAAATAAACTGGCAGAGCATCCGTTTCTAAAAGCTAGAGATACTCTGCCAGGTCATTTATCTTGAGGTAAAAGATTGTTATTTCAAGCGACCTTTTATCCATCCTCTCTCCGACCAACTTTGTATGTTTAATTTGTCTAAGGTTTCACTATGTTTGTACAGTGCACTCCACGTATTACGAGTTCGGGTAATACGAGATATCGTCTATAACGAGTACACTACAAAGTCCCTGTCATTTCCCTTCTATTTTCCCTTTATTTTATATCGGCTAACGCGAGATTGGTTTGAGCGAAAAATCGGCTATAGCGTACATATTTCCTAGGTCCTGACTCTATTTTTCATGCATATTAACGAGCTTCGGTCACAAATCGTGTCGTCTGCCAACAATAGTTCCCTATAGTCCATGAGCCAGGACCCGAATTTTGGCCGATTGGTACCACTCGGAGGGAGTAATTCTTTTTACACTTTTTGATTAGTCTGGTATCTATACTTCATGTTTCAGTATGATAGCAATCTCAGATCGGTAGCTTATGCCCCGAAAAACGCTTCTTTTCAAGGGTACCCTTTACACACAAAAATTTCATTGGTTTTCTAGTGAAACAACACATACATTTTTCCAACCCTTAAACTCATTCAAATACAAAAGTCTTTGTTCATAACCGAGATACAGTACAGAGTAGCATATTATAAGGTTTTGTGTTAGTCTGAAATGTCATCTGCAGGAAGATTTTAGTGTACACAGAGAACTATCTATAGATGATACGAATTACAAGGAAAAATGCAAATTATAGTATTTGTGGACACATAAAGTCCGCTTACTGATTTAAATGAACTGTAATTATAATCGATTCACTATTAAACGAGAATAATTTCAGTTGAACTGCTTTATCAAAACAACTGAAATTATTCTCGTTTAATAGTGAATCTATTATAGTAATTTGATATCAGGTAATACTAAATAAATATACATATAACAAACTCGAATGGATAGCTATGCCGACTTTATTGCCGCTCATTATACTACCAGAAAGTCAAAAAAAGCATAAATGCTTATCATTTACATTTCATTCATTTTTAAATGTAAAACTAATTCGAACTAAGACAAAAACAAATGAATAATGCTTACAAACACTTCTTTAAGGATACACATGAAGAAAACTAGGCCTGGTTTGAAAGTGTACGCAGAGAAGCTAATTTCTCACATGATAAGAAAGGGTGAGGGTTATAAGCTGGATATATTCATTTATGTTTCTAGTTCGAGAGGATGGCACAAAGTTATTGTTTTAATGCAATTCTACTGTCAGCAAGTCATTAGAATACATGTCCAGACAAATGTACTTCCATAAAGCATTGAAGAATAACGTTTTTCCAGGTGCAGTTGATTCGTGAGGAAAGACAGGTTATCAATACTGCTATATAATGTATAATATTTATTTGCTGAAATCAAATGCGGATATTCAAGTGAATTAGACATCCTTTACAAATAAAGAGTCCCTCTAGAGTGCACACCTTCGTCCTTTGCTTTTTTGTTCGGATACATTTGCACAATGAATACAAAAAATATAGGCTATTGGCCTGCTTTTAAAAACAATTATGAGGACTTCTGGTGTTAACACTGACATGCAAATTGGTAGTGTGTTCTAATAATTGTACAAATTCTTTCTACGTATATGGTGCTTAGTACATCCACTTGGATTGCAAATGAAACATGCATTCCAGGAAAAAGTATACAAAACATCGTATATGTATACAACATATTAAGAAACATGTGTAGTTAACTACAAGGCTATCGCTTTTCGTGTGTACGGATAAAAATGTTATAAAATGGAGGTATTTTCAGCGAAAGTGTCATGGAACTAATCTATAATAAGAGACCTAGCAAGAATTAAATACATGTACATCTTAAGTGTATTAAAACCATTGTTGTGCAACAGAATTAACATTAACCCAGGACATCTGAATATGTAATGACCCTACTTAGGCTATGTTTTCTTAAAACGCTCAACTAACGGACGAAGATGCAGTTGTCCCGGGTTCACTTTAGTGCACTATACTCTGTAGCGTGGACATATCACTACAGCAGTATAGTCTTTTAGAATACAAGATATAATGCAGCACAAAAGACATATTTACGAGTAAAAAATAAAGCAACTGTTAAATAAACGATGAGACTAGAGATAAAATTGATTACATCGATACAAAAGCTGTTGAAAAAACTCACACTGCGTTTCTGAAAAAAAAATAACTATAATTCCATTGTCAAATCAACATAGCAAAGTTCAGTTGGAATCTTTCGTGAATGATGCATAATGTAAGTAAAATGGGCTAGAACGGAAGAAAGAATAACTACATGGACAGCTATACAGTGTACATAGACAGTCACAATTTATTCATGCGAATTAAACAATGATAACAAAAAGAGAGTAACATATAAATGTAAGTATTTAGGCACCAAAACAGATGTGTTGAACTTCAATTACAACATAATGCAAGAATTACGACTTGATATTAATCAACTTCAACCCAAAGCTTGGAACTGTCATGAGCAAAGCCATTATTATAACCGAACAATCGAAATCACCCTAGCATCTAGCCTTACAGCAAATGGTATTTCAAATGAAGAAATGCAGACATGTTGATATAAAGAAAAATGTAAGAATGCTGTCTTGTATGCATAACAGGGAAATGTAAATTGTGATTTTTTAGCACTTCACAGTTATGGAGATTAGACATTTGAAGTTCGTTTATTAAATTATTCAAGCCTGTGATTAATTTATTGTAAATATGCAAATACGAGAGAGAATTGGATCACGATAAAAGTGGTCTCGATTATGAATATATGAAAGAATATGGTCAATCAGAGGTAGAGATTTTCCATGTATCGATACATGTTCAATGATAAATTAGGTACCTATTTTAATTAGCATCAATATTTTTTTCAATGATTGAGGTGTTAATGCAAGAAAAGATATATAAAGCGGTGATGGAAATGCTAACTTTTAGAGCAGAATGAAATTTAATTTCTGTGCATCACGGACATTATCAACTTGCAAACAAATTGTAGTATTTTAATCTTAATCAGATAAAAACCATCATTACTGAATCATAAGCAAAATGTGATTTGTGTCGTTGAAGAATGGCATATATCACCAGTTGATATAAGTCCAATTACCCACGAGAATGACAATTTCGAAATAATAAAGTTATGTAGACAACGGATTTGTTCGGCTGGTGCATTTACGTAACTAGCCAAGTTAAGGCAATTCATTAACATACCATATATGAGGGGATATCAAAACAATTTTGAGCTTCTGGTATTTACTCACTTAAGATAGTAAAGATTTTTACACCTTCGTGTAAATGAATGGTCCAAATACACTTTGTATGTAGGATAATATGGCTAGCTGCTACGAGCTTGTCCGAAACTTTAAAACCGACTTACCCCTCCCAGTTTTATTGACCAAAATGGATAATACTAAGAACACGGTTACACATGGTAACATGGTTTCTAGTCCTGGAGGCTTAAAGTGCTAAACAAGATTGTCTAAGTTTATGGGGAGTCTATCCCTTCTTTTGCAACAATCTAATATTGGGAAAAGGAATTCCAGTGAGTCTGAGACAGTTAAGAATATTAACTGACTGCTGTCGAGGAGATTGGTTAGGGTAACAAGACGTTGATTCGGATATCCGTAAACTGTTAACAAGGTGGAAGGAATGTGTGGGGTTGGAAAGGCTACGGGGCTATTATATGAAAAATACAGCAGGTGTGAGAATCAAAAACCTTTGATATGCCCTCATAAACGACTTGTTTTGAAACATGGGATCATAAACGAAACCGCTAAACAACCACAAACTTGCATTTTTCTCCTACAAAGATGAAAGCCACACCAGTAGTGACAAGGTATGGTAACTATTTAGAGGATTATTAAATCGAGTTTGCAATTTATATTGATCTGATGAATCTGTTGCTCACAACGCAGATTCTATGAAACGTTTGCATTTGTCTAAAAGAGAGGGTGAATGAGATATGTTTGATTAAAAATTACGCCACTGTGATTATAAAGACAAATGGTGCCGTTTTTGCTTTTGTTACCACGAATTCAATCAATTTGACTATTAGTTATCAATTATATTCCAATCACTGTGTTGTTAACGTGTGTGTGGTGATATGGATCTTATAAAACTTTCAGACTCTTACAAAATGAAAACAAAGATTTACCCAACCATTTGAGTATGTATCAAACTGCATTTGTTATGATTCATGCCAAATAAACTAGAACACATATACATCTGATTCACATTTTAATGCATATGCTCGACAGAAGAAGTTTAAATCTCTGTCAAATGATTATTTAAAGTATATATGCATACATGTAATTATTCTTATCTATAATTATGTAAACTTATCATTTCTCCTAGTGAGCTGGACACATTTTACCCAAAGTGATTTTCAGTGACAAAAAGCATTGCACTAACAACAGGTATGTCAGGAACCATTGATTGAATCAAAATCACGAATACCAGAATCAGCACATGTATCCAATATGATCATATATAGCAGACATTTTAGAAATATTGCTATTGCAACTGTAGTAAAAATGCGTACATACAGACAAGGAGACTTGGAAATGGGAAAAGGACGACACACATGTCATACAATCACCTGGCTTATAAAATTACATTGTTTTTGACAAATCTGTTCTGTAAGTATGCAATGTACATCTAAGGACTTCGCTGTCGAAATACATATAGAATTTGTCTTTTAGGAGGCCAGGGGTTGCATTCATCCGTGGACACTGCAATTATATTTTCTAAACGAAATAAAATTGCAAAAGTACTACATGTATCTAATTTATATTTTAACATAGAAATAAGTTCCCTCCGTACACTTTGATTATCATTCTTTGCATAAGTAATCTTTGTCTAATCATCATAGTTTATACAAACTAGGTTTTGGAAATGAGAATGTTATAATCCTATTTAATAGCAGAAACAAATGTATTCTCTCATACTTACAAAATTAAGCGCGAATCTGGAAAAGGGTCCCTTATAGCATTTGAGGCAGTCATATTTCTTGAGATCAGTGCATGCTTTTAGTGAAGACAGGCAGACATCCATGCTGCTATATTACAATTGCAACATGTCATCAAGGATCTAGTGGAGAACAGCAATGGTTCCTGATCAGACTGCATGTATACGCAGGCTGATTTGGAACCATATTTGGTTCAAGAGCCTTAATAAGGGACCTTTTTCCGTATCCTGACTTATTATATTGTACTTGTAAATATTGAGTTATGATTAGATATATACGCTCGTATGCAGACCAATATATCTGACGAAGAGAGTTTTTGTACTATATATGACAAAAGCAGCATTTTTTTGTATATTCATTGTATCCTTGAATATGGGACGATCGGGTTTTACTTTGGTTGCCACATGATGTACATTATATATCGTATAATCGTATATTGGCATTGGGATATATTTTGTTGTAAAGTATAGCTTCATTTTTTTTTTTCATGTGGTCATTCAATTTAGTTACGAACCGTCGAATATTGTGCAATTGAATATATTTCCAGTAATTATTTTCTAATTTGCATTGATTGGACATTCAACTGAACATGTAAGGCCCTTCATTATTTTTAAAAGTGAAAATGCCTTTGAGTTCAGCATTCTTTCAGTAGGCCTAACGTAAGATTCTCCATTTCATATTCATATAACATATATATGCATGAAATAGTCACCTAAGAGGTAATCCAATTGTTTTGGATAAAACACATTGCTGTCGATAGATTAGCAACAGTTAGAGGCCTTAGATCACTCATAGTATGCGTTTTAGTTTTTAGGTACGAACATTTCAGGGTCCGAATCGACCAAATGTTTTTGCCGTTTACAGCTTTTTCCGAGTGTTTTGTGTCACGAAACTGGCATGAATCGATGAATACGCATTTGAAAATATATTTAAGTGTAAAAATATCTTGCCACTTGCATTTCTGCTTCAAAGAATTGAAAAATTCACTTGAAAAAATTGTGCATTTCGTTCGGTGTAGGGGCCGACAAATTGTCTTCTATTTCACAGCCTACAGAGGCCTCGTACCTGGGAACAGATTCAATAGTACTCAAAACTAGTGTTTTAAGAATATTTTGGCAGAGAAAATAATCACGACAAGCCTTTTTATAAATCACACACTACCAAAAGAAATCGCACCTACTGTCCCATTTATGGACATGTGAAAATGGGGTAGCTTAAGAAAACGGCGATTTTCTCAGCATAAGCTACCAATTTCAGACTGCTATCATATCAATTAGTTAACTACACATATAAAGCTGTTCAGATAGTGCAATAAGAATTACTCCCTCCGAGTGGTACCAAAAAAGTGTCTGGCTCATGGACTACTAGCCCCGGCTGTATTTTTCACACCTATACACGCGAGTCGTCTGCAATAACATTTCAAGGTAATTATCGATCAATTATCGGATTAGCACGTTCCGATCTACCTATTGTCATATGAACAAATTGTTACTGCAAAACATCATAATTCCAACTTTAATCCAGCAGGAGTTATGAGCATTTGCTCTTACATTGACCATATGCAAAGTTTGTGCCGAGGGCTTTAATTAGTTCATGAATTTGGAAAATACGGGAGACACTACTAAAAAGCGGAAAACAATTTCCGTAGAGTTGAAATTTGAGATCATGAATGAAGTAGAAAAGGGATTTACCTTAGAGACAATGAAAAATCATAACGTTTTTGAAATAAATATTTTATTATGTACATAAGCATTTGTTTTTTAATTCATTTATAAACTGCACAGCGTAATATTTGTATTTTACTTTTAGTGGTGTGTATTAAAATATCTAGAGTTATCTATCTTTATGCTCTCTAAAAAGAAGGTATAAATGTATCATGGTTCACTTCCGGTGAAAGCGAAAGTAGACATGGGCAAGTGAACTTTTTTCTTGCATTCTGTTACAATTCTGCTTTAGCGAGACATTTAGTATTTAGTACTGACTTGAATTCGAACATGCTTCACTATTTGTACATTATAATGGTTTGGACTCGACCATTTTATAACTTATTTAATCGGGCTATTTCTATAGTCGATAATCATGTTAAGGTAGTCCACCCGTAATGAGATTCTCGCGACGTCGGAAGTTTTCTTGCGACGTCGTTACGTATCTGAACCTATTCGGGCGATGACGTAACCATTCGTTGGAAAGTTCCTCCGCCGAATGTTTACGACGCCACTCGAATAATTCCGACGTTACGTGAATCTCATTATTGGCGGACTACTCTAATTTTTATTATTTATCCCTTCATCATTTCATGGGCAGGCACCACTTTTCATGAATTGCATATATAATCGTTAGTTACTAGTCAAAGCCTCTATAAAATCATAGTTAAAGAAAAGAAAATATCGTTAGTGGGGAGTCAAAACCTCGTAACTACAGCTTGACAAAGAATCATCAACAACAACCCGTCCAACGCCCCCCCCCCCTAAACAAAGCAATAACTAAAAATAAATCGGTCGACCTTTTGTCACATTTATAACCTGTCATAGACCTAATTGAAAATTTACGTTTATTTATTTACTTTTTTCATAGATCTTTAGCTTGTAGAGGACACGAGTAGGAATCAGTTGCTAATAGAACAATGAATAATACATGGTACTTATCAATTTGTTAATTGAAAGAAGCACGTGAATGGCACCATTTAATTTGACACGTTGACAGTATCTGATAGGTTGAGTTTGTTACTTTTTCTCAATGACAGGTAAATGGTCATATTAATAATTCATACTCAAGTTGTTTTTTTTTTCTTTCTTTTTTTTAACAAAAACAAAAAAATCCTTTATTCATTCCAAGGAACAGTCTTCTCCAATACATTAAAGAGGCTACCTAGCTCACTAGTGAGCAATATCTTAGACTTGTACTAGATACTCTATTGTCTTTTAAACCAGACCATGTTTAGGAAAGGATATCGTAATATCGTAGCTTTTCAACGAAAACCTCGTAACTGCAGCTTGTTATAAGCTGCAGGTACGAATTTTTCGTAGAAAAGCAGCGATATGTTTTTTTTTTTTTTTTTTTTTTTTTTTTTTTGTTTTTTATCATAATTATTATTATTATTATTATTATTATTATTATTTTCAATGTCAGGTAATCAATCATGTATATATTCAAAAGTAACAAGAGGGCCAAGATGGCCCTGCATCGCTCACCTGAGAGGACTTTGAAACAAACAGCTTGCAAACTTCAAACTCGCATGACCCACTTTTTACATGACCTAGACATCATCAAGATAAACATTCAGAACAATTTTCACAATGATGAGTAAATATTTTGGTTCTTAGAGCAAAAAACAAGATTTGACCTTTTGACCTAGTTTTAGACCTAACATTAGCCACTTTCTACATGACCATTTTATCATCAAGATAAGCAATTCTGAACTATTTTCACAATGATGAATAAATATTTTGATATTTTTTGGGCAAAAACAAAATTTGACCTAGGTTTTGACCGCCCATGACCCATTTTATACATGCCCCAGATATTGTGAAAAGAAACATTCTGAACAATTTTCACAATGATAAAGTAAATATTTTGGTTCTTAGAGGAAAAACAAAATTTGACCTAGTGACCTAGTTTTAGACCTCCCATGACCCACTTTTCACATCACCAAGATATCATCAGGACAAACATTCTGGAAATTTTTACAATGATAAAGTAAATATTTTTGGTTCTTAGAGCAAAATCAAAATTTGACCTAGTAACCTAGTTTTTGACCTCACATGGCCCCCTTTTAACATTGACCAGATATTATCAAGATAAATATTCTGAACAATTTTCACAACCATAAAGTAAATATTTTGGTTCCTAGAGCAAAAACAAGATTTGACCCAGTGACCTAATTTTAGACCTCGCATGACCCACTTTTCACATCACTAAGATATTATCAGCATAAACATTCTGAACAATTTTCACAATGATAAAGTAAATAGTTTGGTTCTTAGAGCAAAATCACAATTTGACCTGGTGACCTAGTTTTTAACCTCGAATGACCTGCTATTCATATCACCAAGATAAACATTCTGAATTTTCACAATGATTGAGTAAATATTTTGGTTCTTAGAGGAAAAACAAAATTTGACCTAGTGACCTAGTTTCTGACCTCACATGACCCACTTTTAAAATGACCTAAATTTCGTCAAGATAAATATTCTGAACAATTTTCACTATGATAAAGTAAATATTTTGGTTCTTAGAGCATAAACAAAATTTGACCTAGTGACCTAGTTTCTGACCTCACATGACCCACTTTTAAAATGACCGAAATTTCGTCAAGATAAATATTCTGAACAATTTTCACAACCATAAAGTAAATATTTTGGTTCTAAGAGCAAAAACAAAATTTGACCTACTGACCTAGTTTTAGACCTCGCATGACCCACTTTTCACATCACCAAGAAATCATCAGGATAAACATTCTGGAAATTTTCACAATGATATAGTAAATATTTTGGTTCTTAGAGCAAAATCAAAATTTGACCTAGTGACCTAGTTTTTAACCTCAAATGACCTGCTATTCATATCACCAAGATAACATCAAGATAAACATTCTGATTTTTCACAATGATTGAGTAAATATTTGATTCTTAGAGGAAAAACAAAATTTGACCTAGTGACCTAGTTTCTGACCTCACATGACCCACTTTCAAAATGACTCAGAGTTCGTCAAGATAAACATTCTGAACAATTTCACAATGATTGAGTAAATATTTTGGTTCTTACAGGAAAACAAGATTTGACCTAGTGACCTAGTTTCTGACCTCACATGACCCACTTTTAAAATGACCCAGATTTCGTCGAGATAAACATTCTGAACAATTTTCACAATGTTTGAGTATATATTTCCGTTCTTAAAGCAAAACCAAGATTTGACCCAATGACCTAGTTTTTGACCTTACATGACCCACACTTTGTACATAACCTAGATATCAAGATAAGTATTTAGGATAGTTTTGACAAAGTTTTGGGGCAAAAAAAGGCATCTCTAGAGCAAAAGGAAGGATCTGTAATATTTGACCTTGTGACATAGTTTTTGACCTTGCATGACCCTCCTTTGATCATGACACAGATATCATAACGATAAACATTTAGAACAATTTTGACAAAGTTTGGACCAAGAATTGGCACTTCCAGAGCTAAAGGAAGGATTTCACAAGATTTGACCTCATGACCTAGATAATGACCTGGAATGACCCACTTCTTGACATAGCCTAGATATCATCAAGATAAACATTCAGGACAATTTTGACAAAGTGTGTGCCAAAATTGGCACTTATAGAGTAAAAAGATGGATTTTACAATATTTGACCTAGTGACCTAGTTTTTGACCTGGCTTGACCTATTTTTTATCATGACCTAGATATTATCAAGACAAATATTCTGAATAATTTTCACAACGATTGAGCAACAAATGTGGTCCCTAGAGCAAAAAGAAGATTTGACCTAGTGACCTACTTTTTGACCCCATTATGGCCCCGATTCAAATTCTTTGAAGTATTTTGAAAAAGCATGACCCATAGATCATATGTGTGAAATATGATTGAATTCTGCCCAGTACTTTAGGAGGAGAAGATTTTTTTGTGAAAAGTTGACGGATGGACAGATAGACAGATAGACAGATAGGCCTAGACAGTTAGACAGTTAGACAGATAGACAGACGCCGGACAACAGACCGATCACAATACCTCACCTCGAGCACTTTGTGCTCAGGTGAGCTAATAAAAACAGAAAAGCCCGGGGGGTTTCTCTCAAAGTCCCAAGATAATACATTATTTACTTTGTTAAAATAGTCCATATCAACCCAGTAATCCATTATCAGATGCTACCATGACATACTTTTCGAATGCAAAGCTGTTACAAACAACAATGTGAATTTGGTGAACTCTAAATTATTTTTTCTCTGGGTAGAAAACGTTTGAGACAATGACGAAAATGCTTCTTACGAGTAATTTCTTCAATTTTCACAATGTATTCCAAAACATTCATCCTTTGGGGACATTGAAAATCGTCATGAGGAAATGGATAATATACCACAAAACTCGGCGTACAAAAAGTACTGTTTTATAACCGCTTTTGAACGTAGCCAAGTAGGCCTATGATAAAAGGACTATACAAGTTTGGTATTTATGAAATAATAACAAGTTTAGCGGTCTTTATTGCCTATAAAACCCGATGTGCGACGGACTACATGTGTAGGTAAAAACCGAGGCGCACAGCGCCGAGGTATTTGCCTTAACATGTAGTCCAGGGCTCATATTCACCAACGTTTCTAAATTGATTTTCTAAAGTAAAATTACATATCAACCAATCAGAGTGACCGATAAATTTGTCTGCGTTTGTCTCGGCCACTCTGATTGGTTGGCATGTATTTTTACTTTAGAAAATCAATTTAGAAACGTTGGTGAATACAGGCCCAGAGCACAGAGGTTTTTATTGCGCAATAAAGACCGCTAAACTTGTTATTATCTCCATTATAACACTCTAAATAACAAGACGCACATTAGAAATGTGTTATTTTGTGAAAATTCTGCCATGAACTAGTGTTCGGCGTAGGAAACGCATTGTCATTCAAGTGACGTCATTTGATGTTACCTTGACGCCACGTGACGTTTTGGCGCATACACAAAGCATAATTACATAGGGTTTTTATTGTAAATAAAACCCGATGTAGTTCTTCTTTCGCTATATATGGATTTTACGGAAAAGTGTTATAATTAATGATAACTTACTTGTTCGGGCTTTTAAGGCAACGAAACATGCATGACCCGGTTACAAATGAGCCAATATTCATTTTCGTGGAAATCTGACGAAAAAATGTTCAATTTTTATTTCCAATTTATTCTGTGAATTTTGGTTCAGGATGAAAGTACTACATTTAAAGTAATGAATAACGTTAACAGAAACATTCCGATGCGCATGGAAATACTCGAGATCGTCTTTCATAAATCTATGGTCTCAATAAAATGTCCTCGCTGTAACAACCACATTTTATTTCAGAAATTCGATTTGCAAGTTTCAAGATTATTTCAAAGTATGTGTTTTGAGAATAAGACGCCAGACTGAAGGACTTATGTTCAAGTCGATTTCCAAATATGATTCGCTTGGCTTTTTTTCAATGTAGTATTGTATTTTCATAATTAAATAGAGAATTTTGTCTTTATCAAATGTAATAAAGCTTCTATCTAAGAAAAACTGTATGTACATGTACTTTAGATTCTAGAAAATGTTATTCTCTTTGTATTTCAGGCACAATAAAGTTAGCGTAACACCTTTTTTGTGAAATAATTTGCTAAAAGTGCATCGTTACATCGAGGACTTATTAGTTATTGCAAGGACAATATTCCCTATTTTATGAAATAAACAGAAAGAAATTAATTTTATTATTTTATTCACACTTCAAATAATTAGATTCAAAAACATACGAATTTTACCATCAAAACACATATTTTTTATTGAATCATGCTGCAGTTTGTAATAAAAAAAAAAGTCTTTGTTATTGGAATGACATTTACCATTACTGTGAGGACTTATATTTAAATATTTTTTTCCATTTCTTACATTGTATTGACCTATATATGGTCATTAAATATCAAAAGCAATGCAATCGTTAAAATATATACATCTAAATGTAAAAGTCACATCGTTAAACCCTTTCAAAAACGTTAAATGTTATGTTACAACTGCTGATCAAGTCAAATCAATCGCACTGACTGCTCAAATTCGCCCATTATTCCCGACTTAAAGACTTTTCTCGATCTCTACTCGATCAACCCGACATCTACCGTCTATTTGATCGAATGAACAGATAAAGCACAAATCGAGTTGATCGAGATGTGGTTGGGAGACACTTGAGTAAAAGGCCATGTGATCGATATAAAGATGTTAATCCGATCACACTCGATCTCCAGATTTGATTGATTCTTGATCTGGTCGATCGCCTATTCGATCAATACACGATTGCTTTTCGATCAGCTCTCAACCCAATCTTACACAAATATTTCTTTTATATTTAAACAAACAGAAAAAGATGAAAAGGTGGTACGGATGAAGCTCGATTACCACGACCATTCCCGATCACAAATGGCGATCGAGTTCGATCTGTGCTCGATCGATTGATTCGGCTTGGTCCAGTTGATTTGATCGGCAGTAGATATATACCTAGTATAAAAATTTTACAACTTGAAAGCTGTTGAAGACTACAAAAATGAAGTTTATGAAAATCTAACTTGTGTGTAGAATATAGATGAATGGATATCAAGGGAAACGGAGTCAGAGCTGGTAATCAGCATTTACTTCTCTTACCTTAGTGTTCGTAAATTAGGAAGTAAAAACCAAGTCTTCTTTGTAAAAAAAAATGAGAAGACCCGAAGAAAGTTAAGCAATTACAAATATGACGAAAAAAAGAAAAAAATGGAATGTCTTAAATCTTCTCGTCAAACCATAAAATATTACATTGGGAAAATAATAACACATGGAAATTCAAGTAAAACACGTTCAAGGTAAAGTAAATCGTTTAGGAGCGAAAAATCTCGACCATAGTCTGACTGTACAGTCTTGGCATAATAATTGAGTTCGATCCTTTTAGCAATATACGCAGATGATTTGTTGTTGTTTTTATTTCTTTTTGGAAGATAGCTCACATAATAATTTAGATACACGGTTGTAAGACGTTGAGTGTCCTAAAACTGATTGTCCAAAAAACAAAACAAAAAAGGAATAAAGTAATTTGAAAATGTTTTCTTCTTAACTTCTTGTTTACCTAGATAAGATAATATTTGACAAAAATCCATCTGTTTTCCGGGATGAAAATTAATGTTGTGATTGCAAGATTACATGTACGATTCGAATCAATACATGTAAATTGCCTTGAAAATTAAAAAAATCTACTTGTCTTTCCACGGCATCCCATATAGCATCAGGAACTACTTTGCCATGACCACTTTCAAAAAATGACTGAGTAATTTCTTCAAGACCCATGGAACAAAGATATACAGATTCATACCTTGAAAAGAAATAGTATATAATGTCTCTCCGATATTGAGGAAAGGTCATTTCAGAACGATCGTTCAGAATTAATCTTGTCAATTAATCTAGAATTATATCCTTCATACAACATTCCAAGGTGATTTGCAAAATATCTCCATTAGACTAGTGATAAAATTCATTCATTTGTGGTACCAAGAATCCACAAATGTGTAAGGAGTCCTTGCAATAACGATTCAAAGTCCGCTCCGTAACAACTGGTCGGTACACATGTTTGGCAACAGTAATTTTATTTTTTTCATCTGAAATACTTCGTTTTCCTATTATAGTTTAAGACAATTATGCATCTAGCCCTTTTTCTCTTTGGAAAAAAGTCCATATTACATAAGAAAACTTATTACGTCTTTGCGGTAACGATTTTCGTACTCCCAGTAACAAAACTGTCGTTCTTGCGAGGACAGTTATTGCGAGGAATTCCTCGACCATTCGCTCCAAATTACACACAAGAATAACTAGGGAGAAAATATGTTGCATGCTGTAAACGACATGATTCTATATCTGAATAAGTAAAGCTATACGATTTTAAGATCTGAGCTATATAGTGTGGTTGATCGCGTTGCATAGAAAACGAAAAAATAAGTCTACGCAGCCAACGGCCTACCTATTTTGCCTCGCAACTTCGAAACCAAGTATTGCTTTGTCTTCATTTAAACATCGTGGTTTTAATGAGTGTTTCCACCTCCATTTGGGTTGTATTTAAAGGAAATCTAACCATGAAGACTTTGATTACGCACATGTAAGTTATTGCGAGGACATTTCGTATCAAAAATCCAGGGACAGACATATATGGTCAAAAATCTTCGTCGTATTTATATTTTCTCAAAAAAGGGCTGACACTATTAATAATGTGAGATATAAAACATTAATGAAATGAAGAAAAATCCTATCTTTACCGATCATTTTATATCGAAAATCATGTTGGAAATTGATAATTTTGTCTAGGGACAAGAGAAAATGGTCATTTTTCGGCACAAAAGTGCAATATTTTCAGAAACATTCCATCTGCCAGGCCAAATAAACTGTCTCTATTGTTGGTAGTGATGGTCGTTACACGGTGTACCTAAAATGACATGTTTATGAAAAGCCATTTCTGAGAAAATGAGCCAGGACAGCGATTTCCACGAAATAAAATATTGGCTCAAATATAGAGCTCATTCAAACATTAAAATTTCATTGTTGAAATTAGGCTCGTTTTGCTTTATTTTATATCACAATTTATGTCCAAATTCAACACTGAAATCTTCATAATTATCTTCTAAAACGGGTCCCACTGACTCTTTAAGAATATATTAAAATTGCAAAGAAAGCATATTGTTATACATGTATCATCTTTTACCAAACACAGGAAATATTTCCATTTGACAAGTTTAATATCGTTTCTAGGGCTCCGCATCGATAGAATTAGATATGGAAAATAGTCTTTCATTTCATTATAATTATCTGTCTGTTTGTGTCTTTGCTGTGTTTGTCCGCAAAAAGATTAACATAGGCTCTTAGGCCTACTTTTGAACCGATCGCCACAGACTAGTGCTTTCATATTTTTGTGCGCTTTACATGTAGCAAGATAATCCTCTAAACCAATGTCAAAATGTCACGTTGCGGGAATATCGTCGTTAAAAAGACAACTGTATTTTACTAACACATTTCTTGTTTTTTTCTTTTTGTCTTTCTTTTCTTTTCTTCAAAACCAAATTTTCGTGTGTATCAGTTTTCAATTTGAACCAGCCTAAAGCTTTGCCTCTTGCCATGGTTAAAGGGTGATGGTAACAGATGGTCTAATTGCAAAAAATGAAATATTTTGAAAAAATATGCAAAACTTTTGTGTTGGCCACCTCAGAATGGTTAATAATATGCGATTCAGACAGAGATTGAGCCGAAATTATAAGAGAGATAGCCGAATTTAGGGAGAATCCAAACCAAAATTCAACCCCGTCTCAGATGCGGTTGAATTTACTTTTTAACTGTCACGCATGCGCATACAGCGCGGACCAAGATTCAAACGAGATTCATGCTTGAATTTCAATATGACGTCATCATGTATGTTGTGACGTCATTTAAGAAAGTCGCAGGTCCTACTGTTTTTGACCTACTTTCGACATCGCTTCATGAATTCGGTATCAAATTGCGAAAAAATGAGTCGTGTTTGTCGTAATCATTTAATCAGGTCATATAAAGCTTAGAAATGACAAATTTTGGTCCAAAATCTGGGAAATAGTAGCTTTAAGATGTAGTGCGTGATGAATCATAAAGATTCATGATAAATTGTAAATAACTTCTTAAAAACCTATATCAAACGGCACATTTTTAGACAAGTCCAATACCAAAGCTGTTGCAAACGACAAAATTAAGTGTTAATGAAAACAAGAGGACCATGATGGTCCTATATCGCTCACCTGAACCTAAATGATATGAGCAACACTTTTGTTCAATTCAATTAATATTTATTACTTTAAGACTGAAAAAGAACTTATGGTCAATAAGGTTGTGAAAATCTAACTCATCCGAGATCTAAATTATGGTGCCAAACATTGTACAGGGCTCCAGATAAGAGGGGGTGGTGACTGTTCAAACTGCAATAATGATGTCAGTGATCATCAAACCCTATGTTGTAGGTACTCATTTGTATCGTCTCGTCGAGACGATTCAAATGAGTACCCACTACATAGGATTTGAATTCGAAAAAACAATGTTAGTATGTCTTCACCTCCGCTTATCTGTAGCCCTGATTGTATCCAAGTTTTGTCTTGATTGATAAATAATTGTAGATTCTAGAGTATAAACAAGGTCGAAAACAGCCGAAAACAACAATTTCGTCAAATTCAAGGGCACAAAACGCTCGACTTTCTGATCAGATCAGACTGAAAATCAAATTCATATGAGATCGTATGGTTCCGAACATTGTCTCCCAGTTTTGTATAGATTGATCAATAATTGTAGATTCTAGAATGTAAACAAGGTCGAAACCAGCCGAAAATGGCAATTTTATCAAATTCAAGGGCACATAACTCTCAACATTCTCATCAGATCAGACTGAAAATCAAACTCATCCAAGATCTTATAGTCCCCAACATTGTGTTCAAGTTTTGTCTTGATTGATAAATAATTGTAGATTCTAGAGTATAAACAAGGTCGAAAACAGCCCAAAACAGCAATTTTATCAAATTCAAGGGCACATTACTCTTGACTTTCTAATCAGATCAAACTGAAAATCGAAGTTACCTGAGATCTTATGGTCTCCAACATTGTGTCCAAGATTTGTCTTGATTGGTCAATAATTGTAGATTCTAGTGTGTAAACAAAGTCGAAAACAGTAAAAAACAGCAATTTTGTCAAATTCAAGGGCACATAACTCTTGACTTTCTGATTAGATCAGACTGAAAATAAAACTAATCCCAGATCTTATGGTCCAAAACATTGTGTCCAAGTTTTGTCTTGATTGAATAATAATTGTAAATTCTAGAGTGTAAAAAAGGTTGAAAACAGCCGAAATTGGCAATTTTGTCAAATTCAAGGGCACGTAACTCTTGACTTTCAGATCAGATCAGACTGAAAATCAAACTCATCTGAGATCTTATAGTCCCCAACATTGTGTCCAAGTTTTATCTTGATTGACCCTTTCCCACACATTGGCCCTTTTGGATGCCCCACAAAATAAAGGCTTTGGAAAACATTGTGACAAGCAATTTCTTCATTACCCACTATGTTTTCTACCAAGAAAGACCAAAAAAATGTTAAATTTTGTTCAATGGAACTTGTCGTCTGCAACACCTATGATTTTGGACTAGGCTAAAATTTTGTTGTTTGGTAATAGTCTAGGGGCCAACCCCCAAAAGAGGCCTAGAAAGTGGTTTTCTTTGGACCAATAGTCCAGAAGTATTCCGATGGTACAGTGAGTTAGGGTAACCATTGGGGCTTTATTTTATGGTGGATGCCAGAACTGAAAGTGGTGCAGATTTTTTCTAGGGGCAGATAACTCTACCCACCCAAAATGAAATAAACAGTTTTTTAGTTGACCATGAATCGAAATTGTCGTCAAATTTTTTTCTGTGACTTTTTTCCTCAATAACTTTATATTTTAATTGAAATATTATGTATGCCAAAAAATAATTAGTAATAGAATAGTCGGTTTTTAAAACACATTTACCGTAATTGCCCTAATAAATGTTCATTCACCAAAATAGAAAAAATCACTCTAAAATAATCAAGAAAAGTTTTTTCAAACTTTATTATCTTTTTAAACGTTGATGATAGAAAAGTTTAGACACCATAGGGATATTTTGAAGTCAATTAGGTTTCGTTCCAGGATGACTTTTGCAACAAATGTCGGTGTGATTTTTTTCTGGGGGCAGACAACTCTTACCACCAATAAGGGCATGTTCAAAGAAAGGCTTTATGACAAAACATGTTTACAATCTAGTTCTCGCAAAAGTAAACCAATATTCATTAAACTAAATCAGAACAAGTATGATAATAGGTTCTTCAATGAGTTTGATTATTGGCCAGATCGGACCAGAAAGCCCTGAGTTATCTGCCCTTGAACATCAAAAACAGCTATTTTAGACTTTGTTTACCATCTAGCATCCACAAATATTGACCAATGAAAATGAAACTTCTACATAATGATAAGGATCATAAGATCTCGAATGAGTGTGATTTTCGGCCTGACCGGACAAGAAAATTTTGAGTTATTTGCCCTTGAATTTGACAAAATTGCCGTTTTTGACTGTTTTCGACTTTGTTTACACTCTAGCATTTATAAATATTGACCAATCAAGTTGAAACCTGGACATTATGTTGCTGACTATAAGATCTCTGAGGCGTTTAATTCTCAGAATGATCAGAATGGAACATCGCGAGTTATATGCCCTTGAATTTTACAGATTTGCCATTTTCGGCTATTTTCGACTTGATTTACACTCTAGAATCTTCAAGTATTGATCAATCCAAATAAAACTTATGCATAACGATTGGAATCAAAAGATCTCAGATGAGTACAATTTTCAGAATGATCGGGACATAAATTCATGAGTTACTTGCCCTTGAGTTTTACAAAATTGCCGTTTTACGACTATTTACGACTTCGTTTACACTTTAGTATCTACAACTAGAGTCCAATCAATTTGAAACTTGAAAATTCAATTTCATAATATTTTTGACCATGAGATCGCGACTGAGTACAATTTTCAGACTGATAGGGACATAAAGTCATGAGTTATATGCCCTTGAATTTTACAAGATAGCCATTTTCAACCATTTTCAACTCCGTTTACACTCTTGAGTGTATAATTATTGACCAATCCAAATGAAACTCACACATAAGAATTGGGACTATAATATCTCGATTGAGTTAAATTTTCAGAATGATCGGGACATAAAGTCATGAGTTACATGCCCTTGAATTTTACAAAATTGCCATTTTCGACTATTTTTGACTCCGTTTACACTCTAGCATGTATAATAATTGACCAATCCAAATGAAACTTATACATAAGGATTGGGACTATGATATCTCGATTGAATACAATTTTCAGAATGATCGGGACATTAAGTTATGAGTTATATGCCCTGCAATTTTACAAAATTGTCGTTTTCGAATATTTTGACTTGGTTTACACTCTAGCATTAACAATTATCAATTAATCCAAATGAAACTTTTATACAATGTTGGTGACCATAAGATCTAGGACGAGTATAATTTTCAGAATGATCGGGACTGGAAGTCATGAATTATGCCCTTGAATTTTACAAAATTGCTGTTATAGACTATTTTCGACTTGGTTTACACTCTAGCATCTACACTGAATGACCAATCCAAATGAAACTTGGACACAATCGTGGTGACCATAAGATATAGAATGATTTTAATTTCAGTCCGGCAGGATCAGAAAGCTGTGTTTTTGTGCCCTTGAATTTGATAAAAACTGATGTTTTATACTTTGGTTTTACTCTAACAACCACAAATTTTGGCCAGTCGAGACAAAAACTCTTAAAACATAATGCTGGTGACCATTCTTATAAGATGAATACAAATTTCGACATAATTGGACCAGAAGTTGTTAAGTTATCTTCCGTTGAATTGGGTAAAATTTCCATTTTGACTTTATTTTCAGTCAAATAACCAGATAGATGGACAAATCAAGACGATATTTGATGGGTAGAATGTTTCCGACGTTGTTTTTACTCTAAAAACCACACATAATTAACAATCAAGACAAAACTTGGACACCAAGATAACGACTACGAGATTTTGGATTAGTTTGGCATTCAGTTATTTAGTCAGGATAGAAAGTCTAGAGTTATTTGCTCTTGAATTCTGTAAAATTGACTTTTTCGACCCTGTTGTCACCCTAGCTACCACAAAAATTGACCAAGCTAGACAAATCTCAGTCTGTGACTGTGAGATATATTTTATAGTGTTAATGTGAATCCGACATCCTGAGTTATAAGCCGTTAATTTTGACAAAATGACCATTTTTGACTTTGTTTTCATTGCAAAAGACACACATGTTGATCGGTCGATACAAAACGTGGACAAAATGTAAGTGACCACAAGATATGGTTCAGTTTCAGCCTGATTATGATCCAAAAATTTTAATTGCTTTCCCTTGAACTTGACAAAACTGCTGTTTACGAGTGTTCAGTTTTGCAGTCACAAATATTAATTGATTTGAATAAAACATGGGCTCATATTATCTTGGTTCGGGTGAGCGATTTAGGACCATCATGGTCCTCATGTTATTTATTAAGAATATCTGACAATCAAAACTCTTTTTCAAGGATTTGCGTTAAATGTCATTTGAAAACGCGAAATTCGTTAAGTTACAGGTAAATATTGATTACGTTTTAAGCACACAAAGTTTGGGCGATGAAAGACGTACAGACGATCGGACGGACAAAATGGACAGTAGAATTCATTAACATATTCTAAATTGTCTCCTTCTACATTACTTCTATCAGTCTTTTTCGAATATTTGGGTGCAAAATTGTGACTTATCTGAATTATCTGCCAATAAATAAGCTATCAGCCATTTCCGATAGAAAACTTCAAATTTTCAAAAAATATATCAACTTGCGGACATGGATTAAACATGTTTTTATCAAATGACATGTCATGTTAGAAGTTTAAAAACATTTCCGGGTACTTGGAAATGCATTTTCACAGTTTTAAGCAGATCTATGAGTTTTTGGCTTTTTAACGACATCATGAAGTAGAAGGGGTATACATAGCTTAAATTGGTGGGTGGGGTAAGGACAATTGTAGATTTCTTAGAATTCAAGATGATTTTTGGTATAAGAAAATTACAATGACGAAGACTATTCAAATGTGATTTCTTTCAATAAAAATAATTTATCAACTAGATAAAAATGGTAGTATAAAAATAATTTCTGACAACTACCATTTAACCTTAATTTCAAGTGGGTGGGGTAAGAAAAGTGCTTGTAAAAAAAATTTGCACCACTTTTGATTATGGCATCCACCCTATTCTAACGTCCTATTGAACTAACAATCACCTGGTACCAACAGATTTTTTCTGGACGATTAGTCCAATAAAAATTCATTTTGCGGGACGGGCCCCTAGACTATAATGGGTTTCCAGAGTGTAAATCTATTTATATCCTCTATCAAACTAGATAACTCTACTTACACTGAAGTAAAGTAGTGTCAGAGTTCCTTCCCTTAGATTAACTCTTTTTTGAATACAGCAAAAAAGTGGCAATTTTGCCCAATTCAAGGGCACATAACTCTCATCTTTCTGGTCAGATCAGACTGAAAATTGACCTCATCTAAGATCTTATGGTCTCCAACATTATGTCCAAGTTTTGTCTTGATTGATCAATAATTGTAGATGCTAGAGTGTAAACAAACTTAAAAACAGCATTTTTTGACATTCAAGGGCAGATAACTCCGCACTTTCTGGTCCGATCAGGCCCGTAATCGAACTTGTCAAAGAACTTATGATCATACTTGTTTTGGCCAAGTTTGATCAAGATTGTGTAACTTTTGTGGATGCTAGAGTGTAAACACCCCAAATGTTGACGGACGGACGGACAGACGGACGGACGGACGCCGGACAAAAAGTGACCACAATAACTTACCTCGAGCACTTCGTGCTCAGGTGAGCTAAAAACCTGATTATTTTGTAAATTACCATTCAGAACATATTCCCTATATTCCCTAGTAGTATATAATTATATAGATGAGCAAATCACTCATTTCAAGCATTAGTTTTTGATTCGGTCACTAGTTCTTACTAATTCATACTAAATTGTCAGACCAAAAGGGTATTACTAAATTACTATTTGTGTGTTTAAATTCTTGAAGTGGATTATTGTGACGTCGCGCACGGTATTGCCTCACTTTTCAAAAAAACGCTACCCTCCGCGATTCATGTAACTGAATTTTGTAGGAATCGTTTTCGTTCTCTCAATTTTGTTATATATCAAAATAAGCGTAAAGCCGTGATATTTTTTAATGTTATACTCATTTCAAGTTCTTATTTTGTATAACTTTGATAGAAAGGTTTTTTATTCGTAAATTCGGCGAAAAATCGCGTGTAACATGTAATATAAATGTTCAAGAGCGACGGCTATCTATAAACAATTTTGCGATAAAGTAACGTCAAACACATGGAAAATATATTTCGTGACTTTGGAAATGCTGTAGAATGTTTTGCCGAACGGAAATAAAATTTTTACGTAGATAACTCAAATTAGCCCAGTTTGTTTACCAAAAATCGCAGTGTAACAATTAAAATTACGTCGCAGAAAAAATGACAATTTTGTTGAATATTTTGTTAATTAATGACTCAAGTGCAACCAAACTTGATATGAAAAATACCATTTTGCTCTATTTCTATAATATATGGAAGAAAATCAGTTAACAAAATAAACGAAACAATATTATTACATAAAATGCGTGTGGACAGAAATTGATTCTTGTGGTTGAAAACTCTACTTTTTTTACACTTTAGACTTTGAAAAATACAAGTTCTCTTATTCATACAAACATTTAATTTCAATGTGGATATATACCATTTTTTTCTTGTTGATCATATCAAAATTTCGACGCAAAATAACGAAACGTATAAGAGATATTCAAATTTGTTCGTGTGGACAGAAAATTTATAAACGTAAACTTTTTATTTGACGTAATCTTGAAAATTATCTCATTGGCGCATTTTTAAGATGAAAAAGGAACGAATTAAAGGGGCGGAATAGCTATAGAAATACAAAAGATGGAAGCAGTGGAGTATTTCTTAAAACGTGGTCCTGTCTTTATAAACCAGATTAGATTGTGTAGAGAGTAACCATTAAATGCACAACACAACAATCTACGCAAAAACTTAAAGTTACGCAATTGACGTTCGCTAGTTTGCCGTTACATTTTAGTGCCGCAATACCGTGCGCGACGTCTGTGCATTGTGGATTATAAACTGTATTTAACTTTAGGACTCTGGACTTTACATATGTTTGTATGATACAATTAAGGTAGTGCATCTTTTATCATCTTTTCAAACAAAACTTTGTAATTATTGTTAATAAATATTGTTCTTTGTAAAAAAAAAAGAAAACAAGAGGACCATGATGGTCCTATATCGCTCACTTGAACCAAAATGATATGAGCAACACTTTCGTTCAATTCAATAAATATTAATGACTTTAAGACTGAAAACGAACTTATCGTCAATAACGTTGTGAAAATCAAACTCATCCAAGATCTTATGGTGCCCAACATTGTGTCCAAGATTTGTCTTGTTTGATAAATAATTGTAGATTCTGGAGTATAAACAAGGTCGAAAACAGCCGAAAACAACAATTTTGTCAAATTTAAGGGCACATAACTCTCGATTTTTTTATCAGATCAGACTGAAAATCAAACTCATCCCAGATCTTATGATCCCCAACATTGTGTCCAAGTTTTGTCTTGATTGATCAAAAATTGTAGTGTCTAGAGTATAAACAAAGTCGATAACAATCGAAAATAGCAATTTTATCAAATTCAAGGGCATATAACTCTCGACTTTCTAGTCAGATCAGGCTGAAAATCAAACTCATCCCAGATCGTATAATTCCCAACATTGTGTCTAAGATTGGTCTTGATTGGTCAATAATAGTAGATTCTAGAGTGTAAACAAGGTCGAAAACAGCCGAAAACATCAATTTTGTCAAATTCAAGGGCACATAACTCTCGACTTTTTGATCAGATCGGACTGAAAATCAAACTCATCCAAGATCTTATGGTCTCAAACATTGTGCTCGAGTTTTGCCTGAATTGATAAATAATTGTAGATTCTAGAGTGTAAACAATGTCAAAAACAGCCGAAAAATGGCAATTTTATCAAATTCAAGGGCACATAACTCTCATCTTTCTGGTAAAATCAGACTGAAAATCACACTAATCTGAGATCTCATGGTCTCCAACTTTGTGTCCAAGTTTTGTCTTTATTGGTAAAAAAATGTAGATTCTAGAGTGTAAAAAAGGTCGAAAACAGTCAAAAAAGGAAATTTTGTCAAAAATTCAAGGGCTCATAACTCTGGACTTTCTGATCAGGTAAGACTGAAAATCAAACTCATCCCAGATCTTATGATCCCCAATACTGTGTCTAAGTTTTGGCTTCATTGATGAATAATTGTAGATTCTAGAGTGTAAACAAGGTCGAAAACAGTCGAAAATGGCAATTTTGTCAAATTCAAGGGTACATAACTCTTGTCTTTCTGGTCAGATCAGACTGAAAATCGAACTCATTGGAGATCTTATAGTCTGCAATGTTATATCCAAAATTTGTCTTGATTGATCTCTAATTGTAGATGCTAGAGTGTATACAATGTCAAAACTAGGTATTTTTCGCATTCAAGGGCAGATAACTCCTGACTTTCTAGTTCAATCTGACCCATAATCGAACTCATCCGAGATCTTATGGCCATACATGTTTTGACCAAGTTTGGTCAAGATTGGCTTATATTTGTAGATGCTAGAGTGTAAACACGAAATTGTGGACGGACGGACGGACGGACAGACAGACGGACAGACAGACAGACAGACGGACGACGGACAAAAAGTGACCACAATAGCTCACCTTGAGCACTTTGTGCTCAGGTGAGCTAAAAAAAACATTCAGAACATATTGATGCAAAAGGAGAAAATGCTGATCATCAGCGTTTTCTTCTTTTGCCTCAATGTTTTCCAAAGCATTTTCTATCAGATGCATCAAAAGGCGTCACTGTGTGGGGATGGGTTAAAAAGTCCAACACTCGGGGGTTTAAATTTCAATTTTGGATTTGGTAATGATCCTTGGAAATAGTTTAGTTATTTAAGAGAAATACATGTACCAAATTTCATGCGGGGGAATATATATGCCAATATACAGACAGGAAAAATCATTTTGATCTTAAAAAAAAAAAAAATTCTATACTTTTTAGAGTAATGTGAACCAAATTTCATGCGCAGAAATATAATATTACATGTATATATGCCTATTTACGGACAAGGAAAATCATTTTGATGTTAAAATCAAATTTCTATACTTTGTTAGACTAATGTGAAAGGTTACTTTTTGTGATTCTGGAAATATCATATCATGTCCTACCAGAAAATGAGATCTGTCGCGGGACATTTGATATATTCGTAAAAAAGATAGTAAATCTACCAACCAAGCTTTGGGAAGGTTATTTTGTAATTTGGAAAAAATAATAGTATTTCGTAGGCTACCTTCGAAAATGTCGTAATTTCAGCTTGAATACGCTGCAGTTACAACGTTTTTGAACGAAGCTGGCGATCTGCGCCCAGACATGAAAACCGAACCCGAACGAGCTCTGTCATCTATAAACAAGGGCTGTCTCAGGACAGCGAAGCGCGACTATCAGGTGCTGGATAGTGAAAAAATTCTGAGTCCGAAAAGGGTAAAAATTCCATATAATTAGATGTCAGATTCGCGAATCTTTGCCTTGAGGCTGATATTATGGTCACAAAGGCATGTGCTAAGTTTCAAAGCAATAGCATAGGTAGAAAGAGAGATTTAAGAAACCTGCACGTGAAAACTTATTACAAGCATTACGCTGACGCCAACGCCGACGCGAACACACATGGAATACCCCCCCCCCCCCCCCCATTCTACGAATAGTCGCGCTAAAAAGAATCAATATAACATTTCAGACAGACATGTTTCCGAATTAGAATCGCGTTCTTTAGAGCGAGATTTCTTGAGATATCTTGAGATTTCTTAAGATGTTTTAGGATAAAGCGCTCTTTTGATCAAGATTTTTAAGACGATCACTGCGAGGCGCCATTACTCTATACTTATTTCGGAACCCCTCGGTAAATTCTATAGAATCTATATGGGAGAGAATTGACCGAGTTGTTCCGAATGTTCCATGATTCATAAACCGCGGAGTTCCGCGGAGTTCCGAATACTCCATACTTCATACAAATGACGCCAAGATGACGTCATTTGTATGAAGTATGGAACATTCGGAACACCTCACTTTCAATCTCGGTCTCAAAAACGCTGTATTAAAAACGTCTTAAGAAATCTTAAAAAAATCTCGCTCTAAAGAACTCGCCTTAGCTCTTGCCTATGTGCCGTCTGATAATGGTCCATACTGGGGCTTACTCTCTTAAGAACAGAGCACATTCTCTCTTCATTCCATTTTGATAGAATGATGCTCTGTTCCCGCGGGGTCATTTCACGTCTAATCTCGGGGCCTTGGCGGGATTTCGGTATCCAATCGTTGGCTATACAGAACAAAACAATTTAAAAATCTGATACAAACTTTCATTGGCTGACGCTTCAAATTACCGGCTTCAGCCAAAAATAGAAGCGACGTAATATATACGTAATCAAACAAGATAAAACTGAATGATTCTGATTCGATAATTCAAATGTTACCGGCTTCAGCCAAAAATAGAAGCGACGTAATGTATACGTAATGATCACGCAAGATAAAACTGAATGATTTTGATTCGATAATTCAAATGATGTGCTATAATTCACGGCTGCTTATCTATTAAATCACAACATTTTGTTGTGTATGAAAAAAAGTTTAGAGGATATCCGGTTGGCAGTTAGAGGAGCAGACAAATCGGCGGGTGAAAGGTGAGTCTCGTCTTTTAATCGAAATGTTCTTGTTTCTAGCTCGAAAATCAAAAATCGGAGAATGTCATACAACCCTTTATTCATTTTCACATATTTGTGAGCCCCATCCAAACCCCGATTCCCAGAGATTGATCGGGAATTCATTTTCTCCCGTTGCAAGGGTAGCCCCAATATTGACATTTCGTCAATACTGATGAGCGTTTGTCCACTTTCTGAGGATGAATGGCCCAAAACATGTGTGTATTATAAAATAGTTGTATGTAAATTACATCGTGCAAACAATATTTTAATAACTTACTGTCGATCTTTGAAGAAAATCAGTTCTTCCGGTCAGTTTGTGCGTTAGAGGATAGGTTGTGAGTAAGAGGATAGGTTGTGATTTAGAAGACAGAATGCATTCATCGCATATAATACAATTTGTCATTGTTTATATGCGAATTAAGCCAAACCGAAATACTCTATGTGATATGTCTATTATCAAAGGGTGAGTGAAATGGCATAACGTATTTTTACGCCCAGTAAATTGATACATCAGTTTAACATTTAAACAATTTAACATTGTCTGCTTGTCTGCCCATCTGCATGTTATAATTTAAAATGAAAATTTAAGTTAAGAGGGCGTTTGTGCGTTCTCTTTTTAAAATTTCATACACCTGATATTCTTGTCTGCTACATATTTTGCTTCGGAAAAGTCAAATATTTAGCCAATTTGGTAATGAGTGTTTTCAAAAGTGTTTTCAAAATGACACAATTTTGGACTGCTTTATTTATAAAAGAGTTACAGATGTGAGAAGTATATGTTTGAGGGCGTAAATATTGAGGGAAGGGCTGATAATCAACAATTTCTTCTTTCTCTCGATGTTTTCTGAAACTATTTTTCAAGGGAGTTATAAAATAAATATCTTGTATGGGATAGGATTTTTGAAGAAATCTTTATGAAGGAAATCGACTTTCTCTTGTTCCGTTGCTTTTACATGATGTGTAAATGGGATTCTTTAACCCTTTCTCATACAAGACATGGTATAATGTACTTATTAGAAAGGGATTGTAAAGTGTTGACACAAAAGAAGAGATTACTGTTAATCAGCAACTTGTAGGCCTATATGATTGATAACTTAATATTAAACATATTGAATCAATAATCAAGAAGATCTATGGATAAACAAGATTTACAGACCTGTATTTTTGACACGTCTTTATTGTGTCCGGTTTTTCCACTTCTTACGCATTATATTTTAAAGAGGCTAGATTCTACTTTAGAGCATACAAAAATGGTTGGAATATTGCTCAGTATTTACTTTGAATAGTTTAAAAGTTCACATGAAGACGCACAGAGTACAGACATACAGAAAGAAACACAAAGGATAGTGAATGTATCAAAAATTGTTATAAATCTATTATGCATAAGAACCTTACATTTATTTAGATGAGATAATGTAATATGATACATATAACTGGTTTGTAAAAAAGGTTTTTCTATATCATATCACAATGAACACGTACTCTGTCAACTGAAAATGACACAGTGATCCTTAAGCGAAATAAGGGTTTAATCTTTGGACAAGACTAGTCTAGTAATGAGAGTATTTCGGTTTGGCTTAATTCGCATATAAACAATGACAAATGGTATTGAATGCGATGAATGCATTCTGTCTTCTAAATCACAACCTATCCTCTTACTCACAACATATCCTTTAACGCACAAACTGACCGGAAGAACTGATTTTCTTCAAAGATCGACAGTAAGTTATTAAAATATTGTTTGCACGATGTAATTTACATACAACTATTTTATAATACACACATGTTTTGGGCCATTCATCCTCAGAAAGTGGACAAACGCTCATCAGTATTGACGAAATGTCAATATTAGGGCTACCCTTGCAACGGGAGAAAATGAATTCCCTTTCAATCTCTGGGAATCGGGGTTTGGATGGGGCTCACAAATATGTGAAAATGAATAAAGGGTTGTATGACATTCTCCGATTTTTGATTTTCGAGCTAGAAACAAGAACATTTCGATTAAAAGACGAGACTCACCTTTCACCCGCCGATTTGTCGGCTCCTCTAACTGCCAACCGGATATCCTCTAAACTTTTTTTCATACACAACAAAATTTTGTGATTTAGTAGATAAGCGGCCGTGTAATTAGGTTATGACGACCAAATAGGCTGTTGGTTTATCAAAAACGGCAGAGGTCATATTTGATGGTTAATCATATAGACCTCGGCTTTGGAGAGTAACTGGGGCTGTATTCACCAATAATTCTAATTTAAAGTTTAAAGTTTAAATACGAATTACATTACAATCCATCTGATTGGACGAGGCATATTCATCGGCCAATCGGATGGGTTATGTAATTTTAAAGATATAACGTGAATTATACCGGAAGATGTATACTATCCATAGTCTCTTACAGTTGTTACTGC
Source organism: Fragum sueziense (assembly GCA_963680895.1). Taxonomy (NCBI): domain Eukaryota; kingdom Metazoa; phylum Mollusca; class Bivalvia; order Cardiida; family Cardiidae; genus Fragum; species Fragum sueziense. The sequence continues at coordinate 14,051,974 of OY804602.1, read as the reverse complement.
CAATAAAGAAGCTACTAGAGAACAACATGGATCCAGACCAGACTGTGCGTATGCACATGCTGATCTGGATCCACGTTGATCCCAAATACTGTCGATTATCTAACCATTGGTGACCGACAACTTTGTAGGAAGGAAAGTTCGTCGCGGCCTAGAATCGATCCCGGAAACTCATGAGCGAGATTCCGATGCGCTACCAGCTGCGATTTGGTCTCGACAGACTTCAAATTGGACAATCTAAAATGACATGATACGGGAAAGGGTTCATGCTTGCATTGTCACGACAAGTGTCGACTTAATCACGGAGGGGAATCAAGTGACGTAACAATTACAACAAATCTCCAATTGGCATTCGGTTTAAAGCAGGGAAGGCAGATAAGAAAGGTTTTAACGACCAATCAAAAAAATAGATGGTAACTTTTTAACAGCTAATTCTTAAAAGCTATGCTCATTTAGCAAACCCCTGACGTATTTCGCCTTCTCTGCTTCAAACGTAATTCCCCACCATGATGGGGGTTACAAAACAAGAATTCTGGTCAAGTTCCGCTCAACGTGGTCTTTTGATATTTTTAGAACAATTGTGGGGCGTGATGTTAAAAGGAGAGTTTTCCGGGAAGTCGACGAAACCGTACTTCTAGAAACAGATCAGACTTAGCAAACTTCAAACAGATGTCACATAAATTTTGTAAAATGGACATAAAACATGTAGTAAGATAGGGAATACAATCTAGACCCAGAGAATTCCCTTCGCGTGAAAAGTTTTAATCCTAGTCAGTCTGCGCCGATTGTCAAGGAGCTTTGATACTGTTCACACTTCCAAGAACGTGACTTCCTTCGTTTATATTACTGTTTGTTTAACGTATCTGCGGGAACAGGAATAAGAAAATTAATGAGTAAAAAAGTAAATGATTGATATCCTATATACAATTTTCTGTCTGCTTGTTTCTCTCTGAAATTTAAAACCATTTATAATGACTTTGACGTTAACTTGAACATTTGAACCTAGCGGTGGTTTTGACGGACAGCATGCAGCGTTTCGCTGTTTTTCAACAAAAACCTCGTAACTGCAGTTTTTGCTGAAAAGCGACGAGTTTACCTTTTCTATAAAAGAATAAAAGATCAAAATTGAAAGGCGACGATGGTGTGTTAGACTCAAGTTTATATGAATTGTAGAATAGAAAATATTAAAAGAAATGAAAGAAATGTTTGTTATCAACATTTCCTCTCGTCTTACAGTTTAGATCGTACTACGTTTACTCCATTGGGAACGTCGAAATCATGAATTGTTTGGGAACAAAGGTAAGGAGATGACAACAGTTTTACGGAGCCTTTACGTATATTGAAGGGCGTCAGAAGGCGTCACCGTGTAGTAATGGGTTCACGCCTGTAAATACCCACGTATGTTGAAACAATATATAGGTCTCAATAAATAACCTGGCATAGCATCTCTGGTTAATAGCTAGATTAAACATGCCAGGTTATTTACCAAGCCATGTAATATTGTAATTAAAGATCATCGAGACTAGATGCGTCTATTAACATTGGGAATGCACAGCTCTTTTAAATTTGCTTCCAAGTACCATATCGCTGCTTTTCAACAAAAACCTCGTAACTGCAGCTTGTTTTAAGCTGCAGTTATGAGGTTTTCGCTGAAAAGCAGCGACATGTCTCCATATAAACACAAGGATGACGAAAAGCTACTTCTGATTGCATGGAAATACTTCCCGTGACATCGGCATCGTTCAGAATCAAAAACTCTGAAAACATACAGGCACAGTTGAAATTCGTAATGTCGAAGTCTTAGCGGACGTTATTTTATCTCGATTTATCCGGAATTCGACTAATCCGATTTTTATTCAGTTTCGATTAAAAATATTTTTACATTTTTTGTTGCTCATTACGTACGTCCATTATTCAAAAATAGTACGCAAAGGAAATGTTCTGTCATGTTTAAGGGACAATGCTCCAGTCATTCGGAACACTCGGTCATTACTGTAGAAACTGAAGTACAGTCGATACTCGTTGTGTCGAAGTCGGAGGGGGCCGTCAAAATACCTCGACATACATCCGGAGTTCGACTCATCCGATTTTGATTACTTTTCGATGAAAACGATATTTAACCATTTTTGATGGGCGTCATATGTGTCTATGATTGAAATATAGTAGGAAAAGGAAAGAAATTGCTCGCATCGAGCAATTTCTATCCTTTTCCTACTATATTTCAATGGCTATATTCAGTTCGAAATTATTTTGTTTTGAAAAAAATATGTTAATAAATGAGGACGGGACCAGATTTGAACTTCGACTTAAGCGAAAATTCGACTTATCCGATGTCGACATAACGAGTGTCGACTGTATTTCGTACCATATACTAGTATGTTTCGCTACCAGATTTTCGACAATATGAAAGGTAATTACAATTCATCATTTTTCGACTGTTCGAGCGTATTTCTTCTGTGATATTGCTTTTTCCAAGACGGAAATCATCGATGATTTAGAGCAAGACAGTTGTAAGTATGTGTGCACATACAACTGTTTTGTGTCCTTTATTCTTGTTTAAATGATAAAGATTGTTGTAACTCACTTATGAGTGCGACGTAAAATTTCCTCACTTTCATTCAAAGAGCTCATGATTGTACCTTCGCCCCACCTATTTTAATGACATGTTCGACAATGACAATATATTCTCCAAAATTTAAGGAAAAAAATAATGAGGAATATTTTTTCTCTTTTTCCTCAAATAATCTCTACATTGGATTATATATTTCAAGAGTTCAGTTCCATTTAGTTCGAAATATATGAATTATTTCCGCAGTAAACTGTTTTGGCAATCTAAAATTTGATCTTTCGTAATTTATATTTTACTTACTTCTTCTCAAACATTGTTTCAATTCGGCGTTGCTTGATAAATAAAACATTGAAAGCAAAGAAGAAAATGTTGATAATGTTCATAGTATTCTACTTTTACCTGCATTTCTTCTGATAACTTATAAATACAATTTCCATCTCTTGTTCAGTCTCATTTTGTGAACTTTAAGGACCTCTATGGATAAGGCGAGAAATCTCCCTAAAAGGCTCAAATGGAAAAGTCAATTTTCAAACATGCAAATTGATAATTATTTTGAGCTATATTGTTAGATATATACCTAAATCATATAATGAATGATTTTGTACAATCAAAACGATTCGACATGTACAGATAACTCTTGGTTTCTGTACCTACCCCTAAAATTACATTTTCTTACCCCACCGGTATTCATTTAACCAGAATTAAGTTTTCTATTGTTTTATCAGCAAGAATTTTTCTGTAAATGTAAGGACAATTGGTGTAAAAATAACAAAAAACATTCTTTTTGTCCTAAATGCGCACGCGCATCATTGAAACGAGTTTAAGGGCGAAATTTTCCCGCCAAAAATATGGCAATTGGTATATGAGTACTATTTTTAGTATAAAAGCATGCCCCCCGTGACCCAGGAAATCCTTTTTACCATCGAAGCCTATGGTCAAGTGACACAACATATGTCAATGGGAAGCTGTGTCAAGGGGGGAACGATGTTCGCCAGCCCAAGGAAGGTATGTATTCCTCGGTTTTTGGCGGGAAATTGCGCTTTTAAAGTTGTTTCCATGATGCGCATGCGCATAATACGGACAAAACCAAAGCTGTCATATGATGTCAACACTATCTATCCTTATATAATGTAGAAAAATGCAAATGAATAAAAAAGAAACTTCATTTTACCTCTATGAATAGGCTACCGGTAGTGTAAGAAAATGAAACAATTTAGGTGGGTAAAAAAATCAAGATTTATCTGCACCTGTAGGACCTTTTAAATGATATAAAATCGGTATTCATTTTATTCATTTATCTACCAAACCATAAAGCTTAATTTTGTTTCTCAATTTATAAGTTTTGAAAATTGACACATCGAGCTGAGCCTTTTAGGGGGATTTCTCGCCTTATCCATAGAGGCCCTTTCGTAAACTTACCATTTTCCAAGCGGCAAAAAATAGACCAATCTAATCGAAGGCTGCTGCAGACAAAAAGTGGGTGTTGATAAAGATAGGAATTTTGTAAAACACGGAAAATATTTGAGTAAGGAAAAAAGCTTATAAACAACAAACTCTTATTTTCTCTCAATGTTTTCCAAAATATTTTTTTCTACGGATGTCAAAACCAGATCTTGAGAAAGGATTAAGATTTTGTCACACATATTTATTACAACAATGCAAAAAGTTGATAATTTATTTACCTGCCGTGTTTTCTTGGTCTACATTACTCGATGAAATTCCACAAACTCCAACCAGCAACATCAGTACGCCGTAACAGGATAAAACCATGTTTTGCCTTTTCTCACGATATTTCGCTAAAAATGCAGAGATGACGTCTTAACTTCGAATAGTGTTTAAGAGTAAGATATGTCCAAATAAAATGTCAATTTGTTGCAATTTGCTTTTATGTGTTTTTATTTCCTAATTCCTTAAATCACTTTAAAACCAGGAAAATCAAAATTCCTTTAAACTGCTCCTTCAAAGGTTTCTTTAATTTGGTTGAAAATAATTGTCACAAAATTTCAATGATTAAGTCTGTGAAAGCTCTTTTTTCTCAAATAAAACCGAAAGAAATCAAATCCGGAAAATTATTAATCAATTTCTAATGCGTTAAACAGTATCTAATTCTCAACAGTAAATTAATAGCCTCAATAATCGCATTTCAAGTTGATCCAATAACATTCATTGAGCGTTCTTATCGACGATTAGATTCTATGAATTCCATCGGAAATTGTTTTTCTGTTGTCAAGCGCCTGTTTTCAATGAATATCACTTAAATCGGCTTGCACCAATGTCCGCGCCGAGTTTTCAATGCAAGAAAAGACAATCGTATGTGAGTAACACCCTACAATGCCATATGGTATTTGACTTGATCCCTTTTATAGTAGTACTGATAACTCCCACTGTATCAGGGAGCGGTGGTTCACCTATTACCAGACGGCAAAATTTTGGACTGTTCCAATATCAAAGTTGTTGCAGACAACAATTTCAAATCGATGAAATTTTAAATACCTTTACATTTTGGGTTAGAAAACATTGTGGACAAATGAAGAAATTGCTTGTCACAAGTAATTTCTTCATTGTCCACAGTGTTTTCCCAAACCTTTTTCTCGAGGGGCGTAAAAAGTGCCACTGCTAGGGAATGGTTTAAAAAGAATAGCTCTATAAGAGGGAGAGCATTATGACATCTAATCGAAGTAATTACTCAAAAAGGCTCGAATCCTATGTTTTGGATAATCACTAGAATTGCCGAGACTATTCAAATGAATAACATTAAAAGATTGATTAGCAAATGCGTGCAATTGATTTCATTTGTCAAGCTAGTGCAACATAAATCATGCTTCGACTCACAGGAGATGTGGTATGGACGGGCTTGGTTTATACTGGGATTTTTTTCGGCGATTAGGGTAGAATAAAATTAATGTGGTCATTTAAAGATTCATAAAACATCGGTTTTTTTTTTTCGAGCGGCGTCATTACGTGTCCGAACTTACTCGGGCGCGTTCGTAAACATTCGGCGGTGAAAAGTGTTTTCGACGTTGCCCGAATAATTCCGACGTCGCGCGAATCTCATTAGGGGTAGACTACCTTAATCAAAGATGCATCGTCGACAGATCGACGCATCGGTCGACAAAAACAGCAACAGTTCTTGCATCAATGACGACGTATCGACAGAACTTAACTCCCATTTAAAATCAACTGATCCATCGGCGGCAGTGTACATTTGAAGAAATCGGTAGAGCGTCGGTGACACCTGCCGATCGTATGATGGACTATGAAATTTTCTAAGCTGCAATGGACATCGCAGATTTTAGGTTTTTAATATAAGGTATAATCTCGTATCTTTGTAGTCTGCAGCTTTCAAATTGGACCATCCTAGCATATTGTTGTTTAGAATCAGATTAACAGGACAATGATTTGACTCTGTTGTAATTCCCGTGATAAAGAGGACGAACAGCATGGTATTGAACTTATCAACCTCAGAAACATTCCGACTCTACGAAGACACATTGATGCTTTTCAACGAAAACCTCGTAACTGCAGCTTGAAACAAGCTGCAGTTACGAGGTTTTCGTTGAAAAGCGACAACATGCTGGTTGGAATTAAATGTAGCGTTAGTATTACCGATCAGATCAACTCGATCGAGACCGATCATGCGATCTCGTACAATCGATCTCGGCCGATATGGGTTATCAGGAGTGTTCGGAAGATCGAGCACGATCTGCAGCGCTATACTTCCGGCTCGGGTGTCCTACCAGAGTATTACTAGAGCAAAGAGAAGTCACAGAAAGTCTGGTCGATGTTGATGGCGATCGAGTATGATCCTGTTGATTGTTGATCTGATCGGCGGTGCGAACACAATGTAATGCTGATTTCTCTTTGGTGTGTGTGTGTGTGTGTGTGTGTGGGGGGGGGGGGGGGGGTCATACAAGATTCGAACCAAATCGTACTGCATTATAACAAGTTTATGGACACTTTTCCGTTATTTAATTCAGAAATAAAAGTTATGCTGTGCCATTAAATCGCGACTGGAATATAGTTTTGATTCTGTTTTTATCTTTATGCCTGAATGCACGCTTTTTTCTTTGTCATGAATAAACCCTTTCCCAAACAACACAATTTTAGGGCGGTCCTATTTACATACATGTGCACCTTTAATGCGTAGAATATTTATAAAAGATATATTCATACCACATAAGAAAAACTAACATTTAACAAAACAAATGGTAGAAAGTGTATACCTCACGATAAATGACCTGGCAGAGCAGCCCATGCTAATCTAATAGAGTACCCTGTCAGGCCAATGCTCGTCCGCTATATACATTCTCAATTTCTTTTCGTTTGTTTTTGTTGCTGCTGTTGATGATATCAGAGGCGTTACCATTGGATAACAGAAATAAATTGTTTTCAGGATTTTTATGCAAGCTGCTGTATTAGACAAACTGTATATTGATAAAGATTGAATTTGTGCACAAAATAGTGCAAGCATGTTAAAACAATATGGATAAAATGTTTCCTAAGCCCATTTTGATACGGACACCAAAATGTGAAAATACTTACATGTACCTGTAAAACTCTTATCGTAATCGTATGAGTGCCTGTCTTTCTGTCTGTGTGTGTATGTCTGTCTATCTGTTGTCTGTCTCTTTCTGCTTATCTGTCCGTGTATAGATCGCATCGATCTGTCCGCGTGTCTGTATGTACAGCTGTATTTAAAGCGTACATGTCTATGTTTAATGTGGCATACATCCGTACTTGAACCATGATTAATCAACCAATTACCAGGCGGATAAAATAGACTGATCCAAATTCGAATGGGATACTGGCGACAATTTCAAGAGAATACAATTTTTAAATTCTTTGTTCTTTCTGCGAAGGCAACATTGTGAAAAATGAAGAAATTGCTTGTCAAAAGCAATTTCTTCATTTCCATGTTTTCCGACGCCTTTATCCTGTGGTGCGTCAAAAGCGTCATTATACGAGGATGGATAAATGTAAACAAAAGACATTTTTTCGTGTCAAGGTCGACTTCCATCAATGTAAACCCTTTCCAAAAACGAAACAGTTTTGGATCTGAAGGTTTCGAAACTACATGAAAAGGAAGATATTTGAAAATGTGGCATGGAAAGCATTAGGTCAAAGGAAGAAAATGCTGGTTATCACATTTTTTTTTCTTTTTCCTGAAGCGTTTTTTCCATTTTTTCTGTCAGGGTCTTTCTTTCATTCTTTTTTTTTTTTTTTTTTTTTTTTTTTTTTTTTGGTAAAGTTTTGTGGCATATTCATGGTAGGTAACACAACGAAAACTCTCTAACACATTTACTTTTCCATTTATTCTCATATATTAAAGTTACAAAACAATATCTGTATACATGTATAATACTTGTATTTATCACAACATCTTCAAAACTATACAAATATTTAAACTGACAATCTATCTTCGACCTATCCCAACCAAGATCAGGTTTTGGCGCCACTTAAAGAAAAGGCCTCGTAAAACATTGAAACAAGAGAAGAAAATGCTGGAGACTAGCATTTTCTCCTTTTGCCTCGATATTTTCTAAACTATTGTGTACACAAATAACATTAGTTTAACCTACAACTTTGCCATTTTGCCGTTTCTAGAAAGGTTAAAGGCAATATTTTGAACGACAGACTCATCATAACAACATGTCCATTCTGAAAACACCCCCCAAAAGACCCTTACAACATTTGACACTATTCTATTTAGTGGGTACAGAGTTGTTTGTATAAAAACCCTTTCCCAAACGATAGAATATTGACTGTTCTAGTTCGAAAGCTGCTGCAGACCATAAAATGGAAATAAATGAAGTTTTGATTTATGTAAAAAATGAAATATTGAGATAAAGGGAGAACGTACTGGTTACCAGCATTTTCTTCCTTCGTCTCAGTAATTTCCCCGACGCATTTTCTTTTAACGTAGTCCACCCATAATGAGATTCACACGGCGTCGGAATTGTTCGGGCGCGGTCGTAACCATTCGGCGGTGGAACTTTCCATCGTCGAATGTTTGCGACCGCGCCCGAATGACTTCGGATAAGTAACGACATCGCAGGAAAAATCTGGTGTTTTCTGTATCTCAAAATGGCCACATTATGGGTATACTACCTTAAGGACGCCCAAACTAGGTTTCGGAAAGGATTACTGCAGTTTCACCGTTTGACCATACATAAACTAAATTTTTGTTTTACCACAGTTGCTACAATTTCAAATAAGTGAAATATCTATCTGACGGTAGATAATCACGTGATACAATATTTTCAGAAAATCTTCGATAATTTTGTAAATACTGAACCGATTTGAATTCGGTTTGAAGCAGAGAATGTGGACAGACGTCAGGCATTAGATGGACGTGGTGGATTCTTGGAAAAATCAACTGATAAAAAAGTTATTGAAGAGAAACCAACATTTTGGTTTATCTTCAATAACTTTTTTATCAGTTGATTTTTCAAAAATTCAACACGCCCAGCTTATTCCTGGCATGCATTTTCCCATCTTCCTTTTTTCAAACCGATTTCAAATTGGTCTAGTATTTAAAAAGATATTGAAGATTATCGGAAATTCTAAGTTACGTGATTATACACCATGTATCTGCAAGCAGTATGGGTCTTGATCAGTCTATTTATACATATGAGCCGGGATCTGGAAAAAGGTCCCTTATACACGGGTGGGCATCAGGGGAGCTACCTCGAAAATGTGTTAACGTAAATTTGTTCCCACGCCACATCCGGGAATGTCGAGGTAGTGGAAATCCTCGTATTTTGACAAACGGACAAAGGTGAGCTCTCCCTTTTATTTGTTTTTTCTTTCAAAGAGCGCACTACTTAAAAATCTGGCGATGCAGTGCAATGCTACAATGTTTTAGCAATGCATCAAGACCGAAAACCCCATTAAATAGTGGAAAATAAAAGCAGGACGACATTAATTCCAGGACTTGTGGATTGCATTTTCGCCCTGTGTTGACATATCGACAGGCATCACGAGGCAGATATTGTACTTTATTTTCAGTTTCTGACCACTATCACATGTTTTGATGCAACACATAGTCAAATTGACTACAATGACGCAAAAAATTAAGATGTTCTGGTCTCCTGAACAGATTACCTGCCCAAAAATTCATTCGTGTTGTTCCCAGACCATCGAGGTAGCGGTAATCTATCGAGATAGTTCCCACGCGTCCCAAACATCTAACCATCTGATATATTGATGTGTTGATATACTTTAATGATTCTTGACAGCGACCTAATGGCAAGTTGGAAGAAATCAGTTCCGCTAGTCAAGGAACTGTGATGCACGTGCAATATCTAACTATAGCAGATTTGTTGAAAACTTATGAAACAATGAACAGGAACTGCCGCAATCACAACATAAATCCCAACCTGAAACCCAACATGAGACCCAAGTGGGAAACAACAAAAAATACATTTAAGTACCAATACAAAGAGAACATATTGTAAGCCGCGTTAGCATCTTTTTCCCAAGAGTAAGTCACTCAGTCACCAGAACTTAAATGAACGTTTTTGGACACATAAAATGACCGAAAAGCATAAAAATCCACAATTTACCTTATTCAATTTTTGAGGAACATCTATATCAAAACAAAACGCAGTACTGCTTACCCTCAGCAAGAGACCTTCACCTTAAAATGAAGTTATAGTACTGATTCCGCCAAACCCAAATGTACCTGCAGAAAAAAGAAAGGACCTCTATGGATAAGGCGAGAAATCTCCCTAAAAGGCTCTAATGGAAAAGTCAATTTTCAAAACATGCAAAATGATGATTATTTTGAGCTATATTGTTAGATGGATATCTAAATCATATAAAAAGTTTTCTCTTCAATCAAAACAATTCTACATGTACAGATAACTCTTAGTTTCTGTACCTACCCCCAAAATTACATTTTCTTACCCCACCGGTATTCATTTAACCAGAATTAAGTTTTCTATGATTATATTAGCAAGATTTTTTCTGTAAATGTAAGGACAATAATTATTGGTGTTGAAATCATATACCAGTTTTCGTTTTGTCCTTAACGCGCATGCGCATCATTGAAACGAGTTTAAAGGCGAAATCTTCCCGCCAAAAATATGGCCATTGGTATATGAGCACTATTTTTAGTATAAAAGTATGTTCCATCCCGTGACCCAGGAAATCCTTTTTACCAAAGAAACATGTGGTCAAGTGACACAACATAATGTCAATGGGAAGCTGGGTCAAGGGGTTGAACGATGTTCAATAGCCCATGGAAGGTAGGTATTCCTCAGTTTTTGGCGGGAAAGTGCGCTTTTAAAGTTGTTTCAATGATGCGCATGCGCAATACGGACAAAACCAAAGCTGCCGTATGATGTCAACACCATTTATCCTTGTATCTGTAGAAAATAAATTGGAAATAAAACAAAAAGAAACTTCATTTTACGTCTATGAATACCAGTAGTATAAGAAAATGAAACTATTTAGGTGGGCACAAAAATCAAGAGTTATCTGCACTTTTAGAACTTTATAAATGGCAAAAAACTGTATTCATTTCATTTATTTATCTTCCTAACCATAAAGCTTAATTTTGTTTCTCAATTTGTTAGTTTTGAAAACTGACCCATCGCGCTGAGCCTTTAGGGAGATCTCTCGACTTATCCATAGAGGTCCTTTATCAACTGTATTGTTTCTTGGTGGGTTTGTAGGCTATTTACGGAGGACTTAATTCAAAATAGGCACTGCCGGTATTCTGGGAATTAAGATTAATAGTTGTCTATGTTCTTCATGAATGAGTTTCAGGTTCGGATTTATGTTGTGATTTCGGCAGTTCCTGCTCCTTGTTTCATAAGTTCTCAAAAAATCTGCTATAATTAGATATTGCACGTGCATCACAGTTCCTTGACTAGTGGAACTGATTTTTCCAATTAGCCATTAGGTCGCTGTCCAGAATCATTAAAGTATATCAACACATCAATATATCAGACGGCTAGATGTTTGGGACGCGTGGTAACTATCTCGATAAATTACCGCTACCTCGATGGTCTGGGAACAACACGAATGAGTTTTTGGACAGGTAATCTGTTAAGGAGACCAGAACATCTGAAATTTGTGCTTCTTTGTAGTCAATTTGACTACGCGTTGCGTCAATACATGTGATAGTGGTCAGAAACTGAAAATAAAGTACAATATCTGCCTCGAGATGCCTATCGATATGTCAACACAGGGCGAAAATGCAACCCACCAGTCCTGGAATTAATGTCGTCCTGCTCGTATTTTCCACTATTTGATGGGGTTTTCGGTCTTGATGCATTGCTAAAACATTGTAGCATTGCACTGCATCGCCAGATTTTTAAGTAGTGTGCGCTTTGAAAGAAAAAACAAATGAAAGGGAGAGCTCACCTTTGTCCGTTTGTGAAAATACGGGGATTTCCACTACCTCGACATTCCTGGATGTGGCATGGGAACAAATTTACGTTAACACATTTTCGAGGTAGCTCCCCTGATGCCCACCCGTGTTATAGCATTTGAGATTTTCGTGTTTCAAGATCAGTATGTGACTTGGTGCAGTCTGACATGGATCCATGCCTCGCTCATATGGTTGCTACAGACCATGGTTAAGCCATTAGAGAACAACATGGTTCCTGGTCTGACTGCGTGTATACGCAGGCTGATCTGGAACCATGTTGGACTCAAAAGCCATAAGGGACATTTATTTCAGATTCTGGCTCATATCAAAGACGTACAACATATACGGAGACACTTCAAAACGAAAAATAATTCCGGGTCGTAGTATACTTGTAAGATATACATAGTTCCGTCAAAATGGATTTCCTCCTTTTGTTGCATTGATTTTCTTTAGAATGGACAGAAGCATGAACTGCCATTCTGCATACTGGCGGACCATCAGTGTGCTGGTCTGCTAGCATGTGTTTGGTAGGCCTAGGGTCTATCTAGTACAAAATAATGCAATGTTCCGTCCTTTTTTAATAAAAACTTAGATCTATATTATGGGTAGGCTACTACTCATTGGAATAATCTTATCAACAAAATTCCAATAAATACCTACAACATAATGTTTGGATTTAGAGAAGCAGAATGCATTTCAGCAATTAATTAACACCTCTTATCTGTTATAGGCCTATGTGTCAAGGGCGGATCTAGGGGTGGGGTCAGGGGGTCATGACTCCCCTGGAATTGGCTGAAAACTGAATTTTGATTAAATAACTTCTTATTAAAAGCCATCATTTGGGCTTTGAACCCCCCCCCCCCTGGAATAAATCCTGGATCCGCCCTTGTGTGTGCCCTACTTATAGAAATCTACCTAATTATGATCTAGCTATGTATTTAGTTCTATCAAATGTTCCACAGTGTGTCTTTCAATGACAATTATTAAGGTTTTCATTTCAGCTGACACTGACCTCTATGCAAAGTGTGTTCATAAATTACACATATAGCGTAACATTCTTCAAAAAGATTTGTATCATAGTACACAGATATAACAGGTAGGCCTATACAAGAAATTAGATTATTACTGAATTGTTTTTAAAAAAAGGCCCAGGCGTGATCATAAAAGCAAAAGCTGTGCCATGTGAAATGAAATATCGTCGGTGTAAATGCAAAACCTCGTATGTCGATTCGTGCAATTTTCAAAGTACAAACTTGTGTGCCCAGTTTAAACTAATAACAATTGACAATGTAGATCTACAAAACAATACAATAACTTGTTTCGAGTGTAAAATTGGTGGAAAAAGAAAATATAGATCGACCAGTATACAAAATCAGTATAAATCTAGGCTACTAGATCTAGATCTATTCTCCTTTCCCCCTCAAAATTTAAGATAATAGACTAGCCTACTTCTACACGACGCTTAAAATTAACCAATTAACATAAAGCTCTCTAGACGCCATTTTACACCCAACAAGCCACAGGCATTGGAAAACATTGTGGAAAATGAAGAAATTGCTTGTGACGAGCAATTTCTTCATTTCCAAAAATGTTTTCTGTCCCAAAAGACCGGAAATGGTTAAGGTTGGTGCACTTAGTATTGTCGTCTGTAACATTTTTTGAATTTGGACAGGTCTAAAATTCACCGTCTGATAATGAGTTAAAGTCTTGACCGATATTTAGCTTTGTTGTCTACAGTATCCTTTCATATGAAAACTACATATCTATCTTTGTGTGTGGAAAAGGATTAGACTGACACTCTTTAGATAAAGATCTAATATTCAAGAGTCGAACTATACACATCGATGGTAGTTTTAAAAGTAGAAAAGCTTCCAGTCTAATTATTGAAAATCTTACTAATATCAAGTAAATTATCTATTCAGATAAGCTTATATAATGTGCAATAATCTATTTTATCATAAAATCTTCACAATGACATAGGATCTAAAATATTTGATAGAAAGAGAAATGCGATCTTTCATACTAAGATGAATTTCTAGTCTAGAACTTCTAGTCTACATCCGATATAAATCCAGTCTATTAACACGGAAATTTTAGTGAAATTTGCTAGAAATAGGTCATGTGTGTCGTGTTTTTTTATTAGATAATCAGTTACACAAATAGTTGATTGCTTTCATCATAAAAAGAGGAAGAAATGAATACTTTTATTTCAAGTCACTGATCCTTGCCTTTATAAACTGCGTCATGACCTCGTCACATATGTGCCTCGGTAGCGCAGTAGGTAGCGCGTCAGTCTCATAATCACATATAATCAGAGCAATCTGAAGGTCGTGAGTTCGATCCTCACCCGGGGCAATATCTTTTCCAAATTTCATCAAAAACGGTCAAACATTCATCCCTTTTGAAGGCTTTGCTTCTTAAACAGTACTGGCCAACACTGTGCAACTGCTTGTACTTTTCTTCTTGTCGTTAATAACACACCCCAACACACACACTGACTGAAAAACAAAATGAGCCAGGATCTGGAAAAACGTCCATTAAAGCATTTTCAAAAAATGAGTTTCAAGATCAGCATGTTATCAAATGCAGCCCAATGTGCACGCACGCTGCTCTCTTTAAGTTACTACAGGTCAAGAAGAAGCTATTAGAGAACAACATGGATCCTGATCAGACTGTGCGTATGCACAGGCTGATCTGGATCTATGTTGGGCTCAAAAGCCTTAAGGGACGTTTTATCCAGATCCTGGCTCAAATTCATTTAGAACAATAGATAAGAGAGGGGGTCAGATGCTTTCATAATTCATAATTTAAAATCCAAACCCAATGAGGCAATTGTAATTAGTACCCACACGAAAGGTTTTGATTAACAATAAATGCAATACTTTACTACATTACCCCTTCTCATCTTCTGTTAGAAAAAGGTAGGCTATGTGACATAGGTTACCGTAGCTTGTAGAACTATAGGCCTGTATATTTTCAAGCCATTAAGTAAGGCATTAACCATGATAAAGATCGAAATTTAATCCATTTTCAAACAACAAATTTAATCCATTTTCAAACATCTCTTTGTAAATAAAATGTTCTGTTCTGTTCTGAACATTATGTTTTTAAAGTCTGGTGATATAGAAAAACAAAATCATAAGAAGATGTAGAGCTACAGATAAGAGGGGATAAAACATTCTAAATAATTAATTTTGTTATTTCAAATCCAACGATGCTTCTAAACCTGCACGTTAAATATGACACACCGCTGCTGCTGCTGCTGCTGCTGCTGATGATGATGCTGATGATGATGATGATGGTGGTGGTGGTGGTGGTGGTGGTGGTGGTGGTGGTGGTGGTGGTGGTGGTGGTAGTGGTGGTGGTGATGATGATGATGATGATGATGATGATGATGATGATGATGATGATGATGATGATGATGATGATGATGATGATGATGATGATGATGATGATGAAGACTGTTTGCTTCGCCACTGTGTTCAAGTTTATCCTGTCATCCTAGTACAACTGAAATTAGAGCCTATTTACAACTTCAATTATTTAAACAAACTTTGAGAACGCCCAAATCTGGAAGCTGCTACCGAATAAAGAACAGATCTTATAGTTATAGTGGTAGTATTAAATTTGTGTACAATATAGAATAGAAAATACTGTGACAAAGGCTGAAAATACTAATGCTAACCGGGACATAACCGTTTGGGAAAGGGTTCAACACTGCAGAAATATTGCCTCAAGCAGTCCATGATACTAATTGCGTAATAATATTATAACCTTTTCCAAAACGACAAAATTTCAGGGTGCTCCAATTTGAAAGCTGCTGCAGAGAACAAAATCAAGATTGAAACCACTGGATTTGACTTAAATATAGCATAGAAAATATTGAGGCAAAAGGAGAGACTGCTGCATATCAGCAGTTTCTTCTTTTGTCTCTATGTTTTCCCAAGCCTATTCTATTAGGTACGTCAAAACCAGGTCTTGTTTGGGAAAGGGATAATGTAAATTAGGAAGGCTGTCAATCGACCAAATCTTCTCGGCCAAGTTCGAAATATTGTAACTAATAGCAATAAATTTTGTGCTAAAATAGACTTGGTTTACTGTATTGTTATGTTTTGATAAACCGTAGGTGATGTTATAAAATATCTTAACTATGGTTTGAATCAAGTCGTGGTTACGATATTTTATAACAACACCCACAGAACGACTATTGTTTGTCCGAAATTACGTCATGGTTAACTGGATAAAATGGCTCCCTGTTAACCCTTTCCTAAATAAAACCTAGTTTGGTATAAAGGGTTAACTGAAGTTACGACATTTTCGAATGTGACCATCGCAATATCTAACGAATGTAGGACGTTTTGGCCACGGACGTTGTGGCCACAATATATTTCAAGGTAGGACTTTTTGGCCAAATATAAATTAAATTGAAATGTAAATAATTGGGACCATTTATTCTTATTTTTTCTTCATAATGAACTTTTTTCAACTTTCAAAAGTGCAATTACAAGATAAAATAATATTATGTAAATTTTATTGGTTCAATTCCTTATTTCCTTAAAAAAGTTTGGCCAAAAGGTCCTACCCATAGTGTAAAGGGTTGATCCCATGTTCCAGCCATTATGGTTCGTTGCAACAAACTATTCACTTTAACCCATTACCATACGGCAAAATTTCGAACTGTTCGTGTGAATTAAATTTAACAAAAAAATCGGTCTTAGAAGTACATAATATTAATGGGAAATGAAGCATCTGCTTATCACAAGCAATTTCTTTTACCACAATGTTTTCCAAAACCTTTATCTTCAATGGAGTCAAAAAGAGTCAATGTGTTGTATTAACCCTTTCCCAAACGGCAAAATTTTAGGGCGATCCACTTCAAAAACTGCCACAAATGACAAAATGGACGTTATTAAAATTATGATTTGTGTAAAATATGGCACAGAAAATATTGATACAAAAGGAGAAACTGCTGGTTATCAGCAGTTTCTTCTTTTGTTTCAATGTTTTCCCAAGCATTTTCTATTAGGGACGTCAAAAACAGGTCTTGTTTGGGAGAGGGTTAAAGTAATGAGTTAAACAGCAAGATTCGAGACGATTCAACACAACAAAGGGTTTGGATTCAAAATAACAAAGTTACATACCCTCCTCCAGGCAGTTGTTCCGATTACCTTGATCAGTCACATTTATTGCAGGCCCGTAGGAACAGGGGGGGGGGCTAGAATGGACTAAGACCCCTCCAAAGTTGACCAAAAATGCCGAATTTTCCTTATTTTACACTGAAATTTTAGGGAAAATCCAATTTAACTACCCCAAATATTCAGACACAGGGGCTTCAGCCACCCCAATATGAAATTGCTTCATATGGGCATATATTGACGAATCCTCTGTTTAGGCAAATCACGGGAGTCGTTAGTCTGGTTCCCGTACCTGAAATCTACTACGGATTTAGTTATTTACACGAGTGGGTACCAGTCTAGGGAGTCGTCTCGCCCACATGGATTAACTTATAGTAACAGTAAGAGAACAAAAAAGAAACACATTACCTTACGACGCTTTCTTTTATGTTGACAGGTATAGCTACTGACGCTAGAGCGCATGTGGTGGGTCCTGGTGCCCACATATAACAGTGGCGGATCCAGAGGGGGTTCGGGGGGTTCAAACGAACCCCCCTTAGATCCTTTTTTATTCATGTTTCAGTCATAATCAAACACAATTTGAAGAAATTAACCTAATCCGAACCCCCTTGAGGAAATTTGAACCCCCTTTGAAGAAATCCTGGGTCCGCCGCTGTATAATACCTGAATTCCGTGTCACAGATGTATTTCTAGATTATTTGTTTTTTGTGAATCCAAAACAGCAATTAAATGAATAGATGACCATATTTTTCTTATGTTTCCACCTTTACAGCAATGACACAGTCATGTTAAAAGATGGTGAAAAGGCACAATTGAGGACAATGCGGAACCACGAGCCGCCAAGGACGGGTAGACTGGGTTCCAGACTGATCATTTTCCCTCCTTTACTTTCTCCGGTCTAAATATCAACACGATCAAAAACGGATGCCGCGATATCTAACGGGTATTTATTTTTTATGCGTTATCTTATTGACCAAATTGTATATTGACGACTGGACCCAGGCTAAGGACAGGCTGTGCTCCCCCGATTTGTGTTCTGACAATGATAGTCACAAACATTATCGCAAGAATTATAATTGCATTTATTAGTCATTTACTCGTACTTTTTTAGGGTTAGCATTTGAAAACAGCCGGATGTAAATCAACTTGAAATTAGTGCAATTTGAATCTCTAAAATTAGTGAGAATAAACGAAAAAAGGCTGATGATAATCATTTTCTTCTTTGTCTCAATGTTTCCCCAATTGCATTTTCTGGACTTTTGGGACGCTAAGGTTAAGACTGATCCAATTTGCAAGCTGCTGCAGACGACAAAGTGGTGTTGACAAAAATATTCTTTTCTGTAAAATTATCTGCATTTTCATCCTTTGTCTCAATATCTTCCAAAGATAATTCGATTATGGACGTCGAAACCTGGTCTTATTCGGGAAAGGATTGGTGTCAACTTGGTGTTTTACATAGGACAGGATTAATTAACACCGTCCTGTTTGGAAAAAAAATATCTTTTGTCTCAAATCGTTTTGGGCGAATCGGGGTATGGGGTACGGACATAACACGACCAAGACAAAACCCCACCAGGACAAACGCCCTCGGACAAAACCCCGATTGGCAAAACTCGACCACTGCAATTGGCAAGGTTGGCAAAATCCCACCAGTCTTATACTCGTATTTTATTTATTTCCATAACATTCAAGAATAAATTATTACTGAAACAAATTAATTTGCATTTGTTCAAGTCTTATAGGCCTAATAGGCAGATAATTGCAATCCCGGTCTTGTCTCTGCGGTGAATAGTTACGGTTTGATTTGCGTAAATCGCATCAGAAAGAATATTTAAAGCAGTTCCAACTTTCTGAAACGAAACTTGACTATTGTAGGCCTAATTAATGACAATTCAAGGTATATAATGTTCTTAATAATAAGTCAGTTTAAATAAATACATAAAACAATCGTTTCAAACAACCATAAAGAACATGCAGAAAATACCCGTTAATTTATTCCAAAACTTTGTGGATTTCCCGCTGCCATATCTGTCTCCTGCGCAGCTAATGACCAAAATTCGTGTAACTTGGGTGACGGTGAAAATTACGAGCTTCAGATAAGATGAATGATTTCATGATAAATTGATATTATTTCCTATACAAATCCTATATTGTGGATACTCCTTTGAATTGTCTTGTAAAGACAATTCAAATGAGTATCCAAAATATAGGATTTGAAAGTATCTTTAGCATATTTATATGAATTAAAACATACCTATGTCTACATTTATCCGGAGCATAAAGGTGTGTAAATAATTTGTGTATCGCGCGCGGTGAGTGACTGTTTCATAAGCCTTATCAGGGGATGACCAATCGGTTATTGCACGTGACTTCACAAGGTCGAATACTCCGCTGAAAACAGCTCTAGGTAGACATTTAGGAAATTCATCGACCTTTTGCCAAACGACAAAAAAATAAACTGTTCCAATTTGAGATATGTTACTTACAGATGACAAAAATGATTAATGTCAAACGAGAAAATTGCATAGATTCTAACGCAAAGAAAATTTTGAGGAAAATGAGAATTTGCAGGTACAATCAGCTTTTCTCGTTATGCTTTCCAAATTAAGTTGAACTGCTTCCTTCACCCAAACAATCCAATCTTTCCGAGTAGAAACATTTTGAGAAAGGAAGAAATTGCTTGCCATTGCAGACTGATTTTCTTCATTTTCCACGGTGATTTCCAACGGTTTACGCCTATTCACGGTACGGAAACTACAGAGACAGAGCCATTGGCTCTGCCGCTTAAATCCTCTGGGGAGCTTCCGGCCATGTGTGGCTCTGTCTCTGGGGTCGCGATTTTTTGACAAAAACAGGTGGGTGTTCAACTTTGTTGTTCATTTATTTTCTACTGGTGCTTAAAATCGAAAAACCGGGAATGTCATGCTCCCCTAAGACCATTTATCTGCCTGTTCTAATTTTGTGGGCTTCAAAGTCGGCAGGGTTTCCACAGGATCATTGTCGTCGTGGGTCGACCCTATGTGATTTTTTCTTGTTTACAACATGTGTTCAGGTACATTTCAACGGTAAATAGCCAATTGCTGCAGCCAAAACATGTAATATACTAATCGAGGGATAATCTCGATCAGACATTGCTTTCCCATGTAACAAAACCTTAGAAATGATTGGCAAACGTAAAGTTTGAGCAATTTCTATCGGTGGCTCTGTCTCTGGCGATTGGCTCTGTCTCTGGCGGCTGGCTCTGTCTCTGCGTGCTTGGTGAAAAAAAATAATCTATCACAAAATTCGTGTCGAAGTAATTTACTCACACACTGAATAGATCATATTGTGTATGGCGAATGGTTCAGTCACCGATTACTAGTAAACCCTTTGCAAAACATCGAACATTCAGCGTTGTTCAATTTCAAAGCTACAATTAAACAATGTCCTTTGAATGATCAAAGATCAGCGAGTCTAAATTGACGGGGGAAGAGAGATTTCGATTTATGTAAATATGTGACTCGGAACCGAACATCCTGTGTTAAAGACATCGTACTATCTGGAGACAGTTACTGAACTCTCACGGCCACCGCGCAAAATGTGCCATTATTCGCTTTTATTCAGTGGGAAACATGCTTCTCTTCCAATTTACATGTATTGGAATATATAAACTAACCTTTCGTCACGGCTCATGATTCTATGTAGTACTGTACTTATATGTTTTGTTACACATTTTATACAAAAACGTGGTAGTAAGATCGTTGAAAATACGAGCCCCTGGATTATGCGATTGTTGTTTTAACCGATATTTAAGACATCGTTAAGTCAAAATTACTTCTTAAATGTTTTGATGAAACAGGCCCCTGACTTTTCGGAAGCGTTCACACCGAAAAAATCGTCTGCTTTAAGTCTGTTTTGTGTATTTTCTCAGCTAATACTCGACGAATTTTCACGAGATAAAGTGCACCGCACGCGCGTCATTGAGAGGGACATTCCCCGGTTCTAGTTCACTCCGCATCAAATCCCATGGTTTCTCCAAACATTCAAAATGAATGTTTTGGTTGCATTTTAATGAAACTATGGAATTCTATGCATAAAGAGGTTCAGGAATGACCCTCTAAAAGGCGCGTATGATGCAATTTCTCGTCAAAATACGTAGAGTTTAAACTGAGATATAGAACAAAATATACATGAAACAGACAATTTTTCGGTGTGGACCCTTCCCCAAATCACGTGGATTACCCATCGTGTAATTGTTTCTTTGTCAACACCCAGTTTGTCGCCTTAAGTACAGTACTACATAGAACCATGAGCCGTGACGAAAGGTTAGTGTATATTCCAATACATGTAAATTGGAAGAGAAGCATGTTTCCCACTGAATAAAAGCGAATAATGGCACATTTTGCGCGGTGGCCGTGAGAGTTCAGTAGCTGTCTCCAGATAGTACGATGTCTTTATCACAGGTTGTTCGGTTCCGAGTCACATATTTATATAAATCGAAATCCCTCTTCCCCCGTCAATTTAGACTCACTGATCTTTGATCATTCAAAGGACATTGTTTAATTGTAGCTTTGAAATTGAACAACGCTGAATGTTCGATGTTTTTGCAAAGGGTTTAATCGGTGACTGAACCATTCGCCATACACAATATGATCTATTCAGTGTGTGAGTAAATTACTTCGACACGAATTTTGTGATAGATTAATTTTTTTCACCAAGCACACAGAGACGGAGCCAGCCGCCAGAGACAGAGCCAACCGCCAGAGACAGAGCCACCGATAGAAATTGCTCAAACTTTACGTTTGCCAATCATTTCTAAGGTTTTGTTACATGGGAAAGCAATGTCTGATCGAGATTATCCCTCGATTAGTATATCACATGTTTTGGCTGCAGCAATTGGCTATTTACCGTTGAAATGTACATGAATACATGATGTAAACAAGAAAAAATCACATAGGGTCGACCCACGACGACAATGATCCTGTGGAAACCCTGCCGACTTTGAAGCCCACAGAATTAGAACAGACAGATAAATGGTCCTAGGGGAGCATGACATTCCCGGTTTTTCGATTTTAAGCACCAGTAGAAAATAAATGAACAACAAAGTTGAACACCCACCTGTTTTTGTCAAAAAATCGCGACCCCAGAGACAGAGCCACACATGGCCGGAAGCTCCCCAGAGGATTTAAGCGGCAGAGCCAATGGCTCTGTCTCTGTAGTTTCCGTACCGTGCTATTTCTAATAGAGCACCAAATAGCGTTAATGTGTGGAAATTGGTCCATCAACCCATTTCCGAACAAGCATGTTATTGACGTTAACCCTTTCCCAAACGACAAAATTTTAGGGTGATCCACTTCAAAGACTGCCACAAATGACAAAATGGATGTTATTAAAGATAGGATTTGTGTATATTCTGTTTATATTCGGTAGACAGGGCGGAGCCTATAAACGGTTCATTACATTTAAGGGTGAGGAGAAACAGCTTTCTCGATTTGCGGTAAATCGTCGGTATTATTGCAAAACATTATAACTACAGCGCCAATCAAGCTGTGGTTACGAGGTTTTATAACAACACAATTTAAGGCCCGGTCCCACTGCACTTTCGGATGCAAAGAGGATATAAAACGTACAAAAAATCTTGCTTTCCGTTAGACGTCTCTTGCCATCCGTTGGAAGTCTCTTGCCATCCGATGTGTACTTATTGCATACGTTTAATCCAACGGGCATCCGTTAACCGTAATTTCATCCGTGCAAGAAGTTTTGGGCTGCCCAAAACTTTTAGAACGGATGAACCTTCCGTCGTGTACGATATAAATCCGCAATATATACGAGCAACAGACGTTCTATGTCCGTTATCAGTCCGCTGTATCCTTTCTCCATCCTATAGGCATCCTTGAAACTCAAATCAACCGAAACTGAAAAGGGATTGATAGGGGAACGATAAGGTACACGGAACGTCTATACATCGTTTGCAGCACGGAAAAAGAAAGGATGTAAGCATATGAGCCAATATTTTATTTCGTGGAAATCGCTGTCCTGGCTCATTTTCTCAGAAATGGCTTTTCATAAACATGCCATTTCAGGTACACCGTGTAACAACCATCACTACCAACAATACAGACAGTTTATTTGGCCTGGCAGATGGAATGTTTCTGAAAATATTGCACTTTTGTACCGGAAAATGACCATTTTCTCTTGTCCCTGGAAAAAATTATTAATTTCCAACATGATTTTCGATATGAAATAATCGGTAAAGATCGCATTTTTCTTCATTTCATTAATGTTTTATATCTCACATTATTGATAGTGTCAGTCCTTTTTGAGAAAATAGAAATTCGACGAAGAATTTTGGCCATATATGTCTGTCCCTGGATTTTTGATACGAAATGTCCTCGCAATAACTTACATGTGCGTAATCAAAGTATTTTTGGTTAGATTTCCTTTAAATACAACCCAAACGGAGGTGGAAACACTCATCAAAGCCATGATGTTTAAATGAAAACAAAGTAATACTTGGTTTCGAAGTTGCGAGGCAAATTAGGTAGGCCGTTGGCTGCGTAGACTTATTTTTTCGTTTTCTATGCAACGCGATCAACCACACTATATTGCTCAGATCTTAGAATCGTTTAGCTTTACTTATTCAGATATAGAATCATGTCGTTTACAGCATGCAACGTATTTTCTCCCTAGTTATTCTTGTGTGTAATTTGGAGCGAATGGTCGCGGAATTCCTCGCAATAACTGTCCTCGCAATAACGACAGTTTTGTTACTGGGAGTACGAAAATCGTTACCGCAAAGACATAATAAGTTTTCTTATGTAATATGGACTTTTTGCCGAAGAGAAAAGGGTCTTGGTGGATAATTGACTCAAACTATAATAGGAAAGCGAAGTATTTCAGCTGAAAAAAATATAATTACTGTTACCAAACATGTGTACCGATCAGTTGTTACGGAGCGGACTTGGAATCGTTATTGCAAGGACTCCTTACACATTTATGGATTCTTGGTACCACGAATGAATGAATTTTATCACTAGTCTAATGGATATATTTTGCCAATTACCTCGGAATGGTGTATGAAGGATATAGTTCTAGATTAATTGACAAGATTAATTCTAAATGATCGTTCTGAAATGACCTTTCCTCAAAATCGGAGAGACATTATAGACATGGGCGGATCTAGAGGGGGGGGGGTCGGGGGGGGGGGGGGGGTCCGGACCCCCCTGGAATTGGCCGAAAATTAAATTTTGACTATATAAATTTAGTGTAACGTTACATATTTACTACATTTTAAGCCATAATTTGGGCTTGGACCCCCTCTGGAAAAAATATTTTGGCTTGGACCCCCCTGGAAAAAATTTCTGGATCCGCCCTTGATAGACTATTTCTTTTTAATGCATGAATCTGTATATCTTTGTTCCATGGGTTTTGAAGAAATTACTAAGTCATTTTTTAAACTGGTCATGGCAAAGTAGTTCCTGGTGCTATAGGGGTGCCATGGAAAGACATGTAGATTTTTTTTTTAATTTTCAAGGCAATTTACATGCATTGATTCGAATCGTGCATGTAATCTTGTAATCACAACATTTCATCCCGAAAAAAAAAAGATGGAAGAGAAGTAAAAATAATGCTGATTACCAGCTCTGACTCCGTTTCCCTTGATATCCCTTGATATCCAATCATCTATATTGTACACACAAGTTTTCATAAACTTCATTTTTGTAGTCTTCAACAGCTTTCAAGTTGTATAATTTTTATGCTAGGTATCCACTGCCGATCAAATCAACTGGACCATGCCGAATCAAGCGATCGAGTACAGATCGAACTCGATCGCCATTTGTAATCGGGAATGATCGTGGTAATCGAGCTTTATCCGCACCACTTAGTCATCTATCTATATTTGTTTATATATAAAAGAAATATTTGTGTAAGATTAGATAGAAAGTTGATTGAAAAGCGATCGTTTATTGATCGGAAAGGCAATCGACCAGATCAGGAATCAATCAAAACTGGAGATCGAGTGTGATCGGATTAACATCTGTATATCGATCACATGGCCTTTCACTCATGTGGCTCCCAACCACATCTCGATCAACTCGATCTGTGCTTTATCTGTTCATTCGATCAAATAGAAGGTAGAGGTCGGGTTGATCGAGTAGAGATCGAGAAAAGTCTTTAAGTCGGGAATAATGTGCGAATTTGAGCAGTCAGTGCGATCGATTTGACATGATCAGCAGTTGTAACATAGCATAAAATTTAACGTTTTTGGAAGGGTTTAACAAAGTGACTTTTACATTTAAATGTATACATTTTTTACAATTGCATTGATTTTAATATTTAAAGACCATATATAGGTCAATACAATGTAAGAAATGGAAAAATATTTAAATATAAGTCCTGGTAAATGTCATTCCAATAACAAAGACTTTTTTTATTACAAACTACAGCATGGTTCAATAAAAATTATGTGTTTTGATTGTAAAATTGGTATGTTTTTTAACCTAATTATTTGAAGCTTGAATACAATAGTGAAATTAATTTCTTTCTGTTTATTTCATAAAATAGTGAATATTGTCCTTGCAATAACTAATATGTCCTCGATGTAACGATGCACTTTCGGCAAATTATTTCACAAAAAAGTGTTACGCTAATTTTATAGTGCCTGAAATACAAAGAGAATATTATTTTCTAGAGTCTAAAGTACATGCACACACATTTTGTCTTAGATAGAAGCTTTATTACATTTGACACAGACAAAATTCTCTATTTAATTAGGAAAATACAATACAACATTGAAAAAAAGCCAAACGAATCATTTTTGGAAATCGACTTGAACATAATTCCTTCAGTCTGGATTCTTATTCTCAAAAAAACATACTTTGAAATAATCTTAAAACTTGCAAATCGAATTTCTGAAAGAAAATCTAGTTGTTACAGCGAGGACATTTCATTGAGACCATAGATTTATGAAAGATGATCTCGAGTATTTCCATGTGCATCGGAATGTTCCTGTTAACGTTATTTATTACTTTAAATGTAGTACTTTCATCCTGAACCAGAAATTCACAGAATAAATTGGAAATAAAAATTGAACTTTTTTTGTCAGATTTCCACGAAAATAAATATTGGCTCATATGCATCGCGTATATGAAGTATACAAAGGGAAAAAAGAGTTTTTATCTGGGATGTATTCCGTATATTTAGCTGACATCCGCTCCCATCCGCCAGGCTTCCCACGAATATCCGTTTAACATCCCCGCTTTATACTACTGACGTGCGCTCTTTTCCGTTATATTTTCGCAATATTCTAAAGCCGGATGAAAACGGATGGTACCACTACCGAAATTTTGCTCGTCCGCTGTGTCCTTTTTGCATACGTTTTTGTCAATCTGCCAGTGGGACCGGGCCTTTACAGATGCACATTCTTTCAATTTCGAAATGTCTTCATACTCGTGCCGCACGTTTTTTTCTCTTATATCAACCAATGTATCGAGAAGTAAACTCGTCGAATAACCTCTTTGCTTAGCCACACCCTTTCAGGTGAATAAAAACGGAATATAAAATATGGCTCAGAAAATATTGAGACAAAAGGAGAAACTGCTGGTTATCAGCAGTTTCTTCTTTTTGTTGCAATGTTTTCTCAAGTCTTTTCTATTAGGGACGTCAAAACCAGGTCTTGTTTGGGAAAGGGTTAAGTCTATGGTAGCGTAGATCTAGTTTGGAAAGAAATGAGGGAAAAGAAGAAAATCCAAAGTCAGTGGCAGTTCATCCAGAGGGGTTTCGGGGTTTCAAACGAACCCCCTCTTTAGCCCGATTATTTCATTTTCATTCAGAAATTCAGCCAAAATTGCGTAATTCTAGGAAAGCGACCCCCACCCATTTTTAATTTTTGAACACCTTTACAGAAATCCTGGATCCGCAGAAATTAAGACATTCTTTTCATTTTCCGTCATTATCATCAGTAAATGAGTGTTTTATAAGTTGGTAGGCCTATAACATTGATTTTTCGTTTATGGAAAGGTTAAAAACCATAGGGTTAAAAGCCTATGTTGTTAAATTCGTGAATGCTATAAGTTTGTTAATGACAGTTGCACAATGTCAGCCAAAAGCAATGGTTCTAATAAGTTGAGTCCATTCCTAAAGAGACACTTGTTTAATGCAACACGCATTAAAGAAAAAGCTAGTGAAACCATTGACACAAAAGAAGAAAATGCTGATAACCAGCATTGCCTCTTTTTGCATACATATTTTTTTCTAACTTTTGGACAAATATATTTACCAACATCGATTTTCTCGCCAGTAACAACCTTCAGAATTAGGACGGTAGTTTTCACGTTTGGGTAAGGGTTTACACGTCGAAATCATAATGCCACATTTGTCAGGGGCTGCTATTTTCTATAGATACACCTCACATAAAGGTGTCCACCAAAAACAATAGATCGGCTGTAGTTGAGTTTTGACCTTTATCTCATTCGTATCAATACATAATTATTTACTTGAAATAAGCCACAGGAGACCAAGTACAAAACATAACTGAAATGTGTTATGTGTATGAGTATAACCATGAGAACATGTTTAAGGGAATTCTAGCTTTTGACTTTCCCCCCTTTTCATCATTAATTTCCAAATTGAAGAAATAGGCTACTGGCCATAACACAATAATTGTGAAACATTAAAATAATCATTTCCTAATCAGCAAACCTTTCAGATGGTCCAATTTTAAAGCTGCTACAGACGTCAAAATAAATGTTATAACTCTAGGGTGCGTGTAGGATATTACACGGAAAAATATTTAGGAAATGCGAAATAATATGGATGTTAGCTTTATCTTTTTACCGAAACACTTTCCCATATTTATTATGTACAGCTAGTCTATGAATATTTTGCATCTTCTTCCTTTCTTTTTTTTTTTTTTTTTTTTTTTTTTTTTTCTTTTTTTTTTTTTTTTATCAATATCCATTTTTTATCTTTAATACATCCCTTTGGACTATTTACTGAAATATTTCGGGAGGATTAAATCATTCATTCCACCAATCACTAGATATTAAACAGTTAGCGCAAACTCGGGCCTCAATCTTGACAACGGAAATTGACGATGGTATACCTTCGTGAATTCTCGGACGTCATCGGTGGTATCTTTGGGCATCGGAGGGTACCCTCGACAATTTCCGTTGCCACGGATTACTTATAACGTTGCACAAAGTGTGTTGTTTTTAATGATGGATAGAATATCTCAACAGTACTTTATCGCTGCTTTCCCACGAAAACCTCGTAACTGCTGCAGTTACGAGTTTTTCGTGGACAAGCGACGCTTATACATTATTGTAGCATTTATGGACGTGTTCTCGACGGAACAATTTTCTAAAGAAACAGACAAAGGACCTTTGCAGGCCTGATTTTGGTGTTCGTGACGTTAACCCATTACCAAACGACAAAATTTTGGGTTGGTCCATATTCAAAGATGTTGCTGACGACAATTTAAAATGAGTGAATGTTTACATTACTGTGTCATTTTGTGTAGAAAACATTTTGAGAAATGAAGAAATTGCTCGTCACAAGCAATTTCTTCATTTTTCAAAATGTTTTCCACAACCATGATCTTTAAGGGAATCAAAAAAGTCATTGTGTGGTAATTAGTTAAAGACCTTCTATCGAGTTGAAGAAAAATGCAATAAAATGGGTTAGAAGACACGAAATGCCATTCCGCTGTTTGCAATCCAGTCGTTCAAGTTACAATGGATAATAGATGAAAGGGACGCAACTCATTAAAAAGTAATAGAGGCAAATGTCAAGTTATTTCCCTTGATTGACACTCTTGACCCAAATGTTTGCATTCGCCAATGTGTCGAAACTAATTATTTCACTAATAAAAAGTATAAGTCCACAAGCAAATTTCTCCATTTCCCTCTATGTTTTCATTTTGAAGCATTCATCTTGTGTGGTGTCAAAACGTGACTATGTGGAAATGGAGAACCATTGACTTTTGCTTAACCCTTTCCAAAACTATAAATTTTAGGTTGGACCAAATTGAAAGCCAATACAGTCGACAAAATGGATGTTGAGTAAGATGGAATTAATGTACACAACGACAAAGAAAATATTGAGGCAAAAGGAGAAAACAAAAACAAAACATTGTTTGTTCGGCAATAACTTTTTTATCAGTTGAATTTAGAAAAGAAACCTCTACCCTACCATCCATCTTATCCCTGACGCAGTTCCGCCTTTCCTGCTTCATACCGTTTTTAAATTGGTCAAATACATGTATTAACATAATCATTTAACCCTTTCCCAAACAAGACCTGGTTTAGACGTCTTTAATAAAAAAGGCTTGGGAAAACATTGAGACAAAAGAAAAAACTGCTGGTTACCAGCAGTTTCTCCTTCTGCCCTCATATTTTCTGTGGCATATTTTACACAAATCATGTCTTTATTATCATTATTTTGTCGGCTGCAGCAGCTTTCAAATTGGACCACCCTAAAATCTTGTTCTTTTGGAAAGGGTTAAAATGTACGGCAACAGTCGTTTCACTTGATTTCCCACCGTATGTATGTTGGAATGAAAGTAAACTAATCTTTTAGCTGAAAATTAGATAAAGAATACACACAGCCTTTTAAAACAGTTCAGTGCTTTCGAATATATCTGGCAAAACCCTTTCACAAATAGACCTGATTTTAACGTCCCTAAGAGAAAAAGTTGTATAACTTTAAAACCAAAGAAAGAGAATGCTAATCGACAGCAATATTCTCTTTTGTCTTTTATTTATCTTATGTTTTATTTCGTTTTTGTGCACACTATTTTAATTATCAGAATATATTTCTAATTTGATCATTCAAACTGTTTCGGAAAGGGCTAAAAAGTAAAAAGATCAGTGAATGTAATTCTATACTTATTCTTATTCAAATTTCATTCATAAGTGTGATTATTATCGTAAGAAAGTAAACTATAGTGATTTTGGAACACTAGACGAAGTTTTTGTTTATTGACTTTTTACCGTCTGTCTTAATCATTCCATAAAAGCTTCCTAAACAAGACATGGGATTCATGCCCCTTATAAAGAAAGCTTAGAAAACATCGGTGAAAAAGTGGAGAATACTGATAACCACTATATTAGAACTGCTTTTGTTTCAATCTAAATACTTTTTATGGTAGACAAATCACATCTCTATCAGCCTCCGGATTGTAGTCTGTAGCAGCATTCAAATTTGTCAAGTCTTTTAACCCATTACCAAACCACGAAGATTTGGACCGGTTCAAATCCAAAGACATTGCAGACGAAGTTTTCAAGTTTTTTTTAATTTTTACGTTTTGTTGTCTTTAAGGCTAGACAAACTATGTGGAAAATGAAGAAATTGTCTGTCACAAGCTTGTTTATTAATAAAACGAACTCATTTTAGAGGACGAATACCATGCATTTTTATATGTGATATATTAAAAGCTATTCGAGAACTCTATTTATTTTCCTGGTCAGCAGTACTTCCAAATAGACAAAATTTAAACATCATGTTTCAAAGCGAAAATCCATCAAATCTAATGAAATTAGCTTTTATGTCTCAAAAATATTGGAAAGTATCTAATTCTTTTCACATCACTTGTCATTGTTCTGTATTGTTTGTTATATGTATTTTGGGCCGGTGGCCTTATTACGTTAATAAAGTTTCTTTTATCTATCTATCTCCATTTTCCACAATGTTTTCCAAAGCCATTATCTTGTTGGGAGTCAAAAAGCGTCATTGTGTAGTAATGGGTTAAAATGACAAGATTGTTATAAATATTACGTGCATTCCTTTCCAAAACGGCAGATGTTACGGAATTGGTTAACCCTTTCCCAGACAAAACCAGGTGCCAGTTTCATCAAAACATATTTTAAAAATGTATCGGATTTCATAGATTGGTGATACGTGAATTATTTGGACCACCCTTATTTTTTCCGTTTTGGTAAAGGGTTTTAAAGTGATAAAGGTGCAGTGAACTGCAATAAGGCTTCATATGGGAAAATAAACAAAATTCAACCAGTTTGAACGAGATTTAATTTTGATTATCGTTTAACGTTGAAGTACAGCAATATTCTCTTTTGTCTTTTATTTATCTTATGTTTTATTTCGTTTTTGTGCACACTATTTTAATTATCAGAATATATTTCTAATTTGATCATTCAAACTGTTTCGGAAAGGGCTAAAAAGTAAAAAGATCAGTGAATGTAATTCTATACTTATTCTTATTCAAATTTCATTCATAAGTGTGATTATTATCGTAAGAAAGTAAACTATAGTGATTTTGGAACACTAGACGAAGTTTTTGTTTATTGACTTTTTACCGTCTGTCTTAATCATTCCATATGGGAAAATAAACAAAATTCAACCAGTTTGAACGAGATTTAATTTTGATT
Organism: Fragum sueziense; assembly: GCA_963680895.1. NCBI lineage: Eukaryota > Metazoa > Mollusca > Bivalvia > Cardiida > Cardiidae > Fragum > Fragum sueziense. The sequence goes on along the minus strand of OY804602.1, from coordinate 14,020,528 downwards.
ATCGTTTAACGTTGAAGTACATGAGTGAGTGAGTAAAACTGAATTCACTTTTAAACATCGAAATATGGATTTATCATTATTTATATAGTGATAGGTTTAAACCCTATCCGGACTTGGTACTAGTAATTGTTTTGGAAAACATTAAGGCAAATGAAGAAAATGCTGGAGGCCAGCATTTACTCATCTTGCCTCAATATCTTCTGTGCTATATTTTACATAAATCCCATCCTCATCAACATCCAATTTTTGCTGCAAAATGGACAATTCTAAAAAAAAAATCATTAAGGAAAGGGTTTATTCTATAACCTATTAACGCGTGTGATTGGAAATTATTCCATGGTCATATGTTTTGCATCACTTACACTGGTGGTGAACTCGGCCAAAGCAAGGGACGTTTTTCGCTACAACAAGGTATAGATATTTTGCGTTTAAATGTGAGTTTAAAGATCTGATTGGATAGTTTTTCTAATGACAATAAAAATTGTTTTAAACATAGACCAGGCCCCGGTTTCTCGAAAAAACTTAAGTACGTTCTCGTGCTCAAATCTGAGCACCGTGCTCAAATCGCACGAAATCCACGTGAACTTCAATCGAATACCCTTCAACGTTGGAGAGTATTCGTTTGAAGTTGAGCATGGACTCATGAGAATATACTTAAGTTTTTTCGAGAAACCGGGGCCTGGTTTACCGTTATGTATTGACAAACCGTCGGTGTTGTTATAAAATCTCGTAACTACGACTTTATCGAAGCCGTGGTTACGATGTTTTAAAACAACACCGACGGAATACTATGATCGCGAAAAAACGTCCCACGCTTTGACCGAGTTCACAACCAGTGACTTAATCCTTAATCAAACAAGCACGGGATTTTTATTCTGCTAAACAACAATAACGACAAAACATCGAGAAAACATTGATACAAAGGGGGTGGGGGAGAGAATGTTGGTGACCAGGCCCTGGTTTCTCGAAAAGACTCAAGTACATACTCATGAGTACATGCTCAACCTCATAGGAATACTCTCCAACGTTGAAGGGTATTCGATTGAAGTTCGCGTGGATTTCGAGTGATTTGAGTACGGTGCTCAGATTTGAGTCTGAGAACGTACTTAAGTTTTAATCGAGAAAACGGGACCAGCTTCCTTTCCTGTTTTCTCAATATTCCAAAATCTTGGTTTTCAAAGGGGAAAAAAGCTTCTTTATTGTAATAGATCATACAGAAAATCTGTAGAATCCGTTATTATATTCATGTACTAGTATTATTATCCGTTGTTATATTCATAAGAAGACCCCTTTTGGTGTGAGGGGTCACATTTGCATTTGAGACAGGATCTGGAAAAACGTCCCTTAAGGCTTTTGAGCCCAACATAGATCCAGATCAGCCTGTGCATACGCACAGTCTGATCAGGATCCACGTTGTTCTCTAATTGCTTCTTTGTGACCTGTAGTAACTTAAAGAGAGCAGCATGGATGCATATTGGACTGCATTTAAGAACAGGCTGATCTTCAAACTCAATTTTTAAAAATGCTATAAGGGACGTTTTTCCAGATCCCGGCTCATTTTATCTCATCCTATACTTTATCATAATTATAGAGTAATACAACAAAACGCCTAATTCAAGATAAGATCCTACTCTTCCGTATTAATGATAAAGGATAGGAGCTTAGTTAACCCATTCCCAAACAAGACCTGGTTTTGGCATCCCAAATAGAAAATGGTTTTTGGAAAATATTTAGACACAAGAGCTGTCACTGTAAGATGACAATGCCCCCGACACCACTTTGATTTTAAATTATGGCCAATCTATGTTCAAGGTCAAGGTCATCCAGGGGTCAAGGTCACCAAAGTATGTGCCTACAGAAAGGTAATGTACCAAGGAATGTTGTGGTAAAGTATGAAGCGAATATGTTAAGTAATAAGGAAGTTATGGCCAATGTTAAAGTTTTTGGACGAAATGACGGACGGACAGACAGACGGACAGACAGACGGACAGACGGACGGACAGACGGACGGACGGACGGACAAGTCAAATTTATGATGCCTCCCTATCGGGGGCATAAAAAGAAGAAAATGCTGATAAACAGCATTTTCTCCTTTTGTCTCAATATTTTCAAAGCTTTATTGTCTATTAACAAACTATTGGCGTCGACAACAGTTACTGCTCTCAAATTCACCAACCTTCTGTTTGTTTGAAATAACGTCACGATTATCTGAATAAAATAATTCCCTATTTTGCCGTTTGGAAAATGGTTAACGTCCGTTAATTACACGTTAAAAGCGTTAAGCAGACGACCTGTAATCACGAGCAACGTAACAACGCGTGTCGTCAGACGACAATATCCACGCACAAATCATTTCCTTTCCATTGAAGCAGACGAATACGGGAGAATCGGAAAATTTTGGAGAGAATAGCTCACGAAAAAAGCTAACTTGCGTATAAGGCGATCTTATTGATTATAATTTTCGTTTGGAGAGTGGAGTGTATTTCTTGTATTAGGCCAGTGGTCCTTTAAACCGTTTAGTGTTTTTTGTCAATTTGTACAAAAAATACAGAAAATCGAAGGATCTATGCGTCTGTGCGTTTGAAACTGACAAAATTTGGATTTTTGTGGATTTTAATTGATCTCAAATATTTTGTGCTTGCTATTTCGAAATGGATCTAAGGACTATTCAAATAGGATTTGCAGTTTTCGTGCATTTGGTAAGTTGAATTTGTTAGCCCATTCCTAAATGATTGCATTGGAGACTTTTCAATTTAGAATCTACTGCAGATGACATTACGCACGTACTAAAATAGCATATCGCTGCTTTTCAACGAAATCTCGTAACTGCAGCTTAAAACAAGCTGCAGTTACGAGGTTTTCGTTGCAAAGCGACGATACATACGTCTATGTGCACATTAGCACAGTAAAATAATGTGGTAAAAGGTCATAATGCTCGTAAGATATATCAGCATTTTCTTCTGTTGTCTCATTTTTTCCCCAAAAGTTTTCATTTGATTGCGTCAAAGCCACCGATTGGTTGGTAAAATAGTAGTTTAACCCTTTGTCAAAAGACCATGCCCTTTAACACTTCAAATGAAAGAGACATTAAAACGACAAAAGAGATATGGATCTTCCAATAACATGGGGACCAAAAATATATCCCAACCCTTTCCCACTGGTGGTGAACTCGGCCAAAGCGATGGACGTTTTTTCGCGATCAATGTATTCCGTCGGTGTTACTATAAAATATCGTAACTACGGCTTTATCGAAGCCGTAGTTACGAGATTTTATAACAACACCGACAGTTTGTCAATACAAAACGGTAAACCCCGTCTGTTTTTAGAAAAAAATCATAGTCATTAGACAAAAATCTATAAACTCACATTTAAACGCAAAATATCTATACCTTGTTGTAGCGAAAATTGTTTTAGTTCACCGCCAGTGTTTCCAAGGTGACAGAAATTGGACTTATACTACAATTTCAAATCTGCTGCAAACCAGAGAGTGGGTGTTATTAACCCTTTCCCAAACGACAAAATTTTAAGAGTTGTCCACTTCAAAAAACTGCCACAAATGACAAAATGGATGTTATCAAAGAGATGATTTGTGTAAAATATAACAAAGAAAATATTGAGACAAGAGGATAAATTGCTGGTTATCAACAGTTTCTTCTTTTGTTTCAATGTTTTCCAAAGCCTTTTCTATTTGGGACGTCAAAACCAGGTCTTGTTTGAGAAAGGAGATTAAACAATGAATTATGTGCAATATGGCACAGAAATTATTGAAACAAAAGGAGAAAGTGCTCGCTATCAGCACTTTGGTCTATTTGTTTCAATAGTTTTCTAAACGTTTCTTATCAGGGATTGTTAATGGTGTTTAACATCACTTTCAGTATATTCTGCTATGTTTCCAAAAGCTTTCTACTAGGTCGGTCCAAAAAATTGGAAATAGATCAGCTGTTCTTTTCATTCTGCCTTGTCCCGGCTTATGTTGCCCTTTGAAGGACATTATTTTATTTGCACAAACTAAAGTCATCAATGCCAGGGTCCAACATTAACTATTTTGGTTACCTGACAGTCGGGCTTGTTGCTGCCAGATGCTGCTAAGCCTGACCAAATGTTTGTATCAGAAGGATAATATGGAAAAAGGAGTAAACAGCAATAATCCTTTCAAAAGTTAAAAGGCCAGTTTTGAATCACAAATGATTGAAAATTTTAAAGTGTCTGTGTTCTTGTTGTGTTATATACCATGCGTTTTCATTATCACTGGTGGTGAACTCGGCCATAGCGAGGGACGTTTTTCTCTACAACAATGTACAGATATTTTGCGTTTAAATGTGAGTTTAAAGATTTGATTGGATAGTTTTTCTAATAACAATGCATTTGTTCTAAAAATAGACCGGGTGTACCGATATGTATTGACAAACTGTCGGAGTTGTTATAAAATCTCGTAACTACGGCTTTATCGAAGCCGTAGTTGCGATATTTTATAACAACACCGACGGAATACAATGATCGCGAAAAAACGTTCCGCGCTTTGGCCGAGTTCACCACCAGTGATTATGATAACTATGACTGAGGTTTGAAATGAGGCTGACAAGTCGGTCCTGCATCTTGGGGATCTAACTAGCCCTGACCAAGCAGCAGGCAGGTAATGTCTGTCGGACACATGTTAATTTTGAACCCTGCAATGATGGTCAGTTAGTTTATATTCAATGAATGCAAATTTGACGTATCTGTCAAGTATTGTAGTACAAAGTTTATCACAATTTGCATTATCCAGGCCTACATTCTCTTAATATTTACAAAGCTTGAAAAAAGTAATCATGAAGTGTAGGATGAGATCAGACTGCACGTATGTGCAGGCTGATCTTATGCTATACAGCCTGCCAATGCTATCAGGATAAATCCAAGATCAGCATAAGCACGTTTTAATGTCAGGCTTTACTCCTTTAGACATGCAAAAGTACCTGAATACTTGGGATCAATATTAGAACGCTTCCATCCGAATTTTGCCGTCTAACGACTTGGTCTAATGGGTACTTTAGGCAGTTACGAGACTTAAAATTGCCGTGTATTTCCCCAGTTGAAGTCTGCAAAATTTAACCACTTTGGTTTTGTTCGACTTTTGTCAGTGAGTTAACCCTTTCCCTAACAACGATGTTTCAGTACACTCTAACTTGAAATCTGCGACCTGCGGCAAGTTGAATATTGACTACGTAAAGAACCGTGTCATACTTATCAAAGTATAGACAGAAAATGAAAGTTGCCAGCTAGTTTTTCTATGTCACAATGTTTCCAAAGCTTTTACCATCAGGCACATCAAAACGACGTCTTATTTTGGGAAAGGATTAAATAAAGATATTTTAATTTTCAAAATAAAATCGCAAGTTTTCTTGTCGTGGGTGTCGGGTTTTCAAAACCTTTCCACGCTAGGTCCAGAGCTACAGACCTTTTTGATCCCCTTATTCAACCGTAGTGACGTATCTGGAAAAGGGTAAAACTATTCTGAATACGATTTGGTATTACAGACTTTCGAGATAGAAAGTCCCTTTAAGTTTGATGAGACATATATCATTAAAAGGGCATCTGAAAGAGTGTGATAATAGGGGAATTACAATTTGATATGTCTAGTTTGGGCTCTTATTACTATCATAGTGACCTTCAAACGCGCCGTCACACGAGAAAATATTGTCGACGCTTTTCAACAAAACCCTCGTAACTGCAGCTTGATTTAAGCTGCAGTTACGAGAATTTTGTTTGAAAGCGACGATTTGTAGTAGCGAATCTTCACAGTGTACTACCCTTTACTGGGCTTTAAAGGCTATCGATCAATGGACCTTGCTTCATATGGGTTCGAATCTCGGAATTGCCGTTTTCGTGTTCTACCGGGATTTTGAAAAGGGGGTTCGTCCTTTACCTAAGTACCGTATGATCAGGATCCACATTGTTGTTGTCAAGATGATAAATATTTACAAGATGTCATTAGAGAATAACATGGGCCCTGCTCTGGGTCCATGTCTGTCCATATTGTCAGTGAAGCTATTTATCCAGACACATTACTGTATTTTGGGAAAGGGTGAAACAGCGCTCACACAGTGTGATACACCGTAAAGATGTGCCCATGTAGTCGTTTTTCTTCGAAAAAAAAAACCTCGTAACTGCAGCTTCAAAGCTGCAGTTACGAGCTTTTTGAACGAAAGCGACATGTGGTTGTGCATGTATATAAAATTTACTCATTTCGAAAAAGAGTCAATATCTTCCTTTTTAATCGCTAGTTTTTCGATACTTCCTTACTGAGAATAGCTCACTATTGGTAATTGATTGGTTAACACTGACTCACACGACGATCGTACGATAGTTCTAACCCTTTCCCAAATAAGCAATATGTTTGATGTCCCCAATCTGGAAAGCAATGAGAGAAAATGAGAAAATGTGGATATCAGCGTTTTCCTCTTTTCTCCCTTTCTTGTAATAGATCTATTAATATACAGCTAGTTTCCATTTCCAAATAAGAGCGACCTAAATTACGTTCTGTTGAAAAGGACTAGTCTATAATGGCGTTTCTCAATTAATTAGTTAATATTTGAGCAAATGGCACAGATGAAACAAGCCAATGATGCCTCATGCAGACTCAATCAAAGACCTTATAATATGACCTAGCATCTGGTAGAAGGACCTTATGGCACCAGGGACTAGTTAGCATGGATCTTGATCTTGAATCTGTGCTTATAGAAGCGCAATCTTTACAAGTCAGAGATTTTTCCTTACAAACGTTCGTTGAGGTACAAGGTTCGTGAAGATAGAATCCTTGACTTGTAAAGATGATATAGGGAAAGATTTTATCATGTTAACAGTGACGTTATTTCGGACAAATAATAGTATTTCTTGGATGTTGTTATGAAATCTCGTAACTACGGCTTGATTCAAGCCGTAGTTACGATATTCTATAACAACACCGACGGTTTATCAAAACATAACGGTAAACATATAGTCTATTTTCAGAACAAAATTCCACGCTATTCAAGCACAATCTCTTAGTAACCGCTGTTTGATGTGGTACTCATTCGAATTGTCTAAATGAGACGATTCCAAGCTCGGGAAAATATGAAGGCAAAAGAAGAAAATGTCGATAACCAGCATTTTCATCTTTGGCCGCTATTTTATCTTAGCTTTGTTTTACATTCATCATATCTTTATGTAAATACATTTTGATGTCTGTAGGAGCTTCCAAATGGAAACAATATATTTTTTTGCTTTGGTATTAGTTACAGAATAGTAATATTACAAGGGCGGATCTAGGGATGGGGTCAGGGGGTCATGACCCCCCGCCCGTGGAACTGGCCGAAAATTGAATTTTGACTATATAACTTTACATATTTCACACATTTGGACGTTGACCCCCCCCCCCCCCCTTGGAAAAAATCCTGGATCCGCCCTTGATATTATGAAGCTATGGACAATGTAAAGTGGATCTTCAATTGGCAGGAATCAAGCTCCAATACCCCTCCCCCTATTTTTTGAATGATTGCACATCAACTAAATTTTTTAGCTCCGAAATACCATCGTTTCTTGTCGAAAACCCTGTAATTGATTGGTTAACTCTAAGTCATGCGACCATCGTACGATACTTCCTGTCAAAAAATGGCGGGTTTCAATTATCGGGTCTATTTCTGTGAAAATGGATACAGTGAAACAACTAAATGACGTCTGTTTTTGCTTCAGTCCTAGACTCTTCGTGTAGATTCAGATAATTATAGCCCATATCGTTGACAACGTTCGAAAATGTCGTAACTAAGTCTCGTGGCTTGAATGCACCAACGTTGCCAACAATATTTTTCATCGACATGATATTTTTAAGATATTGCGATAGATTCCAAAAACGCCGACGCCTTTGATAGAAAACGGACTTTTAATTTCTAATATGTAAAACCGTGTCCTTAACTCAAACTTGCTCTACCTTTTGAACGTATACTATCGACGCTTTGCGCCACAACGTAAGAATGCAACCCCTAGTTTATCTATCTAGAACAAATGCATGAGTAAGCCGTTGTTGTACCCATTTTGACCCTATAAGGTCGGTCTTAGCAGTAAAATACACATATATATATATATATGAGCCAGGATCTGGAAAAACATACCTTATAGCATTTGAGAATGCCATGTTTCAAGATCAGGCTGTGCCTTGATGCAGCCTAGCCAGCACCCATGTTACTCTCAAATGGTTGCTACAGACCATGACGAAGCTATTTGAGAACAACATGGTTCCTGGTCAGACTGCGTGTATACGCAGGCTGATCTGGAACCATGTTGTTCTCAAATGCTATAAGGGACATTTTTCCAGATCCTGGCTCATATATATAAAACGAAATACAGATTCTTAATTCAGCTTCAAAGCTCCTCGAGCCGAAATTTCCCTGCGATTGGTCAGTAATTCTAGAAAAGGACGATTCTTATGGTTTATGCAAAACTGATGTATTCACGTGCCTTTACAACTGTTTTGCTCGACCTTTCCAAGTTTACAGGTAGCAAAAGTAATTTTCTAGACGTCCATATTTGACGCAGCCTTATTGTTTAAGACCATCCAACAGCTAGAAAAATCAAATTAAGAGGACAACAGGCGAAAGAGGCTTTCAATTATATATGAGCCAATATTTTATTTCGTGGAAATCGCTGTCCTGGCTCATTTTCTCAGAAATGGCTTTTCATAAACATGTCATTTCAGGTACACAGCGTAACGACCATCACTACCAACAATAGAGACAGTTTATTTGGCCTGGCTGATGGAATGTTTCTGAAAATATTGCACTTTTGTACCGGAAAATGACCATTTTCTCTTGTCCCTGGAAAAAAATATCAATTTCCAACATGATTTTCGATATGAAATAATCGGTAAAGATCGCATTTTTCTTCATTTCATTCATGTTTTATATCTCGCATTATTAATAGTGTCAGTCCTTTTTGAGAAAATAGAAATTCGACGAAGATTTTTGGCCATATATGTCTGTCCCTGGATTTTTGATACGATATGTCCTCGCAATAACTTACATGTGCGTAATCAAAGTCTTTTTGGTTAGATTTCCTTTAAATACAACCCAAACGGAGGTGGAAACACTCATCAAAGCCATGATGTTTAAATGAAAACAAAGTAATACTTGGTTTCGAAGTTGCGAGGCAAATTAGGTAGGCCGTTGGCTGCGTAGACTTATTTTTTCGTTTTCTATGCAACGCGATCAACCACACTATATTGCTCAGATCTTAGAATCGTTTAGCTTTACCTATTCAGATATAGAATCATGTCGTTTACAGCATGCAACATATTTTCTCTCTAGTTATTCTTGTGTGTAATTTGGAGCGAATGGTCGCGGAATTCCTCGCAATAACGGTCCTCGCAATAACGACAGTTTTGTTACTGGGAGTACGAAAATCGTTACCGCAAAGACATAATAGATTTTCTTATGTAATATGGACTTTTTGCCGAAGAGAAAAAGGTCTTGATGCATAATTGTCTCAAACTATAATAGGAAAGCGAAGTATTTCAGCTGAAAAAAATATAATTACTGTTACCAAACATGTGTACCGATCAGTTGTTACGGAGCGGACTTGGAATCGTTATTGCAAGGACTCCTTACACATTTATGGATTCTTGGTACCACGAATGAATGAATTTTATCACTAGTCTGATGGAGATATTTTGCCAACCACCTTGGAATGGTGTTTGAAGGATATAATTCTAGATTAATTGACAAGATTAATTCTAAATGATCGTTCTGAAATGACCTTTCCTTAATATCGGAGAGACATTATACACTATTTCTTTTTAAGGCATGAATCTGTATATCTTTGTTCCATGGGTTTTGAAGAAATTACTAAGTCATTTTTGAAAGTGGTCATGGCAAGGTAGTTCCTGGTGCTATAGGGGTGCCGTGGAAAGACGTGTAGATTTTTTTTCAATTTTCAAGGCAATTTGCATTGATTCGAATCGTGCGTGTAATCTTGCAATCACAACATTTCATCCCCCCAAAAAAAGATGGATGTTTTTATCAAATATTATCTTATCTAGGTAAACAAGAAGTTAAGAAGAAAACATTTTCAAATTGCTTTCTTTCTTTTTGTTTTGTTTTGATTTTTGGAAAATCAGTTTTAGGACACTCAACGTCTTACAACCGTGTATCTAAATTATTATGTGAGCTATCTTCCAAAAAAAGAAATAACAAGAACAACAACAACAACAACAACAACAAATCATCTGCGTATATTGATAAAAGGATCGAACCCAATCAGTATGCCAAGACTGTACAGTCAGACTATGGTCGAGATTTTTCGATCCGATTTATTATACCTTGAATGTTTTTACTTGAATTTTCATTATGTTATTATTTTCCCAATGTGATATTTTATGGTTTGACGAGAAGGTTTAAGACATTCCATATTTTTTCTCTGTTTTTCGTCATATTTGTAATTGCTTAACTTTCTTCGGGTCTTCTCATTTTTTTTACAAAGAAGAAGGTTTTTACTTCCTAATTACGAACACTAAAGTAAGAGAAGTAAAGATGATTACCAGCTCTGACTCCGTTTCCCTTGATATCCATTCATCTATATTGTACACACAAGTTTGATTTCATAAACTTCATTTTTGTAGTCTCCAACAGCTTTCAAGTTGTATAATTTTTATGCCAGGTATCCACTGCCGATCAAATCAACTGGACCAAGCCGAATCAAGCCATCGAGTACAGATCGAACTCGATCGCCATTTGTAATCGGGAATGGTCGTGGTAATCGAGCTTTATCCGCACCACTTTGTCATCTTTCTCTAATTGTTTATATATAAAAGAAATATTTGTGTAAGATTAGGTAGAAGGTTGATCGAAAAGCGATCGTGTATTGATCGGAAAGGCGATCGACCAGATCAGGAATCAATCAAAACTGGAGATCGAGTGTGATCGGATTAACATCTTTATATCGATCACATGGCCTTTTACTCATGTGGCTCCCAACCACATCTCGATCAACTCGATCTGTGCTTTATCTGTTCATTCGATCAAATAGAAGGTAGAGGTCGGGTTGATCGAGTAGAGATCGAGAAAAGTCTTTAAGTGGGGAATAATGGGCGAATTTGAGCAGTCAGTGCGATCGATTTGACTTGATCAGCAGTTGTAACATAGCATAAAATTTAACGTTTTTGAAAGGGTTTAACAAAGTGACTTTTACATTTAAATGTATGTATTTTTTACAATTGCATTGATTTTAATATTGAAAGACCATATATAGGTCAATACAATGTAAGAAATGGAAAGATATTTAAATATAAGTCCTCACAGTAATGGTAAATGTCATTCCAATAACAAAGACTTTTTTATCACAAACTACAGCATGGTTCAATAAAAATTATGTATTTTGATGGTAAAATTGGTATGTTTTTCACCTTATTATTTGAAGCTTGAATACAATAGTGAAATTAATTTCTTTCTGTTTATTTCATAAAATAGCGAATATTGTCCTTGCAATAACTAATATGTCCTCGGTGTAACGATGCACTTTCAGCAAATTATTTCACAAAAAAGTGTTACGCTAACTTTATAGTGCCTGAAATACAAAGAGAATATTATTTTCTAGAGTCTAAAGTACATGCACATACATTTTGTCTTAGATAGAAGCTTTATTACATTTGACACAGACAAAATTCTCTATTTAATTATGAAAATACAATACTAAATTGAAAAAAAGCCAAACGAATCATTTTTGGAAATCGACTTGAACATAAGTCCTTCAGTCTGGATTCTTATTCTCAAAAAACATACTTTGAAATAATCTTAAAACTTGCAAATCGAATTTCTGAAAGAAAATCTGGTTGTTACAGCGAGGACATTTTATTGAGACCATAGATTTATGAAAGACGATCTCGAGTATTTCCATGTGCATCGGAATGTTCCTGTTAACGTTATTCATTACTTTAAATGTAGTACTTTCATCCTGAACCAGAAATTCACAGAATAAATTGGAAATAAAAATTGAACTTTTTTTGTCAGATTTCCACGAAAATAAATATTGGCTCACATCGTCACTTTTCTTCGAAAACATCGAAACTGCAGGTTATAACTAGCTGCACTTAGGGTGTTTCCGAAGAAAAGTGACGATATCTAGCGAAAAATGGGCGGAATGACAGAACGATGGATGAACATTTCGTCGCTTTTCAACAACAACGTCGTAACTGCTGCTTGTTTTAAGCTGCAGTTACAAGGGTTTTGTTGAATAGCGACGATTTTTGATGAGACTCCTAATTGACTTTTAACAATTGTAATCCAAAATTGAACATAATTGAACAACCAGCAGGAGTGAGAAACTGTTCATTCACAGTGTTCAAAAAGCTGAGGATGTTTTAGTATTGTGATACGGAAGTGTTTAATCCTTTCTCCTACAACATCAATCCTAGTTTCGATTTACATGATGAAAGAAAATGCTTTGGAAAACATTGCTAACAAACGTTTTCTCCTTCTGTCTCAATATTTTCTGTACTGAATCGTTGGCAAAAAAATCTTAATGAATATCCATTTTGTCAATTTCAAAAGCTTTAAAGCTGAAGTACCATGTTTTCCCCATTTGGAAATCCATTCTAAAATACATGTAATCTGTTTTTTAATGGCAATGAATTTTGTGCTTAAAATAGACTAGGTTTTCCGGTATGTATTTATAATCTAACGGTGTTGTTATAATATCTCGCAAACTACGGCTTGATTCAAGCCGTAGTTACGATATTTTATAACAACACCTACGGAATACTATAATTGTTTGTCCGAAATTACGTCATGATTTACTGGATACAATCGTTCCCTATTATCATACCTACCCATATTTGAAATACATTGAGACAAGGAAGATATCGATAATTGTCAGTATTACTTTCCTTTTACCTCTATATTTCCTGAGCCACATCTTATATCAACAATATCTCTATCAAAAGTTATAATTGTCAATTTATTGCCTTCTAAAGCAGTCTTCAAATTCACGGTGGAGATTGTGTATCATGGGATGAATAACGAATACGGATAAATAATGTCGATTCTGGTAAGATATTTTGCAATAACTTCCTTATTTGTGCGTCAATATTCAAAAGGTTTGCAGCATGTACCCCGCCTTATCGAGCTCTTTCATCGGATGTATGACATATTAGATAACTCATGGTACCTTTTCCGAAATGTCGTCCCAACCGACCAGAAAGCGTAAAGGTAACGACTACGGCCAAATTAACCACGCTTCAGGTAAGAATTTGTGCAATATCTTTCTTATTTCTGCGTCAATTTTCATGCGGTTTGTTGCATGTATTCCGTCTTACTGAGCCCTTTTCTCAGATGTATTACCTATCTGGAAATTCCTTAAATTGTATTTTTCTCAAAAACCGATCCCAACCGACAAGAAAAAGGGCCTGTTTTTTGTCGTTTTTCTGGTCGGTTGGGATCAATTTTGGACAAGGTGAAAAAGATTCTACAAACAAGTCATATATCTGAGGAAAGAGCTCAGTAATGCGGGGTACATGCAACAAACCGCTTGAAAATTGACGCAGAAATAAGAAAATTATTGCTCAATTTCTTACCCGAAGCGAGGCAAATTTGTCCGTATTCGTTATCCATCCCATCATGCACAATCTCCACCGTGAATTTGGAACAGTCTAAATCGTTGCCGTTTAAGGGATAAATAGTTGCAGTCAACCCTTGAGGTCATTCAAATTTGCGGTCACAATGTAAATATAAAATATATTGGTTAACCGATTACCGAACAAAACCTGCTTTTGACGTCCAAAAAAGAAAAAAAGTCCCGGTAAAATATTGAGGCAAAAGAGGAAAGTGCTGATAATCAGCATTTTCTCCTTTTGCCTCAATAAGTTCTGTGCTATAATGTTCACAAATTCTTTAAATATTGATATCAATTTTGTCGTCTGCAGCAGCTTACGAATTCGACCTCCCTAAATTTTCGTCGTTTGGGAAAGGGTTCGCCGATCCCTAAGTCATACCACAAACACGAACAAATTGAATGTCGAAAGTCTCGTATCTCTAGCTAGTTTCGACTCTAGTTATGACGTTTTGACCCCCTGTTGACCAGGAATTGTGCGTGGGCTAAGTGAAAGGTACGGGTAGCCCTAGGGGTAAAAAGGTGGCGGAAATAGATCGATTGTATGGGTATCCGTTATTGTCAATGTGAACTTTGACATCTGTGTTTGGGCTCTATAAGAAGGTCAAATTGATTGGTAACAAAGTTTATAAAGAAATGTGAAAAGTCCGAATATATGCTCTTTATTTGCTAGATGTGTTTCGTTCTCTCTTTCCTCCCTCCCCCATTCCCCCATCTCCCCCATTACAGGTCGAAAGGATCGTTCGTCGATTCAATAATGCTTGCGTATATTGCACAGAGTTCTCTGTAGTGGCAAGATTATAAAATGGTGAACCTTACACTACAGTTTTATGCAAATAGTTGTGAATGAAAACATGATGGGATCGAAAGAAGAAATTGCTCATTTTGAGCAATTTCTTTTTTTCCCATTATGTTTTTTATGCAGATTCACTGTACAAAATGCCTTAATTAATCAGTTTTTGTCGTGAAATATCCAAAATTCCTCTATTTTGGTAACCATTTTGAAGAAATTCAGGTGTGAGGTACTTTTGAAGCTGTAGGGGCCTTACACTGATTTCCATGAAGCTGTAGCGGGACCGATACAGCTTATTGGGCTGGAGAGAACACTATCTAACAGGCCCGTAGGAACAGGGGGGGGGGCTAGGGGGGGGGGGGCTTACCAATGTTGGCCAAAAATGCCGAATTTTCTTAATTTTACACTGAAAATTTTGGGAAAATCCGAATTAGCCCCCCCCCCCCAATATTCAGGACAAGGGCTTTAGCCCCCCCCCCCCAATATGAAATTGCTTCCTACGGGCCTGGAATCTATGATTTGTACATTTTATTTCTGGGTTATTCTCTCAGCAGACCGAATGTTCTTCATATGTCTTATGTTTAAAATATAAATACAGCTCAAGTAATGGAAGATTTTATCCGACCAATGAATAAAAACAAACATGACATCATAATATTGCGTGAGACAAACAGTGATTTGAAGAGTCTTAAATCCATTTATAGATTTCAAGTACATTTAGGGTAAATCTATCACAAAGATAACCTCATAAGGTTAAAACTTGATAAATCTCACTGGTGATGAACTCGGACAAAGCGAGGAACATTTTTCATGACCCCAAGGTACAGATACTTCATGTTTAAATGCGCGTTTAAAAACCAGTTTTACTAGTTTGAGCATGTACACAACGATTTGCACGTGTTTATCCGCCCAAAACAATATGGACGAATCAGTGAGACACTCAGAGGACATTGTAAGTTTTTTTTATTTTATTTCTCTGACTGATTCTGAAGTTTATATTTTAATTCTTGGGTTGAAGTTTTTTTCCCATGTGAAAATCGTAGTTAACGTTTTTTGAAGGGGACTTGTACGGTTTATTCATGATACCGTGAATATTTTCAATGGCTATTCGAATTGCAATGACTTTTGTCATAACAATAGAATGGGTTTTCGGTTAAATATTGATAAATCGTAGGTGTTGTTATAAAATCCCGTAACTACAGCTTCAATAAAATTGAGTTTGTGACGTTTTAGAATTACACCGACGAAAATTTTGGTTTATCTTCAATAACTTTTTTATCAGTTGATGTTCAAAAATCTACCACCTCCATCTAATGCGTGACGTCTATCCACATTCTCTGCTTCAAATCGAATTTAAATCGGTTCCGTATTAAAAAAAGTTGTTGAACAAATTCAGTAATTAATGCATCACGTGATTATCCACCGTACACTTTGTTTGCCATTATGTAAAAAAATCAGCCATCATCAGATTTTTACACATATGAATTAAAGTTATTATGTAACCCTATCAATCCACAGAATTTAAAGAAAATCTTTTTCTTGAGCCCTTGTTGCAACTCATCCTTTGTTGCAAAAAATAATCTTACTATTAAGGTACAATACTCTAGTATTACTTTTTCTTTTCCCTATGATAGAATTTAATTATATTTTTTCTGTCGAAAGAACCACTTATTACCAGATAGAAAATGAAATAGAAATGTATGGTGATCGGTCTTGCTTTAATTGTATCGGCAATCATATGACATAGCTCTACATGTAAAAATGGACAGTTTCCTGTCCCTTTCAGAGGTCGCAAAATACTCAGAAAATGATGCATGATGTTTGCTTAATCTCGAAAACGGCTTGAAAGTAATGTTTTACTTTTTATCAAATGCATTAAAATCTAAAATGTGTGATGTTAAGAATGCGTTAATGTGTAAAACAGGATTTTCACACATTCAATTTGACCGACGAAGCAGAGGCGTTATATGTCAAAATTGCACTTTTTGTAAAATATGTCAGTTTTAACCTGATGATAGAATTTGATAAAACTCTTTCAATGAATTCAGCATATCTTGGTAATAAGTCAAGAAGAAAATGTTTAGGTCATCACACTTATAATTCAATTACATCATTTATCATTTACACATTAATAAAATAACGCAAAATAGCGGTAATGCAAACACACTTACAACTGTTTTGCTCTAAATCAACGATTTCCATCATAAAAAACATTTTAATATACAAATACGCTCTAACAATAGAAAAACATTGAATGGTAATGACATTTATATTGTCGAAAATCTGGTAGCGAAACATATATGGTACGAAACATTAATAGTTCTACAGTTATGACCGAGTGTTCCGAATAACTTGAGCATTGTCCCTTAGGTACGTAAACTTATAATAGTGACCACTGTTTTGCGTCCTTTTATCAATGTGTAAATGGCAAAAAATGATGGAATTCATAATAAAGTGCAATGACCTATATATTTTTTTTCTTGAATTATTACCAGACATATTGTTATCTAATTGAGGGTTTTTTTTATCTAATTCTGTTATGCAGACATTGTAAATTTTAACAAAAAGTGCAAATTTTATATAAGAAAAAAAAAGCGCTTCTGCTTCGTTGATCTAATTTGATGTGCGAATTTCCTGTTTTATACATTATTCTTTAACATTACACATTTCAGGTTTTAAGTTATTGATAAATGTAAAAAGATGAGGGAATTTTCCCGCAATTTTAAGATTTCATGACAACTCTAAGATTTATCAAACCGATATGAAAAAATGGCATTTCGCTCACAGAGTAACAGATACTTAATAAAAGTGAATAAAAAGTGACACTTCGAAGAAATGTCTATAGTTGTGCTTATTTGATATAATACTATAAAGGAATACTTTTGACGTAATCTGTCAACAATAATATTGGACTGTCATATTTACAAAGTCATTGTACATTAAGTATTAGTGTGGCCTTTCAAGGCAGAACTTAAAAATATATATACATAGGTATAAGAATTAAATATATAGAAATAGGAAATTTCCACCCTCCTAAATTACAGAAATCACCGTGGAAACATACCCCATGCGTATAATAATATACACAAAAACATGCTAATTTTAATTTTGCTTTTAGTTGTATATCCTATTGGACATTGTATTGTTAAGAGGTCAAACTGAAAATTGAAAAGGGTAGAAGTTGTATGACAATAAGCTATACGCACTTCAACGTCAATTACACAAAACGCGGGAACGACGTCGTATTATTTAGCGGCGATGTTATAAAGTCATGAAAACAGATCATGAACGTAAACTTTTGTTTCAGGAGAAATGTAGTGAGACGTCTTTTTTTAACATTTTATCTTTAAGAAATGTAAAATATTGAAACAAATGGATTTAATTATAGTAGCACAAATATACTCCCCGTCATAAGAAAGTAGCCACTTCTCTAATGCAAATGGTCGCCAATTTTAGGATAATTCATAAATGTACCGAAATAAATACAAGATATTGAAGCATGGCAAGTAAATCGAAAACAGTCGAATTACCCCATTAATTAGACTGTTTTCGATTTACTTGCCATGCTACAATTTTGAGACGATTCCAACACACCCAACGTCTACACGTGACGTCATTCCGACAAGACAACCATTATCGGAACGACTACCTGTGAAATCGACAGAAAAAGGCAAACGTTACAGATAGATTGCTTCCTGAGTTGAGTTCTATCAGCAGTAGAGGCTGATTAACGGATTAGACCATCCGTTTCAGACGTCTTGCGATACCCATAGTCGTGCTACGATGTTATTGACAACATAACCTTCAGTGGGTTAGACAGCATCTATTGTTTTCTAAGGACAATTGCATAGCATGTATAAATACCAACGGTGTTCACACTCGAAAATGTCTTGTAAACGCGAATGTTATCCTTATCCACTTTCAGGAATTGTTACGGTAATAACAAGTAAAGTAATACATTGACAATTATTGAAAGTAAAAGATTAAATGTGCATTTGTAAAATTTTATTCATGTACCGTATGCAGTCAAGGTGTTAATCAAATAGGAAATGCACACAGATAACTTTACCCGTTAGTATACTTTAGAATGCATACCCGTAGAAAGCAATTCCATATGGGCCCTGTCTGGGCCAGTGTCTAATATTGGGGGGGGGGGGGGGGGGGGGGGGGCTAAATTAGATTTGCCATAAGTTTTAAATGTGAAATGATGAAAATTCGGCATTTTTGCCAACTATGAGGGGGGAGGGGGTGGCTCCAGAGTCCCCCTGTTCGTACGGGCCTGGGATGTGTGAAACAGTGGATCCTCCTTAGAACAAATGGTGATAATGGTAATGACAAACATTACAGTATAGATCTGGAAACGTTCATTTAGGCTTTTGCGACCAACATGGATCCAGATCAGACTTTGCATGTGCACTGTCTGATCAAGATCCATCTTGTTCTCATTTAATGGCTTATTCTCCACCTGTACCAAATTTAAGAAGGCATAACGAAAATCTTACCGGTGAAATTCCAAGGTAACGATAAAAATGATGATGATGATGATGATGATGATGATGATGATGATGATGATGATGATGATGATGATGATGATGATGATGATGATGATGATGATGAAACAAGATGCTCAAATCAGTGCGATATTACCGAATAAATGTTTAAATGTGGCGTTAAGTCCAGTGCAATCGATTAATTTATCAAACATGTGGTCATAAAACACCGTAGCTGGAAAAGATGACATCGCAAACATGCTGTAACGTTGTCACGAAGAAACCGCACAATGATTTTCAATGACATGACACCAAAAACTGCCATTTACAGCCTTTATTTGTACATTTATATGTCTTTTTTGTTTACTTGCAATGCAAGTTGATAAACATAAACAGTGATATCGTACCATTTCGTTCGGGCGATTAAGATCAACCCACATGATCTCAATATGCGCTTTGTGCACTTGCAATCCGTTTATACCATTTGAAAATAATGATCGATAAAACTGATATTTTCGTGCGTATCATAAATCATATCTACATACCTTAGTAACTTCCATTTGAGTGCATCCTATGAAAAAAGACGGAAAGAGAAGAAAAACAAAATGACACGTGTATTGTTTACAAAAATCCGGATGTGCAATGAAGTATCTGTACCTTGGGGTCATGAAAAATGTTCCTCGCTTTGTCCGAGTTCACCACCAGTGAATCTAATAGTTGAACTATTTGATTACCCAATGGAAAAAACGGTTCCCATTTCTATATTACAGAATGTACATTTGCAATCATATTTCTCAACCCAGGCCAAACGACAAAATTTTAGGGTGATCCAAAATGAAAGCTGATGCAGACGACAAAATTGATGATAATAAAGACATGATTTGTGTAAAATATGACACAGAAAATATTGTGACAAAAGGAGAAATTGTTGGTTATCAGCAGTTTCTTCTTTTGTTTCAATGTTTTCCAAAACCTTTTCTCTTAGGGACGTCAAAACCAGGTCTTGTTTGGGAAAGGGTTAACCCAGGCCAAACCCGGATAACATCGGAGTCTGTCAATCCAGGGATCGTGAGTTCGAACCCTGGCTCGGCCTGTATCCATCCTGATATTTGACAAAAATCATTTGTCTCTGTGAACCGAAGGGTTTTATGTGAGAGAGCAGCTGGAGGCTCGGTTTGTATATTGTGGTGGTACTGGGTAGAGAAATATCTGGAATCCTGGTGATTCAATCGCCTGCTGTCAAGCATTGGTAGCCTCGGTGTCGAAATAACATTGTAAAAGTCAGAAATTCTTCTTGTCATCAAATAACTTCGTAGACCATTACGTGTATTCTGCATGCTTTTCACGTTGCAGGAAACGTCAAGAATGCGATTACAATCATGTTACACTTTCTGTTCAATTCGACCTAATTCTTCACGGCCAATGTCAATTTGGCAAATCACCAGAGTTAATGCAATTAATTTCAATTACTCAAGGAATCCACAGTAAGTTTTTATCCGAGAATTGCCACTTTGAAATACCACATTATATGCCTATTAGTTGAGAGACTAGAACGACGTGTTGGTATATACTCTGACTGTTCTGATGCGATTCGTAGAATGGCAATGAATTTTGTGCTAAAAGTAGACTGGTGTTATCGTTATGTTTTGATAAACCGTCGGTGTTGTTATAATATCTCGTAACTACGGCTTGATTCAAGCCGTAGTTACGATGTTTTATAACAACACATGCGAAATACTATTGTTTGTACGAAATTACGTCACGATTAACAAGATAAAATCGTTCCCTATTCAAAGCTACTGCAGGAGAAAAATGGGTGTCGATGAGAATAGAATTTCTGTACAACATATGAGAACGTTATGGTAATCAGATTTCCTTAATTTGTCTCAATGTTATCATTCTCCCTTTCTACCAGGTATACAAAAACATGTTTGGTTTTTTTTTGTAAGGGAAAAGAGCTTAACTCTTTCCAAAACAGTTTCGCTTTATGACGTCATACAAGAGAAAGGCTTTTGACAACATTTTGGAAAGACCTAAAATGTGAAATATCATTTAAATGGAATCTTTGTCTGCAATATCGTTGAATTTGATTAAGTCTAGAATTTTGCCGTATGGTATTGGGCTAAAGAAAATCGTTAATGTATCAAACATCTTAAAATGTTGAAACAGGGTTGATGTCTGTATTAAGTTCAACATCAACACTATCAACATTAAAATGTAAATTTCGATATTACCTTCAAACGTTTTATAAAATGATGTCGCAATTGCTTTTAAAATTTGCATTAGATACTTATCACTTATTATGATCATAATATCAAGGCAAAAGGTACAATTTGATAACAAGAATATGATATTATACACAACATCGTTGTGAAAGTCCTTAAACGGTTCCCAAACGACAAAATTTTAGGGTGATCCACTTCAAAACTGACACAAATGACAAAATGGATGTTATCAAAGATAGGATATGTGTAAAATATGGCACAGAAAATATTGAGACAAAAGGAGAAACTGCTGGTTATCAGCAGTTTCTTCTTTTGTTTCAATATTTTCCCAAGCCTTTTCTATAAGGGACGTCAAAATCAGGTCCTGTTTGGGAAAGGGTGAAATGGTTCCCAAAGTAGCCTGGCAGTGGCCTCTGTATAAGATGAATTTAGAAATCATTTAGGGTTTACAAACTGAGAATGAAATACAGAGCCAGAGGAGAAATTTGAAAAGTGCCAGTAATTCCTAAACTGTGTTACATTTCCATTCCAAGTACAAACATAAGCATTTTGTATTGTTTAGAATTTTGAATTAATGCATACTTATAGCAATATTTGACAAAAATGTTCAAAATTTCCTCCCTTGCATATGGATATAGAGTAAAATAATATTTGTAAATTATTTTCTTTTTGAAGCATAATCTTGAAATCCAGCACGGTGAATCAAATTATGTGAAGTATATTTACAAGTGTGTGTAATTTCGTGCATTTCGTATGGCTAGAAAGTGGTGTTTTAATTCTCAGTTCGTAAACCTTAATTTTAGAGAAAGCATTTAGAGGTTAAGACCACTCTTATTTGATGACCACAGAGATTAAACTATTAATCCTACTCATCATTTGAAATACTGACCCAAAATCAAAATACCCTGACCTCAAAATCGTTAATCCATTGTCGGTAAAATAAAAAGAAATTCTTCTAAAACGACGCAGTAAACATTCTAAATCGGCTTACGGCATTTGCAGAAATTACGTTAAGAACACTTCAAAGGATTTGGTCATTTTACAAATTCTTCCACTGTAATCCAATAAGGGTATAAACAAGCTGAAATTTTAAACAGAAGACGATATTGAATGACCCTCGAAATATGTTTTTGTTGTTGTTTCTATATCTTGGACCCTCGGACCATCAACGCTTTTCATGGAACATGTTTTGATTTCGCTAATTGAAAATGCTTGGGAAAACATCGAGGCAAGCGAAGAAAAATCGGCATTTTTCTTCTTTTGCCATAATATTTTTGTGTTATTTTCTTTACAAAACATATGTTTGTCTATAAAAAGATGAAAGAAGAAAATGCCGTTCATCAACATAACTTTTGTCTCAATATTTCCCAAAACTTTAAATCCTTTTGTCAAAGTCATGCAGACGTTGTTCTTAATAGAGTAAACTTTAAAAGAAATGTTTTGTGAGTGACATATTTTATTATAAAGGCGTTGGTTTGACATGGTTGGTTTTTACTGTAGAATAAATAATGATCTTGATATCGTGTAACGGATCTTTTGTTTTTGCCTTGTGCATTTGTGCGAAAGTTCTTTATCGTCGCTTTTCAACAAAAACCTCGTAAGTGCACTTTGTTTTAAACTACAGTTACGATTTTTTTCGTTGATAAGCGATGGTGTATTTAGGGATATGTAGGGATTAGCTTGTCTGTAATTTCATTGGTCTGTTTGTCCGTCTGTCGATTTGTTCTCCGAGGTATTTCTCATAAACTGCTTGACCACTGTTTATTCAAACTTCACAGGTGGACTGTTTCGGAGGAGGGACGTACACAAATGTTTAGATGCTGGATTTCAGTATATCATTTTCCGTGGGAACAGGTGGGTTGATCCGGCATTATCCCTCCATATGTTGGCCAAAAAATACCGATTTATTCTTAATTCACAAATAAGGGAAAAACTGATTAAGCCCTTCCAACATGACGCTGGTCATGACGGGGGCTTATGCCACCAACATAAAATTGCTTCCTACGGGCCTGCGAGTCCTTCATAAGCGCACTGTGTGTTACGCTACGTTATGTTTTACATTATGGATTATTATGATTGTTATGTAGATATTTTGACTATTCTAATGAATGAAACATGTTGAACCGTTGATGACTCTAAACAGATAGTAATTAATTGGCATTGATTACTAATTGATGATTATCGACACACATCAACTAGCTTATCATTGATAATCAGACTGATTACTGGTTATTCTTAAACCAGATAATGCTTTGATTAAACCATTACTAGACAGGGAAAATAGACTTGTTCAAATTCAACGGTCTTGCAGACGACGAACTCAAGTTAAACAAAGTAACTTATAAATAAAGACGTCTCTAACAAGATAAAAGATAAGCAATATTCTCATTTCCAAAATTGCCTTCTACCCAGAAAGACCAAGAAACGTTAACTTGTTTTGCCGTTTGATGATTAGTTGAATAACTAATAATAATGTAAGTTTCTTTATGGAACCTGATCGTAGTTTCTACAATAAAAGTCGTGTATTATATAGAGGACAGACAGACTGCATGAGTTTAAGAAAACTATTTAGATGTTTGCGTATAAAGGTAGCATATTTGACACACAGGTGCGTAAAGACAGATTAATGGTGAGACGATATTTAAAGAACTGATAAGCGACGTCCAAACATTTTTGTCGATCCTTTAAACAGGAAACGTAACCATGACAACCGCATATCTAAAATGGGTAAATTTTGTTTTCCTTTCGCCTGAATCAAGTGACAGTTTTAAAGACATTTTCATCAATAGTCAAAGAAATAATGAAATGTGAAAGATGTGGCAGAAGAAAGACTGTACCTGACAGTAAGAATACAAACTATCTGCAAAAGGATGGAAAAATGAAGAAAATGGGGAAATGGTCATTACCTTTTCCTCTATTATGTTCTTTAAAGGGACCCGTGCTAGATTGTCGGAGGTAAAAACATACATCCAAGAAATATCAAATGAAATGGTCAACCTGCGTATCTAGAATTATTTACAGTCTATCCAAGGAAATAATGGCGATTAAAAGAGATAAGTCTCATGAATAGCATTTTCCTTTTTCCCATAAACATTTGTTTTACTTCTCTGTTCAATAAAACAAGACTAAGTTTTGTCTTCCGTATCATATAAAGCCGTGTATTGTGTCATTTAGGGAAGGGTTAATTTGTTAGATAACACCTGCGCCTGACAGATACAGCCTTAATAAGAGAATCATGAACATACTTTTACATAATGAAGAACTTGTCCAACATATCTCTTCGAAAAAATCTCTTTTTCTTGTTCACGATTCCAACTGAACTAGTGTTTAAGTTAAATCACTCTTCATTAGATACCAAACACTTCGGGCAACTTCGGTGTCATCCGTGGCAATGGAGATTGGCGATGTTACTCTGGTATCTAATGATTGATGGAATACGTTAACTTAAGTTCTCTTGGTCAAGTGTAAACACTCGGCTTCGGGGGGAGGGGGGCTTCTGGTGTTTGTCTTTCACAATATGAGTGTTGTACTCTAAGAGAGAAATTTTGAGGGTGTTTTTTCTAGTGGCTGTTTAGTTTACTTTAGAAGCCTTTAGAAGCATTACTTCTTCCCTTGTATGTGCATTGTATGTATCCACTACTCGGTTACCGAACATAATTACCGTTGGTCTTGTCGTCTTCGATGATTGTGGTTTCACACCACTCCGAAAATAGAGAAATCATTAATCAAGCCTTTCATTGTCTTTATTCCGTAACTTAAATTTCCCTTACATGTATGTAAATATATGCGCTGAAATACTTGCCAAAGGAATGTTTTGGTACATGCTTCCGCAGATTCATCTTGGTCAAAATGCACTTTGACGTTTTTTCCCCATTTCCATATACCAGTTAAATGAAATATTCCCCAAATCGGCAAAATTTAGCATGTTCCAAATTGCTGAAAGCCACTTCAAAAGTTTCAAAATGGATGTTGATGAAGATAGTATTTCAGTACAATTTAGTGTTACATATATTGAGACAGAAGGAAACATATGGACCGCTACAATTTTCCTGTTTGTCCTAATGCTTTACTGAATCCTTATCCGTTTGAATAAGGACCTTAAAGTGCGTCATTGTTTGGTTAAGCACAAACGTGCACTTCGTTTCCTTGTCTTTTTGTAGGTATAATTTATTACAATATGCACGCCCGGGGTTTAATATCTGACGCAGTGAAACTTATACCTTACAATTACCTTTTTCCTATGTGGCACATTTCATATCAAATTACCTTTCTTAAACCGTAATACAACATTAATTTTCAATTTTAGACCAGTCCAAATTCATTAAAATTGTAGTCGACGAAATGATTATTGTACAAATATCATGCAATACATTGACGTCAACTATGCATGGGAAAACATTGAGGCCGAAACCCAGCATTTTTGCCTTTTGTCTAAATATTTTCTGTGCTGCATTGTTGACGAATTCCTGCTTTATCAAGATCTGTTTTGTCGTCTGAAGTAGCTTTGGATTTTGACCAGCCTAACTTTTAGTCGTCTGGTAATTGGTTAAATGTTCGTTTTTCGATCATTCTGAGCTGATCTTGACTAATGAGCACATTGACACTCGGAGTGGAATCAGCTGGAAAATCAAGTATTTATTGTGTAGCGACATAACTGATTTAACCCTTTCCTAAACAAGACATGGTTTTCACGCCTCTTTTAGAAATGACTTGGGAAACATAGAGGCAAATGAAGAAAATGGTGATTATCAGAACTTTCTCTTTTTGCCTAAATATATTCCATACTATACTTTACAACTTCCATCCATAAAATAACGCCCATTGTGTCGCCTGCGGCTCCTTTCAAATTTGAACAGTCTAAATTTTTATAACCCTTTCCCAAACGGCATGTATTTAAAGTGGTCCAATTTGGAAGCCGCTACAGATGACAAAAAACATGTTTAATAAGATAGGATTTATGTAAAATATAGCACAGAATATACTGAGACAAAATGAGAAAATACTGATTATCAGCATTTTCTTCTTTTGCTTCGATGTTTTCCAAAGCTTTTCCCATTACAGACCTAAAATCCAGACCAGACCTAATCATTTTTCGGCTTTGAAGTATGCTTTGTAGAAGGTTTGGTAGAGACAACGAGAGAAAATGCTGTTAATCAGATGCATCATTTTCCGTCATTGTTTCCCGTGTTTTGGCAAACAAGTTTTGACTATTTCTGATTTTAACAAGAGAGGCAGAAATACATAGATACAGGTTACGTTACACACTGCATTAACGATGTAACCAGGGTGGTGCATTTTCTTTTGGAGAACAAAATCACGGGTGGTAAACAGAGCAACTAGCTCCAAAAAGAGGTAGTTGCATAGAGCGAAAATTTGTAGGTCACGAACACATTTTCTAAAACTATTTCTTTTAAAGCGAGTTTTTGAGAAATCCGGCGATGCTGTAATATGAAGAAATGATCGAAGTCTGTTGTGCACGGGATTATACGGTATTAGTAACAGGGTTTTAATACAATCGTTGAAAAACATTTCAAAATCGAAAATAAAAAAGGTTTTACTTTCGATTTTGAAATGTTTTTCAACGATTGTATTCAAACTCTGCTTAAAGGGGGACGAGCTAGGCTGTCGAAAATGCAAATGGCACAATAATTACAAACAAGAAATAACGTATGAAATTACCAACCTGAAGGGGTAGATCATTTATGTCCATTGTTACCACTCGTCGAGCTTTATTAAGTATTAAAATCCAAGTCAATTAATAACATGCTGGTCGTCCTTGTTTTTGTTTTGTAACGGCTACATATGCCCAACCTTCAAAAATCAATTACGTCAGAGATACGTCATCTGTGCTCAGTGAGATTTAACACACCGTACAACCGGCTGCGTAGAAAGTCAGCGAAGACAGATTCGGCATCTGATGTCATGTGCATGGTAGGTCAAATGAATTTACTGTTATAAATAAACGAAAGGATCTTTGGTATTCTATAGTTGATAAATACGCGTATAAATGTTCAGTGCTTGTACAAAATAAACCTTTTCACGTATTCCTCACAAATAAGGTCACAGTCATCGACACAGCCGGTTGTACGGTGTGTTAATATCGCGGAGGTGTGTCTCGTTGACCTTGACCTTGTCTTGTTTTGAAGTAAAAATAGAATGTGTAAACACGCTTGTAAAGGATTGATCTATAGCAAAGGAATGATGTTTTTTCGCCGAGATTGAGGTTTTTATGTATTGCTAATTGCTTTTCCATGCACAAATATGAGTTCCCGAACAGTTCGGAAGCATAAAAACATAGAATGAGCCCCTTTAATTACACCGAATATTCTCGTGCACAACAAACTTCGACCATTTCTTCATATTACAGCATCGCCGGAATTAAAAAAAAAATCGTTGTAAAAGAAATAATTGTAGAAAAATGTGTTCGTGACCTACCTTTGTTTACAGATTTTCGCTCTATGCAACTACCTCGGTAGAGGCCGGATGTCACGAGGAAAAAAATACCGTTGACTCTTTTTGGAGCCAGTTTCTCTGTTTACCACCCGTGAAAATGGGATCTTGATTAGACGTCGTGTATACGCAGTCTGTTCTGGATCCATGTTGGCTTGATAGAACTCCTTTACTCGGAACTTGGCCCACATATTTGTATCATTGAAGGTCGTTCGGTGCGTTTGAATGACCTGCAAGAAATTTAATGCTTGCAATGTATTTTGTTTTCATTCCTTTGTAATTTGTATCATATTAGACTCGATAGGTCATGCATTAACCTTAAACAATATTGAGTATGTGTTACGCTGCTGTAAATGTATATGAATTTCAAAGGCACTTGCGATAACTTTGCAGCAGCATCATGATTTACTTAGCTGGTTTACAACCCATTCGATCAGATTACGCCGATACGTAAAAGAATGCTATAAGTTAGAAACACCCCAAATAAATCATCAAATCTGAGACACGATATCGCTGTTTTTCAACGAAAACCTCATAACTGCAGCTTAAAACAACTGCAGTTACGAGGTTTTCGTGGAAAAGCTATGGTATGTGAAAGAAAGGAGAAATCCTTTGAAACAGAAGCCGCATTTTGCACCAGACCCTGCGCATTTTGAATTATCCCTGACAATTGGTTAATTCAAACCATTCTGAGGGCAAGACATACTAGGGTTATAGGTCAGCCGTACTCTTTACTTATCCCTTTATAAAACTAACAATTTCCAGACTGTTCTAATTTAAAATCTGTTTTATAGACGACGAAATAAAATTAATGTAACTGTTGTTAGGAAAGCTGTACAATACTAATATTATGAGAACTGATTGGAATACTTACGACAATACAGCTCTTCAACGAAAATCTCGTAACTGCAGCTGTAAACAAGCTGTGGTTACGAGTTTTTCGTTGAAAAGCAACAATATGCTGATTATCAGTTTGGAAGGGCGGCATCGATGAGTTCCCAAACGACGGATTTCTGGTCTATTCTGACAGGCCCGTATGAACATGGGAGGCTACTCAAGATGGCCAAAAATGCCCATATTTTCCTTAACTTACATGGAAAATAGAGAAAATCCATATTAGCCCCTTCAATATTCACACACTGGTCCGGAAAAGAGCCCCCGGAGATCCGCCCCCCATATGGAATATAGAATTGCTTCCTAATGGCGCGATTCAAATTCGAAATATATTGCGAGTGACACAATAGAACTGAATTCTTTTATTTGTATACTTTATAACTTAAATAATGTTCAGGCAAAAGGAGAAAACGCATTTGGATCGTATTCCGGATCATTGGTCGACAAGTTTTACATCATTCCTGAATGATGTACTCTATGCTTTATAATTAGTTTGTACGTATATCAGTCTATATAATTTATAGCTTGAGAGTCTGCTATTCTTTATAACATGTCATTTTCGGTGATGAATTACGTAATACATTTTAAATGAAGTATAAAAAGACGAGCCTTCACTCAAACTGTCTGACTTAACATTTGACATCGTCAGGGAAAAGAATGAAAATTTTAATTGTTTTTCAAACGTAGCGACCTAATTAGACACGTGTGTAAAAATATGACCGAAATTCAGTCGCTTTCGGAACACCATAGACAGACAATGGTACTACAGTCATGTGTAGGCCTATTACATTATTTACTTTATCATTTCAATCAAACCAAATCAGGCCTACTTTTGACGTCCAATACCGAGAAAACATTTTCCACAACGTGTTCCCAAGCATTTTTCTTTCAAATGCGTTAAAAGACGCCACTATGTGGTAATGGGTTAAACACGATTTGGGCTTCAAGCTAAAAATCAAAGTACTGAGAGTACTGATGGTAGACATGATTGGTAGCAAACTAGATTGGTATATTTTGGCTCTGAAGAAATTGGACAAAGCAAAAACAGAGCGCGCTAAATTCAATCATTAATATTGGGTTAAAACTTTTAGGTAAACACTATTTTGTTTCAAATTTTTGTACAGAAACAGTATTTCATTAACTTTTATAGACTGCTTCTGTGGTTTGTAACTAGAAGTTTCTCCATGCTTTAGTATTTTATCTAATATCTGTAATTGTTTTTTTATATTGTATTGTTTCTATTGTCATTATAAATTCTTACATTTCATGACACTGAAAGATTGTAATAAAAACTGCTCTCATAAAAGTGACGTGGTTAAGTGACAGTATAATTGTATTTTAATGTCCGAGAAGACTTTTTCTTTCCACAAAACACAAGTATTTTCTTATTTCAAATCTTGAGAGATGAATTATGGGATATTTCAACCTTTACGTCCAATCTGCATACATAAAAAATGTGAAAAACACATGTAATCCACTTCACGTTTTGACGTTTTCGACACTCTTACGAGGAAAATGCTTTCGAAAACATTGTGGAAAATGAAGAAATTGCGTGTGAAAAAATTACTTAATTTCTAAATTATGTTTCTATTCAAAAGGACACAAAATGTAAAAAATGATATTGTCGTCTGTAACATCTTTGAATTTGGTTCTTTTTAAATTTTTGCCGCTTGGTAATGGGTTAACTGTACCGATAAGTTCAACAACTAAGTATAAAGTGCATAATCAAAGACGGGTTCTGTATGTGCTTAAGGATCAAACGTTGGCCTTTAACCTAATTCTATCTTTAACATTTTTCACGGCCTACACTTTTGTGACAGACTGTAAGACGGTTTGAATATATCGCAATCTGTGTCACCCTTGACATTTATGACGTAACGACTCTATGATCAATGGAATAACTTAATGTTGAGAGAAATACTGACAAGAATTTATCATGCATAACAGTGGCTATCTTGTTAAAATTGTCGAATTTGCAGTTAATTCAAGTTTTTAGCTCGACTTTTCGAAGAAAATGAGAGCTTATACTGTCACCCGGGCGTCGGCGTTGGCGTCGGCGTTGGCGTTGGCGTCGGCGTTGGCGTTGCAACCAAGGTTAAAGTTTTTTCAAACATCAATAACTTTCATACTATCAAAGGGATTCAACCCAAACTTGGAATACTTATTCACCATCACACCCTCTACCTTTACTATCAGGGCCCATGACCCTGGGACAACTCTATTTGGAGTTATGCCCCTTTATACTAAGCAACTTAGAAAGTCGAGCGGGCTGTCTTCGGACAGCTCTTGTTAGGTCACATATACAGGTTTATCAAGACTAGGTATTCAAGAAATTATTTTTGCTCATATGGTAACCCAATTTTGCAACATAACGTGGGATCCCAACTACTAAAACCGAAACCTGAATTGCACATTTATGTTGGAATAGGGCAGAATCTAACACCACTAATAATGTTATAGATCTGCAAATTAGTATTGCCTATAAGCTGCCAATGATCGTAAATAGCAGGCAACGTGTCAGATTTGTATCAAATTAAATTTTGTTTAAAAATATAGGTCACTAGAATAATACAATGTTGAATATTTATGTTTCGTGTCATTATTTCTAACATGTACGAAGAGATGCGTGTTTATTATATTGCAACACTTTGCTTTTTAACGTCAATCCTTGGAGCAAATCATTATGAATCAAAAACAAACGACGAAATAGAAGAAGAATCAGCAAGCAATTTTTCTTTTCTTTGCAACAAAGTTTAATGTCTATGGTGTTTATTTCGTCTTCAATAAAAGAAAAGGAATTGGATAACATTATAAAAGAGTTCATAAATCTCTAGTATTCTATTCTTGGTTTTACGCATCTTTCAAACCAAATACAGTGCATGCTGCCTACTTAGCGAACATATTATAGGTAATTCACTTGTCATACTGAACTGGATAAAGAATGTATCACTACAAAGGATGCCCCTTTTAGAGCTGTGTCGTATTTTTGTCATTGAAATCCCATGACAGAGTAAGGGTTGTGGTATAATTAGCATGTAACATCACATTAAAGTGAATAATAATTACTTATTTTAGCATAAAAACGCTAAGATTGATCACCGTACGACGGCCTAATGTCGGTTATCAGAGTTACAGTTTGCTATACAGGATGTTTAACCCGTTACTCAACGATGATATGAAACAATTACCCAAGCAAGCACTATTTTGGACGCCACCAAAAGAAAGAATCTCGCGAAAACATTGAAACAAAAGAAAAAATGCTGATGATCAGCATTTTCTCCTTTTGCCTCAATTATCTATACTATGTTATAACCAAATCCCATCTTATCAACATTTGCATTGTCGTCATCATCAGCATAGTAGTGCTTGAAAGCAGGTTGCATTTTTCGTGAGAGATGAGTTATATCATATGCACTTTAAAATTACAAGTTATGTGAATATCCCGAAAAGTTGACATTTAGGAAAATAATGGGTGTTAAATTCATGATATACGTGGGAAAATGTGTACACTATGTTATTTATGGTGCTTATAGTCACATGACACAAACCCCTGTTTAAGACAGAAGATGTCTTATAATTGAAGTGGAAGATCTTTATTTCTATTCGTCTTACCTCTTCTAAAAACAGACAACGTCTTTGGTTACACAAAGTGTCGATTTTTGCAATTACTTTCAATCGCTTGTTTACAGCTACTTTTCATATCAATTACATTGCCGAAACGAGTAGAAAACTTTTGCAAAAGAAGTATGAGAATCATGGATGTTAACCCGTCTATCGAAATGGAGGACTCATTCCTCATTTTCGAAAAGCTTAATTACTTCCGTTTTCAAGACATGTTCGATTCGTTTTTTGGCCTTCTGTCTTCTGCACGATTTTTGTCACATGATTTAAGCCCTTCATGTGATATTCTGCTTCTAGAAGACGTAGATGGCACACTCTTCTGGTGTAACCAACGAACTGTCTTGTCTTCTGTTACATAGCACTTCGTCAGTGTTGTTGCATTTTATATGGTCGCTTTCAGAATATTACATTGTGTTTGACATTTTTGTTAGGTTGTCCGTTAGCATAATTAACCTGTATAGTCTCGGGACGTCGTTGCGGAAGCAAGATGTATAATAAACCACGGGAAGGTTGAATATATGAATGGTAAAATTATTAATTTGTTAGATGATATATGTCACCATGAATACATAATAATGAATATGTAACAACTGATGACATTATAGTCGTGGCGTGACAAAACACGTTACAGGGCTTGAACCTATTTTTGCAGTACATAGGTTGTTACATTTGTTACGTTTACTGGTTTGGCGATATAAAACGATTATCAAAGACAAGTACTTCTTTTGTAACATCTAGCTTGTTACATTTAGTCACATTTACTGGCATGACGTGGTAAAACATGTAAACATGATCTCTTGTACATCGTTTGTAGTATCCAGCTTGTTACATTTAATGTATACATGGCATTTACAGACACAATCTCTGTGCAGTCCAAAACATTCTGCAAGATCCTTTAAGTCTTTTGAACAGTCTTATATCACGGTGGATAACCACGTGATGCAATAATTACTGAATATCTTCAATAACTTTGTTAATACAGGACCGATTTGAATTCGATTTGAAGCAGAAAATGTAGACAGACGTCACGCATTATATGGATTTGGTTGATTTTTGAAAAAAAAAATCAACTGATAAGAATGTTATTAAAGATAAACCAAAATTATGGTTTATCTTCAATAACTTTTTTATCAGCTGATTTTTTAAAAATGCACCAAAACCATGTTATTTCTGACATTTTTCCACATTCTCTGCTTCAAACCGAACTAAAATTGGTCAAGTATTAAAAAAGAGATATTGAAGATTATCGGAAATTCTGAGTCACATTATTATACACCGTGAATATATCAGACCTACAGATAAGGTGGGGTGATGATTTCCCAAAATGAAATATTTCACTAAATGGTCATCAAATCCTATGTTATAGATACTCAAATGAGTACCCACAACGTATGGTTCAGATTTGATTTAAAACATTCAAAATGTCTTCACCCCCCTCCTATATGTTTCTCCAGTCTATATAATATTAATATACATAGATAATATCGTCGTGGCAAGATAACAAAAGTCGTCCATGCGCTCCAAGAATCAAACAATTTGTACTGATTATCTGATGTTAGATACTCGACAGTAACAAAAACGTGGAAATGGACATAAATCGCTAAAATGTTTTCTCTCTTAACACATTCCGAAACATTTTGTGCTTTGGAAAACATTGTGGAAAATGACGAAATTGCTTGTGACTAGCAATTTCATCATTTCCCACTATGTTTCCTACCACGAAAGACCAAACAACGTATTTTTTCACTTGAAATTGTTCTCGTCTGCAAGATCTTTGAATTTGGACCATTCATATATTTGGCCGTCTTGAAATGTGTTAATAAATTAGCCTAACACTTGGATTGCTTGTTTCGTTTATTTGTAGCATTTGAAACAGGAGGTATACTTCAAAGCCCGATTCTGCCATATGCTTCTATTCTGATTAAATTATTTCGTAGATAAAGCATTACATAACAAAGCACATGGGTTCCAAACATTTGATATGAAGTGTATCTATAGGTAATCCGGATGTAGCGACTGATTAGATATTAAGGTATTCCACCCATCATTAGATACGAAAAAACGTCGTACAAATTCGCTGTTTTCCGTTTCATCGAAGATTTACCTGGTTGTTCGATTTTTTTTCAAAGCCTGGATACACTCGTCAGTTTCAGTTGTCACTGGCAACGCGAAGTTGGAATCGAAATCGAACGAAGTGTTTTTGTATCTTATGATTGGCGGAATACGTTTTGATAACAATTGGTACAACAATGTTTTCAAACCAGTTTGCACGTAAATGCAGTCTGATCAGGATCCACGTTGCTCTGTTAAGGTAGGTACGGTTCATCATAAAGAAGGTATCAGAGAGCAATGATCTTGATCATACCGGGTGTACATGTATATGCATGCAGAATGACCTGATCCGCGTTCTTTAGAGCGAGATTTTTTAAGATTTCTTAACATGTTTTGGATAAAGCGTTTTTAAAACCGAGACTTTGACCGAGCTGTTCCGAATGCTCCATATTTATACAAATGACGTCATCATGACGTCATTTGTATAAAGTATGGAGCATTCGGAACAGCGCGGTTTATAAATCATGGTCCGTTCGGAACAACTCGGTCAAGTCTATTTTATATTGTTTCTACAGAGTTGACCGAGGGGTTCCGCACGAAGTATAGGGTAAAGGCGCCTCCCATTGAGCGTCTTAAAAATCTTGCTCTAAAGAATGCTTTATCCTAAAATATCTTAAGAAATCTCAAGAAATCTTAAGAAATTTCGCTCTAAAGAACGCACCTCTGGGTTCATGTTGTTCTCAAATACCACAATGTACCTTTTTGCCAGATCCCTGCTCCAATGATACAAAGATGCATTATCATTTTCTGCTGGTTTTGTTGTAAGTGGCTTCATTTCATGACTTGCATAGACATATGTATGTTCTGTTTTGTCGTTAGATATTTATTGTTTTAGGCCCCAATAAGTTAGCTAGGGATTCTCTTCCATGTCAATTATCTTGGTCCTATACTATTTTGCATTTTTTTTTAACTTTTTGACCAAAGTCCGTTTTCTGGATACGATTGCACTTTCATTCCGCTGTCAATCATTTGTGTCCATTTCACTCGAGATGTCGACATCCACAGTTCAGATTCCAAAATGACATTTCTACGCCTACTAGTCGCCAATAGTGTCCAGAATAACCGTAAGAATCGTACCAGAAATTGCGTCAGTGTGCATCTATTATTTAAAGGCATTTTGTTCAGAGACACTGAATGAGTCATTCTCCTATAGGTTTCCTGTTTTGTACTTTTTACGTAGAAGTGCTTTCTCTTTTTAATTATAGAGTTACCTTCTCCTTACTGCACAAAATTTGACCAAAATCAAACAATCTACATCGGTTTCCGTATGTCCAATCCGCTTTCCAAGCTTTTACAAATACCCAGGTACTGGTTCCTATAATTGTTTGAATAAATGTTTATCAGCATTTTCTTCCTTTTCATCGGTATTTACTCAAGATTACTTGAATATTTAGTAGGCAGGTAGGAGACAGGGGAGTGCTAGGGAGGGCTAAGCCCCCACCCCCAATGTCAAAAATGACGATTTTTTCTTTTTTGTAGTTCTACTGTGAAAATGATTAAAATCTAATTTAGCCCTTCCAATATTTACCCGGACAGAGGCTTAAGCTCCCTCACCCCAATATAAAATTGCTTCCTATGGGCATGAACAAGGACGTCAATATTACGTATTTTTGGAAAGGGTTAAAGTATACTACGAAGCATTACCAATTATCACCACACTGAACATATTGTAAGGTATTGGGGCGATGCCCTCACGTTAAAGTATATAATTTCAATTTAATTTTAACAAAAATGTATGAATTTTCTCAGCTTCTTTACTAACATTGTCCGAACATAATTGAAATTACATTCTTCGAAACTTACTCATAAAAGAAAACGTAAATAAGAAATTTGATACAGTTACAGGCACTTTGACGTACTCACATATCACATGCTTAAACAATTAATTGATTCAATGGTACTCATTTGTCAATTTTGTTGAAACCATTAGCAACATATCGCGTAGTTAGCAAATGATTTAAAACTTTCCCAAACAGCAAAATTTTAGGATAGTCAAATTCGAAAGCTGTTCCAGACGCAAAATGTATAATATAGTACGGAAACTACTGAGGCAACAGGAGAAAAAAAAGCTGTTTATCATTTTCACATTTTGCCTCAATGTACTCCAAAGCCATCTCCAAGTCTTGTTAGAGAAAGGATTGGGGAAGAGTTACTGTAATGCAAGCAATATTAAAGGGGGCCAGCTAGGCTGTCGAAAATGCAAATGGCACAATAATTACAAACCAGAAATAACGCATGAAATTACCAACCTGAAGGGGTAGATCAATTACGTCCATTTTTAGCACTCATCAAGCTTTAGCAAGTATTAAAATCCAAGTCAATTAATAACGTGCAGCCAGTTTTTATTTTCCTTGTTTTTGTTTTGTAACGGCTACATATGCCCAACCTTCAAAAATCAATTACGTCAGAGGTATGTCATCAGTCTGTGCTCAGCGAGATTCAACACACCAACCGACTGCGTCGAAAGTTTGCGAAGACAGATTCGGCATCTGATGTCATGTGCATGTGTTGGTCAAATGAATTAACTTTTATAAATTAACGAAAGGATCTTTGGTATTCTATAGTTGATAAATGCGCGTATAAATGTTCAGTACAAAATAAACATTTTCACGCATCCCTCGAAAATGATGTCACAGTCATCGACACAGCCGGTTCTACGGTGTGTTAATATCGCGGAGGTGTGTCTCGTTGACCTTGACCTTGTGTCGTTTTGAAGTAAAAATAGAATGTGTAAACACGCTTGTAAAGGATCGATCTATGGCAAAGGAAAGGTGTTTGTTCGCCGTGTTTGAGGTTTTTGATGCATTGGAAATTGTTTTTCCATGCACAAGTATGTCATTGAGTTCCCGAACAGTTCGGAAGCATAAAAACCTAGAATGGGCCCCTTTAAGGGTCATACGACGGATACAGAGGAAGAACTCCATACTTTCTGTTGTCCTATTATAGCGAGGTTGTCTTAAAAATGTCGAAATCCTCAATTTACGAAAATTCTTCTTTGCCACTATTATACAGAGGGTTAAGCATTACGTCTCAAGTTTAAACGAAGTTCGTGTTAAATGTCAAAAGCACCTTGTTACGACTATTGTTACACGAGGAAAAAACTCATTGTTCAAAATTGACAGATTTTTATGACGAGTCAATTACGACCCTTCTCTTTCACCAGTTTCTAAAATTTCATTTTAACACTTGTTAACCCTTTCCCAAACGGCACAGTTAGATAGATAGATAGATAGATAGATAGATAGATAGATAGATAGATAGATAGATAGATAGATAGATAGATAGATAGATAGATAGATAGATAGATAGATAGATAGATAGATAGATAGATAGATAGATAGATAGATTTATTTCAGCATTAATCAAAACATGACAAACAGTATAACAACACATACATAGCGCAATGTTTAACAATGATAAGATATATATTACTTTATATAAATAAATAAAAATTCATCAGATGATAATTTAATGTAGTGTTATGAACTATGTCAGTTTCATCAATGCTAAGGATAACACAAAAAAGAGAAATAAATCTCTTATTTCCATTGTGGTCCTTCACATTGATGGCCTGACATAGAGAGGCATGAAATGAATCAAAGTTTTAGGGTAATCCACTTCATAAACTGCAACCAAATACAAAATGGATGTTATCAAAGAAAAGATTTGTGTAGAATACGGCATAGAAAATATTGAGACAAAAGGAGAAACTGCTGGTTATCAGCAGTTTCTTCTTTTGTTTCAATGTTTTCCCAAGCCAATTCTATTAGGGACGTCAAAATCAGGTCTTGTTTGGGAAAGGGTTAAATTATAACAGATTTGTTGGAATAAATCATTTGAATTCTATAATGTTGTGAAAGGTATAGAATAAGTCCCAACAGAGGAAGACAGACCCAAAGCTTTAGTCAAACGTATAAGCAACTAATTTTAACCATTTTAGGGACAATTCGTTTTCATGTAATATACAGGTATGTAATAATTATGTTGTTGTTTAGGACAATATTTCGTCAGGATAATCATCAACACTTGACAAAAATTGTGAATGAAGGCTAAATAACAATAGGCAGATAATATGAGAGATAGTCATTACAGTCAAATACTTTGAAAGAAGAAGCATTTCTTTTATTTTCAGAGTTTAACCCTTCTAAAAGAATTTATTCCTTTCACAAGGAGAAAAAGTTTGGACTGATGCAAATTGAAAGCTAATCGTTGCTTTTCAACAAACACATCGTAACTGCAGCTTTTTTAAGCTGCAGTTACGTGGGGTTTTTTTTGTTGTTGTTGTTGAAAAGGCAGTCCAATTCATAAGTTGCGTCGAAACTGGTGCTTGGTTTTAGTATAGGAAAAGGTTAACGTGGGATATGTTTAATATTTTCTTGAGACTATGACATTTTAATTTGTCTGATTTAATACAAAAACACGTCCATAAAACGGAAACTTATCCGCCGATCCTTTCTGTGGATGTTTACTTGACATTTGTTCCTAGACTTGCCATTTCACACATAACCCTTTTCCAAACAATGTCTTGAATTAATGTGCCCGTGGGTGATAGTTTTCGGAAATCGTTGAGAGCAAACAAAACGATAACCAACATATTTCCTTTTGCCTGAATATTTCCCAGCTATCAAGTACTCGAGATCGTCTTTTATAAATCTATGGTCTCAATAAAATGTCCTCGCTGTAACAACTACATTTTCTTTCAGAAATTCGATTTGCATGTTTAAAGATTAATTCAAAGTATATTTTTTGAGAATAAGAAGCCAGACTGAAGGACTTATGTTCAAGTTGATTTCCAAAAATGATTCATTTGGCTTTTTTTTTTATGTAGTATTGTATTTTCATAATTAAATAGAGAATTTTGTCTGTATCAAATGTTATAAAGCTTCTATCTCAGAAAAAATGTACGTGCATGTACTTTAGACTCTAGAAAATGTCATTCTCTTTGTATTTCAGGCACAATAAAGTAAGCGAAACACCTTTTTTGTGAAATAATTTGCTGAAAGTGCATCGTTACATCGAGGACATATTAGTTATTGCAAGGACAATATTCGCTATTTTATGAAATAAATAGAAAGAAATCAATTTCACTATTATATTCAAGCTTCAAATAATTAGGTTCAAAAACATACCAATTTTACCATCAAATCACATAATTTTTATTGAACCATGCTGCAGTTTGTAATGAAAAAAGTCTTTGTTATTGGAATGACAATTACCATTACTGCGAGGACTTATATTTAAATATTTTCCATTTCTTACATTGTATTGACCTATATATGGTCATTAAATATTGAAATCAATGCAATTGTAAATAAATATATACATTTAAATGTAAAAGTCACTTTGTTAAACCTTTTCAAAAACATTAAATTTTATGTTATGTTACAACTGCTGATCAAGTCAAATCGATCGCACTGACTGCTCAAATTCGCCTATTATTCCCGACTTAAAGACTTTTCGCGATCTCTACTTGATCAACCCGACCTCTACCGTCTATTTGATCGAATGAACAGATAAAGCACAGCTCGAGTTGATCGAGATGTGGTACGGAGCCACTTGAGTAAAAGGCCATGTGATCGATATAAAGATGTTAATCCGATCACACT
Source organism: Fragum sueziense (assembly GCA_963680895.1). Taxonomy (NCBI): domain Eukaryota; kingdom Metazoa; phylum Mollusca; class Bivalvia; order Cardiida; family Cardiidae; genus Fragum; species Fragum sueziense. Next base: position 13,980,729 of record OY804602.1, on the reverse strand, counting down.
CGATCCCCAGATTCGATTGATTCCTGATCTGGTCGATCGCCTACCCGATCAATACACGATCGCTTTTCAATAAACTTTCTACCCAATCTTACACAAATATACTCAGTTCCAAAAGAAAGTGTGCACTTTTGAGTTTTACCTTTACCTTAATTTTCACAAAATGAATGGCAATTTAGGGAGTAAAAGTGATATCATACTTCAGATTAGACCTTAAAGAAAATTGGCACCAAAACAGATGTCGATAGAATTGCTCATATTGCATACACAGAATCAGATCATTATGGTGTTGATGGTGTTGAGATTTGCACTCCTTACAGCTTTCCCTGTGGATAGAGTTACAAGCTTATATGCCGTTGTAGGGTTAAGCCAGGCCTTCCGAGCCATTTCCATGTTATAGCTTGAACTTTCTTGTTGACGTTACGTGTACGTCAACGTTAGTAATCGCTACGTTAGTAGTCTAGTAAATTGCCGTCGAACGGTGCAATAACGTACTAAAGCGGATTTGTTTGCCTTGAAGATGCCATACAAATGAACAATTGCTATTAGAACATAAATACCGTACAAATTCAAATTTTCGGAAGGTTTTTGTTTCATCAGGTTCGGTCTTGCTCACCAACGTTAATTGTAATTCGTTTCGCGCTAATGCACTGTGTACAAATGTAATGAACGTATGATTTTATGCTACGATATGCCAAAAGGAGTGCTGCAAGTGTAATTTCTGATCGATAACTCATCCAGCACGTGAGGCATAAAACACTAAAAATGCAAAATCGCAATCAAGCCGAAAATGCGTGCGTGCTATGTGATTTCTTCATCAAGATATCGTTTGTCAAGAGTCTTGAGATGTGTCGTACAAAATTTCCTTGTGGTAGACGGTATACTTTTCGAGATATTCAAAATTTAAAAGTGCACACTTTCTTTTGGAACTGAGTATATTTTTTTATATTTAAACAAATAGAGAAAGATGACAAAGCGGTGCGGATAAAGCTCGATTACCACGACCATTCACGATCACTAATGGTGATCGAGTTCGATCTGTACCCGATCGCTTGATTCGGCTTGGTCCAATTGATTTGATCGGCAGTGGATACCTAGCATAAAAATTATACAACTTGAAAGCTGTTGAAGACTACAAAAAAGAAGTTTATGAAAATCTAACTTGTGTGTACAATATAGATGAATGGGTATCAAGGGAAACGGAGTCAGAGCTGGTTATTAGCATTTACTTCTCTTAATTTAGTGTTCGTAAATTAGGTAGTAAAAACCAAGTCTTCTCTGTGAAAAAATGAGAAGACCCGAAGAAAGTTAAGCAATAACAAATATGACGAAAAAAAAATATGGAATGTCTTAAACCTTCTCGCCAATCCATAAAATATCACATTAAGAAAATAATAACATATGAAAATTCAAGTAAAAAAAAAACATTAAAGGTATAGTAAATCGTTTAGGAGGGAAAAATCTCGACCATAGTCTGACTGTACAGTCTTGGCATACTGATTGAGTTCGATCCTTTTAGCAATATACACAGATGATTTGTTGTTGTCGTTGTTGTTATTTCTTTTTTGGAAGATAGCTCACATAATAATTTAGATACGCGGTTGTAAGACGTTGAATGTCCTAAAACTGATCTTCCAAAAAGCAAAACAAAACAAAAAGAAATAAAGTAATTTGAATTTTTTTCTTCTTAACTTCTTGTTTACCTAGATAAGCTAACATTCGACAAAAAAATCCATCTTTTTTTTCGGGATGAAATGTTGTGATTTCAAGATTACATGAACGATTCGAATCAATACATGTAAATTGCCTTGAAAATTAAAAAAAAATCTACTTGTCTTTCCACAGCACCCCTATGGCATCAGGAACTACTTTGCCATGACCACTTTAAAAAAATGACTAAGTAACTTCTTCAAACCCCATGGAATAAAGAGATACAGATTCATACCTTAAAAAGAAATAGTGTATAATGTCTCTCCGATATTGAGAAAATGTTCAGAACGATCATTTAGAATTGATCTTGTCAATTGATCTAGAATTATATCCTTCATACAACATTCCAAGGTGATTGGCAAAAAATCTCCATTAGACTAGTGATAAAAATCCATTCATTTGTGGTACCAAGAATCCATAAATGTGTAAGGAGTCCTTGCAATAACGATTCCAAGTCCGCTCCGTAACAACTGATCGGTAAACATGTTTGGCAACAGTAATTATATTTTTTTCAGCTGAAATACTTCGCTTTCCTATTATAGTTTGAGACAATTATGCATCAAGACTTTTTTCTCTTTGGCAAAAAGTCCATCTTACATAAGAAAACTTATTATGTCTTTGCAGTAACGATTTTCGTACTCCCAGTAACAAAACAGTCGTTATTGCGAGGACAGTTATTGCGAGGAATTCCGCGACCATTTGCTCCAAATTACACACCAGAATAACTAGGGAGAATATATGTTGCATGCTAAAAACGACATGATTCTATATATGAATAAGTAAAGCTATACGATTTTAAGATCTGAGCAATATAGTGTGGTTGATCGCGTTGCATAGAAAACGAAAGAATAAGTCTACGCAGCCAACGGCCTACCTAATTTGCTTCGCAACTTCGAAACCAAGTATCGCTTTGTCTTCATTTAAACATCGTGGCTTTGATGAGTGTTTCCATCTCCGTTTGGGTTGTATTTAAAGGAAATCTAACCAAAAAGACTTTGATTACGCACATGCAAGTTATTGCGAGGACATTTCGTATCAAAAATCCAGGGACAGACATATATGGCCAAAAATCTTCGTCGTATTTATATTTTCTCAAAAAGGGCTGACACTATTAATAATGTGGGATATAAAACATTAATGAAATGAAGAAAAATCCGATCTTTACCGATTATTTTATATCGAAAACCATGTTGGAAATTGATAATTTTGTCCAGGGACAAGAGAAAATGGTCATTTTCCGGTACAAAAGTGCAATATTTTCAGAAACATTCCAACTGCCAGGCCAAATAAACTGTCTCTATTGTTGGTAGTAATGGTCGTTACACGGTGTACCTAAAAAGACATGTTTATGAAAAGCCGTTTCTGAGAAAATGAGCCAGGACAGCGATTTCCACGAAATAGAATATTGGCTCACATGTACCTTTATTCGCATCTATTTTGTCGTCAACGACAGCTTTCAAAATAATTAAAGAAACTAACATGAAAAATGTAATGGGACAACTATTTTGCTGTCTGGGCACTGGGTTAAGCTTTTTCATGCAAGTTTGCTCTGATTTTGAACTATACGACAATAGATTAAAGTATTTTGTGCATTTCGTGTCCTTTTGTTTATCTTGCCACCCAGGTTGAAGAAGGGACAGAGTTTACAATAATCACGATTGACTCCTTCAACAAAGGATTCACGTCGCTTGAAAAAGGGGAGGGGGTATGGACTTTCCAACAATCTTTAAGAATTACACTGTTCCAAATCCAAAGGGAAATTCAGAAAAAAAATAATCTACATGTGGACAGAAAGGATTCTTGCCCTACGCAGCACTTAAAATATTGAGGCAAAAGAAGAAATGCTGTTAATCAGCATTTCCTTTTTTTATTTTTTCGTTTTTTGCCTCAACGTTTTCACAAGTATTTTCTTCGGGGGACGCCTAAATCAAGGCTTGCTTTGGAAATACTTAAAAGATCCATTTCACCATGGAAATTCTAACCAGTTATAAATAAGCTATACAGATTCTTTTTCTTTTTCGTCATTTTGACCATTAATCTGCTTTTAACCCTTTCCCAAACAAGACCTGGTTTTGACGTCCCTAAGAGATAAGGCTTGGAAAAACATTGAAACAAAAGAAGAAACTGCTGATAACCAGCAGTTTCTCCTTTTGTCTCAATATTTTCTGTGTCATATTTTACACAAGTCCTGTTATTAATAACTTCCATTTTGTCTTTTGTGGCAGTTTTTGGAGTGGATCACCCTAAAATGTTGTTGTTTGGGAAAGGGTTAAAAGCGAATGAGTCTGGACCACAATTTGCGCCGAAGTGTTTCGAACTTCTGTCGGAATAGGGACGGTATTAGTCTAGTTTTTACGTGACATCACAGATCTGTTAAACTCTACAATACATGTCATCACGCGAACGTTATTATTTGATAACTGTCAATAATGCTAAAATCTTGGTTAATCTAGTACAGATGACTGGGTGCACTGTGTAACATAACCCTGCAAATCCTTCTAGTGATAGAATCTGCGGTTGACAAAACCTGACAAACCGAGTCGACAATAGTCGGGTAAAGAAAGTTTTAAACGGACATGTGATCGCTAGTTAACGTGATGTTCTATAACGTCGCTTTTGAACAAAAAACTCGTTACTGCAGCTTATTTCAGCTGCAGTTACGAGATTTTTGTTGAAAGGCCTCGCTATAATCGTCTTGTAAAACAGTTTGTCCATGACGAATACATCTAAGGCTGTTTAGAATTAAAAAAAGTATAGCAGACGGGAATATCAGACTTACTAATCCAACTGCTTGGTATCAGTACTTTTTGAAAAATAGAAGACTAGAGCATCCGTGCTCAATGTTTCCAAATACTGCCCTTTGTGGTGTTTTTGGACATCTTTTTTGACGTACAAACAAATAAAGATTGAAAAATAGTTCATACATTGCGATGAGTTTTCTACATGTCGTCGCTTTTCTTTAATAAAACCTCGTAACTGCAGCTTTAACCAAGCTGCAGTTACGAGGCTTTGGATGAAAAGCGACGATAAATTGTGGTAAAGCAGTAGACAGAGACCCTTACCAGCAATATATCATGTCAACTCGTCACTCTTTGATGTTGAGTGCGTCATTTACGACAGTGTATAATAATATTTAAATTATCTTGGACAACCTAACTGCTCATTAAGCATGTGATATATGCTGCTTTTGTAAATTTTACACATTGAAACCACATCCCATGTAAAGACAATGATTTGATAAAGAAACGTGCGTTTTAAAAGGATATCATTTGTATCAAACGCCCTTTTCAAAATGAAACACTAACAGAAGTTAAAAATAAACTTAGAATAAACGCCTGTATTATAAACGGTTTAATCACATTTGGTCTACTCCCAATTCGTCTACTATTTTGGACATGGTTCCCATTTCGTCTACTTTTCTTTACTTTGTATATCGGTATGATATTATATGGTTTTATGAAAAAGTTTGCATTTTTATTTTCTTTGTGAATATATTGACTTAATTTCTTTTCTTAAACCAAAAATGATATTGTTAAGGTATCCAACCCCTCAAAAGCACCAAAGAGCCAGAGGCGAAATATAAAGAGTGCAAATAATTCCAAAACTGGGTTACATTTCCATTAAAAATACAAACGTGTGCATTTTTAACGGTTTAGAATTATGAATTAACGCATACATATGGAAATATTTGACAAAAATGCTCAAAATTACCTCCCTTGTATATGAATATAGAGTAAAGTAATATTTAAAGCATAATCTTAAAACCCGGCACGGTGAATCAACTTATTTGAAGTGTATTTACAAGTGTGTGTAATTTGATGTATTTCGTATGACTAGAAAGTGGTGATTTTTTCAGGGTCTGTAAACCTTAATTGATGATTTGACATGAAAGTAAACGAGTTGGGACAGTAGACGAATTGGGACTTGAGGCACAAAAATACAGTAGACGAAATGGGAGTAGACCAATTTAGGTGTTACCTTATAAACAGCAGCATAATTATTAGAAGAATAGGGTGGCGTAATGCTTTGATAAGGTTTTACGTGCAAGTATCATAATTATCTGTTTATACTGATGCTGTTGCTCTGAAACTTTGCACATGATTCTGTTGCCATAATATCAACATCAAGGCAAACATTCATTACCGTGTGGCATGTATCTTAGTGGAATTTTAACCTGTGTGATCTAGAAATTCTTCCTTAAGGGGGAATGCTCCAGTTTTTCGGAACACTCGGTCATTACTGTAGTAAATTAAATGTGTCGTACCAATATGTTTCGCTACCATATTTTCAATAATATAACACATCATTACAATTTACCATTTTCGACGGTATTTATTATGCGAAATTGATTTCCTCAAGATGGAAATCGATTATTTAGAGCAAGACAGTCGTAAGTGTGTATGCAGTTACCACTATTTTGCGTCATTTTATTCATGTGTAGCTGATAAGAATTGCTGTAATTCCTTAATAAGTGCGCTGACCTATACATTTTCTTTTTGAATTATTACCAGGACATGTTGCTTAATACATTGAGGGAGTTTTATCAAATTCTATGACGTAGAACCTGAAATATTTCCAAAAATATGCAAATTTTGACATAAAACACTCCAGTTTCGATGATCTAAGAGAACACGTGAGCATGCTGTTTTATACATTTACGCGTTTATAATAGCACATAATTTGGGTTTTCTGTTCTTATTAAATGTAAGACGTTACTTTAAATCCGTTTTCGGGACCAAACGATGAATATACAGCATTCTATTAGCATTTTAGGGACCTTGGACAGGTGCAATAAATTGTGCATTTTTTCGATGTAGGGGTATGTGATACGAATGCCTATAAAATTCAAACTAGATCGCTGACCATCCATTTTTATTTTCTTTTTCAATTGGTAATAACATGTAGTTTCAACATACAAAATAGAAATAAATTCTATTATTGGGAAAAAATAGGAAACTGGAGCGTTCCCCCTTAAATTGTTGTGTGCAACTGACATATATCTGTCATTTCCTTGTTTTGTAAGAGGTATTGCTTTCAAACTTTGCAAAAGTTTTTGGGACAAAATATCAGTCTCTCGGCAAAGATTCATTACTCTATCATCCTTGGTAGAATTGACTTTCAATCATTAACTGTCTATCACCTGAGAGTCGTGCTCTGACATCTCTTGTTACCTTAGCGACCAAATCGTCCTCACTGCAACAATGTGTTTATGTCATTTTGTTTGCTATTTAAAGCAGACGTACTATAAAATCTTCATGGCCATCTTTGAAGTGTAAATCCACCAGACTCTGTAAAATGGGGAGCATCCGTAGCGCAGGTTATGGCGTTGTCATGTCAAATTTTATATTGGGATTGTCATGATTTTGTAACAAAATGTACTTTTACCAATGTTGCGATTGATTTTGTCGATTGCTGACCCTAGTTTGCAAGTCGACTGTCGCAAAAGAAATGCCATCAACATCCATTATTCTGAAGGTAACTTTCCCCCATAAGGATATTCTCTATTTTAATATCAATAGACTTGAGGCCAAGACTACATGAACTCTTTCCCAAGCTAGCCCTCGTGATGCACCTGATCAAAATGATCGACGACATGGCCAGAGACATGGATAAAAGATAAAAGAAGAAATTGTTGATAACCAGTAATTTTCTGTTTTGCCTATATTGGATATAGATTCTTTCTTTTCCAAAATCCTTTATGTCGCACACATCATCTTTCAAAATACAGCAGTGAATTTTTTCTTGTTTGTGAAAGGGCTTTAAGGGATTTGTATAAAGTATCTGTAAATGGATTGAGATAACCTCGAGGTCAGTGTTTTGTTGTAGAGACGGAATTAAGTAGTATTGAATGGTTTCCGGCATACAATCACGTGACAACATGGAGAGCGAAACAACGAACTTTTTTCACGACATGTTGAAGTATGAACCCACGTAGTGTCACCGTATGATTATGTAAAACATTTTACAGATATATAAGGATGCATCGGATAGGTATAAAAGCTGTGCAAATAACATGCAAATTGCAGACCACATCAAATACAAAGATGTTATTTACTCATTTGGTCCATTTTGTAGTTTTAACTGACAGATTGAACATGATCACAAAGATATTTACTATGTCGCATGTATTTCAATTAAAACGCCAAAAATGCACCGGAATATGTTTATTTTATGAAAACATTTAATCAGAATACAATGAAAACATTTAATCAGACTACGACAGAATGTAAAGAATCTTTCTTTTGTTAGAAAAAAAGAAGTTTGCATCTTATAGAAGAAATTAAGCTCTCCAAAGCTACAAGCCATGTTAGAACATAATTCTGACAATACGACAGCAGTTGGAAGTCGTTAACTCGTCTTCGTTTACGAGAGAGTGTCATGAGGGAGTTTTGTATCCTCCAATACTTCGTTGCATCATTTACGAGATTTGCCACAACTATTTCTCTCGAATCAAATAGAAGTTTCAAGGGAAATATTGTCACTATAACTTATTACTTAGATATATCGTCGTATTTTTGACTATTCGTAGAAATAGAACATTCTCTTATTTTCGATATGTACGAGAAATGACAATCTTCATAAGTAACAATAGTTTGTATATGGAAAAGTTAAGCCAATAAATAGTTGATGAGAAAACTGAATAGAATTCTTCCATTCTACTATTACGCTGCATACCTAAAAGACTGGGATACTCTGGGTTTAGCATGAAGGGCTTAAATATGCATGGAAAACTAAAATCTATTGCTTAGAATCAGTGGGTTCATTAAAAGGCACGAGGGTATAAAATTCAAGATCTTGTCCAATCATGGAAGGATTGTGATCGATTTTCTCTCCCGAAATAATACCAGACAAAACATGGCATGACTGCAGATTTTCTCGGAGACTGATTTACATGGAAAATACATTGTTCCAGAATTACATGTCTTGTATTGAGGCTGTTGTTTTCGATGAATCAGCTGATATTTGAGGTTTGATAGTAATTTCTGTTAGATTCATACTTCTATACGACACACGTCTGAGTTGTTGAAATATTTAAAATGGATCTTCTGTCCCGAATCTCTTTCCCAAACAAGACCTTTAACAAACATGTTTTCTCGTATCATCATCTCTGACTTATTTTCTTTTTTATAGTGAACAATGTGGACACAGTTGGATTGCATATTGCTGGAAATTAAGCGAATAAGGCACTAAAGAGCCTCTAGTGATATCACTCTGTATTCCTGAAAACATGCTGTAATAGCTATTCGCATTTCTTTCAGTTATATTTCGATTTTCTTGGTGGTTTGGCAGAAATTTTAGAAAGTAATTAATAAACAATTAATTCGCAAGGTGAATGTATACGCTGATATATGTAGCAATTTGAATCTCCCTTCGACCTTCTTCTTGTGCGATGTACATACCGTGTATACTGATCATAAAAACTTACACAATAACACAATACTCTGGCTTCAGATTGCAGGGGTTATTTACATCTAGAATAGTACATTGGGAACCAAATGAGGGAATCTGATAAGAGACAAACGGGGATCGCTGCTACTAGTATGTCAATCTGGGGGTTTTGTCAGATATGTTTGATTTAGGACATTCAAATGTATTTAAGGTAGAATACCCGTACTGTGGCCATTTTAAGATTTATAAAACATCGGCCTTTTTTCGAGCGGCGTCGTTACGTATCCGAACCTAATCGGGCACAGACGTAAACATTCGGCGGTGGAAACTTCCACCGCCGAATGTTTTCGACGTCGCCCGAATAATTCCGACGTCGCGCGAATCTCATTAGGGGTGGACCACCTTAAGATTAACCTGTGTACAGATCAGCCCATACCTACGCACACTTTGATCACGGTCCATCTTGCTCTCGAATAATGAAAACTTCAAATTTAACCCATTTTAGTGTCCTGGATGTCTCGTTTAGAATCCCGCATTTTCTCGCGGGAATTCCGATGTAACGTGACAATTGTAATATTCGTGTAATTTGGTATAAATTCTCGTCGCCATTTTGACGTTAATTCGATTTCGCTCCCCATATTTCCTATTAAAATCTAAATGCATCGATAATAAAATTGAAACGAGAGAATGCGAGCTTAACACTGCTCACAAATCAACGGAGAGAAGTTGTAAATTATTAATCCTTTCAGACACAACACTAGGAATTGACAACAGTGACAGTAGGAGCTTTGGTAAATATCCAGAGAAAGCGAAGATATTAATTATCAGAGTTTTGCACCGTTTGAGGAAAATGTTTATCATCGGCATTTTCTCTTGTTCAACCCGAGGTGCATTCTTTAGAGCGAGATTTCTTGAGATATCTTGAGATTTCTTAAGATGTTTTAGGATAAAGCGCTCTTTTGAGCAAGATTTTTAAGATGATCACTGCGAACTGCCAGTACACTATAGTTGTTCCGAATGCTCCATGATTCAAAAACCACGTTCCTAATGTTCCATACTTCATACAAATGACGTCATAATGACGTCGTCATTTGTATGAAGTATGAAAAATTCGGAACACCTCGCTTAAAATCTCGGTCTCAAAAACGCTGTATCCAAAACACCTGAAGAAATCTTAAAAAATCTCGCTCTAAAGAACGCACCTCCGGTGTACTCGACTTCGATTTGATGTTCAAGGGTTAATAGCTACCGCGACCGAGACATTTTCAGAGAGACTGTTTCTCGAAATACTAGTAGGTGATTTATTGGTATGTTTAACCAACTTCCTTGTCTGGTAAACGTGGGATCTTTAACCTTTACCCAAATAAACCATGTTTTCTATATTCCATATGGAAAATCTTTCTTGGAAAAAAGAAAATTCTGATAAAGGACATTCTCTCCCCTTTCTCTAAGTGTTTAAGTCCAGAATGTAGACTTGTTCTTTCCCTAAGTATATCTTTATTTTGTAAATAGTAAAAACTGTCTTCAGTTTTGTTTTTTTTTTGCATAAATTGAGTTGTTTGTGAAATGGATAAGTATTCCTAGTTCTGCGGGGTTCAGTTTTCTCTCTTTGCATTACGCAGTTGTTTCTGTTGTATTGATTCAACATACCAGTTATAAGGCCATTTTCATGTCTAGATTGGAAATTAATGCACATTTCGTCTATAGCATACCTTAACCCATTCCCACACATTGACTCTTTTTGCCTGTCCAAAATGGGGAAGGCTTTGGAAAACATTGTGACGAGCAATTTCTTCATTTCCCACATTCTTTTTACCTTAATATACAAAAAAACATCTTTGAACTTGGATCTTGCCAGGTTTCTTTCGTCTTGTAACATAACATGGGCTTGCCGTAAGATAAGATGCTTATTTTGGTAACCCATGCGTCGACGTTTACGTTAGTGTAATTCTTTGGTCAAAGTTGTGAACAAATGTGATATGCACTTGTATATATTCATTTTAGAGCCGTAGTAGATTTTTTAACCCATTACCAGACGACAAAATTTCAAACTAGTCCAAATTCAAAGATGTTGTAGACAACAAATTCAAGTGAATAACATTGTACATTTTTGGTCATTTTGTTTAGAAAACATTGTGGGAAATGAAGAAATTGCTTGTTACAAGCAATTTCTTCATTTTCCACAATGTTTTCTAAAGCGTTTATCTTGTGGGGAGTCAAAAGGCGTCACTGTGTGGTAATGGAATAAAATTGAAAACTAATATGTCTACCAGCCCACCCAGTTTACAGACAGTTGACAAAGTTCAAGTATGTTATCTCTCTCCAGACGTCTAGCAATGTTTACAGTTGTACGGGCAAATCCCACGACAAACATCAAACTTCATTCAATAGAAGTTCTCAATCACTTCTACTTTATGACCTTGTGAAATACGATCGATTTAATAAAGTCGAATTGTGAATGGGCGACCGAAATCTCCTGACAGCTGGTTTCGAACGTAGATGTAATGATGGCATTTTACCACATATTGACGACACGTGGACATATCGCTGCTTTTCAAACCTCGTAACTGTAGCTTACCCCTGGATCCGCACAAACCAAGGCTCTCTTATCTCTTCTGTCTTCATCCATGTTTTCCCATATTACATGATAATCTGTTTTTCAAATGTATGCATGTTCTAGCTCTATGTGTTATTCATCTACGTGAATAATTCACTTTATTGTCTTTCGTTTTACAGAAAAGTGTTTTTGGCACAATTAGTGTAGATATTTATCAAATGACGGGTTTGGTGCAGTAATAAGACTCTGGACATCTTATTAGAGAATGACGATGGATGCCAATGATAGCATTCCTGTACTCTGTGATGTTTATGATGAGACGTTAGATTCGAGTCTAAAATCATATCTGTTCAGTCGCACGTATACCGCGAATGTAATCCGAGTCTTCTCTGATGTAAATACGCTCTTTGATATTTTGATTTTTCGCTATGTAAATAGCGAAAAATCAAAATATCAAAGAGCGTATTTAAATCAGAGAAGACTCGGATTAACCGCGAATGATACAACCACATGACACATTTCTATGTAATATTCAATATCTCATTGTCCTAATGAAAGTGTGGAAATTGAAGTCAAACCTGATACATATACGCTCGTATATGAGCCGGGATCTGGAACAACGTCCCTTATAGCATTTTTACAAATTGGGTTTCAAGATCAGTCTGTTGTCAAATGCAGTCAAATGTGCATCCATGCTACTTTTTTTAAGTCACTACAGCTTACAAAGAAGCTATTAGAGAGCAACACAGATCCTGATCAGACTGTGCGTATGCACAGTCTGATCTGGATCTATGTTGGACTCAAAAGCCTTAACGGACGTTTTTCCAGATCCTGACTCAGTTATAGATGTAACACTCCAATATGAAGATTCTTCAAAAAGTAATACAACACAAGCTATAGAAAGTACAACCATCGCGTGATACAATATGGCTGGACAAACCAAATGAATTTTTTCTGTGTTTAGATTGAGTGGTCAGATGGCAAAATTCACGAAAGGGATCATTACTTTATCCCACAGAATCCAATTTAATTAAGCATCATACCTTGCAAATTAATTAACGTTGAGGTCGGAGTTAAATGGAACAGCGGGACGACCATTAGCCCAAATAAGGTCAAATGAAAGTTCATGGACCGATAGGTTCTCACGTGACACTTTGACAGATTTTATCAATCAATCGATTATTTAATCATAGGCCAAATTGTTGTATCTGCGTCATATTTAATATGAAGTTACAGTTATTGGTCACTTGTTTGAAGAAACATCTTTCATTATAGGAAATTAACATGTGATCGACCACATTATTGTTTGCTTGAAGAGTTTCAGCTAATGTTTGTGTGAATAATATCGCAGGCTTGAAAATGGATACTTCTTTTGATCTAATATATCGTTGCTTTTCTTCGAAAACCTCGTAACTGCAGCTTGTTTTAAGCTGCAGTTACGAGGTTTTCGATGAAAAGCGACGACATGTGAATCAGGATCTGGGATAAGAGCCCGTATAGCATTCTAGAACGTATTGTATGTAGATAAGCGTCCGGGCAAATGATATAAGTATAGTAAGAATCCATTCTGCTAATATACAAGTTGCTACAGCTAATAAAGAATCGACTAGAGAAAAGTATGAATCTAGATCAAACTGTGCGTATGCACAGAATGATCTAGATCCATGTTGTTCTCAAATGCAACTTTTCTCAGACCTCGTTGAATAATAAGTACCATGTCAGCCAAAACTATGGGAAGTCTTTTTAGGACATGAGTATCCATTTAGATTTGGCTTTAATCATTTCACGAACAAAACCCAATTTTGATGATCCCTTGGGGAAAGGCTTTGGAAAGTATTGAGATAAAGAAGAAAATGCTGGTAACAATCATTCCTCCTTTTGTATCGATAATTTATCTGCTGTAATGAATACAATGTTAGTTTTTATTTACTTTAATGTTGTCGTCTTCAGCAGCTGTCAAGTTCGACCACTCTATGAATTTCCCAAATGGGAAATGGTTAATGGCGTCTAAAGTATCCTGATTGACTTTAATTGCTGACAATTCCAATTAAGCAACACGTGGTACTGGGACGTCAAGGTGTGAATGACCATTCAATATAAAAACGTTTGTGAAGCGTTAAACGTCGTTATTATTGACATGCATTATTCATATTGACCAGTAAGGGCGTCACATTGAAAAGGGCTCTCTACAGTTGCATCTAAATAAAAAAGTAACTATCCAAAGCCTTGGTTTATAGGTTTGAAAGTAGCCCAAACTGTTCGTTTGAACTCTATGTTCAAAATGACTCTATACTCGTATGTATGCTTTACAGGCTATGCTGAACTAAACGTAGAATATAACATCTTAAGGGCTGGCTATTTCAGAAATGAGTACGCCGATAAAGCACACAAAGTTGATATTTTGATGGCCAATCCCCTTGAAGCAATCATTTCGCAAATAATGCATAGTTTCATCGTCCGCATTTGCCTTCAATTTGGATCGGTCAAAGAGGATATACTTTGGAAAGTATTTTAGTCATTTTTATGTTATTTTGTCCTGTCCCGGCTTATTCTATAGTCAAATGTAGCCGAAGCATTTAACTGTGTTATTATAGAAATGCATTATTAATATTGACTCCGAGCGTCTTTTGTCCTTTGATATGAACGTGATTCATTTCTCGTCACTTTTTTACCTTGATGTTTGTCAGGTGTGAAACAAAATACACAAAAAGCCTTTTTGATGTTAGATTTTGGGACCTTGATTGTTCTGAGAGCTTTAAGTTCCGATGAAATTTCTTGTGACAATATCTAATACTATCGCCAAAATAATTACAATAAAAGATGGCGTAGCACAGTATAGTTTCTTTTATTTCAAATTCAATTTAAAGAAGAAGGAAAAGCTTGTTTGCACCAAGTTACACTGTTTTGCAACCTAATGAGCACTTAGAATTAATGCGACATCTTCTTTGACATTTATCATTTGACTGTCATTATGGATTTCATTGTAGTAAAAAAGTTTCTGGTCGCATTTTCGTGAAATCACAGTATTACTTTGTGATTTTTTGGAAACGAATTAATATTATGAACACCGATGTATCAGACTTGTTCAAAATTTATCTATGCGGCTAAAACAAGGTATTCGGAAACAAAGTGTCTCACCAGATTAACCCACCCTTCTAGGCTTCTTGGCATAAAATAAGATTCCAATATCAAAAATTCATTACTTGAATCATCAAAACTTATGTGTGAATAGTTTCTGCAGCCATTAGTGAAAAGAATTTAAACTTGTTTTAAAATACAAAATTGATCTGATTCAAAACTTATCTATATGGCATTTCAGCCATCAAATTATGCCCAGAAAGGGTTTTGAAAAAAATATTGAGATATAATGATATGCTGATAACCAACATTTTCTCCTTTTGTCACAATATTTTCTGTGCATTATTGGACATAAATCCTTTCTTTATCGACGTCAATTTCATCGTCTGTAGCAGCCGTCAAACTGGATACTTCTAGCACTTTATCGTTTGTGAATTAACACTGATGGTGAACTCGGCCAAAGCGAGGAATGTTTTTTCACGATCAAAGTATTCCGTCGGTGTTGTTTTAAAATCTCGATATCTTCGATAAAGCCGTAGTTACGAGATTTTATAACAATACCGACGGTTTGTTAATACATAACAGTAAAGCCTGTCTATTTTTAAAACGAATTCATTGTCATAAGAGAAAAATCTATAAACTCATATGTAAACGCAACATATCTATACCTTGTTGTAGCGAAAAAACGTCCCTCGCTTTGGCCGAGTTCCCCACCAGTGACCTCTGGCGCTTTATCGTTTGTGAATTAAGACCACTACTGTTTACGTTTAACTCTGTTTTGCCTGGTAGAGGGCTGATCCTGATCTACATGTATATGCACATTCGAACACGCCGTTCTGTTTCTATGAAATATGCCTTTCAAAAGACCTACGTCATAGCTTTGAAATAATAATTGTCGTTTTGTGGTAAAATGTGATGATTTGCCACAAAGCTATTGTAAATCTATATTTCTATACACTCTTTTAAAACAGTTTTGCTCTAAAATCTAAATTTGGAAAGGGAATGTATTTGACATTAAGTCAGTATTGATTAAGCCCTCGACGCATGCATGTTTTATAAAATTTTGATTGAACATTTAATGGGCACCTCTCGAACTTGTCAAGTGCGTCAGTCTAGTGAAATCTTTTCACAAAACGCCTCGTTAAAGTATTGATTCGAATTTAGAATTTCAAATCCTCATTGTTTCTGCGTTTGTTGTTTTCCTTCATAAGTACGATTTTACCGATTACATAACGGCAACATTTTAAACTGGTCCAAATTGAAAGATGTTTTCTGTAACATTTTCAAAATGATATCTTTTTATAGTTTTACAGCGTTCTGCATAGAAAATATTGCCACAAGCAATTTTCTACACATATCATAATGTTTTCCATTACATATCTCTAAGTTTGTTGTGATTAAAAAAGCCTCATTATGTGGGAATTGGTTAAAAACACAATATTGTATGAGTAGGAATATGGGAAAACTGTTCTTCCTTAGAATAATATCATGATTTTGCCTCAATGTAGTTTATCAAGAACCATATTGTTCTTTTACAGCTGCTATAGATGATTAACCCATTACCACACAATGACTCTAATTGACTCCCTCCAACATAAGGGCTTTGGAAAACCTTTTGGAAAATGAAGAAATTGCTTGTGACAAGCAATTTCTTCATTTCCCACAGTGTTTTCTAACCCCCCCCCCCCCCCCCCAAAAAAAAAAAATCAACAATTTGATTCACATGTAATTGTCATCTGCAATATCTTTGAATTTGGACCACCCTAATTTTTTTCGTTTGGTTATGGGTTAAGAACAATGAAAAGAACATGCATGATCTTGACCGGACTGCGTGCATGGGCAGGCTGGTTTTAGGACCCTTTAAGTTTTCCTATGTCCCAGCTAATTTCTATTGGTCTTTACAATCGGTTTTCTCGTCAAAATATTGATTCTTATTATTTTGAAAGATTTTGAATATTTGCGCATATTGAGCGTAATTGTTTCTACGTTTGCCATACGCCTAAAACATTTATTTTCATTCAGAATCTTTTCATTTCACTTTTAATTAGATATTGATTATAATCGTTTGCAGCCGTTTCTACTTCTAATGTGTATTTGATTCTAATTTGCTTTCCTTTTTGCACTGTGTTTAATTTTGTCTTAGTTTGGTAGAAAGCTTTTAAAAGCAGTATCATTTCGAATGGTTAAACCTGCTTTCTCAATAACTTTGCAAAGTTGTATTATCCTGCAAAAAGAGCATCAATTTTAACTGGAAAATGTCAGGCGATACTGATCAGAATTGACACTTTGACCAGAGTCTAATGTGGCGATCACACTACAAGAACGAACTCTTCTAGCCGAACTTGAAAGTACGCTCCGCAAAATCTTTGGATTTGGATCAATCTAGAATTCTTTCGTCTGGTAACGTGTTGGTGGAAAGTTTACCTTGAACATAAATAATTTAGCCATGATCTGGAAAGGTCCCTTTATAGCATTTGAGGCAGTCGTGTTTCATGATCAGCTTGTGTCTATATAAAAGCTCTTTGACCAGGATCCATGCTGCTGTCCCACAGTTACTACAGGTTACAAAGAAATTATTGGAGACCAACATGGCTCATGATCAGACTGCGTGTATATGCAGACTGATCTTGGACCATGTTAGGTTTAATATCCTTAAAGGATTTTTTCCAGATCCTGGCTCATATCTTATTTCTATATCATTACACGAAGACCTGTATAGTTTCACAATGACCATGTATTATTATTAGTAACGTGATTAAGCTTCATTACGACGTTAGTATGACGTTTGATTGACGGCGGTCGCGCTGACGGCGTCATTTTTACGGTAACGTAATTATTACTTCCTAATGAAAATATCGTTAGTGATTTATTGCAAGCTAGCAAATTCTCGCATGTTTTATTTTGCTGCGACTTTCATTGGCCTAATCGTAATATGGAAGTCTAATATTCGAACGACGTTATGCCGCAACGTTATCATGACTCTATCATAATTTGAGGTTAAGATACTGTTCTACTACTGTTGTGTGCGGTAAAGTTAAAAGAAAAAAACAAATGATTGAAAGATAGGGGGATACTGTAGATACATATTATTGTACGAGGGTTGTAATGGAAGTTTGTGGAATTCTGCTCTTGTATCCATATTATTTGTTATTTATAGGTAAAGAATGTAAGATAGACACAGCAGTATTTGTGCACGTAAACCAGAGGTACGCAACTGTGTTTTCATCCTCGGAAACCCAGCGGTCTTTGCTAAGCTACGAGTACATGACATATAGCTTAGCAAATACCGCTGGGTTTCCGTAGCAGCATAGACCGCTGGGTTTCCGAAGCTTAGCAAATACCGCTGGGTTTCCGTAGCTTAGCAAATATCGCTGGGTTTCCGTAGCTTAGCAAATACCGCTGGGTTTCCGTAGCTTAGCAAAGACCGCTGGGTATGCGTAGCTTAGAAAAGACCGCTAGGTTTCCGAGGATGCTGTGTTTTAATTGTCATATTGAAGGTATATCTTGTTCTAGGATCAAAGCTGTACTTAATAAGGCTCCTATTAATGTAAATGTAAAATACAAGAAGACCAGAATGTTATGTTTGATGTAATAAATTATGCATGGACGTGTAATATGTGTTAAGGTGACAAGTTGTGTAGGTTAATAACTCAGAATATGTCATGTGTAATTGATAGACAATGGCAATAAAATCTCGAAGGATTTATGCCCATTACCAGCACTTTGCCAACGTGCAGTGATATTTTTACGACCAATGATAGGTCAAGTTTGATTAGGTTACCATGTCAACCTGACTAGGTAGGAAATGCCAATGACATGCACATTGTATATCGTCGACTTTCTTCAAAGACCTCGTAAATGCAGCTTATAACAAGCTGCAGTTGTGCGCTTTTTGTTGGAAGGTCACAATATGGGATCTGGAATATGGACTATACGGACGTTTAGACCACCTTTGACCAAGGTCAGAACTTTTCATACATGTACATGTATGTACAGCCCGACCAAGACCAATGCTGTTCTCCAATTGCTTCTTCATGACCGGAAAGAGCTTCGAAGGTGAAGCACGGATTTCGATCCAACTAATTTCACAGAATATAGCGCAGAGCCCTTTTTATCATCAAGTAAAGGTCAATAAGGTCAGTCGCCATGTCAACTTTGAGAGCAAATGCAAATATCATGCAAATTATTACTTACGTTTTGAAAGCTACCTTACATAGTTCCTTCTATGCACTTTGTCCACTGTCTGACCACAGATATCGTCGCTTTTTAACAAAAACCTCGTAACTGCAGCTTGTTTAAAGCTGCCGTTACGGGGATTTTGTTGTTCCTCATCGAAATACGTGTATTGATTTGTCGAGTATAAATGCTAAGGTATATGGAAAATGGTCAATATTATCTCTTAAAGCCACACCGCTGCATTTATACGAGGGACGTTATATCTCCGTTGACGTCAAAACGTTTCCTTTACCGGATGTTAATTAGCTGACCTGGTCATTCTGACAAAACATTAACCCAATACCAGACCACAAAAATTGTGGACATGTACAAATTCAGAGATGTTGCGGACAAGCATTCCATGAGAATTGAATTTTACATATTTTGGTCATTCTTGGAAGAAAACATTGTGGGAAATGAAGAAATTGCTTGTTACAAGCAATTTCTTCATTTTCCACAATTTTGCTTTCCGAAGCCTCTATTTTATGGCATGTCAAAAAGCGTCTCTGTATGAAATGGGTTTATCTATTTTGTATTCTGCAAAAACTTTCAAATTTGGACAGTATAAACGTTTGGGAAAAGATTAAGCCGATGAATGGACTGAGAAGCGTGAAAATTGACTTGGGTTGCATTTTAATGGAGCCAAAAGTCGTAAAAGTTGTCTGAAGGTATCCAATCTTCTAACATATAAGGTATAATGTATACTTTTATTAGAAATAAACCCTTTGTAAACCATGTAAGTCTGGTTTTGGCGTCCCGATAGCACGAGCATAAGAAAACATTGATGCAAAGGAAGAAATAACTGATAACCAGCGTTTTCTCTTTTTGACTCAATATTTTCTGTGCTATATTTTACACAAATCATATCTTTACCTACACCCGTTTGTCATTGAAATCGCATTTCAATAGGAATCACATTGATGTGTTGATGCTTGGGAAAGGGTTCAAATGGAAATGAAGTTGTTGTTTGTATTTACGAGGTTTATAAAAGGATCTATCTTTTGTTATGTGAAAAATTTAGATTTCTCAGCCCTTTTAAAATATCGCCTTACTAAGCCTTAGTTAAACAAGTAGAATATTCGAAACCTGATCAGACGCTCTCTAAAAGTGGTCCTGTTCCTTAACGTCATTTTGTATTCCTGCCTTTTATAAACAGAAAAATCGCACTCGCTTCACCAAATCAGTAGTCATCAAATTCATTTCCATTCTATACAGTAAAATTGACACAACTTAGGAATTAAAACAAATCGTGTAGAATATAAAATGTCGATGGAAAAGGAGTAAATACAAATCACCATTTCTTCGTTTTTCGCAATATAGTTTCCAAACTTTTCTCGCCAAATGCTGTAAGAATTCGGTTTCGTTTTTGGAAGTGTTTGATTATTTGAAGAGGGAATTGTAGATCTAACAAAATATGAATCTCCAAGCAAGGGTGGACCAAGGATTTTTTCCAGGGGGGGGGGGGTCTAAGCCCAAATGATGGCTTAAAATGTGATAAATATAGTTGCTTTTCAACAAAAACCTCGTAACTGCAGCTTGTTCAAAACTGCAGTTACGAGGTTTTCGTTGTTGATAAGCAGCGATATGTAACATTACACTAAAGTTATATGGTCAAATTTTAATTTTTCGGCTGATGCCAGGGGGATACGGACCCCCTGATCCCCCGCTTTAGATCCGTCCATGTCCAAGTCATACAGATCTACAATTTCGATTCTGGTCTGACTGCAAATCTCAGTCTGACAACGTAATATGACAGCCTTACGAATTCTTAACCCTTTCCCAAAAAGCGAAATTCTATTTTCTATGTAATATTTTGATATTCCTAATTAAGCGATAAAATGGGTGTTGCTAAAGATAGTGCTTGAGTGGAAGATAGCATAGAAACAGGAGCAAAATTTATACTGATTATCATGTTTTTTCAATCTGTATTTGTTAAAAAAAATTCTTGTTTGGAAAGGATTAAATATGTCTTTAGTCGAAAGAGGAAGATTGATTTCCCTAAAAGAGGGTGGGATTTTCTATGAATGAATCTAGTAGCCAAAAAACGCGAGCTTATCATTACGTGTTATCAGGTGAAATATAACCTTGAAATGTTACTCCCTGTTCCGCGATTCTATAATCTCAACAGGGGCTTTATTCACCAAGATTTCAACATTTCTTAACATTTCCGATTGTCTAAAGCCATATTACATTACAAGTCATCTGATTGGACGAGACGCATTTCTCGGCCAATCGGGTGGCTTGTTGTGTAATTTGACAGATAAACAGATATTGAACAGAGACAACCTTCATGTTCTAACAGAAATAAAAACATTTAACTTTTTTCGCCCTAGTCATACCAAATCTGCTCTCCCTATAATTTTAAAACGCTTGTTTATGCAAATTCTTGTACGTTCGATGCTCTTCTTGCTTGTCACTTAAGCAATTGACCAAACGCCGACTGTCAATCAAAAACATCGATTAGCCAATGGACGATCACAAAAATGTCATGCCCCAATTGTTCAACGTTGCACGTGGTTTTGTATCGATTTATCGACTGACAATCAAAACAATCGACATACCAATGGCAAAGAATTTTGTGCTAACAATAGACTAGGTTCAATGTTATGTTTTGATAAACCGTCGGTGTTGGTATAAAATCTCGTAACTACGGCTTAAATCAAGCCGTAGTTACGAGATTTCATAACAACAACTACGAAATACTATTTCGTTTGTCCGAATTTACGTCACGATTAACCGGATAAAATCGTTCCCTATTAACGACCACATGCCATTGTTTGCCTTAAATTCTATGTTGGGCGGAGCGATCTGTCGATTGGCGTTTGGTCAATTGTAAGTGAAAGCCAACAAAACAATTCCGTCGATTTCAATCCACAGGTTCGAATCATTGGCCCGTTAGAAAAAGATGTAAAATGAAAAGTTAAGTAGGTTTAAGTATAAATCAATGCAATGTTCCGGGAATAGATCTCTAACTCAATATAAATGCCCCACACCCTACTCGTGATAATGTTATAATAGATGCCTTTTTATACGTAATCCGTTTTTCATGAGATTTAAATTTATGTGATATTGGCATGGAACCCTTAGCATTTAGTTTCTCGGGAGTTATTTGTTCTGCCGATTGTTACAATCTTTATGGCATCAATTGCTAATCGTGCGGAAGCCAATTGCAAATGCATTTCATTTCTTTATTCACCACAACGTTTCGACTTGGTAGCTTCTATCTCTATGGCAGAAATTGTAATGTTATTTCGACAGAAGTCATCATTTGTTAAAGGGACATTTCATTCCAATTTCAATTTTTAAAGTATGTCTTGATGCAAAGATTGGTTATTCTAATGAGTATAAATACTATTAGTTTTTTGAAGTTGTTGCCAATAAGCGAGAAACACGCATTTACAGTTGGGACATAATCGATAAATTGCATATAAATCTGAACTGTTGTCCACAACAATTTGTTCAATTTTAACACAAAAATATAAATTTCTCGTAAACGGCGCAATATTTTGGCTTGAAATTTTCAGAATTTTCATAAGGAAATATGCTCTTTCAAATAAAAATAAAAGTAAAATTTATGACAAAAAATTCTGAAATGTCACTTTAATGGGTCTGGTTTAACAGTTTTTCGGATACAGCGTATGCCTACTGAGTCTGTAAACACGTAGGCCATGTGACTGGAACAAAGTAACACAATACAAACTAGAGAGCCACTGTATAATAGAACATTGCGGATTTCGATCAGACTGCGCCCATGCGCAGACTGATCTGGATCCATGATGGTCTCAAAATCCATGGGTGACTTGTTTTCCAGACCCCGCTTCAAATATAGGCCCATAAGTACGGCGCATTGTCCCGTTATGTAGGTCACGTAACGTTTTAACGAAGTAACACGTTATGTAAAGTGACGTACAACACGTTTTTGTACAAACCCGGAAATGTCGGGACATCTTGTACGATTACTTGTCATCATCATCTTCTCTAAAATAACCCTTCATTTGAAAAGGGATTTAAATCGTCGCAGAAACACAACACAACACTCTGGCAATTTCACATGATCGACTCGCCATTTCATGTTCGAGCAGCTTTTGTCAGAGTCATAGATTCACAGGGCGTCAGCTTTGGCGTCGGTGTACCTCTTTGGTTGCGTGGTAAAGAAGTGGCCTATATCTCATGAACTATAAGAGACAGAGCCTTGCTCTTTCACACATGTTCTCCTTATAACAGGGCTTTGTATTTGGGACAATAACTTTTGTGAGTTTCTTCAATAAAGACGTTGATTTTGGCCTTTTTTCTCGCAATGCCTTTCATGATTTAAGATTGCATATTAAGTAATTTGACACCGGGATTTGTAGAGTTAGATATTATGGTGTATGTCCAAAGACGCGTAAATTGCCATGGTATAAGTGTACACTTACACAGAAAATATTGATACAGCAACAGAAAATGATGGTTTTCCCCGTTGTTTTCCCAACCATATTCTATAAGGGGTGTAAAAATCAGGACTTGTATGGGAAGTCCGCAGACAATGTAGCGATAATCGTGGGATAAGTGTTCACTTTCTAAAGGTCAAAACCAATCTTTGTAATTCACACGTTAATTTGTGTTCCTACATGCATGTTTTAGTGCAATTTCATGGACATCTGCTTTTCGAGTGCATGAGAAATATCTTTCGACCCTTATTTCATTGATACTTCAACGTGAAAGAAAAAGTAAAGAAGATCCATTGACCGCATTGCACAGCAGAGGCATAACCTTTCGTATTCTGTTAATAAACTATTTGATAGCAGAAATTCACACTTCTGAACCAAATCTGAAAGATAAAGGTAACATGCACACGAGCATACTGTGACCAAGCCTATATAAAGCTTTTTAACCTATTTCCATACACTTACATCTTTTGATGCTCCAAAAGATCTCAGCTTTGGAAAACATTGCGGAAAATGAAGAAATTGCTGCTTGTTGTCACAAACAATTTCTGTATTTCCCAAAATGTTGTCTGCACAGGAGGTTCAATAATATGTCACCGCAATCACACGAAATTGTTGTCTGTTACATTGAACTTGGACCAACCTAACAATTTGCGGTCTTGTAAAGGGCTAATAAGATGTGCTTAATCATTCAATACTTAGAAGACACGCTGTGCAACCTGATCGGATATTGTTCTTATATAACATGTCATTTTCATATAATAGATCAAGACACATTTGTCAGATGGTTTGTTTGAGTCAAAAAGTGGAGAAAAAAAGTTGTTAGGAGCATATATATAATACGAAGTCAACACTGTGAATCCCTTGTAAGGACTCTGTTTATATTTCGGATGAATTCGTGAAGATGTTTCAATATGGCATGATCTTTCTTTTGAAAGAAGATGCATACATTTATAACATAAAGAGCATTGAAAACATTTCAAACATTGAATATGGTTGATTAGCCCTTTCCCAAACAGGACAAGATTTAGATAGTAAAAAAACTGTTGTAGACGACAGAACTGGTGTATATGTGACCCGTCACGCTAAAAGGGACCTTATAGGAAGTGTGAAAAATATCGACCCTAGTCAGTCTGCGCAATCCGCGCAGCCAGACTAGGGCCGACACTTTTCACTTTTATGTAATTTTCTGAATCAGGAATGTTTTCCCGATCTTACTGTATGTTCGTTTTTCGCGTTCTGTATCTGGTTGACCTGTACGGAGTCTGACAAATTTGTCAAAATTTGGATTTTTGGAGTTCAGATAAGGTCCCTTTTGGCTTGACGGGTCATATATATAAAGTTGCGATGTATGTAAACAATAGTACAGAATTTTTTTAGGCAAACGGAAAATGTTGATTATCAGCCTTTTCTTCATTTGTTTCAATGTTTTCGCAATCTTTTTCTTTTACGGACGCCAAAACCATGTCTTTTCTAAATACTATGTTGCTTGTACTAAGATACATAATTTCTATGCATACAGACAACATAGGATGCAGATTAGAAATGAAAAAAATTAGAATACCACATTATCTAGTCTGGCCCAGACCCTAGTATTAAAATTATAGTATAAAAGCAAAGACCCTTCTTAAATGACATCCTAGTCTAGAATACTAGGTTTCTGTCAGCAATAAAACATTGAAATATGGATTAGAGAGGCAAGTCTTGAAAACAATATGAATGCCCCCCCCCCCCCTTTACAAATAACGCAAACAGAAACGACTAGGGCTAGTCTACCATATTATCTAGAGCCCTAACTTCAATCATCCTTTCCCAAACTAGCACTGGTTTTAACGTCTCCGAAAGGACAGACTTGTGACAATTTTAAAAGAGAACAGGAAAGTGTTGATCATCAGTAATCAATATCTTATGTCAAATTGTACATTAACCCTTTTTTATCAACAGCAATTTTTGCATGTACAACAGTATTCAAATAGGAAGTCTTTTTTTTTTTTTTTTTTTTTTTTTTTTTTGTAGTTCGGGAAGGGGTCATTTAACCATGTCACAAGGGCTATAAATCCTATTCAATCAGGTGAATTTTTTGACTGATTTGGTACAGTTGTACATGATTGGTCCAGCATGTTTCTGACTAGGCTATAACATGTCCGACAGTCTTCAATTGTAAACAAAAACATACTGTTGGTTTATATGATCGGGTCATTTTCAAGCTACTAATTAGCCCTTTCCCAAACAAGACCTGGTTTTGACGTCTCTAATAGAAAAGGCTAGGGAAAACATTGAGACAAAAGAAGAAACTGCTGATAACCAGCAGTTTCTCCTTTTGCCTCAATGTTTTCTGTGCTACAATTTGCACAAATTCAATCTTTTTCAACATCTATTTTGTCGTCTGCAGCAGCTTTCAAATTGGAACAGTGGAAATTTTTGTCGTTTTGGAGAGGGTTAAATTGACCGGCGCTTATTAGCCACCGAAATTACGACTTGGTATACACAGAAGGCCTGTTTTATTCATTTGGAATCAAAAAGAAACACTCGAACTTTGATTTTGTCATACTCTTAATCATTTCCCAAACGCAAAGAGAACACACACAAAAACAGACAGTTCAAGTTGAAATCTGTCGCAGATGACAAAATAGCTGTTGATAAACATAGGATCTTTGTAGAATATAGAATAACACATATTGAGTCAAAATGAGCAAATTCCGTTCATCAACGTTTTGTCCCTTTGTTTAAACTTTTTGCCAATCAGATGCGCCAAAATGTTCCTTGTGTGGCAAATGGTAATGTCCATATTAGGTCCAAAATCATGTTTGCCCCATTCATTTGTACAACTTAGGCTTGAAATTCAACCATAGCCTACACATTTTGTGTTTTAGAAAGACTCTCGCTTGGTATGCTAATGATGCTTGACCGATATATAGTGTTCCTGCCTTTAACGTGGCGTGGTCAGTAGAAGGGATTGGATTCACAATTTGTTTAATAAACATGATCTGGGATCACTTAAATCCGTCTAATGACTTATAATGAACTCTTCTATCCTTTATCCTGACCAGTGCATCAATAAACCATGTCCTAAACAAGTAATGTTTCTAGGCAGATTACAGTATCTGCAGAAAATAGAAAAATTTGTCTGCAAAAATTTAAAGAAAAAAGTATGCCATTTAGAGCCCATCTTTTATGGGAACAGAAGAAAATGATAACATTTTCGACAGATGTAGTATGGACATGTACGTAGGTCTACTCTATTTCATGCAGACCGATCTTCGTTGATCTAGGATCAGCATGAAGAGATGTTTCGGAAGAAGAGAAGTGTTTGGAATGCCGTTGTTTTCTTAGGAATTTAGGGAAATGTGTTCAGTTTCAAAAATCGGGCGTATTCCCCCGTCATACGAACTATTTGACCGGAAACGATAAACAATCGAGGATTGTGGAAAATTAAGCCGAATCAAAGTACAAAGACTACCCGATTGTTTACATGCGTTGAAACATTCAAGCTGTCAGAAGTTTACATGTTTCATTGAAATTTATGCTCGTGGCTTATCTTCACTTTGTTGTGATCTAACATGAATCATGTTCTGTTGTGATAAGACGAAACACCAAACACTTCTTCGGTTACGTTCTAAAACACGATAACCTCAAAATATAAATTATAGAATCCATAAAAGAATTGTGGGCAGCTTCAACTGGACTGCCTTAAACCTTTATTTGGCGATTTTTTTTAAAAGAGTCTTGTCAAAGATCAAACCTCTTACTAAATGCAACTCATAAATATGTTACATAATTAGAAACGAATGATTCTAACAACAAAAAATCTGTAATGGAAACAAATGGAACAAATAAACTTTTTGTCTTAATTTTCAACGTGGCTATATAATGTTTTGAGTTTTATAGTGCGGAAATAAGCTTTGTCTCTTAGACCAATCGTCTATTTCCAATCCCTGTTTTGGTTAACGTAATTCAAAAAATGACCACACGCCTTATTGCGACATTATGAGGAGCGCCAGTGAAATATTATTTAAATAGTTTTATATGATATCCAAAAACGGATTCAGGAAAATGGAAGAATTTATGGGTTCAGTCACATTTATGTTAGACCTTTGTCTATGAAATGTTAGCAGAATGCCGAAAATCGCCAGACGGCTTCAGTTTATAAACAATTTACGTTCTGGTGTTTTAAACGGTCCATATGTTCGTCTGTTTGTTTGATCGAAACTGAAACATTTATGTTAACCTTGGCTGCCCATTACAACACCTTACAGAACTATTTATATAGAACATTCCAGAGTTTCTGATACAAACGTACAAAGAAACATGGCGTTTTTGATCATACAGTTTTAACTTTATCGAAAATCTTTCAAAAGAACAAGTTCCACCATGGCGAAAATTATACCTTATATCGTTTTTTTCTGCCTACATTGGCGATGTTCTGTGTAAGATGTTCTGTGCTGTCATTTACGAAGTGCATATCCAAAGCATATATACCTATGTATGTACAAATTTCGTGTGCAGCAAATCATTTTAGTTCAATGTCTTAATCAATCCATTACTGCACAGCTGCGCAATTTGACTCCCTCACACGAAAAAGCTCGGAAAACATTGTGGAAAATGAAGAAATTGCTTGTGACAAGCAATTTCTTCATTTCCAACAACGTTTTCTACCCAAAATGACAAACAATCTTAAATTCCATCTACTTGAAATTGTCTACAACACCTTTCAAATTGGAATAGTCCAAAATTTTGCCGTTTGGGAAAGGGTTATTTTTGAACCAGTGAGGTATTATTTCTTTCACCATTTGTGCCATACCTTCAGTTTGGTTATATTTTTACATTGCAAATTGTGGCGATGGTCCCTATTGCTGGATAAAATATCTGCCTTGTACAACATTACAGTTTTTTTTTTCTGCAAATAGTCGCTTTTCAACGAAAATCTCGTAACTGCAGCTTAAAACAAGCTGTAGTTACGATGTTTTCGTTGAAATGCAGCGAAATATTCAAACAGATATTGATCTACCTTGGACATATGACCCCTATATTGTTACTTGTGTGTCATTGTTTGCTTTACTAATGAATGAAACTGATAGGAAATTAGTATGAATTATGAATGTTAATTGATACACGTGTCGAGTCGGGACAAAATAAAATTAAATTATGAAAGTACAGATAGAGAAAGTGACCAATTAATCGATATATGACAATCAGGGAAGGCCGAGAATTCTAAAAATGAAACAAAAATCGTGTCTAGAAGAGGTCAACCAGATATCATTTCAAAATTTAACTTGTATTTTGTACAGGAGACCAACAATTTGGTTGGTCGTTAATAAACTGTTATCATGTGCTGTTGAAAACTTCCGTAGCATTCAGAAAATCTCTGGCGTTATCCCGCCTTCTCTGCTTCAAATACTTTTTAAAACGGTTATATTTTAAAATGTTAAAATAAATATTAAAAAATATTATAAATGTTGTGTCATATGATTCCCCGACGTACACACAGTCGTCGTTGTTCGTCTCGGTATTGGATTTGATTTTTGGATATTGATACATTTTAAGATATCGGTTAGCCTTTATAGAGCCTTAAAGTCCCATCTTGTCGTTTTGGAGTCGTTTATTGTATGTCATAAAAATGTCCGTCAATATTCTGCTTATTATCATGAATCATTTGTATATTTGATACCAAACTATCGTTTTACTAATTAAAGCCCATCACAAGAAATTAATGATCTACGATCGAATCAATGTTTGAACCAGGATTTGCAAAATGTCACTTATTTAACCCTTACCAAAACGTCACAATTCAAAACCCATGGGTTCTTCAAATATTCAAGCGAAAGCATTCAATTTCATTGTATTGAGGAAACCATGGGATTCGGTGCACAGTGAGTAAGAAACCGCCAATGTCCCCGTCAATTATTAAGCGCGTATAGTGCACTTTATCTAGTCGAAATTCGTAGTGTTAGCTGAGAAAATAACAAAACATACTTGAAGTGGACGATTTTTCGGTGTGAACGTTTCCCAAAAGTCACATGGGTTATCCACCGTGAGTGTGTTGTTTACAAAGAAATAATTGTTTGAAATGCAAGACAATGCTGCATCATTTATTTATAAAGCCTTGTTCAAAAGTGACTCATATTGTCGTCTGCAAAAACAAAATCACAAAGAAAATTCCAAATAAAGACGGCAGACGGATGACATGACGTAATCAAATTTTGTGAAAAAATTCTTCCTGGAGCGTGCCTCCAATTAAAACATTCGAGTGGGAATTGTGTGAAATTTGGAAAATCTCAGTCTTTATTGTCTTCCCTTTGTTCGATATTTGTCCTACACAATGACTCTTTATGACTTGCCAGAACATAATGGCCTCAATAGGAAACATAGTGGAAAATAGAGAAATTGCTTGTGACAAGCAATTTCTTCATTTCCACAATGTTTCAACCAAGAAATACACAAAAACGTAAAATTTCATTCATTTGAACTAGTCGTCTGCTACATCTCTGAATTTGGACCAGTCCACTTTTTGTCGTTTGGGAAAGGGTTAATGAAACCTTACCCATTTTCAACAAGATGCTGGCCCTGTGATGTTGTTTTTGTCATTCTCTGTTGTTGTTGTTGTTGTTGTTTTCTAATAAAGCAGTTTGTATAAATGAATTTATTATATGATAGATAATACTTGGGGGAAAAAGAAGATGCTGATTGTCAGCATTTTTTCATCAATGTCTTCCAATGCTTTTCAATTCAGGGACGTAAACCAGTTCTTGTTATGGAAAGGAATATTATATGAGTCTGAGATATGATAATTTTGCCATAACGTCTGGCATAAGGTCTGTACGGGATTAGCCAAAAATCCTTCTATTTTAACAATTTCCGAAAAACAACCCCTTGTTATGTAATATGGTTTGAAAAATGCTGAAAGAACAGAAGAAATAGTACAGAATCAGTGTTTTCTCATATTTCATCTATGTTTTCTGCACTACATTGTATTACACTCGCTATTAGAAAGCATATTTAATCTAAAACAAAAGCATCACGGTTGTCCAAACCAACAATTACAATTTAAACGTCGATTTTCAGCAAACACATGGAAATTGCAGCTTGTTCTAAGCTTCAGTTACGAGAATTTTTGCTGAAAAGCAGCGATAAACATATTACAGCCGACACTCGTTATCTCGACATTGGATAAGTCGAAATTCCGCCTAAGTCGAAGTGAAAGTCATGTCCCATCCTCAACATATGGATATCAAAATGAATTCCGAAACAAACACAGCCATTGAAATTTAGTAGGAAAAGGATAGAAATTGCTCGTCTCGAGCAATTTCTTTCCTTTTCCTACTATGTTTCAATCATGGACATATATGATGTCCATCAAAAATGGTTAAATATTGTTTTCATAGAAAATAATCAAAATCGGATAAGTCGAACTCCGGATATGTCGAGGTATTTTGACGGCCCCTCAGACTTCGACACAACGAGTGTCGACTGTATATGTAATCATTGTACTCCTACGAAACTAAAAGATTATCTTTCGAGATTCTTATTAATCTTATTTAAGTCTGGTTTTCGTTCAAGAAAACATACATGTTGGCATATGGTCCAGGGGACGTACATCCTGCACAATTGTGAACTGATGCCTATCTTCTGATGTTGGTTCACTAAATGTGAGACCAACAGACAGATAGTCCGAATAGGGAACGATTTTATCCAGTTAATCGTGACGTAAATTCGGACTAACAAAATAGTATTTCGTAGGTGTTGTTATAAAATCTCGTAACTACTGCTTAATTTAAGCCGTAGTTACGAGATTTTATAACAACACCGACGGTTTATCAAAACATAACGGTAAACCTAATTTATTGTAAGCACAAAATTCTTTGCCATTGCAGACACGATGACTGGATTGCAAGCTTGATATCTCTTGAAATTCAGAGGACAAAATGTAATACGTCTGTACTTTAAAACTTCCTGGAATTAAAATTTATATCAATGCATGATACAAATACGACTAGACTATTTTCGATGCAAGCAATAATTTTGATATAATTTTTAAACCTTCTTAAATGAAAAATACTAAACTCTGAAAAAGAAAAGTCCATCGAATTTTGTGAATAATTATCACTTTTTGAAACAATCCATCGTGACACGGTTGTAAAGTACCAGCTTCTGGTTCTGGTACTTTACAACCATGTCACAATGGATTGTTTGAAAAAGTTACTAATCTGGTACTTTACAACCATGTCACCATTGATTGTTTTAAGGGGGAATGCTCCAGTTTCCTAATTTTTTTCCCAATAATAGAATTTATTTATATTTTGTATGACGAAATTACATGTTATTACCAATTGAAAAATAAAATAAAAATAGATGGTCAGCGATCTTGTTTGAATTTTATAGACATTCGTATCACATACCCCTACATCGAAAAAATGCACAATTTCTGTCACCTGTCCAAGGTCACTAAAATGCTAATAAAATGCTGTATATTCATCGTTTAGTCCCGAAAACGGATTTAAAGTAATGTCTTACATTTAATAAAGACAGAAAACCCAAAACATGTGCTACTATAAACGCGTAAATGTATAAAACAGCATGTTCACGTGTTCGGTTAGATCAACGAAGCTGGAGTGTTTTATGTCAAAATTTGCATATTTTTGAAAATATTTCAAGTTCTACATAATAGAATTTGATAAAACTCCCTCATTGTATTAAGCAACATGTCCTGGTAATAATTCAAAAAGAAAATGTATAGGTCAGCGCACTTATTAGTGAGTTACAGCAATTTTTATCAATTATACATGAATAAAATGACGCAAAACAGCGGTAACTGCATACACACTTACGACAGTCTTGCTCCAAATAATCGATTTCCGTCTTAAGGAAATCAGTTTCGCATAATAAATACACTTTAACCATCGAAAATGGTAAATTGTAATAATGTGTTATATTATTGAAAATATGGTATCGAAACATATTGGTACGAAACATTTAATTTACTACAGTAAAGACCGAGTGTTCCGAAAAACTGGAGCATTCCCCCTTAAAAAGTTACTGTGCTGGGTATTGCAATTTCTTTTCCCTGGTTACCCACAATATTTTGTGTGTAATTATCAATACAATTTTAAATTCTGTTACTATCAGATTTATCATCCGCATCTACTGAAGGTTTGCACTAGTCTAAAAGTTCACCTTTTTGGTAAGGGTTAATGGATTAATGGGCAGACAGACGGAATATAAATTCTGCTGAGTCAGCGTTTTATCCCTGGCCGACATAGTGGGTGATATGGTGCGGGTCTTTGACGCAGCCCATCTGTGAAAGTTATGTTTTAATTTACGGCCGTTTGAACCCTTCATCTTTTAATGTAAACATCCATGGCGGTAGTTTACCTCACAGATAATCTGTACGAGCATGTAGCATGAAACATTATCATTTTAGGTATCAAAATCTTTATCTTTGGATATTCCTTTATCCAGGTTAGGCCCCATGGTCGATTGCGAATTTCTGCACATGATTACAATATTATGACATTATTCAACATGCTTCGATGCAATGTCGAATTCTATTGGATGAGTACGCTACAAAACCTAGCTTTTGAACGAGGTGATAATTTTTCTACAAATATAGTTTTGTAAAAAAAGGTAGACTAATAATCTTTAAGCAGTATTCTGACGACGTGAAAAAGCAAATGTACACATTGTGAAACAAAATGTTGTATGGGAATAAAATGACATCTGATATAAATAAAATTTTTATTTATCGAATAGTCTGTATTCAAATATTCATTGGCGTTCTCTCTGTCTGATTATCCTGTATGCGCTTGGTATTTTTTCACAAAAATATTAGTCTACTGATGCTAACAAGAATTTCCTTGTTTTGGATATCGTTCGTAAATGCAAATGTTCTCTACTGGCTATTTAAAGAAATAAAAACGTCTAAATCAATATCATGAACAGATATAGGATCTAGACTACATGATTATCATTTGTAGCGCTTGATTACTGAAATAGTTGCGGGAAAGTAACACCTTCTGCGATACTCTGTTAATTAAACTCGCACTGGGCAACATGTACATGTAATCATATTTCGGTATTTTAGGTATTTTCCACATGTTCACGATATGCACATCAATGTATCTTCTTCATTCGCACCTGATTTGCAATGAAGCAAATCGGTCAATAGATCCATTGATAAAGACATGTGTGAAGTTCTGTTAACCCTTTCTTAGGGAGACCCTGGATTTGACCTCTGTAATCGCAAAATAGCGAGGAAATACTCAGCCGTTTTTTCTTTTGCCTCTATATATTATGTGCTTTATTGAACACAAGCTTCATATTTATCAACATTTCATTCTTCGTTTGCAGCAGCTTTTCAAACCTGAACAATCTGAATAGTAGCTCTCTTGGAAGGGGTTGAGTCAATATGTCGGTAGATAGATTATGTTAGGCATTGGATTAAGTGAAGTCGTTGGCATTTGAAACCCTGGGGCAAGTTTCATCAAAATATTTAAGATGTATTTTTGACTTACCGATGTCTTACAACAAATTTAGGGCAAGAGACGCGTATCGTCAATCTATCGAGACCTGGGTTATGCGATTGTTGTTTTAAGCGAGTTCTAACACATTGGTAAGTCAAAAACACGTCTTTTAAAAATCCTTTGATGAAACAGGCCCCTGGATCATTTCTGTCTGGCCGTTTATACCGGTACTAGCCGGGTCGAGACCCTAGTATTGGGATTAGGTTACAGGTACCTATGC
The DNA here is from genome assembly GCA_963680895.1 of Fragum sueziense. Taxonomy (NCBI): domain Eukaryota; kingdom Metazoa; phylum Mollusca; class Bivalvia; order Cardiida; family Cardiidae; genus Fragum; species Fragum sueziense. Next base: position 13,946,619 of record OY804602.1, on the reverse strand, counting down.
AACATGACATTCTACATGCACGTACGAAATATAATTATAAGTTAGATTGTTCTTCTCTTAAATACTTTAATTCATTTTATTCTGTAATTGAACGCATATACATGTATGTGTTTACTTTAGTAAATGACCATAGAACCGAATTGCGGAATACCTTTGAGAAAATTCTTTGAACTTTCCAAATGCACCTGACTGACCATCTAGTGTGATATACTACCGAAAAATTCATTACCTTGAACGTGTCTATCAAAGATTAATACATCTTACTCCACGTTCTTATCTCTCCCTGCACTGCCACAGTTTTCAAGAACAAACGTAAAGTGATGATAACTAGCAAACAGACAATCTTGATAAAGGCATGACTGATGACATGTAAATGGGGAACATCATGCAAATACAAAATGCATGTTGATTGATTTGCCTTGTGCATTGTATGCACTTTCATGGAGTTTTTAGTTCGCGACCTTGATCTAGTCAAATGAGTTCTGAGCAAGACAATTTGTCTACCCTACTAATTTGAACTTCAACGCAAAAATCCCATTTTACATTTTAGAAATACACTTTTAACGCATTCAAATAAGAGAACATTTCAAACTTGATGCTTGAAAACTGATGCAGATCACGGAATTCATATTCTATCCATGGAATTACGCATGATACTTATGCATTTACTTGGTTTTCCTTTATTTTCTCCGTTTAATTAGTTCAAGCTCATAATTATTACACCAATTGATATGGATTCAGATCAGCCTGTGTACAAGTACTACTGTCTTACATCTGCCAAATGCCACAAGGAACCTACAAAAGTGTAACACGAACATTGATCCGACAACGTGTAAGCACATTCCGGTTTGTTTCCATGGTGATGTCAAATGCGACAGTGCCTCCTTGTGTAAATTGCATTTTATTTCTATTTTAAAGTTCCTAAATTTTATAGGTCTCGACAAATGATTCGGCAGACAGGTCATTTATCGGGACCAGTTAATTCTGGTTCACTTTGTTAAGCCTAAACATTAAGATGAATTCTCTTTATCATTTCAGATCTTTCTAATACAGCCGGTCAACTTAAAGAGCCTTGGTCGTGAATGTCGACAATGTAAACCCGGATACTACGCTTCAAGACACTGTACAGAAACCCACGACACTGTATGTAAACTATGCCCTAAAGGCACATTTACTTCGAAAAGCAATAAAGTAAAAACATGTACGCCGTGTTCAGTTTGTGACGTTGGAGAGTTTGTCTCAAAAGAGTGTTCAGCTAAACGAGATACAGTTTGTGAATCATGTGCAGCCGTTAAAGGCAAGGTTAACGATCATTTTATTCGGAGTTGTTTACAAGATTTACAAGGTGATGATTCATCGGATAATCTACGGTTAAGTGATCCAAGCAATGTTAAACTTGATAAAGAAGGTTCTGTTGTTGGTGACTTATCAAGTTCTGAATCTCTGACAATACTGCCTGAAGGTTCAGGTGTCGGTATTATTGAGGAGATAGGAGATACCAGTTATCCAATAACTAACGGTACTGATGAGTTAGAAGGAAGTGGTAGTGTTACAGTTGATGAAACGGTTGATCTAAATGCCACTGTTTCTGCCATTCTACCCGACACTGGTGATGAAACTGTTGCGGAGACAGGTGCACCTACCAATATAACAACAACAACGAGTAAAGATGGAGTTATAGCAATAGGAGATGGAATTAAACTGGAAAATATTACTAGTGATAAAGCAGTTACGGATAAGGTTATAACTACAACACAGGCGTCTATAAAAACAATAACAGTGGACGATAATACGGGAGTCGTTATTGATTATAATCCATCGGATGTTGCAGATGAAGCAATAGAAGGTGAGTAAAATGTTAATGTAGTCCACCTCTATTGAGACTCACGCGACGTCGGAAACATTCGTGCGACATCGTAAACATTCGGCGGTGGAATGTTCCTCCGCCGAATATTTACAATTTCGCAAGAATAGATTGCGTAACGATTGTTTGCGTAGAATCTCATTAGGGATGGACTACCCCAAGTGTACATGTAGCTCTTTGAAAATAGGAATCCAATCCAAAATAACCTCGTAGTGTGAGACGTCATAATTAGGAATGTTGGGAACAAACCAAAATTAAGCTGTCCCTGAAAGGTTTAAGATATTGCCGCAACCAAATTGTTCGTCCACGTTGGTATGCATGAACTACGATATGAATTTCGACCAATCCTAATTGTTTTCCACTAAATGTGTCTATTCTTTTGGGGAAAGATCGGATATGCTGAAAACATGTTCATCTAAATTTTGCTCATTCTAGCACGACTATTCGGAGAATATAGGACTTTTCGAATCATCTGGGAAATGCAACTAAGGGGATTTATCTGAGCGTTTACAATACATGTACAGTGTGTCCCCCAAAAAAACGGAACCCATTTTTGAAAGTACATTTCTCATGTATCAAGAAATATTTCTCCACCAAATTTACATATGCAATAGCAACGACAGTTTTCTATTAGCAGTTAAAATTTGGTTGAAAAATGATAATTGGTTTTGAAAATATCGGCATTCAAATGAATATACCCGGAAACCCATTTTAACACGATATCGATCTTTTCGTTTTGCAGCGCGCGCCTACACTCATTGGATAAATTGACGCTATACAATTGGTTAATATATTCAATACAATACAAAAATGATTTTGAAACATTGTATTTACAATAGTGCATTTTCATTTCATCTTTTTTGCTAATAAACTGTTTTATGCTGCGATGTAACTAAAGTGAATACAAACAAAATATCCAAGTGCATCACAGACTCATGAATAATAATTATAGGCACTTATTTTATTTCTGACCAACATGCCGGTCAATGCTCAATTAAAAAGTATTACGGGTTTCATTTGACCTGACACTGGCCTTTATGCAAAACACAAATAACACAAAATTCACCAAAAAGAATGAAATCATAGTCCACAGAAATGTATACTATGCAAGAAAATTCAGACTGGACTAATTTTAGGAAACATATCAAGCTTGTAATTCATGAAAATAAAAGTTAAAACTGAGTCATATGAAATGAATCACATAATAATTTGAAATTAATTTAAACAACCATCCTATGGACTCAAATTGAACGTACAGAACGTGTACATATTAGATTTTGAGATAATCGGTACATACACGTACAACGGTACAGAATTCAACAGCTGACAGTTAGTGCGCTTTCACGAACAAACAAGACGCAAAAATCAATAGCATGTCAGATCGGTTTTTTAGTGTCATTATTAATTTGCTTATAACTTTTTAACCGATGTATATTTTTCAGTGAAATTTGGAACACAAATGCAAAAATGATGTATCTTCAGTACTGCAAATTCAAAAATTAGATTTTCGCTTACGCTTTAAAATATTTGACTTAGAACCAGGGTTCCGTTTTTTTTTGGGGGGGGGGGGGGGCACTCTGTATAAAATATACGGTGGCAGGTCACTCATATTTGCTCCTATATAATTCCATGTAAAATCCACCAAACAAGAACTTATTTTGACGTCCCTAATAGAAACGACACGAAAAAACATAGGTGCAAAAGAAGGGAATACAGATAAGCACAAATCCCCTCTCTATCAGTTTCCTTATTGCAGTTTTTAGCATAATACCTATATCAATTATCGGTATTTTTTGTGGAGTCTTCCCTAGTTCCCAGATTGCGCAACTGAAAACAAGTGCTGATTGCACAATAAATTACTTACAGTAAACTTCATTTAGTTCATTTATCAAAAATGGTTTGATTTTGTTTAATAACTGATTTTGATTCAAGTTGATATAAGGTATGTCTTGTAAACCTCCAAACATAATAATTATTTACCATTTAACATGAATTGTATTTTCAACAATTTTAGATGAGGTTGGCGGAGCTATAGATGTTGATATCAATGTTGGCAATGAAGAGCCACAAACGGGGGCTAGTCATAAAAAGGTAGGTACTCAAGAGGTAGCCTATTACATGGGAAACCCACTCCCAAACAAAACGTGTTTAACATCACTGTAGGAAAGAGGTTAAACACGCAAGAAAAAAAACGAAAATAGTGAGAATGAGCATTTTACCTGTTTTGTTTCTTGAAGAAGTACTGTACAGATTTCATGAAAGTAACAGGTTTCAAACTTTTGACTTTTTATGACAAAATTTTGTTAAACAGCGAGCGCCTATTATAAAAAAAGTCCTGGTATTAGAGTTGCTTAAATTAATATACATAATATACGTAAAATTTTATCACATGTGTAGTAACGTTGACTCACTTTCGAATGTGGAGCATCCAGAAATTATCGTTTGGGAGATGATTTGAATACATAACAAAAATATATCAATAAAGACACAGAGGCTTACATGTCTCCGGGAAATACAAAACAAGGCCTGCCTTATTTAGATACTTGACGTCAGCGTCTGACAGCTGAAGTAATTAAACCATCTCGTCTTCGTCTAGCATGCATTTATAAACGATTTTCATTATACATGTAGCAGAATGTTTAATGTAACCCTTCACTGAACATCATCTGGGACCGTATTCACCAACAGGTGTCAATCTGTTGTCTAAATCCAAATTACTGTAAAAGCCATCTGATTGGACAAGACGTATGTCTCGGCCAATCGGATGGGTTGTTATGTAAATTTAAAGGCAAACTTGGAATTAGACCAATCGGTGAATACCACCCCTGGTTACATGTCAGATTGAGAACACGTTTGGATCGGGAGAGGTCTTTTAGCTCATTTTCTCTGATGTCGGCGCCAACGTCATTGTGGGTTCCCTCAGTAGGTTAAAGTTTATGTTTATTGTATCAATACTTGTCAAAATCGATCTCCAATTAACACTCAAACTTTTTTCATGTGTAACTCCTTTGTAATTTAGGAGACAAAGGATATAAACAAGTCTTCTTCTTCTGCTAATATTTTGAATTGCAAATGATACATTTACTCGTAATTGTTTGACAGATAATTAAATAAAAGATGATTGTATTTTTCGTATTGTATTCAATATAAGATGCACATAGTTGCACCAAGCTCTTCAACTTTTATGCTTCTATTTACATGGTTCATAAAACACTTATATTCTTGCAATAGTCTCACGCTTAGACGTTGGTGGGGCGGATTTGGTGCAGCGGACAGGGGTCGCAGGTTCGATCCCCCGCATCGGATGAGACTTTAAACCGAGGTCCCATCTCCGTATTATGACCTTAGCAGTTGAGTGGGACGTAAAACTCAATTAGCCTTAGCTTAGACGTTGGCCTAGACTGATTCAAATAATCAGTCCAACATTTAACGAAGCGTGTTGCACATTTATTGCGTATTATTGCAGTTTCCTGTCGTAATAGATTGGTTAATCTTCCCGTCAGACATGGTTTCATTAACGAGGCCAGGCGAGGCTAATGCATCGTGTAGAAAGTAAATAACCAGATTAGGCGTTGATTTGGTTTCTGGCACGCAGTTTCCTTATATTATAAACAAGGCTGTCCGAAGACAGCGCGCTAAGTTGCTTAGTATAAAGGGGGCATAACTCCAAATATAGTGGTGTCAGGGTCATGGGCCCTGGTAGTAAGGTAGAGGGTGTGATGGTGAATAAGTATTCCAAGTTTGGATTGAATCCCTTTGATAGTATGGAAGTTATTGATGTTTGAAAAAACTTTAACCTTTGTTGCAACGCCGACGCCAACGCCAACGCCACCGCCGACGCCCGGGTGACAGTATAAGCTCTCATTTTCTTCGAAAAGTCGAGCTAAAAATGGATTTTTTCAGACAGAAGAGGAAAATACTAATGAACAGTACACGCATATTTCTCCTTGTACCTCAATATTTTATGAGCTATATTAGATACAAATCCTTCCTTTATTACGTTATAGTCTGTAGCAGCTTTAAAAAAATCTGCTGTTTAGGAAAATTTCAGTACGAAAAGAAATGTTTGATGAAATACGACGGTGTAAGGGAGATAACCCGACACAATTGACACGCATAATTATCGTTATAGTCCAGGCAGTCGCGTTATTTCGGCATTTGTTTACAGTTAAACAAGGGGAGAACCATACGTGATACAATTTTTGCACGCCTTGTTTAAATGTTGCAGGTGTATCACATTCGAGGCATCAAATGCTAAATTACAGAATGTTGGAATTTTATGTATATCAAACATTGTGTAATTTTGCATTTAATGGTATAGTTCTGTACACTGCAGAGACATGACCGGGATCTGCCATTATCTGCCTCTGTATAAATGCTTCCCCCAACGCCTGACCGTTTAAACGGTATTTTTTCTGAGCAAAAATGTTACCCCATGTTTCTCCTCTTCACCCAGGTGTATAAATGGGAGAGTTGAAAGTCAAGATGTTCGGGCTGCCAGTGGCGCCGACTGTGAACAGTCGACTTGGAACTCAATGATCGCTTCTCTCTGCAAAACTTTTTTTTTTTTTTTTTTTTTTTTTTTTTTTTTTTTAAGGGTTTACTGAGAAAACTTCATCTGAAGTGTTGCGTCGGTCTCCAATATTTCTGGCCAATCCCGTAAACTGCCGTTTTTAGATAATATGGCGTTTTTCTTTTGTAAACATTCAATTAAGTGCAAGGAATTATTCCAATACCCTTTATTTGCGGTTGCTGGGAAACCAATAAAAGAAATTAATCCTTTCACAACATTTCTCTCGCAGACGCAATATGAATCCTTTATTTGTAAGAACAGACTGTAGAACAGTTTGTTTATGTCATTTTTCTCTTCAATGTAAGATCGTTTTACCTTTGAAAAAGCTCAGTGTATAAGTGTAATTTTAAGTACATGCACACTTTCAAGTACACGTTGTTCGGTGACACGTCCTTACAATGACGCATTTGACTTAACTAATTGTTAACTCATTACCAAACAACAAAATTTTAGGGCGGTCTAAATTTAGAGGTCCTGCAGACGACAATTTCAAGTGAATGGAGTTTTTAATTGTTCGGTCTTTTGGGGTGGAAAACATTGTGGGAAATGAAGAAATTGCTTGTCACAAACAATTTCTTCATTTTCCACAATGTTTTCAAAAGCCATTATCTTAAGTTGAGTCAAAAAGAGTCATTGTGTGGTCATGGGTTAAAGCTTTGGAAAACATTTTTCCTATTTACAGACAAACAGTGGAAACAAGATGTCCCCGAGTTTCCAACACAAGGGCATAAATACGACATTTAAGGTTTACGAACTGAGAATGAAATGCAGAGCCAGAGGCGAAATTTGAAAAGTGCCAGTAATTCCTAAATTGTGATACATTTCCATTCCAAATACAAACAGAAGGATTTTGTATGGTTTAGAATTTTGAATTAATGCATACTTATGGAAATATTTGACAAAACTGTTCAAAATTACCTCCCTTGCATATGAATAGAGAGTAAAATAATATTTGTAAATTATTTTCTTCTTGAAGCATAATCTTGAAATCCGACATAGTGAATCAACTTATGTGAAGTGTATTTACAAGTGTGTGTAATTTGATGCATTTCGTATGGCTAGAAAGTGGTGTTTTCATTCTCAGTTCGTAAACCTTAAAATACAATTTTATTTTTCAATTCTAGATATTGTAGTCTATGGACAGAACTGTTTCTTATTCCAAAGCCCCAAATATTGCAATCCATGGATTCTACACCTAAACACAATTTCACGTCCACATCACTGCCGCAGCACGTTAGCACGAACCCGTAGGGCATAATTTTAGATATGGACGTGATATAGAGACAGAATCGTGCGTCAAATGCCTTTGTTAACGTTCTTCAGGCGAAAAGGGTTAATTCTCAGGCTTGCAAGCATAATCCTATCCTCGAAAAGACAAGAGTCTCAAGTAATGAAATCATGTAATTAGAGGTTTACTCGCGGTAATTCTATTTCTTTACGCACGTATTGCTGGCAATGTAATTTAGAATCCCGGTTCAAGTTCAGATTCTTAGTTCACCATTCCCTTAAACATTTCATTTCTTAATGTTTCAAAGTAAAATAACATGAAAACATTTCGACAAAGGAGAAACATTTTCTTCTTTCCCATAAAATTCTACAAAGTATTCCATTTTTAAATGTCGTCTATGACCAAAGTGAGCCAGACAGTTTCTACTTTTATATCAAGATATGATTTAAACTCCTTTACCATATTATGTCTGACAACAACATTTGTTTTCCTTTCAAGAAATATCTTATTGACTCTTGTATAGTATTTCAAAAGAAAAAAATCCCAAGTTATGAGTACAGCTGTACGTGTTAAAGTCGGTAAAATTGCAGCTTTAATGTTCAAGTAATAGGTTACAGATCAAGTAGAATGGAAAGAATGCCTTGAACCCAGCAGGCAAAAGACGTCACCCAGACGTCTTTTTTTGGTTGAATAGTGGTCACGACGTCATATAACCAAATATCGACCAGAAAAAGACGTCTTTTTCCAGACGTAAAAAAGACGTCCTAATAAGACGTTTTTATGACGTCTTTTTCGGGGTGTTCTTGTTAAACACTTCTGGAAAATGTGATTCCAGGTCAGACTAGCATTAATATTTAGGTACAAGAAAAAGGAGGTTCAATGAAAACTGACTTCAGTGTTGTGGGAGTCGTAACGGTTGTCAATCCAGTTCTAGAACGTGGTCAATGGAAAATCGGTAGAATCATGCAGTCTTATCGGGGAATCAATATTTGCACATCGTATATACCAACAATCCTGAAGGTGCCAGTTACAGGGCTGTGTCTACTAGTAAACAATTCAGTATAAATGTGATAGTGAAAAGTGTGATAGGGGCCATCATAGGGCCCCCACGATAATACCCTAATAGTGTTTTCAGTGAATTGGCGATAACAATGCCCTAGTGTAGAATATTGTTTTTCTTTTTAATGAATGGTGCAAGAAAAATCTACAGTGGTAAATAGTCCATAGAAAATTCCATCAAGAAAATGGACCTCTAGGAGATAATTAACGAAAGATTCCTGGACAACAGGCTGAGAAATCATTTCTACATGTGAAAAGACAGAAAATTTGATATACAGAAAGAACAGTACATTCAGCACCGAGCGGAGACAATCACAAAACATCAACTTTAAAGACTTGATGAATCAACAAAGTGTTTGAAATTGATTTAAAAAATGTTTATTGAGATTCTAAGATTAATACATTGTGCATGTCAAAAATGATTGTATGATTGATTGTGTTTGACAGGGCAGTCAATGCATAGGAACATTGGGTTGTTTTGAAATTTCCAAAACGAAAAACGAAGTGGACGCAAATTTGCGGCAAATATTTGCAGCAAATTTGCCGCAAACTTGCAGCTAATTTGCCGCAACTGTTTGTGGCAGGGCTTTTATTTTGGTAACGAAGTGTAACTTGAGAAATCTCCAAAAGGAACAAGCATTTACAAAAAAAACACTAGTCTGCAACTTATACATTTGACTCATCTGTTGTTTTACACATAAAACAAAATCTGTTGATAATGAAATTTCAATAAACTTTCATGCAGTAATACATTTTTGAAAATTTTGATACCAAATATGCCAATAGTTTGGTTACATAAGTATTCAAAATGTCCTATAACCAAATGCACAGTTTGTTTTGAATGTCAGTATATATTACATATTTTTTTCAAATATTTACTCCAGTTCAGTGAAAAAAAAAAGAATAAAAAGTTTGAGGCCTTAATCTAAATAATGATCCTTAAATTTTGTAACATGAAAAACTGAAGATACGGATCAAAAATTTCTCTCTTTTTGTGACACGAAACAACTTTGTAATTGTCAAAACCTTGGTGCTTGTACTTGATGTGAGTAACGGACCGTAGCATTACTGTCAAGATCTTGGTAATAAGTGCAAGTTGAGTGTCTGACAAATACTATAATACGTTTGCAAGGAATTGATTTAATATTAAAAGATCACTATTGTTGGCGCAAATTTGTATGGGACATGTTTTCATTTTGTCCAAATGTAAACAAGACAGTGTTGTATAAAAGATGAATAAATTCTTTGTAAGTAGTGACGTAGACATGTTGAAAATTTAGATACAGTGATGGAGCGGTCTGTTCACTGTTCAGAGTTTTCTGCGTTTTATCGAACAATGTTTTGTTTACATTTGAACAAAACGTAGACATGTGCCATATGATACTACGCCAACAATAATTGAAAAAATGTTATTTTAATTCAATATCTTTAGCTGTTAACCATATTCCTACATGATAAATTAGGTGCTTACATCTGATACCAAAGCTAGTTAACCCTTTACCAAAAAGCAACATTCTAGGTTGTTTGAATTCCAATTTGTTTACAATGCAGCATAGAATATATTGAGGCAAAAGGAGAAAATGTTGATCATCAGCATTTACTTCTTTGCCCCAATCTTTTACTTGATCATTCTGTCATAACTGGGAAATGTTTTGGAAAGGGTTAATGATGAAGATTTTATTTCATTGACTTTTTGTTATCAAAGGCCAACAGTTAGTGTTAAATGATTTTATATTAATAAAATGTAGCTTTATTATAAACATGAAGTTGTAGGTTAAATTCCTTTCTTCCCAATCATACTTTGTATCAATTCGCTTGTAACCCTTTCCCAAGATGAGAAAATTGTTAAAAAAGATTCGAGACTGGTAGCTGCTGCAGACATCAAGATGAACGTAGTCAAAAATAGGATTATTTTAGATTATATAGGTAAAATGCTGACAAACAGTATTTTCCTATTTTGTCTCAATGTTTTCCAAATTTCTATTATGTACATCAAAACTATATAGACCTTGTCTGGGAAAGGGCTGATTTAATTCATGATACAGTGATATATGAGATATTGAACACCCTATTTTTTTCAAATATCGTGGAAAAGAGAGAAGTAAATGCTGGTAACAAATATTTAATTCTCATCTAGACCAACAAACTCTCAACCATTCCACAAATGAAAAACTTTAAGACTAGTACAAATTGAGTTGTTGATAAAAAAAAGCTTTCACAGAAAAAAGTACCTATACAGCTTTTAACATAGACATCCTTGTGAAAAAGCAGAAATTGCTGGTTGTCAGCATTTTCTTCTTTTGTCTAATGGGTTTCTAAACTTACAGCATGTATTCAGCTGACAAAAGTGGTCGGTTTTACGTTGAAAAGACGTCTTTTAGAGACGTTGGGAAAACGTCTTTTTCTAGTTGAATTTGATATAAGGAAAGACGTCTTTTTCAGACGTCTTTTCAACGTCATTAAGTGACATTGTTCAGACATCTTTTCAACGTCATTAAGTGACGTCTTTTCAACGTCACTTAATGACGTGGAAAAGACGTCGGGAAAAGACGTCTTTCCTTATATCAAATTCAACCAGAAAAAGACGTCTTCCTGACGTCTCTAAAAGACGTCATTTCAACGTAAAAACGACCACTTTTGCCAGCTGGGAAGAATCTCATCGTTATACTTGTCTCAAAATATTTATGTTCGTTTTGCAGGCAGTATACACTCACACTTCTAAACGGCCACTTTTATTTCTTTTTTTTTTTTTTTTTTTTTTTTTTTTTTTTTTTTTTTTTTTTTGTAATTGACGAAGTCACTGGCTATCTATAGTAGTGCCACGTCGAAAAGGCAGCACGTGACGTCAGTTTGGTCGATAGGCACGTGTGTATTTTTAGCTCACCTGAGCACGAAGTGCTCAAGGTGAGCTATTGGGGTCACTTTGTGTCCGTCGTCCGTCCGTCCGTCTGTCCGTCCGTCCGTCTGTCCGTCCGTCCGTCCGTCCGTCTGTCAACAATTTAGTGTTAACACTCTAGCATCCACAAATATAAGCCAATCTTGACATAACTTGGCCAAAATATGTTTGACCATAAGTTCTCGGATGAGTTCGATTTTTGGTCTGATCGGACCAGAAAGTCCGGAGTTATCTGCCCTTGAATGTGAAAAATAGCTACTTTTGACTTTGTTAACACTCTAGCATCTACAAATATTTACCAATCAAGATTAAACTTTGACACAATATATATATAACAATTAGATCTTGGACGAGTTTGATTTTGGTTATGATCAGACCAGAAAGTCATGAGTTATGTGCCCTTGAATTCGACGAAATTGCCATTTTCGGCTGTTTTCGACGTTGTTTACACTCTAGAATCTACAATTATTATTCAATCAAGATAAAACGTGGACACAATGTTGAGGATCATAAGATCTTGGATGTGTTTGATTTTCTGTCTGATCTGATTAGAAAAACGATAGTTATGTGCCCTTGAATTTGACAAAATTGGCATTTTCAGCTGTTTTCCACCTTGTTTACACTCTAGAATCTACAAATATCAATCAATCAAGACAAAACTTGGACGTAATGTAGGTGACCATAAGGTCTCAGATGAGTAGGATTTTCAGTCTGATCTTATCATAAAGTTGAGAGTTACGTGCCCTTGAATTTGACAAAATTGCCATTTTAAGCTGTTTTGGACCTTGTTTACACTCTAGAATTTACAATTATTAATCAATTAAGACAAAACTGGGACAAAATGTTGAGGACAATAAGATCTCAGATGAGTTTGATTTTCAGCCTGATATTATTGGAAAGTCGAGAGTTATGTGCCCTTGAATTCGACAAAATTGCCATTTTCGGCTGTTTTCCACCTTCTTTACACTCTAGAATCTACAATTATATTAATCAATCAAGACAAATCTTGGACACAATGTTGGGGACTATAAGATCTTAGATTATTGCGGTTTCAGTTTGATCCGATCAGAAAGTTAAGAGTTATGTGCCCTTTAATTTGACAAAATTGCCATTTTTGGCTTTTTTGATCTTGTTTACACTCTAGAATCTACAATTATCAATCAATCAAGACAAAACTTATACACAATATTGCGGACCATAAGATCTTGGATGAGTAGGATTTTCAGTCTGATCTGAGCAGAAAGGTGAGTGTTATGTGCCCTTGAATTTGACAAAATTGCCGTTTTCGACTTTGTTTACAATGTAGAATATACAATTATTGGACAAATCTTGGACACAATGTTGGGGACCATAAGATCTCTGATGAATTTGATTTTCATATTGTTATTGACCATAAGTTAGTTTTCAGTCTTAAAATCATAAATATCAATTGATTTGAATAAAAGTGTTGCTCATATCAGTTTGGTTCAGGTGAGCGATATAGGACCATCATGGTCCTCTTGTTAATTTCGTGATAAATATCGATTCTGTTTTGATAATTTATCCGTATGGATAGCCCAGTCAGAAAAACATTTAACGCGACATTGAAAGGAATGGACTTCAGAATTTTTGATGTTGGGACTCCAGTCAGAAAGATCAATTTGACAATATCCTTTTCAGACAAAATCTCAAAACAATCATTAGATTTCTTTTGTTTCTGGGGTAAACATGTTTTTATTGTTTGTCGATCGATCGACTCTTATGTTTGCGGCTTTTTTTTACAAATAAGCAAATTTAGGATGAGTGCAGGCCTACCGGAAGTGTTCATAAAACAAGATGGACAGGTTTATTAAACAATTTCATAGAACTAATTCCATGCATGTAAAAACAACCTCTACACGAATTTTGAGTAATCCTAGCAACCCAATCCACTACAAACGGCTATAAAAGGGCTTACACGAATACGTCCCTAGGCCGCATCGTCAACGAAATGTCCAAACCTTAGCAGTGTGACACATATTTTGAAACTTGCAGTGTACTAGACATCCCGCACGTGATCGGAGAACGGATTGGACAGACAATACGTTTTCATGTGTATCACTAATCACGTTTTGGACTTATTAAACAGGCGGATTCGAGCTTACTGGAGAAATCCAGCAAATCTGGGATTTCCATGCAGTACATTACCCTACAGTATCTTCAACAATGCATATTATACACGAGACTAGGATTCTTGGCCATGATAAATGTACGCGTAGATCACATTGGATATAAAGTTGTGATTTGTCACTTTTTTGTTTTTAGGGTAGTGCATTTGTAAACGTCGACATTTAATTTCAAAATTACAAACATAGCTTTGTGATATCTCGTCATTTTTTTAAATGAATTAATGGTGCAAACAAACAAAATAAAATAAGTTTTCATCAGAGATGTCGATTTATAGGCAAAAGACTGAGGTGGCCGTTTAGAAGTTAGGGTGAGTGTATAATAGGACCAGGCTATACATACGTGCAGTCTGATCATATATCACGCTACCTATTTCCTGTTTGATCTAAACCAACATGCGCAATCTCTACATTGGCAAGACCATAAACAAACTAAATAAACATGACTTTATTTCAGAGAGACGAGTCATCTGGTGTTAGTACAGGCGTCGTCGTAACGGTCGGTCTGGTGGCAGCACTAGTGTTCTTCGTGATCGGTTTTGTTGTCAGTAGATACTGGAGTAGACGCCAGGAACGAACTTTTAACGTACAAGAGGTAAGGAGGACGATGGAAAATGCTAAAACGATTTAAGGCAGTTGTATCTCTTTCTTGTATACCATGGATTGAAGATGATCGCACCTACCATTTTCCATTTTCATGATAATATTAGAAGTCATCTTTGAGTATTGCATTTTTATGGGAAAAAGGATTTTTTTAAATTTATGAATAGGCCTACTAATAATTATTATCGTAAAGTCGAATAAAATTGCTTGAAAAACAATGTACATGTATGTTTATAAATTTTGTATTGTAGGCTATTATATATAGACGTTATAATATAGCATTATAATATGTAGGACCGTGTTACATTTAATGATGATCTTTTAGATTTCTATTTAAACAAACTAATAAAAGATTTGGTTTCAAAAAGTACATATGTATATCTATTGATAAATTGAAAATACGTCATCAGTCAAAATTTCAAAACAATAAACCATTGCAATGAAGATATTGCTAATCAATTCCTGTGTTTTTAGGCTGAACGAAGAAATGGTAAACCACCAATTGAATGTAGTGGAATGGAATACAAGGACCCAGAAAACAATATTCCTGGCAAAACAAACATATACGGAAAGGTGCCCACCAGTAAAACAGCCAATGGGAACACACCGGAAGTCAAACCCCAGCATGCGCAGTCAGATAAACCAGTCGTTGTGACATCAACGCCTAAAACAGGATCTCAACCAAACAATACAGAACAAAATGGTTAGTAGGCCTATATCAGTATATTAGCATTCGCCTGGTTTCTCCTGATCTTGTTTTGCTAGATTTATAAATACAATAACAAGGCTTTCCTTTTCCTATATCTTAACGTACCTTGGTTTGCCCATTGACCTTAGCTTTCCTTTAAAATCAAATATTACTCACTTGTAGCCTAGCCGTCTTCTATACAATTTGAAAAGTTAAGTAATATGTAAAAGACGAAGCTATTTGTCGATGGGCCACTTACCTGTACAAAAAATTACGCCCGTAAAAGAGGCGTAAATGAGACGGATTTATGAGACGGAATCCGTCTCATTTTCAGCTAGTATTTGCTTGTTTAAAGAAATATAAGAATGAGACGGAAACCAAGCGTAAACCAAGCGTAATTTAGAGGCGTAAAATGTTAATTAACCGGAATTTTTAGAGACGGAATATGCAAATGAAGCGGATTTTTTTACAGGCGTAATTGCTAGGAGGCGTAACTAGATAGAATTATGAGGCGGATTCCGCTTGGAATTTTTAAGAAATTACTGGCGGAATCCACCTCATAATTATGCCTCCTAGATAATTACTGCTTAATATGTGGGTGGGGAATGGTAAAAATAAACATTTGAATTTGTTTAATTTAGTCAAAAGAAGACTCACCAATGTTGCCTCACTTGGTCCTACCATTTAGTGAGCCCCTTAATGTCCTGGATTCATCAATATCAATGTTTGAATTCATATCTCAAACATTACCTTTGCAAAAAGTCAGAGAAGCAAAATTCCCTCCAATTTTCTAAACAGGAAGTAGGAAATGGTCATAGACTGGGATAAAATAGACTGGGAGCCTTATTTTCACAAAGTTAATTCTATATCGTATTAACTATATATCTCAGGCACTATTTGAGATACAGCCATAATATTTCACACATGGATACTTCCTGCCTATACCTTTCATTTGAGACCATGACCTTTGGCTTAGTGACCTTGACCTTGGAGTTTGACCTACTTTTAAAAAACTTTAACCTGGCCTATATCTCATGCACTATTATTGATAGAGCCTTGATATTTCACACAAGGATACCTCCTGCCAAGACCTTTCATTTGGAATCATGACCTTGGACCTTGTGACCTTGAAGTTTGACCTACTTTTATTTTTTTAACCTGGCCGATATATCATGCTTTTTTACACATACAGCATTGATATTTCTAACATAGACACCTCCCACCAACACCTTTCACATATGACCATGACCTTGTGACCTTGACCTTGGCATTTGACCTACTTTTTTAAAACTTTAACCCAGCCTCTATCTCATGTCCTTTTACACATACATTCTTGATATTGCACACATGGACACCTCCTACCAAGACTGTTCACATTTGACCATGACCTTGGACCTTGTGACCTTGACTTTGGACTTTGACCTACGTACTTTTTAAAAACTTTAATCTGGCCTCTATCTCATGTCCTTTTACATGTACAGCCTTGATATCTCACACATGGAAATTTCCTACCAAGACATTTTGCATGTGACCATGACCTTGGCGTTTGACCTACTTTAAAGAACTTTAACCTGGCCTATATTTCATGTGCTTTTACACAAACAGACTTGATATTTCACACATGGACACCTCCTACCAAGACCTTTCACATTTGATCATGACCTCGGACCTTGTGACCTTGACCTCAACTTTGACCTACATTAAAGGTAGGCCCTTGAGCGGGCATATTATGTTTTACAAACACTTCTTGTTTAGATAGAGCCTTGATATTTCACACAAAGATACTAGATTCTACCTGACATTTACTTTCATTCAGGAATTAAGACCTTGTGACCTTGACCTTGAAGTTTGACCTACTGTTTAACCTGGCCTACATCTCATACATTCTAAGATATAGAGCTTTGATATTTCACATAAGGATAGAACTTGTTAAGACCTGTCATTTGGGATCATGACCTTTGGCATTAGGACCTTTACCTTAAGGCATATACTTTACAAGAACTTTAACTTGGCCTATATTCTAATCACTATTACAGATGGAGTCTTCATATTTTACTCTTGCGTACCTCCTAACAAGACCATCAATCTTGGAACTTGACCTTGTGACCTTGAATTTGGAGTTTGACCTTCTTTAAAAAAAGCCTTTTCTTTGCCTTTATCTTATGCAGTGCAAAATGAAAATGGCTAGTATATTGGATTCGCGTCATTATAAAATTGCTAAGTCCAAAAATTCCGCCTCCCTGGAAAGTTTAAGTTATTTTCCGCTTTAAGAAACAGCTATTCCGCCTTGTTAAAATGGCTAAGTCCAAAAATTACGCCTGCTCATAAATTAAAGTTTTAAACTACGCCTGTTGTGATAAATTTTCGCCTCCATTTCATTTTACGCCTTTAATTTCCGTCACTACTATACACAGTGACTGAGGCGTAAAGTATAAATCCGCCACTGTTACAAGCGTAAATTGCCATTTACGCCTCATTTACGCCTCATTTACGCCTGTTTTCCAAGCGGAATCCGCCTCTTTTTTTCGTACAGGTTAGGAAATAATTTGAAGTGCATTCTGTAGGCTATCTTTGATAATGATTTACAACTATTTTCTTCTATCGTATATCTATTTAGATAGAGGTTCATATGGTATATGTATCTATCACTAAATGCATATGTTCAATTAAATGGCCGGACGTCTAATGAACATCTTTTTAGTATTGTTTAGAATAAATAATATGCAAATTTTGAGTTACACGCCCAGTAAAAGATCTACATATTCGACCATTGTCTGTTGTAGACGATGTCGAACGGGAGTGGGCGGGGTTTACTTTATCACGTAATGATTCGTCAGGATCTTTAATATTACGTAAGTACGACGTCATCAGTTACGTCAGAGCTTCATCCGGTCACGTGTCATCGATCATCTATTAACCATGCAATGTTTCGGTCATCGGCAATGTAAATGCATATACTTAACAATTATACAGAACAAAGACTCATAAAATCCAATGATTAGTTCATTATCATAGTCTTAGACATCTTTCTTCTTTATAAAGTCGATTCTTCATTTAGTCGATTCGGTTCATTCACCAAAATTGTGATAGACATGATGTGCTAAGCTCGAATTTAAACACAAACTTTTTTTCTCTATTGTGAATTGAATTAAACTGGCTCTAGAATCAATATGAACAATTCTCGATAAAAAGATTCTTTACATAAAAAATCATAAATGCCCAGGTACTATTAGAATGTTATTAGATTTATACTTGCCTGAGATGTATGATACCTACGTTACCAACAAGAGTTGCTTTTTATACAGTTGATACATTCGTTATTCGATGCTAATCTGTTTTCTTTACTAACTAACACATCAGTGCCTACTCGGTAACTACTATCATTTCATAATTGATTGGCATGATTCTCAGAAAATAGCATAAATAATATGTAAAATACTAGAAAACGTTTATGTAATTCAGATAATATATAGTGTTGGGTGGTCAATAGAACGATAACTGAAGATTTTTACAAGAATTGAAATGGGGTTTCTTTCCGATTGTATTACTTAGATCTAACAGTTGGAGAAATCTCATTTTCTAGAAAGTATACCGAAAGAAAAACGTTACAAAATGTATACAATGAATATCATATTTTATATTGATCTCATGTTTTCCAACTGTGGCCATAACCGTATAAAGAATAGCGAATAAGCCCTTTTCTGGGAATATGCCAATACCATTTGCATTGCATGCCTTAGTTATACATTTACTAATTTATTGTAGAATGAAATCATGAAGTTACAAACGCGTTCCTTTTATTAAAATGCAGATAATGGAATCAAAGGAAAAGCTGTTCAATTTTGATATTCCATGTTCGTCTCATATAATGTGAATGTTATAGTTGATATTCCTGTTATAACTCCTTTCAATTACAAACCAGCCTAATAATAATTATTGTCGTGGGAGAAAGCGTAAAGCATATGTCGAGTCATTTCTTTTCTGTTTGTCGACGAATTTGTTAGTTCTTTCTTAAACAAAAACAAAACAAAAGAAAAAATAACGTAATTTACCAAGTGTTAGTGAACCCTTTCCCAAACAACAAAATTTGTTGGTTGTGTATGCGGATGTTGATGAAGATATGATTTGTGTACAGCGTAGTACAGAAACCAATAAGACAAAGGTAGAAAATGCCGGTTTAATATCAGTATTTTCTTTTGTCTCAATGATTTCTCGGACCGTTTTTCGGAACTTGACGTCAAATTCAGGTCTTGTTTTGGAAAGAGTAAAGAAGTTTTACTAGTCTTTTATTTTGGAAATGAAACCAATGTTAGTTAGTAGAGCATTTCATTAACTTGTTTCAGTTATTGATATGTTTTGTAAGTAGTGTTTGTGTTCTTGTCAAGCTAAATAGTACAAATCAATCTAAATTCCTGACAATAGTACTCGTTTATATGAAACAAACGTGACTTTATTATGTACTTGATAGAAACAGTTGTATAACAAAATTGACACAAGGTACTTGGTAACTTGAAAACCATCGTTTGTACCCTTTCGTTTGACATTTGTAATAATTATAATCTTTCTGCCAATTGATAATGAACTGCCATATAAATTATATACCTTACAACTGGCTGCGTTGCTGCCCGATCATACTAACGACGATGTCCGTACGATTATTAATGTATATCATGGTCGTCTTTGAACGAGTTTTATATATCGGTCATCAAGGGCAACCGTTGTAACAGTGTGGTATATCGACAGCAACATTATACGGGTCTAAATATCAATAAATAGATCGAAGACGATCGGAATCGAAATCTAACATTTGTGTAACAGAAATTTATCTTTCCAACATAACACATCATTACACATAACACTTTGATACATTAATATCTCATAAATTCGATGTTCCCTATGTGGTGTGTATAAATAATTTAGAGGCTTTTGTCATTCTCTGCGTCGACTGTACGGCGCTTACGGAACATCAATGAATCTTACTGCGCTTGGTACTACTGCATGTGTGGAGTCCGTGGTCATTGGTATACAATGTGTCTTCTAATGGCGAAAATTCAAGTCATTACCTGAAGTTATAAAAATTTTGACAGAAAAAACACGAATATTTAGATGCACATTGCACAATACGTCCATAGTTTGCACCAAATAGCTACCCATCCTCTATTTCCTATTAGTATTTTCATAGATGTTGATTGGGAATGCACAGAAATTGGATTCCATAGTAATTAAGCTAATTGTTTTCATTGATATTTTTTTTCTCGACTCAAGGCTAGAATTTAAGTTTTATTATACTACATTTTTGTGCACTACTAAGGTATTTGGACGAGGTATTCTAGGCACTATTCAACTGTCCTGCTTTTTGACAGATTTTGTGGAAAAAAACTGAATATAAGTCTTGTCTGCATGCTACTGATTTTACAAAATCGGTACTGGAAAACATATGACAATTTTGTTTCTGTATATTAACCCTTTCCGAAACTAGTCTTGATTTTGACGTGCCTCATAGAAAAGAAAGGTTTGATATTAAGGTGTTTTTTTTTTTCCTTTTTCTTCAACATTATATGTGCTTTTGTGTCCGTACTTCGCACAAATTCGGCAAATTATGTTTTTAACTACGCCACTTTGATGTCTGCAATAGCTTTCATATTGGAACAATCTTAACTTTTGCCTTTTTTTTTTTTTTTTTTTTTTTTTTTTTTTTTTTGTAAAGTTAATAACACAGGAGAGGAAATAACTGTATACAGAAACAGATAAAATACGCGCACTTTCTCAACTATCAGTTTTTAGTTGACAGAGCTACACATAAGAGGGGGTAGGCTTAGTGTTTTTCAAGATGCAAAAATTCTCCAATACCGGTAGCTAATCAAACCCTGTTGTTTGTTATGTGTTGCTGGAACTCATTCGAAATCGTCTCAACAAGACTTTTCAAATGAGTACATGCAACATAGAGTTAGTATTTGAAATATCTAATTTAGTATGCTTTAGCTCCTGTTATCTATTGCTCTGGTGGGGAAAGGGTTGTATGGAATACCTTTAGTAATTTGAATACTGATATTATTCAGGTCCGACAGTAAAGCCACGAGCGGAGTCAGAAATCAGATACATTGACGAAGAACCGGCGGACGAACACGACGCATTAATACAACAAACTTCACCCAACCCATCACAGCCGGGAAACAGCCTACAGAACGGAAATGCTTCATCACCGGAAGTTGATCTTAACAGCAGTTCCGATGCGAATAACGAATCGCTAGTAGACGAAAATACCCCAATGATTTCAAAAACGAACAATACCAGTTGAGCGTAAATGTGTGAATCTTTGTAAAATTGTTGCCTTCTATTTGAAAAAGTGTCTTGGTTCAATCATGTTTGGTTCTTGAAATCATGACATTTTGAATTAACGAATCGGCCCTCATAGTTGGTTAAGCATGGACAGGATACTGTGATTGCAAATGTTGAGCAAAGCATTGGCCTATTATGAGCACTTTTGCTGTATAAAAAATTCCATTTCTGATATACCGCTTTATGATCTTACGATCTCGATTAGTCTGAACCAGTAACATTACGTTAAGGTATCCGACCCCTCAAAAGCAGCAAAGAGCCAGAGGAGAAATTTGAAAAGTGCAAAAAAATCCTAAACTATGTTACATTTCTATTCCAAATACAAACATAAGCATTTTGCTCGGTTTAGAAGTTTGAATTAATGCAAACTTATGAAATTATTTTACAAAAATGTTAAAAATTACCTCCCTTGCATATGAATATAGAGTAAAATAATATTTGTAAATTATAATCTTCTTGAAGCATAATCTTGAAATCTGGCACGGTGAATCAACTTATGTGAAGTGTATTTACAAGTGTGTGAAATTTGATGCATTTTGTATGGCTAGAAAGTGTAGATTTTTTCAGGGTCTGTAAACCTTAAGTCATTTACTGATTTTATAGTCGATCAATATCAATTTTGTGAAAGAAAAGAAGAATTTGAATCTTATGACTGAATGAAGACCTTAAAATATCTATAAGCATTATTTACAGGTGCTTAATAATGTATCAGCATTAAAAAATTCAATGTGAACAGTCAGTTATTATCGTTTTTGCATTAGTACATATTCAGCTTTTTTCCGTTTTACAAACCTTTGCAAAGCAATGTTGTAAAATGGCCTGTGTTATATTACAAAGATAGTTCATCTGACAACATGACTGGTAGGTCAATTAATTTAGTGTTGTCAATTAACCTTCTTTATTTATGAATCGAGTGATGTGTAGGCATAATTGCAAGTAAACAGACGCACGTGACTGCTCTGAATATCCATCCTCGCAAACCCAGGTACCGCTCAAACTACGCTGTTTAGAACCCCGTGACAATCAGCTCATAAATATTCGAATTATCAGGCAAAATTCAATACGAAACGCCAAAGCGAATGATGCAATCAAATTGGCACTCTCTTGTATAGAAAATTTTATTGGTCGAATCGTCCTTCATAAAAATTAATGATAATGGAACAAATGAAATGACAACATTAAGTTACTTAAGTCATAGCACTACAGGAGAGGAACTATATAAGCTTTCGTTCTGATCCTATTTACCAATGTATTGTTTCATAATCATTATATTGTCATTGTATTTGAATGTGTAAATAAAATGTGACCCATCACGCTAAAAGGGACCTTATCGGATGTGCGAAAAATATCGACCCTAGTCAGTCTGCGCAGTCCGCGCAGCCAGACTTGGGCTGATACTGTTCACTTGTATGTAATTTTCTTAACCCTTTCCCAAACAAGACCTGGTTTTGACGTCCCTAATAGGAAAAGCTTAGGAAAACATTGAGACAAAAGAAGAAACTGCTGATAATCAGCAGTTTCTCCTTTTGTCTCAATATTTTCTATGTCATATTTTACACAAATGATGTCTTTAATAACTTAAATTTTGTCATTTGTGGCAGTTTTTGAAGTGGATTACCCTATAATTTTGTAATTTGGGAAAGGGTTAATCTAGAATAGTTCCCCTATCTTACCACATGTTCAATTTTCGCATACATATTCTAGTTCACCCGTGCTGAGTCTGACAAGTTTGTCAAAATGTGGATTTTGTCTCTTGATAAGGTCCCTTTTAGCGTGACGGGTCACCAATATCATTAAATTAAATTAACATTCGTTCTGGTGAAAAGCTAAGGAAATTCAATCAATTGTCACGGGGTTCAAAACAGCTTGCCAAGAGCGACACTTTGGTTTCCCAGGATGTGATGGACCTACCAAGACAAAAAGCAAATCTGACATAAAATATTTGACTTGCAAGCGATTCTATCTTCCGTGCTTGGGCATATCGGGAACATATTGGTTTACAATCGTCCGTCTGTCTCTGTGAACTCATTCGTCTGAGTAGCCTATTTTATATTTCCCAGGCATTACCGTTTCTCGGTTACCATGAGCTATTTCATTATTTTGTTGTTAGATGATATATTTATGTATAGATTATTTGAAATATGCGATTCCTTTCAAAGTTTGTCTTTTTTCCATTACTGTACTTACTATCATTAGTGCTTCAATTTGTTGACGTTGTTTTTGCTTAGTCACGGTGGAGAATCACGGGACACAACAGTTGCAGAACAAATCTTAAAAAATGCGTAAAAGTGGTTTGGAGCAGAGAAGGCGGAATTACGCCAACGATTAGATTGTTGCTTTAAATCTTTTGAAAGTCAAAAATTTGGCTGGTCGTTAAAAAAAATACATCATTGGATTTTTAAAAGGTCCTTCGCATTTAGCAAATAAATTGCGTTTAGTCGGCCTTCTCTTCGTCAAACCTTTAACAAATTGGTCATATTTTAACAAATCTATTGACAAATATACTGAACAAAAGTGAAAACGCTAAAACTACTTTGCTTGTCATATTTCTTCTAAAAACAACAAGAAAAAAAGCAAATGAAAGTGTTTCACATTGTTCATTTACTTGGTTGTGCCAAGCACTAAACGTTCTGTGGATCTTAATAACGGGGATGAAAAACGGAACCTTTTAATGTGACAGGGGTCCGTTTTTCAGGTGTACAATTTGAACTGAGATTTTTCACAATTTAAACCTTCAGAAATCCAAGCAGAAGAATGCAAACCATGCCGGAAAGCACGGAATGGTAGTCTGACAAGTTATGAGTCAGTAAATGTAAAGAATCTTGCATAACATTGTTTCAGCGCTTAGAAAATGATGTTTGAAAAGCAGAATGTTCATTATGTTCCAAAGTTTGAAAATTTTACAATTAAATCTCCATAGGAAATTGAAATCACTAATGCATGGACATCTGGAAACAAACTTAGTCGAAGAAAGGGTTCAAAAGTCCCCTGCAAGGCCTGCAAGATGTTGCAAAAAAGACCAATCGAAAACAGTGATACATTTGTGAATACCAAACATTTTAAATTCCCTATATGTTTATGTCAAAGGGAGGTAATTCGCAAAATTGACAGATTAGACCTTAATTTTAGAGCTTGCTTCAAGAGATAAGTGAAATTTTAGGGTTTTTCTGGCAACCCAGATATGACCAATTTCGAAAAATTAATGAAGCGTTTTCTGCGCATGCGCATATGTGGTGTTAGATGAAATTAGCTCCAAACGTATTAACCCTTTCCCAAACAAGACCTGGTTTTGACGTCCCTAATAGAAAAGGTTTGGGAAAACATTGAAACAAAAGAAGAAACTGCTGATAACCAGCAGTTTCTCCTTTTGTCTCAATATTTTCTGTGCCATATTTTACACAAATCCTATCTTTATTTACATCCATTTTGTCTTTTGTGGCAGTTTTTGGAGTGGATCACCCTAAAATTTAGTCGTTTGGGAAAGGGTTAAGGGCTGTAACTCTGACATTAAAGGAGACAGGGCAATGAAATTTCGACAAAACGATTGCTGAAAGCCTGGAAAATAACGTCAAAATATATTTCATGTTATTAGTTCGATACTTATCCAGAAAAATGAAATCTTGCAGTGTAGCGTTTCACTTTTGTTCAGTATATCAAACATGTTGTGCAACGTGATTGCCCACCGTGTTCATTACGATTTTGTGACATGTTAGATATCGTATTTTGTTTGTCATTGTATCCTTATTTATTTGATGTAGATTGCAAAGATTTACTTATTATGCTAGGTTCCCACTGCCGATCTGATCAACTCGATCAACTCGACCACCTAATTTACCCGATCAAGCCCGACCAAATGTGTATACACGACTTCTTCTCGATCTCTAGTCGATCAAACTAGACCCCCGCCCGAGCACTCCCGATCATTTCCCGATTGAAGCCCGACCATCTTTCCGATGTCTACCCGATCACACCGACCTTAATTCGAGCCCTACACGAACAATACCCGACCATCTCGATCTGTACACGACCAGATCGAGCTAATTCTATTCTAGGTGTTCTGAACGAAAATCATTTTGCAGCGTCTTTGATTATCACATATTCATAATAAGTTCATAATAATGTCAGTTTAGATATGTACATAATTTAAATGTGACGTAAATGTACTTTTAGCTATTGACTCATCCTTAATCTGATTAAATATAAAGATAAATGCATTCTTTAAGGCGTTTAATACCATTATATCAATCGTGCGTGTTATGTCTCAGAGCAGGGTAATCACGTGAAACGCAATTTCCGATAGTGTTCAATATTTCTGTTAATATACTCTGCGCAGGATCTCATGCTGTTTGTACACATTTATTACCACACGACCTAGTGTTCCTACTGCCGACCAGATTAACTCGATCAAGCGATCGAATACAGGTCGAGCTAGGTCTGCAAGAGTGATCGGGAGCGGTCGAGATGATCGAAATTGATCTGCATCGCTCGGGCTTCCTACTCGAGTTTTTTTGACATGCAAAAATAGTCGAGTGCGGTCGAGTATAAAAATGATCGAGAAGCGATTGTGTACTGATCGGGTAAAAGATCGACCTTGTCGTGAATCAGTCGGGTCTGGAAATCGAGTGTGATCGGGTAGATAATTTGTATTCCGAGCGTGCACTCGATCACCTCGACTTGTACTCGAGTAATTTCCGACCACATCCCGGTCAACTCGACCTCTGATTCACCTGTTCACTCAATCAAATCGGATGAAGAGGTCGGGTTTGATCGACTAGAGATCGAGAAGAAGTCATATGGTCGGGATTGGTCGAGTACACTTGAGCGATCGAGTAGATCGAGTTGATCCGCTGTCATAGAGCAGTTGGAAGCACTCGATCACCTCGACTTGTACGAGTTATTCCCGAACGCATTCCGGATCAACTCGACTTCTGCTCCAACTGTTCATCCAATCACATCCCGGTAAAAGATATCGACTCGAGCACACACAATCTCTACTCGAGTGATTGTCGATCAGCTCGATCTTCTATACGATCGATACTCGAGCATCTTCCCGATGTGTTTTCTACTCGACCGCTACACGGATTTTTTTGACGTGTCAAATCAAGTTTGCAGGATTACCGATCGATGCATACCAAACTCGACCATCTCGACTTATCCCGATCACACTTGCCGACCGACGTCGACCGGTACTCGATCGCTTGGTCGGGTTTGATCGAGTTGATTTGATCGGCAGTGGGAACCTAGCATTACATGCATAACTTAATTTTCAGGATTTTTGTTGAATGTTTGAGAATTTTCAAAAATGTCGACTTCGATCGGCCGATGCAGTATATCGCTGCTTTTCTGCCAAAACCACGTATCTGCAGCTTACAACAAGCTGCAGATACGAGGTTTTCGTAGAAAAGCGACTATATTCATTTGAAATTCTCATCTTGCATACATGTAACAGTGACTTGTTTCTAAACCCATTAAAAACATGGATATAACAATGATTTTTGATTTAGCCCGGATATAGGTTCATACGTATTTTTGGAAATTCACATGAACATGCTGTTGAAGCTTTATAAAACATAAATTGAGGAATGTTTAAGACTGACAGAAAGAAAGTTTATATTGATTTTGTGCTAATAGACCTACATTACATAGCACGTTAATTTTTAAGTTTGGCGGAAAAGGAGAAAATAATAATCTCAAAGATTATCACTTCTCAATGGTTGTCGAAACAAGGTCTTGATTATTGGAAAAGGTTAGGCAATACAAGCAGTATAATAAAACGTTTCATGTTGTTGCAAGTAAAGTTTACGTGTTTGAGAGAATGATGTATGTTCGTGTATGTGTATGTATGTTTGGTACTGTGCTAATAAATTATTGACTAGTCATGAATGAATATGTGATCCGTTACGCTAAAACGGACATTATGGGAAGTGTGTCAAGTATCGACCCTAGTCAGTCTGTGCACTCCACGTAGAGTGACTCGGGTCGAAACTTTTCACACTAAGGTAATTTTCTGGGTCTATTTTGTTTTCCTATCTTATTTTATATTCATGATTCCAATTTGTTTGAAACATTCGAAGCGAAGTTTGATCTGTTATCAAAACTCGGTTTTATGGTCTTCCCATAATGTCTGTTTTATCATGATGGGTGGCATAATTTGTAAATATATGTATATAGATTATGAAAGGGTACATTCATTCTGATTTCATATTTAACTATAAAGTGTGCGAAACTGAGGACAAATTTTCCACAGCATAATCTGGTTTACACCAAAAAGCAAGCTTTGAAAAACATCGAAAGATAATGGAATGGTGTTGGTAAGCGGTTCTCGTTCGCTTTCAATGCTTTTCAATTTTACAATATAGAGGATTCGCGTCGGTAACATTAAAACGTCATAACTATAGCTCATCTAAGCTGCAGTTACATACATTATAGAATGTAACCTTCTATACACAGCTAGCATGATTAAACTCTTCTTATTTTGTTTTGCCTCTAAGTTTGAATCAGTCTAAAATTTGTCGCCAGAAAAAGGATGAATTTTCGCCCATAACGCAAAACGGGACCTGTAAAGCTTACATTTTGTTTTTAACCCTTTCCCAAACGACAACTAGAAGACCTGAAGGTCTTGAGTCGCTCCACAGGCCTGAATTTCATGTAATATTTAATCCAAGTTTTGATTAGATTGTTCAATGCTTGTGTTTCATAGAGCAAAAAGAAAGTTACAAAACTAGATTGTTCAAAATGTGTGGTTCTTGAAGCAAAGAAAGTAAAACTATATGTTTGCCATTTGAGAAAGAGTAAAAAGAAATGGGAGAGTATTCCAGCTTAGGATGATACTAGCAATTAAAATTTTCCTTCCTCCAAACAGATCTAAACTAACAGACCATTGATTACTCCAAAATATTTCATATTTCTAAAAATAGATTTTGAGCTAAAAATAGATTCAGGGAAAACCATTTTCCAAAATTAATGCAAATAACTAATCAAACCTGAATTTCTTGTAATATCAAGTCCAAGTTTTGACTAAATTTTTCAGTACTTGTTGCTCTTAAAGCAATTACAAAGTAACTAGAAAGCTGAAAATACATTCATATAAGATCTATTGGTTACCAAGCTTTGTCTTTATTAGAGTGAGTTTGGCTGTTAGAGTGAAAACAAAGCCACAATTAGCAATTTTGTCAAATTGAAAGGCATATAACTGAGAAGTTTATATCCCTATGTAGCTAAGAATCACACTAAAACAAGATCTTAACTTCACCTACAACTTGTTTAAGTTTTGACCTGATTGCTCAATATTTGTGGATGTAAAGAGTGTAAAATCAAAGTCGAAAACAGCAATTTGGTCAAATTCAAGGGCAAATAAATCATGATTTAAGATTCTTATGAAGCTGAAAATTACATCCATGCAATATCTTATAGCCAGTAAGATAATGTGAAAGTTTCATGTTGATTGGTGGATATTTATGGTTGTTTGAGTAAAAATAAGATCAAAAAATGGTAATTTTGCCATTTTCAAGGGCACATAACTCAACACGTAATATTCAGATCAAGCTGAAAATTGCACCCAGGCAAAATCTTATCAGCACCAACATTCTGACTAAGTTTTGTCTTGATTTATCAATATTTGTAGTAGCTAGAGTAACAACAAAGTCAAAATAGCCATTTTTTAATTCAAGGGCAGATAACTCAAGACTTTCTGGTTCAATCAGAATTAATTGAAGGAATCTGAGAGAGGACCACCTAAGGATCATTCCTGTGAAGTTTGATTGAAATCTATCCAGTAGTTTCTGAGGAGAAGATTTTTAAAGAAAAAGTTGACGACCGGACGGACGCACGCACGCACGCACGGACGCACGCACGACGGACACAGCGCCATGACAATAGCCCGCTGGCCTGAAGGCCAGTGGAGCTAAAAACTTACGATGGACATAAATGAAATTGCTGCAGACTACAAATACACGCTAATAGGGACAAGAAATGTGTAAAATACGACACAGAAAATATTGGGACAATCTTAGGGGGAAACCCTGGATAGCAGCATTTTCTTCTTTTTGCCACAATGTTATTCCAATCATTTTGTATTAGGGACGTCAATACTAGGTTTTGCTTTGGAAAGGGTTAAAACCATAGACCGTATTCAATAACATTTCTAAATAAAATGGCTAAATCCAAATTACATCTCAAGCCATCCGATTAGACGAAATGTTTGTCTCGGCCAATCGGATGGGTTGTTGTGTAATTTTAAAGGTAAACCTGAATTTGATTGGCTGATGAATACCGCCCGAAAGATACTTTTTCGCTGTTCACTTTTTCATAACTGTAACATCGTACAATCTTCATGAATGTATATAACTTGTTTCGAATGTCGAATGATGCCTTTGTATTCAAGATAGGTCAGAAACAAATGCTGTGTTGTTTTTGTTTTTGCTTGATACCATTTTACTATCGGCCGCATCCACAACTAAAGATACAGATGGGGTAAATCAATTTTATGTTTTAGGCCTAATATCGAATTCAAAAGGGGTGGACTTGTTGCAGTGGTAACACACTGGATTTGTAACACAGGGGTCGTAGGTTTGATCCCCCACCTCTGCAGTCTTTCGGATGAGAATTTAATGGAGTTCCGGTCTCCACATGGCCCTAGTTATTCAGTGGGACGTAAGACTCCATTTAACGTATACAACCCATCATTAGCACCAAAGAGCCAGAGGCGAAATTTGACAAGTGCCAGTAAATCCTAAATTGTGTTATATTTCCATTCTAAATACAAACATAAGCATTTTGAACGGTTTAGAATTTAGAATTAACGCATAATTATGGAAAAAATGTTATAAATTACCTCCCTTGCATATGAATATAGAGTAAAAAGATGTTAGTAAATTATTTTCTTCTTGAAGCATAATCTTGAAATCCGGCAAAGTGAATCAAATTACTTGAAGTGTATGTACAAGTATGTGTAATTTGATGCATGTGCCATGGCTAGAAAGTTGTGTTTTTAATGATGGGTCATATACCTTAACCAATTTCAAATCCAAACCCTATGTTGAGGGTAGTCAATGGAACGAGTACCTGCAAACTATTCTAATTATGACCGCTTAACCCATTACCACTCAGACACTCTTTTTGACTCCCCACAAGATAATGGTTTAGGAAAACATTGTGGAAAATGAAGAAATTGCTTGTGACAAGCAATTTCTTCATTTTCCACAATGTTTTCTACCAAAAACGACAACAACAATCTAAATTTCATTCACATAATTTGTCGTCTGCAACATCTTCGAATATGGACCGACCTAAAATTTTGCTATCTGGTAATGGGTTAAGCCTGATACTATAGCTGGTCATCAGATGGACACGTTGCTTCCTTTCTTCCAGCACATCGTGACCACGACAGGGAACCATTAGACAAACATCTTTGATCTGTTAATATATGATCGATTTGAAAAGGACTTGAAGCAGACAGGGGACGCCTGGGATTCACTAAATGTGAAGGATCTGATGGGATTCCCCGCCTTGAAACTGTACAAAATCTACCACATCCATCTATTCCCTGACTTAACCCATTCCCAAACAGCAATATTTTGGACTCTTCCAATTTCAAAGCTGTTGTAGATGACAAAATGCATGCTAAAAAAGATAGAATTTGTGTACAATATAGCTTAGAAAATATTGAGGCAAAAGGAGAAAATGCTGATAATCAGCATTTTCTTCTTTTGTCTCAATGTTTTCCACAGGCTTTGCTGTTAGGGACATCAAAACAAGGTCTTGATTGGGAAAGGGTTAATTCCCCCTTCTTTTCTTCATCGAAGTCAAATTGGTCAAATATTAACAGAATTATCGGAGATTTTTATATTTCTGCATTCTATGTTTTTGTTGTCTGTAACATTTTGAATTTGAAATAGCCGATGTTGGTAGTTATTACCCTTTACCAAACAACAAACCATGTTGGGTGGTTAAAGCTAGTTGCTGCAGTCGACAAAATTTGTGTTACTGCTGGTTAACCCTTTCCCAAACGTCAAAATTTTAGGGTGGTCAAATTAAAAAACTGCCACAAATGACAAAATGGAAGGTATTAAAGATAGAATTTGTGTAAAATATGGCATAGAAAATATTGAGACGAAAGGAGAAACTGCTGGTTATCAGCAGTTTCTTCTTTTGTCTCAATGTTTTCCCAAGCCTTCCCTATTAGGGGCGTCAAAACCAGGTCTTGTTTGGGACAGGGTTAAATTTGTTAATAATACCTTTAGAAAACATTGAGACAAAAGGAGAAACTGCTGGTCGGATAGATGGGTACATGGGGAATGCATATTCACCACAATTCATCAAATATGGACAGAGGAGCTAAAATAGTGCCTAATTTGTGTTGGTTAAGTCATAAAGACAAAGAATCAGAATAATCTTGAACATTTTAATACAAAAATAAGTTCCAAATATAAAATCTAAATAACAAAGTTCAATTCACATAAAGGTTTTCATACTAGACAGTTTAGTGTATATGCTTAATAAAAGAGTATAAGTGCAAACTTTGTGTGCGGACATATGAATTCTTTTCCTACATGGTTAAAATTTAGACTGTTCCACTTGCAAAATTGCTGAAGATAACAAAATGGATTTTCATGGAGATAGGTTTTATGAACAATCTATAACAGAAAATGTTGAGGGAAAAGGAGAAAATGCTGGTTATCAGCAGGTACCAAATTGGAACCAGCAGACTCTGACTTACCATTGAAAGAAATTTTGCTATTTTGAACAGTGAGTCTGAGCTTCGGTAAAGCTGTGTGCCAAGTTTCATTGAAATCCGGTGTATAGTTTTCAAGAAATAGCGCGGAAACGAATATCACTGTATGTATATGGCTAAAACAGTCAGGGGCAGTAACTCTAAATTCGGCGGTCGAACCGGGTAACCCCGACGATATGCGTATGTCCTCATTGTAGTAAAGCTGTGTGCAAAGTTTCGTTGAAATCCGGTCTATAGTTTTCAAGAAATAGCGCGGAAATGAATATCACTCTGTATGTATATGGCTAAAACAGTCAGGGGCAGTAACTCTAAATTCAACGGTCAAACCGGGTAACACCGACGATATGCGCATGTCCTCATTGTAGTAAAGCTGTGTGCCAAGTTTCATCGAAATCCGGTCTATAGTTTCCAAGAAATAACGCGGAAACGAATATCACTGTATGTATATGGCTAAAACAGTCAGGGGCAGTAACTCTAAATTCGGCGGTCGAACCGGGTAACCCCGACGATATGCGCATGTCCACTTTGTAGTGAAGCTGTGTGCCAAGTCTCATCGAAATCCGGTCTACAGTTTTCAAGAAATAGCGCGGAAACGAATATCACTCTGTATGTATATGGCTTAAACAGTCAGGGGCAGTAACTCTGAATTCCACGGTCGAACCCGGTAACCCCGACGATATGCGCATGTCCTCATTGTAGTGAAGCTGTGAGCCAAGTTTCATTGAAATCCAGTCTATAGTTTTCAAGAAATAGCGCGGAAACGAATATAACTCTGTATGTATATGGCTAAAACAGTCAGGGGCAGTAACTCTAAATTCGGCGGTCGAACCGGGTAACCCCAATGATATGCCCATGTCCACTTTGTAGTGAAGCTGTGCGCCAAGTTTCATCGAAATCCGGTCTACAGTTTTCAAGAAATAGCGTGGAAACGAATATCACTCTGTATGTATATGGCTTAAACAGTCAGGGGCAGTAACTCTGAATTCGACGGTTGAACCGGGTAACCCCGACGATATGCGCATGTCCTCATTGTAGTAAAGCTGTGTGCCAAGTTTCATTGAAATCCGGTCTATAGTTTTCAAGAAATAACGCGGAAACGAATATCACTCTGTATGTATATGGCTAAAACAGTCAGGGGCAGTAACTTTAAATTCGGCGGTGGAACCGGGTAACCCCGACGATATGCGCATGTCCACTTTGTAGTGAAGCTGTGTGCCAAGTTTCATCGAAATCCGGTCTACAGTTTTCAAGAAATAGCGCGAAAACGAATATCACTCTGTATGTATATGGCTTAAACAGTCAGGGGCAGTAACTCTGAATTCGACGGTCGAACCGGGTAACCCAGACGATATGCGCATGTCCTCATTGTAGTAAAGCTGTGTGCCAAGTTTCATCGAAATCCGGTCTATAGTTTCCAAGAAATAACGCGGAAACGAATATCACTGTATGTATATGGCTAAAACAGTCAGGGGCAGTAACTCTAAATTCGGCTGTCCAACCGGGTAACCCCGACGATATGCGCATGTCCACTTTGTAGTGAAGCTGTGTGCCAAGTTTCATCGAAATCCGGTCTACAGTTTTCAAGAAATAGCGCGGAAACGAATATCACTCTGTATGTATATGGCTTAAACAGTCAGGGGCAGTAACTCTGAATTCAATGGTCGAACCGGGTAACCCCGACGATATGCGCATGTCCTCTTTGAAGCTGTGTGCCAAGTTTCATCGAAATCCGGTCTTTAGTTTCCAAGAAATAGTGCGGAAACGAATGTCGGACGGACGGACGGACATGGCAAAAACAATATCCCCCCCCCCCCACCCCCGAAAATTTTTTTCGGCGGGGGATAAAAATGAACATATTTTAAGGTAGGGAAAGCATTACAGATTTAGAAAATTACATAAAAGTGAAAAGTGTCGGCCCTAGTCTGGCTGCGCGGACAGCTCAGACAGGCTAGGGTCGATATTTTTCACACAACCGATAAGGCCCCTTTTAGCGTGACGCGTCACATATAGTTTAATTTAACCCCTTTCGATCAACCAATGAATCTAATGAAATTTTGGCCGTTGGGGAAAAGGTAATAGTATCAAATACTACCCAACTATAAAGAAATGTTTTACACATCCCAGCTCATATCAATTAATCCTTTTCCAAATGATAAAATTTTAAAAAGGTCAAAATTTACAAATATTTCAGGACAAATTCAAAACATGTGTTGAGAAAGGCAAGAGGACTAGAAAGCATCAGGGGAAATTCTGATGAGCAGCATTCTTTTCTCCTCAATGCTTTCTAGAGCATGCAATTTTGGAAATGTCAAAAAGTCCAAGACCATACATTAATTTTACACTGTAGATCCATTGATTTGTCTTAACCAATACACTTTTTTACACTTATTAACATTCACAATACATTCAAATCAACAATTAACAAAACATTCATTCAATAACCATTCTCAACATAAACAAGAGGGGTAGAATGGCCCTATATCGCTCACATTAAAGAAGTTTAAGACACGCCCACTTTTTTGACGAATCAAAAATTTGCACTTAAATTTAGAAAAGAGTCACCCAAGAAAAATGTTTGGTTCAAATTGGTCTAATGGTTGATTTTTAAAGAATTTTCTTAGAATTTTTCTAAGTCAGAAAAGTCACGCCCTGCCACGCCCCTGTTTCTGACGAAACAAAAATTTATTTAAAAAAATTATTTTTTTTAAAGAATCCCCCAATGAGCATTTCTGCCAAGTTTGGTTCAAATTGGGCCAATGGATGATTTTTTAAGAATTTTCTTAGAATTTTTCTAAGTCTGGTAAGTCAAGCCCTGCCACGCCCACTTTTTCTGACGAAACAAAAATTCTTGAAAGAGTCACCCAAGGAACATTTCTGCCAAGATTGTTTCAAATTGGGCGAATGGTTGTTTTTTAAAGAATTTTCTGATGATTTCTCCAAGTCCGATAAGCGCCGCCATGCCACGCCCACAAGTTTTAAGAAGGGTCACCCAAGGAACATTCATGCCAAGTTTGGTTCTATTTGGCTTGATGGTTAAGGAGAAGAAGATTTTTGAAGATTTTTTTAATGATTTCTCTTGGTCGGATAAGCTCCGCCCTGCCAAGCCCACATTTTTTGACGAAACTAAAAATTTATGAACAAATGTTGAAAAGGGTCACTTAAGGAACTATTCTGCCAAGTTTGGTTCAAATTGTCCCAATGGTTGATTTTTAAAGAATTTTCTTATGATTTCTCTAAGTCTGAAAAGCCCTGCCCTGCCACGCCCACATTTTTTGACGAATCAAAAATCAGCAAACAAGTTTTGAGAAGGGTCACTCAAAGAACATTTCTGCCAAGTTTGGTCAAAATTGGCCCATTGGTTTAGGAGAAGAAGATGTTTGAAGAAATTGTTGATGGACAGAAGGACGGACAAACGGACGGTGAGTGACCACAATAGCTCACCTCGAGCACTTCGTGCTCAGTTGAGCCTAAAAACATTTGCATGGAATTCAAAAATTACATGTTCAAAAACATTTCACAAACAGTTGAGTAAATAAAATTCTATCAACCTCCTCAGTTCAAAGTACAATAAGTCTCAAGATGGCAAAACTTTAAACTGGTCTAAAAAGAACTGTAGATTTTAATCAGATTAGGAAAGTCTGGGGTCAAAGCAGTGAAAATACAGACGGAAATCACTTTTAGGGAAGGAGAAAATGTTGATAATCAGGTGTCATTTTTTGCTTTCCTCTGATTGTTTCAAATCCTATACTATATTGCCAAATCCAGCCAATGTTTGAGAAAGATCACTGCAAGTAACAAAGATAACAAACAATATTGCAACAATTTAGTCCCAGCACATAATTGGAATAGGCTCTGAAAACACATAGAGCTCTGTTAAACCCTTTCCCAAACAAGACCTGGTTTTGACGTCCCTAATAGAAAAAGCCTGGGAAAACATTGAAACAAAAGAAGAAACTGCTGATAACCAGCAGTTTCTCCTTTTGTCTCAATGTTTTCTATGCCATATTTTACTCAAATTCTATCTTTAATGGCATCCATTTTGTAATTTGTAGGAGTTTTTGAAGTGGATCATCCTAAAATTTGCCGTTTGGGAAAGGGTTAAACCCCCCATACAACAAAATTTTAGGGTGGTTCAATTTGAAAGCTGCTGCAGGTGACAAAATAAACGTTGAAAATGATTTTTTTTGTAGGATATAGCAGAGAACATATTAAATCAAATGGAGATTAACAGCATTTTCTATTTTAGCTACAATGTTTTCCGTAGGGTTTTTACAAAGGTACATCAAAACCAATCTTGGGGGAAAGGGTTAAAAGGAAGCTTTGACTTTTAAAAATGGAAAACGTCCTCTTCTCTTTATCTCTGCTGAAAAGTGTAGTTCAGACAAGCTCCTAACTGTCACAGTTTGTTTCACAGAATATACCAGACTATGAGGCCCACACATAGAAGTACATTCTCTGCCAGTAGGGTAGATAGTCTATTAGCGGTCCTGAAATGTAATAAGTAGGTTGAAATTAAACTCTTTCCAAAACAAGATATGCTTTTGATGTCCCTAAGAAAGCATTTAACCCTTTCCCAAACAAGACCTGGTTTTGACGTCCTTAGCAGAGCAGGCTTGGGAATACATTGAAACAAAAGAAGAAACTGCTGATAACCAGCAGTTTCTCCTTTTGTCTCAATATTTCTATGCCATATTTTACACAAATTCTATCCCTATTAACTTCCATTGTGTCATTTGTGGCAGTTTTTGAAGTGGATCATCATAAAATTTTGCTGTTTGGGAAAGGTTTAAGGTATTCCATCCATCAAAATCTACAAATCACTTTTTCTGGCAACATCAATAGCATCAGAAATCGGCAAGAGTATTCCTCATCAATTTCCATTGCCTCCAATGACTCTTTAAAATAGATGAGGGTAACTCTTTAATGTGCATTGCAAAAGATGAGGCCCAAAGATGCATGATGTGTTTATCTAATGTTGGGTTGTAATGCTTAAGAATAAGAACATAGACCAAAAAGAAGAAAATGCTGAAAATGGCATTTTATCTTTTCTTTGCTAAATGTTATTGGATCATAACATACAATTTTGACTTACTTTTTAACACATATTTTGTCATCAGCAAACCTTTTAAATTTTCAATCTAGAATTATATCATTTTGGAAAGGGTAAACACAAGAACAATTATAATATTGCAGGCATTGCAACACATTACTCTATGAAGCCAATTGCTTTTCAACAAAAACCTTGTAACTGCAACTTGTCTTAAGCTGTAGTTACAAGGTTTTTTTTTTTTTTTTTTTTTTTTTTTTTTTTTTTTTTTTTTTTTTGGGGGGGGGGGGGGGGGGGGGGGTGTAAAACAATGATATCCTCTGTCAAAATGTTTGATAGTTTATTAATGGTTCTAGAATATACAACAAGAAAGCTAGTCAAAATGTATGCCATTATCTTCATAAAGCCCACACATTTTGTGTTTTTTTATGCAACGCCATAACACAAATAAATATTACAGACCATAATGCAAAAGGTCAGATGAGATGGGACATTCTGTAAAAAATTCATCCATATCGACTTATAAATTAAGGAGGGTCTCATTTTTCCGTACCAACAGTTTGTTGTCTAATGGTATGATCCTTCTTTATCAAAGTTTCCTTAAAAGGATAATAGCTGTCAAAAAACCTGCCAATTTGCCAAACAAGAGCTGTCCAAAGACAGCGCGCTCGACTTTCTAAGTGCTAAGTATAAAGGGGGCATAACTCCAAATAGAGTGGTCCCAGGATCATGGGCCCTGATAGTATGGTAGAGGGTGTGATGGTGAATAAGTATTCCAAGTTTGGGTTGAACCCCTTCGATAGTATGGAAGTTATTGATGTTTGAAAAAACTTTAACCTTTGTTGCAACGCCAACGCCAATGCCGACGCCAACGCCGACGCCGACGTGACAGTATAAGCTCTCATTTTCTTCGAAAAGTCGAGCTAAAAAAGGGTTTATAGTATTAAAGTATGAGCAAAAAGATGCAGAAAGACCGTATTTCAAGCGAGAAACCATGCACTGTTTACCCACAATAAGCGCATGTATATTGACATTCTAACTTTCCACGGCGCTCAAAAGTTTGCTGGTGTTTACAATTGTGTCTATATATAGATTTATATATTACATATTTCAGGTACCTGCAAAAGCCGTAAATATTCGTTTATAGTCGGGTGATCATGTGATACAAAGGTATCTAATAAAAGTGACACGTCATGCTAAAAGGGAAGATACGGGAAGTTCATAAAACAAAATTCGAGAAACGTCTCGTACTAAGCAGACGGTAACTAGAAAATGAACACATACATAGTAAGATAGAGAAATTATTCAAGGCCCATAAAATTACCTATGAGTTCTGAGTCTCAAATCTTCTCTGTCTGCGCAGTCCGCACAGGCTGGATATTATCTTTACATTTATACTTTGCAGAAGGTTCCTCTTTAGTGCGACGGGTAAAAATTTTGAAATATTCCGATTTTCACGGGATTTCAGCACGTGTCTGGTTATGAATAAATGTTCAACTCTTTCCCAAAATGACAAAAAATATAACTCTTCTCAATTGAAATCTTTTGAAGACTGCATAACCAATGACATTGGAAATGTGAATTGTTTACGATATGACATAGAAAATATTTAGGTAATAGTTAAGACTGCTAACAATTAACATTCCTTTCTTTTGTCTCAATGTTTCCTGTGTTTTTGCAAAAAGGAAGTCCAAAGCAGGTCTTGTATGGGAAAGGGTTAACCAGTTGAAGTTATTTTAATAGCCATGCCTCACTCTTTCCCAAACGGCAATAAGTTGAATATTCTATTTTGAAAGTTTTAAACACGACAAACTATGCATGTTAAGATACGATTTGTTGAATTAAATAAAACTGAGAAAATATCTATGCAACTGTGGAATTGCTTGTAATCAAGATTTTCTCCTATTACCTCAATGTGTTCTCAATCCCTTCTAATAATGACATCAAAACAAGGTTATAATTGGGAAAGGGTCGGTTAGATTCTGCTTGACATGTCATGCTAAAAGCGTGCTTCTATGAATTCAACAGAAGACCATATTTCGAGAGACAGATCACATTTAGCAAACGCCAACGATATCCGTATTTAGATAATAATATATAGTTTGAAAGGAAAAACATGTAAATCCAGAGTAGCAACGGTTTCGATCCTGATCGTTTTGTACTTTCCTCGCAGACTGTTTAGGGTTGCTACACACTTCCCAAAAGGTCCCTTTTAAAGAGACATCTCATATTTTTTAAAAAAAATTTACTGTTTATTCTCCGACGTCATTCCACTCGATTTAAAATAGATTCCGTAGACGCTCGCTATTAAACGTTTAGGACTCGGATAATTCCAACTCGCCCTTGACATTGTAAACATGACATACTGACATACATTGCAAGAAAGGGAAAATGTACCAATGTACCATTCTTTCACTGGTTTTAATGGTTTTATGCAGTTGGAATAGGCTTTGTTCATATCATCAGATAATAAGAACTTGGTAACAGAAAAACTTCAATCGTGACAGCTATTACCTCTTTAATTTTGCATGAAAATAATGGAAACAATTATAGATTTACTTGTTTTTATCATCCACAGTGACTCCTTCAAATTGAGATAAGTGATTCTAGAAATATTGGTTTGGAAAAGAATATTTTTAAATCTTTTCAAATCAAAACCTGTTTTGACGTCTGCAATTCTACATGTTTAAAAAATATTGAGGCAAAAGAAGAAACTACTGGTAACCAGCATTTTCTCCTTTTGTCTCAATACTTTCTTTGTAATTTACACAAATCCTACCTCCATTAGCTTCAAATTTTTTGCCTGTAGCATCTTTCAAAATGAACTGGTCTAAACTATTGCAGTTTGGGAAATGATTAACCCATTACCACTCAGTGATGCTTTTTGGCACCCCCACAAGATAGATGCTTTGGAAAACAATGTGGAAAATGAAGAAATTGCTTGTGACAAGCAATTTCTTCATTTCCCACAATGTTTGTTCACACAAAAAGACAAAGACGTTTAAAACATTTCATTTATTTAAAACTGTTGCCTAAAGCATCTTTCAAATTGGACTAGTCTTTTTTTGCTGTTTGTGACAAGGATAAAAACACTTACTCATTAAAAATCTTGATAAAGGAACATGGCTGGATATGAATGTTAGGATAGATATAAGTCTGCTTCTGAAATGTAAAAAGATAAATTGATGTAATTTCATTCAATTAAATTGCTGTAGACAGTTGAGGATAAAGCAAGCCTGGTTATAAAAAACTTGAAATTTTCAAGCGCACAATAAAAACTAGAATTCATACAAATATACAGGTCGAAATTAATTATGAAGCAAATCAGAAGGAAACTGGAGGAGATGCTTCCGCAAAGCAGTATTTTGACAAATCAGGGGCCACAACTCAAAAATGTTTGACCAAATTTTCGCAAAAATTGCGCCTTGCATATCTTCAGGTTCCAATGCACACTTCATTCAATTATGAATCAAATCAAACCAAAACAGTAGAAGAAACTGTCCAGAACAATTTTGCTGACAGACCAACTGACAAACCAACTCACTGGTGGTGAACTCGGCCAAAGCGAGGGACATTTTTCGCGAACAATGTATTCCGTCGGTGTTGTTATAAAATCTCGTAACTACAGCTTAGATAAAGCTGTAGTTACGAGATTTTATAACAACACCAACGGTTTGTCAATACATAGCTGTGAACCTGGTCTATCTTTAGACCAAATTCATTGAAATTAGAGTTAAAAATCTTTAAACTCA
Organism: Fragum sueziense; assembly: GCA_963680895.1. Taxonomy (NCBI): domain Eukaryota; kingdom Metazoa; phylum Mollusca; class Bivalvia; order Cardiida; family Cardiidae; genus Fragum; species Fragum sueziense. The sequence continues at coordinate 13,905,694 of OY804602.1, read as the reverse complement.
CATTTAAATGCAAAATATCTATACCTTGTTGTAGCGAAAAACGCCCCTCGCTTTGGCCGAGTTCCACACCAGTGCTACTATCATACCACAAATCTTCATTTGCAGGGGTACAAATACATATGCCAAATATCTTTCTATGCATACGCATATGTCAATGGTAAGTGATAAATAGTTCTTACTTTGTATATTTGTCATAGAACGGTGTTCGTAAAAGATAGTATAACAGGAGAATATTTCGTCGTCTCATCTCACTCTGTTCTCTCTTGGATAAATCTTTGGTATCACCCATCAAATATAAACTGTAATAGAAAAGAGTAATAGAAAAGAAAAAGAATAGAAAATTTAAGAAATCTTAGGAACTGCATTTTTTTTTTTAAATTCTGCCATTTTTTGTGCTTACAATTATCTCAATGATTATATTTTGACACTAGTTTGCTAATATTACAGGGAGAAACAAATTGATTATACATGTATATTGATAAATATTTCAAATTGACAGGCGGCATTTCTCAACTGCCTAAATCAATTGTAGAACCACAAACATCTGCAGTGTTTCAAAAAAAAATTCTCAATAAAGCATACATATTCTTGTTATAAATACAAAACGTCATACCTTAATTTTGGAAGATTTTAAAGGTAAAGGAAAAAAAGTGTAAAAACTTTTCCCAAACTGAAAAGTTAAACTTGAAATTTGGATAAATTGTTCACAAATAATGTGTCATGAATACTGATCAGTAGAAATATCTTAAAACCTGCAAGAATTGTCTTAACTGGGCACTCAAGGTTTTACTTTGAAAATCGCAATTATCGACAAGGTTTTGCATTTACACCGACAATATGGACAATTTAAATCTTGCTTGATATCTGCATCATTCTTTAATTTGGGCTGAACTCCAAGTGTCCACCTAAAAACCAATACAACTACGTAGGTTGATCTCTTGCTCTGGATTCGTAAATGAGTTAAATTTCCATTACTCAGAGCAACAAATTTTGACTTACGGATATTTCGACCGTATCGCACAGTCTTCACTACGCTGATGAAGACCAATAAGTTTTGAGTTTTGTGAGAGTTTTATCTTTGATTTGTCATTCAACAATGTAATTGAGATGCAAGTACAAAGCAGTTTTCAAGAAATTAAGTCTTTTTTATAATAAATTTGACACAAGAACTGTCATCAAATGGACTCATACCCACCCTCACCCCCACTTGCACCTTGTTTGAACAACAGTGATATCATCACAATTAGATGAACCCCCAAGAACGTAGCCATTTCTTCATTGAAATCTCAATGTCATGCTGATTGTTCATGCAAACTTTCATCAAAGTCTGTCAAGCTGTTAGAGAGGAGTTGCTTTTATTGCAAATGTGGACAGATAGTCAGACAGACAGATAGAGACTGGTTCACAAGCAGCATGATCCCTATTTACCACCTAAAATTATGGGGGGTGGCATATCAATACATCACACTTTTTGGGGTTGGGGTATATCAATATATGTAAAAGCAAAGGATAACTAACCTAGAGACATCTAATCCTGATGCAACTAACCATGGCTTCCAGGAATTCTGCCCAAACAGGTACATACTCATTACTGATTATGTGTTAGGGAAAATGTAATATTGAGAATCATAATTGACCACTGAGAATTAAAATATAATATTGACCAATGACATGAATTATTCAGTCAATTTTCGCGGACACCTCTGATGAAGAATTCAACAAAATCAACAAGACAAATACAGTCAAAACTGTCGTATGCAGCCAGTCAAGGGACAGACCAAAAATTGGCCACATACGAAAGTAGAAATTTTTAAGTGTGGATGATTTCCATTAGATATTGTATATGTAAATGTCTACTTGTATGGCTGGCCCCATTATTATGTTGAGAAGACAAGTGTTAATGTAAAAAGGGTACAATTCCAAATGACATTTTACTGTTTATCACACCTTGTCATGGTTTACGCACATGATTAGACAGATGCATTACCAATATTCACACAATAACTGCCACCAATTAGTTGTGCATGGCTGCCTAAGGGGATACAAATAAAGAGCAATTATGACAATTAAACCTAGTCACTGACCACATACGGCAGATTATTGTTATACACAGTTACTTTAAAGAGTAAAATTGCTTGGGGGGCCTGACTGGCTGCATATGACAGTTTGGCTGCTATTCACAGGTGACCCCTTACACTGTTTCGACTGGAAAGATACGTTGTGTTGATAACAGCTAGGTCCTGAGGACCCAGAACTCATCCTGAAGAAACAGAGGCTGAGATGGTATGGGTTTGTGGAGATATTGGATGGCAATATCACATATAAATCAACTATAATTTGAACACAATAAATACCCGGGAAGTTAAAGGTATAAGAGAATGGATATAAACCCCTTTAAATCAGTGTAATGAGTCATTCATTATGATTTTTCTTGTTGGCTTTATTGAGAGAAGTTTAAATTCACTACACAAGATATTCTTTCACAGGAGTATTGTTTGAAGAGGACATTGTCAACAGAGGCTCAGCATTACCTAAAACTTCAATTAGGATACTCAAAGAAGGGATCTGTAGCACCAAGCATCCAACTATTACTGATGATTTGATTTATTGGGGTTTTACGCCGTTTTCAACTACTAAGGTCATATCGCGGCGGCTGGAGCACCTAACCATGGATTCCTGGCGTTTCTCATACCAGTACTACCACAACAACCTTACCGAGCCTCCAGCTGCTCCCCCACATAGGTTCACGATATCAAACCATTGATGGGTGACATTTATGTCAGTAAGGGTATTTGCCGAAGCCGGGTATTACTGATGAAGTTTGTCAACAGCCATAGTATAACACAGACATGTACATGTACCCAGCAACAGACACAGTCACCTGCAGAGTTCTCCGCAGAATAATTTGAAGCCGTAGTGGCAAATTGTAAGTATTGGTAAACCTTGAAAAGCATTGTGTTCCTGCAAATAATTATGAATAACAAGAGCTTCGCAGAGCGGCGCATATACGGCCGAGAGGGGCTTGTCAGTAAAACGGGCATTTTTTTATTCGAGGGCAAATAATTAACGAAAAGAGTTATCTGAATTCCGTAAGCGGTGTGCAAAACTAGACACCATGGAGATTCATTGTGGCAAGTTTAATCAAATTCTGATCAAAACTGTAGGAGGAGTTGCGCACACAAGAAATTGTTAACGGACGGACAGGCGGATGGACGGACAGACAGACGGACGGACGGGCTAATAACATAATACGACTCTTCGGGCGTATAAAAAGCATAATGGGAAAAGAAGAAATTGCTCAATTTGAGCAATTTCTTCTTTTTCCATGATGTTTTCATACAGAATTATTATATTTTGATGTATAATAATGCATTATTTGTAAGTTTTTGACATGAAATACCTCTAAATGTCTCTATTTTGTAACAATTTGAAGAAATTAAGCTGTAGGGGTAATTATGAAGCTGTAAGGGCATTACACTGATTTACATGAAGCTATAGTGGGGCTGATAGAGCTTATTACACAGGGGAGAACACTGACCTGTGAAACAGCCCATATTACTATACTATACCTTGACAAGCTTCGATACATTTGTTGTAATTGTTAAAGGATACAATGAGCCATAGGTTTGGCAGTGTATAAACATTCACCCCATAACCATTTATAATGCTGTCAAAATTTAATAAGAACTGTTACAGTTGTTTTGATAAACCATTCACATTTAGTTTTGAAAGCATGATAGAGCCCAAATTTGGGGACTTTATATAAAGGATACAATGAGCCATAGGTCTGGCTATGTGTAAACATTCACCCCACAACCGTTTAGAGTCCAGTTTTGTGGACTTTTGTAGCAATAATCGCTTCTTTCTGCTTGCTTCACTTGCTAAACCCTCTGGTCCCTCTGTCATTGGTCCATTCCATGTCCTCAAACCTGAACGTTTGGCTGAAAATACATGAAATCCAAGATGTAAATACAGTACTTATGGCATCTTACACAAATATTGATGAAATCAGCATGCACATATGACTAGTCTAATTGACCAAGGAAAAGAAGACTACATAGATGACCAGTATTTTTTGCCTTTTTGCTCAATATTTTGTCACTTTTCATGTTCTACCACAGTTTTCAAATTTGAACAGTCTTTTTTTTTGCCGTTTGTAAAAGGCTTATTTACCCATTCCCACAAATTGACCCTTTTTGACGCCCCTCACAAACAAACGCATATAGTCGTTGTAAATGCAAAACCTCGTATCTCGTTTTTGGAAAATTTTAAAGGGGAGGGAAAAAAGTGTAATAACTTTTACCAAACTGAAATGGTTTACTTGAAATTTGGACATATTGTTCATAAATAATGTATCATTGATACTGATTGGTAAAAACATCTCAAAACCTGCGAGAATTGTCTAAACTGGACACACAAGTTTGAACTTTGAAAATCGCAAGAATCGACATACGAGGTTTTGCATTTACACCGATGATATACGCCTGAGAGGGGCTTGTCACTAAGATTGGCCAGTTTTTTTCAATTCAACGGCAGATAATTCAAACATGAAAAGTTATCAAAACTTTGTTTGCACAACCAGACACCATAGAGTTTCATTGTGGCTAGTTTGATTTAAATCTGGTTGAAACTGTAGGAGTTGTGCACAGGAGCAAAATGAGCATTTTTGAGAAAATGGGCATTTTTCCTTAAATTCCAGGGCAGATAATTCAAGAATGAAAACAGTTATCTAAATTCCTTCAGCAGTGTGCACAATTGACCAAACGCCAATCGACAGATCGCTCCGCCCAACATAGAATCTAAGGCAAACAACGGGCATGTGGTCGTTATAAGGGAACGATTTTATCCAGTTAATCGTGACGTAAATTCGGACAAACAGAGTAGTATTTCGTAGTTGTTGTTATAAAATCTCGTAACTACGGCTTGATTTAAGCCGTAGTTACGAGATTTTATAACAACACCAACGCGGTTTATCAAAACATAACGTTGAACCTAGTCTATTGTTAGCACAAAATTCTTTGCCATTGGTATGTCGATTGTTTTGATTGTCAGTCGATAAATCGATACAAAACCACGTGCAACGATGAACAATTGGGGCATGACATTTTTGTGATCGTCCATTGGCTAATCGATGTTTTTGATTGACAGTCGGCGTTTGGTCAATTAGACACCATGGAGATTCATTGTGGCAAGTTTGATAAAATTCTAATCAAAATTATAGGAGCAGTTCGAGGGCTTGGTGCAAAACTATTGTAACTACATTTTGTAAAATTTTACAGGAGAGGGAAAAACTTATTGACTTTCTCAAAGTGAAAGAGGAAAAATGTTTTTAAAATTCTAAATATCTTTTTAAGTATACAGAATTGAAACCTAATATTAGAACACATGATGTATTCTTTCCTAAAGATTCAGAAAATGCTAAAAAGTGAATTTCTGAAAAATATGTAGTTACAATAGTTTTGCACTGAGCCCTCGAGTTGTGCACACAAGAAAAAGGGCATTTTTGTAATTCAAGGGCAGATAATTCAAGAACGAAAAGAGTAATCTGAATTCAACAAGCATTCTGAAGTATTGCAAAACAATACCAAGTCCCCTACCTGCTTTATATATGTGTTTAGAAAAAGAAGCCCCAAAAATTTCTAAGTCCAGCATACGTATCTTCCTCAAAAATCATTGGACCGGAACGAAACTCAAACTTGTTCTGTAACTCATCAATGCGGGTCTACATACCAAAAATCAGCTAAATAGCTGCCAGCATTTAGAAAACAAGAGGACCATGATGGTCCTTAATCGCTCACCTGAACCTAGATAGAAAGAAAGTCACAATGTTGTCAAATTCGAGAGCACATAATTTAAGATGTGAGATTATGATCCAGCTGAAAACTGCTTTCATAATCTTGAATGATCAATATTTGTGACTGTTACAGTAAAAACAAAGTGGAAGAAACCAACAATTTTGTCACAGTCAAGGGCACATGAACTCTGTTCTGATAAAAATATTCTCATCAACATTATGTCCAATTTTTTTTTTGATTGGTCAATATATTGTTAGAGTGAAAATAAAGTCGAAAACTGTAATTTTGTGAAATTCAAGGGCCAATAACTCTCGTTTTTCTAGTCAAATCAAGCTGAAATTTTCATTCATCCAGGGTCTTATGGCCACCAACATTGTGGCCAAGTTTTGTCTTGATTAGTCAATAAATGTAGATGCTACAGTGTAAACAAAGTCGAAAACAGCAATTTTGTCAAATTCAAGGGCACATAACTCCAGACTTCCTACTTCAATCACACTGTAAATTGAAGTCATCCAAAAACTTATAGTTACCAACATTGTGGCAAAGTTTTGTCTTGATCGGTCAATATTTGTAGATGCTAGAGTGGTAACAAAGTCAAAACTAGCCATTTTTGAGGTTCAAGGGCACATAACTCCGGACTTCCATGTCCGATCTGACAAAAAATCAAACTCATCTCAGAACTTATAGTTACCAACAATGTTGCAAAGTTTTGTTTTGATCGGTCAATATTTGTAGATGCTAGAGTGGTAACAAAGTCAAAACTAGCCATTTTTGACGTTCAAGGGCAAATAACTCCAGACTTCCTGGTCCGATCTGACTCAAAATCAAACTAATCAGAGAACTTATAGTTTGCAACATTGTTGCAAAGTTTTGTTTTGATCGGTCAATATTAGTAGATGCTAGAGTGGTAACAAAGTCAAAACTAGCCATTTTTGACGTTCAAGGGCAGATAACTCCAGACTTCCTGATTCGATCTGACTCAAAATCAAACTCATCCGAGAACTTATAGTCATACATATTTTGACCAAGTTTGGTTAAGATTGGTCAATATTTGTAGATGCTAGAGTGGTAACAAAGTCAAAACTAGCCATTTTTGACGTTCAAGGGCACGTAACTCCAGACTTCCTGGTCCGATATGATCCAAAATCGAACTCATCCGAGGACTTATGGTCATACATATTTTGACCAAGTTTGGTTAAGATTGGTCAATATTTGTAGATACTAGAGTGGTAACAAAGTCAAAACTAGCCATTTTTGACATTCAAGGGCAGATAACTCCAGACTTCCTAGTCCGATCTGACCCAAAATCGAACTCATCCGAGAACTTATGGTCATACATGTTTTGACCAAGTTTGGTTAAGATTGGTCAATATTTGTGGCTGCTAGAGTGGTAACACCAAAATGTGAACAGACGGACGGACGGACGGACGGACGGACAGACAGACGGACGGACAGACGGACGCCGACGGACAAAAAGCGACCACAATAGCTCCCCTTGAGCACTTCGTGCTCAGGTGAGCTAAAAAGTCTGGAAAACTGTTATTTCCCAGAAAATTTCCAAGTCCAGCATCCGTATCTTCCCCAAAAATCATTGGACTGGAACGAAACTCAAACTCGTTCTGTAACTCATCAATGCGGGTCTACATACAAAAAATCAGCTCAATAGCTGCCGGCATTTAGAAAACAAGGTGTCAAACTGTCACAAGATACGCCCGTAACACTGCTTTATGTCAACAGGGGGAGCGGGTTGGTAAAAGTGTCATGGTCCTAGCTATTATACTTTTCGAGATATGCCCTGGACGATTCAAGTATGAAAACAACAAAGGGCAATAACTCAAAAAATAAGCCAGGTAGAGTTATGGTTCTTGTACACTGCACTCCCCCTTGGTGAGATCTATACACCCATGAAGTTTCATGATCCTAGCTATTATACTTTTAGAGATATACTCCGGACAAGATTCAAGTATGAAAAACAACAAAGGGCAATAACTCAAAAAATAAGCAAGGTAGAGTTATGGTTCTTGTGCATTGCACTCCCCCTTGGTGAGATCTATACACCCATGAAGTTTCATGATCCTAGCTATTATACTTTTAGAGATATACTCCGGACAAGATTCAAGTATAAAAAACAACAAAGGGCAATAACTCAAAAAATAAGCCAGGTAGAGTTATGGTTCTTGTGCACTGCACCCCCCCTTGGTGAGATCTATACACCCATGAAGTTTCATGATCCTAGCTATTATACTTTTAGAGATATACTCCGGACAAGATTCAAGTATGAAAAACAACAAAGGGCAATAACTCAAAAAATAAGTCAGGTAGAGTTATGGTTCTTGTACACTGCACTCCCCCTTGGTGAGATCTATACACCCATGAAGTTTCATGATCCTAGCTATTATACTTTTAGAGATATACTCCGGACAAGATTCAAGTATGAAAAACAACAAAGGGCAATAACTCAAAAAATAAGTTAGGTAGAGTTATGGTTCTTGTACACTGCACTCCCCATTGGTGAGATCTATACACCCATGAAGTTTCATGATCCTAGCTATTATACTTTTAGAGATATACTCCGGACAAGATTCAAGTATGAAAAACAACAAAGGGCAATAACTCAAAAAATAAGTCAGGTAGAGTTATGGTTCTTGTACACTGCACTCCCCCTTGGTGAGATCTATACACCCATGAAGTTTCATGATCCTAGCTATTATACTTTTAGAGATATACTCCGGACAAGATTCAAGTATGAAAAACAACAAAGGGCAATAACTCAAAAAATAAGTTAGGTAGAGTTATGGTTCTTGTACACTGCACTCCCCCTTGGTGAGATCTATACACCCATGAAGTTTCATAATCCTAGCTATTATACTTTTAGAGATACACTCCGGACAAGATTCAAGTATGAAAAACAACAAAGGGCAATAACTCAAAAAATAAGCCAGGTAGAGTTATGGTTCTTGTACACTGCACTCCCCCTTGGTGAGATCTATACACCCATGAAGTTTCATGATCCTAGCTATTATACTTTTAGAGATATACTCCGGACAAGATTCAAGTATGAAAACAACAAAGGGCAATAACTCAAAAAATAAGTCAGGTAGAGTTATGGTTCTTGTACACTGCACTCCCCCTTGGTGAGATCTATACACCCATGAAGTTTCATGATCCTAGCTATTATACTTTTAGAGATATACTCCGGACAAGATTCAAGTATGAAAAACAACAAAGGGCAATAACTCAAGAAATAAGTTAGGTAGAGTTATGGTTCTTGTACACTGCACTCCCCCTTGGTGAGATCTATACACCCATGAAGTTTCATAATCCTAGCTATTATACTTTTAGAGATATACTCCGGACAAGATTGAAGTTTGAAAAACAACAAAGGGCAATAACTCAAAAAATAAGCCAGGTAGAGTTATGGTTCTTGTGCACTGCACTCCGTAATGATGAGAAGAATATAACTGCCAAGTTTAAAGTCAATCGGACTTAAGGTGACAGAGTTATGCTCCGGACAAAGAAGTGGACGCCGCCGGACGCCCGGACGCCCGGACGCCCGGACGCCCGGACGCCGGACGCCGGACGCCGGACATCACGGGTGATCCCATAATACGTCCCGTCTTCGACGGGCGTATAAAAAGTCTGGAAAACTGTAATTTCCCAGAAATTTTCTAAGTCCAGCATCCATATCTTCCCAAAAAATCATTGGACCGGAACGAAACTCAAACTCGTTCTGTAACTCATCAATGCGGGTCTACATACAAAAAATCAGCTCAATAGCTGCCATCATTTAGAAAAAAAGTCTGGAAAACTGTAATTTCCCAGAAATTTTCTAAGTCCAGCATCCATATCTTCCCAAAAAATCATTGGACCGGAACGAAACTCAAACTTGTTCTGTAACTCATTATTGCGGGTCTACATACTAAAAATCAGCTCAAAACCTATCAGCATTTAGAAAAAAAGTCTGGAAAACTGTAATTTCCCAGTAATTTTCTAAGTCCAGCATCCGTATCTTTCTTAAAAATCACTGGACCGGAACGAAACTCAAACTTGTTCTGTAATTCATCAATGCGGGTCTACATACCAAAAATCAGCTCAATAGTAGGGATGACTATTGCAGGCCAAAATGACTATTGCGATAGTATTGCTATTGACCAAATTGCTATCACGATAGTATTGCTATTTAGTCCAGTCAAAATACTGAAAATCCCTACCGGGGGTTGAACTATCTGCAACAGAAGCTTTTCTTTCACTAATAGTTACCTTAATATATCAAGAATAACATACTAAAAGTCGCCAAAAATCGGATGATGCGATTTTGAGAAATTTGCTTATAATATATTGGCAAGTTAAAAAAAATGTGACCATTCACTTTTTACATGCCTCTGCTATTACAGAGGAACATATTCAATCCAATCAATGCTAAAAAGATGTGTTATTGTGTCTTTATGCTAGGTACCAAGTTTAAAGCAAATTGCTTCACTACTAAAAAAGATACATTATTAAAACATGTCAAGAATGTCAGGAGTGAAACGCGTTTTGTTTGATATTTTTCACTCATACCATGATTCTATGCTATGGTAAATAAAAGACAGTGACAAGATACTACAATAAGCACTTGTAATATATAAAACAACATGTGAACTATTATCTTAAGATTACATTTCCATCTTATCTTTACTGGTTTGGGATGTGGAGTTGTTTTATACAATAACCCTCTGATGTCAGGAGCGAAACAATGTTCTTTTGATGTGTTCTCATTTTTGCCTATTCTGCTAGAAATCTACCACTTGCATTTTTTGAGGTAGGTATCTACCTTAGAGACATTCTGCGCTCTACTTTTTAGTGGTTCATGGATTTTAAGTTCCCATTTAGTGCAATATATATGTTGTCAGGAGTGAAACACTTTTTTGATGTCATTATACAAGATTGTGCGCACAATTTTCGCTAATAATTAGTGAACGTAGATTTGAAATATAATCTAAGCACTGCTTAACCCTTTAGAATAGTTTTTAGCCATCCCTTTTAAGACATACTTTGGTCACATTTTTTAAACTTGCCTATATGGACATTCGAAATCCCGTTTTATTGTCCAGCAAGATTAACCCGGGACAACTTAATTTTCGTGCGCAAAGTCCGTTAGTTGAGCGTCTAAACAAAACAATGCCGAAGTGAGGTCATTACATATGCAGATGTCCCGGGTTAATCTTGCTGGACAATATGTCCCTAAACTTTCTAAGTTTTAATGTAAATGCACGTTTACTTTAAATGTGGTCCACAAAATCGTTGTTATGATACTATCAATTGAAAAAACACCCAGCATTGTAATGATAAATGGTATATTTTCCACTCATTTACATATTTTTAGTCTTATATAATCTAGTAAAATTAACCCACCCACTAAGCTATTTTAGAGCAATTATCAATATCAACAATCTAAGCTTATTTTCCTGTAAATTAACAATCAAATATCGTTATTAGAAAAAGTATGGGATGAAAATAAAGAATAACATTCTAAGTATATACAAATATATATATATATATATATATATGTATGTATGTCTGTCTTTCATTTGTGGGATTTTCCCATATCATACAGCGGCATCGAAAAAATGTATTTAACGCAAACATTCTCGTAGTCACAACTCGTACATTTATGAACGGATTTGGATACAACTTTCACAGAATGTTCTTAGTCACCTGATCATGGGTGCATTGAACATTGTTGGTTTTTTGTCATATTACGCTGCGTCATGGAAAAAGGGGAATTGATTCAAAATATTTCCTTGTCATAAAGCCTTCTAAATTTATCAAAAGGTTTTGGATAAGAATCATGAAACATGATCCTAGCGACCTGCAGGCTATGAGTTAATTGTCACGATTTTATCTTACCATGCTATGACGTAGAAAAAATGGGACTAAATTCAGAAGAGGGTGATATATTGGTTTATTTCTGAAGCTTATAATGCAGGAGAAAGTTTAACGATGTGATTTCTTTAATCAAAACAGAAAAATTAAATACTGATTAACAACAATATTACCGATACTCAACTTAGTTTTACAGGCAAAGTTTGCAAAACGGACATGTAGCATGAGTATATTAAAATCAAGAAATTTTAGGTGACATTTATCAACACTGTTTATTGTTTTATGGGTGAAAATTTATTTTACAAAGTTTTGGGTCGATATCATGGGAATTTCGAGAGATATTGGCAAAGAAAAAGGATAAACTTTCTTTTGCCTCTCGGTATACATGTATACAAGAATGGGTGAAATGTTAGTAGCATTAACTCCTTTTGCTCCCAAACATTTTTAATAGAAACCCATGTCTTTTGTGACTTTAAATGATTTGTTACATAAGTACGGTTGCAAAAATTAATCTACTGTTCCCAACACATTCAGCTGACAAAAGATAATAACTATTGTTGGTATAATCAAATAGAAAATGACCTCGTATGGCTCGAGAGTATGCTTCACTAGACATGATATGTGTGACCACATTCGGAAAATAAACCCTTTCAAGAGCTGACATTAGTCCAGATCCTGACATAAGGGAACCAAAACTTTTCACAAAACTCATTTCAGTATGGACACCATCAAGCTGTCGGAAAATATTCTTCAGACGGCTTGAATCCTCTGAAAAGTGATATTTGTTGCCTTTTGAAACAGAGATTGATCGAATGCAATAACAGGTTTGACATCATACCTTTTGATCAGTTGCATCTGAAATGATGGGTGGAATTAATGTATGCTCGGAATCGTATCAACCAGAGACATAGAGCAAATGCTTGCAGTTCCGGGGTTCTCACTTCCTTTGTTGTGAGTTTGCATAAATCCTGTCCAGGACGGTCGTTTTGGTTTAAAACACCAAATCAACTTCGAAAACACATCTAAAGGCCGCAACATTTCGGGTTCGGAAGTTTGGAAAATATATTTTCTTTATCTTGGTCCAAGTATTTCTAAAATACTGTACATTGATTAACCCAACTTCTGAAAGATATAAACATGTAGATGCATTTGCTCGAGGTACTTGTATCTGAACAGGTGAATCATGGCTAGCCTAGTACATGCGATGATTCCCATACCATGGAAAGTTTTGCTGTAATCTATGGTTCCTGTATTGCGGTCAACATTATCGGCTCCCACTGCATAAAGTTGTCAGGCACAAAACATTGATTTAATGCATTTAAGGCAGCAGTAGCGTTTCTTTCAAAAACGTAGTTGGCCTATTGCAGTATATGAACAACTATAACCAAGTTCGTGTAGAAAATCAATCAGATACCTAGAACCAAAATGATGGCACATCTGCACTCAAAACTCAAGTCATAATGGCATTCAAATTCTCTTGGCTTTACAGCTTGACTTATTGCCTGTCCAATTGATACAATCTTCAGTTCTTCCTTTCCAGATATAATTGTAGGTAAAAAACCTTAAAATACTTTCAGGTATGTTTGTTTTCATCAATTGGTGGTATGACAGCCGGAGATAGATACAATTTTGATATGTTTATTGAGTTGATACCAGCTTTGATTAATTTTGATGTTCAATAAGTTTACTTTTCATGTGTGAGTTGAATAAGCTCGTTCTCCACAAAGACCGTTCATCATTTTTGACAGCTCACTTATTACACCTTCATTGTCTTCTATATACCTGGTTACAATATTGAATAACTCCACAAAATCCCTTAAGTATCTGTTTGGGTTAAACTTAATTTTCTTACATGAACTCTGTCAATTTTCTAAGCAGATAATATTTGAAAAACGACCTAATACAGTTTGAGTCCAATCATCCCCTCTTTCTTGAATATATATATGTATGTGGATCGCTTTCAGGAAATCTAATTCTGCAGCTTGTGTATATCATCATATTGCTTTCTCTTGGTCTACAAGACCTGTTTTCGACAATTGTACTGAATTCTTTATTTTGTATTGCTTTCTTTCGCGTGAGATCATCAATTAAACCAAATGATACACTACAATGGATATGCGTGTAAAGTAAATGTGTCCTTTGGAAACGTAAAAAATATAATGAAATAAATAAAACAAGTTAAAATGCTTCATAATTCTTGATTTGCTATCATTTGCAAAACGAAAATGGATAGAGAAATGCAAAATCATTGAAAAAATATAAAACACGATAATTCGATAAAATTTTGTCCATAGTGGGCTTCCATAGTTTTAAAAAATGAACAAGACCATGTCGATGAGGTGCTATATTTTCACAAATTTTCACATTAAAACATTGAATATTTACATAATTAGGGTTTAGAATAGGCATTTTGTTTTTCTTTTGGTTGATTTTAAAAAGATTATGTTTAGTTTTTTTAAAGCTATTAGCTGTATCTAGATCTAGTTGCAAAACTCTGAAACCATTATTATTGAACTAACTGCGCTGAATTTGCTGGTTATAATAAAATATACCTACTTTGTTGTATATATGATGAATTAAGTTCAGTAGGAAGCCCATAAAACGAAGTTTTGTAGGTAAATAGTGTTTGTTTACAAGTACAAAACAATGGAGTATAAATTTCGTAAGTGTTTGGGTTTCTGAGAATTGACCTAGAATTGACCTTAGTAGTGATGAATTACTCCTGAACTCTTTATGACCTCACTAAGGTGAACATTTCGGACCATAAAATTTTATAGCAATTTTACTAATTAAAAATGTTAATTACTCATTAAGGACAAAGCTTTCAGACTGCGATTTTTTGTTGGAAGGTTGTCTAGCCATATATTTTCGTAGAGTGTCAAAACTTTTTCTGTTGCTCATAGTTCAACCCTAACTCCTAACTTGACTGGACTAATTGTAGGTTGCTATTGCAATACTATTGCGATACTATTGTTATATGCTTTAAGTGCTATAAATGGATAATTTTTCATTAAAAATCACATTTCCTGAATATTTTACATATATGAATTAATTTGCAGAATCATTAAACAAATAATCTGAAGGAAGAGAGTGACATTTCATGATTCGAGTAGCCTGTCATTGATGTCTGATATTCAAGAGACAGATTTTTTGCTAAAATTAGACAATGTCATGTGACAAATTGCTATTTTTAGAACAAATTGCTATTTTTAGAACTATCAAAACTATTGCAATAGTGGAAACAACTATTGCAATACTATTGATATTGCCAGTTGCCTATCACGATAGCACTATTGCAGAGGTCACTATTGCGATATATCGATAGTCCGATGTATCGTTACATCCCTACTCAATAGCTCCCCCCGTTTAGAAAAAAAGTCTGGAAAACTAATTCACCGGACTGACGGACAGACGGACAGACGGACGGACAGACGGACAGAGTGCAAACCTAAAGTCCCCTTCGGCTTCGCCGGTAGGGGACTAATAAGCAGTGTGCACAACTAAACACCATGGAGATTCATTGTGGCAAGTTTAATCAAATTCTGGTCAAAACTGTAGGAGTTGCGAACACAAGAAATTGGTAAGAGACGGACAGGCGTACAGACGACCAGGGCCAGAACATAATACCACCCTTCCGGCCTATAACAAGAGCTGTCCATAAAACCATAAAACAGTGCGCTCGACTTTTCTAAGTTGCTTAGACACTATTTTCTAAGTATAAAGGGGGCATAACTCCAAATATAGTGGAGCCAGGGTCATGGGCCCTGGTAGTAAGGTAGAGGTGTGATGGTGAATAAGTATTTCAAGTTTGGGTTGAATCCCTTTGATAGTATGGAAGTCATTGATGTTTGAAAAAACTTTAACCTTTGTTGCAACGCCGACGCCAACGCAGACGCCCGGGTGACAGTTTAAGCTCTCATTTTCTTCGAAAAGTCGAGCTAAAAATGCTTAGGAAACAATTTGGAAAATGAAGAAGTTGTTTGTAACAAGCAATTTCTTTATTTTCCACAATGTTTTCTTACCCAAAATAAAAATATTTTAAAAATCTCATCAACTTTGAATAAATATCTGCAATATCTTTCAATTCAGACAACCCTCAAAATCTGCTGTTTGGGAAAGGGATAATAATGTGTATTTTGTAACCATATAACTTACCTGATTTTAACGTCCTAATCTGTCTACCAGTGCTCAATGTAAACGTCTCCTCTTTATCGTTCCTCATATTCTCCTCTTCCCAAGCATCTTCCAAGTTCTGAAAGTAAGGAAAACAGTCAAAACATTAAATTACATATTATTTTAGGCTATCCCATACAGAAAGCTGTCAAAACAGTTTCAATGCGAATTATTTTTCAAACTTTGCTCCAAAAGTTATCAATATATCGCTGATTTTCAAGAAAAACCTCATACCTGCAGCTTAGCCCTTTCCCAAACTTCAAAATTTTAGGGTGATCCACTTCAATAAATGACACAAATGACATAATGGATGTTATTAAAGATGGGATTTGTGTAAAATATGGCATAGAAAATATTGGGACAAAAGGAGAAACTGCTGGTTATCAGTAGTTGCTTCTTTTGTTTCAATGTTTTCCAAAGCCTTTTCTATTATCAACGTCAAAACCAGGTCTTGTTTGGGAAAGGGTAAAAAAAACTGCAGTTACCAGGTTTTGTTACTTATTGTTAGAAAAAACTATTTAGGCTAGTCTCTAACAGACAAGGCTTGGGAAAACAATAAAGCAGAAAGCTCATAAAAATCTTTTTCAACTTTTGGTATGGGCATCAAAAGCAGGAATTGTTTTGTAAATAGTTTAAAAACAATTACAATACAAATTTGTAAGAGAAATAATCTTACATCATGTTCTAGGTTGACTGAAGATTTCAGCAACTCCCTGTCTGCAGGAGGTACTATAGGGTTCATCTGTATTCCTGATTTCTTGTTTATGTACAAAATATATAGAGAAAAGGAGAAATAATCTTACATCATGTTCTAGGTTGACTGAAGATTTCAGCAACACTCTGTCTGCAGGAGGTACTATAGGGTTCATCTGTATTCCTGATTTCTTGTTTATGTACAAAATATATAGAGAAAAGGAGAAATAATCTTACATCATGTTCTAGGTTGACTGAAGATTTCAGCAACTCTCTGTCTGCAGGAGGTACTACAGGGTTCATCTGTATTCCTGATTTCTTGTTTATGTACAAAATATATAGAGAAAAGGAGAAATAATCTTACATCATGTTCTAGGTTGACTGAAGATTTCAGCAACTCTCTGTCTGCAGGAGGTACTATAGGGTTCATCTGTATTCCTGATTTCTTGTTTATGTACAAAATATATAGAGAAAAGGAGAAATAATCTTACATCATGTTCTAGGTTGACTGAAGATTTCAGCAACTCTCTGTCTGCAGGAGGTACTATAGGGTTCATCTGTATTCCTGATTTCTTGTTTATTAACAAAACAAATCTTAACACTGTCCTGAAATTAAAATGCAAAACAAGATTCTCAAAGTCGAAATATACAACATTTTTTCTCTGAAACAGTGTAATAAGGCAAAATCCTGGCGATGTAAACATCATTAACATGGTCAGGTTAATAGGAACATTCAGTGAAAATTTCGTCCAAATCCATCCACAGATGTAGGAGGGGTTGGGTTAATGACATGTGGGCATTCGTATCTACATGCATATAGGGACAGATGTCTAAGATGATACAAACTGCTATACAACACTGATTCTACGTTAAATGTACAAAGTAGCGGTTCAAAAATGAAAAATATCAACCAGACTCGAAGTCATATATTTTTTCGTAAATGAATAGTCTATTATGTCTAGTTCATTAATCAATTAAAAGGGGCCTCAAATGTACATCAATTTTCAGGAAAAATCACGCATATCAAAGGTCCTTATTTTTCATACGTCAGATACGTTAGGGTATACCATCTGCTTATACACATGTATTATGCCTTTCTTTTTGAGAAAAAACGACTTAACTTTAACAAATTATGAACGATCATACTTTTTTCGCAGAAATTAGCAAACTAGATTATAGCATAATAAGTAATAATCAAACTATCAAGCATTTTTCAAAGCAGGAACTGTTGTATTGTATTTTGAAGCAAAAAACACTTTTTCCAATTAAAGGTAGATCTTCAAAATGTTTGTCATCTTCTATTAAATGAATGAAATTTGAACAGTTCAGTCATATTACATTTTGGTAGGTAGATATCATAACACAGTATATCAAAAATATGTTTTTATAAAATATTTTAGATCATTTAACGTATTTGATGACTTTAGATAAACTCGTATTGCCGGATGTATATGTATTGCTAATCATTGAAAAAATATTTTTTTGTATTTATTTTGACATTATAAAAGACGAAATGTCATATGTTTTGCTAAATATAACTTAAATCACAAATGTTCTTTTCGTCAAATACGTTAGATTTTTTCATCAGATACGTTAGATATCAGATAGTGTCAAAGTTAAGAACTACACCTTTCGCCACGATCATCATCATGTAAATATATGTTATATTGTATAGTATTAAGTTAAGCAGGAGGTAATAACAACAAAATCAAAGAGAATTGATACACTTTTAGCCTTTAGATATTATTGAACTGCATGCACACTTAGCACGTACACAAACACGCTTCTACTATCAGGCTATGCTGATCATATGGTTTGAAATTCTCATAGAACAATCACAAAACAACATGACGTCATGACACGAAGATATTTTTTAATTTGTGGGATTCAGACGGGGTTGAACATCGAATGATAAAATTCAACTAACGTATCTGATTTTAACGTATTTGATGGTCGAACTGTAACAATGGCAATATAATTCAACATGTTATCCATTTTTGTTTGTAAGAGAGTGTTTTCACACCACTGGCATATCCATGATGAAATTATAATGGAATTTTGTCTTCGGGATGAAGCTTTTTCTGCACAGCGACGAAAAACATCTTAACGTATTTGACGATATTTTTTTTATATTTCTTAAAGTTATAATTTCAGACACAATTTTTTCAAAACTTATTCAGCTTAAGCAGAATAACATATTTTCTTCAGCCTTTCTGTATTTACAACTATGTTTCTGTTAATAATATGTTACTGTTTCGTTGCTATTACACTTTCCAGTATAATCTAAATCTGTCTAACGTATCTGATGTATAAAATGAGGACAACACTCTTTTGAGTATTTTGCTCAAATAAGTGCTTTAATCGCTTACTATTTGAATGATTTTAAGTGTCGAGTTCATTCCTGTTGAAAACGGACCTCTCAGAGTGCCAAATGTTCACTAACAAAATTGAAAATCGGCTTTGAAATAAGACATATGGTGTGAGGACAAGCAAATTGTTGCATAATCCGGCATGCTTTGCGCTGTGCCCAACATTCAACTTTCATATTCAGCAAAGTGTTTCAGGTTCAATAGTTAGACACGATGTCAGGGTCATCAAAAAAGCAATAAATGTTCACCTCAGTGCCTGAACATTAACATGCATGCACAAGGACAGCTATTTTATTCAAATAGGCACTTTATCGTAGAATCAGTGACAAGAACTTTCAGTAGCATCTAACAAAATATCAAGTAATAAAATTCAAATAAACAATGATGGTGGTTTGGCAAAAACTATAAGCAGCAAGCCACTTACCAAACAAGAGTTGTCCGCGGACAACGTAGCTCGCCTATATGAAAGCTTGTCACAAAAACAGCTATTCTTTTTTAAAAGTAGGTCAAGGTCACAAGGTCAAGGTCACAAGGTCAAAGGTCATGGTCACAAATGAAAGGTCTTGGCAGGAGGTATCCATGTGTGATATATCAAGGCTCTATCTATAATAGTGCATGAGATATAGGCCAGGTTAAAGTTTTTTAAAA
Organism: Fragum sueziense; assembly: GCA_963680895.1. Lineage (NCBI taxonomy): Eukaryota > Metazoa > Mollusca > Bivalvia > Cardiida > Cardiidae > Fragum > Fragum sueziense. The sequence continues at coordinate 13,886,151 of OY804602.1, read as the reverse complement.
GTAAGTCAAACTCCAAGGTTAAGGTCACTAGGTCAAAGGTCATGGTCCCAAATGAAAGGTTTGTCGAGAACTATATATGTGTGAAATATCAAGGCTGTATCTCTAATAGTGCCTGAGATATTGACCAAGTTAAAGTTTTTCAAGTGAAGACGCGACGGGACGGGACGGGACGCGACGCCGACACTAGGGCTGTGACATTAGCTCTAGGGACATAAAGTCCCGGCTCGCTAAAAAGTAAAGGCTTTGATAAATATTGTTGAAAATAAGAAATTACTTTTGAGAAGGGTAAATGCTTTAGACAATTACGAGGCAACCCTTGTGCTTCTGACCTTAAATTTGGTTTAACCCTTTCCCAAACGGCAAAATTTTATGGTTGTCAAAATTGAATGCAGTTGCAGACGACAATATGGATTAGATAAAGATAAGAATTATGTAAAATATGGCACAGAAAATATTGAGGCAAAAGGAGAAACTGATTATCACCATTTTCTTCTTTTGTCTCAATGTTTTCCCAAGCTTTTCCTATTGGAGACGTCAAAACCAGGTCTTGTTTGCCACAGTTAATCAGAAGACAGCAGACAGTGTACACTAAGATCAGACTACACTTCCTCCCAAAACTTTTGTCACAACAGGAACATGATGTGAAGGTTTAGATCAGAGAAACATATAAGAGGGGGTGAGGACATTCTAACTTTGTTATTTCAATTCCAAACTCTATGTTGTGGGTACTCATTTGAATCAGTTCATCAAGGCAATTCTAAATCTTCTCATTGAGACAATTCTAATGAGTACCCACATTTTTGCAAAATTGCTTTTCAAAAATTCATCCCCCTCCCCTCTTATCTGTAGCTCTGGTTAATCCTTTCCAAAACTGTAAAATTATAATTTGCTCCAATATGAAACCTGCTGCAAACTGGATGTTCATGATGACAAATTTGTGTACAATATAGCAGAAAATATTGTGGCAAAAGGAGAAATTGCTGATTTTCAGCAATTTCTTCTTTTGCCTCAATATTTTCCCAAGCCCTTTCTATTAGAGACTTCAAAACCAGATCTTGTTCGGAAAAGGGTTACAATATCTTACTTGGCCAGCTGAATGACAGTTATTACAACCCAGGCTGTGTAACGTCCCCATCTCTTGAGGGCGGCCATTTCCAGAAATACCTCTGTATACTCCAGTATCGTGAGAAATAACTGTAGACGTTCAACGGAGGCTTCCTGCATTGTAAATAAACAAGCAATGGCTTAATTTTAAGCAGAACTCAAGATAAGAGGGAGTGAAGGCTTTTCAAAATGAAATATTTCGTTTTAAATATTGTCCACAAACCCTATGTTTCGAATTGTCTCATTTCATGAGTACTACATAGAGCTTGGAGTTCATATGACAAATTTAGAATGTCTTCACCTGCTCTTATAATTACCGTTATTATTCTAATAAACGCCCAGGCGTTTATCATAAACATAATAGATGGTAAAGTAGGAGGTGGGCGTTTATTAGAGGTATTTTTATTTCGTCTGTCAAAATTTTTGAATCAAGTGTCAATTCATGAAATCGAAGTTCAGCGAGTCGAAAATGGCAAAATTTTGTTGTAAGGACTGCAAAATACGATTTTTCAATGAAATCCCTTCATTGCCAACAGATTTAGGACTGATCATCCTCTTTTTCATTGTTTTTAGAAATGTTCTTTGGTTATGACTTACATTATTTCAATCAGGAATCAGGGGATGGGCGTTTATTAGAATCATCCCTTTTCGCGAAAATTGTGCTTGAAACAAGCAGATTTTCAGCCGAAATTTGGGGTATGGGCGTTTATTAGAATAATTACAGTATGTGGCTCTGCAAGCAATATGCAGAGCTTCAGATTTATTTGAAGATTGGTGGGTCGAAATGACCCACATGGCAGGGAAATTGATGGGTCATTTTTGGAAATGATGGGCCATAGCAATGAAAATAAACAGTGATATAAAACATTTGTAAAAGCTTGGGCCGCTTGGCCCCTGGAGTTGAAAAGTGATGGGCCTTATTTGCAAATAGTGTGTCAAATGGCCCGGGCCCACTGTAAATCTGAAGCTCTGAATATGCACTCTTTCTCTCAAACCATCTCCAAACAGTGATGCCTTGTGATGCATCTTATAAACCTAATAAACGTCCCTTACAAAAAATGACTTAAGAAAACATGGGGATAAATGAAAGTGCTTATTATCATTATTTTCTCTTTTTTCCTATCAATATTTACTCCATATAGTGATGTTTTTTGATGCCCAACAAGATCATGGAATTGGAAAACACTTCAACAAGCAATTTCTTAATTTTTCCACAATGTTTCCTTTACTACCACAAAAGACAAAAGAAATATAAAATTTCATTCACTTAAAATTGTCGTCTGCAACATCTTTGAATTTGAACAAGTCCGAAATTTTGTCTTTTTGGAGAGGCTTAAATTGGACACCCTAAATTCACACAATTTTTGCTTGGCAAAGGGTTAAGGTAAACAACTTACCAGTTTGGGTAGACATTTGACAGCATTCTTGTATATATTATCATGGACAAACACCAGTAGATTAGACGCAGAGTAAATCAGCTCCGATATCACAGGTCCATTATCAAACCGACCTGGAAGTAAAACAAGACCTGTCTCAGGACAACCAAGCACAACTATCAGGGGCTGGATAGTGAAAAATTTAAAGTCCGAAAAGGGTGAAAATTTCATTAAATTTAGTGTCAGAGTAACAAATCTTTGTCTAGAGGCTGATGTTATGGTCACAGAAGCATGTGCAAAGTTTAAAAGCTATAGCTGCTTCAGAAAAAAAGTTATAACAGATATATAAATCTATATGAAAGTTGCACGTAAAAACTTAACCAAGAACTCTTTGTCTAAAAGGGTAAATCAGGGTTTCCGCTGACTTTCAAATCTGAGGGTACCAACCATACTTTAACTGCATGCTTGTACCCCCTCTATTAGAGACAAAGAAGGCTGCTTGCAAAAACTGGTGGTACAGACTTCATTAGGGGGTAATAAAAAACCATCTGGAGGTTTTTGGACACCCTGTAAATGACTAAATCGCATGGGTAAATTTCAATGATTCTGAGTGTTTTGGTGGAAAAACACACTCGTCACGGCCATCACATTTTCCACCCAAAATCGAAACACAGTGATGCATGAATTTAGGCAAAAAGTACACGAGCTGTATTACATTTGTATGTTCAAACCCGCGGCCGCCTGACAGAGAAATCCTGGATTCAACACAGGCTAGCACCAGGAGTCACTCACTCCTCAGCCTCAAGGACCACCAGATGCCGCCTATAGATCTCATTCTGCACTCTCTGATTTACCTGTTTTTTTTAGCCATAATTTTATTTTGCTGTTTGAAAGTGGGACCCGGACCAACAACCTCTGGTACACTATTCAGACTCACACACTCAACTATTGAGCACGCCAACTATCCTGCTGTGATTCTAAACGACCGTGGAGGTAAGTTAGGCTGCCAACCCCTAATCTCGTGGTACAAACAATTTAGTCTTACAACAATTCCAAACATTTGTTATGTGGACTTAAATATATGAAATTCTAATTACCTTATCAAATGTTCTTTCCATAAAGTTTATTAGTTTTGCTGAAAACATTTGATATTTGATGAAATCAATCCTTGTTTACAAGGAGGGTGGAAGCGGTCGTCGTAAAACAGTGACGTCATTATCTCATGGTAATTTAAAAAGTTTATTTAAAGAAGCATATTCGTACCAAGAGAATGAGTTGGGTTTAAAGAAACTAAAACAATTTTCATTTAAGATTCATTTGATGCAGTTTTTCGTTTTTGGGTTTGTTTAATTTATTATTTTAAAAGGGAAAAAACGAGTGTACGAAAATGAATTTATGAAATTGGATACACATCACGTGACATGGATTCGTACATAATTTTACTTGATTTAGAGAAAAGTAGGCAAATAACTTGAACGAGAAAATATAGTTTTGATTTCATATTTATGTGGTTATTGAATATTTCTTTCATTCTCGGAAAAACTTAGATAACACGAGATTAAGGTTGCCACGAGATAATGATAGGAGAGTATACATGGCCATGGGTTTGTCCACATGTTTCTGTGTATCGTGGATTGACCGGTTTTCGATACCCTTACGGTTCTGGATAAATGATGAGGAACATAAGGGTTTACCCACCAAATTCAAGCTGAATCACTAAAATCTTACCTATTTAGTCTCCAAAAATCTTATTTTCGTAAATATTTATCAAAATAGAGTTGGAAAAACAATGACCTTACAAAACAAGGTAAAACGGGCCATTTCTGGTAAAGTTGACCTATTTTCGATACCAGTCTTTCCGAAAGTTGCAGAACGTTTACTGGACATTTTGTCTGATAAAAAAAATATTTGCCAGACCGAATTTTTTTTACAAGACCGAAAATTTTCACAAATAACTAAATTAACATCTGATCTTGAAGCAAAATGAGAATTTTCTCAAGTTTTTTTATGATTTTACATGGAATTTTAGACTATCTTCACAATCTAATTGTTCTCAGCCAGGCCTTTATTCAAGTGTTTGAAAACACAGATTACATGATTGTTGTAATTAAAACTCGTATTTTGCAAAATTTTACCAAATTCCAATCACTGCCTTAAAATATTTTACCAGACAATCGGTCCTGTGAACTACAAATCCATACCAGACCGAGTCAGGTTTTACAAGACATGTCCGTCGGTCTGACGAGTTTCGGAAAGACTGCGATACCTTTTATATCTTTATTGTTGAAGAGTATTTATCTACAGTTTGGCTCAAAATGAATGCAACATGCAAAATGGAGGACATCTTGGTGTATACAAATGGAATAATTTCATAAATGCCTATGGTAACTTGCGATTTTTAACTCATTACCAAGCATCATAATTTTGGACCAAATCATAAACCAAAGAAGTTGCAGACAACAATCTTTTGCTTATGAAACTGTTGTTTTTTTTTTTTATTTTTTTGTACAAACATTGTGAATAAAGAAGAAACTGCATGCTAAAAGAAATTATTCGTTTTCAAAAATGTCCCACAGAGTTTTGCTGTTGTTGTTGAAAAAAAATGAAAAGAAGTGAAAATATTAAGAAAAAACAGAAAATTCGAGTAAGATACCATCACTTTTGAAACACCCTGTACCTACCCAAGCACTGGACTCACATGACTGTCATGTGACTTTTTGAAGCAGACGAATGTGCCAGATCATTGGTTGGTAGTTAAATGTTAATTTTTGGACCATTTTAAGTATTTTTTTCGTCTTTTTTATGGACAAAGAAAAAGTAATAGTGTAAACGGCATGTTATTTTCCGAAAATAAGAAATTAGTGATTACTTGCTTGTTTTTCAAGCATTTCTGGTGAAAATTCTGTTGAGTGAAGAACTAATGACACCGGTCCAAAAAATGAAAACAATGACGTCATGTATCATCCGGTTCACTGAGCATGCGCAAAAACCATAGAGTCACGATTTGAGGTACGTATCGAAAACAGGTTGAACTACGATAAAATGAAAGTAAACATTCAAGGTTTTGAATAAAAACAAAACAATAACATGACTGAACATACCTGCTATCAAAAAAGAAAGTATTCTGGTCGCTGATTCTATCTGAGCTACTGTGTCCGGGTTGTTACGAACCAATTTCTCGTAGTATTCTTTTAATTCTTGTAAATATTTTTCGATGTTGATGGTGTTCGCCATCTTGGTAACTCCTATTTCTAACGCCTTTCTTCATTGGTCAAAGCGGTCTCGGATTATCCAATAAAAAAGTTTGTATATGTAAATTGATATATACCGGTATCGAAAGGTGGCAGTCCACTCATATTGGCTTCTATATAACTATGTGCAAATCCCTGTTTTCGACACATCATGACACCTTTTATTCACGTTGAGTCAAACTGCTTCTAAAATGACACAGATCCATCCTTGCACAGTAAAATTTTCAGAAAATGGACCAACCTTAATGACATTTTACAAATTTCTCTGTACCATACGAACAACATGATGATGATGATGATGATGATGATGATGATGATGATGATGATGATGATGATGATGATGATGATGATGGTGGTGGTGGTGGTGGTGGTCGTATGTGAACGGGTCTATAAATTCTAGTCATGAATATGTGCAATATCCGTCCATATCACGGCCGGAAATCGTCCAAAAAATCGAGTCGAACATCATTTTTTTGGATGTGGCTGTGATGTGGAAGTGAAATTGCATATGGCCAAGTCACCAATGTCACATATTTTTCTTCGTTTGCTTTTTCGCATACATCATGCATTTTGAACGTGGTTGCACATAGACTTCATCTTTTTTTTCAAACAAGACCTGGTTTTGACGACTTAAAAATTAAAATGCGATAACCTGCATTTTCTCCTTTTGTCTCAACATTTTCTGTTCATATTGTTATATTGTACACACACACACACACCGCACATGATGTACATGTATCTTTACCAACAAACATTTTGTTGTCTGCCCACGCTTTCGATTTAGACTACCCTAAACTTTGCCATATTTTGGAACTTAACAGTTAAAAACCTTTTCTGCGCCTGACGCTCTAATATCCAAACATCGGTTTTACCCCTTTTTCAAAACGACAAAATCTGTACTACTGTTCTAATTGGAATGCTGTTTTTAGGTATAGACGATAAAATAGATTTATAATGCAATTTAGCACAAAAAAGATTAAGGCAAACCAGAAAATCGCCCTTTTCTCTTTTTATTCTGTTGTTTTCCAAAGCTTGAAAACGTTCTGTTTGCGAAGTAAAAACCAGGACAAGTTACTCACAAGAGATAACATTTCTGTCTTATCTAAAACATAACTGAAGAATGAAATACAATAATTGCAAGACAAGACGATTTTCCATCACACTAATAATATACTAAGCAAAACAATTGAAGGATGTCGAACTTTTATTATAGTCTTGATAAATGTCATGTGGTATCGCTTGACTCCCCATACCCTTACTACATGTCGATTTTGCAAACATTGTACGTGTAACTTAGTAAAGTATCGAATATTGCTAGTAATCAGTATTTTATTTCTCTATTTCTAACCACAATAAATCACAACGTTATTTTTTCTTCTACAATTTGACAAGCGTCTCTGTGATGGATAGAACTATTTGCTATTTTGCATGTAGTTCCCCCTTTCTATCACGCAGCATAATATGATAAAAATCATGACAATATGTTCATGACACGGAAGCCCTCTTTTTCCATGACGGGGCGTAATACAGAATAAAACTCAACAGTATATTGTCGCTTTTACAGTATGGTCAGGTGAACAACAACATTCTTTCTTACCATCTTTACCAACTTAATCCGTCATTGAAAGCAGGAATTCTGCCAACAAGAATGTTTGTTAGAAGTACCAAATTTTTGATGGCACAGCACAATATGACAAAATTTCAACAGCGGCTGGGAGGACAGACAGATGGGCAGATAGAGAATGACAACAACAAACTATCACATTTTGTGGAGTTTACAATAATGTTTAGGGGAGACCGGGGCTAGTTGGTCCAAAAAATGCTTTTTCCGATATGTTGATTTTAATATGAATTTGATGTTATTATTTTTGCTTTTGACGCTCAGTATAATCATTTTTGTAACTTTTTAAGTAGTCTTGGGGTCAGAAAAGGATATATTATTGGCAATATAGCCGTTTTTCGAGACGCGGTCAACTGGACATAACGCTCGGTAAGGATGCGTTTTTTCGTAAATACTGATTTAAATACTAAATTCCGTAATTGAATGACTAAACAATATGCCCGCCTTACTCAGTGACTTATTTTGATACAAAGATCTCCACTCAATTACTCGATAAAAGTTCACATTATTCGCAAAAAAAAAAGATACTGAAAATTTGTCACGGCAAGCGACAGAAGAAAATTTGATATAAAATCACTTTTTATCAATAGTTCTGCTGGACCAACTTGCCCCGTCAAAAATGGACCAACTTGCCCCGACCATACCGCACTGTAAATATTCACTCATTACCCGAGAGCCACGGAATAAAGAAAAAGAAAACACATGTTGTTGAATTCCATAGATATTTAACTTTCTAAAAATGTATAACATGTCCATGTTACTAGATACATAGAGAAGGCAAAAACAAAAATATGCAGGTGTGAGAAAGTTACTTTTTTGGTGCAAAATCAGAATATCTTCTCTAATTCTTTAACGCGATCAGAGACAGCTATGTTGTTTTCTTCAGTAAATTTGTTGTGATCAAGGATTATGTTGTGCCCAATTATGTCGTCATAATTGTGATCACTTTAGAGAAAATGCCCTTGGACCAACTTGCCCCATGGACCAACTAGCCCCGGTCTCCCCTACATTTTAATTATCATTTTCTAAGACAATATGGAAGAACAGGGGTGTATACTTATTTTTGTCTCTCAGTATACTTGCATATTGTACCTTTTCCAAGGCGGAGAATTACGCGACACATAACAGCAATACCAGTAAATCGTCAATATTTTTGTCAATACTTGGCCAATTTGAATTCGGTTTTAAGCAGAGAAGGTGAAAACAAACACGGAATTAGATGGATGTGGTAAAGGCTATCTTTTAAAAAGCAGCTGGGTGGGGGGAAGTTATTGACGACAAACCAAAACCACTGAAATCGCACTGGTCATTACAGCACAGGCTTAGGTCCCGGTCACGATCATCAATTTGATGCAGGGAAACGTTTGATCCCGAATCCGGAGAAAAAGTCCCTTATATCATTTGAAGTAGCGATATTTCAAGATCGGTAAGTGCCTAAATGGAGACTGGCAAATACATATGCTGTTCTTTTACGGCTGCTACATGTCACGACGAAACTATTGGGGAACAACATGGTTCCTGATCAGACTGCGTGTATACGCAGGCTGATCTGGAACCATGTTGGGCTCAAACGCAATAAGGAATCTTTTTTTTCAGATAGCGGCTCTTTCATACTTTAAATCTAGAGGGTGGCAGTTAGGACCGATCGTGACAAATTCTAGCCATGTTTCTGAGCTAGGCACTACCGGCGCATGGAAGGTCAAAGCGCACACATGTCGTCAATGATTTCCCAAGCATCACAATTTTAGACAATACTAATAAAAGCTGTTGCAAAGCAGATTTTGATAAAGATAAGACTTGTGTAGGCCCTACAATATGGCATAGTACTAAGATGTTGGCATCAAAGAAAACGTTTGTTATAAGGAATGTATTCCTTTTTTTCCTCTATGCTTTTCCAAACGTTTTTCTGTATAAACATGAGAAATTATGGAAAATGGCTAAGAATGGGCCAGAAGGATTTTCAGACAGAAATAACAGAAGACATTGGATCATTTCTTCAATTACAAATGTTTATATGCACTAGCATGAAAAGTAATATTATAGAAACCATAGATGACACCGAGACTTGTTAGTTTTACAGCTGATTATCAAATCATACTTCAAGAGTTAAAAACGTTGGTGACCTGTCAAAGATAAGAAAAATAGTAGTTTACACACAGTAGACACCCCTCTTTAATTTTAGTCATGACAATGAGATACTTTCAAACGCATTATTTGCAATAGACCTAATTTGTGTAATTGTGATGAAAATGTCGCAAATTTGTGAATACCCTAAGAACAAGTGCTTTCAAGCTTAATCATTTTGTATACATTAAACTTCCTGTACAAAACAGAAGAAAGCATTTTATTGTCTTTCTACAGAATCTGATTAAATTAAGAAGATACTGTTTCCGAGGCAACATATCTTCTAAAATTGGTTTAGTTGTATAGCGGTAGAAAGAGCTATAGTTCTCTAAGCCCTTCGTGTAGTTTAATAACAATTGTTTTGAAGTGAAGCTAAGATATCCATCTTTACTTTCTGAATAGCTATCTTCATATGAGCCGGGATCTGGAAAAACGTCCCTTATAGCATTTGAGAACAACATGGTACCAGGCCAGCCTGCGTATACACGCAGTCTGACCAGGAACCATGCTGTACTCCAATAGCTTCTTCGTGACCTGTTGTAATCTAAAGAGAGCAGCATGGATGCATATTGGACCCCATTTGACAACAGGCTGATCTTAAAACTCAATTTTTAAAAATGCTATAAGGGACGTTTTTCCAGATCCCTGCTCATATGTATGATTTTCAGGGTTTAAAATTGTTAGAAAATAATTATAATAATGTGCACAACCATCTTAAAGTGACATTTCAGATTTTTTTGTCATAAATATTACTTTTATTTTTATATGAAAGAGCATATTTCCTTATGAAAATTCTGAAAATTTCAAGCCAAAATATTGCACCGTTTACGAGAAATTTATATTTTTGTGTTAAAATTGAACAAATTGTTGTGGACAACAGTTCGGATTTATATGCAATTTATCGATTATGTCTTAACTTTAAATGCGTGTATCTCGCTTACTGGCAACAACTAAAAACTAATAGTATTTATACTCGTTAGAATACCCAATCGTGGCATCAAGACACACTTTAAAAAAATGAAATCGGAATGAAATGTCCCTTTAATGAGAAATTGCTTAATTTCCTGTTAAACATTAAAACAACGATAGCATTTTCATCAACTTTCTAACAAATCTTTAAAATAGTACATAGACATATATACTACGCAAAAAAGATTAGCACACTCGGAAAATGTTTTTTCCTAGTCAAAAACTGTTCCAAAATCCTTAAAAAGAAAACACCAATGTGTTTGAAAATTCAATTTTCTGGCGCTTCCTGAAAATTTTGTTTCAAAATTCTTAAAGTACACAGGGGTCAGATATCGAAAGTCAAGCAAATTTCAATGACGCAAATATCCAGCGTAAGCAACTAGGACCGCCATTCAATGTCTTCCCATGTTGCAGACAAGCTTCCTGACCACACAGAAAGGAATTTTGCCCATTCATACTACAGATGACGCTCAAGGCCATTGACGTTACAGACGTCATTAATTTCTCTAGCCTGACGTCCAACAATGTTCTTTATGTGTTCTTTTGCTGGTGATTAAGCAGTCGAGGCGTAAATCATTCTGTATGTTCCTTGGAGTAAGTGGGCGGTGATTATCTTATTGAAATATCACTACGTTGTGTCGTTGCAAGACGGTACAGTGACAGGTTGGATAATTTCATTGCAGTACCCTTGCACCGTTTGGTTGCCATTTACGGAAATGAGGTCTGTTTAACTGTTTTCATCTATTCCTGACGCTGCACTCGACGTAACAGTCTTAAAGATATACTCGCGCAAATGAATTTCCAATAGACTTTTAATGAAACACATATCATACAAATATTTATCCACATATTAATACAAATCCGTGAAAAAAATGGGGGTCGCCATATTTATTTCCGAAATATGAGACTTTGAAGATGTGTGGTGTTGTGACTTTTTACCAAAATCAAACGCTGATGAGAAACAAGTGATATATCTCTAAATTATGGTTCATATTTAAATTCCAATTCAGTTTCTGTTCGTTTTTTTGTAACATTCGTATAGCATATATATTGAAAAAAAGAAAAAATCGCATATATAAGCCTTTTGGATTGACAAATGCAGAAAATGTATGGAAAGGTGTACTATCTTCGCCACAAAGTTTGACACGAAAATATTGATTTTCCCCTCATTTTTGTACAAAAAGGATCATATCATGAAAACTGCCAATAATAAATTGACAAAACTGTGCATGGATGAAGTTGATCCATATTTCAGCGCATACAAATAAAATAAATTGGGGGTCGCCATGCTTGTTTCCGAGGAATTAGACGTTGAAGACGTCTGGTGTTGTGACGTTTTACCAAAAATTACATGACGTCATGTCAGAATCATGACGTCATGTCCTTAACGTTTGTTTATAAATGACGTTACCTTGCATTTATGAACAACTTCTTGTAATAAAACTTTAAGTCACTCAATTTACGTATATTGCATAGATCTATACTCAAATATTTTTGAATAATTTTCTTTAAAACTGTATACGGAGCTTCAAATGCGGTAGAGAGATAAAAGAAATTAGGAGAGAAACTGGCAGACTAATTACTAAAAAATTGCGAATGGGGGTTGTTGAAATTCAAGAGTGCTTTCTTGAAAATTGAAGAATATCTGTTGAAATATAATAATTTGTATGGTACATGTAAGGACAGTAAAGTCGGAATGATCCGTGCTTCGGCAAGACGGGTACCGCAATGGCCGCTTCCGAACCGAATGGGACAGAGGATCAAAAGGTGCCGTTAATAATGCCAAAGTAACGATGAGGACGGCGACGATTTTGCGAATGACATTATTAATAACACGTGATAAGACGTTGATGCATCTTTTCTTAGTCAGAAAGTAAACAACATCTTTCAATACCTAGCATTCTTCTTCACACTCACCTACAAAATCGTTGTTTTCCAGATGTGCCAGTAAGACAAATATCATAATTGTACTCGATATCTGAAGAATAGCATGATGGAGATTGTGCATCATGGGGTGGATAACAAATACAGACATAAATAATCTCGATTATGAAAAAAATATTTTGCTATTTTATTATTATTATTATTTCTGCGTCAATTTTCAAAAGGTTTGTTGCGTGTACCCGCCTTACTGAGCTATAGCTGCTTCAGAAAAAAAGTTATAACAGATATATAAATCTATATGAAAGTTGCACGTAAAAACTTAACCAAGAACTCTTTGTCTAAAAGGGTAAATCAGGGTTTCCGCTGACTTTCAAATCTGAGGGTACCAACCATACTTTAACTGCATGCTTGTACCCCCTCTATTAGAGACAAAGAAGGCTGCTTGCAAAAACTGGTGGTACAGACTTCATTAGGGGGTAATAAAAAACCATCTGGAGGTTTTTGGACACCCTGTAAATGACTAAATCGCATGGGTAAATTTCAATGATTCTGAGTGTTTTGGTGGAAAAACACACTCGTCACGGCCATCACATTTTCCACCCAAAATCGAAACACAGTGATGCATGAATTTAGGCAAAAAGTACACGAGCTGTATTACATTTGTATGTTCAAACCCGCGGCCGCCTGACAGAGAAATCCTGGATTCAACACAGGCTAGCACCAGGAGTCACTCACTCCTCAGCCTCAAGGACCACCAGATGCCGCCTATAGATCTCATTCTGCACTCTCTGATTTACCTGTTTTTTTTAGCCATAATTTTATTTTGCTGTTTGAAAGTGGGACCCGGACCAACAACCTCTGGTACACTATTCAGACTCACACACTCAACTATTGAGCACGCCAACTATCCTGCTGTGATTCTAAACGACCGTGGAGGTAAGTTAGGCTGCCAACCCCTAATCTCGTGGTACAAACAATTTAGTCTTACAACAATTCCAAACATTTGTTATGTGGACTTAAATATATGAAATTCTAATTACCTTATCAAATGTTCTTTCCATAAAGTTTATTAGTTTTGCTGAAAACATTTGATATTTGATGAAATCAATCCTTGTTTACAAGGAGGGTGGAAGCGGTCGTCGTAAAACAGTGACGTCATTATCTCATGGTAATTTAAAAAGTTTATTTAAAGAAGCATATTCGTACCAAGAGAATGAGTTGGGTTTAAAGAAACTAAAACAATTTTCATTTAAGATTCATTTGATGCAGTTTTTCGTTTTTGGGTTTGTTTAATTTATTATTTTAAAAGGGAAAAAACGAGTGTACGAAAATGAATTTATGAAATTGGATACACATCACGTGACATGGATTCGTACATAATTTTACTTGATTTAGAGAAAAGTAGGCAAATAACTTGAACGAGAAAATATAGTTTTGATTTCATATTTATGTGGTTATTGAATATTTCTTTCATTCTCGGAAAAACTTAGATAACACGAGATTAAGGTTGCCACGAGATAATGATAGGAGAGTATACATGGCCATGGGTTTGTCCACATGTTTCTGTGTATCGTGGATTGACCGGTTTTCGATACCCTTACGGTTCTGGATAAATGATGAGGAACATAAGGGTTTACCCACCAAATTCAAGCTGAATCACTAAAATCTTACCTATTTAGTCTCCAAAAATCTTATTTTCGTAAATATTTATCAAAATAGAGTTGGAAAAACAATGACCTTACAAAACAAGGTAAAACGGGCCATTTCTGGTAAAGTTGACCTATTTTCGATACCAGTCTTTCCGAAAGTTGCAGAACGTTTACTGGACATTTTGTCTGATAAAAAAAATATTTGCCAGACCGAATTTTTTTTACAAGACCGAAAATTTTCACAAATAACTAAATTAACATCTGATCTTGAAGCAAAATGAGAATTTTCTCAAGTTTTTTTATGATTTTACATGGAATTTTAGACTATCTTCACAATCTAATTGTTCTCAGCCAGGCCTTTATTCAAGTGTTTGAAAACACAGATTACATGATTGTTGTAATTAAAACTCGTATTTTGCAAAATTTTACCAAATTCCAATCACTGCCTTAAAATATTTTACCAGACAATCGGTCCTGTGAACTACAAATCCATACCAGACCGAGTCAGGTTTTACAAGACATGTCCGTCGGTCTGACGAGTTTCGGAAAGACTGCGATACCTTTTATATCTTTATTGTTGAAGAGTATTTATCTACAGTTTGGCTCAAAATGAATGCAACATGCAAAATGGAGGACATCTTGGTGTATACAAATGGAATAATTTCATAAATGCCTATGGTAACTTGCGATTTTTAACTCATTACCAAGCATCATAATTTTGGACCAAATCATAAACCAAAGAAGTTGCAGACAACAATCTTTTGCTTATGAAACTGTTGTTTTTTTTTTTTATTTTTTTGTACAAACATTGTGAATAAAGAAGAAACTGCATGCTAAAAGAAATTATTCGTTTTCAAAAATGTCCCACAGAGTTTTGCTGTTGTTGTTGAAAAAAAATGAAAAGAAGTGAAAATATTAAGAAAAAACAGAAAATTCGAGTAAGATACCATCACTTTTGAAACACCCTGTACCTACCCAAGCACTGGACTCACATGACTGTCATGTGACTTTTTGAAGCAGACGAATGTGCCAGATCATTGGTTGGTAGTTAAATGTTAATTTTTGGACCATTTTAAGTATTTTTTTCGTCTTTTTTATGGACAAAGAAAAAGTAATAGTGTAAACGGCATGTTATTTTCCGAAAATAAGAAATTAGTGATTACTTGCTTGTTTTTCAAGCATTTCTGGTGAAAATTCTGTTGAGTGAAGAACTAATGACACCGGTCCAAAAAATGAAAACAATGACGTCATGTATCATCCGGTTCACTGAGCATGCGCAAAAACCATAGAGTCACGATTTGAGGTACGTATCGAAAACAGGTTGAACTACGATAAAATGAAAGTAAACATTCAAGGTTTTGAATAAAAACAAAACAATAACATGACTGAACATACCTGCTATCAAAAAAGAAAGTATTCTGGTCGCTGATTCTATCTGAGCTACTGTGTCCGGGTTGTTACGAACCAATTTCTCGTAGTATTCTTTTAATTCTTGTAAATATTTTTCGATGTTGATGGTGTTCGCCATCTTGGTAACTCCTATTTCTAACGCCTTTCTTCATTGGTCAAAGCGGTCTCGGATTATCCAATAAAAAAGTTTGTATATGTAAATTGATATATACCGGTATCGAAAGGTGGCAGTCCACTCATATTGGCTTCTATATAACTATGTGCAAATCCCTGTTTTCGACACATCATGACACCTTTTATTCACGTTGAGTCAAACTGCTTCTAAAATGACACAGATCCATCCTTGCACAGTAAAATTTTCAGAAAATGGACCAACCTTAATGACATTTTACAAATTTCTCTGTACCATACGAACAACATGATGATGATGATGATGATGATGATGATGATGATGATGATGATGATGATGATGATGATGATGATGATGGTGGTGGTGGTGGTGGTCGTATGTGAACGGGTCTATAAATTCTAGTCATGAATATGTGCAATATCCGTCCATATCACGGCCGGAAATCGTCCAAAAAATCGAGTCGAACATCATTTTTTTGGATGTGGCTGTGATGTGGAAGTGAAATTGCATATGGCCAAGTCACCAATGTCACATATTTTTCTTCGTTTGCTTTTTCGCATACATCATGCATTTTGAACGTGGTTGCACATAGACTTCATCTTTTTTTTTCAAACAAGACCTGGTTTTGACGACTTAAAAATTAAAATGCGATAACCTGCATTTTCTCCTTTTGTCTCAACATTTTCTGTTCATATTGTTATATTGTACACACACACACACACCGCACATGATGTACATGTATCTTTACCAACAAACATTTTGTTGTCTGCCCACGCTTTCGATTTAGACTACCCTAAACTTTGCCATATTTTGGAACTTAACAGTTAAAAACCTTTTCTGCGCCTGACGCTCTAATATCCAAACATCGGTTTTACCCCTTTTTCAAAACGACAAAATCTGTACTACTGTTCTAATTGGAATGCTGTTTTTAGGTATAGACGATAAAATAGATTTATAATGCAATTTAGCACAAAAAAGATTAAGGCAAACCAGAAAATCGCCCTTTTCTCTTTTTATTCTGTTGTTTTCCAAAGCTTGAAAACGTTCTGTTTGCGAAGTAAAAACCAGGACAAGTTACTCACAAGAGATAACATTTCTGTCTTATCTAAAACATAACTGAAGAATGAAATACAATAATTGCAAGACAAGACGATTTTCCATCACACTAATAATATACTAAGCAAAACAATTGAAGGATGTCGAACTTTTATTATAGTCTTGATAAATGTCATGTGGTATCGCTTGACTCCCCATACCCTTACTACATGTCGATTTTGCAAACATTGTACGTGTAACTTAGTAAAGTATCGAATATTGCTAGTAATCAGTATTTTATTTCTCTATTTCTAACCACAATAAATCACAACGTTATTTTTTCTTCTACAATTTGACAAGCGTCTCTGTGATGGATAGAACTATTTGCTATTTTGCATGTAGTTCCCCCTTTCTATCACGCAGCATAATATGATAAAAATCATGACAATATGTTCATGACACGGAAGCCCTCTTTTTCCATGACGGGGCGTAATACAGAATAAAACTCAACAGTATATTGTCGCTTTTACAGTATGGTCAGGTGAACAACAACATTCTTTCTTACCATCTTTACCAACTTAATCCGTCATTGAAAGCAGGAATTCTGCCAACAAGAATGTTTGTTAGAAGTACCCAATTTTTGATGGCACAGCACAATATGACAAAATTTCAACAGCGGCTGGGAGGACAGACAGATGGGCAGATAGAGAATGACAACAACAAACTATCACATTTTGTGGAGTTTACAATAATGTTTAGGGGAGACCGGGGCTAGTTGGTCCAAAAAATGCTTTTTCCGATATGTTGATTTTAATATGAATTTGATGTTATTATTTTTGCTTTTGACGCTCAGTATAATCATTTTTGTAACTTTTTAAGTAGTCTTGGGGTCAGAAAAGGATATATTATTGGCAATATAGCCGTTTTTCGAGACGCGGTCAACTGGACATAACGCTCGGTAAGGATGCGTTTTTTCGTAAATACTGATTTAAATACTAAATTCCGTAATTGAATGACTAAACAATATGCCCGCCTTACTCAGTGACTTATTTTGATACAAAGATCTCCACTCAATTACTCGATAAAAGTTCACATTATTCGCAAAAAAAAAAGATACTGAAAATTTGTCACGGCAAGCGACAGAAGAAAATTTGATATAAAATCACTTTTTATCAATAGTTCTGCTGGACCAACTTGCCCCGTCAAAAATGGACCAACTTGCCCCGACCATACCGCACTGTAAATATTCACTCATTACCCGAGAGCCACGGAATAAAGAAAAAGAAAACACATGTTGTTGAATTCCATAGATATTTAACTTTCTAAAAATGTATAACATGTCCATGTTACTAGATACATAGAGAAGGCAAAAACAAAAATATGCAGGTGTGAGAAAGTTACTTTTTTGGTGCAAAATCAGAATATCTTCTCTAATTCTTTAACGCGATCAGAGACAGCTATGTTGTTTTCTTCAGTAAATTTGTTGTGATCAAGGATTATGTTGTGCCCAATTATGTCGTCATAATTGTGATCACTTTAGAGAAAATGCCCTTGGACCAACTTGCCCCATGGACCAACTAGCCCCGGTCTCCCCTACATTTTAATTATCATTTTCTAAGACAATATGGAAGAACAGGGGTGTATACTTATTTTTGTCTCTCAGTATACTTGCATATTGTACCTTTTCCAAGGCGGAGAATTACGCGACACATAACAGCAATACCAGTAAATCGTCAATATTTTTGTCAATACTTGGCCAATTTGAATTCGGTTTTAAGCAGAGAAGGTGAAAACAAACACGGAATTAGATGGATGTGGTAAAGGCTATCTTTTAAAAAGCAGCTGGGTGGGGGGAAGTTATTGACGACAAACCAAAACCACTGAAATCGCACTGGTCATTACAGCACAGGCTTAGGTCCCGGTCACGATCATCAATTTGATGCAGGGAAACGTTTGATCCCGAATCCGGAGAAAAAGTCCCTTATATCATTTGAAGTAGCGATATTTCAAGATCGGTAAGTGCCTAAATGGAGACTGGCAAATACATATGCTGTTCTTTTACGGCTGCTACATGTCACGACGAAACTATTGGGGAACAACATGGTTCCTGATCAGACTGCGTGTATACGCAGGCTGATCTGGAACCATGTTGGGCTCAAACGCAATAAGGAATCTTTTTTTTCAGATAGCGGCTCTTTCATACTTTAAATCTAGAGGGTGGCAGTTAGGACCGATCGTGACAAATTCTAGCCATGTTTCTGAGCTAGGCACTACCGGCGCATGGAAGGTCAAAGCGCACACATGTCGTCAATGATTTCCCAAGCATCACAATTTTAGACAATACTAATAAAAGCTGTTGCAAAGCAGATTTTGATAAAGATAAGACTTGTGTAGGCCCTACAATATGGCATAGTACTAAGATGTTGGCATCAAAGAAAACGTTTGTTATAAGGAATGTATTCCTTTTTTTCCTCTATGCTTTTCCAAACGTTTTTCTGTATAAACATGAGAAATTATGGAAAATGGCTAAGAATGGGCCAGAAGGATTTTCAGACAGAAATAACAGAAGACATTGGATCATTTCTTCAATTACAAATGTTTATATGCACTAGCATGAAAAGTAATATTATAGAAACCATAGATGACACCGAGACTTGTTAGTTTTACAGCTGATTATCAAATCATACTTCAAGAGTTAAAAACGTTGGTGACCTGTCAAAGATAAGAAAAATAGTAGTTTACACACAGTAGACACCCCTCTTTAATTTTAGTCATGACAATGAGATACTTTCAAACGCATTATTTGCAATAGACCTAATTTGTGTAATTGTGATGAAAATGTCGCAAATTTGTGAATACCCTAAGAACAAGTGCTTTCAAGCTTAATCATTTTGTATACATTAAACTTCCTGTACAAAACAGAAGAAAGCATTTTATTGTCTTTCTACAGAATCTGATTAAATTAAGAAGATACTGTTTCCGAGGCAACATATCTTCTAAAATTGGTTTAGTTGTATAGCGGTAGAAAGAGCTATAGTTCTCTAAGCCCTTCGTGTAGTTTAATAACAATTGTTTTGAAGTGAAGCTAAGATATCCATCTTTACTTTCTGAATAGCTATCTTCATATGAGCCGGGATCTGGAAAAACGTCCCTTATAGCATTTGAGAACAACATGGTACCAGGCCAGCCTGCGTATACACGCAGTCTGACCAGGAACCATGCTGTACTCCAATAGCTTCTTCGTGACCTGTTGTAATCTAAAGAGAGCAGCATGGATGCATATTGGACCCCATTTGACAACAGGCTGATCTTAAAACTCAATTTTTAAAAATGCTATAAGGGACGTTTTTCCAGATCCCTGCTCATATGTATGATTTTCAGGGTTTAAAATTGTTAGAAAATAATTATAATAATGTGCACAACCATCTTAAAGTGACATTTCAGATTTTTTTGTCATAAATATTACTTTTATTTTTATATGAAAGAGCATATTTCCTTATGAAAATTCTGAAAATTTCAAGCCAAAATATTGCACCGTTTACGAGAAATTTATATTTTTGTGTTAAAATTGAACAAATTGTTGTGGACAACAGTTCGGATTTATATGCAATTTATCGATTATGTCTTAACTTTAAATGCGTGTATCTCGCTTACTGGCAACAACTAAAAACTAATAGTATTTATACTCGTTAGAATACCCAATCGTGGCATCAAGACACACTTTAAAAAAATGAAATCGGAATGAAATGTCCCTTTAATGAGAAATTGCTTAATTTCCTGTTAAACATTAAAACAACGATAGCATTTTCATCAACTTTCTAACAAATCTTTAAAATAGTACATAGACATATATACTACGCAAAAAAGATTAGCACACTCGGAAAATGTTTTTTCCTAGTCAAAAACTGTTCCAAAATCCTTAAAAAGAAAACACCAATGTGTTTGAAAATTCAATTTTCTGGCGCTTCCTGAAAATTTTGTTTCAAAATTCTTAAAGTACACAGGGGTCAGATATCGAAAGTCAAGCAAATTTCAATGACGCAAATATCCAGCGTAAGCAACTAGGACCGCCATTCAATGTCTTCCCATGTTGCAGACAAGCTTCCTGACCACACAGAAAGGAATTTTGCCCATTCATACT
Organism: Fragum sueziense; assembly: GCA_963680895.1. Classification (NCBI taxonomy): domain Eukaryota; kingdom Metazoa; phylum Mollusca; class Bivalvia; order Cardiida; family Cardiidae; genus Fragum; species Fragum sueziense. The sequence goes on along the minus strand of OY804602.1, from coordinate 13,865,457 downwards.
ACAGATGACGCTCAAGGCCATTGACGTTACAGACGTCATTAATTTCTCTAGCCTGACGTCCAACAATGTTCTTTATGTGTTCTTTTGCTGGTGATTAAGCAGTCGAGGCGTAAATCATTCTGTATGTTCCTTGGAGTAAGTGGGCGGTGATTATCTTATTGAAATATCACTACGTTGTGTCGTTGCAAGACGGTACAGTGACAGGTTGGATAATTTCATTGCAGTACCCTTGCACCGTTTGGTTGCCATTTACGGAAATGAGGTCTGTTTAACTGTTTTCATCTATTCCTGACGCTGCACTCGACGTAACAGTCTTAAAGATATACTCGCGCAAATGAATTTCCAATAGACTTTTAATGAAACACATATCATACAAATATTTATCCACATATTAATACAAATCCGTGAAAAAAATGGGGGTCGCCATATTTATTTCCGAAATATGAGACTTTGAAGATGTGTGGTGTTGTGACTTTTTACCAAAATCAAACGCTGATGAGAAACAAGTGATATATCTCTAAATTATGGTTCATATTTAAATTCCAATTCAGTTTCTGTTCGTTTTTTTGTAACATTCGTATAGCATATATATTGAAAAAAAGAAAAAATCGCATATATAAGCCTTTTGGATTGACAAATGCAGAAAATGTATGGAAAGGTGTACTATCTTCGCCACAAAGTTTGACACGAAAATATTGATTTTCCCCTCATTTTTGTACAAAAAGGATCATATCATGAAAACTGCCAATAATAAATTGACAAAACTGTGCATGGATGAAGTTGATCCATATTTCAGCGCATACAAATAAAATAAATTGGGGGTCGCCATGCTTGTTTCCGAGGAATTAGACGTTGAAGACGTCTGGTGTTGTGACGTTTTACCAAAAATTACATGACGTCATGTCAGAATCATGACGTCATGTCCTTAACGTTTGTTTATAAATGACGTTACCTTGCATTTATGAACAACTTCTTGTAATAAAACTTTAAGTCACTCGATTTACGTATATTGCATAGATCTATACTCAAATATTTTTGAATAATTTTCTTTAAAACTGTATACGGAGCTTCAAATGCGGTAGAGAGATAAAAGAAATTAGGAGAGAAACTGGCAGACTAATTACTAAAAAATTGCGAATGGGGGTTGTTGAAATTCAAGAGTGCTTTCTTGAAAATTGAAGAATATCTGTTGAAATATAATAATTTGTATGGTACATGTAAGGACAGTAAAGTCGGAATGATCCGTGCTTCGGCAAGACGGGTACCGCAATGGCCGCTTCCGAACCGAATGGGACAGAGGATCAAAAGGTGCCGTTAATAATGCCAAAGTAACGATGAGGACGGCGACGATTTTGCGAATGACATTATTAATAACACGTGATAAGACGTTGATGCATCTTTTCTTAGTCAGAAAGTAAACAACATCTTTCAATACCTAGCATTCTTCTTCACACTCACCTACAAAATCGTTGTTTTCCAGATGTGCCAGTAAGACAAATATCATAATTGTACTCGATATCTGAAGAATAGCATGATGGAGATTGTGCATCATGGGGTGGATAACAAATACAGACATAAATAATCTCGATTATGAAAAAAATATTTTGCTATTTTATTATTATTATTATTTCTGCGTCAATTTTCAAAAGGTTTGTTGCGTGTACCCGCCTTACTGAGCTCTTTTATGATTTATTTGTGGAATCTCTTTTTTTCCAAAAAATCATCCGACCGACTAGAAAACGAAATGCTAAACAGCTACGGTCAAATTAGCAATACTTTAGGTAAGAAATCGTAAATGAAATGTCTTACTTATGATTAAATTTTCAAGCGATTTGTTGCATGTAGTCCGCCATACAGAACCCTTTCCTGAGTTGTATGACTAAGGACCTCTATGGATAAGGCGAGAGATCTCCCTAAAAGGCTCAGCGCGATGGGTCAATTTTCAAAACTAACATATTGAGAAACAAAATTGAGCTTTATGGTTAGGAAGATAAATAAATGAAATGAATACAGTTTTTTTGCCATTTATAAAGTTCTATAGGTGCAGATAACTCTTGATTTTTGTTTTCTACAGATACAAGGATTAATGGTGTTGACATCATATGGCAGCTTTGGTTTTGTCCGTATTGCGCATGCGCATCATTGAAACAACTTTAAAAGCGCATTTTCCCGCCAAAAACTGAGGAATACCTACATTCCATGGGCTGGTGAACATCGTTCCACCCCTTGACCCAGCTTCCCATTGACATATGTTGTGTCACTTTACCATATGCTTCCTTGGTAAAAAGGATTCCCTGGGTCACGGGGTGGAACATACTTTTATACTAAAAAAGTGTTCATATTACAATTGCCATATTTTTGGCGAGAAGATTTCGCCTTTCAACTCGTTTCAATGATGCGCATGCGCATTAAGAACAAAACGAAAACTGGTATATGATTTCAACACCAATTGTCATTATATTTACAGAAAAAATCTTGCTAATAAAATCATAGAAAACTTAATTCTGGTTAAATGAATACCGGTGGGGTAAGAAAATGTAATTTTGGGGGTAGGTACAGAAACCAAGAGTTATCTGTACATGTCGAATCGTTTTGATTGAACAAAATCATTTTTTATAGGATTTAGGTATCCATCTAACAATAAAGCTCAAAATAATCATCATTTTGCATGTTTTGAAAATTGACTTTTCCATTAGAGCCTTTTAGGGAGATTTATCGCCTTATCCATAGAGGTCCTTTGAAAACTCACAATTTCCAAAAAAAAATGATCCCAACTCACCAGAGAAACAATCTGATTTTTTGTAGTTTTTTTCTAGTATGTAGGGATCATTTTTGGCAAAAAGCTAAAAGATTCCAGAAAAATGTTTCAAGTCAGTCATGCATTAGAGGAAAGAGCACAGTTAGGCAGGGTACATGCAACAAAACGTTTGAAAATGGACGCAGGAATAAAAAAAAAAGTTAATGCAAAATTAATATATTAACTGATGCGAGGCAAATTTATTTGTAGATTTACCCATCCCATGATGCACGATCTCCACCGTAAATTGTTTTACTCTCATACGTCAGTTTATCCGCCCAAAAACTTAAACCATTACCAGACGGCAAAATTTTGGATAGTTCCAAATTCAAGGATGATGCAGATGGTCTTTTTATATGATATAGATAACATTGTGGAAATTGAAGAAATTGCTTGTGACGAGCGATTTCTTCCTTTTTCACAATGTTTTCCAAAACCTTTATCTTGTAGGGCGTCTAAAGGCGTCGTGATATGGTATGGGTTAACATATGCAATTTCGGGGTTATTAGCGCAATTGTTGTTGTTGTTTACTGGCGGGTAGAGTACCTTGCCATGGATTCCTGTCCTTTCTCTCACACTCACAACATCCTTATCGAGCCCCCAGCTGCACTCCTACGTAGGCCTAGGTTACACAGCTTGGTAGACAGAAGCATTGACTATATTTTGCTTAAAATATCAAGACTAAAGGAGATGATAATATAAAAAAGCTCTCCGCGGCAAATAAACGCATTACCAAACGGCAAAATTTTAGACTTCCCCGATTCAAAGATGTTGCAGAGGGCAATTTCAAGTGAATCAGATTTTACATATCGTCGTTGTAAATGCAAAACCTCGTATCTCATTTTTTGAAAATTTCAAAAGGGAGGGAAAAAGTGTAATAATAACTTTTCCCAAACTGAAATGTTTTACTTGAAATTTGACAAATTGTTCACAAATAATGTGTCATCAATACTGATCAGTAAAAATATCTCAAAACCTGCGAGAATTGTCTCAACTGGTCACACAAGTTTGTACTTTGGAAATCGCAAGAATCGACATACGAGGTTTTGCATTTAAACCGACGATATATATGTTCAGTAGAACACATTGAAGGAAATGAAGAAATTGTTTATCACAGACAATTTCTTATTTTTTCACAATGTTCTCTAAAACTATTATACAATGTTTTCTAAAGCTATTATCTTACAGGGAGTAAAATCATCATGAGGAATTGGTTAGACCTTTTCCAAACGCTAACATTTACTCATTAGCAGACAGCAAAATTTTAGTCTCACCAAAATTCAAAGAAATACAGACAACAATTTCATATGCATCAAAGTTTACATTTTTTGTGTTTTTCGGTAAAAAATGTTGCGGGGAAATGAAGAAATGGCTTGTCAAAAGCAATTTGAAAGCTGCTGTAGCTGTTCAAATTGCACATTAACCCATTCCCACACATTAACTCTTTTTGACTCCTCAAAAGATAAATGATTTGGAAAACAATGTGGAAAATGATGACATTGCTTGTGACAAGCAATATCCTCATTTATCACAGTGTTTTCTACGTAAAACTACCAAAAAATTTGAATTTCATTCACTTGAAATTGTCGTCTGCAACATCTTTGAATTTGGACCGTGTAAAATTTTGCCGTTTGGTAATGGGTTAATAAAGACTAGATTTGCACATAATATATCACAGACAATTGAGTCAACAGGAGTAAATGATGTACATCAGCATATTCTTCTATTGTCTTAATGTTTTCCCAAGCCAAAACTATTTTAGGCATAAAAACCAGGCCTTGTTTTGGAAAGAGTTGAGCTATGTACAAGTAAGTAAATAAAGTACAATAAATATTTTATTATTGTGACTGTCACTGGTGAACAATTAAACAGTTAAACCCTTTCCCAAACTGCCAGAATTTTAGGTGGTCCAATTTGATTGCTGTTGCTGACAACATGAATATATTGAAAAAAGAATGAATTTGTGTACAACATAGCATAGAAAATATTGAGACAAAAGAAGAAAATGCTGGTTATTAGCATTTTATTCTATTGTCTCTAATTTTCCAAAACTGCTTTTGTTATGGACATTAAAACCAGGTCTTGTTTGGAAAAAGGTAAATGACTCAAATTAATACATATTCAGTTTTAAAATAAACTTTTAGTTTACTCATTCATAAATTTGTTTTGGCATGATCACAAATATTGAATGGGGAGTCAGAAATGTTTTGTCAAGGGCCACACAATAAGTGTTTATGCGATCACAACTTTCTGAACTTTGTTCATGGTACTCTCAGCCAGCAGGGATAAATAGTTAATAATTACTAACAATTTTGATGCAGGAGCCCAGCTTGCCAAATTTTAAAAATTAAACTTTAGGGCTATGGGTAATTTCTCCAAAAATTCAGGGGCCCAGTCCAAAAAATAGGTGTCATGGGTAACTGCGACTCTGTTAGTCTTTATCCCTGGCCAGTCTAAGAGTTAGACTCAAGCACTTTTAGGGACAATGACATAAGAGGGGTTCCAGGGGTTCCCAATGATCATCTTCATTCATACTATGTGCCTGTGGTACAGCAAATGTTCTTGTACTTGTCTGCTGGTAAGTTTACCTGTAACGAGATAACAATACATACTTGATGGTATTATAATGATGCAGCTGTACACTGTACTGCTTCAATTATGCACAAAACATATTTATTTAACACTTGGTCAAATAAAATAATACACATGAGATGATAAATTGAGAAAAAAGACTGGTATAATAAAAATGCTTGTTTCATATCAGCATGTTGTTAAATTATTTCAAAATTATACCTAATTTACTTTTGAACGAAAAAATTCAAATGTAGCTGTAAGTAATATTGATATTAAGATTTATTTGGGAAGGGATTAAAACATGGTTGAGACCTAGAGCATCCACCTGGTGACATGCCATTTGCTCAATCCCTTGTAGCGCGGGTACTTCTTGGGGTTGTTATTGGCCCGCATATTCACATCAAGTAGTGCAGATTCCAACAATAACAAAAACAGAATCTATGAAGCAGAATCAAGAGAGATTTATCAAAGTTGTAAGAACTTGTTTCCCAAGTTATTTAAAACAGAAGCATTTTTTTAAAAAAAATCTGACATGCTCATCTTTTTAAAAATCTTTTTTAAGTTTTAGATCTAAATGAAATAGACCAAACCTTTAAGTTCAAATACTGGTATTCTGGTATATAGCTCATGGTCAATCATCTGTGACTGCAAGGATATCCACTTTCCATTTTTATCATTTGATCACAGTTGATTATTACTTCATTTGTGTCTAGTGGCATTTAAAACGACCTGAAACTTGAGATACAACCATTTTTATGTAGCACTGCATTTTTAACCCATTCCAAGACAAGACCTGGAAGAAAATGCTTTGGAAAACATTGAGACAAAAGAAGAAAATGCTGAGAACCAGCATCTTCTTCTTTTGCCTGAACGTTTTCTGTTCTATATCAAACACTAATTCTTCCTTCAGCAATACCAATTTTGTCCTCTGCAGCTGGTTTTGAAAATGTCCACCCTGATATTTGCTGTTTTGAAATGGGTTTTCATCAATCATGTTTACCCCACCCACAAGCAAAAGCTAGCTTAATCATTTTTTTCTTTACTTTCAAGATAAAGTGCAACAAAAGCTCGATGAGCGAAGCATATACACTTGCCACCATGATATAAAATGTTTAAATACAACAAGTTTAGTAAGTTAGCATGCAAAGTATTTTCAAACGATGAAAAAAACGAAACTCAACCTTGCGTCCTTGACACTGTCAAAATCCCCTGGTTCCCTTGATTGAATAAACTTTCGCTCCACGAATTTTTTGCACCACATCTGATCCTACTTGACATCGTTGACATTTTTCGCAGTGAAAACTTACTAATTTTGTTAAATCTGGAACGATAATTTAGCTGCGTTTTGGCTGATCTTTGCTTCCGCTCTGTTGAAATTTACGTCGAAAAAGCAGATGGAGTTACGTCCCTTAGTTGTTCGAATTTTCTGCCGCTTGTCGTCGCATGAATTGCGCACGTATATCTTTAATGCAATTGGATCACCAAGGACAACTCTATCGAATCATACCTTGGATGTGTGTGTATGAAGAAATCTTGAAAAAAATTGGATTTCTTAGCCGGAAGTGGCTACGCTTCATAAAGTAGTTTTCGAGGTCAACCAAATGCACAACCATGGCAACTTGCGGGGCTTGCAGGTTGTAATCATTCTAAAAAGAGAGGACACTGGAACTGCAAACAATGTATTTCAGTATCATTGTCGCGTAATTGTTGACATAAGTCACAGACGAACGTTTTGAATTGTTGTTCTATTCTATTCTATTCATAGTCTGAAAGTAGTTCTACGAGATGCATCCAAGGTATGATTCGATAGAGTTGTCCTTGGTGATCCAATTGATCTTTAATGATGACGTTATTGGTATCAAGCCTTAAGGTATTCACACACTAATGGGCATAAAATTCTACGGGATGGACCACTTTATTTTTTCAATCTACATACAAAGAGACACCTTTTCTGAAAAAATAAGGGAATTCGACCTCAATTTTACAATTTTATGACAAATTTAAGATTTATCACACCGATGTGAAAAATGGGCTTTTCGTGCACTGAGTAACAAATGCTCAAAACTCAATAAAAAGTGATATTTTCCAGATACATCTATAATTTATGCACCAAACAAGAGCTTATTAAATATATAACTATAAAAAATTACTCTTGTTATATTGTGGCAACAATAATATTGGAAAAAATACAAAAGTCGGAATGCATAGCAACAGCATTCTCTTGAAAATCTGTTTGAAATTTTTTGGGTTGTCATTTTTAAAAAGTCATTCTACATTAAGTATTAGTGGGGCCTTTCTGATCAGAACTTGAAAAATATCTACATAGGTGTAGGAAGTAAATACCTAAGAATAGGGAAGTTTCGCCGTCCAAAATTAAAGAAATCGCCATGGTAACATGACTTGTGCTTTTTTTTGACACACACGAAGAACATGTTTAATTTTATTTTGCTTTAAGCATCTATCCTTTCGGACATGATTTTTTGAAGAGGTTAAACTGAAAATTGAATTATAATTCACTACAAATCACACATTTACAAATCTATTAACCGATTTCCCTACAATTTGGTTTCAGTTGTATGACAACAAGCTATACGCGCGTCGACGTCAATTATACAGAACGCGGGAACGACGTCGTATTTTTTGGCGGCGACGTTATGACGTCATCAAAACAAATTCTGAACTGTAACTTTTGTTTCAAGATAAATGCAGTAAAGAGGTTATTTTTTTCAAAATTTTATCTTTAAAACTCTAAAATATTGGAACAAATGGATTCAATTATACTAACACAAATAATTTCCTTTGGAAAAAATATTTGAAAGAAAATACGGAAAATGTCTACATATGTCGACATTTGCCGATGATTTTTGACGTTCATTAGTGTGCGAATACCTTAAGTACGCATCTTCTCCAACCACAAATCCTGCCGTCAGTTAATGACACGTAAAATGAGATTCGTCCGGACATCAGTCCAATGTCTCCTGAATCAATATCGATGTGTCCATACCCGCTGACGCCTTGCCTGTCGATGCTTAACGTCATTGGTATAAGATCGGAGGACCATGATGCAAGTTGTGCGGAGCCCTTTCCGGACAGTCTGGTCACTAACGGCATACCCTGTGAGGAGTCCTGGAGGAGTAGCACTAAATTCTTACTAGACAGTAATTCGAAACGTCGTCAGGACGTCGCTGTGAAACGATCCTCCCTGAACGTCGTTTTACACGGTCTGCAAGATTAAGGTCGGTCGTTGGTGGCTAAAGTTGCATAAATCAAGTGCCGTAGGCTCGTAATTGTCAATTCGAGCCAATTGAAATGCAAAGCGACATCTGTAACAGACATACAGGTCTGCTTGGAGCATGCAAAGATCTCTCTGACGTCGAACTTACGTCATCATTTCTCGCCTCCCATAATCAATTTCAAAGGACTTGTAACAGTTAAATTGATTCTTCTAACGCATCTGTGTACTCGTGTGTTTTTGGACAAGCTAGACATTATCGATGTCACTGCATATGTGCCGCACGTGACTTTTGCTAATCTGGACTGTGTCCAATATACTGAATGTTCACTCTACACATGCACACATATGCGTAATGGTTGTCGATCGGGACAACTGAACAGCACAAAGCAATGTTAATTTAATTATCATAAACTGAAAATATAATGTGTTAAAAACGTGCTAAACTTTTTTTTTTGCTCAGTTTACAAACATACTCGTTTGTAGAAGCAATGTCAAATTTTTCTCTATGTATATAAAATGTATTTATAAACCTACAGCATCTATGTTTTTCATCTACAATCATTAATCATAATAATAATGGACATTTATAAAGCGCCACATCCCGAAAATTCAGGCTCTTAGCACTCTTATCTCGAGAGCATTAATAAGTGAAAATGAAAACTGTACTTTTTATATGGTGGGAAAGATGTTTTGGAGAGACACTATCTATTTTCAACAAGGAGGACCTGATGTACAATTTGGCTTCCACGTGACAATGTTAAGGTTTGTGCATGTTCGGTTAGATTAGCCCCTGTTTATATGTCCTAATGTAATTGTCTCATAAAATGAATGTGTGTCCCGTGTCTTTTATCCAATCTGAATAATACTCAAGCTGTTTGAATCACCCCCAACGTACAACCGCCCTAGATTTATGTTGTATCCAATAGAGAATATGTCTTTACTCCTGAATATTGCTCCGGACTTCCCTCTCGTATATACAGGTCCGACAAAGTCGTCATATGAGTACTGTTGGATCAATTTTAGATCCGGTGTTAAATGTTCAATGTATTCTGTGCAGCAGCAAAGGATAGAATCGTCATCAGCAAACGCCATGGATATTTTTGTGCTATAGTTATAGCTATAGTTATCATATGATCGTTTTGGTGGTTTTCTTATAGCCGTCACGGGAAACATACATAAATGATAACTGTCAATAACATATATCTGTCTGTTCTTCTTGTTGATAAATATTCTCCTTATATTTTCCCCGTTTTCATTTTTCGAAATTTTGTCCTGCAATTGTGTATAATTTTCCATCACACAAATATACGTTGAGAATGACACAAACAGTGTTTTATCAATAACAGCCATTCCAGTAGGAGTGTCCTGAAGTTCAACTTTGTTTAGTCCTTCAAAGTGTTCTGTAATCTGATAGAACTGAATAACCTTTTCTTCGGGTAACAACACTGCAACCTTTCCGGATTCAATTTCAACAACAGTATGCGGTTTGCCTCCAATATTTTCTACGAAAGTAAGTTTGTCGTTTCTTAAGAACAATTTTAGGTTGTTATTTGATGCGTCAGCTAAAATATAGCGACCGTCCGAGAGACACTCTATATCGGATATCTTGCAATCAGCTTCGTCTCTTCGTTTTACTACGACGTATTTCCTTGTTGTTCGTTTTAGTCCTATAAACTTGCTCAAGAGAGCATCGTTTTCTGGGTTGATGAATGTTATCCATGGGTTTGGTAATTTCGCAGTACAAGCGTCGATAAAGTTACAAATTTCTGCAAGTTTTGACTTTTGGCGATTTGCGTGTACAAAAAGCTCCTCTTCAAAATAGACCTTAGAATCCATCGTAACTTGGAAACGTTGGATTTCTCCCGCCATATTCCTTAACTGACTTTTTGACCGAATTATATCATTAAGCAGCTCTGTCAGTAATTTGTCCCCATGGGTCTCAATAAAGTCTTTCAATATGGAAGATGCAACTTTGTGAAGTTGGGCTTTACTTTGGTCAGAGTAGGTTTTCAAACTAGCCTCAGCTTTATGGAACTTTTCGTTCATTAGATTACTAATCTTAATCTTTACATCAGCTAATCGTTTGACTAAACCACTATATTCTTCTGATCCTACAAAACCCTTTGCAGCCGTTTCTATGCCTTCTAATGAACAGGTACTATGATCTCCCTTTACACATAAACTGCAGCAGAGAGTCACGTGGGCTTTACAGAATTGTTCAACGGAGTGACCCGGATGAGTGACACAGTCCTTCCATGTTTGTTTACGAGTCTCAATGTGGTCTTGTTCGTTCTCTTCAGTTGAAAGTTCCTCCATTTCCGCTATGGCAATAATTTTGTGTGACTTCGATATTTTGAACTTTTTATGAAGCACAGAACATTCGTCACAGAAATATTCTTTGCACTGTACACAGAAGGATTCTGCTGCCTTTTCTAGCTCTGTTGTGGAACAAGGATTGAAATTCATTGGTTTTCTGATTCGTGTCACCTTGTCGCCATTCTCGTCTTTCTTTGACCCTTCTGCCATTGTTAGAATAACAATGTCTGAAATGTATACAATACATATGAGCCGGGATCTGGAAAAACGTCCCTTATAGCATTTTTAAAAATTGAGTTTCAAGATCAGTCTGTTGTCAAATGCAGCCAAATATGCATCCATGCTTCTATCTTTAACCTATTACAGGTCACAAAGAAGCTATTAGAGAACAACATGGATCCTGATCAGACTGTGCGTATGCACAGGCTGATCTGGATCTAAGTTGGGCTCAAAAGCCTTAAGGGACGTTTTTCCAGATCCTGGCTCATATGTACGCTATAATATAACAGCTACTAGAATATGTTACTGTATGATGTCCTAAAAGTCAGTTAACCCATTTTAAGTTATAAGTACACGTGCTATTTCTTGCTTTGTTTTAAAAGAAAACTATCCTTATAGACGTGCAGTTGAATGTAATAATAGTCCTTGTATTTTGCAGTAATGTGCAAGGACAGCAAAGGAGAAATTATTGACGTCAGATAAACCGTCATTCTTAGACTGTGCACAGCACGTGGTACAAGTACATCGAATCTATTCAACGAAAACATCGTAACTGCAGCTTAAAACTAACTGTAGTTACGCGGTTTTCATTGAAAAGCGATTACATATATATCATGAAGGTAATCTTGGATGAGGCGGATCTTTAAACCCATTACCACACAGTGTCTGCGTCATCTTTGAATTTTGACTGTCTAAAATGTTGTCGTTTGGTTATGGGTTAAAACAGCATCTGATACAAAGTTCTTGAAAATTAAAACAAGGTTGTATTTACAATGTACTCGGCAATTACAAATTCTCATGTTCGGTTTAGAAGATCCATCAGTCACAGAAGAGCTTCGTCTGAAAAGAGTATAGTATGTATCCTCAGTACATCGTTTGTTGAAAATTTGACTTGGAAACATTTCTATATAGAACGCCAATTAACCTATGCTTTCACAGATATATTCACAGAAAAGTGTTTCTAAGCCGATCTTTTTGGGGGAGTACTAAAGTCTAAACGTTTTGTCAAAAAGTAGTAACTATTGATATGCTGCAGTCTGACATCCACCCCTGATGGGATTCGCGCGATGTCGGAATCATTACGACACTGCTCGAAAACATCCAATGTTTTGTGAATCTCAAAATGGCCACATTATGGGTATTCTACCTTAAGCCTCTCTTACAACCCGTCGTGCGTCTTTTTAAATCATGCGTTTTTAAACGCTGCAAAATCGCACGATTTATAAAGACGCACGACGGGTTGTAAGAGCGCCTCATAAGAATTGTCCGATCAATTCTTTGCTGCGTGCAGTCTTCGTCGTGGATGCGTCCACAAAAATCGTACGTTGCACGTGCGTGCATCGCACGACTAAACGTACGTTTTAGACGCAGACGGCAGGCGACCGTACGCAACCCCACGCAGGAGCACGTACGACCGGTTGTAAGAGAGGCTTTACAAACATCCATGTCATGAAACAGGAATGAAAAAAGGTATTTAGCATTTGGCTGACAATAAATCCATACAAGACATTGATGCTTTTTGACGCCCCACAAGATAGAGGATTAATTTGTTTTCTAAAGATTGTGGAAAATGAAGAAATTGCTTGCCTGTATTTCCCACACAATGTTTTCTACCCAGAAAGACAAAAAATGTAAAAATTCAATCAAAAAGAATTGACGTCTGTTGTAACATCTTTGAATTTGGACTTGATGTGGGTAAACCACGGTGTATAATCACGTGACTCAGAATTTCCGATAATCTTCAATATCTTTTTTAATAGTTGACCAATTTGAATTCGGTTTGAAGCAGAGAAGGTGGGGAATTACCAGGAATAAGCTGGACGTGTTGGATTTTTGAAAAATCAAATGATTAAAAAGTTATTGAAGATAAACCAAAATTTTGGTTTATCTTCAATAACTTTTTATATCAGTAGATTTGTCAAAAATCAACCACGTTTATCTAATGCGTGACGTCTGTCCACATTCTCTGCTTCAAACCGAATTCAAATAGGCCCAGTTTTTACAAAATTATTGAAGATTTTCTGAAAATATTGTATCGCGTGATTATCCACCGGGTAAACATGGTTAACGAAAGGTCGGACGTTATCCATCTTCGCAAGCCAAGGGTACTACCTCCACTTTGTTCCTTACGAACCCTTGGCCGCTCGCTTCTATAGAAATCGAAAGTACCGCCGTGCCACCTTTCGGTGATAAAGAGTCGCGGCCCTTTGCAGTTGCTATTTCTGGCCAATTAAACGCCTCGTACTAAAACGTGTTAGGCGATGCATCAAATACGGCTATCGACTTTCACGTCGGCCGCGTTGTTTTCGTTTTGACAAAGAGGGCTTGTAAAGTGTGTTTTGATTGGATAATGGGAAAGTTATCGCGTCCAATGAAATCGCACGGCGGTATTTTCGATTTCCATAGAGGCGAGCGGCCAAGGGTTCGAAGATGGACGTTATCTTGCCAACGTTATCATTTATTGAATAGAATGTCAGTGGACTTAAACTGGTCATGGCTACAGATAAAGGGGTCTATTGACTTTAAGAAACGCAAAATATATTTCAATAATTATTCGATTATGTTTTGTATGTACTCATAGGAACCGTATCCTCGAAACGATTCAAATGAGAGCCAACAACATATGGTTTAGAATCAAAGTAACAAGTATAGATTTACTTTTCCACCCTTATCTATTGCTCTGCTGGTATGCTTGGTTTTTTGTGCGCACATAGAAGAAGTAAGTGGTGTGATGTTTCAATCAATTTCCTTTTATTCACTTCTGCATGAAACCTTCTATGCATGTTTATACAGTAAACAAAATTAAATAATTCACGGTGTATAATCATGTGACTCAGAATTTCAGAAAATCATCAATAATTTTGTTAATACGGGACCGTTTTGAATTCGGTTTTAAGCAGAGAAGGGAGACAGACGTCGCGCATTAGATGGGTGTGTTGGATTTTCAAAAAAAATCAGCTGATAAAAAAAGTTATTGAAGATCAACCAAAAATTTGGTTGATCTTACATAACTGTTTTACCAGCTGACATTTTTTTTTTAAAAAAAAATCCGACACGTTCAGCTTATTCCTGTCATTTTCCAACCGTCTCTGCTTCAAACGAAATTCAAATTGGTCAAGTATTAACAAAATAATTGAAGATTGTCGGAAATTCTGAGTCACGTGATTGTACACCGTGTAGGCCTAATTGGTAGATCATTTCTGTCCAAGGTAGATCTAATATCGAATTTCATTACGACTAAGGTTCTCCTAATTAGCCCTTTCCCCATCTTCGCAAGCCAAGGGTTACTACCTCCACTTTGTTCCTTACGAACCCTTGGCCGCTCGCCTCTATGGAAATCGAAAGTACCACCGTGCGATTTCATTGGACGCGATAACTTTCCCATTATCCAATCAAAACACACTAAACAAGCCGTCTTTGTCAAAACGAAAACGTCACGGCTGACGTGAAAATCGATATCCGTATTTGATGCATCGCCTAACACGTTTTAGTACGAGGCTTTTGATTGGCCAGAAATAGCAACTGCAAAGGGCCGCGACTCTTTATCGCCGAAAGGTGGCATGGTGGTACTTTCGATTTCAATAGAAGCGAGCGGCCAAGGGTTCGTAAGGAACAAAGTGGAGGTAGTAACCCTTGGCTTGCGAAGATGCCCTTTCCCAAACAAGACCTGGTTTTGACGTCCCTAATAGAAAAGGCTTGGGAAAACATTGAAACAAAAGAAGAAACTGCTGGTAACCAGCAGTTTCTCCTTTTTGTCTCAATATTTTCTGTGCCATATTTTACACAAATCCTGCATTTATTAATGTCCATTTTGACGTCTGTAGTGGACTTTTAATTGGATAAGATTAAAATTTAACCGTTTGGGAAAGAGTTAGGCCTAATCATGTCAGTTTCTACCTGGTGGCGCACAAAATATTAATGAACGAAAGTACTAAAAAGTATTTTACATAGAACAAAGTGGAATTAAACTAAAATATAATTCATAATAAACATAAATTTAAGTTTTACCTTCAAATGCAATATTCAAAATGGCTGAACCGTCGTCCCCACCCTACTACGCGGGCCGCGGCCTTAGCGCAGTTGGTAGCGCATCTGACCCTCATTCGAGAGGTCCCGGGTTCGATACCCGGCCGCGGCTGATACCCTTTCTGACAAAATTGTCACCCACCAATGGGTTTGAAATCGTAAACCTAAGTGGGCGAGCAGCTGGAGGCTCGGTAAGGGTATTGTGGTAGTACTGGTTTAAGAAACAACAGGAATCCATGGATAGGTGCTCCAGCCGCCGCGATATGACCCTGGTAGTTGAAAACGGCGTAAAACCCCAATAAACTCAAACCCACCCTACTACGTGCGTGCTACCAGGAAGTCAAAACGAAACTAGATACACAACTCGACTGCTGAATCATGTGACTGGTTATTTTATAATTCACACATGTATATCGACGCATTTTGACATCTCACAAGATAAATGCTTTCAAGAGAAAACATTGTGGAAAATGAAGAAATTGCTTGTGGCAAGCATTTTCTTCATTTCCCACAATGTTTTCTATCCAAAAACAAAAAAGAAATTTTATTCACTTGAAATTGTCGTCTGCAACATCTTTGAATTTGAACCAGCCTTAAATGTTGCCGTTTGGTTATGGGTAAAATCAATAGTATGGAGTCTTAGCAGAGTCATAACGAACTTTTTTTGATAAAATATGGACCAACATGTTTATTAGTATGAATTAAACCTTTACCAAACGGCAAAAAAGTGGGGTATCTAAAATTGAAAGCTGTTGCAGAGGTAGGAATGTGTGTTGATAAATTTATGATAAGAGTAAAGAATATTGATTATCAACATTTCAGAGGCATAAAAACAATACTTGTTTGGGAAAGGGTTAAGGGAGTGAAATTGGGTTTTAACTCTGTTCGAAAAAGGACTTAAACTTTAATATATAAATTTAGCCATATAAAGTACTTTACAATGTAAAAAATATACTAGTATATGTATTTCCCGAAAGAAAATAAATCAATTTTATCAGAATAAATATTAAGGCATACGAGGGTTGATTGATAAGTAGTGAGCCTCACATAGAAAGGTTTGAATTGTAACTGTTAAACGATTTTATTTTTCAACATGATCCTCTTCTTTGTCTATACACTTTAGCCAGCGACGTTTCAAGGCATCAATGCCACGTTTGTAGAACCCCTTCTCCTGATCGTCCAGAAAGGCCTCCATAGCATGTATGACGTCATCATTTGACTGAAAGTGGGTACCAGCAATAGCTATTTAACTGTGGGAACATGTGAAAGTCTGATGGAGCAAGATCATCAAAAGGCGGGTGTTCTACTAGTCCAAACCCACAGTCAAATTGACGGCAGCCATGACAATGGGAGACTTGTGAACAGGGGCATTGTCCTGGTAGAACAGTATGCCTACACCTTTGCTGAGTTTTCCACGGAGTTTGAGCTTGATGGTTTCTCTCAGTTGTCTTAAAAGTGATTCATGATACTGTCCATTTATTGTTTAGCCCTTTATTCATGGACTTTATTGACTATTTCTGGTGTTGCAACGGTGACAGGTCTTCCAGGGCGGGCGTCGTCCTCAAGACTCTGCCTACCAATTTGAACTCCTCTGCCCATCTCTTTACTGTAGCATACAAAGGGGCATCATCCCCTAGTGTTGAAACCATATCTGCATGGATGGCCTTCGAAATTAGACCCTTTTATACATATATTAAATCACTGCTCTTTCAGCAACCTTGTCCATTTTGCAAAAGCCACTTGCCCGGTTTACTTTAGAGTGCTACCTCTTCAACATAAACGGACCAAATGGCACCAGTTTTCGGCTGCACACCTTTTTATAGCCAGAGAATACAGGGACTGAAAATGGACATACTTGCTTGACCCTTCTATGAGAGGCTCACTACTTGTCAATTAACCCTCGTATATGGGTTACAATTTGACCCATTACCATACTGCAAAATTATAGGCTGGTCAAAATTCAAAAGATAGACTACAATATCAAGTGCATTGAATTTTACATTTTTGGTCTGTTTGTGTAGAAAACAATTTGGGAAATGAAGAAATTGCTTATCACAAACATTTTTTCAATTTAATTTTTTAAACCTTGTTTTCCAAAGCCTTTATCTTGTAGGGCGTCTAAAGGAGTCAATGTGAAGTACTTAAAGGGCTCAGCCGCATAATATGAATGGAATTTGACTTCGATAATTAAGCTGTCCCGGGGTTAATACTGGTGCACTATATAAATATCTGGATAAAATAAATACATTTTAACCTATTACCACACATTGACGCCTTTTGACACCCTTTTAGATAATGACTTTGGAAAACATCGTGGAAAATGAAGAAATTGCTTGTGACAAGCAATTTCTTCATTTTCCACAATGTTTTCTACGTAAAAAGACCAATGAATGTTAAATTTCACTCACTTGAAATTGTCGTCTGCAACATCTTTGATTTGGAATGGTCCAAAATTTTGACGTTTGGTAATGGGTTAAGCACTGGTCAAAGGTCACCGTTAGAAGATTTTCACATATGAGCCACACACGGGTATATTTCGTATTCACTGGCAGAGCTATTGTCACCCAGAGTGCACATTTGAAAGAATTCGGAAACGGATCTGGAATATTTTTCCGGGTAATATCTATAAATAGAAACATGCGGAACCTGGTCCCAGGTCTCTATTTGCGCTATGATACCCAGCGGCGGATCCAGGATTTTTGGTTAGGGGGGGGGGGGGCGTAATATCATAACGTTGGATACGTCCGAAAACGCCGTACATACAGATTATCAAAGCTTTATTTACATCATCTTTAAATGTAAACTACGATATGTCGTATTTATGTCCTCATAACATTTTTAAAGACAGAATATTTTAATAAAGGAATGATAGTATAATTTCAGGGATATACGCGTTGATATAAATTTGTGATCAAATTAAAAAACTCAATCGCAATATCCAGAACTCCATTAATGAAAACGCACGTGTTTATTTTCATGTTTTTCGCAACATGATTTCTATTGGTGTAAGTGATGGGGAGGGTTTGGGAGGGGTATTCCCTCCCTTCGCGTGAGAAAATTTTCAAAAAGAAAGACGAAATGGTGCAATTTCCGGATCATCCAGAGCTATTTATTCGCCTCTGAAATATGTCTATATCATATATTGTATAAACCATATCTAAACCTACAAATTATCATAGATGACACTTTTTTTCGGGTGTTGATTACGCCATGATACATATTTGTGTGCCTGTTGGGGAGGGTTTGGGAGGGGTGTCCCCTCCCTGTGCGTGAAAATTTTTTTTAAAAAAAGAAAGACGAAATGGCGCATTTTCCGGGACATGCAGACCTATTTCTTTGCCTCTTAAATAAACCTATATCTAATATTGCAATATCATATCTAAACCTAGAAATTAATTCGCAGAGGCAATAGAGTTTTTTTACCATGTTTCATATTGGTTTTCCTGTTGGGGAGGGTTTGGGAGGGGTGTCCCCTCCCTCCGCGTGAGAATTTTTTTAAAAGAAAGACGTTATGGCGCAATTTCCGGAACTTGCAGACCTATTTCTTTGCCTCTTAAATTAGCCCATATCTAATATTGCAAGACCATAACTTTCTAATCCTACAAATTAACAGAGACAACAGAGTTTTTTTGCGCGTTTTTGCAACATGTTTCATATTGGTGTTCTTATGGAGGAGTGTGTCCCCTCCCTCTGTGTTAGATTTTTTTAAAAAGGAAGAAGAAATGGCGCGATTTCCGGGACATGCAGACCTATTTCTTTGCCTCTTAAATAAACCTATATATCTAATATTGCAAGACTATATCTAAACATACAAATTAATTCACAGAGGCAATTTAGTTTTTTTTGTGATTTTTTTTCACCATGTTTCATATTGGTTTTCCTGTTGGGGAGGGTTTGGAAGGGGTGTCCCCTCCCTCCGTGTGATAAAATTTTCAAAAAAGAATGACGAAATGGTGCGATTTCCGGAACATCCAGACCTATTTAATCGCCTCTTAAATATGCGTATATCATATATTGCATAAACCATATAAAAAGCTACCAAATTATCATATATGACACATTTTTTCGATTGTTAATTACGCCATGATACATATTTGTGTGCCTGTTGGGGAGGGTTTGGGAGGGGTGTCCCCTCCCTGCACGTGAGGATTTTTTAAAAAGAAAGACGAAATGGCGCATTTTCCGGGACATGCAGACCCATTTCTTTGCCTCTTAAATAAAACTACAGAGTGTCCCAAAAAAACGGAACCCATTTTTGAAAGTATATTTCTCGTGTATCAGGTAAAATTTCTCCACCAAATTTACATATGCACTAGCATCGACAGTTTTCTATTAGCATTTAAAATTTGGTCGAAAAATAATTATTAGTTTTGAAATATTGACATTAACATGAAAATACCCGGAAAACCATTTTAACACGATATCGATCTTTTCGTTTTGCAGCGCGCGCCTACACTCATTGAATAAATTGACGCTTTACAATTGGTTAATATATTCAATACAATACAAAAAATGATTCTGAACCATTGTATTCACAATAGTGCATTTTCATTACATCTTTTTTGCTAATAAATAAATTCACCAAAAAGAATTAAATCATAGTCCACAGAAATGTATACTATGCAAGAAAATTAAGGCTGGACTAATTTGAGGAAGCATACCAAGCTTGTAATTTATGAAAATATAAAAGTTAAAACTGCGCCATGTGAAATGAATCACATAATAATTTGAAATTAATTCAAACAACCACCATATGGACTCAATTTGAACGTACAGAACGTGTACATATTAAATTTTGAGAAAATCGGTACATACATGTACAAAGGTACAAATTTCATGAGCTGACCGTTAGTGCGCTTTCACGAACAAACAAGACGCAAAAATAATATCATGTCAGATCGTTTTTTTTTTTTAGTGTCATTATTAATTTGCTAATATCTTTTGAACCGATGCATATTTTTAAGTGAAATTTGGAACACAAATGCAAAAATAATGTATCTTCAGTACTGCAAATTAAAATTTAGATTTTTTGCTTACGCTTTGAAATATTAGACTTTGAATTAGGGTTCCGTTTTTTTGGACACTCTGTATATCTAATATTGCAATATCATATCTAAACCTAGAAATTAATTCGCAGAGGCAATATATTTTTTTACCATGTTTCATATTCGTTTTCCTGTTGGGGAGGGTTTGGGAGGGGTGTCCCCTCCCTCCGCGTGAGATTTTTTTTAAAAGAAAGACGAAATGGCACAATTTCCGGAACTTGCAGACCTATTTCTTTGCCTCTTAAATTAGCCTATATCTAATATTGCAAGACTATATCTAAACCTACAAATTAATTCACAGAGGCAATTGAGGTTTTTTTTGTGTGTTTTTTAAACATGTTTGATATTGTTTTTTCCTATTGGGGAGGGTTTGGGAGGGGTGTCCCCTCCCTCCGTGTCAGATTTTTTAAAGAAAGACAAAATGGCGAAGTTTCCGGGACATGCAGACCTATTTCTTGTATAGATTTACTTTGACTGTGAATAATTTCGTTTTTTTTATGTTAAAAGAAACTTCCTCAAAAATGCATTTTTCAAAGAACTTGTACGTATCTAATGAACGCCCGATCCGCCGTTTATGGGGTAACAACGGTTTACAAAGAGTACTTAGTAATAAGTCATCGATTAATCAACGCCTCGAGTGAAAAAAGCGGAACGGTTGGGGGAGGGATGTTGACCTTTAATTGCTTAAAGTTAAAGATTGTCCACAATTCGAGGGCTGTTATAGGTAAAAACAAAATCGGTTAAGCCTCAGTGACTACTTGTCGGCGATCATATAAATACACATATAAATATATACATATAAATTACCCACTTTGTACAAATCGCCGATGTTTTGACTATTTTCTGTCATATGAATGCCCTCGTATCACACTGATAGATTATTTTTGTCGTTCACATTTTGCAATTTTATATTTTCCATGCAGGCGCTTGTCAAGGTCTCGGCCAAGCGCTCGGTTATACGATGCTGACTAACAAAATTAAATAGCGACATCCGAGTGTCGCTTTTATTTGACCATTTGACAAACAGACCCCCTTTTAACACACACTAGCGTCGGTCTTACTACATATCAGCCAAAGAAAATGGGAAAACACCGACATTATCAGAGTCATTGTTATAAATTGATTATTATAAGTTCGATGAAATTTCTAACTTTGACTTTAATTGTTCTTTGATAGCCCCGCTTTCACAAAAAAAAAAAAAAAAAAAAAAAAAAAAAAAATCTGGCGATTTTAGGGGGGGGGGGGGGGGGGCGCGCCGCTTCCGCCCCCCTCTAAATCCGCGTATGATACCCTGCTCTATCAAACGATCGCGCGCTTCTTCTAACATGGCGGGTCTACACATCTTGTCTTCCAGTGAATAAATAGCCTTGACAGGAGCCCCGTTAGCATTAGCTTTTACGGCCTCCGTCGATCGTTCGAACGCTTCAGCCGATCTTGTGGCGATGCGTAAATAGAGCTCCGCGGAACCTTTGATGAACCGCTTGAAAAATATGTTGTTTGTTGCCACCTCAGCCAGGCCTAGCGGAAATCCATACATATCAGTGGGGCTGTCGTATATCTGGCCACATATTCTATTTTGAACACCATTATCTTCACAACTGTCAGTTTGTATGTCTGTGTCTGTGGTGTTTGTCTCAATTAGAAGGAACTGACCGTAGAGATACACGCCAGATGAGAATGTATGTACGAATATAGGCTGTGATCGGCGATCGTTTTCTTCGCACAATGATCGTACCTTTCTTACTAATCTTCTTGCTGCGTTTGGAATGAGGATTTCTTTTACACCAACCTGAAATTGAGGACAAAGGGGAATGAATGATCTGTATCTGATTAGGTAGTACGATTCCGTGATTCATGACCATGATCCTGTGTAAGAGATGTCACTACAATATCTGTGTTTCTTTTTACGGCAAAAATGTAGGGTGGTAGGCTACCATCTGAAAGCTATCACAGACGGCAAAAGCGGTGTAACTGAAGGTAAATATGTGAGTATCACAGCACGGAAAATATTTCAAAACCACACTTGTTTTGTTGTTTTGCTTGGTAATGTCCCGCCGGGGTGATTAACAATTGTATACTGGATTTTGTATCTTCGTGTTTTGTGGGAAAGTAGGTATGATCGGGTCTTAGTTTGGTAAACGAGGGTGTACTATGTTTTGAGGGTATGGCTGATTTTTATGCTAAATGTACCTGGATTTGAATGACGTCACATCCCTGGTTAAGGTAAATATCTGTGTATTTTCTCAAGTGTCGCTCTTTTCCACGAAGCCAACCAAAAATGAGAACAATAGGCCTGTGATCGGTGCCATCTGTGGTTTGTTCATAAAGGCGTATGTTTGGAGTGACCTGGACAGTATGAACGTCATCATCTGGATTGGTGGATTTTGGATTTTTCTGCGATTTGCCATTTTTTCCTTTCTCATACTTGTGGTCATTTCTCTGAAAATAAACGCACACGTTTGTCACATATCATCTCGACACCGGACTGAACGAATAACTACTTCCAATGAAATTAAAAGTTTATTATTATTGAAAGAAATAATTACAAATACGTTTTTCAAATTACTTTGTACAGAATCTTTGTCGAGTCGATCGTCAAATCCATTAACCGTAGTTCTACATATGCATTTTTTTATTTTCTTTTTTTTTGTTTATTTTTTTTTATTTATATTTTTTGCTTGATTTCGTTTATTTGAAATATGGTAAGCACAGGAGAGGAAAAGCTTGCTAGTAGATGTTTTTCCTTTTCTACTACAAATATACGTGAAATTTATATCTTTAAACTGCTTCATAAAAATATTTCATATCATGCGTGTAGAGTTTTTAGTTGTCAGGTTTCTCTGAGATGACACAACCCCGTCTGGTCGCTTGATCAGAATTTTCCAACGTTTGAAAACGACGTCGAAATTGCGTCAGCGTAATAAACAGGTCCGTTCAAGAGTTTGTAATCCTAGGTATACCAGATCCACGACGATCATCAACTCTACCTACTTGCTGGAAAGGTTGTAATCCGAGTTTTCTGTGATGAAATTCGCTCTTTGATATGTTGATGTCGCTCATCAACATATCAAAGAGCGATTTTATCAGAGAAAACTTGGATTAGAAAGGTTGGTGCAATCGAATTAATTTATGCGTTTCTAAACACGAACGCTCTACACACGTAGGGGATGGTGTCGGCTCAAAATAAGCATCGTTACGTAATTTTGTTCTTCTAAATTCTTGTAAAGGTTCTCTACAAAGGGCAACAAGGTGAAAAGTTGAACTTCTCATCTGTCAATTACAACATGTTGCGTGAATACAGATGAAAATGAAAATAATCTTGTAACGTAACACTTCGTCACAACTGTTTAACCTTTTCCTTAATGACAAAAAAGTAGTGACGAATTTGACACTAATTGCAAACATCAAAATGATCAAATTATGATTACTTCTTATATAAAGTTAGGATATCATTAATTCCGCCTTTACTTTCATGTGATTTTTAAGTCTTCTTGAACTTCAAAACCAAACATCGTTTTGAAAAATACTAGAGTTCTTAATATGAAAATAAGGCAGAGCCTCTAACCGGGGTCAAGATATAGGTCTAGTAGTTGTTATTTTCTATCATATTCATGCATTTGCAATGGCGGATCCAGGATTTTTTCCCAGGGGGGTCCAACAATTTTTTTCAAGGGGGGGGGGGGGGGGGGGGGTCCAAGCCCAAATTATGGCTTAAAATGCAGTAAATATGTAACTTTACACTGAATTTATATAGTCAAAATCTAATTTTTGGCCAATGCCGGGGGGGTCCAGACCCCCCCCCCCCGAACCCACCTCTAGATCCGCCCATGCATTTGTGATTCATTAATGATAATCTGGTAGTAAAAGACAGATTAAGTGACGTGAAAAAATTTAGCTTTTAAATTAGTAAGAGAAGTCGTTTAGTGGTGTAGGCCTAGGTCCCAAGCCATAGCCTAATTATTATTGTATTTGGCCAAATGCAAGAAAAAAAAGAAACCTCAAAACCTCGTTTCAATTTGAGTTCTCAAGACAACATTCTTCGTTTGTCTAGTCTTTTTCATTAGCCTTCAGAATTGACGAAGGCAAAGACAGATCTATGATGTATTGGAAAGGGTTTGTTCGTGATTGACGCGCGAACTCCTGACATATCAGTTAAAATTAGAATACGTTCAGTTTGGTCTCGATTTTCTTTTCTTTCAAATAATAATAAAAAAAAAGAGAAAAAAAATCTAGATCTAGCTTTGCAAAGTTCCATCCGGTCACTCATGACTCATTATTTATTATGTAGAATCACTATTTTTGTCGTCCAATGTGACTTCTTTGACCCTTTCAAAACAATACATGATTTTGGTGTCCCTTAGAGACGGCAAAACGAAAAAAAATCAGACGAAAGATATACTTGTTGAAAATCAGATATTTCTCATTTTGTCTGTATATTATCTGTGCTATATTGTACATTGATCGTATGCTATCTTTATCAACGGCGAATTCGTCGTTTGCAGCAACTTTCAAATTGAACGACCCTCAAATATTGTCGTTTGAGAAAGCGTGAAATTGGACCAGTATATGCTTCTATTATTTGGCCAAAACGTAACCCTTACTCAATTCAGCGCCATTGTATGAAAGCTTAACGGAAAATGTCTATAGTTAGTAAAACGTTGAGACAAGAGAAGAAATTTCTGATAACTAGCATTTTCTCCTTTTGTACAAATTTCCGAAGCCGTCTGCATCTCCATGATAATCGTCAAAAGCAGCTTAAGCAGGTCTTGCTTGGGAAAGGGTTAACACGAGATGCTGAGATCTATGTATATTTTGCTGTGAAACAGCCTTTAGGCCTAATGAAGAATTCTCAAAATGATTAGATCTATAAATCTTTTCCTTCATTTTCCCCTAATATTTCCTTCTAGATCTAAAATATTTTGTTTAAAAATGGAAAATCTATTTTTCCTTCCAAATTAGCAGGCGCTTCTAGCTCCGATATAAGATAAACGGGTTTGAATAATAATTCACAAATCCTACACCCCGCAGACAGAATTGACGTGGACTAAAAAACTTCTAACGTCGTAGTCATTTGATAAAAGACGCGCGTTTCCAAACAACGCTACTTGACGTCTGATAACGCGCGGGAAATGGAACGTCGCGAGAACGCAGAAAAATCCATGTTGACGTCATATCGGCTAGTTATATGACGTCACAAAGTCAAAAACTGACTGGTTCACTAAACTTGGATATTTCAATGTCACGGGACCCCAGACAACGGAGGTAATTAGCACTAAACCAATTCACAATCTCAGTATCTTGGATAAAGCCTGGCAAAAGGGCAACCGAGGGTGTCCGAAAACCGGAAAAAATTCAGAACGAGACTCGTGCAACTCAACCCAAAAACACAATGTAACAACCACTGAAATCTATACGCCCACAATACCGTAAGCCGTGGTCAATTCCATTGACCCCGGTATTACCGAATGTACAAAACATTGTTAATTAATCTTTAAAGCTGGAGGCTAACAGATGGTCTAATTGTAAAAAATGAAATTTTTTGAAAAAAATATGGAAAACTTTTGTGTTGGCCACCTCAGAATGATTAATAATATGCGATTCAGACAGAGATTATGCCGAAATTATAAGAGAGATAGCCGAATTTAGGGAGAATCCAAACCCATATTCAACTCCGTTACAGACGCGGTTGAATTTATTTTCTTACTGTCACGCATGCGCATACAGCGCGGACCAAGATTCAAACGAAATTTATACTTGAATTTCAATATGACGTCATTATGTATGTTGTGACGTCATTTAAGAAAGTCGGATGCCCTACTGTTTTGACCTACTTTCGACATCGCTTCATGAATTTTGTATCAAATTGCGAAAAAATGAGTCGTTGCTTCAATAGTTTGTCGTAATCATTTAATCAGGTCATATAAAGCTTAAAAAGTGGACATTTCGTTTGTTTTTGACAGATTTTGGGTCCAAATCTGGGAAATAGTAGCTTTAATATGCAAAAGAAGAAAGTGCTGAAACTTGCATTTTTTCCATTTGTCTAAGTATTGTGTGTACTTATTTCATTGGGAACAAGTTATATCGTTATCGACACAACTTTTGTTGTCTACAGAAGCTTTGAAAGAGGAACGATATGAAATTTCGTAGTATGGTAAATGGTTACTGTAAGATTAGAATGTCATTGTTTAACCCTTTCCCAAAACGTAAATTGTTTGCTTGATCCAAATTAATAGCCGTTACAGGCGACAAAAAAAATTGAATTCGAAAGTAAGAAAAGTGATTATTGTTGCTTTGAAAATATTGAGGTAAAGGAGTATTTGCTTATAATCAGCAATTGTGTCTTTTCCCTAAATGTTTCCCTATACTATTCCTATTTACTGATGTCAAAGCTAGATATTGTTTTCCAAATGGTTCATAACAGTCCGTGTACATTGAAACTGATCTCCAACAGATTTTTGTCCTAATTTCATAATATCCCATTTTTACAGTGGTCATGTACTATTAATCAAAAACCAGTCTTTATTTCTTGTCTAATTGTAAAATACATGTATAGATCTATCTATTAGTTAGTATGTCTCTGGAATGGCAAATAACTTTGTACTAAAAATAGACTGGGATTACCACAATGTTTTGATAAACCGTCGGTGTTGTGGTTTTGACTTCCCCATGAGACTATACATTGGAAAACATTAAGACAAAGGAAGAAACTACTGATTACCAGCAGGTTCTTTTTTGTCTTAACAATTTCTGTGTTATGTTGTACACAAATTTTACTTTCATTAATATCCACTTTGTCTACTGTACATAGCAGCTTTCAAGTTGTACTAGTTTCACAATATTGCATTTGGGAAATGGTTAAGTGAGGGAACTTTTGCGAGTCAGAGAGAATTCATCTTCGCAAGCCAAGGGTGACATCTACGGCGTGACGTCCTTTCTGTATTCACTGTATTTGTGAATACAAACGCAGGTGGGTTCAACCTTAGCTAGCGAAGATGGAGAGAATTAAGGTAAGAAGGGCCTAATTAGCACCAAAAAGCCAGCAGCGAAATTTGAATAGTGCCAGTAATTCCTAAACTGTGTTACATTTCCATTCCAAATACAAACATAAGCATTTTGTACGGTTTAGAATTTTGAATTAATGCATATTTATGGAAATATTTGACAAAAATGTTCAAAATTACCTCCCTTGCATATGAATATAGAGTAAAATGATATTTGTAAATTATTTTCTTCTTGAAGCATAGTCTTGAAATCTGCCATGGTGAATCAACTTATGTGAAGTGTATTTACAAGTGTGTGTAATTTGATACATTTCGTATGGCTAGAAATTGGTGTTTTTAATTAGGCACTTTATACCTTAAGAACACGAAAAGGGTGAGTTGACTGATGCTAAGGAGAACTTGTTTGGGTGTCAACATGTTGACTTCTACAGATTTGGTACCAGTGATCGGCAAACTAGAAAAAATAAGTGTGTTGAGTCGTAGGGCCTACGTTGCAAAAACAGCAATTTTGATTTAGTCCATTTGCACTCGTACATAAAATTGAATCTCGTCGTTTATCAACATTTTATTACATGAAAGTGACACATTGATCCTTTCCCTGACAAGACGTCCGTAATAGAAAAGGGTTGAAAAAATATTGAAGCAAAATAAGAAATAGTTGATAATTATGCCCGTTATTTTCTGTACTGTAATGCGCACAATGAAGATTCTTATTAATGTCTTCTGCTACAGCTTTCAATTTATAATACTAGTCTAAAATTTTGTCGTTTGGGAAAGGGTTAATGATTACATGAAGCAGACTATGTCAGCACAACAATCCCTTAAAACTTGTCTTAAACAAGACCTAGTTTCCAGGTCACAAAGGTTTCGAAAAATATTTAGGCAAAAGAATGGCATTCTAAAAATCAATAATTTCTCCTTTTGCCAAAATATTTACTGTGCAATATTTCACACAAGTTCTTTCTTCATAAATATCGTTGTTTTCGTTTTAAACAGCTTTCAAATTGAACTACCTTAGAGATTTGTCATTTGGTAAGGGTTGGTAAGGGTTACTTTTTTTAATACCCTCCTCCCCCCCCCCCCAAAAAAAAAAAAAATAAATAAATAAATAAATAAATAATCAATCTAAAATCTACCTAATGTACCTTTCTGACTAAATATTTGGAAACATAGTGAAAACATTTCCTTTTCAAAAATTAAATCTTACTAGATTTAGACATCAGTTTATAAATAAATAAATACTTTCGATCTAGTCGAAATTTAATGCACCGAAATAAAAGCTGGTTCTTAAAATAAGTAAACATTCAATAGCAAAACAGCATACCTTTTTGCTGAATTTACACATCTTCTTCTTTTTTTAAAACAAAATATTAGATAGTCTTACATTCTTGCTTTTAATAACATAACTTTACTACAAACCTCGAATTCGATACCATAATGTTTACAACGCTGTAAATAAAACTTGAATAGTGAAAAACAGTTGAGCCAGAAACTGGAAAAGGGGACTCATTTGTACCGTGTTTCAGATCGGCATGTGCAACAGATCAGTATCGTTATGGCTCAATTTCACTTTTCAATGTGGAGGATAAAGTACATTATTCAAATGGATATTCGATTTTTAAAAATCTTACCAAGCGTGTTTTATTATTTATCTATCTATTTTTTATTATTATTTTTTGACAAAAAACATGAACATGTTTCATAACAAGATCGTTATTGCCGCCAGTAAAAATTGATATAACCCTTTCCCAAACAAGATCTGACTTTGATATTTCTATGATAATCAGCATTTTCTCCTTTCGTCTAAATATTGTCGGAGTTAAATTGTACAAAAATTCAATCTATATTGGCATCTTCTTCCGAATTTGCAGAATTTTTGTAATCGGACAACTCTGAAATGTCTTTTGGGAAAGGGTAAAGAATAATCAAAGGCGATCATAGCTTGGTGCTGAATAAATTTTCCGTTTTTTATTTCTCATTGATCTATGTGGCTCAGTGGATTAGGCAACATGATTTGTCATTTGAGACCACCATCATCACTGCTGGTGAACTCAGCCAAAGCGAGGGACGTTTTTTCGCGAACAATGTATTCCGTCGGTGTTGTTATAAGATATCGTAACTACGGCTTTATCGAAGCCGTAGTTACGAGATTTTATAACAACACCGACAGTTTGTCAATACAAAACGATAGACCCGGGTCTGTTATTAGAACAAGTTCATTGTCATTAGAAAAAAAATCTATAAACTCACATTTAAACGCAAAATATCTATACCTTGTTGTACATAGAGAAAAACGTCCCTCGCTTTGGCCGAGTTCACCACCAGTTATCATTGGAAGCCCGTGCTTCAAAATGATTATTCGTCCGGGCTTCAACATGATTATTTTCTCAAGTGTACCCAAAGGTCATTCCAAGAAAAAATGTGAAAAACAGGGCCGCGTTTTACTAACACAGATTTTTGCAAAAACCTTGTAACAACACATCTGATTGAAAGAGAAATAATAACAGTAATTATTCGGCCAATCAGATTTTATGTTGTTTCAAAAATGTTCGTAAGTTCGTTAGTAAAACGGGCCCCTGGTCCCTAGATGCCACGGAACCCCCACAACACATTTCCATATGACAAAAAATGACTCTTCAATATTCAAACATGTTACAGACGACAATTTCAATTAACATTTCTGGTCTCTCTAGCTAGAAAACATTGTGTGAAATGAAGAAATTGCTTGACACAAGCAATTTCTTCACTTTCTAGGGTAAGGTGGGGCAAAACGCCCCCAAATTGTTTTTGGTCATTTTCTTTAAAACGAATGGCGATATAGATGTATTTTTTGCAGTGTTACAAAGCTTTAAGTCAGCTGAACATCATGACTTGTGATTTTGGCTCTGCGTATTAAAATAAGAATTTTATAGGCAAAAACAATATTTTTTCAAAAGGGGCGTTTTGCCCCACACCTGGGGCAAAACGCCCCTTCCGGTGGGGTAAAACGCCCCCGGTGGCGTTTTGCCCCATGTTTCAAATTTATTCATTTTAAGCTGACTGAAAAAAGTGCTTACGCTTGAAATCAATATCTATAGGGTGTTCTTCATGGTCAATTTTAAATTTTCCGGTCGAGTACGTTAGATAACAAAGATTCTGGCCCTGAACCTTTTGATCAAGTGACTAACACTCTTTTGATGTTATTCGCTTAATAAACAAAATAATGAACAAACATAGAAAGTAGAAGGCATGCAAATGTGTATCAGGGTTAAAAGATTTAAAAGAACACCCATAATAGAAATTTACAAGACGTCGGCATTTTTCGGGCGTTGCCGTAATCGTTCGGCGGCAGATTTTCTCATTCGTAACGTTTTCGTATAGATCGGAAACCGCCGAACGTCTACGATCATGTCCGGAAAATTCCGAACCAGGGGGGCGTTTTGCCCTAAGAGACTGGGGGCGTTTTGCCCCAAAGTGACCATTTCACCATTTATCAAAATATTCCAAATACAACAAATGTTTCACGAAATGTTCTTTTTCAATAAAACAACAATGTAATGTGCTATAGATATATGTATTATTTGTCAGATAAAATATATCCGTGCCAGATGTAACACGAAATAAATGGCAGCAGGAAATAATAAGAAATGGCCCAAAAATGATTTTTGCAAAATATTTTCTAATTGACTAACGTCAGAGCTAAAACTTTTCTGTCACATAATCTACACAATTTTTACAACCATATTAACGTCATATGTTTGTAATACATATTGGCATTTCCTAGAAATCGATGGGGGCGTTTTACCCCGAGGGGCGTTTTGCCCCACCTTACCCTACATTTTTTTCGAGAGCGTGTCTGTTTTATGGCGCCAATATGCGTTAAAAAGGACTCGACAATACGCATTGTGTTTCAACATTACGCCCCTGTCCATTATTCCAGATTAAAAATAGCTAAATGCGGCCTGGTAAATAACTACGATACTCTCTTACACTTGCTTCAAGTAATGTAGACACTGGTGGTGAACTAAAACAATTTTTGCTACAACAAGGTATAGATATTTTGCGTTTAAATGTGAGTTTATAGATTTTGTTTCTAATGACAATGAACTTGTTCTAAAAACAGACTGTAGTTACGATATTTTATAACAACACCGACGGAATACATTGATCACGACAAAACGTCCCTCGCTTTGGCCGAGTTCACCACCAGTGGTAGAAGATACTAGTCAAAACCTTGAACCGGCCACTTTAACGTTACTTCTGTCAAAAATAATATTTTGTTGACGTGATAACCACGATTCCTGCTAGACATCCAAAAGCAAAAACGATGCAACTGTTGCTATTATTCTGACTAAAATTTGTTTTTATTGATAAGTTTCACAGCACCCTCTATTTGGATTTTATATTAAGTATTACAACCGTCTACAATAATTTCACATATCACGCAGCATGAATTCACATATGTGCCACATAAGAATACATTCGGTTATCGCTATCGGACATCTTAGCACCCATAGTACATAGACCAAGAAATTCAGACACTGTTCTGGAATATTTATCCGGATAGTATCTGTAAATAGACAGATGAGGTACATCGTTCCATGTCTCTACTTGTGCTATCAGACCCCTCTCCAGATACCAGACGTGTAGTTCATCTATAGTTTTAGTGTTGCAGTATTTATCTTCCAGTGAATAAATCAGCTTACCAGGAATCCCAGTAACGTTAGCCTTTACTATAGTCGAAGCTCTGTGGTATGCTTTTGTTGATGTAATCGCGACCCGTAGATATAATTCAGAAATAATTTTGATAAAGCTCTGTAGAAGCTTAATGTTTGTTTTAGACATCGCTAGACCAGTCGGAATATCAATTAAGTCAACAGGACTGTCGTGGATCTGTCCACAGATTCTATCTACGAAATTATTGCCGCCATCTTTATTTATGTCTGTTGTCAGGATTAGAAGTTCCCCGTACAGATAGATACTAGAGCAAAACGTATGAACAAAAACAGGTTGTGTTTGTCGTCCATTTTCTTCACATAACGCTCGTACCCTCTTCACTACTTCCTTGGCTCTCTCTGGAGCAAACATGTCTGTCAAGCCAATCTGAAAAAAAAAACCCGGTAGGGAACTTATCATCTGTGTTATTGGAAAACCTCGTACAAGCTAGAGGTATGTTACAACCCGTTTTGTAATAATAACCCGTTTTGTAATAAGTATAACAAAGTGGGGGATTATTACAAAATGGGTTACAATGTCTAACCCGTTTTGTAATAAAATTATGTATTTTCCCGATAACTATTATTTGCATTCAATACTCAATTTTAGCTATTTTAATCATTCTCAGAACAGCTGTGCGAACTTTAAATTGAAATAATTTTCGTTTTGCAATGAAATTAACAAATGTAGAAAAATGATATAACGCAGTTAGTGATAATGCATTACAAAGTGGGGGATTATTACCAAACAGGTAAGAACGCCTAACCCGTTTTGTAACAACCCGTTTGGTAATAAAATTTACACATTGTTTTCAATAACTGATATTTTCATAGATTATGCAGTGTAACGTAATTTTAAAACTTTCTGAACTATTGTACGTCTGTAAAGAAATCAATTTTCATCTTAAAAAGAAAATTACATCCGTAGAGCATTGATATAACGCAGTTTGTGATAATTGCAATTTCGTTTCATTGCAAAACGAAAATTATTTCAATTTCAAGTTCGCACAGCTGTTCTGAGAATGATTAAAATAGCTAACATTGAGTATTGTATGCAAATAGTAGTTCTCGGAAAAATACATAATTTTATTACAAAACGGGTTATTACAAAACGGGTTAGACATTGTAACCCGGTTTGTAATAATCCCCGACTTTGTACATCCTCGGAAACCACAGCGGTCATGTAGCGTAGCTATGACCGCGGGGTTTCCG
This sequence comes from Fragum sueziense, assembly GCA_963680895.1. Taxonomy (NCBI): domain Eukaryota; kingdom Metazoa; phylum Mollusca; class Bivalvia; order Cardiida; family Cardiidae; genus Fragum; species Fragum sueziense. Next base: position 13,832,338 of record OY804602.1, on the reverse strand, counting down.
AGGATGGACTTTGTAATACATTATCACAAACTGCGTTATATCAATGCTCTACGGATGGAATTTTCTTTTTAAGATGAAAATTGATTTCTTTACAGATGTACAATAGTTCAGAAAGTTTTAAAATTACGTTACACTGCATAATCTATGCAAAAATCAGTTATTGAAAACAATGTGAAAATTTTATTACCAAACGGGTTGTTTCAAAACGGGTTATGCCTTCTTACCCGTTTGGTAATAATCCCCCACTTTGTAATACATTATTTCAAACTGCGTTATATCATTTTTCTACATTTGTTAATTTCATTGCAAAACGAAAATTATTTCAATTTAAAGTTCGCACAGCTGTTCTGAGAATGATTAAAATAGCTAACACTGGGTATTGTATGCATGCAAATAGTAGTTATCGGGAAAATATATATATTTTTTTGTTACAAAACGGGTTATTACAAAACGGGTTAGACATTGTAACCCGTTTTGTAATAATCCCCCGCTTTGTAATACGTTATCACAAACTGCGTTATATCAATGATCTGCGGTTGGAATTTTCTCTTTAAGATGAAAATTGATTTCTTTACAGACGTGCAATAGTTCAGAAAGTGTTAAAATTACGTTACACTGCATAATTTATGCAAATATCAGTTATTGAAAAATGTGAAAATTTTATTACCAAACGGGTTGTTACAAAACGGGTTAAGCGTTCTAACCCGTTTGGTAATAATCCCCCACTTTGTAATACATTATCACAAACTGCGTTATATCATTTTTTTACATTTGTCAATTTCATTGAAAAACGAAAATTATTTCAATTTAAAGTTCGCACAGCTGTTCTGAGAATGATTTAAATAGCTAACAATGAGTATTGTATGCAAATAGTAGTTCTCGGATAAATACATAATTTTATTACAAAACGGGTTATTACAAAACGGGTTAGACATTGTAACCCGTTTTGTAATAATCCCCAACTTTGTAATACTTTATCACAAACTGCGTTATATCAATGATCCACGGATGGAATTTTCTTTTTACACTGAAAATTGCTTTCTTTACAGAGGTACAATACTTCGAAAAGTGTTGAAAGTACGTTACACTGCATAATTTTTGCATATATCAGTTATTGAAAAAATGTGAAAATTTTATTACCAAACGGGTTGTTACAAAATGGGTTAGGCGTTCTTACCCGTTTGGTAATAACCCCCCCCCCCCCCCCACTTTGTGATACATTATCACAAACTGCGTTATATCATTTTTCTACATTTGTTAATTTCGTTGCAAGACGAAAATTATTTAAATTTCACCCGTTTTAATAATCCCCCACTTTGTTATATACTGAACAAAAGTGAAAACGCTACACCTACTTTGCTTGTTTTATTTCTTCTAAAAACAACAAGTAAAAACATCAAATGAAAGTGTTTCGCATTGTTCATTTACTTGGTTATGCAAAGCACTTAACATTTTGTGGATCTTAATTACGGGAATGAAAAACGGGCCCTTCTAATGTGACAGGTGTCCGTTTTTTCAGGTGTACAATTTGAACGGAAATTATACACAATCTAAACCTTCAAAAATCCAAGCAGAAGAATGCAAACTATGCCATACTTAACGGAATGGTAGTCTGGCGAGTTACCTGTCAGAAAATGAAAAGAAGTTTGCATAACATTGTGGCAGCCTTTAGAAAATGATGTTTGAAAAGCGGAATTTTCACTAGGTTCCAAAGCTTGAAAATTTTACAATGTAATCTCCATAGGAAATTGAAATCGCTATAACATGGAAATCTGGGAACAATCCTTGTCGAAGAAAGGGTTCAAAAATACCCTGTAAGGCCAGCATGATGTTGCAAAAAACCCAATCGAAAATCGTGATAAGTTTGTGAATACAAAACATTTTAAAGTCCCTATTTGTTTATGTTAAAGGGAGGTAATTTGCAAAATTGACTGATTAGACCTTGATTTTAGAGCTTGCTACAAGAGATAAGTGAGATTTTAAGTGTTTTTTCGACAACCCGGATATGACCAATTCCGAAAAAATAATGAAGTGTTTTCTGCGCATGCGCACATGCGGTATTAGATGAAATTAGCTTTAAACGCATTAAGGCCTATAACTCTGACATTAAAGGAGACAAGGCAATGGAATTTTGACAAAACGATAGCTGAAAGCCTGGGAAATGACGTCAAAATATATTTCAAGCTATTAGTTAGATACTTTTCCAGAAATAAGAAATCTTGCAGTGTAGCGTTTTCACTTTTGTTCAGTATATTTATAACAAAACGGGTAATTATTACAAAACGGGTTGTAACAGAGGTATGCGGTTTTGCAATAACACATGAACACCTACGAAGGCTACGATATGAGACGGGATAAAGAAAACGGACCTCTTTTAGCATGAGAGAATACCATGTTTCGGGGCCAGTCTGTGCATTAAAACAGTCTGACCACTCTCCTACAGATACTTCAGCTAATGAGGGCAGGACGGATCTTGATAATGCACGTCGATGCTTTTCAGGCAAAAACTCGTAACTGCAGCTTATATTAAGCTGCAATTATTAGTTTTTTTTACTTTTTTATTTTTTTTTTATTCATTTTTTTATTTTATTTATTTACTTATTTATTTTATTTTATTTTATTTTTTTTTTTCTTGAAAGCCGACGACATGCTGATATTGATTCTTGTTGTTGTCAATTTTATGCCTTTTTCTAGATCCTTGCTCAACATTTCACTTATAAACTTTATGCAAATGTAATAGATCTAGCCCACGATGTACGATGCAGTTGTCAGCTATGATATGACACTTTTCCATCATAGTGAGTATTTGTAACCTTACTTTATCATGGATCTTATTTCATATTAACTTAAAGTTTACATTACTTTATTTTTTAGTAATTCTTTTCACTATTCGATTTAAGAATAAGGTTGTTTCATCAAAGACCACAACAGCCTCCGAAAGTCGTCCTTTGAGTCTAACGCCGCTCAAATGTTTAGTATTTGTTATTTCTAGTAACATACTCTCAATCCCAAAGCGTTTTGCTAACAATACTCTCGAACCCAAAGCGTTTTAATGTTGAATGCACGTGCTCTTTATCGCTGTATATTGAATGCACGTGCGTAGTCATGGTTTTCTCCATATATTTAGGGAGCCTCGTTTTGATAGTATCGATTTGTGACCATTTTAGTAATAATTTTCATGTATACAATGTTGATTTCCCATAAACCCATCGTCTTTGCCTCCGGAAGTGTGTTCTGTGGGTACAGACTTATACATAAGTGAAAGGACCTTATTGCTTCTTCTTTGTTTTTGTCATCAAAACATAACACCATCCCCTTGAAGCCAGTTTGGTGCACTTTATCTAATCAAAGTAAGTTGTGTATAAGTATAGTGAAATTAGAAGAAAAAACTAATTTGGAGCAAGCCTTATTACGTTTCTAAAATTTCAAATATATAGGATAGCAAACCAGAGAAAATGTTGTCCATTTGAAATTGTCGTCTGTGAATTTGGACCAGGTTTGGCGGCTGGTATAGGATTAATTCAATTACCTGTATTTGAATGACGTCACATCCCTCTGCCAGGTAAATATTTGTGTATTTTCTCAAGTAGCGTTGTTTTGCACGAGGCCAGCCAAAGATTAGAACAATGGGTCGGTGGTCATCTAACTGCGATCTCTGTTGGAAAAGTCGTATATTTTGGTCGATCGTCACTTCAACGACTTGGTCGGGATTCGGTTCATTTCTGGTTGCATTTCGTTTCCTCAATGTTTCAATTTGTCCCACTTTTATATAATTGTGGTTGTTGTCCTAAAATACAAAACGACAAGTCATATAGTCTGGTTCCCGCCTCTAATACACTACGTTATAAAGAGTCTGGTAATGCCTGGCAAACCGGGTCCATTGATTGGTTAGTATACACAACCGATGAAACGTCTCGACCAATCAGAGCCGCTCGTTGACGACCATGTATACGGCCTCGGAGATTAGCTATTACCGTACCTATATTCATAGTAGATTTCAGGTACGGGAACCAGACTACAAGTCATATTGATATGATATAGATGACATATCGTTAGCGGGAGATCAAAACCTCGTAACTACAGCTTTAAAAGGCTGGAGTAGCGAAGTTTTAACCGCCCAATGACGACATATTATCTCGACATCGTTCTATTCAAAATACTGTATTCGTAATGCGTAATCTTGAAATGTTTTTATTCTATGCCATGGAAAAAACAAGAAATTTACAGTTGTCGCCACATCGTATGGCACAATGTTTATATTTTGTTCAAATGTAATTGAACGTTAAACAAACATAAACACGTGCCATACGATGTGGCGACAACTGTAGCAATATATGGTTTCAAATTTACTCAATTAGACTTTTAGATAAACAAAACTATGTCATCTTAAAAATTTAATCTATCTTGAGTGGCATTGATACAATATGGAACACACGAAGATACGCACATATAAAACCACATATCATATCATAAAGCTTCTATTGCCATTATAGGGTCTCTTAAGCCTCTCTTACAACCCATCGTGCGTCTTTTTAAATCGTACGTTTTTAAACGCTGCAAAATCGCACGATTTATAAAGACGCACGACGGGTTGTAAGAGCGCCTCATAAGAATTGTCCGGTCAATTCTTTGCTGCGTGCAGTCTGCGTCGTGGTTGCGTCCACAAAAATGTGCATCGCACGACTAAACGTACGTTTTAGACGCAGACCGCACGCACGTACGACCGGTTGTAAGAGAGGCTTTAACGTATACAACCCATCATTAGCACTGAAGGACCAGAGGCGAAATTTGAAAAGTGCCAGTAATTCCTAAACTGTGTTATATTTCCATTCCAAATACAAAAATAAATATTTTGAATGGTTTAGAATTCTGAATTAATACATACTTATGGAAATATTTGACAAAAATATTCAAAATTACCTCCCTTGTATATGAATATAGAGTAAAATGATATAAAATTTTGTATTTTTTTTTCTTCTTCTTGAAGCATAATCTTGAAATCCGGCACGGTGAATTACCTTATGTGAAGTGTATTTACAAGAGTGTGTAATTTAATGCATTTCGTATAGCTAGAAAGTGTTTTTAACGATGGGTCATATACCTTAACCCTTTCCCAAACAAGACCTGGTTTTGACGTCCCTTATAGAAAAGGCTTGGGAAAACATTGAGACAAAAGAAGAAAATGCTGATAATCAGCATTTTCTCCTTTTGTCTCAATATTTTCTGTGCCATATTTTTTCACAAATCCTATCTTTAATACCACTCATTTTGTCTTTTGTGGCAATTTTTGAAGTGGATCTCCCTAAAATCTTGTCGTTTTGGAAAAGGTTAAACATCCTCATGGCAACATTGTGTGTAAAATTGTTATTTAGGTACATATTGTATACAGGCCGGTGGCCAATATACTTAACCCTTTCCCAAACAAGACCTGGTTTTGACGTCCCTTATAGAAAATGCTTGGGAAAACATTGAAACAAAAGAAGAAACTGCTGATAACCAGCAGTTTCTCCTTCTGTCTCAATATTTTCTGTGCCATAGTTTACACAAATCCTATCTATAACAACATCCATTTTGTCATTTGTGGCAGTTTTTGAATAGGACCACCCCCAAAAAATGTCGTTTGGGAAAGGGTTAAAAAATATTTATAATAAGTATTTCATGGTACTTACAGCAAACCTTTTGAAAATTGGAACAGAAAGTCAAATAATGAATTGACCCGAAATTCTTACCTGAAGAGGAGCTAATTTTGCGATAAAAGTAATCCATTCCAGAATGAATAATCCCCACCGTGAGAGAGAAGGCAGTATCCTTGTGATTAGCTCCCACATTTTTGACAATTCAAATACGTTCTTCGAATTTCACACTTGTTACATCTTGCTGTTATTTTATGAATGACATCAATCATTAGAGATCGTCCAATAGGGAATGACTTTATCCAGTTAATCATGACGTAATTTCGGACACACAAATAGTAGTTTGTTGGTGTTGTTATAAAATCTCGTACCTACGGTTTGATTCAAGCCGTAGGTACGAGATTTTACAACAACACTGACGTTTTAACAAAACATAACCCATAACCCAGTCTATTTTTAGCATAAAATTTATTGCTATTCATTTACACTTTGTATCACGTGCAGCGTGGCGTAACATGTGGCTTATAAGTGTGACCCAGCACGCTGAAGAGGGCCTTTATCACTGGTGGTGAACTAAAACAATTTTCGCTACCACAAGGTATAGATATTTTGCGTTTTAAATGTGAGTTTATAAATTTTTTTCTAATGACAATGAACTTGTTCTAAAAACAGACCGGTTTTTCCGTTTTGTATTGACAAACTGTCGGTGTTGTTATAAAATCTCGTAACTACGGCTTCGATAAAGCCGTAGTTATGATATTTTATAACACCACCGACGGAAAACATTGATCACGAAAAAACGCCCCTCGCTTTGGCCGAGGTCACCACCAGTGTTTATGGAAGGGTGAAATTTCGAGACTAGGCAGTCCGCGCGTGGTAGGATCGAAACTTTTCACTCTGATGTAATTTTAAACATTGCTTGATCAAAAGAAATATTGACGAGCAAACAAACATCCGGATTTTCAGAAGGTAGAAGACAAGCCTTCTTTGGGAACGTGGTAATTTGAGCCGACGTATTCTTCGTTTACGCGAACATGGATTCAAATCAGACTTGTTATTACTGGTATTTTGATCAATGGTCATATTGAAGTTATTATCTTTGTTAATGGTTAATGCAATGATTGATATTTACTTATTATACCACTGACCTAATTGCCTTTGGCCTATATATCCAGTTCTGTCCATCTTTTTGTCAAGCGCGGCCAGTCATCAGCCTTCATGAACCCTTTCCAAAACGACCAAAATTTTGGACTGATCCAATTGAAAGCTACGACAGACGACATTGTTGGGTGCTTGTAAGGATGTGATTTGCGTATAATAAAGCACAGAAAATATTGGGACAAAAGGAGAAAATGCTGTTCATCAGCATTTTCTTCTTTTGTCTCAACATTTTCCAAAGCATTTTCTATAAGATACGTCAAAACATGTCTTGTTAGAATCGCTAAATTACGTTAAATGATTCATTTCTATCTGTCATGAAGCATGAGAGATTCTCCGATGTTAGTTTTCGGGTGGTGGTGGTGGTGGTGGTTGTTGTTGTTGTTGTTGTTGTTCATCAAAGACTTATTGTAGATTTGGTAATTTGAGTCAGGATCAGGAAAAACGGGCGAATATAGCATTTGATACCGAAATGGATCCAGGCCAGCCTATTTGAAAATAAAACCGCAGTCCAATCTGGATCTATGTTTTTTTCTAGTCTCTTCATTATATGTAGTAACTATGAGGAAACAAAAGTTGTCTTGAGTAGATTGCGCTATAGCACATTTCGCCTGGATCTTCGCTAGTCTCGTATCATTTAACCCATTCCCACTTAACTTTTTCAATGTCCCCCAATTTGACAAAATTAAGGCCATAGAAATCATTGTTGAAATTGATGCATATGCTCATGAAAAGCCATTTTTGCATTTTCTACAATAATGTATTCCAAGAAAGGCCGGCAAATGTAAAAAAATCAATTATAATTGTACTCTGCACCATTCTTTTTAATTTGGTCAAGTCGTCTAAAATGCTGCCGTCTGGTAATGTGTTAATTATGTAATGTGCATTTCTTCCAAACCACGTCTCATTTGGGGTCTCACCAAGGTCTTGCATAAATCTAAGTTACAGTAGGCACGTGGGCACGTGATGGGGGCAAATAAAGACTGGGGAAAACATTGTCGAAAAAGAAGAAATTGCTTGTGACAAGCAATTTCTTCTTTATCCAAGATGCTTTCTACTCTGAAAGACCCAAAAATATAAAATCATTCACATCTTTTAATTTAGACAAGTCTAAAATTATGCCATTTGGAACCTTCCACCGCCGAATGTTTACGACAGCGCCCGAATAGGTTCGGAAAAGTAACTCCGTCACTCGTAAAAAACCGATATTTTATGAATTTCAATATGGCTACATTACCACGGTGTACAACCCACGTGACTTTTGACGTCACGAATTGATCAGGTTCGGATGAAAAACTAGTAGAAAGTGCTCGCTTCAAGTTAGACTTTTGCTAATAACTTTCCTTATACTTGTCGGATCGTCACAAAACATGGACGAGAGCCGTCCTCGTAGAATACTTGACCAACGGGGAACAAGTTTTTGACCCAAAAGTCTCAGAATTTTGAGTTTATTCGAACCTCGTGATTGGAAGTCAGTGCAATTCCTTTAATCTGGATGGGAGCGATTTCACAAAATTTATGAAAAGTGCATTTTAGACAGTTTTTTCTATGACTATGTGACCCTTAATGACCCATAATGAGTTGTTCCTGTGATGCAGAATTTAGAATTGACGCTTAACCCCGTCGCCATGTTAATTTGGGCATATATGGAAAGAAAATGTGTAATGACATGGATGGGAACTGAATATTGACTGACACGGATTGGATGTTAAACAATCAGACGCTGACGTAAATTTGATTTGCGCTCTATTTAGAATTGCTTGACATGTGTTATTGTTATTTTAGTATTTCTTCGTAGTCTTTCATTGTGAAATTTTATCAGCTTATAAGTACTGCTCAATGGTCCCTACTAGAATTATGAAAGTAAAGATCCGATAGTTATTTTGTATATTATAAGATTATATCTAAAACATCTTCTCCACCATCTCTCAATTAAATTCGGCTTTGCCAATATACGTGTATATCCGTTTTGACTTTGAGAAAAGCAATGTGTCTCTCACCAACGGATGTGAAACATCTAATTGATAGAGCAGCTAGAGGCTCTGGTTGGAATTTGTGGTACTGATGGTGAGAGCAATACCAGGAATCCATGGTTGGACGATCGATCTACTACGATACGACCATACTTGGTACCATTTAAAAATGAATGATGGTACAGCAAAATTGATCTTAGACTCTGATGGTGGCTGTACACCTATTTCAATGCTACCCTGTACAACCTGGTCATGATTCTTGAATCCGCCCATGAAATATAGCAATTTACCGCCAAACAATCTGTACGCAAGCTTCCGGGAGATCTTGCTTCTGTTTAAATACCACATAAGAGTCGGTTTTTGAGTGAATGCCATCGTGTAATGTCCTTAAGTAATTCAAATGAAGTGTTATCCAGGCGGCAATTCTCCATTCTAAAGAAGTTCAATAAATGTTCCGAACACATCGACTATGTCGTCTTTTAGAACTATCATAATCTCACAGGCATGATGATCCGACCCTGCTTCCAGGCTACTGGTCAATTGGCTGTGAAATTCTTTTAGATCCAGGAGCTTAAGCCACGTATCGTCCTTAAAAATTGGCGATGTGACACTAATCAAAGCCCTTTTCACCGAGATCGGCCTCCATGGTGTTCATTTCGATGGACTGAATACAGGCGGGGGTCTTTTATCTTTATGTGTACTTGAGATCGTCTTTTTAGCTGGAGAAAATTTAACAGTTAGGCGTTCGCTTTTTATTACGTACATCTACATTTGAAACGTTTGATGCAGCAAGGGCTTCTGATAAAGTACATGGCCAAAAGTTCGGTTTAGATTTTGTTTGTGCCGACAATGGGTGTGTTCAGGGGTCTCCCATCGGTAACCGATTGTTTTTACCATCGGCAACCGATGGTACCATCGGTAGCCGATGGCACCGTCGGAAACAAACAAACTCTGAACGAATATTGTGCCGATCGGTAAAAAAAACATGGCGGATAGTCAATCCCCAATATTATTAGAAATTAATGGCTAAATAAAAATAACTGTTGCTTAACTTTTGCAATAAATTCTTTCAAGACCGGTTAGAGGACGATGCAATTGCTAATGAAAAAATATATGATTTGGCTCCTCGTAGTTGGGTTTTATCCGTCATCTTTTGTAATCAAAACGAGGCTACCAACGCTACCCGACTTGTCTACTCGCGGGAGCATTGGTGACCAACAAAATATCCATCGGTATACCGATGGTTACCGATGGCTACCGATGGTTACCAACGGTACCGATGGCTACCGATGGTAGAACCCTGAACGCACCCGATGACTTGTCGATAACTCTAACGCGTCGTCTGTTATTGGCGTTCAACGGCAGTTTAGATCTCTTCTTCTTCATCGTTGAAGGTACCTAAAATAGAAATATAGAAAGGAAGTGTACTTGTATCCTACATACAAAAACAAGAGGACGTTGATAGTCATAAATCGCTCACCTATGATTCTATGACATAATTATTGTCCCTGTGAAAAATTTATGTTTCTGGTCCAATCAGGCTCATACCAAAAGCTTGGCCAAGATCTTAATATGGTCACCAAGATTGTGTCAAAGTTTTGCCTTGGTTGGTCAATTTGTGTGTCTGTTAGTGAAAACAGTGTTTAAAACGGCAATTTTGTCAAATCAGGGGCAGATAACCCTTCTGGTCCGATAAGGGTGAAAATTATATTCATCCGAGATCTTATGGTATTCAGCATTGTCTCCGGGTTTTGTCTTGACTGGACAATCACAGTATTTAGGCTGTAAGAAGGAAAACAAAGTTGAAAACGGCAACCTTGTCAACTCTAGGAGCAGACAACTCAGACTCAAGCTCTATAAGAGTGAAAAATCAAACTTTTCTAAGATGATATGGTTACCAACATCGTGTCTAATTTTTGTCATTATTAGTCATTATGAATTTTTGTTAAAGGGACATTTCATTCCAATTTCAATTTTTTAAAGTATGTCTTGATGCCAAGATTGGTTATTCTAACGAGTATAAATACTATTAGTTTTTTTTAAGTTGTTGGCAATAAGCGAGAAACACGCATTTAAAGTTGAGACATAATCGATAAATTGCATATAAATCCGAACTGTTGTCCACAACAATTTGTTCAATTTTAACACAAAAATATAAATTTCTCGTAAACGGTGCAATATTTTGGCTTGAAATTTTCAGAATTTTCATAAGAAAATATGCTCTTTCAGATAAAAATAAAAGTAAGATTTATGACAAAAAATTCTGAAAATGTCCCTTTAAGTGTTAGAGTGTAAAATCAAATCTTTTTAAGACTGAGTCACTTTAGGCCAAGAATATGTTGCTTTATTTTATTTAATATGTATATCCAATATCTGTTCTTTAGTCTATCTATCTACAGAAACAAAAATTCATACACTGTTTATACACAAATTTCATAGTAAATGATATGAATAGAGTCTAATATCATTCTGTTCAATGAATAGTTAATACCCCGTAAAAAAGAACTTGTTATACAATTATCATTAGACAGTGCACAACTTCATCTCAAGCAAAGAGACAGATCAAATTTAGACCTACGTCTGGTTGAGAAGCTGTTAGCTGCGTCCCTTGTCTATTTTGTTCAGTTTCCCATCCATATCTATTTTGTTCATTTTCCCATCCATGTCTATTTTTCTAAATTTCCCATCCATGTCATTACATATTTCTTTTCAAAAAATGACCATATTAACATGGCGACGCGATTTAAGCCAATTCTAAATCCTACATCTCAGGAACAATTCATTAGGGGTCACATAGTCATAGAAAAACTGTCTAAGATGCATTTTTCATACATTTTATGAAATCGCTCCCATCCAGATTAAATGATTTGCACCGACTTCCATTTACGCGGTTCAAATAAACTCAAAATTCTGAGACTTTTGGGTCAAAAACTTGTTCCCCGTTGGTCAAGTATTCTACAAGGACGGCTCTCGTCCATGTTTTGTGACGATCCGACAAGTATAAGGAAAGTTATTAGCAAAAGTCTTACCTAAAGCGAGCACTTTTTACTAGTTTTTCATCCGATCCTGACCAATTCGTGACGTCAAAAGTCACGTGGGTTGTACACCGTGATCACGGGTAAGACTTGATCACAACCGACCAGAAAAATAGTCAGATTTTTTGTGGGTTTTTCTCTGGTCAGTTGGATCAAATGCAAAGAAGTACAAGAAGGTTTCATGTAAGCCATACATCAGAAGAAACAGCCTAGAAAGGCGGATGCATGCAACAAACCGTCTGATAATTGGCGCAGAAAGTTGTTGCAAACTGTCTTACCTGAACCAAGGCAAATTTGTCCGTAGATTTACCCATTCCATCATGCACAGTGAATGTGGCATTTCGGATATCACAAAATAATTTTAAAGCTAAAAGTGTCGATCTTAGACATACAATGATTTTTGAGCGAAATGTGTCAATTCGTTATGCAAGTGGAGTTGATATTTTCATGGTTTAACTTTTTAGAATGGTTGTAGATGCTTACACCATAATTATGCCATTGATAATTACAAGCCCCTTTCGTTTAACCCTTTCCCAAAAAGACCTGGTTTTGACGTCCCTAATTGAAAAGGCTTGGGGAAACATTGCAACAAAAGAAGAAACTGATGATAAGCAGCAGTTTCTCCTTTTGTCTCAATATTTTCTTTCCAATATGTTACACAAATCATATCTTTAATAACATCCATTTTGTCATTTGTGTCAGTTTTTGAAGTGGATCACCCTAATTTTCTCGTTTGGGAAAGGGTTAATACAGATTCTGTTTTAACTATTTCCTAAATGTTAGTTTGGATTCACGCAAGTTAAGATAAAGTCAAACTAAGACCAGTGCGATCAATTCGATCATGTTCCCTGCTCTATTTTTCACATTTACGGTAATAAAAATAAGAAAGGTGGATGCTTCGAATCGACAAAGACATTTGTATTTTACCTAATCTGGATTTTCACTATGCTGTTCAAATGCTTTAGATATGCAAAGACAAAGAACTTTTTTCAATGTTGTTTTTCATCATGCTGTTCAAATGCTTAGGATCGGCAAAGACAAAGTACTTTATTCCCAATGTTGATTTTCACCATACTGTATAAATGCTTAAGATCGGCAAGATAAAGTAGGGTAAGGAGGGGCAAAACGCCCCCCCCCCCTTAAGGAAAGGGCGCTGTAGCACAAAACAAACAAAGTATAATGTAAATGTTTCAACGTGAAATTAAACTTTGCCCATTGTCCCAAATGTCTATACACAAAACAGCTTTGTCATTTGATTTAAAAAATGACTGTCGTTAAAACAATTTTTCTCGAAATTTGGCCTTTTTGCCTCACCCTCGAGGCAAAACGCCTTAGGGGGTGGGGCATGAAGCCCACCACTGGGCTTCATGCCCCATATGAAAAATAAAAAAAAAATATTTTGAAAATATCTGGGGGAAAATAGGAATATAATTAGTTTGTAATTAATATAATAGGAAAAATATATTTTGGATGGGTTTTACCATATTTTCAACATTTTTTATCAAGCGTAAAGGCTAGATTTGGGCATAATTTACTTGTCTATAAAAGTGGTTACGTGTCACTGTCCTTTGTCTGCAGCATCTTCAAATCAATCAAATTAAAACATACTGATGTTATGCTCTTTATAAGGCCCCTTTAAAGTAGATTAAATGGTCTTATTGTCTCATTTTAACACAAAATCGACGTTTCAGGGGCGTTTTGCCCCACATGGATCCATCAGGTGCCATAAAAGTTTGATATATTCGCGAAAAGTCGGTCTTTTTTGCCAGTTTTTGTTTTGTAGACAACGAAATGTAAATGTATTTCGTCATATGTACCAACCTTAGTCATTCTTTGAGTTTTAAGGAAAAATGTTAGTACTTCTGAATACCTACTTACCCATACAAGGGGCAAAACGCCCACTATTTAACCCTTGGAAGGGGCAAAATGCCCAGTGTGGGCGTTTTGCCCCAAAGTAGCATAGGCGTTTTGCCCCAAAGGGGTGGGTGATTTAATTTGGTCAGAAAAAAAAAATGTGTTGATATTTTTTTTCTTTTTATCTCTTTGTTTAGGTGACCAATTGGGCATATAAATATAAAATTCATTTTGGTTTATTGAATACTCAGACTGAAATAAGATACACAAGAAAATCCATTACCCAAATATTAGATCAAACATATGCAAAATAAACAATTATTCGCATACTGATAATTGAGTGACGTTTCGATGTAAAAATTCCATGGGCATCTTTCTAAAAGAATACTTCATGTGTAAAATCAAGACAAATAGGGTCAGTTCGGGTAAATACGGACAGGCGGGTAATACGGACATCTCACTTTGAGCGTCTATATCAGGATTTTCTACCGTAGAGGCATAAAAACGGACCGATTCTGTTTAAATTTTAACCATTCTATAACTCTTTAGTTTGTAAAGCAATCGTTATTAATTGTTTGGAACAACGTATTTTTTTGTTCATTCGAAGCATCCCCTGCTTTCCTACATTTTCTGACGAGACTTGAAACTGTGGGAGCATTCAAAACATAAAAAATCATTACATGAATAAAGTTAGTTTTACTGACTTCTTTGATGCTGGTTATGTCTTAAACAATTCATAAATCATTCAGATTTGACCCTATACAATTGTTTACCCTTTGAAAATGATAAATTTTGAAAAACAAGCCAAAATATGAACTGTCCGTATTTTACCACCTATTTTGCTAGGGTAGGGAAAATACGGACTCCATTTTTGCAATGGCCTTTCGTACGGGCGGAGCAGGTATTTTGTGAAAGCGACGGTAGTAGTGGGTGAAGTAATATGACCCGGTCTTACGGGACTAGCAAGTGAGGAAAGCTGCTTAATGAATCGCCGACGTGTCAAAAACGTCCGTATTTACCCGAAAAATCATGTTTCTAACAACAATTATGTGTCCGTATTATACCTATCTGTTTTATATAGTTTTATATAGTGTCCGTATTTTCTCACCCTATGTCCGCACTTTCCCTACCTCGTCCGTATTTACCCGATTTTACATCATGCTCATTTTTGCCGTTTTTCATGAGTTTCTGTCAACATATCGTCTTTCCGTGATCACCAGCGTCAAGACAAGATATTGGCCTACCCAAAAAACTGGTACCCGGTCATGTGGGACCAGCAGGTAAAGCTCACGGCCTAGTGAAATACCGAAGTGTAAATAGCGTCCGTATTTACCCGCATTGACTCTACCAGTTGACATAATGAGTGACGAAATATTAGTGGTGGGCGTTTGACCCCACCTGGGCGTTTTGCCCCTCCTTACCCTACTTTTACCCAATCTGAATTTTCACTGTGCTGTTCAAATGCTTTAAAAGATCGGCAAAGATAAAGTACTTTTAACCCAATAGGAATTTTCACTGTGCTGTTCAAATGCTTCAGATAGGCAAATTATTTTTACCTAATCTAGATTTTCACTGTGCTGTTCAAATGCTTAAGCTCGTCAAAGAAAAAGTTCTTTTTACCCCATCTGAATTTTCACTATACTGTTCAAATGCTTACGATCGGCAAGGACAAGGTATTTTATCGAATTTGGATTTTCACTACGCTGTTCAAATGATCTAGATCGACAACGACAACGTATTTTTACCCGATCTATATTTTCACTATGCTATTCAAATGCTCTAGATCGGCATCGACAACGTATTTTTACCCAATCTTTATTTTCACTATGCTGTTCAAATGCTCTAGATCGGCAACGACAACGTATTTTTACCCAATCTGGATTTTCACTATGCTGTTCAAATGCTCTAGATCGGCAACGACAACGTATTTTTTGCCCAATCTGGATTTTCACTATGCTGTTCAAATGCTCTAGATCGGCAACGACCACGTATTTTTACCCAATCTGGATTTTCACTATGCTGTTCAAATGCTTAAGATCGGCAACGACCACGTATTTTTACCTAATCTTTATTTTCACTATGCTGTTCAAATGCTCTAGATCGGCAACGACAACGTATTTTTACCCAATCTGGATTTTCACTTTGCTGTTCAAATGCTTAAATAGATCGGCAACGACAACGTATTTTTACCCAATCTTGATTTTCACTACGCTGTTCAAATGATTAAGATCGGGAAAGACAACGTATTTTTATTCAATCTGAATTTTCACTATGCTGCTCAAATGCTTTAGATCGGCAACGACAACGTATTTTTTACCCAATCTGGATTTTCACAATGCTGTTCAAATGCTTAAGATCGGCAACGACAACGTATTTTTACCCAATCTTTATTTTCACTATGCTGTTCAAATGATTAAGATCGGGAAAGAAAACGTATTTTTACCCAATCTGAATTCTCACTTTGGTGTTCAAATGCTTCAGATCGGCATAGATATAGTACTTTTTACCCAATCTGGATTTTCACAATACTGTTTGATTTCATCCCAATGTAAATTTGACCCAAACAGTTGTTACAACAAATGCTATACTTTGAGTAAGTCGTTTTTCTTTCCACATTTTCAGCAAATGCTGGTTGTGGCGCAGATCCAAAGGTAAACCCTGTGGACACTTTCGACCCTTTGGACTGTCCAAATCCAAATCCTGCAACAGCCGAACTTGTATTCACGCCTGTATATGGATTGTCCATGAAATCACTGTACTTGAAAGTCTGAATAGCTTTCAAGTTTTGCGTATAATGTATGATGGCAGTAGGCGTTGTTACATAAACGGAATTATCCTGATCAAGTGACAAAGACACTCTGAAATCTTCTCCGTGAAATATGTGCACTCCTGAACCACCTCTCTTGGATCTTCGTATCGAATCAACTTGTAATACATACAACGTTCCATCGTCAACAACATATACAAGACCCAATTTCGAATTAGCGAGGACGCAAGTAATGTCGGTGAAATGATCCTCCCCATTTTCATCTTTTGAAATTCTCTCTTGCCACTCTCCATTGTTGTTGACGATGCGGATGTGTTTTTGAAAACATACAAAAATCTGGTCGCGAAAGGCGGTCAGGCCCGTAGGCATGATATTTGTGTCAACTGTATTCAATTTCTCAAGGACGTCGGTAACTTGAAAGAAAATGATCTGTTTCTCTTCTGGTAAAATTACAGCGATTTTCCCGATACTGGTTTCTGACACTGCCAATACTTTTCCATCAATACTCTCTACACTAACTACCTCGCCATTCCTCCCAAACAGTTTGAGATTTTTGTTTGCAATGTCAGCTACGATGTAACGACCATCGGACGAACATTGAATGTCAGAAACTTCACAGTCGGCTTCTTTTTCTTGCTTTATGGGAACATTCGTTTTCGTCGTGCGTTTCATGCTAACAAAGTTGGACAAAACCTTGTCGAATTCGTGGTTGATATGAATTAACCATGGATACGGCAGTTGACTCGAACAAGCCTTGATTAAGCTAGTAAGGTCAGCCAGTTTTGAGTTTTGTCTATATGCAAAAAAGAAGAGTTCTTCTTCTAAGTCTGTAATAGAATCCATTGAAACCTGGCAATCTTTAATTTCCCGGAGTATTTCTTGCAAGTTACCCTTTGATCTATCTATCCCTGTCTTTATGTCCTTCTGAAGGGTTGCCCCACAGGCCTCAATATGCTGCCTCAGAATGACAGTTGCTATCTCTTGCGATTTAGCAATTCCTTCCTTGACGTAGCTTTGCAGTTTTGTATCTGCCTCTCTGTATTTGTTTTCAAGAAGGATACTGACTTGCTGCTTCATTCTATCCAATTGTTCACCAACATTCTTGCACATTTCCGTTCCTACATCTCCCTTTGCAACTGTCTGTATAGTATCAGATAAACAGGCACTGTGGCTCTCTGTGATGCATAGACTACAGCAGAGAACAAAGTGTGCCGAGCAGTATCGCTCGACGGTGTATCCAGGATGTTTTTCACAAGATCGTGAAAATTTGGAATTCTTTGAATCTTCACTAAAATCATTCTCATTCAAAGGGACATGATCTTTGTCTACCATTTTATGGTCCTTTAGCACGGCAAATTTACCATGTTGCAAAACGCATTCATCACATAAATATTCTTTACATTGCAAACAATATAAACTTGCTTCCTTCCTCAAATCGGTCGTAGAACAAGGGTTACATTCTATAACTTCGGCTGTTACTGGAGGAGATGCCTCTCTCAACCCTTTCTGTGGTCCTTCTGCCATTCCGTGGAAATAGTTCGAACTGACAGCGAATCATACGTGTCTAGACACTGAAATGACAAAAGTTTAAAGATCTAGTGTCTTTTATGCCATCGTTTAGAAAGGTCGGAGGCATATTGTTTTACTGTTGTTCGTCTGTCTGTCCGTCCGTCTATCTGTCTGTCTGTATGTCTATCTGTATGTCTGCCATTCCGTGATCTTAACGTGAAAACTTAACATTAGCATTTTCGGGGGCATTAGTGTTTCACAAACACGTGTTGTTTTGAATCTTGTTGCAACAAATATAACTGTTTGATCAAAGGCACTCTCTTTATTATCTGTCTATTTTAAACTTTATGCTGTCAAAAAACTCTACTTTTCTCAAAATGAAATACCCTTATGTCCAATTGGACCAATATTACTAAAATGAATCGAAATGTGTTTACTCTCAACTTATTGAACAATTCCCCCACCTTTCTAAATTTCGAAATGGAAGGCATTTAACGCTTGGCATATAGATTCCTTGCAATGTTTTCTCTAAAAAAACGTCCCCACATGGTCAATATAACAACAAGTGCATGTCGGATTGCGATGCAATACAGGAGTCCCCTACCGGACAACAAAAAATCCTTTCTTATAATATATCTCCTACTTACTAGATCTATAACTGTATACAAAATTTGAAGTTGCTAGCACATTAGGTTTTGGACAAAATATCCCAAACAAAACAAGAGGACCAAGATGGTCCTATATTGCTCACCTTAGAGCGCCCTGAGACATACTTTTTAGCAAACCTTTTAAATCTCCGAGGATTTTGAAAAGAGGATTTTGAAAAGGAGTCATATGACAATGGTACACACTTAATGTAACCGGACCAGATTTGGAGCTAATTTACAAATCGAGTACAGCCATTCTATTTTTGGAATCTTTGGTCATTTTGGCGGTAGTTTTGGTCACGTGTCTTTTCAAATCACTTTAGCTTGAAATCTTATTGGGAATTGTCGAAGTTATTGAAATTGGAGTATTTGTTCTGGAAAATGAGAAAGTAAGTCTTTCTTGTAATGTAATGGTCTTATATTCGTGTCTGATCGCTTTCTACGTTGTCGGTTTGTCTTGATCGGTATTGTATTGTGTTTTTGACGCTTGTTGTCGGTTTTCGCGGTTCGTCCCCTGGTCCGTTCGTCCCATTCACTGTCCTAACAATTAACCTTTGTTTATTTACAGTTGACGCACTATATAGCACGAGCGAGCACGTGAAGTAGACTTTGTTTTGGGAAACACCTAGTCGTATTGATTGGTAAGTGTCATAAAGGTTTAATTAGTTTGGAAAAGGTTTAGATCGATTTGATATACGGTTATCGTGGTAAAAGGAGAAACGCAGGTTATTATTGTAATTGTTACGCGTACATAGATACCACTGTAAAGGAATAGTTTTAACATATTTTATATTGTAATCTCATTTGTATTTTCAGAGTGTTAATTCTTGATTGTTGGTATCGCTCGCTAGAGATGTACATAAAGATGAGAAAAGATGTATAGCCTTCGTCCTTCTTTTCCCTAAAACCTTGTCATGGACATGTAAACGAACCCACGACCGCTAGGTTATAAATGGCGCCCACCGAGTTTATGACTGAGGGAACTGGACCGATGGATTAACAACGTTGGACGATCTTGATCAGGCAGGAGTCTGATCAGTAAACACCCCGAGATCGGATCCGATCGGATTATATAGAGTGCACTAACTTTCGTCGTGATTATGGATTACTTGGAGTGTATGGATTACGCGTACAACGTTGGATTTGGATCATACAGATTTTCGCGAAACATCGTGGGAACTAGTGATCAGTGAACTGTGACTATTTTAGCGCTGATCAGGATCTATAAACAGTGACTCTTTGGAAAAATTGGATTAAGTTAGTTAATTAGTGCAATATGTTTATATATAAATTGGATTTAGGATTTTATTGTAAGTAGACATGTATTTATTTATTATCTGTGATTAGTTTGTTTTTATGCTTTTTTCTGTCTTCCTTGACTCTTGATTGTTTTTTTTTGTCGTTTGTATTGATTTAATCATGTAAGACTAGGGTACCCGTGAGAGAGTTATTTTTGTGCACGAGAAGAGCAAGTGTGTTGCACTGTTATTTTGAGCACGATTAACCCTTAACTAACGACCCGTAACCTGCCCTTGGCCCTTCCCGTTTGTCATATACTGAGCAAAAAAAGTTTAGCACGTTTTTTAACACATTATTTTTTCAGTTTATGATAATTAAATGAACATTGCTTTGTGCTGTTCAGTTGTCCCGATCGACAACCATTATGCATACAGTGCATGTGTAGAGTGAACATTCAGTATATTGGACAAAGTCCAGATAAGCAAAAGTCACGTGCGGCACGTGTGCAGTGACATCGATAATGTCTAGCTTGTCCAAAAACACACGATTACACAGATCTGTTAGCAGAATCAATTTAACTGTTACAAATTCTTTGAAATTGATTTTGGGAAGGCGAGAAATGATGACGTAAGTTCGACGTCAGAGAGCTCTTTGCATGCTCCAAGCAGGTATGTCTGTTAGAGATGTCGCTTTGCATTTCAATTGTCTCCAATTGACAATTACGTGCCTACGGCACTTGGTTTATGAAACTTTAGCCACCAACGACCGACCTAAATCTTGTAGCCCATGTAAACGACGTTCAGGGAGGATCGTTTCACAGCGACGTCTTGACGACGTTTCGAATTCCTGTCTAGTAAGAATTTAGTGCTACTCCTCCAGGACGTCACAAGGTAAACCGTTAGTGACCAGACTGTCCGGAACAGGCTCCACACAACTTGCATTAAGGTCCTCCGATCTTACGCCAATGACGTTAAGCATCGACAGGCAAGGCGTCAGTGGGTATTGAAACATCGACATTGATTCAGGAGACATTGGACTGATGTCCGGACGAATCTCATTTTATGTGTCATTAACTGACGGCAGGATTTGTGGTTTGAGAAGATGCGTAAGGCTTGGTACCAATAACGTCATCATTGAGACTGTTACGTCGAGTGCAGCGTCATTTTTAGGCAGGAATAGATGAAAAGAGTTAAACAGACCTCATTTCAGTTAATGGCAACCAAACGGTGCAATGGTACTGCAATGAAATTATCCAACCTGTCACTTGGCCGTCTTTCAACGACACAACGTTGTGATATTTCAATAAGATAATCACCACCCACTTACTCCAAGGAACAAGCAGAATGATCTACGCCTGAAATGCTTAATCACCAGCAAAAGAACACAAAAAGAACATTGTTGGACGTCAGGCTAGAGAAAGTAATGACGTCTGTAATGTCAATGGCAACGAGCGTCATCTGCAGTATGAATGGGCAAAATTCCTTTCTGTGTGGTCAGGAAGCTTCTCTGCAACATGGGAAGACATTGAATGGCGGTCCTAGCTGCTTATGCTGGACATTCGCGTCATTGAAAATTGCTTGACTTTCGATATCTGACCCCTGTGCACTTTAACGTAAGATACCTAACTAACGCTTAAGAATTTTGAAACAAAATTTTCAGGAAGCACCAGACAATTGAATTTTCAAACACATTTGAGTCTTATTTTTATGGATTTTGGAATAGTTTTTTACTAGGAAAGGACATTTTCCAAGTGTGCTAAACTTTTTGTGCACAGTATATTTCTGAAATATTGGCTGATTTGTCTATTTCTTTATTTTCGGAGACTTCCCATTATTCCTGATTGTCGTTTTGTCAGTTTTCCGAAATTTTGGGTCATTTCTACAAAAAAAACTCATGGATCTGCGAGCGTCCCAGATTTTGACCTACCCCCCCCCCCTTTTGTTGGCAGTCAGCTGTTTGTCATTGATTTTGACCTTTAACCTATTGTCTCTGGTTCCCGTTTATTGAATGTGAGTTAAAGTGAAAAACATTTATTGGTGATATTTTGTGAATTCGTGAAACAATTTTTTTCTCGTTGAAAATAAAAGAAAGAAAACTGTTGTGCTTCATTTTTCATGATATTTGTATGTTTTTGCACTTAGGGTAAGTTCATATGGCAACGCGGGTTCGACCCGGGTAACTCGAGTTCCATATGGACAGCCTCGGGTTCGACGCTAGTGACGTCATTTCAACCTTTTAACCTCGACTCCACTAACCCTGGCCAAGGCTGGTGTTACTCGGGTTCCTAGATGACGCCAAAAAGGCGAACAATAACAACAAAAGCCAAGTCCGAATATAAAACTCGTACATTTACTCAAAATATACTTTTTTGTGCCATGTATGAGTGTTTTAACAAGGACTATCATTTATGTTAACCGATTTCGATTTATATATTGCATTTTGTGGCCTGAATTTCAAATCTACTAAACACGTGTATTTGTTTACACCCGTCAGTGGATAAAGTCGTTCAAATGGATTGTTCTATGCGCATGCGGAAATTATTTTTAAACAGTCTTTCCCGAGTTGAACTCGCGTTCGTCATGAACTCACCCTTAGTTAATTTTCAGGATTTTCCCCAGCCTACGCTTTCCTGAATTTCATTGGACGAGATTTTCCCTCCATATGACGTATCATCGCACTTGCCATCCTGCCGAGTTCTGATTGGACTATCGAGACACACCCTTATACACCCCCGAGATTTGATTGGACCATAGAGACACACCTTTCTATTCAATTATTTCTATTGGCTGAAAATAAA
The DNA here is from genome assembly GCA_963680895.1 of Fragum sueziense. Classification (NCBI taxonomy): domain Eukaryota; kingdom Metazoa; phylum Mollusca; class Bivalvia; order Cardiida; family Cardiidae; genus Fragum; species Fragum sueziense. The sequence goes on along the minus strand of OY804602.1, from coordinate 13,809,726 downwards.
TTCGACCTTTGACCCTTGTGTTTATTGCCCATTTTGCAGTATGACGTATGCATTGGCCCATTTCAGGTCCTATTTTTAACTTATTGGGATGCAGCTATAAATAAACTGACGTAAATGCCTATTTATAGTATCCAGGTAAGTCCAGCAGGTATTTATTTACAGGTATTGACGGCGAGATTTGACCCGGCAGAGCAGACCAAGCGGAAAGGTCAACAGACTTGTCGTCCAGGGGTGATAGGTTTGCCGGAACCCTCGTGATTTGCCGAACACTTCGCATGCTTCGCTATTTACAGCTAATAATCATATTATTCAACGACTTAACAGTATTTTCACGTGCATACATTTGTCGCGTCATCTTAAAATGGTAATTGGATAACTGAATATGCAAAAATGCCGATCCTGGTCAGCCTGTGCCATCTGTACGGTATGGCCAGGATGTGAACTGTATTTAAATAATTTTTTACGCCTGTTTTAATGATTAGCTTTACTGAAAATTTCGATCCAAACGGACCACGGTAGCTTAACATTTTTATTTGACTAGATTAGATGAAATCTTATTTTCACGTGGCGGCACAATGTTGTATAACGGATACAGTGCACGCTTTTGCGTAAATTAACGACGGACCATTCCCATCTAAACTGGACAATAAACTTGTCCACTTTTGTGTACAGTTAAGGTCACTCTGCCGGGTCAATTATTGTCCTCTATACAATAGTCTCAGCCGAAAATAACAGTGACGTAGGCTGATGTTTACTGCTGCAAAACCAATCAATTCGTCTGATTTGCACCGTTACAAATACGAACGGAGTTGATTGGTTGTCAAGTAGTAAACATTAGCCCACGTCACTGTCATTTTCGACCGGTACTATTGTAAATTGTAGTGACCAGCCATGTGTTTAGCAGACGACGTTTAGTTTTGAAGTTTATTTATTTCGGAAATCTTCTGCAGCCAAATATTTTGACACCTTGATTAAATTAAAATGTTTTCCCGTGTTAAATAAATTTTACCCAACTGCATATTATTACATTTGTTGTATTCTATACAGTTCAGTAGACGACAGTTTATGTGCATAAAAATCAATATGTCTTTTATGTACAATTAATAAATAATTTCTCTGGCGTTTGAAAACTCGAACAACAGAACATCATAGAAACAAACATTTACGCATTTTGTATGGAATAGTGACAAATAACTTTGCGACTATAGCATATCTCATTATTCTACAAAATATACTAGTATTCACTATTGTACAAGACAAAATTTTGACGCATAGCATCAAAGAGGCCGGCAATTTTTTGGTAGCCATCCATGAAAATTTTGCTGCAGTGATATATTTCAACCATGTCATGTTAATTATATCTTTCCTTTTCTTGTTGAACTTACAGTATCAAGACACCAACGGAATTATCGTGGACTTGCAGTAGCAATTATTTGATAGCGTATTGTTTGTTTGCAGTTCAAGTGACTTCTACTTTTAAAATGTATACATTCTGCAAGTCCCGCAAATTGCCATGTTTGCTCATTTGGGTGACCTCAGGTGCAATAATAGAGTATGCTGCCTTTAGATTTCTCAGCGAATGGTCCTGCACCACCTACACAAGTTCACATTACCATGGTTAACTTAAAACAAATACCAGCTCGCATAACCATGATTAACTTAAAAATACCGAATTTTTAACAACAAAATTGAAATCTATTGTTCTGAACCTAACTAAATATTTGTTCATTGCTTTACTTCAAAGAAATGGATATTTTGTTCACGTTACTAACATGTTCTTATAAATCCGTGTTTTTTTTGTTTGTTTTTTTGTTTGTTTGTTTTCTATTTTTTCAATTGTTTCATTGTTTGATGTAGAATTTGTAAGTATCTAAAGGTGCTCTATCTCGAATTTTCTTCGAAAAATACAACCATTTGGTGGTCATTCGCAGGGTCATTAATAATATTTTTTAAACAATACACCTTTCAAGCTCAATGGTACTCCAATTCAATGAAATTCTCCTTCAAAACGAAATGCCGGAGGGTTTTTTCCACAAATTACCGCTTTTAATTTTATAGAAAAAGTATTTCGCAGGACTTTGATGATGTCATTCTCAGACACCCCTCCAAGCGTCTTCTCACGTGACCACTATTAATGGATCGATCAGCGTTTTGGCAACATGATTCGATTCGTGTCAGCTTCGATTAGGCCTATCCTTTCACCTTTCCATCGCTCTGTTTGATCCCCGATAAAGATAGGCTTGGTCTAAATCTCCTGCCGTTTGAATTTTGATTTCTTCTATAGTTCGCGCAAGATCCTTTGGCACATGGATAACACAATACATTTTTAGCTCACCTGAGCACGAATGTGCTCATGGTGAGCTATTGTGATACCGCTGTGTCCGGCGTCCGTCGTCCGGCGTCCGTCGTCCGTCGTCCGTCGTCCGTCGTCCGTCGTCCGTCAAACTTTGCCTTGTGTGCACTCTAGAGGCCACATTTTTTGCCCAATCAACCTGAAATTTGCTCAGAATGATTGTCTTGATGAAATCTCGGACAAGTTCGAAATTGGGTCATCTGGGGTCAAAAACTAGGTCACGGGGTCAAATCTTAGAAAAACCTTGTGTGCACTCTAGAGGCCACATTTTTTGCCCAATCAACCTGAAATTTGCTCAGAATGATTGTCTTGATAAAATCTCGGACAAGTTTGAAATTGGGTCATCTGGGGTCAAAAACTAGGTCACAGGGTCAAATCTTAGAAAAACCTTGTGTGCACTATAGAGGTCACATTTTTTGCCCAATCAACCTGAAATTTGCTCAGAATGATTGTCTTGATGAAATCTCGGACAAGTTCGAAACTGGGTCATCTGGGGTCAAAAACTAGGTCACGGGGTCAAATCTTAGAAAAACCTCGTGTGCACTCTAGAGGCCACATTTTTTGTCCAATCAACTTAAAATTTGCTCAGAATAATTGACTTGATATAATCTTGGACAAGATCGAAATTGGGTCATCTTGGGTCAAAAACTAGGTCACTGGGTCAAATCTTAGAAAAACCTTGTGTGCACTCTAGAGGCCACATTTTTTGCCCAATCAACCTGAAATTTGCTCAGAATGATTGTTTTGGTGAAATCTTGTACAAATTTGAAATTGGGTTACCTGGGGTCAAAAACTAGGTCACGGGGTCAAATCTTAGAAAAACCTTGTGTGCACTTTAGAGGCCAGATTTTTTGCCCAATCAACCTGAAAATTGATCAGAATTATTGTCTGGATAAAATCTCGGAGAAGTTCGAAATTGGGTCATTTTGGGTCAAAAACTAGGTCACGGGGTCAAATCTTAGAAAAACCTTGTGTGCACTCTAGAGGCCCCATCTTTTGCCCAATCAACCTGAAATTTGCTCAGAATGATTGTCTTGATGAAAGCTCGGACAAGTTTGAAATTGGGTCATCTGGGGTCTAAAACTAGGTCACAGGGTCAAATCTTAGAAAAACCTTGTGTGCACTCTAGAGGCCACATTTTTTGCCAAATCAACCTGAAAATTGATCAGAATGATTGGCTTGATAAAATCTCGCACAATTTGAAATTGGGTCGTACGGGGTCAAAAACTAGGTCATGGGGTCAAATCTTAGAAAAACCTTGTGTGCACTCTAGAGGCCACATTTGTTGCCCAATCAACCTGAAAATTGATCAGAATGATTGTCTTGGTGAAATCTCGGACAAGTTTGAAATTGGGTCATCTGGAGTCAAAAACTAGGTCACGGGGTCAAATCTTAGAAAAACCTTGTGTGCACTCTAGAGGCCACATTTTTTACCCAATCACCCTGAAAATTGATCAGAATGATTGTCTTGATCAATTTTCAGACAAGATTGAAATTGGGTCATCTGGGGTCATAAACTAGGTCATGAGGTAAAATCTTTGTAAAACCTTGTGTGCACTCTAGAGGCCACATTTTTTGCCCAATCAACCTGAAAATTGATCAGAATGATTGTCTTGATCAATTCTAGGTCACAAGGTCAAATCCTAGATAAACCTTGTGTGCACCGTAGAGGTCACATTCTTTGTCCAATCAACCTGAAAATTGGTTTACAAAAAAAAGTTATCATATCAGGTGAGCGCTTCAGGGCCAATGGCCCTCTTGTTTTATATTTAGTGGCGTAATGACTAAGAAAATTTAGGTTGATAGGTAAAGCGGTCAGTTTACAATTATGGAGCCCCGAGTTCGAATCCAGCTGTCTGCAGATTTTTTTTATACTTTTTTTCTTCGTCTTCAATGGCTCTTAGCTACGAAATTTCATTTGCTAGGCAGATGGCAGCTTGTATTTTGTGTAAAAATGCAAATGATGGATGAAAAGAAAAGAAAAGAAAAAAGAGAGTAAAAGAATCGCCGAGACCTAGGATAGAACTCGGATGTCCTGTACAGTACACATACCACTCAATCACTCTACCTAAATTTTACCCGTATCTACGTCATTACTTTATAAGAGTTTTATTGTGTTTTATATAAAAATGTTGTGTTTACATCTGAGCAAAATGTAAACAGTGAGGAAAATAGATTCGAAAAACGTGACAAACGTTTATCTTTTTTTCCCCACGGATTTCCCTTAATTTCGGCAATAACTATCTTATTTTTGTTTGATTGTTTGTCTGAACCGCCTTCCGTTACTATTCCAAAGGTGATCATTAAAAGAATTATGCGTTTCATTTCATTTTTTTCCGGTTTTTTTGCAATTTGTATAAGCGAGGGACTGCAGCTTTAATACAATGCAATATTTGTATTTTACTGACTAAAGAATTACAGATAGTATGATTTATCTCAAAAATACAGCAACTTCGTAATAAGGTCATAATAGTCATTTTCATTGCGAGATGAAAGTGTTAATTTATAATTTTTTAAACAATTTGTAAGCTTCAACTTTAAATTGATGCAGCCAAAAAATAAATCCAGGCCCCGGTTTCTCAAAAAAACTTAAGTATGTTTTCATGCTCAAATCTGAGCATCGTGCTCAAATCGCACGAAATCCACGTGAACTTCAATTGAATACCAATCAACGTTGATTGGTATTGAATAGAAGTTGAGCATGAACTCATGAGAATACACTTAAGTTTTTTCGAGAAACTGGGGCCTGGTCACTGTTGACTCGTGCTGTCAGAGTTATTTCCCTTTGTTGGAGAACGTTGTTCTCAGCCATCTATTGGCATTCTGTGAAGTCAGGCTGTTTTCATGTGTGATTTTTATCACAATGAAAAGAAAATGATATCAAAAAACGCTTTATATGCAAAAACATATTAGAAAAATAAACACACACAAAAAGAAATCAGATTGGATACCTAACTAAATATATAACAAAGGACAAAAGTTCCTTTCAAAAAAGTATTTGAGAATAAGTTTACACAAGCATCGGTGGGTTTTGAACCCACACCGTAGAATATAATTACGAAGTCCTGTATGTACGAGCGGCTAACCGATTGAGCTACGGCGTTCGGTTGAAATTGTAAACAAATTACAACTTACTTATCGGGTCCTTCAAGGGGCGGTAACCCAGTATATCGGGTCCATAGAAATACCGAAACGCATGAGTAGGCTATTTCATGATCGGATGTTTTCAACAGAGACGTTCACGTGGGATTGGGTTAAGTGCCGGATTTGATACGCGTTTCGATAACTTCCAAAGCTTGCCGATAACGTTTAATTGATAATATATCGACATTCTATGTACGTCTCGGTTTTTGTGCATTCCGGTATTTCTATGGACCGTGGTTAATCTGATAGTCACGTGATCGGGGGCGGTCAGTTATTGGAATTGGAACGATATACGAATGCGGTCAATTTTGCTATATTTTTGCTCGCAAAGGAGAAAATATTTAAAAAAACATAACTTGCAATGTGAACGTCAATTATTGACTTACAAATCAGTCAGTTCTAAACCAATATGTCGAAAATGTTCTAATTGTTAGCCTCCCACATCCTACATGTCTAAATTGAAAAAAGCATTCCAAAGAAGGCCGGCTTTAAGAGCCGGCCTTCAATAAAGGGTATTGGTTTAAATCGGGTATCGATTTTTTTGTAAAGTGTTCTGTCGTTTTACAGTGTATACATAATTCGTAGCGCGCGTTGTAACAGTTACTATTGCAGGATATACTGACGTTCAAAAATACGATTTTGTATACTCAGTAAGAAAAGAAGCATATATATATTAATTTGCGCGTTAGCACTTTTATTTAGTAACGATATATCGCGCTAAAATGTAGCCATTATAACAGGGTATACCCGATAGTGATAAACACTTAGTGTTGGAAAATATAGTGCATAGTGAGCACATAGATACAGTGCATAGTGAGCACATATATAGATAGTCATGAGTGAGAAGGAAGAGGAGAAGATAGGCATGGCATCAGGTGGGATATCCCCTGATGAAGTGAAGATACTACAGGCATTAGATTTGCTTGGGATTAAGCCCAAACTAGGATCCACAGAGGACGTAGCTAAATTGATTAGCATATTTGCTGAATCAAGCAAAGGATCAAAAGAGCCAGTTAGTGCTGATCCTTCCTCCAAGTATGGAAGTTATGATTTCCCTACGCTCTCACTATTTTATGGTGAAGACGGAAAAGGAGATGCTAACTGGGAAACATTTAGATATGAGATAAGGTCTCTAATCTCAGATAAGATGTTCAAGGAAGAACAGATACTACTTGGCATCAGAAGGGCTTGCAAAGGAAAAGCAGCCGATATTTTAAGAAGGTTAGGCCACGAAGTTACCCTAAATGAAGTACTAGGAAAGTTTGACAGTGAATATGGCTCTATCGAATCAAGAGAGACCATAATGAGAAAGTTCTACGGATGTCAACAAGGGCCAAAAGAGAAAGTTGCTTCATTCGCAGCTAGGTTAGAGGATTTGTTTGAGCAAGCTGTTTCGCTCAAAGCAGTGAAGAAATCCGACACAGCTATACTAAAAGAAGTTTTGTACGCTGGCCTCAATAGGAATTTGAAACACTTGTCTATCTACCATTGTGACACGATTAAGAACTACGACGAGTTCAAGAAGGAACTTCGTAGACTAGAGGCAAGTTTGGCAGAGAAAGATGAAGTAGAGAAAGTTACTTGTAAAACGACAAATGCAGAAAGCCAAAGTAAAGAAATGAAAGAAATAAAGGAGTTGTTGACGAGATTGAATGACAGGATAGATGTATTGGAGAAATCGAAAGAGGACCAAAGACAGGAACAAGGAAGTTTTAGAGGATATGGAAGAGGGTTTAGAGGCAGAGGCCGTGGTCAGCCTAGAGGTAGAGGTCAGTGGCAAGGTGGTCGTGGAAGAGATGGACAGGATAACTACCACCAACAGAAGCCACTTGGAAATCAGAATTTCCAGCCTACCTGTTTTAAGTGTAACAAGAAAGGCCACAAGCAAGACACTTGTCCTACCAATAATATACAAGCCGCTGTTACCTGTTACAACTGTGGACAAGCAGGACATAAACAGTGGAATTGCCCAAACTAATTGCTGCTCACATTGGGGGATCGAATTTGAGCAAGCGGAGACAAGATCCCAAATTAGTTGGAGACCCAAACGAAGCCGAGATTAGAGTAAACGGCATAAAGACTAGATGTCTTTTCGACACTGGTAGTTGCGTCAGTGTCGTGTCTGAGACATTTGTTAGGACACATATGGCAGATATACCCATCCGAGAGATTGATGACATTTTGAGAATAGAGTGTGCGGATGGTAGTAATCTCCCGTACTCTGGATTCGTCGAGGCAAATATCAACGTACCCCAGGGTATACCTAATGCTAAAGAAAAGCATTGCTTATTACTGGTGTCACCGGACACAAGATATTCATCGAGTACACCAATTATACTTGGTACAAATGTCTTAAAGGAATTCCTAGATGATTGTAGAGAAAGACATGGAGAGCAGTACCTTCAGACAGCCAAACTCCAGACTCCATGGTACATGAGCTTTAGAGCCATTACTGTGAGAGATAAGGAACTGAAGAAGAACAAGAACAGAATCGCTGTCATCAGAAGTGCTGAGCCAGACAAAATCATTCTTCGACCCAACGAAAGTATTGACATCAGAGGATACACTGATAGGGAAATGAACCATCCCCGCACATTGGCGATCGCTCAGGAATCAAAGGAGAGTAGTATCCCATCAGATATAGATATAAATCCTACGCTAGTACAATTTGAGAGAGGCAGGAAGCAAGAGGTTACAGTTAGTTTGTCCAACCTAACTACGCAGACTGTCACCATATCACCGAGAATGTGTATATGTGAGCTGCAACCAGTAACCCTTGCAGAGGATGTCAAGTCAGCAGATGATGAACCCAAAGAGGAGGATCTTATTGAGACGCTAGAAATGGATAGGGATGGTTTGCTAACTTTCGACGAGAAAGGAGAGTTGATAGATCTTTTGAGTTGTCACAGGGATATATTTTCGACAGCAGAAGATGACATAGGCCATTGTGACATGATTAAACACCGAATAGACTTCATGAAGGATAAGGAGGTACCTTTCAAAGAGCGTCATAGACGGATTCCTCCTATGATGATCGAAGAAGTTAGACAACATTTGGAAGAGCTTCTTTCAGCAGGGATAATACGGAAATCAAAGTCTCCTTGGTCAAGTAATGTCGTCCAAGTACGAAAGAAGAACGGTGCACTTAGAATATGCGTAGATTACAGGTGTCTAAACAACAGGACAATTAAGGATGCCTACGCACTCCCTAGAATCGAGGAGATATTTGACGTCTTGAAGGGTAGCAGATTTTTCAGCACCATCGACATGAAATCGGGCTACCACCATGTTGAAATAGAAGAAGAACACAAGGAACGGACAGCGTTCACCGTAGGGCCATTAGGGTTTTGAGAGTATAACAGGATGCCCTTCGGCTTATCAAATTCCCCCGCAACGTACCAACGCCTAATGGAAGAATGCTTAGGAAGCTATAACATGACGATCTGTGTCATCTACCTGGACGATTTAATAGTTTTTGCTGAAACCTTTGAAGAGCATTTAGAGCGATTGGACCTAATCCTGACTCGACTGAAAGAATGCAACTTGAAATTATCTCCAAAGAAATGTACCTTCATACAGGAAAAGGTAGCGTTTTTAGGCCATATTGTCAGTGCGGAAGGAATAGAAACAGATCCGGCAAAGATAGAGAAAGTGAGAAATTGGCCAACACCTTCTAACCCTGACGAATTACGATCATTTTTAGCGTTCGCCGGCTATTATCGTCGATTTATTAAGGATTTCAGCAAGATTACCAGACCATTAGCGGAACTCTTACCACCTACTTCCAAGAAAAAGAATAAGTCTAAACAGAAACAGAAAGAAGTTTCATGGAAATGGACAGAGAAAGAGCAGGAAATATTTGAGAATTATATTTATATTGTCCACCCCACCTATACTGGCATATCCAGACTTCAAGATGCCATTTGAACTACAAACAGATGCGTCGACAAAAGGACTTGGTGCAGTCCTATATCAAACACAGGATGATAGAAAAAGGGTAATAGCCTATGCCAGTAGGTCATTAACGAAGTCAGAAAGGAACTATAGTGCATTCAAACTGGAGTTTCTTGCACTGAAATGGGCAGTTACAGAGAAGTTCTCTGATTATTTAACTCTAAACCACTTCACGGTATTAACTGACAGCAATCCCCTTACACATGTGCTGGCATCAGCAAAACTAGACGCTACTGGACATCGCTGGGCATCAGCTTTAGGAGAGTATTCCTTCGATATTTACTATCGACCTGGATTGAAAAATGCGGATGCCGATGCGATGAGCCGATACCCATATGAGAGACTGAATACTGATACAGACGAGGAAGTAGTCAAGATAGACGAGAAAACGGTTAAAGCCATATGTTCACCTATGACGAACACAGCTTTTATTGAGACATTGCCATTTTTTAGTCTAAACATAGTAGATGCCACTGAGGCACCTGGACAGTCATTAGCCCAGAAGGAGCTTAGAGAAGTTAGGAAAGCACAGAGAGAGGAAGCTTTGATAGACAGATGGCGGAAAGCGGTGATAGATCAGCAGGTCCCGAGAAATGTTTACAACAAGGATGATCTAGCAATGAAGAAGCAATTCAAGAATTTCAGAATGAAGAGAGGATTGTTGTTTCGCTATGTCCAGGATGAGGACAGAGAAGTCGAACAATTGGTTCTTCCGACTCAGAACTCAGAACTCAGAACATTTTATTACGTAAATATAGGCCTCCGGCCCAAATATACATCACATACATTACATACAGACATTGGTTATACCCTTGGGAAAGTTTCGATACTAATTGATTGGTCTCTATAGTCATATCGAACCGCCCATTACGATGATGACTCATCAGTTTACTATCAGAATTTAACAACATGCATGAATGGAAAATTTTCAATCACGTGCAATAGTGAATAGCACGATTATTATGAAAACAGTTGTAGGGTTGGTGCAAAACCACCGTAAATACGTTCATTTAGTCCGTATTTTCGACAGTTTTGCACCAATCCATGTATTTCAAAATAATTATATGAATGGAAACTTTTATGACCCGTGTCATGCGCAACAGACCAGGTACGCCGTCTTACAATTTCATTGATTTATAGTTGTTTGTTCGCGTTAGTGTGTGTTTGTGTGTGTGTGTATTATAAAATATAATGGATATTAATATATGAAAATACGTACAATTGGATTATCTAAAGAGGTTAGAGGCATGCTAGTATATATATATTAATTAATTTTGTTGCTTTACTAACAAGTACTAATAAGTTTTTTTTTTCTTAATCGGAAAGTTATGCGTTCCTCAATAATTCGGAAATATAAATGCTAAGTGATTTTATTAAGTTTAGGGAGTTTGTTTGAAGGATATTATAAAGATCATTTGGGTTGTCGCCCTTATTATACCAAGTTAAAAGATAATTTGATCGGATTGTCTCATATTTGCGACAGTGGAAGAAGACATGAATTTCATCCTGAATTGCATGAATGTTATTTTCTAAGCAATAATCGCAATACCTCTCTTCTCTCGGTAAATTACGATGACGACCGATTTCTATCTTAAATGTATGACTGGAGCAACGGAATTTCGCTAACGCTTTTCTTAAATCAAATCTTAGGTCAATCTGCAAATATTTTTCGACATTTAATAAGGATTTAAATTCTTTGTAGAAATCGCATCGACTTGAATCAGTTATAGAAGAATGCCAATTTTGATTAGCGCAATATTTCAATCTTGCTTTGAACTGTTTAATGAAAAGGTCTGGATCACCAACTGTTTGGGAAATCCATACAAACCCGAAACCATAGCGGAAAAACAAGTTTTTTAGTTTAGTTGCCCAAGTTATTCTCCCTACATTATCGAATGATTTTAGCATTTCAAAACACTGTTTGGGGTATCTGTGGTTGTTCATTTGTATTAGCTTACACCAGTATTTAACAGCTTCAGCGTGGTAATCTACCCACAATGGTAATCTGCCACATTCTCCTAGCGCCATGGCATTATTAACCGAACTATTGACTCCTAAAAACTTTTTTACAAAAATTAGCTTGCACTGATTCAATAATATCACAGTATTCGGTACCCCATATACTTGATGCATAGCAAAGGATTGGTTTTACAATAGAATCAAATAGTTTAAACGTTTCATTATGAAGTAGGTAACCGTATTTTCGTTGAAATTGTTGAATTGATAAAATTGCTTTTTCGGCTTGTGATGCTAATTTTATTTTTGCAGAGGTCCAGGATAACTTTGGTGTGAAAAGTAGACCCAAATATTTATAATTGGAAGTTGTTTTTAAAGGATTGCCGTTGAAATACCATTTTTCATAATTGCGTAAATAGCCGCCATTTCTGAAAACAATTATTTCGGTCTTATCTAGATTCAGTTCCATTCCTGTATTTTTACAGAAAGTTGATATGACATTTATTTGCTGCTGAAGTTTTATATGGGTTTCAGAACAACTTGTGACGTCGTCTGCAAACATAAGCGATAAAATATCCGGAATTGTATTATTGATGAAAATTCCACTTCCAATGTTTTCACTAAGCAAGGTAGACAACTCATTTATAAATAATGAAAATATTATAGGACTGCTTATGTCCCCTTGTTTAGTACCCACATTACAGGGGAAGAATTCAGTCAATCCATTATTTGTTCTTACACATGAATTGTGAAAAGAATAACTCTGCATTAGAAAACGATAAAATTTTCCATTTACTCCTTTTGATTTGAGCGCATTAAACAAAACTTTGTGGTTTATCTTATCAAATGCTTTACGAAAATCTATGTATATGCAGTATAGAATCTGCCGCCTGATCTTGATAAATATTTTTGAACGAAGTATAGAAAGGAAGCTTTGCAAGGATTGCATAGCGATGTCGGACATCCTGGTAAAGAGAGAACCATGAAATTGCTTCGTGACAGATTTTATTGGCCAGGAATGGCATCAGATGTCGATAGCTGGGTAAACAAGTGTGATAGATGTGTAAGAAGAAAATCATCTACAAACGAAAGAGCACCACTTGTTAGTGTAAACACCACCTATCCACTGGAATTAGTGTGCTTTGACTACCTTACACTAGAAGCATCAAAGGGAGGAATTTCTAACATATTAGTGATTACAGAACACTTCACGAAATACGCTTTGGCGATTCCAACTAAAAACCAAACAGCTAAGACAACTGCTGAAGCTTTCTACAACAATTTCATCATTCACTATGGAATCCCCACCCGTCTACACTCCGATCAAGGTGCGAATTTTGAGAGTGAGCTAATAAAGGAACTCTGCAAACTCACAAACATAAAAAAGAGTCACACAACACCTTATCACCCACAAGGGAATGCGGGACCGGAGCGATTCAACCGAACATTGCTGAACATGCTTGGTACCTTGGAAATAGAACAGAAACAAGATTGGAAGAAGCATATCAACTCTTTAGTCTTTTACTATAATTGTCCCCCGCATGAAACGACAAGAATATCCCCACATGAACTTATGTTCGGTAGAAAACCCAAACTCCCTATTGACATACGATTTGAGGAGGTCATTGAAGGATATGGAAACAAAGCTGCAGATGAGTATATCGCTGACCTGAGAGTTAGAATGGAGAACACGAAGAAGATAGTAGAGAAGTACGCAGAGAAAGCAAAGTCAAAACACAAACAACAATATGACAAGAAGGCAAGAGCAGTGAGAATTCATGAAGGAGATAAAGTACTGGTGAAGAGAGTAGCATTCGACGGCAAGCATAAGATAGCGGATAAGTTTGAAGAAGAGACGTATAGAGTGATAGAGCAGAAGAGACCAGACATACCTGTATTCAGGATTAGATCAGAGAGCGGAGCAGAGAAGATTCTTCACAGGAATCTGTTGTTAAAGATAGGAGAAGGTGATGAAGAGATATATGATAGAGAGGATGTCATAGATGAAGCACCCAAAGAAAGGTCTGACGTCAGACAAGAAGAAGAGGCAGATGGCGATGGAATTGGAACTGTGGGAGGCACAGGTCAAGATGGGGACGCCCATTTTCCAGAAGCCAGCTCTGTAGAAGATGATAAAGATGAAAGTCATGGCTTTAGTAGGAATGACAAGAAGGATGGAAAAGATGCAGTAGAAGTAACTGAAAAGAATGATGATGATGGTGATGACGATGATGATGATGACCCGAATGCTGTTCGGATCGATCACTTGGTTAACAGCTGTGACACAGGTGTGGGTGAAGAAGTGATAGAAGATTCAGGTAGTGTAAAGGAAAGTTCAGAAGAGACAAAGAAGTCGGAAGAAGAAAGTAAAGTACCAGATGAAAGTAAGGAGCCAGAAGACAGTGCGAAGTCAGATACAGAAGTACACACAGAGAGTGAGGTAGTAGCTGCTAAGGCACCTCCGAAGCCAGTACCGAGGAAATCCACTAGATTAAAGAAACCTCCAGACCGATATGGAAACCCGGTTGCTCACAGTATAGTGAGACCGATTGATGTTAAAGTTCAAGCACTAGATGCTTTATTGAACTCTGGAGTCCTTGATGATATGGATGATGACACCGCAAATAAAATCTTAAGTGTAGTACTCCAGTGATATGTTCATGTACATAGATTTTATTATTTTATTATCAATCTAATCAGAGCCAAGTTTTACTTCATTTCAGATTTTTGCCGTTGCTGCAGCAGTTTTTTTCTTTTCAGTAGTGAGAAGAATGGAGACGTATTTATTAAATGCGTGGTCGCATTTTCAGGAGGAGGGGAGAATGCAGCGTTTTGTGAATCTGAGATAATTACCATTGTGTTTTTTATGTAATTGATTAATTGTTTTTATTCTTATTTTATCATTTTCTTTAGAAATGACAGGAAATGACTGGGACGTCATTTTGAAAGAGGGGAAGTGTGTAACCGGACCAGATTTGGAGCTAATTTACAAATCGAGTACAGCCATTCTATTTTTGGAATCTTTGGTCATTTTGGCGGTAGTTTTGGTCACGTGTCTTTTCAAATCACTTTAGCTTGAAATCTTATTGGGAATTGTCGAAGTTATTGAAATTGGAGTATTTGTTCTGGAAAATGAGAAAGTAAGTCTTTCTTGTAATGTAATGGTCTTATATTCGTGTCTGATCGCTTTCTACGCTGTCGGTTTGTCTTGATCGGTATTGTATTGTGTTTTTGACGCTTGTTGTCGGTTTTCGCGGTTCGTCCCCTGGTCCGTTCGTCCCATTCACTGTCCTAACAATTAACCTTTGTTTATTTACAGTTGACGCACTATATAGCACGAGCGAGCACGTGAAGTAGACTTTGTTTTGGGAAACACCTAGTCGTATTGATTGGTAAGTGTCATAAAGGTTTAATTAGTTTGGAAAAGGTTTAGATCGATTTGATATACGGTTATCGTGGTAAAAGGAGAAACGCAGGTTATTATTGTAATTGTTACGCGTACATAGATACCACTGTAAAGGAATAGTTTAAACATATTTTATATTGTAATCTCATTTGTATTTTCAGAGTGTTAATTCTTGATTGTTGGTATCGCTCGCTAGAGATGTACATAAAGATGAGAAAAGATGTATAGTCTTCGTCCTTCTTTTCCCTAAAACCTTGTCATGGACATGTAAACGAACCCACGACCGCTAGGTTATATTAATTTCAAAGCACAATTTGGGGAAAGATTGTCAAAGATTTTTCACTATATCTGTATTTAAAATCAGAAAATCCACAACATTTTGCTGAATTTCCATTGCACATAGACAAATCGAAGCATTAATTTTGGAAAGAGGTCAATGGGCTATAATATATAGAAACCATAGAAGGTTTGGAAATTCTAAGACAATTTTAAACCTGTTCCTGCTTTTTCAAATCTAGAATACCTCATGGTAGAGCTTATTTTCAAAGCGTAATGATAACTTGAACTCTTCTGTTTAATAAGGCAATACGACACACAACTTCTAGGCACTTTTTTCTGTACAAAATGCAAAAGCCTAGAGCATAGGAATAATTCTGTTGTTCTTAAACAAGGCAAAAAAAATATCTTCAGGCCTTAACAATTTGAAAAGATTGTCAAACATTGCCCTCTGTCATTTACATGAAACCCACAACAAAGGCGAAATACTCATTGAACAGTAAGGATTTGGTTATGGTTATACCTTTTCCAAACGACATAACATAAGAGAAGACATAATTAAAAGCTGCTGTAGATGGTAAAACAGGTGTTGATAAAGACTGCATTCATGTATAAAAATGCAGAGAAAATGATGAGGCAAAATGAGACAACACAGGCTATCAAGTTATCAACATTTTCTTCTTTTACCATATCATTTACAAGCCTTTTCTGTCCGTGAGGCAAACCTGTGTATGGTAGAGAAAGGGCATAATGCTTTCCCGTACAGAAGGTACAGAAAAGAAATATACTATTCCAATTTGAAAGTTCAGAATACAAAATTGACAGTGGTACAAATAGGATTCGTTTACAATAAACTAGCATATAAAATATTGAATAAAATAAAATATTGAGGTAAAAGGAGAATCAGCATTTTCTTCATTTGACTCATTAATTTCCAAAGCCTTTTCTAATAGGGACTTCAAAACAAGGTTTTTCCAGGAAAGGGTTAAAGTATTTAGTTGATCCCTAGATCAGTAAACAAACGTTAAGTGCCTCAGGGATACAGGTAACAGAGGGTAATGCCTTTCAGAATCATAAAATATCTTTTTAATATTATAACACCCTATGTTGAGGGTATTCATTTGAATTCTTAAATCAAGACTATTCAAATGAGTACCCATAACAAAGCGTTTAGATTTTAAACATCAAATAAAGAATGATTTGCATCCTTTTATCTGTAGCTCCATGCATTCTTTATCAGATATTATGATCTGCATAATCTGGTTTATAGACCCAAACTGTTATTTTAGGGATAATGATATGTGATAAAATCTACCTGGTCAAAACAATTCCTCACTTGAAAATTCCAGAACCCACAACATAGGGATTCTTTCCTTGCAATGTGATGATTCTTAGTGTTCCGTTAGGTTTATGACATGTAAATTCATGCAAAATTTCAAGACTTTAGGCCAAATAGTCTTTGAGAAAACTGTGTTTCTGTGTGAAACCTTAAACCCCACAACATAGGGCCAATTTTTCTATAAGCACAATAATTTGAAGTATTTTGGTAGAGGGCATTGAGACAATACTACATACAAAATTTCAAGACTCTAGACCATATAGTTTGGGAGGAGAAGATTTTTTAGTAATTGTGGACAGACAGACGGACGGACAGACGGACGACGGACGGTGAGCGATCACAATAGCTCACCCTCAGCACTTCGTGCTAAGGTGAGCTAAAATTAAGGGTTAAAACAACCAAGGGCAATAACTCCAAAAGTGGGTGGAGAAGAATGAGATTGTACATGCCACTTGTACTCAATGAGATCTATAAGTGTAACAAGTTTGAAGTTGCTAGCACTGATGGCTCAGGAGATATGGTCCGGACAAAAATGTAAGAATAAAAAACAACAACGGACAATAACTGAAAAAGTGGATGTGGTAGAGTAACAGTTCTTGTGCATTACACTTCTTCTCAATGAGATCTACCAGTGTACAAAGTTTGAAGTTGCTAGGGCTTATGGTTTAGGAGACAAGTTCAGGACAAAAATGTAAGGATAGAAACAACAAAGGGCAATAACTCAGAAAGTGGACATGGCAGAGTGACAGTTCTTGTACGTGACACTTGTCCTCAATGATATCTATAAGTGTAGCAAGTTTGAAGTTGCTAGCACTTATGGTTTAGAAGATATGTTCCGAACAAAAATGTAAAGGTAAAAACAACAAAGGGCAATAACTCAAAAAGTGGGTGTGGCAGAGTAACAGTTCTTGTACATGACACTTGTCCTCAATTAGATCTATAAGTGTACAAAGTTTGAAGTTGCTAGCACTTTTAGTTTAGGAGATATGATCCGGACAAGAATGTAAGGGTAAAAACAACAAAGGGCAATAACTCAAAAAGTGGACATGGCAGAGTAACAGTTCTTGTACATGACACTTGTCCTCGATAAGATCTATCAATGTACAAAGTTTGAAGTTGCTAGCACTTATGATTTAGGAGATATATTCCGGACAAAAATGCAAGGGTAAAAACAACAAAGGGCAATAACTCAAAAAGTGGGCGTGGCAGAATAACAGTTCTGGAACATGACACTTGTTCTCAATAAGATCTATAAGTGTACCAAGTTTGAAGTTGCTGGCACTTATACTTTAGGAGATATGATCCGGACAAGAATGTAAGGCTAAAAACAACAAAGGACAATAACTCAAAAAGTGGGCGTGGCAGAGTTATGGTTCTTGAACATGACACTTCTCCTCAATGAGATCTATAAGTGTACAAAGTTTGAAGTTGCTAGCACACATATTTAGGAGATATGTTCCGGACAAGAATGTAAGGGTAAAAACAACAAAGGGCAATAACTCAAAAAGTGGGCGTGGCAGAGTTACAGTTTTTAAACATGACACTTCTCCTCAATGAGATCTATAAGTGTACAAAGTTTGAAGTTGCTAGCACTTATAGTTTAGGAGATATGATCCGGACAAGAATGTAAGGCTAAAAACAACAAAGGGCAATAACTCAACAAGAGTGCCATGGTCACAATATACGCCGCCACTTATAAAACTTGAGACAAAAAAATGACATTGACAAGGATTTATAAATATTCACACGAAAACCTGTAAAAAGTTGTGTTCACAGAAAGGGTTTTATAAATATCCAGTCAAAAACCTGGAAGGAATTGCGTTCATGAGGCTGAAATATCATTAAGCCCCAGAGACTAAGGTTAAAGGGGGCATAACTCTGGCAAAAATCAATGTACCATAAAATCCTTAATTCATGCACATCTACCAATTAAGGTAATAACATCCACCAAGTTTCATTAGGATTCAGTCAGAATCTTAGAAGAAGTTGTGTTGTCAAGGCTGCAATTTCAATCAGCCCCAGAGACTAAGTTTTAAGGGGGCATAACTCTGGAAAAAATCAATGAACCATAAAATTCTTCCTACATGCACATCTACTAATTGAGGTGATAACATTGACCAATTGTCATTAATATCCAGCCATAAACTTAGGAGGAGTTGCGTTGACAAGGCTGCAATTTCAATAAGCCCCAGAGACTAAGTTTTAAGGGGGCATAACTCTGGCAAAAATCAATGAACCATAAGATCCTTCCTTCATGCACATCTACCAATTGAGGTGATAACATTGACCAAGTTTCATTAAGATCTAGCCAGAAACTTAGAAGGAGTTGCGTTGACAAGGCTGCAATTTCAATAAGCCCCAGAGACTAAGTTTTAAAGGGGTATAACTCTGGCAAAAATCAAAGAACCATAAGATCCTTCCTTCATGCACATCTACCAATTGAGGTTATAATATTGACCAAGTTTCATTAAGATCCAGCAAGAAACTTAGGAGGAGTTGCGTTGACAAGGCTGCAACTTCAATAAGCCCCAGAGACTAAGTTTTTAAGGGGCATAACTCAGGCAAAAATCAACGAACCATAAAATCCTTTCTTCATGCACATCTACCAATTGAGGTGATAACATTGACCAAGTTTCAAGAAGATCCAGCCAGAAACTTAGGAGGAGTTGCGTTGACAAGAAAAGTGGACGTACGTACGGACGGACGGACGGATGGACGGACGGATGGACGGATGGACGGACGGACAGACGGAGAAGATGACGCCAATATACGTCCGCCTCCGGCGGAGTATAAAAAGTGGGCGTGGCAGAGTTATGGTTCTTGAACATGACACTTCTCCTCAATGAGATCTATAAGTGTACAAAGTTTGAAGTTGCTAGCACACATAGTTTAGGAGATACCTTCCGGACAAGAATGTGAGGGTAAAAACAACAAAGGGCAATAACTCAAAAAGTGGGCGTGGCAGAGTAATGGTTCTTAAACATGACACTTCTCCTCAATGAGATCTATAAGTGTACAAAGTTTGAAGTTACTAGCACACATAGTTCTAAAGGAGATACGTTTCGGACAAGAATGTAAGGGTAAAAACAACAAAGGGCAATATTAAACATGACACTTCTCCTCAATGAGATCTATAAGTGTACAAAGTTTGAAGTTGCTAGCACACATAGTTTAGGAGATACGTTCCGGACAAGAATGTAAGGGTATAAACAACAAAGGGCAATAACTCAAAAAGTGGGCATGGCAGAGTAATGGTTCTTGAACATGACACTTCTCCTCAATGAGATCTATAAGTGTAGGGTAAGGAGGGGCAAAACGCCCAGGTGGGGTCAAACGCCCACCCCTATTATTTCGTCACTCATTATGTCAATTGATATTTGTCTTGATTTTACACTTGAAGTATTCTTTTAGAAAGATGCCCATGAAATTTTTACATCTAAACGTCATTCAATTATCAGTATGCGAATAATTGTTTATTTTGCATATGTTTGATCTAATATTTGGGTAATGGGTTTTCTTGTGTATTTTATTTCAGTCCGAGTATTCAATCGACCAAAATGCATTTTATATTTATATGTCCAATTGGTCGCCTACACAAAAAGATAGAAAGAAAAAATATCAACACATTTTTTTCTCTGGCCAAATTAAATCACCCACCCCCTTTGGGGCAAAACGCCTATGCTGCTTTGGGGCAAAACGCCCAGACTGGGCGTTTTGTCCCTAATAGAGATTTACGGATTAGTACGAAATGGAATACGAAATGGAAATGGAAATGAAATAGAGGGAATGTATCAGAAGATTCGGAATATGGTGGCAGATCACTCATTTTTCTATGTAAAATCCTCATTTTTTACACTTGTTCAAACGTTGACTTAAGACCTGATTTTGACGTCCTTGATAAAAAGGCATGGTAAAACATTGGGACAAAAGAAGAAAATGCCGACAACTTCAAATCTTTTTTTTCTGATCGGTATCCAATTTGTCATATGCAACAGCGTCAAAATCGGACCTCCCCATCTTTTGTCTTTTTTGAAAGGATTAACACTCAATAAATAAAATGTTGTTTTTATTTCAGTTGCAGGATAACTGTTTTTGCATCAGTCTGCGAAAATAGTATGAGAATGGTCAAAAAGCCATCTACGATAAGAAGAGCTAAATCACTTCTACGTGGAATTATTTTACTACTTACATACGTAATAGTGAGCACAGTGGAGATTTTGCATCATAGGATGGAAAACAATTACGGAAAAAAGTCTCCATTCTGGTTAGATATTTTGCAATAACTTCCTTATATCTGCATCGATTTCCAAAAGGTTTCTTGCATATACGCCTCCTTACTGATCACTTTTCTCAAATATATTAATTATTTGTAGAATCATTTTAAATGATAACAACCACGGTCTAATTAACCCTGCTTCAGGTAAGAAAATG
The DNA here is from genome assembly GCA_963680895.1 of Fragum sueziense. Classification (NCBI taxonomy): domain Eukaryota; kingdom Metazoa; phylum Mollusca; class Bivalvia; order Cardiida; family Cardiidae; genus Fragum; species Fragum sueziense. Next base: position 13,788,867 of record OY804602.1, on the reverse strand, counting down.
TGCACTAACATTCTTGTTTATTAACATTCTTAATTTTCAAGCGATTTGTTGCATATACCCCGCCTTACTGAGTTCTTTCCTCAGATGTATGACTTATTTGAAAATCACTCATACTTTTTCCCAAAAGGTCCCAACCGTGAAAAAATCGATCTGAATATTGTGTCGTTTTTCCGGTCGGTTAGAATCAATTTTTACAAACAAGTAAATTATACGTAATATGAAAGAGCTCAGTAAGGCGGGGTACATGCAACAAACCGTTTGAAAATTGACGCAATCATAAGAAAGTGATTGCAAAATATCTTTCCTGAAGCGAGACAAATTTGTCCGTAGATTTACGCATCCCATTATGCACAATCTCCATCGTGTAGAGGGGTATACCGGTTATTCGGTTATACCATGTTGTCTGTTTGTCCGCCCATCCATCAATCCGCTTATCCCAGGTTTTTTTTTTTTTTTTTTTTTTTTTTTTTTTTTTTTTTTTTTTTTTGTTTGTTTTTTTTTGTTTTCCCCCATTTGAAGCTGTTTGGCCATCAATTGCTGAAAGTCAAATCATAATATCTAATTGGACAAAGCTACCAAGTTCTGTTACAGCCATTGAAGGGAATCTCGTGTGTCTAACAAAAACAATATTATTCAGGTCACCGGCGTGGTGGATAACAACGGCCGTTCAAGTTATGTTGAGAGCGGTTTCCTGGGTCATCTAAACGATGCCCAGCATGGTCAAATGAGGCGGAAAGGAAACGAGTTGCTCTTTCCAACAAATTGTGTCTTTCTTTGGGATAAGATATACCCAAACTCTTACCCTATTGTTAAGAACAAAGCAACGTTCACTTAAAAGAAAATGTAAAAAAAAACTTAATAGATAGGCCTACACGATGTAGTTTCTGGAGAGGGTTGAGCATGCCATCGCAGAATTAAAATGTTACAAGTTGGTTGGTAAAATATGGAGGCACCGCCATACTTTGGGTAGTAACTATATATGCAAGGCTTGTTTACAGGAAGAAGGGTATTGGGCTTTTTTGTAAATAGTGAGTTTTATGCAAAGAAGGTTAATAATTATAATGACAGACACTTCCAACCCTTCAATTGATTGAATGGAGTATTTACATCTCACTCGATTGTTAAGGTAACATGGAGACGGGATCTCGGCTTAAAAATTCAGTCTAAAGACTACAAGTCCAGCGCGTTACCACTGCACCAAACCCCAAATTTTGACTGCAATGAAACATAACTGCCTAATCAGTGCTCATTTAGTTATCAGGCGACTTTAAAAGAGGGAGATCAGAGTCATTTGGCAATGGACCCGTGTGACTCAAAGGCATCGTCAGATGCGGTAGTTATTGCACCAGGATCATCGGGATAGGCTAAGTCCATCTGTAGAAAGACAATGTGTTTAGTGATGAATCACGCTCCATTTTTCCCGTTGGGGTAGGTCATGGTTTAGCGCAGGATCAAACATCGCGGAAGGCACAACTTGTCCTTCTTTCGTAATGAACGCAATACTTGAACATCCCGAGTAGACATAGACCTGATTTTAATTGTTTTTTTAAGACATCCGTCTAAAGCGGAAAGGTAATTTCGCCTTCTGCGAAGGAGCTGAACATAGGCCATTTGTACTTTGGATAATGATCAGCTTTTCGGCTGTTCAAATTTCGACAAAATTATAAGGGTATACACAAAATTAGATTAAGAGTTGCATAGGGTGTGCCGTTAAGTATATTTCTATGTTTTCCTTTAATAAAAAAGGTATGTTGGTTCTTCGGCAAAATTACAGGACAGAGTACTGTTTGAACCCACGACCTCCGAAATTAGAAACCTTTGCTGAGACGGAAACCATCTTCGAATGTACTGAGATGCCCCCTCCCCCCCCCCCCCACAAATTTATTTCGGTTTCGTATTCGTATTCCATTTCGTACTAATTCGTAAATCTCTAATAGTGGGCGTTTGCCCCTTGTATTGATAAGTAGGTATTCAGAAGTACTAAAATTTTCCTTTAAACTCGAAGAATGACTAAGGTTGGTACATATGTCGAAATACATTTACATTTCGTTGTCTACAAAAGAAAAACTGGCAAAAAGACCGACTTTTCGCGAGTATATCAAACTTTTATGTCACCTGATGGATCCATGTGGGGCAAAACGCCCATGAAACGTCGATTTTGTGTTAAAATGAGACAATAAGACCATTTAATCTACTTTAAAGGGGTCTTATAAAGAACATAACATCAGTATGTTTTAATTTGACTGATATGAAGATGCTGCAGACAAAGGCCAGTAACACGTAACCACTTTTATAGACAAGTAAATTATGCCCAAATCTAGCCTTTACGCTTAATAAAAAATGTTGAAAATATGATAAAACCCATCCAAAATATATTTTTCCTAGTATATTGATTACAAACTAATTATATTCCTATTTTCCCCCAGATATTTTCAAGATATTTTTTTATTTTTCATATGGGGCATAAAGCCCAGTGGTGGGCTTCATGCCCCACCCCCAAAGGCGTTTTGTCCCGAGGGTGGGGAAAAAAGGCCAAATTTCGAGAAAAATTGTTTTAACGACAGTCATTTTTTAAATCAAATGACAAAGCTGTTTTGTGTATAGACATTTGGGACAAAGGGCAAAGTTTAATTTCACGTTGAAACATTTACATTATACTTTGTTTGTTTTGTGCTACAGCGCTCTTTCCTTAAGGGGGGCGTTTTGCCCCTCCTTACCCTACCAAGTTTGAAGTTGTTAGCACATATGGTTTAGAAGATATAGCCCGGACAAAAGTGTGACGGACAGACGGACGGACGGACAGACGGACAGACGGAATCGAGCAAACCTATAGTCCCCCAACCGGTAACCGGTGGGGGACTAATAAATAAACTATCTCCCGACCGAGAATGGTAAGAAGAACAAGAAGGTAAAGAAGAGCATGTGGAAAGTCTTCGTATTTCTCCATTTTCATCAATGTTTGAACCTTTTTAAATGTACTTTGAATGTTCATATTTATCAACATTTACTGCCGTTGATCCACTGTAAATATTGTCGTTTGAGAAAAGGTTAAGAATAAAACGACATGGTATCAAAGTAGGTTTGTAAACACAAAGAAAAATAATGTAATGGCGACATCCATTTCATACAATAATTCACATTTAGTTTTGTAAAAGACATGTATACTTTTCTTGAATATCATGAAGTGTGTTCTACTTTTTGCCTTCAATTTCCTTTTTCTAACCCATTCTCACATAATGACGCCTTTTGGCGCATCATAGGACAAAGGCTTAGGAAAAAAATATGGCAAATGAAGAAATTGCTTGTGGCAAAAGTAATTCTTCATTTCCACAATAACTTCTACCTAAAAAGGCCAAAAAATGTAAACTTTCATTCATTTGAAAGTGTTGCAAGAGACTTCGAATTTGGATTCGTCTAAAACAGGTTCGTAGGAAGCAATTTGATGTTGGGGTGGCTAAAGCCCCAGTGTTTAAATATTAGTGGGGGGAATATTTTGCTAAATTGGATTTTCACTGAAAGAGTAAAATAAAGAAAATTTGGCAAAGCCTACTTGAACGAAAAAGCCCACCCCCTGTTCCTACGGGCCTGTAAAATGTTGCCGCCTTGTAAGGGGTTAAATGAATATTATCAAAAACATGTACTTACCTATTTTGGAATTAAATTTGCAAATTCTATACCTGCTCAAATACACGTCCGCGTCAAATTATTGAAGAGAAATATTGAATTATTGTCGATAAATAATAGCTTAACCCTTTCCCAAACAAGACCTGGTTTTGACGTCCCTAATAGAAAAGGCTTGGGAAAACATTGAAACAAAAGAAGAAACTGCTGATAACCAGCAGTTTCTCCTTTTGTCTCAATATTTTCTGTGCCATAGTTCACACAAATTCTTTCTTAAATACGTTCCATTTTTTGATTTGTGACAATTTTTGAATTTGACCACGGTAAAATTTTGCCGTTTAGGAAAGGGTTAAAAAAATAACTCTGGATAACAGAACATGATGCGAGTCGAAATCAATCCTAACTAAAACAACCTCTATAATGTAGGTATTCATTAAAATATTATATTTAAAACAGTTCTAATGAGAACCTACAGCAAAAGCGTAAGCACAACAATTAGCGATTAACTTAATTTCAAACATCAACTACATGTATTGCATGAACATTATCAGTCGTCATAGACCCCAATCACGTGGTTTTCTGAAATCGGGGCCTGGTTTATACCGGGAAGTAAAACCGAAAGTTGATACGTGCAACGTAACCCTTTCTCATTTTAGAATAGGCTTGGGAAATTATCAGGCACTTAGGAATAGGGGCTAAGGGGGGCTTATCTCCCCCAAAATTGTCCAAAAACGCCGAATTTTCTCTATTTTCTATTTGATGCTGAAAAATAAGGGAAAATCCAATTTTGCCCCCCCCCCACACACACACACACCAAATATTCAGACACAGGGGTTTGAGCCCACCAAAAATGAATTGCTTCCTACGGGCCTGACCATTCAGACAGAGGAAGAAATTGCTGATAATCAGCATTTTCTCATGTTGTCTCAATATTTTTTGAGATATATTGTACCATTGTACCATCTTTTTCAACATGCATTTTGTCCTCTGAAGCAGGTTTTTGAACCTGACCAGTCTAAAATCTTGCCGTTTGGGAAAGGGTTAAACGGTGAATAATTTGCGATTGCAATTTGAAAGTTACTATTGACGACAAATATTTACATATTAAGAGAGAACTTGCGTACAAAAGAGTGCAGACAATTTTGAAGTAGACTTGATCAGACAGTCTACGTATATCCATCGATAACCTCTTCAAAAAAAAAACGCTATGGCATAAAGTACAGAAAACCTTCGATACAGGAGACAATTGTGAAAATCAGCATTTTCTCATTTTCTCTCTAGGATTTCTTTGCTATAATTTGTATAGATATATTGTCTGTTTTACAATGTGCAGTCTGCAATGTATTCAAATTTGGATTACCCTATATTTCTTGATCGGGAAAGCACTGGTGGTGAACTCGGCCAAAGCGAGGGAAGTTTTTTCGCGATCAGTGTATTCCGTCGGTGTTGTTATAAAATATCGAAACTACTGCTTTATCGAAGCCGTAGTTACAAGATTTTATAACAACACCGACAGTTTTTAATTGTTAGGTCTTTTTGTATGGAAAACATTGTGGGAAATGAAGCAATTGCTTGGCACAAGCAATTTCTTTATTTCCTCGATGTTTCCCATTGCTATACTGAACAAAAGTGAAAACGTTACTATGCAAGATTTCTTATATCTGGAAAAGTATCAAACTAATAGCATAAAATATATTTTGACAATATTTCCCACGCTTTTATCAATCCTTTCGTCTCAATTTCATTGTATTGTCTCAATTAATATCAGAGTTACAGCCCTTAATGCGTTTAGAACTTATTTCATCTAGTGCCACATATGCGCATGCGCAGAAAACGCATCATTATTTTTTCGGAATTGGTCATATCCTGGTTGCCAAAAAACACTTAAAATCTCACTTATCTCTCGTAGCAAGCTCTAAAATCAAGGTCTAATCTGTCAATTTTGCGAATTACCACCCTTTGACATAAACAAAAAGGGAGTTTAAAATGCCTGGTATTCACAAATTTTTCACGGTTTTAGATGTTTTTTCCCAACATAATGTAGGCATTACAGGGGATTTCTGAAGCCATTCTTCGACTAGGATTGTTCCCAGATGTCCATGTAATAGCGATTTAATTACCTATGGAGATTACATTGTAAAATTTTCAAGCTTTGGAACATAATGAAAATTCTGCTTTTCAAACATCATTTTCTTAACGTTGAAACAATGTTATGCAAGCTTCTTTACATTTCCTGACTTGTAACTTATCGGAATACCATTCCGTGCAGTCCGGCATGGTTTGCATTCTTCTGCTTGGATTTCTAAAGGTTTCAATTGTGTAAAACTCGTTCAAAGTGTACACCTGAAAAACGGACCCCTGTCACACTTAAAGGGTTTGTTTTTCATCCCCGTAATTAAAATCCACAAAACGTTTAATGCTTGGCACAACCAAGTCAATAAACAATTCGAAACACTTTCATTTGATTTTTTTACTTGTTGTATTTAGAAGATATCACAAGCAAAGTAGGTGTAGCGTTTTCAATTTTGCTCAGTATATTATTTTGTGAGGAGTCATGAGTCATTGTGTGGTAATTGGTTAAACATTTCGTATAGTCGATCATTGGACCCACGCCGTGGATTCAAGTGACACAACAACAACAATAATAATAATATCAACAACAAGGGTAGATCTAATGGGGGGTCGGGGTTAAGGACCCCCCCCCTCTGGCATTGGCCGAAAATTAAGTTTTGACTTCATAACTTTAGTGCAATGTTACATATCGCTGCTTTTCAACTAAAACCTCGTAACTGCAGCTTAAAACAAGCTGCAATTACGAGATTTCCATTGAAACGACGATATTTAACACATTTTAAGGCATCATTTGGGCTTGGACCCCCCCACCCCCCAACTGGAAAAAATTCTGGATCCGCCCTGGAATAACAGCATTTGAAGAATATCTTGAATAATTCTGATAATTCGTGACCGATTTGAAAATAGTTTGGAACAGAGGAGAGGGCGAAAGGTCGGGATAGGCCTACTTATGTGAATGGTGGATATTTCAAATAGCACACAATATCTATCAATAGATGTCGCCACCCGTCGATTATCATCTATCTATGGTGGGCATTCTGGGTTTACTACTTTCAAGATGTCAGCGCCCGTAAAGTGCATACACGTGGTACTTCCTGTCACGCGGAACATTTGCTTCACATGCTTGTATAAAGTAAAATGAATAATCCGATTTGAATTAATTATTTTATTCGATAAAATTGAGACGAAAATCAAACTTTATTTTGCTGCAGATGTTGTTTTTATTTCAATTTTCTGCTTGCTACTTTTTGGCGACAGGATTTTGGAGTTATGCGCACCGCGTAGTGATTTATCCAAAAATGGATAAAGTGATGCGTCAAATTAGTCAGTCCGAAAATAAAAAAAAAAATAGACTGGAAATTGTAGACTGGCTACTTAGTCAATGAAATAGCACATGATAAAAAAAAGCTTATTGGCGCACAACCTAAATTCTGGTTTGTTCTCAATAACTTTTGTATGAGGTCAGGCCTACATTTAAATTATCATTAAATTATGCAGTCAGCAAATTTCTGGCATTCGCACCCTTTATGCTTCAAATATTTTCAGATTAGTTATATTATATTGATCAAGATAAAAATATAAAAGTGGCGATAAAATATGTCACGTGATTCCTAACTTTTGGATCGATAAACAAATTTGAACTATCTGGATAAAATCCTTGTATCATTTTATCGTTTTTTAGTTCTTTCTAAATTTATCTTTGTTTAATGTGTTTGTCTTCCACAGTGTCTATATCGCTGCTTTTCTTCAAAAACCTCGTATCTGCAGCTTAAAACAAGCTGCAGATACGAGGTTTTTGCAGAAAAGCGACGATATTTTCATTTCTTCTCTTTTCCTGTAGGCTTGCCTCTATCGGTATGAATATTCCCTCGCTGTATTTCCTTTTCTCACTTCATTTAAACCGATATTAAAGCTTTTCATAGGTTACTATTTTAAAATACGTAATAAAGTCAAGAAAATCATGCGAAGAAATACACAGCTTTAAGCTGCAGTTACGAGGTTTTTGTAGAAAAGCAGCGATATACAACAATCACTTGCCAGTTCGTATCATATTAACAATCAATTCAACATCACTCAATATAATTGTACCAAATACAGCACAAGTCACGCCCAACGCCACGACGCCTATAGCTCTAGATGACGGCCTCTCATCGTCGGCAAACATTAACGTCAGTTTGTATTTGTACGTTGTACGTGGATTCACCGTCAAATTACGTACTAGAACGTCTACCTGATCTTCAGCCAGCGCCGTAGATTCTGTCGGAGCGATACAATAGTCCGTACAGAAACACGTCGAGTTAACTGACGTACTCGATATCGTTGTAGAACGTTGTTCAGTGGGTACCTGTGAAGTAGTTTGGTTTTGATTAGTTGTTGTTGTTGTTGTCGTCGTCGTCGTCGATCTTTCCAAAGTTGTTGCCGGTAGTTCTGAGGTTGTAGTCGGTAATTCTCTTGTTGTAGTCAGTAATTCGTTTGTTACAGTCGGTAGTTCACTTGTTGTAGTCGGTAGTTCACTTGTTGTAGTCGGTAATTCACTTGTTGTATTCGGTAGTCCACTTGTTGTAGTCGGTAGTTCACTTGTTGTAGTCGGTAGTTCACTTGTTGTAGTCGGTAGTTCACTTGTTGTAGTCGGTAGTCCACTTGTTGTAGTCGGTAGTTCACTTGTTGTAGTCGGTAGTTCACTTGTTGTAGTCGGTAGTTCGCTCGTTGTAGTCGGCAATTCGATTGATGTAGTCTGCAATTCGCTTGTTGTAGTCGGCAACTCGCTTGTTGTTGTCGGCAATTCGCTTGACGTAGTCGGCAATTCACTTGTTGTAGTCGGCAATTCGCTTGTTGTAGTCGGTAATTCGCTTGTCGTAGTCGGTAGTGCGCTTGTTGTAGTCGGTAACTCGCTTGTAGTAGTCGGTAATTCCGATGTTGTGGTCGGTAGTTCCGATGTTGTAGTCGGTAAATCGCTAGTTGTATTCGGAATTTCCGATGAATTACTCGGTAGTTCTGGTAATGTGCTCGGCATTTCTGATGAATTACCCAGTATTTCTGACGACGTATTTTGAACATCAGACGTGGTACTCGGTAAATCGGATGTGGTACCCAGAGTTTCTGTTGTTGTTGTTGCTGCCGTTGATGTATCGGACGTGTCCACCGTACTCGATATAGTTGTTAAGTCTGATACTGTTGTTGTTGCAGTTGTTGTGGTTGTTGTTGATTCTACAGGACATTCAAACGAGTTGTACTGCACAAAATCCGTGGCATTCACTGTGTCTAACAGGATGCCTACACAAAAATAGAAATAAAAAATAGTATATATTTAAAGTAGAGAAATTTGAAAATAAATGTTGAATCGTACGGTAAACGCCCTGACGTCTCCCCATCTGACGGCGCAGTGCAGCGTATGGGGGAGGCTACAAGTGTCTTACGAAACGCTTATAACAACAATCCTATTACTTAGACCTTGGGTGATTGATCATGTGCAATTTTTGGCCTAAACATGTCGTGAGACATCGGTTAGGGTTAGACAAAACTAGCTTTAACGTTTTAATAAAACTGGCCCCAGGGTTTCCTGTGATAGGTTATAATTAACGCCGAACTATTGGAATTACTTATTACTTTATATGTAATTTAATAAGAAGAATATCAATTTACCAGATTATTTCAATTTTCAATTAATATTAATCTGACGTAATGAGTTTGATCTAATTCGACATTCACATGATCTAATTATGTTATAGTGTACAATTTCTATACCTGTAAAATTTGCAAAATTAACGAAACCACTTCGTCAATGATTTCTTAAGACTCTCAATTTTGTGACGGTTAAAGGGAGGTAATGTGGCAGGTAATATGTTAATGAGATTACCTGGCTAGTAAAGAACGTGAAAAGTTGGTATACATATAGAAACATCAGCCCATTTAGGATTGAGGATCCTTTTCTCTGAATGGACTGGATGTTCTCTGTATGTAGCCATGCATCTCGGAACGTTACAATTTCTTAAATAATCTACATTGTAGACGAAGAAAAGGTTGTTCTTTGGTTAGTTAACTTTGGTGCACTTTGCATATAATGTGCCCACCATTTATAAGAATATAACGTGTATTAGCCTACCACCCTAAAATGGGAGTGACGTAAACACGTAACTTTACCTATTTCAACCAAAGTAACTTGTTTGTTTATCATGTTCACAAAAACACGATATAAATACGTCAAATAATTATTTTTGAAGAAATAAACAATGGCATACGTCACTCCTATTTTTGGCTGACAATATAATGTGTTTAAGGGCGAAAGTTCTCTGTTTGTATTTTCACTTGTCGGCTTGCATTTGTCTTTGTTTTGATGTTTTACCAACTAAAATGCTTTACCAAAAATGTTGTTTGCAATGTACATATAACAATTGAGACCCGAAAATGCAGCTTAATTACATTTGACACAAACATGGATCCAGTTCAGCCTGTACATGCGCACGGTCTGATCAAAATCCTTTTTTATAACTTTGTGACTTGAAGCAAATGCAAGAGCAATATTACTGGTGTTGGTCAGACTGCAAATAGGCAACTCTGGTCTAAAATGCTGTAAAGGCATCTTTTCCAGCATCTTCGCAAGCCAAGGGTACTATCTCCACTTTGTTGCTTACGAATGTTCGTAAGGAACATAGTGGGGATAGAACGCTTGGCTTGCGAAGATGCTTTTTTCCAGGTTCAAGCTCAATAGTGCTGAATTCTGTGCTAAAAATAGACTATGTTCACTGTTATGTATTGATAAACCGTCGGTGCTGTTTTAAAATCTCGTAACTACGGCTTGAATCAAGCCGTAGTTACGAGATTCTATTACAACACCTACGAAATACTAATGTTCGTCCGAAATTACGTCATGGTCAACTGGACAAAATATTTCCCTATTGTAATATTTACCCGGCTGTCCTATCTTGGTATAGTGTGTAACATAGCTATCAACTGAGACAACTGTATAATTGATCGAGGCCACTCCATACACACCAATCGTAAACAGTCGGCATTCGTCGTTAGAAACATTGTGAGAAAAGCTGACACAGAACGGTAAATTGTTGCAGGTATTTCGGCATTTCGTAACGTTGTAATTGTACGTTTCGGTCGTTAAGATAGGTGGAAAACTCGCGTCGACGTCGTAGCCCTGATAGCTTGTGAAATCGGCTTTATCTGAAAGGAATTCAATAGGTTAAATCTGGAAAAAGGCCCATATGGCATTTCGTCGTTGTTGTTGGAATAAGCTTTAATCATATATGTATAAGCCGTCGGTGTTGTTACGAAATCTCGTAACTATGGCTTGGATCAAGCCGTAGTAAGGATATTTTATAACAACACCCACGAAATACTGATTGTTTGTCCGACAAACAGTATAAAATCGTTCCCTATTGACCAATGTGTACTTAAACACAATGGGTCCTGATCAGACTGTGCGTCTGTGTGTGTTGATCTGAAATTATACCCGTCCTAATCGTCTTGAAATGAGTTAACCTTTTCCGAAACAAAACATAATTTGGAATTTAATGACAATTAATGTTAATTAATATTCAATAGAAAATATTATCCAAAAGATAAAATTCAAGTCATCCCATTTAAATCCATATTTTAAATCACCTGTTTCCCAATCGTTCTATAATAGGGACACTGAATCATGGTTTCATTTAGGAAAGGGTTCAATACTTATAATTTTGTGTGTGTTTGTTTGAGGTTTGTATGGAACTTTTGCGGGTAAAAATGAGAAATATTTCCGTCCACATGTATCTTAAAATAAGGATAAACCAAAGCAGCGAACTTGTTCACGCAAAAAGGTATTAACCTTTATAAATTATGTAATCTCAAATTATTCTCAATATATATTGAACAAAAGTGAAAACGCTACACTGCAAGCTTTCTTATTTCTCGAAAAGTATCAAACTAAGAGCATGAAATATATTTTGACGTTATTTCCCAAGCTTTCAGCAATCGTTTTGTCGAAATTTCATTGTCTTTTGTCCTTTAATGTCAGAGTTACAGCCATTAATGCATTCAGAGCGAATTTCATCTAATGACGCATACGCGCATGCGCAGAAAACACTTCATTATTTTATAGGAATTTGCCATATCTGGGTTGCCAAAATAACACTTAAAATCTCATTTATCTCATGTAGCAAGCTCTAAAATCAAGGTCTTTTCTGTCAATTTTGCGAATTACCTCCCTTTGACATAAACAAATAGGGAATTTAAAATGTTTGGTATTCACAAATTTATCACGGTTTTCGATTGGGGTTTTTGCAACATCATGTAGAGCTTACAGGGGATTTTTGAACCCTTTCTTCGACTAGGATTGTTACCAGGTGTCCATGCAATAGCAATTTCAATTTCCTACGGAGATTACATTGTAAAATGTTCAAGCTTTGGAACATAATGAAAATTCTACTTTTCAAACATCATTTTCTAAACACTGTAACAATGTTATGCACGCTTTACATTTCCTGACTTATAACCTGTCCGACTACCATTCCGTGCAGTCTGGCATGGTTTGCAATCTTCTGCCCGGATTTCTGAAGGTTTAAATTGTGTAAAATTTCCGTTCAAATTGTACACCTGAAAGACGGACCCCTGTCACATTAAAGGGGTCCGTTTTTATCCCCGTCATTAAGATCCACAAAATGTTCAGCGCTTGGCACAACCAAGTCAATGAACAATGCGAAACTCTTTCTTTTGATTTTTCTACTTGTTGTATTTAGAAGAAATATGACAAGCAAAGTAGGTGTAGCGTTTTCAGTTTTGTTCAATAAATAAACGTTCATATCCTCAGACGATAGTACCACTGATGAGTAGGTCTGTTTCAAAACAAGAGATGTTTGTAAAACATATACACCGTGTAGGAGCGGAAGTGTGTGAACACTTGTCTTTGAGTGATAACTTGTGTGTCTGTACATCGAGGAAATGCAACTTGGTTAACATCAGCGGTTGACATTGGTAAGAATTTATGGTTTTTTTTCTGGATAAACACAATACTTTTGTCAGATCATTGTACCAATCTCTTTATTTGTTATTCCCTGTAACATTTATAGAGCAATCGGAGCCATTGGTTCTAGATTTTAGTCATTTTAGGCCCGATTCACTTGGGCATGAACTAAAACGGGTGGTTTAGTTGTTACGAATCGCAGTTTTCACTCGAATAGATGCATACTGTAGGGTATTTCGCGACAAAATTTTCATTCACAGCTCGTGCATATGTGTGTGTTGAGACTTATATAATTATTTGGTTAGGAAACCGTCTAAAACTTCCCATTTTTGCCATTTAAAAAAAAATAAATTTTTGTACAATCGTTTGTCAAGTCCTGTACAATAGCCTGACAAGAAATACTTACTTTTGTACAACGGCTTGATTTGCATATGTGACATATTGATTGTAATAAATGCGTCTTTACCTCTTTTTGCGTTATATTCGACAGATATTTTCATGATATCATGCTCGCCCGTAAAAGATACAGAGAAAAAATGTCGGGTAAATAAGAAATTTTTGCATGATGGAGAATCACGTGACATAATTTTATAAAATCATCCATAACTAACCTAGTATTAAGAATTTGATTTACACCGACGAAATATACTGGCCAAAAGTCCTAACCGGCCACTTTAAAAATGCCTGTAACTTTTTTTAAAAGTCATTACATTTTACTGAAATTTGATATGTAATTTTTTAAGCATAATGCCCGTGGATTTCCATGATAATTTACCAATAATTGTCAATTTTTGATGTGTTATAAAGGAAAAGCTTAAAAAGCTCTAAATCTTAATAGAGCTCGAGATAATGCACTTTCAAAAATTCAAGGTACACAAATCGTTAGCTGCAACCCAGACCCCCCCCCCAAAAAAAAATATAAAAAAATAATGGAAAACATTATCAATTTTGTGCGACTTTTGACTACAGAAGAAGCAGAAAGAATTGGAGACATGGTAAAATGGTGTTTTAATTCAACCGGCAAAACATTTAAAGCATCTTCGAAGAAAAACGTGTTTTAGATGTTATCTTTAAGAACCGTTTTTCTGCATACATGACCTCTTTCATTTTCTTTTACGTCCATATGCTGCGCACAATTGTCAAACATTTTCAATTTTATTCTTATTCTATGTTGCAGTTAACGATACATGAGACCAAAAACATTACATTGACAATATTCTGAGTTCTGTGTGAATTTAGAGCTTTTTGAGCTTTTCTCACGTTGCGCTTTTATTTCAATAAAACAACGGTAACTAATCACCAATATCATCTGGAAAGTTGTCTAAAAATTCACATAGCAAATCTCATGAAAATCCAATCACCACAGTAAAAAATATCTTTGTTTTTCAAGTGGCCGGTTAGAGGTTTTGACTAGTATACATGTATGTACTATACTAAAGTATAATTTAAGTCTCAAATTTTGTCAACCTGCTAAAATCCGTCTTTAACCGATATCAACATTTGACAGGGGCCAATTAATAGTCATCATCCATGACCCTGGGAAATCCAAAATAGATCATTTTACTGTAACCAAACAGATATCCTGTTTGGACCTCCTGTTATATATAATTTTACAAAGCACCATTGTAAACACACGATTTTGCACTGAAATGTAATTTCATCGAGGCATTCCTAACGGTTTTTAAACGTGCGTAGCATGGCGAATGGCACAATCAAATGCGCGTACTGTACACTTTATCCCACAAAATCCGTTGAGTATACACGCGGTATAGTCACGTGACATTTTCCATGGACAGCAAGCTGAGTTAAGAGTAGTGCCTTTTGTGGTGTAATATGACAACGACCTGTGAATGATAAAAAATTAGCGAGTCTAAATTGGTGGGGAAAAGAGGGATTTCGAATTATAGAAATATGTGTTTCGAACCCACTATCCTTAAACAAATCGACGTAATACAATCTGTAGACAGCTACTGTACTATAACGGCCACAGCACATGTGTTATTATTCGCCATCTTTCAGTAAGAATTATGCTTCTCTGCCAATTTACATATATTGGAATATACAGTAACCTTTCGTCACGGCACATGGTTCGATGTAGAATAGGGCACCATTATATTTAGTAAACAGTGACATAATTTCGGACAAACAATATTATTTTGAAGTTATTGTTACATAATCTCGTAACTACGGCTTGATTGTAGCCGTAGTCAAGAGTTTTCAAAAATGCACCGACGGTCTATCAAAACATAACGTTTGGCAAACCAAGTATACACGTGTAGCACAAAATTCGTTGCTATTATATAAACTCATTCATCACTCTAAAATGAATTTTGAAATATAGGTAAAGAAAGAAGCCTATCCAGTGCAACATTGGATAACAAATTAAAGAAGATAAACCGAAATTTTGTGTTTGTGTTGATATTTTAATCCGTGTGAAATATAGGCAAGTGACATTACAAACAGCTTGTAAGCGATTGTACAATGAATTCATAAGGGAATTGTCATTAGCCAAACGATTGTACATAAAAACTGTCAAAATGCGGACACTTAAATCGAGAATTTTATTGGAATGGACATCATTTCGTCTGAATCATGTTCTTAGTGAAAAAATACATACATAAAGGCATTTAATTTTGCACGGGTGGGCATCAGGGGAGCTACCTCGAAAATGTGTTAACGTAAATTTGTTCCCACGCCACATCCGGTAACTGTCGAGGTAGTGGAAATCCCCGTATTTGACAAACGGACAAAGGTGAGCTCTCGCTTTTATTTGTTTTTTCTTTCAAAGAGCGCGTTACTTAAAAATCTGGCGATGCAGTGCAATGCTACTATGTTTTAGCAATGCATGAAGACCGAAAACCCCATTAAATGGTGGAAAATACAAGCAGGACGACATTAATTCCAGGGCTGGTGGATTGCATTTTCGCCCTGTGTTGACATATCGGCAGGCATCTCGAGGCAGATATTGTACTTTATTTTCAGTTTCTGACCACTATCACGTGTTTTGATGCAACACGTAGTCAAATTGACTACAATGACGCAAAATTTTCAGATGTTCTGTTCTCCTGAATAGATTACCTGCCCAAAAACACATTCGTGTTGTTCCCAGACCATCGAGGTAGCGGTAATCTAGCGAGATAGTTCCCACGTGTCCCAAACATCTAGCCGTCTGATACATTGATGTGCTGATATACTTCAAATTCTGGACAGCGACCTAATGGTTATAGTTGGCGAAAATCAGTTCCGCTAGTCACAGAACTGTGATGCACGTGCAATATCTAATTATAGCAGATTTTTTGAGAACTTATGAAACAATGAGCAGGAACTGCCGCAATCACAACATTAATCCCAACATGAAACCCAAGTGGGAAACAACAAAAAGTACATTTAAGTAAACCAATACAAAGAGAACATGTTGTAAGCCGCGTTAGCATCCTTTTTCCCAAGAGTTTGTCACTCGGTCACCAGAACTTAACAGAAAGTGTCAGGACACATAAAATGACAGAACAGCATAAAAATCCACTCCAAAACACAGATTACAGGGAATCACAACAGAAGTACCGCCTTGGAACGGACAGTATTTTAAAAGTTGGGAGAGGGGCTTAAACATGTTGAACTGGTACCAAACATCGCCCTCAGTTTCTGTAGTGGCTAACAACACTTAGTTGGTTGTTCGGTCTACTTAGTGAACCTTCACATTTAAACATATAAATAAAAACAAACAACATGATGATTCAAGAACGGGTTTACACAGATACAATAGGCTGCAAGGCGACTGGTGATCCCTGATAATCCCTACAGATCTGAAAATCTGAAGCAAAAGTCGTCATTTGCACAGGTTGCGTGCCAGTCTTTTCCCTGAGATTTTCGTCTAAAACGTCGCCAAAAGTATTAGAATTTGTCCACCAATCAAGCAAATTTGAATTGATGGTCAAACTTTTAGGAAGAACACGAATTTGACATATTCTTGTGCATTTCTATAGAAACTATAGGTATTCCTAAATGATTGGTTATATAATAGACACTGTTTTCCATAGCTAGACGCTTGCTATTCTATGCCGTAAAAGTAAACAATATCGGTAAAAATAGAATCCGAAAAGCGTAGACCTACTTCACAGAGTACCATGAAAAACATGAACACAAATATAGATTTTTCATTCATATTTCTAACGGTAAACCATTGACAAAGGTCTGTGCTATTGAAATTGTATCTATATAATAATTCTCTAATTAGAAAGACACGAAAATGATCATGTGCTAGACATACCAGGCCCCGGATTCTCGAAAACAATATTAATAAGTACGTTCTCAGACTCAAATATGAGCAGCGTACTCAAATCACACGAAATCCACGTGAACTAAAGCGAACACCCTCAACGTTGTAGAGTATTCGATTGAAGTTGAGCATGTACTCATGAGTATGTATTGAAGGTTTTTCGAGAAACCAGGACCAGATTTACTGGTAACTTTTCACTGACGCTGAGTATATATATCATATACCGTTATGCTGCTGAGAATGGAATGGTATAGTGGCAAAGGTTTTGCAGCTTGTTTTTAAACTTGATGATTTTTACTGCATAAAAATACTGTTTTATTAATTTTGATTTATTTGTTTTTTTGCAGATGGGTGTCTTCAAAGGCAGGACAAGAAAGGGGCTCACCTTATCGTACAGAAAGTGCAGATATCCTACATATAGCCATTCAAAATCACATTCTGTTAAACTTTCAAAACCGTTAAAGAGCAGTACTCCCTGTCTGCACAAAACTGGTGGAAGCAACCCGTCTAAACATAAGATGAAAGGAAAAATTAAACAGTACAATAAAAGCAAGGACTCCATTTAAATCACCCTTATTGAAGAAAGCCAGGAATGTGTCTCCAACGAAAAGACTTTATGTGCCCATGTTGTTACCTATATCAGAGCTTAAAATCAGAACACCACGAAAATCTAATCAACCAAATAACAAACTGCTTTTGTTTTGTCTATATGTAAACGCGTGTGAACTATCTCGCTAGATTACCGCTATCTCGATGGTCTGGGAACAACACGAATGAGTTTTTGGGCAGGTAATCTGTTCAGGAGACGAGAACATCTGAAATGTTTGCGTCATTGTAGTCAATTTGACTACGTGTTGCATCAAAACACGTGATAATGGTCAGAAACTGAAAATAAAGTACAATATCTGCCTCGAGATGCCTGCCGATATGTCAACACAGGGCAAAAATGCAACCCACCAGTCCTGGAATTAATGTCGTCCTGCTCGTATTTTCCACTATTTCATGGGGTTTTCGGTCTTCATGCAATGCTAAAACATAGCAGCATTGCACTGCATCGCCAGATTTTTAAGTAATTCGCTCTTTGAAAGAAAAAACAAATAAAAACGAGAGCTCACCTTTGTCCGTTTGTCAAAATACGGGGATTTCCACTACCTCGACAGTTACCGGATGTGGCGTGGGAACAAATTTACGTTAACACATTTTCGAGGTAGCTCCCCTGATGCCCACCCGTGTTTTGGGAATAAACAATACGATGAATGTTTAAAAAGCGATAAAAATGGCAATCTTATGTGGTGAAAATCATGCTCCAATTTTCCCATCCACATGATCAAGGCATTTTGTATGGTTTAAACAGCTCAGACCGGGCGCACATGAGAACGATGCCTTCCATGTTTATTCAAGATTACGACATTTCAACAAAATATAAGAAAATTAAGAATTTTCAATCATAAACTTTTTCGTACCTTTGTCAACCGCTGGTGTTTACCAAGTTGCATTTCCTCGATGTACAGACACACAAGCTATCACTCAAAGACAAGTGTTCACACACTTCCGCTCCTACACTGTGATATATGCCCCCCTCAAGGGCCTACATTTGATGTAGGTCAAAGTCCAAGGTCAAGTTAACAAGGTCCAAGGTCATGGTCAAATATGAAAGGTCTTGGTAGGAGGTGTCCATGTGTGAAATATCAAAGCTGTATATGTTAAAGTAAAATGAAACATTGGCCAGGTTAAAGTTTTTAAAAGTAGGCCAAATGCCAAGGTAAAGGTCATGGTCAAATGTGAAAGGTCTTGGTTGGAGGTGTCCATGTGTGAAATATCAAGGCTGTAGGTGTAAAAGGACATGATATTTATGTCTGGTTTCAGTCTTTTTAAAAGTAGGTCAAACTCCAAGGTCAAGGTTGCAATATTCAAGGTCATGGTCAAATGTGAAAGGTCTTGGTAGGAGGTGTCTATGAGTGAAATATCAAGGCTGTAGGTGTAATAGGACATAAGATAAAGGTTAAGTTAAAGATTTCTAAAAGTATGTAAAAACCAAAGGTCAAGATCACACAGGCCAAGGTCATGGTCAAATGTGAAAGGTATTGGTAGGAAGTGTCCATGTGTAAAATATTGAGACTGTATAGGTAACAGGACATGAGATATAGGCATAGTTTAAGTTTTTTTAAAAGTAGGTCAAACTCCAAGGTCATGGTCAAAAGTGAAATATCTTGGTTGGAAGTGACCATGTGTGAAATATCAAGGCTTTATATGCAAAATGACATGAAATATATGACAAGTTAATGTATTATTTAAGTAGGTCAAACACCAAGGTCAAGGTCACAAGGTCCAAGGTCATGGTCAAGTGTGAAAGGTCTTGGTCGTAGGTGTCCATGTGTAAAATATCAAGGCTGTATGTGTAAAAGGAATTGATATATCGGCTAGGTTAAAGTTTTTTTTTAAGTAGGTCAAAGTCAAAGGTCAAGGTCACAAGGTCCAAGGTCATGGTCAAATGTGAAAGGTCTTGGTAAGATGTGTCCATGTGTGAAATACCAAGGCTGTATGTGTAATAGCACATAAGATATAGGCCCAGTTTAATTTTTTTTAAAGTAGGTCAAACTCCAAGGTCAAGGCCACATGGTCCAAGGTCATAGTCGTATGTGATAGGTCTTGGTTTGAGGTTTCCATGTGTCAAATATCGAGGCTGTATGTGTAAAAGGACATGATATATCGGCCAGGTTAAAGTTTTTTAAAAGTAGGTCAAACCCCAAGGTCAAGGTCACAAAGTCCAAGGTCATGGTCAATTGTGAAAGGTCTTGGTAAGATGTGTCCATGTGTGAAATATCAAGGCTGTATTTGTAAAAGGTCATGAGATATATGCCGGGTTTATTTTTTTTAAAGTAGGTCAAACTCCAAGGTCAAGGTCCCAAGGTCCGAGGTCATGGTTAAATGTGAACCATGTTGATAGGAGGTATCTATATGTGAGATATCAAGGCTGTATGTGTAAAAGGACATGAGATATAGGCAAGGTTAAGAATAAAGTGTAAAAATCAACAAAGGACAATAACTCCAAGAAATTGATTGGCAGAGTTACGGTTCTTGTGCACTGCACCTCTCAATAATGAAATCTATTCACCTGTAAAGTTTCATGATTCTACCTTACATATTTTTTGAGTTGTGCTCCGGACAAGAATCAAGTTATAAAAACAACAAAGGGCAATAACTCAGGAAATTTGATCAGCAGAGTTACAGTTCTTATGCACTGCACCTCTCCATAATGAGGTCTATCCACCTGTAAAGTTTCATGATTCTACCTTACATACTTTTTGAGTTATGCTCCGGACAATAATCAAATTTGAAAATCAACAAAGGGCAATAACTCCAAAAATATGATTGGCAGAGTTACGGTTCTTGTGCACTGCACCTCTCCATAATGAGATCTATCCACATATGAAGTTTCATGATTCTACCTTTAATACTTTTTGAGTTATGCTCCGGACAAGATTTGGTCTACGGACAGACCGACCGACCTACGGACCGACCGACCGACCGACACTTGCAAAACAATATACCCCCATTTTCTTCGAAAGGGGGCATAATAATGAGACAGTTAAGGTAGAATACCCGTAATATGGTCATTTTGAGATTCATAAGATATTGGCTTTTTTCGAACGGCGTCGTTACCTATCCGAACCTATTCGGGCGCGGTCGTAAAGATTCGGCAGTTGAAAGTTCAACCACCGAATGTTTTCGACTTCGTCCAAATAATTCCGACGTCGCACGAATCTTATAAAGGGTGGTTTAGCTTAAAAACACAGTTTTCTGTAAACCACGTGGTAAGAGGTGAAAATGTAATAGTTTATGAAAGTGTCATTGACACCAGAGGCCGAAAGTATTCAGAAAATAATTCACGGAAAATAAATTACCATGTGTCCATCTTAGACATTGAAAGCCAGCCAGGTCTGAGCAGTTTCTAGTCTGGAATGACGGAATATCGCCGATGACGTCGTACACGTTAACGGCACATAGATCGTCCGGATGCTCGACGTCTAAGTGACGTGTTGGCGCGTCTGTGCACGTGTTATTTATTTGTAACGTGGTCCAGACGTCCGTCGACGTGTTCTTCTTGAAGTTACTGGTCCATAACACAGTGTTTTCAAACCTTGAATGAAGAAAATAGCTAGGAAATGTAACAACGACCATTACGGTGTAATTAATTGATTGATCATCTAACTCGTACATCCCAGTCATGATATTATGACTCGTGTTTACAAATTTAACCTATGCAAACAATAAAACATTCTTAATTTGTGACCCATCAAGCTAAAACGGACCTTATGAGAAGTGCAAAAATCCAGGTTTTGACAAGCTAATCATGCTTAGCAGAGGTCAACCAGAAGACGTATTTGGGAAAAGAACACATGCTAACGCAGGTTAACATTCTAGTTTTAGAAAATAATATTAGAGTGGAAAGTATCGGCCCTAGTCCGGCTGCGCGGACTGCGCAGACAGGCTAGGGTCGATACTTTTCACCCTTCCCATAAGGTTCCTTTTAGTGTGACGGGTCACATTTTCATTACAATTTAGCTTACAGTGGTTCGAATCTTGGTATTTTATTTACAGATAACACCTTTAACGATATCTATTTTGTAATCTACAGCACCAATCAAAATTTGCCCACCTTATATGTAACCGTTTGGGAAAGGGTTAATTTAAGACAAATGACTGACCCTCCTCGTTCTATAAACATCTCCGTGGTTACGCTCGTCCTCATATTGCCTCTACAGGCGTTATCCAGGCGGTCTAGACCTAGCTGTTGACATGCGCGCGCAGCCGTGTACCACGTGACGCGTGACGTCACTACCGTGATCTCAACACCCACATTCACGTTAACGTGACCTGTAATATTCAATGACAGGATTTAAATGATCTAACCCGAAGAAAAACTGTAAATGAGGTCTAAAATGGCATTCTTTAAAGCATACCTTTGTAAAAATAGATTTAAAATATCTTATTTTTCTACGTCTTTCGCTTTTTTCAGTACAGTGTATTTATAAACCAAAGCTTTCTTTTGAGTAATGAATTGAAGGACAACTAAAGTTTATTTGGTTGATTATGTACTCTAAGTTCTTTTATATTAACCCTTTCCCAAACGACAAAATTTTGGGGTTCTCCAAATTCAAAGATATTGCAGACGACAATTAAAACTGAATGAAAATTTAGAATTTTTGGTCTTTTTGTGTAGAAAATATTGTGGAAAATGAAGAAATTGCTTGTCACAAGCAATTTCTTCATTTTCCACAATGTTTTCCCAAACCTTTTCTTATGGGGGGAGTCAAAAGGCGTCACTATACAGTAATGGGTTAAGACCATTTAAGACATACCCAGTAAATTCGTCGAAATTGCATACACGTGTATAGTGCGAAATATCGTATAATTTGTCAGACCAGTGTAAGACGAGACAAATTATGTCCAGTGAATATTGATAGCAAGTTCATCCAGGTTTTCTTATAATAGTCTACCTACTAAGTCAAAAAATGTGACTTTCGTAGGCATTCTCTGAACATGGGCGACTACCATGCTGAATGATATCTTCAAGGCATGGTACGTATGGCTTGCCCGGTAGTCGCCTCTAGCAGGCGATATTGGTTGAAATAAACTAGGTCAAAGGTCATTCGGTACATTTTTCACACGTGCCTCCTAAAATACCCCATAACTTACTCATTTATTAAGCTAAAACAATTATTTTGGTACCTAAATAGAGCTGATGATTTGTACTTTTACTTAAAACATCAATATGCAACTTTACAAATTTGTGTTTTTGTATTTTTTGATAAATATAGTGAAAAATGGCCAAAAAAATCACAAAAATATTTTTTTCGAAAAGTAAAAAAATCATAAAAAATACCAACGGAGTGTTTGGATGATTGACATTATACTTAAAAACTGCCTAGCAACCTACTGTTTACTGATATATATTTGCTTACAGAATTAGTCTTTAACCTACCCTTGTAGCCATAGCTAAAAGTGGGTGGGGTAAATTTTCCAAAAAATACAAAAAACACAAACATAGGTGTAGCAAAACGCCTTTCATATAAATGATATTCTACGATATTGTTTCGGTGTTTTATTGCAAATTCTTGTTTTAAAATCATATTTTCGTGAATTTTTATAGCTTTCGATGCATTTTCCTAAAAAATAATAAGAATTTTAAGGACAAAAACATTGATTTAATTAAAACAGAAGTAGAACTATATATAGCTTATTTCAACTTTACAAAGCCGTAACAATACCTCTCTGAGCGAATACATAGTCACAAAAAAGTGCAATTTAATAAAACAAGACTGAAAATAAATCAGAAATTAAGAATAATCAGCAGCTGAAACTAGTCATTTCACTATCTTACTTTCAAAAGACATTAAAGGTAAGCATTTATGTTTCAACACGTTTCGTTCATTGATGATGTATAGTTTCATTCTGTAAACCAAACGTTAAATTTCATTATTGAAATTTTGGTAATTACACCTTGTAGTCGTACAAGAACATTCGAACATGTAATATCATTTTTCAACATGTATATAAAATGTAATTAGGAACGGATCTATTGGAAAAATTATCACAATCATCAGGCTGACTGTTCTGATACACTGTTTTAATTATTCAAATCACTCGATCTTTGATATAACATATTGCATTATGTTTCTGGTGAATATTAGAACATAAGACACAACGATCGGTAGCTCATCCATCCTGCACAATCCTTATCATGTTAATTCACAATTGATGGGTGGTGGAGTTGGCACCAAGGAACTCTTTGACATAAGTAGTGGAAATATATGAACCTGTGGTTGCTTCTAGCTAACCCCATTTCAATATACCTGATAAACTTCTGGGCATTGACTAACTTATAACATAACTAAAAAACTCTTCATTCCATACTATCTTTCGTTATAATCAAATGTGTATCTTTCATTTTATATGTATAGTATTGTTGTATCTTATCATAAAACAGACGAAAAAAGTGAATCCTATGACCACAAAACAGAGTATAATATTTGCTTGGAAATCTTAATATTTGTCGATGCAAGAGATTCTCAGTATACATGTCCATTTGTGAAGTTTAAATACACAAAACCCCTGGACTTATTGGTAGAAGCAGAGAATTAATTACAAATATTTCTGGTAATGCACCTATTGGAAAGAACTTAATAATTGGGCGTGTTCTTCCATTCCCACAACAGCTAGACTCGACAACAGGTATTGTTTCAGAAGGTCTAAATGATGAAGGCTTGATCATATCAGCTATATTTGGATAACTATTTACGTCGAATAACTATTGTGGTAAATTTCATCCGTCAATAGATGTGAAATATATCGTGCATCTTCGGCGTCATCAGTGGCAACGGTAATTGACAAGGATATCAAGATTTTTAAAATCTAGATACCCTTGTCAAATTGCATGGTAACGGGACACGCCGAAGATGGAGGTAAAAATACACAAAGTGTTTGTATCTAATAATGGGTGGAATACCTTAATCATCTACCAGATTTGACAACGCTTTTAGCGAGACCTCTTTTTTGAAAGGGTTGGAGTACGATTAAAAAAACATAGAATCGTATAGCAATTTTGTTTCATGATCTCTTAACCCTTTGAAATGGACTCTGGATATTCTCCCGAGATAATGATGTGAATCACGCAACTTGGCCTGGTTTCTAGTGTAACAATGTCTTGCTGTTTCTTTATTCCTGTTCACAGGTACCTGTACCACAATTTAACATATATTGATATCTTTAAATCATGTTCACCACATTGTATACCGACGACTACACCCAAGCTTCACACAAAGTTCTTCCAGTACATAGACTGCCTAATCTGTTTCAATCTGTAAATTGACTAGTCTGTGCTCATGTTTAGCGAATCAAACTTAGTTGAAGAAACAATTTCGTCACACAACGAGAACGGGTGGTCCGGTAAAAATCGTTCCTACTTTCTCGTTTTTATGATATACAATGTATAGTGTCTCATTTATAGTGTTATAGACATATTCAAACAATGTTATCAACAACTTTTACAGAATGACAACACATTAAAGTGTCTGCACTGTAACCCACAGTATATAACATGATTCTGCCATTGTGTGTTAAGAGGAGATCAAAACGCTTTGAGCCTCGTTAAGACAGAACCAGATATTCGTTTTAAAACTTTTTTGTTTTTCCACTTAGACTTCTTCGAACTCCATACTATACTATTTCTCCATCTATTTTGCCAATCGTTGATACTTGATCTATAGAAGTCAACGTCTTGGTACCCTAACCGGTCCTCCACAGTAGCAGTAATTTAATCAATTTTCATCTTCCTGACTCCCCCCGTATCTTTGGATCTCTTCACCTACAGTTTGATGGTTTCAAAAAGGAGAGTACTCGCCATAAAGTACGGGCAATCGCTCTTCACATTTGACAGATTTAGCCTCCAGGGCTAGACACATCGTTGCAACCCTCTTTTCAATCTTGTCCATTTGTGGCTGTATCCTTACATCTAGCAAGAATATCCTACAATTAATCTGCATTTGAAATATTTATACTCGTGAATAACGGTGTAAAGCATTATACTATCTGAATGGAATAAATACCCTAGGCTCAAAACTTTTTGATATCCCCTTGTGTTTAAGAGAAGAATTCCAACCAAGTCCAAATACTGACACCTCAAAACACAAAGCCCTACAAGCATCAAAAATAATCATAGATGACCCTAATTTCGTGTTTCAATATCTGATAGTTTGAATTTTTGCACTTTAACCAGCGAAGACGGAATAGTTTCAATTCGCTTTGTTTAACATACTGAAAGTTCGGTTTAGTTCTTACTAAGATTGATCATCTTTCACTGATTATGGGCCATAACATTTATGAATGTCAACTAAACACATTCTCGACCTTTTTTACGCAAATACATGTAATTCCAATGGTTGCTGAGAACGTACTTTCCGTCAATTGTCCAAAGAAACAGACTATATTGCTTTTAAAAGATTGGCTAATCATGGATACAGCTGTCGGATGGATCATGAAAGGACGGTCGTCTGGCTTGTCCTTAAAACTTTTTCCGCTTGTGAAATGTGTAGGCCTATGGAAGGATGTTTGAAGGATGTTTGAACGAAGGTTCTAGCCAATAGAACCTTATTTAACCAGGTCATTGAACTGTGGGACTTACTAGTACAAGAATTGTCCTGTGTCAACGAAAGTTGTAAAATACCGCTTATTGAAAAAAATCCCTCAGTTTCTATATTTTCTCCTTTGTGCACCGGTTCCACTGTTTCAAGCTAGCACAATGTTATAAAGAACTGGATGCCGGATGTTGCTTTAATGTATTATTAGCAGTACTGAATTCATATGATATATCATTTTTCTACTGCCTTTCATTGAAACCTGCCTAAAATATTGTTCGGATTTCACTTGTACATTTTGGAATTTTGGTGTTTGCCCCCACTTCGTTCTTTAGATTTATATACGCGCACTGATATTAAGCAAACTAATATGAAGATACAAGCAGTTAATCGCATATCACGTTGACAAAATTGGCTTCCTTTTTCAGTTCCTATGAAAAAAGTAATTTATGTTTAGTTTGACCAAAAGTTGATTTTCAATGAATAGAAAATGCAATTTTTGCTACTTCTGCATGTACACGTCATGCCGATAGGAAGCCATTTTATATTGGAGAGGCTGAAGCCCCGGTGTCTGAATATTTGGGGGGCTGAATTGGATTTTTACCAAAAATTCAGTGTAAAATAAGGAAAATTCGACATATTCGGCCAACTTTTTTTTTTTTTTGGGGGGGGGGGGGGGGGGGGCTCAGCCCACATCCTAGCCCCGCCCTGATCCTACGAGCCTACACGTAACAAATTACCATGGAAATCATTTTTCTATTTATTGAATAAGCTTTAATGTGTCTAATGAAATGAATGTTTGCCTCCAGTCTTTCCAATCTGAGGCTTATTAGTGTACAGTGACCCATCAGAATTTATAGGTGGCGAGACGAAGTGAATCTAAACATATAGGCCTATGTGTGTTTGGTGTAATCATGTCAACCATTTCCAAACTAGAGTTTTTTTTCCTTTTCAATACTATAAACAAGTTGTTCTAGATTGTTAATGTTTATTCATTACATTACTTGAAATGTTTTGAGCGCCAAAGTGAATTGAACCAATTTGCTATGTTATCTGAGTGGGTGGGGTAACTCTTACACACTTTTTTTTAACATTTACAACGTGAAAGGCATTGTTTTATATGTTATTTTCGCAATTATATATTAATATGATCTATTTAGAGTCAATATCCAGACAAAAGAAATGATATCATTTAAGTTCCATCAATACTGTTGAAATGAAATGTACACTGTATAAAAGCAACAATCGTTACATATATTTTACCCCAGCTGAATTTTAGCTGTACCTTCATTTAGAAATAGGGACTTTATACTACCAAATGTGATCTTAAATTTTTGCTTAGGGTTTGTAGAAATTTTTCAGCGCATTTGTGTAATTGAAAGTGCAATAATATTTCATATGGAGCATGATTTCCATTTACACAACGTTCATATTTTGCACATTTTTGGCCTTTTTTCACATTTCGCCAAATATTAATGAATGTGCAGATGAGAAAAGTATCACTAACTATATTTTATATGCAAGACAATTTATTGGGCTTTCATTTAAAACCATTTTCTTGCATTTAAACATAAAATTGACAGAGTTATACGCATTTAAAGCGGGCTTAGGTGAATTTTGCACCCAATGACCTTTGACCTAGTTTTGTGACCTTAATACGGCCGACTGGAGGCGACTACCGGTCTAAACAAATCAGGCAAGCCTTATACTTTGCAAATGATACATCAAAACTCCATGTTCAAAAAATGCCTACGAAAGTGTTTTCTAGCCACTTTTTCGGAATTGGTAGGTAGACTATAAAGACTTTTTTACCTACCCATCTTTGTCAAAATTCCAGTAAACAATCAAACATTTTCTCTCATACTTAAGTTTAAGTCTATTTTGTCTTAGATCTACACAAAACATTTCAATTCAGTGTTCAGAATAAAATTGTCTGAAGGATTTGTTGTGCGACAAAGTCTAATATCACTCACTGCCTTCTAAAACCAGTGATATATTGTTTATTAATAATGTCATTTCCTTGCTCGTACTTACCTGTCACATTCATGGATGCTTGGTTAGGTGGTACCGTTGTTCCGAGCATACATTGTGCTGTAATAAATTTAAGGTATTCCATTCACCATTAGATACCTAACGCTTCGGTTACGATGTTACGGCGTATTTTTACACATTATAGATCTATCTCTATCTATAGTCCACAAAAATTAACTCGTGACAACTTAACCTAATTTTCGTCGACTTAGTTCGTTAGTTGGGCGTCTTAGGAAAACATATCCGAATCGGGGTCTGTGATAACATATGCAGATATCCCGGGTAATTGTTGGTGGACTATACTAAATTTGAGCTGGGATCTGGAAAAACGTCCCTTATAGCATTTTAAAAAATTGAGTTTCAAGATCAGCCTGTTGTCAAAAGCAGTCCAATATGCATCCATGCTGCTCTCTTTAAGTTACTTCAGGTCACAAAGAACCTGTTAGAGAACAACATGGATCCTGATCAGACTGTGCGTATGCACAGGCTGATCTGGATCTATGTTGGGCTCAAAAGCCTTAAGGGACATTTTTCCAGATCCTGGCTCATTTGTATTTTAGAGCGAACGGTCTTTCGTGTAAAATAGTTCAATGACCGAGGTCTGTGAAAAGCGAATTAAAGACTACACTATCATACATTATGAATGGGTTGAATCAAAATTTGCAGGAGTCAGATCAAACTAAGTCAAATGTAGAGTAGGTTGGGTTTCGACCAAACTCTACACTCGTTATGATGACATCGCTTAGCTCGAAGTATAGCTTCACTAGAAAATAAATATCATACTGTTCTTTTATAAGGACAAGAAGGAATCAAAAACAAAATATTTCAAAGAAATAGAAATACAAATGTTATATAAATTTCTCATTGCGGGCAATTAATATCCCCTGTCTGTCATATTTCAAATAGATCTATAAATATATATCACACTATTAAAGACAAAATATCAAACTTTGAATTCAAGTTTAGCTAACTCAAATGACCTGACACAGCATCTCTATCGTTTAGCCTTAGATGCTCTGCCAGGTCATTTATCTTGCGCTATATTTTGTATTTTCCTTTTCGTATTACTTTATGCAATCCTATATATATATTTAGGCCTATACCGTCAAATTTCTTCGAACGCATCGTAATTGCCGATTACAACAAGCGACAGCCACGAGGGTTTTAAAGAAAAGCAAAGAGTAAAGATGCTCTTGATAGCAATTCAATTGTTCATGTTCACTAACCTACTTTATTGTGTAGTAAAAATCCGACAAACACCAAAGAAAAATAAGCTTGCATCTCTTTGCAAGTTCACTCAAACATAATTCATTATTGATAATTTGTGTCACTTAAATAGGCATTTAAGTGACAATTTAATGGTATTTATGTGTTCATGGTACGATACGGTTCGAGGACGGGGTAACCGGAAGCTCATCGAAGAGAAAACCGGAAATGGCAGTTTAAACAACAAACATTGCAATTCTATAGGTATTGATGCAACAGTGCGAATGAAATTGCAAAATTAAGGAACAAACTAGAAAATGGTTGTATTGATTGTTGACCAATATAGCCGCTGCCTATTATAGTATCGATTTACCAATTTCAAAATCTTAAATAGCCTCTCTTACAACTCGTCGTGTGTCCTTATAAATCTTGCGTCCTCGGAGATTTTTAAAAATCTCTGCAAAGGCAGGATTTATATGGACGTGCGCCGGGTTGTAAGAGAAGTCCTTGCGTCCTCCTGGCGTTCTAAAAACGCAGAATGGTCGTAACGAAGAATTGTCTGGTCCATTCTATGCTACGTCCGTTCTTCGTTGTGTTTGCGTCCACCAAGGAAGTAGACCTACTTTGCATGTACTTGCAATGCATGACTAGATCTAAATGTTAGAAGTAGACCGCTGGCAGGAGCACGCACAACCGGTTGTAAGACAGGCTTTGGATAGTGCCATTTTCCAGTGTTCTCTTTGTGTTTTCAAAGTAGCTTATTTATAGGCATATATGGAGTGGATACAATGCGAGGATGTAATTTAAGGCGCGTTCCCATTGCCAACCAAATCAACTCGATCAAGCTCGATCAAGCGATCGAGTACTGCTCGAGATTGGTCGGCAAGATAGATCGGGACGATAGAGCGTGGTCGGCAAAAATGGTCGGGAATTGATTGTCAAGATATAAAGAAGAAGTCGTGTAAATACATTTGATCGAGTTTAATCGGGTTTGATCGGGGAATTTGGGCGATCGAGTTGATCGAATTGATTTTAGAATAGAAATTTTTCTTCAATACACAACACTAACCTTTTTTATTTTCACTGACTGTTTCGTCCACTACTGTGGACATCCTCGGAGTGACTGACCACTTCTCACTCGCGGCTGTTGACCTCGTGAATTTCCGCCGATTTTCCGAAGATCGGCGAAAAGAGGGTCGTAGATCCCCGAAAGGAAGGCCCCCTGGTCCCTGTTCATCGCCGCCCCTTCTTGTAACCAGATGTGTACTGCCTCCTTAGTCTTTCTCATTTTCCAATCACTTTCCCTTTCCACTATCCTAGCCCCCTCCCAGTCTATTTCATGATTTTCTATATTTTGATGGTCTGTGGTATAGCACTTTTTTCCCATGTATTTTCTGATAATTTCCTATTAGCCCTGGTGTAACATGTCTTCGCCCGTGTTTCGCAGTCTTTCTTATGTTCATTTAACCTGGTTCCGAACTTGCGACCAGTTTCACCCACATATACACTGTCACAGTTTTTGCAAGGTATGCTGTAAATTACCTCCGCTTTATCTTCTTTTGGTTGTTTGTCTTTTGGGTGTACCAATATATTACGTAGAGTTTTTGTGGACGCATAGCCGTGGATACGTGATGTTTCCTAAAAACACGACTTATGCTCTCTGACAAGCCTTTGACATACGGGATGGTAACCATTCCTTTAGATTTTGTACTAATGTCATTTTCCTTCCTTTTTGATTTTGTATTATTGTCTTTCTTTTTGTCCATGATCTTCTGTTTGACACTTTTGATGGTCCACGCCGGGTACCCACACTGCGCTAATGCGTCTTTGATATGTTTCTCCTCCTTGGTTCTGTCTTCCTCTTCCGTGACTAAGTTGTAACAGCGGTCGAGCAATGTCCTAACAACACTCATTTTGTGTTGGAGGGGGTGGTGAGAGGAGAAATCAAGGTATTGATCAGTGTGAGTTTTCTTTCTGTACACAAGCAATTTTATCGATCCGTCTGGCTTCCTTGTAATTAGAGTGTCCAGAAACGGAATCGTACCATTCTCTTCTTCTTCGTGGGTGAATTTTATGCTCCCTGTTTCATCAACTGTGTTCAGATGGTCTGTCAAGTTCTGAAGCTCCCCTTTTTGAATTTTCTCGAGAATATCATCAACATAGCGTTTCCATAATGTTGGTTTGATAGTTAGTGGGGCGGTTGCTATGGCTTCTTGTTCCAGGAATTCCATGTATAGATTGGCCACAATGGGAGAAACTGGACTACCCATAGCAGTCCCGAACTTTTGTTTGTATAATTCCCCTCTAAACTGGAAATATGTGGTAGTCAAAATAAAGTTGCATAAGTTCATGATATCGTCCACATTTAGCTTTGTTCTTTTTTTCAACGACCTGTCCATTTTTAGTCGGTGTTCAATCACTGACAAGGCTTTCTCTATAGGGGTATTGGTAAACAAGGACACCACATCATGAGATGCGAACATCTCATTCTCTTCAATCATTACCGAACTGAGGGATTTTGCCAAGTGTTTGGAATTTTTGACATGGTATTCCGTTTGTCCGACCAACGGTCCTAGAATATCGGCTAACAGCCTCGAGCTGTTATAATCAATAGTTCCTGTATAGTCCACAATCGGTCTGAGTGGGTTTCCCTCCTTATGTATCTTTGGAGTACAGTACATTTGTGGTACCTGTTCTGCTGTAGGGTACAAGTGTCTATATTGTGCCTCTGTAATTTTGTTCTCATTTTTGAAACCTGTCAATAATTGTACTAAGTTACGTTTGTAAACAGCTCTAGGATCTTTTGTCAGCTTTTCATACGTTCTCTCATCACTCAACATAGATTTTACTTTTTCCTCATAGTCTGTAGTATTGAGAACCACTGTTGTCTTACCCTTGTCCCCTTTCGGGGATCTACGACCCTCTTTTCGCCGATCTTCGGAAAATCGGCGGAAATTCACGAGGTCAACAGCCGCGAGTGAGAAGTGGTCAGTCACTCCGAGGATGTCCACAGTAGTGGACGAAACAGTCAGTGAAAATAAAAAAGGTTAGTGTTGTGTATTGAAGAAAAATTTCTATTCTAATTATGGATTACCAACACAATGAACAACTTCAGAGACGAATTGATTTTGTTGGCAATGGGAACGCGGATTTCAGGCGAATACCTCGACGGGTTATAGTAATTGAAATTTGAATAGCGATATAACTGCTCTTTCTAAAAAGAACTCTGTTCCAAAATTAACTGAACTTGTCCTATATTCTGATTAGCCCATTACAACTCAATGACTCTTTTTTAAATCCTTAATACAAGATCATGGCTTTGGAAAACAATATGTAAAATGAAGAAACTGCTTGTGACAAGCAATTTCTTTGAATTTTCCACAATGTTTTATACGCAGAAAGATAAAAGAAAATGTGACCTTTTCATTACTTTGATATTGTTGTCTGCAACATCTTTCAATTTGGACCGCCCTAAACTTTTGCTTTCTGGTAATGGGTTATCTTTTCAGTGATTATCAGCAGGAAACGTTGTTTGTTTGTTTGGGAGTAGGAATCAAGTTACAAGAACACCATAGAAATTTGAATTACCCTTCACTGAAAAGGCACCTTTTGGCAGGTATCCACCTCTCCGCGAAATTTGTAAACATGCGTCACAATATAAACGAAATATTTTTGCCATCTCGCACTTCTGTGTAAACAATCGTCTACAATGTCGGGTTATTTTCTGTCTCATGGATTTCGACGAATTCACATGCCCTCGGTAAATCGAAAATATACCAGTGACATGACATTGCGAAATGCTCTGTTAGAATTACTTAACAAGAGCTACGTAGATCGGAGTATATACGCCCGAGAGGGGCTTGTCAGTAAAATTTGCCATTTTTTTAATCAAGGGCAGATAATTCAAACATGAAATGTTATCAAAATTTTGTTTGTACAACCAGACACCATAGAGATTTATTGAGGCTAGTTTGATTAAATTCTGGTAGAAATTGCAGGAGTTGCACACACGAGAAAAAAAGGCATTTTTGAATAAATGGGCATTTTCCCTTAAATTCAAGGGCAAATAATTCAAGAACGATTACAGTTATCTGAATTCCGTAAGCGGTGTGCACAACTAGACTGAATGGAGATTCATTGTGGCAAGTTTGATCGAAATCTGATCAAAACTGGAGCTGTGCATACAAGAAAATGGGCACTTTTTTAATTCATTGTCATGACATTTTACGCATTCTTCGATTAATTAAAACCAAATTCAAATCATTCATGTATCAACAGAATCATTGAATGTATCAAAAGTAGTGTTACGTTGTGTTACGTGATTACATATGTCACAAAATAAGAATTGAGTCGGAATGTCGAAAAGGGGCCCTTATATTACGTCAATTGAGGAATGATCATTGATCTGAACGTGTAATATCTCGGAGAGCACCATGGATCAGAATCACACTGCGGGTATGCCCAAGCGGATCTGGATGCTTGATCGTCTAAACTGCTACATCATGATTCGTCGAAAAAGACAAGTTTTACTTTGATAACAATTTAGAGGGCACGTTTGTCTTTTAATTGAGCCAGGATCAGGTAAAGAGACCCTGATAGCATTTGGAATATCGCTTTGAGGAACAGCCTCAGCTTATCTGCAATCTGTTCAATCACCATGCTGCCCTCTTCAGGTTGATACACGGATCATGAAGCATCTCTAGAACAGAATGGATCTTGACCAGACTGTGCATATACCAGGCCCGTAGAAAGCAATTTCATATTGGGGGCTAAAGCTCTTGTCCTAAATATTGGAAGGCTAATTTGGATTTTCCCAAAATTTTCAGTGTAAAATTAAGAAAAATCAGCATTTTTGGACAACTTTCTAGCCCCCCCCCCCCCCCCCTCCCCTGTTCCTACGGGAGTGTATACACAGGCTGGACTGGATTCATGTTGGTCACAAATAACATACTAGATACGAGGGTTGTCCCAGAAAAAGTGAGACTTTTGAAGTATCTTCTAAATGCGACGTCCGATTGATTTCAAATTCATACAGTATGTAATTCAAACATTTTAACATTGTTTAGTATATAATCAATGTCAAAACAATGATAATTCTACGTACTATTGAATAAAAAGGAGTACGTGGTAAGGGTACCCGGACTACGTCATATTTGAACATGACAAGCGTTCCCAAATTCTATAGATGATCTGGTTTTCGCAATAATAATGAAACCAAAGTTACACCTTCTTTTAGCTAATTATGCGATGATAATTTGCTGACATTTTCATGTAGACGACGTCATTAATGTTGATGCTTTGTATAAATGTGTGACTACACCTTCGCTTAAAATTGCGACGTCGACGAAATCCGCGGAGCAAAAATATTGCGTCGAGCAAGAAATGGCACCTTCATAAACGAAAATAAGAAGTGACACGTGCAGAATAGCGAATTAGAGTAACTCCTACATTTGTGTTCAAGCGGCATAAGGATTATTTTTGGTGGAATGCTACTTACATCGATGGAAAATAGAGCATGACACAGGAAGAGTAAATCTACAATACAAATGTAAATTAAAACGTTCTCGACGTCGGCCGACGTCAAACAGTATGTGAGCTTCCTGAATAACATACAAACAGTATATCAGGCTGCTTAACATTCAAATATCGAAAATCAACAGAAAGACAGCATGTGCTGTTCCAGATTGGGGACTCGTGGGCGTCATCTCTCTTGAATATTAGCCTTAAAGATGGTAACAAAATATGTTTGCTTCATTTGTGTATGCGCATAGCTTGGTCTGATATCCCCCTTCCCCCGGGAAACTGCCATTTTGGAACACCTTGCCCCTTTTGGAAAATGGATGGGATCGCCCTTGAACAATGTTTGTAAGATGTGACTTGACCTTTGAATGAAGATAACATTAAAACGCATGGTTTGGCTTCAAGTCCTAATATTTCGTATTTCCTGGCTTTAAAATCTAATTTACATTGGACTATATTTAAAAGTGTGGATGGAATTAGTTTCGTTTAGTTATTTTGAAATTAGATTAGAACATTAAAACAACGTTAGTTCAAAAACAAATATAATAAGTAGGTTGAGGGTCGCAGAACGCAAAGGACGGTACTTCGAAAAGAGTGACGTCATGTGCATGACGTTATACATGACGTTACGTTACCGTGCACCGCCACACCTTCACTAACAACCGAATTTTCTGCATAATTTTGTTGATTTTCGAGATATTCTCTCGGAATTTCACACACAAGTCACAAACATGTTGTATAAAACGATGATAAATCTATATCAATGTACGTTGACTATTGTATTAAATACAAACATTGTCCCACTTTTTCTGGGACAACCCTATATAGTAAGGGACATTTTACGAGATCTCGACTCACTCGTAGCCTTGACCTTTAATAAACTGACCAGTGTATTAAAATGCCGCTTGGTGACGCAGTGGGGGAAATTTTGTGAATTACTTTACCATCATACTTTATGACATGAAAATTGTTCTATCGTACTTTTATTTGTACTAGAATTTTCTATAGGCCTACATAATGTTAGGATGGTGTACGTATATTTCTTTTTTTCCAAGATAAAAGAGCACCGTTAGTATTGTATCGCGACGTATACACTGTGTTTGTCTCAATATTTCGTGTCCTATATATTGCAATGACGCTATTTTCATACACTGCTACAGCTTAAAAAAGGAGTACACAGAACCTGTGCCGTTTAAGGAAATGGTTAAAAATCACAGTGAAAGAGATTGATTTGAGAAGAGAATGAAAAGTTCGTTCGTAAACGTGTGCTCTATAGTCTGCTCACGATATAATGGCACATGTTCACAAAATTTCCTATACTAAAGGAAAAAAGAAATGCAACAAAAAATAAATTTGATCATACGTTATGTTTTTGTCTTTCTCAAAATCACCATAATTCGAGTACTTATTTCAATGTATAGTAAAACTTCATCATTTGACTTTCTACTGTCAAAATTTCAATAAGGTCGCAGGTTTTACGTGACATAGATATGCGTTTAAATGAGAGTGGTTTGGCGTCAACGTTAAATGCGTTCTTGCATGCAATCCAATTTGACGTTGACGATCCCTGGCTGGAATTTGATTGCTGTACTGTCCATGAATAGCATAAACAGTTTTTTCGCTAAGGAAATTTTGTTTCCGTAGGTAAAATGAGCGAACGTTATGATCCTAACGTCGTGACGGCAGACGTTGACGGTCGCTTTTCGAGTGACCGTCAGTTGTTCCGTTCGTAGAACATTAACCCAAGCAATATTTTGTCAACGGATAAACACCAAAGTCAGCAGCAATTGTGGGTTGAGATGTTCCATTCGTAAACATCACAGTTGCTACCGGATGACATCTTTGAATAAGTCGCAAAATGATATGAGGAATTAAATCTACACGAAAATCATTGCCTTTTGTCGAGTCGACAAGCATCTATACAAATCAAAAGAATGTTATGTAATGTTTGGGAATTTAAAAGTTTGCACGTGAGAAACGTGTAAACGTCTATTTTGACGTTATCTCAAAGATAAGACAGGTTCCAACGTAAACACAAAGATCAATATCAAGATAAAGTGCCCTGTAGTTATCAGAAACAGCTTTAACTAGATAACATAAACGAATTAGGAGAAATAACAAAAAAATAGTTGTTGCGTTTCTTCTTTCCTCTAGTATATGTAAACAACAAAATACCGAACTCTAAACTACTGTAATTTTGCATGTGATTGTTCGAAACTCGCAGGTGTCTCACTCTGCAGGATTCGAATTAACCCTTTCCCAAACAAGACCTGGTTTTGACGTCCCAAAATAGAGGAAGCTTGGGAAAACATTGAGACAAAAGAAGAAACTGCTGATAACCAGCAGTTTCTCCTTTTGCCTCAATGTTATGTAGGCTAACTGACCATTTCAGACAATAAAATAAAATGATCTGAAATATAGCCATTTTAGTATATGTGGGCATGGATCAAAATCAGCATGTGTTTACGCAAAGCTTGATCAAAATGTATATTGTTCTCTTACAACTTCTTCACTACCTGTAGGAACTTCAAGTTAACAGTGTAAGTTCTTATCTATCCTTTCCCAAACAAGACCTGGGTTTGACATCCTTCAAAGAGATGGCTTAGAAAAATATTGAGACAACAGAAAAAAATGCTGATGTTCAGCATTTTCTCCTTTTGTCTCAGTATTTTCTTTATTTTATTATACAAAGATTCTTTCATTATTAAGAGCTATTTTGTTGTATGCATCAGCTTTCAAATACTAGAAAGACTACCTTAAATTTTGTTGTTTGGGAAAGGATTGATTAGACTATTTGGTGGCAGGCGGGTCTGAAAAACATCGGTGTCTACAGTTGGCGCAAGATCGTATGGCACATGTTAACATTTTGTTCAAATGCAATCAAAACATTGCTGTATAAAGAATGAATAAATTCTTTATAAGTAGTGACGTAAATATGCTTAAAATTTAGGTCGGGTGATAAAAACCATCACTTTTTAAACCACAATGTTTTGTTTACACTGAACAAAATGTAAACATGTGCCATACGATCTTGCACCAACTATAAATTGCCATAAAATCAAGTTTTCAAAAATCCGACATGTTGATCTGTGGTCTTGCACCGTTGTATTCATACTGATTACTACGCATTTTCTTTTTTTCTCTGTCAATTTTCAAAATCAGTTTCCCATCGGTCCATTTAAACTATTGCTTGTGATATGTTTGTTGTGCCTTTTGGGTGAAAAGTATTTGAGAAAGAATCTGGAAAAAGGTCTCTTATGGATTTTGAGCCCAACATAGTTCAAGATCAGCCTGCGTATACACGCAGTCTGATCATGAACCATATTGGTCTCAAATAGCTCGTTTGTGACGTGTAGCGACCGTAATACAGCAGCATGGATCCCGGTCAGATTGCAATTAGACACAGTCCTATCTAAAACACGACTGTCTCAAATGCCATAAGGGACTTTTTTCCAGAGCCAGGCACATTTATTTATCATCAGACGAAAATTGATATTCGTAAGACAAAAATTTAAAATATTTGTTCAGCCCTAAATAAATACTTTTGACCCGAAAAGGTACACCATACATATTGATACTTTTTTAACAAAAATCTCGTAACTGCAGCTTAATTTAGGCTGCAGTTACGAGATTTTCGTTTAAAAGCGATGATATAATCAATGAATAACAGACTATGTTCAGCATTTCAATGTTTACTTCAATGTTAAAACATCTTTCAATGATATCTGTCCAATGTACACTAACAAAATAACTTATACAAAAACGTAATTATCTCACTTCTCAACCTCCTCCCAAACAACACCATTTTATCGTCGGTGGGAAGTCAAAACCTCGTAACTTCAGCTTATTCAAGCTGCAGTTACGAGGTTTTGACTCCCCACCAACGTTATGATTTTAGACTGGTCTAAATTCATCACACACTTTACTTCAAATAACATTTCTACGCGGAAAGCTTTGAAGGGGACTAAATGATGGACATTTATAAGTACTTTCATATTGTATATCTTAAGTCTACTTTCACAAGGTGTTTTAAACATGACATTCTGTGCAGAAAATATTGCGGAAAATAAAGAAATTGAATCAAGCAATTTCTAGTATTTTCTACATTTTCCACTATGTTTTCCAAAGCCTTTATCTTGTGGGGGCGTCAAAAAGCGTCAATCTGTGGTAATCGGTAAAGACGAAATTGTGCTTTTCCATTCTGTATTACATAATGACACTAAATTCGTAAAGGGTCAAATCTTTCCACCAAACCTTACATAAGTTGGATAAAATATTGAGGGAAAAGGAGATAATACCTGGTACTGATAATCATCATTTTCTTCCTTTCCATCAATGTTTCCTATATATTTGAACTATTCTAGATGATAAAACCAGTTATTCGGTTCACCGTTGTAAATAATCAGTCATTCCCGGTGACGCGCCAGAGAACCAAGTAATAAAACTACAACAATTGCAGAAAATCAACAATAAATCCATTAATATGTCACAAGTCCAAATTTGGTTAGAAGCATAGGTGAGAAAATAGCGAAGAATTGTTGGATAAGATTATCGTCTTATTTTGTTAACATTTTCGCAATGTGCTGTGTAAAAAGGGTCACAAGATCCAGTGTTTTTCGTCTTTTCTGCTCCAAGCAATTTTCAAATCAGTTGAGAACGTATCAACAGGATTATTGAAAATTTTCTGCAGTTGTTGTTGTGTGTCACATGACTTCCGACTGTCACTCCTCAGAAAAGACCTTTTCGTGCTTTTTTTTTTTCAACACTTATATCCCAATACCAAACGGCAAAATTTTAGACTTGTCAAAGTTAAAAGATATTGCAGGTAACAATTTAAAGTGAATGGAATTTTACATTGCTTGGTCTCTTTGTATAGAAAACACTGTAGGAAATGAAAAAAAATGCTTGTCACAAGCAATATCTCCATTTTCCACAGCGTTTCACAAAGCCATTTTCTTGTGGGGAGTCAAAAAGAGTCAATGTCTAGTAATTGGGTACTACTTTGCGTACAAGTAAACAAAATATTGTATAGTTCATAATAAATGACCTGGCAAAGCATCTCTATCAACTATTAGCTAGAATCAACTGCTCTGCCAGGTCATTTAAGTGAACTATGATAGCCTGTCTGGGCTAGCACATGTTATATAAAATAATAAAAGGCTTCCTGAGGAAGAATGGTACTGTATGATAAATAGATAGCATGAAGGGATCTTTTGAAATAAATTGAAGACAGCAAAACATGACGGCTTTATGATAATGTTACAAAATATCTATGAAACATAAATTATTGATTTTTGTCCTTCATGGATGACCTTGAAGTAGGATCCTTGGTTCCTAATGATATAATCCGCGATCTAAAGAGCAACCGTAATATCAAACTGGTACCCCGTCGTCTCTCTGTCTAGAAATCGATAGATCTAGGGGCAGTAACCCAGTCTACTGTAATATCTCAGACCAACATGGATCTATATCAGCCTGTATATACACACAGTCTGATCAAGAT
Source organism: Fragum sueziense (assembly GCA_963680895.1). Lineage (NCBI taxonomy): Eukaryota > Metazoa > Mollusca > Bivalvia > Cardiida > Cardiidae > Fragum > Fragum sueziense. Next base: position 13,748,551 of record OY804602.1, on the reverse strand, counting down.
CCATGCTGTTCTCTAACAACCATTTCATGACTTGTAGCAACTATAATGGGGGCAGTATGAATCCTGGCCCCGGTTTCTCGAAAAAACTTAAGTATAAACTCATGCGAACATGCTCAACTTCAAAGGGATACGTTGAAGGGTATTCGATTGAAGTTCACGTGGATTTCGTGCGATTTGAGCATGGTGCTCAGATTTGAGCATGAGAACGTACTTAAGTTTTTTCGAGAAACAGGGGCCTGGTCACTTATGTAGTTGCATGTAGTTGCATGCTAAGCAGCTCATTCAGATTCATGTTAGTATCAAATGCTATGAGAGTCATTTTTCCTGACCGAGGCTTATAAAGATGTACAACATGTGCCTTCATACCAAGATTAATTATGTCAAAATCGCAAACCAAAATCTCAAAATCTGGTTATCAGCATTTTCTTCTTTTGTCCCTTTGTTTCCTCAGACTTTTTCTAATAGGGAATTCAAAACCAGTTCTTGTTTGCAGGGTAAGTTTGGAAAAGGGTTCTTAAAGCTTAAAACTTGGTCAATTCATGTGCTGCAGACTAACTGAATGTGCATTGGTAAGTAATTGTAAATATTAATTCAAAAGGGAAAAGAAGAGAGTTTCTGCTTGTCAGCAGTATTCTCTCCTTTTCCATCTCTCCTAATAAGTCAAAATAGGAGAATTTTGGTCACATCTTTAATTTCCCATGACGAGCCTTTGCAAGAGTTAAATACAATGAGTTGTCATCTATCATTAGGAATTATATTAAAATGTGAGATGAGAACAAATTAAAACTTTTCAAGTAAACAAAAATTCAACCCTTTCCCCACAAGACCTGCATTTGATGTCACTTATTAGAAGAGTTTAAGAAAGCATTGAGGCAAAAGCAGAAAACACGGATAACTAAATGTGAGATGAGAACAAATTAAAACTTTTCAAGTAAACAAAAATTCAACCCTTTCCCCACAAGACCTGCATTTGATGTCACTTATTAGAAGAGTTTAAGAAAGCATTGAGGCAAAAGCAGAAAACACGGATAACTAACATTTTCTGCTTTGCCTCAATATTTTCTTAATATAATTTTGCCCAAAGTCTAATGTTGTCTGCAACAGCTTTAACAATTTCAATGGACCAAAAACTTCCATAAACTTCCATGAACTGTCATATACATGAAGCTTTCATTTCTTAGCACTTTTATTCCTTGGTCCAAGAGCCTGATTTGCGAGTGTTAGCAAATTGAGAGCGGCCTCCTTTTCATTAGCACTGTCATCGATTACCAGATGGTTCCCGTCATCATCGTCATCATCATCATCAACATTCTCACACTTCACTTTAACACCACCAGGAGGTAATCCTTTCACATTTTTCATCAACAAATCCACCATATTGTCATTCTGACCATTCACATTCATAACAAATTTTGAACTTACTGCAGATTGCCCTACATTTTGTGTGTGACCTTGAACATGTTTTGAGTCTGTAACGTTAAAAGCAGGTTTTATGTCAGCTTGATGGCTTTCCGAACCTTTAAATTGTGATGGAAATACTGTGTACCCAGCTGAGCAAGTCATGGGCTTCATGATATATACAGAGTTAGACTTAGCCCCTTTCATAACTATATCAGATTTGGACAGGTCAGAGGAGCCTATCACATGCTTGATGTCTGATTCATCGCTGCTGTGTGCCACCTGCTTCACTCGACTATACGTGTGTGATGTTTTCGGTTTGTTTAGATAATCATGATCCGTGGATGAAACAGCTAAACTGCCTGACAATGTTGAAGATGGTTTCTCTATTTTAATTGTGTTCACAATGTTTTCAACATGACTTGTTGTAGAACAAGTCATGTTTAAAACATTGGGAACACCAAGTATTGGTTTAATATCACTATTTACACTGTTTGAAAAAGTTGTAGTCACATTTATCCCGGCTGGTTGAGTTACCTGCGGTGTGTTCGATTCCGTACTCAAGATGGTGTTTCCAATTTTAGCGAGAGTTTGTTTGATTTGTTCCGGTGTTAACGTCTGATTGGCTATCTGTAGTTTACCCTGGGGCATGACCTTGAGGACGCCCTGATGGACTGTTACAGGCACACCTTGACCTGTAACAAGTTGTCCTGCGATGCTATACAGCAATAACTTCTGGTTCAGCTGACCAGGTTTTCCAAGCTGAGGTTGATATATTGGTTTTGTAACTGACCCTGCAGCTGATATACTCGTGTTTGTATCGGTGTTGTTGTCTAAGGCTTGACGATCTGTTGCTGCAGTGGATGCATTGACATGAGTGTTGAGGAACATTTGTTTTGGTGTAACATTTGATGACACAGTATTAGCTATCATCAGTGATTCAGGTATCCTGGTTGTTAGCTCGGATGAAGGTGCTTCTTTGTCAAGTTTCTGTGGAGAGGAAGCAAACTGGAACACCACATGTTTGGGTTTTCCCGTTGGAGTGATGGAGTTTGGTGATGAAACTAGTGGAGGTGATGAAATACTGAGAGATCCAGCAACGATCCCATCAACTGAACCTCGACGCTGATTATGCGTAACTGGCAAGTGTTGTGAACCAGATTTAGTAACATTAATCTCTGGTTTGGGTGTTACATGCGAAGAGATTTTCTGTTCAGTAGAGTCTGAGTTTTCAACATAGTTGACAGGTGGGGTTGTGGCTGGTTTGAGGAAGAAAGCTGGTGTTTGTAATCTATTGCTGACAGCCGGGGCTAGTTTACGTTGATGCTGACCCAGATTAGTGGCTAGAGCCTGACTGAGGAGTGCAGGGTTAATGTTCATCACTTGTTGTACTGTAGAGCTGGGTGTGACTTGTACAGGTTTAGAGTTCTGACTGACTGTCTGGTTCTGTATGGGCAGGTTAGTGTGTACGAGGTTCAGCCCTACAGGGTTAACTACGGGGCTAGCTAGCTGGATCCCTGCACCTGGTACCAGGACCTGCTGCATGTTGAGGAGCGGTGAGAGAGAAGGCTGGGAACCGACGGGGCTCAACAGGCCACTTCCTGTCTGAGGTAGTAGATAGTTACCAGTGGGTAACTTGAGTTCTATATTTGGACTCACGACTGCAGGTTTGAGGTTTGTTGCTACATGTAGGGGTTGTGATGGCTGAACCTTCCCTGCTATTTGTGTCAGTAGTCCAGCGTTGGTTTGTATGATATGAGGATCAGATGATTGTCCAGTAGGCGTGTCAGATTTCTGCTTCACAATTATGTGTTTACCTTGAGCATTGATTGCCACCATTTGTTTACTGGCATTCCCTTTCTTTGCTTGTTGATTTGCTAAGATTGGTGAAGTGGCCTGGCTGCCATTGTGAGGCACTGTTACTTTAGGTGTAGATGTTTGAGCCTGCAGGTTTAGTTTAGGTACCAGCTGTAGTAGTCCGTCTGTGTTGGGCATCACAAGCTGCATGCCTGGTGTTGTAGACTGGCTACCTTGTGTTTGAGCCTGTAAACCAATCTGATTCAAAATGGCCGACGCTGACTGGTTCCCTATTGACTGTTGTAATCTAGTTACAGGAATAACATAACCTTGCGGTGTTAAATACCCCACTTGTGGTACAGCTTCAGATGTCGCGGTTCCCTGTATTGTTGGTAGCTTAGTTACAAGTTTCTTCCCGTCAAGACTGCTGGCCACCACATGGGCGTGTAGAGGTGTTGTGTTAGACTGGACAGCCAGCTGCGATGTGTTATTAGACTGGGAGGAGTTCACTATTGTAGACTGGGTGGAGAACAAACAATGTGAGTCCGCCACAGACAGCGATGTTTGTCCTGAATTCTGCGTCACAACCTTCGGAGCGACGGGTATGGGAGATTTCATGGTTTGTATTGTTTTTGTGACGTTTCTCCGCGGCCCTATAGACGGTAGGGAGGTGGGTGAAGGCACTTTAATGTTGACAGTGGGTAGAGTTGTGTTTACACTTGTTACTACAGCCTTGACTGCAGAATCCAGCACAGCCTTACTGGGTAGCTTGATGAGAGATGGTATTGACTTAGCCCCAGCTGCACTAGTTTGTAACAGTAGAGTGTTGAGTTTGGCTGGAGATATTGATGTTAACACATGTTGTTGTACTGATGTCACTTTAACATTCTCACTCAACACACTATCCTGAGTTAGAGTGTTTATCCCAGTCATGGCCAGGGAGGCTGGATGAATCATGCTGTATGTGTTGGGGTCAGCACTAGCTGCCATCTGCTTCAACATCACCGATGATGACATGGATGATGGACATGGCCTCTGTAACTGAGACGCGATACATGCATACACTGTCTGTTTGTTATCACTCAGGGTTTTAACAATACTCACTGACTTATCATCAACTGATTTCCTCTTATCAAGCAATGTTCGTACAGTTTCGTTGGTCGGGTATCGTGGTGGGGAGGTTGGGTTTAAAGCTATCCCGCCAGTAGCTAGTCTAGACTGAAAGAGTGTTTTGACTGTTTTAGATATGACGGCATTACCAGCGAGTGTTGGACTGAGATTAGCCGCGTGTTGCACTGGTACAGTCATATAACCAGGAGGTACAGGGGGACTACTGCTGGTCAATGTGAGAGGTTTAGGTAGAATCAACATGTTCGTGGTGACGGGACTCTTCTTACTAGACGATGTCGGAGTTCCTGGTGTAGTCACGCTGACACTGACGGTGGACGGCGTATTTATAACAGCAGTCGACATGTTGCCCTCCGGCGAGACCGTATTAGATGTTGATTTAGGGAGACCAGAGACATACTGTCCCGGTACAGGTCCAACATTTATTGTGTCTGCGTCGTTCTCCATCGGTATATACAGGATACTCTGCTGATTCGGCCTTGTCTGTAACTTAGCTCCTCGAGTAGCCAACAACTGCTGTACTACATTGATCGGTAAAGTACTGGCATTGGCTGCGTAATATTTAACAGATTGTTTAGAGGTTGGCGGCTGTTTATTAGCAGTAGAAGTGCTACCTATAGGATGTGGAGCTATTTTCCGTGGGGTGACTACAGGATTGAAGACCAGTTTTTGTTGTGTGGGTTGTACGCTGGGTTGAGTGGTAGCGGCTAATTTTTCTGGTGTTATCATGATGGTACCAGGCTGACCTTGACCTTTGACAGGGGTCAGTAATGTTGTCTGTCTCTGTTGACTGGATAAAGTGGTAACAACTCCACCTGTAAATATATGGCTTTTGTTAGACATGCTCGAAAACATTGTAACTATAGTTTGAATTTAAGGCTTTTGTTAGATACGCTCCAAAATTTCATAACTATAGCTTGAATAAGTTGTAGTTAAGACATTTCTTAATCCAGAACCAAACAGCAGAATTTTAGAGCTGTCCAAATTCAAAGGTGTTGTAAACAACAAGAGGACCATGATGGTCCTATATCGCTCAACTGAACCAAAATGATATGAGCAACACTTTTGCTCAATTCAATCAATATTTATGACTTTAAGACTGAATATGAACTTATGGTCAATAACGTTGTGAAAATCAAACTCATCCGAGATCTTATGGTGCCCAACATTGTTTTTTTTTTTTAAATTGTAGATTCTAGAGACTGAATATGAACTTATGGTCAATAACGTTGTGAAAATCAAACTCATCCGAGATCTTATGGTGCCCAACATTTTTTTTTTTTTTTTTAAATCGTAGATTCTAGAGTGTAAGCAAGGTCAAAAACAGCCAAAAATGGCAATTCTATCAAATTCAAGGGCACATAACTCTCGTCTTTATGGTCAGATCAGACTGAAAATCAACCTCATCTGAGATCTTATATTCTCAAACATTGTACCAAAGATTTGTCCTGAATGATTAATAATCTTAGATTCTAGAGTGTAAACAAGGTCATAAACAGCCGAAAATGGTAATTTTATCAAATTCAAGAGCACCTAACTCTCATCTTTCTGGTCAAATCAGACTGAAAATCAAACTCGATCAAGTTCTTATGGTCCCAAACATTGTGTCCAAGTTTTGTCTTGATTGATTAATAAATGTAGATTCTAGAGTGTTAACAAGGTCGAAAACAGCCGAAAATGGCAATTTTGTCAAATTCAAGGGCACGTAACTCTAGACTTTCTGATTAGATCAGACTGAAAATCACACTCATCCGAGATCTTATGCTACTCAACATTATGTCCAAGATTTGTCTTCATTGGTCAATAATTGTAGATTCTAGAGTGTAAACAAGGTCGAAAACGGCCGAATACGGCAATTTTGTCAAATTCAAGGGCACATAACTCCTGTTTTTCTAATCAAATCAGACTGAAAATCAAACTCAACCAAGTTGTTATGGTCCCCAACATTGTGTCCAAGTTTTGTCTTGATTGACTAATAATTGTAGATTCTAGAGTGTAAACAAGGTCGAAAACAGCCGAAAATGGCAATTTTGTCAAATTCAAGGGCATGTAACTCTACACTTTCTGATTAGATCAGACTGAAAATCACACTCATCAGAGATCTAATGCTACCCAACATTGTGTCCAAGATTTGTCTTCATTGGTCAATAATTGTAGATTCTAGAGAGTAAACAAGGTCGAAAACGGCCGAATACAGCAATTTTGTCAAATTCAAGGGCACACAACTCTTGACTTTCTGATCAGATCAGACTGAAAATCAAACTCATCTGAGATCTTATGCTACCCAACATTGTGTCCAAGATTTGTCTGCATTGGTCAATAATTGTAGATTCTAGAGTGTAAACAATGTTGAAAACAGCCGAAAATGGCAATTTTGTCAAATTCAAGGGCACATAACTCTGGACTTTTTAATCAGATCAGACTGAAAATCATACTCATCTAAGATCTTATGGTCCCCAACATTGTGTCCAAGTTTTGTCTTGATTTGTTAATAATTGTAGATTCTAGAGTGTAAACAAGGTCGAAAACGGCCAAAAATGGCAATTTTGTCCAATTCAAGGGCACATAACTCTCGTCTTTCTGGTTAGATCAGACTGAAAATCAAACTCATCCAAGATCTTATGGTCTCCAACATTATGTTCAAGTTTTGTCTTGATTGATCAATAATTGTAGATGCTAGAGTGTAAACAAACTTAAAAACAGCATTTTTTGACATTCAAGGGCAGATAACTCAGCACATTCTGGTCTGATCAGGCCCATAATCGAACTTGTCCGAGAACTTATGGTCATACTTACTTTGGCCAAGTTTGATCAAGATTGCCTAACTTTTGTGGATGCTAGAGTGTAAACACCCCAAATGTTGACGGACGGACGGACGCCGGACAAAAAGTGACCACAATAACTCACCTCGAGCACTTCCTGCTCAGGTGAGCTAAAAATATCAAATGCATGGAATATATAATCTTTTTGTGCTTTTGTGTAGAAAAAAATGTGGAAAATTTTCCACACCGTTTTAAAAAACCTCTATTTCATGAAACATCAAAAGGTGTCACTGTTTAGGAACGGGTTAATTTACCCAGTGATATGTATGAGGTCATGTGAGGTAAAATTGTTGTATGACATGATAACATGTGATATTTTCCAAAAAGCTTGTAAAAACATTGAGACAGAAAAGAAAAGGCCAGTTTAAACAGCATATTCTATTTCTTATATAATGCGTTCTGTGCTTTATTGTGCAAAAATATCATCTTCACCAGCATTAAATTTATCATCTGCAGCAGCTTTCAAACAGCAGGAAAATCTCGAAAAAAAGGGAGAAAATGTTATTTACAGCATTTTTTTCCTTTACTTCCATATTTTCCCAGGCTATCACCATGAAGTGCGTCAAAAGCCTAGGAAAGGCTCTTTTAGGTAAAATTTTGCGCAGAATAAAATGTTGTGATTTGTGTACACACCTTGGAGAGCAGACTGAGGTAGTATTCTGACCATGGACGTCAAGCTGGTGGATGCGGAATTCTCCTTTACCCCCGATATCGGAGTTACAGAGTTACTTCCCGTCAGGAGGTACTGTATTGTCGGATGCTGCGAGATTTTTGTGGGCATCGACGTCGGAGAAGTAACGGACACACCAACATTCTGTCCCGATACATGATGCTGGACACTTACAGGATACGGGAGTCTTACATTTTGTAGTTTTTGAGCTGAGTTAGACTGCGCAATATTCATGGGTAAAACACTTGTTAACACCGTCCGACCACCCTGTGTTGTTTTGATCAACACTGGATTTAACCCCTTAGGTAAACTACCTTTAGAGTTCACACTTTGTAACTGCCGTAAAATGTCTGAATATTCCACAATCTGAGATTTCCCGCTCTGTATAATGATAGGAGTGGATGAAGTGGGCGTGTCCTGGATGCTTGACTCGGTCTTCAACTTTGGTTTCTTTGGAGCGATCTGATCTTCCGCGTTGTTTGGGATGATGCGTCTCTTCCTGAGACGTCCACGCTGACTGATATCAATCTCATCTTGATCATCCAGCTTTACAGGGGTACTGTAATGTAAACAAATTGTACATTATCCAGGGCTACAGATAAGTGAGGGTGAAGACATTCTAACTTTTTTATTTCAATTCCAAACCGTATGTTGTGGGTACTCATTTGAATCGTCTCGACGAGACGATACAAATGAGTACCCACAACATAGGGTTTGATGAATAATAACAGAATTATTGCAGTTTGAAAAGTCATCACCCCTTCTTATCTGGAGCTCTGCATTATCTCTTATATTGCTTAACACTTTCCAAAACAGCCATATTTTAGGGTGGTCCATTTAAAAGCTGCTGTAGATGACACAATAGATGTTGATAAAGGAAGAATTTGTGTATAACATAGCAAGAAAATATTGAGGCAAAAGGAGAAAATGCTGGTTATCAGCATTTTCTTCTTTTGCTTCAATATTTTCCTAAGCCTTTCCCTTCAGGGACGTCTAAACCAGGTCTTGTTTGGGAAAGGGTTAACCAAACGGTAAAATGTTAGACTAGAAAGGAGTTGTCTGATTTATTGGGGTTTAACATCCGTTTCGACTGCTATACAAAAGAGTTGTAGACAACAAAATAATTTAGAGGAACAGAAAAGAGGGGGAATTGAATTTTTAAAATGAAGCAACTAACTCATTGTTAATCAAACCTTATGTTGTTGGGTACTCATTAGAACTGTCTCATCAAGAAGATTCAAATAAGTCCAATGAGACGATTCTAATGAGTACCAAAAACATTGGGTTTGGATTTGGAATAAACAAGACCTTGTTTTTACTTCCCTAGAAGAAATAGTTTGAGTAAACATTGAGCGAAAAGAAGACATTGCTGATAATCAGCATTATCTCGATTTTCCTTTATGATTTTTTATGCTACAGAATACACATTTTACACTTCTGAAATCATTATTTTTTGTCTTTGTCATTTTAAATTGGACAAGTATAAAATTTCTTATTTGGGAAATGGCCCCATTTGGAAAATGGTTAAAGACTTGTATGATCCTACCTAACTCCAGACAGACTATCTGTGGACAGCTTACCCGTGAGTGTTACCCTACATTTTGTGATATCGTCTAAACCAATCAATCACCATCTTTGTCTCAATGTTTTCCTAAACCTTTCCTAATAACGACCTCAAAAAAAAGTCTTGCTTGGGAAATGGCTAAAGATTTCTATGATCCTACCTAGCTCCAGAAAGACTATCCCTGGACAGTTTACCAGTAAGTGTTGCCCTATATTTTGTGACATCATCTAAACCATCTTTAGAGCTGTCACCATCTTTGTTGACCTTGTCAACCTCGTCGTCAGAAGCTCCCGACTCTGTCTCCTCGTCCGTCGTGTCCCATCTCGTGTCCTGAATAGTATAATAGAGCTACAGATTAGAAGGAATTAAGGCTTGTCAAATTGCAATATTTCATTAATTGTTAATTCAATCCTATGTTATGGGTACTCATTGGAATCGTCTCATTGAGACGATTCAAATGTGTACCCACAACATAGGGTTTGGATTTGAAATAACAACTTAAAAATGCTTTCATCCCACCCCTTGTATACTGAGTGTTGTCCTATATTTTGTAATATCGTCTAAACCATCTTTGTTGACCTTGTCAACCTCGTATTCAGAAGCTCCGGATTCTGTTTCCTCGTCCGACATGCCCCACCTTGTGTCCTGAATAGGGAACATTATTTTGAAAATAACCCTAGTTTTAAAAATATTGGCAGAAAAGGTATTTTTCCATAAACATCAATGTATACATAAAGCCGGTTATCTGCTCTTTGATTCACAAAATTAATACATAAAAACAATAAAACATTTTTATCTATCAAATTTAACATCATATCCAACTTTCATAGAGATCTAACCGCTAGAAGTACTTCTACCAATTACAGCCAATATGGGTCCAGAACATTAAAGAAATTGTATGACTACCGAAAGAGCTATTATCAAAGAACAAACACAGTTTACAGAGGAAGAAAATCAAGGGTAAGCTGTTTACCTCAGTTTCGGGGGGTTCAACATAGTCCTCCACCTCTTTCCTTATCCTGATGCGAGCTCGTTTTGTTGCTTGTACAAGTCTAGATTCCCATGGCTCTAACTCCTTCAGTAAAAACTGTAACCTCTCATGTAGGTGAACAACACACTTCTTTCTGGGGGGAGGCCGGGTGATCTAAAATAGTGATTGATTGATAGTTTATTTGTATGTTTCTTTAACCCTTTCCCAAACAAGACCTGGTTTTGACGTCACTAGTAGAAAAGGCTTGGGAAAACATTGAGACAAAAGAAGAAACTGCTGATAACCAGCAGTTTCTCCTTTTGTCTCAATATTTTCTGTGCTATATCATACACAAATACCTTCCTTTTTAACATCAATTTTGTCGTCTTCATAAGCTTTCGAATAGGACTGCCCTAAAATTTTGTTGTTTGGGAAAGGGTTAATTGATTGATTGTCTACTGATAAATCCATTATAGTCCACCAACATTAACCCCAAAGACATCTGCATATATAATAACCTCACTTCCGCAATGTTTTGTTAAGACTCTAAACCAACAGATTTTGCACACGAAAATTAAGTTGTCCCGTGTTAATTTTGTTGGGACTATACCAGACTACAAAATTTTACACTGGTCCAAATTCAATGATGTTGCAGGTGTCAATTTCAAGCAAAATACTTTGTGGGAAAGGTAGAAATTGCTTGACACAAGCAATGTCTTCATTTCAAATAATTATTTCTCAAGCTATCTCATGGTGCATCAGAAGGCCTATTTATGTGGAAATATGTATAGATATCCTGGCTTTGTGCAAAAAGAAAAGAATAGAGTATGAAAGAAAATTTTAAATTCATAAATTATTTCCTATTGTTAGTATAATAGTACAATATGGTATGCTATTGGAGCTTTATCACTAGAGGTGTAAATTGTACAAGGTCATGGAGTAACGAATAGTTGGCCGACTTCGATTGGCGATAGTTCTGGCTATAGTGTGGCTGTTCCGTCTATTCTATTCAACATAGGTCTTTGTTTATCTCAACACTGTTTGTTTTCTATGTTTTCATTCGGGCTAAATGCGTCAATTTCTTGACCACAAGAGTTTGTAATGTTGCCGTTTGAAAACATGGGATGTCTCAAACGTGTAAGTGTAGGGGGGTTCTCAAAATGAAACATCGATGGAAAACATCTCAACTATTCTTACTGTGTAAAAGTGTTTTGGGCTAATTTGATTTCTGACCTGATCGATAGAATACATTTTGGTCAATCAATTTGGCGCCATACCACCATTTCGTCTTGTTTTACCTGTTCTTTCTTCCCTTTCCTGATGACAATGGGTTCTTGTTCCTCAAACTGTGCTGTGAGACTCCGTAAATCTTCTACACTGTCAGCCAGCAGCTCAAACTCTGTCATGTCTGGTACCTATATAACAAAAAAGTAGTAACCCATTACCACACAGTGACTCTTTTTGACTCTACACAAGAAACTGGCTATGGAAAACATTTATCAAAATCCATTTTATTCAGGGCAAAAAACTAACATTTTCAACTTAGGGGCCCAGAACAGCAAAATTCAATACTTAACATTAAGGGTATGGGCATTTTCTCTAAATATTCAGGGGCCCAGCCCAAAATCTAGGGGCCATGGGCGACTGGGCCCCTGCTAGTCTTTAACCCTGTTATTGTCTACAGATGCTTTCAAATTGTTTTTGTCCTTTGGGAAATGGTTTAGGACCCCTTTTTCCCATTCGCAAACATTGACACCTTTTGACATCCGACAAGATAAGGACTTTGGAAAACATTGTGGAAAAGCAATTTCTTTATTTCTCACAATGTTTTCTACGCAAAATGACAAAACAAAATTCATCTACATTAAATTATCATCTGTAACATCTTTGAATTGGACCACCCTAAAAATGTGTCATTTGGGAAATGGGTTAAGAACTCCTTTTACAAAACCTTGGCCCCAGCAGATGATAAGAGGGGGGATAAGAACTTTTTTTCAATTCTAAACCCTATGTTGTGGGTACTCATTTGAATCGTCTCAATGAGACAATTCTAGTGAGTACAAAAATCATAGGATTTGGTGAACAATAAATGAAATATTGCTTTTTGAAAAGTCAGTACCCCCTCTTATATCTGTTGTTCTGCCTTTGCTCAAATGTTTTCTTACCTTTTCTTCCTCTTCCTCTTCTTCACTCTCTTCCTGCCTTACGTCTATTTCATCAAGAGCCCATTCATTCTTAACATCTTTAGTTTCATCTACCATTTCTTCCTGCTTTATATCTCTATCCAAAGTCTCATCTTTAGCTTCATTATTCATATCTTCAGCTTTATTTAAGCACTCTTGTTTGATATCAGAATCATTTTTGATTTGTGTGTCATTACCATCTTTACCATTATCCTCAGCTGATGGTTTGTAATCATTATCCACAAGGTCACTTTTGATTTTAGAACTTAAATCTTCTTTACTGTCACTGTCGAATGTAGATTTGTCATCAGTGTTATAAATTGATAGATGGTGTTCTGATTTTAAAGTTGTTGAATTGACTACAGGTAGTTTCATGAATTTTTCATCTTTAAATTGGTTTTCACTCAAATTTTCCTCCTTTATGATAGCAATCTTGTTAGCTTCACAGCCTTTGCGGTCCTCGTTTTCATTTATATCATTACAAATTTCTTGCTTGATACTTTGTTCTTCTGTATTGGGTATTTTCATACTCTCTTCTTTGGCTGTCATTTCTGTATCCTCAGTTGTGCCCTCAGATGTGTTTTCTGCAATATCAGTGTCCTGTTCTCCAGTCAGACATTTATCTGTTAGAATTGTGTCAGACTGTGAGACAAGGTTTGTTGTTTGATCCAGACCAGTATCTGTATTTGTATCATCAACACATGGTTGTGAGTCAAATGTTTCCTTGATATCTGTCTCTGAATTTTCATGCACTATTTCTGAAGTATGAGAATTGTTTAAATCTGAAACACTCCTATCTTGACCTGGTATACAATCTATAGTAAGGTCTGTCGTGGCACTTATAGTTTTGACATCTAATGAATGTTCAGATCTAGTTTTAGCCTTATTGTCATCAGAAACGTTGTCTCCTTTTTCATTAATATCTGTTGACAAGTTGCCATATGGAATGTGTTTTGCATCAATGTTTGTAGCAGAAAGTTCCTCTGTATGAGGATAATCCCTATGATTGTCTCCTGATTCTGCAATATTTGTGTCATGAATTGAATCTCCTTTTTCTATAATGTTGTTTGATGTAGATGTCTCATCCCCAAGCGGTGTCCGAGTCTCCTCAGACAAACCTTTACTGGCACATATACCAACCTCATGATCGTTCACTCTCGGGGAATCATGTGACCTCCCTGACTCATCATTCCCCGCATGTACAATCTCCTCATTACAGTCTGATTTACTTGTGTTCCCACACTCTGATTTACTTGTGTTCCCAAACAGTTTTTGTATATCACAGTCTAGGCTCTCCTCTCCCGTTTCACTAGAGTTAGAATTCAGATTCAAGTTAGCATTACCAAGTAACCGATCTGTTAAAATACCTGATATACCCGCTATAGGCTCACCAAAAGCACTAGAATTAGACGTGGTTGAATTCTCATCCAATAAAAAATTTGACAAGTTTCTTGATGCTTTGAATTTTGATGATTTTAACCTGGCTTTGCTGCGACTACTCCGTGAATACCTGAAGTCTGAATCATAAATAAGCGGACTGGCTTCACGAGAGCCGTCACTCAGTTTTTCTAGCCTAGCACTCCGCCGAATTCTGAGATCAGCTGACCTAAATGGACTTGATTCACGTGAACAATCTCGTGAGCTGTATGTACTGTTTGTATCACTGATGTCACAATATGGTATTGTGACATCACTCCCTGAACTGAGTCTATCTACATCATCTTTAGATTTAACAACAGACACATCTCCAGTATCTGCTAGATTGTCAATGAGATCATGATTATCGGTGCCATGTTTACGGCCTGAGCTGCCTTCCTCTTCACCATACAACACGCTGTTATCCGCACTGTCAGCATCGGCGTCCACGCTGTCAGCATCCCCCGTCTCGTCGACATCCATTTCTTCCCCTCCTGACGGAGGTTCGCTGTCGTCGGATGAGTCACTGTCAGAGTTCTCAGCTGAGTCACCCAGCTGCAGGGGAACAACCTGCTTCACACTCTGTAATATAAACAGATATGAGGTGATAAAGGCTTTTTAAAATGCAATATATGATTAATTGTTGATCAAACTCTATGTTGTTGGTGCTTATTGGAATCCCCTCATCAAGACAATTCCAATACTCAACAACGTAGGTTTTGTATATTAAATAACAAATTTAGAATTGCTTTTTTATCCCCTGTTGCTCTGGTAGAGAAGCTGGCAAGGCAAAAGTTCTATATTCCTCTTTATCTATTGGTGTAGGAGCATATAGTTGCTTTTCTTCCAAAACAAGGTTTTGACCTTCCACTAACACGGTGTATAATCATGTGACTCAGAATTTCCGATAATCTTCAATATCTTTTTTAATATTTGACCAATTTGAATTCAGTTTGAAGGTGGGAAAATGCCAGGAATAAGCTGGACGTGTTGGATTTTTGAAAAATCAACTGATAAATAACTTCAATAACTTTTTTATTAGTTGATTTTTCAAAAATCCAACACATCCATCTAATGTGTGACGCCTGTCCACATTCTCTGCTTCAAACCGAATTCAAATCAGTCCAGTATTTACAAAATTATTGAAGATTTTCTGAAAATATTGTATCATGTGATTATCCATCGTGACTAAGAACCTATAATACCTATTTTACATTTATTTAGATAGTCTTACCCATTCCCGCATTATGAAATCTTTTGACATCTTTTGATGCCACACATCATGTGATATGATAAAGGCTTTGTAATCTGCAACATCTTTGAATTTAAACCATTCTTAAATTTTGCCATCTTTTAAATGAAGGGATTAATATTGATCCTGATCAGACTGTACATATGCGCAGGCTGATCAGGATCCATGTTGTTCGCATAAAGGCCTGTTCACATCATTATGGACATCCTACTTACAGGTCTCAGTGCACTTGGTCTCTATTGGTGATCTGGCTTCTATAAATGTTTTATTTCTTTTTATTAAAGAGATACATAAGAATCCTGATCAGACTGCACACATTTCTACGTATCATTATGGACACCCAACTCACCTGTCTTAATCTACTCGGTCTCTGTCTGTTAGGGGAGGGTTGAGGAGACGGTCTCTCTAGATTTTTTATTTTCTTTTTCTTCTTCTGAACAGAACAATATGGATCCTGATCAGACTGCACATATGCACAGACTGATCTGGATTCAAATGGACCTCCAACTCACCTGTCTTAATCTACTAGGTCGCTGTCTGTTTGGGGAAGGTTGAGGAGACAGTCTCTCTAGATTTTTTAACTTCTTTTTCTTCTTCCAAACAGAACAATATGGATCCTGATCAGACTGCACATATGTGCAGGCTGATCTGGATCCATGTTGTTCTCATAAAGGCCTGTTCATATCGTTATTAACATCCAAATATGGGCATTACCTGTCTTAATCTACTCGGTCTCTGTCTGTTCGGGGAAGGTTGAGGTGACGGTCTCTCTAGATTTTTTATTTTCTTCTTCTTCTTCTGAAGTCGTAGCTTCTTTGGTGGAGGAGGCTTATACACAAGGGGAAACTGTAACAAACAAGATGTGTCTGTGAAACACAAATACCCCCGAAATGGCATACTTTTGGAAAATATGCCAAAGTTAAGTTTTCAGACAGACAGACAGACAAACAGACAGATGGAAGGTTAGACAGACAGACAGAGGTAAAACAAGATTCCCCCAAACTTTCCATACCGGGGCATGAAAATTAAGGTGAGTTTAACCCTATCCTTTAACAAGTCCTGGTTTTGATGTCCCTGGTAGACTGTTGCTCTTCAGCTTTTTCCCAAAATAAGACTGCAATTTGAAGTCTCTAGCAGAAATATTTTGGGAAAACATTGAAGCAAAAGAAGAACTTGCTGATAACCAGCATAAATTCTCCTTTTGTTTTAATATTTTCCAAGCTATATTATGCACATATTCTACCTTTATCAACACCAATGTTGTTGGAAATGGTGGAAATATATAGAAACTAGCAAATAAATCTTTATTCTGAATTCCAAGTCAAAAAGAGGATATAATTTCAACTAAATACAGGAAAGGGTTACCAGTATAAATGAGAGGTAAGGAAACTGATTTGGGCATCTATAGTCCTGATATGACATTATGGCATATCTTTAGAAATTTTGCATTATGCAAACAAGGGAATAAGGTGTTCTGAAATATTTATACAATTTAGCATGCATTGGTTTGAGTCTTGCAAGTGACACCTGCAAGATTCAAACCATCACATGCAGCATTGCAGTAGTTTTGAATTCGTTATATTGTTGTTACATTAACCCTTTCCCAAACAAGACCTGGTTTTGACGTCCCTAATATAAAAGGCCTGGGAAAACATTAAAACAAAAGAAGAAACTGATGATAACCAGCAGTTTCTCCTTTTGTCTCAATATTTTCTGTTCCATATTTTACACAAATCCTATCTTTAATAACATCCGTTTTGTCATTTTGTGGCAGTTTTTGAAGTGGATCACTCTAAAATTTTGTCGTTTGGGAAAGAGTTAAATTTGTCAACATAGTACACACTCATAATATAGTGACCGGACTGTAATAGACATTACCTTTCGCTTGTTATCGATGTTAATAAAAATAGGATTTGTCTAAAATCTGGCAAAGAAAATATTGAGACAAAAGGAGAAACTGCTGGTTATCAGCAGTTTCTTTTGTTTCAATGTTTTCCCAAGCCCTATCTATTAGGGACATCAAAAGAAGGTCTTGTTTGGGAAAGGGTCAAATAAAGTTTGTCAACCTAATACACACTTATAACATAATGACCAGACTGTAATAGACAATACCTTTCGCTTGTTATCAAAGTGGTCTGGTTTTATCTCAAGTTTGGGGTATTTGACTGGTGCCTGTCTGTAGACGCGGACATCTGCACCACAAAACTGTGGAAAATGGATGTAGCGTCGACCCTCACTATCTGTACCCAAAACATACTCTCTCTGGTCGGCAAAAGGCTGCAGCTCTATCGTTTCTCTTAGAGAGTCTTGATTTTGCTGTTAAAATGAAAGCATGTATTTATGTTTAAAGCTGTAGTTACCAGATTTTCGCTGTATTACAGAAGGAAATACTAGATATATCATTTAGTCATAAACCTTAGAGAAAACTTGAAGGGTTATTTGAATAAAATGAGTTTAGATAAACAGGGGTTAAGCAATGATAAATTCATTGCTCACACAGTCACACTTAATAATAATGTAGACTTGCTTTCCGCAATCAAAAAGTGATTACCTATATGATGATATTGGCATTCAAAATTGTAATTCATAGAAGTTTTAAGACTAGAGCAAAGGGGTTTTACTTGTTTTCAACAAGAGCTGTCCGAAGACAGCGCGCTCGACTTTCTAAGTTGCTTAGTATAAAGGGGGTATAACTCCAAATATAGTGGAGCCAGGGTTATGGGCTCTGGTAGTAAGGTAGAGGGTGTGATGGTGAATAAGTATTCCAAGTTAAGGTTGAATCCCTTTGATAGTATGGAAGTTATTGATGTTTGAAAAAACTTTAACCTTTGTTGCAACGCCAACGCCGACACCAACGCCCGGGTGACAGTATAAGCTCTCATTTTCTTCGGAAAGTCGAGCTAAAAATTATGTCTAGGTTTTATTTTTTCAATAATATTACCCCTTGTTATACTGAACTCAAGACAAGCAGGCTGTAATAATGGAATAAGGTATGACTACAAACATTTGTTGATTGAATGTATTATTTACTTCCCAGAGCAAGATTAGAGGGGATAAAGGCATTCTAAAATTGTTATTTCAAATACCAACCCTATCTTGTGCATACTCATTTGAATCGCCTCGATCACATGATTCCAATGAGTACCCACAACATATGGTTTGATATGTTAAAATGTGTTAAGCCACTTACCAAACAATTATCACAGAGAGATTTAACAATCCAGACCTTCTTATAAAAACTGAGTTCATGAAACTTCCTCTTCTCCAGGGGATTTTTGTGACCTGATTAGAAATAAACAGTAATATATCTGACATACAATGGTGAATGAATTTCTTTTTAAAATGCATATGATCAGGAAGGCTATCACACATGACTTTTAAGAAGAATAGACAAGTAAAAAATAAATTCAAGATAAGTTTTTTTCCAAATTTCTCAGCTTATACTCGACAGATTTTGATGAAATAAAACGAACCATTATGAGCCACATTCCCAGTTCTATCTCACTCTAAATCAAACACCATGGCTTCCTCAAACATTCAAAGGCAGGCATTTGTCTGTATTCAAAAAATAGAAAACATGCACATTGCACAGTAAAATGCTAGTGTTTGAATGTTTGAATGACTCCCAGATTCATAAATATAAAACTATGCGCTTTTATATATAATTGAAAGAAGAATCTAATTCACACATACCAACTATCTCAAAAAATCTTCCATCTATTCCAAGTTTCTGCCAAGTCTATGAAAAAGGAAAAAGAAAAATACCGACTTAAACCCTTTACCAAACAGCGAAATTGTAGACTGACTAAATTCAGATGTTTAAGACAACAATTTCAAGTGGATCAAAATTAACATTTTCGGTCTTTAAAAGTAAAAAACATTGTGGGAAATGAAGAAGTTGATTTTCACAATCAAATTCTTCATTTTCCATAGTTTTCCAAAGACTATCTTGCTGGGCGTCAAAAAGCGTCAATATGTGGTAATGGACTTTGAAATGCTTTAACCCTTTCGTTTGCAAGCGCGCTTCGGGCACGCTTATACTGTATTGGGGGCATCGGCTTTTAAAAGCAATTTTTACACTGTTAAAGTTATCATGACACCGGATATTGCGCAATATTGTTATGTTCTCGTAAAATGTGAAGAAAAATGAAGTTTTTTGGGTTTGTTTGAGCTGAAACGAAGGCCAGGACAGTTCAGTATTCTGCAGAAGAGGTCTGTCGAATCATCATGTCAGTGCAGGACAATGATCAGAGCTCTCACTAGGATTTTGAAAGTAGGATTCCAGGAATCCAACTTCAGAAAAAGTTGGATTCCACACAGAAAAATTTGGATTCCATCATCATTTAGGAGGATTTTGTACAGCTTACAAGTCAAACGATTCCGCAATGACCAACTTTTAAACCTAAATTAGACAGTAGTTTCAAGGTTCATAGTTTTTCTTCTTAAAAATGGATATACCCAGACTTGTCAAGGGATTAAAAAACCCAAATGAGGGGTTTTAACCCCTCATTGAATCTTGTACCCCCAATTTTTGCAAACAAGTTGAAGCAACCTTCTATGTTTCTTATAGAGGGGGTACAAGCATGGTGTAAAATAGTGGTTTTTACCCCCAAATTTGAAAGTCAGTGGAAATCCTGTTGTCTGATGAGAATTTCAATAAAAATGGCAAAGAGAAATTAGTGTTTGCTTCTATCATACTTTGTTCATTTGTATTTGGGGTAACAAAAAAAAGGGATTTTTTTTTTCAAAGAAATTAGGTTGTTTTAGACTTAGAAATGAAAAAAGAAAAAGAAAACTAAATCTAGTATTATCAACACATTTAAAAAAGGAGAAGAAAACTGGTAACTTAGGTGAAGTAAAACTGCTCAAATACAAATTGAGCTCCAAGTTTTAAAGAAATAAGAGATTGATCAATGGTGCGTGAAAGGTAAGGGTCACGACGTCATGTAGTCAGTATCAAGGTCAACTGCTAACACAAAGACATCTGTATAGATCTATTTATGACCAATTCAAAACGTTTACACAAGTTTTGTAAGATATAATTTCTATTGATGGATATTTTATTTGTTTAATTCTAAAGGTAAGAATGTGTTTTAATCATAACCCTGACCTGTAGATGGCTGGTTTGTTAGGACATTTCCCTCCATGGTTTCACCTTTTCCCAAACAAATTTCAATGATCATATATTTAAGGATATGTTCAAAATAAAGCTTGGGAAGTAAAGAGGTATAAGGAGAAAGTGCTGGTCAT
Organism: Fragum sueziense; assembly: GCA_963680895.1. NCBI lineage: Eukaryota > Metazoa > Mollusca > Bivalvia > Cardiida > Cardiidae > Fragum > Fragum sueziense. Next base: position 13,728,101 of record OY804602.1, on the reverse strand, counting down.
CTTTTTCTTTGTTTGCCTGAATGTTTATTGTTTTCCAAAAGTAATAAGGACGTCACAAGTAGACCTTTCTTACTTGGGAAAAGAGTTAAGCTGGTCTACAAACTTAAAACTGGCATTTTCCGGAAATCACACAATCTGACACCCCCTCCCGAAACAAAGATCGTATTTTACTCAATTTTTAGACAATTTATTTCGCAGGTCAAATTTACATGTAGAATTTCTAGTTTTTTAGAATCTACCTTCACCAGAAGAAAATAAATTTTCACGCTAGTCATCAGCCGTAAACAGAGAAATCTGAATTTAATAATTTAGATTCAACTCCCATTTAACATAAAATATCGTAGTAAAAGAAGGTCTATGAAATATCCTAATTGTTCAATCAAATAAAACAGTATTATATTTACATTGTCATGTGTAAAGAGTTATGCAGTTTTGCACACAGCACTATTATGCCACCCGAGATTCTAAGCTGTGTGTAATGACTGATTTCTTAGTTACTCGTTCTTGTCATTTCATCTGTTGCAGTCATTCTTGTTGGACTATGATAACAATTTAGGTAAACAATAATTCAACTGAATTCAATTACGGAAAGATTATTAGTCAATCAACTGCTTCAATCAATACTTAGAACTTTTAAAACTAATTTTCATTCGTCAGGTAAAGGCTAATTAGTCAGACTCCGCCTACAACTTCTATTGATAATTGATTCCGATTGGCTGTAAGCGGTAATTGACGCCACGCCTACCACTTTCGTCTACCCGACTTAGATGTGGCCGATTATCGATTTTTCATGACACATTTGATTGGGTTGATTATCTAGAGCCCAGAACTAACTGACAGTTAATTATCATAGACAACAGTTACTGTGTACTTGTTAGATCTATAGACAGCCAATAGGTTGGGGACCGGGACGCGTGCCTTGAGAAAACTTGTCGTCCGCCGGAATCCTTTGATAGGATTTTTTGTCGTCCCCTGAGAAAAGTTGTCGTCTCAGACGACAGTACTGTCGTTTCCGAGAGCCCTGATGATGATAGCGATTACCCTGATTTTTTGGGGGAAAAAAGGTGATTTTAACATTAGAAATGTTTCGGCAACTTCGAATAGTGACTCCAATAGTGATTCCAATAACCCTAAACAGAATCCAGTCCCAAACCGTAGGGGTGGGGTGGTCGGGGGTCGTTGCTGTGGACCTGGTAGGGGTCGTGGGGGCTAGAGGTCGAAATTTTGATGACATGTAAATTTTCTATCAGTTACTCATCATATTGTGACAGGAAATTGAATAACCTTTCCAATGATATATAGGTTTATTGGTATTCTGCTAGTAAAAACTATTTATTTTGCATGTTTATACATGAAGTGCTTGGAAATCAGGAAAATAGTCATTTCTGGGAAATAATTCTGCAAACGAAAGGGTTAAAGTAGAAAGATAGACAAATTCAAAATTATGGAAGCTGTTCACATTGCTGACAATAAAATATCCCTTTTTTTAACCTGCTTTTCTTTGGTACAGCAATAGCGGAAAAAACATGCACAAAATGTCTGTAATATTGAAGAAAAAACATCTGTAGATTTTTTATCACCATGGAAAATTTCGCTTCCAGACAAATCAAATCATAAAGTAAAATTTCATTTTTCTGTCTGCTCCCAAGTTACAGCTGAATGTAATCAAATTTAACCCTGTCCTACTAACTTTAAATTTTGTTTTAAACAAAACATTTCCCTTAACTTTTCTTTTTCAGTTTTTGCTAAGCGCCTCAGAATATACTTACATTGCGATGTTTTTCAACGAAAACCTCGTAACTGCAGCTTGTTTTAAGCTGTAGTTACATGGTTTTTGTTGAAAAGCGACAATTTTCTTTATCATACCACGTGTCTGTGTAAACTTTATACTGCTGTTGTACTTTAAGCCTTAGAGACGGTTCAAACATTTACCCACAACATAGGGTTTAATAATAACAAATGTTGAATGTCTTCACCTCCGCTTATCTATTGCTCTGCTCGGACTATATACTTACATTTTCTGCATCATACCCAGTGTCTGTGTATACTTTATACCATTGCTGTACTTTAACCCTTAACTTTTGTTCCCAAACTTTGTAAGGCATCAATGACTTCCTGTCTATTCTGAAAAATTAAGAAAGAGACAAGTGACGACTCTACATCACATAACCAAGCACTTAGTTCTGTTATACAATCCTTAGGTTAACCCTTTCCCAAACGACACAATGTTAGGGTGATCCACTTCAAAAATCGTCACAGATGACAAAATGAAAGTAATTAAAGATAGGATTTGTGTGAAATATTGCATAGAAAATATTGAGAGAAAAGGAGAAACTGCTGGTTATCAGCAGTTTCTTCTTTGTCTCAATGTTTTCCCAATCCTTTTCTATTAGTGACGTCAAAACCAGGTCTTGTTTGGGAAAGGCTTGACCCAATCTAAGCCCGTTATGCCATTACCAATTAATCAGATGGCCAAATTTTGAGCTTGTCCAAATTGAAAGAAGATCAATATATTACATGCTTTAACAAGCACATTTTCTTACTGTGGAAAAAATCATTTTGTCATCTTCAAGTCCTGTCACATAAGAGCAATCTAAAAATTTGTTCCTTGGGAAAGATTGCTTCATTGGGATTTTACACCGTTTTTAACTGCTATGGTCATATTGCGGCGGCTGGAGCACCTAACCATGGTCCATGGATTCCTCTAGTTTTTCATGCCAGTGCTACCACAACAAAGTAATTCAAACCAAGCCTTCAGCTGCTCACCCACATAGGTTAACAATATCAAACCATTGGAGGGAGACAATGTTTGGGAAGGAATTAACCCTTTCCCAAACAAGACCAGGTTTTGACATCCCCAAATAAGAAGGCTTGTGAAAACATTGAGACAAAAGAAGAAACTGCTAATAACCAGCAGTTTCTCCTTTTACCTCAATATTTTCTGTGTTTTTTTTAACACAAATTCTTTGTGTATCAACACCCATTTTGTTGTCTGCTGCAGCTTTGAATTTAGATCGCCCTAAAATTTTGCTGTTTGGGAAAGAATTAACAACCAGTACTTACTTTAATCTCTGGAAGGGTGTACTGAGCAGTGAAGTCATAATTAACTGTAATGTTGAGCTCTCTCTGGGGATCAGAAAACATCTCTCCAGCTCAAAATGCATCACTTCACCAACATTGAGCGGTCCTTGACACAGAAACAGAAACAAGCCAATCTGCGGAAGCTGAAAAACAAATGTTAATTCTTATGAAATTTATTAATTTTTTTACGTCTTTTATCAATTCTTTCCAAAATTGACAAATTTTATGGGTGGTGCATTTCACTGCAGCAGACAAAATGGATTTTGATAAAGAGAGGATTTTTGTACAAAATCATTTATCATACAGAAAACTAGAACTGTCGCAAAGCGGACGAATACCCCCCACTAGAACCTTTTCACAGAAAAAGTGCTATCGGTCAAAAGGTTCTTGACTTAGAGCATGGAAACGGATTTTAAACAAAGTCCAACTGTGACCTTGACCTTTGACCATGGTGACCCCAAAACAATAGGCCACCTCCTTGGGTCATATGCAACAACTGTGTAAAGTTTCATGATCCTAGGTCCAACGGTTCTCGAGTTAGAACACGGAAACGAAATTGTAAATTTTGACTACTCCCCCCATTAAAAAGTTCAAAGTGGCATAACTCTGAAACTAATGACTGGATCAAGATGAAAATTGCAGGTGCACAACTTCATATGATAGGAAACATCCTGATAAAATTTCAGAAAAATTGGTCAAAAACTGTGGGAGGAGAAGAGAACACAAGATTATGTCCACGGACGGACGGATGGACAGACAGACAGACAACCTGATTCCAGAATAACCCCCCATAACTTTGTTGTGGGGGGGTATAATAACATTGGGGAAAAGGAGAAATTGCTGATAATCAGAAAGTTCTTCTTTTCTGTCAATGTTTCATCTAAATATTTCTATTAGAGATATCAAAACGACATCTTGTTTTGGAAAAGTACAAATATTCTTGACAGAAAATGTTGCAGGTGGCATAGCATAATGCTTAAATTAATTGTTCATGACAACTCTTTTTTGACACAAAATGTGGTTTAATTTACTCATGATTCAACAGTCAAAATTGTTCTATAAACTATAAATAGCATAATAGCATATTAAACAACAGAGAATACCAAGGTCAAAATTTAGAACATCATGCATGTTCGTGTTAACCCTTTCCCAAGCTGAAGCAACACTATTATAGACTGGTCCAATTTAAAGAGATGAATATGACAAAATCAATGCTAACTCATGCAGAAATCTGGTAATAAAACATTTAAAGGAAAAGGAGAATATGCTGATTATCAGCATCTTCTTCTCTTTATGCAAGAGAAGAAGATGCTGTTGGCAATAATCAAATGGGCTATGTCCTTTCATAAGCAAGGCAAAGACAATATATATAGAATATAGAATATGAGAAAACAAGATGTGTTTGTGAAACACTTATGCCCAAAAAATGGCCATTTTTCTAAAATGCTTATGGAACAGATAAATATCATTGCTTTGTATGTCCAATACTTTTGGAGAAAAGGCAAATGTTAAGTTTTCGGACAGACAGACATGAGTAAAACAATATGCCCCTGATCAATCCATACGGGGGCATAAAAATGCTGTTTATAAGCAACTTTTTTTTTATCTCTGTCAATGTTTTCCTAGGCTTTCAGGAGTATCAAAATTTGGTGATGTTTGTACAAGAATTAACCAATTCCCTAACAGTGATGCCTTTTGACGCCCGACAAGATAAAGGCTTTGGAAAATATTGTGGGAAATGAAGAAGCAATTTCTTCATTTCCCACAATGTTTTCTACCATAAACAAGAGATGTTTGTAAAACATATATGCCCCCTCAAGGGCCTACATTTGATGTAGGTCAAAGTCCAAGGTCAAGTTAACAAGGTCCAAGGTCATGGTCAAATATGAAAGGTCTTGGTAGGAGGTGTCTATGTGTGAAATATTAAAGCTGTATATGTGAAAGTAAAATGAAACATAGGCAAGGTTAAAGTTTTTAAAAGTAGGCCAAATGCCAAGGTCAAGGTCAAATGTGAAAGGTCTTGGTTGCAGGTGTCCATGTGTGAAATATCAAGGCTGTATGTGTAAAAGGACATAATATATATGCCTGGTTTCAGTCTTTTTAAAAGTAGGTCAAACTCCAAGGTCAAGGTTGCAATATTCAAGGTCATGGTCAAATGTGAAAGGTCTTGGTAGGCGGTGTCTATGTGGGAAATATCAAGGCTGTAGGTGCAATAGGACAAAAGATAAAGGCTAGGTTAGATATTTCTAAAAGTAGGTCAAACTCCAAGGTCAAGGTCCAAGGTCATGGTCAAAGTGAAATATCTTGGTTGGAAGTGACCATGTGTGAAATATCAAGGCTGTATATGTAAAATGACATGAAATATAGGCCATGTTAATGTATTATAAAAGTAGGTCAAACACCAAGGTCAAGGTCACAAGGTCCAAGGTCATGGTCAAATGTGAAAGGTCTTGGTCGTAGGTGTCCATGTGTCAAATATCAAGGCTGTATGTGTAAAAGGACATGATATATCGGCTAGGTTAAAGTTCTTTTTAAAGTAGGTCAAAGTCCAAGGTCAAGGTCACAAGGTCCAAGGTCATGGTCAAATGTGAAAGGTCTTGGTAAGATGTGTCCATGTGTGAAATACCAAGGCTGTATATGTAATAGCACATAAGATATAGGCCCAGTTTATTTTCTTTAAAAGTAGGTCAAACTCCAAGGTCAAGGCCACATGGTCCAAGGTCATAGTCGTATGTGATAGGTCTAAGTCGGAGGTTTCCATGTGTCAAATATCAAGGCTGTATGTGTAAATGGACATGATATATCGGCCAGGTTAAAGTTTTTTTAAAAGTAGGTCAAACTCCAAGGTCAAGGTCACAAAGTCCAAGGTCATGGTCAATTGTGAAAGGTCTTGGTAAGACGTGTCCATGTGTGAAATATCAAGGCTGTATTTGTAAAAGGTCATGAGATATATGCCGGGTTTAATTTTTTTTAAAGTAGGTCAAACTCCAAGGTCAAGGTCACAAGGTCCAAGGTCATGCTTAAATGTGAACGATGTTGATAGGAGGTATCAATGTGTGAGATATCAAGGCTGTATGTGTAAAAGGACACGAGATATAGGCAAGGTTAAGAATTAAGTGTAAAAATCAACAAAGGGCAATAACTCCAAGAATTTGATTGGCAGAGTTATGGTTCTTGTGCACTGCACCTCTCCATAATGAAATCTATTCACCTGTAAAGTTTCATGATTCTACCTTACATATTTTTTGAGTTGTGCTCCGGACAAGAATCAAGTTATAAAATCAACAAAGGGCAATAACTCACAAAAGTTGATCGGCAGAGTTACGGTTCTTGTGCACTGCACCTCTCCATAATAAGATCTATCCACCTGTAAAGTTTCATGATTCTACCTTACATACTTTTTGAGTTATGCACCGGACAATAATCAAGTTTGAAAATCAACAAAGGGCAATAACCCAAAAAATATGATCAGCAGAGTTACGGTTCTTGTGCACTGCACATCTCCATAATGAGATCTATCCACCTGTAAAGTTTCATGATTCTACCTAACATAGTTTTTGAGTTATGCTCTGGACAAGAATCAAGTTATAAAATCAACAAAGGGCAATAACTCAAAAAATTTGATCAGCAGAGTTACGGTTCTTGTGCACTGCACCTCTCCATAATGAGATCTATCCACCTGTAAAGTTTCATGATTGTACCTTACATACTTTTTGAGTTATGCTCCGGACAAGAATCAAGTTATAAAATCAACAAAGGGCAATAACTCAAAAAATTTGATCGGCAGAGTTACGGTTCTTGTGCACTGCACCTCTCCATAATGAGATCTATCCACCTATGAAGTTTCATGACTCTACCTTTAATACTTTTCGAGTTATGCTCCGGACAAGGTTTGGTCTACGGACAGACCGACCGACCGACCGACCGACCGACCGACCGACCGACCGACCGACCGACACTTGCAAAACAATATACCCCCATTTTCTTCGAAAGGGGGCATAATGAAAAAAGGAAAGTATTATTCACCTGAAATTGTTGTCTGCAACATTTTTGAATTTGGACAAGTCCACAATGTAGTTGCCTGGTAATGGGTTAAGGTGGACCACCTCTAATGAGAGTCATGCCATGTCAGAATTTTTGGTGTTACCTCTTGAACATTTGTTACATATCTGAACCTATAAGGGCTATGTCATACACATTTGGTGGTGGAACATGTGGATAGTTCTATTGCCGAATTTTCACGACATAGCCTGAATAATTCCGATGTCGTGTGAATCTCATTAGGAGTAAACTACCTTCAGGAGATTCCATAAGCCAACAAACCTCCCACATAGCCTTCATCAGCGTTGCCACTAGTCAGAGAAAATAAAATTCCCTGACAATTCCCTGATAAAATTGGAAAATTCCCTGACATGTTCGGTCACTAAAATTTCGCAAAAACTCACAATATCTTGAGACAATTTTATGAGGTGATATTGAAATCATTAATTATATGGCACTGCACCATATTCTTTCAAAATTCCCTGAAATTCCCAGACATTTGCCAGTATTTTCAAATTTCCCTGACAGTTCACAAAACTCCCTGAGAATTCCCTGACCTTGAAAAAATTTAAATTTCCCTGACCTTTCCCTGACATGTAGCAACCCTGTTCATATGTTCTTTATATTTCCCCCCAAACAGTACAGTATCCTCCCAGGTCAGTATCTCTAGAGCCAAGGCTTCTTTCTCTGCCTTTCTGTCAAGTATTTGTTGTTTTCTCCACATTCCACATATTGCTATTTGACAGCACACAAGATAATGGCTTTGGAAAACATTGTGGAAAATGGGGAAATTGCTTGTGACAATCAATTGCACCATTTTCCACAATGTTTTCTCCATCCTTTTTCTATATCTTGAATTTAATTCAGTACAAAATGTTGCTGTCTGGTAATAGGTTTTAAATGAGATTCTTCAAGCAAACAAACCTCCCACATCGCCCTCATCTGTTCTTTATATTTCCCCCCAAACAGTACAGTATCCTCCCAGGTCAGAATCTCTAAAGCCAAGGCTTCTTTCTCTGTCTTTCTGTCCAGTATTTGTTGTTTTCTCAACTCCCGCACCTTCTGCTGCTCTTGTTCCCGTAACTGGTTCAGAAGGTTTGTCGAGTCACAGCATTTGACACAAAACATGATATGGAAAACATTGTGGAAAATGGGGAAATTGCTTGTGACAAGCAATTTCTCCATTTTCCACAATGTTTTCTCCATCCTTTTCTTGAATTTCCTTGAATTTAATTCAGTACAAAATGTTGCTGTCTGGTAATAGGTTTTAAATGAGATTCTTCAAGCAAACAAACCTCCCACATCGCCCTCATCTGTTTCTTTATATTTCCCCCCAAACAGTACAGTATCCTCCCAGGTCAGAATCTCTAGAGCCAAGGCTTCTTTCTCTGCCTTTCTATCCAGTATTTGTTGTTTTCTCCACATTCCACATATTGCTATTTGACAGCACACAAGATAATGGCTTTGGAAAACATTGTGGAAAATGGGGAAATTGCTTGTGACAAGCAATTTCTCCATTTTCCACAATGTTTTCTCCAACCCTTTTCTTGAATTTCCTTGAATTTAATTCAGTACAAAATGTTGCTGTCTGGTAATAGGTTTTAAATGAGATTCTTCAAGCAAACAAACCTCCCACATCGCCCTCATCTGTTCTTTATATTTCCCCCCAAACAGTACAGTATCCTCCCAGGTCAGGATCTCTAGAGCCAAGGCTTCTTTCTCTGTCTTTCTATCCAGTATTTGTTGTTTTCTCCACTCCCAGAGTGACAGCATTTGACACAAAACATGATAATGGCTATGGAAAACATTATGGAAAATGAAGAAATTGCTTCTGACAAGCAATTTCACCATTTTCCACAATGTTTTCTCCAACCCTTTTCTTGAATTTCCTTGAATTTAATTCAGTACAAAATGTTGTCCTCTGGTAATGTGTTTTAAATGAGATTCTTCAAGCCTACAAACCTCCCACATAGCCTTCATATGTTCTTTATATTTCCCCCCAAACAGTACAGTATCCTCCCAGGTCAGAATCTCTAGAGCCAAGGCTTCTTTCTCTGTCTTTCTGTCCAGTATTTGTTGTTTTCTCAACTCCCGCAGTGACAGAATTTGACACAAAACAAGATAATGGCTTTGGAAAACATTGTGAAACAAGAGCTGTCCGAAGACAGGGCGCTTGACTTTCAAAGTTGCTTAGTATAAAGGGGGCATAACTCCAAATAGAGTGGTCCCAGGGTCATGGGCCCTGATAGTAAGGTAGAGGGTGTGATGGTGAATAAGTATATCAAGTTTGGGTTGAATCCCTTTGATAGTATGGAAATTATTGATGTTTGAAAAAACTTTAACCTTGGTTGCAATGCCGACGCCGACGCCAACGCCGACGCCAACGCCCGGGTGACAGTATAAGCTCTCATTTTCTTCGAAAAGTCAAGCTAAAAATGGGGAAATTGCTTGTGACAAGCAATTTCTCCATTTTCCACAGTGTTTTCTCCAACCCTTTTCTTGAATTTCCTTGAATTTAATTCAGTACCAAATGTTGCTGTCTGTTAATAGGTTTTAAATGAGATTCTTCAAGCAAACAAACCTCCCACATAGCCTTCATCTGTTCTTTATATTTCCCCCCAAACAGTACAGTATCCTCCCAGGTCAGAATCTCTAAGGCCAAGGCTTCTTTCTCTGCCTTTCTGTCAAGTATTTGTTGTTTTCTCCACTCCCGCACTTTCTGCTGCTCTTGTTCGCGTAGCTGGTTCAGAAGGTTTGTTGAGTCGTGAGGAACTAATGTTTTCTGCCGTCTTCTCATACCAACTACAACAGACAATTTATTATTTATTTGAATGGAGCTTAACATTGTATTGAACGACTTTATAGATATATAGAGACAGCTGACGAAACAAACAATTGTGCAGAGTTTTTTGCTTGTTGCATTTGTGTGGCAGTACAAACACATTGTGACAAAGTCTTATTTTTTATATTGGGCATAGCCCAATATATTATAACCAGTTTTTCACTCCAGACATCACTCCAGACACTACATTCTAACTCTAACCCTCTGAGCTATGTGTTCAAGCCAAACTATGTTATTTCAAACACCACAGAAACGTCCTTTATCATTCACTATCTTCAACGTTTTTCATCTTTTTCACTTCTGCGACAAGGGGTTAATAATTACATTTGATGAAATTTTCGCTTAGATTGAATACCTGTTAGAATTTTCAGCGTTTTTACAATCTTTTCGGTTGAGTAAAGGAGCTTGAAGCAAAATAGTGTAACTCTAAGATAAATTCCATGTAGTTAAAATATTACTGCTCTGATTTTTTCTACGGTCATTTAGCCTACCAGTGAAAGCACTGTTCAAGAGGTGTTTAAATGGGTCACTGGTTGACCTACTACAACTGTGTACCCTTAACCCATTCCCTAGATACAATGTGTGCGCTTTACCCATTCCTATATTCTGACCCCTTTAGGTTCCCATGAAATATAGGTGTTTGGAAAAAATGGTAGAAAATGAAGAAATGGTTGTGACAAGCAAGTTCTTCATTTCCCACAATATTTTCTTCCTAGAAAGACCAAACAATGTAACGATTTATTTGCTTGAAATCGGCGACTGATAATTGGTCAACCCATTACCAAACGGCAAAAATTTGGACTAGTCCAAATTCAAAGAAGATGCAGACGACAATTTTAAGTGCATGAAATTTAGAATGTTTTGGTCTTTTTGGGTAGAAAACATTGTGGGAAATGAAGAAATTGCTTGTCACAAGCAATTTCTTCATTTTCCACAATGTTTTCCCATGGCATTATCTTGTGAGGAGTAAAAAAGAGTCGTTGTGTGGTAATGGGTTAAGGAATCTGCATTCACTTTATCTTTATTGTTTTTTTTTTCAACTCTTGTGTTGAAGGCTCTTCCAAACGACAATATCTATATTCAAATTAGAAAGAGTTGCAGACGACGAAACGGGTGACGATAAAGATGAAATCATGTCATGTACAATAAAGCACAGAAAATATTGGGATAAAGGAGAAAATTCCGGTTATCTTTGTATGTTTCATATTATTTGCTTCATAACAATGTCTTGTTTGGAAAAGGACGAATGGTTAGAGGCTAGCCTATAGAGTTTAGACACTGTGATATTAAAATATTTTGATCAAAGTAAGATCATTATCTTAAATTTGCCGTTTTCTAGAATTTTAACATTTTAACCTCATATACTGTTCTTAGACTGACATTTGGACCAATGAACAAGTGCATTCTATTTAATCGAAATATGTTTGCAGATCAGAGATCAGTTAGGCTAAGCCTCTACAATGGGTCCGTACTTGGTATTATTCTGATTAGCTAAGAATAAGAAATAATCCAACATGTTGATTTAATGTAAAATCCGGTAAAGTGTAACATTTTCCTTTTTCCCAAACAGCCTCACATTTTGGATTCACCTTGAGAGTGTACATTCAACTTTTTTATCACCTATGCACATTTGCCTACACATTAATTAACCATTTTCCAAACGATGACGCCTTTTTACTCGCTTCATAGAAAATGCTTAAAAAACATCGAATAAAGAATGGGGCAATTTTGCAAATCAGCATATTGTCCTTTTGTCACAATATCAATTTCTCAGTGATGCCCAATATACAGGGCTGACAGCACTTTGATTTATTTGAGCCACCAATTACTCATACCAAACAAAATTCATGAACAATTCATCCATGGGTGAATGACTTTTGTCAAATTTTGGAGAGAATATTAGCTAAGCTGGCATTGGAACCAATGATCTCTGTTTTAGCACTAATGCCACTAAAATGACTATTGCCATGAGGAGTCTTACAAAAACTTCCATTTTCTAAACCTTTCCAATTGTTTTAAATTAAAGGACTTGGACAAGTTAAATAGATATGCAGGCTGAAAATCAAATGTAAAAGAAAAACCTTCAAACTCAGAATCAAACAAGATGTGTTTGTGAAACACAAATGCCCCGGAAATGGCCATTTTAGTAAAATGTTAAGTTTTCGTAGAGTAAATGGTTGATATGGGTTAAGTGATGACCTTGAGGAAGGTCAAGTTGCATGGAACAGATAGATATCATTGAAAGGAAGTTGCATACCAAGTTTAAGCTTTGTAAGTCAAATACTTTTGGAGAAAAGGCAAATGTTTTTGGACAGACAGACGGACAGACAGATAGACAGACAGAAATGAGTAAAACAATATGCCCTCGATCTCTCAATACAGGGGCATAAAAAAGAACAGGTTAAATCACAAGCTTACCAAATCCAGGTGAGTTATTGCCTTTGTTTTTGATGCCAGAAGTAGCTTCAATACTTGTTTTCTCACGCAGCTCCCTGTTGGAAAAGAAAACAGAAATTGGTGAGTTGGTAGGCAAACAAATACATATTTTGTTACATGCATGTTTAAGAAAATTCTAATTCATTCTTGAGCCTTTCCCAAACAGCAAAAATTTAGACGGTTTCAACCTGACAGCTGTCAGACAACAAATTGGTATTGTTTGCCATTTGGGAATGATTTAAAGGGAGATTACTAAATGAGTTTGACAATTTTGGAGAAAGAATTGTTAAATGGTTGCAGAGATGACAGTTTCAGATGACATTTTGATTGATTGAATGGGATTTTAAATTGCGTTCAACAACTGAACTTTTCTAATAATCATATTTCAGTAGCTGGTGAACCTAACCGTGTATTCAACATGGCACTTAATGCTGAATGAACAAACAAACACAAACCAAATGTAAGCCACAAGCTGCTCATCACACAAAAATCATGTGTAAACTGTTCCACAATAAGTTGCAGCAAACTAATTGTCAAAAGGGAAAATGGTCAAGACAAGCAAAACATGTATTTTGATAGAGTTAGACAGCGCTGATCGATCAATTACCAGAAAAATACACACCTAGACAGCAGGACGAGTTTCTGTTCCAGCATGGTTTCCAGTTTTTGTCCCCGTTTGGAGATGTAGTGATCGGGTCCATTAAATCTGTAGCAGTTCTCTAACATCAGTCGGAAGTCAGACACAAACTCGGTGATGGACTTGTACTCGCCGCTGTCAAACTTGCTCTTCACTGCAACAAATAAAAAATTACTTATTTGTACAAGGTTTAGCCCTTTCCCCATCGGCCAAAGACAAAATTTCAGAATGGCCAATTTGATAGCCAATGCAGATCACAAAATGGATATGAATGAAGGTAGAATTTGTGAATTTATAAATATCATAGCACTGAAAACATTGAGACAAAATGAGAAAATGCTAATTATCTGGTATTTTCTTCTTTTGTCTCAATGTTTTCCAACACCAATTCTATTAGTATTACTAGGGACGTCAAAATCAGATCTTGTTTGGGAAAGGTTAAAACACTGTTGACAATTATGCAAATAAGCTATGGCAGTTGTTTCACCTAATTATGTCTTCCATATGATTTTTAATGCAGGTGATCAGTAATTTCTTCTTTTCACTCACTATTTCCTGTCTTTGCGAAAGTGCTGGACCACTGGCAAATTCAAGTTAGTTCTGCAAAATTCAGAGTTGATTATTTACAGCAATTATAAGCAACAAAACATTTGTTAACTTAAATCAACAAAGTGAATGAGAAAAATCTGGCCAAGAAAAAATACTATTGGTAAAGGAGAAAAAGTTAGCTTCTTTTCTCCCAATGGTTTACAAATTTTTCTGACTGGATATTATTTGGTAAAGGATTAAATTGTTATTTATGAAATTATCAACAAATTAAAAAGTCTTACTGAGTTTAAGCCAGACTGGTCTCTCTATTCGTTTCATGTAATCTTCATACAGGTCTGGAGCAGATTCCTGGATTGACTCCATAAACGGCCAGTTAACTGCTTTCTTGGCGTCCGACATTAGGTCAGATAGAATCTTTCTAGCTGTGCCAATTTCAGCATTCTTCTCAGAAATCTCTTCATTCGACATATTGGAGGCTGTGTCTTCATCCTCCACTTCGTCGATCTGTCTATCCATCTGTTTATTATTGTTTGTTGACAAAGTGTCAACTTCATCAACTTTGTAACTGCAGCCTGGCCCAGATTCCAAACCCTCATATTCCGAGTTTATACTGTCAACCTCCATTTCAACACGGCTATCTAGTTATATCATTGTCCTTCTCTGCCGTTCTAACCATCATCATGCATGTTTACTTTTTCAAATAGAAGAAGCAGGATTCTGAGAGGGGTTTCCTCATTTTAGAACCGGTGACCCCATTCCAGAATGGACATAGAAAGACACATCGGAAAGAAAGACAGTCTAAGAGTACTTGATGAGCAGAGATGTGATGGTAGATTGAGTCCAAGAGGATGAGACAGACATGATAGTAATAAAGATGCTGGTAATTACTAAGTTCTGATAGTGAAGTAAGCTTCGTCCACCTGTGAAAGATATTTTGGGTTCTTGGACAGATGACCGAATCACTAAATACGCGAGCATTTTGAAATTACGACGCGGAAAGAAAGAATCCATTTTTGGTTATCTTTAGTTCAAATGACTTCCATATGAAACAAAAACTTGACTATTTTTATCATTTAAATGATTTAATCAACCACTGTGTATCAAAATATGACATTTTATCAATGTTTATTGGACTACTTTTCACGAACTATTTTGCGGTTGATTATATGCAAAATAGAAGAAAACCGGTTATCATTTTTGTCGACTGAAAATCACGTTTTTCGTCCTAGATCATGTTTGTAGTATAATTTATTGAAGTTCAATGAACTTTTTTAGCATTCTGCTATTTGGAATGGATTTTTTTACAATTGTTTTTACTTAAAATATTTATCAAAGTCATACAGCAGAAAATTTCAATTGGATCACCAAGGACAACTCTATCGAATCATACCTTGGATGTGTGTGTATGAAGAAATCTTGAAAAAAATTGGATTTCTTAGCCGGAAGTGGCTACGCTTCATAAAGTAGTTTTCGAGGTCAACCAAATGCACAACCATGGCAACTTGCGGGACTTGCAGGTTGTAATCATTCTAAAAAGAGAGGACACTGGAACTGCAAACAATGAATTTCAGTATCATTGTCGCGTCATTGTTGACATTAGTCACAGACGAACGTTTTGAGTTTTTGTTCTATTCTATTCTATTCATAGTCTGAAAGTAGTTCTTCGAGATGCATCCAAGGTATGATTCGATAGAGTTGTCCTTGGTGATCCAATTGCAGAAAATTTATGACGTCATTTCCTACGGTACTTGATAAGCTAGCCTGGGAGACCTGATCAGACTGAATCATTCGAATATTCTCGGAATCAAATAGGTGTCACTCCCCAATAAAATTGATTAGTTCGATTAAGGGATAAAACGGGTCATTTGTGTGTGCAAAGCCCATCTTAAAAGTTTCCTGGGACCATGTGACCAGGGTTGGGATAATCAATCGTAATCCAAGTAATCAACTGAAATCAAAGGGAGTTTTGATTGTATGTAATCGAAATTAAATAATTACGCTTCAAAATTGGTGTAATCATCGATTACATTTTTGATTACTATCGATTAATAGCAGAAAAAATATGAATCAGGTTAAGGTAGAAGACCCATAATGAAAAAAAAACAACACTTTCTAACCATACGAAATGCATCAAGTTACACACACTTGTAAATACACTGAAGATAAGTTGATTCACCGTGTCGGATTTGAAGATTATGCTTCAAGAAGAAAATAATTTACAAATATCATTTTAGTCTATATTCATGTATGCAAGGGGGGTAATTCTGAACATTTATGTGAAATATTTTCATAAGTATGCATGAATTCAAAATTTTAAACCGTACAAAATGCTTATGTTTTTTATTTGGAATGGAAATGTAACACAGTTTAGGAATCGCTGGCATTTTTCAAATTTCGCGGCTGGGTCTTTGGTGCTAATCATGGGTAAAAAAAAAACTCTTCTACCTTTATCCTTAAACTATAAAAATTATTTAGGAGAAACATATAAATTTTAGGAAGTACCCCACATGAGTGTGAGAATACCAATATTTGTCAGTTGAAATATATCATGTTAAAAAGATATGAGACACAAGTAAAAACTCTTTATACATGTAGTTACAATTAGTCTGTAAAAAAAATTATGAAACCAAGATTACGCACTGCAAATAATAGGTAAACAAGAGGACTATGATGGTCCTATATCGCTCACCTGAACCAAAATGATATGGGCCACAGTTTTGTTCGAATCTATTAAAATTTGTGACTTTCAGACTTAAAACACATTTATGGTCAACAACATGTGAAAATCAAAGTAATCGATTATTAATTAATTACATGTGCATGTTTTTTTCCAGTGTTGTTGATTAATAATCGATTTCAGGTGACAGTAATCGAACCCCCGCCCTGCATGCGACTTAAATGTGTTTGTGAAAGTTTCCAGGCCTTTATTTTGTACCAAGAAAAGAGGACATGGGCACTAAAATCGTCCGCAAAGGGAGTGTCTCAGGGATAGGGAATATTACATGAGAGTCTGCACTCGCTCGGAACCCAATGAAACTTGGTGTGAAATAGTACGCTAGATGACGATTTATATTCATGGAATGTTTCATATTCCAGAAAACAATTTTCTCATATTTTTATGTTTTTACATTAAAAAGAAGGTATCCTGAGTAAACGAGCGTGCAAAATTTCTGCTTTTTAATTTCATTGCCTAATTTATCCTAAAAATATTGTCTACTGTCTAGTAGACTCTGATTATGTATTAAAAATTACACATAATTCTGTACAATGAATTATTCTATATCAAATGATGTTAGGGGTCAACTCACAAATTCATAGTTTTTAAATATATGAAGCAAATCCAGGTCTCAAATTAACCCTATTCCAATTTTTGTCAAGATATGGAAATCATGTAAAAGTTGTCCACAAATATACCGATGATTATCGTCAAATATCAAGAAAATATAAAACCGGTTACAGGTTCATTTTGGAATTTCCGTGTTAATGGTACGTTTTTTCAGGAATGGACAAAATCAAGCTTTAAAACATGTCTTTTTCAAAGGATTTATTTACATTTATTGGCTATTTTAGTTTACCTGAGGACAGATCAAGATATGAGATTTTTTCGGTCATTTCCCATCATCTGTCCCTGTGTCTGTCTGTTCACAATTTCTCATAAAATCCTTTTCTCCCGACATAATAGGTATATCTTTGTGAAACTTTGTAGAAATTATCCTTGGGTAAAGGCAGTACAACGCTGTTTCTTAGAATTTCTTTCTGTTAGAATTTCTTTCTGTCAAAAACCTCCGTTGTTGTGGCAATATAAAAAGACAACATGTACCATAAAAACACAACTGTTTTTATAAAGCTTTACACTACAACGAGATTTCAAACTTTGTATGTAGGTGTGGGGTGGTATTTAAATTTTGTTAAAATGTTTTCGGTCAGGGTCACATTTGATCTTGACCCAGGCGAAAGGTTAACCAAACGTGGAAAATTTAGTGTGGTCTAACTAAAAAAAGCTGATGCTAGTGACAAAATGGGCCATGTTTTAAGATTTGATTTATATACAGTATAGCCTAGAAAATATTGAGAAAAAGAGAAAATATGCTGATTATCAGCATTCTCTTCTTTTCCCAAACCATTTCATCTAGACATATCAAAACCAGGTCTTGTTTTGAAACTTAGTCTTAAGTGGCACCCGAAATTCGATTAGGGTCGTACTTCAATCGTGGATGATGAACGTCACGGTACACTTTCAATGAAAGTTTCAGTGTTCCATCGCTTCATTAACGACGTCAGAACTGTGGAAACCCGTTAAAGTCGCATGACAGTACGTGAAATGGCTGATGAAATAGGAGCATGCTAGGGAACTGTTTAACAAATTTCGACAGGGTTTGAACATCAGAAATTTAAATGCACGTTAAGTTTGGCCTCTGTTACATGGTATTGTGCGATCATGCGATGGGTTTGTTTTTCGCAATTTTTTTCTACATCACTGGTCAAACTGTTGCATATATCTAAAATTATTTGATACAATAATATTTTTCAAAGCTGAAAATTAATGTCTGAAATAGCATTTCGGCCTTCCTTATTGTCTTTAGTGTAAAGCTCTTATTAGTCTCGATTATAGAGTAGTTTCAGATTTACTATAAATTAACTTATTATGCGCCACTGATAACAGACCCTTGATACTGGAGGTAAAACGCACAACTGATACACTCTTCGGTGTATAAAATTGTGAATGTTACTCATTGGTATCTTTGTATTTTGGTCGTGTTTTCCTCTTCAAATGTTCAAAGCTTATGATCAATAGACTCACCAATATTTATTAAAAGTAATTGCATTTCATAGCTAAAATAATCATCTTTATACTGTTGGATAGATATGTGATACACCACAAAGAAAATATGCATGTAGATATGGATAAACATTTCAACTTATCGAAGTATTCATTTTGTCAACCTAATACATTTTGTGTAAATGTCAGTATTATCAAACATCATTCTGTAGACTAAGGCCAAGCTGTGCTGTTTCATGGCTGGGCAATAAACTACTGGGCCTTCTTAACCCTTTCCTAAACGACAAACATTCTGTGGTAGAACAAATTTTAAAGCTGCAGCAGACAATAAAATTTAGATAGGCTAAATAAAAAGCCTGGATTAGTGTGGAATATAGCACAAACAATATTGAGGCAAAAGCAGAAACCGGTGGTTATAAGCAGCTTCTTCTTCTGTCTCAATGTTTTCCCAAGCCTTTTCTAATAGGGACGTCAAAACCAGGTCTTGTTTGGGAAAGGGCTCATTCACCCGACAGCCAAAATAATTGATGTGACAGAATCAATAATTTTATATCGTCTTTCTGAACACTATCTATTATGAAGAAAAAAATACCACTCCAGCAAACGCGTTCCCCTTTTCTCTGAACATTTTCAAATTTGTCTCTTACGGCCTCAAGGCCAATGATTATGTATAAATCATAAAGAATAAGTAAAGTGAATTCGAGGAATATATCAAAAGCTGTATCAGCTGTTCTGGTATGAATTAGACACGTTAAGAAACACCGTTTATTCATTTACAACAGTTTAAAAATTATCTTTTCCATCACTAAGGACTTACAAAACATTAATTTTCATTCATGCGAAAACTAAATCTGTCTTTTCCCAAAGTGTTTCTTTTTTAACGATTGATAAAACTTTGCAAAATATATATTAATGCCATTACCCATATATTACAAGTCATACTTATATTTGATCATATAGCTTTTGCTGTGGATTTTTGCGCCAAACATGAAAGAAAGTAGTCATTATACAAGTCTAACTTTATGAATACATATTTCATGAAAATATGTGTTATCTTTTACCCAGAGTCCTTCCATGTACATGTATTTACAATATAGGTTCCTAACAATATAGGTTGCATTACATAATAATTACACCACTTGATTCGGTCTTCATGTACAACGTGTTGATTTATATGTTTTTTTTTTTTTTTTTTTTTTTTTTTTTTTTTTTTTTTTTACTATTGGAGGCATATCAGTAGGGCTCATTTTGTCCCCTCATGAATAATTCTTTAGTGACCTGAATATGACCCATATTTTGAAATTGTTCTATTTTCATTAGAACTTTACATGTAAGCCTATTTCAGAGTTGTTTAGTTTTGCATTAGATGTATTGTATCATGAGTAATAAGCTTTTAGCTAAAATTTCTACGTCAAACTTTAGCTGTCATTTTTTATATCACTCGTCGAGCTGATCTAGATCATGTTGCAAACGATCGAGATCCGACATTTTGTTGACAAAAGAGCAACTTTTATTGTCATCTGTGAACAATTAATCCATATTCAGAAGGTGCCTGCTATTACATTTATATAAATATAAATATTGTAAAGAATCAGTCCTAAGATTATTTTTTTTTAGATTAACGACTTTTTTTGTAGATCTAGTTGTGTTTGCAGGTAATATCACGGTGGATAATTACGTGATACAACAATTTCAGAACATCTTCAACAGTTTTGTTCATATGGAACCGATTTGAATTCGGTTTCAAGCAGAGAAGGTGAACAGACGTCACGCATTAGACGGACATGGTGGATTTTTAAAGTGTCCGATGATTGGCAAAATTAAAGTCTTGTGTCGAAAGAACACCTTACTATTAACCAAATATCAAAGTTTCTACAATTTTCCAACATTAGAAGTGTTTTTATTTCGTCATTTAAATTGGATATTTTGGTCTTTTCCGATCTTTGCCGAAGAAAATACGCTAAACTTCCGACTTGAAATTATGACGTCATACTGGCCACTGAATGACGTCATGGCGGGAAAAACGGGCATTCATGGGTCATTTCCCGGAAAGTCTGAAATTTCTGAAAAAGTTAAATGTCCGACTTTTCTGTCATAAAGCGACTTCCCCAATCGATACTCAAAACACGGAATTCGTCCTCAGTAAATGTTAGAAAAAATGTTAAAACAGTCAAAGAATAGGTCGTAAGTGAATTAAGGAATGTGCCAAAGAACGGTTTAAGTTTGTCTGTATTACTCTTACGATCGAGAAATGGATAAAAACTGAGACTTCGCTATATGACAGAAAAGTCGAACACATTATCTTTGTCAGACACCTCATGCTCTAGATTGGGGGCCGAGTCAAGCCATTGATGACGTCAATCCGTGGCAATTTTACGGAAATTGCCGATCTTTATTTTCTCGAAAATTAGTTTTTCAACGATGTAAAGAAAAGCAAATAAAACTTTTAAAACAACCGAGTTTGGCGGATCTTTTATGAAACACGTTAATTTAATGATTTTCTTCCAATATACGGTGCAATAAACTGCCAAGCTTGGTAGCCTTTAAGAAATCAGCTGATAAAAATATTATTGAAGATAAACCAAAATTGTGGGTTATCTTCAATAACTTGTTTATCAGCAGATTCTTTAAATGTCCGCCACGTCCAGCTAATTCCTGGAATTGTCCCACATTCTCTGCTTCAAACCGAATTCAAATTGGTCAAGTACTAAGAAAAATATTGACGATTTTCTAAAATTATGAGTCACCTGATTATCCACCGTGAATATGTGGAAAATCGAGACGGTCATTTCGTAGTGTGGAATGAACTTACAAAAAAAGGTTTAAGAATGTTATTTTAAAGCCATATCGATGGCTCAGCATGAAACGGTTGTAAACTGCATATATGTTTGTGGACAGTTATTATAGCCGTTCTGCACTGAACCATCGATTTAGCCGTATGACTTTCGAGATGAGTTGCGCATACCCGAAATTGACCATTTTTAATTAGTCAAAATGAGACAGGAGTGACACCAGTTGGATTGAAACCGATTCTGAGACATCCAGTCTATTCAGTTTACAACAACAACAACAAAACAACAACAACTAATGGTCGCCTAGTTTGAAATTTTGGAAAACGTCAAATGAAAACTCTCTGCTGGCTAATTCATATCAATAAAATATACAGAAAATATTGATGAGACAATAAAGAAATTGATCAACTACACAAAACTCACTGGTAAATCATGTTTCGATTGGGTGATGGTAATTTCGGAAAAATACATTTTCGGTAAAATGATTTTATAGAGTAAATAATATTACGGGAATAAACTGCTTAATCTTTGTAAAAATAACGATCTGATCATTTGTAATGGTAGATTAGAAAAGGGCGATTACACATGCTTCAACACTAGTGCCCGACGTGCGGGGGCTAGTGTTGTAGATTATGTAATCGCGAATAATCAGGCTTATGATAGTATTAAACACATGCAAATCGGAGATCTGACGGAATTTTCAGATCACTCAAATATTACATTCACCATGTTATATAGCAAATCTAATAACGATAACAATCACCACAACGAGAATACAAAACATGAAAAAATATTTTGGAACATTACAGATGCAACAACTATGAATAATGTGTTGTCTAGGTTCCAGTCTAGATTCGATGATATATCATCTAGACTGGAATCTAACGACTGTAGTATTGATAATAGCATTGAACAATTATCCGATCTTATGTATGAAATATCATTTGGCTTACACGGAAAAGTATTTTCGAATCACCAACAAAATAAGAAAACAGGAGCGCCGTGGTTTGACAACCAATGCAAACATCTAAAATCAATTTTTTACGAATCTAAAAGGATTTATAAATCAAATCCTACGGAAATAAATAAAGAAAATTTCTTCGCACAGCGAAAATTGTATGCAGACTATAAAAAGAAAGCTAGACAAAAATACTATTTTCAAGAAAAAAATAAATTATCACAAATGTCAAAAAATAATCCTAAAAGTTTTTGGAATCACATTAAAAGATTTAAGAATAAGGGTAAAATTTCAAAAAATAACTTTGATCCGCAAGAATTTGTCAATTATTTTAAAGAGTTAAGTAATGCAGACGATCAGTCTAATAATAATAATCAAAGTACGCAAAGGGACACTACTCTCAATATTGAAGAGCTCGACAGAGCCTTTACCGTAGACGAATTAATTAAAACAATTAAATGTTTAAATAGAAACAAAAGTGCAGACTTTACAGGCAATATTGCTGACTTTTTGATAGACGGATGCTCATTTCTAGCACCATACTTAACCATTATATTCAATAAAATATTTGAAACTCAAGAATATCCTTCATTATGGTCAAAAGGTATAGTAGTTCCGATATTCAAGAAGGGTGATAACAAGGACCCAGCTAACTATAGATGTATCACATTGATAAATATTTTAAGTAAATTATTCTCCCTAGCACTTCGAAACAGACTAAATAATTGGAGCGAAAATGAACACCTTCTTGACGACTCCCAGTTTGGTTTTCGTGATAAATGTAGCACTGTGGACTGTATTTTCTTATTGCATTCAGTAATACAACACGTTCTTCACAAGAAAAAGAAATTATATTGTGTTTTCATAGATTATGAGAAGGCGTTTGACTCCATTAACAGACATATCTTATGGGATAAATTACTCAAACAAAGTGTTAGCTGCAAAATGATCAATATGCTTAAATCTATTTACAGTAATGTAAAATCATGTATACGCTTACCAAATGGCAATTTGTCAGAATTCATCGACGTTAATATAGGTTTGAAACAAGGTGATCCTTTGTCAACGATACTTTTTTTATTTGATATAAATGACCTAAGCGGCAGTATGCACAATTCTAATTTAACGGAAAATGAATTAGAAATCCTATCATTTTATTTACTTTTATTTGCAGATGATATTGCACTTTTTTCTACGTCTCCAGAAATCTTACAACAGAAGCTAGATAAGATATCTGAATACTCAGAACAGTCTGGGTTAAAAATAAATGTAAATAAAACCAAAATATGTATTTTTGAGAAAAGAAAATCTAACAACACACATAGTTGGACAATAAATAACCATGAATTAGAAATAGTACCAAGTTTTTGTTATCTAGGTATAAACTTTCACTATACAGGCAATTTAAGACACTCGATTAAAGGTTTAGTAGAAAAAGCAAATAAAGCATACCATAGTCTCTTGTCACTTTTTGAGAATATTCAATTAGATATAAATACGAAATTAAAAGTTTTTGAAACAATGGTGACACCAATTTTATTATATGGGTCAGAAACATGGGGGATTTATGGTTATAATGAAATAGATAGATTACAAATGAAATTTTACAAATATTTGTTAGGAGTTAATAAACAAACCCCAAATGCAGCCGTTTATGGCGAGCTTGGTCGGTACCCACTATCAAACATAGCAAAAGAAAGGTCAATAAAATATTGGTTCACAATTATATCTAAACGAAATTCTCTAATGTATAACGCTTTCTTCGAACAACTTAATCTGATAAATAATAAAACATGGGCTTCAAAAATCACATATCTTTTAGAAAGATTAGGATACGGCTTTCTAACACAAAATGTTGACATAGCAAAAAATTACCAATCCGTAGTGATACAGAGAATAAAAGACCAATACATCCAAACCTGGAACACCTCATTACACGAGTCTAATAAACTTCGGTACTATAGACTATTTAAAACAAATTTCGAATTAGAAAAATATCTTATAATCTCAAAAAATGAGCGTACACAAAAACTCTATGCGCGATTTAGACTGTCTTCACATGAATTGAATATTGAAAAAGGTAGACACATACAACAAAATATAAACGAAAGACTTTGTACATTATGTAACTCTTCCAGCATTGAAAGCGAATATCATTTCCTGTTATGCTGTCCAAAATATGAAAATCTGAGACAAAAATATAGCATAGATAATACATGGCCGACGCTTAATAAATTTAAAAATATCATGAGCACTACAAGTAAACAACGTCTTTACAATTTGATGAATTTTATCAAATATGCTACCGAACAAAGAATGCAATTCCTAAATGATAGTATGTCTACATAAAACGTTCGAAAATACTTATCCTTTTCAAAATCAAACAATTGTCAGTTTTTAATCGACAATTTCCTTAATATGTTTGCATATGTTTGTTTGTTAATTTTGTCTTGTGTATATGTTGTTCTTTTTTCACGACTGTCATATTTATTTATGTATGTATTATATGTTATGGCCAAAGGCAAAAAGCTTTGCCGAAATTTGCCATTAAAGATTTGAACTTGAACTTGAAGTAAAAAAATGGATGTTTCGGTAAAAAGGCAATTATAGAGTAATTATCACCTTGCCGGCATTGAGGCACGAGTCTAGTTAATTATTTTTTGGCAGTTTGTATTAAACATGAAATTAAGTGATTTATTTGAGTAAATGATGGACAAACAAGAAATTGAACTTCTATTCATCACTTATTTATAAAAGTAAATGTTCATTTATTGATCGATCAACAAAATATGAATACATATAGATCTATTTACATATATTTACAGACATTTGGAACAAAAAGAAAATTTAATGTAATAAATGAAATATTTATCTTTTTTTCTTTCAGGTTTTGATGAAGTCTATTTGAAGAAAAAACAGAAATCTAATATCCCTTTACCAAACGACAAAATGTGTTGCAGATGATGTGAATGAAATTAATTGGATAGAAAACGTTGTGGTAAATGATGAAATTCTTTCTTCGTTTTCCACGATATTTTTCAGAAGCAGTTATACTTGATATGTTTGTGACGGACCTTTGTGACACGATCAATGAAGTTATTGGTTGATGAGGAAAAACATTTTGGGCGAAATTATAGCAATGGATGTTATTTTAATATGTAGGCTAGATCTACTGAAATTTTGCTAGATGCTTGTTTAAATATTTATTTTTCTCTCTTTTTTTTAATTTCAGGTCCAAGATGCTTTTCCTCAACAGAATAATCAAAGAATGTAGAGACAACAAATAGAAGTTATACAGACGACAAAATTAATGTTTGTTTGAAAATACAAGATAAAAATGAATTTCAAGAAGAAAATGAATGCTCATTTTCTTCTTCATATTCTACTTTTATCTTTTTACCGTGAGATGAAATCTTGTTATGTTATTGCTATATTTGCGATTGTCACTGTTTTACAGACGACAAAATTAATGTTCGTTTGTAAATATAAGATAAAAGTGAATTTGAAGAAGAAAATGAATGCTCATTTCCTTCTTCATATTCTACTTTTTTCTTTTTAGTATGAGATGAAATATTATTGCTATATTTACGATTGTCACTGTTTTACACTATAATGTCATGTATTGGAATGTCATTGTTTTTCTAATATGTTGTACGTTGTTAGAGGGGCCAGACCGGTGATGTTGGCTATCAGGCGAAGGAGTGATGAGGTTGTTAACTCGTCTTCTTCGTACCGGTCCCACGCATCTTCTAATTTACCGTGGACCTTCTGGAATTTCTTTCGTCTGATCTTGGTCAATAAATTGTCCGAAACCAGACGAATCTGAAGGTCCACGGTCTGCGACTCTTCGCGCAGGAGTTGGACAAGCTTGTACAGGCCAAGGTTGGGGTGACCTGCACGGCTGTTGATTAGTGTTCACAATTAAATCATTTCCAGGCAATGGTTAATCAGAGTCCAATTAATGTCCATATATTTTGATTGTCGATTAATGCTTTATTGATTGATTGGTGCAACGCTTTGTCGCACATAACAGATATATTCGTATTTTAATAGATTAAATTCATTTTCTATTTGGATCACAACCCTGGAGATAAACATATTTTTTTAATAAAAATATATAAATATTTCCATATACTTTATCAATAATCGATAAACCCCGTCGACAAGGTGATAATTACACTATAATTACCTTTTTACCGAAACATCCATTTTATTACTATATAAATTCATTTTACCGAAATTGTATTTTACCGAAATTACCTGTAATCTTTCGATTGTACGAAATTTCCTAAAAAATGTCAATGTGAAATTCGACACCCAAATGTTGATTTGCGATTCAGAAATAACATGAATAAGAAGTCAAGATCATTATTGACCTGGCGGGAAGTTTCTAGTTAGCCGGTCCCCAAACTAAATGGTTGCCAGTAAAGTGACAAAATAGAGTATTTTTTATGAATAAAGAAGAAAATGAGCGGGGGTGTGGCACAGGTAAAAGTATCTACTGAAAACACGATGGAAAAAGGACATTAGATAGATTAATGACAAGGTTGATTAGATTGGAAATACCGGAGGAGAAAGATGTGGTGACAATTTCATTCCTCAAAATGTATTCAAATCGATAAAATAAACTTAAAAAACGGAGAGAAAACGTTCAATCGCAAATGCGATACGTAAATTAAATCATTTCACATCAGAACGGGTGGATGGAAATACCGAAATCTACCGAAATCTACCGAAATATACCGAAATCTTCCACAAACAACTGTAAAATCGTATTATTTGCTGTCTATTGCGATAAATAAAGATACCAGATGACAAATTAAGCTTTATAACGGCATTTAAACACCAGTCTTGTGTACCGAAATCTACTTATGGAAATACCGAAATCTCCCCAAATCTATCAAAAACAACTGTAAAATCGTATTAATTGCTGTCTATTGCACTAAATAAAGACATCAAATGACAAATAAAGCTTTAAAACGGCGTTAAAAACCCAGTCTTCTGTACCGAAATCTAGTTATTGAAATACCGAAATCTACCGAAATCTACCGAAATCTTCCAAAAACAACTGTAAAATCGTATTATTTGCTGTCTATTGCAATAAATAAAGATACCAGATGACAAATTGAGCTTTATAACGGCATTTAAACACCAGTCTTGTGTACCGAAATCTACTTATGGAAATACCGAAATCTCCCCAAATCTATCAAAAACAACTGTAAAATCGTATTAATTGCTGTCTATTGCACTAAATAAAGACATCAAATGACAAATAAAGCTTTAAATAAAACGGCGTTAAAAACCCAGTCTTCTGTACCGAAATCTAGTTATGGAAATACCGAAATCTACCGAAATCTACCGAAATCTTCCAAAAACAACTGTAAAATCGTATTATTTGCTGTCTATTGCAATAAATAAAGACACCAGTTGACAAACTGAGCTTTATAACGGCATTTAAAGACCAGTCTTGTGTACCGAAATCTACTTATGGAAATACCGTAATCTCCCAAAATCTATCAAAAACGACTGTAAATTAAATCGTATTAATTGCTGTCTATTGCGCTAAATAAAGACATCAAATGACAAATTAAGCTTTTAAAAAACGGCGTTCAAAACCCAGTCTTGTGTACCGAAATCTACTTATGGAAATATCGAAATATACCGCAATCTACCCAAAACAACTTGTATAAAATGTTGTCTTTTTCGAGACATTAAGATACAAGATGACAAATTAAGCTTTAATACGGTCTTTAAACACCAGTCTCGTGTACTGAAATATACTTATGGAATTACCGAAATCTACTGAAATCTATCGAAAACAACTCTGAAATTGTATAAAATGTTGTCTTTTTTCAAGACATAAAGACACAAGATGGCAAATGAAGGTTAAAAACGGAGTTTCAACACAAGTCTTGTGTACCGTAATCAACTTATTGAAATACCGAAATTTACCGAAAACAACTCTGAAACTGTATAAAATGTTGTCTTTTTTGAGACCTTAAGACACAAAATGACAAATTAAACTTTAAAACAAGTCTCGTGTACCCAAAATCTACTTATGGAAATATCGAAATCTCCCGAAATCTATCGAAAACTACCGAAAACAACTGTAAAATTGTATCAAATGATTCTATTTAGATTAATCAAAAGAAATCAGATGACAAACTTAGCTTTGAAACGCCGTTCTAACACCTGTTTAATGTACCGAAATTTTGGAAATACAGATAACAACTTTAGGAGCTTCCGAAAATAAGTATGAATGTTATTGAAAATTGCTACTTGTGCGTTTGAATTGCCTAAGGAAAACGACTTTTGCAAATACCGAAAACAACTTAAGGAAATACCGAAAACAAATCTGAAAACGTAATTATTACCATGTATTAGGTGCATTAAAGATACAACAGGTATGTAATTGAAAAAAATCATCTTCTTTGACCTATGAATAGCATTAAATAGGACCGAAAACAACAAGCGCAGATAACGACAAAAAACATAAAAGTTGTTGTTTTAATGCGTGTTTGTGAAAAATAGCTTTTAACGACCCCATAACGGCAATTCAATTTACTAAATCTGAACGAAATACCTGGATTTTCTCCAGCTAAATCCATATATACAAACACTTCAACAATTAAATCCAATGAGAAATAATTAACAAAGTGTATAAATTACATACGGTTCACTTGTATATTCATGCTGTTCATTAAAAATCCCATCCTCGGAAACCCAGCGGTCATAGCTACGCTACATGTAGCGTAGCTATGACCGCTGGGTTTCCGAGGATGTAAAAACCCGAACAAACGCATATCATTTTTTTTTCAACAGAAACCTTGAAATTGCAGCTTGTTTTTGAAAACGCAGTTACGAGTGTGTTTTATTTATATACTTTTTTGTTTGTTTTTGTTTTTATTTTGTGTGTGTGTGTGTGTTTTTTTGTTTTGAAAATGGAAAACATTTGTGTCTGACTGAAGAACTCACCAAAATTGTTAGGACTGCGTACTTGTTACGCAAAAATAGGGTCGATTCATATAAGAAATTTCAACATACATTTCAGTAGCTTTGTTAAAATCGGTTTGTAGTACCGATATGTACTTCCCCTACGAAGCCCTCCTCGGCTGTTTGATATATTTTATATTACTTGCTCTTTTTCTCTAAATACTTGAGCTATCCTAATAAAACAAATTGATGGTTTCTTAGTGAAACAAAGTAAAACACTGGTCGACGGAAAGAGAAAGTAGCCTTGCTCATGTTACGCTGTTTTCACCTCTGGTACAATACGTACATACGAGGGGTGATCCAAAAGTTCGTAAAATGGACCAATAACTTTCATATTACTTGCTTGGTAAGGCTATAATTTGGTAATATTGTAGTTCATTATCTGTAGACTGCATGAAAATTGAAAACTTTATCAAAAAAGTTCTAGTGGCCGTAAACTGCGTTAGCATAGTAACGCATGTACGCCTAGGCGGGGGAGCGTCAAAAAATGATACATGATCGTTAAATTAATCGAGTTTTCTTAAATTTCTAAGGGAATTTTTTGTCGAAAATTGTTACTACGCTAGTTTGGCGTCTTGACGTGTAGTTGATACATTAGTGTTAAAGTTGTTATGAAGACACTACATTTTCATGATATAAAACAAAACAATTGGATAGCGATATGAAGTCGGCACCAATTTATGAATATTTGTCAGTCATAAAATTTTGCCACGATCTTGGTCTTTTACCAACGCAGACATTTAAAATGATGGAGAATTATCTAACTCTTAACTGAATGCTACTGTCCTTCCATTGGTTCCATAATCATGTTATGTCCAACAAGAAGATTTAATCCATAGAAATGGTCCATATAAATTGTTTGTGATCGACAAAACAATTTCTAAGACAGCGCTAATATGAATGACCCATTCACCCTGACTATTCGCATCGAATTTCCTCTGATGAATTAAAAGTTTACTACTTTTTGTAGACGAAGTTGTTTAAGGGTGGTTTCCGAGGACGGCTATTTAGATTTAATCTGAACAGGTCATAGACATGTTTTGCGACAAGTGTATGTCGTAAAAACTTTACTTGGCATATTGAATACTTTCGGGAATGATAAATTAAGCATAGTCGATCTTAATAAAGGTTAGAAATGCAACAAACTGTCATTGCTTTGAATTTTCAATATATACGGTTCAAAAAAAGTTTAGCACGTTTTGAAACACATTATTTTTTCACTATCTGATAATTACATGAACATTGTTTTGTGCTGTTAAATTGTCCGGATAGACAACCATTACTCATACAGTGCATGTGTAGATTGAACATTCAGGATATTTGACAAAGTCCAGATTAGCAAAATTCATGTGCGGCACATGTGCAGTGACATAGATAATGTCTAGCTTGTCCAAAAGCATACGATTTCACATATTTGTTAGCAGAATCAAATTAACTGTTCTTTGAAATTGATAATGGGAAGATGAGAAATGATGACGTAAGTTCGACGTCAGAGAGCTCTTTGCATGCTCCAGGCAGGTATGTCTCTTAGAGATGTCGCTTTGCATTTCAGTTTGCTCGAATTGACAATTACGCGCCTACGGAACTTCTTGGTTTGTGCAACTTTGTCCGCCAACGACCGACCTATATCTTGCAGACCGTGCAAAACGACGTTTAGAGAGGATCGCTTCACAGCGACGTCCTCACGACTTAACAGATTCCTGTCTAGTAAGAATTCAGTGATACTCCTCCAGGACGTTACAGGTTATAACGTTAGTGACCAGACTGTCTGGAACAGGCTCTACACAACTTGCATCAAGGTCCTCCGATCTTACGACAATGACGTTAAGCATCGACAGGCAAGGCGTCAGTGGGTATGGACGTATGGATATTGATTCAGGAGACATTGGGCTAATGTCCGGGCGAATCTCATTTTACGTACCATTAACTGACGACAGGATATGTGGTTTGAGAAGATGCGTACGGCTGGATACCAATAACATCATTAGCGAGACTGTTACGTTGAGTACAGCGACATTATTTGGGCAGAATTGGATGACAACAGTTTAACAGACCTCATTTCAGTTAATGGCAACGAAACGGTGCAATGGTGCTGCAATGACATTATCCAGCCTGTTACTGGACCGTCGTACAACGACACAACGTTGTGATATTTCAGTAAGATTATCACAACCCACTTACTCCAAGGAACATACAGAATGATCTACGCCTGACCTGCTTAATCACCAGCAAAATAACACATAAAACACCTTACTGGAAGTCAGGCTAGAGAAAGTAATGTCGTCTGTAACATCAGTGGCCTTGGGCGTCATATGCAGTATGAATGGACAAAATTCATTTCTGTGTGCTCAGGGAGCTTGTCTGAAACATGGGAAAACATTGAATGGCTATCCTAGCTGATAATGCTGGACATTCGCGTCATTGAAATTTGCATGACTTTCGATATCTGACCCATGTGCACTTTAACGTAAGATACGGCCAAATAAACACGCTTCATGTAAGAATTTGTGCAATTACTTTCTTATTTCTGCGTCAATTTTCATGCACTTGTTGCATGTACTCCGCCTCACTGAGCCCTTTTCTTAGATGTATTACCTATCTGGAAACTCCTTGTAAAAATCGATCCAAACCGACTAGAAAAAAGACCTGGATTTTTTGTCGTTTTTTTTCTGGTCGGTTGGGATCAATTGTTGGACAAAGTACAAAGATTCTACAAACAAGTCATATCTGAGGAAAGAGCTCAGTATTGCGGGGTACATGCAACAAACCGCTTGAAAATTGGCGCAGAAATAAGAAAATTATTGCACCTGAAGCAAGGCAAATTTGTCCGTATTCGTTATCCATCCAATCATGCACAATCTCCACCGTGAGTAAGGCAACATCAAT
Source organism: Fragum sueziense (assembly GCA_963680895.1). Classification (NCBI taxonomy): domain Eukaryota; kingdom Metazoa; phylum Mollusca; class Bivalvia; order Cardiida; family Cardiidae; genus Fragum; species Fragum sueziense. The sequence continues at coordinate 13,696,106 of OY804602.1, read as the reverse complement.
AAGACATGTCTAATCCTTTCTCGAACAAAACCTGGTTTTGACTTCTCTAATAGAAAGGTTAATTGCCAAAAACATAGGCCTAGAGCTATTAGCAAAAGTTGATAATCGGCATTGTCTTCTTTTGCCTAAGTTGTTTTCTGAGCTAAATTGTACAGAAGTACATTCTTTTTCAATATCGTTTTTTAACCATAGCCTTCATGTTGGATCATCCGAATATTTTGTCGTTTAAACGGTGTTTAAACTGTAATTAGACTTTTCAAATTACTAATATTAGTGTGTTACATGAAGTTTTATGTATATTAAAGGGAAATAATTTAGAATCTTGAAAATAAATCTTTTTTTTTTTCACAAAGCTTTTATGTAGAGAAAGCATTTGGCTTGATAATCCTATATCATTCTGTTAAAAAACATTTTTGTGTAGATATTTTCAAAAAAAAAAAAAAAATCAAAAACATCGAAATATTTTAACTCTCAAGACTAAATTCCTAGGGATCAAAGCTTGAGAAGTTGTGTCAAGGTCGTCAGACAAACCTTGCGAGACCTTAATCCTCAATGATGGGGAATAGTGACCCCTTTCTGATCGTGAAGCTCTGGAAGGCTTTGAACTTCGATCAACACTAAATGAAAGCCAATAGAAATGGGTTTGATCAGGACTGTCTATATGGGTCTGCCCATCTGGGACCCATATTGGTCCCATATGGTATATGGGCTACCCAGATAGGACCCATATGGGCCCCGGTTGCACATCCTATATGGTCCCATATGGGTTACCCTTATAAATGGGACCCATAAGGGTGCCTTTATTGGACCCATTTGGGACCCATATAGATTTCTAGCTGGGATAAAGCTTAGATTGTCCTCTGGTGTCTTTATTTATCACAATAGACAGCAATTGATACGATTTTGCAGTTGTTTTTGGTAGATTCCGGTAGATTTCGGTAGTTCATAAGTAGATTTCGGTAGTTCATAAGTAGATTTCGGTGCACAAGACTGGGGTTTAACCGCCGTTTTAAAGCTAAATTTGTCATTTGGTGTCTGTATTTATCTTTATTTCTCGCAATAGACAGCAATTAATACGATTTTACAGTTGTTTTTTTTATAGATTTTGGGAGATTTTGGTATTTCCATAAGTAGATTTCGGTACACAAGACTGGTGTTTAAACACCGTTTTAAAGCATAATTTGTCATATTGTGTCTTATGTCTCGAAATCGACATCGTTTTGTACTATATCAGAGTTGTTTTCGGCAGATTTCGGCATTTCTATAAGTAGATTTCAGTACACAAGACCGGGTTTTAAACGCCGTTTTAAAGCTTAATTTGTCATTTGGTGTCTTTATTTTACGCAAAAGACAGCAATTAATACGATTTCAAAGTTGTTTCGATAGATTTGGGGAGATTTCGGTATTTCCATAAGTAGATTTCGGTACACAAGACTGGTGGTTAAATGCCGTTATAAAGCTTATTTTGTCCTCTGGTGTCTTTATTTATCGCAATAGACAGCAATTGATACGATTTTGCAGTTGTTTTAGGTAGATTTCGGTAGATTTTGGTATTTCCATAAGTAGATTTCGGTATTTCCATAACTAGATTTCGGTACACAAGACTGGGGTTTAACCGCCGTTTTAAAACTTAATTTGTCATTGGTGTCTTTATTTATCTTTATTTCTCGCAATAGACAGCAATAAATACGATTTAACAGTTGTTTTTGATAGATTTTGGTAGATTTCGGTATTTCCATATGTAGATTCCGGTACACAAGACTCTGGTTTAAACTTCGTTTTAAAGCTTAATTTGTCATTTGGTGTCTTTATTTATCACAATAGACAGCAATTAATACGATTTTACAGTTGTTTTTGATAGATTTTGGGAGATTTCGGTAGATTTCGGTATTTCCATCAGTAGATTTCGGTACACAAAACTGGGTTTTAAACGCCGTTTTAAAGCTTAATTTGTCATTTGATGTCTTTATTTAGCGCAATAGACATCAATTAATACGATTTTACAGTTGTTTTTGATAGATTTCGTTAGATTTCGGTAGATTTCGGTACACAAGACTGGTGTTTAAATGCCGCTATAAAGCTTAGTTTGTCGTCTGGTGTCTTTTTTTATTGCAATAGACAGCAAATAATACGATTTTACAGTTGTTTTTGGAAGATTTCGGTAGATTTCGGTATTTCCATAACTAGATTTCGGTACTCAAGATTGGGTTTTAAACGCCGTTTTAAAGCTTAATTTGTCATTTGATGTCTTTATTTAGCGCAATAGACAGCAAATAATACGATTTTACAGTTGTTTTTGGAAGATTTCGGTAGATTTCGGTAGATTTTGGTATTTCCATAACTAGATTTCGGTACACAAGACTGGGTTTTAAACGCCGTTTTAAAGCTTTATTTGTCATTTGATGTCTTTATTTAGCGCAATAGACAGCAATTAATACGATTTTACAGTTGTTTTTGATAGATTTGGGGAGATTTCGGTATTTCCATAAGTAGATTTCGGTACACAAGACTGGTGTTTAAATGCCGTTATAAAGCTTAATTTGTCATCTGGTATCTTTATTTATTGCACTAGACAGCAAATAATACGATTTTATAGTTGTTTTTGGAAGATTTCGGTAGATTTCGGTATTTCCATAAGTAGATTTCGGTACACAAGACTGGTGTTTAAATGCCGCTATAAAGTTTAATTTGTCATCTTGTGTCTTTATTTATTGCAATAGACAGCGAATAATACGATTTTACAGTTGTTTTTGGAAGATTTCGGTAGATTTCGGTAGATTTCGGTATTTCCATAACTAGATTTCGGTACACAAGACTGGGTTTTAAACGCCGTTTTAAAGCTTTATTTGTCATTTGATGTCTTTATTTAGTGCAATAGACAGCAATTAATACGATTTTACAGTTGTTTTTGATAGATTTGGGGAGATTTCGGTATTTCCATAAGTAGATTTCGGTACACGAGACTGGTGTTTAAATGCCGTTATAAAGCTTAATTTGTCATCTGGTATCTTTATTTATTGCAATAGACAGAAAATAATACGATTTTAACAGTTATTTTTGGAAGATTTCGGTAGATTTCGGTATATTTCGGTATTTCCATAACTAGATTTTGGTACAGAAGACTGGGTTTTAAACGCCGTTTTAAAGCTTTATTTGTCATTTGATGTCTTTATTTAGTGCAATAGGCAGCAATTAATACGATTTTACAGTTGTTTTTGATAGATTTGGGGAGATTTCGGTATTTCCATAAGTAGATTTCGGTACACAAGACTGGTGTTTAAATGCCGTTGTAAAGCTCAATTTGTCATCTGGTATCTTTATTTATTGAAATAGACAGCAAATAATACGATTTTACAGTTGTTTTTGGAAGATTTCGGTAGATTTCGGTATATTTCGGTATATTTCGGTAGATTTCGGTATATTTCGGTAGATTTCGGTATATTTCGGTAGATTTCGGTATTTCCATCCACCCCATCAGAACCAAGTCACTTACATTGACCAAATACGCTTTACTGACTGTATCTACGCATTTTTATCACAACATTGTTGTCAATCGTTTTTACAGGCCATGAACCTTCAGGTTTACAGTCAAAACGGCCCAAGGGCAAAACGGCCCAATACCAAAACGCCCTGGTTTTTGGTCAAAACGGACCGGTTTTTGGTCAAAACGGCCCAAAGCAGTTTTTCTACTTGGTCAAAACGGCCCAACTTTTTTTAAATACAAATTTTGAGATCAATCTATTTAATTATAACTATTGTTATTATTTCGATTATATTTCCTGAATAAATTGTTGTAAAAAATGCATATATAAAGTTTAAATTGTCAAATTATATTTGAAAACTGCATTTTTTAAATAAAACAATGTCTTTAATTGTTTATTGAATATTGTGGTTATGAGGTAACTTTAATCGTTTATTTCTTATTATAAGTTGTTTTTTAAATTAAAAAATTAAGTTAATTAAAGCTTTTGTGAAACAGTAGTCTATTGATCTTTTGATTGAGTCAAATTAAAGTCCAGCCTCTTTATAATTTATGTGTATACCCTTATCATTAATACATGCAAGTGATATTTGTTATCAGTTGTTTGTTGATTGTTTGCTAATTATTGGCTTAGATCGATCGTGCCATATCAAAGTCGAACGTATGTAATGTGAATTGCCTAATTGTTTACAGGTGATCTAATTGACAGTTTATATAGCATTAACATTAGTTTGTAAAATGTATATTGTTTAATTTTAAGCATTGGACATATATCTATTAAAACAAAATAAATTATTCAAATCTTCTATCCGTTCCTTCCTATTTAATAACATAACATAACATATATTTTATTTGGCATTAAATACAAAACATATTTTGAGCCAAAAAACATAGTGAAGTGCAGAAAACAAGTATGAATGTGCTAAACATAATATTTTAACAAGAGAATGTACATACATACAAAACAAATATTGCAATTGTCATGTTTAACAGAATGGAAAAGGTATAATAAGATTGATGTAATCTTGTATTGATTATCATATTCACGAAGTGGTCACGTGGTTTGTTGACCTGTCTTCAAAGACATTACTTACGGCAAAGAATCAGACTATTGACGGACAGAAAAATAGGCTACCAGAGAATTTCATGTAGGAGTTAGTCAGGGTTTTTTAGCTCCACTGGCCGAAGGCCAGCGGGGCTTATGTCATGGCCCTGTGTCCGTCGTCCGTGCGTCCGTCCGTCCGTCCGTCCGTGCGTAAACTTTTTCTTTAAACATCTTCTTCTCCAAAACTACTGGACCAACTTTAACCAAACTTCACAGGAATCTTCCTTGTATGAACCTCTTCCAAATTCCTTCAAAAAAAATAAATTCCGTGCATAACTTGAATTTTTAATTAATTAAATTAAATTAAATTTTCGAAAAATCTTTAAAAATTCTTCTTCTCCAAAACTACTGGACCAATTTCAACCAAACTTCACAGAAATCTTCCTTGCATGAATCTCCACCAAATTCCTTCAAAAGAATAAAATCCGCACAGAACTTGAATTTTAATTAATTCAATTGATTTAAATTTTCGAAAAATCTTTAAAAATTCTTCTTCTCCAAAACTACTGGACCAATTTCAACCAAACTTCACAGAAATCTTCCTTGTATGAATCTCTTCTTAATTCCTTCAAAACGATAAATTCTGTGTATAACTTAAATTTTAATTAATTTAATTGAATTAAATTTTCGAAAAATCTTTAAAAATTCTTCTTCTCCAAAACCTCTGGACCAATTTTAACCAAACTTCACAGAAATCTTCCTTGCATGAATATCTACCAAATTCCTTCAAAAAAATAAAATCTGCGCAGAGCTTGAATTTTAATTAATTTAATTGATTTAAATTTTCGAAAAATCTTTAAAAATTCTTCTTCTCCAAAACTACTGGACCAATTTCAACCAAACTTCACAGAAATCTTCCTTGCATGAATCTCTGCCAAATTCCTTCAAAAGAATAAAATCCGCGCAGAGCTTGAATTTTAATTAATTTAATTAATTTAAATTTTCGAAAAATCTTTAAAAAATTTTCTTCTCCAAAACTACTGGACCAATTTCAGCCAAACTTCACAGAAAGCTTCCTTGCATGAATCTCCACCAAATTCCTTCAAAAGAATAAAATCTATGCAGAACTTGAATTTTAATTAATTTAATTAATTTAAATTTTCGAAAAATCTTTAAAAATTCTCCTCCAAAACTACCGGACCAATTTCAACCAAACTTTACAGAAATGTTCCTTGCATGAATCTCTTCTTAATTCCTTCAAAAAAAAAGAAATAAAATAAATTCTGTGTAGAACTTAAATTTTGATTAATTGAATTAAATTAATTTTTCGAAAAATCTTTTCCAAAACTACTGGACCAATTTTAACCATGCAAACTTCACATGAATCTACCTTGTATTATATGAATCTCCTCTAAATTCCTTAAAAAAAAATTCGGTGTAGAACTTATTTGATTTTGATAAATTTAATTAAATTGAATTTTCGAAAAATTGTTAAACAATCTTCTTCTCCAAAACTACCGGACCAATTTCAACCAAACTTCACAGGAATCTTCCTTGCATGAATCTCTTCCAAATTCCTTCACGATTGGATGAAAAGCTTGGCCGCTGTGGGCTAGCTAGGCTTATTTTTCGCTATATGAAACATAGTGTAATTTTCAGAAAATTTTAAAAACATTTCTGCTCCTTAAAGGGCGACGGTAACAGATGGTCTAATTGCAAAAAATGATTTTTTTTGAAAAAATATGCAAAACTTTTGTGTTGACCACCTCCGGATGGTTAATAATATGCGATTCAGACAGAGAATGAGCCGAAATTACAAGATGGATAGCTGAATTTAGGGAGAACCCAAGCCTAAATTCAACCCCATCACTGATGGGGTTAGAATTATTTTTGAATTGTTGCGCATGCGCATACAGCGCGGACCATGATTCAAACGAGATTCATACTTAAATTTCAATATGACGTCATCATGTATGTTGTGACGTCATTTAAGAAAGTCGCATGTCCTACTGTTTTGACCTACTTTCGACATCGCTTCATGAATTTGGTATCAAATTGCAAAAAAATGAGTCGTTGCTTCAATAGTTTCTCGTAATCATTTAATCAGGTCATATAAAGCTTAAAAAGTGTACATTTCGTTTGTATTTGACAATTTTTGGGTCCAAATCTGGGAAATAGTAGCTTTAATCACTTATTGGATTTCATTCTGGTGTAGCATGAATTTTCTTTGGATAGCCCTCTATTGTATTCCTTGAAGAAGTTCGTAGTCTAAATGTCTAAAAGCCAGTGGAGCGATACAGGGCCATCTTGGCCCTCTTGTTGTTGTTTGTTTGTTGTTGTTTTTTTCACTTGAAACAAAAATTAAACAATGTACAAATATTTTATTTACAATAATAACAATTCAAAATCAAAATTTAGATAATTTATTTTTCGTTCAACGCTTTATAGACTTTTGCTGGGTGAAATTCGAACAAATAGATCTACGAATGTGATGTTGAAAAAATTAAAATCTTTGGAAGACTATCTAAATTTCTAAGCAATTAACTTTTCATTGTGAGGAAAGTAACTTTTCTGTGATGATGTTTTTTTTGGTCCATTTATAGATTCGAGTAGCATATGAGATGATATGACTAACTTAAAATGTGATAACCTGAATGTTTTGTTCTGTTATGTTTACCATTAACCCGTTACCAGACAGCAAACTTTTAGACTTGTCCACATTCATAGATATTGCAGACGACATTTTCAAGTGAATGTAATTTTACAGTTTTTCATCTTTCCAAGTAGAAAATATTGTTGGAAATGAAGAAACTGCTTGTCACAAGCATTTTCTTCGTTTTCCACAATGTTTTCCAAAGCTTTTGTCTTATAGGGCTTAAAAAGGAGTTATCATGTTGTTATGGATTTTTTTTGAAACATTACAGAAAAAGAGGAAACCAAGCAAAAACATAAATAGTAGTTTCTCCTTTTCTCTCCACTTTCAATAAGATATAATAATGCAAGTGTTTTTTTTTTTTTTTATTCATTTCGGATCAAAGTAAAACAATTCAGAATAAACTAATTTTTAAAACGTAATCTGGCTCTTCTGTTTAATGGGTCCGGTGTCAAACAGTAGACATAAGTAACACAATATTTCACACATATCTTAAATGCAGTGCAGGGTTTTCCCTGAGCACGAGAATTTGGGGGTCACTGAGACCCTCTTGCCTTCAAAGTTGGGGGTCATTTCTACTATTTTGTGGGTCAAATGCCCTAGGATTCAAGTATCATATGAAAATCTGGATTTTAAAACTTGCGTCATTAATGTCCCTCCAGTAAATTTCTAAGGGGTCATTTGTATTGAAATTGCGACAATGACGCATGATTTGTGCGTCATGGAAAACCCTGGCAGTGTATATCGCACCTATCTTGATCGTCCCGTGCTACCGATTATTGTAGACACGCGTTAAACCTATCCAAACGACAATAGGCTATTTGAGGCTGGTTTATCTTGAAAACTCTTGCTAAGTCTTGAAAATATGTAGATAAAGATGTATTAGTAAAAGTAAATAATGAGATTAAAGGTGAAAATATGTCTACCTTATAGTTAAATTGCCACATTTTTTCATAACCACACAATAAAATTTAGTCAATGGTAAAATGGCTAAGTCAAGTAATTATGAATATAATGTTGGTATAAACATAAACATCTATTTACACCAGTAATAGATTTTTGTAGGAAAACATTTTCTTTGAAAAAATCTTTGGGCCGTTTTGACCAAGTAGGAAAACTGATTTGGGCCGTTTTGACCAAAGTTGGGCCATTTTGCTCTTGGGCCGTTTTGCCATTGGGCCGTTTTGGTGTGATACCAACCTTCATCGATGACAATCGAAGTATTCCGAAGCGTTTTGTAAGGAAGCATTTCATTGGTCGTTTTTCAATGACATCGATGAGTCATAGGTTCATTGGTTTATTCCACGGAGTGTGCAGCCTATCAATTTTCTCTTTGTACTTACGTAACATAATTCTAAAAGTAGGTTTATTATTTGAAATCTATCTAATTTTTAGCTCCACTGGCCGAAGGCCAGCGGGGCTTATGTCATGGCCCTGTGTCCGTGGTGCGTGCGTGCGTGCGTCCGTCCGTCCGTGCGTAAACAATTTTCAAACATCTTCTTCTCCAAAACTACTGGACCAATTTCAACCAAACTTCACACGAATCATCCTTGCATGAATCTCTACCAAATTCCTTCAAAAGATTAAAATCCGTGCAGAACTTGAATTTTAATTAATTTAATTGAATTAATTTTCGAAAAATCTTTAAAAATTCTTCTTCTCCAAAACTACTGGACCAATTTCAACCAAACTTTACAGAAATCTTCCTTGTATGAATCTCTTCTTAATTCCTTCAAAAAGATAAATTCTGTGTATAACTTAAATTTTAATTAATTTAATTGAATTAAATTTTCGAAAAATCTTTAAAAATTCTTCTTCTCCAAAACTACTGGACCAATTTCAACCAAACTTCACAGAAATCTTCCTTGCATGAATTTCTACCAAATTCCTTCAAAAGATTAAAAGCCGTGCAGAACTTGAATTTTGATTAATTTAATTGATTTAAATTTTCGAAAAATCTTTAAAAATTCTTCTTCTCCAAAACTACCGGACCAATTTCAACCAATCTTCACAGAAATCTTCCTTGTATTGAATCTCTTATTAATTCCTTCAAAAAGATAAATTCTGTGTATAACTTAAATTTTAATTAATTTAATTGAATTAAATTTTCGAAAAATCTTTAAAAATACTTCTTCTCCAATACTACTGGACCAATTTCAACCAAACTTCACAGAAATCTTCCTTGCATGAATCTCTACCAAATTCCTTCAAAAGAATAAAATCTGCGTAGAACTTGAATTTTAATTAATTTAATTGATTTAGATTTTTGAAAAATCTTTAAAAAAATTTCTTCTCCAAAACTTCTGGACCAATTTCAACCAAACTTTACAGAAATCTTCCGTGTATGAATCTCTTCTTAATTCCTTCAAAAAGATAAATTCTGTGTATAACTTGAATCTTAATTAATTTAATTGAATTAAATTTTCGAAAAAAAATTAAAAATTCTTCTTCTCCAAAACTACTGGACCAATTGCAACCAAACTTTACAGAAATGTTCCTTGCATGAATCTCTTCTTAATTCCTTCAAAAAAATAAATTCTGTGTAAAACTTAAATTTTGATTAATTAAATTAGATTATTTTTTTGAAAAATCTTCTTTTCTAAAACTATTGGACCAATTTAACCAAACTTCACACGAATCTTCCTTGATGAATCTCCTTTATATTCCTTAAAAAAAATAATTTCCGTGTAGAACTTAAATTTTAATAGATTGAATTAAATTGAATTTTCGAAAAATTGTTAAACAATCTTCTTCTCCAAAACTACAGGACCAATTTCAACCAAACTTCACAGGAATCTTCCTTGCATGAATCTCTCCCAAATTCCTTCACAATCGGATGAAAAGTTTGGCTGCTCATATTCTTTATTTTCTCAAAATTTTAAAAACATTTCTGCCCCTTAATTACTTATTGGATTTCATTCTGGTGTAGCATGAATCTTCTTTGGATATACCTCTGTTGTATTCCTTGAAGAAGTTTGTAGTCTAAATGTCCAAAAGCCAGTGGAGCGATACAGGGCCATCTTGGCCCTCTTGTTAGTATAATAAAATCTTCATAAACGTTTGCCTTTGAATTTATTTGAATTTGTGATTTTAAGGGGAAAATGGTCATTTGGTGATCTCGGCCCCTTTACATAGTTATTATTTGGGGCTCAGTGTACTTGACACGATGACGAAATGGAGGTGTGTTTCAATTAGCCAATGAAAAATCGCGACACTAAACATCATTCGGATACCTCTAATCCAGGCAAGATGGAAGACTTTGGAAAATAAACTGTGCACTGTGCTCTTCAATATCGATTAATACAGACGCCTACTGAAAAAGGTAAACATTTAAGGCTTCTAAACAAACAAACAAATATTGTACTTACCATTAATGCTGATTTATTAGTGATGATCGCAAATATTTTGGCAAAATCGTCATTTAAATTCGGTTTTACAAAAACAAATTGTCACCACATCTTTCTCCTGTAAACTGTTTTATGCATTTTTCCCTGTCATTTCGAAAGTATAAGGCCGGCGACAACGAAATTTCGCATACGTGAAGTCATTAATATGAACTTCAAAGAAACGTTTAAGTTTTTAGTTGAGTTACTTGCAATTATTGCTCAAAAAATTATCCGAAAAATCGAGTGGATTTCAATCTAATCAACCTTGTCATTAATCTATCTAATGTCATTTTTCCATCGTGTTTTCAGTAGATACTTTTACCTGTGGGGTGTGGGGGCAGTAGCCCCCATTAATAATTTCAAAATAAAACAAAGCTGGGGTGTGGGGGCGGCAGCCACCAAAATACTTCCTAGTAAATAGGGACCGGTATACTAGATATGTTCCTACCTGGCATATTATTGAGATTCAAAACTCTTGATTTTATTGACTTTATCTTAGACAGAGTTTCCATTTACGACGTAAAAGTATCTGTATATGCTCTTGTCTGGTGGATTCGTGGGTCTTAATTTTTCAAGCGGCGCATGCGCATTACTTCAGCGTGTCATGATTTTTTTTAATGAAGACAATATCATAAAAACTTGTTTAACAATAAGAAAAAGTAAAAAAACCAGCAAAACCCACACACTTTGTAAACATTGCCTCGAATTGGGTCAATGTCACCAGATCTGGATCATTCGGAAGCTTCCTGTCAGATTTGTGGTATCTAGGTCAAACTGCAAATACTGGGGCCTCAAAGGGGTAATTTACATGGGACTTTCTCCAACAACTTTATTCACTTATTCGAAGTATTTTATTTGGCGTATTTGTTCATTTTATTCCAAGCTCATTATTGTAGCCATGTTTTTTTAGTGTAAGCTCCCCCCCTGATCTTTAAATGTTCTATAAATGACATTATGAGTTATCGTGTTTGAAATCGACGGGATTAAAATTCCCCTATTGCGCCCCTCCCAAGCGCTATTGTGACTAGGACCAAGTCACGTGACATGTGACGAAATGGCTGGCGTCGGCTGGAAACCAAAGAAAATTGCAAAGTGCTGTTCTCATTCTAAATATACGTCATCAAAAAAGTCCACGAATCGATAGGGTACCACGAATCGAGCAGAAAGAATGATACGCATGAAAATCAGCTCGGACGCAAAATTTTTATACTTGTCGCGTCCATGGGCTGCAAAATAAAATGAGAGGAAAAAACAATGTATTTCCATAAATCTTGGGCAGAAACGTCAGATAACTAGCAAAAAAACAATCCAAAATGCTTCAAAGCACGACAGATTTGAAGCAAAGTCACCGGTTTTCCAAAGCTACTATAAATAGACTTTGCCAACCTCTAACCGAAAAGTTGCGATTGTTGGGATTCCTGCTTTTTCGTCTGGTACCCGAACTGTCTAAAATTTTGTTTTGTGGGCAATTTGATAGCCGGAACCAACTGTTACTTTCATTTTGTAAATAATAACGGCTTCTCCAGCCAAGAAAAAGAAACACCCGCGGTCTTTTCAAGACCAGTGGCTTGCCGATCTGGCGTTCAAAGACTGGCTGATAAAAGCTGTTGCAGATCACAAAATTTGTGATAACTTAGGTATAAAACTTTAGAATATCTTAGAAAACATTGAGGCAAATTGAAAAAATGCTTATCATTAGCAGTTTCTTCTTTGCTTCAATGTTTCCCCAAGCCACTTTAACTGGGAATATCAAAACTAGGTCTTGTTTGGGAAAGGGTTATTAAGCCCGTTCAAGTACAACAATTAATTTGAAGATGATTTGTGGAAGTCAAAATTGCACTCAACTGAAATTGGTTGGGACTCAACTTTTTCTACTGCACTGGGTCCCAGGGACTCAATATTTTTTTATGTAAATGGAAACACTGTTAGATATATATGTGAATCAATTACAAAATTCAAAACTTGTGTTGTATAATTCAAGAAATTATGGCCTGTCACTGTGGAGCGACTCAAGACCTTTAGGTCTTCTAGTTATTTGACAAACACTTATTCGGGGAGCATAACCCAGGGTTTTCCATGACGCAAAATTCGCGCGTCATTGTCACAATTTCCAAACAAATGACCCGTAAAAATTTTACCTGTGCGTCATTAAAGACGCAAGTTTTAAAACCTAATTCTTTTTTAATAGAATCGTCGGTAAAGGCCAAAATGTTGAAATAAATCCTTTGGAAGTTGGAGTTACGACGATCAATCAAGTAAGCAACTCGATAATTTGGGTTTCCAATATTTATTCATAGTGCATGACCTTTGTTCTATTTTTAGTTGACCGATAAAATGTGTAGACGGGTTATAGTAATTTTTATCAAATTCAGACTCGATTTCCGGTGATGAAACATATCGTTTACCTGACTACTATAAAATGTAAACATGTCGCGTCAAACAAAGATGTCGAAATTCCTCTCGTCTGCATCGGGCAGTCATAGCGATCAGACTACCAAGTAGCGAGTCTGATGGTGAAACCCCGGGCCCATCTTCGTAAAAGATCCGCCGGTCTTTCAGTCAGAAGTGGTTAAAAACCTTCAGTTGGCTTAAATTCGCCGATGGTGAAATGATGTGTGACTCGTGTATTAAAACGAAAAAATCTAATCCATTCACTACGATCTACTGGCTGTACAAACTTTCGTGTTTTTTTAAACCTTTCACTAATAACAAAAATTTATAGTGATCCACTTCAAAAACTGCCACAAATGACAGAATGAATGCTATTAAAGATAAATTTGTGTAAAATACATGTATGGCACAGAAAATATTGAGACAAAAGGAGAAACTGCTGGTTATCAGCAGTTTCTCCTTTGTTTCAATGTTTTCCAGAGCCTTTTCTATAAGGGACGTCAAAACCAGGTCTTGTTTGGGAAAGGGTTAACTTCCTGTAGTCTCTAGCAGACTTTTAGATTTGACCCCCTAAATTGGTGCAAAGACCCCCAGTTCTGAAGGCAAGGGGGTCACAATGACCCCCAATTTTTCATGCTCAGGGAAAACCCTGATAACCTGTCTATGACGGCTCTTTTTATTATATTTGTGCAATGGAACCATAAGATATCTGTACTCTTAAAAAGTGTTCCGTATCTTGTACAGGAAAAAGATCCTTATCCACCAGAATTGTAGAATATGGGAATATTAAGGACGCTATCTGCAGCGCCATGATTTTTAGCTCCACTGGCCGTCAGGCCAGTGGGCTATTGTCATGGCGGTGTGTCCGTCGTGCGTGCGTGCGTGCGTCCGTCCGTCAGTCCGTCCGTAAACTTTTTTAGGTCACCTGACCGAAGGTCATGGTGACCTATTGCGACCGTGTTTTGTCTGTCGTCGTGCGTCGTCCGTCGTCCGTCGTCCGTCGTGCGTTAACTTTTAACATTTTCGACTTCTTCTTGAGAATCACTGGACGGATTACAACCAAATTTGGCAGGGAGCATCCCCATGGGAAGCCGCTTCAGATTTGTATGAATCATGGAGTTATCTCCCTTTGGGGCGCCATAAGGGGCCTAAAAGGGGTTAAATAGGGTACATCTTAAAAAATCTTCTTCTCATGAACCGGCTGTTGGATTGGATTCACATTTGGAATTTAGAGTCTTTAGGGCAAGGACAACAAAGTTTGTACAAGAGAAAAAAATCCGTCCAGAAATGGCCGTGCTGGGGATGGGGGATGTGAGGGGGGGTCGCGTTATTAGTTAACTTAACATTTTTGACTTCTTCTTGAGAACCATTGGACGGATTACAACCAAACTTGGCAGGGAGCATCCCCATGGGAAGCCGCTTCAGATTTGTACAAATCGTGGAGTTATCTCCCTTTGGGGCCCCATAAGGGGCCTAAAAGAGGTTAAATAGGGTACATCTTAAAAAATCTTCTTCTCATGAACCGGCTGTTGGATTGGATTCACATTTGGTATTTAGAGTCTTTAGGGTAAGGACAACAAAGTTTGTACAAGAGAAAAAAATCCGTCCAGAAATGGCCGTGCTGGGGATGGGGGATGTGAGGGGGGTCGCGTTATTAGTTAACTTAACATTTTCGACTTCTTATTAAGAACCATTGGACGGATTTCAACCAAACTTGGCAGGAAGCATCCTAAAATAGAAAGCCGCTTCAGATTTTGTACAAATCATGGAGTTATCTCCCTTTGAGGTCCCATAAAGGGCCAAAAAGGGGGTTAATAGGGTACATCTTAAAAAATCTTCTTCTCATGAACCGGCTGTTGCATTGAATACACATTTGGAAGTTAAAGTCTTTAGGGCAAGGACTACAAAGTTTGTACAAGAGAAAAAATCTGTCAATAAATGGTCGTGCTGGGGATCGGGGATGGGAGGGGTTCGCATTATTACTAAACTTTGAACATTTTCTACATTTTTTTGAGACAGATTTCTACCAAACTTGGCAGGAAGCATCCCATTGGGAAGCCGCTTCAGATTTATACAAATCATGGAGTTATCTCCCTTTGAGGCCCCAAAAGGGGGTAAATAGGGTACATATTAAGAAATGTTCTATTGTTGGATTGAATTCACATTTGGTATTTGAGTCTTTAAATAAGTTTGTACAAGAGAAAAAAAAAACTGTCAAGAAATGGTGGTGCTGGGGGGTGCGCTATTAGTTAACTTTTAACATTTTCCTTAACTGTGTCTGCTCATTTGATTCAGGTGACCGATAAGGCCCTCTGGGCCTCTTGTCTTTAAAAATCTTCTTCTCAGAAACTACAGGATTGATTTCAACCAAACTTCACAGGAATGATTCTTGGTTGACATTCTCTCAGATTCCTTCAAAGAATTTGGATTGAATTTGAATAACTTGAGTTATCTGACCTTGAATGTCAAAAAAGGCTGGTTTTGACTTTATTTTTACTCTAAAATCTACAAATATTGACTAATCAAGACAAAACTTGTACCAAATGTTGGTTACCATAAGATCTTACTTTGATATAATTTTCAGCTTGATCTGAATTTTACATCATGAGTTATGTGCCCTTGAAATTGACAAAATTACCATTTCG
Organism: Fragum sueziense; assembly: GCA_963680895.1. Taxonomy (NCBI): domain Eukaryota; kingdom Metazoa; phylum Mollusca; class Bivalvia; order Cardiida; family Cardiidae; genus Fragum; species Fragum sueziense. The sequence continues at coordinate 13,680,505 of OY804602.1, read as the reverse complement.
GCTCTATTTTGACATTGTTTTCATTCTAGCAACTACAAATATTGACCAATCAAGACAAAACGTGTACCAACTGTTGATGACCGTAAGATCTTGCTTTGGTATTATTTTCAGCTTGATCTGAATTTTACATCATGAGTTATGGGCCCTTGAAATTGACAAAATTGCTATTTACGGCTCTATTTTGACATTGTTTTCACTCTAGCAACTACAAATATTGCCCAATCAAGACAAAACGTGTACCAAATGTTGGTGACCATAAGATCTTGCTTTGGTATAATTTTCAGCTTGATCTGAATATTACATCATGAGTTATGTGCCCTTGAAATTGACAAAATTGCCATTTTCAGCTCTATTTTGACATTGTTTTCACTCTAGAAACTACAAATAGTGACCAATCAAGACAAAACTAAGACAGAATGTTGGTGACTATAAGATTTTGCTTTGGTATAATTTTCAGCTTGATCTGAATTTTACGTCATGGGTTAATTGCTATTTTTGGCTTTATACTTTTACAACCATTAGTATTAATTAATCATTACAGAACTTTCACAGAATCTTACTGACCATACGATCATACTTGCTTGTAATTTTCAGCTTGGTCATGCATTTGCTTGTTTGCGCAGCCTTAACCTTTGAAATTGCATTCAACAAGACAAACAATCAGGCCTGTGGAGCGCGTCCAGACCGCCAGGGCTGTCTAGTTAATCGAATTTGGTCAAGATTATAAATAAGTTTCAGATTGTAAACATTAATGCAACTGAACTTACTGGAATAGCTTTATTCGTCCAGGCTCTTTCTGGTAGTATTGAAATGAATAAGGACTTCAATATTGAATAAAAGAAAATAAATTCACATTTTCCTGCATTTATCAGTAATCATAACCTTTATTCAAAAAGTTTTTCTACCATTTAAATTATCTGGGTGAGATAAAAACGCAATTGAGTAATAGATTCTTGGTTATTTGGAGGTTATGATAAAAGTACAGTGTTTTCTCAAGCTGTGTTGTCACTGTTTGGGAAAGGTGTAACCCTTTCCCACACATTGACGCTTTTGGACGCCCCACAAAATATTTAGGCTTTGGAAAGCTTTGTGGAAAATGAAGAAATTGCTTATGACAAGCAATTTCTTCATTTCCCACAATGTTTTCTACCAAGAAAGACCAAAAAATGTTAAATTTTGTTCAATGGAAATTGTCATTTGCAACGCCTATGAGTTTGGACTAGGCTAAATTTTTGTTGTTTGGTAATGGCTTAAATCTAATGAAAAAAAAGAATATTTAAAAAATCTGAATCGTTTGTGTTATTGCAAAACCTTGTAAGTCCAGCTTATTAAAGCTGGAGTTACAAGGTTTTGCAATAACACACACAAAATGTTTCATCGTTTTACAGGTACTTCAATCACAAATATTCACACCATGCTTACCACTCGAACACGCCTGAAAGGTAAGACCTTAAAGCTTTACTAACCCTTTGAAGTTTCCCAGAGTACAAAATTTTAGACTGGATCAAATTCAAAGACGAAAATGAATGTGAATAAAATAATACATTTTTAGCTCACCTGAGCACAAAGTGCTCAAGTGAGCTATTGTGATCACCTTTTGTCCGGCGTCCGTCTGTCGTCCATCGTGCGTCGTCCGTCAACAATTTCTTTAAATGACATCTCCTCCTAAACTACTTGGCCAATTTCAACCAAACTTGGCAGGAATGTTCCTTAGGTGACCCCCTTTCAGAATTGCTAAAAGAATTGAAATCCTTGAAAAACTCTGGTTGCCATGGCAACAGAAAAGGAGAAATTTGACTGAATCTCAATATTATCTTTGAACGACATCTCCTCCTAAACTACTGGGCCAATTTCAACCAAAGTTGGCAGGAATGTTTCTTAGGTGACCCCCTTTCAAAATTGCTAAAAGAATTGAAATCCATAAAAAGCTCTGGTTGCCATGGCAACAGAAAAGGAGAATCTCAATACTATCTTTGAACGACATCTCCTCCGAAATTACGTGGCCAATTTCAACCAAACATGACAGGAATGTTCCTTAGGTGACCCCCTTTCAGAATTGCTAAAAGAATTGAAATCCATAAAAAACTCTGGTTGCCATTGGAACAGAAAAGGAGAAATTTGACTGATTCTCAATACTATCTTTGAACGACATCTCCTCCTAAACTACCAGGCCAATTTCAACTAAACTTGGCAAAAACATTCCTTAGGAGGTCCTCTTAAAGAATTGCTATAAGAATTGAAATTGACTTAAAACTCTGGTTGCCATGGCACCAGAAAAGGAGAAATTTGACTAATTCTCAATAATTTCAGGTGAGCGACCTAGGGCCAACGGCCCTCTTGTTTTGTCTTTCTGGGTAGAAAACGTTGGAAATTATCACAATCAATGTCTTCTTTTTCCTCAATGTTTTCTATAGTGTTTATTTTGTGTGGCGTCAAAAAGCATCACTGTGTGGTAATGCCTTAACCCTATCCCAAATGACAGAATGTTTGGGTTGTCTGAATTCAAAGATGTAGCAGAAAACAGTTTTAACTAATCTGACTTTCAGAGTCTGAATGAATTTTTAGCTCCACTGGCCGAAGGCCAGCAGGGCTTATGTCATGGCCCTGTGTCCGTCGTCTGTGCGTGCGTCTGTCCGTGCGTAAACCTTTTCTTAAAACATCTTCTTCTCCAAAACTACTGGACCAATTTCAACCAAACTTCACAGGAATCTTCCTTGCATGAACCTCTTCTAAATTCCTTCAAAAAATAAATTCCGTGCAGAATTAATTATTTTAAATTTTTGAAAAATCTTTAAAAATCTTCTCCAAAACTACTTGACCAATTTTAACCAAACTTCACAGGAATCTTCCTTGCATGAACCTCTTTCAGATTCCCTCAAAAAAATAAATTCCGCGTTGAACTTAAATTTTAATTAAAGTTATTAATTTAGATTTTCGAAAAAATCTTTAAAGAATCTTCTAGTCCAAAACTCCTGGACCAATTTCAAGCAAACTTCAGGGTTATCTTCCTTGCACGAATCTCTTTCAAATTCCTTCAAAAAAAAATCTGTGTAGAACTGAAATTTTAATTAAATTAAGTTTTCAAAAAAATCTTGAAAATTTTTCTTCTCCAAAACAACAGGACTGATTTCAACCAAACTTCACAGGAATTTTTCTTGCATAAATCTCTTTCAAACTCCTTAAAAAAATGAATTTCATGTAAAACTTTAATTTTAATTAAATCAATTGAATGGTTTTTACAAAATATCTATAAAATCTTCTCCAAAACGCCTGATGGTATTTCATTATTATTTAGCCTGAATTTTCAATGTCCATTAGATTCTTTGAAAAAAATTCGATCGGATGAAAAACGTGGCTGCGGTGGGCTGGGCTTATTTTTCTCTATATGAAACATAATGTAATTTTAAAAAAGAATTTAAAAACATTTCTCCTCCATAACCCCTGATTGGATTTCATTGTGGTGTAGCATGAATCTTCTTTGGATAGACCTCTATTGTATTCCTTGAAGAATTTCCTTGTCTAAAAGTCTAAAGTATAAAAGCCAGTGGAGCAATACAGTGCCATCATGGCCCTCTTGTTTTTAAGTAGGGTAAAAGATATTTAGTTAAAATCAGGAAATACTCTGAATGCCTTTACTCCCACTTATCTCTTGCTCTATTCTCACTATATCTATTGCAGTATTATCCGAGATTGCAGAAGAAAATGAAGAGACATCGTCACCTGTCAAACTTGCTAGTGTTGAAGAATCCAAAGAAGAAGAAGCAGAAATACTGGAGAGAAGAGAAAGACGGAGAAGAAAGATTGTGTCAGAACTGTTTGATACAGAGAAAACTTATCTACATCATCTAGAGGTTACAGAAAAGGTATGATCAGTGTTCTCTGCGGAATAATTTGAAGCCGTAGTGGCAAATTATAAGTATGGGCAAACCTTGAAACGCATTGTGTTCATGCAAATAGATATGAATAAAAACATAATGGGAAATGAAGAAATTGCTCAATTTGAGAAATTTCTTCTTTCCCCTTGATGTTTTTATACAGAATTATTACATTTTAATTCATAAGAAAGCATTATTTATCACTTTTTGGCATGAAGCACCTCAAAACTCTCTTTTTAGTGACCATTTTGATGAAATTAAGCTTTGGGGTACTTTTGAAGCTGTAATGGCATTACCCTGGTTTGCATGAAGCTGTAGTGGGGCCGATACTGCTTATTGGCCTGAGGAGAACACTGAGGCATTGTAACTAATTGTTGACTAACTTATTTGTAAATTTTTTTTGTATTGAAAGGATCCAAACTGTATGTATACCAAAACTTCTCCTGTGAAAAGAAGTGATATTTGTTTTTCCTTTTCAATACATACCCCAATATCATATTCCATCCATCATTATAACATGTTTCCGTAAAACCCATATATAGCAAAAGAAGAACTTCATAGGGTTTTATTTATACAAAAAATACTCTATGCTTTGTGTATGCGCCAAAACGTCACATGGCGTCAAAGAAACGTCAAATGACGTCATCAATGACGTCACTAAACCGCCCATGCGTTTCCTACGCCGAAAACTAGTTCATGGCAGAATTTCCACAAAATAACACATTTCGAATGTGCATTTTGTTATTAAGAGTGTTAGAATGGAACTAATAACAAGTTTATCGTCTTTATTGCGCAATAAAAACCTCTGTGCTCTTGACTACATGTTAAGGCAAATACCTCAGCGCTGTGCGCCTCGGTTTTTACCTACACATGTAGTCTGTCGCACATCAGTTTTCATTTGCGCAATAAAGACCGCTAAACTTGTTATTATTTCATAATTAGATACCAAACACTTTGTGCATCTTCGGGCGTCATCTGAAGGAACAGAAATGGATGATAGTTTCCAAAATTTAAAATCCAGATACCCTTGTGAATTTTGGGTGTTAACGGGTAGCAAAGGAAATTGACAAGGGGCACCATTGTGAATTTCCGTTGCCACCGATGACACCAGAAGTTTTATGAAGTGTTTTGCAGCAAAATGATGGATGGAATTATACCTTAAATTGATTATACTGAAATATTTCATTTGTTCAATCTTTTATAAGCCAGATAGCACCTACTTGGTTCTTGAATGCACTTTTTTTGTCATTAATTGTCAAACCAGAGGAGTGCACATACTATTGTCATGCTCTGTACAACTACATTAATCTATTAAATGATCTTTTCAGTACTTTGAATTCCCCCTGAGGTTTAATGGTTTGATATCAGAGAGAGCACACAGTCAGTTATTCAGTAATCTAGAACAGATTTTAGACGTAAACAGAAAGCTGCTCGAGCACATGGAATCTACGACAGTGGGTACAGCATTCAAGTTCCTGGGACCGTTCTTAAAACTGTACTCCATGTACGCAAACAACCACCAACAGGCATCAGCTGTATTACAGGTCAGACAATGTTTTGTTTCTTAACACATTCCCTAGTGACAAAATTTGATCATGATCCCATTCAAAAGCTGCTTCAGTTGACAAAATGGATGCTGATAGCAATATAATTTATGTATGATATAGCACAGAAAATATTTAGGTAAATGGTAATATATAGGTAATATTACTTGTGCATATGCTATATTTTTCATATGTATTTACCACTTGGCCATTTTTGATATATTTGTATTACAGTCGAAACTCGTTGTGCCGACTTTGTCTCTTCTTTATTTCATATAAATTTCGATGTTTGTGTCGAGTTTGGAAAATTGTCAACTTCGGATGTGTCGGGTTTTTTTGCCGTTCGGTAGACAAATTTCACCTTAAAATTACCTGTTCAGGTCATTAATTGATTAGCATAGTCATTTTGTCTAGGCTGTCAAACCCTCATTAACACTATCTCGAACAATAGGGATTAAAATCTTGATCGAAAGGTTTGAAAACTGGGTGAAAACCGGATGATAGCAATATGCTGTCGGTTCACCGTAAGATTGCACAACCCATGAAAAATACACACGAAAGAAAATCTGTGTGCAGACGAAGCTTGTTGCTCTAATTTTGTCAACGGCAATACATAGTTATAAGCTCCCGTTTTTATTTTATTCGAAATACTTCATCATAGTATAATAATTTCATGTACACAGGTATATACCACCCCTCCTCCCAAGAGTTATTCAGATCGTCGTATTACCCCCGAATTCTGCCGAAGACTTCTGTGAAAACTTTCAGTTTTTGATGGCTGGTGTTTGTGTCGAACTCTGGATAAGTCGAGGTATTTTCAGTGGCCCACAAAAGTCAACATAACGAGTTTCGACTGTATTTATGTATGTGGTAATGATAGGCATTTGTGCCTTTTTTCCTGAATAAAAGAATATGTATTTTACTAATTTATATACTCACATGTTTTAGATAAAGCTTTGTAGCATATATAGCCGATGATAAATGACCTGGCAAAGTGTCCCTAACTAATTGCTAAGGAAGCTCTGCCAGGATATTTATTATGAGCTATGTATATTTGTCAATTTGCTTGATGCCCTTCAACAATCTTATATTCTGTCTGCAGGAAAGTCTACAGAAGAATGAGAAGTTTTCTAACTTTATACATGAAGAAGAAAAAAGACCAGAAGTGATGGGGCTAAAACTGGGGGCACTCCTCATAACTCCTGTACAGCGTATACCCAGGTAGAATAACCCATTCCCACTCAGTGACGCTTTCTGATGTCACTCAAGAAAAATGCTTAGGAAAACATTGTGGAAAATTAAATGAAGAAATTTAAAATTTCAACAACTTGAAATTGTCGTCAGCAAAATTTTAGATTGGTCCAAATTCAAAGATGTTGCAAGTGATGATTTCAAGTAATTGAAAAATGCTAAAAATACAATTACTTTGAATACCAGACATCGAATACAGGCAATTCAAATGATTATAAATACAATCAACTGTCTAAGATAAAGTACACTTGGGAACTGAGATATCTTTTATTCTCTTCCACTTTTTTACCCACTAACAGTGTATCACATTAGTATTGCAATAACCATGGGCGGGTCTAGAGGGGGGGTCGGGGGTCCGGACCCCCCCTGGCTTTGGTCGAATATGGAATTTTGACTATATAGATTTAGTGTAACGTTACCTATTTACTACATTTTAAGCCATAATTTGGGCTTGGACCCCCCCCCCCCCTCCCCCTGGAAAAAATTTTGTGCTTGGACCCCCCCCCCACCCCCCTGGAAAAAAATCCTGGATCCGCCCTTGGCAATAACAACTTACTATTTAGTAATACTATTGCAATAGCAATATGGTCAATTGATTAGAGGCATTATCGGTAAAGAGCGTTTTTCAAATAGATAAGATTGTATCGTGTCATAATGAGTTACATAAGCTTAATTTGTATGTATGATATTACAGATATAAGTTATTGTTAGAAGATTTGTTAGAGAACACAAGTGAAGATCACCATGATTATATACATTTAAAAGGTGAGCCCATTTATATATACAGATATATTTAATCAAATGTCATTATACCCCCCAAATTCAATTTGGGGGGTATATAGGAGTCAGCTTGTCCGTTGGTCTGTCTGTCTGTCTGTCGGTCGGTCTGTAGCTTTTTTGTCCGCTCTATTTCTCCTAAACTGCTGGTCCAATTTTGTTCAAACTTCACATGTGAACTCATTACCAAGTGCAGATGTGCAGATGAAATTTTTGTCACGGTTCATTGATTTTTGACGGAGTTACAGCCCTTGAGTGAATTTTTTTGTCCGCTCAATTTCTCCTATACTAATGGACGGATTTCAAAAAAACTTTACAGTTATGCTTAGTAGCTCTCAAATATGTGCATATCAAATTTTGGTGATGATTCATTGATTTTTATACGCCCGAAGGGTCGTATTATGTTATGGCCCCGCTCGTCCGTCTGTCCGTCTGTCTGTCTGTTTGTTTGTCCGTCCGTCTGTCTGTCTGTCCGTCCGTTAGCAATTTCTTGTGTGCGCAACTCCTCCTACAGTTTTGATCGGAATTTGATCAAACTTGCCACAATGAATCTCTATGGTGTCTAGTTGTGCACCTCGCTTACGGAATTCAGATAACTCTTTTCGTTCTTGAATTATCTGCCCTTGAATTAAAAAAATGCCCATTTTCTTGTGTGCGCAACTCCTCCTACAGTTTTGATCAGAATTTGATCAAACTTGCCACAGTGAATCTCCATGATGTCTAGTTGTGCACCTCGCTTACGGAATTTAGATAACTGTTTTCGTTCTTGAATTATCTGCCCTTGAATTTAAGGAACAATGCCTATTTTCTCAAAAATGCCCATTTTCTCCTGTGTACTACTTCTACAGTTTCAACCAGAATTTAATCAAAGTAGCCACAATGAATCTCTATGGTGTCTTGTGCAAACACAATTTTGATAACTTTTCATGTTTGAATTATCTGCCCTTGAATTGAAAAAAAAATGCCAATTTTACTGACAAGCCCCTCTCGGGCGTATATGCGCCGCTCTGCGAAGCTCTTGTTGACTGAGTTATGGCCCTTTGCTGAAAATTGCCATTTAACGCAAAATCAATGTGTGTTGATCGGTTTTTCAATTTTTTGTCCACTCTATTTCTCATAAACTATTGGACCAATTTTGTTCAAACTTCACATGTGAACTCATTACTAAGTTGAGATGTGCATACTAAACAAATTTTCACGGTCCATTGATTTTTGTCGAGCCCGCTTGCGGTGAGCTCGACATAGTTGTCACAATGGCGGTTCGGTGTATGTGCGTTAGTGCGTGCGTGCGTTAGTGCGTGCGTTAGTGCGTGCGTCCGTCCGGATGGAGCTTGTCCGGGCCATAACTTCACCATGGATGGAGGGATTCAGAAATAACTTGGCACAAATGTCAAGCTCAGTAAGGCGGAGTGTCGCGTGCAAGAACCAGATTCCAAGCTCAAAGGTCAAGGTCAAACTTGGAGGTCAAATGTCAAAAATGAGAAGATTTTTGCTTGTCCGGGCCATAACTTCACCATGGATGGAGGGATTCAGAAATAACTTGGCACAAATGTCAAGCTCAGTAAGGCAGAGTGTCGCGTGCAAGAACCAGATTCCAAGCTCAAAGGTCAAGGTCAAACTTGGAGGTCAAATGTCAAAAATGAGATGATTTTTGCTTGTCCGGGCCATAACTTCACCATGGATGGAGGGATTCAGAAATAACTTGGCACAAATGTCAAGCTCAGTAAGGCAGAGTGTCGCGTGCAAGAACCAGATTCCAAGCTCAAAGGTCAAGGTCAAACTTGGAGGTCAAATGTCAAAAATGAGATGATTTTTGCTTGTCCGGGCCATAACTTCACCATGGATGGAGGGATTCAGAAATAACTTGGCACAAATGTCAAGCTCAGTAAGGCGGAGTGTCGCGTGCAAAAACCAGATTCCAAGCTCAAAGGTCAAGGTCAAACTTGGAGGTCAAATGTCAAAAATGAGATGATTTTTGCTTGTCCGGGCCATAACTTCACCATGGATGGAGGGATTCAGAAATAACTTGGCACAAATGTCAAGCTCAGTAAGATGGAGTGTCGCGTGCAAGAACCAGATTCCAAGATGAAAGGTCAAGGTCAAACTTTGAGGTCAAATGTAAAAAATGAGTTGATTTTTTATGTATATAGTCAAACTTTGAAATTCATCTCCTCCAAAACTACAGCCCAGATTTCAAACTAATTTGGCACAAATATTCTTTGGATGGCCCTCTACCAAGATTGTTCAAATTATCTCAATCCGTAAAAAACATGGCCACGTACAGCTACGTGCAGCTAATTTTCGTACTTCTCAGAATGTTCAAATTATTCCGATCCGTACAAAAAATGGGTGCCAGGGGGCATGGCTTATTTTCCTTATATGTGACCCGTCGCGCTAAAAGGGACCTTATCGGATTTGTGAAAAGTATCGACCCTAGTCCGTCTGCGCAGTCCGCGCAGCCTGACTAGGGTCGAAACTTTTCACGTTTAAGTATTTTCTGAATCTAGAATGTTTTCTCTACCTTACAATATTTTCGTTTTCCAAATACGACATCGGATGGACTTCTGCTTGGTCTGGTATATTTCTCGGAATTTGGTTTTATGGACTTAGCATAAGGTCCCTTTTAGCGTGACGGGTCACATATGTATACTCAAATTAATCCATTCTGGTATCTCGTTATAAATACATAGACATGTAATATTTTGTGAACAATAAACTGTCTCACCATGATCCCCATCATTCCAACTTATTTTGTCCCCACTTTTACAACGCCATTGTAATGACAGCTGTAGACATAGGTATGGTCTTCTTTCTTCAAAATGAGCGGGCTCGACATGTTGCCCTTCGGCATCTAGTTGACGGAGTTACGGCCCTTGATTGAATTTTCTTGTCCGCTCAATTTCTCGGAAACTAAAGGACGGATTTCAAAAATACTTTACAGTTATGCTTAGTAGCTCTCAAATATGTGCATATCAAATTTTGGTGATGATTCATCGATTTTTGACTGAGTTATGGCCCTTTGCTGAAAATTGCCATTTAACACAAAATCAATGTGTGTTGATCGGTTTCTCAATTTTTTGTCCACTCTATTTCTCATAAACTATTGGACCAATTTTGTTTAACCCTCATCCTACTAACATATTTTACATACACATCCTACCAACTGGGGTCCATTTGGACCCCACACGTAATTTTGAATTTCATGACAAAAATATGTTTCACAAAAGACTTATTCTTTGGTTAAATGTTATATTGGTTAATAATAAATGATAATAATACAAAAACATAAGAAAATGAAAAACTAGAAGGCCCTAAAGGGCTTGAATCGCTCCATAGGCCTGTATTTATTTTACTATTTTATGCATTTTTTGTATAAAATTCAAGGGCACATAACTCATGATCTAAGATTTCAATCAAGCTGAAAATTGCACTCCGGCAAGATATCTTGGTCACCAACATTCTGTTCACGTTTTGTTTTGATTAGTCAGAATTTGTTGATGTGAGAGTAAAAATAGTAAAGAATTAGTCTAAACCGCAATTTTGGGCAATCAAGGGCAGATAAGTCGGGTATTTTTTATCATATCAAAATTCCTTGAAAAAATCTCAGAGAGGGTTGCCCAAGGATTATTCATGTGAATTTTAGTTGAAATGCATTCAGTGGTATTTTAGATGGAGATTTTTTTTAACAAAAAAATTAAAAAAGTTAAAATAGTTGTAATAAAGAGTAATTATAGTGGGGTCCAAACGGACCCCAGCAAAAAAATCAATATTACAAACTCAAATTTTGCTAAAATCTGAAAATGTTGCTTGACATGAAGAAGGTTGTGGTAGACCAACAAACTCCTAAAATTTGGACACCAGGGTGCATGCGGTAAAGATTTGACACGCAAAAAATGACGCGTGGGGTCAGATTGACCCCAGTTGGTAGGATGAGGGTTAAACATCACTTGTGAACTCATTACTAAGTTGAGATGTACGTACTAAATTTTTTTCACGGTCCATAGATTTTTGACGGAGTTACGGCCCTTGAGTGAATTTTCTTGTCCGCTCAATTTCTCGGAAACTAATGGACGAATTTCAAAAAGACTTTACAGTTATGCTTAGTAGCTCTCAAATATGTGCATATAAAATTCTTGTGATGTCTCATTGATTTTTGACTGAGTTATGGCCTTTTGCTGAAAATTGCCATTTTACGCGAAATCAACGTGTGTTTATCGGTTTTTCAATTTTTTGTCCACTCTATTTCTCATAAACTTCTGAATCAATTTTGTTCAAACTTCACATGTGAACTCATTACCACGTTGAGATGTGCATATTATATTTTGGTCATGGTCCATTGATTTTTGACGGAGTTACGGTCCTTGAGCGAATTTTCTTGTCCGTTCAATTTCTCGAAAACTAATGGATGAATTTTAAAAAAAACTTTACAGTTATGCTTAGTAGCTCTCAAATATGTGCATATAAAATTTTGGTGATTGATTCATTGATTTTTGAATGAGTTATGGCCTTTTGCTGAAAATTGCCATTTTACGCAAAATTAATGTGTGTTGATTGTTTTTTCAATTTTTTGTCCACTCTATTTCTCATAAACTGCTGGACCAATTTCATTCAAACTTCACATGTGAACTCATTACTAAGTGTAGATGTGCATATTATATTTTGGTTATGGTCCATTGATTTTTGACAGAGTTACGGTCCTTGAGTGAATTTTCTTGTCCGCTCAATTTCTCGAAAACTAATGGATGGATTTAAAAAAAAACTTTACAGTTATGCTTAGTAGCTCTCAAATATGTGCATATAAAATTTTGGTGATGATTCATTATACCCCCCAAATTCAATTTGGGGGGTATATAGGAGTCAGCTTGTCCGTTGGTCTGTCTGTCTGTCTGTCTGTCGGTCTGTCTGTCTGTTGGTCCGTCTGTTGGTTTTTTGTCCGCTCTATTTCTCCTAAACCACAAGTCCAATTTTATTCAAACCTCACATGTAAGCTCAATACCAAGTTGAGATGTGCATATTACATTTTGGTCACGGTCCATTGATTTTTCACGGAGTTATGGCCCTTGAGTGAAATTTCTTGTCCGCTCAATATCTCAGTAACTAATGGATGGATTTGAAAAAAAAACTTTACAGTTATGCTTAGTAGCTCTCAAATATGTGCATATCAAATTTTGGTGATGGTTCATTGATTTTTGACTGAGTTATGGCCCTTTGCTGAAAATTGCCATTTTACGCAAAATCAATGTGTGTTGATCGTTTTTTCAATTTTTTGTCCACTCTATTTCTCATAAACTATTGGACCAATTTTGTTCAAACTTCACATGTGAACTCATTACTAAGTTGAAATGTGCATACTAAAAAAATTTTCACGGTCCATTGATTTTTGACGGAGTTACGGCCCTTGAGTGAATTTTCTTGTCCGCTCAATTTCTCGGACACTAAAGAATGGATTTCAAAAAAACTTTACAGTTATGCTTAGTAGCTCTCAAATATGTGCATATCAAATTTTGGTGATGATTCATTGATTTTTGACTGAGTTATGGCCCTTTGCTGAAAATTGCCATTTTACGCAAAATCAATGTGTGTTGATCGGTTTTTCAATTTTTTGTCCACTCTATTTCTCATAAAATATTGGACCAATTTTGTTCAAACTTCACATGTGAACTCATTACTAAGTTGAGATGTGCATACTAAAAAAATTTTTACGGTCCATTGATTTTTGACGGAGTTACGGCCCTTGAGTGAATTTTCTTGTCCGCTCAATTTCTCGGAAACTTAAGAACGGATTTCAAAAAAACTTTACAGTTATGCTTAGTAGCTCTCAAATATGTGCATATCAAATTTTGGTGATGATTCATTGATTTTTGACTGAGTTATGGCCCTTTGCTGAAAATTGCCATTATACGCAAAATCAATGTGTGTTGATCGGTTTTTCAATTTTTTGTCCACTCTAATTCTCATAAACTATTGGACCAATTTTGTTCAAACATCACATGTGAACTCATTACTAAGTTGAGATGTGCATACTAAATTTTTTTCACGGTCCATTGATTTTTGACGGAGTTACAGCCCTTGAGTGAATTTTCTTGTCCACTCAATTTCTTGGAAACAAATGGACGGATTTCAAAAAAACTTTACAGTTATGCTTAGTAGCTCTCAAATATGTGCATATTAAATTTTGGTGATGATTCATTGATTTTTGACTGAGTTATGGCCCTTTGCTGAAAATTGCCATTTTACGCAAAATCAATGTGTGTTGATCGTTTTTTTCAATTTTTTGTCCACTCTATTTCTCATAAACTATTGGACCAATTTTGTTCAAACTTCACATGTGAACTCATTACTAAGTTGAAATGTGCATACTAAAAAATTTTTCACGGTCCATTGATTTTTGACGGAGTTACGGCCCTTGAGTGAATTTTCTTGTCCGCTCAATTTCTCGGACACTAAAGAACAGATTTCAAAAAAACTTTACATTTATGCTTAGTAGCTCTCAAATATGTGCATATCAAATTTTGGTGATGATTCATTGATTTTTGACTGAGTTATGGCCCTTTGCTGAAAATTGCCATTTTACGCAAAATCAATGTGTGTTGATCGGTTTCTCAATTGTTTGTCCACTCTATTTCTCATAAACTATTGGACCAATTTTGTTCAAACTTCACATGTGAACTCATTACTAAGTTGAGATGTGCATACTAAATTTTTTTCACTAAAACCATTGATTTTTGATGGAGTTACGGCCCTTGAGTGAATTTTCTTGTCCACTCAATTTCTTGGAAACTAATGGATGGATTTCAAAAAAACTTTACAGTTATGCTAAGTAGCTCTCAAATATGTGCATATTAAATTCTTGTGATGTTTCATTGATTTTTGACTGAGTTATGGCCTTTTGCTGAAAATTGCCATTTTACGCAAAATCAACGTGTGTTTATCGGTTTTCAATTTTTTGTCCACTCTATTTCTCATAAACTTCTGTATCAATTTTGTTCAAACTTTACATGTGAACTCATTACCACGTTGATATGTGCATATTATATTTTGGTCATGGTCCATTGATTTTTGACGGAGTTACGGTCCTTGAGTGAATTTTCTTGTCCGCTCAATTTCTCGAAAACTAATGGATGGATTTAAAAAAAAAATTACAGTTATGCTTAGTGGCTCTCAAATATGTGCATATAAAATTTTGGTGATGATTCATTGATTTTTGAATGAGTTATGGCCTTTTGCTGAAAATTGCCATTTTACGCAAAATTAATGTGTGTTGATTGTTTTTTCAATTTTTTGTCCACTCTATTTCTCATAAACTGCTGGACCAATTTTATTCAAACTTCACATGTGAACTCATTACTAAGTGTAGATGTGCATATTTTATTTTGGTTATGGTCCATTGATTTTTGACCGAATTATGGCCCTTGAGTGAATTTTCTTGTACGTTCAATTTCTAGAAAAGTGATAGATGGATTTCAAAGATATTTTACAGTAATTCTTAGTAGCTCTCAAGTATGTGCATACCAAATATTTGTAATGGTTCATTGATTTTTGACTGAGTTATGGCCCTTTGTTGAAAATTGGCATTTTTCGCAACATTAACATGTGTTGATCAGTTTGTTGATTTTTTGTCTGCTCTATTTCTCCTTAACTACTGGACAAATTTTGTTCAAAGTTCACATGTAAACTTATTACAAAGTGAAGATTTGCATCTTCTATTTTGGTCATGGTCTATTGATTTTTCACAGAGTTATGGCCTTTGAGTGAATTTTCTTGTTTTTCACAGGGTTATGGCCCTTGAGTGAATTTTCTTGTCCGCTCAATTTCTCGGCAATTAATGGATGGATTTCAAAAAAACTTTACAGTTATGCTCAGTAGCTGTCAAATATGTGCATATCAAATTTTGGTTATGGTTCATTGATTTATGACAGAATTATGGTCCTTTGTTGAAAATAAGCAATGTTTGCAACATTAACTTGTGTTGGTCAGTCTGTTTTTTTGTTTGCTCTTTTTCTCAATTGATCATTGCACAGTTCATAGGAAATGTACATCTCAAAATGCGCAAACACAGCACTTTTGGGGGGTATGATCACTTTCAGTGATATTCTAGTTGATTTTTGAATGAGTTATGGCCTTTTGCTGAAAATTGCCATTTTACGCAAAATTAATGTGTGTTGATTGTTTTTTCAATTTTTTGTCCACTCTATTTCTCATAAACTGCTGGACCAATTTTATTCAAAATTCACATGTGAACTCATTACTAAGTGTAGATGTGCATATTTTATTTTGGTTATGGTCCATTGATTTTTGACCGAATTATGGCCCTTGAGTGAATTTTCTTGTCCGTTCAATTTCTAGAAAAGTGATAGATGGATTTCAAAGATATTTTACAGTAATGCTTAGTAGCTCTCAAGTATGTGCATACCAAATATTTGTAATGGTTCATTGATTTTTGACTGAGTTATGGCCCTTTGTTGAAAATTGGCATTTTTCGCAACATTAACATGTGTTGATCAGTTTGTTGATTTTTTGTTGTCGAGCCCGCTTGCGGTGAGCTCGACATAGTTGTCACAATGGCGGTTCGGTGTATGTGCGTTAGTGCGTTAGTGCGTGCGTGCGTGCGTGCGTGCGTTAGTGCGTGCGTCCGTCCGGATGGAGCTTGTCCGGGCCATAACTTCACCATGGATGGAGGGATTCAGAAATAACTTGGCACAAATGTCAAGCTCAGTAAGGCGGAGTGTCGCGTGCAAGAACCAGATTCCAAGCTCAAAGGTCAAGGTCAAACTTGGAGGTCAAATGTCAAAAATGAGAAGATTTTTGCTTGTCCGGGCCATAACTTCACCATGGATGGAGGGATTCAGAAATAACTTGGCACAAATGTCAAGCTCAGTAAGGCAGAGTGTCGCGTGCAAGAACCAGATTCCAAGCTCAAAGGTCAAGGTCAAACTTGGAGGTCAAATGTCAAAAATGAGATGATTTTTGCTTGTCCGGGCCATAACTTCACCATGGATGGAGGGATTCAGAAATAACTTGGCACAAATGTCAAGCTCAGTAAGGCAGAGTGTTGCGTGCAAGAACCAGATTCCAAGCTCAAAGGTCAAGGTCAAACTTGGAGGTCAAATGTCAAAAATGAGATGATTTTTGCTTGTCCGGGCCATAACTTCACCATGGATGGAGGGATTCAGAAATAACTTGGCACAAATGTCAAGCTCAGTAAGGCGGAGTGTCGCGTGCAAAAACCAGATTCCAAGCTCAAAGGTCAAGGTCAAACTTGGAGGTCAAATGTCAAAAATGAGATGATTTTTGCTTGTCCGGGCCATAACTTCACCATGGATGGAGGGATTCAGAAATAACTTGGCACAAATGTCAAGCTCAGTAAGATGGAGTGTCGCGTGCAAGAACCAGATTCCAAGATGAAAGGTCAAGGTCAAACTTTGAGGTCAAATGTAAAAAATGAGTTGATTTTTGCTTGTCCGGGCCATTCCTTAACTTGGCACAAATGTCAAGCTCAGTAAGGCGGAGTGTCGCTAAGTATTTTCTGAATCTAGAATGTTTTCTCTACCTTACAATATTTTCGTTTTCCAAATACGACATCGGATGGACTTCTGCTTGGTCTGGTATATTTCTCGGAATTTGGTTTTATGGACTTAGCATAAGGTCCCTTTTAGCGTGACGGGTCACATATGTATACTCAAATTAATCCATTCTGGTATCTCGTTATAAATACATAGACATGTAATATTTTGTGAACAATAAACTGTCTCACCATGATCCCCATCATTCCAACTTATTTTGTCCCCACTTTTACAACGCCATTGTAATGACAGCTGTAGACATAGGTATGGTCTTCTTTCTTCAAAATGAGCGGGCTCGACATGTTGCCCTTCGGCATCTAGTCTGCTCTATTTCTCCTTAACTACTGGACGAATTTTGTTCAAAGTTCACATGTGAACTTATTACAAAGTGAAAATTTGCATCTTATATTTTGGTCATGGTCTATTGATTTTTAGCTCGACTTTTCGAAGAAAATGAGAGCTTATACTGTCACCCGGGCGTCGGCGTTGGCGTTGCAGTGATTATTTTACAATTTAAAGACTGTGAGTCCTGGGGACTCGCTAGATTCCATATTAATGAGTCCAGGTACTAGCTTAGTGAGTCCAATACACTATTTTTAATAGGAAATCTGTAAAAATTGTTGCATCTTGGGACTCGCTAGAATTAAAACTTTGCATCCCAGAGACCAAATTATGAGTAAAAGTTGCAGGATGCGCAGGTAAAAAAATCACTGGCGTTGGCGTTGCAACAAAGGTTAAAGTTTTTTCAAACATCAATAACTTCCATACAGGGTTGGCGCTGCCTATCGCCATTGTCGCCAAATGCGACAAAAAATTAAAAGTGGCGCAAGAATTTTCCATTTGGCGAAAATGCCTGGCGCCAACAAAATTCAAGTGGACCCAAAAATTATCAAATGGCCCTAAATATACAATCAGCAAATACCAATAAGAATATACATGACCAGAATATCAACAGCTATCGAGCGCCGTCGCATTTGCCATTATAATCAAGCACCTTTATATCGATGGTTACGTTAAAAAATGCCGTAACTACAGCTTATTCAAGTTAGTTCAAACTGTAGTTACAGCTTTATCAAACATTACCTACGATATATTATCTCGGCACGCGACACGACAAATAGCGCTAACTGTTAAATTACCTTTAATTGCCATCTATATATCCAAACACATTATGACATAACAAAGCGATGGGGAAAATCAATAAATACACAGTAGACAAGATTCGGGTAGTTTACTAGTGCCGTGTGCAATAGAGCATAACACATTACATATAATGGGCGTGTACTTTCGATATTGTTTTAACTTGATTGACAGGTCGAGTTTCTTCAGTTAATTCTTTACTTTACGAAAATTTCACTCGACATGGGAGTTGTTCAAAGCCAAACTTGTAGCAATCAATTGTTAAGATCGTCGTAGTTACGGCGGTCGATGAAGTAAGATGTTTCAGGTAAGTTAATTTGCGTAAAATATGTGGAATTAACTAGACTTTTGTTTCGTCCTTTTTATCGCGAGAATACGGATCCCGGTGAAGTTAATCATTGGAAGACAAAAAGCTAGCGAGTAACGTCATGATTCCTATTTAAATCAAAATTTAATCGGTACCCAGATAATCTTCTTTTCTCCTTTTCCAAACTGATAAGACTGTCTTTTGACATTGAATATGATTTTCCGGCGTCGGGGGGGGGGGGGGGGGGGGGGGGGGGGGGGGGGGGGGGAGTGGGGGATGGCTCCAACTTTTGATATTTGGCCCCAACGTTTGAAATTTGGCGAAAGTGATGGCGACAACTTTTTTGGAGCCAGGGTGAACCCTGCTTCCATACTATCAAAGGGATTCAACCCAAACTTGGAATACTTATTCACCATCACACCCTCTACCTTACTATCAGGGCCCATGACCCTGGGACCACTCTATTTGGAGTTATGCCCCCTTTATACTAAGCACTTAGAAAGTCAAGCGCGCTGTCTTCGGACAGCTCTTGTTCACAGAGTTATGGCCTTTGAGTGAATTTTCTTGTCCGCTTCAACTCTTGGTAAATAATGAATAGATTTTATTAATTATAACTTTACAAGTATGCTTACTAGCTCTCAAATATGTGCATATCAAATATTGGTTTCGGTTCATTGTTGTTGTTTTTTTTACTGAATTATGGCCCTTTGTTAAAATTAATAATTTTTATACGCCGCCGGAGGCGGACGTATATTGGCGACATCTTCTCCGTCTGTCCGTCCGTCCGTCCGTCCGTCCATCCGTCCATCCGTCCATCCGTCCGTCCGTACGTCCGTCCACTTTTCTTGTCAACGCAACTCCTCCTAAGTTTCTGGCTGGATCTTCTTGAAACTTGGTCAATGTTATCACCTCAATTGGTAGATGTGCATGAAGGAAGGATTTTATGGTTCGTTGATTTTTGCCTGAGTTATGCCCCTTAAAAACTTAGTCTCTGGGGCTTATTGAAATTGCAGCCTTGTCAACGCAACTCCTCCTAAGTTTCTAGCTGGATCTTAATGAAACTTGGTCAATGTTATTACATCAATTGGTAGATGTGCATGAAGGAAGGATGTTATGGTTCATTTATTTTTGCTAGAGTTATGCCCCTTTAAAACTTAGTCTCTGGGGCTTATTGAAATTGCAGCCTTGTCAACGCAACTCCTCCTAAGTTTATGGCTAGATCTTAATGACACTTGGTCAATGTTATCACCTCAATTGGTAGATGTGCATGAAGGAAGGATTTTATGGTTCATTGATTTTTGCCACAGTTATGCCCCCTTAAAACTTAGTCTCTGTGGCTTATTGAAATTGCAGCCTTGTCAAAGCAACTCCTCCTAAGTTTATGGCTGGATATTAATGACACTTGGTCAATGTTATCACCTCAATAAGTAGATGTGCATGTAGGAATGATTTTATGGTTCATTGATTTTTGCCACAGTTATGCCCCCTTAAAACTTAGTCTCTGGGGCTGATTGAAATTGCAGCCTTGTCAACACAACTTCTTCTAAGATTCTGACTGGATACTAATGAAACTTGGTGGATGTTATTACCTTAATTGGTAGATGTGCATGAAGTAAGGATTTTATGGTTCATTGATTTTTGCCTGAGTTATGCCCCCTTCAATTTTAGTCTCTGGGGCTTATTGATATTTCAGCCTCGTGAACGCAATTCCTTTCAGGTTTTTGACTGGATATTTATAAAAACCTTTTTGTGAACACAACTTTTTACAGGTTTTTGTGTGAATATTTATAAATCCTTGTCAATGTCATTTTTTTGTCTCAAGTTTTATAAGTGGCGGCGTATATTGTGACCATGGCACTCTTGTTGCAACATTAACATATGTTGGTCAGTCTGTTTTTATAGTGTTTGCTCTTTTTCTCAATTGATCAGATCACAGTTCATAGGAAATATACATCTCTAAAATGAAAATGCACAACACTTTTCTGTTGGGGGGTATGATCACTTTCAGTGATATTCTAGTTTATCCAAAAATGATGTCTTGTACTGATGCCCCTGATAGAAAGGGCTTTGGAATAAGATTGAGAAAAGAGAAGAAAGTTGAGACAATTCAAATGATTACACATAAAAAGATTTTTGGTTTGAAATAACAAATTTAGAATGCCTTTACCACCTCTTACCTGTTGCTTGCTCTGTTGATATTTTCAGAGGCTGCCAAACAAGTAGGTCAGATAGCGTTACATATCAACGAGCATGTCCGGCAACATGAGAACTTCCAGAAAATGTTGGCCATTCAAAACAGCTTTGATAGCTCGGCCCCGAAAATACTAGCACCAGGTCGGGAATTTGTCAAGGAAGGGAAACTTAATAAGGTATTGTGTCATGTTACAAGACCCAAATTTTTAGGATTTTGTTTATTTTATTAGACCGTGGAATGTTCGCTTTTTAGCTCACCTGAGCACGAAGTGCTCAAGGTGAGTTATTGTGGTCACTTTTTGTCCGGCGTCCGTCCGTCCGTCCGTCTGTCCATCCGTCTGTCAACATTTGGGGTGTTTACACTCTAGCATCCACAAAAGTAACTCAATCTTGATCAAACTTGGCCAAAACAAGTATGATCATAAGTTCTCGGACAAGTTCGATTATGGGCCTGATCGGACCAGAAAGTGTGGAGTTATCTGCCCTTGAATGTCAAAAAATGCTGTTTTTAAGTTTGTTTACACTCTAGCATCTACAATTATTGATCAATCAAGACAAAACTTGGACATAATGTTGGAGACCATAAGATCTTGGATGAGATTAATTTTCAATCTGATCTGACCAGAAAGATGAGAGTTATGTGCCCTTGAATTGGGCAAAATTGCCACTTTTTTGCTGTATTCAAAAAAGAGTTAATTTAAGGGAAGGAACTCTGACACTACTTTTCTTCAGTATAAGTAGAGTTATCTAGTTTGATAGAGGATATAAATAGATTTACACTCTAGAATTCCATTACCAAACAACAAAATTTTAGCCTAGTCCAAAATCATAGGTGTTACAGACGACAAGTTTCATTGAACAAAATTTAACATTTTTTGGTCTTTCTTGGTAGAAAACATTGTGGGTAATGAAGAAATTGCTTGTCACAATGTTTTCCAAAGCCTTTATTTTGTGGGGCATCCAAAAGCGCCAATGTGTGGGAAAGGGTCAATCAAGACAAAACTTGGACACAATGTTGGGGACTATAAGATCTCAGATGAGTTTGATTTTCAGTCTGATCTGATCTGAAAGTCAAGATTTATGTGCCCTTGAATTTGACAAAATTGCCATTTTCGGCTGTTTTCAACCTTTTTTACACTCTAGAATCTACAATTATTAATCAATCAAGACAAAACTTGGACACAATCTTTTGGACCATAAGATCTGGGATTAGTTTGATTTTCAGTCTGATCTAATCAGAAAGTCCAGAGTTATGTGCCCTTGAATTTGACAAAATTGCTGTTTTTTACTGTTTTCGACTTTGTTTACACACTAGAATCTACAATTATTGACCAATCAAGACAAATCTTGGACACAATGTTGGAGACTATAAGATCTCAGATAACTTGGCAGGAGTTGAACAATTTCTTCAAACCTACTAGTCCTGTAGGACTAGTAGCTCTGAATTTCTACTCGCCCTTAGGGCAACCCAACTTGCCCTTAAAGATGAAGAAAATTTTAGACTGTTGGCTCTTACGGATGCATTATTATGCAAATAACATAAGTCTGGATGCATTATTATGCAAATAACATAACTCTTTGACTCTACAAATAAAGTTTCTTCGGTATTAATGACAGACAGGGCTCGCGCTGGCGATCGCCACTTCAAAAGTCATAGGCAAATAAGGCAACAATTTTATTAAAAAAGATGGTCAATGAATCAAATGTGGCTCAGACTTGACTTCATCTTTTACCATAAATCAATCGCCGATTAACATTACTGTAAACACTTACTTTTTATTTAATTCGAAAGATAGATTAGCTGTCGAAATGGTCGAGTAAGCACACCAGTTTAATACGTATAACTACCTGGTAAATGTGAAAGAATTTCTTTGTGTAATCGCGAGGCGGCATAACAGAAAGAGACAAGGCATCTGTGTTAAAACCATCTGATGTCAGTGTATTTACTACGAAGATAGCGTTTTGTTTTCATTGATTCATCCAATTTTACTGCGCTTTGTGGCACGCACGACTTTTGTAAACAAATCATAGTAAAACATAACCTTATTTGGGTGCGGAAAAATCATGTGATTATATTGAAACTGGAATGACTACGTCATCAATTGACTGTGTTTGCGGCGTCTTTGATCTCACTCAAATCATCTCATATGAGTAATACAGATTTACTCTAGTTTCCTTGTCTAGTTTCACTTTCGGGATTGCCGACATAAACAGGGAAAGGTCATATTTTACAGCGAATATTATTGTTTCCGATATGAAGTTTAAAATAAATACTTTCTTTTTGATCCTTTTTTTTTCCCCTCAATCAGCGTGATTCAAGTCCTAAATTTGCACTGGCCCCGTCGGACTAGTTTGTCCCCAAATCTACTCGTCCTACGGCATTTTCTACTCGCCAATGCGAGCGGGCGAGTGGATTTTTCAACCCCTGCTTCGATTTTCAGTTTGATCTGATCAGAAAGTCCAGAGTAATGTGCCCTTGAATTTGATAACATTGCTGTTTTTGGCTGTTTTCGACCTTGTTTATACTCTAGAATCTACAATTATTTATCAATCAAGACAAAACTTGAACACAATGTTGGGGACTATAAGATCTTGGATGAGTTTGATTTTCAGTCTGATCTGATGAGAATGTTGAGAGTTTTGTGCCCTTGAATTTGACAAAATTGCCATTTTCGGCTGTTTTCGACCTTGTTTACATTCTAGAATCTACAATTATTGATCAATCTATACAAAACTTGGACACAATGTTGGGAACCATAAGATCTCATATGAGTTTGATTTTCAGTCTGATCTGATCAGAAAGTCGAGCGTTTTGTGCCCTTGAATTTGACAAAATTGTTGTTTTCGGCTGTTTTTGACCTTGTTTACACTCTGGAATCTACCTTTATGGATCAATCTAGACAAAACTTGGACACAATATTGGGGACCATAAGATCTGGGATTAGTTTGATTTTCAGTCTTAACTGATGAGAAAATCGAGAGTAATGTGCCCTTGAATTTGATTAGATTGCTGTTTTCGGCTGTTTTCGACCTTGTCTATAGTCTAGAATCTACAATTATTTATCAATCAAGACAAAACTTGGATACAATCAGGGCTACAGATAAGTGGAGGTGAAGACATACTAACATTGTTTTTGCGAATTCAAATCCTATGTTGTGGGTACTCATTTGAATCGTCTTGACAAGACGATACAAATGAGTACCTACAACATAGGGTTTGATGATCAATGACAGCATTATTGCAGTTTGAAAAGTCACCACCCCCTCTTATCTGGAGCCCTGTACAATGTTTGGCACCATAATTTAGATCTCAGATGAGTTAGATTTTCACAACCTTATTGACCATAAGTTCTTTTTCAGTCTTAAAGTAATAAATATTAATTGAATTGAACAAAAGTGTTGCTCATATCATTTAGGTTCAGGTGAGCGATATAGGACCATCATGGTCCTCTTGTTAATCCATCTTCAAGTGATTGGCTGCTGAGCCCAGATAGCTCAGTAGGTAACGTCAGAGTCTGTCAATTTAGGGTTTGTGAGTTTGAACCCTGGCTTGGCCAGTATCTATTCTAACATTTGACAAATTCATTTGTCTCTCACCAATGAATGTGAATCATCTATGTGAGACAGCATCTGGAGGCTCCTTGATATGACCATAGCAGTTGAAAATGGCCCCAGTAAATCAAATCAATTGATTGCCTATGTATTAAAAGGATATTGGAAAGATCATAAAAGAAAAGGCCAACTGGTAACATAAGTAATATTATACACTATAATAATGTAAGTATTTCTTTTTAGTGATTCATAGTGTCTCTGTGGTTCACAACATAGGATTGAGAAAAGCCAAAATTTTTATACAAAATGTTTTTATTCTGATATTTTGCTATCTCTTGTAACGAGAAAAAAAGACTAGAAGTCACTTGCAGAGTTAATATACCCCCCAAATTCAATTTGGGGGGTATATAGGAGTCAGCTTGTCCGTTGGTCTGTCTGTCTGTCTGTTGGTTGGTCCGTAGCTTTTTTGTCCGCTCTATTTCTCCTAAACTACAGGTCCAATTTAATTCAAACTTCACATGGTAACTCATTACCAAGTGGAGATGTGCATATCGTATTTTGGTCATGGTCCATTGATTTTTGATGGAGTTACGGCCCTTGAGTGAATTTTTTTGTCCGCTCAATTATTTGGAAACCAATGGATGGATTTCAATTTTTTTTTGCAGTTATGCTTAATAACTCTCAAATATGTGCATATTAAATTCTGGTGATAATTCATTGATTTTTGACCAAGTAATGGCCCTTTGCTGAGAATTGCCATTTTACGCAAAATTAACATGTGTTGATCGTTTTTTTCAATTTTTTGTCCACTCTATTTCTCATAAACTACTGCACCAACTTTATTCAAACTTCACATGTGAAGTCATTACCAAGTGTAGATGTGCATATTACATTTTGGTCATGATCCATTGATTTTTATGCTCTCCGAAAAAATTTCGGGGGAGCATATACTCGCCATACTGTCCGTCCGTCCGTCCGTCCGTCCATCCACAGCCATATCTCAGCAACCCTTGGACCAAATTCAATGAAACTTCACATGTGAACTCCCTGGGTCAATACCTAGGGACCTTTTTCTCCGTTTGTAAATTTAAGGCTGCGTCATGGAAAAAGGGGCCTTAGTGTAAAAATTAGTTTTTCTATTATTTCTCTTCATCTAATAGGCAGAATTTAATGAAATTTTGTGCTTATGTACTAAATAGGATGTTCTAGACCATATTCTATAAATAAAGTGTGTACAAAAAAGCTGTCATGCGAAAAGGGGGCTTAATGTATGATAGTTTTTATTTTGTGACAAACACTTATTCGGGGAGCATAATCCGTCTGTGACGGCTCTTGTTGACAGAGTTACGGCCCTTGAGTTAATGTTTTTGTCCGCTTAATTTCTCGGAAATCAATGGATGGATTTCAAAAAAACTTAATAGTTATGCTTGGTAGCTCTCAAATATGTGCATATTAAATTCTTGTGATGATGCAATGATTTTTAATTGAGTTATGTCCCTTTGCTTAAAATTGCCATTTTACGCAAAATCAACGTGTGTTGATCGTTTTTAGCTCCACTGGCCGAAGGCCAGTGGGGCTTATGTCATGGCCCTGTGTCCGTGCGTGCGTGCGTAAACAATTTTCAAACATCTTCTTCTCCAAAACTACTGGACCAATTTCAACCAAACTTCACACGAATCATCCTTGCATGAATCTCTATCAAATTCCTTCAAAAGAATAAAATCGGTGAAGAACTTGAATTTTAATTAATTTAATTGAATTAATTTTCGAAAAATATTTAAAAATTCTTCTTCTCCAAAACTACTGGACCAATTTCAACCAAACTTCACAGAAATCTTCCTTGCATTAATCTCTACCAAATTTCTTCAAAAGAATAAAATCCGTGCAAAACTTGAAATTTTAGCTCACCTGAGCACGAAGTGCTCATGGGGAGCTATTGTGGTCACTCACCGTCCGTCGTCGGTCCGTCTGTCCGTTCACATTTCTTTAAACATCTTCTCCTCCTAAACCATTTGGTCAATTTTGACCAAACTTGGCAGGAATGTTCCTTGGGTGACCCTTCTCAAAACTTGTTGGCATATTTTTGATTCGTCAAAAAATGTGGGCGTGGCAGGGTGTGGCTTATCGGACTTAGAGAAATCCTAAGAAAATTCTTTAAAAATCAACCATTGGGCCAATTTAAAGCTAACTTGGCAGAAATGTTCCTTCGGTGACCCTTTTCAAAAATTGTTCGCAAATTCTTGATTCGTCAAAAAAAATGGGCGTGGCAAGGCGTGGCTTATCGGACTTAGAGAAATCCTAAGAAAATTCATTAAAAATCAACCATTGGCCCAATTTGAACCAAACTTGGCAGAAATGTTCCTTGGGTGACACTCTTCAAAATTTGGTGGTGAATTTTTGATTTGTCAGGAAAAGTGGGCGTGGCAGGGCATGGCTTATCGGACTTAGAGAAATGCTAAAACAATTCTTTAAAAATCAACTATTGGCCCAATTTGAACCAAACTTGGCAGAAATGTTCCTTGGGTGACACTCTTCAAAATTTGTTGGTGAATTTTTGATTTGTCAGGAAAAGTTGGCGTGGCAGGGCGTGACTTATTGGACTTGGAGAAATTCTAAGAAAATTCCTTAAAAATCAACCATTTGGTCAATTTGAACCAAACTTGGCAGGAATGTTCCTTGGGTGACTCTTTTCAAAATTGTTTGCGAATTTTTGATTCGTCAAAAATGTGGGTGTGGCAGGGCGTGGCTTATCAGACTTAGAGAAATCCTAAGAAAATTCTTTGAAAATCAACCATTGGGCCAATTTGAACCTAACTTGGCAGAAATGTTCCTTGGGTGACCCTTTTCAAAACTTTTTCGCAAATTTTGATTCGTCAAAAAAAGTGGGGTTGGCAAGGCGTGGCTTATGGGACTTAGAGAAATGCTAAGAAAATTCTTTAAAAATCAACCGTTGGCCCAATTTGAACCAAACTTGGTAGTAATGTTCCCTGGGTGACTCTTTTCAAAACTTGTTCGCAAATTTTTGATTCGTCAGAAAAAGTGGGCGTGGCAGGACATGGCTTCTCTGACTTAGAGAAATCCTAAGAAAATTCTTCAAAAATCAACCGTTGGCCCAATTTGAACCAAACTTAACAGAATTATTCTTTGGGTGACTCTTTTTAGAATTTGTTTGCGGATTTTGATTCGTCAGATAAAGCGGGCGTGGCAGGGCGTGGCTTATCGAAGTTAGAGAAACCCTAAGAAAATTCTTTAAAAAACACATTGGGCCAATTTGAACGAAACTTGGCAAGAATTTTCCTTGAGTCAGAGCTCCAGATAGGATGCGTATTTGCGTAAAATACGCATTGATTTGGTCTGAATACGCATTAACTTTTATAAAAATGCGTACAAATACGCATTCAAAATAATGAAAACGCATTTGATAATTGCCAGTTAGCGTATCAAGATCGTAAAATGTCGAGAAAAAACATACACTAGGAAATTCAAAAAATTAACTCAAACTTTTTGTCTGTAAAAAATAGGTTACGGCAGTCAGCTACCCGATATCTATTACGACTTTAATCAGCCAATCACAGTCTTGAATAATTGGGGAATACCAATTACGTCACCACTGTGACCAGCCGAGCAAAAATCGGCTATTCCGTAGATCTACCGAATGATGCCGAGTGTTGTATTTGTTTGAATTTCAATCAATCGGTTATCTCCGTGAAAGCAAATCGTTACCCGATTTAACAGACCATTGCGTCAATCCGTAAATTGTAAATGACTACTCGAAGGTGTTTGTTTTCTTTTCAAACCGGCAAACGAGTAAATCCACTGCTGAGCAGATCGTAACTTTAGGAGATTTTTGCCGATATTCGTTCTGAAGTGGCCCTACAGGCAAAGATAGCACATGATGGTAATCTTGTTCAGAAAAAAAAAACCTCGATGGTCAGAAACATACCGCGGTTAGATGGCCTCGAACCCGAAAATGAAAGTGGGTCGTTCCGGTCTGTTGTGCCTGTTTATTTTAGTCCTTTCCCGAACAAGAACGTAAATACGCCCTGCCTCAAAAAATTATCTGGAAATACGCATTGGAAAAAATCTGAGGGGTAAATACCCCTTGCATCCAAAAATTATCTGGAGCTCTGCTTGAGTGACTTTATAAAATGTGTACACAAATTTTCTTTGTCGTCTAAAAATGTGGGTGTGGAAGGGCAGTGTTATCAGACTTAGAGATATCATACGAAAACCCTTTAAAAATGAAGCATTGGGCCAATTTGAACCAAACTTGGCAACAATGTTCCTTGAGTGACCCTTTTCAAAATTTGTTCACGAATTTTTGATTTGTAAAAAAAAGTGGGCGTGTCACAATCTTCTTTCAGGTGAGCGATATAGGGCCATTCTGGCCCTCTTGTAATTAATTTAATTGATTTAAATTTTTTGAAAAATCATTAAAAAAAATCTTCTCCAAAACTACAGGACCAATTTCAACCAAACTTCACAGAAATCTTCCTTGTATGAATCTCTTCTTAATTCCTTCAAAAAGATAAATTCTGTGTATAACTTGAATTTTAATTAATTTAATTGAATTAAATTTTCGAAAAATCCTTAAAAATTCTTCTTCTCCAAAACTACTGGACCAATTTCAACCAAACTTCACAGAAATCTCCCTTGCATGAATCTCAACCAAATTCCTTCAAAAGATTAAAATTCGCGCAGAACTTGAATTTTAATTAATTTAATTGATTTAAATTTTTGAAAAATCTTTAAAAATTCTTCTTCTCCAAAACTACTGAACCAATTTCAACCAAACTTTACAGAAATGTTCCTTGTATAAATCTCTTCTTAATTCCGTCAAAAAAATAAATTCTGTGTAAAACTTAAATTTTGATTAATTGAATAAGATTAATTTTTTGAAAAATCTTCTTTTCCAAAACTATTGGACCAATTTTAACCAAACTTCACACGAATCTTCCTTGCATGAATCTCCTTTAAATTCCTTAAAAAAAATAATTTCCGTGTAGAACTTAAATTTTAATAAATTTAATTAAATTGAATTATCGAATAATTGTTAAACAATCTTCTTCTCCAAAATTACAGGACCAATTTCAACCAAACTTCACAGGAATCTTCCTTGCATGAATCTCTCCCAAATTCCTTCACGATCGGATGAAAAGCTTGGCTGCTGTGGGCTTGGCTTATTTTTCGCTATATGAAACTGTGTAATTTTAACAAAATTCAAAAAACATTTCTGCTCCTTAATCACTTATTGGATTTCATTCTGGTGTAGCATGAATCTTCTTTGGATAGACATCTATTGTATTCATTGAAGAAGTTCGTAGTCTAAATGTCTAAAAGCCAGTGGAGCGATACAGGGCCATCTTGGCCCTCTTGTTTCAACTTTTTGTCCACTCTATTTCTCATAAACTACTACACCAATTTTATTCAAACTTCACATGTGAAGTCATTACCAAGTGTAGATATGCATATTTTATTAGCTCACCTGAGCACGAAGTGCTCAAGGTGAGCTATTGTGGTCGCTTTTTGTCCGTCGGCGTCTGTCCGTCTGTCCGTCCGTCTGTCCGTCCGTCCGTCTGTCCACAATTTGTTGTTACCACTCTAGCACCCACAAATATTGACCAATCTTAATCAAACTTGGTCAAAACATGTATGACCATAAGTTCTCGGATGAGTTTGATTTTGAGTCAGATCGGACCAGGAAGTCCAGAGTTATGTGCCCTTGAACGTCAAAAATGACTAGTTTTGACTTTGTTACCACTCTAGCATCTACAAATATTGACCAATCTTAACCAAACTTTGTCAAAACATGTATGACGATAAGTTCTTGGATGAGTTCGACTTTGGGTCAGATCGGATCAGGAAGTCCGTAGTTATGCGCCCTTGAATATCAAAAATCGCTAGTTTTTGACCTTGTTACCACTCTAGCATCTACAAATATTGACCAATCTTGACCAAACTTGGTCAAAACATGTATGACAATAAGCTCTTGGACGAGTTTGCTTTTGGATCAGATCAGATCAGGAAGTCCGGAGTTATGCGCCCTTGAATATCAAAAATCGCTAGTTTTTTACTTTGTTACCACTCTAGCATCTACAAATATTGACCAATCTTGAACAAACTTGGTCAAAACATGTATGACAATAAGCTCTTGGACGAGTTTGATTTTGGATCAGATCAGATCAGGAAGTCCAGAGTTATGCGCCCTTGAATATCAAAAATAGCTTAGTTTCAACTTTGTTACCACTCTAGCATCTACAAATATTGACCAATCAAGACAAAACTTGGCTAGAATGTTGGTAACCATACAATAATGAATGAGTTCGATTTTCAGTGTCATTGAAGTAGGGAATTTTGAGTTATGTGCCCTTGAATTTGACAACTTTGCCATTTTTGACTTTGTTTACACTTTAGCATCTACATTTATTGACCGATAAAGACAAAACTTGGCTACAGTGATGGTAACCATAAGATGCTGAATGAGTTAAATTTTCAGCTTGATCGGACCAAAAAACCTAGAGTTATTGGCCCTTGAATTTCACAAAATTGTTTTTTTCCACTTTATTTTCACTCTAAAAAAAACACAAATATTGACCAATCAAGACACAACTTGGTCACAATTTAGGTGACCATGAGATCTTATATGTTTTCATTTTTCATATTGATCAGACTAGAAAAAACAGAGTTTTGTGCCGAGCACGAAGTGCTCAAGGTGAGCTATTGTGGTCGCTTTTTGTCCGTCGGCGTCTGTCCGTCTGTCCGTCCGTCTGTCCGTCCGTCCGTCTGTCCACAATTTGTTGTTACCACTCTAGCACCCACAAATATTGACCAATCTTAATCAAACTTGGTCAAAACATGTATGACCATAAGTTCTCGGATGAGTTTGATTTTGAGTCAGATCGGACCAGGAAGTCCAGAGTTATGTGCCCTTGAACGTCAAAAATGACTAGTTTTGACTTTGTTACCACTCTAGCATCTACAAATATTGACCAATCTTAACCAAACTTTGTCAAAACATGTATGACGATAAGTTCTTGGATGAGTTCGACTTTGGGTCAGATCGGATCAGGAAGTCCGTAGTTATGCGCCCTTGAATATCAAAAATCGCTAGTTTTTGACCTTGTTACCACTCTAGCATCTACAAATATTGACCAATCTTGACCAAACTTGGTCAAAACATGTATGACAATAAGCTCTTGGACGAGTTTGCTTTTGGATCAGATCAGATCAGGAAGTCCGGAGTTATGCGCCCTTGAATATCAAAAATCGCTAGTTTTTTACTTTGTTACCACTCTAGCATCTACAAATATTGACCAATCTTGAACAAACTTGGTCAAAACATGTATGACAATAAGCTCTTGGACGAGTTTGATTTTGGATCAGATCAGATCAGGAAGTCCAGAGTTATGCGCCCTTGAATATCAAAAATAGCTTAGTTTCAACTTTGTTACCACTCTAGCATCTACAAATATTGACCAATCAAGACAAAACTTGGCTAGAATGTTGGTAACCATACAATAATGAATGAGTTCGATTTTCAGTGTCATTGAAGTAGGGAATTTTGAGTTATGTGCCCTTGAATTTGACAAATTTGCCATTTTCGACTTTGTTTACACTTTAGCATCTACATTTATTGACCGATAAAGACAAAACTTGGCTACAGTGATGGTAACCATAAGATGCTGAATGAGTTAAATTTTCAGCTTGATCGGACCAAAAAACCTAGAGTTATTGGCCCTTGAATTTCACAAAATTGTTTTTTTCCACTTTATTTTCACTCTAAAAAAACACAAATATTGACCAATCAAGACACAACTTGGTCACAATTTAGGTGACCATGAGATCTTATATGTTTTCATTTTTCATATTGATCAGACTAGAAAAAACAGAGTTTTGTGCCCTTGATGGTGACAAAATTACCGATTTCGTTGTTAATTTCAGTCAAACAGTAATTAATAAATATTGACCAATCAAAAAACAACTTGGACATAAGGTTGATGAGAATATCTTTATCAGAACAGAGTTATGTGCCCTGGATTATGACAAAATAGATGTTTTTTATCGACTTGGTTTTCACTTTAACAGCCACAAATATTGATTATTAAAGATTAAGAATGCTGTTTTCAGCTGGATCATAATCTCGCATCTTAAATTTCGTGTACTTGTCTTTGAGATACCTAGGTCATGTAAAAGGTGGGTCTTGTTTTGCATGGAGCAAGTTTCAAACTTCTATCAGGTGAGCGATCCAGGGCCATCTTGGCCCTCTTGTTTTGGTTATGGTTCATTGATTTTTAACAGAGATATGGCCCTTGAGTGAATTTTCTTGTTGATTTTTGACTGAATTATGGTCCTTTGTTGAAAATAAGCAATGTTTGCAACATTACCATGTGTTGGTCAGTCTGTTTGCCCTTTTTCTCATGTGATCATTTCACAGTTCATAGGAAATGTACATCTCAATATATGCACAAACACAGCGCTTTTGGGGGGTATGATCACTTTCGGTGATATTCTAGTTTCAGACTGCTCTACCATTTTTCACAGGAAACAAAATTTAATGTTGTTCCTAAATTGCAAGATTAATGCAGAAGACAAAATTATTGATAGGAAAGGTAGATATTCTAGAATTAATGAAAGATGATCTGTTCTGTTAATTCATTCTGTTTATTTTCAGGTATCAAGGCGTGGTGGAAAGGCGCAGGAGCGGATGTTTTTCCTGTTCTCTGACATGATGATTTACGGCAAACCTAAACTACTTGACAGCGGCAGTAACTCGTACAGTTGTTGTTGTGTGTTACCATTACGACATTGTCAAGTTGAGAGAGTACTCGGTAGTCATCAGAGTTCTGATGGAAGAGGAATGTTTAGGGTAGGAATAAACCTTTCCCAAATGGCAAAATAATAGGGTAGTCCACGTTAAAAGCTGCTACTTGTGTCAAAGTCTAGGTTGTTAGACAGAAGATTTGTGTATAATATAGCTGTGAAAATATTAAGGCAAAAGGAGAAAATGCTGATTATCAGCATTTTCTTCTTTTGCCTCAATATTTTCCAAAACATTTTATATCAGGGACATCAAAACTAGACTTTGTTTGGGAAAGGGTTAAACTTGAGCTGAGATCCCATATAAATACTCAGGCTAGATTATTTTTGCATCAGAATAATGCTGAGGCAGTCCAAGTTTCACCACAGTATCTCGAGCCAAAATGTAAGGAATTATATGTTTGTGAAGAGGTAAAAAAGATTCGAACTTGAATTTAAAGATCTGAATTATCTTTATACAAACTTTCACTTGAGAAAAGTTTTACTGTATCAGATTGACCAATTAGTACAAAATTCCATGTCTATATTTATACCCCCGCAAACGAAGTTTGGAGGGGGTATACTGGAATCAGCCTGTCGGTCCAGTGGTTGGATGGTTGGTTGGTTGGTTGGTTGGATGGTTGGTCTGTCTCCAAAACTTTGTCCGGACAACTCCTCCTACACTTGGGGACCGATTAAGTTCATACTTGGCACAAGTGTTCATTGTGACCTGTAGATGTGCAAGACACAAATTTCACGGAAATCGGATTGATACTTTTTGAGTTATGGCCCCTGATTTGACCCAGAAATGCTTGTCCGGACAACTCCTCCTACAGTTACTGTCTGATTTGCTTCATACTTGGCACATGTGTGCATTAGGACCTGTAGATGTGCAAGACGCAAATTTCACGAAAATCCGACCATTACTTTTTGAGTTATGGCCCCTGATTTGACCCAAAAATGCTTGTCCGGACAACTCCTCCTACAGTTACTGTCCGATTTGCTTCATACTTGGCACAGGTGTGCATAAGGACCTGTTGATGTGCAAGAGGCAAATTTCACGGAAATCCGACCATTACTTTCAGAGTTATGGCCCCTGATTTGACCCTAAAATGCTTGTCCGGACAACTCCTCCTACAGTTACTGTCCAATTTGCTTCATACTTGGCACATGTGTGCATTAGGACCTGTAGATGTGCAAGACACAAAATTCACTGAAATCGGACCTATACTTTCTGAGTTACTGCCCTTGATTTTACCAAAAAATGCTTGTCCGGACAACTCCTCCTTCAGTTACTGTCCGATTTGCTTCATACTTGGCACAGGTGTGCATAAGGACCTGTTGATGTGCAAGAGGCAAATTTCACGAAAATCCGACCATTACTTTCTGAGTTATGGCCCCTGATTTGACCCTAAAATGCTTGTCCGGACAACTCCTCCTACAGTTACTGTCCAATTTGCTTCATACTTGGCACATGTGTGCATTAGGACCTGTAGATGTGCAAGACACAAAATTTACAGAAATCGGACCTATACTTTCTGAGTTACCGCCCTTGATTTTACCAAAAAATGTTTGTCCGGACAACTTCTCCTTCAGTTACTGTCCGATTTGCTTCATACTTGGCACAGGTGTGCATTAGCACCTGTATGCAAAATTTACGGAAATAGGACCGATACTTTCTGAGTTATGGCCCCTGATTTGACCAAATTTCAAGAAAATCGGATTAACAATTTCTGACTCATGGCTCTTGATTCAACAAAAATGCTTGGCCGAACAAAAGTGGTGGCGGGGGTATTTTTATCACCTTCAGTGATAGATTTCTAGTTTTACCTTTTTTCATTTTCAACAATTTAGCATAGATCCCTTTTGAAGTATAATTCAACATTCACAATTCACTCTAAGGTAACACTTTTGCAAGCTTGACAAAAAGTGTTTTCAGTAACTTTAACTGTATCAATGTAATTAGTTGTATACTGTAATTCCTTATTCTCCTCCACATTGCCAGGTTGTATGTAAGGAGGAGAGTTTGATGCTGTACTGTTTAGACTCAGACGAGGCCCTTGCCTGGATAGAGGCCATCGAGGCTGCGATACGAAAGTTGAACGTGAACAGACAGACGCTGAGAAAACCCAGCAGTAACAAGGTCCCGGTGAGAGGGAAGTCACTCATCAAGATGAAACTGAAGGAGAAGAAACAAGATCTAAAGGTACAGAATCACTTTATTCATGGTAGTTATGCCCCCTTTTGATACCTTGCATACTCTTTGAGTTGTTTCACTGTTTTCGGTATGTCAATAGACCACTTTTGTCAGAGGCATAACTCAAAAAGTATGTATGACAAAATCATGAAACTACCTATTTTGTTAGTTCATTCATCTTTTCATGCCCCCGTATTGAAAGATGGGGATGTATTGTTTTACTCATGTTTGTCTGTCTGTCTGTATGAAAACTTGATAGTGGCCATTTCGGGAGCATTCATGTTTCACAAACACATCTTTTTAATCTTTCATTTTAACAATACAGAGTACTGCACAACTGCATGCTAGGACTACCCTAGATCCATTTAATCCATTACCAGACAGCTAAATATTGGACTGTTCCAATTTGAAAGCATAGAATTAGTGTGCTTGCATTATAGTCAAGAAAATATTGAGACGAAAGAAGAAAATGCTGATTATTAGGGGCGTCAAAATACTGTCTCCTTTAGAAAAAAGGAAATGTGAACATCTATGATACACGGTGTATAATCACGTGACTCAGAAATTCCGATAATCTTCAATATCTTTTTTATTACTTGACCAATTTGAATTCGGTTTGAAGCAGAGAATGTGGGAAAGTGCCAGAAATAAGCTGGACGTGTTGGATTTTTGAAAAATCAACTGATAAAAAAGTTATTGAAGATAAACCAAAATTTTGGTTTATCTTCAATAACTTATGAATCAGTTGATTTTATCAACTGATAAAAAAGTTATTGAAGATAAACCAAAATTTTGGTTTATCTTCAATAACTTTTGAATCAGTTGATTTTTCAAAAATCAACCACGTCCATCTAATGCGTTAAGTCTGTCCTCATTCTCTGCTTCAAACCGAATTCAAATCAGTCCAGTATTCACATAATTATTGAAGATTTTCTGAAAATATTGTATCACATGATTATCCACCTTGTATGATACCTTCTATGTTTTTTCTATAGAGACGTAGTATGAGAAGACAGAAGAAAGCTGGATTGAAGGACAAATCAAAATCGTCCCCGTTGAGGACATCGTTACGAGCGTTGGCTGATGTGGATGTCACTAACTGTCTGTCACCAACAAAACGTGCGAGAACGGGGTCTATAGGATCCACTCTTACACAATCAGAGGTAATAGTATGTTTTAGCCAATATTTTCTATGCCATATTTTACACAAATTCTGTCTTAAACAACTTACATTTTGTCATTTATGACAGTTTTTGAAGGGGATCACCCTAAAATTTCGCCGTTTGGGAAAGTGTTTAATGATTCTTTACTCGCCTCCTTTCTACAGATTTAATCAATTTCCAAACAGTGACTCCTTTTGATGTCCCACAAGATAAAGGTTCTGGAAAACAATGTGAAAATTGAAGAAATTGCTTGTGACAAGCAATTTCTCCATTTTCCACAATATTTTCTATCCAGAAATATGAAAAGGAAATACTGAAAATTTCCTTCACTGGAAGTCTGCATCATCTTCTCGAATTTGAACCGGTCTGAAATTTGCGGCCTTGCAATTGGTTTAAACAATTTTACTTTTAGGAGGAGGATGACAAAAATGAGATCAGTCTAGAAAACTGGAGTCCCGGTCAGACAGATAACATGGAAAGCATTCCACAACTGAGGGTAGACACAGATCAGCATCATACCAGTCAACATTCCAATAGAGGTAGTACATGTTCACAGACGTCCAGTCAGTACTCCCAGTCCACGGCTAGTACCAGCCAGTATTCAGAGATGGAAAGTATGGATGGGTACTCATATTATCCTGAATCATCAAGTCAATTATCGCAGGAGAACAGTCCATCGTCTTCCATGTTGAATATGAGCGACCAGTCTGACAGCCAGGATGACTCGGACGGTGACGGGAGTGACTCTGACGGTGAAAACTGTCCGGACAATGGTTATGTTACAAATCATTGTGACATGAACATGGAGACGAGTTGTACAACTACCTGGATAAACCCTAGATTCCAGAAGAGTTCCTCACCCAAATGTACCACGGGACCGCTGAGGAAGTAAGTTTTTACCCATTACCAAACAATAACGCTTTTTGACGCCTTGCAAGATAAAGGTTTGGAAAAAGACGCCGCGGCCTTAGCGCAGTTGGTAGCGCATCTGATCCTCATTCGAGAGGTCCCGGGTTCGATACCCGGCCGCGGCTAATACCCTTACTGACAAAATTGTCGCCCACCAATGGGTTTGAAATCGTTAACCTAAGTGGGCGAGCAGCTGGAGGCTCGGTAAGGGTGTTGTGGTAGTACTGGTTTGAGAAACAACAGGAATCCATGGGTCGGTGCTCCAGCCGCCGCGATATGACCCTAGTAGTTGAAAACGGCGTAAAACCCCAATAAAAACTTGGAAAAAGATTGTGGAATATGAAGAAATTGGTAAGCAATTTCTTCATTTCCAACAATATTTTCTACTCAGAAAGACCAAAAACAGTAAAATTGCGTTCACTTTAAGTTGAAATTGTCATATGCAGCTCCTTTGAATTGAATTTTGACCAGCCTAAAATTTTGCAAAAGCCCACCTGAGCACATGCTAAACATGGGCGTATTCAGAAATTTATTTATATTACGCACGACTGAGAGGGCAAGAGCACAAGAAGGGGTATCTCCACTCTTAAGGGGGTTCAGGGGTCTCCTCTGAGGAAATTTTGATTTATAAGACTTGTTTTCGTGCATTCTATGTGCATTTTGAGACACAAAAACGGCAAAACTGGCCCTAAAAATGATACAAAGCAACTTTCGTTATATTCACGATTTTTTTTACATTAAGCATGTGCGTATTATGCGTAATGGGTGCTACGCCCTTTCTAAAGGGAAGCTTTGTGTTTGTTCTTTTCCTCCTAAACTATCAGGTTAATTCAGACTAAGATTAGCAAGAGTATTCCTTGGTTGACCATTTTCAAGAAAATTATTTCTATTAGCCAGCAAAGGGGAGGTTCGGACAGGGCAGGACTTATCAGACTTGAAATCATTTGCTGAGAAAATGATGAAAACTGGCATTTTCCTCTTTCCATGATATAATATGCAAATTTCATACATTAGTCATAATTGTTGAAATTTAGATGTTAAATGATTCATAACGAAACAAGTTTAGTTATATTCTGTAATATTTTTTGTGTTTCAGAGTGATAGAGGGAGGGAGAAATGTGACGTCAAGTATCGGCGAGGCGATGGACAGTGTACGGAACAGTAAACGATGTGATATTATGTGAATACTCAATGTGCAATCTATTCTTGGTGGAAAACGGAATCATCAATAATAATATTATGTATTCGTGATAAATATTTGTATCAAAACAATAGGCACCCACAAAAGCTTGATCGCAATGACAGTTCTTGTCTTGATTTGAAACCAGTTTTTGGGTTTATGCAAATGCATGAGATGGAATCTGGAAAAATGGACCTTATGGTATTTGAGATCAACATGGATATAAACAGTCTGATCATAATCTATACTGAGGCACGTTCTTTAGAGCAAGATTTTTTAAGATTTCCTAGGGTGTTTTGGATAAAGCGTTTTTAAGACCGAGACTGATCGAGCTGTTCCGAATGCTCCATATTTATACAAATGATGTCATTTGTATAAAGTATGGAGCATTCGGAACACCGCGGTTTATGAATTATGGAGTTTTCGGAACAACTCGGTCAAATTTCTTTTATATTGTTTGTACAGAGTTGACCGAGGGGTTCCGCACGAAGTATAGGGTAATGGCGCCTCCCATTGAGCGTCTTAAAAATCTTGCTCGAAAGAACACTTTATCCTAAAATATCTTAAGAAATCTCAAGATATCTCAAGAAATCTCGCTCTAAAGAACGCACCTTTGTTCTCTTTTACATTCTTTATTACTGTAGAAACAGAAAGACAACAGAATGGATCTCGATTATGCTTCACTAAGGCACGAGCTCGTCTGTTGTTTAACCCTTTCCCAAACAGCAAAATTTTAAGCTGATCCAATTTGAAAGCTGCTGCAGACGACAAATTGAATGTAAGTAAGGAAAGCATTTGTGTGCAAAATAGGACAGAAAATATTGAGACAAAAGGAGAAAATGCTGATCATCAGCATTTTCTCCTTTTGTCTCAATGTTTTCCCAATCCTTTTCTATTAGCGACGTCAAAACCAGGTTTTGTTTGGGAAAGTGTTAATGGCAATCTCATGTTTTAATCCACTACCAGAAGCAAAGTTTTCCACTTTCAAAGATCTCTCAGAAAACGGTTCCAAGTGGATGAAAGATGAAAATACATTTTTTGGTCTTTTTGGGTAGAAAACATTGTGGGATATGCAGAAATGTCTTCAATTTCCACAATGTTTATGAAAGTTTTTATCTTGTTGGGGCATCAAAAGGTGTCATTATGTGAATTTGAGTCAAAATGGGATCCAGTTTCTCCGATCTTGGTTCAGTAAAGACTTTTTATGTACTTACATTAGTTTTGTACCAAACTGTTGATTCTGTTGAGGAATCTATACAAATCTGCTGGTAAGAGAGTAACTGGAAATATTAAAGACTGGTTTAACCCTTTCCCAAACAAGACCTGGTTTTGACGTCCCTAATAGAAATGGCTTGGGAAAACATTGAAACAAAAGAAGAAACTGCTGATAACCAGCTGTTTCTCCTTTTGTCTCAATATTTTCTGTGCTATATTTTACATAAATCCTGCCTTTATCAACGTCCATTTTAACGTCTGCAGGGGATTTTTAATTGGAAAAGTTGAAATATTTGTTGTTTGGGAAAGTGTTAAATTGTCTTTGTTTACATTTATTGATATGAATTTCTACAGTTGTCCTTATACCTTAAATCAGAGTAATCAGTATCATTATCTCACAACTCTGGAAAAGGTTAACATATATTAGATCTAAAACATTAAGAAGCAATTTCCATGAGGTTTCTTCCCATTTTTAGCTCACCTGAGCACGATAGTGCTCATGGTGAGGTATTGTGATACCGCTGTGTCCGTCGTCAGTCGTCCGTCGTGCGTGAACCTTTGGCTTGTGTGCACTTTAGAGGCCACATTTTTTGCCCAATCAACCTGAAATTTGCTCAGAATGATTGTCTTGATGAAATCTCGGACAAGTTTGAAATTGGGTCATCTGGGGTCAAAAACTAGGTCACGGGGTCAAATCTTAGAAAAACCTTGTGTGCACTCTAGAGGCCACATTTTTTGCCCAATCAACCTGAAATTTGCTCAGAATGATTGTCTTGATGAAATCTCGGACAAGTTTGAAAATGGGTCATCTGGGGTCAAAAACTAGGTCACGGGGTCAAATCTTGGAAAAACCTTGTGTGCACTCTAGAGGCCACATTTTTTGCCCAATCAACCTGAAAATTGCTCTGAATGATTGTCTTGATGAAATCTCGGACAAGTTTGAAATTGGGTCATCTTGGGTTAAAAACTAGGTCACAGGGTCAAATCTTAGAAAAACCTTGTGTGCACTCTAGAGGCCACATTTTTTGCCCAATCAACCTGAAAATTTGTCAGAATGATTGTCTTAATGAAATCTACGATAAGTTCGAAATTGGGTCATCTAGGGTCAAAAACTAGGTCACGGGGTGAAATTTTAGAAAAACCATGTGTGCACTCTAGAGGCCACATTTTTTGCCCAATCAACCTGAAAATTGGTCTGAAATGGTGACTTGATGAAATCTCAGACAAGTGTGAAATTGGGTCATCTGGGGTCAAAAACTAGGTCACGGGGTCAAATTTTAGAAAAAACCTTGTGTGCACTCTAGAGGCCACATTTTTTGTCCAAATGTACTCATTTTTGCTCAGGAAGTGTGTTTTGATGATTTCTCGGACAAGTTTGAAATTGGGTCATCTGGGGTCAAAAACTAGGTCACGGGGTCAAATCTTAGAAAAACCTTGTGTGCACTCTAGAGGCCATATTTTTTGTCCAAATGTACTCATTTTTGCTCAGGAAGTGTGTTTTTATGATTTCTCTGACAAGATTAAAATTAGGTCATTTGGGGTCAAAAACTAGGTCACAGGGTCAAATCTTAGGAAAACCTTGTGTGCACTCTAGTCTCAGGTGAGCGCTTCAGGGCCAATGGCCCTCTTGTTTGTATTAGAATACAATAGATGATCTTATATGGCTTTAACCTATTACCAGAGAGCATAACTTTAGCCTGATCCAAATTCAAAGAAGCCACACACAACTATTTCAAGTAATGAAATTCAAATCTATTGGTCATTTTAGGAAGAAAACATTGTGGGAAATGAAGAAATTTCTTGTCATAAGCAAAATCTTCATTTACCACAATGTTAGCCAAAGCCCCTATCTTATGGGGGCTTCATTATGTGGTAATGGGTTGAATTTACACTAGTCTGAATGATGTCATCTAAAATTCGGTTTAGCATAACAAAGTGGTTAATTTTATTTCTGACATTCCACAACCCAGCATAATGTGGTTTATATTTTACTTGTTAATACAGATGTACAAATCATATTTAAAATCATGCATAAAATTTTATAATGTATAAATGTGTGTATGATAGCGTAAACAGTAAACAGAGACATATATATTGTACAGGATTTTGTAAAGTTTTATTCATGTATATCTCCATGTCCCTACATTAGATGAATAGTATAGCTCATGATAAATGATCTGGCAGAGCATCCTTAGCTATTAGCTAAAGATGCTCTTCCAGGTCATTCATTGTGAGCTATAACTTCAAGTCTTACTGAAACAATCCTTAGTTAAAACTCTTTCCCGAACAAAGCCTGGTTTCTATGTACCCAATATAAAATGTTTGGGAAAAAATTGAGGCAAAAAAGTTTTCCACAATGTTTTCTAAAGCCTTTATCTTGTGGGGAGTCAAGAGGCGTCACTGTGTGGTAATGGGTTAACCATTTTAATTTGCTTCGAAGCAGAGAAAATGCCACAAACTGGATGTGGCGGATTTTTGAAAAATCAACTGATAAAAAAGTTATTGAAGATTAAACAAAATTTTGGTTGATCTTCAATAACTTTTTCATCAATGGATTCTTCAAAAATCTGCCACGTCCATCTAATGCGTGACGTCTGTTCACATCCTCCGCCTCAAACAGAATTCAAATCGGTCCAGTATTAACAAAATTATTGAAGATTTTCTGAAATTGTTGTATCACATGATTATCCACCGTGGATAAAGATAGAGATTGTGAGCAATAAAACACATTAAACCATTTCTACGCAGTGACTGTGACGCCTTTTAACTCACTCACAAGAAAGGGCTTTGCAAAAAATTGTGGAAAATGAGGAAATTCAAGCAATTTCTTCATTATTTCACAATGTTTTTCAACCCAAAATAGAAAGAAGTTTAACTTTTCATTTACTTGAAATGGACAAAAGCTATAATTGTAGGTTGGGCTAATTATGCCCCCATATTGAAATATTGGGGCATATTGTTTTATTTGTGTCTGTTTGTCTGTCATTCCAAAAACTTAATGTGAAAACTGAACATTATTAGCATTTTGGGGGGCATTAGTGTTTCACAAGCACATTTACTTTTATACTTATTGTAGATCTACTGTGAAAACTTTTCAAAAATTTATTTATTTTGTAGATGACTCGATAGATTTCAGCAAAATGGCTAAAGTGCTGAAAGATTGATCTTACTTCAGATGGTTTTATTTCTATGTATCAAAAAGGAAAATTAAACTTTTAAAGAACAGTTTTATCTTGTTATGGTATACACCCTGTCTCATCACGGCCACCAATCCCTCTCATTCATTGCAAAATGCTATGAGCGAAATCTCAGAAGAGGGACTTCCGGCTATGAAGAAACGGGACCCATTTTGTGAATGTAAACACACGTTGTTACTTTAAATCGGTGATTTTGCCAGTTTTTGGCTGATTCTCAAAAATCGGGGAATGCTATTCGATGGTGAGTATATTTAAACTTCTTTTGGAGTATGTGTCCTCGGCATGGTCTCACCGTGTTTGCTTCAAACTGCTTTGTCATGCGATCACAGTGCTGTGTTTTGAAGACATGTCAAAATTGATCGAAAAATTATGGTTTAAATACTACTATAATTCCCTTCTATACAGGTCCCATAAGCCTCGAATGCTTTATTTTATATATATATCCATTAAAATCCAATGTTTGATTTTCTGATAGAGAGAAAAAGCTAAAAAAGTAATACGCTATGAAGAAGAGAGATCAGCTATGAATAAAGGGGACTAGATATGAAGAAGATATAATACGCTATGAATAAGAGCTCGGATATTCAAAGCTTCGGGTTTTGACTTAATTTTGCCTTTTCGCTATAATTTTCGCTCGGAAAGTGCTACGAATTTATTGTTAATACTATATCACATTTGGGATTGTAAGATCAATCTAATTTCCAAATTAGCCTACTTCAAGACTTTTCAGTATACAATGTGGTTATATTTGGAATGATGATATAATCATGTAAATAACATAGGCCTGCACATGCGGACGCCAATGTCATTGTAAACTATTTAGGCAAAACTTGGCAAACCGTATAAGAACCCTAACATTTTAATAATTTTAAGCCTATGCAAGATACATTGCATGTATTTTGAATGAAAACAGGTCTTATTTACATGTTTTAGCGGCCAGTCGAGCTTTTGTCATTGCGTTGTGTCCGTCATGCGTCCGTCGGTTATTTTTTTCTTGTATGCACTCTAGAGGCCACATTTTTGTCCGATCAATCTGAAAGTTGGTCAGAATTAGGTTATTTCCTCTAAGACCCCCCCCCCCCCCCCCCACACACACACACACACACACGACAGCCTCCGGAAGTCGTCCTTAGAGACAAAAGTTGAAATTTTTAAACGGGGAACGGTTGATTGTAAATCCAATAA
Source organism: Fragum sueziense (assembly GCA_963680895.1). Taxonomy (NCBI): domain Eukaryota; kingdom Metazoa; phylum Mollusca; class Bivalvia; order Cardiida; family Cardiidae; genus Fragum; species Fragum sueziense. Next base: position 13,636,461 of record OY804602.1, on the reverse strand, counting down.
AATAAACATCTTACCGGCTATTAACGAATTCATTCAATTTCATCATTTTTGTTCCACTTAAAACTTCGCTTTATTACTGTATATTGAATGCACGTGCGCTTTATCGCTGTATATTGATTGAATCCACGAGCGACGTCATTGTTTTCTCCGCATGTTTTGGGAGCCTCGTTTTGATAATGTCGATTTGTTACTATTTTTAGTAACAATTCTCATGTATGTTCTAAAAATGCATTTCCACGTGGTGATAAGTCAGGCCCGTAGTAACAAGTGGGGCATGGAGGGGCTAAGATCCCCACCCCCAAAAAGGTCTGCCCAAAATGCTGAATTGTCATTATTTTGCACTGAAAATATTTGGGGAAATCCAATTCAGTCCCTCCAAAATTCCGACAATAGCCAGAACAGGGGCTTTAGCCCCCCTCCCCAATTACAAATGTTTCCAGTCCTACGCGCCTGTAAGTTACTGGTCGGCATTAAATACATGTTTAAGCTGCATAACAATAAATATCGTTCTATCGTCTAGAATTTGATTTTTCAAATGGAAATTTGTAAAAAAAAATATTGGAATTTCTGTCTTCAATTCTTCTTAAACGAACGCATAACCATTCAGTATATGTGAGTGCCAAGAAAGAATTATGAAGTCCGCGCTTCTTCATAGCTTGCTCCCTCTTATTCATAGCTACTCTCGTTTCTTCATAGCTTACTGCTCTTCTTCATTGCCTACTTGTTTTTCTCATAAATAAACAAAGGTTTTCAAAATCGTACGTGTGGAATACTAAAAGAGACCATAGAATAGTAAACTGAACATGTCTCATTCGAAAAATGCATATGATAGCGCCGTAGGAGTCGTTTATGTGTCGTTTATGTGTCGTTTGGTCTGTAAACATAAGTGTGTGCACTCACTTCGAAAGTAATTGCAAGTTTACTCTGTAAGCTAGAACAAAGGGCTTTGGCAATATAACACATCATTCATTACCCCATCGAATAGCATTCCGCGATTTTTGAGATTCAACCCATAACTAGCAAAATAACCGATTTAAAGTAACAACGTGTGTTTACTTACTCAAAATGGGTCCCGTTTCTTCATAGCCGGAAGTCCCTCTTCTGAGATTTCGCTCATAGCATTTTGCAATGAATGAGAGGGATTGGTGGCCGTGCTCATACTTGTGTTGTCACTTGTCAACATTGGTTGCGAAAACTTTAACAAGGCCCAATTGACCAAACGCCGACTGTCAATCAAAAACATCGATTAGCCAATGGACGATCACAAAAATGTCATGCCCCAATTGTTCATCGTTGCACGTGGTTTTGTATCGATTTATCGACTGACAATCAAAACAACCGACATACCAATGGCAAAGAATTTTGTGCTAACAATAGACTAGGTTCAACGTTATGTTTTGATAAACTGTCGGTGCTGTTATAAAATCTCGTAACTACGGCTTAAATCAAGCCGTAGTTACGAGATTCTATAACAACAACTACGACATACTATTTTGTTTGTCCGAATTTACGTCACGATTAACTGGATAAAATCGTTCCCTATTAACGACCACATGCCCATCGTTTGCCTTAAATTCTATGTTGGGCGGAGCGATCTGTCGATTGGCGTTTGGTCAATTGTTATTGGAGAAAGAGAGAAAGATATCTCACTCATTGATACTTACTCTGTAAATATACGACTGATTTGAAAAAGCTTGATTCGATATTTCGGCAAAATTTGTTTTTTTCAATGACAAGGGCAAATTTTGCCGAAATATCAAATCAAGTATTTTATTATACTTATAGTGTATTGATTATATTCCCTGAGGAATGATTTTGTGATATTGATTTGAAAAAGACTTGAAGCAGACAGGAGGGTAATACAATTTCAAGATTCGGTTGATCTTTTAACCCTTTCCCAAATGGCAATTAGCAATTAATCTGCTGTAGATGACCAAGAGGCTTTTAACCAAGATTGAATTTGTGTGAAATATAGCTCAGATTTTTTAGCTCACCTGAGCACGAATGTGCTCATGGTGAGCTATTGTGATACCGCTGTGTCCGGCGTCCGGTGTCCGTCGTCCGTCAAACTTTGCCTTGTGTGCACTCTAGAGGCCACATTTTTTGCCCAATCAACCTGAAATTTGCTCAGAATGATTGTCTTGATTAAATCTCGGACAAGTTCGAAATTGGGTCATCTGGGGTCAAAAACTAGGTCACGAGGTCAAATCTTAGTAAAACCTTGTGTGCACTCTAGAGGCCACATTTTTTGCCCAATCAACCTGAAAATTGATCAGAATGATTGTCTTGATTAAATCTCGGACAAGTTCGAAATTGGATCATCTGGGGTCAAAAACTAGGTCACGGGGTCAAATCTTAGAAAAACCTTGTGTGCACTCTAGAGGTCATATTTTTTGCCCAATCAACCAGAAATTTGCTCAGAATGATTGTCTTGATGAAATCTTGGACAAGTTCGAAATTGGGTCATCTGGGGTCAAAAACTAGGTCACGAGGTCAAATCTTAGTAAAACCTTGTGTGCATTCTAGAGGCCACATTTTTTGCCCAATTAACCTGAAAATTGATCAGAATGATTGTCTTGATGAAATCTCGGACAAGTTTGAAATTGGGTCATCTGGGGTCAAAAACTAGGTCATGAGGTCAAATCTTAGAAATACCTTGTGTGCACTCTAGAGGCCACATTTTTTGCCCAATCAACCTGAAATTTGCTTAGAATAATTGTTTTGGAAAAATGTAGGGCAAGTGCGAAATTTGGTTGTCCTGGGTCAAAAACTAGGTCACGGGGTCAAATCTTAGAAAAACCTTGTGTGCATTCTAGAGGCCACATTTTTTGCCTGATCAACCTGAAAATTTATCAGAATGATTATCTTGATCAAATCTCAGACAAGTTTGAAATTGGATCCTCTGGGATCAAAAACTAGGTCATGAGGGATCAAAAACTAGGTCACGAGGTCAAATCTTAGAAAAACCCTGTGTGCACTCTAGAGGTCACATTTTTTGTCCAATCAACCTGAAATTTGCTCAGAATGATTGTCTTAATAAAATCTTGGACAAGTTCGAAATTGGGTCATCTGGGGTCAAAAACTAGGTCACGAGGTCAAATCTTAGTAAAACCTTGTGTGCACTCTAGAGGCCACATTTTTTGCCCAATCAACCTGAAAATTGATCAGAATGATTGTCTTGATTAAATCTCGGACAAGTTCGAAATTGGGTCATCTGGGGTCAAAAACTAGGTCACGGGGTCAAATCTTAGAAAAACCTTGTGTGCACTCTAGAGGTCATATTTTTTGCCCAATCAACCAGAAATTTGCTCAGAATGATTGTCTTGATGAAATCTTGGACAAGTTCGAAATTGGGTCATCTGGGGTCAAAAACTAGGTCACAGGGTCAAATCTTAGAAAAACCTTGTGTGCACTTTAGAGGCCACATTTTTTGCCCAATCAACCTGAAAATTGATCAGAATAATTTTCCTGATGAAATCTTGGACAACTTTATAATTGAGTCATCTTGGGTCAAAAACTAGGTCACGGGGTCAAATCTTAGAAAAACCTTGTGTGCATTCTAGAGGCCACATTTTTTGCCCAATCAACCTGAAAATTGATCAGAATGATTTTCTTGATAAAATCTTGGACAAGTTTATAATTGAGTCATCTTGGGTCAAAAACTAGGTCACGGGGTCAAATCTTAGAAAAACCTTGTGTGCACACTAGAGGCCACATTTTTTGCCCAATTAACCTGAAAATTGATCAGAATGATTGTCTTGATCAATTCTCGGACAAGATCGAAATTGGGTCATCTGGGGTCATAAACTAGGTCATGAGGTCAAATCTTTGTAAAACCCTGTGTGTACTCTAGAGGCCACATTTTGCCCAATCAACCTGAAAATTGATCAGAATGATTATCTTGATCAATTCTAGGTCACGAGGTCAAATCTTAGATAAACCTTGTGTGCACCCTAGAGGTCACATTTTTGCCCAATCAACCTGAAAATTGGTGTACAAAAAGTTATTATATCAGGTGAGCGCTTCAGGGCCAATGGCCCTCTTGTTTTAAATTGGTCATATATCAACATAATTATTGAAAATTTTGGAAAGTGTGTCTTGTGATTCCCTGCGCTGGTACAAGGAATGACAAGGTACTTCAGCCTCTACTTTATAACTAGGAAATTGTTGAACCCATTCAATCAATCAAATCAGGGCAATTTAAAATTGTGCTGTCTGGGTAAAGGAAATTAAGACCTTTTCTTTATGATGTCTGTTCAATTATCTTTCGCTTTAATTATTTTATTCTTCAAGTCTGTGCGTTGGGGTTTCTTCCAAGCTAAACACCTTGACCCAAAATGTATAAATTTTGGTTCGCCCTAACCAATTGTTAAATATCTGTTGCGGTTAAATTATTTTCAAATGTAGCTATTATATAATTAAACAAAGTTTCTACAATTGGGCACTGATGCCTTAGGGATCCTGAGAGTTAAAAGAGCTGTTTAAATACTGTGCAAAACAAGAAGCAATTAAAACACACTTCAATAGTTTGACTTTACACTTTATTTTCATTTGTACATGTAAAAGCAGAAACATTGAAATGTGACTATAAAATGAACACAATAGTGTAGAAATATTCATGAAAATGTCCAAGGTTATTCTTTACCCCTTTCCAAAACAAGACCTGCTTTTGACATACTTAACAGAAAAGGCTGAACATGGAGGCAACGGAAGAAATGCTGATACTCAGCATTTTCTCTTTTTGCCTCATTATTTCCTAAGCTTTTTGTACACAAATCAAATCTTTATATCCATTCATTTTGACAGACATCAATTTCAGGGGAATGAAATTTTATATTTCTTCGTTTCCCATGATGTTTTCCAAAGCCTTTATCTTAACCCATTACCAAAAAGAAAACATTTAGACTGGTCCAAATTCAAAGAAGTTGCAGATGACAATATTACGTGAATGCAATTTTACATTTTTTGGTCTTTCTGGGCAGAATGTATTGTGGGAAATGAAGAAATTGCTTGTCAAAAGAAATTTCTTCATTTTCCACAATGTTTTCCAAAGCCATTATTTTGCAGGGAGTCAAAGAGTCATTGTCTGGTAATGGGTTAGATGGCATATTCATTACCCATGTCAGCTTATGATTATCCATCCAATGGTAGGAGACAAAATGTCAGAAAGAATATTAGCAGCGGCCAAGGGATCAAACCCATAACATTGAGACTAAGAGTCCAATCGAGCTATTGCTGCAGCCCAAATTTTCTTTGGTTTAGTGTAAAAGATCAGATTCTTTGTAAAGGTACATAACAAAAAATTATATATTTATAAGTAAAGTTGTAAATCATGCAAGAAATAAAATTAGACCAGATAGGACCCAAAGTAATGAAGTTATAACGGCAGAAAACACATGGGACAGATAAAATACTGATTACTTGTACATTGCCCATTTCCATGTTTTCAAACACGAATCTTTCCATGAAATCAACAGTGTTCAGTTTTCTTATAGTCATCTAGTATAGCATGCTGATCAACAGCATTTTGAGTTACCCAATAACATTTACAAAAGCTGAGATCAACCCTTTTCCCAAATAAAAGAATTGTAGACTAGTCAAAATTGAGAGAAGCTACAGAAGATAAAATAAGTACCACTGAATGCACAAATGCTTTATCTTATGGGGGGGGGGGATGTGGAACAGTGGTAACGCACTGGACTTGAAACACAGGGATCGCTTAAACCGAGGTCCTGTCTCCATATGACCTTAGCTGTTGAGTGGGACGTAAAACTCCATAGAATCCAATCCAATTTATCTTATAGCATGGAAAGCATTTTCTTCTTTTCTCTTACTGCCTTTCACAGTAATCTTGATCAGGGCATCTTAAGCACGTAATGTTTGGAAGAGACACCCCATTCCCACACATGTCCACTTTTTGACGCACTGCAAGATAAAGGCTTTGGAAAACATTGTGAAAATGAAGAGATTGCTTGAGACAAGCAATTACTTCATTTACCACAATGTTTTCTACCAAGAAAGACCATAAACTTATCATGTCATCTGCAACATCTTTGAATTTTGGACAGTCTAAAATTTTTCTGTTTGGGAAAGGGTTAATACATCACAGGTTTGGAACAAAACTATTGTAACTGCATCTGAGCATACATCCAGCTACCATAGTTTTACAAAAAGCTCTCAATTTGTTCCCATTATAATTCGGTTTTCTCATGGTCATCTGGTTTTGCAGCAAATTCATCAATTTTGTCATACTGACCAGTGTGTCTATAGTAAGCCAGCAAGGCCACATTTTTGGCTCCGATGACACTACTCTCCATATTGGAGATTGCTGTCTCTATGGCACCTATATGATACATCTGTTCATGTAGCGTGAATGATGGCAGATCTACAGATGACGGATAACGGGGGTAGGCCTTCCAGTCTACCATTCGTAAATCTGAATATTCTGGGACTAAACTTTCTATCTCGTCTTTATTCGGCACTTTGTTACTATAAATAGCATAAACTGGCTTGTCTGTCCGTTCAGAATTCACAGGTTTATGTTTTGTAAATGCTGAAAAGAAAACACTTCGGTTGCTTGTAATAACATCTTGAGGTAAATCGTCCACATTGTTGTAATTAAAGTATGACGAGTTTGGTTGACCTTCGATGAATGTTGTTACTGTATTATGAAATGGTATGTTGACTCCGTGAATATCTGCGGGAAAATCTTCAAAATTTATAGACGAGGTACCCTGGTAGAGTGGCGATGCTATGATGACGATGTCATACTCTTTAGATCGCATCTCCTTGGTCTTGGTTGGTGTAAAGTCTATCTGATATAACGGTGGAGACCCATCACTGGCCAGGGATATTGTGTTCACCTGAAGGGAAAAGTAATATTATACATGATTAAACCCTAGTCCTGATGACTTTAAATTTTATTTGAAACAAATTGCCAACTTAACAGAGACATTTCAATAAATTTATCTCAACGTTTGGCCACAAGAATGGAGTAGAAAGCAGGCAGAGTAGGCCAAGATCAGACTGCATGTCTTAGTATACAATGTCTGCCAAAAGCTTTGCCACAGAAGGAATATACCAGGGTTCTCCGCAGAAAAAATTGAAGCTGTTGGGGAAAAATTATACATGTATCGCCAAACCTTGAAACACACAATGTTTACTCAAATAATTGTGGATAAATACATAATGGTAAAAGAAGAAATTGCTCATTTTGAGCAATTTCTTCTTTTTCCATAATGTTTTTATACATAATTATTGCATTATTCATCACTTTGTGACATGAAATACTTCAATTTGCCTATGTTTGGTGAATGTTTTGAAGAAATTAAGCTGTGGGGTACTTTTGAAGCTGTAGGGGAATTGCCCTGATTTAGATGAAGCTGTAGTGAGGCCGATACAGCTTATTAGGCTGGGGAGAACACTGATGACACAAACAGCACAAGAAGGTTACAGGAAATTCCAAATAAAGAATGTTACCACTTTGAAAGTTGCTGCAGACAACAAAATGAATGCTCATAAAAAGGACATATTCACTTGAATCAAGTGTCTTTCATGCCTTTGGATTAGAAGAAGTCCAAATATGTTGTTTGAGGAAGAGTTCAGGTATTTTTCCAGCCTAGAATTATGACATTGAAGAAAAGTTTCATAGCATTTTTTACTTGTTAAACTAAGTGAGGAGAAGACTAAAACCAACGTAGACCCTGCGGCAGATCCATGATTTCTGTGAAGAAGGTTCAAAAATACTAAAAAAGAGATCCATTTTACTAGTATTACATAATTTTGACTGAATTTCTGCAAGAAAATGAAATAATCAGGCTACAATGGGAGGTTTGTTTTAAACCCCCATCCCCTCTGGATCCACCACTGAGACATACGTACCTCTGCTCTGATAAGGTTAGACCCAGATCTATGTAGAAGACCGTGTGGTACTTTGTGGTTACCTACCTCTGCTCTGATAAGATTGGCCCCAGACCTATGTAGAAGACCGTGTGGTACTTTGTGGTTACCTACCTCTGCTCTGATAAGATTGGCCCCAGACCTATGTAGAAGACCGTGTGGTACTTTATGGTTACCTACCTCTGCTCTGATAAGATTGGCTCCAGATCTATGTAGAAGACCGTGTGGTACTTTATGGTTACCTACCTCTGCTCTGATAAGATTGGCCCCAGACCTATGTAGAAGACCGTGTGGTACTTTATGGTTACCTACCTCTGCTCTGATAAGGTTGGCACCAGATCTATGTAGAAGACCGTGTGGTACTTTGTGGTTACCTACCTCTGCTCTGATAAGATTGGCTCCAGATCTATGTAGAAGACCGTGTGGTACTTTATGGTTACCTCCCTCTGCTCTGATAAGATTAGCCCCAGATCTATGTAGAAGACCATGTGGTACTTTATGGTTACCTACCTCTGCTCTGATAAGGTTGGCACCAGATCTATGTAGAAGACCATGTGGTACTTTATGGTTACCTACCTCTGCTCTGATAAGATTGGCCCCAGATCTATGTAGAAGACCGTGTGGTACTTTATGGTTACCTACCTCTGCTCTGATAAGATTGGCCCCAGACCTATGTAGAAGACCGTGTGGTACTTTGTGGTTACCTCCCTTCACATTCCATGTGTTTCCTTCACCGCCTGCCAGGGATAAACCTCCTGAAAAAAATAAACATTTGAGCCATTTGTGATCAACATAGATATAGATCAGCCAATGCATACAAACAGCCTGATAAAGACAAATGTTATTCTCCAATAGCTTCTTTATGACTTCGCGCAAGCGGAAGAATAATTGTCATACTGTACTTAGACATAGGCTGATCTTGAAGCACAGCTGTCGCACATGCTATAATAAGGGACATTTTTCCAGCTACATTATTGATTATCAATTATTCTTTATTTTTTAATCCCTAAAATTTATGACGATGGAACATATTGGAACACAAGAATGTAGTGAACAAAGTGATATTTGGGTAGACTCACAGCTTGTTACCCCACTAGCTCTGTAGTACAGCATCTAACTAGGGGTTGTGGATTTGAGTGCTTTATAATATAATATTTACTTTGATGGCTTCATGGTCATTATGATGAGTCAGGCTTTGGAAAACATTGTGCAAAATGAAGAAATTGCTTGTCACACGCAATATCTTCATTTTTCACAATGTTTCTTACACAGAAATCCCAAAACAGGAAATTTCAGTCACTTGGTATTGTCATCTGCAACTTCTTCAAATTTTGCTGTCTAGTAATGGGTTAAAAAGTTGTTGGGTGTGTAGTTGTTGGAGGGATACAAAATTACAACCCTTACCTACTAATCCGTGAACATCGGTAGTTTGTCCATAACATTTATTCAACATGGACGTCACAAATTCATCAATAAACTTGTCCCCAAATCCATCCTGCTTCAGGAGATCCTTCACAGATTTCCTTGAATATCCCACTAGTTTTGGATCTATGGCACTGAACAAATCTTCCACCGTAGAGTAAGCATGACCTTGTAATTGCAGCTTGTATATCCTGCAAAAATATTGTCAAAACTTAGAAATGTTGACACAAAAGAAGAAAATGCTGATTATCAGCATTTTCATATTTCGCCTCAATATTTTCCCAAACTTTCACTATCAGAGACATCATAACAAGTTATGTTTGGGAAAGGGCTTAAGTTAACAATATAACAAGCAATAAACTTGTCTCCAAACCCGTCCGTTTCAGTAGATCCTTCACAGATTTCTTTGAGTACCCGACAAGTTTCGGATCCATGGCACTGAACAAATCTATAGAGAAAGCATGACATTCTAATTGAAGCTTGTGTACACATTTTCTCAGTTTGTCCAAATGTTTTGCATGCTATCACATACAAATATCCTGCTATTGATAACATTTACAATTTTACACAACATTTGCATATTCAGTGATTCACTCATCTCATTCGAGTTTGAAGCAGTCTACCATTTTGGATGCTATTTTGAGTTGGTTTAGGGTGTTAGGAAGAGTTGCCACTAGGCAAACATTCAGACAGTTCAAATTTGAAGAACAAGTCCCAGTAAAACATAGCACAGAAAACATTAAGGCTAAAGGAGAAAATGAAGGAGAAAATACAGAGTATCAGCATTTTCTTGGGCTTTGTTTTCAGGGTTTCCCAAGCCTTTACAAATATATACATATCAAAAACAAGTCTTATTTGGAAAAGGGTTAATGGTTGTATACAGTTCTTACGTCTCAAATGGTTTGACAAATTTGTCGGATACCCAGCCGCCCATGTTGTACACATCCATACCATAACGCCAAAATAGCTTTAACAAAGTAATGGCAGAAAAATCGCTCGTTGATAGAACAATATCTTCACCATCAAAAATACCATGTCGTCCTGGAACAGGGTCTAAATCTCTCTCAAGCCCTGAAATACACAGATTTCATTACCAAACCATTCCTGCATAATGAAGCTGTTTGACGCCCCAAAGATAAAGGCTTTGGAAAACATTGTGGAAAATGAAGAAATTGATTGTGACAAGCAATTTCTTCATTTACCACAGTAATGTTGTCGATGTTTTCTACCAAAACAAGACCAAAGAACATAATTTTGTTATTCACTTGATATTGTTGTTTGAAGTGAAACATCTCTAAAATTTTGCTGTTCTAGTAATGTGTACCGGTAATTGATTATTTTGTAGGCCAAGAACTTGAAAGTCATGAGAATTCAACAGAAATTACCAGCATCTCCTTCTTTTTACCTCAATTCTTTCCCAAGATTTCTTTACAAAACCAGGTCTTGTTTGGCAAACTATAGCTTTAACTTTATGGATTAAGTTCACAGGGCTTTTCTTCCTTCAATATCAGAGGCCAAAATTTGGCGGCTTCCCAATTGGAATATGGCTCCTTTTTCCCAATTTTAAAGTAAGAATTTCCCAATTTTCCAAACTAAAATTCCAAAAAAAATGAAAATAAATAATGATCAATTACATACTGGCAATTATAGTCACAAATAAGCAGTGTGTGATTCTATAATTAAGTTATTCTGGTTAAAAAGTGTTGTTTAAGGAGATTTATTTACATTTGAACATTTATTCTCCTGTGTTTTCTTTTTCCCAATTTGACCAAAATTGCGCTAAAATTACCCAAAATGACTGACCAGGGCCCCTTCCCAATTTCTGGAAGAAAAGCCCTGGTTCATGAAACAGAGCAATAGATAAAAGCGGGTTAAGACATCCTAACTTTTTTATATTTCAGTTCTAAAATTCTATATTGTGGCTATCCATTTGAATCATCTTGAAGAGATTATTTCATTGAGTCCCTACAACATAGGGTTTGATAAACAATAAAAGAAACATTGCATTTTGAAAAGCCATCACCCCCTCTTATCAGTAGCTCTGTATAAATTTACCGAGCACTTGTGTAAAGTTTGTCATGTAGAGGTTTGAGGACAGTAACATTAAGCCTCCCGCATTGTAATTCACTCCGCTGATTGTGATCGGTGCTAACCGACCCCCAACATGCTGCTTCTCAAATATGTCAATCTCTACATCGTCACCGAAAAGTTCCCTCAGGAAAAATGCAGCCGACGTTCCGCCAACTCCAGCACCAACAATTCCTGGAAGATTAAAGGAAAGTTCTAATTAATATATTTTCTATCATCATTCAAAGCCAAACACTTTATGCAACTTAGCTGACCGTTATCTATGAATATGGAAAATAAGCCAGGGTTCTCATAATTCGAGTCTTCTCTGCTGCATATTTTTCTCTTTGATATATGACGTCGCTCCGACATCAAATATCAAAGAGCAAAATTTGCATAAGAGAAGACACAGATTAGGGTTCTTACAGTCCTGGGAATACAAATTTGCAGGTCGTTTTGACGACCTTGCCTTCACAGTTGGGGGTCATTTCTCTGATTTTAGAGGTCAAATCATATCTAGATACTAGTACATTTTATTTACAAAACTGCTGGATTTAAAACTTGCGTCATCAATGACACACAGGTTAATTTTCTATTTTGGTAATTTGTTTTGAAAATGCGACAATGTATTTTGACATATGATATGATTAGCAAGTCATGGCAACCCCTAGCTGCGATATCGTAGCCACAACCTTGATTATCAGTGGCCGATCCAGAAGGGGTTCGGGGGGTTCAAACGAACCCCCCTAGATGCAGCCAGATTATTTCATTTTCATGCAGAAATTCTTTTTTGTAAAAACGAACCCCTCTAACAGAAATCCTGGATCCGCCGCTGGATGATGGGTATTCAAAATTCAAAAAGGTTTAGGTTACATTATTGCAACTAGGCAACCCCTGATGTATAATTGACATATTGATTTTTTTTATGTCAGACAACCCTATTAGGCATAAATCATATTAGGCCTATATAGGCCAAGCATGAGATATCGGTCACTGACACTGTCCATTTTTAAATTATTCTTATTAAATATAAATCTATTTCGATCAACATATTGTGGCTTAGATCTCATGATGCAAGAACTTAAATAAGTTAGTTTCATGCATCAGCTGTGACAAATTAGCTACATATTAACCCTTTCCCAAACAAGACCTGGTTTTGACGTCCCTAACAGAAAATGCTTGGGAAAACATTGCAACAAAAGAAGAAACTGCTGATAACCAGCAGTTTCTTCTTTTGTCTCAATATTTTCTATGCCATATTTTACACAAAATCTATCTTTACTAATATCTATTTTGTCATGTCTGGCAGTTTTTGAAGTGGATCGCCCTAAAATGTCGCCGTTCAGGAAAGGGTTACTTACTTTTACTTTTACTTTTCCATCGAGGTCTATACATTAGTCCGTAGACTCTACGACCCGTCTGTATCTTCTTCGATCCTGAATGTCCGCTTCCGGTCCATAGCACTCAGGATTGAATTTAATTGGAATATGTTTCCACACTTTATTCAAAATATTCTTAAAACTATTTACAGTTTTTGAGTTAATTAGCTCCTCAGGCAGATTGTTCCAGTGTGTGATAACACGTACAGAAAAGGTGTTTTTTCGCAGGTTTGTTTTGCACAAAGGTTTGAAAAGCTTATGTTTATGACCCCTAGTGTTTGTTTTATTTACTCGAAAAATTTTTTCTTTGTTGACTTTGTCAATATCATTGAGTATCTTGTAAGTTTGAATCATATCGGCTCTCAGCCGTCTATATTCCAAAGATGGCAATCCTAATGCTTTAAGTCTTTCTGAGTAAGATTTGTCTCTTAATTCTGGTACAAGTTTGGTTGCACGTCTTTGAATGTTTTCTAACTTGATTTTCTCTGTTTTATACATCGTTGACCAGACACAGCTACCATATTCCAAATGGGGTCTAACCAGGCTTTTGTATAAGGTAAGGAACATGTCTTTGTCAATAACTGAAAAACTCCTTTTGATCATACCAATCATTTGATTTGCTTTTTTAATTTTTGCGTCTATATGCTCCCTGAAGAGCAATTTGTTGTCAACAAAGATACCAAGGTCTTTTTCGGAAATTTCTTTGGAAATGTCTTTATTCAAGAGTTTATATGGAACAGAGTCTGCAGTTTCTTTTTTTCCAATATGAATGTGTTTACATTTTTCTTGATTAAAGTGCAGCTGCCATGTAGAAGACCATGATTCAAGTTTGACAAGATCTGTTTGAAGTTTGTTGTGGTCTTCTTTGTTGTTGACTGCAGAATAAATTTTAGTGTCGTCAGCAAATAATTTTGTTGTGTTTGATAGGTTGTCTGGTAGATCATTAATGAAGATGGTAAATAGTATTGGACCTAGTACGCTCCCTTGTGGGATTCCACTGGTTACTTCTCTTAATGTTGAGCTACTACCATTTAGTATTACTCTTTGCATTCTTCCAGTCAAAAAGTCTTTGATCCAACCAAGAATGTTTCCCGTAATTCCATAGCCTTCAAGTTTTTTAAGCAGTCTCAGATGAGGTACAGTGTCAAAAGCTTTCTTAAAATCGAGATATATGACGTCAATACCTTTGTTTGAATCAATAAGCTTTGTCCAATCTTCCATTGTTTCAATTAGTTGGGTTGAACATGATTTGCCCTTTCTGAAACCATGCTGGTGATCAGAAAATAATTTATTTTCTTCTAAATGGGTTGTTATTTTGTCTCTAATGATTTTTTCCATGATTTTACAAACGATACTTGTTAGACTAATAGGTCTGTAGTTTTCAGCCTCTTGTTTTGATCCCTTTTTGAATAAGGGAGTAACATTGGATGTTTTCCATACAGTAGGGAGTTTTTTCTCGGACATTGATTTATTGAAAATTATTGCTAGTGGTTCTGCGATTTGGTCTGATACTTCTTTTAGAAATTTGGGATGTACACTGTCTGGGCCCATGCTTTTACCATCTTCTAACTCTTTTAAATGTTTGGAGATAGTTTCTTTATCAAAATTTATGTTTTCTATTTCTTTGTCTGTTCTCCTGTTAAAATCTGGGATTTGGTCGTTTTCCACAGTGAAGACACTTTGAAAATGCTTATTGAGTATTTCTGCTTTTTGGGCGTTGTCAGTGTGTATATTTCCATCATTGTCTTTTAGAACTTGGATGTTCTCTTTTACCTTGGTTTTTGATTTTATGAATTTCCAGAATTTCTTGGGGTTAGTTTTTAGGGTAGCTACTATTAGTCCGTGAGCCAGACCCCGAAATTTTGACTTTCGGTACCATCTGAGGTGAAAAATGCTATCATGCATTTTTGAGTGCCTAAACTATCCTAGTGTTGGAAAATATGTGATAGCATTCTGAAAGCGGTAGCTTTCTATGAAAATTTACCCTTTTTTCAAACGTACCTTTTATTCACCGAATTCAAAACTTGGTAACCAATAAAATCGTCCTGACTTTAAAAAAAATCAGAAAATTAAATATGGTAAGATATCTTTATCATATGGCTATATAACATAGAGTAGGATGTAATTTATTGAATAAAACCATTTTGAGGCCGTTTTTATGGAAAAATGTATTTTTCGTTGCATTAAAATGAGTGCTTATCAATTGATAAATGAAAATCAGATCAATTTTGCCTTTTAATACCATATTTTCTATCTAAACCTTCCTTCATTGACATTTTTCTAACAATTATAGTAATTGGATGACACATGTGTTATAGAGAATTATTTTGATAATTTAATTTTGTGCTTTATCATTATTGGTGATGGCATAAAGCGAAAGTTTGTAAATTACCCCACCCACCACCTAATGCATGGCTTTGGTCAATTTATCAAATTTTCAAAATATTCCTTCTTTTAAAGACTCTGGCAATCTTAGAATCATACTCTGCTGATGATAAGCAACATTCATTTCACAACAAGAACTATCCTGGAGACATACGAGATACTTTAACCCTTATCATTACCCTTAACCCTTACTGTAGTCTGTGACCCAGACACGAAAATTTTGACTTTCGGTACCAATTCTGAAGTGAAAAACGCTATCATGCATTTTGAGTTCCTTATCTATCCTAGTGTTGGAAAATGTGTGATAGCTTTCTGAAAGCGGTAACTTTCTATAAAAATTTACCCTTTTTCCAATCTACTGTCTATTCAGATAATTCAAAACTTGGCTACCAATAAAATCATCTCGGCTTTTAAAATGAAGAAGAAAAGTAAATATTCTGAGGTATCATTCCTATCATATGGATACAAGTCATACTGTAGAATAGTCGTCATTGGATAAAACCATTTTGGAACTGGTCTTACAGAAAAATCATGCGTTTTGCTTAAGAAGAAGCGCTCATCAAATGTTATAATAAGTTCCAACAACTTTAACTTTTTTTACTTTACAACTCACTGCTTTAAATGATCTTTATCTAGAAATATAGTACTATTGTGATACATACGACACAGGATTATTTTAATGAAACTACAGGTATTCTGTCTTTCATCTTTATTGGTGAAGGTATTGAGCAAAATGCAACTTACCCCACCCACCACCGAAAGCATGGGCATGATCTCAGAATTGAACTTTTTATGATATTCCTTATTTCAAAGAGCCGGAAAATTTAAATTTTTACTCTTGTTATGATAAGAAACATCTTTTTCACAAGGAGGATTTACATGGAGACAGATGGGACATTTAACCCTTTGTGTTACCCTTAACTCTTTCGTTAAAAACGTAAGGTCATTCAACATGCATAGGCCCCCATTTAATTCAGTTTGAGTAAAATTAAGCATTAGTTTACAAAAGTCATATGGACTTATCCGAAACTTAGTATAAATGGATAAAGTTGAAATGTATTACTTGATGCAAATATCCAAAACTACGTAACATAACTTTAATGTTGTTGTTACTTATTATGCTGCCTGTAGGGTGAGCATAAAGCCGATGGTTCTTCTATCCGACACAGCGATTCTTCCATAACTAGAACTGTCGCAAAGCGGACAAATACCCCCCACTAGCGCGTTGTCACTGAAAAAGTGCTAAAGTTCAAAGTGGCATAACTCTGAAACTGCTGCCTGGATCAAGATGAAAATTGCAGGTGCACAACTTCATATGATAGGAAACAACCTGCTAAAATTTCAGCAAAATCGGTCAAAACCTGTGGGAGGAGAAGAGGACACAAAATTATGTCCACGGACGGACGGACGGACGGACAGATGGACGGACAGACGGACGGACAGACGGCCGGACAGACGGACGGACGGACAACCTGAATCCAGTATACCCCCCATAACTTTGTTGTGGGGGGTATAATAACTTGGCAAAAGTTAGACAACGTTTCCTATATGAGTAACTTATGACATTACGTAGATCTGTCTTGGCCTCATCATGTAATAGTGGGACTTCTTGGTACTATGTATTTTTTGCAAAATGCATTTGTTCGTTTTGGAAGACATCTTTTCATCAAAATGATAGGCTTCAAAGGCAAATTTGGTTTAACAGAATTTTTAATCAGCAGCTTTGGCGAAAACAGTCAAATATCCTAGAAGAATAAAGAGAATTTGCACCTTACGTACCACAGGGTAGTTTTGACATTCTAGTTGAGCACGGTTTGTCTTATGTAATACATCACTGAATTAGAGCAATGTTCCTTTCAAAACAGAATAGACCATTCGATTGCATTCCTATTAAGCATAGGGGTCTGTAATAAAGAAAACTTAGTGGTGCTACAAATACACTCTAATTGTATTAGCTGTTGAAATATAGGCCTATAAAACGACGGCAGAATACAGGAAATCACTCTTAACTTAATAAACCTGAAAGGAAAAAAGAAATTGATATGTTTTTTAACAGATGAAAACAATTTGTTGATATTTCTGCTGCTGAAGAATCTCCTAAAGCTAAAGCTAAAGTATATGTCATGATCAGCAAAAGTAATATTGAAATTATTGAATTATTGAATAAGAAGCCTTTCAACCTGAAAGACTTCAAATGATCCAGGTGCAGAAATTTCTTTATCACATGAAATCGAGTTAAACATTCCTTGATCCGTAACAGTGACATGTCTTCATCTGGTTGTAACGTGATGACACAATAAACAAATTTAAGAGTTGAAGATATACTAACACAAAACACACATGGTCCAACACAAGGCGCATTGATAGGAAAACAAACAAAACCTGTCATTGCTCGACACTACAGATAACATGGTAAACTAGCTGATAGAGTTCTTGACTATTGTATTGCTAATTAGTAGATTGATTGTTACTTGGAACACTCCATAAATTATAATGATCATGTTAATCGAAGTGAGCAGACTGGACATCAGTTGAAAAGTATCAAAATTTGTTGAACAATAATGTAAATTACTAGAGGATTTCCCTATTCTTGTCCAATAAATGTAAAAATACCCATATTATAGTCAAGCTTAACGTAATAGTTATCTTTGCATTTGCCAAAAAAGTATATTTATATAGATTCGTCATAATGAGCTGAATTGATTTGTACAGCGTAAACAGGTGCGATTCGGAAGGCGCTTGCTACACGCGTCAGAGGATGAGCAAGTGTCGGAAACTTTAGTTATCGGTTCCAATGACACATATGTCTTTGTAATGTCTCAATGAAATAGCTTCTACTTGTCTTTACCAAAGGTGTGGACAAAGACCAAGAGTATATTAATTGAAATACGAGATAGATAGAAATTGTGTGACTCCAATGTTATTAACAAAAACATAAAGCACTAGTTGAGATACATAACTCCACTCGATTTGACACTGTAAATAAATGGTCTAATACTGTGCTAATAACAGTAAGCAGGGTGGCGGGTGGCTATTTCACATGACCTTTTGGAAAGGTACACATATAAGAAGCGCTCGCTTCAAAGTAGTTTGCTCTACGTTCTATGCTTACACTCAACGAATTTTGAAGAGATAAAATTCACCATAAGTGCCTTTGAGAGCCCGATCGCCAGTTCTATCTCACTTTCCAACAAACACCATGTCTTCTTCAAGCATTCAAACGCAAGCATTTTCCGAGCCCAAAAAGGCAGGAAACGCGCACATCTCATAATGCCAATGCATCAAAACTTTGATGAGGTATGATAACACCTTTCATGGGCTTGACAAAACCTTTCATAATCTTACTTCAAAGGATGGAAAGACTAAATGCGTTAACATGTCAGATTTATTCATCATTAAGTGATAAAAATAAAGGTGGTAACCTTATGTACAGTGAACTGCACGTACATGTAGGACATGTAGAAAACCTTAAATTGACATTCTGCTCAGACTGCTCGAGGAAACACCGTCCATGAGATAACTGCCATGCTGATATTAAGAGGAAATTGTTTATAGCAAGTGCCCAGTGTAGCCGGTAGAGGTAGGAAAATACAGCTTACCTTTCCACATATATATGAAATAATTTTGACTTTATCTTACCCCTCCCACTCTGTCTATGCTGTTAATGAACATATAGTTTTTTATACAAAAGTTAGAAAATATGTCTGCAGTAGGAATAATAAATATTTAGCATAAATAATGACAAAGGACAGTATCTCGCTTTGAAAATTAAAAAAATAGTAGCCTGTCCATTTGGTACAAATGAATTGACATTTTGTACCGCAGAATAAACACAAAATCTACAAATCACGTGCCAGTACCACCTTAATGTTGCAGTTTAGAGCATCTGGGTATCAGAGTGGCAAAACTTCGAAGTTCCTTGCCAAGAAGTAAAATCTTATACTCATTTACACATTACATAGTAAGCGAAGATAACATGGGGATATAGTGGGTGGGGTAAGATAATTATGCTAATTCTATCAATTTGTACGATAAAAACGTGGATACTGCTGTTCCAAGAAGATATTTGAAACAACTGAGCATAAAGAGCAAGACTTTCTTCAATATGGGTTCAGTGTTGTTACCAAGGTTAAAAATATACACACATTTATGTATAATTTTCTAATAAAACAAGCGCACGAAAAGCTATCTACTCAGATTGTCATAAAATATTAATTTGAAAGTTAAATTTATTTTTTTGTTTTGTAAATGATACAACAATGACTCTAACTTGTGAGAATTGTCATAAAAAGAAACATTGTAGCATGTATAAGATAAAAGAATGTGTTCTAATGTCAACCAAATTTTGATATTGAATTGTTCATATTTCCATTGTGTAAAGGGTACATATACTAAAAGGGTGAAAAAATATAGAAAGCTACCGATTTCAGAATGCTATCACATATTTTCTTTAAGTGGACATGTCAGGCTACTCAAAAACACCCATGAACCCTTTTCACCTACCTCGGATGGTACCAACCGACCCTCTGGCTCACGGACTATATATTCTTTTCATAAGTGTGTTTGGCTTCTCTAACTTTCTTGGCGGCATTGTACTTTGCTTGACTGTAATGGGTTCTGTTCTGTGTGCTCCTGCAGTATTTGTATTTTTTCCACCTCGTACGTTTGGTTCTCACTGCCTTGAGGGCTTCAGCATTCATCCATGGTGTTCCAGGTGAGTCTTGGCTAAATTTGCACTCCGGTATATTTTCTTTGACTATATTTGTGATGTGATCGGCAAATTTATCCCAACTCCCCTGGGCATCACTATGGCTGAATTCTAATTCCCAATTCCTTTCTTCAAGTACTGAACGTATATTTACGTAGTCTCCTTTGTGGTAGTTTAATTTACCCAAGGTTTCTGTTTTGGTGTTTGTTTTATTTCCTGCATACATCATAAATTCTATGCACTCGTGGTCACTCTTCCCGAGTTAAGTTGCTGAACAAGGAGATAAACGACTTCAATTTAAAATGACTCATGGTACTCTTGACACTTTGATTGCCAGCTTCACCCGGCATCTTTTCTGAGATCATTTCTTGTTTTACAGATCCACAGCAAGTAAAAACTGTTTATGAACTTACCGACATTGACTTTTTCACCATCTGCATTGTTAGACTTCAAAATCAAGGCAACAACCAGAAAATACACAAAAATTCGGATGTTTTTATCAGCTGTCATACTGCAACTTTTTCCTGAATCAAGGGAGGTCACTCCGACTAGAACCTAGACTGGGACCTCCAATAGGCTGGATTTTCATAAATTGTCCTTTAACACTTTTCCAAACATGACCTTGTTTCATGTCCCTAATGAAAAGGTTTTGACAAAATTTTGAGACAAAAGAAGAATATGACGATAACCAGCATTTTCTCCTTTAGTCTCAATTTTTTCTCTGTCTGCCAGTGCCCATGTTATGAGCATGTCTGCAGCAGCTCTCAAATGGTACCATTCTGAAATTTAACCCTTTCCCAAACGGCAAATTTTCAAAATTTCCATTGCAAAAGCTGCTTTAGATTACAAATGTACCTTGTTTACAATAGAATTTGTGTACAATATAGCACGGAAAATATTGAGACAAAAGGAGAAACTGCTGTTTATCAGCAGTTTCTTCTTTTGTCTCAATGTTTTCCCAAGTCATTTCTATAAGGGACGTCAAAATCAGGTCTTGTTTGGGAAAGGGTTAATTGAGTCATATCCGCTAAGGAAGCGGCTAGGTATACCCCCCTTGTTTTTGCTAGAGATATGGGCCCGTATCCCTAGGGCCCGTATCCCTAGCGAAAACCCCATGGGTCAAACAATTTCCGGTCTATATCCGCTAAGGAAGTGGCTAGGGATACCCCCCTCGTTTTTGCTGGAGATATGGGCCCGTATCCCTAGGGCCCGTATGCGTATCCCTAGCGAAAACCCCATGGGTCAAACAATTTCCGGTCTATATCCGCTAAGGAAGTGGCTAGGGATACCCCCCTTGTTTTTGCTAGAGATATGGGCCCGTATCCCTAGCGAAAACCCCATGGGTCAAACGACTTCCGGTCCAACATAACCTATGTTGCCATTTATGGAAAATCGATATTGATCCTTTCCTACGCTGAATTACCAACATCCTCCTTTGTATGGCTGTAGGGTATAGGAAACGATTTTATCCCATTAAAACCATGACATAATTTCGGACAAACAAAAACATTTTGCCGATGTTTTTTCTAAAACCTCGCAACTGCAGCTTGATTGCAGCCGTAATTACGAGATTTTATAACAACAGTACAACACCAACAATTTATCAGTAAAATGGGTAAAACTGGCAGAACCAGTCTATTTTCAGCACAAGATTTATTCCAATAAGTCTTGCTCCCCACATGGGAGCCAACATAAAACATTATTTTAAATGTGAGGCATAAAAAGGTGTCTTTGTATGGGAATTGTTAACCCTTTCCCAATTGACAAAATTTTAGGGTTGTCTAATTTGCAAGCTACTGCAGACGACAAAATCAATAATAATTTGTATATTAGTGTAAAATATAGCACAGAAAATATTTAGGCAAAAGGAGAAAATGCTGATTATCAGCATTTTCCTCTTTTGCCTCAATGTTTTCCAGAGCCTTTTCCAATAGGGGCATCAAAATCAGGTCTTGTTTGGGAGTAGGTTAAAGTAAAAGTTACAAAGATCCATTCTAAATTCATTAACTTTAATGATAAAATTACAAATAATAAAGATTTTAAACACCCATCATAATTATAACCACAGAGTGTACAAATTTACATAAATAAAGATACAGATCTAACAAACACATCTAATGGATGCGACCTTTGACCAGCAAAATAACCAATGGTCACATTTGACAATTTCCCAAACAAGACCTGGTTTTGATGTCCCTAGAGTTAGGGTTAGATGTCTTTTTGATGAAAGGGCTTTTGAAAACATTGATACAAAAGAAGAAAAATGCGGATGATCAGCATTTTCTTCTTTTGCCTCAATATTTTCTTTGCTATATTATTGATATTTATTTTACTTTTTAATCATTAATTTTGTTCTCTGCATCATTTTTTCAAATTGGACCAGCCTAAAATTTTGTTTGGGAAAGGCTTAATCAAACAAGAGATATTAAAATGTTGTAAAACTTATAAGCCCCCTCATGGGCCTCCCTTTAATCCATTACCACACAATGACTCCTTTTGACTCCTCAGAAGAAAATGACTTTGGAAAACATCGTGGGAAATGAAGAAAGTGCTTGTGACAAGCAATTTCTTCATTTCCCACAATGTTTTCTACCAAAAAAGACCAGAAGATTTTAAATTTCTTTAACTTGAAATTGTCGTCTGCAGGCTCTTTCAATTTGGACCGCCCTAAAATTTCGTCGTTTGGTAATGGGTTAATGATTGGGGAAGTCCAATGGTGGTATTTTATAAAATGTGGAAATTAACAAAGGGCAATAACTCTATAAATATTATTGTCATAGTTACATTTTTTGTGCACTGCACTTCTCCATAACAAGTTCTATCTACCTATGAAGTTTGATGATTCTACCTCAAACACTTTTAAAGTTATTCTCCAGGAAAAAAAATCAGGTATGAAATTCAACAGAAGGCAATTTCTCCGAAAAGTTGATTGGCAGAGTAATGGCTTTTGCCCTGCAATACGGTCGTTTCACTTATGTTTTAGCCTGTACCAACAGAACACACTTCCGGGGGCAAAGACGATGGTTGATGGGAAATCAACATTGTATACATGAAAATTATTACTAAAAATAGTCACAAATCGACATTATCAACACGAGGCTCCCTAAATATGTAGAGAAAACAATGATGACGCACGTGCATTCAATATAACGCGATAAAGATCATGTGCATTCAACATTAAAACGCTTTGGGTTCGAGAATATTGTTACCAAAACGCTTTGGGATTGAGAGTATGTTACTAAAAATAACAAATACTAAACGTTTGAGCGGCGTTTTAAGACTACAAGGATGACTTTCGGAGGCTGTTGTGTGCGGGGGGGGGTCTTAGATGAAATAACCTTTTTGTCCATAATACCATGGATCCACCTATGAAGTTTCGTTATTCTAACTTAAATAGTTTTCGAGTTATGCTCCGGGCAAGGTTTGGTCTACAGTCAGACTGACCAACCATCCAACTGACACTTGCATAACAACATACCCCGATTTAATTTTTTTTTGAAAGGGGGCATAGTAACCCAATATGGAAAATGCACATTTGTACTATCTCAAAATCATGTCTGCCTTGAAATTAATGTCTGCCTTGAAATTAATAATCAACCCTCTCCAAACAAGACTTAGTGAATAGGCTTTGATTCCCTTCAACCCTTTTCCAAACGACTAAATTATAGGTTGCCCAATTTGAAAGTTGCTGCAGACGACAAAATATAGATGTTGAAAAAGAAAGGATTTGTTTACAAAAAAGCAATGAAAATATTGAGGCAAAAGGAGAAAATGCTGATAATCAGCATTTTCTTCTTTTGCCTCAATGTCTTCCAAAGCTTATCAAGTATGGACATCAAAACCAGGTCTTGTTTGCAAAAGGGCTAAGAAAAGACTTGAAAAAATATTGAGCCAAATGAAGTAAATGCTGATAACCAGCGTTTTCTTCTTTTGCCATATAACATTATCTGTTATGTACTGTACACAGAGCCTATCTTTATTAACCCATTACCACACAGTGACTCTTTTTGGCTCCTCACAAAATAATGACCATGAAAAACATAGTGAAAATGAAGAAATTGCTTGTGACAAGCAATTTCTTCATTTCCCACAATGTTTTCCACCCAAAAAGACCTGAAAATTAAAAATTCCATTCACTTGAAATTGTCGTCTGCAGGATCTTTCAATATGGAACGCCCTAAAATTTCTGTCGTTTGGTAATGGGTTAAATCAGGCAGAAATCTACAGACCAGTCAATGGAATCAATGGACAGACCACAAACTGACATCCATTCATAGCAAATTTGGACTACTTCAATCTATAAGCTGATGAAGACATCATAACAGATATTGATAGATATTATTTTTGTAAAATATTGTACAGAAAATATTAAGGCAAAAGGGGAAAATGCTGACCATCAGCATTTTCTTCTTTTGTCTTAATGTTTTCCCATGCTTGTTAGATGCATCAAAAGACCTCAGTTTGTGACAGGGTTAAACCCTACAAAACATTTTTGAGAGGAAAAACAAATATCAGTGTTCTCCCCAGCACAATAAGCAGTATCGACCCCACTACAGCTTCATGTAAATCAGTGTAGTGCCCCTACAGCTTCAAAAGTACAACACAGCTTAATTTCTTCAAAATGGTCTCCAAATAGAGGCATTTTCAGGGTATTTCATGTCAAAAACTGATAAATAATGCATAATCATAGATTATGATGTAATACTACTGTGTAAAAACATTGTGAGAAAAGAAGAAATTGCTCAATTTGAGCAATTTCTTCTTTTCCCATTATGTTTATATTCACAATTATTTGCATCCACACAGTGCATTTCAAGGTTTACCAATACTTAAAATTTGCCACTATGGCTTCAAATTATTCTGTGGAGAACCCTGAATATAATTCTATAACAACATCTTTAACAAATTTTATCTGTAACATGCATTTCAAGTTGTAGCACACAATTAAGTCTTTAAAAAGACCATTAAATTGAAAACTTTTACAACAATAAAGGATAAAAGTATACACTGGGAACATGTGATTATTTTTGTATTTTACTTTCCAAATTTAACTTTTTATGCACTTAACCCATTCATACATTTATAATTTAATATTAGTTGATTCATACAGCGTGATTAGATTTTATTTTTCATACCTGCATGAAAAAAATAAAATTGCATTCATTCCTTAAATAAATTATGCTTTTTGACACCCTCAAGATAATTTTGGGGGAAGTGTTTAAACCTTTCCGAAACAGAAATTTTTCAGAGTGTTCCAATGAAAAAGCTTCTGCATACGACAAATTGGAAGTTAATAAAATTTGGATATATTTGTACATAGAAAGATATAGAATAGAAAATATTGAGGCAAAAGGAAAAAATGTTTTCCCAGTCCTTTTCTATCAGTGACGTCAAAACCTGGACTTGTTTGGGAAAGCATTAGCCCTTTCCCAAACAAGACCTGGTTTTGACGTTCCTAATTGAAAAGGCTTGGGAAAACAATGAAACAAAAGAAGAAACTGCTGAAAACCAGCAGTTTCTCCTTTTGTCTCAATATTTTCTATGCCATATTTTACACATATTCTATCGGTAATAACTTCCATTTTTTCATTTTGGCAGTTTTTGAAGTGGATCACCCTAAAATTTTGCCGTTTGGGAAAGGGTTAAGTAATGTCAAAATCTCAGGATATTACATAATAAATATTGTAAATGCAGAGCAACAGATAAGAGGGGATAAAAGCGTTCTATTTTTTTTTTATTTCAAATCCAACCCTATGAATAATGGTGTGTGTACTCATTTGAATCATATCGATGAGACGATTCCAATGAGTACTTTCGACATAGAGTTTGATGACCAATCAATGAAATATTGTGTTTTGAAAGCTGTTCCCCCCCCTCCCCCCCAACTTCATTAACCCTTTCCCAAACAAGACCTGGTAAAGGCTTTGGAAATGCTGATAATCAGCATATTCTCCCTTTATCTCAATATTTTCTATGCTATATTGTACACAGATTTAATGTTTATTAACCTCCATTTGTTCGTCTACAGCAGCTTTTGAATTGGACCATGCTAAGATTTTGCTCTATAGGAAAGTGTTTTTACCCATTCCCACACATTGACGCCTATAGACTCCCCTTCAATTAAAGACATTGGAAATATTGTGGAAAATGACGAATTTGCTTTTGACTAGCAATTTTTTCAATCCTCACAATATTTTCAACCTCAAACGGCAAAAAATTGTAAAGTTTTATACATTTGAAATGTCTGCATGATTTTTGAATTTTGAACAACCTAAAATTTTGCCATTTGGTAATCACCTTCCCTCAAATTCCTGTCAAAGCTGAGAACATTCGTGCAAAGTATTTTTGATTGCCGTGATATATTTTCTTAAGAAATGTTTGCACTTTGCACGAATGTTCTCAGCTTTAACGTGGATTTGAGGGAAGATCTTGGTATCAAAATAAACCGGAGATTACGATGCGTCGAATGGTACGTATCTCAATACTGAGAGTTAAGTATTTGATTTAAAATTTGTGAAAATATGTTCTTACCGAGTGTTTTTGTTTACATAGGTGAGGAAAATATATCATAACAAAGTCATGTGATTGCCGCCTGTGGTAATGGGTAAAGTAATTTTACATACACAACCGGTATTCAAGCAAATACTCCGGGTAAGCTTGTGCGGTGTCAAATATGACAAAAATCTTGGGATTTCTAATATCGTCAACACACGAATCATAGCACTTTCCAAATGGATCTAATTTAGGCTCCAATGGTGGAGGTTTTCTGTATTTACTTTCCCCACCCACATATTTACCAACCAGAACTTTAGCAAGGAACATTTTTGCCGTAGGTCTTGTCGGTTCTATGTGGTCGTGTTTTGTGGACATCATGGCAGATGGAAGTCCTGACAATTGTCTTATATGAGCAGGTCTTGGATTGACGCGAAATTTACAGATTTTGTAAGGTGCTCCAGTAAGTCCAGTGTGACTGGTACCCAGACTATTGCTCTGGTTCCCTGCATGTGGGTGTAGTGGTCCCAGTCTACAGTGCTTTGATATACCTTGTGAGGTTGAAGGAAATACTGTATTTGAATTATTGTTATTATTGTGTTGTAGACCCGATTTTGAACTGGACACACTTGGTCCAGGCTGGTTTATGTTGTTAACATTCTGCTGTGGAAGTCCAGTCGGTGTTGGCGGTGTAGACTGGGACAAATTAAGGACAGAAAACGCACTGTTTGATGCACCCATGGGTGCAGGTAGCTGACCAAAGTTTATGTTCACCGGGGGATAGATCAACGAGGGTTGTGTGGGTAAGGTCATCGAGAACGGGTTTGCCGTCATCATCGTTGAGCCTATACTCATCTTCTTGGACTGACGCAGATCTGTATACTGGTGGGAGTAGGATGCATTCACAGCAAAATAGGAACCTGCAATAGGTGAATAAGTTTATCCCATTACTGCACAGTGACGCCTTTTGACTCTGTCACCAAAAAGGCTTGGGAAAACATTGAGGAAAATGAAGAAATTGCTTGTGACAAGCAATTTCTTCATTTACCACAATGTTTTCTACCCCAAAATGGAAAGATTTTCAAAATGTCACCAACTCGAAATTGTCGTCTGCAACACCTTTCAAATTGGAACAGTCCAAAATTTGCCATCTGGTAATGGGTTATAGATCATAAAACATTCGTCATTCCCCCATATTGACAATTTTTGATGCCACCACCAGACTAAGGCTTCGGAAAGCAATGTGGGAAACAAAGGAATTGCTTGCAACAAGCTTCATTTTCCACAATGTTTTCTACCAATGAAGACCCTGAAATCTGAAACTTCATTCACTTGAAATTGTTGTCTGCAACATCATTGATATGAGAACAATCTAAAATTACGCTTTTTGCAAATTGGTTAACAGAAAACCCTTTTGTAATGAATCATACTGATAGACTTCCAAGAAGAAAATCATAATAGCTAAATATGACAACACCTACATTCACCACAAAAATTCAAAAGTTTGCCACTTGAAATAGGACCAATCTTCCACCCAAAATATCAGTGTTAAAGATTGCTTTCAATATGCATGACTAACTTTGGAACAACAATAAAAGAAAAGAAGATATTACTGATAATCTTCCTTTTTCTCTCAATATTTTTCTATGCTATGATATATTATATACCATTATCATTTTCTACTTTTGACATCAGTTACTTTGTCTTCTGCAACTCTATATTTTCACACTGATTGACAGCCCAAATATTTAACCCATTACCAAACGACAAAATTTTACTTTGGTCTAAATTCAAAGATCTTGCAGACAACAATTTCAAGCCAATGGAATTTTTCATTTTTAGGTAGATCTATTTTTGGATGAAAAACATTGTGGGAAATGAAGAAATTGCTTGTCACATTTCCCACGATGTTTTTCATGGCCATTATTTTGTGGGGAGTCAAAGAGAGTAATTGTGTGGTAATGGGTTAATCACAAATTCATTGTACAGGTCCACTAACCCTGTCCATACATAGTGCCGTGTTTCCCACACAACCGCCAATCAAACCCTTTACGACAGATCGCCTCCACCACGGAGGAATTAGTCCCGTGAAATAGTTTCTGTTCCTCTACACAACCAAACCCTTCATTGTCTCGTGTCATCTCTGCTCTTTTCCTGTAAAAACAATGTAATTTCATAACAGCATGCAGAGTGTTACATTTGAGGTACCGTAATCATTAACCATTTCCCAAACAAGACCTGGTTTTGACGTCCCTAACAGAAAAAGTCTAGGGAAAACATTGAAACAAAAGAAGAAACTGCTGATAACCAGCAGTTTCTCCTTTTGTCTCAATATTTTCTATGTCAAATTTTGCACAAATTCTATTTTTAATAACTTCCGTACAATAAGTCAAATCATAACCACATGCAGAGTGTTTGATTTGACGTACAGTAAATTTCCCTAAATTTTGTATACAGTTGAAAACATCATGAAATTGACATTTAATTCATTCCATTCCAATCAAAATAATTCCATTCAAACCTTCATTCATTCCGATCACAAAAACATTCAAAACACTCAAATTACATTCAAAACGCTCAAAAAACATTCAAACCATTCACTGGTTAAATTGGTTGTTATAAAAAGAAGGCGTTTCATTGGCCGAAAAATTATCATGGGCGTATTATCGATAAACTGTCATACCTAAATCACCCAAGTTGGTGACAAATTTGAAGACATTGAGCTTTAAGGAACCTTCAGAGGGGCAATTACACATTTTTCTTGAATGTGTAATGGGGAAGGCCCCTCATGTACCTCAATGAAATTTTATGTATGGGATTTTGTACTCTATGTAGACCCACAACCTCTACATTGCTATCAACCATCGACTCATAAAACTTGGTCATTGATGTTACAAGTAATACTTACACAGTATAATATTTCCACTGTATGGGATTTTGTACCCTATGTAACCCTACAACTTCTACATTGCTGTCAACCATCGACTCAAAAAACTTGGCCACCACATCTTCATATTCACTCGATGTATGTTCTAGTTTCACCAGCTCATAGCCCTGCAGAGATAGATCATAATTACATAGCTAGGAATAACGGGGGCTTAAGAATTTTAAAAATGCAATATTTCTTTTATTGTTCATTACACCCTATGTTCTTGGTACTCATTGAATTCCTTGTCAAAAGCAATTTCTTCATTTTTCACAATGTTTTCCGAAGTCATTTTTCTAGTGTGTGAAAAAGCATCAAAGTGTGTTACTGGCTTAATAGCTAGGTGTGTCTTTAAAAGCCTAATATTTAGGTCCATCAATATGTGTCACTATTTGGGAAAGGGTTAAAAGCATTTTCCACTTACATCTTTACTAACAACTTTTTCCGCCATGGCATCCCAATGGTCAGGCATATCTTCATACTTCTTGAGGAGGAACTTTTCCATCTTGACTTCACTCTCCACATTAACGGGCGATGACTTCTCCATCTCTATATCTCCGTCTATGCTGGGAGCCGTCTCGGAGCTATTGTTCTTCAGTATCATATCAGCTATCATCTCCGAATCCAGCTTCTCCTCAAGAATTTCTACCACAAATGGTGACAAAGTCAACTTGAGTTCACCTAGAACAAAAATATAGAGAATATAATTAAGCAAAGTTCTGGAAAAAGGATTATTACAGTACTTGAGGATAACATGGATCAAGATCAGCCTGTGCATAGGCACAGTCTGATCTTGATCCATGCTTTCCTTTATTAACTTCTTCAATAGAGGTAGAACTCTGTGGGAGCAGCGGTCCACACTTGACTATCGAACATCAATCTTCTCAGAATCCAGCTTCTCTTCAAGAATTTCTACCACAAATGGTGACAAAGTAAGCTTGAGTTCACCTAGAACAAAAATATAGATAATTTAATTGACCCTTCCCCAAACAAGACCTGGGGCCCGTATTACTAACGATCGTACGTTTGATTTTTGCGCAATTACTTGTAACAACAGCCCTGATTGGCTCAGTCGGATTTCTTGTGCAATCAGATGTCTTGTTACATAGTTTACACAAAAACTTGATCGTAAGATGTTTAGTAATACTGGGCCCTGGTTTTGACGTCCAGGAGAATAGGTTTGGGAAAGCAGTGAGGCAAAAGTAGAAAATGCTGATGATCAGCATTTTCTCCTTTTGCCTCAATATTTTCCAAATTATATTATACATAAATTCTATCTTTATTGGCATTAATTTTGTCTTCTGCATCAACTTTCAAATAGGACTCCCCTAAAAATTTGATGTTTGGAAAAAAGTTAAGCAAGGATCTGGCAAAAGGACCAAATGTTACAGTACTTTAGGCTAACATGGATCAAGATCAGCCTGTCCATGGGCACAGTCTGATCTTGATCCATGCTTTCCTTTATTAACTTCTTCAATAGAGGTAGAACTCTGTGGGAGCAGCGGTCCACACTTGACTATCGAACATCAATCTTCTCAGAATCCAGCTTCTCTTCAAGAATTTCTACCACAAATGGTGACAAAGTCAACTTGAGTTCACCTAGAACAAAAATATAGAAAATATAATTAACCTTTTCCCAAACAAGACCTGGTTTTGACGTCCATAGGAGAATAGGTTTGGGAAAGCAGTGAGGCAAAAGAAGAAAATGCTGATGATCAGCATTTTCTCCTTTTGCCTCAATATTTTCCAAATTATATTATACATAAATTCTATCTTTATTCGCACTAATTTTGTCGTCTGCATCAACTTTCAAATAGGACTCCCCTAAAAATTTGATGTTTGGAAAAAGGTTAAGCTAGGATCTGGAAAAAGGACCAAATGTTACAGTACTTTAGGCTAACATGGATCAAGATCAGCCTGTCCATGGGCACAGTCTGATCTTGATCCATGCTTTCCTTTATTAACTTCTTCAATAGAGGTAGAACTCTGTGGGAGCAGCGGTCCACACTTGACTATCGAACATCAATCTTCTCAGAATCCAGCTTCTCTTCAAGAATTTCTACCACAAATGGTGACAAAGTAAGCTTGAGTTCACCTAGAACAAAAATATAGATAATTTAATTGACCCTTCCCCAAACAAGACCTGGGGCCCGTATTACTAACGATCGTACGTTTGATTTTTGCGCAATTACTTGTAACAACAGCCCTGATTGGCTCAGTCGGATTTCTTGTGCAATCAGATGTCTTGTTACATAGTTTACACAAAAACTTGATCGTAAGATGTTTAGTAATACGGGGCCCTGGTTTTGACGTCCAGGAGAATAGGTTTGGGAAAGCAGTGAGGCAAAAGTAGAAAATGCTGATGATCAGCATTTTCTCCTTTTGCCTCAATATTTTCCAAATTATATTATACATAAATTCTATCTTTATTGGCATTAATTTTGTCTTCTGCATCAACTTTCAAATAGGACTCCCCTAAAAATTTGATGTTTGGAAAAAAGTTAAGCAAGGATCTGGCAAAAGGACCAAATGTTACAGTACTTTAGGCTAACATGGATCAAGATCAGCCTGTCCATGGGCACAGTCTGATCTTGATCCATGCTTTCCTTTATTAACTTCTTCAATAGAGGTAGAACTCTGTGGGAGCAGCGGTCCACACTTGACTATCGAACATCAATCTTCTCAGAATCCAGCTTCTCTTCAAGAATTTCTACCACAAATGGTGACAAAGTCAACTTGAGTTCACCTAGAACAAAAATATAGAAAATATAATTAACCTTTTCCCAAACAAGACCTGGTTTTGACGTCCATAGGAGAATAGGTTTGGGAAAGCAGTGAGGCAAAAGAAGAAAATGCTGATGATCAGCATTTTCTCCTTTTGCCTCAATATTTTCCAAATTATATTATACATAAATTCTATCTTTATTCGCACTAATTTTGTCGTCTGCATCAACTTTCAAATAGGACTCCCCTAAAAATTTGATGTTTGGAAAAAGGTTAAGCTAGGATCTGGAAAAAGGACCAAATGTTACAGTACTTTAGGCTAACATGGATCAAGATCAGCCTGTCCATGGGCACAGTCTGATCTTGATCCATGCTTTCCTTTATTAACTTCTTCAATAGAGGTAGAACTCTGTGGGAGCAGCGGTCCACACTTGACTATCGTACAGCTATCTTCTCAGAATCCAGCTTCTCTTCAAGAATTTCTACCACAAATGGTGACACTTGAGTTCACCTACAAGAAAGATGATCCAAAGCTAATAAGTTGAAAATGAAAACATCTGAAAAATATGCACATGCAATAGCATAAGAATTCAGAGTTGATAATCATTTGACGCAAAAATTTCAGAAAATCTTTAACTATGTTAACTACATGTATGTTGATACTTGACCAATTTGAATTCAATTTGAAGCAGAGGTGTGAAAAAGCCAGGAATTAGCTGCGTGTGGTAGATCTTTTGAAAATCAGCTGATGATAAATTTATGGATGACCAACCAAACTTTTGGTTGGTCTTCAATAAATTTTTCATTATCTGATTCTTTAACAAGAGCTGTCCGAAGACAGCGCGCTCGACTTTCTAAGTTGCTTAGTATAAAGGGGGAATAACTCCAAATATAGTGAAGCCAGGGTCATGGGCCCTGGTAGTAAGGTAGAGGGTGTGATGGTGAATAAGTATTCCAAGTTTGGGTTGAATCCCTTTGATAGTATGGAAGTCATTGATGTTTCAAAAAAACTTTAACCTTTGTTGTAACGCCGACGCCAACACCGACGCCCGTATAAGCTCTCATTTTCTTCGAAAAGTCAAGCTAAAAAATCTAATATATCCATCTAATGCCTGGGGTATTTTCATCTTCTCTCTGCTTCAAATCATTTTTCAAATTAGTCACATTTTAACAAAGTTATTGAAGATCTGCAATTACTGTGTCAAGTCTTGATTACCCAACGTGAGAATTTATCAATAAGTTTCTGTAACAATTATTATCTACATGTATTTCTAAACGTGGATTTGACTAATCAGAGGGGCATTCTTTAGAGCAAGATTTCTAGAGATATCTTGAGATTTCTCAAGATATTTTAGGATAAAACGTTCTTTCGACCAAGATTTTTAAGACGCTCAATGGGGGGCGCCATTACCCTACACTTCATGCAGAACCCCTCGGTCAACTCTGTACAAACAATATAAAAGAGATTTGACCGAGTTGTTCCGAACACTCCATAATTCATAAACCGCGGTGTTCCGATGCTCCATACTTTATACAAATGACGTCATGATGACGTCATTTGTATAAATATGGAGTATTCGGAACAGCTGGGTCAAAGTCTCGGTCTTAAAAACGCTTTATCCAAAACACCTTAAGAAATCTTAAAAAATCTTGCTCTAAAGAACGCGCCTCAGTACTTACTCATAGGGTAGTAGCTGTCACAATGTCTGTTTAAACACTTGATGGATTCCTGAAAGAGACAAGGACCAAATTACTTGTCAGACTCCTAAGTCAATGTCACAAATTCAAAGGCCATGGACTGAATAGGAAAATCTTGGCAAGAGGAATCAATGTACGAAATATCAAGGCTCTTAGTCTATCTCTTTAATAGGGCATAAGATACATGTATAGGTCGGGTTACAGTTTTTAATTGGACGTCTTTCGGACGTGAAAGACGTCCAATTCTTATAACCATTTTTCGACAGGTGAAATGGGTTTTCATTACCAAAAAGCCGTTCTCAGACTCAATTGCCAGTTGACCAAAATTCAAAATAGATTTTGTGACCATACAGGAAAACTGTCGTATCTTTTCCTGCTTTCTATATGTTCTCTAACAAACACTATAAGATTCATCGGCCAATTCAATTCATGCCACGTCTTAACCAACTTTACGATCTTTTTTCAATATAACCATTTTCTTGTAGTGAATTGACTTTCGTGATATTGTGTAAAGGGTAAGATCTTTAGAAAGCGATACATGCATCCATTATGTTAATAAAGTTAACAAACACACTATATCATCATCAGCAGCGATAGCTCAAACGGGAAAGGATTAGCCTCGCAACATTTTTTTCAGTATGAAATTTGGAACGCCGTTGGTTCGAAACCAGTTCGGATTATTTCTTCTGTATAACGTTTGTTAAAACATTTGTTTTTCTTGATGCGTTTACTGAAAGCAGACATTTTAGGATGATTACTCAATTTAATGCACATATTGTGTATGATAAATTCTTTTTCTTTGATCATTGTTGTTGAAGTCTTTGACATATTTAAAGAAACGGGGTTTCCACGAGACGTATTTTGGAATCAGGGTTTTAAAATTGATTATCGGGGAGTGAGTTCATTTCGCAACTCAGGTTCGACTCGATGACAAATCTGGGTTCCATCTAAACAGCCTCAGATGAGACGCTAGTGACATCTACCTATTCAGAAAAATAGTTGCTCTTACGAGTTTTTTTTTCTCCACCATCTGTATCACTGATATTCGACAGCATCATGACCTATTTACATACTGATCAATGATCATGACAACAATGATTATTACTAGTATAAGATTGAGTCACAGCGATCTGTATTTATTACATTTACGTGTATTGTGCTAAAAAGATGAAGCAATGGATCTGCAACAGTGACGATGGTACCTGGATGCATAGGGGTCTGTAATTTGACCCTTGACACCTTCTAGGCTTTCTTTTAATTACTAGAAATAAGGTTCATTACGAGCTAGGAGTCAAATTACAGACCCCTTTGCCTGGATGATCGTATGAATATGTGTACAGATAGGGACATTGCTATTCTCAAATGTTCATTGATAATGATATGAAGATTTAAATTGCGTGTTGTACTCCACTGCCATTTTCCCGACGACACATTCCCAATTTCTTCTTTGTATGCACATCTGTAGATGTACAGATGCTGCGGTAGTACTGGTATAAGGAATCCTTGGTTAGGTGCTCCAATTCATCTGTTGTTTTTTTTGTTTCAGGAAAAGTATGTATTGAATTTGATTGTTTTGTAACCACAACAAGGGAAACTGCTGCCGTGTTTTTTACTCTAAACAGGAATAAAAATTAAAGTACTTGGAGCACTATATTTAGATGTCTCTGATTGATTGAGCGGAATTGTATGTAAATGATAGGCGTTTCATTACTTTAATTCGTTGAATTTGTGTTTAGATCGATTCTATATCACTGCGGTCGTTTTTTTCCTAACGATGGTGGAGATAAAAGTCGAAAAAAAGATGATAAAAAAGAACAATGTCTAAGTAGAATTCGAACCCAGGGCCTTCCAGATATAGACATGTCTAAACAGTACAAGGTGAGTGCTCTGCCAAGTGAGCTTTCGCGGCTTTCATTTATTAAGCGCTTTGGCTGACATTTTGAATAAATTGCTTTGTGTCGTCCTTTATAAAATCAAAGAAAAGGTGTAACTGACGACAATATTCACAATTAAACCGAAACAAGAAGACAAAATTGCTAATAACATGGCCTTAATTGAATTGGGTAATCAAATTACTAGTGATTATTCAAAGAGACAAACCAGTTGTCTTGAAACGGCAATCAAATCAATTTGAAGCCTGAGAGGGGTTTTCTGGTAATAAAGTCGATTTCGTATGTCCGAAACCGCGAAACCGATCTTATAGAATTGAACACAGAAGAATGAATACAATAGCTTTCGTTTATGTACAATCCCGCTCAATCAATCAGAGACGTCCAATTACAGTGCTCTCAGCACTTTGATTTTTAAAAGTACTGATAGGTCAATCTTGAATGTCAAGGTCTCCTTGTCTAATGTCAAGGTCAAAATTTAAAATTTGGGTAGGAGATATCCATGTCTGAAATGGAGAGGCCAGTTAAAGATCAGATGCCCGTTTTACTAAAATTTGCCTTTGTTTGTAAATGTACGCAAAAACTTACAAATTTCCTAGCTGCCAACATATTTTGTGAAAACACACACAAAAAAATTTGAACTTGCATTCAAATCTACGAAACAAGAGCTGTCCGAAGACAGCGCTATCGACTTTCTAAGTTGCTTAGTATAAAGGGGGCATAACTCCAAATAGAGTGGTCCCAGGGTCATGGGCCCTGATAATAAGGTAGAGGGCGTGATGGTAAATAAGTATTCCAAGTTTGGGTTGAATCCCTTTGATAGTATGGAAGTTATTGATGTTTGAAAAAACTTTAACCTTTGTTGCAACGCCAACGCCAACGCTGACGCCCGGGTGACAGTATAAGCTCTCATTTTCTTCGAAAAGTCCAGCTAAAAAATGTTCAGAAGTTCAATGACAAAACAGTGCTCAGGTTTACCTAACATGGTAACCGACACATATATGTTGGTACTAGGGCTGTGACACTGGCTTCCCAGAAATGAAGTCCAAGTAAGCTAAAACAGAACTTCCTCAACGTTTTCTAACGCTTTTCCTATAAAGGATGTCAAACCCAGTTCTTGTTTGGGAAAGGGTCAATATGGCAAAAATGAACATTGAAATAATTGCTGTCTAATAAAGTTAGGAGCTTATCTAATACTATGATAAAATGCCAATCCTAGTAACCATATTCTTTACATTGAATCATTTGGCAAACAAGCTCAGATTTTGTTATTTCCAACAGAGACAACGAGGAAAACTTTTAGAAAAATGAACATTTCCACAATTTTTTCCAAAGCTTTTATCTTGTGGAGTATCAAATGATGTTGGTGTGCAATAATGGGTTAATCTTTTACCAAACAACAAATTTTGCCCCGTCAAAATTCAAGGGTGTTTTAGATCTAGATGACAACAATAATCTGTCAGAATGAAAACTGTCTCAGTGATAAGGTGGGAAATATGAAGAAAAAGGAGAAAATGCTGGTCATTTTTTCCTCATCTTCAATTTTTTCCATATCTCTTTAGTTTAACCCTCTACCAAACAAGACCTTGTTAAATGTTTTCACAAGCCATTCCTATTATAAATTTGTATTTTTCTAATACGTAAATGTTAAATTCTGGTGAAACCTGGGCCTGGTTTTGACGTTCCTATTAGAAATGGCTTGTGAAAACATTGAGACAAAAGAAGAAACTGCTGATATCCAGCAGTTTCTCCTTTTGTCTCAATATTTTCTGTGCCATATTTTACAGAAAACACATCTTTAATAACATCTATTTTGTCCTTTGTGGCAGATTTTGAAGTGGATCATGCTAAAATTTTGTCGTTTGGGAAAGCCAAATTGTGGTCCTGTCCAAATTCAAGGTTTTTGTAGATCTAGGTGACAACATTATTCTGTCAGAACTCTCGGTGACAAGGAGCAAAATATTGAGGAAAAGGGAGAACATACTGGTCATTAGCATTTTCTTCCTCATCTTCAATATTTTCCATATCTTTCGACCCATTACCAAACAACAAAATTTTAGCCTAGTCCAAACTCATAGGTGTTACAGACAACAATTTCCATTGAGCAAAATTTAACATTTTTTGGTCTTTCTTGGTAGAAAACATTGTGGAAAATGAAGAAATTGCTTGTCACAAGCAATTTCTTCATTTTCCACATTGTTTTCCAAAGCCTTTATTTTGTGGGGCGTCCAAAAGCGTCAATGTGTGGGAAAGGATTAACACACTTCAGGGCGTCAAAAGGTGTCATTGTTTGGGATTGGGTTAAATTCGGAATATCCTTTTGTTTCTTTCCATTACTTCAACTTCAAGGAAGTATCTGATATAATCTAAGGTCTAAATCAACAAAAGGCACTTGTTTAAATATCTCCGGAATACTTTAAAATCCTTGAATTTAGGAGTCACTTTCATAACAATTCAAATATATTTCTTTTTAAAGTTATTACCTTGATATATAACAGATAAAAAGATGTGCATTAATGACATATACCTAAAAGTGATCTTTGTTTTTTAACTCAATTGTGTCTGCCACAGCTTTCAAATTGAAAGTCTAAAATTTTGTTATTTGGGAAAGGGTTAAAAAGTTAACAAATTGGGCAGATGTATTAACTGACAGATTGACAATGTCAATGAAACAATTCGACTTTCATATTTCAATTAAACATTACCCCTTCTCAAGCTGCTCATGTCAATTTACAGCTGTTCCCAAGCTTTGGCAGGCACAGTAGACTACGATCAGTCTGCACAGACATGCATTCTGATCTTAGCCTACTCTGCCTGCTTTCTTCTTTATTATTGTAGCAAATACTTGAGTTAATCTTTTTGAAATGTCACTTAAATTTGAAGTTTGTTTGAAACAAAATTTAATGTCAGCAGGACAAGGGTGAACCCATTAGTAAACTGCAAAATTTTACATTGGCCCAAATTCAAAGATTTTAAAGACGACAATTTCAAGTGAATGAAATTTTAGTTTTTGGTCTTTCTTGGGAGAAAACATTGTGGGAAATGAAGAAATTGCTTGCCACAAGCAATTTCTTCATTTTTCACAAATTAATCACAATGTTTTCCAAAGCATATGAGGGTGTCAAAAGGTGCAGTAATGGGTTAACCCATTACCACACAGTGACTCTTTGACTCTTCACACTTAATTTGACTGTGCAAAACATCGTAGAAAATGACAAGCAATTTCTTCATTTCCCACAATGTATGTTTTCTACCCAAAATGACAACAAAATTTGAAAATTCATTCATTTGAAATTGTCGTCTGCAACACCTCTGAATTTGGACAGGTAAACATTTTGTCGTTTGGTAATGAGTTAAGCTTACCTTTTCTTTGCCAGATAACACCAGTTTGACCCTCTCTTTCAGACAGCGTGAGCATGTAGAATGACCACTCGGACACTGAGAATATTCCTCCCCATCTAACAAGGCTGTACAGTTGGTGCAGATCAGTCTACGCGGACCCTCATGGCTAAAGCAGCGCCTCTGCTTTTTGGGTGGGAGGGGTATTGCACTGTCATTGAACAGATATGGGGGTCTGACTGGATGGTAATCCAGTTTTGTTGACTTGTTGTCTGACCCACTGTGTCCTGCAGCAGATGTGCTGGGACCCAGCATGTTACACATGGAGGATGAATGCTTTATTTGTGGTGTTTGCATAGCTAGAGGGAGTGTGAGAGAGTTGTACATCTCATCTGAGGTTGATAAAGATCTTTTTAGTGGATTATTATGTAAACTGTTGTTGTGCAGACTGGTCACGGATCCACCAGGTAATCCTCCAATACAACTTGATAACTGGAACTGGTTCATGTAATTATCACTATAACCAGTCTTGTTCAGTTTTGACCCAAAAGCACATGTTTGCATACCAAACTGGGAACCAGTCTTTATATGACAGGAAGTAGATGTAGGATGAAAGACAGATTGGGCATGTAAGTCTGTTGACCACTGGGACTGGGAGTCCAGTGATGCGAGAAGTAGATGACTAGCTGCAAACGGATCACTCTGTAGCGGTGTAGATATAGGAGTGTTTACACTGACTGACGCAGACGGTGTACTGCCTATAATGGAAGTGGTACATGGCACCGACGAGCTGTGTGTGGAACCAGCAATAGACGTGTGGGTCATCGACGAGGAACCAGCTATAGAAGAGTGTGTGATCACCGAGGTGGCATGACCAGACGGTGACACACTCACACTGGCACCAGCATTGACATGGGAACTAGTATCTCCAACACTGCCACCAGACGACACACTAACACTCATGTTATCTCCAACAGTCACGTTAGAACTTGTATCTCCTACACTGACAATTATATTCCCTTCGCTGCCGGTGTTAGCACTACCCACTTCTGTGTTACCCAGTACCTTGTCTTTTGATTCAATTTTGCATACTGAATTTTGACTCACAATGTCAGAACAAATTGGTGCAGAACTAGACACAGAAGTACAGTTAGAGTCAGAGTTTATACAACCTTTATCTATTGAAGGGACAACACTTGTGACAATGTCTGTGTCTTTGCTACTTGAAGATACTGCATCACTAGCCAGTGGCGTTTGATTTGAGGGACCAACACTTTGCAACTTTGTAGCGTCATCATTTGTACATGGGACAGATGCCATATCAAATGAAGCTTGTAAGTCTGCAAGCAAACTTGTTAAACTAGGTGCAGGGCTTAATGCTATGTCCAAAAACTTCTCAAGTGGGTTCTGATTAAAGAGTTTATCCTGTTGTAAGCCATATTTTGGCATTATATCACCATTATGATTTCCTAGATCTCCAGCTTGTTTAGCAGACAAGTCTAGGGGTCCTGGAACATTTGGCATCAAACTTGTATTCGCAACAATGGCTCCTGGTGTAACTTTCAGCTCATCTTCCAATGAGAGTCTCCCAGCTTCTGTTGTAACACTTGTGCTTCGAGTCAACCCTCCATCATTTGTGTTTGTGTCTATGTTAGGTATGTCCTGCGAGCCCAGGTCTCCAGCTGCCGCTGATTCATTCTCTACTTTAGGCGGTGGTTTTGTTTCAGACAGAAATATGACATCCTCACTGTCTACCTCAATCTCAATCTTCGTAAAAACAACATC
The DNA here is from genome assembly GCA_963680895.1 of Fragum sueziense. Lineage (NCBI taxonomy): Eukaryota > Metazoa > Mollusca > Bivalvia > Cardiida > Cardiidae > Fragum > Fragum sueziense. The sequence goes on along the minus strand of OY804602.1, from coordinate 13,595,748 downwards.
GTCATTGTCCGAATATTCATCTGAAAATATACATTGTGAGATTTGACTTTAAGATGTCTTAAATCCTTTCCCAAACAATGATAACAAGCATTTTCAACTTTTCCCTGTATATTTTTATGCTAGTACATGTAATGTATATTGTTAAAAAAAAAACACTTCAGTTGCACCGAAGACTAGGAAGCAGCAGCTAGAGCACCTAACTATGTATAGCTGGTATTTCTATTACTAGTATAGTTACCACAACATGCTTTCCAATCCTCAACCTGTTCATCCCACTTGGGTTCATGATTATCCTCCTATTAGCAGGACACAAATTATCCTAAAGGATATATCTATTCTTCATTTAGATGTGTTGACAAGATGGACCTTAACAATCTCCAAAACAAGACCTGGATTTGATATTCAAATTAGAAATATCAATTATGGGAAAATATTGAAACAAAATAAGACAAGAGCGGTCATAGACGGACTATGCTCCCCGAATAAGTGTTTGTCACAAAATAAAAACTATCATACATTAATCCCCCTTTTCCCATGATGCATTTTTTGTACGCACATTATTTATATAATATAGTCTTGAACATCTCATTTATCACATATGCACAAAATTTCATTAAATTCTGTCCATTGGATGAAGAGAAATTAGAGAAAATCTAATTTTTACATTAAGGCTCCTTTTTCCATGACGCAGTCTCAAATTTAGAAACGGAGAAAAAGTTCCCTAGGGATTATCCCAGGGAGTTCACATGTGAAGTTTCATTGAATTTGGTCCAAGGGTTGCTGAGATATGGCTGTGGACGGACGGACGCACGCACGGACGGACAGCATGGCGACTATATGCTACCCCGAAATTTTTTCGGGGAGCATAAAAATGCTGATAACCAGCATTTTCTTCTTTTTCTCAATAGTTCATATCGTCAGTGTAAATGCAAAGCCTTGCATGTCGATTTTTGGGATTTTCAAAGTAAAACCTTAATATTGTTGCAGGTTTTGAGATATTTATACGGATCAGTATTAATGACACATTATTTGTGAACATTATGTCCAAAATTCAAGTAAATCCTTGGAATAGAAATTACACTGTACGAGGTTTTGCATTTACAACGACGATAATCTCTATTGTGTCGCCTGCAGCACATTTCAAATTTTACCATTCTAAAAGTTCACTGTTTGAGAAAGTGTTTAAAGCCCATCTGTTTCCTCTTAGTACGGTGCGTTATGTCCATTTTTTAGGTTCTGCTTGATGTAAGTGAAAGAGGTATCCATCATACGTTTTCATGATCTTAAGACATTGCTCTAATCATTTAACTTTGATGGACAGCTGTAAAATTGAAAATAATAGAAAAAATGTTGACTTAAATTTACAAAATTTCGAACCAGTAATTTTACAAATGGGCATAACATTTTTAATAATCATCATACCTTTACAAAATTTTACATGTACATTTACAGGAATAGAACACATCGATTGTCATAATTATTTTTCGACAATTTTCATATTTAGAGGTTGCTCTATAAGCGAAGCTCAAAAAGCTCTAATTCGAGTTTGAGCTCGAGATATTGCATTTGAAATAATCGAATTGTCACAGAATATTAGCCAAAGGCCGGATAATATATAAAAACAAAAAATTGTGACATTGTGTATTGTACTAAGACTGCAATAGTGAGAAAAAGATTGGTGGGTGGGGAAATCGTGGTGTTTTATTCTATTAGACGAAAAAAATCCACGTAGAGCTCAAGATATTGCATTAATAATAATCTAGGTCCCACAAAATGTAAGACAGAGGCTAGACCTTGATGAAAATCTAAATCTCATGACATTAAAAAATGCGCATGATCAAATCACAGAGGAAAAAAGGTGGTGGGTAGGGTAAATAATTGTGTGTTTTTTTTAGTTTATATAACGTTTGGTCATTATACTTATTCAATAAACTGAACTTTATGAATCAAAACATTAAACAGGTCAATGACAAAACATGCACAAACAATTCAGTAAAGTTTTGTTTTGATTGGTTTATATTTGTAGCTATTATAGTGAAAGAAAAGTAAAAAAAAAAGGCAATTTCACATTCTATATTAACTTTAGATGTGTGATCCCGATCAATAAAAAATGCACATATGCAAGATCAGATGGTCCCCAACATTTTGTCAAAATTTTGTTGAAAGCGGCAATTTTGAAAAATTCAATGGCACATTACTCTAGACGTGACATTGCTATTCAGATGAAAATTTCACTGATGCAAGCTTTTATGGTCATCAACATAATGTATAAGTTTTCTTTTTATCAGTCAATATTCGTGGCTGTTACACTGAAATAAAGTGCTGAAAATGCAATTTTGTAAAATTTCAAGAGCAAATTATTCTAATTTAAATGTTTGATTCCGATCAAGCTAACAATCGCCCTTACGCAAGCTTCCCATTTCTTATAAGTTTCATCTAAATTGGTAAATATTTGTGGCTCGAAAAGGCAATTTTGTCAAATTCAATGGCACACAGCTCTAGCCGTGATGTTCCAATTAAGCTAAAGAATCACATGTTTGAAAGATCTTAAAGTTAAGTTTTATATAATTGACCAATATTTGTGGCTAAAATAAAGCCGTATATGCAATTTTGTCTAAACCAAGGCACATAACTAATAAAGGTTATGTTATGTTATGTTAAACTGAATGCTTGATTCCAATCAAGCTAAAAATCGCTCTTAAGCAAGATCCCACGGTCACCAATATTTCTTCCAAATTTCGTCTTAATTAGTCAATAGTGTTGGCTGTTATAGTAACAACAAGGCCGAAAAGCGAATTTAGTGAAATTCAAGGGTTTATAACTCAGGATGTTACGTTTCGATCAAGCTAAAGATCACACTGATGCAAGATCTTATAGTACCCAAATTTCTGTCCAAAATTTCGCTCAATTCGTCCATAATTGTACATATAAGAGGCAACAGAAAGTTTAGACCTTTTATTTGATAAATTCAAGGGCACATAACTCCGACTGTTTGCGTCCGATCAAGCTTAATGAAATCGGATATATAGAGTGTTAGAGTCAACAACATTTTGTTTAAGTTTTGTCATAATTGATCAATATTTGTGGTAATTATAGAGGAAACATGGTTGAAAAGGAAATTTTGTCCAATTCCAGGGCCCATAACTATGGATGTAAGACTCCGATCAAGCTAAGTATTCCACTTATGCAAGGTCTTATAGTCAAAAATGTTTTGTCCAAGTTTTGTTTCAATTGGTCAATATTTGTGGCTGAAAGAGGGAAAATAAAGTCAAAAATGGAAATTTTGTCGCACATAACTCGAGATCTAGACATGAAATTGCAATTGAACAAAACAATTATCTGAAGCAAAGTTCTACAGTCACCAACATTTTGTAAAAAGGGTTTCCTATAAGTGGTCAACATTTGTTGCTATTATGGCGAAGATAGAGTAAAAACGGTAGTTTTTGTCAATTTCAAGGGCACATAACTCTAGATGTGAGATTCAGATCAAGCTGAAAGATACAACCATACAAGGTCTTGTCATGATCAATGTTTTATCAAGGTTTTGTCAAGATGTTTCAAAATTTGTAGATGTTATAGTTAACAAAAAGACAAAACACTTATTTTTTACACTCAAGGGCAGATAACTCAGGATTTTCTGCTTCAATCAATCAACAAATGTGTAATATGGGGAGATCAGATACGGACAACATATCATAAAAGTTTCCATTGATGTGATAATTAGGTGAACACGAAATTATATGGGAAAACTAAAGAAGAACGCGTTAAATAAAAACGTAACTTTTATGACGGCATATATACTCGGCAAAACTGCTAACGCATCACTCAGATCTTTGCTAATATTTTTTTAACGAATATACAGAAAACCTTCAAAATTTGCACATGCTGACTACCACCATTTGATAAGAGATCTACGAAATTTCATAGTAAATGTTACCGTATCTTGTAAAATATTGAACTTTTAATAAGGACACCCTTAATTCTAAAATTCATAAAGTCTGAAATTTGATTAAAATGGAAAATTCACGCATAACTTTCAAACCTTTTGTATAGGCTGAAAGAGTTTCTGTTTACAAAAGTTACCCTTCAAAAAACAAACCGACGGCTTTAACTTTTTTATTGGCGCGTAATGTATTCCCACAGAGGCATTTTTACATCACTAGTGCCTTAGGTATCATTGATGGCGTCGACGGCGACGTAGGTTATGTAGACAAAAACGTATCGGTCTATATCTTATGAACTGTATAAGATGCAGTCTTGATATTTCACACATAGACAGGCCCCAGCAAGACCTTTCACCTGACACTATAAAATTTGACCTTGTGACTTTGACCTTGAAAAATTGACATTTTCTTTCAAAAAGGTGAGTTTATGCAAGCTACGTTGTCCCGGAACAGCCCTTGTAATGTTAGATAGAAAATTATTTTTTTCAGACTTTAATTTTACAATAAACCAGCTTTCAAAATCAATTCAAACAAAAATGATTGAAAAAGATCACAAGTTACACGAGCCGAAAAACTGTTTTGGCCTTCTTTCGTATGACACGGTCACATAAGAAAGAAAACTTAGAAATAGTTTAATGAATGAGTGCAGAAACTTGTGGGATAAACATTTGCCAAACTATAAATCTAAATCTTTGACAATAAAGAAGTTATGCAATTTTAAAAAGTGATGCGTTAGCTCTTTTGCTGAGTATATAAAGTTCATTTTAAGGCTCACGGCTGTCCATCAAACTTTTTTGGTGATGTCTACTTATCCTCTTTACGAATCCATTTGATTTAAACCTCTTTCATTTACATCAAACAGAATTACACAACGCACCGTACTATCTTTATCATTGCCAGACTACAAAAGGATGGGTTGTGATAAGGGCCCTGTTTGGGCTAGTCATTGAATTTCCTTAAAGATGCATTCTCATTTTTGGGGTGATTATCCATAATAATATCTGTACATTTAAACAAGAGATGTTTGTAAAACATATATGCCCCCTTAAGGGCCTACATTTGATGTAGGTCAAAGTCCAATGTCAAGTTAACAAGGTCCAAGGTCATGGTCAAATATGAAAAGTCTTGGTAGGAGGTGTCTATGTGTGAACTATCGAAGCTGTTTATGTAAAAGTAAAATGAAACATAGGCCAGGTTAAAGTTTTTAAAAGTAGGCCAAATGCCAAGGTCAAGGTCAAATGTGAAAGGTCTTGGTTGGAGGTGTCCATGTGTGAAATATCAAGGCTGTAGGTGTAAAAGGACATGATATATATGCCTGGTTTCAGTCAAACTAAGTAGGTCAAACTCCAAGGTCAAGGTCAAACTCCAAGGTCAAGGTTGCAATATTCAAGGCCATGGTCAAATGTGAAAGGTCTTGGTAGGAGGTGTCTATGTATGAAATATCAAGGCTGTAGGTGAAATAGGACATAAGATAAAGGCTAGGTTAAAGACTTCTAAAAGTATGTAAAAATCAAAGGTCAAGGTCACACAGGCCAAGGTCATGGTCAAATGTGCAAGGTCTTGGTAGGAGGTGTCCATGTGTAAAATATTGAGACTGTATAGGTAACAGGACATGAGATATAGGCCTAGTTTAAGTTTTTTAAAAGTAGGTCAAACTCCAAGGTCAAGGTCCAAGGTCATGGGCAAAATTGAAATATCTTGGTTGGAAGTGACCATGTGTGAAATATCAAGGCTGTATATGTAAAATGACATGAAATATAGGCAATGTTAATGTATTATTAAAGTAGGTCAAACACCAAGGTCAAGGTCACAAGGTCCAAGGTCATGGTCCAATGTGAAAGGTCTTGGTCGTAGGTGTCCATGTGTCAAATATCAAGGCTGTATGTATAAAAGGACATGATATATCGGCTAGATTAAAGTTTTTTAAAAGTAGGTCAAAGGTCAAGGTCACAAGGTCCAAGGTCATGGTCAAATGTGAAAGGTCTTGGTAAGATGTGTACATGTGTGAAATACCAAGGCTGTATGTGTAATAGCACATAAGATATAGGCCCAGGTTAAAGTTTTTTAAAAGTAGGTCAGACTCCAAGGTCAAGGTCACAAAGTCCAAGGTCATGGTCAATTGTGAAATGTCTTGGTAAGATGTGTCCATGTGTCAAATATCAAGGCTGTATCTGTAAAAGGTCATGAGATATATGCCGGGTTTATTTTTTTTTAAAGTAGGTCAAACTCCAAGGTCAAGGTCGCAAGGTCCAAGGTCATGGTTAAATGTGAACGATGTTGATAGGAGGCATCTATGTGTGAGATATCAAGGCTGTATGTGTAAAAGGACATGAGATATAGGCAAGATTAAGAATTAAGTGTAAAAATCAACAAAGGGCAATAACTCTAAGAATTTGATTGGCAGAGTTACAGTTCTTGTGCACTACACCTCTCCAAAATAAAATCTATTCACCTGTAAAGTTTCATGATTCTACCTTACATATTTTTTGAGTTGTGCTCCGGACAAGAATTAAGTGTAAAAATCAACAAAGGGCAATAACTCCAAGAATTTGATTGGCAGAGTTACGGTTCTCGTGCACTGCACCTCTCCATAATAAAATCTATTCACCTGTAAAGTTTCATGATTCTACCTTACATATTTTTTGAATTGTGCTCCGGACAAGAATCAAGTTATAAAATCAACAAAGGGCAATAACTCAGAAAAATTTGATCGGCAGAGTAACGGTTCTTGTGCACTGCACCTCTCCATAATGAAATCTTTCCACCTGTAAAGTTTCATGATTCTACCTTACATACTTTTTGAGTTATGCTCCGGACAATAATCAAGTTTGAAAATCAACAAAGGGCAATAACTCCAAAAATATGATCGACAGAGTTAAAGTTCTTGTGCACTGCACCTCTCCATAATGATATCTATTCACCTGTAAAGTTTCATGATTCTACCTTTAATACTTTTTGAGTTATGCTCCGGACAAGAATCAAGTTTGAAAATCAACAAAGGGCAATAACTCAAAAAATTTGATCAGTAGAGTTACGGTTCTTGTGCACTGCACCTCTCCATAATGAGAGCTATCCACCTGTAAAGTTTCATGATTGTACCTTACATACTTTTTGAGTTATGCTCCGGACAAGAATCAAGTTATAAAATCAACAAAGGGCAATAACTCAAAAAATTTGATCAGCAGAGTTACGGTTCTTATGCACTGCACCTCTCCATAATGAGATCTATCCACCTATGAAGTTTCATGATTCTACCTTTAATACTTTTTGAGTTATGCTCCGGACAAGGTTTGGTCTACGGACAGACCGACCGACATACGGACCGACCGACCGACCGACCTTCCGACCGACCGACACTTGCAAAACAATATACCCCCATTTTCTTCGAAAGGGGGCATAAATATGGCCCTTAATTTTACTGTGCCAAATTTTGGCTTCCCCTGAAGTGCAGTGGCTTAGATTATGACAGATATAAAACCCATATGAAATTGGTTTGTAAATATTTGTGAATGTGGTCAAATATTGATCTTATTTTTAGATAGTTACATTTTTATCGACTTAAATGCCATTTTCAGTATTTATTTTACTTTATGTGATCTATAGTCTATATACAGTCCAAAAAAAGGCAAAAAAGACAACTTTTGTGGTTATTTTTTTTAACAGGCCTTGGAATGACAATGCATCTTTAAAATTGTGGGATGAGCAGCAGCTGGAGGTTCTGAAAGGATGTTGTGATGGAACTGGTGAAAGAAATGAAAGGAATCTTTGGCTAGGTGCTCCAGCTGCCACAATATGACTGAAATACAGTTTAAAACGGTTTCATAACCCGTTTCAGCAACTTTTTTATTCTTAAAATAAATCAATCTAGGAAGCATGTGTCTATCTTCATACATCATCTATTCATATTGCACAGATGTTATGGTGGAGGATGCCTTGATACTTTTCCTTAACCCTTTCCCAAACGACAAAATTTTAGTGTGTTCCACTTCAAAAACTGCCACAAATGACAAAATGGATGTTTTTAAAGATAGGATTTGTGTAAAATATGGCAAAGAAAATATTGAAACAAAAGGAGAAACTGCTGTTTATCAGCACTGCAGTTTCTTCTATTGTTTCAATGTTTTCCAAAGCCTTTTCTATTAGGGACGTCAAAACCAGTTCTTGTTTGGGAAAGGGTTAACAACAACTTAGTAATTTGTTTTTCATATTTTCCCTCGATTGTTTCCTAGATTTCTGTTAACTCATTACCAGACAGCAAAATTTTACACTAATTTAATTCAAAGAATGAAGACGAAAATTGCAGTCGAAAATTCAAAGTGAATAAAATTTTACCTTTTAGGTAGAAAACAACGTGGGAAATGAAGAAATTGCAAGTCACAAGCAATTACACCATTTTCCGCAACGTTTTCCATTTAAGCTTTTTCTTGTGTTGGGTTAGGGAAACAAATTTTTATGACATATTTTATTTCAATCCCCCTATAAACTGGATTTTCCCTAAATTTTCAATGCGAAATAAGGAAATTTCTGCATTTTCAGTAAACTTTGAGGAGGGCTTAGCCGCCGCCCCTAGCCCACTGTTCCTATGGGTCTGAAACATGTGGGCTGATGAAAAGTCCAAGGATTACTTCAGCTACCAGGGATCTAACTCGTAACCTCTTGGACGCATGGCTTACCCTTTACCTTCTTCAGACGTTCCTTTGAACATATTTTACATCAATATCAGGGGCGTAACCAGGACATTTTAAATTATACGCACGCCGAAGTAGTGCAAGAACACCTACGGCGTTCTCGAGCGCCATAGGCGCGAGTGGGGGGCGAGAGCACAAGAGGGGATCTCCCCTCTCATTAGGGGGGTTCGGGGGGCCCCCGAGAAAATTTTGATATTCAGGATGGCAGCAGAACGATTCTGAGCCTTCTTTGAGACAGAATTTGAGCTTCATTCGAAGTCATTTTTTAAGGAATTATAGTTAATTGACAATGACATTGCTTTTTTACATTACGCACGTGCGTAGTGTGCGTAATGGGCGTTACGCCCTTGAATATGATTTAACCCTTTCCCAAACAAGACCTGGTTTTGACATGCCTTATAGAAAAGGCTTGGGAAAACATTGAAACAAAAGAAGAAACTGCTGATAACCAGCAGTTTCTCCTTTTGTCTCAATATTTTCTGTGCCATATTTTACAAATATCCTATCTATAAAAACATCCTTTTAAATTGCCATTTGTTGCAGTTTTTGGAGTGGATCACCCTTAAATTTTGTCGTTTTGGAAAGGGTTAATTCAACAAGTTTTTACAACTTATTCGGCTTCCTGGAAATACACCAGTACTCGCGCCGAATGTGTGGGCCTATGAAAAGTCCAAGAACTACCTCCGCTACCAGTGAATAAACTTGGAACCTCTCAGTCGCATGGCCAACACACTACCCCTAGTGTTGAATCTAGAGGGGGCCATGGCCAAATTGCCCCCCTAAAATCCAAAATGGCCCCGTCCAGAAGGAAGTGACTTAGTCTGGGCCCACATGGCTCACTTAGGTCAAAAGATCCTAAAGTCTTTTCTGAATGAAAACATGCAAATAATGTCTTAAAACTTGTCTAAAAGCCTATTACCCATATTGTCCAGCAAGATTAACCCAAGACATCTACATATGTAATGACCCCACTTGTTGTTGTTGTTGTTGTGTACAGGTATCTTCCCACACTTTCACTTGTGGCACTCCTCTATGAGGATGGATCTCGCGAGTGAGAATTTTTTCACAGTTTCGATATTATATATTTACGTAACGTCACCAAGAATAACTAATGTTCTAAAATGTCTATGTAGCTAGCCTAACAATAGAAAGTCTATAGTTATATTTTATGTCGCGTCTGGGCTTTAATGAAATGGTCATATGTACAAGAGGACAAGTTATTTACGCACTAAGTGTTGGATAGAAGGCGTGTTCTGTCGTTGTGCAACGCCCAGCACATGAACTGTGAACATCGCTCCATATCCTCCATCTCTGCTGTGGTTGGTCTGATTAGAATTCGGATTCTTTCATGTGTACAGTCCAAGACAGTTTGTAAAAGTAGGCCCTCTTCTCTCAAGTTTTGTAGTCTATCTTCTCCAATGATTCTCTCTATCGATGGTAGGTATGTTTCTCTGGCTTTTGATAACTCCCTACAGTTCAGTATAAAATGTTCTATGGTTTCAGTGCCTTCATTACACAGTAAGCAGGTTGGAGATGTCTGGTTGTTGTTATACTTTGCTGCAGATTCTTGTAGGGTATATGTACCTGTAATCAATCTGGATTTGATCTCGGCCCGTCTTACATTTTGGTCACGGGGGAATACAGATTTCCATATATTGTGAGGCTCCTTATGAGGTTGTTGTTGTATTTGTAGGTATTTTAGTTTAGTTTTCTGATCTTCTGTCCATATATTGTACCAATGTTGGTTAAGGGCTTTTTGCATCATGCTTGTCCATATGTTTTTGCTTGGTGGGTTGTTGAATAGTGATCTTATGTTAGGAAGGTTGTATTTATCTAGAATATTCCTTATGTTTGATGCAAATGATTTGCCTTCTATAGTAGCCATACTGATTTGTCTGGATAGAACTTCATTCTCTGCTGAGTCTGGGAGTCTTGCTATGTTCATGAAGAGTGAGAGTCTATTTCTGTCTATAACTGATTCAATTGGTTCTGCTCCAAGGAGGACATGTACTGCTGTTGATGAGGTTCTATCTGGTAGTCCTTGGATATGTTTACACATTTTTCGTTGTAGTTTCTCGAGTTTTTCGACTTCTATTTTAGGAGTATATAGGACTTCAACTCCGTGTAAGCATCTTGGAATGACATATATTTTCCATAGTTTGTAGGCTACGATTGGTGAAAGTCCTCGTCGTGCATGGAGGTTGGGGCCTAACAGAGAGTATATAGTCTTCCTGGCTATTTGTAGTCTTTCTTCGGTGTTTATTCTATTTTTGCTATTTCTAATTATTCCTAGGTGTTTTATATTTTCACTGTATTGTATTTGTTTGTTGTTAAGGTAGATAGGTTGAGTGTCAGTCTTTTTTGAAAGTTGAAGTAGCTCTGATTTGTCTGGGTTTATTTTGACAAGGTCTTGGTCTGTACAAAATTCCACTATGTTGAGCATTGATTGTAATTCATGCATACTTCCTGCCATGAGTGCTGTGTCGTCTGCGCATGTAGGTGCTGATACGTTGATGTTTCCGATATGGGTTCCTAATCCACTGTCTTCAATGGCATTTAGAGTGCTGTTATGGTAGCATTTGTATAGCGTGGTAGATAACTTTGCTCCTTGTTTTGTACCTTGTTTGAGCTCAAACCGATCAGACAGGCAATTATTCCATTTGACTTGAACAGTCGAATTCCGATATAGATTCCTAAGTAAAGTCCATAGATCCCCTTTTATGCCTAGGTGGTATAGCTTATTGAATAAGATTTCGTGGTTCACTGTGTCAAAGGCTTTCTGAGCATCTAGTGTAGCTAGGATAAGAGGAGTTTTCTGTTCTTCGCAATAATATATGGCTTCCGAGATGAGGAAAGCAGCATTGAGTGATGAGCTTTTAGAAGTAAAGCCTCTTTGAAGTTTGTTTTGTTGAGGGTCAAAGATCCCATCGAGTCTATCCTTAAGTATACTTTCTACAATTCTCATGATAGTGTTACTGACTACTATCCCCCTGTAGTTACTTGGGTTGAATTTGTCTTTGCCTTTTTTCGGGACAAACATGAAAAACATTGAGGAAAAAGAAGAAAATGTTGAGTCAGCATTTTCTCCCTTTCTCCTGATGTTTTCTTTACTTTGCCTTTAACTTCGGCAATGTTTTGTTAAGATGCTCATTTAACAGACTTTCCACTTTTAAATTAAGTTGTCCTGGGTTAATTCGGGTGGACAATACTATATCATTGTTTATTCACATAACATTTAGTTATTCAATAATTTGTCTAAGTATTTTGTTGGATGACCACCTCGACCAAGAGCTGTGGGCCCATCGGGCCAGGCCCCATTGAAGGCCAACGTAGATTCATCAATGCTACCCCTCTACCATGGACACCATTCAATGGCGGATCCAGGATTTCTGTGAGGGGCTTCGTTATCACAAAAAAAGGGGGTTTGACTGAATTTCTGCATGAAAATGAAATAATCAGCAGGGGTCTACACTCCCTCCGAAATGTTACTGGTCCAAAGGACCAGTAACTAAGAAAATCAACAGGTCCCCCATAAACTTAACAGGTCCACCCCTAACCCACCAAAATAAACGAAAATAGTTTCATTATACATTGTGCTTTCTTACAGTTTGAGGGAATGGGTGTGTTAAAAAGCAAATTGGGGGAAATGCTTTGTTTTCTCAAAAAATGGATTAACAGTTTCATCAGAGTGAGACATAAAATTAGGACCTCTATTCCTCGATAACAATAATTAGATGATAAAAAGATTTCACGCTTCCCCAAACTGAAAAAAATAAAACTATGCATGACTTACAAGAAAAATGCAGCAAAACATAATTGATGTTGATTCTTCTAAGTCTTTGTCTCAATGTTTTTCAAAGGTTTTTCAAATAGATCCTACTATTAAAACCAGGGCTTGTTTTGTAGCAGTTGCCAGCGAAAACAGTGTTATCCTTTCAGTGTTTTTTCTCCTTCTTTGCATGGGTCCGTAAAACGGACCCGTTCCCAATGCCAAAAAGAGTAATTTTTTCCCAAAATATGGAAAGTAAATTCCCAATTCAAAAGTACAGCATTGATTTTTAAGGAAAATTTGCTCAAATCCTTTTATATGTCAAGCTTAAACTATCCAAGAATGACTTGGATTCCTTTCAGTTAATTTTAATGTATTAATTTTTACAGAGGATTTAATTTTTCTTGCATTCTGTGATGATATTTTTTCCCAATTTTTGAGAAAAGTACGTATTTTTCCCAATTTGGCTGGTTCCGGACCCGTTCCCAAAATCATGAGAAAAAACGCTGCCTTTCTATGAACTGTCAAAAAAAAAACTTCAGTAGGTCAATCTAGTCTGGTTCCCGTACCTGAAATCTACTACGGATTTAAGTACGGTAATAGCTAATATCTGACGGTCACTCAGACGGCCTGGACAGGTGACGCTTTCCATACACTGAGCCGTTTCATTGGTCTATCAATTATATCGATTGACCAATCAAAGGACAGAATGCAGTACCTGTTCCCAGTCGTAAATTCAGTTATTACACGAATGGGTACCAGTCTAAGGTCAATCAAGCTCAACATGAATCTTGAAACTAAGAAAATAAAGATCAGCGTAGTTGGGATCCCCCACCAAAAAATGTAGCTGAAGGATTAAGGGCTGTAAGCATTTTTAAAACCTCGTAACTTATTTGCTGTTGTGGTTTGTTTTTATCGAAGATCAAAATCCGTGAAAACTAATTATTTATGGTATGCTCTATTTTGTAAGGCAAGTATATACCACCAGAATAATGTTCTTAGAAATGATGCAGTTAAACAGTTCAATTATTTATATTTTCAAAACTATTTTACCTGCACAATAAGTTTTAACTGATTTACTATTCAGGTAACAATATTTTTGGATCATAAATGATGGAATCTGTTTCTTATAAGAATCAGTGTTTCAATATGTTCGATTAATTTTATTTTGGTTTAAATGGACAGAGTACAATCAAGCGCGTATAATGACCTCTCGTTTTTGCCGAGATTTGAAAATTTCTACTTTCACTTTGCAACTGCCGCTGTATCTCGGTATTTGGGAAAGTTTGTATAGATCTACTTTGATATTTGATGTGAAGACCACCAGATAATTTGAAGAATAACTATTTATGAACAAAATATTTCGTTATTAGATGCAAAAAATCAACTGGTCAGGGGGGTCTGCTGTTCAGATTATCAGCAGGTCCGACCGAAAATTAAGTGGTTTCGGACCGTCGGACTTGAGGGAATCTCGACCCCTGAATCAGGTTACAAAGGGGGGTTCGTTTGAACCCCTGAATCCCCTCTGGATCTACCACTGCCATTTTACCTCTTGACCATTGACACAATGCCTGCTAGAAAATACTAATCAATGATAAATGATATCAGGATTTCCCAAATACGGCCCCCAAATAAGGTTTATTTCGCACCCTTTTCAAATAAAGATTGATTGTGAAAAACATTGAGGAAAAAGAAGAAAATGTTGAGTCAGCATTTTCTCCCTTTCTCCTGATGTTTTCTTTACTTTGCCTTTAACCCTTTCCCAAACAACACTTGGTTTTGCATCCCCATTTGAAAGGCTTGAGAAAACATTGAGACAAAAGAAGAAAATGCTGATCGCCGGTATTTTCTCCTTTTGACCCAATATTTTCTAGGCTACATTTTCACAAATTCATCTTTATCAACAAGAATGATCTTCCTGAATTTCCTAACACTGTTGATTGGGTAAAGGGTGAAGGGTAAAACCTGACTGGGCGTGTTGACAGAAGGGTTATTCTGCCTCGAACTATTCAGTTTTAGAGATTTTCTGAAAACTTTGTGAAACAAGAAATAAGAACAATGAAAAACACAATGTATTCAAATGATAAATAAAGTCCACAAAAATAATTTATGATCGAACAAGGAAGAAATCGCCGAGTCAACCAAGAGCAGATTATTTTTCACGACCATCATTCGGTTTCGATCTGACAGAAAAATAACAATTTACGAACCATCTGATCCAATTACGATGGGTCCCTCGTGTTCCCCGGCCATCCTGCTATGTGGATCGCGAGTAAATGTTCGTCAATCTGTCCTCCACACCCAGTTATCGGCCCACAAACTGCGCAGTATCATGAAATTTTCTTGTTGACTTCCATAGTTAGCCAGTTTTGTCAATCATTACAGGAAATGTGGTCACGTGACTTGTGTTTACCAATAATAGTTACTTCCCTTTGGAAAAACTTCGAAACCGAAAGTGAAAGTAGAAATCAATGCAACCATCTTTATTTTGCAGTTCTTAATTAATTTTGTTGTAATGAAACGTATTTCTTAATCGATATTCAAACGTTTGATACTAATTAAAAAAAGATGTAACATACACTTTATCATCCTACGTAACTTTTTTAATTGGGTTCTTGCCAGGGACTGAACTGGGAGATTCACAAGGATCGAGTTTATCATAAACTTTGTGTGCTTTTCCCACCCAATTTCCATCATTCACAAAATTTTGCAGTAAAAATCGACAAAATTAAATGACACGCAGTACATAGATGATGATGATGATCATCATCATCATCATCGAACATCATCATCATCATCATCATCATCATCAGCAGCAGCAGCATCATATAAGCATCGGCATCAACAGTTTCTTCTTCTTCTTCTTCTTCTTCTTCTTCTTCTTCTTCTTCTTCTTCTTCTTCTTCTTCTTCTTCTTCTTCTTCTTCTTCTTCTTCTTCTTCTTCTTCTTCTTGCAAAAAAGCCTATTAACATTGACCATAGACAAAAGTTCTGATTACTCTGGACAGACCTACGAGGACTCAACATTGGCTGGCCAATGGCAAAGAATTTTGTGCTAAAATAGACTGGGTTTACTGTTATGTTTTGATAACCCGTCGGTTTTGTTATAAAATCTCGTAACTATGACTTGAATTAAGCCGTAGTTGCGAGATTTTATAGCATCGTTACGTTACGTTATACAGGTACTTTCCCCCGCTTGCTCTCGGGGCACCACTAGCTATGCTAGTGTATGGACTCCGATGAGTCTGAGCGTTTGTGCTATATCTAATCTACAAGTAACTAATGTGCTCTATTTACAGTGCAATGAAACAACGCGAATCAAACTACGCGAATCAAACAACGCGAATTTTTACTCGGAAATGGCGCTGAAGAGAAGAGATCGAAGAGGCAGTAAGTTTTACCTCAATGCTACCCATTTAACAGCTGGGTAGACTGAGGCTGACAATTAAGTGTCTTGCCCAAAGACACACCTTACCCGAGTGGGGTTCGAACTCGCAACCACCGGGCTACAAGTTCAGTGCGCTATCCACACTGTGTTGTAAGTTGTCCGTTAGGTTTGTGTAGTCATTCAAAGATGGCGACAACGATATAGCATGAGAGGTAGGTGTCATAGTTTTTCATTGATAAATTTCTTATTCGGTCGTATCTTGCATTGATAACTGATATCATTATACAGGGGAAATGTATACCTATCGACGGTTCTATATATCAAAGTATCAGTGTTGTCCTATCGTACTCAGTCGTTGTGCAAAGACAGCCCAACACGGAAAACTTTTTTCGAAGCGAGAAAGTTGCCCGTTTAAGGATGATTACATAGTAATCAGCGAACTAGGGAACAAATTATTGCTCTAACTTAGATGTTTTTAACATGCTCTTTTCTATGGTTACCCTCGTTTTACACAAAAATGTCCAGAATGTCCACAAACACCGTGTTTACTAAATGGCCAAACAACGGTGTAGTCCCAGTGAAAATATGCAGACACAACGGTGCAGTTTCTGTGTTTTGTGTACGGTGTGGTTATATTTTCATAACGAATTGTGAACGGTGTAGACATAATTCAATTGTGAACGGTGTAGACTTGAAGCAATAGTAATGTTAAATGATAACGTTTTCACGGCTGAGAATCATGTTTTATAAATACTACCGAAAGTATTCAACAACTATGTTAATAGGTGACTAACTTGTAATTGCTTTGCATCAAAGAAGGTGACAATATGTCTACAAAATATACTTCAATCAGAATATAGAAAGAATCTAGTTTCTTTGCTATTTGTCAAGGCAATTCCGTAAGGGTCAAAAAGTAGAAAGTACCAAGATTCTGGCGGTGTCTGTTTTATTTTTTTTCTTTTATTTTCAGTTCCATGCTGTTCACTTGTTACTACTGTCATTTCGAAGGAAGTTTCGAAAAGTTTGTAAAGCATTCGGGACAGGACCATTCCGGTCAGATATTCAGGTTTGAAAACTCTGAACTGTAGTATCATTCCGAATATTATCAAGAGGTCAGACTAGGACATCATCCCCATTTGCGAGCATAGAATACACAAGATAGACCTCATCAATGTAGAAAAAAGGATTTTGGGCTTAACAATCTTTCTATCGATGATATCCCCGATTTTGAATGCATGAGTCCAGTACATAAAAAATTACGAAGTTCAACACCCCATAAAGTCGTTCAAAAAGCTCCGACCTTAATTCCTGATATTTCCATTGGACGTGCTGAATCAGATGATACGGATAGGGACTCTTCTCTTTCCCCACGAGACATGAAAACAATGGCTGAAATGAACAGTTTGTTCCCAATTGTGATTAAGTCATTGAGAAGCGTTGATCAACTTGGTAATTGTTTATCTTAGTCGAGGAAGGTCGGTTCCCGATGGAAAACATTGAATTTCATTTATTTATGGATGTAAGTTCTACTCTCTTGGAAGTACTTCAATGCGTTTTACTCCAATAGTCAAACGGTTTTGGCGAATAGAATATTGTCTTTTTCATTGCAAATGGTTACATTTTATGAGTGGGCCCAAAAAATCTTGGTCAGAAAATTGTCAGTCCTGAAGAAGAGGTTAGTTACGTATGAAAATTCCAAAATGAATTTTGCAGTTCCGTAATTCTATTTTCAAGACTTAATTACTTTAAGTCGAACAAGACGAAAGGCCCAAATGTTTATGAAACAAATTTATAATTTATGTTTTGTTATTTATAATTTATGTTTTGTTGATGGAATCCTTTATTTTGGGTAAAATCATACTTCAATGAGAGGTCAATTTGAAAACTAGATACATGTTGATCAATAATTATCATACTCCTTAAGTTGAAATCATTTCATTAATTACAAGAATTGATTGTAATAACCAATTAAAACAGTTAAAAAGAAAAATTCAAAGCCAGAGTTGAAATTTCGAATCTACAAATCAAATGAACGGATGAACAAGAAATTGACCATTGCACCCACATCTTAGGGTAAGTCACTAAACATGGCTCTAAAATGACTGCTATCGTATGTCTTGTTTAATATTTTGTGATGGTATTCCTTGTGATTATCATGTCCGTCAGGTCAGATGTTTTTTTTTTTTTTTTTCAATACCAAATAACCAAAAATGTCTTCCAAAAATTAAATTAAACATACATCGAACTGTTTTAGACTTATGTGAATGAAGAAAAGAGAAAACTGCATATTTCCTTAACTTTTGTTTTCGTTTACTTTGAGGATGGTGGCGTTTTCATCAAGGGAAATAACTGTGTTTTCTAAGACCAAAGTATTTGAGGGAGATAAATCAGATGTGCAGATGATCTGCTAGCTGTTAGAGCTAGTTCGGCCAATACAACATACCAAGTCTACACCGTTCACAACTTGTTGTGAAAATAATAACTACACCGTACATAAAACACAGAAACTGCACCGTTGTGTCAGCATATTTTCACTGGGACTACACCGTTGTTTAGCCATGTAGTAAACACAGCGTTTGTGGTCATTCTGGACATTTTTGTGTACTATAACGGTAACCATAGAAAAGAGCATGTTCAAAACATCCAAGTTAGAGCAATAGTTTGTTCCCTAGTTCGCTGTGTACAATGTAATCATCCTTAAAAGGGCAACTTTCTCGCTTCGAAAAAAGTTTTCCGTGTTTGGCTGTCTTTGCACAACGACTGAGTACGATAGGACAACACTGGTACTTGGCTATATAGCACCGTTATTAGGTATACATTTCTCCTGTACGATGATATCAGTATCAAGACAAGATACGGCCATTTAAGGAAATTATCGACGAAAAACTAAGACACCCACCTCTAACGATTTTCCACGGACGCCATCTTTGATTGACCACTCAAAACTTCCGTACAAACTACACAAATCTAACGGACAACTTACAACACAGTGATCCACTGCGCCACTGAGGCTGTCACCTACGAAAATAGTCTATTGTTTGTCCGAATTTACGTCACGATTTACTTGACAAAATCGGTTCCCTATTCACTTGCATCTTCAATCATTGTCAAATAAACCTTTCCCATACAACACTACTGCGATGTGTTGCAGATGGCACAATAACTGCATATCGCTGCTTTTCTGCAAAAACCTCGTATCTGCAGCTTTAAAAAAGCTGCAGATACGAGGTTTTTGCAGAAAAGCGACGATATGGCAGAAAATTTTATGCAACGGCGTAGAATCTGAGATTTTTATATATCTTTTTTTCAAACACGCCAAAATCCGCTTGTTAAAGGGTTATAAAAGATTCATCATGCAAATAAACTTAACCCTTTCCCAAACGGCAAAATTTCATACGCTTCCAAATTCAAAGGCCTTGCAGAAGACAATTGTAAGTAAATGGAATTTTACATTTATTGGTCATTTTATGGTAGAAAATATTGTTGGAAATGTATAAATTGCTTATCACAAGCAATTTCTTCATTTTCCACAACTTTCTCCAAAGCCATTACGCCGTACCTTGTAGGAATAGAAGTAAAAAAATAGTCAATGTGTGGATATGGGTTAAATGATCCTTATGTATTTCAAAGGTGAGAAAAATGAATTCGAGACACGGATAAGACTCAGCAGAGGTTAGTCCGAGTCTTCTCTTATGGAAATACGCTCTTTGATATTTTGATTTTCCGCTATTTAAATACCGAAAAATCGAAATATCAAAGAGCGTATTTACATCAGAGAAGACTCGGATTAAGCAGAGGTCAACCAGACGCCGTATTTTGGATAATGAGAATTTAGTCAGACGAGGAATCATTCTATTCCAGATGCAGAAAACTTTATTAGGCCTATAAGATTGAGAATCACCGACCGTAGTCAGCCTGCGCAGACTGTGCAGACTAGGGTGGATATTTTTCACAGTTGCCACTCACAAGAAAGTCCTTTTTAGCGTGACGACTCAAATTTAGAAATTTCTGAAATATATCTAGATTGACATCCATACAGACAATCACATAATCAAATGCAATTCCCATTTTAACTTAACAACACTGTTGGAGGAAATGGAAATGGAAATCAGGGCAACATGAATTTTAATCCATTGATAAACGGCAAAATTTTAGACTGGTCCATATTCAAAGATGATGCAGACGACAATTTCAAGTGTATGAAATTTCACAATTTTTGGTCTTTTCTCAAAGCAATTATCTTGTGGAGCGTCAAAAAGCTTCAATGTGTGTAAATGGGTTAAATATTTTGGGATTGATTTGGAAAGTGTTACGGAAAATTAATTTTATTAATCCTGTTCAATACGACGCGGCTTCCGTTTTCTACAATTGCGGATGTTGAGAAGTATGATGCATTTTAATGGCGTTTGTTGTGAAAATATCATAAATGTAAGTTCAAATATACATGTATGGTTGGTTTAAATAGTTATTTGTTAGGTTTATCAAGATAATTGTATCTAAAGTATGCCTACATGCAGTTCCTACATCAACCGATGGACCCATAGGAAGCATTTTATATCGGGGTGGCTAAAGGCCCTGTCCGGGTCATGTCTGGATATTGGAGGGACTATTGGGATTTTCCCTACATTTTTAGTGTATTATGAGGAAAATTCAGCATTTTTGGCCAATTGTGTGTGTGTGTGTGTGTGTGTGTGTGTGTGTGTGTGTGTGTGTGTGTGTGTGTGTGTGTGTGTGTGTGTGTGTGTGTGTGTGTGTGTGTGTGTGTGTGTGTGTGTGTGTGTGTGTGCGGGGGGGGGGGCTTAGCACTCCCAGCCCTTGTTCCTGCGGGCCTGTATAATGTATATATCCTGTTGCTTCGGCAACTCTACTACTAGAAAAAAAGACAAACAACTATAGACCCTTTCACGCTATCAATTCATATACAGGGTGATACGTCTGTAAACACTAAATAGGACATTACTCCAATGTCTCCTGGTTCAATAGCAACGTCTCCATACCCACTGACGCATTGGCTACCGATGTCTTAACGTTATTGGCAGGCTTTGATACAAGCTGTACAGGACCTATCCCGAACAGTTTCGTCACTAGCTGTAGTGCCTGTGACGTCCCAGAGGAGTCGGGCTAACTTACTACTAGACGGGTATCTGATACGTTGTCGGGACGTCACAATGAAACCATCCTCTTTAAACGTCGTTTTAAGCGATCTGTAAGATTTATGTCGATCATTTGCGACCAAGCCTGCATCAATTCTGTACCGTAGGCGTCTGATTGTCGATTTATGCCTATTGAAATGCAAAGCGACACCTCTAACGGGCATGCCTCATTGGAGCATGGTAAGAGCTCTCTGGCGTTGATCTAACGTCACTATTTTTCGCCTTCCAATTACAGAATTATCAATAAGGTTCTTTCACTTATGTAAATAGTATGTACCCACAGAACACACCTCCGGAGGCAAATACGATGGGTTGATGGGGAAATCAACATTGTATACATGAAAATTATTACTAAAAATAGTCATAAATCGACATTATCAACACGAGGCTCCCTAAATATGTGGAGAAAACATTGACTAAGCAGCCAGTCTACAATATTTCCAGTCTATTTTTTTTATTTTCGGACTGACTCATTTGACGCATCACTTTATCAATTTTTGGATAAAAATCACTACGCGGTGCGCATAACTCCAAAATCCTGTCGCCAAAAAGTAGCAAGCAGAAAATTGCAACTACAAATACATTTGCAACAAAATAAAGTTTGATTTTCGTCTCAATTTCATCTAATAAAATAATTAATTCAAATTAGATTATTCATTTTACTCTATGCAAGCATATGAAGCAAATATGCCGCGTGACAGGAAGTCATGAGGAAGTACCACGTGTATGCATTTATGGGCGCTGACATCTTGAAAGTAGTTAACCCAGAATGCCCACCAGAGATAGATGGTAATCGACAGGTGGCGACATCTATTGGTAGATATTGGTGGAGAAAACAATGACGACGCACGTGCATTCAATATAACGCGATAAAGAACACGTGCATTCAACATTAAAACGCTTTGGGTTCGAGAGTATTGTTACCAAAACGCTTTGGGAGTGAGAGTATGTTACTAAAAATAACAAAATACTAAACGTTTGAGCGGCGTTTTTAGACTCCAAGGACGACTTTCGGAGGCTGTTGTGTGCGGCGGGGGGGGGGGTCTTAGATGAAAATTAATAACCCTATTTCAAAGAATTGTTGTTGTTGTTGTTTTAAAGATACCGACAGATAGTTTGAAGCTTCTGGATTTATGATTCACGAGACGGGACATGATCCTTACGGCAATAGAGACAGGCATGGTTCTCGATAAGCCTCAATATTGTATTACAATCAAAATTAATACAAACTTGTGGAAGTGTACAACAATGGAAATTAACATTTGGCAAATGCGTCTAGCCACAAGTTCTAACAACTTAAAGGGGCCCATGCTAGGATTTTACGGTGTCACTCCTCAACGAAACGGGCCTATTAAATATATAGTAAATTGGGTCAATTTGGCAGCTTCTAGCTTCCCTCTGAAGTCTTTGTGACACATTTTACTTAGTTTGCTTAATAGACCATGCATTTGTCTTTAATTAAATACCAAGAAAGTGGTATCATTAGCACCATCAGCTTCAAAGAATTTGTAACAGTTAAATTGATTCTGCTAAAAGATCTGTGTAATCGTGTGTTTTAAGACAAGCTAGACAATATCGATGACACTGCACACGTGACGCACTTGACTTTTGCTTATCTGGATTTTGTCCAATATGCTGACTGTAGTATAAGTGTGATGGTTGTCAATCGGGGCAACTTTACAGCATAAAACAATTTTTATGTGATAATCAGATACTGAACAAGTAAATTGTTTAAAAACGTGCTATTTTTTGCACAGTATACTATGTTACTTAGGCTGCCGTACCATAAAACCTCAGTAAACCTTTCTTCGTATACCCGTAATGTGGCCATTTTGAGATTCATAAAACGAGCGTCCTCGTTACGTATCCGAACCTATTCGGAAGCGGTCGTAAACATTCGACTTCGCCCTAATAATTCCGATGCCGTGCGAATCTCATTTTGGGTAGACTATCTTAATTAATAAATGAATTAAGCAGTTTCATGGGTGGTAACCAGTCTAACCTCACACAACTATAGGACTAAAAGAATCCCGCGGGTAAAATGGTAAGAGACGTGTTTACGCGTTTATTGCCCGTAGCCGCTGTTGACCAAAACATCGTTGTTAAGGTAGAATACCCGTAATACCCATTTTCACACCCTATTACCGGCTATCACTACAGCAGTTGCTAACCTTGGGCAGTATGATCTATAAATAGCGGGTGTACTGGGTAGGTCATACTTTTTCCATCTTTGCTTTTGTGTTAAAGCCTTTCTCAGCTATATTTGTAGTGCACTTGGCTGGCCATACATTTGAGCACCTACATGATAAATATTAGCCCAAAGAATCCCTAAACAACAAAATGATTCATCGACAAAGTCGTAACTTCACAATTTTTTACGTAAAATCCAACTTTCAGTCCATATAATGAGAAAATGATAAGACGATCATTAGAATTAATATAACTATTAAAATAGACAATCAATTTTCTTACACTGTGTAAATTTACAGAACTGTCTGGATTGAATTAACTTCAGACTGACCGATTAAAACTAAACACTGATGCCGATTTGGCTATCACCAACAGCATATTGAAAATTTGAATGGCAAACCCGGACATACGTAAGTTGATGGCAACACAGAACAATATGTCTTGTTGGAAAAGCGGCATCTCTTTCAACAAGAAATTGCATGAAAGGAGCATAAATAATGAATTAACACCATTTCTTGATAGACTAGCCAATTTCTGAATTATAGACATAGAAATCATCTAGATATGGTTGAAGCTGAGTAACACAAAATTGAAGGACGTATGCAACCATTAGTTGTAGATGATAGTTTGTCGGTTAAGGTATACATCCCATCATTAAAAACACCACTTTTTAGCCGTACGAAATGCATCAAATTACACACATTTGTACATACACTTCTGATAAGTTGATTCAACGTGCCGGATTTCAAGATTATGCTTCAAAAGGAAAATAATTTACAAATATTACTTTACTCTATATTCATATGCAGCGGAGGTAATTTTGAACATTTCTGTCAAATATTTCTGTAAGTATGCATTGATTCAAAATTCTAAACCGTTCAAAATGGTTATGTTTAGAATGGAATTGTAACACAGTTTAGGAATTACTGACACTTATCAAATTCACCTCTGGCTCTTTAGTGCTAATGATGGGTTGCAAACCTTAAAAAAACTACACATACTTTACAGTGAAAATTGTGGATTTTACATCATGTCGTCGCTGTTTCAGGCACACAATATGACTGTAATATTTTTAATGGGGTTAAATTTCATTTAGTCAGACTTAACTTAAATAGATGGAACCCACGCAAATATATGTACATGTATATGAATCCTGCTATTTCAAGTCGGTCAATGAATCTTCAAACGTTTCGATCGAATGTTTTGTGCGGTGCAAATTTGTATTTTTCATTGCGAAACGATTTGGTTTATTGGGGTTTTACGCCGTTTTCAACTGCCATGGTTATATCGCGGCACCTTGAGCGCCTAACCATGGATTCCTGTTGTTTCTCATACAAGTACTAACACAATAGACTGTCCGAGCCTCCAGCTGCTCGCCCACATAGCTTAACAATATCAAACCATTGGTGGGTAACATTAATTAGAAAAGATATTTGCCACGGCCGGGGATCGAACCCGGGTTCTCTCGAATGAGAGTCAGATGCGCTATCAATGTTCAGCGTTTTGGCCTCATTGCGAAACGAAGAAGAGATATCGGTGATAACGGATTATCAAGCAAGAATCTGTTGATATCGATAAAACATCATGATTGTCTTCATAAAGCACATGATTGCAACTAACCTAGGTAAGTGAATACAGAAACTAGTGAAGGATCAAAGATCAGTCAGCTAGGTAAGGATCTCTATGGATAAGGCGAGAAATCTCCCTAAACGTCTGAAATGGAAAACTCAATTTTCAAAACATGCAAATTGATAAATATTTCGAGCTGTATTGTTAGATCTATACCTAAATCATATGAAAATTGATTTTGTACAATCAAAACGATCCGACATGTACAGATAACTCCGTAAAAAGAGGCATTCTTTTGGAAATGGTTAAAAATGTTTATTTCTTTATTCTGTGTTATGTTTCACCTTGCATGGTGAAGTAAAGCCGAGTGGTCATTGGACAAATAGACCTCTCAATAAAAGTACCCAACCTCCAGCTGCGCTCTCACATAGATGATTCGCACCCATTGGTGAGAGACAAATGACTTTTGTCAAATGTAAGAATGGATACTGGTCGGCCTGGGGTTCGAACTCGCAACCCCTGGATTGACAGACTCCGACGTTAACTGGACTCGGCCTAAACAGATACATGTTGAAGCAAATACTCTTTGTAAAGCAAACCGCACGGAACCTCGGACAAACAAAAGAGCTTTGTCCGTATGATTCTAAAACCACACAACTGCAGCTTGAATGAAGCCGTGGTTACGAGATTTTTAACAGCTAAAACCGCTTGGACCATTCTATTTATAGCGTAAGATTTAACCCTATTAACCATAAGATTCCATTTCCTATATTATCAATAGCAATGAACTCTGTGCTAAACGTACACTAGATTTACCGTTATAAGTATTGACAAACCGTTTATGTATGCCTAGTTATAAAGTCTCGCAACTATGGCCACATACGAGATTTTATAACAACACATACGATGCACTATTGTTTCACCAAAATTGCGCCACGGTTAACTGGATAAAAACATTCTCCATTTATCTGATTTTAATATCAAATAAATAACAACGACATCGCTGTATTGTCCATCCAAATTAACCCGGGACAACTTAATTTTCGTGTGCAAAGTCCGTTATTTGAGTGCCTTAACCTTAACAAGTGGGGTCATTACATATGCAGATGTCTCGGGTTAATCTTACTAGACAATATAAATGACCATTCTGATATTTGGCTAGTATAATTACCCGGTCAAGGTCAGTAATTATCCTCCAAATAGCGTTCATAATTAAAACTCTTATTAAATTCCCCTGCAAATAATCGAGTTCATAAGCAATAATTAGATAAAGCGGAAACTCACAATTTTAAAACTTAAATTTATATTGCTATAATAGACGAATAACGCAATGGTATTTTGAGCATAGGATCTAATGTTGAAGGTATTTTTTTTAAAGTTAGTCTGTGCCCGATTTTATAAACGCCGGCTAGAGTTAACCAAATGGCCAAGTATCTGTTTCGGTTATTTTTCGATTATTCACATCGGAACATTTGAACAAATCAGTAAAATATTTTGTTTGTGCTAAACAGCGTTGATACAATCGGGCCTATGATTTGATTTCATGAGATGTAACGCCGTTTTAAACCGGTATGGCCATATTGCAGTGGCTGGAGCACATAACCGTGGATTCCTGGGAAGTTCTTGCTTCATATATAGCTTATTCTTATCTGATGCTCTTTTATCAAACAAAAGTACCAGCATTCATGTGTTGTTATAATTTTCATCAGCAAATTTTAAATATTTCACACCATGATCACTTGGATAATGAAAAAGAATTGTACATAGACAAGCAAAATAGTATCATTTATGCTGTCTGTGATTGCCTGTTTCAAGTACGAATCTCCTGTCGGTGATCCCCCTACGTGCTGTTCGTGATTGCATAAATTTGTAGCTCACCAAACTTTGTTTGACTATAACGACATAACGGAATACATGATTGTCTTCACAAGCAATTAGTTGGTAGATAATATACTAGATATCCATTCTGTAATAAGATTTCTAACATTTGCTTCAGTGTTTTTCTGCTATTTGCATGGAAAGATGAATTTTATATGCAAATATGTGAAGTTTCGACTTTGTTAGTGAATCATTTTTTTTGTTTGGGAACTCTCTGTGCTAATATTTGACATGTAGGTGCTCAAATGTATGGCAAGCCAAGGGCACTACAAATTATAGCTGTGAAACGCTTTTACACAAAACAAATATGGAAAAAGTATGACCTACCCAGTTCACGCGCTATTTATAGATGATACTGCCCAAATGTTAGCAACTGCTGTAGTGATAGCCGGTAATAGGGTGTGATTTTGATATTCATAAAACATCGGATTTGATCGAGCGGAGTCGTTACGTATCCGAACCTATTCAGGCGCGGTCGTAAACATTCGGCGGTGGAAAGTTTCACCGAATATTTTCGACTTCGCCCGAATAATTCCGACGTCGCGCTAATCTCATTAGGGGTAGACTACCTTAATCAAAACATCGACTGATAATACAAGGACTGGTTCTGTCCTTCGTCTCAGATTGCGGGAATCACGTGACGCACCAATTACTGAAAGTCTTCAATAATTAGGTTATAGGCCTATTGCTACTTGACCAGTCTGAATTCGGATTGAGGCAGAGGGAGTGGAAAAGGCCAGGATTTAGCTAGATATAGTGTTTTTTTTTTTTTTTTTTTTTTTTAATATCAATTGATAAAAGAAATATTGGCGAACTAAGCCTACCAAAATAGTTGGTCGTAAATAACCCCTTTATCGGCCTTAAAAAAATATTCTTGCATTAGTTGAGTAAATCACCAGTGTACGGTGGCTGATTTATGTCGGTTCGTATCTTCGCCCTACACGTACCCCGCCACACAAAGGACAAAACACGTCAAACCGGCAATATGTCGCCTTTCGCCTGGCGGGGCGACAAGTCGCCACGAGACGGATCTATAGCGAAAACACGCCACATTTCATCTTCGTGTCGCAAAGCGGTTTGGCGCCTTGTCGTCCCACCTGAACGAAGACTTAACATTCACTAGAGACAAGATTTTTTACCAAACAAGAAAAATGGTGAAAAACAAAAACATTCTTGGGACATGGACAAAAGATGGGACAATTATAGTAAAAGACAAACACGAGAAATTTCACAGAGTCGAAACAATGGAGGACCTTAATGAGCTTCTTAAAGAAGCACAGTAACAGTCTTCTGTAGTTTCGACTATATACTGGCGTCTTATCTGACGTCTTACAACACTTGAGTTTACTCCGTCTAAATTTACCCCGTCTTGTTATACCATTTACTAGTACATTGATGGACAATTTTCGCTTTTTGTGTAAGAACAATTCATTGTTAAGTCTCATTTCGCACTTAATACGATTTCAGTATTGTCGTGTTTCTTTTCTGAATCAGTCTCGAATGTCAAATTTTATGTCTTTCTAACGGATATTTATCATTTAATCTATGCATACATGTTTAACCCCCCCCCCCCGACAAAAAATACCTGGTTTTGACGTCCCTAGTAGATATGATTTGGGAGAACATTGAGAGAATAGAAGATATTTCTAAACACTAGCAAATTCTCTTTTACAATCAACGTTTTGTCTTTTGTCTTTTCTGTTTAATATTTTCTTAAATTAGTGAATGTTTCGCACCATTTTGGCACTAACCCTGTCTTCGTAAACATCCTTTATGTCGTCTGAAATAGCCGTCAAATTGAATAAACTCAGAATTATCCTTTGGAAGGGCGGTTAACTCCTTCCCAAATGAGGCCTGATTTTGACATATATATTAAACAGCAATTGGGAAAGCATTGATACAGGATAATAAAGTGCTGATGGTCAACACTTTTTCCTTTTGTCTCAATGTTTTATGCTTTACAAAACACTCATGACACTTTTGATACCACTTATTCTGCCGTCTGAAAAAGCTTTTAAATTGGATCACCCAAATTAAACCGTTAGGTAAGGGGTTTACCAGTTTAAATTGCATATCTTATACAAAAATTGGGTCTGTCTTTCTAACATTTATTTATCATTTACTTTGTGTATACATGTTTAACCCCCTACCAAATAAGACTTGGTTTTGTCGTCCCAAGTGAGAGTAGTTTGGGGGAGCGTTGGGAGAAGAGAAGAGATTGCTGATAATTAGCAATCTCTCTTTTCCCCTAAATGTTTTCTCCACATTATTTTCTTAACCCTTTTCCCGCACCTTTTAGAAACCAACCCTATCTTTTGCAAACATTTTTTGTCGTCTGAAACAGTCTTTAAATTGGACAAGCCGAAATTTGTCACTTGTAAAGGTTGTCAACCAGTCTAAACTGGATATCTTGTATAAACTTCGTGCCTGTTTAAGTTGCATTCATCATCAAGCGATGCTCATTAACTCTACCAGATTAATATATTTCAACTTTAGAACTTGTTACTGTAACAAATGACATACTGTATAAATAATGTTGTTTTATGATGGTCTTTATAAAAACCCATTTCCCAAACAGTTGCTTTTGACGAGTATAATGGGAGGGTCTTGAGAGAAAAGAAGAAGCTGCTGAAAATCAGCGGTTTCTCATTTTCGCTCAATATCTCCTGTGCTGTATCGTTAAAATAATCTAATCATGTGATAAAGTGCTAATCTTCGGCATTCTCTTCCTTTAACCCTTTCCCAAACAAGACCTTGTGTTGACGTCCCTAACAGAAAAGGCTTGGGAAAACATTGAAACAAAGGAAGAAACTGCTGAAAGCCAGCGGTTTCTTCTTTTGTCTCAATATTTTCTATGCCAAATTTTACACAACTTCTATCTGTAATAACTTCCATATAGTCATTTGTGACAGTTTTTGAAATGGATCACCTCTAATTTTTGCCGTTCGGGAAAGGGTTAAACTAATGTCTGAAATTTATGTGTAGTTATGTATCATACACACAAACTGTTCAAATTTACAACTTAGCTTCTTATAAGATTGTTAATCGTTCAAATTCAAGTTATACCTCTAAAAATTTACAATCACACATTTTTATCTTGCTTCTTAACAGCGAAATCTCAGCTCGACCGAGCTGTTATTGCGCTGTTCTGAAGCAAACCAATTATGAAAAACGTGTTATTCTTCGCTCTTAAACATCTATGGCATTTTTTTCCATATCATGCATTC
This sequence comes from Fragum sueziense, assembly GCA_963680895.1. Lineage (NCBI taxonomy): Eukaryota > Metazoa > Mollusca > Bivalvia > Cardiida > Cardiidae > Fragum > Fragum sueziense. The sequence goes on along the minus strand of OY804602.1, from coordinate 13,565,942 downwards.
TCTTTTACCATTTTTCATGTGCTATTTTTTCTTTACTTTTTCTGAGTCTACCATCAGGCTCACAATAATAATTTGTTATGTCAGTCTAGTGTTTGGAAGTTCAATGGTTACACACGTTCAAATGATTTCAATGATGGCGTGTCAGTTTGTCAAAGTTAATTTTGATCCACCGTAGGTACTGATATTGCTGCCTGGCGCGCCGCCATTGGAATTCACTACGCAAGCGCACACTGCTGCACCATGCGATGTCGTTTTTTATTGAATCCTTTTGGCATTCTACTGATGGAAATTGATTTATTACTTAAAAAAAGTTATTGATTTTTGTAGTTTGAAGAAAATAGCCACATCTGTTAAAGGTGTCTTACTTACACATATTTTTATACAACTTTTGCTTATGTTATCTGGTGATATCGAAACTGATCCAGGTCCCCCCCCCCCAACCACGATTCTACCATCAATGAAGGATGTCTCACTATTGTACACCTTAATACTCGTAGCATACGAAATAAACTAGAATATATTAACGATTATTTATCAGATTTCGACATAATGTGCTTTACGGAAACCCATCTAGACACATCTATATTAGATACTGACTTGACAATTGACACCTTCGACGGAACGATGTACAGACGAGACAAGACTGCACATACTGGTGGACTTCTTGTGTATGTTTCAAATAGCTTATATTCAGAGAGAAGACGCGACTTAGAATTACCATCACTTCATTCTATATGGGTCGAGGTCAAACATCGCACTTCTTCATTTCTTCTTTGCACTATCTACAGGTCTCCGGGCACGCCCGTTGTCTATTGGGAAGATTTAAATGTCTCCATTGAAAAAGCCTACGAGTCAAATCAAAATATTATAATTGTTGGAGACCTAAACGAGGACATACTACACGACCCCAGAAACCATCTAACGACCTTAATGTCAATCAATAGCCTTACCAATGTTATAAATAAACCCACTCGAGTGACGTCTACTACTGCGACTCTCATAGATCCTATTCTAATTTCAGATCAGGTTAAAGCAACACACGCAGACATTATTGACGTTGAACCTAACATCAGTGACCACAAAGCGACGACGGTCATGATTGACTTTATCTACCCGCAAATTGCTTGTTCAAAAAGGAAAGTGTTTTATTATGACCGTACAGACTCTGACGAACTAAATCGACTAATAGAGACTGAAAATTGGGATTTTATAGACGCTACTGACGTGGACAACGCGTGTGAACGTTTTACGTCAAGGCTCACCGAAATAATGTACCAATGTATACCGTTCAAAGATGTAACTATCAGACCCAAAGACAGACCATGGTACGACTCTAAAATAAGGCGATTGAGTAGACAGCGTGACAGACTGAAAAAACTTGTAAAAAGTCAAAGACGACCAAGTGACTGGGAAAAATATAAAGCTGCTCGCAACAAGGTTAACAACTATATAAAAGAAGCCAAACAAAGATACTTCAACAACATAGACGAAACGTTATCTGATAATCGGAATGTGTGTCCTAAAACATTTTGGAAACATATTCGCAACTTGGCCAAATCAAACAAACAAAGTGACACCATTCCAGTTCTTAAAACATCTGAAAATGGTCAAGATACGTTTCATTACACCGACGAAGAAAAGGCCGACTGCATAAACAATTTTTTCTCTGATATTTCAACAATTGACGATACAAATGTACTCTTACCTCATCTTATTCATAAACCAATAATAGACTTAATAATGTTAGTATAAGCCCCGAAGAAATTAAAAGTATTATTGAAACATTGGACACAAATAAAGCTGTTGGACCAGATCTTATTAGTCACAAACTTTTTAAGTTAAGTAAACAAACTATAATTAGGCCTCTGGCCAAACTCTTTAACAAATCCCTCACTGATGCAAAATTTCCAAGTAAATGGAAAGAGTCAATTGTCAATCCTCTTTATAAAAAAAAGGCGATAAATCATCTGTTACCAATTATCGCCCAATTTCTCTACTTAGCTGTGTAGGTAAATTGATGGAAAGGTGTGTCTATAAACACGTTTACAATTATCTCTTTTCAAACAACTTAATTTATGAAAGACAGTCGGGTTTCTTGAAAGGACATTCGACTGTATATCAACTGCTCGAGATATATCACCAAATAGTGTCGTCCCTTAATGCAAAACAAAGCACTTGTATGGTCTTCTGTGATATATCAAAAGCGTTTGACAGAGTATGGCATAAAGGTTTAATTTTTAAACTACATCAATTAGGTATCGATAATTCTCTCCTTAAATGGTTTAGTGATTATTCATCATCACGAAAACAATCTGTTATTGTAAATAGAGCCAGGTCAAGGTCAAGGTCAGTGAACGCTGGAGTACCCCAAGGCTCTGTGCTCGGCCCGTTATTATTTCTTGTCTACGTAAATGACATAACTGACAACCTGCTAAGTATTGCAAGACTTTTTGCAGATGACACATCCCTGGCGTGCACTGCAACACATGTTACAGACATCGATGGTATCCTTAATCACGATTTACAAATGATATCTCAATGGGCTAAACAATGGTTGGTAACGTTCAACCCATCAAAAACAGTTGCAATGTTTCTGACAAATACAAAAACTCAGCCCCCTAACTTATTATTTAATGGTATCTCAATCGAATACGTAAGTAATCACAAACACCTAGGATTTACTTTGAGTAATAATGCTCGGTGGGCTGACCATGTCGAAAACATCTCAAAATCAGCATCGAAACTATTAGGAATTATGAGAAGTTTAAAATTCAGATTAAAACGTGACTCACTTCACCAAATTTATATTTCATACTTAAGGCCAATTATTGAATACGCGGATATTGTTTGGGACAACTGCACTCTTCGCGAAAAAGAAACTTTAGAAAAAATCCAAATTGAGGCCGCGCGAATAGTCACCGGTATCACCAGATCTTCATCACTTGACAATATATACAAAGAAATAGGGTGGATGACACTTGAAAAAAGGCGTAAATATCACAAACTTATATGTATTTATAAAATTATGAACGGTCTTACCCCTGATTATTTACGAGATATATTTCCACAAAGAGTCAATTTTAGAACGGATTACCCTCTAAGAAATGCCAATGATATTGATATTGTCAATTGTAGAACAGAACTTTTCGCAAAATCATTTATTCCTTCTGCAGTATCTCTTTGGAATGAACTTCCAGAAAATATCAAATCAATTACCTCTCTCTCACTTTTTAAATCACACCTGCTACGCCATTTTGGCGTGACGTCCGTACCAAAATACTATTTTGTAGGAGAGCGAAGACTTTCGGTTTTGCACACAAGACTAAGAAATAACTGTAGTAATTTAAACTTTGATCTTTTCTCAAATCACATTTCTCCTTCAGCAAGATGCAGTTGTGGATACGCTGTAGAAGACGCTGATCACTATTTTTTTAACTGTCAAAATTTCGTAGACTCGCGCGTAAGGTTATTCCGAGAATTACGCCAATTTCATCCACTTTCTCTGCAATTGTTATTATTTGGTTCTGAAACCCTCAATTTAAACGAAAATTCAATTATCTTTAGCTGTGTCCAAAGGTTCATCAGAGAAACAAAAAGATTTGAAACGTAAGGCTTGGTTTGCAGCAAAGGTAAAAAAAATCCCATTTCCTTCCAAACACTGACTGACTCCACTTCCTCATTTTTTCATGTTTTCAAATTGATTGCCATTCATGATATTTCTTATGTAGCCGGAACGAATCTGTCTTCTCTTTGTTTTAAAGGTTATAACCAGCACATTTTCGTATATTCATAATTTTGAGGACTGTTAACTTTGTAAGTTCTAAAAGGGGAACGGCCGACTCTAAGTTGAAAGAACTTGTGGCCAAACCCTTTTGCCCATATACTTGTCTTGTTATAAACATCTTATGTAAATAATTGTAATAATTATGGCAATAAAATATGTTTAAACTAAGTCGTCCCGCCTCACAAAGTATAAAAACACGCCAAAACGGCAATGTGTCGTGCTGTCGATTGGCGGGTTGAAAGAGGTAACACGAAAAGGCGACATGACGCCAGATTCAAAGTGTCGTGTTGTTGCGCGGCGCCTTTTCGAGTTCCGGTTCCGCATGCGCACTTAAGGACAGATCCTCCATTTATTTCCTACGGTAAGATTTTTGTTTATTTTTTCTGTACTGATATTTAAATATATGAGAAGTAAAAAAAATGGCTTAAAAACTATAGGTCACCAAGCGAATTAAAAAGTTATTTGATTTCAAGGGAGGCTACTCTTGTCTAAAATTGCAAAAATGAGGTGTCACTTAAATACCCACAAAAAAGGTGTTTGAAATAACTAGGATTACATAAAAAAGTCTTTATTGTGTTCGATATGTTTTATTCTGTCTAAATGAGTATCAATTTGGGAAAATTTAGTGATGATTTTGAATTTTTTAGGAAAATATTCTTTCAAAAGTAGCTGAAATTGCTCTTATTTCGCAACGTTTATGATAATAAAAAAATTTCCAGCGGTAAGAATTTTTTTCTTTTTTGGTATAGACATAGTGGTTGGTCATACATACATACAAAAACAAAAAAAGAAAAATATATCAAACCAAGCGCTTTTCTTAGTTATAAGTAAAATTTGGTTTATTTTTTGCAGCTCTGTCCGAAATTGTTTCACTACTTTTATCCATTTTCGTCCTTATTACAAGCTTTAGATAATAAAAAGTGTCATCTTTTGTGTCCATCTGAAGCGAACTCGCTCATAAAGACACCATTTTGCTTTTGTTGCTCTGTTTCCTATGGCTAACGCCACATGTTGAACGCGCAACAAAAAGCAAAATGTACCATCCGAGTACTATTACACTTTAATTGGCCAAACAGAGAAAATTGAAATAACCGAAAAGGGTCTTGTCATTTATCAACCAAACATTAACAAAATGTAAAAAATACATTTGCTGAAAAAGGCCAATTATTGAAACAGCTTTATTTCGTTATTTAGGGTATGCGCAGTAAGTTGCGCAGTAACAACTGGAGGATCTGTCCTTAAATACACGCACGACACATCGAGAAATCAAAGTACAGAACATACTGTTGGAGAGCAAATTAGTTACTGGACGTGGCAACATTTTTGCTCTCCATGCAGTCGAACAAAGGACTAAAAGCGTAGTAACTCCTTTTCGTGTTACCTCTTTCAACCCGCAAACCCCGTGCGACAACACGACACATTGCCGTTTGGCGTGTTTGTGTCCTTTGTTTGGCGAGGCGCCAGGCGATGACACGAAATGGCATAAATTAGCCACCATACCAGTGTCTTATAATGCATTATCTGTTTCAAATCGACCCTGTATTAACAGATTTATTGAAGGAAGGGTCATTCTGTCACGTATTTCCCCAGCGCGTCTGTTTTCGACTTGTTGGGACAAATGTAAGGTAGTTTGATTTTGGAAATTGTTTGACGAATCTGCTAAGTGTACGACAGAGAAAAACTCTTCAAATATGAAAGGTGTTGCAGACGACATTAATTTTTCAAGCGAATGAATTTTTTTTACATTTTTTTGTCTTTCTGGATAAAAAACAATGTTGAAAATTAAAAAAGTCTCCATTTTCCACGATGCTTTGCAAATCCGTTATCTTGTGGGGAACCAAAAAGAGTAATCGTGTGGTAGTGGGTTGTATGGATATGTCGCGCGATTATTTAATATTTTTGGATAGGAATAGATTGTCTACCAGTATTGCGAGTGGGGCCTAGATATTGTGCTAAAATAGACCGGCTTATGCATGTTAAGATAGTTTTATCCTTGCGTTTGTACGCGTCTTCGTCAGTGTTTTACTAAATAAACTATTTTCCATTCTACGTTTGCTGTAGGTCTGCGCCAGTGCGACGATTAAGGAGACCAGGCAGACCCGACCCGAACAACAGAAAAGCGGTCTACGTGGAGGATTCTGATGTCACGATGAGGAGAGAAAGTAAGGACTACATTCAATTCTAAATTACAGTACAAGTCATCTGATTGGACGAGGCGTTTGTCTCGGCCAATCAGATTGATTATTATGGAAATTTAAAGGTATTTATAAGATTTATCGCTGCTCTTCAACGAAAACCTCGTAACTGCAGCTTGTCTTAAGCTGCAGTTACGATGTTTACGTTGAAAAGCGTCGGTGCTTTGAATTACACAGGTTGGTGAATATGCCTACTACAATATTAATTTCCATATGGGACCATACAATAACTGGCAATGAATTAATCGTTTCCAAAACAACGATGGCCTATCTCAGACTCTTAGACTTTAAGATTGAAAGGTGTTGCAGACGGTAAGAGAGAAATGATTGAAAACAGAATATAAATATCATACAATTTATATCGAAGGAAGCCATTAATAAAAAGAGGGAATTCTCTTTATCTTTATTTTCTTATTTTCAGTTAAGAAATTTATTTTCAAATAGGATCCTGTAAGGTCGTCAAACCCGATCTGTTTTTTGACTTTGGAAAGTCAATTATGAATATGAAAAAAGTAACAAACATTATCAACATTATTTTAGCGCAGGCATTTTCAATAGTACCCTCTGTTTTCAGGTAGTCGGGATGTACAGACAGCTTCTGATACAGTAAACAAAAGAATGGGCGTCCATCTTGACGTCAATATCACAGAAAGAACACCTCTTCTGAATGACGTAGAAAACGTCATCACCGCTATGTCACGTGACCAACAACGGTCTGCAGACAACATGGCATCACGAAGTGGTAGGTAGGCCTACATATCAAACAAAAAAGTGTCAACAGATTCACGATGAATAATCACGTGACTTAGAATTTCAGAAAATCGTCAATATTTTTGTCAATACCTGAACATTTTGAATTCCATTTGAAGCAGAGAAGTTGGGAAAATACCAGAAATAAGCTGTCTGTGATAGATTTTTGAAAAATCAACTGATGAAAAAGTTATTGAAGATAAACCAAAATTTTGGTTTATCTTCATTAATTTTTTTATCAGTTAATTTTCAAAAATCCAACACGCTCATCTAATGCTTGACGTCTATCCACCTTCTCTGCTTCAACCCGAAGTCAAATCGGTCAAGTATTTACAAAATTATTGAAGATTTTCTGAAATTGTTGCATCACGTGATTATCCATCGTAAGATTGGCGCCTTACGAAAGGCAGTAATCGGCCAAATTCGGTTCTCTATCTCCATGTAGATGACTCGCTTAAAATTCTACATGACCAAACACATTTATAGAATAGACCTATACACTTAAAGACACTTCTAACGCAACACTTACATTGTTGGAAATAACTTAGAATTCAATAAACCGATTTTCTTCAAATTTTCAACAAATTTGATACATTCATATTTGCTAAATATATGCAACTTACAAGCCCATAGGTACAGAGGACTGGGAGGGGGGGGGGCAAATGCCCTGACTTTCATAGAGAAATATTGAGTAAAATTATCAAATTTGCAGTTCATATGTATATTATGACTAAAAGTCACAATAAATCCGTGCGAGGTGATAACGTAAATTTGTGTTATTCGTATAACATCAATAAAGTTTATGACATTCAGCTAATTTTCTGTGCGTCCGCAATGGGCATAGATGGGCATAGATGACACGAAGACACCCCTTCTCATTGACAAAGCATGATTTATGATGAATCTTTGCGGGATATTTCTTCACTCGTCCCTTATATGTGCCTGTTTCGGTTGTTGAAAATTTATTGGAGCAAAAGGGCAAAAAAAAACCTAATCTCTGGTAAAAGAAAATGATGATTTCGAGCAATGCTGACATGTGCAAAACATTATTTCTTAAACAAAATAGGTGCACCTGAATTCTAATATTGCTTCTCACGTGAAAGCATGATATCAGATCTCATGAAGCAGGGGTTCGAAATATGAGCATGATTTGGTGACGCTGCTTTGATGCTATTGAATTCTGCAATTACCTGGGTTTTTGTGACTTTTCATATTTTAGTCATGGTAAAAAACCCCACATATTCTTATGTTTGGATCAATGATTTTGATGAAATTTTCAGAAAACATATTTATTAACGTTATTGGTTTATATTTGCTGAAACTTAAAGGAAATATACTGCATTGTTTATTTAACTATGATGGAAAATGTAGGCTTCAAGTGTTGCGTTAGAAGTGTCTCTAAGTGTATACATTTACATGTATTATACATGTATTTAATTTAAAAGCATTATACTATTTCACTCACGAAAATAGTACCAATATCCATATCAATTCAAACTCCTCTTATGTTCACTCCTTTCGTATCTTTTTTTTTTTTGTTTTTTTTTTTGTTTTTTTTTTTTTTTTTTTTTTTTTTGTTACAGAAAGTCTACAAAATGAGACAAACGAAGCCTTTCAAAAAGTGGACACGAAACGAGGACGAAAACCTGGTATATGGATATTGTGTTGTGGATGTTGTTGCTGTTTTAAAGATACCGACAGATACCGGTAGTTTGATGCTTCTGGATTTATTATTCATGAGACAGGACATGACCCATACGGCAATAGAGACAGACACGGATGTCGATAAGCCTGTGATTACGCGTGTTTTTTTGTGTTTTTTTTATTTTATTTTTTATCTAAACATATTTCATTGCCATCAAAATTAATGGAAACATTTGGAAATATACAACAATGGAAATTAACAGTTGGCAAGTGGGTCTAGCCACAAGTTCTAACAACCTGGATACGACAATTCCCTTTTTACATACTAGGGCTAGAGTCTTTAATTTTTCGCGCATTGTACATATACCTGCTAAACTGTATGCGTGGTCTAAGAAATATTTACCACATCAATTTAATTGTAAGAAGATAACCATGGACCATATGATAATCAGGCCCGTAGGAAGCAATTTTATATTGGGAAGAGGGCTGAAGCTTCTGTCCGGGCCAGTGTCTGAATATTGGAGGGGGTGAATTGGATTTTCCCTAAATTTCAGAGTAAGACAAGAAAAATTCGGCATTTCTCCGCCAACTTTGAGGGGGCGATTACCCTATCCTGATAAACACATGAAAAATATGCGCAGCCAAATATGGGTTGATGGTACATATCGAGCTGGTCGAACCCACAGGTTAAAGACGCGGTGATTGGTCGGTGGGCTATAGCCCCCTCTCCTACCCCCTCCACCTTAGAAAATTAAATATGGGACCGCAGAATCACCTAAATTTCTAGGGTGGAGGGGGATAGGTGGGGGAGGGGGTTATAGCCCACCGACCAATCACAGTGTCTTTAACCTGTGGTCGAACCGTGACTGAGTAAGTAAAGAAAATTTCGCTCAAAACGTAGCAATAGCTCAGGTTGCGGCCGGACCCCTTTGTCGAACGATTTCTGTTTAAAGTTGAAAAATAATACAGTGTTGAATCTAGCTGTGTGTTCTAGGGGGTCCAATGGGCCCACAGCTCTTGGTCAAGGGGGTCATCCAATACAAATACATAGCTAATTTGACCCATGCTTCATTCTCGGCAGGGTCATTTGATATTTTAGGGGGTCATTTTGGCCATGGCACCCTCTAGATTCAACACTGATAATATGTAGACCTACTTGCTTGATCATTGACGGCAACATGCCCCAACCCTTTCCTTAGAAAAGAGAATAACCATATATGCGTCTATCTTTTCTGGCTAAAGTTTGTTACTTTTATCATTGTCATATCGCCGCTTTTCAACGAAAACCTAGTAACTGCAGCTTGTTTAAAGCTGCAGTTACGAGGTTTTCGTTGAAAAGCAGCGATGTGAAGTCGCTGGATAGGGACCCTTGTCATTTTCTATTTCTTGATCTGGGCTACTGAAGTCTATCTAAGAGACAGTTACCGTCGTACACACAATTGCTTCCCATTAAAGAATCAATAATTTTACCTTTATTTTTTTATCTGAAAGAGCATATTTTCTTATGAAAATTCTGAAAATTTCAATTCAAAGTATTGCGCTCTTTCTGAGGAATATTTATTATGTTTTTCTCAAAATTGAATTGTGTTTAAACTACATTTCGCTTGTAAATGAAATTTGTCATTATCGTCCCAACTTTATAAGCTTTTTTGGCTTATAAGCAACAATAAAAAACTGATAGCATTTAAACGCATTTAGATAAACAATTTTGGCACACAATATATATTAGTCCTTTAAAAATGTAATGGGAACCGAATGTAATGCCTCATTAATCCATTTCCAGACGGCAAAACTTTTGACTTGTCCAAATTCAAAGATATTGCACACGACAATTCCAAGTGAATGGAATCAAGAATTTTTATGGTATCTTTAGTAGAAAACATTTTTAGCTCGACTTTTCGAAGACCATGGCGTCGGCGTTGGCGTCGGCGTCGGCGTTGCAACAAAGGTTAAAGTTGACTTCCATACTATCAAAGGGATTCAACCCAAACTTGGAATACTTTTTCACCATCACACCCTCTACCTTACTACCAGGGCCCATGACCCTGGCTCCACTATATTTGGAGTTATGCCCCTTTATACTAAGGAACTTAGAAAGTCGAGGGCGCTGTCTTCGGACAGCTCTTGTTTTAAATGAATAAATTCCTTCCTTTTCCACAATGTTTTCCAAAGCCTTTATCTTTTTGGGAGTCAAAAACAGCCAATATGTGGGATTGGGTTAACCACCCACAAATTTGACATCATTTTGACGTCCAGTTAACCCGATGTGACCCGATGTTCATAAAATTTGTTTCCTAAGGGGGGAATGCTCCAATTTTCCTAATTTTTTCCCCAACAATAGAATTTATTTATATTATGTATGTTGAAATAACATGTTATTACCAATTAAGAAATAAAATAAAAATGGATGGTCAGTTATCTTGTTTGAATTTTATAGGCATTCGTATCACATATTGTTTGACCAAATTTACCTGAGACTCATCGTTTTCCGTAATAGTCCTTGGGCCAGATATGGTTGGAGTTACCACTAAAATGGACAAAGGGACACCTATATATCTTGAAAGACCTATCCAAAGGAAGAACAAAAATGCAATGATATCCACTCTGCAGAGTAGCTATACCTCAGAATGTGCATTTGAAATTTGATAGGGTTTGGATAGTTGAAAATCAGTGCAAGGTTTTGAAATGTTTAAAATAATGTGGCTTTACTGCTTTCTATACTGAGCATACGCTGCATATATAAACCAGATGCATAGAAATACAATTCATGTTGAATAATTTGTCCTACACAGCATGTATATGGAAACAATCACAACATGTATATCCATAAAGGGAGGTAATAAGACGAGCAAATTACATGCTTTTCAATATGGAGTATGGCATTATTATGTCATAAGCCGAAAATGAAAACCCTCTGTATTTTCTTGAACCTGTTAATGAATTCTGATTGTTGTTCCATTTCAAAGTGCCGGATAAGCAAAATTTAACAACCTTTTTGTTTCCATGGCAACTGTCTTTTTATAGAAGTTTCAGCATTAACTTCAACTAATCGCAAAAAAAAAAAAAAAAAAAAAAAAAAAAAAAAAAAAAAAACATCTAAAAAATATTATAGTAATAAAACATACATTTTAGTTTTGAAATGCCATTTTGTTAAGACATCTCTTTCACAAAACTAATTAGTATGCTTATGAACATTAATAAAAGCTTTAATAACAAGATCGTGAAACACAAATGCCCAAGGAATGGCCATGTTAAGGATTGATAAGGGTTAATGAATGACCTTGAGGAAGGTCATATTGATATTGCACGAACAGATAAATATCTTTGTTCAAAAGAAGGTTACATACAAAGTTATAGCTTTGTATGTCAAATATTTTTGGAGAAAAGGCCAGTGTTGAGTTTTCATACAGACAGATGGACGGACAGACAGACAGACAAGAGTAAAACAATATGCTCCTGCGTGTTTAAATGGCTGAAATGAGACATTTTTAGTTGCAATGTAAATATGATGTGTGTTTTATACCGTAATTCAAAAGGTAAAATAACACAAATAAATTAATTATTACTTCGTTGGCAAATTATGGACAATTATAGGTAAACTGCATGTAGATCCAAAAGGAGACAAGAAAGAGACGGGGGACTCAGTATACAGTGTTTTGACAGCATTTGGGGTTAAGGATAAATTCCTGTTGTAAGCCCTTTAAAGTTTAAGTTTTTTTAAAAGTAGGTCAAACTCAAAGGTCAGGGTAACTAGGTCAAAGGTTATGGTCCCAAATAAATGGGCGTGGTGGGAGTCCTCATCCCGTAGGTTTCAAACCAAGGTCAAAGAAGTTCAAGACTTTTTAAAACCATCTGCATGCAAAGTCTCATAACTATCACCATTCCACTTCTGTTTGTTTCTTGCACCTCTCAATAACATGCAGAATGACACTGGACATGGATATGACATCCAAGGCATGAAGATCAGCCATATTTTCTACATGGATGACCTAAAGACCTTTGCCAAGAACGATCACCAGCAAAACAACTGCTCGAGACAGTAAAGGTCTTTAGTGATGACATATGTATGCAATTCGAACTGGACAAGTGTCTAAAAGCCACCTTCAAAAAAGGAAAACTAACATCAACATCTGACATGAAGCTAGAAAGAGACAACATCATCAAGAAACTTGACCAAGACATTAACCCTTTCGTTTGCAGAATTATTTCCCAGAAATGACTATTTTCCTTATTTCCAAGCACTTCATGTATACACATGCATAATAGATAGATTTTACTAACAAAATACCCATAAACATTATATCATTGGAAAGGTTATTCAATTTCCTTTCTCAATATGATGAGTAACTGATAGAAAATTTGCATCTCAACAAAATCTCGACCTCTAGCCCCATGACCCCTGTCATGCCCCCTGCCATGACCCCCGACCACCCCCACCCCTATGATTTGGACTGGATTCGGTTTAGGGTAATCGGAATCACTATGGGAGTCACTTTTCGAAGTCTCTGAAACATTTCTAGTGTTCAAATTACCTTTTTCCCCCAAAAAAATCAGGATAATCGCTATCACCATCGTCCGGCACTGACATGATGATTCGCCGAACCTCTTCTGCAGAAAATTGAACCTTCCTGGCCATCATTACAGCTCAAACATACCCAAAAACTTCCGATTTTTTTCACTTTTTACGAGGATATAACATTATTGCGCAATATCCGGTAGTTATCCGGTGTCATGATAACTTAAACAATGTAAAAATCGCTTTTAAAAGCCCATGCCCCCCTATACAGTATGAGCGTACCAAAAGCGCGCTTTAAAGCGCGCTTGCAAACGAAAGGGTTAAATAAAAATACCTTGTGTTAATGAAGGTGACAGAATTCAACATGCAGCAATGAGGGAAAAGATCAGAAAAGAATATTACAGAAGAGTTAAGGCTTACCATCAAGAGTGAACTAAAAGCTGCAGATAAGATTGAAGCCATAAACACCCTGGCGGTCCCAGTTGTCACATACAATTTCAATATCATAAACTGGCAAATGCAAGAAAAAAGGAACACTTGACACAAAGACCAGACAGTTACTAACAACAGAAAGAATGCACCACCCAAAGATTGACGTTGAAAGATTGTACCTACCACGAAAGATCGGTGACAGGGGCCTCTCATAGATTGAGATGGCATAAACACGTATTTGGAGACAACACAAGACAATCTGATACATATGATCCAGGAACATGAACGTAACAAGAAACTTTACTCAATCTCAGAGCAAGCCAGAAAATTCATTCAAGAACAGAACATTGCACAAACGACAAGAATGGAGAAGAACCCGTCACAGAGTTTGCCAAAAGAACAAGACGGACAAAGACAAATGCCCAAAAGATGATGACACAAACATGGAAAGCCAAACCAATGCATGGGCAATACCCCTAAGGTTTGACAAACCAGATGTTGACCAAGATCAGACACATAAGTGGCTCTCTAGTGCAGTTCTCAATGCAGAAACAGAGGGAATGGTGATAGCAGCACAAGATCAGAATTTGGCTACAAGAGCATATCACAACAAGATCATCAAAGATGGTACAGATCCAAAGTGTAGAGTGTGCAACCAATATGATGGGACCATAGGTCACATTGTCTCAGGCTGTCCAACATTAGCGCCAACATAGTACATTCAAAGACATGACAAGGCAGCAGGGTACATTCATTGGAAAATCTGCAAGCAATTTGGACTCCCAGCAAACAAAAAATTGTATGAACATCAACCAAAAACTGTCGTAGAGGGACATGTCAGTGAATACTGGTACGGAGATCAAGGCTAACAGACCAGACATCATCATCAAGAACAAATTGGACAAGACGTTCATCATGATTGACATGGCGGTTCCATCTGAAAGAAATGTCTCCGTCCAGGCACTTGAGAAACTATCAAAATACAAAGACCTTGAGATAGAAGTAGCCAGAATGTGGGGTATGGAGACGACAACTGCACAAGTCGTTGTAGGTGCACTTGGTCTCATTAAGAAGGGACTTGACAAAATATTCAAACAAATCCCTGGTGCACCAGTTATCGAGGAACTGCAGGAGATCATACTCCTCGGAAGTGCACATATCATCAAAAGAACGCTGTATAATAATAATGAAAACACTATAATTGCAAAAAAAATACCTTCTGTCATAGATCTAGCTATCCCCTAAAGAATCTGATATACATGTATACGAACTACAACATTGATTTTAAACGATGTCAATAAACTTTCAATATATTGCAGTTGCCCTTTTTGTTAATCCATGTGTTTTGATTCTACTTTGAATTCTAAAAGTAGCAAACGAGATCATTTGAACCATCTAATCAGCTCTGTTCATCATCATAATCATTCAACCATTAGTGTAAATTGTGCAAAGAAAGTGTTAAAATATTTAACAATTAATTTTAATAATGTATGCAGTTTACTGTATCAGTGTTTTCCTAAACTTTAGGGACATTATTTTCTATTTGATATTGGATTTAGGGTGTATTATTTTACGTTCAAAAGGGTTGTTTAGCCCTTATATTTAAGCAGATTTACAGTAAGATGCAAAATTACGGATGCTAAAAAATGACTGAATCTTGCATGAAAATGAGTGAATATGCCAAACGAATGAACATTAACTGTTACTAGATAACATAACAGATGCTGATCTTAGAAGCAAAAGCAAATGCCAAGTTTGAAAGCAATAGTTATGACAGAAACAAACTTATTTGTGACAGATGTTTGAAAGATGCTCATTAAAGTTTGATGAAGAATTTCTAGGCAACAAAAAGGTAAAAATTGCTCGACATTAAATGATAGAGCAATAGATATCTGTCTTGATGTTGATATCATGGTCATAGAGGTGTGTGCAAAGTTTTAGAGTAATGGCGTTGGAGATAACACTTTTACCAAACAAAAACCTAATTCGCAAAAAGGGTCACAGTTTTAAGTAGTGTCAATAATATTCGCGAATATGCAAATAAGGTAATTTGCATAAAATATATGGTAAATTATTGAGCAAGTCATAAACTTTCATTTGATACCATTCTTACATCTGTAGGTCAATTTTCAACCAAGACATGACCAAAAACGTTTTGAAATGACTGAACAATTTTATAGGGTTAAGGGTTTAGATAAGGTTTATGACCCAAAGCCCCTACGGCCAAATTAAGTGCAAACATCGCTCAAAATATTTGATATATTAATTTTCTTTAATATTTGATATGTTTACGTAATTCCCCTGCACAAAAATGCCTCGTTTTGGAAAGTATTTACCAAATTTCCGTCGAAAATCGCAATTTTAGGAACATTCATGAATATGCAAATGACCTAATTTGCATAACATAACTAAAATGAAAGAATAAGTTATAAGCTTTCATTTGATATCATTCTGACAACTGTGTGCAAATATTCAATGAAGATATGGCCGAATTCATTTTCAAAATTTACATAAGTAATTTGATGGGGCTGAGGGTTTAGATAAGGGTTACGACAAAAAGCCCCAACCGTCAGAGTGTAAACAAGACTCAAAATGTTTCTAATAAAATGTTCTTTAAGAAAAATCATGTTATCAAAATTCCCCCTGAAAAGAAACGCCTTGTTTTGGAAAGTATTTATCAAAATTTTCGCCAAAAAATGGAATTTTTAAGGGAAATCATTAATATTCATGAATATGCAAATGAGATAATTTAAATAAGATAACTACAAACAAAAGAATGAGTCATAAGCTTTCATTTGATACCATTTTGACACCTGTAGGTCAATATTCAATGGAAATATGACCAAATAAGTGTTATAGATTTGAATGAAAAAAATGATAGGGTTAAGGGTTTAAGATAAGAGTTACAGCCAAAAGCCCCGACGACCAGAGTGCAAACTTCGCCCAAAATGTTTCTAAGATAATGTACTTTATGAAAAACCATATCTTCTTGCATTAGAAATAAATGATAATTATAGAAAAATACTTTTTCGAATATTTCGGCCAATTCTTATGCTTGATTGCACATAAATCATATTTTAAAGAGGAGTAATGACGTCATAATAATTATATAATTTAAAAAATCATGATTGATAAGTAGTGAAATACATGCTCATACATATGGATTCAAATAAATAGATTTATACATTCATTTAATATTTTTAATTATTTTTTCCCTTTCCCTTACCCCAAACCAGATTGTCATTCACGTCGTGAAGGGTACCTATATAAAGGTAAGGGTAAAATATATTTAGCTACTCTTCATGCCGGATATCATCACTGAAAAACATCCGTCAGATGTATATCTACAAATATATATAGGTGTCCTTTTGTCCTTTTTTCTGGTAATACTTACCCCATTTTCCTGGTCCTGGCCCAAGGACTATAAGCGTATTCCGGCATTCATCGGCGTATTCGATAGTTTCCGCGCGTTTATACCCCGCGCTGTGAAAAATGTTAACTTTATTTCTGCATGATCTCATTGAACAAAGAACTAGCGTAGTGGAAAGACGCTGGACTCTCATTTACAGAGACTCAAGATCGAACCCAGCATTTTACTGATGAAACTTTTGTTAAGCTTTTTTTCCCTTTTTTTGTTCCTATGAAATGGAATACTTAATTAATGTATTAATTTATTGATTGATGAAATACTCATTTTTTTTTTAATTTTCACAATAATTATAGTTCACTAAATATCTTTTCCCTTTTTATCATAATCTTTATTCGTTCATTTATCATTTATAATCTTCGCTTGAACGTTGCTGATGTGTTGGTCTCTCGCAGCTTCTCGGGAATCAAAAAGACATTGACCCTGCTTACTCCAATTGTATTAATGGTTAAGCGAGGGAAAAGGTTCTCGGTCCCCCAGTTGTCTAAGAAATGTTGCAACATCAGCAAACACGTTTTTATATTACCTGTATCTAAACGGTTTCGACATTTCTTGAATGACTACTTAAAGTGAAAGGATTCAAGTGAACTGATTGAGTTTTACAAAATGTATGCATGCATTTGAAAAAAAAATAAATAAATGTTGAAAGTAAAAATATTTAAACAAAAGCTCTACTGGGATTCGAACCACGGACATATGGTTTACAGAAGATTCGCCTTACACACTAGACCACTATAATTCGGTGAATATTGGGAAGTGTATAACAGTACTTATACAAATTATAGTCCCGATGTAGAAAATACGGAAAGACCCGAATATTAACGGAATATGCAAGGAGTCTCAGTTCAATCTGGTCAAACAATACAATAGTACCGGCCGAAATTGACAGTGACGTAGGCTAATGTTTACTACTTGACAACCAATCAACTCTGTTCGTATTTGTAACGGTGCAAATCAGACGAATTGATTGGTTTTGCAGCAGTAAACATCAGCCTACGTCACTGTTATTTTCGGCTGGGACTATTGTATTGTCCAGCAAGGTTAACCCGGGACAACTTAATTTTCGTGCGCAAAGTCCGTTAGTTGAGCGTCTTAACAAAACAAAGCCGAAGTGGGGTCATTACATATGCAGATGTCCCGGGTTAATCTTGCTGGACAATACCCCTACAGCGAAAAAATGCACAGTTTCTTGCACCTGTCCAAGGTCACTAAAATGCTAAAAAATGCTTTATAATCATCATTTAGTCCCGAAAACGGATTTAAAGTAACGATTTACATTTTTAAAGAATAGAAGACCCAAAATATATGCTATTATAAACGCCTAAATGTATAAAACAGCATGCTTACGTGTTCAGTTAGATCAACGATGCTGGATCGTTTTATGTCAAAATTTGCATATTTTTGGAAATATTTCAAGTTGTACGTAATAGAATTCGATAAAACTCCCTCATTGTAGGCCTATGAAAGTGACATTTCACAATATTTTTTACATACATTTTACCTTTATTTTATCCGTAAAATGCATATTTTCTTATGAAAATTCTGAAAATTTCAAGCCAAAATATTGAACCGTTTACGAGAAATACCGGTATATATTTTTGTGCTAACCTTAAACAAATTGTTGTGGACAACAGTTCAGATTTATATAGAATTTGTCATTTCTGTCTCAAGTTTAAAGGCATATTTCTCGCTTATAAATAACAACTTAAAAAAACTGATAGCATTTCTACGCATTAGAATAAGCAACCTTTGCGTCAAGACATACTTTTCAAAATTGAAATAAATGTGAAATGTCACTTTAAGCAACATGTCCTGGTAATAATTCAAAAAGAAAATGTATAGGTCAGCGCACTTTTTCGAGAATTACAGCCAATTTTATCAGCTACACATGCATAAAATGACGCGAAACAGTGGTAACTTCATACATACTTACAACTGCCTTGCTCTAAATAATCGATTTCCATTTTGGGGAAATCAGTTTCGCATAAAAAAATACGCTTTTACCATCGAAACGGTAAATTGTAATGACGTGTTATATTATTAAAACTATGGTAGCGAAACATATAAGGTTCGAAACATTTAATTTTCTACAGTAATGATCGAGTGTTCCGAAAAAATGGAACATTCCCCCTTAAGTATGGTGACCTTGCAAAGGATCGATTCTCTTATCGAGAGGTTTCGGTTACCATATCATAACATGTATGTTTGGCGGTTGTTAGCGCTGAATTGCTCATAAATTCTTCTCACACAAAAAATCATACGAGGTGAACTTACGATAACATTGGTCCTGTGAAAACCCTGCCGAATTTGAACACGGTGGATATTGTGCTTCATAGGATGGATAGCGACTACGGACAAAAATAATCTCGATTGTGGTCAAATATTTTGCAATAACTCTTTTATTTTTGCGTCATTTTTCAAAAGGTTTGTTACATGTACCCTGTCTTACTGAACTCTTTTCTCAGAAATATGACTTATTTGTGGAATCCTTTTACTTTTTTCCAAAAATTTATCCAAACCGACTAGAAACGAAATGATAACGACTACGGCCAAATTAACCACGCTTGGGGTAAGAAATTGTGCAATAACTTTCTTATTTTGGATTAATTTTCGAGAGGTTTGTTGCATGTACCCCGCCTTACTGAGCTATTTCCTCAGATGCATGACTTTTTGCAAACATTGATCCTAACCGACCAAAAAAATCTGAATTTTTTGTCGTTTTTCTGGTCGGTTGGGATAATTTTTTGCAAGAACTACAAGGATTCAAGTAAGTTATACATCAGAGGAAAGAGCCCAGTTAGGCGGGTACATACAAAAACCGTTTGAAAATTGATGCAGAAATAAGAGAATTATTGTAAAGACTTAGTGACTTACCTGAAGCGAGGCAAAATTGTCCGTAGATTTACCCATCCCACAATGCACAATCTAGTACACCTTGTTGAAGCCGATATAGTTTGGACAGACCGATAAAATTGAATTATGACATTCTCCGTTTTTCGCATATAAGAAAATAATTGGAGAAACGGAAAATGTATCCAAAAATCGTGCCCACAGAGACGTCACCAAAAGTAACCTGACGATTGTCTGTGCGTAGCTATCGGCTCTGTCTCTGTAGTTTCCGTACTTTGTAAAATGATACTGTGGTGCCCGTGGTCGAGCGTCAGATTCACGATCAAGCGATTCCGAGTTCGATCCCCGTAGCGGCTGTTGTTCAAGGCTTTTCATGAGCCCATACATTCGGCGTGAGTACTGGTGTATCTTCAAGGAAGCAGAATCGAGGGGGAACAAACAGTTTCTAGCTTTCGTCACAGTCGATGTAAGATAGATAAGTTTTAAACTAAATGAGACTTGTTTTATAAATACGCTAAGGTAGGCTACATGCAAGTCTGGACTGCAGGGGCAGATCTAGCGGGATCGAGGCAGTGGGTGTCCGGACCCTCTGCATTACCAGGATATTAAATCTTGACTGTATACGTTACAAATCTAACACATTTATAGGTTGGACTCCCATCTCGAGGGCCCATGGAAAAAAATCCTTGATCCGGCCTTGGTGCTGGATAAGTTATTTAATTTGATGGATCCTTTAATTCCTTTCCAAACATTGGTACAATCATGAATGACAAAGTGGTCCATATTAAAAACTTCTGTAGAAGACATTTAACAGATGCTGATCAAAACAGAATTTATGTATTTACTTTTGAATATGATACCAAAGGTATATTAATGGAGCGGCTTGGTAACACTTTTTGGTCGAATTGTGCATTTTTAGATAAAAGCATGAAACTTGGCTCAGACCTAGATGGGTCCAAATCAAATAAAAAGCATCAAACTTGGCTCAGACCTAGATGGGTCCAAATCAAATACATGTATATATCTTCTTCTTCTTCTTCCTGTGTATGTCCCCCCGCCTTCGGGGCACTCCCTTCCGGGATTAAAACGTCTCGTCTATCTGTTTAAAAAAAGAACTAAATGCAAGGCACTAAAATACAATTAACTATCTACAGAGATAAAGTATACAAAATGCATAAAACACACAAATCTTTGTATTAGAACTATATACGACATATTGCACTATTAACGCTGAGATCCTGGGAGTGACATTTCCATGTACAAACATAGTCACTCTTGTATATATGCAGACTAGTCAATAAAAGTTAACATTCATAGAGCTTATCATTATAATATAGCATGTAATAATAAATAAAAGAAAAATAATCTCTATGTCTTTATCACAGATAAAATCTTATGTTAAGTTCACAAGGTAAAAGAAATGTGGGCATTAACCCATTTATGTCAGATTGGCAATTAACAATTATATAGTTGACTAAGAGTTTAAAATTAGATAACTTTGTAAATGTAGTAGTTAATTCAATTTTAATATAATACTTGATTCAAATGTACAACATTTTGATTCTTGATGTAAGTATCCATTTCAAGCCTAGTAGTCATGTGTCCTAGGTTTTCATCCTATTTTTTCCTATATTATATCTGGTTTGTGCAGTTGGCCTATATACGTATTATGTAACATTGGTTGTACAGGTGGATCTCTGCAGTTACATATGGAGAGTTTTAGACATATGTCTCATGCCTCTAGCCACGTGTAGCTTCAGGAGAGAGTTTAAAATATGGATAAATAAATAAATAAATACTATAAAACCGGTTATATTAAACAATGATGGCGGTTGAATTAAGTATTCAATTAGTCTTTAATGTTTAATATATCCTGTAGTCCATTCTAGAAATCCATTCTGCAGCCGGCCCTATTTTGTATGGGTTTGATCACATGCATTGAGTATTGGGTTTTCTAAGGCAAATACTTTTATGGAATGTTTGCATCACTGCTATCAGTTTCCTTAAGATTTTTGGATTTCAATTTGGTCTTTGTAAGGATATATAGATGTAATTTCTTCGAAAACAGGATATTTGACAAGGCTGTCTGCAGAAGAGAGCCTAAGAATAAAATTGAAATGCAGAAAATATTATTTCATCACAAACAAACATTTTGTCGTCTGCGGCAGACTTCGAATTGGATCGGTCTAAATTATTTCCATTTGTGAAATATAGTCCAACGGAATTCTTCAGACGAGTTATTGAAACCCAAAATTGGTCCCTTTTTAATGCCGAGTTAAATTAGTCAAAATAATTGTGGTGTGACACCTTCCAATAAAATATTTAAAGGGAGGGTACTCCATTCAATTTTATAAATAAGGGAGGTCACTCTAAACAATTAAGATTTTGACAGCGCTGGAATGCTTGGGTCATGATCTAGAATGAATTATTTGAGGACGGTTGAACAAGGAGGTAATTGTTGCATTGTTGAATATGGCCGCTAAGCAGATACCCTCCACTATACGGAAGCTGATCGCTACTCGGCCCAGTAACAAGTTTCGCGAGGTGGTTGAGATTGTCAGTGCACCCACACCAAAACCTGGGGATGGAGAGGTGCTGGTTAAAAACAGGTGAATAACTTAACTGTGTACTTTCACTTTGTGATCAGTAATTGAACGGATTTAACTTTTTTCCAAACGGCAAACCTTTAGGGTAGTCAATTTCAAAAGCTGCTGCAGATGACAAAATAGGAGTTTAAAGATAGGATTGGTGTAGCAGGGTTCTCCGCAGAATATTTTGAAGCTGTAGTGGCATTGGTAAACTTTGAAAATACATTGTGTTCATGCAAATAA
This sequence comes from Fragum sueziense, assembly GCA_963680895.1. Classification (NCBI taxonomy): domain Eukaryota; kingdom Metazoa; phylum Mollusca; class Bivalvia; order Cardiida; family Cardiidae; genus Fragum; species Fragum sueziense. The sequence goes on along the minus strand of OY804602.1, from coordinate 13,543,513 downwards.
TTGTGAATAAAAACATAATGGGAAAAGAAGAAATTGCTCAATTTGAGCAATTTTCTTCTTTTCCCATTATGGTTTTTATACAGAATTATCACATTTTAATGTGTAAGAATACATTATGTATCAGTTTTTGACATGAAATTCCTTTATATGTCTCTATTTGGTGACTATTTTGGAGAAATTAAGCTGTAGGGGTAATTTTGAAGCTGTAGGGGCATAATAGTGATTTACATGAAGCTGTAGTGGGGCCGATACAGCTTATCAGGCTGGGGAGAACACTGTGTAGTATATAGCATAGAAAAATATTGAGGCAAAAGGAGAAAATGCTGATTGTCAGCATTTTCTTCTTTTGCCTCAATGTTTTCCCTTGGCATTTTCAGTTTTATCAGACTTCAGAGCTACAGACAAAAGGGGATGATGGCTTTTTAAAATTCTTTACTCAAACCTAATGTTGTGGGTAGGGTCAGTTCGGGTAAATACGGACAGGCGGGTAATACGGACATCTCACTTTGAGCGTCTATATCAGGATTTTCTACCATAGAGGCATAAAAATGGACCGATTCTGTTTAGATTTTAACCATTCTATAACTCTTTAGTTTGTAAAGCAATTGTTATTGATTGTTTGAAACGACATAATTTTTCGTTCATTCGGAGCATCCCCTGTTTTCCTACTTTTTCTGATGAGACTTGAAACTGCGGGAGCATTCAAAACATAAAAATCATTACATGAATAAAGGTAGTTTTACTGACTTCTTAGATGCTGATTTTGTTTTAAACAAATCATAAATCATTCAGATTTGACCCTATACAGTTGTTTACCCTGAGAAAATGATGAATTTTGAAAAACAAGCCAAAATATGAACTGTCCGTATTTTACCACCTATTTTGCTAGGGTAGGGACAATACGGACTCCATTTTTGCAATGGCCTTTCGTAAGGGCGGAGCAGGTATTTTGTGAACGCGACGGTAGTTGTGGTGAAGTTATATGACCCAGTCTTACGGGACGAGCAAGTGAGGAAAGCTGCTTAATGAATCGCCGACGTGTCCAAAACGTCCGTATTTACCCAAAAAATCATGTTTCTAACAACAATTATGTGTCCGTATTATCCCTATCTGTTTTATATAGTTTTATACAGTGTCCGTATTTTCTCACCCTATGTCCGTACTTTCCCTACCTCGTCTATATTTACCCGATTTTATATCATGCACATTTTTGCCGTTTTTTATAAGTTTCCGCCAATATAGCGTCTTTCTGCGATCACCAGCGTCAAGACAAGATATTGACCGACCCAAAAAACTGGTACCCGGTCTTGTGGGACCAGCAGGTAAAGCACACGGCCTTGTGAATCACCGAAATGTAAATAGCGTCCGTATTTACCCGAATTGACCCTACTCATTGAAATTGTCTCATTGAAATGAATCCAATGAGTACCCACAACACAAGGGTTGGATTTGAAATTACAAATTTAGAATAGTGTCACCCTTTCTCCTATCTGTTTCTGTGATCAGTTTACACTTTTAGTGTTAGTTAGGACCGACCCACACAATTCAAGTCTTCATCAGAGAAGACTCGGATTAGGACCCACGATTAAGAGTCTGGTGCGCTACCAGTCGCTCAAATTCTTAAATCTTTAATATCCTTAGCAGCTGTCAAGGGTCTCTGATTGCATAGTTTACATAACAACAGTGTAACATTTCAAGCTGGGCCCCTGGGGATCTGGGGGTTTGTGGCCACTCAAGGGGTTTCCTATGCCTTCTGTGCCTCCTGAAAATGGAGGCACTCCCAATGCAAAATGCTGTGTTCCCAAAGCAAATTTTCTTCCATTTTTCGCAATCTATTGAAAATGCCTAATGTATTATTGAAAAATGTGTGTGATGCCTACCTTTTTAGCCCAAAATGAGCTTTTTTGAGCTTTGAAAAATTCCCAATTTAGGCCAGACTCCTTTTCCCAAAATGGCTAGGAAAACCCCTGCCACTGGTGGTTCCAAGCAATGCCCTGGGCCCCCTACCCCAGGGTTTTCCCTTGGCATATGAAAAAGGGAGTCATTGTGTTGCCTGCAAATTCAGTATTGGATTTTTCTGGCCTTCTTACCCAATCTAGTTTTTGACCCTTTCATATTGTCATGTTCTATTTCATTAACCCAGTGTTCTGATTTTTGTAACCCTGATACGAAGCACCAGTCAAAAATGTTCATCGTCTGATGATAGACAAAACACTGATTTCAATTACGTGGGCTGTTAATAAAGTATCCGGAAAGTGTTCATAACTTTTTCATTTGGGTATTAATTGAGATGAGATTTTTAACACAAATACTTCGAAGAATTATGCGTTTGATCCTGCAACAAAAACTAGGCAGTTTGCTTTAAGGCACTTTTGACAGTCGCTATGAAAACGTAGGGTCACGTTGAGCGGGACAACTTTGGATGATTGGTAAAAAGGTGACTTATCAGTCGCTTTTAAAGCGATCATATTTTGTATTTTTCGACCTCAGAAATTGTCCAAAATGCTTGTAATGTTTGTGCGTATTGTTTTCTTGGCAAACGTAACGCCGTCGGCTGACACATGACATCAATTCTTTAAACAACTGTAGATGAATACATTACTTTGCTGATATAGCAAAAATGGACCTTAAGAAGTTATATTCAAAGATGTTTTGCATGTTTTAAAATGCCTAAATTAAAGCAAAAAACTATCCCTACAATATTCAACACATCCGGCAATAATTCTATGAAAATCATAGAGCATTTTATGAGTGGTATAACGCATATAAAAACGATTCTATGCATGATACTGCTAGCCTCAAAATATCTGGATGACCAAACACGACGTCAGCGATGACGTTACGCATTTCCAACCGTTGTCCATAATCATTAATACAATCTATAAAAATTTTCTGTGTAGAGTTCAGATCCTGCTTTGGACGGGTGGGTTCATAGGTGGGAGAAATGTGTATCATGCAGTTGCAAATATATCGAAAAGATGTAAATTTGAGATTTTAAAACAGACTTTTCTGATGTTGTATCAGTCCAAGATGTAAGTTGCCCCGCTCAGCGTGACCCTACGTTGCCGTTGCGACTGTAGAACACGTATTTATGCAATCAACATTGTTGTTGTTTCGGGATCAAAAGCATAATTCTCCAAAGTAGAAGTGTTGAAACTACAATAAGTACATTAATAAAGAAGTTATAATACATTTCCGGATACTTTATCAACAGCCCTCGTACTTGAACAATTTTAAAATTATTACAAATGGTGCATTCACACAGAACTTTGTTCATGAATACAATCCCAGCAAGGATATCCTCAATTTGTGCAGGATATCCTTTTAAACTTTAATTGTATTTGTGAATAAACTTTTGTGTAAATTTAATGAGCTGGGATGGCCCCGGATCTGGATAAGGGGCAGGGGTTCTTTTTATGGTTAGGGGAAGGGGCCCGGGGCCCTTGATTTGGGGAAAAATGCGTCGAATGAGCTCTTACAGGGGAAATATTTTCAAGCATGTTTTTTTGCTTGAATACAGAAAATGCTTCTATATGTTTTAGAAAACAAAGGAAATAGATTTTTAAAGTAATCTAAAAGCTTATAAACTGAAGATCTTTGGTTGGAAACACAAATATTCCCATGGGAGAACATTTTAAAACATTGATTTATGAGGGGAAAATTACAATTTAGGGGAAAAATTCCCAGAGGGGAAGGGACAGATATTCGGCCCCAATTTCTTAGTAAAAAAACCCTGAGGTGTTTTGTAGTATTTGAGACCAACATGGTTCCAGATCAGCTTGATCAAACATACAGTCTGATCAGGATCCATTCCTATACTCTAACAGTTTCTACAGGTCATGAAGAACTTTGAAGCAATAAGAGAATTACATGTGTCTTCACCTGACTATGTTTATCCCTTTCCCAAACGGCAAAATTTTAGGGTGAATCACTTCAAAAACTGCCAAAAATGACAAAATGGAAGTTATTAATGATAGAATTTGTGTAAAATATGACATGGAAAATACTGAGACAAAAGGAGAAACTGCTGGTTATCAGCAGTTTCTTCTTTTGTCTCGATGTTTTCACAAGCCTATTCTATTAGGGACGTCAAAACCAGGTCTTGTTTGGGAAGGGGTTAAACAAAGGCTGATCTTGATCCATGTTGCTCTCAACTACCTTTTTCCAGATCCTTGGTCATATGTATTTACATGATAAGAGAACAACATAGAACTGATCTTGACTGTGTATTATGCGCATGCTGATCTGTATCCTTGTTGGTCTTAATTGCTTTTAATTCAAGCTTCTCACTCTCCATGTGAGGTTGGAACCACATATTGGCCAATTTTAACCCATTCCAATTTAGTGACAGTTTCAATGCATCACAAGACAAAAGGCTTTGGAAACATTGTTGGAATTCTTCATTATCCACATTTTTTTCTACCAAAAAAAACCAAAAAACAAAGAAAAAACAAGCAATGTAGAATTTCATTGATGTAAAAATTGTCATCTGCAATATCTGTGGATTTGGACACTTTTCACACCTCATTATTTTTACAGGGATACTTATAAAGCTGTTATGTGTGTATAATATAGCAGGAAAAATATGGAGGCGAAACAAGAAAATGCTGATGATAAGCATTTTCTTCTTTTGTCTCAATGTTTGCCCAAGCTTTTTACAATAGGTTTGTCAAAGTCAGGGAAAGGGTTTATTTATAAATGTAACTTTTAAATAAAAAAGCACATTTACTTGTGTTTATAGGTATGTGGGTATCAATGCATCAGACATCAATTTCTCAGCTGGCCGGTATGATCCTTCAACAAAATATCCACTAGATCTGGGTTTTGAGGTAAGATGATATTTTAGCAATGGTTAACCCTCTTTAACCCTTTACCAAACAATGAAATTTTAGGGGGGTCCAAATTGAAAGATCCTGCAGACGACAACTTCAAATGCATGGAATTTTACATTTTTTGTTGCTTTGTTTAGAAAACATTGTGGGAAATGAAGAAATTGCTTGTCACAAGCAATTTCTTCATTTTCCACAATGTTTTCCCAAGCCTTTTCTTGTGAGGGAGACAAAAAGCGTCACTGTGCAGTTAATGGGTTAAATGGCTTAAGATAAGATTCGAAGATATTGCAAGTGGCAACATTATAAAAGAAATGTAACAAATATGAAGAAATATTTATGTAATAATGCTACGTAAACATTTAAAGATAAGAAGAAAAAGCTGATAATTAGCATTTTCTTCTATCATATTGTTGTCCCAACTCCCAAGCCATCTCTTTCTGCGACATGGAAAATATGCAATGTTCAAGGAGGAATACTCTCCGTTCACGGGTCATTCCTCTCATACACAGCACTTAGCCCCAATACACGGGTGGGTATCAGGGGAGCTACCTCGAAAATGTGTTAACGTAAATTTGTTCCCAGGCCACATCCGGTAACTGTCGAGGTAGTGGAAATCCCCGTATTTTGACAAACGGACAAAGGTGAGCTCTCGCTTTTATTTGTTTTTTCTTTCAAAGAGCGCATTACTTAAAAATCTGGCGATGCAGTGCAATGCTACTATGTTTTAGCAATGCATGAAGACCAAAAACCCCATTAAATGGTGGAAAATACGAGCAGGACAATATTAATTCCAGGACTGGTGGATTGCATTTTCGCCCTGTGTTGACATATCGACAGGCATCTCGAGGCGGATATTGTACTTTATTTTCAGTTTCTGACCACTATCACATGTTTCGATGCAACACGTAGTCAAATTGACTACAATGACGCAAAAAATTCAAATGTTCTGGTCTCCTGAATAGATTACCTGCTCAAAAACTCATTCGTGTTGTTCCCAGACCATCGAGGTAGCGGTAATCTAGTGAGATAGTTCCCACGCGTCCCAACCATCTAGCCGTCTGATATATTGATGCGTTGATACACTTTAATGATTATGGTTAGTTGGCGAGAATCAGTTCCGCTAGTCACAGAACTGTGATGCACATGCAATATCTAATTACATCAGATTTTTGAGAACTTATGAAACAATGAGCAGGAACTGCCGCAATCACAACATAAATCCCAACATGAAACCAAAGTGGGAAACAACAAAAATTACATTTAAGTACCAATACAAAGAACATGTTGTAAGCCGCGTTAGCATCCTTTTTCCCAAGAGTGTGTCACTCAGTCACCAGAACTTAACTGAAAGTGTTAGGACACATAAAATGCAGAGCGCCGTACAATGACCGAACATCATAAACATCCACTCCAAAACATAGAACACAGGGAACCACAAAAGAAGTACCGCCTTGGAACGGTCATTATTTCAAAAGTTGGGAGAGGGGCTTAAACATGTTGAACTGGTACTAAACATCGCCCTCAGTTTCTGTAGTGGTTCACAACACTTAGTTAGTTGTTTGGTCATTATGGCGAACTAGTAACTACTTAGTGAACCTTCACGTTCATACATATAAATCAAAACAAACAACATGATGATTCAAAAAAGGGTTAACACAGATACAACAGGCTGCACGGCGACTGGTGATCCCTGATAATCCCTACAGTTCTGAAAATCTGAAGCGAAAGTCGTCATTTGCACAGGTTGCGTGCCAGTCTTTTCCCCGGAGATTTTCGTCTAAAATGTCACCAAAAGTATTGGAATCTGTCCACCAATCAAACAAATTTGAATCTGGTCAAACTTTTAGGTAGAAGACGGATTTGACATTTTCTTGTGCATTTCTATAGAAACTATTGGTATTCCTAAATGATTGGTTATGTAATAGACACTGTTTTCCACAGCTTAGACGCTTGCTATTTTATGCCGTAAAAGTAAACAATATCGGTAAAAATAGCATTCGAAAAGCGTAGACCTACGTCACAGAGTACCATGAAAAATATGAACACAAATACAGATTTTTCATTCATATTTCTAACGGTAAACCATTGACAAAGATCTGCGCTATTGAAATTGTATCTATCCATATAATAATTCTCTAATCAGAAATACACGAAAATGATCATGTGCTAGACATACCAGGCCCCGGTTTCTCGAAAAAGAAATAAGTACGTTCTCAGACTCAAATATGAGCAGCGTACTCAAATCATTCGAAATCCACGTGAACTAAATCGTACACCCTTCAACGTTGGAGAGTAATCCATTGAAGTTGAGCATGTACTCATGAGTATGTATTAAAGGTTTTTCGAGAAACCAGGGTCAGATTTTCACTTTTCACTGACGCTGAGTATATATACCGTTATGCTGCTGAGAATGGAATGGTATAGTGTTTGTCACTATATAGGTTTTGCAGCTTGTTTTTAAACTTGATGATTTTTACTGCATAAAAATACTGTTTTATTAATTTTGATTTATTTGTTTTTTGGTTTTTTTTGCAGATAGGTGTCTTCAAAGGCAGGACAAGAAAGGGGCTCTCCTTATCGTGCAGAAAGTGCAGATATCCTACATAGAGCCATTCAAAATCACATTCTGTTAATTTTTCAAAACCGTTAAAGAGCAGTACACCCTGTCTGCACAAAACTGGTGGAAGCAACACGTCTAAACATAAGATGAAACGAAAATTAAACAGTACAATAAAAGCAAGGACTCCATTTAAATCACCATTATTGATAAAGCCAGGACTGTGTCTCCAACGAAAAGACTTTATGTGTCCATGTTGTCACCTATATCAAAGCTTAAAATCAGAACACCACGAAAATCTAATCAACCAAATAACAAACTGCTTTTGTTTTGCCTATGTAAACGCATGGGAACTATCTCGCTAGATTACCGCTACCTCGATGGTCTGGGAACAACACGAATGTGTTTTTGGGCAGGTAATCTTTTCAGGAGACCAGAACATCTGAATTTTTTGCGTTAGTGTGGTCAATTTGACTACGTGTTGCATCAAAACATGTGATAGTGGTCAAAAACTGAAAATAAAGTACAATATCTGCCTCGAGATGACTGCCGATATGTCAAGACAGGGCGAAAATGCAATCCACCAGTCCTGGAATTAATGTCATCCTGCTCGTATTTTCCACTATTTAATGGGTTTTTTGGTCTTCATGCATTGCTAAAACATTGTAGCATTGCACTGCATCGCCAGATTTTTAAGTAATGCGCTCTTTGAAAGAAAAAACAAATAAAAGCGAGAGCTCACCTTTGTCCGTTTGTCAAAATATGGGGATTTCCACTACCTCGACAGTAACCGGATGTGGCGTGGGAACAAATTTACGTTAACACATTTTCGAGGTAGCTCCCCTGATGCCCACCCGTGCAATAGCTTAGTCGATAACACCAGAGTCTATCATTCCATAGGTCATGGGTGTGAATCATAGCTTGGGCAATATACATTCTGGCATTCAACAAAAAGCATTTATCTCTTGTCATTGTAGTACAAGACAATATTGCATTTTGAAAAGACATCACCCCCTCTTTGTCTGTAGCTCTGATTTCTCCCTGTCTAACAGATGATATGGCCGCAGCCTTAGCGCAGTTGGTAGCGCATCTGACCCTCATTCGAGAGGTCCCGGGTTTGATACCCGGCCGCGGCTAATACCCTTTCTGACAAAATTGTCACCCACCAATGGGTTTGAAGTCGTTAACCTAAGTGGGCGAGCAGCTGGAGGCTTGGTAAGGGTGTTGTGGTAGTACTGGTTTGAGAAACAACAGGAATCCATGGGTAGGTGCTCCAGCCGCCGTGATATGACCCTGGTAGTTGAAAACGGCGTAAAACCCCAATAAACTTAAACTAACAGATGATATGTTTTACTATTTGACAGGCTATAGGTGAAGTAGTGTCCACAGGTCCAAATGTGTCCTATAAAGCAGGCCAGGCTGTCATGTATGTCTCATATGGAGCATTCAGGGATTATATGGTAGGTTAGGTAGTCTTTATTAGGTTCAGGTGAGCGATTAAGGACCACCATGGTCCTCTTGTTTCTATTTGACAGGCTATTGGTGAAGTAGTGTCCACAGGTCCAAATGTGTCCTTTAAGGTGGGTCAGGCGGTCATGTACATGTCATCTGGATCTTTCAGGGATTTTATGGTGCGTAGTCTTTAGTTTAAACCAATATATTTTGATTTGATTGGGACAAAAGCCAGAAGCTTATTCAATTCCCCCTCGATTCTGCTTCTTAGAAAATACACCAGTACTCATGCCAAATGTGTTGGCCAATGATAAGCCTTGATTGTAAGCAGACTCTATACATCTCGACCACGGACATCACATGTTAGTATTTGATCACCATGCTACATATGTCCAGCCATCTAGTCTTCATTTATTAATTTAACCCATTCCCAAACAAGACTTGGAGCCCGTATTATCAATGAGCCTACTACCCAGATTTTGTGTATGATAATCCGGGCCCCTGGTGTTTACGTATCTCATTAAAAAGTTTTGTGAAAAAGTGAGGAAAAAGAAGAAATGCTGATAATCAGCATTTTTAGCTCACCTGAGCATGAAGTGCTCAAGGTGAGCTTTTATGGTAAGGTGGATGTCCATTGTCTGCTGTGCATCGTCCGTCTTCAACATTTACATTGTATGCAATCTAGAAGCCACATTTTTTGCCCGATCAACCTGAAATTTGGTCAGAATGATTGTTTAGATGAAATTCCGTTCAAGTTGAAAATTGGGTCAACTGGGTTCAAAAACTATGTCACAGGGTCAACTCTAACTCTTATAAAACACTTGTATACACACTAGAGTCCACATTTTTGGCCCAATCAACCTAAAATTTGGTCAGAATGATTGTCTGATGAGTTTGACATTGGTCAACTGAGGTAAAAAATAGGTCAGGGGTCAAATCTTAGAAAAACATTGTATGCACTGTAGAGGCCACATTTGTTTGTCTGATCAACCTGAAATTTGGTCAGGGTGATTGTCTTGATAAAATCTAGAAAGAGTGTGAAATTGGGTCAACTTGGGTCAAAAAGTAGGTCACGGGTCAAATCTTAATAAAACCTTGTATGCACTCGAGAGGCCACATTTTTTTGTCTAATCAACCTGAAATTGGATCAGAATGATCGTCTTGATAAAATCTAGAGAGACTTTGAAATTGGGTCAACTTGGGTAAAAAACTAGGCCACAGGGTCAAATCTTATAAAAACCTTGTATTCACATTAGAGTCCACATTTTTTGCCCAATTAACCTAAAATTTGGTCAGAATGATTGTCTTGATGAAATCTTTGATGGGTTTAAAATTGGGTCAACTGGGGTAAAAAAACTAGGTCACAAGTTCAATTCTTCGAAAAACCGTGTATGCTCTCTAGAGGCCACATTATTTGTCCGATCAAGCTGAAATTTGGTCAGGATGATTGTTTTCATGATGCCTGATCAACCTGAAATTGGGTAAAAATGATAGTACTGATACATGCTCGTAAGACTATTAAATTAGGTCCATTAGGGTCAAAAAGTAGGTAATGAGGTCAAATCTTAGAAAAACCTTGTATGCCTTCTAGACGGCACATTTTTTGCCAGATCAACCCGAAATTTTGTCAGAATGATTGTCCTTGATAAAATCTCAGACGAGTTTGAAATTGGGTCAACTCAGGGATAAAAAAAAAACTAACTAGGTCGCCAGGTCAAATCTTAGAAAAACTTGCATGCCCTTGAGAGGCCTCATTTTTTGCCAGATCAAATTGATAAAATCTCAGAAGAGTTTGAAATTTGGTCAACTGGGGTCAATAACTAGGTCAGGGGATCAAATCTTAGAGAGGCCTTGTATGTACTGTAGATGCCACATTTTTTGTTGGATCAACTTGAAAATTGGTCAGAATGAATAGCCCTCTTTTTTTCTTCTGCAGCAATCTGATAGGGAGGTTAAAACCCAGTCTTTTATTAGATTTTGAGCAAAGATGTCTTTGTCTTTCTTGTGCAAAAACATAAAGATAATATCAGTGTCACAAGTTGTCGTAAATGGATGCAAGTGATTTGGACAAAATTGAAATGGTTGTAGATAGATACAGTATTTGTATACAATATTACATAGAAAATATTCAGGATGCAAGTTATCTAGCATTTTCTACTTTTGCCTCTATGTTTACCCGAGGATCAGGGGTCCGTATTATCAACGATCGTACGATTAGTTTTTGCGTAATTACTTGAAACAACAAACCTGATTGGCCCAATCTGATTTCTTGTGCAATCAGATGTTTTGTTACACAGTTTACACAAGATCGTGGTTGTAAGATCGTTGATAATACGGGCCCCTGATCTAGGGAAGTCAAAACCAGATCTTGCATGGGAAAAGGTTAACCCTTTCCCAAACGGCCAAATTTGGAACTCCATCCTTTTGAAAGGAGTTGCACACCACAAAATAAGTATCATTTTGTGTATGAAAGTTGTATATTACAACAAAGAAAAAATTGAGACAAAAGGAGAAAATGCTGATCTTCAGCATTTTCTTCTTTTGCCTCAATGTTTTCCCAAACTATTTCTATCAGGGACGTCAAAACCAGGTCTTGTTTGGGAAAGGGTTAAAGTAAAGCCTTTCATTTTCCTGAGCAAGTCCATGTTTTGATGTCCCTGATAGAAATAGCTTGGGAAAACATTGGGGCAAAAGAAGAAATATACCAGCATTTTCTACTTTTTTAGCATTATTTTTAGTATTTTCATAGCGAAATTGTACATATCCAATTTTTATCAACATCAAAATATCAAAATGAACCACTCTTATATTTTGCTATTTGCAGAGCAAAAGATAAGAGGAGGTGAAGACATTCTAAATTTGTTATTTTGAATTCAAGTCCTATGATGTTTGTACTTATTTGAATCGTCTCAGAGACGATATAGTTCGATCAACCCTGTACGAAAAAAAGAGGCGGATTCCGCTTGGAAAACAGGCGTAAATCAGGCGTAAATGAGGCGTAAATGGCAATTTACGCTTGTAATAGTGGCGGATTTGTACTTTACGCCTTAGTCACTGTGTATAGTAGTGACGGAAATTAAAGGCGTAAAATGAAATGGAGGCGAAATTTTATCACAACAGGCGTAATTTAAAACTTTAATTTTTGAGCAGGCGTAATTTTTGGACTTAGCCATTTTAATAAGGCGGAATAGCTGTTTCTTAAAGAGGAAAATAACTTAAACTTTGCAGGGAGGCGGATTTTTTGGACTTAGCAATTTTATAATGATGCGATTCCAATATACTAGCCATTTTCATTTTTGCACTGCATGAGATAAAGGCAAAGAAAAGGCTTTTGTTAAGAAGGTCAAACTCCAAATTCAAGGTCACAAGGTCAAGTTCCAAGATTGATGGTCTTGGTAGGAGGTATGCAAGAGTAAAATATCAAGACTCCATCTGTAATAGTGATTAGAATATAGGCCAAGTTAAAGTTCTTGTAAAGTATATGCCCTAAGGTAAAGGTCCTAATGCCAAAGGTCATGATCCCAAATGAAAGGTCTTAGCAAGTTCTATCCTTATGTGAAATATCAAAGCTCTATATCTTACAGTGTATGAGATGTAGGCCAGGTTAAACAGTGGGTCAAACTTCAAGGTCAAGGTCACAATGTCTTAATTCCTGAATGAAAGTAAATGTCAGGTAGTATCTATGTGTGAAATATCAAGGCTCTATCTAAACAAGAAGTGTTTGTAACACATAATATGCCCCCTCAAGGGCCTACCTTTAATGTAGGTCTAAGTTGAAGTCAAGGTCACAAGGTCCAAGGTCATGATCATATGTAAAAGGTCTTGGTAGGAGGTGTCCATGTGTGAAATATCAAGTCTGTATGTGTAAAAGCACATGAAATATAGGCCAGGTCAAAGTTCTTTAATGTAGGTCAAACACCAAGGTCATGGTCAAATGCAAAAGGTCTTGGTAGGAGGTGTCCATGTGTGAGATATCAAGGCTGCATATGTAAAAAGACATGTGATAGATGCTAGATTAAAGTTTTTAAAAAGTAGGTCAAAGTCCAAGGTTAAGGTCACAAGGTCCAAGGTCATGGTCAAATGTGAACAGTCTTGGTAGGTGTCCATGTGTGCAATAATATCAAGAATGTATGTGTAAAAGGACATGAGATAGAGGCTGGGTTAAAGTTTTAAAAAAGTAGGTCAAATGCCAAGGTCAAGGTCACAAGGTCACATGGTCAAATGTGAAAGGTGTTGGTGGGAGGTGTCTATGTGAGAAATATTAAGGCTGTATGTGTAAAAGAGCATGATATATCGGCCAGGTTAAAAAAATAAAAGTAGGTCGAACTTCAAGGTCAAGGTCACAAGGTCCAAGGTCATGATTCCAAATTAAAGGTCTTGGCAGGAGGTATCCATGTGTGAAATATCAAGGCTCTATCAATATTAGTACATGAGATATAGGCCAGGTTAAAGTTTTTTAAAAGTAGGTCAAACTCCAAGGTCAAGGTCACTAGGCCAAAGGTCATGGTCCCAAATAAAAGGTATTGGCAGGAAGTGTCCATGTGTGAAATATTATGGCTGTATCTCAAATAGTGCCTGAGATATATAGTTCACAAGATACAGAATTAACTTTGTGAAAATTAGGCCTCCCAGTCTATTTTCTCCCAGTCTATGACCATTTCCTACTTCCTGTTTAGAAAATTGGAGGGAATTTTGCTTCTCTGACTTTTTGCAAAGTTAATGTTTGAGATATGAATTCAAACATTGATATTGATGAATCCAGGACATTAAGGGGCTGACTAAATGGTAGGACCAAGTGAGGCAACATTGGTGAGTCTTCTTTTGACTAAATCAAACAAATTCAAATGTTCATTTTTACCATTCCCCACCCACATATTATGTAGTAAATATCTAGGAGGCGTAATTTTGAGGCGGATTCCGCCTGTAATTTCTTAAAAATTCCAAGCGGAATCCGCCTCATAATTCTATCTAGTTACGCCTCCTAGCAATTACGCCTGTAAAAAAAAATCCGCTTCATTTGCATATTCCGTCTCTAAAAATTCCGGTTAATTAACATTTTACGCCTCTAAATTACGCTTGGTTTACGCTTGGTTTCCGTCTCATTCTTATATTTCTTTAAACAAGCTTACTAGCGGAAAATGAGACGGATTCCGTCTCATAATTACGTCTCATTTACGCCTCTGTTACGGGCGTAATTTTTCGTACAGGACATTTAGCGAACAAGACCTAGTTTTGACGTCCTACATAGGTGTGGTTTTGGAAAACATTGAGACAAAAGAAGATCAACATTTAGCGAACAAGACCTAGTTTTGACGTCCTACATAGGTGTGGTTTTGGAAAACATTGAGACAAAAGAAGAAACTGCTAATAACCAGCAGTTTCTCCTTTTGTCTCAATATTTTCTGTGCTATGTTATACACTTTTATGTTTCACAACATCCATTTTGTTGTCTGCAGCAGCTGTCAAATTGGACAGTCCTAAATTTTCGCCGTTTGGTATGGATTAAAATTGTAGTTTTGTGTTTCAGCTTCTGAAGGCAGATAGAGCTGTTCCTCTACCATCACTGAAGCCTGAGTTCTTGTCCTTCATCTTGAGTGGAAATACTGCTGCTATTTCACTGGACAAGGTAGGTTTACATCTGATTTTTTGTTTATTAGCCCGTTCCTAAACAAATTTTGTTTTTGACGACACCGAAAGGACCATGATAAACAAGATGTGGCTGTGAAACACTTATGCCCCAGAAAAGGCCAATGTTAACTTTTCACATAAAATTTCAGGCATACAGATGGATGGATAATGGATTGGTAAAACAATATGCCCCTGATCTTTTTATATGGGGGCATACAAAGGTTTAAGAAAATATTGAGGTATAGAAGAAAATGCTGATAATCTGCCTTTCCTCCTTTACCCTCAATATTTCTTAGATATTTTGTGCGCAAATCCTACAGCAGCTTTTTTAGCTATAGTTTTAACATTTTTTAATAGTACCAAATATGTATTGATGATTTTAAAACTATAGATCAAGTCCTAGCCTTGTTTCTGGCTCTGTATACCGTATAGCACTTTATTTCTGCGGGGACTTTATTTCTGCGGTCTTGGACAGCACTGCAGAAATAAAATCCACAGAATTTTAAACCCTGGTTGTAGCGTATTTTCTGCAACTTAAGTTAGTAAATTTGACAAAAGAAACACCCCCTCATGCAGAGCACACTTTCATAACAATGAAGTTCTTTCCAATTCAAAAAATAGTGTAGCTACAGCTTTAATTTGGGTGTAGATAGGACATTTTTGTTAGTCCATAAACAATGATTCAACAAGTTTGACTGATTGGTAACTGTTTGACACATCTTTCTTTTCACACCTATTTGTATACACTATTGTTTCCGATAACGACTTTATAGCTAAATGAATATAATTATCCCTTTACCATCACAGGGTAAGTTGAATAGTTTGTAGCATCGTCTTTCAAATTATGTTGGAAAACTGATTTTATAGCGCAGAATTAAAATCTTTAATTTGGCAAAGTGAGTGACCGCAGAAATAAGTTACGCAGAAATTTAACCCGGCCAAATTTAGGAAAAACCGCAGAATTTGGACCCCGCAGAAATAAAGTGCTATATGGTATGTGTTTATGTCTCTCGAAAAATCAAGGGAAATAAAGTGGACATATCTGAAATATACAGGAAATATACAGAACAACACAGAGCAACAATTTTCTATTTTTCTATTGGTGTGACTTACTTACATATGGTAGAGCTCATATTTGATTTATTATCTAAGCTTGTTTAATTGTAGGTAGGAGAAATCAAGCCCGGTGAGACTGTGTTAGTTACGGCAGCTGCTGGTGGCACAGGACAGATTGCTGTGAGTATGCCTTATCCTTCCTTAACCCATTACCAGACAGTGAAGTTCTAGACTAGTCTAAATACAAATGTGTTGCAGAAGACAATTGTTTAAAGTTTCATGTGTGTAGAAACCTTGTAGGATATGAAGAAATTACTTGTCACAAGCAATTTCTATTTTCCACAATGATTTCCAAAGCCTTTATCTTATGGTGTGTCAAAAGTGTCACTATGTGGTATTTTTACATTTTTCTTGGTCTTTCTGTGTTGAAAACATTATGGTGAATATTGAATAAAGAAAATACTAGTCCAAAGCAATTTCTTAATTTTCCATGATGTTTCGAAAGCCTTTATCTTATTGGGTATCAAAGGTGTCACTGTGTGGTAATGGGCCAATCTGTCTCCCAAACAGTGACCCCTAAGATGACCAATGTATATGGGTTTAGAAAACCTTGCAGAAAAGTTAGTTATAGTCTACTGTGTAAAAAGTATAATTTAACATGTTACCAGACGGCAAAATACTAGACTGGTCAAAATTCATAGATAATTCAGACTACAATTTCAAGTTAATTAAATTTTATGTGTTTTGGGTTTAAATGGGTAGAAAACACTTTGGGATTTGAAGAATTTGTAAGTAATTTCTTCATTTTCCAGTGTTTTCTAAAGCCTTTATCTTCGAAAAAGCTTCGGTGTGAGTCAATGGGTCAACCATCATGCTTGTTTTTTACAGGTACAATGGGCAAAGATCATGGGATGTCATGTGATCGGGACATGTTCTACTGACGATAAAGTACAGTTTCTCAAGGTTAGTGAAATCTACATTGAAAAGGACTAAAAACATGTACTTTCTGGAACAACAGCATTTTAGACTGGTCCAATTAGGGTGGTCCAATTAGGGTGATTATGGGTGTTTAATGCCGTTTTCAAGTTCTATGGTCATATCACAAGTACGAAGGGCAAAGATAATGGGATGTCATGTGGTTGGGACATGTTCTACTGACGATAAAGTACAATTTCTAAAGGTTAGTGGAATGTGGATTAACCCATTTTCAAATGAGAAAATTTTAGACTGGTCCAAATTCGAAGATAAGATGCTGCAGGCAACAATTTTATGCGAATTACATAAAACATTACATGGTCTCTCTGGATAAAAGAAATGTAGGAAATGAAGAAATTGCTTGTTGCAAGCAATTACTTCATTTCACATGACGTTTTCAAAAGCTTTTATCCTAATATGGGACGTCAAAAAGCAATGTGGCAATGGGTTGAATAGGACAAAACACTTTCAAAAACAACAACATTTCAGACTGGTCCAATTTGAAACCTTTCGCAAAAACAAAGTTGATATTAATGAAAGTAGTTGAACAATTATTTTGTTGTCTGGAACTAATGTGAAATAAGACTAATGTAAAATTTCATCATTTGAGAGAGGGTTGACCCATTACCAGAAAGCAAAATTTTAGACTTATTCAATTTCAAAGATGTTGCAGACAGCAATTTTAAGGTATTAAACATTTTTTATCTTTCTGAGAAGAACAAATTGTGGGAAATGAAGACATTTATCTTGCCTTGAATATATCAGTGTCAAAAAGCATCATTATAAACCAATGACATGTCTCCATACATCCTTTCCTGATCACCCCAAAGTAAAGTTCTATTCATTTCAATATTGAATTGTTGATATTTGTTGTAGGATCTTGGCTGTGATAGACCAGTAAATTACAACAAAGAGAACCTGAAGGACATTTTGCAGAAAGAGTACCCGGTAAGTCAGTCCACATGCTTGTAAAGACCATTAATAAGATATGTCTATGGACAATGTAGCGAAATATTAAGGAATGTTGTATTAATACAAACGGTCAAACTCTATCACAAGATGAAAGGTTGTGGTACCACATGTAAGATCTTTGCTTGAGGTATCCTTGAGTAACCTGTCTTCCTTAAAATAAAACAAAATTTATGAAACCACAACACAATGACCACAAAATATTCTATCACCACTGTCAAACAATCACTATCAATTGACCAATCAAAAGACTTGTGGAGTTTTTGTCTATGATTCTTGCTGCCTGACTGTCTGTCTGCCTCTCTGTGAGCAATGAACTTCAGCATTAGCCATACATTTTGATCCTTGAATGGTAAGGCTTTCATGATATGAATGACTATTCCTTGTGGCAAGAATTGTCTTGTTATGCTCCCCGAAGGGAGAGCATATAGTCGCCGCTTTGTCTGTCCGTCTGTCCGTCCTGTCCATCCGTCATTCCGTCCATCTGTCCGTCCGTCCGTCCGAAGCGATTTCTCCATAACCCTTGGGCCAAATCAAATGAAACTTACCATGTGAACTCCCTATGACAAAATGCCGATGTACTTTTCCCGGTTTTTGGATTTGAGGCCTCGTCATGGGAAAAGGGGACTTAACCCTTTCCCAAACGGCAAATTTAAGGGTGATCCAGTTCAAAAACTGCCACAAATGACAAAATGGATGTTATTAAAGAAAGAATTTGTGTAAAATATGGCATAGAAAATATTGGACAAAAGGAGGAACTGCTGGTTATCAGCAGTTTCACCTTTTGTTTCAATGTTTTCCCAAGCCTTTTCTATCAGGGACGTCAAAACCAGGCCTTGTTTTGGAAAGGGTTAAGGTTAAATACAGTTTTTCTCTAATTTCTCCTAGTCTAATGGTCAGAATTTGATGAAAGGATGGGTTGCAATAAGGAGTCAAAAAATAGATTTTCTTTAAATTTCGTGGATTGATAGGGTTACATAATATCTTTAATTTGTATGTGTAAAAAATCTGGTTTCGGCTTATTTTTCGAGATATGGGTAAATAAAGTGGGTGGGGTAAGATGAACTGAAACACAGTAGGGGTCATTCTAAGTCGCTTATCTTTCTTATTTTAAGCCCAAGATGCGTGAAAATTTGTATGCGTGTCTTGTGATATATACGTTAAACATGTATAGGCTTATATTTGATATTCCATGTATATCTTTTCCGTAATACCCATTCTTCTTTCTTTCGAAGAATTTCGCTATTTTTTAACGACCACCTTTACCAAACTATCTCCACACGTTTTATTTGAAACCTGATTTCTATGAAACTTTACAGATGTGTTGTCCAGATATTATTGTAACTTTGTGTGAAATTTGAAAGAAAAGCGTAGGTCCGTTTTTGAGATTTTTGACCTTGACCTTCAAAATGACTTCAAAACTCGGAAAATGCCAAAATGTGATATTTAAAGCGCCAATTTTATTCATAAGGATTGGAAGCATGGTTTCTTTTTATTGTTCCTAATGAGTTTCGTAGCAATATTTATTTTTTGTGTCGTAAGATTGCTAGAACTACCAAAGCTTTATATGCAACTTGAATTGTTTAAGAGTTTATATTCACTCATCTCATGATGGACAAGAATTATCAATTTGCTACGAGATAACTGATCATTTTCAGATTGTATTTCTTATATGGTTATAATGAAGACGCATTGTGAATGATTTTACTAAATGACCAAATGTGCTTACAATTAGTTAACTTAAGCTAAATATTTATATAACGTTATATAATATCAACAAAAAGAAAATAATGTTAAATGTATAGACAGGCCTTAAACAAATATCTGTCTAACAATGATTTCATTAGATGAAATAACCGGGTAACTCTGAGAGGTGACCAAGTTTATTATATTGAGTATATCAATTTTAACGGTAAAATCATACAATAAAAAACCCAATCATATGTGAAATGCATTCTTTTATGAATGGGCTGTCACATGCCATTCAACCCTAACCATTTTCCCAACAATAAGTAGTTTTAACGGATTTTCCCGAATTTGATGTTATTTTTAAGGTCAAGGTCAAATATCTCACCAACGAGCCAACGCTTTTCTTTCCAATTTCACACAAAGTTATATTGATATCTGGATAATACATCTGTAAAGTTTAATAGAAATCGGGTTTCAAATAAAACGTGTGGAGATAGTTTGGTAAAGTTGGTCGTTAAAAATAGCGAAATTCTTCGAAAGAAAGAAGAATAGGTATTACGGAAAAGATATACATGGAATATCAAATATAAGCCCATACATGTTTAACGCATATATCACAAGACACGCATACAAATTTTCACGCATCTGGGGCTAAAAATAAGAAAGATAAGCGACTTAGAATGACCCCTACTGTGTTTCAGTCCATCTTACCCCACCCACTTTATTTACCCATATCTCCGAATATAAGCCGAAACCAGATTTTTTACACATACAAATTAAAGATATTATGTAACCCTATCAATCCACAAAATTTGAAGAAAATCTATTTTTTGACCCCTTATTGCAACCCATCCTTTCATATTTGAGTAGCAAATCAGATGCCCTTGACAATAAACTATTCAAAATTTGCGTATACAAAATATGTCGTGCAAAAAGGGGGCTTAACATTTGTTAGCTTTATATTAGCTCTGCATGGCATATATTTATTGTGACAATGCCTTATTCGGGGAGCATTGTCCGTCTCTGACGGCTCTTGTAATACATTGGTCAAGGTACATGTACTATATTAAGGTTGATTATTTGTTTTAAAAAATGCCATTATGTTAGCATTGGTATTCCTCAAAATCATGTACATGTAGTAACATTATAAGTCATTCGAATATGAACTATTCTGTTGTGTATGTTGATGATTTTAAAAATATATCCAAAACAAGATCTGCTTATGATGAACCTAAAGCTAAGAAAAACATTCAGACAAAAGAAGAAAATGCTTATAAAAAGCATTTTCTCCTTTTGCCTTAATGATTTCTGTGCAAGATTATGCAAATATTTCATATTCATCAACATCCATTTTGTCATCTGCAATAGCTTTCAAATTAGATCAGAAATGTTTGCTGTTTTGGAAAGTGTTGACTAAATTTTGTACTGTATATTACAGAAAGGTTTGGACGTTGTGTACGAGACTATTGGAGGAGAGATGTTTGACACTTGTGTAGATAGGTAAACTTTGTTTTGATTTAAATCCTTTCCCAGACTAGACATGCTTTAGATGTCCCTAAAAGAATAGGCTTAGGAAAACATAATGCCAAAAGAAGAAATTGCTGATAATCAGCAATTTCTTCTTTTGCCTTTATGTTTTCTGTGCTTTACCGTTCACTAATTGTACCTTTAGTAATATCAATTTTGTGGGCTGCAGCTGCTTCAAATTGGACCACCATAAAATTTTGTGGTTTGCGAAAGGGCTAAAACCTTTCCTACAGCAAGGCTTGCTTTTGACATCACTATAAACAAATTCTTTAGAAATCAAGGATGGAAAAGAATAAAATGCTGATTACTATCAAATTCGACTTTTCCATCCTTTTCTATTCCTCATCATGCAGATTATTTGCATCAAGTATCTTACATTTTGTACTCTATAATACCTTTCAGATGGCACCAGTCTGGTTGTTTGTTTGGAACGATTTATGTTTAACCCTTTCCCAAATGACGAAATTTTTTACCGTTCCAATTTGAAAGCTGCTGCAGACGACAGAATGGATTGGTTTTGTGCAAATTATACCACAGAAAATATTGAGGCAAAAGGAGAAAATGCTGATTATCAGCATTTTCTTCTTGTGCCGCAAGGTTTTCCCAAACATATTCTTGTAGGAATGTCAAAACCAGGTCTTGTTTGGGAAAGGGTTAAGTCAATGAAGAGGATTTGGATTTAATAGATAGAACTGAATGTAGTTTTACATCCCTCTCAACAGCTGAGCTCACGTGGAGACGGTACCTCGGTTTAAAGTCTCATCCAAAACACTGGATTGGTGGGAGATCTATCCTATAACCCCTGTGTTACAAGTCTGGTAGGCTACCACTGTACCAAATTCAAAAACAAAATAAAGTTTGGGGTATGCAGGGGTTTCATTAAGAGGCGGGGCAGGGATTTCCCCCTCCTATTTGACTGAATTTGAGTACAATCCCCCTGCTACTTTTGAAAATTTGGTATGGGGTTGATAGGAAATACATAGGAAATCCGCCGCCAGTAGTACTTTAGGTTCTGGCCCAGGTAGCCAAAAAGTTATTGAAACCCCTGTGATGTAGGAAACAACCTGCTTGTCTGTTCGTCTGTCTGTCCACATTTTTTAGCGCAACTCCTCCCAAAGACCTGGATGGATTGTGTTGAAAAATGAATGATCAGTATGACATGGGACATTTCCATGGGGTAATTTCTTTTCTTCTCCAAGGGAGATGATTTCACTTTGAATTTGTGAGTTGCATGAACAGGAGGATGGGGAGTATTATTTCGCTCTGCGACAGTCCTAATCGGAGTCTGCTCCGATGAAAATTCGCTCTTTGATATTTGGATGTCTCTATTTACACATAGCGACTTCAAAACATCATACAGCGAATTTTCATCAGAGATGACTCGGATTACGACAGTCCTTGATTTGTGTTTGTGTGTCTATTTCAGTTTAGCAGTCAAGGGACGTTTAATCATTATCGGTTATATAACTGGGTATGAATCAGATAAAGGAATTATTCCATCAAAAACTCTCATGACATTGCCAGCCAGGGTAAGTGAATAGCAATGAACTTTGTGCTAAAAATAGACTAGGTTTTTTGTTATGTTTTGAGAAATTGTCGGTGTTGTTATAAAATCTCGTAACTACGGCTTGATTCAAGCCGTAGTTACAAGATTCTATAACAACACCTACAAAATACTATTGTTTGTCCGGAATTACATCACTTTTTAAAATCATTTCCTATTAGCACCATTATCTTTTGCTATGATGTGAAAGTCTTACTCTTAACCCTTATCCAAAGAAGATAATGCTGATGACCAGAATTATTCATGTTTTCCCTTAATACTTCTATCCTTTTTTTATTTCGGCTAGGGTAAGTGAATTAGCACCAAGGCTGCAACTGGTACAAAAATTCTACCCTGGTACCCGTACTACAATTACCCGCGGATAT
This sequence comes from Fragum sueziense, assembly GCA_963680895.1. Taxonomy (NCBI): domain Eukaryota; kingdom Metazoa; phylum Mollusca; class Bivalvia; order Cardiida; family Cardiidae; genus Fragum; species Fragum sueziense. Next base: position 13,520,899 of record OY804602.1, on the reverse strand, counting down.
TGTACAAATGGATAATTCATGAATTTAGATGGTTCAATCCAATTATAGTAGACATGCAATCCAACATTAGGAACATGCAGACTAGTTGCCTGCATGTTCCTATTGGTCGATTTTTCTTTGAAATGAGCACAGTGCTCAGAGTCTTCGATACCCAATTTCATTACTACCAACATAGTTAACTATGTTAAATAAAGTCTTTATTATTATTACTATTATTATAGTATACACTTTTTTCTTTAATTGCATAAGTTTTGACTCCCTAGATTTTAATGCAAATTAAAAGCCACTATTAATCATACGGGTAACGGGTAATAAATTCTTGTCCAGGCAGTGGCAATTTTGTACCCTACCTGTGGGTACTCATTTCAGCCCTAATTAGCACCATTATCAATTGCTATTTACGAAAGATGTGAAAGTCTTAATTTTAACTCTTACAAAAAGAAGGACATGCTGATGACCAGCTGCATTATTCATGTTTTCCCTTAATACTTCTGTCCTACTGATTCCAAATTGTAAGATTTTTGTCAAAACTGCAATACATGCACTTTCAAATTTTGGCTTGTCTCTAATTTTGTAACACTGGGAAATTTGAATATGAACAAGCACTATATCACAAATTCAGAACCACATTAATAAGAGGGTCAGGTGGATGATGACCTTTCAAAATGAAATATTTCACTAAATATTCATCAAATCCTATTTTATTGGTACTCATTAGAATTGTCTCATGGAGACAATTCAAATGAGTACCCACAACATAGGGTTTGGATTTGAAATAACAAAGTTAGAATGCCTTAAAGCCCATTTCCACACATTTACTCCTTTTGACTTCCCTAAAGAAATAGGCTTTGGAAAACATTGTGGACAATGAAAAAATTGCTTGTCACAAGCAATTTCTTCATTTCCCACAATATTTTCTATCCCAAAAGACCAAAAATATGTTGTATTTCATTCACTTAAAATTGTCGTCTGCAACATCGTTCAATTTGGACCTGTCTAAAAGTTTGTCGTTTGGTAAAGGGTTAACCTTCTCTTATCTGTAGCTTTAAACATGTCTTGTTTATTTCTGTGCAGCTACTTGGTAAATCTGCGAGTGTTCGAGGCTTCTTTCTGAACAACTACAACAGTGACTGGGCCCCATACATAATGAAGCAGATATCGTATTTTAACGACGGAAAGTTGAAGAGTGTCGTAGACCTGGGTCAGAAAACACCACAAGGACCGTTTAACGGATTGGACAGGATCGTGGATGCGGTAGAGGTACATTATGTTTACCTTTCTCAAATAATGACACCTTTTGATGTACCTAAATGATCAGTAAAAAGAACTTGGGAATTATGGAAGAAAAGGAATAAAATTATGATTTACTTCACATATACCTCAATCTTTTGTAAACAATACCTGGTTATGATAACACTGAAAGAAAGCGATGGAGAACATTGAAAGAAAAGAAAATTCTGATTTCCAGCAAAAAGAACCATTGTCTGGCAAACTCCTACAGTTTCTGTCTGATTTGATCCTTACTAGGCAGAAATTTACATTGGCAATTGAAGACCTTCCAGCAGCAATTTTTGCTAAAATTCCATCAAGAATCTTGAGTACATGCCTCAAGTTTGACGAAAAAATGCTTTACTTGACAACTGCAGTGATGGGGATGGGTGTATTAGTATCACCTTCAGTGATAGATGTCTAGTTTAACCCTTTTCCAAACAAGACCTGGTTTTGATGAACATATCAGAAAATGTTTGGGAAAACATTGAGGCAAAAGAAGAAAATGCTGATAATCAGCATTTTCTACTTTTGCCTCAGTATTTTCTCTATTCTATTATTCGCCAATCTCATATTTGTGAACATCCATTTTGTCATCAGCTACAGCTTTCCTAGTGGAACAGTCCATATTTTCATCATTTGGGAAAGGTATAATTATAATATGATTGTCTATTTTCAGTATCTCTACTCCAAGAAGAGCATCGGAAAAATAGTGGTGGATCTTAACGCCAAGCTATAAGCATAATAGAAATCCTACTGTTGCTTAATTTGTATTTTTCCTACAATTTTTATAAATTTTTAGGGGCATGGTGTGTGGCCCAAGAATAGTAAACAATTTTGGTGGTACCTTTCAATATTTAAAATTTATGATTACCTAGTCTTAGCTTTTAAAACAGATCCTTTATCAAATAAGAGTTTTATGAACATAACAAGAAAATATTTTTAAAAGATACTATCAGGGAAAGTGAAAAAATGCCAGCATAGTGATGCCTAGTGATGTTTTTATGCCCCCGATAGGGAGGCATCATAAATTTGACTTGTCCGTCCGTCTGTCCGTCTGTCTGTCCGTCTGTCTGTCCGTCCGTCCGTCATTCCGTCCAAAAACTTTAACATTGGCCATAACTTCCTTATTACTTAACATATTCGCTTCATACTTTACCACAACATTCCTTGGTACATTACCTTTCTGTAGGCACATACTTTGGTGACCTTGACCCCTGGATGACCTTGACCTTGAACATAGATTGGCCATAATTTAAGATCAAAGTGGTGTCGGGGGCATTGTCATCTTACAGTGACAGCTCTTGTTTCATCAATAGCACATATTTATGATTCTACCTCAAATATAAGTTGGTGTCATATTGTAAGTGCCATTCAAACTTCTAATTATACATTGAGGGAAAGTGAAAAATGCCAGCATTTTCTCCATTCCTGTGATACTTTTTCATAAATAGTGCACATTATTATGATTCTACCTCAAATTTAAGTTGGTGTCATATCGTAAGTGCCATTGTCATCCCTTCATTTAGTTGTTGGTAAATTGTTTCTACACATTTTTAATCAAATAGACCATTGTGGTTACTATTGCTCATCTGAGAAACACAAATTATTTCAAAGCATTTCATTTAGTTGATGGAATTTTACATATATGAAGCATAATTAAAAACATAGAAAAACTCTGAATGCCCAGTTGCACTTCAGTACAATTGGTTTAGCCCTTTCTCAAACAACACCTGGTTTTGATATCCTGAGTGCATATACTAAATATATGTAGTTTGGAAAAACATTGAATGAAAAGAAAAAAACTTTCATGCTCTCTTTTCCCTCAATATTTTATATGCTATTGAATGCATATTTCCAACTTTTGACACAACTTTCTCATCTGCAACTTCTTTGGAAATCAGACTAGTCTACAATTTTGCCGTTTGGGAAAGCATTAACTCTGTCCAATTATAAATTATCAGCATGTATGTAATCATTCCTATGTTCAGCCTTTTGCTTAACCCTTTCCTAAACGACAAAAATTTAGGATGATCCACTTCAAAAACTGCCACAAATGACAACATGGATGTTATTTAAGAGAAGATTTGTGTAAAATAAGGCATAGAAAATATTGAGACAAAAGGAGAAACTGCTGGTTATCAGCAGTTTCTTCTTTTGTCTCAATGTTTTCCCAAGCCTATTCTATTAGGGATGTCAAAACCAGGTCTTGTTTGGGAAAGGGTTAACAGAAACTGGTTTTGATAACCAGGAAAAAGAAGAACATGCCGCCAATGCTGAGCTTATGTTGTTGCACTCTTGCCACCTTTAACCCTAAATGTTGTGACTTTTGTTGATACGGAGTTTATAGTTTAACTCTAATCAAGTGATAACAGAATATGGTACAGAACAGAGCACTAAGCATGTTGACTCTATAAACTTTTATTATAAACTAGTTTCTAAGTAAAGGATGGTTCCAAGTAAATATATGTATATGAGCATGCGCAGTAAACACAATTACACTCTTAACAATATTACAACACTCAAAAAACAATTTTCGAGACTAGTCCAAATTGAATTCAGCAGCAGACGACCAAGATCTATTGTAACATTTGTAGAAAATCTTCATATATCTTAGAGATTTATTATGTGAAAGGAGAAATGCCTGGTTTTTCTTCTTTCCTGCATGGCTTTCTTAACCATTATCCAGCGGTGGTTTCAAAAGCAGCCGCTGTCTGGAAAAGGGAAAATACAGTTGGGGAGGGAACTGAATAAAGGACCGTTATGGCATGTGAGAACAACATGGATCCAGATAAGCCTGCGTAAACACACAGTCTGATCAAGATCCATGCTGTTCTTTTAACCCTTTCCCAAACTGCATATTTTCAGTTTCCATATGCTGCAAAAGCTGCTGAAAATGACAAATGGACCATGTTTAAGATAGAATTTGTGTATAGAATAGCACAGAAAATATTGAGACAAAAGGAGAAACTGCTGGTTATCAGCAGTTTCTTCTTTTTGTTTCAATGTTTTCCCAAGCCATTTCTATTGCGGACGCCAAACCAGGTTTTGTTTGGGAAACGGTTAAGGCTACTTCATCAACATTTAGAAGCTGTACAGAACAATATAGATCCTGATCAAGATTGATCTATCTGAACCTGTTAAGGTTTCAAAAGCCAAAATGGAATTTTTCCCTGGCTTGATTACATATTAACTTGATTAAGCTTATTACAGAGTGTAAATTCATGCTTGTACATCTATATAAGTAACTTGTTATTGATTATACATTTTAAAAATGTATTTCTATATGACATTTGTTAAAGGATTAAAATAAATTATTTAAGTAATCAGTCTTTGTTCCACTGAATTCTCAACTGTCTTAACCCTTTTCCAAACAACATCATTTTACGGTGGTCAGATAGGAAAATTGCTGGCAATGACAACAGAGTGGTTGATATGTATGGGATTCGGGTACAATGTAGCACAGAAAATATTGAGGCAAATAGAGAAAATGATGGCTATCAGCATTTTCTTCTTTTGCCTCAATGTTTTTCAAAGCCCTTACTAATAGGGGTGTCAAAACCAGGTCTTGTTTGAAAAAGGGTTAACTGACTTGCCACTAACAGAAATGGATAACTCATACCTAGACATCCTTACTTTTAATCCCTGTCGAGACAGCAAGAAATGAAACTGTTCCAACAGAATCTTTCATACTGTGTTTTAAACCATACCGCATTTGAAAGTCTTAACACATTCGCAAGTTTAGATTGGTTATTGCCTTGATACTACCTTGTGTTAAAATATGTGACATCATGGACTGTAACAATTCTAAACTTGAGCATGTGCTTAAGGACTTCCAAGCATAAAATCACAGGTATAGAATGCAGAATGAAAGGGTCTAGTTGAGAGTTTTTGCACACATCACGGAGGAGATTGTGCATCATGTGATGGATAACAACTACGGACAAAAATAATCTCGATTCTAGTCAATTATTTTGCAATAACTTTTTAATTTCTGTGTCAACTTTCGAAAGGTTTATTGCATGTACCCCCCCCCCCCCCCACCCCCTTACTGAGCTTTTTCTCAGAAATATGATTTACTTATGGACTCCTTTCACTTTTTCAAATTGATCCCAACCGACCAGAAAACGAAATAACAACTACAGATAAATTTGCCTCGCTTCAGGTAAGAAATCGTGCAATAACTTTCTTATTTATCTTATTTATGAGTCAATTTTCATGACGTTTGTTGCATGTATCCCTCCTTACGAAGCTCTTTCCTAGGATGTATGGCGTCTGTGAAAATTCCTCATTCTTTTTCCCAATAATTGATCCCAATTTTTTCTGGTCGGGTGGGATCAATTTTTGCAAAAAGTATAAGAAGGTGTCAGGTAAGTCATACATCAAAAGAAAGAGAAGAGCGCCGTAAGGCTGGGTATGTGCAACAAACCGCATGAAATTTAGAAAGTTATTACAAAATGTCTTGCCTGAAGTGAGGCAAATTTGTCCGTATATTTACCAATCTCATTATGCGCAATCTCCACAAAGCATAAGCAGACGGCATAAGCTTTGATGTTGATAAAAATAGAATTTGTTTACAGAATAGGGCCTAAAATATTAAGGTAAGAGAAGAAAATGTTGGTTGTCAGCATTCTTCTTTCGTGTCAATGTTTTCCAAGCTGTTTAGGATATATTTAAGTGCAAGCAAACAAGCATAAAAATTTTAACCCATTCCCATTGGTAGGGTGATTATTGAGCAAAAAGTCCTCTATTTTTTGAGTAGGTGGGACACCTCTGTTAACAAGACATGTTATATACCAAAATATTCGTTAGGGTCTGTAGTTTTCAAAACTGCCTGGATCATTCGCTGATCTAGGTGGCGTTCTGAGAAATCCAAGATGGCCGCCAACATGGCGGCCATCTGGAACTTTCCTTCCACATACTTTATAAACCAAGGCATGTCCAATGAATATTGCAATTGGTCCATTTTCTTCATTTTTTCTAGTCGAAGGATGATTGTTGTTTATAATAAAATAAAAAAACAAATTTATTTTACCAAAAATATATTTTTTAATGCTAGAAATGTAAAGTTTATGGTAAAAATGCCTATTATAGTGACTTACATTGTCAATAATTCAGAGATAGTTTAAATTGTTCATTTTTATTGTGTATCATGAAGTAAAATAAAGCCTGTACAATAGATATTCCTGATTTTAAACAAAAAATCGTGGAATATCTATTAAATTGAACATTTCATAATAGCCGTCAATTGTCTGAATTCGCTGTTTTTTAACTGAAAATCGAAGATTTCCTGTATTACTTATAAGATGATTTTAATTGGTAAGTATAACTTCCTATTACATTATAATAGCATAAATATTATCAAGAGAGCCATAAAAATAAAACATTCGGTAATGAATTTTATTATATTAGAAGTGGTAGGATCAATTACACGAAGTATTTTTTACCCTTGCACCTTGAAGTTTGTTTGGCTCCAGATTTCAAATGAAAACAATACACTATCCAAACAATAATTTCTGATGTGAAATTAACAATGTTTATAACTTAAAGGTAAACATGACTTTAAATCATTTTCTACACAATAGAACAACTACATTATCGTTTATTATGTGTTTTGTTACTAAAATACTGAATATCAAATCTGTCAAAATGAAACTGTTCGTCAGCTGACCTTGTCTGTCAATACTTCTTAGTAGCGATATCAACGGATGGAATCAAGGGAGGCAACCGCACTTGTTCACTTTCATGACAAAATGTTGAAGGCACTGTTCATTTTTAATTTCCACTGTGTTTTGACAAGTGGAATTAGGAGTTCTAATAGCCTGCTTTATTGTGGATATGAGCGCATTTGAGTATCTATTTGCGCATTTGTGTACTTTAACTTGAAACATGAAATCAAGTGACAGAATAGGGGAGGTAAACTGCAAACTTTAAACTTCAATAACTTCGTTATTTTTCAATAAATTTCAATGAAATGAACTGAAAAATCTTCGTAGACCTCAAAGATAGCGACCAAGCCAGATAATCCGATTGATTTTGACAAAATTAATTTTCCGTTTATACAGGGATTTTGTTACCTGCGAGTCCCGAGTCCCTGACTCATACTTTTTTCTCAGGACTCATTGATTAATTATTTAGTGAGTCCCAGGATGCTAATATTTTCAATGTGTGATGGAAATTGTCTTACAAAGAATTCGATATTTCAATGTTGGACTCACTGTTTTGGGAACCAGTGGGTCCCAGGACTCTTACGCATAAATTTGTAACAAAATCACTGTTTATATTGCTATTCTTAGTTTTTTAGTTTGTACATCTTTTTGCACTGAAACTTACACATGCATAACATTCAATTAATTTCATCTGTATGTTTGAAACCTTTTCTAAATAAGCCCATTACCAAAATTATTTAAAAAATTCTTTGTTTTCTATACAAACTGTTAAACACCAGTGTTTAGGTAAATTTCACCCCGTTTAATTTGTCCCTTTTAGTTAGATGACAGAGCCTGCTATTGGAAAGAGTTCAAAGCGCAGGCGCCTGGACATCAGCCCCTCAACTTGCTGTTTCTGCTTTGAAAAGTTTTCTGATACAAGGACAACATTAAATCTAAATTAATTTGAAAATTTGCTGAATATTTGCAAATTACAGAGTGACGAAATATCACAAAGTAAAGTTTCAAAGGAAGCTGAAATACGTTCCGGTCAGTCAGAATTGTGCTATCATAAAGTTTGCCGTAAAAAGTTTATAAGATCTTGTGATCATGAAGATGTTATGGTATCTGCATGTGGTACTGAACTCCCTAAGTTTACAAGGTCCCAACAGAAATGTGGTGAATTTGACTTGTAGAAGCAGATATTAAGCCTCTGATTGAAATGTTCCGTTCAGAAGGTAGGCATATCTCACCACTGTTCAAATTTTTGGATGATTATCTAAATGAAGTGTCTCTGCCACTGAAAATGTTTTTAGAACCATCAAGACATGGAAAATGGGATCTTAATATGTATGCCAAATTCAAGCTATTGCCATTTCTGTTCACTTCCAATCGGACTGTTTATTCCAAACTCATGACTTACCAAGTCCGTGCTTTCAAGAGGATACCAGACCAATTGTTGCAATGTTTCAATAGAGATCTTTTTGTCAGTAAACTAACCAAAGGTTCATTTAACGCAGTATGGAATGATTATGTGTTGGAGGTAACAGAAAACAAGGCCCTGAAATCTTCTGGTGGTATTATTGGCATTACACACAATGATAAAGCTTTAGGTCGATTGTTTCTTTCGCGGCCAGTGACAGCTAGATACGCTGATGCCTACAGCCCAAACAAAGATCCAGACTGTCATACAAAGAAGCATCACTCTGATTCAAAATGCCACACAAAAACTTGAGGCAGTAAGTAGCATGTTCAACTTATTCAATGAAACTTTCATTGGCCCCTTTTCCCTAACTAATCCTCCATCAAATTTGGTGAATTTTGCTACTGGTGTTGAAGTGTGTGAAGATACTGAGACAAGTTTGCTGAACTGTTTTGATACTGGACAAAATATGTTTACAAAGTTCATTTCAGAGAGACTGACAGAGAAATCACAAAAATGTTTTTTCGAACCAATGGCAAGACCAAATGTGAAAACGATGCGCAAGAGTACTGGCAGGTTAGCAGCTAAAGCAACATCAAACTTCCCTCCAATCAGTGGAGAAGAAATGTATTTTACGGCTATTAGCCATCAATGCTTTTAAGAAGGTACCTTTACAGAGGGTCTTATCATTTGAAAATTCCCCAGTTCCACTAGATTTGTTTACTGACGATGGTGTTATGATGTGTAACAAAAAAACTGATTTTTTAGATAAACTTGAGAATATTTCAGGTTCTCCATGTAGTGTAAGTAGTATTGAATTACCAGATTGTATTCTGTTTGATGGTATGGGTGTGGTCCAAATGTTGCAGCCTACTCCAGGAGTCAAACTTACTTTTCGTGACATGGTGTCTAGATTTTGTAGGTACATTCTTTTCCACAGTAATGGTATTTCATGTGTGCATGTTGTTTTTGATAGATACATCCCAAATAGTTTGAAAGGTACAGCTCGTAGACGACGGGGAGAAAAGATTTCTGTTTCTACACCAGTTGTAATGCAATACAAAATGCCAATTCCTGACTGGAAAAAGCTATTGAGCAGTAGCAGAAGTAAGGCTGAATTAACAAAGATGTACTCACAATACCTGACAGAGAATTGTCAGGATATGTTGTCCGACAATCAAGAAATCTACATTTCAGGTGGTATAGGTAACCATGTCTTCAGAGTCTGTTCTCATGCCATTTATTACCATAGTTTGTTAAACCAGGAAGAGGCTGACACTAGACTTCTGCTACACTTGATGTATGCGACGTCTGCAGGTGTTTCAAAAGCTGTTGTTTTCAGTCCAGATACAGACGTATTAGTTCTACTTTTACATCATTTTAAGGTATTTGGAATGGACAGGATTTACTTCAGAACTGGAAGAAAAGCTGCCTATACAGATATGACAAGATATATTCCAGTCCATTTCATACATGAGCAGTTATCTGTAGTCCAGAGAACTGTCTTATTGCCTGTCTATTGTATCACTGGTTGTGATACATGTTCTTCATTCTTTGGAATTGGAAAGAAGAAGGCATTTCAGATCATGAAAAATCATTCTTCTAAATTCACTGATCTTTCTGATCTGGGAGCAAGTCGTCGCCTCACACACAGAGTTGAATCAGCAGCAGTCACATTTATTAGGTTGTTGTATGGCAGTAGCACATGTGTATCAGTGAATTCCCTCAGAGCATCAATGGTTGTTGAAAGGTCTAAAACTAAACATCGGAAACTTCCCCCAACTGATGACAGTCTATCCCTTCACCTCCTTCGCTGCTTATACCAATTGATAATCTGGAGATCTGCTCTAATCGAGAATGTTGTACTGCCTGATCCAATAGAGTTTGGTTATGAAATTGATCAAACCACCGGAATGTACGTTCCCCTGATGATGGCACAGCCTACTGCTCCACCAGAACTTCTTAATGACCTTGTTTGTAAATGTAGTAATGTCTGCAGGTGATTTGCCCTTGTTCCAAAAATGAGCAGCCATGCACCAAAGCTTGCGTGTGTGAAGGTTCTATGGACGGCGGGGACTGGTGAAATAATTTATTCACAACACTAGCTGATGTTACTGATGGGGATGATGAATATCCATTTCATTTTGGGGATTAGCCCTATCAACCCTAACTATTGCACTGTCTCTTTCATAAGTTCAACTTCCCAAAAAATCTCTACTCTGTATAACGTTTACACTTTTCATCAGAAGTGAGTACTTTTAGGCACTAAGATATTTCAGTGTGCACAATTTTTGTACTATCGCATTATGTTTTTAAGATATGAGTCTAAAAGTTATATGAATTTTTAGTATCAAAGGAACAGCTACAATAATCTAACACACACTAAACAACAACACACTTCCTTTTAATGGTTTTGAATTTGATACACAATATTTGATGCCCCCACAATATAAACGAAAAGTCTAAATATTGCTTATATTTTTCAATGCAAAAGTCATTTACATTTTCCTTTATCAGGCAATCTTTGCCTCAATATCATATTTAGACATGTTTAATATTTTTATACGCCGCCGGAGGCAGACGTATATTGGCGTCATCTTCTCCGTCTGTCCGTCCGTCCGTCCGTCCATCCGTCCATCCGTCCGTCCGTACGTACGTCCACTTTTCTTGTCAACGCAACTCCTCCTAAGTTTCTGGCTGGATCTTCTTGAAACTTGGTCAATGTTATCACCTCAATTGGTAGATGTGCATGAAGGAAGGATTTTATGGTTCGTTGATTTTTGCCTGAGTTATGCCCCTTAAAAACTTAGTCTCTGGGGCTTATTGAAATTGCAGCCTTGTCAACGCAACTCCTCCTAAGTTTCTGGCTGGATCTTCTTGAAACTTGGTCAATGTTATCACCTCAATTGGTAGATGTGCATGAAGGAAGGATTTTATGGTTCGTCGATTTTTGCCTGAGTTACGCCCCTTAAAAACTTAGTCTCTGGGGCTTATTGAAATTGCAGGCTTGTCAACGCAACTCCTCCTAAGTTTCTGGCTGGATCTTCTTGAAACTTGGTCAATGTTATCACCTCAATTGGTAGATGTGCATGAAGGAAGGATTTTATGGTTCGTCGATTTTTGCCTGAGTTACGCCCCTTAAAAACTTAGTCTCTGGGGCTTATTGAAATTGCAGGCTTGTCAACACAACTCCTCCTAAGTTTCTGACTTGATCTTAATGAAACTTGGTCAATGTTATCACCTCAATTGGTAGATGTGCATGAAGGAAGGATTTTATGGTTCGTTGATTTTTGCCTGAGTTATGCCCCTTAAAAACTTAGTCTCTGGGGATTATTGAAATTGCAGCCTTGTCAACACAACTCCTCCTAAGTTTCTGGCTGGATCTTAATGAAACTTGGTGGATGTTATCACCTCAATTGGTAGATGTGCATGAAGGAAGGATTTCATGGTTCGTTGATTTTTGCCAGAATTATGCCCCCTTCAATCTTAGTCTCTGGGGCTTAATGATATTTCAGCCTCGTGAATGCAATTCCTTCCAGGTTTTTCACTGGATATTTATAAAAACCTTTTTGTGAACACAATTTTTTAAAGGTTTTTCAGTGAATATTTATAAATCCTTGTCAATGTCATTTTTTTGTCTCAAGTTTTATAAGTGGCGGCGTATATTGTGACGATGGCACTCTTGTTATATAAAGCAAAATCCGTGTCAGGTTCCATCAAAGTAGCGTATTTTAGTAATTGTAAATTTTCCCTTTGTAAAATTGGTGGGTGGGGTTATTTGATTCATGTATATAAACCATGTAAATTAGGCATTATGTGTGTGTGCAAGGATATAGAAATGAAGAAAATACAATACCTTTACTTAGTGTTACAATGTTATATCAAATAATTGTATTTTCTTATACTGCTTCTTGAATTCAACGTTAAAAATTAGGAAAAATGTCATTTTTTGTGCTTTTTCCATTGTTTGACCTTGAAATAACCTTATCAGTTGTTAATATGGGTTGAATTGATTACTCAGAATTAATATACTATTATAAGGCTATAAGAAAATACCAATCAAATAACATTATTTCTATTTTAGTAACTAGTATTCTCCTATTTAAAGAAACTGGAAATTTTCAAAAAACAGCGGCCATCTTGGCGGCCATCTTGGATTTCTCGGAATGCCACAGGGATCAATCAATGATCCAGGCAGTTTTGAAAACTAGAGACCCTTACGGAACTTTTGATATATAACATGTCTTGTTAACAGAGGAGTCCTACCCCACCTATCTATATGCCTATATAGTCACCCTACCACATAAATGACACTTTAAGACTCCCCACAAGATAATGGCTTGAGAAAATGTTGTGGAAAATGAAGAAATTGCTTGTGACAAGCAATTTCTTCATTTTCCACAATGTTTTCTACTTAGAAAGATTCCGATCATTTGAAATCATTGTCTCTACATCTTTGAATTTGGACTTATCTTAAATTTTGCCGTCTGGTAATGGGTATAAAATACATTATGTATCTTGTACCAGCACTTTGACATATGGTCACGAGAAGTGATTAGCCTTCTTAAGTTTCTCATTTAAGTCGCACAGCTGCTGTAGGAAGCCATCATTTGGACAGATTTCTCGGTGTTCTCGGACAGATCGTACGGCATCCTGTACGCGCATGCGGCGCTTGATCATCAGAAATGCGAGCACTATAGTTGCTGATCGACTTCCACCCTGCTTACAGTTCACCATTACTTTACCTGAATAGGAAAATAGGAAAAGTAAAATAAACTTAACCCTTTCTTAATCCATTTGCAGACAGCAAAATTTTAGGCTAGTCCAAATTAAATGGAATTTTACATAAAAGAAACATGTCTGGGTAGAAAACAATGTAGAAAATGAAGAAATTTCTTCATATTCCACAATGCTTTTCATATCATTTATTTTATGAGGCCTCAAAAAGCATCATTATCAATTAGGAATGGGTTTATCAAATGAATATGGACCAGTCAAAAATTAAAGCAGTTGCAGCAAACAAAATTAGTGTTTGTCTGTGTATTGAAATTGTATGTTTTAGTGTCGAAAGTAGCAAAAGAAAAGAATTTCATCATTTTCTTTTCAATCAATGTTTTCCAATGCTTTTTTAGTTGGCAACCTCATAATCCAGGGCTTGTCTTTTTCCATATAAGCATAGTGTTGAGAAATGAGTAAAACTATTCATTTAACTTTTTTTTTGCTTGATTCAATCCTTTTATAGGTGCTGTAGTCATGAAAAACTAAGGTCAGTTGAAAATTTGCCAAAGCATAGTTCTAAACCATAAAGGGGGGGGGGGCTAAAGGATTCTGATAATTATTTTCACAGTGTATTTATCAAAACCCTTACAGGATTTCAAAACCAGGTATTGTTTAAAATCGAATCAAAATGCCATAGCAAAATTGGGGTCATTACAAATGAAAGTTTTCATACAATACCTCCACTGTCCAAGGCTTTTTCTATGTAATCTGCACATTTATCAAAATATTTAGATAGGTCAAAGCTCATCATATCCGTCGCCTCTATCCCAAGATACTGGATGTTGACTTGTCGATACATCACATGATTTGTGTGTACATGATAACCATCGTCCTTCCCCTCTGCTGTGTTTACGATGTTTGTGATACCCAGACGCTGTAACCCGCTACGACTCTTGGCTATAGATCTAGAAATAAAGATAAGTGAACTTTGAACAAACTAGAATACAATTGAGCCAGGATCTGGAAAAGGGTCCCTTAATGCTTTTGAGCCCAACATGGTTCAAGATCAGCCTGCGTATACATGTAGTCTGATAAGGAACAATATTGTACTCCGATAGCTTCGTCATGGTCTGAAGCAACCATATGAAAGTAACATGGGTCCAGGTCAGACTGCATCAAGGCACATCCTGACCTTGAAACATGGCTGTCTCAATTGCTATAAGGACGTTTTTCCAGATCCTGGCTCAATTATTGTAACGGTCCTGTATGGTAGGTATGATTATCACAGTCATCTTGTCAAGTAGTCGTCCATAACTTTTTGTGCATGCTCAATTTCTTAAAAACTACTAATTTGACAATACTTTAACCCATTCCCTAAGTATGACCTTTTTTGATGCCCTTCAAGATAAATGCTTTGGAATCATCCTTGAAAATGAAGAAATTGCTTGTGACAAGCATTTTGTTCACTTTCTATAATGTTTTTTTTTATCGAAAAAGTAACTAAGATTACAAAGGGCTACACTTGAATTTGTCATAGATCTGCATCTTTGAATTTGTACTATTTGGAAATGTTTCAATCTGGTAATGGGTCAATCATTTCAGACAATAAGAAATGCTGAAAGTTCCCCACTGATATTTTCTTCCAAGTTTGGAATATCCTTAATTTAATCCTCTTTTCGACAACACAATTTTTGACTAGTCCAAATTCAAAGAAATTGCAAACAATATTTTACAAGTTATTGAAATTTTAAATTTTCTTCATTTTCCACAATGTTTTCTTAAACATTTGTCTTCAGGGGCTCCAAAAAGGATCAATGTGCAGGAATGGGTTTACCTTTCCCATGCTGTTCCCGTGATATTCCTGTTGTGCCCAAAGCTTTGGCAGGCAGTTTAGCCTGCACACTGCACAGACGTGTCATCTGATCCTAGCTACACTGTCTGCTGTCTACTCCATTAATATGGCAAAAACTTGAGCTTATCTAACTGAAATGTCTCTTAAGCTGGTAGCTTATTTGAGACAAAATTCAAATTGAGCAGGATAAGAGTTAAATTGTCTATAACCCATTACCAAACAACAAAATTTTAGGGTGATCCACTTCAAAAACTGATACAAAATTTAACGACAAAATGGATGTTATCAAAGATAGAATTTGTGTAAAATATGGCATAGAAAATATTGAGACAAAAGGAGAAACTGCTGGTTATCAGCAGTTTCTTCTTTTGTTTCAATGTTTTCCCAAGCATTTTCTATAAAGGACATCAAAACCAGGTCTTGTTTGGGGAAGGGTTAAATTGTATATAAATGAGAACATTGCACTCACTCTTCTCCTATATACAGATTGGGATAAACTTCATCAAATGCATTGGACGGCATCATGAACATTCCACCAGAAGGCGCTGTTAAAATGTCCAACAAATTCTGGACGGTGTATGGAGTTGCATCATCATCGTAATGGTCTTCTTGTGGGGAAGCTGTAGAGCTGCCTACTACTTGTGGGGTTTTAACATTTGTGTGTGTAATGTTGAGATCTGCATCTTGTGTGCTGTCTGAGGCGTCTTCTTTGATGTTGAGATTTGTGTCACCTTGTGCCATATTTATTGTGAAATTCTCAGGTCATGTCTTCATTCTAAAATTACAATGTACTTAAACAACTGAACGGTGTTGGCAGGAGGTGTCCACATGTGAAATATCAAGGCTGTATGTGTAAAAGGACATGAGATATAGGCCAGGTTAAAGTGTTTATTTAAAAGTAGGTCAAACTCCAAGGTCAAGGTTAAAAGGTCCAAGGTCATGGTCAAATGTGAATGGTGTCGGTAGGTGTCCATATGTGAAATAAACCAAGGCTGTATGTGTAAAAGGACATGAGATACATGTATAGGCCAGTTTAAAGGTTTTTTAAAAGTAGGTCAAACCCCAAGGTCAAGGTCACAAGGTCCAAATCAAATGTAAATGGTGTTGGTAGTAGGTGTCCATTAGTGAAATATCAAGGCTGTCTGTGTAAAATCACAAGAGATATAGGCCAGATTAAAGTTTTTTTTTTAAAAATAGGTCAAACTCCAAGGTCAAGGTCATTGTCAAATGTGAACAGTGTTGGTAGGTGTCCATGTGTGAAATATCAAGGCTTTATGTTTAAAAGGGCATAAGATATAGGCCAGGTTAAAGTTTTTTTGGCCAGGTTAAAGTTTTTTAAAAGAAGGTCAAACTCAAAGGTCAAGGTCACAAGGTCAATGGTCATGGTCTCAAATGAAAGGTCTTGGTTAAAGGTGTCCTCAGGTATAATATCAATGCTGTATCTGTAATTGGGCATAAGATAAAGGCCAGGTTAAAGTTTTTAAAAAAACGTCAAAAAGTAGGTCAAACTCCAAGGTCAATGTCACAAGGTCAAAGTCACAAATGAAAGGTCTTGGTTAGAGGTATCCACAGGTGAAGTATCAAGGCTGTATCTCTAACAGGGCATAAGATATGGGCCAGGTTAAAGTTTTTGCGGACACTGACGCCGATGCTGACACGACATCCGAGGGTATGACAATAGCTCCTCCGGGACTTTCGTCCCAGGCGAGCTAAAAAGGGACTTAGTCACAGTTTTCACCCAAAAGCGTCATTCTTTGGTAATTGGCTAATTTGAAACCCAATTAGCTGCAAGCTGCTATTCATTCCATATATAGCTGATCCTTTTCTTAATGGGAGACAATTAATTGACTTCTTAAATGTCTTAGTCGATGTGATGTTATTATTCTCAAACAGTCCATGGATTTAACATTTCCAATGGAAAAATCCACGGTGTATAATCACGTGACTTAGATTTCCGATAATCTTCAATATCTGTTTTAATACTAGGCCAATTTGAATTCGGTTTGAAGCAGAGAAGGTGGGAAGATGCCAGGAATAAGCTGGACGTGTTGGATTTTTGAAAAATCAACTGATAAAAAAGTTATTGAAGATAAACCAAAATTTTGGTTTATCTTCAATAACTTTTTAGCTCACCTGAGCACAAAGTGCTCAAGGTGAGGTATTGTGATCGGTCTGTTGTCCGGCGTCTGTCTATCTGTCTATCTGTCTAACTGTCCATCCGTCAACTTTTCAGAAAAAAATCTTCTCCTCCGAAAGTACTGGACAGAATTCAATCATATTTCACACATATGATCTATGGGTCATGCTTTTTCAAAATACTTCAAAGAATTTGAATCAGGGCCATAATGGGGTCAAAAAGTAGGTCACTAGGTCAATCTTATTTTTGCTCTAGGGACCACATTTGTTGCTCAATCGTTGTGAAAATTATTCAGAATATTTGTCTTGATAATATCTAGATCATGATAACAAATAGGTCAAGCCAGGTCAAAAACTAGGTCACTAGGTCAAATATTGTAAAATCCATCTTTTTACTCTATAAGTGCCAATTTTGGCACACACTTTGTCAAAATTGTCCTGAATGTTTATCTTGATGATATCTAGGCTATGTCAAGAAGTGGGTCATTCCAGGTCATTAACCCTTTCCCAAACAAGACCTGGTTTTGACGCCCCTAATAGAGATTGCTTGGGAAAACATTGAAACAAAAGAAGAAACTGCTGATGACCAGCAGTTTCTCCTTTCGTCTCAATATTTTCTGTGCCATATTTTACACAAATCCTATCTTTACTTACATCCATTTTGTCTTTTGTGGCAGCTTTTGGAGTGGATCACCCTAAAATTTTGTCGTTTGGGAAAGGGTTAACTAGGTCATGAGGTCAAATCTTATGAAATCCTTCCTTTTGCTCTGGAAGTGGCAATTTTGGTCCAAACTTTGTCAAAATTGTTCTAAATGTTTATCGTTATGATATCTGTGTCATGATCAAAGGAGGGTCATGCAAGGTCAAAAACTATGTCACAAGGTCAAATATTACAGATCCTTCCTTTTGCTCTAGAGATGCCAATTTTGCCCCAAAACTTTGTCAAAACTATCCTAAATACTTATCTTGATATCTAGGTTATGTACAAAGTGTGGGTCATGTAAGGTCAAAAACTAGGTCATTGGGTCAAATCTTGGTTTTGCTTTAAGAACGGAAATATATACTTAACCCTTTCCCAAACGACAAAATTTAGGGTGATCCACTTCAACAACTGTCACAAAAGACAAAATGGGTGTTATTAAAGATAGAATTTAGGTTAAATATGGTCGAGAAAATATTGAGACAAAAGGAGAAACTGCTGGTTATCAGCAGTTTCTTCTTTTGTTTCAATGTTTTCCTAAGCCTGTTGTACTAGGGACGTCAAAACCAGGTCTTGTTTGGGAAAGGGTTAAACATTGTGAAAATTGTTCGGGATGTTTATCTTGACGAAATCTGGGTCATTTTAAAAGTTGGTCATGTGAGGTCAGAAACTAGGTCACTAGGTCAAATTTTGTTTTTCCTCTAAGAACCAAAATATTTACTCAATCATTGTGAAATTGTTCAGAATGTTTATCTTGACGAATTCTGAGTTATTTTAAAAGTGGGTCATGTGAGGTCAGAAACTAGGTCACTAGGTCAAATTTTGTTTTTCCTCTAAGAACCAAAATATTTACTCAATCATTGTGAAAATTCAGAATGTTTATCTTGATGATATCTTGGTGATATGAATAGCAGGTCATTCGAGGTTAAAAACTAGGTCACTAGGTCAAATTTTGATTTTGCTCTAAGAACCAAAATATTTACTATATCATTGTGAAAATTTCCAGAATGTTTATCCTGATGATTTCTTGGTGATGTGAAAAGTGGGTCATGCGAGGTCAGAAACTAGGTCACTAGGTCAAATTTTGTTTATGCTCTAAGAACCAAAATATTTACTTTATCATTGTGAAAATTGTTCAGAATGTTTATCTTTACAAAATCTTGGTCATTTTAAGAGTGGGTCATGTGAGGTCAGAAACTAGGTCATTAGGTCAAATTTTGATTTTCCTCTAAGAACCAAAATATTTTCTCAATCATTCTGAAAATTCAGAATGTTTATCATGGTGATATGAATAGCAGGTCATTCGAGGTTAAAAAGTAGGTCACCAGGTCAAATTTTGATTTTGCTCTAAGAACCAAAATATTTACTTTATCATTGTGAAAATTGTTCAGAATGTTTATCCTGATGATATCTTGGTGATGTGAAAAGTGGGTCATGCGAGGTCTAAAAGTAGGTCACTAGGTCAAATCTTGTTTTTGCTCTAGGAACCAAAATATTTACTTTATCATTGTGAAAATTGTTCAGAATGTTTATCTTGACAAAATCTTGGTCATTTTAAGAGTGGGTCATGTGAGGTCAGAAACTAGGTCACTAGGTCAAATTTTGATTTTCCTCTAAGAACTAAAATATTTACTCAATCATTGTGAAAATTCAGAATGTTTATCATGGTGATATGAATAGCAGGTCATTCGAGGTTAAAAAGTAGGTCACCAGGTCAAATTTTGATTTTGCTCTAAGAACCAAAATATTTACTTTATCATTGTGAAAATTGTTCAGAATGTTTATCCTGATGATATCTTGGTGATGTGAAAAGTGGGTCATGCGAGGTCTAAAAGTAGGTCACAAGGTCAAATCTTGTTTTTGCTCTAGGAACCAAAATATTTACTTTATCTTTGTGAAAATTGTTCAGAATATTTATCTTGATGATATCTGGTCAATGTTAAAAGGGGGCCATGTGAAGTCAAAAACTAGGTCACTAGGTCCAATTTTGATTTTGCTCTAAGAACCAAAAATATTTACTTTATCATTGTGAAAATTTCCAGAATGTTTATCCTGATGATATCTTGGTGATGTGAAAAGTGGGTCATGGGAGGTCTAAAACTAGGTCACTAGGTCAAATGTTGTTTTTGCTCTAAGAACCAAAATATTTACTTTATCATTGTGAAAATTCTTAAGAATGTTTATTTTCACAATATCTGGGGCATGTATAAAGTGGCCGGGTCATGAGCGGGCAAAACCTAGGTCAAATTTTGTTTTTGCCCCAAAAAATCAAAATATTTATTCATCATTGTGAAAATAGTTCAGAATTGCTTATCTTGATGATAAATGGGTCATGTAGAAAGTAGCTAATGTTAGGTAAAAAACTAGGTCAAAAGGTCAAATCTTGTTTTTTGCCCTAAGAACCAAAATATTTACTCATCATTGTGAAAATTGTTCTGAATGTTTATCTTGATGATGTCTAGGTCATGTAAAAAGTGGGTCATGCGAGTTTGAAGTTTGCAAGCTGTTTGTTTCAAAGTCCTCTCAGGTGAGCGATGCAGGGCCATCTTGGCCCTCTTGTTTATCAGTTGATTTTTTTTAAAAATCAACCACGTCCATCTAATGCGTGACTTCTATCCACATTCTCTGCTTCATACCGAATTTAAATCGGTCCAGTAATTACAAAATTATTAAAGATTTTCTGAAAATATTGTATCACGTGATTGTCCACTGTGAAATCATGGGAAGGAAATAGCGAGAAAATCAATCACCATTAATTTCATCCTTTTCTCTCAAAGTTTTCTATGTGAAAACAATTAATTTCTTACATTCAATATCAATTATTTTCTTGTCTGCTACTCTTATCAAAAAGTTTAAAATCCTGTTGTTTGTGAAAGAGTTGACTTAACCCTTTCACAAACAAGACCTGGCCCCGGTTTCTCGAAAAAACTTAAGTTCGTTCCATGCTCAAATCTGAGCACCGTGCTCAAATCGCACGAAATCCACGTGAACTTCAATCGAATACCCTTCAGCATTGGAGAGTATCCCTTTGAAGTTGAGCATGTTCTCGTGAGAATATACTTAAGTTTTTTCGAGATACCGGGGCCTGGTTTTCACATCTCTGGTATAAAAGACTTGGGAAAACATTGAGGCATCAGAAGAAAATGCTGATAATCAGCATTTTCTCTATTTGCCTCTATATTTTCTCTGGTAACAACAGCCATGTTGTCATCTGCAGCAGCTTTCCGATTGGACCACCCTAAAATTCTGTAGTTTGTGTAAGAGTTTACACTTTTAACCCTTTCCCAAACATGACCTGGTTTTGACGTCCCTATTAGAAAAGGCTTGGGAAAACATTGAGACAAAAGAAGAAACTGCTGATTACCAGCAGTTTCTCCTTTTGCCTCAATATTTTTTGTGCTATATTGTACACAAAACTGGTCTTTATAAACATCCAATTTGTCGTCTACAGCAGTTTTCAAATAGAAGCACTCTAGAATTCTGACGTTTGGGAAAGGGTTAAAACAGCCTGAGCATGCCAACATCCATTCTAAAATATAGTTATGGAGGTAGAGCAGTTTACCCATCACTATACAGAATTATTTTAGACTTTATTATACCAAAGTCAAAGGAGTAGCAGACAACAATTTAGAATTAAAACTTATGGGGCCTGATGGAAGAAAGACTGTCAATGAGTCATCAATTAGTAAATCCTTTCCCAAACAACATGGTTTTAATGTCTCTAACAGAAAAATTTTGACAGAACTTTCAGAGAAAAGAAGAAAATGCTGGTGATCAGCATTTTCTATTTTTGGCTTATCATTTTCAATGCTACAATGAGCACAGATCATATCTTCATTATCATCAATTTTGTTAATTACTGTAAACCAGGAAATTATTTCGCGCTTTTTAAGTTAGCGTCTTTCGCGGGTGGGTGTGATCCGCGAACTTAAAACGCCGCGAATAGGCTACTTTCAATAAAAACGCGAACTTTAATCGCTTTGATAGTTTTTGTTTCGGGAAAATCTATGGGGAGATGTTTTATTTACACTAAATGTATTTGTTACTATGTAAACAAGGGAAATAGTTTTTCATAACAAGATGTAAGTGAAAAGTCAGAGAAGGTGGGAAGATGCCAGGAATAAGCTGGACGTGTTGGATTTTTGAAAAATCAACTGATAAAAAAGTTATTGAAGATAAACCAAAATTTTGGTTTATCTTCAATAACTTTTTAGCTCACCTGAGCACAAAGTGCTCAAGGTGAGGTATTGTGATCGGTCTGTTGTCCGGCGTCTGTCTATCTGTCTAACTGTCCATCCGTCAACTTTTCAGAAAAAAATCTTCTCCTCCGAAAGTACTGGACAGAATTCAATCATATTTCACACATATGATCTATGGGTCATGCTTTTTCAAAATACTTCAAAGAATTTGAATCAGGGCCATAATGGGGTCAAAAAGTAGGTCACTAGGTCAAATCTTATTTTTGCTCTAGGGACCACATTTGTTGCTCAATCGTTGTGAAAATTATTCAGAATATTTGTCTTGATAATATCTAGATCATGATAACAAATAGGTCAAGCCAGGTCAAAAACTAGGTCACTAGGTCAAATATTGTAAAATCCATCTTTTTACTCTATAAGTGCCAATTTTGGCACACACTTTGTCAAAATTGTCCTGAATGTTTATCTTGATGATATCTAGGCTATGTCAAGAAGTGGGTCATTCCAGGTCATTAACCCTTTCCCAAACAAGACCTGGTTTTGACGCCCCTAATAGAGATTGCTTGGGAAAACATTCGAGTCAGGTCATTCGAGGTTAAAAACTAGGTCACTAGGTCAAATTTTGATTTTGCTCTAAGAACCAAAATATTTACTATATCATTGTGAAAATTTCCAGAATGTTTATCCTGATGATTTCTTGGTGATGTGAAAAGTGGGTCATGCGAGGTCAGAAACTAGGTCACTAGGTCAAATTTTGTTTATGCTCTAAGAACCAAAATATTTACTTTATCATTGTGAAAATTGTTCAGAATGTTTATCTTTACAAAATCTTGGTCATTTTAAGAGTGGGTCATGTGAGGTCAGAAACTAGGTCATTAGGTCAAATTTTGATTTTCCTCTAAGAACCAAAATATTTTCTCAATCATTCTGAAAATTCAGAATGTTTATCATGGTGATATGAATAGCAGGTCATTCGAGGTTAAAAAGTAGGTCACCAGGTCAAATTTTGATTTTGCTCTAAGAACCAAAATATTTACTTTATCATTGTGAAAATTGTTCAGAATGTTTATCCTGATGATATCTTGGTGATGTGAAAAGTGGGTCATGCGAGGTCTAAAAGTAGGTCACTAGGTCAAATCTTGTTTTTGCTCTAGGAACCAAAATATTTACTTTATCATTGTGAAAATTGTTCAGAATGTTTATCTTGACAAAATCTTGGTCATTTTAAGAGTGGGTCATGTGAGGTCAGAAACTAGGTCACTAGGTCAAATTTTGATTTTCCTCTAAGAACTAAAATATTTACTCAATCATTGTGAAAATTCAGAATGTTTATCATGGTGATATGAATAGCAGGTCATTCGAGGTTAAAAAGTAGGTCACCAGGTCAAATTTTGATTTTGCTCTAAGAACCAAAATATTTACTTTATCATTGTGAAAATTGTTCAGAATGTTTATCCTGATGATATCTTGGTGATGTGAAAAGTGGGTCATGCGAGGTCTAAAAGTAGGTCACAAGGTCAAATCTTGTTTTTGCTCTAGGAACCAAAATATTTACTTTATCTTTGTGAAAATTGTTCAGAATATTTATCTTGATGATATCTGGTCAATGTTAAAAGGGGGCCATGTGAAGTCAAAAACTAGGTCACTAGGTCCAATTTTGATTTTGCTCTAAGAACCAAAAATATTTACTTTATCATTGTGAAAATTTCCAGAATGTTTATCCTGATGATATCTTGGTGATGTGAAAAGTGGGTCATGGGAGGTCTAAAACTAGGTCACTAGGTCAAATGTTGTTTTTGCTCTAAGAACCAAAATATTTACTTTATCATTGTGAAAATTCTTAAGAATGTTTATTTTCACAATATCTGGGGCATGTATAAAGTGGCCGGGTCATGAGCGGGCAAAACCTAGGTCAAATTTTGTTTTTGCCCCAAAAAATCAAAATATTTATTCATCATTGTGAAAATAGTTCAGAATTGCTTATCTTGATGATAAATGGGTCATGTAGAAAGTAGCTAATGTTAGGTAAAAAACTAGGTCAAAAGGTCAAATCTTGTTTTTTGCCCTAAGAACCAAAATATTTACTCATCATTGTGAAAATTGTTCTGAATGTTTATCTTGATGATGTCTAGGTCATGTAAAAAGTGGGTCATGCGAGTTTGAAGTTTGCAAGCTGTTTGTTTCAAAGTCCTCTCAGGTGAGCGATGCAGGGCCATCTTGGCCCTCTTGTTTATCAGTTGATTTTTTTTAAAAATCAACCACGTCCATCTAATGCGTGACTTCTATCCACATTCTCTGCTTCATACCGAATTTAAATCGGTCCAGTAATTACAAAATTATTAAAGATTTTCTGAAAATATTGTATCACGTGATTGTCCACTGTGAAATCATGGGAAGGAAATAGCGAGAAAATCAATCACCATTAATTTCATCCTTTTCTCTCAAAGTTTTCTATGTGAAAACAATTAATTTCTTACATTCAATATCAATTATTTTCTTGTCTGCTACTCTTATCAAAAAGTTTAAAATCCTGTTGTTTGTGAAAGAGTTGACTTAACCCTTTCACAAACAAGACCTGGCCCCGGTTTCTCGAAAAAACTTAAGTTCGTTCCATGCTCAAATCTGAGCACCGTGCTCAAATCGCACGAAATCCACGTGAACTTCAATCGAATACCCTTCAGCATTGGAGAGTATCCCTTTGAAGTTGAGCATGTTCTCGTGAGAATATACTTAAGTTTTTTCGAGATACCGGGGCCTGGTTTTCACATCTCTGGTATAAAAGACTTGGGAAAACATTGAGGCATCAGAAGAAAATGCTGATAATCAGCATTTTCTCTATTTGCCTCTATATTTTCTCTGGTAACAACAGCCATGTTGTCATCTGCAGCAGCTTTCCGATTGGACCACCCTAAAATTCTGTAGTTTGTGTAAGAGTTTACACTTTTAACCCTTTCCCAAACATGACCTGGTTTTGACGTCCCTATTAGAAAAGGCTTGGGAAAACATTGAGACAAAAGAAGAAACTGCTGATTACCAGCAGTTTCTCCTTTTGCCTCAATATTTTTTGTGCTATATTGTACACAAAACTGGTCTTTATAAACATCCAATTTGTCGTCTACAGCAGTTTTCAAATAGAAGCACTCTAGAATTCTGACGTTTGGGAAAGGGTTAAAACAGCCTGAGCATGCCAACATCCATTCTAAAATATAGTTATGGAGGTAGAGCAGTTTACCCATCACTATACAGAATTATTTTAGACTTTATTATACCAAAGTCAAAGGAGTAGCAGACAACAATTTAGAATTAAAACTTATGGGGCCTGATGGAAGAAAGACTGTCAATGAGTCATCAATTAGTAAATCCTTTCCCAAACAACATGGTTTTAATGTCTCTAACAGAAAAATTTTGACAGAACTTTCAGAGAAAAGAAGAAAATGCTGGTGATCAGCATTTTCTATTTTTGGCTTATCATTTTCAATGCTACAATGAGCACAGATCATATCTTCATTATCATCAATTTTGTTAATTACTGTAAACCAGGAAATTATTTCGCGCTTTTTAAGTTAGCGTCTTTCGCGGGTGGGTGTGATCCGCGAACTTAAAACGCCGCGAATAGGCTACTTTCAATAAAAACGCGAACTTTAATCGCTTTGATAGTTTTTGTTTCGGGAAAATCTATGGGGAGATGTTTTATTTACACTAAATGTATTTGTTACTATGTAAACAAGGGAAATAGTTTTTCATAACAAGATGTAAGTGAAAAGTTTTCTTCATTTCAGACTACTTTCGTTTTTATCCAAAAATACATAGATATTGTGACATATTGTGACATTGAAAGATAAACCAACTTATTCAACAAGATACAGTATACCTGCTTGAAATTGAGAAAAGGGGTCGTTTGGCATTCGAATGCCAAGTATGATAGCAAACGTCAATTGACGTTTAAAACCGCGTAACTGTAGTTTGAAATTGGCCACAGCTACGAGGTTTGAATCATTATCGCTTCTCGACGCTAAAGGTAAATACGTGTAAAGTTAATGTAACGCTCAAATTCTATGCATTGTGTTACAAACTGTAATCCAGTACACTATGAAGTGTGAAATAACTATGAAGTGTGAAATAAAACAATGGGTCGATTGAAACTTACTTCGATCAAACTGTCAATGGCGACTAAAATATCATATAAACAGTCATTATTCAATATGTAATTATCCGATTCCCCATATTATTCAATATATCAATTTTATAATTCCCCCATAGCATGTTTTGTTTCGCGTGATTCGCGGACAGCATTGATCCGCGAACTTTAAACGCCGCGAACAAGCCTGAGTGCATGAAATCGCGAACATTTCTTGACGCGAACTTATCCTGGTTTACAGTATATCAGATTTCAAGTTGGGGCAGTCAAAATTTTGTCATTTGGGAGAGTTTAACCAAAATTTCAATGCAGTCCAATATGAAAGGTGCTGCAGATGACAAAGTAAATTATCACAAAAGTCCAAAATGTTTATGCTATATTAAAGAAAATATTGAGGCAAAAGGAGAAACTGCTGGTTATCAGCAGTTTCTTCTTTTGTCTCAATGTTTTTCCAAGCCCTTTCTATTAGGGACATCAAAACCAAATCTTGTTAGGGAAAGGGTAAATCTATAAGTATATCTTCATAATAGCAAAATTAATAATTACCAGTAAAAGTTAATTTTTTTGAAGTTGAGTCAGTTTAATGATAAAATTGAAGAAAATTAACAATAAATTATGTGAAACAAATCAAACATCAAAGGAACGTATGAAGAAAAAAAAACATGAAACAAAGGAAAAAACAATCAGAGTTGGGTCAGACAATGGAAAAGCAATTTCTTAATTTCCCACAATGTTTTCTACCCAGATTGACAAAATAATGTAAAATTGCATTCACTTCAAACTGTCATCTTCACCATCTTTTAATTTTGATGAGAATTTTTGTCTTCTGGTAATGGGTAAGCCAAGCACTAACGGTTTAAAAAAAGTCATCTTTGGGGTAATACATGCAGCAATAAACAAATACATGTAATCATTGTTTAAGACAGTCTATCTCATTCTGACACTTTATTGTTCAACCATCACCCTTGGAATTGTCTCTTGGATTTGCAATAACAATTTTAGAATGACTTCACCCCCTCTTATCTATTGCTTATTTGCAACAACAAATGATAAGTGTTTTAGACTATCTATCTAGTATTTTGTTGTTCAACAATCACTCTGGTAGCTTCAATCATATTTTTCTCCCTTCTCATTATGTCTGCCAGCTTGTCTTGTTCTGCCTCACTCTCGCAGAGAATAACAAATTTGCTGTGTTTTTTCCGTGCCCTGCCGCGCATCTGTACGAGGGCCGTGACGGTGGACGGCGGGTACATGCTGATGACACGGTCACAATCTGGCCAATCAACACCCTCCTCCGCAACCGACGTCGCGATCACAACCTGGAATAAACAAATGGTTTGTTTAAACCTTTCCCAAACAAGACCTGGTTTTGACGTCCCTGATAGAAAAGGCTTTGGGAAAACATTGAAACAAAAGAAGAAACTGCTGATAACCAGCAGTTTCTCCTTTGGTCTCAATATTTTCTGTCTCATATTTTACACAATTTCGATCTTTAATAACATCCATTTTGTCATTTATGGTAGTTTATAAAGTGGATGACCCTAAAATCTTGCCGTTTGGGAAACGGATAACCCTTTCCCAAAGGAGATCTGGTTTTGACATCCGTTTTGAAACATACCAAACTTCAAGACTCTTAGAGTTTATGTTTTGAAGGAAAAGTGTTTTTTTTTGTAATTATTGACTGACAAAAAAACAATTGACAGACATTGTGCTATCACAATAACTCACCCGCAGCACTTTGTGCAAAAGTGAGCTAAAAAGCAATTACAGACTACTAATTTCAAAATATTACTGATTAAGATAAAAGTACAATTTATGGCATAAAAATCCTTGAGAAACAAGATGTGTTTGTGAAACACATTTGACCCCGAAATGGCTATTTTTCTATAATCATGACCTTAATTGATATTTGACCTTGACCTACATGAATGACCTTGACCCTCTAACTTAATATCATTGAAATATCATTGAAAGAAATTTGATCTTGTGGAAGACTTTTGGAGGAAAAGCCAGTGTTAAGTTGTCATGTTACGTTGTAACAAAGTTTTCATGTTAATGGTTAATAAGGATTAAAGGATGACCTTGAGGAAGGGCAAATTGCAAGGTGCAGATAGATATCCTTGAAAGAAGTTTACAAACCAAATTTGAACTTTTTTATGTGGAATACTTTAGGAGAAAAGGCCAACGTTAAGTTGTTGCGTTAAGCTGGTGCGTTAAGTTGCATGTTAAGGGTGGATAAGGGTTAAACAATGACTTTGAGGAAGGTCAAATTGCATGGAGCAGATGGATATCATTGAAATAAGTAAACATGCCAAATTCAAACTTTGTATGCATAATGGTTGTCGAGAAAATGACAATGTTAAGTTTCAGACTGGACAGACGGACAGACTTTCGATACGGGGGCATAAAAAGAAGAAATGCTAGTGTGTTTTTTTTTTCAAATTATCCACATTTTCTTCCATAGTGTCAATGGTTTCCAAAGCCTTTGTAACAAACATGTCAAAACTAGGTCTTGATTGACAGGTATGCATATGACCATAAAATACACATTTTTGCTGGTCAACAATCATGCCCTTATATCTATGACTTTTTCTTTGAAATAGGCAAAAGCAAACTTTTATATGCTCAAATTAATTTATCATGCAGTTAAAATGGTTGTAGAAGTTACTGCTATGTGTAAATCAAAATACAACTTGAGAGTCAAGGGATCACTCAAAAATGCTCTAAATGTTGTCATTACATTATTACCTGATATAGCCCCTGTTTTATGTCCTCTAGTGTCCGTTTTTGTTGGTTAACACTCATCCCTTTATCTGGAGCCCCTCCAGCACCATGACCTACAACCAGTGCTGTTCTTATACCTCGTCTCTGCATCTCTATTGAACTCTGTTGAAGATATAAATTCTCACAATAAACCTGTTTTAACACTTTTCAAAACAAGACCAAGTTTTGAGGCTCCCAATAGAAAATGCTATGGAAAACATTGAGGCAAAAGGAGAAAATGCTGATATCTGGGCTATATTGTTCACACATCCTATCTCTATCAACATCCTTTTTGCTATCTTTGGCAGCTTTGAAATTGGAAAAGTCCAAAATTTGCTGTTCAAGAAAAGGTCAAACAAACTATGTTTTTGGTAACAATAATGGCATCAAATTATGACCTTGATATTTGACTTTGATATATGGCCATAGCTGTGGTATCACAGAAAAGGTCTTGGCAAAAAGAAAAGAAATGAAATAAGGATGCACTATCACTTACCATAAGCCCTTTCCCTAACAAGACCCCGTTTTGACGTCCCTACTTGAAAAGGCTTGGGAAACATTGAGGCAAAAGGAAACAAGATGTGTTTGTGAAACACAAATGCCCCCCCCCCCCCCATGGCCATTTTTCTACAATGTAAAGTTTTTGTGGAGTAAGGGGTTATTAAGGGTTAAGGGATGACATTTAGGAAAGTTAAATTGCAGGAAACAGATAGATATCATTGAAAGGAAGTTGCATACCAAATTTGAGCTTTGTATGTCAAATAATTTTGGAGAAAAGGCTAAGGTTAAGTTTTCAGACAGAGGGATGGACAGACGGACGCACCAACATTTCAGGATTAAGTGTTTTTTTCTTTGATCTTTATGAAGAAAAGTGCAACATAAAATGGCATGGTTTTATTGTTCTTATTTCATATAAATTATGGACGGATTGAACTACATAAACCCCCGCACGTTGGCCCGGACAGACTGACAGACAGACGGACACGAGTAAAACAATATGCCCCTAATCTCTCGATACAGGGGCATAAAAAGGCTGATAATCAGCATTTTCTTGTATTCCCTAATTATCATCTGTGCTAGATCTATGCCATACCTACTTCAACATTATATCTCAACTATTTTGTCTTCCAGAACTCCTGTCAAAATAGACTGGTCCTAAATTTTGTAGAAAGGGTTAAAAACTATGACCAACATTACACATTTTTTCAGAGACTTGGATAGACATTGTACAAGCAGAAGTATGGAAAGATGTAGTGGTAAAGAAGGTCTGTTTTAGCTTGACAGATCAGATAAGTAATGGAAAGTGACTTACAATTTTGGTAAAAAGTTTTAGGTAATGTTAATTTTTCATGTAAATATAGACAGTGGTATATCAGTATCCCATAATCTATAAATGCGGGACATGAAAATAATTAAAAGACAGTGATAACTTACATTGAGTATATTAGTCAGTTTATGAGCTGTTCCTCTCTGTTTGACCAGAACCAGTGATATTGACTTCCTGTCTGTAGAAGGGTTCCCATCATTAGCAGCAATCAGTTCTCTGAGTAAACTCTGTACATGGGAACCAGTCTTGTGTGACATGTCACTTCCTGTCTCACACCCAGACAGCATGTTCTGACCTTGATTCATGATGGCCATGTACAAGTCATCACATGGCAGCCCAATACCTTTAGCAAATTTAAAGCCAGCATCTGTTGTTTCCATGTTGTTTATTTCCTCGACAGCACAGAGAACACCACCTTCCATCAGACTATTGTATGCCATACACAAACACTGAACATGCTGGGTGAAGAGAGAAAACTGGATTTTGTCCATCTTGTCACTTGACAACATCCTCAAACCTGCCTGAATTGCATCCATGTTGTTTTCAAAATCCACATGACTGATCTGTCTAGAATCACCTTTCATCCAGTCTAAGTTGACAAACAACTTTATATCAGATACATGACACAGACAAGTAAGACAGTCTACGATATAGACAACCAGAACTTGTCTGATACCCTCTACCTCAGGCTGAGTAGAATCTCCTTGACTTGACTGTACTTTAACAATCATTTCAGCGTTAGATTGTATAGCATGAAGGGTATCACGATTTTCTCCTATCTCCACAATGTTCATTATAACATGCCCCATGTTAGTCAGTAGTTTTCTCAGCATCTCCATGGTCTTAGGGAGGTCAGATTTCCCTGCGGGGGATGCAGTAAGGCCGAGTATTTTAGGTCTGTGTTCGTATGTCTGTACTTGACTGTGGTACTGCTGAAGGAGTATGTTGAATGGATGTGATTTCTCACAGTGATGAGCTTCATCAAAAACAACAAGTGAGAAATCTGTCCACCTCACAATACCCTGGTCTAATAGGTTCTTGCAAAAAGCTGTAAAATCAAAAAGAATGTAAACTCATTATCAGAAGGCAAGAATTTAGAATTTTCCAAATTCAAAGGTGTTGCATTTTTTTAGGTTCTGTTTAGAAAACATTGTGGGAAATGAAGAAATTGCTTGTCACAAGCAATTTCTTCATTTTTCACAATGTTTTCCAAAGCCTTTATCTTGTAGGGCGTCAAGCGGCGTCATTGTTTGGGAATGGGTTAAAATGGACATAGATTAAGATACGATTTGTGCATACAGATCTACAAAATAGCCCAAAATTATTGAGGCAAATGGAAGAAATGCTGGTTATCAGCATTTTTGTTCTTATGCTTCAATGTTTTCCAAGCCTTTTCTACTGGGGACGTCAAAACCAGGCAGGTCTTGTTTGGGAAAGTGTTATGATACAATTTGTTTGTAAACATGAATGTCTAGTATTTTACATATCAAGGGATTAGTACAATACTATTGTATTGAACAGTACAATTGCTGCAAATAGGATAGACTTTATTCTTTCTTTGTCTCAGTGTTTTCCAAGGCCTTTTCGTAAAAGTCCATCAGAAGGCCTCATCTCTGGAAAACAGTTAAAATTTCCACTAGTAAGCCACATTCTTTGTATTTGATTCAGCTAAACCATAAAGTTAACATGAAGACACAGGTCTAAATGCTTGTCAGAGTTATGGAAGGGTCCAACTTTGATTCATCCAATACACCTTCTCTTGTGAGAATTTAATAGCTTCCATATTCTTTGAATTATTCAAGTCAAAAGATGAACCTACCTGCAGTGACAACAACGACATCATGTTTCCACATGGGTATACCACTAGTACTTTGTTGTCCCATACATACAGCTGCCACATTTAGAGGTCGTCTCGTCAACTCACAATAGTTATCGCTGTCTGGGTCATATCTATAATATATAACATATACTAGCCATAACAACAACAACATCATGTTTCCACATGGGTATACCACTAGTACTTTGTTGTCCCATACATACAGCTGCCACATTTAGAGATCGTCTCGTCAACTCACAATAGTTATCGCTGTCTGGGTCATATCTATAATATATAACATATACTAGCCATGACAACAACAACATCGTGTTTCCACATGGGTATACCACTAGTACTTTGTTGTCCCATACATACAGCTGCCACATTTAGAGGTCGTCTCGTCAACTCACAATAGTTATCGCTGTCTGGGTCATATCTATAATATACTAGAATATCACTGAAAGTGATCATACCCCTTAAAAGCGCAGTTTTTGTGCATTTTGAGAAGTTGATTTCATTTGAACTGGGAGCTGTTCAATTGGAAAAAAAGAGCTAACAAAAAAATCAACAGACCAAATAACACGTGTAAATGTTGCAAAAAATACCAATTTTCAACAAAAGGACATAGCTCATTTAACAATCCCCAAGCCCAGCCCTGCCATGCTGATATTTTTCAATAAACCAAAAATTTACAACCATGTATTGAAGACAGTCAATAAAGGTAGGCCTACATTCCTGTAAGATTTGGTTCAAATTTACTGTATAATTGATTTTAAAAGAATTTTCTCTCATGATTTTGTTAAGTCTGATAAGCCCAGCCCTGCCATTACCACATTTTTTGCAAATCAAAAATCCACGAACAATTTTTGAAATAAGTCACCAAATGAACATTCCTGCCAATTATGGTAACAAAACACCGAAACAAAATTTCACGAACAAGTTTTGAAAAGAGTCACCCAAGGAACATTCCTGCCAAGTTTGGTAAGAATTTGCTCAGTGGTTAAAGAGGAGAAGATTTTTGAAGAATTATCTGACAATTTCTTGAAGTCAGATAAGCCCCGCCCTGCCACACCCACATTTTTTGACAAATCAAAAATTCATGAACATACATTGCATACAATCGATCAAGGGACATTAGTGCCAACTTTAGTTCAAAAAAGTCTGATAATTGATTTTTAAAGAATTTTCACATGATTTCTCTAAGTCCAACAAGTTTTGAAAAGGGTCACCCAAGGAACGTTTCTGCCATGTTTGGTAAGAATTGGCCTTGTGGTTAAGGAGAATATCTTTGAAGAATTGTCTAACGATTTCTCGAAGTCAGATAAGCTACACCCTGCCGAGCCCACATTCCTGCCAAGTTTGGTTCAAATTGGCCAGATAATTGATTTTTAGAGATTTTTCACATGATTTCTTTAAGTCCGATTAGCCCCGCCCAACAAAGCCCATAATTTTTTATGAATCAAAATTCACGAACAATTTTGAAAAGGATCACCCAAGGAACATTCCTTCCAAGTTTGGTGTGCATTTGCCAAGTGGTTAAGGAGAAGATTTTTGAAGAATCGTCTAATTCTGGTAAGCCCCCGCCCTTCCGCGCCAACATTTTTCACCCAATCAAAAATTCATGAACATGTGTTGAATACAGTCACTCAATGAACATTCTTGCCAAGTTTGATTTGAATTGGCCAAACAATTGATTTTTAAAGATTTTTTGCATGATTTCTCCAAAAAATCCAAAAAGCCTAGCCCTGCCACGGCCATAATTTTTGACGAATCAAAAACTCACACATAAGTTTTGAAAAGGGTCACCTAAGAAACATACCTGCCAAGTTTGGTAAAAGATGGCCCAGTGGTTCAGGAGGAGAAGATTTTTGAAGAATTATCGAATCATTTCGCGAAGTCTGATAAACCCCGCCCTGCTACGCCCACATTTTTCACCCAATAAAAAAATTCATGAACACGTGTTGAAAACAGTCACTCAAGGGACATTCCTGCCAAGTTTGGTTCAAATTGGCCTGATAATTGATTTTTAAAAACAAGAGGGCCAGAATGGCCCTATATCGCTCACCTGAAAGAAGTTTGTGACACGCCCACTTTTTTTACAAATCAAAAATTTGTGAACAAATTTTGAAAAGGGTCACTCAAGGAACATTGTTGCCAAGTTTGGTTCAAATTGGCCCAATGCTTGATTTTTAAAGAGTTTTCTTATGATTTCTCTAAGTCTGATAACCCTGCCCTTCCACACCCACATTTTTTGACGAAAAAGAAAATTTGTGTACGCATTTTTAAAAGAGTCACTCAAGGAAAATTCTTGCTAAGTTTCGTTCAAATTGGCCCAAAGTGTTTTTAAAAGAATTTTCCTATGGTGTCTCTGACTTCGATAAGCAAAGCCCTGCCACGCCCGCTTTATCTGACGAATCAAAATCCGCAAACAAATTTTACAAAGAGTCACCCAAAGAATATTTCTGTAACGTTTGGTTCAAATTGGGCCAACGGTCGATTTTTGAGGAATTTTCTTAGGATTTCTCTAAGTCCGAGAAGCCATGTCCTGCCACGCCCACTTTTTCTGACGAATCAAAATTTGTGAACAAGTTTTGAAAAGAGTCACCCAGGGAACATTAATGCCAAGTTTGGTTCAAATTGGGCCAACGGTTGATTTTTAAGGAATTTTCTTAGAATTTCCCTAAGTCCAATAAGTCACGCCCTGCCACGCCCACTTTTCCTGACAAATAAAAAATTCACCAACAAATTTTGAAGAGTGTCACCCAAGGAACATTTCTGCCAAGTTTGGTTCAAATTGGGCCAATGGTTGATTTTTAAAGAATTTTCTTAGGATTTCTCTAAGTCTGATAAGCCACGCCCTGCCACGCCCACTTTTTTGACGAATCACAAATTTGTGAACAAGTTTTAAAAAGGGTCACCCAAGGAACATTTCTGCCAAGTTAGGTTCAAATTGGCCCAATGGTTGATTTTTAAAGAATTTTCTTAGGATTTCCCTAAGTCCGATAAGCCACGCCCTGCCACGCCCACATTTTTTGACGAATCAAAAATTTGCAAACAAGTTTTGAAATGGGTCACCCAAGGAACATTTCTGCCAAGTTATGTTCAAATTGGCCCAATGGTTGATTTTTAAAGAATTTTCTTAAGATTTCCGTAAGTCCGATAAGCCACGCCCTGCCACGCCCACATTTTTTGACGAATCAAAAATCCGCGAACAAGTTTTGAAAAGGGTCACCCAAGGAACATTTCTGCCAAGTTTGGTCAAAATCTACCGAATGGTTTAGGAGGAGAAGATGTTTAAAGAAATGTGAACGGACAGACAGATGGACGGACGGACGGACGGACGGACGGACGACGGACGGTGAGTGACCACAATAGCTCCCCATGAGCACTTCGTGCTCAGGTGAGCTAAAAATTCGAATGATTTCTCTAAGTCTGATAAGTCCCGCCCTGCCACGCCCACAATTTTTGACCAATCAAAAATTCACGAACAAGTTTTGAAAAGGGTCACCCAAGGAACATTCCTGCCAAGTTTGGTAAGAATCGGCTGAGTGCTTGAGGAGAAGAAGATTTTTGAAGAATCATCCAATGATTTCGCGAAGTCTGATAAGCCCCACCCTGCCACGCCGACATTTTTCACCCAATCAAAAATTCATGAACATGTGTTGAAAACAGTCACTAAAGGGACATTCCTGCCAAGTTTGCTTCAAATTGGCCAGATAATTGATTTTTAAAGATTTTTATAATTATTTCTCTAAGTCTGATAAGCCCGGCCCTGCCACGCCCACAATTTTTGACGAATCAAAAATTCATGAACAAGTTTTGAAAAGGGTCACCCAAGGAACATTCCTGCCAAGTTTGGTAAGAATCGGCTGAGTGCTTGAGGAGAAGAAGATTTTTGAAGAATTATTCAATGATTTCGCAAAGTCTGATAAGCCCCGCCCTGCCACGCCCACATTTTTCACCTAATCAAAAATTCATGAACATGTGTTGAAAACAGTCATTCAAGGGACATTCCTGCCAAGTTTGCATCAAATTGGCCAGATAATTGATTTTTAAAGATTTTTATAATTATTTCTCTAAGTCTGATAAGCTCCGTCCTGCCACGCCCACAATTTTTGACGAGTCAAAAATTCACGAACAAGTTTTGAATAGGGTCACCCAAGGAACATTCCTGCCAAGTTTGGTAAGAATCGGCTAAGTGGTTGAGGAGGAGAAGATTTTTGAAGAATTATTGAATGATTTCGCGAAGTCTGATAAGCCCCGCCCTGCCACGCCAACATTTTTCACCCAATCAAAAATTCATGAACATGTGTTGAATACAGTCACTCAAGGGACATTCCTGCCAAGTTTGCTTTAAATTGGCCAGATAATTGATTTTTAAAGATTTTTATAATTATTTCTCTAAGTCTGATAAGCCCCGCCCTGCCACGCCCACAATTTTTGACCAATCAAAAATTCACGAACAAGTTTTGAAAAGGGTCACCCAAGGAACATTCCTGCCAAGTTTGGTAAGAATCGGCTGAGTGCTTGAGGAGAAGAAGATTTTTGAAGAATCATCCAATGATTTTGCGAAGTCTGATAAGCCCCACTCTGCCACGCCGACATTTTTCACCCAATCAAAAATTCATGAACATGTGTTGAAAACAGTCACTAAAGGGACATTCCTGCCAAGTTTGCTTCAAATTGGCCAGATAATTGATTTTTAAAGATTTTTATAATTATTTCTCTAAGTCTGATAAGCCCGGCCCTGCCACGCCCACAATTTTTGACGAATCAAAAATTCACGAACAAGTTTTGAAAAGGGTCACCCAAGGAACATTCCTGCCAAGTTTGGTAAGAATCGGCTGAGTGCTTGAGGAGAAGAAGATTTTTGAAGAATTATTCAATGATTTCGCGAAGTCTGATAAGCCCCGCCCTGCCACGCCCACATTTTCCACCTAATCAAAACATTCATGAACATGTGTTGAAAACAGTCATTCAAGGGACATTCCTGCCAAGTTTGCTTCAAATTGGCCAGATAATTGATTTTTAAAGATTTTTATAATTTTTTCTCTAAGTCTGATAAGCTCCGCCCTGCCACGCCCACAATTCTTGACGAATCAAAAATTCACGAACAAGTTTTGAAAAGGGTCACCCAAGGAACATTCCTGCCAAGTTTGGTAAGAATCGGCTGAGTGCTTGAGGAGGAGAAGATTTTTGAAGAATTATTGAATGATTTCGCAAAGTCTGATAAGCCCCACCCTGCCACGCCCACATTTTTCACCCAATCAAAAATTCATGAACATGTGTTGAATACAGTCACTCAAGGGACATTCCTGCCAAGTTTGCTTTAAATTGGCCAGATAATTGATTTTTAAAGATTTTTATAATTATTTCTCTAAGTCTGATAAGCCCCGCCCTGCCACGCCCACAATTTTTGACGAATCAAAAATTCACGAACAAGTTTTGAAAAGGGTCACCCAAGGAACATTCCTGCCAAGTTTGGTAAGAATCGGCTGAGTGCTTGAGGAGAAGAAGATTTTTGAAGAATTATTCAATGATTTCGCGAAGTCTGATAAGTCCCGCCCTGCCACGCCCACATTTTTCACCCAATCAAAAATTCATGAACATGTGTTGAAAACAGTCACTAAAGGGACATTCCTGCCAAGTTTGCTTCAAATTGGCCAGATAATTGATTTTTAAAGATTTTTATAATTATTTCTCTAAGTCTGATAAGCCCCGCCCTGCCACGCCCACAATTTTTGACGAATCAAAAATTCACGAACAAGTTTTGAAAAGGGTCACCCAAGGAACATTCCTGCCAAGTTTGGTAAGAATCGGCTGAGTGGTTGAGGAGGAGAAAATTTTTAAAGAAACTAGAATATCACTGAAAGTGATCATACCCCCCAAAAGCGCAGTTTTTGTGCATTTTGAGAAGTTGATTTCATTTGAACTGAGAGCTGTTCAATTGGGAAATAGAGCTAACAAAAAATCAACAGACCAAACAACACATGTAAATGTTGCAAAAAATACCAATTTTCAACAAAAGGACATAGCTCATTTAACAATCCCCAAGCCCTGCCCTGCCATGCTGATATTTTTCAATAAACCAAAAATTCACAACCATATATTGAAGACAGTCAATCAAGGTACATTCCTGTAAGATTTGGTTCAAATTTACCGTATAATTGCTTTTTTAAAGAATTTTCTCATGATTTTGTTAAGTCTGTTACGCCCTGCCCTGCCGTTACCACATTTTTTGCAAATCAAAAATTCACGAACA
The DNA here is from genome assembly GCA_963680895.1 of Fragum sueziense. Taxonomy (NCBI): domain Eukaryota; kingdom Metazoa; phylum Mollusca; class Bivalvia; order Cardiida; family Cardiidae; genus Fragum; species Fragum sueziense. Next base: position 13,482,647 of record OY804602.1, on the reverse strand, counting down.
AATTTTGAAATAAGTCACCAAATGAACATTCCTGCCAATTTTGGTAACAAAACACTGAATAAAAAATTCATGATCAAGTTTTGAAAAGAGTCACCCAAGGAACATTCCTGCCAAGTTTGGTAAGAATTGGCTTAGTGGTTAAGGAGATGATTTTTGAAGAATTATCTGACAATTTCTCGAAGTCAGATTAGCCCCGCCCTGCCACACCAACATTTTTTGACGAATCAAAAAATCATGAGCATACATTGAATACAATCACTCAAGGGACATTCCTGTCAAGTTTAGTTCAAAATGGTCCAATAAATGATTTTTAAAGAATTTTCACATGATTTCTCTAAGTCCGATTAGCCCCGCCCTGCCACGCCCACAATTTTTTACGAATCAAAAATTCACGAACAAGTTTTGAAAAGGGTCACCCAAGGAAAATTCTTGCCAAGTTTAGTAAGAATTGGCCCAGTGGTTAAGGAGGAGAAAATCTTTGAAGAATTATCTAACGATTTCTCGAAGTCAGATAAGCCCCGCCCTGCCACGCCAACATTTTTTGGCAAATGAAAAAAATCATGAGCATACATTGAAATCAATCACTCAAGGGTCATTCCTGCCAAGTTTGGTTCAAATTGGCCTAATGATTGATTTTTAAAGATTTTTCACATGATTTCTCTAAGTCCGATAAGCCCCACCCTGCCACGCCCACAATTTTTGACGAATCAGAAATTCACGAACAAGTTTTGAAAAGAGTCACCCAAGGAACATTTCTGCCAAGTTTAGTAAAAATGGGCCCAGTGGTTAATGAAGAGAAGATTTTTGAAGAATTATCTAACAATTTCTCGAAGTCGGATAAGCCCCGCCCTGCCACGCCCACATTTTTTTGGCGAATGAAAAAATCATGAGCATACACTGAATACAATCACTCAAGGGTCATTCCTGCCAAGTTTGGTTCAAATTGGCCTGATAATTGATTTTTAAAGATTTTTCACATGATTTCTCAAAGTCCGATAAGCCCCGCCCTGCCATGCCCACAATTTTTGAGGAATCAAAAAATTCACGAACAAGTTTTGAAAAGAGTCACCCAAGGAACATTCCTGCCCAGTTTGATAAGGATTGGCCTAGTGGTTAAGGAGGAGCAGATTTTTGAAGAATTATCTAATGATTTTTCGAAGTAGCATAAGCCCCGCCCTGCCACGCCCACATTTTTTTACGAATGAAAAAATCATGAACATACATTGAAAACAATCACTCAAGGGTCATTCCTGCCCAGTTTGATTCAAATTGGCCTGAAAATTGATTTTTAAAGATTTTTCACATGATTTCTCTCAGTCTGAAAAGCCCCGCCCTGCCACGCCCACAATTTTTGACGAATCAAAAATTCACGAACAAGTTTTGAAAAGAGTTACCCAAGGAACATTCCTGCCAAGTTTGGTAAGAATTGGCCAAGAGGTTAAGGAGGAGAGGATTTTTGAAGAATTATCTAACGATTTCTCGAAGTAGCATAAGCCCCGCCCTGCCACGCCCACATTTTTTGACGAATGAAAAAATCATGAACATACATTGAAAACAATTTCTCAAGGGTCATTCCTGCCCAGTTTGGTTCAAATTGGCCTGAAAATTGATTTTTAATGATTTTTCACATGATTTCTCTAAGTCCGATAAGCCCCACCCTGCCACGCCCACAATTTTTGACGAATCAAAAATTCACGAATAAGTTTTGAAAAGAGTTACCCAAGGAACATTCCTGCCAAGTATGGTAAGAATGGCCCAGTGGTTAAGGAGGAGAAGATTTTTGAAGAATTATCCAACGATTTCTCGAAGTAGCATAAGCCCCGCCCTGCCACGCCCACATTTTTTGACGAATGAAAAAAATCATGAACATACATTGAAAACAATCACTCAAGGGTCATTCCTGCCCAGTTTGGTTCAAATTGGCCTGATAATTGATTTTTAAAGATTTTTCACATGATTTCTCTAAGTCCGATAAGCCCCGCCCTGCCACGCCCACAATTTTTGACGAATCAAAAATTCACGAACAAGTTTTGAAAAGGGTCACCCAAGAAACTTTCCTGCCAAATTTGGTAAGAATTGGACCAATGGTTGAGGAGGAGAAGATTTTTGAAGAAAAACCAACAGACAGACCAACAGACAGACAGACCAACAGACAGACAGACAGACAGACAGACGGACAAGCTGACTCCTATATACCCCCCAAATTGAATTTGGGGGGTATAAAAACCAACAAACGGACCAACAGACAGACCAACAGACAGACCAACAGACCAACAGACCGACAACCTGACTCCTATATACCCCCCAAATTGAATTTGGGGGGTATAATAACATATACTAGCCATGACAACAACAACATCATGTTTCCACATGGCTATACTACTAGTACTTTGTTGTCCCATACATACAGCTGCCACATTTAGAGGTCGTCTCGTCAACTCAAAATAGTTATCGCTGTCTGGGTCATATCTATAATATATAACATATACTAGCCATGACAACAACAACATCGTGTTTCCACATGGGTATACCACTAGTACTTTGTTGTCCCATACATACAGCTGCCACATTTAGAGGTCGTCTCGTCAACTCACAATAGTTATCGCTGTCTGGGTCATATCTACATATTACAGAAAATAAGTGTAGATTAATTAACCCTTTCCAAAATAGCGAATAACTAGACTGTTTCAACTTGAAAGCTGCTGTAGCGAAAAAAATAATCGATACCAAAAAAAGAAAATGTTTATATTATAGCTTAGAAAATACTGAGCTTGGGAAAACATTGAGGCAAAAGAATAGAATGCTGAAAATCAGCATTTTCTCCTTTTTCCTCAATGTTTTCCCAAGCCTATTCTATAAGGGACGTTAAAACCAGGTCTTGTTTGGGAAAGGGTTAAACAAATGTGCTTTGTTAAACACAGAATTTCTTTGATATAAGACCTTGACATCAAAGGAAAGATCTTATCATTTGATATATCTAAAACTAATAGCTTTGCACTTCTGTTCTAATCCAATGCAGATTTTTCCCATATCAATGAAGCAATCGATATAAACAAGGTCATGTACATAACTTTCCATTATAGAGAAACTTTGTGGCAAGCTTGAACTTAATCTGGTTAAAATTGAAGTATGAGTTGAAGTTGAATTTGCCAAGACAGGTGATAGCATAATGCACAGTGACTCTAGTCTAATGTACCTTATAAACTGTTTCCCATCTATCTGCTCCTTGATGTACTTGGATTGTTGCAGTACCAGGAGTACTTTGTCTACTAAAAATAGCACATTTTTGGAGGGAAACTCTTCAAGCATGTGGCACAGCGTGAGCACTGATACAAGAGTCTTCCCTGTACCTGCAAATGATAGAAAGCCACATATTTCAATAGCGGGGGATATAGCAAAAGATATGAGGGGGTAGAGGCATTCAAAAAAGGAAGAATTTGCTTGAAAGATAATTATGACAAGTTATATGCTGGTAAGAAATCACATATGTTGTACATTGTAGATCTATTAGATTCTACTAAATAGTCCATCCACTTCACTTATCTGCATAGGATTGACAAAAAGTAGATATATTTACATTGACTGAAAATGATTTATAAAAGGTATGTAAATTCTTACCAGTTGGGAGAAAACAAAGTGTATCATCAGCCAGTGCTTTCTTATACAGCTCTATCTGATAGTTACGAGGAACGGTCTTAATCTTTGGTACATCACTCGAGTTACATCTTCTAGATTCTAAATGTTGTCTGTCAGGAGCTTTCTCCTTGCTTACTTTGGCAATGTGTCGCTTTCCCTTCATATGAGCTTCATAGCTTTCTTGTGTATTCATCGGAACCCTACAGCTGCGGCAGTAATATGGATGGGTTTTGGCATAAGGATTAACTATTTCTTCATCTACTTTTGCATCACCACTACCTTTTTGACTTGCAGATACTTTGGCATCACTTCTGTCCTTCCTATCACCACTAGCTAAAGCTCTAGACCTGGTGGCATATGCGAGTTCTGAACCTCTAGCTGTTCTATCATTCCCAGTACCATCAGGTGTTTCAGCATGATCAGAATAACCTGGTGTCACATCAGTTTGAGAAGCAAACCTTTTAAATACTGGTACAGGGTCATCACTTATCTCCAGTTTTACTGGTGTTTTAACTACTTGGACATCCTCATTAGGTGAACCATCCCCAGTGTCATCATTCAGGTACTCATCCGGAAACAGGGGTTCTGATAAAAACTTTTCAAGCAATGACTGTTGACCATTTAGAGATTGGTAGTTTTCTTCATCATAATGATGGCTTTCTGAAATGATGTTATTAACTATATCCATTCCAAAGTTTTGGTGTTGTTTTTGTGCTTTTGCCAGATGACGTGGGGACTTCTTGTGGATCTCTAACTGCTGTCTGGTGTTCAGTCTACATTTACAAACTTCACAATCAAACCACTGAGTTCTATCAAACCCTGCATGACCCATGGCGAGTGTATGACCAGCAGCGAGTGTACTCCCAGACATCTTCAAGTGCTGGGATCCAGCCAGATGTTGTTGATAACTTGCTTCTCCAGAACATTGTACCTTACATATATCACAATAGAAATCCACACCATTAGTTTCTACTTGACTTAGCTTCTTCAGGTGTTTTTGACTGTTGAGATGCTGGTTCCGTGGTTCGGGACCACTGAAGGTCACATTACATAGATCACATCTGTATGTGGCGCCAGGTACCGGCATCATGGACCCGGCTCTCCACACCTGACTAGCCTTCATGTGTTTCTGTCCTAGTGTGTGTTGTCTCATGTGGTTCCGGGAGGTCAGCTCTATATTACACACATTACACCAGCCTCTCTCTGATGTCTCATTGAACCTGTACTCTTCCTGGTTATCTCCAGAACCCTTCCATGACCCACCAGAACTGGGCCCCTTCATGGACCCTTCAGATGTTGTACCTGAAATGTTGGAATCTGTAGAACCTCGCCGACTAGCCCCTCCTAACACTTGAGGATTGACAGCATTATTCAGGATATAACTGTGCTCATAATGAAGGACAGTATCTTTGACTGCATCAATACTATTGGTTCTGTTCACAAACTGTGCTGCTTTAGTATCCTGTTGCTGCACTTTTATACCATCATAGGCTGGTTTATCATTACATTGACTGTTGTTCTGTCTGGACAGCTCCACTCTATCATCACCACATGTTTTAGGTCTTACTGCATACTGCAGCACTTGATACTGCTCATGTATTCCTGGTTCTTTCTCTATTTCAATATCTTCTTCATAATCTTCGAACTCACGATTATCCTGTATTTTAATGTTTGACATAAATCTTTTCAGTTTTGTTTCATCATCTTCATTGACTCTGTTGTGATGTGAGTTATTTTGTTCCTGAACACAATGTTGATCAGTGTTTCTAGTACCATTGTGGGTAATGCGACCTGGTGTAAGTAGACCAGTAGGTTTTTTCTCTGATGCTAGATTGCTGATCTTCAGAATACCCCTTCCTCTCCCCATAAAGCCAAGTTGCAGATTATTCTGTATGTACCTCGGAGGTCCTTCATCAGTGATAGTTCCAGAATCAGATATAGCAGATGGAGAACCTGATCGTGTCAGCATGTCTAGTAGTGATGGTCTCAAGCTGGTCTGGGTCTCTTCTCGGATCTTCCGTTCACCCATAGACTCAAAGTCATTATTAAAATCATTCACATTGTTTGTTGTACCCATTCTTAACACCTCTGGCTGATTATTTGGAGTTTCTTTCTCTGTCAGCATATTTGATGGTTGAATCTGATTGTTCACATGACCATCATAATTAACAGGCTGAACTTGGTTTGCAGTGATGTTACCAATTTGGTTTAAACCTTCTGTAGATCTCCTTGACATATTATTGACCAGTGAAACAGGCTTGGCTATAAAATTCTCTTCAAATGATTCCATTGAACTTTCCTCATCATTTATTGGTTTAGCAAGAAAGGTGTCCGTGAATTCCTCTGACTCTTGCCTTCCTAGACTATTGACTTCATCATTTCTTATAGGACTGTAAACATTTCTATCTTGTAGATTTGAATACTCGTGATTAGTATCTATGTCTTCATGCAGTTTAGACATAGTTTGAAGCTTTGGTAAATTTACTACCAAGTTCTGTTCTTTATCAGTAGTAAGGCAGCTGGTAATTCTTTGCTGAATGACTCTGTTCTGTTCGTTTCTTTTATGCTTCTCACTTGTGAAATGTGTCTCAGCATTCTCTTGTCCAGTAAAACTACAATCACATACTTCACAAACAAGTGGCAACAGATTACCACTTTCCTCTTTTCTTTTCAACTCTACTTTCTTCCTATGTTTAGCGCTGGCTATGTGATCTCTCTTGTTATCAGCAGAAGTAAACTGGACTTGACATAAATCACATGACAATACTTCAACATTATTTACGGGACTAAAGTATGTCTGGGCCAGTTTTTTCTTGTGTTTGTCACTAGCATAATGCTGCCTGGCGTTCTCCACACCAGTGAACGGTACCCTGCATATATCACAGTACTCAGAAGAGGTCATCTGCTCACTAACATCATGTGTACTCACAGACCTTTCAATGCCATTCACATGACCATATCTCAATTCTTTCTGATGTTTCTTTTTTGCATGGTTTTTGCCATTAAGATGACTAGTGGCATGTGATTCTGAAGTCAACTCTAGACTACATAAGTAACAATATCCACGAGAACCATTGAACACATATTCTTTATCCCCTTGTGTGTTGTTTACATTTATTGCTGTATCATCAAATCTGGTTCCTGCTTTGACACCAAATCCGTCGGACATTTGGTCGCGTTTCTCCACCATGGCCTGATGTCTTGGTGACGCCTCGTGATTCCTCAATATCTGTATTGTGTCACAGTGTATGTTACACACTTGACAATAGGTACCTGCAAAATACAATCATTACAATTATAGATCTACCTTAACCCTGTCCTAAATCCCAAATTTATAACTTTTTGGCAGATCCAAAAATTCTATATTAAAAGAGGTTGTAGATGACAATTTCATGTGTGAATGAAATTTTAAATGTAATGATTTCCAGGATAGAAAACATTGTGAAACAAGAGCTGTCACTGTAAGATGACAATGCCCCCGACACCGCTTTGATTTTAAATTATGGCCAATCTATGTTCAAGGTCAAGGTCATCCAGGGGTCAAGGTCACCAAAGTATGTGCCTACAGAAAGGTAATGTATATTCTGATTTTTTTCGGGAGAAAGGGCGGAGCCTAGTAAACGGTTATTACATTGAAGATTGAGGAGAAACAGCGTTTTCAATTAGCGGTAAATCGTCCGTGTTATTGCAAATCATTGTAACTGCAGCTTGAATCAAGCTGTATTTACGAGGTTTTTTAATAGCACGTTTTACAATCGCACAGTCTTTCAATTTCGAAATGTTTTCATGCTCATGCCGCACGTTTTTCCCTTATGTTAACCAAGGTATCGAGAAGTAAACTCGTCGAATAACCTTTTGGCTTAGCCACACCCTTTCAGGTGAATAAAAACGCAATATACCAAGGAATGTTGTGGTAAAGTATGAAGCGAATATGTTAAGTAATAAGGAAGTTATGGCCAATGTAAAGTTTTTGGACGGAATGACGGACAGACAGACGGACAGACGGACGGATGGACGGACAAGTCAAATTTATGATGCCTCCCTATCGGGGGCATAAAAAAAGAAAAAAGTGCTTGTGACAAGCAATTTTTTTCATTTTTCACAATGTTTTCAAAAGCTGATATCTTGCGGAGCGTCAATAAGCGTCATTATATGGAACTGGTGGTTCTAATTCAGTGGCATTGCACATGACATGACATGAATTAATACAAAGTTAAGTCAAGATGAAAAATCTCTGTGCAATGGTGGAAAATATTGAGGAAAAGGGAGAAAATGCTGGGAATCTGCACTTTCTTCCTTTACTTCAATACTTACCAAGCTTTTATACAATCTTCTCTTTTCCATTTAAAACATTGAGTGGAAAGAAGAAAATGTTGTTTGTACAGTTGAGATATGTCCTATGGCTGTCCTAGTCACTATTAACATCAAATTGCAACAATGCAGCTTTCAAAATTGTGATGAACCCTTTCAAGTAAGAAGACCTGGCCCCGGTTTCTCGAAAAATCTTAAGTAGTTTCTCAGACTCAAATCTGAGTACCATGCAAAATTGGTGGGCTACATCACGAGATATCCATGTGAACTTCAATTGAATACCAATCAACGTTGATTGGTATACATTCAGCTTTTTTGTACACAATAGTTACTTCAGAAAATAAAACGCAAAGGTAGTAAATTGCTGGTTGTCAGTATTTGCTTCTTTTGCCTCAATGTTTTCCCAATCTTGTACATTCATCAAAACCAGATAAGTGAGGGGGTATGATGAATTTCTCTGTAATAGATTCCGAGCGACAGATAATTTAGGGGTAAAGGCATTCTACATTTATCATTTCAAATACAAACCCTATGTTGTGGATACTCATTTGATGGTCTTGCAGAGTTGATTCCAATGAGTACCAACACCATGGAGTTTTATCAACACTTAATCATATATTTAGCTTTAAAAAAAAAGACTTTAACCCTGTCCCAAACAAGACCTGATTTTGACATCCCTGATAGAAACGGCTTGGGAAAACATTGAGACAAAAGAAGAAAATGCTGATAACCAGCATTTTCTCCTTTTGCCTCAATATTTTCAGAGCTATATTTTACACAATCAACATCAAATTTGACATCTGCATCACCATTTCGATTGGATCACTCTAAAATTTTTGTTGTTCAGGAAAGGGTTAACCCTTTCCCAAATGGCAAATTCCTAGCAGGGGTCTCGTTCGCAAAAAATTGGGGCCGTTATAGGCCGTTATTGGGCCCCATTCCCAATGGCAAAAAGTATCTTTTTTTCCCAGTTCTCTGGAGAAAATTCCTAATGAGGACCCAGAATGCCCCATTGTCAAGACCTCATCTTCATTTACAATCATTTTGAAGACAGTTTTAGAGTAGATTCTTAAACAAGAGTATGTACAAATGCATTTTACATCACTACAGTCTAATTTTCAGCAGGAACTGAGTGACAGTATGAATACAACCTTGTTTTACGGCAGTTTCACAATAAAGTGTCCACAATTGTAACAAAATTGACAAAATTTCAAAGTGGTTACTATGGATTATCATTATTATTTTTTGAAAGTATGGTATTTGATGCACATAATCTGAGAAAATCTTCCGGTAATACTTCTCCTTTATTGAAATAATGGCTAGAGTCAATGGTTAAGTGTCGGAAATTCCAAATTCAATAAAAAGTGTGTTATAAGGCAAGATTTATCACAAATTATTCTATTATGGAGAAAATATGCAGTCATAAGTTAGTGAATGTATTGATACAAATTTTCAAACAGCAGTTTTTGGTATATTTTAATTATATTTTTGAAAAATCAAGTTTTTCTGGATTTTTTTACAAGGATTTAAACATATATAGTCTTTGTCATTGCTTTAAAATTGAGACTAGTACATGAATAATGTTGATTTTGTCATATTTTAAAACTAGCCAAAGACTAAATTACCTAAAACACCATTTTTGTAGACATGTTGGGTCCAAATCATCTGAACAGAGCTTTTAAATTTGCACAATTTTCGTTGCGGACACTACAGTACTCTTGAATCTATCCCTTGTGACAATTATATAGTTTTTGTGCCATGAACTATCTTTTTTGTACATATATATCTTTGCTAGTGCTAACATTTCTGTTGAAAAGTTAGCTAAAACACTTGTATAATGAATGTGCCATGAAATCTTTCAAAAAGACACAATAACACAAACAGGTAATAAAGCATAAGGAGGCTTGTAAAATGCTTGATAAAACAGTTAGGTACATGGAAAACTTATAGCTGTAACAAGGTATTTGATAAGAGGATGAAGTAGTTGTTGGCTGTATGTAGTTTGTCCTTTTACTTTATTAATGACGTCATTTTCAGATCCGTTGCGGACACTACAATAAGATTCAAATTAATTGATCAGACAGTTAGACTTGTTCTGTTGTTTTCTACCACCCAGGGTATATTTATTAACCAAGTGCTCTGTATTACAACTGCTGATTGTGTTTCTGTCATAGCATAAGGTGACAGGAGTGACATCCTAACTGTTGCATACTTTATTATACCTTGTAACAGAGACCTCGCTGAAGACTTTTTATTATTTTTTTCTCGGTCCATTTTTCTTTCTTAAACCTTATACCATAGTAAAGAAATAATAATTCTTCATGCAATTGTGCAAAATGAAGCTTCCAGTCTTCATCAGCTGATGATTATTTTGTATTTTTGAAGTTAAAAGCTGTTGCGGACACTACTAAAAAATTTAAGCATTTAAGCATACATTAATTTCATGTTTTCTGATATACCAGTACATCTATACATACCTATTTATAACTGTTTTACAATTACAACAACAGGTTCCAATCTAACCAGTGACTTTATTAGTGCAACATCACAAACTTTAAAAAATATACACATATAATATGGTCAAACAACTTGTAGCCGTTTGTTACACAAGAGCAGCTATTTGTAACACAAATGTCAAAACTATAAAGGAACTTCAAATTCAGGCAATACGGTCAAAAGAACTGCAACTAAAGATCTATAACACAATCACCATATGCCACTTCACTTTCAGTCAGAATGACTTCAATGAAGCACATTCTTTATTTGCTCTGTCAGTATCACGGGGAGACCTGTGTACCATCGGAAGTCCTGTGAACCAAGGGAAGACCTGTAAACAGATGACCAGATCATTATGGCAGAAACACTAGCGAATTGTGTAGAGAGACTTCTGACATGGACGGATGGCATGGAGAAAAAGGATTTGAGAGTCAATGTAAGAAATACGAAAGTGATGATGTGATAGGAGTCCCGATCAATTGCAGGAGTCTCACAGCTTTTCATGAGCAGTTTGCCTCAAAGGAGTAGGTACAAACAGCATACAAAGCAACGGTTGCCAGAAATGGGTGTGCAAGAAATGTAGCTGACTTAAAAGACTGACAGTGAAGCCAGGCTTCAGATGCACTAGATGCAAGGATACTGCCCCCACCTACAGTAGACCACAAAGTGAGGTCCAGGTCAGAATAGACAAGCTTGAAGTGGTGCTTTTCTTCTGATATATGATTGATCAGCAGGTGGTGGCCGAAATCACACATGTAAAGACTGCCTGGAAAAAGTTTAGAGAACTGACACCCATGCTAACATCACATTACCTCTCAAGCAAGACTCGGGGTTGAATGTACTGGACATTTGTTTTGAGTGCTATGCTACATGCCAGCTAGACATTGGCTTTGATTGCAAAACCTTCTATGTTGCTCAACAACTATTTGGAGTCTTTCATCATTTCATGTTTCTGATTCTGCATCTCACATCTTCATAACCAGGTTAATTCATGCATGCATTGTTTTAATAAGAGGCTTTTTTACATGGTCTTATTCTTAAGTTCCTTTGGACCTTGGTTGTGCCATAGTTACATCAGATGTGAAACAGGAATGTCATTTGAGAGATGCAGTTATATAAATGCCAAAGTATGTAGTGTCCGCAACGCTTTTTGTATCAATATATCGTGCCAAGGCATAAACAAAACACAAAAAGGCATCATTACATTTCTTCGTTTTATATGTTAAGTTTGAAACAGCACAAAGAAAATGCGTAAAAGCCAAATGTAAAAATCACATTATTTACAACACATATTTTATTTAGCTATTTAGTTAAGCTGCTATAAAATATATTTAAAGCTTATCATTGAAATAATTGGATTAATAACTTCTCTACCATAGAGCAACCATAATTAACAGATGGTGAAACACATTTTTATACTAAAGATGACAATATCTAACAGCTTTTAATTCTATTTTTATTTAGCGTTGCGGACACTACAGACTGTTGCGGACACTACACTGCAACCCTTTCTGCTTTTATTTTTTAAGTCTGAAGCTGAAGCCTCCAATATTTTGGCCATTGATAGAGTACAGCAGTCTGTTTCAATGTGCAAACTGATAACTTCATGAGCTTAGGAATAGCAGATTCAGGCAAGCATTTGTTTGCGTTGCGGACACTACACAAATTTTCGTAGAAACAGCTACTTGAAATTTAAAGACGTATAGAAACCACATCTGACGTTAGGCTTGTATCAGATATTGTTATTTGTACATGATGGCATCTCCAGATGTTCTCCAGTATAAATTTAGTATTGTTAGTGCTATTTATGCACTTAAAAGAAGGCACTTAAGAAAAGGTATCTGACAAAATGTAAAACGCATAACGGACCATGTCATTCATGCAATTTGGTGTAAAATTCTTAATTTTCACCAAATTGCATGGGGTAAAAAGTGTGTAAAAGTTAAGGAAACCTGCTATTTGTACAATAACTAAGGTTCTTAAGGTGATGCTTTTATTTATCTAAAACAATGCTATGAAAATTGCTAATTTTTCAATGTTACAGGATAACGTAAAAAAATGACTGATTTCCGACAACATTTTACCCTAATGTGAAAAAATCATGTATGTATGCATGTCATATACCATTTTTAAGGGTAATGTGATGGCTTGTGGGCAATTTTGAAGCATTTTGACTTTAAATAGTGTATAAATAAACCAGAACATCTATTATAACAAAGACAACTTTTATGTGGACACTTTATTGTGAAAATGCCGTTTAGTTTTTCCCAATTTAGGTAAACACGTCGCTATTTTTCCCAATTTCACTGGCCCCTGGCCCCAAACAAAAAATTGGTAGCAAGACCCCTGCCTAGGGTGGTCCAATTTGAAATCTGCTACAAATGACAAAATATGTGTTGATAAAGATGAGATTCCTGTAAAATATTGCAAGGAAACATTGAGGCAAAAGAAGAAACTGCTGGTTATCAGCAGTTTCTTCTTTTGTCTCAATGTTATCCCAAGCCTTTTCTATTAGGGACGTCAAAACCAGGTATTGTTTGGGAAAGGGTTAACTCTCATCTGTAGCTCTGACATACTAGATAGCTGCAGCTGTACGGAGTTCTGTGCCTTCTTCTTGTGTTTCTGGCTCTCAAAATGTTGTCTAGCAGGGATTGATCCTGTGAACTGTTGATTACACACATCACACCATAGTGGAATCTGATCCATACTGAAAACCTGTGGGAAAAGAAAAATAATGATGACCATAAAATGCTCAGTTTTTTTTAAGAAAGTAATGGTACAATCCACTTAATTGCAATCCAACTATTAGCAATTCATTACTTATCAGCATTGGGCTTTCTTCACATACTTTGGATATTTCATTATCATATGGTATCATATATTTACAGACGCATTAAAGTGAACGGTTTAAATACAGCCAAACCAAAAAAAATGAGTAAGAAATCAGGGCTTTTCTTCCTTCTATAACAGAGGCCGATTTTCGGTGGCTTCCCAATTGTAAAAGGGCTACTTTTTTCCCAATTTCAGAGTGAGAATTTCCCAATTTTCAAAACTAAACTTCCCAACATTGGGAAAAAATGATAATCATTCTCCTACTGGCAATTCTAGTCACAAAGAAATGGTGTGTATTCTATTATTCAATTATTCTGGTCATAGAGAGTAAGGAAAATATATTTCTATTTGTACATTTATTCTGCTGCCTCTTTACATTTTTCCCAATTTGACCAAAATGGCGCTTAAATTTTCCAAAATGACTGACCAGGGCCTCTTCCCAATTTTGGGAGGAAAAGCCCTGGAAAAGATAGGATTTAGAATCCATTGTAAGGAAAGCATATTGAAAATATGCTGGCTTTCAGATTTTTCTTCTTTTACCACAATGGTTTGAGGGTTTCTAATGTTTGATACAAAAAAAAAAGAAATAGAGAAATGAAAAACTATGCCTACCTTCTAGATGATTTAGATGTAGCAATGATGAATGTCACAATCTTGGGAAAACCCAGTGGAAATTCTGTGAGAACAGCCAGAACCCTCAATATACAGCAAAGTCGTCAACAGTGTACAAAAAAGCGCGCTTATTGAGATATTTTATGATTTGGTGTTTGGTATGCTTAGGTTTTAGTGAGAGTCGTCGACAAACAAGGTTGTAATTCTTGTTTCAGTTTCAGAAGGGGGGGGGGGGGGCAAAAACGAAAGTGAAAGTAGGATATGTTTAAGAAAATATGCTCAATAGATTTACATTTTTAAGATCTTGATGTTTGGCAGTAATATTTTTTACTCTTCTATTGCCGTTTCAATATAAATACAGGCCACTTATTGCTTTTAATGCGGATTTCCTTCAGCTGTTGTAGTCTAAAGTTCTTGGAAGTATTATTCGAAACTAATCTCTGTTTTCATGTTAACTGAAACTATTAAATGACAGTGCTGTATTTTCATTTATTCGCCCGCAAATAAATATTTTTAATGATTTTTCCGTAGTTAAAATAGAATAATTGATCAATAAACATGACAAAAATTCAATTTTCGAAACTACTGTGTCAGCTCTGTATCGTTTATTGTAGCAACAAGCAAAATGGCCGCCTCAGAAAAGGTAGCTGTTTAGATTTGAATATTTATTGTATTTTTAACAAGATTCGCCCATTTCTTTAAACAATTCTTTGTAATTTGAGTCTCCTGTATATTATCTTTAAGAAAAAGAATAAATATTGTCTGTTTTTGATTGTTTTCCTTTTAATTTCACACTGAAACCTTTGACTTAATGCATTTTTATATGGTTAAATTGTGGGTGGGGTATGACAATTGGGACATGTCGGTGTAATGGCTGATTTCGGCTGAAGCGCCTGTCAGGGCCTATGCTGTCACTTGCAACATAGCAAACAGTCGTATCAGCCTCATCGGAAGGAAATTCTCCTACATGGACAATCAAATTTTTTGACGCTGTATAAATCGGCTTCGCTGACTAGTGCGTTCTCATGTTGACTATGGAATATTGCTGCATACCCTGTTACAAAGAAAAGTAACAAAAAAAATGTACAAGCAGATTATGTTCATGTAGTTCATGTAGATTCGAGGCCTTCATGCAATTTGCATAAGCTGCTTTAGCTTCTACTGCCCTTTTCCCAGACATTTTGTTTTTCCAGTACCTCATATCGTTTGTCTTGTTTGGCATTAGTGTAACTTCACTAATGATTGTTAATTCTCAGCTTTCAAGCTGACCTTTATTTTAGTAAAAAATTAATTGACAATCATTATAAAAACAACACTGCATATTTACATGTTTGTTTAAAAGGTAAAGGAAAACGCCTTTCCTTTCCTTATTTACAAAAATGCCCTAACTGCTAGATGTACAAGGCAGAGTGTTGCAACTGACTAATATTATTAGTTACTTGTAAAAATCTGCTTCGAACTTATTTTTTGGATGCCATTGTTTGTTAAGCCTATTTTTAAAGGTTACAGATCAGGGGTCTCGTTTGCCAAAATTTGGGGCCGTTATTGGGCCCCATTCCCCATGGCAAAAAGTATCTTTTTTTCCCAATTCTCTGGTGAAAATTCCCATTGAGGACCCAGAATGCCCCATGTCAAGACCTCATCTTCATTTACAAACATTTTGAAGACAGTTTTAGAGTAGATTCTTAAACAAGAGTATGTACAAATACATTTTACATCACTACAGTCTAACTTCCAGCTGAAACTGAGCGACAGTATGAATACAAACTTGTTTTAGTTTTTCCCAAATAAGGTAAAAACGTCGCTATTTTCCCAATTTCACTGGCCCCTGGCCCCAAACAAAAATTGGTAGCAAGACCCCTGCAGATGGAGCAGTTACTACATCATTTGGAAGCTTATTCCAGTTATTTATTACCCTGTTGCTAAAGGGTATTTCTTTATTTCAGTCCTAAATCTTTTCTTGTATAATTTGAGGCTGTTACCCCTGGTGTTTGTCAAATTACTTAAAAGTAAATAGTTATATTGAGAATATTCAATCTTGAGCCACCTGCATTGTGCCAATTCTGTGAGGATTATCGTACTGAGAACAACTCCAGCACTCAACATACCATCTATCAGGGGTTGAAAAATCCACTCGCCCGCTCGCATTGGCGAGTAGAAAATGCCGTAGGACGAGTAGATTTGGGGACGAACTAGTCCGACGGGGCGAGTGCAAATTTAGGACTTGAATCACGCTGATTGAGGGTAAAAAAATAAAGGATAGAAAAGAAAGTATTTATTTTAAACTTCATATCGGAAACAATAATATTCGCTGTAAATATGACCTTTCCCTGTTTGTGTCGATCAATCCCGTAAGTGAAACTAAACAAGGAAACTAGAGTAAATCTGTGTTACTCATATGCGATGATTTGAGCGAGATCAAAGAGGCCGCAAACACAGTCAATTGATGACGTAGTCATTCCAGTTTCAATATAATCACGTGATTTTTCCGCACCCAAATAAGGTTACGTTTTACTATGATTTGTTTACAAAAGTCGCGCGTGCCAGAAAAGTGCGGGAAAATTGGATGACGCAATGAAAACAAAATGCTATCTACGTAGTAAATACACTGACGTTAGATGGTTTTAACACAGACGCGTTGTCTGTTTCTGTTATGCCGCCTCGCGATTACACAAACAAATTCTTTCACATTTACCGGGTAGTTGTACATATTAAAATGGTGTGCTTACTCGACCATTTCGACAGCTAATCTATCTTTCGAATTAAATAAAAAGTAAGTGTTTACAGTAATGTTAATCGGTGATTGATTTATGGTAAAAGATGGAGTCAAGTCTTAGCCACATTCGATTTATTGACCATCTTTTTTAATAAAATTGTTGCCTTATTCGCATAGATGACTTTTGAAGTGGCGATCGCCAGTGCGAGCCCTGTCTGTCATTTATACCGAAGAAACTTTACTTGTAGAGTCAAAGAGTTATGTTATTTGCATAATAATGCATCCGTAAGAGCCAACAGTCTAAAATTTTCTTCGTCTTTAAGGGCGAGTTGGGTTGCCGTAAGGGCGAGTAGAAATTCAGAGCTACTAGTCCTACAGGACTAGTAGGTTTGAAGAAATTTTTCAACCCCTGTCTATTGTCATATTGACATCCATCTGTCAACATTCTTTTCATTCTCAGCATCTGACCAACTTCTAGGACACTGTTTTAAACTCAGTAAGCCACAAGCAAAGAAATCTGTCTGTTTGAATTCATTCTCCCTATGCACTAAAAACAAGTCACGAAGTGGAACAATCTTTCTGAGGACATTGTAACATCCAAAAACATTCAACTCTTTCAAGTGTGTGTGTGTGTGTGTGTGTGGGGGGGGGGGGGGCTTAGCCTTCACAGTTCCCGGCCATCTTGTTCCTATTGGCCTGCATAGGGGAAACATTCTACATTCAAAAAAATATATTAGAATGAAAAGTTTTGCCTTGTCATGCTGCACAGACTGACTATGGTCTTCACATTTCACTCTTCCCATAAGGTCACTTTTAGCTTGGCGGGTCACAAAGCGTTATAATTAGATTATTTAACCTGACTTGATATATTTATAAATTGTTGTTTTAGGTGATTGAAGAACATCTGAAGCAAAGAGATATTAGAAAGAACAAAGATGTTGAGGAACTATATCTTGCAGAACAGTAAGTCATGATTTTTAGTCCCCTACCGGCGAAGCCAAAGGGGACTTTAGGTTTTCACTCTGTCCGTCAGTCAGTCTGTCTGCCTGTCCGTCCGTCCGTCCGTCCGTCCGTCAGTCCGGTGAATTAGTTTTCCGGACTTTTTTTTAAACGGGGGTAGCTATTGAGCTGATTTTTGGCATGTAGACCCGCATTGATGAGTTACAGAACAAGTTTGAGTTTCGTTCCGGTCCAGTGATTTTTGGGGAAGATATGGATGCTGGACTTAGATAATTACTGGGAAATTACAGTTTTCCAGACTTTTTTTCTCAATGCTGGCAGCTACTGAGCTGAATTTTGGTATGTAGACCCGCATTGGTGAGTTACAGAACAAGTTTGAGTTTCGTTCCGGTCCAGTAATTTTTGGGGAAGATATGGATGCTGGACTTAGAAAATTTCTGGGAAATTACAGTTTTCCAGACTTTTTTCTTAATGCTGGCAGCTTTTGAGCTGATTTTTGGTATGTAGACCCGCATTGATAAGTTACAGAACAAGTTTGAGTTTCATTCCGCTCCAGTGATTTTTGAGGAAGATATGGATGCTGGACTTAGAAAATTACTGGGAAATTACAGTTTTCCAGACTTTTTTTCTAAACGCTTGCAGGTATTGAGCTTATTTTCGATATATGAACACATATTGATGGGATACAGAACAAGTTTGAGTTTCGTTCCGGTCCAGTGATTTTTGGGGGAAATATGGATGCTGGACTTAGAAAATTTCTGAGAAATTAGTTTTCCAGACTTTTTTTTTTCTTAATGCTTGCAGCTATTGAGCAGATTTTTGGTATGTAGACCCGCATTGATAAGTTACAGAACAAGGTTGAGTTTTGTTCCGGTCCAGTGTTTTTTTTAGGAAGATACGGATGCTGGACTTTGAAAATTTTTGGGCTTCTTTTTCTTAACACATATATAAAGCCGGTAGGGGACTTGGTATTGTTTTGCAATACTTCAGAATGCTTGTTTACATTCAACCAAGGAAATGAAATGATGAAATCAGTTAACTGCTAGCTACTTGTATGATATGAAAATATTCTATAAACATGGGTATGATGTACGTCATTTAAAAAGGTGATCCCATCGAGCAAATTTTAAAGGTGAATTTTCTAAAATAAATAGATTGGAGTAAATTATTTATTTTCGATGACAGTATTAACATGCATCTTTTGATTTAAATTTTAGGTTCAGATTTCTAAATCGGATTTGTAATCCCTTCTCAAACAATCATCAAGAAAACTGCCCTTGTACAGGAAGCAATGAGAGGAGGAAGGAAGAAATATGCTGATAACCACAATTTCCCCTTTTCACTCAATGCTGTCCACCATTCTAAACTTTTGTGCAATTAGTAACATTAATTTACTGTCTTCAAATTGAGATTTTCGAATTTCTCCTAACATCAATATGAATTGACTTGTGTTTTTCAGAAACCTTTCTGAGTGTGTTAGTTTGGAAAGATTCAAGCATTTGAGAAACTTATGGCTGAATAAAAACAATGTAAGTGTAGTTTTGTATTTGTGACCCGTCACGCTAAAAGGGACCTTATCGGGTGTGTGAAAAATACCGACCCTAGTCAGTCTGCGCAGTCCGCGCAGCCAGACTAGGGCCGACACTTTTCACTTTAATGTAATTTTCTAAATCTGTAATGTTTTCCCTATCTTATTTTATCTTCATTTTCCCCATACAGTATCTGGTTGGCCTGTGCTGAGTCTGACAAGTTTGTCAAATTTGAATTTCTGGAGATCGGATAAGGCCCCTTTTAGCGTGACGGGTCACATTTCATTACAATGTTATTTCATGCCATTGTAATTATGCCCCCCCCCTTTTAAAAGAAGAGGGGGTATTTTGCTTTAAAATTGTTTGTCGGTTCATAGATTCATCTTTCAATCAGTAGACCACTTTTGCTTGGAGTTTAACTTGAAAAGTATGCAAGGTAGAATAATGAAACTTTGTAGGTAAATAAATCTCATCAAACCTGTCACAAACAAGAACTGGTTTTGATGTCCCTAATAGACATGTTTGGGAAAAGAGGCAAATGTAGAAAATGCTTATATTATGTTGTTTGGGAAGGGGTTATGGAGAAGTGTGACACAAAAGAACCATAACTCTGTCAATGATATTTACAGAGTTATTGCCCTTTGTTGATTTTTATTCTTAATTTTGTCCAGAGCATAACTCAAATTAAGTATGCTAGGTAGAATCATGAAACTTAATAGATGCATTGATTTCATTACAGGGAAATGCAATGCATAAGAACCATAACTTTGTTGATCATATTGATTTGTTGAGGTATTGTTGAACCGAAGTTACCGTGCGCTCATTATTATCAATATCGCAAACGATTACGTTTGTTAATAAATATTCACAGCGCAATGTAACTTCGGTTTAACAATATCGCCCTTCATTGATTTTCATACTTGATAAATACTTCCAATCAACTGCTTCAATAATTATTGTCAGATGGCTCCATCAAAGGCTTGCCCTTTAGGGGGCATACATGTTTTACAAACATCTCTTGTTTTACAGCTGAGGCGGCTAACCTGTTTAACCAACAATTTTCGTCTGGCAGAACTATACCTGCAGAACAATCAGTTGATGGACCTGGCCGGCTCGCTACAACATCTCACAACATTGAAAGTTCTCATGCTGAACAACAATCAACTCACTAAACTGGATAAACTAGTGAAGGAGTTTAAAAACATGCAAAGTTTAGAAACATTAAGTAAGTAAACTTTGATGTTTTACCATCACCAGATGGGATAATTTAAGGACAGATCCTCCATTTATTTCCCACGGTAAGATTTTTTTTTTATTTTTTCTGTACTGATATTTAAATATATGAGAAGTAAAAAAATGACTTAAAAACTATAGGTCACCAAGCGAATTAAAAAGTTATTGAATTTCAAGGGAGACTGCTCTTGTCTAAAATTGCAAAAATGAGGTGTCACCTAAATGCCCACAAAAATGGTGTTCGAAATGACTAGGATTACATAAATATGTCTTTATTGTGTTCAATATGTTTTATTCTGTCTAAATAAGTATCAATTTGGAAAAATTTAGTGATGATTTTGAAATTTTTAGTAAAACATTCTTTCAAAAGTAGCTGAAATTGCTCTTTCTTCGCAACGTTTCTGATAAAAAAAAAATATTCCAGCGGTAAGAATTTTTTCTTTTTTGGTATAGACATAGTGCTTGGCCATACCTACAAAAACAAACAAAGAAAAATATATCAAACCAAGCGTTTTTCTTAGTTATAAGTAAAATTTGGTTCACTTTTTACAGCTCTGTCCGAAATTGTTTCACTACTTTTATCCATTTTCTTCCTTATTACCAGCTTTAGATAATAAAATGTGTCATCTTTTGTGTCCATCTGAATCGGACTATCTCATAAAGACACCACGTTGCTTTGTCACTCCGTTTCCTAACGCTAACGCCACATTTTGAACGCGTAACAGAAAGCGAAATGTACCATCCGAGTACTATTACACTTTAATTGACCAAACAGAGAAAATTGAAATAACCGAAAAGGGTCTTGTCATTTATCAAACAAACATTAACTAAAAGCAAGAAATACATTTGCTGAAAAAAGCCAATTACTAAAACAGCTTTATTTCGTTATTTAGGATATGCGCAGTAAGTTGCGCAGTAACAATTGGAGGATCTGTCCTTAAGACTGGTCAAAAGTCAAAGCTGTTCCTGGCTACAATATCAAGTGCATGGAAGTTTACAATTTTTGTTGTTTTTTTTTTTTGTAGAAAACACAGTGGGAAATGAAGAAATTGCTTGTCACAAGCAATTTCTTCATTTTCCACAATGCTTTCTACAATCTTTATTTTGTAATGCATCAAGAGGTGTCATTATTTTGTAATGGGATAATTATACAATTAGACCAACATCCATTTTATCATCTTGTGCTCATTCATTACTTCATTCATTCTGCACTTTTAATCAAGAACATTCATGACACTCTCGATTTTTTTGTTTTTGATTTTAGGACAAAAAATTACATTTTGAAAATGATGATGTGAGAAAATGAGTCTTATAGGTTCAGTTCCAAAGTTTTTTGAATGGCAAAAACTTAAACTACTCTAAACTAAAAGTTGCTACAGAGAACAAAATGGATGTTGAAACATTTTGAATGTGCATGCAGCATAACATGGTTATCAGCATTTTTCCCTGTTTTGCTGCAATGTATTCA
Organism: Fragum sueziense; assembly: GCA_963680895.1. NCBI lineage: Eukaryota > Metazoa > Mollusca > Bivalvia > Cardiida > Cardiidae > Fragum > Fragum sueziense. Next base: position 13,460,854 of record OY804602.1, on the reverse strand, counting down.
CCCAATCTGTTTATAATATACATCAAAACCAGATGTACCAAATATGTGAAAGAGTTAACTGTGATACCTTTCTCTCATCATTTGATCTACTCTTTATTCCAGATTTATTCAATAATCCTGTAGCACAAGAACCCGATTACAGATTATTCGTTATCCATTCTGTACCTTCATTAGAACTGCTAGACAGACAACGTAAGTCAACTTTTAATTCAATCTATTTTTCTTTATTGGATCTAAACTGTTCTCTCAAAACTGCTTCTCACATGGGGTTGTTCTATACCCATTACCAGAAGTCAAAATTTTAGCCTTGTCAAAATTCAAAGATGTTGTGTATACAACACATTCAAGTTAATGAAGTTTTACTATTTGGTCTTTTTGGGTAGAAAGCAGTGATGGAAATGAAGAAATTGCTTGTGATAATGTTTTCCAAAGCCTTTATCTTATGGAGTGAGGCATAAAAAAAGCATTATTATGTTTTAGTGCCTAAGCCAGCTCCTGGTGTTCCTATCAAATCAAGGAAGCGCATCAACAAATAAATTTTTTTTTTTTAAAAATCATTTATGGTACACAAAGTATGAGTAATTCAAGTATCAAAAGCAAGACCTGCTTTTAACATCCCAAGTTGTAAAAGCCTTGGAAATTATTTAGGCAAACGAAGAAAACGCAAAAAAACACAACATTTTGTGCTTTTGTCTCATTATCTTCTTAGATATATTGTAGACAAATCCTATCTTCATCAACAACCATTTTGTCATCTGTAGCAGTTTTAATATTTGCACAGTCTAGAGTTTTGTTGTTTGGAAAAGAGTTTTATGTTTAAGCGTAAGAGATTTGAGTCTAATTCTAGAAGGAAGCCAAAAAAAAAAATGTATGATTCATCATTACAGAGGTTCTCAAAACTGAGCGTGATTCAGCCAGGAAAGTTTACGATCAGGATCAGGAGAAGATCCGAGAAACTGTCGCGTTTGGTCGCAGATCAGAGGGGCCACCTACACTGTATTATCCGACTGTCGATCCAAAATCTACCAAGTTTGGTAAGGATTTCTTGAATTTATCTAGATAACATGAAAAAGCTTAAGATTTTAATGAAACACTGGTAAATGATTTAAAATCTAGATTTTTTGTCTAAACTTTTGATACATGTATGTTATGAACTTCTACATCATCATGCTATTTAGGGACCAATCTTAAGACATAAATGTGTTAAGGAACTTTTTAAACATGAAGAGACAGATGCTTTTACTTGAAGGTGAAAAGGGAGCCACTACAGCTTATTGAACCAGAGAGAACTGTATTCTTTGCCGCTTGTTTGATTTCCATCTTCATGAAATATTATAAGAAAATGGCATTGATGAAAACTTGTCTTCATTTTTCTCACTAAAGACTCTAACACAAACATCAAACTCACATACCACTATAACTGTTCCTTCATCTGGGTAAGACTTGTTGTTTCACATTGCAATGCTGTTTCACATTGCAATGCTATTTCACATTGCAATGCTATTTCAGACTTCAATGCTGTTTCACATTGCAATGCTATTTCACACTGCAATGCTGTTTCACATTGCAATGCTATTTCACACTGCAATGCTGTTTCACATTGCAATGCTGTTTCTCATTGCAATGCTATTTCTCATTGCAATGCTATTTCACATTGCAGGGCTGAATTGCTTTCACATATTAATATGTTCATAAAACAAGCTTCATCACTGCTTTCACATTTAAATCTCAATGAGAAAAAATAACGTTCACTTAACACAATACAACTTTTCAACTCGCAAACAATTTCTCTTGCTTATTCTTTCTTTCATTCTTTCCTTTCAAAATATTTAGATCTGGAAAAAAAATCCTGCCCAGATATTTTTTTCTGTACTTTAAATAATTTACAAAAATGGTCATGAATTAAACTAATTTCTAGTTGTTTCCTGAAACTATACAATGAACAATCAGGAAACCTAATTATTTTGAATTGTTATTGAATTTTATTTCATTTATAGTCTCAGTATAACCCCTCACATAAGAAGTAAAAAAGGAGCCAAGATATTTTAGTTTCTCCATGTCTGGTTGTGGGTCCGTCTTTTTACAATTTGTATCCCTTTTCTCACAATTTTGATTGACATTTCATCATGAAACTTATACCAGTGTTATCAATTTGTTATAAGAGTAATAGTAAACCAGAAATGTATTAAATAGGAAACGATTTTATCCGGTGAAATGTGCTGTAATTTGGGACAAACAAAAGTATTTCGTAGGTGTTGTTAGAAAATATCATAACTACGGCTTGACTCAATACGTAGTTACGAGATTTTATAATAACACTGGCGCTTTATCAAAATGTAATGGTAAACACATAAAGCTCATAATTCCACTGGTGGTGAACTAAAACAATTTTCGCTACAACAAGGTATAGATATTTTGCGTTTAAATGTGAGTTTATAGAAAAGTTTTCTAATGACAATGAACTTGTTCTAAAAACAGACCGGGTTTACTGTTTTGTATTGACAAACTGCCGGTGTTGTTATAAAATCTCGTAACTACGGCTTCCATGAATCCGTAGTTAGGATATTTTATAACAAGAGCGACGGAATACTTTGATCGCGAAAAAACGTCCCTCGCTTTGGCCGAGTTCACCACCAGTGAATTCATTGCCATTGAATCATATTTCCATGGCTTAATGCAACCCCCTTCATGTCATCTATCTGTTTATAGTGCTTCCACGAAGATATATAAAACCAGACAAGAGTGAGTGTACATGTTGATATGCAGTTTATTGTACATGTTATAATGTTTACATATTCACGGTGGATAATCATGTGATGCAAAATTTCAGAAAATCTTCAATAATTTTGTAAATACTGGACCGATTTTAATTCAAATTGAAGCAGAGAAGGCGGACAGACGTCACGCATTTGATGAAAGTGTTGGATTTGTGAAAAATCAACTGATAAAAAAGTTATTGAAGATAAACCAAAATTTTGGTTTATCTTCAATAACTTTTTTATCAGTTGATTTTAAAAAAAAATCCATTACATCCAGGTTATTCTTGACATTTTTCCACCTTCTCTGCTTCAAACCGAATTCAAATTGGTCAGATATTGACAAAGTTATTGAAGATTATCGGAAATGCTAAGTCACGTGATTATACACCGTGATGTTTATCTTAACATAAAGTTTATTGCTCATGTTATATTGTTTATGTGTGACCTGCCACAATAAAAGGGATCTTCAGGGAAAGTGTGAAAAGTATGGACCAGAGCAAATCTAAACAATCTACACAGGCTTAACCCTTTCCCAAACAAGACCTGCTTTTGACATCCTTGAGAAAATAGGCGTGGGAAAAAATTGTGGCAAAAGAAGAAAATGCTGAAAATCAGCATTTTCTCCTTTTGCCTCAATATTTTCTGAGCTATATTGTTTGTAAATCATATCTTATCAACATGTAATTTGTCCAAGTCTTCAAACCTGAACAGTCCAAATTTCGTCGTTTAGGAAAGGGTTAATATAGGATAGAAAGATTTTGCTCTACGGTCATAATTAGGATCTACCATGTTTTTCCTGTGTTACCAAATGCTCATTTCATAAATACAGTCGACTTGTTATGTCGACATCGGATAAGTCGAAATTCCGCTTAAGTCGAAGTGAAAGTCATGTCCCGTCCTCAACAATGGATAATAAAAATGTTTAATAGAAATAATTTCAAAACAAATAAAGCCATTGAAATTTAGTAGGAAAAGGATAGAAATTGCTCGTTTCGAGCATTTTTTTTCCTTTTCCTACTATATTTCAATCATGGACACATATGATGCCCTTCAAAAATGGTTGAATATCATTTTCATCGAAAATAATCAAAATCAGATGAGTCAAGATCCGGATATGTCGAGGTATTTTTGACGACCCCTCTGACTTTGACACAACAATTTAGTGTCGACTGTATGACAATCCATTACTCATACATTGGTTTTAAAAACTTGCCAGAAACTCCCTTTCAGCGTGACAGGTCACAATTTTTATCTTAACTTTGGTTTATTGTTCATGTTATACTGTATATGTTTATCTTATCATAAAAGTTAATTGTTAATGTTATTTTTGTTCACATGTTTATATTAACATAAATTTCCATGAAAAGTCTAATTTCTATGTTGCACCATAATATTTTTTTTGTTGAATAATTAAGCGCTCATATTACATTGTTTAAATGTATTACTTATACTGTTTTTATAATTTTCCCTAATAACCCTTTTCCAATTGACTAAATTTTAGAGTGATCCAATACTGAGAAAATGCCTGCTCGTTTTTTTTTTTTTTTCAAAACCATTACCTTTATATTGTCGTCTGCAACATCTTGAATTCCGATTACATGTATTCTAAAATGTTGTTGTCAGTTAATGGGTCAAAATGTTTAGTTTACATGTTAACTTGTTTAATCATCTTAACATTATCCCCATGTACAGTTTATTTATAATGTTATTGTTTTCATATTAAACCTCCAGGAAAAGAACTATTGAATGTTCATGTTAGATCATTTACATGTTTAATTCTCTTTAAAGTCATTACATAAATCTTTATGAATAGTTGCTGTTATCATTTGATTTTCATATCATCAACATTAATTTTGTTGACCTTTTATTGTTTCTCATGTCTTTGTATACTCAATCAAAAAAGATAGTTTTTTGTATATTTTTTTGTATATTGATGTAAGAGCTGAAGTAGTTGACAAAACTTCTACTTGAATTGAACAATGTAACTATTTTATTTCTATCCATATTTTTTAAGCAACTTCGAAGATTTAACCCTTTCCCAAACAAGACCTTGTTTTGACGTCCCTAATAGAAAAAGGCTTGGGAAAACAGTGAGGCAAAAGAAGAAACTGCTGATAACCAGCAGTTTCTCCTTTTGACTCAATATTTTCTTGGCTATATCACACACAATTTCAATCTTTTTTATCACCCATTTTGTCGTCTGCAGCAGCTTTTGAATTGGACCTGCCTAAAATTTTGTCGTTTGGGAAAGGGTCAAATTGTCTGAAATGTCACTATTAGCTGTAAGCACCTTTTTGCGCATCATGTAATCCAATCAAACATTTTATGATAAACTTGAATCATCTTAACCCTTTCCCAAACACAAGATGTTCGGAGTGGTCCTATTCAAAAGCTGTTGTAAATGACAAAATTGATGATAAAAGGGAAGGGATTTGTGTACAATTTAGTACAGAAAATATTGAGACAAAAGGAGAAACTGCTGGTTGTCAGCAGTTTCTTCTTTTGTCTCAATGTTTTCCCAAGCCTTTTCTATTAGAGACATCAAATCCAGGTCTTATTTTGGAAAGGGTTAAATCTGTATTTGATGATGTGTAAACGATCTTAATCAAACATAAAATTTCAATATGCTTTGTGGATAAAGAAGAAACGTCTTAATAAACATGGCAGGTTTCACATGTTAGTTTTGCTTGCATGTGGAACTAGCAAACAAGATCTTGCATTGCTGTTTAAATGTCATGGCCATGAAAATTGGTATTTGCGACTCTGCTTCCCACACAAGGGATACATTTTAACCCTTTCCCAAACAAGACCTGATTTTGATGTCGCTAATAGAAAAGGCTTAGGAAAACATTGAGACAAAAGAAGAAACTGCTGATAACCAGCAGTTTCTCCTTTTGTCTCAATATTTTCTATGTCATATTTTACACAAATCCCATATTTAATAACATCCATTTAGTCATTTGTGGCAGTTTTGGAGGTGGATCACCCTAAAATTTTGCCGTTTGGGAAAGGGTTAAAAAGTGTCGATGGTCTTTCCATTTTGACCATCCATAATTCTTTCCAGTGTTACAAGTCTTTAATGTTGGATATCAAGAATTTCTATCATATATTGCAGATACCAGAGATCTTGGCAACAGCTTTTTACGAGACAGGTTAGTGTTAGTTTTATGCTTCAAGAGGCAAAATCGAGGTTGGGCAGGAGGAAAGATTTGACAGATTTTCAGAAGAAATTGTTGTGACACTATATTTTGTTCCTAGAAGTAAAAAAAAAGTGAAACTACATTGATCTAAAATGTTGTCTGCAACATCTTTGAATTTGGACCAATCTAAAACTCTGCTGTTTGGTAATTGTTGTGCATTGTGCATACTCTAATGGATTCTTTAGAGTCAGCTGTTCTAATAAATACCCATAATATAGGGTCTGATAAAAAAAAGTTTAAAAAATTTTGTTGACAGCTTTCCATGTTTTGTGAGTTAATCCATATAGCTTCCAGACATTATAAATTTTAAAACAGCCAAATAGAAAATTGATCAACATTCTAATTCTAGATACTATGAAACGCTTTAAGCACAATTATACCTTGACCATGGAAGTGTATGAGAGTAAATAGGTACTTCAAAGATAAGGGTTCATGACCGCGTAAGGTGACATCGCATTTGACGTTATTGCTCCCCTGCAAAGTGCATAGTCTTTGTCTAAAAATTGTCACTGGACTATAACTGTTTTCATGTACACAATTAAAAATGTCCATGCTTTTTGCACAGATATCACTATGTATGACTTAAAAAACACTCCTGAAGTTTTATTAACCCATTGTACAAACTTTTGGATCATCCCTCGTAGAAGCCTTAAAGATAGAAAAGAAAATTGTTGTGTTCTGTCATCTCCAGCAATTTTGAATTATGATTTGTCATATTTTGTAAACTAAAAAGGGGTTTAAAACCTTTTTAGCGAGCCAGGACTATTATGTCCGAGGAGCTAATGTCACAGCCCTAGTGTCGGCGTCAGCGTCGGCGTTGCATCCCGTCCCGTCGCGTCTTCACTTGAAAAACTTTAACCTGGTCCATATCTCAGGCACTATTAGAGATACAGCCTTGGTATTTCATACATGGATACATCTCGACAAGACCTTTCATTTGTGACCATGAACATTGACCTAGTGACCTTGACCTTTGAGTTTGACCTACTTTTGAAAAACTTTAACCTGGCCTATATCTCATGCACTATTATTGATAGAGCCTTGATATTTCACACATGGATACCTCCTGCAAAGACCTTTCATTTGGGACTATGATCTACTTTTAAAAAATTAGCTGTTTTTGCGACAAGCTCCCATATAGGCGAGCTACGTTGTCCGCGGACAACTCTTGTTGAAAACAGCTGCAGATTACATGATTAATGATAGATTCTTCTTTTTCCTCAATTTATTTTACAACAAGGACATTAATCCTTGTACCGGCTGACTTTAACCCTTTCCCAAACGGCAAAATTTTTGGGTGATCCACTTCAAAAACCGACAAATGACAAAATGGAAGTTATTACAGATAAAATTTGTGTACAATATAGCATAGAAAATATTGATACAAAAGGAGAAACTGCTGGTTATCAGCAGTTTCTTCTTTTGTTTCAATGTTTTCCCATGCCATTTCTTTTAGGGACATCAAAACCAGGTCTTGTTTGGGAAAAGGTTAAATTTTGATTGAGACAAAAGTACCGAACACATTTCAATAAGATTAGCTCCAGTGTGTGGATAATGGAGAAAAGATAGCAGGCAGTGCAGGCTGATCTTAGACTATACTGACTGCCAAAGCTTTTGTCACAACAGTTAATTGTTGTAAACAACATGAGAAGGGTTATTTAACCCTTTCCCAAACAAGACCTGGGGCCTGTATTATCAACGAACGTACGATTATTTCTTGCGCAATTACTTGTAACAACAAACCTGGTTGGCCCAACCTAATTTCTCGTGCAATCAGATGTTTTGTTACACAGTTTACACGAAAATGTGGCCGTAAGATTGTTGATAATACGGGCCCGTGGTTTTGAGGTCCCTATTAGAAAAGACTTGGGAAAACATTAAGGCAAAAGAAGAAAGTGCTGATAACCAGCACTTTCTCCTTTTGCCTCAATATTTTCTAAATTGAATTGTTCCCAAATCTAACCTTGTTGAATATCTATTTTGTCATCTGGAGCAGCTGCTTTTGAATCGGGCATACATTTTATCATTATTTTGTTTATTTCCAGTCCCTTGTATGTAACAGACGAGGATGCCTGTAACGCTCGAAGGTTGAAAAAGTCAGTGACGTTATACACAACTTTTGATTGGTCCAAAATACCGAGAATAGAAGCAAGACGACAATCAGCGATGCCTTTTGACTCACCAGAGATCATCACACATGTTTACAGATAATCATTCATTTTGCCTGTGATATGTTAAGTTTGTTGGTAATTATATTTCATGTATGGTGGAAATCCTTTTAGAGCAAACAGGATTGCATATTTAACTGTAACTTTAAGGATAAATGTAAAATCCTAATAGTGGCAAAAATATTGACTGTTTCAGATTGCAATTCAGAAAAGGAATCTGTTTTACACATGTATTTAGCTTCCATTTGAATCAGTTTTGTTTTTTAATTTGTTGATTATTTTGTAAGATTTAAACAAAACATAAAATTTCTCTTTTAGCACTTAATTTTCATTACTAAGTGTTGTCAGTTTTGAATGACATAACATGCAGTATGATCTAGATCTATGCTGTTCAGTAATTAGCTCACCTGAGCACGAAGTGCTCAAGGTGAGCTATTGTGGTCACTCAATGTCCGTCGTCCGTCCGTCCGTCCGTCTGTCCATCCGTCTGTCCGTCCGTCTGTCCGTCCGTCTGTCCGTCTGTCAACAATTTGGTGTTAACACTCTAGCATCCACAAAAGTTGGCCAATCTTAATCAAACTTGGTCAAAGCAAGTATGGTCATAAGTTCTCGGATGAGTTCGATTATGGGCCTGATCGGACCTGGAAGTCTGGAGTTATTTGCCCATGAACGTAAAAAATAGCTAGTTTTGACCTTGTTAACACTCTAGCATCTACAATTATTGATCAATCAAGACAAAACTTGGCAATGATGTTGGAGACAATAAGATCTCGGATGAGTTCGATTTTCAGTCTGATCTGACTAGAAAAACGACAGTTATGTGCCCTTGAAATCGACAAAATTGCCATTTTCGGCAGTTTTCGACCTTGTTTACACTCTAGAATCTACTATTATTAATCAAACAAGACAAAATTTGGACACAATGTAGGGGACTATAAGATATTGGATGAGTTTAATTTTCAGTCTGATCTGAACAGAAAGTCCAGAGTTACATGCCCTTGAATTTGACAAAATTGCCATTTTCGGCTTGTTAGCTCACCTGAGCACGAAGTGCTCAAGGTGAGCTATTGTGGTCACTCAATGTCCGTCGTCCGTCCGTCCGTCCGTCCGTCTGTCCGTCCGTCTGTCCGTCCGTCCGTCTGTCTGTCAACAATTTGGTGTTAACACTCTAGCATCCACAAAAGTTGGCCAATCTTAATCAAACTTGGTCAAAGCAAGTATGGTCATAAGATCTCGGATGAGTTCGATTATGGGCCTGATCGGACCTGGAAGTCTGGAGTTATTTGCCCTTGAACATAAAAAATAGCTAGTTTTGACCTTGTTAACACTCTAGCATCTACAATTATTGATCGATCAAGCTAAAACTTGGACATAATGTTGGAGACCATAAGATCTCGGATGAGTTCAATTTTCAGTCTGATCTGACCAGACAGTTGAGAGTTATGTGCCCTTGAATTTGACAAAATTGCCATTTTTGGCAGTTTTCGACCTTGTTTACGCTCTAGAATCTACAATTATTAATCAATCAAGACAAAATTTGGACACAATGTTGGGGATCATAAGATCTTGGATGAGTTTGATTTTCAGTCTGATCTGATCAGAAGGCTGAGAGTTATGTGCCCTTGAACTTGACAAAATTGCCGTTTTTGTCTGTTTTCGACCTTGTTAACACTCTAGAATCTACAATTATTAATCAATCGCGACAAAACTTGGACACAATGTTTGGGATTATAAGATCTTGGATGAGTTTGATTTTCAGTCTGATATAATCAGAAAGTCGAGAGTTATGTGCCCTTGAACTTGACAAAGTTGCCGTTTTTGACTGTTTTTTACCTTTTTTACACTCTAGAATCTACAATTATTGACTAATCAAGACAAATTTTGGACACAATGTTGGAGACCATAATATCTTGAATTACTCTGATTTTCAGTCTGATCTGATTAGAAAGACGAGAGTTATGTGCCCTTGAATTTGATAAAATTGCCATTTTCTGCTGTTTTTGACCTTGTTTGCACTCTAGAATCTACAATTATTATTAATCAATCAAGACAAAACTTGGACCCAATGTTGGGGATCATAAGATCTCGGATGAGTTTGATTTTCAGTCTGATCTGATCACAAAGTGGAGAGTTATGTGCCCTTGAATTTGATAGAATTGCCATTTTCTGCTGTTTTCGACCTGTTTTACACTCTAGACTCTACAATTAGTAATTGATAAAGACAAAACTTGGACACAATATTTGGGACCATAAGATCTCAAATGAGTGTGATTTTCAGTCTGATCTTATCAGGAAGTCGAGAGTTATGTGCCCTTGAATTTGAGAAAAACTGCTTTTTCGGCTGCATTCGACATTGTTTATACTCTAGAATCTACAATTATTTATCAATCAAGACAAAACTTGGACACAGTTGGGCACCATAAGATCTTGTATAAGTTGGATTTTCACAACGCTATTGACCATAAGTTCTTTCTCAGTCTGAAAGTCATAAATATTAATTGAATTGAACAAAAGTGTTGCTCATATCATTTTGGTTCAGGTGAGCGATATAGGACCATCATGGTCCTCTTGTTTTGACCTTGTTAACACTCTAGAATCTACAATTATTTATTAATGAAGACAAAACTTGGACACAATGTTTGGAATCATAAGATCTCGGATGAGCTAGATTCTCAGTCTGATCTGATCAGAAAGTCCAGAGTTATGTGCCCTTGAACTTGACAAAATTGCTGTTTTCGACTGTTTTCGACCTTGTTTACACTCTAGAATCTACAATTATTTATCAATCAAGACAAATTTTGGACACAATGTTGGAGACCATAATATCTCTGATAAGTTTGATTTACAGTCTGATCTGACCGGAAAGACGAGAGTAATGTGCCCTTGAATTTGATAAAATTGCCATTTTCGGCTGTTTTCGACCTTGTTTGCACTTTAGAATCTACAATTATTAATTAATAAAGACAAAACTTGGACACAATGTTTGGGACCATAAGATCTCAGATGAGTTCGATTTTCAGTCTGATCTGATCAGGAAGTTGAGTGTTATATGTGCCCTTGAATTTGAAAAAACTGCTGTTTTCGGCTGCTTTCGACCTTGTTTATACTCTAGAATCTACAATTATTTATCATTCAAGACAAAACTTGGACACAATGTTCACAGTTGGGCACCATAAGATCTTGTATAAGTTTGATTTTCACAATGCTATTGACCATAAGTTTGTTCTCAGTCTTAAAGACATAAGTATTAATTGAATTGAACAAAAGAGTTGCTCATATCATTTTGGTTCAGGTGAGCGATATAGGACCATCATGGTCCTCTTGTAGCTTCTTTATGAAATTTATCAACTGTAAGATAGCAGCATGGTTCCTGGTCAGACTGCATTTAGACACAGGATGATCTTGAATCATGTTGGTTTGAAATGCTTTAACCCATTCCTAAATGGCAAATATTGAAGACTTGTCCAAATTCAATGATGTTGCAGACTACAGTGTAAAAAGAATGACATTGTACATGATTTAGTTTTTTTTAAAGGAAGAAGATATTGTGAGAAATGAAGAAATTGCTTGTTACAAACAATTTCTTCATTCCACAATGTTTCCAAAGCCTTTATCTTTTGTGGCGTCAAAAAGCATTATTAAGAGGGAAAGGGTTAAGGGCCCTTTTTACCAGATTCTGACTCATATTTATTAAAGGAATTATAGAAAATGTATTATTTAAGTGCCTTAATATTTTACAAGCAATACTTGTTTATAACAATCGTTTATGTTACACTAATTTTACTTTGTTAAGTATTATCTTTATAAATATTATTGTATCAAGTCAGAGGGAATATTAAGGAGAAAAAGATATTGTTGTAAACATAGCAGAAAAAAAAAGAAAATGTATTATGATCAGTATTTTATTTTATCACTATTTTTTCTGGCCATTTTGCACCAAAAATATACTTGGATCATATTTAGCTATTTAGGAGTAACTTTTATTTTTAATCATTTTCCAAAACAGTAATTAATACCAATTAGTTTGTTGAAAAATTTGATATTTTTTCATGTACTTTCATTTGAGCTGGTATTCGGAAAGTATTTCTTAACCCTTTCCCAAACGGCAAAATTTTAGGGTGATCCACTTCACAAACTGCTACAAATGACAGAATAGATGTTACTAAAGATAGGATTTGTGTAAAATATGGCAGAGAAAATATTGAGACAAAAGGAGAAACTGCTGGTTATCAGCAGTTTCTTCTTTTGTTTCAATGTTTTCCCAAGCCTTTATTATTAGGGACGTCAAAACAAGGTCTTGTTTGGGAAAGGGTTAAACAAGAGAAATTCGTTGTTTATGTTCAAAAATAAATCAGACAATGATTATTTTGCAAATTGTATAATTCCATACTTGTCTTCCCTTTCTGTTCTGCTTAATCTAATTTATTTATTCATTAAATGCATTTTTACATTTCTTCAATCAAAAAAGTGTTAATCAGTATTTCTTATTTTCTGTTTATTAATGACTGTGATCATGTTTGTATTACGGGTTTCATTTGACCTGACACTGACAAATAGCGTAATATACATCAAAGAGACTTAAATCTTAGTTGGTAGATATGTTAGTTGGTAGATATGTAAAATATGACAGAAAATATGGCAGAACATCCCACGCTCGTAATTTTTGACAATGAAAGTTAAATCTGCGCCAGGTCATTTGAATCACATGATACTTGTTTTTTGTTGTTAAGAATGATTTTCACATACTGAAGGTATTTGTGACCCGTCAAGCTAAAAGGGACCTTTGAGAAACTGATCGGACTCAACCAACAGAGGTCAAGCAGACGCTGTATATAGAAAATGAACATGTTAGTAAAATGGGGAAACCAATCTAGATTCAGAAAAATATATTACAGTGAAAAATATCGACCCTACTCAGTCTGAGCAGTCCGCACAGACTGACTAAGGTCGATACTTTTCACAATTCCCATAAGGCCCCTTTTAGCATAACAGGTCACATTTTTATACAGACCTTTGATAAGGCTCTAAGGGTTTTGGGTCTTTTAAGAATTGACTCTCTTTATGGTAACATTTCATTGAGGTATATAAAAATGTCATGCATGCTAATATGTGAACCATATGAGAACAATACACAATTCAATTTATTAAGAAAAAATAGCTATTATACGTTCAAAGTTAAACGAGAATCGATACAAATATTTTGGTTTATTTTAGGGTTGAACAGGTATCCGTGTGTATAAGTTGTTACTATAAATAGTCAAATATACATCCTGCCTCCCCTCTTTTCCGTTATCGGACTAGTCTCTCATTAGTAAAAGATTTTGAATCGTTTATAGTGTTTTCTTCATAAACAATGGATTTTAAAAGGTATTCTCTTTGGTGGTCTTTGAAAATAAACAAATCTACTAAAATTGATAGAAAGCCATTTCATTTTATATATGCATTGAAAGAGTCATTTGTAATGTGTTTACCAGTACATGTATTTTTATACTTTTACATAAAGTTCATTACTTGTTACTGCCTAAAACGTGTATGTTTATAAACCTTTCCAAAACAAGACCTTTTGTAATACCCATAATCAAGATGGCTTTTAAATGCATCAAGGGAAATAAAAAAAGATGCTGATAACCAGCATTTTCTCCCTTTCTCTCAAAGCTTTCCATGCTATGTCATACATTTTCATTATATACATGATTGAGCACATTGATTTAGTCATCTACAGCAGCTTGCAAATTGTGTCAGTCTAAAATGTCCCCATTTTGGAAAGGGTTAAATTTGTTTTTACATCAATTGTTGAAAATATCCTTAATCATTGTTAGACTTTATTTCAATTTTCATACCATTTCTTCACTTTTTTGAAATCTTAATCATAAAGCATTCTGTACAATGTTGACTGTTCAATAAAATTGAAAACAAAACCTTTTCTGGTTACTATAAATTTTGTTATGCAACCCTTTCCCAAACAGAGTTTTTTAGTCTTGTCCAAATTCAAAGATGTTACAGATGACAAATTCAAGTGAATGAAATTCAACATTTGTTGATCATTCTAGGTAGAAAACATTGTGGAAAATGAATTAATTGCTTGTCACAAGCAATTTCTTCATTTTCCACAATGTTTTACGAAGCCATAATCTTGTAGGGAGTCATAAAGAGTTATTGTGTGGTAATGGGTTAACCCATTTCCACATGATAGCATATTTTGACGCTCCACAATATAAAGGCTTTTTACTCTGACAAACTAGCATGGGTCCCTTTAACTCATTCCCATATGTTGGCAAACATTGAGGAAATTGAAGAAATTGCAATTTCTTCATTTCCCACAATCTTTTCTAGAAAGACCGTAACTGTAAAATTTTGTTTACTTGAAATTGTTGTCTGGAACATCTTCCAAATTGGACCAGTCTAAAATTTTGCAATCTGGTACATATAATGGATTAACCCTTGTCATGTCAATCCCTCTGTAAAGCAGTATAATTCCATGATCAGCCGGTCCTTTAGTTAACCCGTTAGCAAACGGCAAAATTTTGGACTGTGCCAAATTCAAAGATATTGCAGACGACAATTTCAAGTTGATGAAATTTTAAGAATTTCTTCATTTTGGGTTAGAAAACATTGTGGAAAATGAAGAAATTGCTTGTCACAAGCAATTTCTTCATTTTCCATGATGTTTTCCAAAGCCTTTATCTTGTTGGGAGCCAAAAGGCATCACTGTGAGGAAATGGGTTAAGTTTTATTTTTTCGCAAACAAGAGCTGGTTTTCTTGTCTTTGATCCTTCCATTAACGAGAGGCAATAAAGGCTGACTTCGATAGGCAATGGCTCGCACCATCGTCTGGAACATCGACCCAATCGAACACCAATAATGCGAGCTATTGACGTCACTTCCGTAGCTATAGCTCCAATCGAACAGCAATGGCCCAAGCTATAGTTCGACCACCTGAAAAAGTGTGGTCCGGCCATCCGAGCCATTACGTCATTCGGAACACCTTGGATAACAGCAAACCAATCATTGTTGAGGTAAACAAAGATTTTGATTGGCTGACTCAGAATGGGGAGGAATTCAATAGACAGAACAGCGCTGGTTTCCAATGATGGTTCCCGATTGAAGCCATAGTGCCAAACGAAGTCGGCAAAAATGTTTCATATTGCAAGATGCAGAGATTATAGGAGTGGTAATGCTCTGGGCATCAAATGGTTCAATGCCTAGCTACTCCAGTCTTTTGGACGATGTGCAATGCCCAGATTTGACTGGATACTTCTCACTCTTCCAAGAAGGTCCCTTAAGGTCCCTTTACCAACAGGGAAAAATGCATCTCTATCATCCTGAATTAACCCTTTCCCAAACGGCAAAATTTTTGGGAGATTCACTTTAAAAACTGCTACAAATGACAGAATGGAAGTGATGATAAATAGAATTTATGTACAATATGGCACAGAAAATATTGAGACAAAAGGAGAAACTGCTGGTTATCAGCAGTTTCTTCTTTTGTCTAAATATTTTCCCAAGCCCTTTCTATTAGAGACGTCAAAACCAGGTCTTGTTTGGGAAAGGGTTAATTAAAACACAGCAGAAAATCATGTGACACAACACTGACAACAAGATTTGTCGGTGAAACACAAATGCCCCCGAAATGACCATTTTTGTAGAATGTAAAGTTTTCGTAGAATAAAGGGTTGATAATGGTTAACGGATGACCTTGAGGAAGGTCAAATTGCATGGGACAGATAGATATCATTGAAAGGAAGTTGCATACCAAATTTGAGCTTTGTATGTCAAATACTTTTGGAGAAAAGGCAAATGTTAAGTTTTCGGACAGACGGAAGGACAGACAGACAGACGGACAGACAGACACCAGTAAAACAATATGCCCCGATCTTGCGATATGGGGGCATAAAAAACGCAAAAAACGCAGAAAATCTTCAATAGCCTGTTAACATGTGATTTGAAGAGAAGAGGGAAAACGCCAGGGAAGAGCTGGATGTGGTATTTCTTTTAACCCATTACCAAAAGACAAATTTTAGACTGGTCCAAATTCAAAGATGTTGCAGACGACAATTTCAAATTAAGGGATTTTGAAATCTTTTGGTCTTTTTTTGAAGAAAATATTGTGGGAAGTGAAGAAATTGCTTGTCACAAGCAATTTCTTAATTTTCCACAATGTTTTCCAAAGCAATTATCATGTAGAGAGTCAAAAAGAGTCATTGTGTGGTAATGGGTTAAACAGTACCTGATAAGTTATTGATAAGTAAACAAACAAGAGGGCCAGAATGGCCCTATATCGCTCACCTGAAAGGAGTTTGTGACACGCCCATTTTTTTTTACAAATCAAAAATTTGTGAACAAATTTTGGAAAGGGTCACTCAAGGAACATTGTTGCCAAGTTTGGTTCAAATTGGCCCAATGCTTGATTTTTAAAGAGTTTTCTTATGATTTCTCTAAGTCTGATATCCCTGCCCTTCCACACCCACATTTTTAGACGACAAAGAAAATTTGTGTACGCATTTTTAAAAGAGTCACTCAAGGAAAATTCTTGCTAAGTTTCGTTCAAATTGGCCCAATGTGTTTTTAAAAGAATTTTCTTAGGGTGTCTCCAACTTCGATAAGCCAAGTCCTGCCACGCCTGCTTTATCTGACGAATCAAAATCTGCAAACAAATTTTACAAAGAGTCACCCAAAGAATATTTCTGTAACGTTTGGTTCAAATTGGGCCAACGGTCGATTTTTGAGGAATTTTCTTAGGATTTCTCTAAGTCCGAGAAGCCATGTCCTGCCACGCCCACTTTTTCTGACGAATCAAAAATTTGCGAACAAATTTTGAAAAGAGTCACCCAGGGAACATTAATGCCAAGTTTGGTTCAAATTGGGCCAACGGTTGATTTTTAAGGAATTTTCTTAGAATTTCTCTAAGTCCAATAAGTCACGCCCTGCCACGCCCACTTTTCCTGACAAATAAAAAATTCACCAACAAATTTGGAAGAGTGTCACCCAAGGAACATTTCTGCCAAGTTTGATTCAAATTGGGCCAATGGTTGATTTTTAAAGAATTTTCTTAGGATTTCTCTAAGTCTGATAAGCCACGCCCTGCCACGCCCACTTTTTTTGACGAATCACAAATTTGTGAACAAGTTTTGAAAAGGGTCACCCAAGGAACATTTCTGCCAAGTTTGATTCAAATTGGGCCAATGGTTGATTTTTAAAGAATTTTCATAGGATTTCTCTAAGTCTGATAAGCCACGCCCTGCCACGCCCACTTTTTTTGAAGAATCACAAATTTGTGAACAAGTTTTGAAAAGGGTCACCCAAGGAACATTTCTGCCAAGTTAGGTTCAAATTGGGCCAATGGTTGATTTTTAAAGAATTTTCATAGGATTTCTCTAAGTCCGATAAGCCACGCCCTGCCACACCCACATTTTTTGACGAATCAAAAATTTGCAAACAAGTTTTAAAATGGGTCACCCAAGGAACATTTCTGCCAAGTAAGGTTCAAATTGGCCCAATGGTTGATTTTTAAAGAATTTTCTTAGTATTTCTCTAAGTCCGATAAGCCACGCCCTGCCACGCCCACATTTTTTGACGAATCAAAAATCCACGAACAAGTTTTGAGAAGGGTCACCCAAGGAACATTCCTGCCAAGTTTGGTCAAAATCTACCGAATGGTTTAGGAGGAGAAGATGTTTAAAGAAATGTGAACGGACAGACGGACGGACGGACGGACGGACGACGGACGGTGAGTGATCACAATAGCTCCCCATGAGCACTTCGTGCTCAGGTGAGCTAAAAATTGTTTGCTCATCAATAACCTTTTCAATAAGTTGCAGTTTTAAAGATTCATCACATTTAAATCAAATGCCTGATATTTTAACCCTTTCCAAAACGACAAAATATAGGGTAATGCACTTCAAAAACTGCCACAAATGAAAAAATGGATGTTATTAAAGATAGGATTTGTGTAAATATGGCCCAGAAAATATTGAGACAAAAGGAGAAACTGCTGGTTATCAGCAGTTTCTTCTTTTGTTTAAATGTTTTCCCAAGCCTTTTCTATTAGGGACGTCAAAACCAGGTCTTGTTTGGGAAAGGGTTAACACCTGCTTCAAACCAAAATCAAATCAGTCACAAATCAAAAGATTTATTGAATATTGTCTGTACTTGTTGTTGGGTCACGTGATTCCTTGCCATGTTACAACATACCAGTGTTCTCCCCAGCCCATTAAGCTGTATCAGCCCTACTACATCTTCATGTAAATCAATGCAATGCCACTACAGCTTCAAAACTACCCCACAGCTTAATTTCCTCAAAAAGGTTAAAAACTAGGGGGATTTGAGCAATTTCTTCTTTTCCCAATATGTTTTTTTTTTCACTATTGTTCGCATGAACACAATACATTTCAAGGTTTACCAATACTTATAATTTGCCACTACGGCTTCAAATTGTGCTGGGGAGAACCCTGCATACACAGATTAGTATGCTGCGGGTGACAGACCGAAGGATTGATTGAATGGAGTTTTACATCCCACTCAATACCTACAAATGGAGATGGGACCACGTTTTTAAGTCTCATCTGAAAGACTGGAAAGGCGAGGGATTGAACCAGCGTTCCCTGTGTTTCAAGTCCAGAACGTTGCCACTGCACCACTTCCGCCCCCAACAGACCGCAGGAAATGAATGACTAACCCTCTCCTACATAATGATGCTTTTTGGTGCCCCCCATGATAAAAGCTTATGAAAACATGGTGGAAAATGAATTAATTGTTTATGACAAGTAATTCTTCACTTCACACAATATTCTTTTACCCAGTAAGACTGAAAAATGCATAATTCCTTTCACTTTTCATCTACATCTTAAAATTTTTAGTAGTCTAAAATTTTGTTGTCTATTAATGGGTTAAATGCAGACCTCAAAATCAATTAATGCATTGCTCTTAACCTTTGACTTTATAGATTGATTAACATTACACTGAGATGTATTTTATACTTTTTATTGTGAAAGACAACTTTTCAACAGAAACATAATAACAAAGATTTGAATAAACAAATTCATGCAAATATTTATGCAAGAAAGTAACTTGTTGTTAGCATTTACATGGGGGAAAAGTCCATTAACTTAAGTACCTAAATTTAACCCTTTCCCAAAACATTGTCTGGTTTTATTGTCATTCACATAGAAGGCTTTCCAAAACATCAAGTAAAAAGTAGAAAATGTTGATTATCAACCTTTTTCTCCTTTTGCCTCAATATTTTATAGAAATATCAAACAAAATTTCAATATATTTTATCTATATCCAGTTTATCACCTGCAAAAACTTTGAAATTGGACCATCCAATTTGCTGTTTGGGAAAGGGCTAAAAGATACAAATTATCAGTCCAAATTGAAAAACATTATTGTCAACTAAATTCTATCAGGGAACAGTTCCTACCAATTATCATTATATTTCTGTAAGTTACATGTTCATAACCCTACGTTGTGGATGCTAATTTGAACTGTCTAAATAAGATAATGGCAATGATTTTACAGTATCTATACTTTGATGAAAAATATGATATTTCAATATTTGAAAAATACTTTATCACCTCTAATATGTGGACCAATTTGAATTCATTTTCACTCCTAACCTATTACCACATAGAGACGCCTTGTAACTACACCCTGCAAAATAAAGGCTTTGGAAAAAATCATGGAAAATGAAGAAATTGCTTTTAACAAGCAATTCCTTCATTTCCCACAAATTACTTACCATACAAAAAGACCAAAAAATATACTATTTTCATTCACTTTGAATTGTCGTCTGCAAAATCTTTGAAATATTAACAAAGTTGTCGTTTGGTAATCAATATGTTCAAAATCCTGAGGACTTCATGGTTTGTGTTTATAGCAGAATAACTTAAACATGAAAACATGCTATATAACAAAATAAGATTGTTCTTTACAACCTACTTCTATCAAAGACCAAATTGAAATAATTTTCTAACAACAATGTTAGTGTTACTAGTTAACCCTCTCCCAAACAAGACCGGATTTTGAAGTCTTTAGTAGGAATGGCTTGGGAAAATACTGAGACAAAAGAAGAAACTGCTGATAGCCAGCAGTTTCTCCCTTTGCCTCAATATTTTCTTGGCCATAACATGAACGTTTTGGCCTTCTGTGATCATTTACTTTGTCGTCTGCAGCATCTTTCAAATTGGACCGCCTTAAAATTTTGCTGTTTGGGAAAGGGTTAAATGGAATGTGTACAATTCAGCATGGAAAGTAATGAGGAGAAAAAGGCTTGGGTTTTTTTTCAGCATTTTCTTATTTTTACTCAATGTTGTCTAAAATCTTTCATGTTAGGTGTGAAAAACCAGTTCTTGTTCTGAAAAAACAAGGTGAAAAAAGGAGAGGGCCTTAGTAAACATTGAGTGAAAAAGAGAAATTGCTGGTAATAAGGTGCAGTTAAGTAATGACGCCACTTGGAAAAGGCTGATGTTTTAAGAATCTCAAAATAGCCACATTACGGGTATTCTAATTAATGCATTATCGCTGTAGGGAATCATGTGACACAACAATTTCAGAAAATCGTCAATAATCCTATTAATACATGACCAGTTTTAATTTAGTTAGAAGCAGAGGTAGTCCGGCAGATATCCACTTATACCTTGCAGTGGAGTATAAAGTTTTTTTCTTTGCTGATTCCTGGAGTAGACATCCTACTGTTAAAGATTCCGACGGGTGCCATCGTGTCACCCTTTAGCATTTTGAGAAATTCAAGATGGCCGCCAAGATGGCGGAAATCTTTTAAATAGTCAATATAAGGGTTTAAAATTCATATGAAAACTGATAAATTTTAGGTAAAATATCTTTAATATACTTACTGTTTCTCTAGGAATGAAAAACAATAAAAATAAGACATATTTCTACCATTTCAGTGGATATTTTTGTGTAATTTACGTTACATTATTGGAAAATTGCCTTATTTATTCACATATCCCCTATTATTTGGACAAAAGTCATTTAAACACAACAATAAGTGGTTTTGTTATCAATTCATTCACTTGATTATTTTTGGTGAGAGCAAAATAAGAGATGTATAAATGTATTATGTAGTTTACGTTACCTTGATATTAGCATATTAGCTTTACTCATTCATTTATCTCCTATTATTTAACCATACATCGTTTAGACACAACAGTGTATGGTCTGGTTATCAATTCATTCCCTTTAAAGCTTTTTGTAATAGCAAAACAGCAGGTTGTATAAATGTATTATGTAGTTTACGTTACCTTGATATTAGCATATTAGCTTAATTTATTCATTTTTCTGCTAATATTTAGTCATAAGTCGTGAAAAACAATAGTAAATATTTTGACTACTAACTTTTTTACCTGAGGCTTTCGGTAAGAGCAAAACAACAGTTGTATAAATATATCATGTAATTTACGTCACCTTTATTTCGTGTACTGTTACATATTTATAAAAAATAATTATCATAAATGGAACAGAATGCCCCCAACAGCTAGTTATAGTGGGCTAAAATAAAGTTAACAGTAATTTAAACAAGACACATCTGTAGTCTCTGATTCACAAACCCATCATGTTCTAGACACAAAAGAATAGTGAATTAAACGTATCCAATTAGGGCACAATGACTAGTATTGGCAAATGAAAATCCCTTGACTAGCATAAAAAGAAGTGCATAGTGACCTACTTTTGGTGCATGGCAAACCTTGCTTGAGTCATGACTCATCCATATACTACATTCTGTGTCTCTAGGTCAAACGGCACGAGAAATGGAATGGAGAGGCGTTTTCAAAGTTAAGCACAAAAAGTAGGTCACTCTATCCTAATTATGCCCCCGATAGGGAGGCATCATAAATTTGACTTGTCCGTCCGTCTGTCCGTCTGTCCGTCTGTCTGTCCGTCCGTCTGTCATTCCGTCCAAAAACTTTAATATTGGCCATAACTTCCTTATTACTTAACATATTCGCTTCATACTTTACCACAACATTCCTTGGTACATTACCTTTCTGTAGGCACATACTTTGGTGACCTTGACCTCTGGATGACCTTGACCTTGAACATAGATTGGCCATAATTTAAAATCAAAGCGGTGTCGGGGGCATTGTCATCTTACAGTGACAGCTCTTGTTTTGGTATATGATATAGCATTTAGTCATTGAACATTTGCACATTAAATGTGGTATCTCTAGATCAAACAGTACATGAGAAATGAAACAGAAGGGAACTCCGAACTAAGTAAATTAGACTCAAAGTGAATAGTAGGTCACAGTAACATCGTTTTGGTACATAATGCTTCTGTTGGTCATGGCGCGTTTTATATTAAATTTGGTTTCTCTAGGTAAAATAGTGCAGGAGATATGGAGCGGAAAAGAAACATTCGTAGGCTGCCCCATCGCCTGACAAAGAGTATACGATAATACACCAGCATTTTTTCTTGACAACTTGAAGAAACTAAATAATTGCGCAAGATTAGATATCAGTTCCTAACAGCTGATCAAAATTAATATTCTTTGTAAATGATGTGTATAATATGTAAGGTGCTTCTCTACATTGTTCCATTAGTCCAGGGTTCGATCCCCGGTCGCGGCAAATACCGGTATCCTTTCAGAACAAAATGTCCCCCACCAATGGTTTGCTATCGTTAACCTATATGGGCAAGCATATGTAGGTTTGGTTAGGAAGTTGTGATAGTACTGGTATGAGAAACGACAGGAGTCCATGGTAAGGTGCACCGATCGTCGGGAAATGACTGTAGCAGTTGAAAATGGCGTTAAACCGCAATAAACAAAACCAAGTTAATTAAAATATGATATTTATTTTTCTCCGTCAAAGTTTGGTATAATAACCGTGGTACATTGCTAAGGGGCCAAAATTGCATGCAAGAAAATTGTTCTATATAAAACCATAGATTTCATTGTGTATTTGTATTTCTAGGTTTTTATGCTTTCATTGTTGCATAACACTCCTCCTTGGCATTTACTAAGCAATGCACATCCCTTTCTAGCATAGCACAACTACATCTAGTTGAAGAATATGGTCCGTCACTTCCTCACTGCCATTTTATCATTTTCGAGATATCGGTATTTCCAGGAGCTAGAGCTACACACTCGGCTTGGGGACAATCAGTGTACTAGCACTTGATCCCTTGATCCCACGTCTAGTTGATCTTGTGAAAGAGTGTGTTTCCAATTTTGTGCTTGATTCCTTTTATCATTGTATTAAAATGCTTGTATCTGGAGAGAATGATACTAGCTTTTGGCATGCTACCAACTAAGTACTGCATGCAACGTGACAATACAGCTTAAGTAGCATGCTCGTATCAGTGATTGACCTCGAAGTTGAAGGTCTACCTCTTCAAAATGCTAAAATGTCAGTGTGGAAGAGATGGACCTAGTTTTTCTACTAAATGCAGTTGTACTAAGGATAGATTGGGATGTTACAAAGCACATGCCGATGAGGCTTAATTGACAAAACGCCAATCGATAGATCGCTCCGCCCAATGAAGAAATAGGTGTGTGGCATTTTTCCGTCCACTTCTGGTCCACTCCATATCTCGTATATAATTCGACCTTCAGAGACCATTTTTGATGTGGTCCCATACCAAAAGTAGGTTGGTATCACATACTTTTCACTTTGGTTGCTCTTAGTTAGAAATTTTCTTCCGCTCAATAGTTCATGTACTGTTTAATATAAGGGACGCCAAATTTGTTTTGTAGATGCGCCGTGACTCAAAGTTTTGTCGTGTATCATTGTACCAAAACCAGATCGCTGTGACCTACTTTTTACAATTGTGTGCACTTAGTTCACTACTTTGCTCTGTTTTAAACATAATGTGTGTGCATCAGTGGCTACAACAACTACATGTAACAGTACATGGAATTAAGGTAACGTAAGCTACATAATACATTTATTCAACATGCTGTTTTGCTCTTGACATAATCTGGCAGATTTGTGGCCACATAATAGTAGACAAGTAAATAAAATAAGGTAATTTGCTAATATTAAGGTAACGTAAATTACATAATACATGTATAATACCTTGTAATTGCTATTGAAAAAATTGTCTAGTAAAGAAATTGATAGACAAACCTTTTGCCGTTGTGTTAAAAAGACTTATGGTCAAATGGTAGTATTCTGGTGAATACATGAAGCCAATTATGCCATAATGTAACGTAAGTTACACAAAATCATCAACTGAAATACATTCATGCAACCCATATTTTGCTCTCAACAAAATATAAAGTGAATGAATTGATAACAAGACCACGCGCTGTTGTGTTTGACTGAGTTATGTCTATATAATAGTGGATAAGTGAATAAATGAAATAATTGTCCCATAATGTAACGTACATTACACACAAATATCAACTGAAATGATAGATATATGTCTTATCTTTATAGTTTTTCATTCCTAGAGCAACAGTAAGTGTATTAGATATATTTTACCTAAAATATATCAGTTCTCATATGAATTTAAAACCCTTAAATTGATTATTCAAGTGATTTCCGCCATCTTGGCGGCCATCTTGAATTTCTCAAAATGCTAAAGGGTGACACGATGGCACCCGTCGGAATCTTTAACAGTAGGATGTCTACTTCAAGAATCAGCGAAGAAAAAAACTTTATACTCCACTGCAAGGTTCAGCTAAAAAACGGGGAATATCTGCCGGACTAAGGTGGAAAATGTTGCAACACATCAAAAATTTGCTGCATGTGGCAGAACTTTTAAAAATCTGCAGATAAAAAGTTATTGATGATCAAGTAAAATTTAAATTGGTTATCAACAACTTCTTTATCAGCTAATTTTTAAAAGATCTCTCGCATGCAAATTATCCCTGACATATTTCAGAGTTCTTAGCTTCAAACTATTTTCAAATTGGTCCCATTTTAATAAAATTATTGAAGTTTTTCTGCAATTTTTGTACCATATGATTCCCAACCATTACTTTTAACTATCATTCTGCTGCTTTTTAACGAAAACCTCATAAATACAGCATGAAACATGCTGCAGTTAAGAGGTTTTCGATGAAAAGCAGTAGTTTGAGACAAGTCACACAACCGCAGTATAAAATCATTAGGACATAAGAACCCAGAGTTGAATACATGTAGAACATGAATTCAGTAAACAATGCTTATTGTTTATTGTGCATTGTCTCTAATGCCAAAACAACCTTTTCCAGATCCTGACTAAAGATGTATGCACTCAACCCTTTCCCAAACAAGTCTTGACAACTGGTTTTGATGTCCCTAATGAAAAATACATGGAAAAACATTGACACAAAAGAAGAAAAGGCTGATCATCAGCATTTTCTCCCAATACTTTCAATGCCATAATGTACACAAATCATGTCTTTATCAACTTACATTTTGCTTGTCTGCTTAAGCCTTTGGATCTAGAACCAGTATACATTTTTGCTGTTTTGGAAAGGGTTTATAGAATTTGAGACAAGCCCTAAAATTTTCGATAACTGTGCTCCTGTCATTCACTACATGAAATGTCACATTTATAATATCAGCTTCTCTTTCAATTCCTAAGCTTACTTTCACACATCACATTCTGTCTCTTTTCAGCAAAAACCTCATAATTGCAGCTTAAAACAAACTGCAGTTATGAGAGTTTTGTTAAAAAGCATTGATTGATAATATCAGTCACATGATCTAGGAGTCACATGACCTGTATTTGGTCCCTCTCAGTCCTGATCTATTATTCCCGTCACCAAATTTCAAATTGCACCAATAATATAACGATTATGATGCACCAATTTAACAATCTTTATTCCATAATTCATTGTCCATTAATACTTGATAGCCATGTCTTTCTTCGCATCTGTGATTGGTTACTCTAACAACTGAAAGTAGAGAATGAATTGAATTAGCCCTTACCCAAACAACAAAATTTACAGGAGGATCCAAGTTGAAAGGAGTTGTAGATGTCAAAAGATGTAGACAGAAGAAATGGAGTGTTATAGATGTA
This sequence comes from Fragum sueziense, assembly GCA_963680895.1. NCBI lineage: Eukaryota > Metazoa > Mollusca > Bivalvia > Cardiida > Cardiidae > Fragum > Fragum sueziense. The sequence goes on along the minus strand of OY804602.1, from coordinate 13,434,756 downwards.
GACAAGAGCCGTCAGAGACGGACAATGCTCCCCGAATAAGGCTTTGTCACAATAAATGTATGCCATGCAGAGCTAAGATTAAGCTAACAAACGATAAGCCCCCTTTTTCCATGACATACTTTTTATACGCAAATTTCAAGTAGTTTATTGTCAAGGGCATCTGATTTGCTAGTCAAATATGAAATTTCATCAAATTCTGACCATTAGACTATGAGAAATTAGAGAAAAAGTGTATTTGACCTTAAGTCCCCTTTTCCAATGACGAGGCCTCAAATCCATAAACTGGGAGAAGTACATCGGCATTATGTCATAGGGAGTTCACATGGTAAGTTTCATTTGATTTGGCCCAAGGGTTATAGAGAAATCGCTTCGGACGGACGGACGGAATGACGGACGGACGGACGGACAGACGAAGCTGCGACTATATGCTCTCCCTTCGGGGAGCATAAAAATATTGATGAGAAATGACTTACTTTCTCTCAATATTTTCCCAGAATATTTCTATCAGATCTAGGGATTTCAAAACCATGTTTCATAGGACAGGTGTAGGAAGAGGGGGCAACCCCCCCACACCCCTGCCCCCAATAATTTGGAAAAGGGCATTGCCCCCTATGGCCCCCATAATACAACCATATTTCCATTCACTTTAACATTAATGCCCCCCTCCAATATTATAAACCTTCCTACGCCTATGTGTTTTGTAGGGAAAAGGATTATAGGGGAGACCGGGGCAAAGTGTTACACGGGGCAAAGTGTTACATTAGATTTTTCAGCTCAATCATGTTTTCTGCTACGATAATTCCACTTTGTAATAAATTCTATGCAGATTTTTTACATTGTCTGATTTTTATGGCTAGATCGATCTTTAGGGGAGTTCTAGAATCGCGAATTTCACTTTTTGGGGTCAAAAAGCAATTTTCCGAAATTTTGAAAAATAGGGTTATCTTGGACGCTTGTTTCTGCAATACTGATTGCTTGTATTTGTTTCCTTTTAGCCTCAGATTTATGTCCCCATCCTAAATATAATAAATGATAATCTTAGAAAGAATAAAGTAACATTATAAGCCATTTGCCCCGGGCATTGTATTTTGTGTAACACTTTGCCCCGATGCCCGGGGCAAAGTGTTACATTCTTCACCATTTTTGTTTTCTCTCTAACTTTTCAATAAAAAAGCAATTTATGTTGCAAAAAACTTATATTTGTCCAGAATGTTATACATTTTTAGATTTTATGGTTTACACGACTGCGGGGTAGAGCAGCGTCGGGTACTTTCGGACAGTTAAGCGATCGTCAGCCATTATTTAGATAGGTGAAGAGAAAAACTGTATCTTATGTCACAATCAGAAAATTCTAAGCCTTTTCCCCGGCATCAGTAATGAGAAGTATGTATTAAGCGTTTAAAACCGGGTACCATAAGGAAAATAAAATGAGTCATCAACGACGGGTTATTTCGGACACGTCGGGTCTGATCGGACAGGCCGATAATCGAGCTAGATTTATTTCAAATAATTATGTTTGCATCTATTACGTAATTAAATCGGAACAATCTAAAATTTTGTTTGGAAAGGTTTTAGGTAAGGTAAAATACAAACGAACGATCGAAGATATTTATTTGCATCGAGTATTTCATAAAAAAAATTAAAAATATATGCCGATGGCCGGAATCGAACGTCTGTTCCACGAGTTCTGAGACCTCGACGTTACCGCTCGACCACTGATCTTGCTGATGATTATGGGTTATAAATAATATATAAAATCACTATTTGTCCGGTAAGAGCCGACTGATCAATTTCCCTTCGGGTCAGATCGGACACCATTTTATTTCCAAAAATAACTAATATTTCTACCATCAACAGGTAAAAACCTCTCGAAAACCTTTTAATCTTCTTTTTAAACCAGGCTAAAAAAGATTTAATCGCAATAATACATCGTCATAATCATGCGTCTGCAGGGTATCTATATGTAGATTATTGCTTACGAACCTCTACGGAAATTTTGATTCGGGGAAAACCCACTAAACGTTGAGAATTGGTGGCGAAGAAGAATTTCAAAAGAATAGCTGCGCTGGAACTATTAAAACATGCACAGAGGACATAAAAATTTGCGTGCATGTAGCGTTAAGGACACATGTCCGAGTTGACACGACGTCCGAAAGTACCCGACATTGCTCTATATGATATTGTCAAAATTTTGATAAATCGAAAAAATGTAACACTTTGCCCCGGTCTCCCCTACTATAGAATCTATGCATATAATTTCTCTTGAGCAATGTTTACTCTGGCTTCACATATAGATCTAGTTTATTCTACTGGATATAGGACTAGGATAGAATTATAGAATGATGAAGTAGAGCTACTTATACAGTTATTGAGAGAAAAGATCATCAATGATCAGTGACTTCTCATTTTCTCTTAATATTTTCAAGCATACACATCTTAGTTTGGTTGTAATTATTATGTCGTCTGCAACGTCCTTCAAAATGAACTTTTTTTTAACTTTGCCGTTTGGGAAAGGGTCCACAAATTGCCACAGAAAAAAATCCTGGGCTAATGTGAATAAAATGTCAAACTCCATTTTGGAATTGGAGCCATGATTATTTGTCGTCTGCATGTACTTCGAATTTCAATCCATTTTGTCATTTTGTCGTCTGCTACAACTGCACGACGTAAAATGCATGTCGTCGATTTTCTACGAAAACCTCGTATCTGCAGCTTAAAACAAGCTGCAGATACGAGGTTTTCGTTGAAAAGCATCGATGTGTAGATACCTATTTGAGATCCTATTTCTTCTGGTTAGCGGCATTATTCATCAGTTTTTGTACATTTTTCCTCGTGTGGCCGCCAGGTTCGGCGTGGTGGTGTTGCTCGACCTCTTTCTTAGATCGTCCTTTTCCACCATGATGACCCACAAACTTGTCTTGTTCAATATTGTAGTCCTCAAACTCGTCCATGTACTCTTTGTCCGGTGTGCTCTCCTTCGCTTTCGACATCTTTCAACGCCTGTCAAACCTTTGTTTAGAAATATTTTGTGAAATTATTATTTATGCCACGTCCCAGCTGTTTTTACCTTCAACTTGGTGGATTAATGTTTGATCATGTGACTATTACTTACTAAATTCCCAACGCCCATTGGTCGAAACGTTGATTTCTGTAATCACGTGATTAGTGCTCACCCGAAAACCTTTTTTCATTGGTTAAATATTACCTATAGTCTAAATATAGATTGTCTGGTCACTGACCTAGTTATCAATATAAACAAACAGAAAACAGGTCACAAAACGTGTTTCAAATTAGAGTCTACGTCAGACGAGTTGTCAATGACCATGGATCCAATTTATAATGTAAAGTGGCATTAAAAACCTAGATCTCACTGCTTTTCATTCACGCACGAGACCTTGCATTCACGCACGAGACCTTGCATTTACGCACGAACGCACGTGCACATATGCAAAACAAATCAAAGTACACGCAGTACTAATTGTTGCGAATACATCAAATGTAGGCAGCAGGATGACGTTTGTTACCCTCAGCATTCACGGTGGGGATTGTGCATGATGGGATGGATAACGAATACGGAGAAATTCGCCTCGCTTCAGGTAAGAAATTGTGCAATAATTTTCTTATTTCTGCGTCAATTTTCAAGCGGTTTGTTGCGCATACCCCGCATTACTGAGCTCTTTCCTCAGATATATGACTTGTTTGTAGAATCTTTGTACTTTGTCCAAAAATTGATCCCAACCGACCAGAAAAACGACAAAACATTCAGGCCCTCTTCCTAGTCGGTTAGGATCGGGTTTTGAGAAAAGTACAAGGAGTTTCTAGATAATGCGAAGCAGGAGGGTCGTTTTCGTATTTTGCGGGCCTCTGCGAATGTTAACGACCGAAAAATACGAGAATTGACGCTATTATTGCATTATTGTTATTCCAATGATTACTTACCCCAAACCCCTTGATATGTGCGAAAAATGAACCAAGGTGAGATAAGAAAATGTCCGCCATTGTTGTTTTGTTCTGATAAATCTTCCGAGAATTTTGTGTTATGCGTGACGTCGGTAAAACAACGTTACGTCATAATTTGGCGCCAAAAGGCGAACGTCGCTTATTTAACGTAAGACGCTGAGAATTTTGCGGGAAAAGAGACAATTGTTTATTTTGAAGGGTCAAATCGAGGGTATTTGAGTGAAACGGTCCGATATCGCACGTGAATCTGCCGATTAATGCACGATTTCTCTGGATATCCGCCCGGTTTCTGCTCGTTATCCAAAGCCAATAACAGACTGAAAACACACATTTTAGGCAATAATATAGATCTAGGATATATTTTAGCTAGATCACGATCTATTAATTATGGCACATTTTTACAAAATTACCAATGTGAGGATTCGGACCATCGCATATTCACATTCAAACATAGGCCTAGGCATAGATCTAGATCTATATAGATACGTGTACCTCTACAGCAGTTCTAGTTCGAATATCGCATTTTTAAAATCAATTATCGATACTAGACTATAGGTCATTCCACCGAACTGACAAGGTCACGACCATTGGCCTGCTTATCCCATTAGGCCCATCAAACGGCATTGACCAAAATTCAAAGGTGTTGCAGACGACAATATCAAGTGAATTAAATGTAACATTTTTAGTCTTTTGGAGTAGAAAACCTTGTGGGAAATGATGAAATTGCTTGTCACAATCAATTTCTTCATTTTCCACAATGTTTTCCAAAGCTATTATCTTGTAAGGAATCAAAAAGAGTGATTGTATGGTAATGGGTTAATTAAAGTTCAATGACCAATTCTGCTTTTAAATACATGTAGACATCAAGATCTAGGATCTTTTTAAATATATAACAAAGATCCGTGTTTAACCATTTCCAAACAAGATCTAGTTTTGATGTCCATATGCCTACAAACCACTTAAAAAATGAGACAAAATGAGAAAATGATGATGATCAGCACTGTCTCTTTTTGCATCAATATTTTCTACGCTATAATAAGTACAAAAATTCATGTAAATTAACAACCATTATGGTTTCAGTGTGTAAAAGCGTACAGTCGCGAGTATCGGAAGTTGCGCTTGACTGTACGCAAAATATCACTAGTGGTGGTAAACAAGCTGATAGTAGGGATTTTTTAAAGCAAATAAGTAAAAATCGGAACAGTCTTTCTTGACAGGGCTTTCAAATTTGAAGAGAGAATTCCATAGGCATTATCTGGAGTAGTTACGGTTTCTAGTTTGTCAATGGATTTTGTGTGTAAATTCGTGTCAAACTGTCAAATCACTGGTTTTTGCTGTTTTTCGTCCTGCTTACTGGCACAATATGAGCTAAAATCTCGCGATCTACACAATATTGAAAGCCTAAATTTGCATCATCTAGTAGCTAAACCTATCTGCTATGATTTGCAACAGTTGTTTACACAAATATGGTATGTTACACAAAGATATCGGCTTTTGAATGAGATTGGTGTATTTTTTCCGACTGTACGCCTAGTGCTAAATGACAAATTGTGTTCTGTACGCCTAATGGCGATTTTACATGACCTGTTGTGGCAAAATCTCTGTTCAGAAAATGTCAATTACTACTTTGGCTACACATACACAATGCATCAGGGTGCACTTGATTAGTTCATTAGATCACTTAAAGGGTTACGCTCACTTCAAACATACGTAAAACTTCTTTATGTTGCACGAGTATAGCGGTCGAATTTATTTGTCTGTCCACAATGAATATCTATAGAGATTAAAAAGTAACTGGTCTTGTGGGCATAGTCCAACTAAATTTGAATAAAGGAACGCCAATAGGGAACGATTTTATCAAGTAACCCGTAACGTAATTTCGGATATACAATAGAATTTCGTCGGTATAATTCTAAAACCTTGTAACTACAGCGTGATTTAAGTTGTAGTTACGAGGTGTTTTAACTACATCGATAATTTATCAATATAGTCACGTAAGCAGTCTCATTTTAGAACAAAGTTCATTCCTATTCCTAAATGAACGTAGATTAATTTTCCTTGGTAAACAATAATTACGGACAACTACATACATTAAAGGCTTATCATGCGAGGCTACTATAAACCTTGATTCCTCCTTGCGCGATACTTAATGTACTTTTGCATGCGTACAATTGTGTGTATGTGCGTGCGTGTTTGCTTAAGTGCACGTGGTTGTTTGTGTGTGTGATAGTACGCGTAGCTTGTGAATGCGGCTGTATCACATACTTTCGTGTTAGTGTTGACTTATATAGTTTGTCGTTCTTGCTTTATTGTTGTTACCGCGGTAACTGACGTATTTATCTCCATCTTTAAATGCCATTGTGGCACGCTGTTCAAGTTTACTTTCGTGAATATGAGAGTTATAATATACTCGCAAAACTGCCAACGCATCACTCAAATCTTGTAGAGAATTAGTACTGTTAGTGTTTTTTTTTTCAACGAATCTACAGAATAGGTTCAAACTTTGCAGATACCGACTACCACCATTTGAACAGAATCCTGTGAAATTCCAAAGTAAATGCGACAGACAGTTCTAAAAGATTAAACTTTCAATAAGGATATCCTTTTTTTAAAAAAATTCCAAGAGGTTGAAATTTGGTTAAAATGGGATATTCACACATAATTTGTAAACCATTTATATTGACTGAAAGAGTTCCTGTGTATAAAAATTATGTTCCTTAAACAAATCGACCGCTCTTACGCTTATGAGACCTCGTACTTCATGCAAGTGGAGGCAATGTTACATCACTAGCGTCGTTGGTTGTCAGTATTGGAGGCGACGGCAACGTCGGTTACGTAGACAAAAACTTAACTGTTTCTATCTTACGCGCTGTCTAAGATGTAATCTTGATACATGTATTTTACACGTATACAATAGATGCCACCAAGATCTTCCATTTGAGACCGTTACATTTGAGTTTGTGACCATGACCTTGAAAGATTGTCTTGCATTAAAAAAAGGTGCGTCTATGCGAGCTACGTTAATTTTCTTTTTCAAACTTCAATCACACAATCAACCAGCTTTCATAACGAATTCTTTCAAAAAATGATTTGTATGACGCGGTCACATAAGAGAGAAAACTTACAATAGTTTTATGGATGTGTGCAGAAACATCTGATAAACAAATGCCAATTTCTGAATCTAGATCTTTGACAAAGAAGAAGTTATGTAATTTTAAAAAGTGACGCGTTAGAACTTTTGCTAAGTATATAAATTTGAACAAAAAAGTTTGCTTTCGTGAATATGAGTGTTATGATTATACTGATACATGTAACCGGCACTTACGACTTACCACTTACGCAAAGGATATCTATGCTGTAATTTCCAAATCTTAGTCGAGTTCGCTACTCGATGAGTTCGACAAGGATATTTCTCTTGAGCAGGACAAAACTTCAAGTCCAAAATGACCGTTGAAGTGTTACCAAAGCCCAGCTTGTTACTGATTAATTATCAATTATTTCCAGATATCATTGGTCTCTTGAGTCATATATTTTCATTGGAATCTCTGACCTTCCTGTGATTTTCCCATCAAAAGCCGTTAAAGAGACACCCCGTAGATATCTTCTCACAAAATGTACTTCTTTTTATTTGAAAGAACATATATTTTTATGAAAATTCTGAACATTCTAAGCCAAAGTAAGTATTGCGCTGTTTACCAGGATCTTAAAATCACAGAACATATGTTAATGGAACAGGCCCGTAAGAACGGGGGGCTAACCCCCTGAGTGGGCCAAAAGTGCTGATTTTCCCTTTTCACGCTGAAAATATAGGGAAAATCCAAATTAGCCCCCCCTCCCCCCATCTTCAGACACTTCAGCCCACCCATATAAAATTGCTTCCTACGGGCCTTTGGAATATGCCATTTTCATCTCAGCTTTCAAAGAGTTTTTGGGCTTATCAGCAACAACTTAAAAGGTCTGATATCATTTAAATGATTTAGAATGATTAATCTTGGATCAAAATACATGTATATATTAGAAAAAAATGAAATAGGATGTCTCTTTAATAAATGTAGGAGGTGATGGAGTGTGATTTGGAAAAAAACTGCCAATATACGTATCGTCAAGTAACTAGGAACGTTCTGTTTAAAAAAAACGTCCATAAATGTAGGTGTGTAAATGAACTTTGTAAGGACGTATGGTGACAGGTCACTCAGATTGGCTCCTATATAACTCTATGTAAAATCCCCCTTACAACACATTTTTACACCTTTTTCCAACATCCCAATGAGCAAAACTGCACGTAAAATGGCATAGATCCACCCTGGCCTTGTATCTTTTTTCACAAAATGGACCCACCTCATGTAATTCGTTTTTTTTCACAATTTTTGTTCAAACATGCGTAAAGTGTATTTTTCCGCGCCAAAATGGACACACTCGAAATGGGGGCCACGTGTCTCCCTGTACCAAAACACATACAATAGTCCTGAAAAGAAGGATGAATTCTGGCTCAAAAATGAGAAAACATGTCATCCAAAAGCATCAATGCAAACCGTAGCTAAAATAATTCACGAAGAGAGCAATGTATCACAAGAAAAGGAGTCAAGAACTATTTTAGCACCCCACAAACCGGAATGACTACTCTTGGTTACCTTACGCCGTATGACAGACCTAGATAATACCAATAGACGAATACCTTCGATAGCGTACATATACCATAGCATCGGGATTTCAAACTTTTGTTCTAGAGCGTTAAAATCCAGACTCAAATGGGCAATAAAAATGAAAATTATCTACACTTTTTTTTAACATACGATCTGACTAGCTACCATCTGTCGCTTGATCCAATAAATCATTGAAGGATCTTGATCCAAGGGTTTGAATCCCGACTCTATCAATATCCTTTCGTCATTTTGACTAGAATGATTGTCTCGCCATAGGACGAATCGGCTAGGTAGGATGTTTAACTGGTGGTACATAAGGTTTGGGATGTTGCTTTTGTGCTGTTGAGAGAATTGCAGGGAACACATAGCTTTGTATAAACCAACGCATAGTAACTGCAGTAGTATTAAACGGGGTGCTAAATCACTTCCAACTACTTCTCTGATTTGTCGCTAATATTTACTATATGAACTCATCTACAGTACATCTACTGCGTCTACGACTACGTATGTCGCTTTTACGCGTGTTTGGACAACTGTTTTCTAGCAATTCGTGGTCGTATTTGCTGTCGACTAGTTTGGGACCAGATCGTTTTAATGTAATCATATGTAGTAATTTGGAATAAACACGCATTGCAAATGTTCTATCTTTGAATAAAGCAATGAATGGTTGATCAAATGTCATCTCAAAGCTTTTCAAACGAAAATTGATTCCACTTTTTCAATCGATTACAACATATACGGAATGACATAACGGCACTAGGCGTACAGATACATGTTCCTCAAACTGCACTAATGATGCTGTACAGTTTGCACTAGGCGTACAGTCGGAAGAAATAAACCAGTCTTATTCAAAAGCCAATATCTTTGTGAAACAATGTGCATACGTGCATACAACCGATGGACACAATAGCAGAGAGGTTTAGCTATTACCAGGTACAAGTTTAAGCGTATATTATTGTGTAGATCACGCGATTGCAGTCAAAATTGCACGAGTTAGCACGATGAAAAACAGCACAAACCAGTGATTTGACAGGTAAAATCCAATTTTATAAACAAAATAGACACCGATCGAGAAATCGTAACTGCTGAAATGAAAGTACATTTAGTCTACCCCACAACGTTGAAAATCGCATAAAAAAAGATTGTTCCGATTTTTACTTATATACTTTTAAAGAGCCAAATTATCAACTTGTTTATCAGCACTAGTGATATTTTGCGTACAGTTAGATGCAACTTCCGATACACGCGACTGTACGCTTTTACACAGTGGGTTTTGTCGTTTGCAATGTTCACCATTCTGAATAGAAAAACATTTTTTTTTCGTCGTTGGGAAAGTTTTAAACAATGTTGAATGTGAGGAAACCATGGTTAATTGTTTTTAACGCTTTCTATTCACACGATGATGCTTTTGATGTCCTGGGTAGAAAATAAATCGAAAAAACATTGAGATAAACGAAGAAAACGGGAACCCCATCTTTATGAACATCTATTTAAGAAAATGAAGTCTTCTACACAAATCTACTTCAAATTAGAACAACCAAAAAGATTGTAGTTTGTGACAGAGAAAATTATACAACTGAGCCGGCGTCTGGAAAAGGTGCCCTTGATGCATTTAATACCAACATGGATCAAGATCAGTTTGCGTATACACACAGTCTGGTCTGGATCCATGTTGTTTTCTAACTGCTTAGACTACAAGACCTGTAGGCACTTGACAAGAGCAACATAAATTTGTTGAGACTACACAGAACATGCAGAGGGCTCCAGTCACAGAGAGATCTAGCTTGACAGTTGACACATATGGGCTATTTTCCCAGGTCCCGACTCAACTATAAATTACAACCCCATCCTGGTCTATACCACGCTGACAACTGAATCAATCCTCATTGGTGAGTAGCTTTCTAGGCATAGCTTTCTTTAGAGTATTTTCTTATTGCTTTTCCTACCAGAACATTTCAGACTGTTCCATAAGCCGCGGCTTCTTCAGAAATAATGGCGATTTCCAAAGAGGCCAAGTTGTTGGCATGTATGGTGACCTATCTGGACCGTGACATCTCTGCAGGATCGACACGCCCCTCCCCACGTTGTTCACAAATTGATTCCAATCCGGTGTTTTAACTCACATGTGACAGACACAGATAAGGGGTCGTCTTCTATGGCCTTTGCTTGTGACCAATAAAATAAATGCTTTCAAGATTTTGTTCTCCAATAGGACATAACATTTCAGTTCAGAAACATGTGTTTGTGCGTGTTTTTTTTTAATCAGATTACGTTGTTCTGGGCCCAGTCTTATAAAACTTCTTGAGCACGATTTTGTGCTCAAGCCTCGTTTTCGTACTCGACGTTTTTAAAAGTCTGACTCAAGGAAAGTTTTATAAGACTGGACCATGATGTCGAAATAACCCCGCTTATGTCCCTTAAATATAGATTTCGTTTTAACTTCTTCAGAAAAATGGCGATGTTCACGAATGTCCTGTTATTGACATGTATGGTGGCTTGTCTAGACCATGTCATCTCTGCATCGATAAAACTGACGGAGCTAGAAATCGACACACCCTACTTAGAAACTATAAAGGGAGACTTTATTGCCAAGGACGGATATAAATGTCACTTTTTTGAAAAAGGAGGCGGAAGTGGAAGTAAGTCATTATTCTAATTACCACATTATTTTATTTTCGACAATTTTCTCTGCAAAAAAAGAGAGAGAAAAAATGTAAAAATCCATTTAATTGAAATTCTTGTCTGCACTGTCTTTGAATTAAGACAAGAATAAATTTTGCCATTTGGTAATGAGTTAAACCCTTTCTCATAATTATGGCGCGTTTTTGGTCCGATCCACATTGAAAGGGGTTACAGACTACAAAATTGATAGAAATGAACGAATCATTTGCCTATAAAAGTATGGAAACAAAATAATGTAGATCTAGATCCATGCTGATCAAATAATCTGCCAACTATTGGACAATGAAATCCCACAAAGACCCCGAGATTAGACTAGATTCGCTATTGAAATGACAGAGCTTGGTCGTTTCGTGGTAAAACCTAGTAAACGATGGGCAATGAAAACAGAGTGGGCCTTATCTTTGTTTGTAAAAACACATTGTTTTTTTTTATCCCATAGGAGGGCCACGGTCGTTAGAGATTAGTTGTTCCAAGTTAAAGCCACAGGAAGATAATAAAAACAACAAGAAGAATCAAAGTGCTGAGAGCACTGTAATTGGACGTCTCTGATTGATTGAGCGGGATTGTACATGAACGAAAGATATTATATTCATTCTTCTGTGTTTAATTCTATAAGATCGGTTTCGGACATACGAAATCGGCTTTAATACCAGAAAACCCTTCTCAGGCTTCAAACTGATTTGTCGCTATGAATAATCACTATTAATTTGATTACCAAATTCAATTAAGGCCATGCGATTAGCACTTTTGTCGTCTTGTTTCGGTTTACTATGAGTATTGTCGTCAGTTATACTTTTCATTGATTTTAAAAAGTACGCTACAAAGCAATTTATTCAAAATGTAAGCCAACGCGCTACATAAACGAAAGCCGCGATAGCTCACTTAGCAGAGCACTCACCTTGTACTCTTTACACATGTTATATCCGGAAGGCCCTGGGTTCGAATTATACTCAGACATTGTTCTTTTTCATCATCTTTTTTTATACGCCGCCGGAGGCGGACGTATATTGGCGTCATCTTCTCTGTCTGTCCGTCCGTCCATCCGTCCGTCCGTCCGCCTGTCCGTCCGTCCGTCCACTTTTCTTGTCAACGCAACTCCTCGTAAGTTTCTGGCTGGATCTTCTTGAAAGTTGGTCAATGTTATCACATCAATTGGTAGATGTGCATGAAGGAAGGATTTTATGGTTCGTTGATTTTTGCCAGAGTTATGCCCCTTAAAAACTTAGTCTCTGGGGCTTATTGAAATTGCAGCCTTGTCAACACAACTCCTCCTAAGTTTCTGGCTAGATCTTAATGAAAATTGGTCAATGTTATCACCTCAATTGGTAGATGTGCATGAAGGAAGAATTTTATGGTTCATTGATTTTTGCCAGAGTTATGCCCCCTTAAAACTTAGTCTGTGGGGCTTATTGAAATTGCAGCCTTGTCAACGCAAGTCCTCCTACGTTTATGGCTGGATATTAATGACACTTGGTCAATCACCTCAATTGGTAGATTTGCATGAAGGAAGGATTTTATGGTTCATTGATTTTTTCTAGAGTTATGCCCCCTTAAAACTTAGTCTCTGGGGCCGATTGAAATTGCAACCTTGTCAACACAACTTCTTCTAAGATTCTGACTGGATCCTTATGAAACTTGGTGGATGTTATTACCTTAATTGGTAGATGTGCATGAAGTAAGGATTTTATGGTTCATTGATTTTTGCCTGAGTTATGCCCCCTTCAATCTTAGTCTCTAGGGCTTAATGATATTTCAGTCTCGTGAACGCAATTCCTTCCAGGTTTTTGACTGGATATTTATAAAAACCTTTTTGTGAACACAACTTTTTACAGGTTTTTGTGTGAATATTTATAAATCCTTGCCAATGTCATTTTTTTGTCTCAAGTTTTATAAGTGGCGGCGTATATTGTGACCATGGCACTCTTGTTCGACTTCTATCTCCACCATCGTTGGCGAAAAAACGACCGCAGTGATTTAGAATCGATCTTAACACAAATTCAACGAAATAAAGTAATGAAACGCCGATCATTTACATACAATTCCGCTCAATCAATGAGAGGCGTCTAAATATAAAGCTCCAAGCACTTTGATTTTTATTCCTGTTTAGAGTAAAAAAAGAAAAAAAACACGGTAGCAGTTTTCCCTGGTTGTGGTTACAAAACAAATTCAATACATACTTTTCCTGAAACAAAATACCAGATGAATTGGAGCACCTAACCATGGATTCCTCATACAAGTACTACCGCAGCATCCTTACATCTACAGATGTGCATAAAAAGAAGAAATTGGGAACGTGCCGTCGGGAAAATGGCAGTGGAGTACAATAAGCAATTTAAATGTTCATATCATTATCAACGAAAATTTGAGAATAGCAATGTCCCTATCTGTAAACATATTCATACGATCATCCAGGTACCATCTGTTGTAGACCCATTGCTTCATCTTCTTAGCTCAATACACGTAAACGGGTCGCTTAAACGAAATAAATACAGATCGCTGTCACTTAGTCTTATACTAGTAATAATCATTGTTGTCATGACCATCGATCAGTAAGTAAATAGGTCATGATACTGTCGAATATCAGTGATACAGATGCTGGAGAAAAAAAAACTCGTAAGAGCAACTATTTTTCTGAATAGGTGGATTTCACTAGTGTCTCATCTGAGGCTGTTCAGATGGAACCCCGTTTTGTCATCGAGTCGAACCCGAGTTGCGAAATGAACTCACTCCCCGATAATCAATTTCAAAACCCTGGTTCCAAAGTACGTCTCGTGGAAACCCCGTTCCTTTAAATATGTCAAAGACTTTAAACAACAATGATCAAAGAAAAGGAACCTATCATACACAATACGTGCATTAAATTGGGTAATCATTCTAAAATGTGTGTTTTCAGTAAACACATCAAGAAAAACAAACGTTTTACAGAAGAAATAATCCGAACTGGTTTTGAACCAACGGCGTTCCAAATTTCAAACTGAAAAAAGGTTGTGAGGTTAATCCTTTCCCGTTTGAGCTATCGCTGATGCTGATGATATAGGGTGTCTGTTTACATTATAACCATAGTCTATGCAGGTATCGCTTTCTAAAGATCTTACCCTTTACACAATAAATATTACGAAAGTCAAAAAACTACAAGAAAATGATTAAATCGAAAAAAGATCGTAAAGTTGGTTAAGACGTGGCATGAATTGAATCGGCCAATGAATCTTATAGTATTTGTTAGAGAACACATAGAAAGTAGGAAAAGATACGACAGTTTTCCTGTATGGTCGCAAAATCTATTTTGAATTTTGGTCAACTGGCAATTGAGTCTGAGAAAGGGTTTTTTGGTAATGAAAACCCATTTCGCCTGTCCAAAAGTGGTTATAAGAATTGTACGTCCTTTCGGACGTCCAATTAAAAACAAACCCGAATATTTCAAGTACCAATGTGCATTCAGGGGTAACCCGCATCATTGTACTTGGTACAACAAAAGTAACAACAATAAACCCATATTCTATCTGTAAGTCACCATTCTTTTTTATATATCAACCCTTCCACAAACAAAACTTAAATCAAGAGTTCAGAAAAATGCATGTTTGTTGTCATAATTAAAGGAAAATATATCATAACAAAGTCACATGTTCCAACCGCCCGTGTTATTGGAGAAGTCAAAATCATAGTCACTTGGATGCAGGACTTAATGTCGGACAGTGGTCATGTTTTAAAGGAGCGTTCGGCAGAGCCACAAACACCACTGGTTCCATGTTCCTACGATCCAAAATATCCTGCGATAGAGACCAGCGCTGTTTGCAGTACTTCTTTCCCTTCAAAATATGGCCGCTGTCCGAAAATGTATTTGTTCATTATAGAAAAACATTTTTGTAAGTTGTTGAAATTCCTGAATCAATGTATTTATGGCCAAAACTCCGATTCTGAGGAAAAAAAAGTGTTTTTTTTTCTTTTCTCATAGCGTCTTCCTAGCAAGTGTCTTTTAACGTTATCATAATCATGCTTTGTTTTACACTGCTTTCAGAGAATAAGTACAAAATCTGAAGTTAAGCGCAAACACTTCCTTCTTTTCTTCTAATGTTTTTATTGCAAGTCTGATATTTACGTTACCACAACGCCGTATTTCTCTGCTTTCAGAGCATTAGTAGAGAAGCTGAAGGAGAACGAGAGTGCCTGCTCGGCCGCGGATGTGGAATATACAGCCAAGTGTCCGGGCGTTAAGTTCCAGAAACAATAAAAACCACCTCGTACTCACAAGATAGCCTGGCTTCTGGCACTTTACATAAGATACTTCGAACAATCAAGATATGTAATCACGATCAATCTTATGTATAGTCCACCAAAATCAACCCTGAACAACTTAATTCTCGGAAGTCCGATTGCTAAGCGCATTTAATTAAAGTGACATTTCAGAACTTTTTGTCATAAATTTTACTTTTATTTTAATCTGAAAGAGCATATTTCCTTATGAAAATTCTGAAAATTTCAAGCCAAAACATTGCACCGTTTACGAGAAATTTATATTTTTGTGTTAAAATTAAACAAATTGTTGTGGACAACAGTTCGGATTTATATGCAATTTATTGATTATGTCTCAACTTTAAATGCGTGTATCTCGCTTATTGGCAACAACTTCAAAAAACTAATAGTATTTATACTCATTAGAATAACCAATCTTGGCATTAAGACATACTTTAAAAAATTGAAATTGGAATGAAATGTCCCTTTAAAGGGTCGCATGCTAGATATTTCAGGGAGCAGAACAACATGGGGACATATAAGTGTGCATCATTGTGTGGTGGATTGCATTATCTATGGCCAAAAAAGAAGGGAATTGTAGCGTTGGTACCAAGTTTTTCACTTTCTTTCAAGTGTTAGTTTCCATAAATATTACTACAAATAGAAATGGCGGGTAGGTAAAGTTAGAAACGCGCTTAGTTAAAAAGGCCTAAATGACCTTAATTCAAATTGACTTAAATAATCTACATTAACAGGCTTACAAATTCCTACGATATTTCATGAACATATTTTTACCTGATTGTATGCTTTACAGCATAGCACCCATGGGTCCTTTTAAGAAATAGAAACCTGTCGAAATAAGTTCTTTACAAATGCACATGCCCCGGGTTGATATTGTTGGACTTTAACTTATATACTGACGTCAAATAGAAACGCTTCAATGAAATCTGCGTTATTTTACTCATTCCTATTACAATATTTGTGAAATGTATGCCGTATATAATCTTTTTGACCGACAACTAGTCAAATAGGAAAATTGTGTGTTTCTATTCATCAAAGTGTCCATTTCCGGTGACTGATCACGTTTTCTACTTGTGCTTCGTGTGTGTATGTCACGAGATGAAATTGGTCACATTTTACACAGTAACATATGTTAGTGGATAGGCTTTCACGAATTTAAAGATTTTCATATGAAACATCCATAGGCTACATTCTGAAAAGAGAGCTCGTAATATGGACATTTCGGAATGCGAGGAATGCACAAACAAGTTTCTAGACAGTTTAACGTATTGTGTTTCTCGATTCGGTATCTTGATCAACACGTTAGAGTTCCGCGACCGTTTATCGATCGGCCACGCTCGATTAGACCTCGTATAATGCCTGTAAAAGAAGATAATTCCTCACATTAACGTCATGTACGTTTCAGGTTTGTGACGTTGGGATCGACGTTGTGACGAGTAGTCGGTTACTGTGGAGGCCAAATAAGTGTTTTCATGGTAACTGTTGTTGTTGCAAGTAACGTTTGAAACAGACACAGTGTTCAGAAAATAGAGTTTATAAATTAGCCATTTTCAAATAAAGAAAACCCCAAAACAAGCCGTCGGACGTTTTGACGTCTTGCAATGTATGATTATGCATCTTAGTCGATGAGTAAGAGTTACAAAATCATTTGTTAATCAGCAAAAGTCAGACAGACGTCGTGTAACGCCTGTTATATAAGAAGCTTTTTTACGTTAACGTCATATGCGTTTCAGGCTTGAGACGTTGAAATCGACGACGCGTTTAGAACTCACAATCTATGATGGCAAAAAAGACGTTTTACGGTACCTATTGTTGTCGCATGAAGAGTTTGAACCACGCCCTACTGAATTTTAAATGGAAATTCTGATACCGCTCTGTTAAATGCGCCATTTTTCTAAACTGAAACAGATAATCAAATTTACAGATGGAAATATTTTTTTTATAATTTCAAATCAGACATACTGAGAAATCGGAAATTTAATAGGACTGAGGCGGTTTTTTTTTTTTTTTTTTTGACGTCAGTATATTATAACGTAACTTTATCTGAAATATAGTCACTCATAACAGAAAAATTGTTAGTCTTATTTCATCCCTTCAAAAGATCTCTATTTAACCGTTTCCGAAACAACACAATTTCAAGGTGAACAGCTAAATCTATGTAGATTACAACGTTAAAGTAAACAGAAAGGGATTTTGTATACATTAGAACACAGAGAATATTGATGCAAAAGGAGAAAATGCTGGTTATCAGCATTTACTTCTTTTGTCTCAATGTTCTCACAAGGTATTCCTATTAGAGACATCAAAACCAGGTATTGTTTGGGAAAGGGTTAACAGACCGATATCAGTCAAACTATTGATCATGTATTCATAACAACAATATGGTTATTCTAAATAATTAGGAGAGGGTCTCCTGTAACATTGGAGGCCAACGTGGATCCAGATCAGCCTTCGTAAAAGCGCAGTCTGATCAAGATCCATATTGTTCTCTTATGACTTCTAAATCTACCGTATTTATAAGAGAGGAATATGTATGAGCCAGGATCTGGAAAAACGTCCCTTAAGGGTTTTGAGCCAAACATAGATCCAGATCAGCCTGTGCATACGCACAGTCCGATCAGGATCGATGTTGTTCTCTAATAGCTTCTTCGTGACCTGTAGAAACTTAAAGAGAGCAACATTGGTGCATATTGGACTCTATTTGACAACTGGCTGATCTTGAAACTCAATTTTGAAAAATGCTATAAGGGATTTTTTCCAGATCCCAGCTCGTATTATAGGATCCGATCAGCATCAACTAACATATCTGGACTAAAAGCTGATCTTGATCCGTGGTGTTCTCATGACAAAACCAGTACTTCTTTTGAAAAGGGTTAATGGACATGACTAGCGATCGATTAATTCCCAGTAAACGCCTTTTTACATGGTGTAATATATAAATTTCCCCTTGACCCTTTCCCAAAACGCACAATTTCATGGTAGTGCATTTAGAAAGCTGCTGCATGACACTGCATGGAAACTACTGTATGTATAGTTAGCTGGGTTTTCCGAAGTCAAAATAAAAATGGCGGACGGGATTTCTGTACAAGGTAGGTGTCATGTATTTTTGGTCACATACTATTGAATATGTTCTTTCATGCAACTTGACGGATATCAGCGTGAAGGCAATTGGTTGGAGAACCAATAAATATAGCCCCCTTTTTACGAATTTGCCTCGTTTGACTGTAATGTTTGAATGAACACAGTGTCGTGTTGACCTTGAAATCCGAAGCGATATATTTTGAAAAATCGGTCCGTATTTCCGAATTCCTAATGTTCCTGTCAACAACACAGGGCTAGATGGGTGGAGAAATTGATATTCTTACCTGAAATGTTTCGACAGATCGTCTGTGTAGTCTACATTTGTTGTAATTACACTTAGAAAATTCGCATGCTGTACAGCTGTGTGCAAACCGAAACTAACCCGGTGTACAGCTGGGTGAAACTGTTTTTCTGTATGTGTGGGTGCAATATCTAACCCGAAAACACTGTATGTTTGGGTTTTCTGGATAAAATCAGATACATGATTCCGAAACTTTTTTGTGTTGAACTATCGAAATATATATTCCAAACTATCCAAACGATTTTCATCAAAGAGACGTTTCACATATAATTTCTCATAAATTTCACCTTTTCTTTTATCTGAATGAACTGAATTTCTTATGAAAATTCTGAAAAGTTCAAACCAAAGTTTTGCGCCGTTTAAGAGACATATATTTAATCTTGAAATTAAACTTATTGATGGATGCCGCAGTTAAAATGTAAATGAAATTTGTCCTTTTCGTCTCAGTTATGTCTTTTTAGTGTGCTTCAGAAAACGTATGAAATCGATAATCTTACTTCAGTCTTTCTGTATATTTTTTTCCATTATCGTTTTCGTTCTGTGGCACACCAAAAGTGAATGTTCACACCATCTTTTTATAACTGGTATCGGACTATCCCACAAATGAAAATATACACATAATTATATAATAACTAAATCTAGTATATCATGCTTTTTTCAAAGTGTAATTACAACCAAAGTAAAATTACACAGACGAAATATTGAAACATATCCCTTAAGCTTAACTACGGTATCAATTTCTGCACCCATCTAGTCGTGTGCTGTTTTCAGGAAAATTAGGCATTCAGAAATACATTCCGTTTTTAGCCTAACATTTTTTTTTTAATTTTTCAAAATTCTAAAATTATTGAAACCTGAATCCGACATTTTTAACATTTCTTAGACTGGATTTTGGCAATTACCCTATACACCAGAAGCTTAATAATCCGACTTGACCATTTTAGTCAGAGACTTTTACATAACATTACTAGAAATTGAAAAGGAGTGATATTGGCTTCATTCATAAGACACAATTAACTATGTCAATGTCCGCAGACAGAAATTATGTAGGCCTATATTTTCCGACTGACATACGCAGTAACTACCACTCCATTGTATCGGTCTATCCACTGTATCGGTCTATTTGCAAATTTCATGATACAAAGATCGTACTGCCACCTTCAGACTTTTTTGAAAAACTAAAAAAAAATGTTAGGCTAAAAACGGAATGTATTTCTGAATGCCTAATTTTCCTGAAAACAGCACACGACTAGATGGGTGCAGAAATTGATACCGTAGTTAAGCTTAAGGGATATGTTTCAATATTTCGTCTGTGTAATTTTACTTTGGTTGTAATTACACTTTGAAAAAAAAAGCATGATATACTTGATTTAGTTATTATATAATTATGTGTATATTTTCATTTGTGGGATAGTCCGATACCAGTTATAAATAGATGGTGTGAACATTCACTTTGGGTGTGCCACAGAACGAAAACGATAATGGAAAAAAATATACAGAAAGACTGAAGTAAGATTATCGATTTCATACGTTTTCTGAAGCACACTAAAAAGACATAACATTGCTAGTTCATTTTGAAAGGTATGTCTTGATGCCAAGGTCGATTATTCTAATGCGTTTTTAAAAAATGCTATCAGTTGTTTGAAAATGTTGCTGATAAGTAAAAGAAACGCCTTTAAAGTTGAGACGAAAAGGACAAATTTCATTTACATTTTAACTGCGGCATCCATCAATGAGTTTAATTTCAAGATTAAATATATGTCTCTTAAACGGCGCAAAACTTTGGTTTGAACTTTTCAGAATTTTCATAAGAAATTCAGTTCATTCAGATAAAAGAAAAGGTGAAATTTATGAGAAATTATATGTGAAATGTCTCTTTAATGAAAATCGTTTGGATAGTTTGGAATATATACTGACTGGTTTTAAAAACGCATTACTAAAGTTCATCCGGCAATAATATGCAAAATACATAATCAACTTTGTAGTATTATATATTAAACAACAGCTTGACATCTTCCCAACATTTCCTAAAAATTTCAGACAAAAATTCGATTAAATGACTGAGATATAGCCATCTAAAGAGAGGTGGTGTGAGGAATTTGACAGTTTTCTCTATTTAATAACACGTAATTCCGCTCTGAGTATGAAAAACGTTCCACAATCGTGACCTCGTTGACCCTTAAGTTGAAACAAAATCTTTATTCTTTTGGGCTTGAATTATCTACCATATATTGCTGGAGATTATTCAAAAGTTTTGGCGTTCGTTTTTTATCATATCTAGGCCCAACGTACCCTGATCTGATGATGACTTTCTGTAAGTATCTGTCACGGGTATAATCGCCAGTAGTGAAAGCCACAATATCTTATTCGTTAATTCACTGTTATGGCAAGAGTTTGTCAGTAGCAACATTTTTGTATTACAATTGCAGTTGAAAACGTTGTTGTAAACCAATTACGTAATTGACGGTGACGTATGTTATTATCTTGACGTAAGCTCGTTTTAAAAGGTTGATCAAGACGCTGATGCTCAGCAGCAATCCCTGTAGATTGACTACGTTAAGGTAGAACCGGATACTTTTAAAACGTTAAGCTATGGTCATAAATTTGATATCTTTGGAAACTAGAAGCTATTTCTGATTCAAATCCGATATTCATTTCCTCGTTCATGTCGTGACGACGTTACCACGACGACGTCAACATAGGTACCTCGCACGTTTTTTACGTCGAATTTCTACAGCCCTGAAATACACAAAATTGCGTTTTAGTCGGACAATTTCAACGTCACAACAATGAAAATTACATCGATGGAAAGATCTTTTCAAACGTAATAAGATGATACAAGAATCAATTATTTCGGACTGACGACGCACAAATATACGACGAACTTTCATCGTTTTTCCACGTCAGATTTCGAGGAAAAAATAAGTTTACAGCAGAATTTCGTAAAATTGGCCCGAACGATTTTTGCCATTTTTCATTATTTTATTGCACGACCATATTGTAAGCATTTGGCAAGAATTCAGAAAAATTCCCCGTACCGATTTTTAATAAAACATATTCAAATATTGCTGGTATGCGTCAAAGTTATGCAGTCGAGCGTCGGCAAATTTCGACGAAAAGGCACTTTACGACGGATTTTCGTAAAATTGGCTAGAAGGACTTTACATTATTTCATTTTACATCCATATTGTAGGTGTTATGCAAAAAATCAGAAAAGTTTACTGTATTGATAAAACGTGTTTGAATATTTTAGGTATAAATCAAAATTTGCACAGCCGGACGTCGACGTCGATTTTGCAACTTCGTAGGTTGACGAGCAAAAAGGATGTAGACGCACCGGGTTTTTCAAACTGCTCAAGGAGATCACATTTGTGTACTTAATTAGTCGGACAGCGAAAGTAAATCTCTATTGTCTGAGTAAATACCTAGTAAGAAGTACAGAATCGGGATAACAGTCGACACGCTCACGAGAGCCTATTCGAGGGGACAACGAATACGGGATTGAAATGATACTTTCGAAAAAGAATATGCGGAAAATATTGGTAACCAGCAGTAAAAAATGTCATACAATAATCAAACCACTTCAGTTCGCATGATTTGGCAAAATAGAAAATGTGAAAATAACAAAATGAATAAAATAAATAAAACTTAATGCGAAAATACGCAACATCGCAATATCAAAAATAATGTCTTTCGCATTGCATCAATTTCTATCGGATACTTTTCATTTCTAATATCAAAATCGCAGTAGTAAATGCAGCTTATTTAATATCTAGTTAAAACGTTGCCATCGATGAAAATAAAAAAACAAAACAAAGACTCTATCATACATGTATATGCACAGTCAGAATTTATAAATGTTTTTTACTCCAACCCAAATGTTACAATTGACCATTATCTAATCACCATGTGATTTTGACGTTCCGACCAAGATGGTTTGAGAAAACGTTTAGAGAAAAGAAGAAAATAGCGACAGTCACAATTTCTCTTTTTTATTTCAATATTTTCTATGGAATAAAATACACGAATTCCATGTAAATGCATTTGCTTATGTTTTTTCTCGTGGAGCTGTTTTAAATCCTGGCGCGTCCTCATCCTTGTTGCTCATCAACGTACGTAGTTTCGACGTCGACGTCCGACTGTGTAAATTTTGATTTATACCTAAAACATTCAAACACGTTGTACTAAAAAACTATACAATAAACTTTTCTGATTTTTTTTGCATTTCACTTGCAATATTGATGCAAAATAAAACAAAAAAAAAATCGCTGTGGCCATTTTTACGAAATTCCTTCGTAAAGTGAATTTTAGTCGAAATTTGCCGACGCCCGACTACATAACTTTGACGCATACCAAAAATATTTAAATATGTTTTCTTACAAATCGGTACGGGGAATTTTTCTGATTTCTTGTTAAATGCTTACAATATGGTCGTGCAATAAAATAATGAAAAATGGCAAAAATCGTTCTGGCCAATTTTACGAAATTCTGCTCTAAATTTAGTTTTTCCTCGAAATCTGATGTGGAAAAAAGATGAAAGTTCTTCGTTTATTTCTGCGTCGTCAGTCCGAAATAATTGATTCTTGTATCATCTTATTACGTTTGAAAAGATCTTTCCATCGATGTAATTTTCATTGTTGTGACGTTGAAATTGCCCAACTAAAACGCAATTTTGTGCATTTCAGGGCTATAGAAATTCGACGTAAAAATGTGCCAGGTAGGGGAGACCGGGGTACTCTGGGACACGGGGTACTCTGGGACAATGGGGATATTGCATACTTTAAATGCTCTGACTTTATCCATACTTGCACATATGATTCCTTTTATCAAGCCTCACCACCCACAAACTTTTTTAAGCAGCAAGGTAATAAAAACTATTTTAATGAGTAAAAATCTATTTTTCATAACCAAGGGTAGCTTTGTGAAAAAAATAAATTTTGTCTCCAAAGTCTTAGGTAATAGGCTCCAGCTTATACTTCACCAGCTTAATGTCATCAGCATCAAAGGAACTTTCTTTTGCAATAGAGAGAATATATTGAATATGATTCCATTTTCAGTTGTATCACATCAAAGTTGGTAGGGGGTGGTCGGGGTACTCTGGGACAGTGGCCTCGGGGTACTCTGGGACTATATGTTTCATGGGGCAAATTTAGAGCATGAAAAAAACTTTAGTTTTACCATGATTGGAGTTTCTATTTCAGCTTATTTATCATAATGTAGCTAAAGTTAAGCACTTATTTGATGACAGCTGCTTAAAAACAAAAAATCCAGCTTTTAGTATAGACATCATATTGCAAACCTGTTATGGTGTTCTTTCCATTGAGATGTAAACAGGTTTAGTATAACTGAATTAATCTTTTGAAGTTAAATTATGTTTCTTTACATGTTGTTTCTAACACACGCTAAAATTTATTAACTAATAGATCAATAGAAAACAATATTTATATTATGCGAAGCCTGTCCCAGAGTACCCCTAATGGTGTCCCAGATTACCCCATACATGGGGTACTCTGGGACACTTTTTTGGTAAATTTCAAACCAATACATCTCACTAAATAAGAACAATAGAGGAAAACAAAAATGTCCAGTGCAAAAGCCATTCAATAAGCTACCATTTAACACAGAGACATTTGAGATAATCTCTATAATTACCTCACCAGTAAGGAAAAAGTGATTTTTGTCCCAGAGTACCCCAGTCTCCCCTACCTATGTTGACGACGTCGTGGTAACGTCGTCACGACATGAACGAGGAAATGAATTTCGGATTTGAACCAGAAATAGCTTCTAGTTTCCAAAGATATCAAATTTATGACCGTAGTTTAAAGTTCTAAAAGTATCCGGTTCTACCTTAATGAAAGTGAAAAATCGTCGATTGGTTTACATTTAAACGTCTCGCCCATTCTCGTTGACAAACACCCGCTTAGAACAATTCAAAAATGTGTGTGTGCTCAACGAACTTTGGTCTCTTGGCTTTATTTTTTGTTTAATCAAATTGATTGAGAAATCAAAGTAACTCCTTACCATTTGAATATGGAATATGAAAACAAAAATCCAATTGGTCACCTAAGGTTTAATTACGTAAACGTTATCCATATTTTGCACGTTGACGTCATGGGAAATAACGTGGTAACTGACTGCAATAAATTTTATTGGATATCGTGTCTTATTGGTTGAAATATATATCAGAAGTAGAAATTTGATCCTGTTGACTTTAACTACGAAAATATTTTGAAAAATAAGTGATGCGTTTTTAAAGCCAGTCAGTATATCTTTCGATAGTTCAACACAAAAGAGTTTCGGAATCATGTATCTGATTTTATCCAGAAAAACCCAAACATACAGTGTTTTCGGGTTAGATATTGCACCCACACATACAGAAAAACAGTTTCACCCAGCTGTACACCGGGTTAGTTTCGGTTTGCACACAGCTGTACAGCATGCGAATTTTCTAAGTGTAATTACAACAAATGTAGACTACACAGACGATCTGTCGAAACATTTCAGGTAAGAATATCAATTTCTCCACCCATCTAGCCCTATGTTGTTGACAGGAACATTAGGAATTCGGAAATACAGACCGATTTTTCAAAATATATCGCTTCGGATTTCAAGGTCAACACGACACTGTGTTCATTCAAACATTACAGTCAAACGAGGCAAATTCGTAAAAAGGGGGCTATATTTATTGGTTCTCCAACCAATTGCCTTCACGCTGATATCCGTCAAGTTGCATGAAAGAACATATTCAATAGTATGTGACCAAAAATACATGACACCTACCTTGTACAGAAATCCCGTCCGCCATTTTTATTTTGACTTCGGAAAACCCAGCTAACTATACATACAGTAGTTTCCATACAGTGTGCATATGACAATATAAATATTGATAATGACAGGAACTGTGTACACCTTAGCACAGAGAAGGTCGATTATCAGCATTTTCTCCTTTTGCCTAAATCTTTTTAAGAGCCTGTTCTATCTAGGGACTTCAAGATGGACTCTTGTTTGGGAAAGGGTTATAATCTATCCAGAATCTACGCTTTTATCTAGTCATGTATTTCAACTGACTCTTTCCAAAACGATGAAATCCTAAACTGGTTTAACATGAAAGCGGCTGCTGACATCAACACGTGCGTGCATGAAGACGAAAATATAGTTTATGAAAAACATAGCAAGGAAAATATCGGGACAAAAGCAAAATTTCTTTTTTATTTTGTCTGAATGTTTTCCTTACTTATTTATTTCAGTAGGAAAGTCCACTTCAAGACTTGTTTGTGAAACGTTAAACCATTTCCAAACGTATACACTAGTCTTCTTGACATCCTTCAAGAGAAAGGTTGGAGAAAACATGGAAATGGAAGAAATTAATTGCGACAAGAAATGTCTGCATTTTACACAATGTTTCCTACCTAGACAATTTGACATTCCATCAATTTCTAAATGTCGTCTGCAACTTCTTTTATTTTGGACCAGCCTAAAATATTATCGTTTTGGAAAGGATTAATCTGAATCTCCAGTCTTATCAAACCATGTAATTCCGATTAAAATTGAGTTTCGATTTCCTGCATGATTAAACTATTGAAAGTAGACGCTCCATACCAAAGAGGATATCTCAAGGACTGTCCTCATAAGCATTAACACGGCACGGAATATTGTGACACAATGATGTCAGAAATCATCAATTTTTTATCAGGGTTTTCACTGGTGGTGAACTCGGCCAAAGTGTGGGACGTTTTTTCGCGATCATAGTATTCCGTCGGTGTTGTTACAAAATAAAGCCGTAGTTATTGTCCAACAAGGTTAACCCGGGACAACTTAATTTTCGTGCGCAAAGTCCGTTAGTTGAGCGTCTTAACAAAACAAAGCCGAAGTGGGGTCATTACATATGCAGATGTCCCTGGTTAATCTTGCTGGACAATACGAGATTTTATAACAACACAGACGGTTTGTCAATACATATCGTTATACCCGATCTATTTTTAGAACAAATTCATTGTTATTAGAAAAACTATCCAATCAAATCTTTAAACTCACATTTAAACGCAAAATATCTGTACCTTGTAGTAGCGAAAAACGTCCCTCGCTTTGGCCGAGTTCACCACCAGTGTTTACATTAATTTATATACTCAGTTCCAAAAGAAAGTCTTGCAGCTTTTCCTGTGGATAGAGTTACACGCTTATATGCCGTTATAGGGTTTGACCAGGCCTTCCAGGCCATTTCCACATTAAAGCTTGAATTTTCTTGTAGACGTTACGTGTACGTCAACGTTAGTAATCGCTACGTTAGTAGTCTAGTGAATTGCCGTCGAACGGTGCAATGACGTTCTAAAGCGAATTTGTTTGCCTTTTAGATGCCACACAAATGACCAATTGCTAAAAGAACATAAATACCGTACAAATTCAAATGTTCGGAAGGTTTTTGTTTTCACCAGGTTCGGTCTTGCTCACCAACGTTAATTGTAATTCGTTTCACGCTAATGCACTATATACAAATGTAATGAACATGTGATTTTATGCTACGATATACCAAAAGGAGTACAGCGAGTGTAATTTCTGATCGATAACTCATCCAGCAAGATAGGTAAAGTTAGCTACCGGTAGCCAGTTACTTGTTCCAGTTACTTGAAAAAGAAAAGTTAGTTACCGGTAGCCAGCTACCGGTAGCCAGTTACTTGAACAAGAAAAGTTAGTTACCGGTAGCCAGCTACCGGTAGCCAGTTACTAAAAAAATAAAAATTAGTTACCAGTAGCCAGCAACCGATAGCCAGTTACTTGAAAAAGAAAATATGGCTACAAGAAATTAAAGGGGCCAACTACCGAAAAAAACTTCGGTATAGTCTAAAATTTTGCTCCACCCTTCCATCAAACGGAACCGGTGGCTGGCCAGATAAAAGATACCAATCTCGTATACTGTTGTAACATTTTAAGATCATAAATTAAATGTACTTTTCATAGAAATATAAATCAATCCTTTTGTGGAAATTAAAGGGGCCAGTTACCGGAAAAAACTTCGGTAGGCCTATAGTCTAATATTTGGTCCATCCCTCCTTTAAACGGAACCGGTAGCTGGCCAGATAAACGATACCAATCTATACTGTTGTAACATATTATTATCATAAATTAAATGTACTTTTCATAAAAATATGAATTAAACCTTTTGTGGAAATTAAAGGGGCCAGCTACTGGAAAAAACTTCGGTATAGTCTAAAATTTTGCTCCACACTTCCATCAAACAGAACCGGTAGCTGGCCAGATAAACGATACCAATCTATACTGTTGTAACATTTTATGATCATCAATTAAATGTACTTTTCATAGAAATATAAATCAATCCTTTTGTGGAAATTAAAGGGGCCAGCTACCGGAAAAAACTTCGGTATAGTCTAATATTTGGTCCATCCCTCCTTTAAACGGAACCGGTTGCTGGCCAGATAAACGATACTGGCAATTTAAACTGTTGTAACATATTATTATCATAAATTAAATGTACTTTTCATAAAAATATGAATTAAACATTTTGCGGAAATTAAAGGGGCCAGCTACCGAAAAAAACTTCGGTATAGTCTAAAATTTTGCTCCACCCTTCCATCAAACAGAACCGGTAGCTGGCCAGATAAATGATACCAATCTATACTGTTGTAACATTTTTTTATCATAAATTGAATGTACTTTCCAAAAAAATATAAATCAATCCTTTTGCGGAAATTAAAGGGGCCAGCTACTGGACAAAACTTCGGTAAAGTCTAATATTTGGTCAACCCCTCCATCAAACGGAACCTGTAGCTGGCCAGATAAATATACCAATCTATACTTTTGTAACATTTTATTATCATAAATTGAATGTACTTTCCATAAAAATATAAATCAATCATTTTGCGGAAATTAAAGGGGCCAGCTACCGAAAGAAACTTCGGTAAAGTCTAATATTTGGTCCACCCTTCCATCAAACGGAACCGGTAGCTGGCCAGATAAAAGATACCAATCTATACTGTTGTAACATTTTATGATAATAAATTGAATGTACTTTTCATAGAAATATAAATCAATCCTTTTGCGGAAATTGAAGGGGCCAGCTACTGGACAAAACTTCGGTTTAGTCTAATATTTGGTCCACCCCTCCATCAAAAGGAACCGGTAGCTGGCCAGATAAACGATACCAATCTATACTGTTGTAACATTTTATTATTATAAATTGAATGTACTTTCCATAAAAGTATAAATCAATCATTTTGCGGAAAGTAAAGGGGCCAGCTACTGGACAAAACTTCGGTAAAGTCTAATATTTGGTCCACCCCTCCATCAAACGGAACCGGTAGCTGGCCAGATAAATATACCAATATATACTTTTGTAACATTTTATTATCATAAAATGAATGTACTTTCCATAAAAATATAAATCAATCCTTTTGCAGAAATTAAAGGGGCCAGCTACCGAAAAAAACTTCGGTATAGTCTAATATTTGGTCCACCACTCAACCAAACGGAACCGGTAGCTGGCCAGATAAACGATACCAATCTATACTGTTGTAACATATTATTATCATAAATTAAATGTACTTTTCATAGAAATATGAATTAAACCTTTTGCGGAAATTAAAGGGGCCAGCTACCGAAAGAAACTTTGTATAGTCTAACATTTTGCTCCACCCTTCCATCAAACGGAACCGGTAGCTGGCCAGATAAAAGATACCAATCTATACTGCTGTAACATTTTATTATCATAAATTGAATGTACTTTTCATAGAAATATAAATCAATCCTTTTGCGGAAATTAAAGGGGCCAGCTACTGGACAAAACTTCGGTATAGTCTAATATTTGGTCCACCCCTCCATCAAACGGAACCGGTAGCTGGCCAGATAAACAATACCAATCTATTCTGTTGCAACATTTTAGTATCATAAAATGAATGTACTTTCCATAAAAATATAAATCAATCCTTTTGCAGAAATGAAAGGGGCCAGCTACTGGACAAAACTTCGGTAAAATCTAATATTTGGTCCACCACGCAACCAAACGGAACCGGTAGCTGGCCAGATAAACGATACCAATCTATACTGTTGTAACATATTATTATCATAAATGAAATGTACTTTTCATAAAAATATGAATTAAACCTTTTGCGGAAGGTAAAGGGGCCAGCTACTGGACAAAACTTCGGTAAAGTCTAAAATTTGGTCCACCCCTCCATCAAACAGAACCGGTAGCTGGCCAGATAAAAGATACCAATCTATACTGTTGTAACATTTTATGATCATAAATTGAATGTACTTTTCATAGAAATATAAATCAATCCTTTTGCGGAAATAAAAGGGGCCAGCTACTGGACAAAACTTCGGTATAGTCTAATATTTGGTCCACCCCTCCATCAAACGGAACCGGTAGCTGGCCAGATAAACGATACCAATCTATACTGTTGTAACATTTAATTATCATAAATTAAATGTACTTTCCATAAAAATATAAATCAATCATTTTGCGGAAGGTAAAGGGGCCAGCTACTGGACAAAACTTCGGTAAAGTCTAAAATTTGGTCCACCCCTCCATCAAATGGAACCGGTAGCTGGCCAGATAAAAGATACCAATCTATACTATTTTAACATTTTATGATCATAAATTGAATGTACTTTTCATAGAAATATATATCAATCCTTTTGCGGAAATTAAAGGGGCCAGCTACTGGACAAAACTTCGGTATAGTCTAATATTTGGTCCAAGCCTCCACCAAACGGAACCAGTAGCTGGCCAGATAAACGATACCAATCTATACTGTTGTAACATTTTATTATCATAAATTGAATGTACTTTCCATAAAAATATAAATCAATCATTTTGCGGAAAGTAAAGGGGCCAGCTACTGGACAAAACTTCGGTAAAGTCTATTATTTGGTCAACCCCTCCATCAAACGGAACCTGTAGCTGGCCAGATAAATATACCAATATATACTTTTGTAACATTTTATTATCATAAATTGAATGTACTTTCCATAAAAATATAAATCAATCATTTTGCGGAAATAAAAGGGGCCAGCTACCGAAAGAAACTTCGGTAATGTCTAATATTTGGTCCACCCTTCCATCAAACGGAACCGGTAGCTGGCCAGATAAAAGATACCAATCTATACTGTTGTAACATTTTATGATAATGAATTGAATGTACTTTTCATAGAAATATAAATCAATCCTTTTGCGGAAATTGAAGGGGCCAGCTACTGGACAAAACTTCGGTTTAGTCTAATATTTGGTCCACCCCTCCATCAAAAGGAACCAGTAGCTGGCCAGATAAACGATACCAATCTATACTGTTGTAACATTTTATTATTATAAATTGAATGTACTTTCCACAAAAGTATAAATCAATCATTTTGCGGAAAGTAAAGGGGCCAGCTACTGGACAAAACTTCGGTAAAGTCTAATATTTGGTCCACCCCTCCATCAAACGGAACCGGTAGCTGGCCAGATAAACGATACCAATCTATACTGTTGTAACATTTTATTATCATAAAATGAATGTACTTTCCATAAAAATATAAATCAATCCTTTTGTAGAAATTAAAGGGGCCAGCTACCGAAAAAAACTTCGGTATAGTCTAATATTTGGTCCACCACTCAACCAAACGGAACCGGTAGCTGGCCAGATAAACGATACCAATCTATACTGTTGTAACATATTATTATCATAAATTAAATGTACTTTTCATAGAAATAAGAATTAAACCTTTTGCGGAAATTAAAGGGGCCAGCTACCGAAAGAAACTTCGGTATAGTCTAACATTTTGCTCCACCCTTCCATCAAACGGAACCGGTAGCTGGCCAGATAAAAGATACCAATCTATACTGCTGTAACATTTTATTATCATAAATTGAATGTACTTTTCATAGAAATATAAATCAATCCTTTTGCGGAAATTAAAGGGGCCAGCTACTGGACAAAACTTCGGTATAGTCTAATATTTGGTCCACCCCTCCATCAAACGGAACCGGTAGCTGGCCAGATAAACAATACCAATCTATACTGTTGTAACATTTTATTATCATAAAATGAATGTACTTTCCATAAAAATATAAATCAATCCTTTTGCAGAAATTAAATGGGCCAGCTACTGGACAAAACTTCATTAATATCTAATATTTGGTCCAACCCTCCACCAAACGGAACCAGTAGCTGGCCAGATAAACGATACCAATCTATACTGTTGTAACATTTTATTATCATAAATTGAATGTACTTTCCATAAAAATATAAATCAATCATTTTGCGGAAAGTAAAGGGGCCAGCTACTGGACAAAACTTCGGTAAAGTCTAAAATTTGGTCCACCCCTCCATCAAACGGAACCGGTAGCTGGCCAGATAAACGATACCAATCTATACTTTTGTAACATTTTATTATCATAAAATAAATGTACTTTTCATATCAATATAAATCAATCCTTTTGCAGAAATTAAAGGGGCCAGCTACTGGACAAAACTTCGGTAAAGTCTAATATTTGGTCCACCACGCAACCAAACGGAACCGGTAGCTGGCCAGATAAACGATACCAATCTATACTGTTGTAACATTTTATGATAATAAATTAAATGTACTTTTCATAGAAATATGAATTAAACATTTTGCGGAAATTAAAGGGGCCAGCTACCGAAAGAAACTTCGGTATAGTCTAACATTTTGCTCCAACCTTCCATCAAACGGAACCGGTAGCTGGCAAGATAAAAGATACCAATCTATACTGCTGTAACATTTTATTATCATAAATTGAATGTACTTTTCATAGAAATATAAATCAATCCTTTGCGGAAATTAAAGGGGCCAGCTACTGGACAAAACTTCGGTATAGTCTAATATTTGGTCCACCCCTCCATCAAACGGAACCGGTAGCTGGCCAGATTAACGATACCAATCTATACTGTTGTAACATTTTATTATCATAAATGGAATGTACTTTCCATAAAAATATAAATCAATCTTTTTACGGAATGTAAAGGGGCCAGCTACTGGACAAAACTTCTGAAAGTCTAAAATTTGGTCCACCCTTCCATCAAACGGAACCGGTAGCTGGCCAGATAAAATATACCAATCTATACTGTTTTAACATTTTATCATCATAAATTGAATGTACTTTTAATAGAAATATAAATCAATCCTATTGCGGAAATTAAAGGGGCCAGCTACTGGACAAAACTTCGGTAGAGTCTAATATTTGGTCCACCCCTCCATCAAACGGAACCGGTAGCTAGCAAGATAAACGATACCAATCTATACTGTTGTAACATTTTATTATCACAAAATGAATGTACTTTCCATAAAAATATAAATCAATCCTTTTGCAGAAATTAAAGGGGACAGCTACTGGACAAAACTTCGGTAAAGTCTAATATTTGGTCCACCACGCAACCAAACGGAACCAGTAGCTGGCCAGATAAACGATACCAATCTATACTGTTGTAACATATGATTATCATAAATGAAATGTACTTTTCATAAAAATATGAATTAAACCTTTTGCGGAAAGTAAAGGGGCCAGCTACTGGACAAACTTCGGTAAAGTCTAATATTTGGTCCACCCCTCCATCAAACGGAACCGGTAGCTGGCCAGATAAACGATACCAATCTATACTGTTGTAAGATTTTATTATCATAAAATGAATGTACTTTCCATAAAAATATAAATAAATCCTTTTGCAGAAATTAAAGGGGCCAGCTACTGGACAAAACTTCGGTAAAGTCTAATATTTGGTCCACCACTCAACCAAACGGAACCGGTAGCTGGCCAGATAAACGATACCAATCTATACTGTTGTAACATATTATTATCATAAATTAAATGTACTTTTCATAGAAATATGAATTAAACCTTTTGCGGAAATTAAAGGGGCCAGCTACCGAAAGAAACTTCGGTATAGTCTAAATTTTGCTCCACCCTTCCATCAAAAGGAACCGGTAGCTGGCCAGATAAAAGATACCAATCTATACTGCTGTAACATTTTATTATCATAAATTGAATGTTCTTTTAATAGAAATATAAATCAATCCTTTTGCGGAAAATAAAGGGGCCAGCTACTGGACAAAACTTCGGTATAGTCTAATATTTGGTCCACCCCTCCATCAAACGGAACCGGTAGCTGGCCAGATAAACGATATCAATCTATACTGTTGTAACATTTTATTATCATAAAATGAGTGTATTTTCCATAAAAATATAAATCAATCTTTTTACGGAATGTAAAGGGGCCAGCTACTGGACAAAACTTCTGAAAGTCTAAAATTTGGTCCACCCTTCCATCAAACGGAACCGGTAGCTGGCCAGATAAAATATACCAATCTATACTGTTTTAACATTTTATCATCATAAATTGAATGTACTTTTAATAGAAATATAAATCAATCCTATTGCGGAAATTAAAGGGGCCAGCTACTGGACAAAACTTCGGTATAGTCTAATATTTGGTCCACCCCTCCATCAAACGGAACCGGTAGCTAGCAAGATAAACGATACCAATCTATACTGTTGTAACATTTTATTATCACAAAATGAATGTACTTTCCATAAAAATATAAATCAATCCTTTTGCAGAAATTAAAGGGGACAGCTACTGGACAAAACTTCGGTAAAGTCTAATATTTGGTCCACCACGCAACCAAACGGAACCAGTAGCTGGCCAGATAAACGATACCAATCTATACTGTTGTAACATATGATTATCATAAATGAAATGTACTTTTCATAAAAATATGAATTAAACCTTTTGCGGAAAGTAAAGGGGCCAGCTACTGGACAAACTTCGGTAAAGTCTAATATTTGGTCCACCCCTCCATCAAACGGAACCGGTAGCTGGCCAGATAAACGATACCAATCTATACTTTTGTAACATTTTATTATCATAAAATGAATGTACTTTCCATAAAAATATAAATAAATCCTTTTGCAGAAATTAAAGGGGCCAGCTACTGGACAAAACTTCGGTAAAGTCTAATATTTGGTCCACCACTCAACCAAACGGAACCGGTAGCTGGCCAGATAAACGATACCAATCTATACTGTTGTAACATATTATTATCATAAATTAAATGTACTTTTCATAGAAATATGAATTAAACCTTTTGCGGAAATTAAAGGGGCCAGCTACCGAAAGAAACTTCGGTATAGTCTAAATTTTGCTCCACCCTTCCATCAAAAGGAACCGGTAGCTGGCCAGATAAAAGATACCAATCTATACTGCTGTAACATTTTATTATCATAAATTGAATGTTCTTTTAATAGAAATATAAATCAATCCTTTTGCGGAAAATAAAGGGGCCAGCTACTGGACAAAACTTCGGTATAGTCTAATATTTGGTCCACCCCTCCATCAAACGGAACCGGTAGCTGGCCAGATAAACGATATCAATCTATACTGTTGTGACATTTTATTATCATAAAATGAATGTATTTTCCATAAAAATATAAATCAATCCTTTTGCAGAAATTAAAGGGGCCAGCTACTGGACAAAACTTCGGTAAAGTCTAATATTTGGTCCACCACGCAACCAAACGGAACCGGTAGCTGGCCAGATAAACGATACCAATCTATACTGTTGTAACATATTATTATCATAAATGAAATGTACTTTTCATAAAAATATGAATTAAACCTTTTGCGGAAAGTAAAGGGGCCAGCTACTGGACAAAACTTCGGTAAAGTCTAAAATTTGGTCCACCCCTCCATCAAACAGAACCGGTAGCTGGCCAGATAAAAGATACCAATCTATACTGTTGTAACATTTTATGATCATAAATTGAATGTACTTTTCATAGAAATATAAATCAATCCTTTTGTGGATATTAAAGGGGCCAGCTACTGGACAAAACTTCGGTATAGTCTGATATTTGGTCCACCCCTCCATCAAACGGAACCGGTAGCTGGCCAGATAAACGATACCAATCTATACTTTTGTAACATTTAATTATCATAAATTAAATGTAATTTCCATAAAAATATAAATCAATCATTTTGCGGAATGTAAAGGGGTCAGCTACTGGACAAAACTTCGGTAAAGTCTAAAATTTGGTCCACCCCTCCATCAAATGGAACCGGTAGCTGGCAAGAAAAAAGATCCCAATCTATACTATTTTAACATTTTATGATCATAAATTGAATGTACTTTTCATAGAAATATAAATCAATCCTTTTGCGGAAATTAAAGGGGCCAGCTACTGGACAAAACTTCGGTAAAGTCTAAAATTTGGTCCACCCCTCCATCAAACGGAACCGGAAGCTGGCCAGATAAACGATACCAATCTATACTGTTGTAACATATTATTATCATAAATTGAATGTACTTTTCATAGAAATATAAATCAATCCTTTTGCGGAAATTGAAGGGGCCAGCTACTGGACAAAACTTCGGTATAGTCTAATATTTGGTCCACCCCTCCACCAAACGGAACCGGTAGCTGGCCAGATAAACGATACCAATCTATACTGTTGTAACATTTTATGATCATAAATTGAATGTACTTTAATAGAAATATAAATCAATCCTTTTGTGGAAATTAAAGGGGCCAGCTACTGGACAAAACTTCGGTAAAGTCTAATATTTGGTCTAACCCTTCCATCAAACGGAACCGGTAGCTGGCCAGATAAAAGATACCAATCTATACTGTTTTAACATTTTATTATCATAAATTGAATGTACTTTCCATAAAAATATAAATCAATCCTTTTGCAGAAATAAAAGGGGCCAGCTACTGGACAAAACTTCGGTAAAGTCTAATATTTGGTCCACCCTTCCATCAAACTGAACCGGTAGCTGGCCAGATAAAAGATACCAATCTATACTGTTGTAACATTTTATGATCATAAAATGAATGTACTTTCCATAAAAATATAAATCAACCCTTTTGCGGAAATTAAAAGGGCCAGCTACTGGACACAACTTCGGTAAAGTCTAATATTTGGTCAAACACTCAACCAAACGGAACCGGTAGCTGGCCAGATAAACGATACCAATCTATACTGTTGTAACATTTTATTATCATAAATTAAATGTACTTTTCATAGAAATATGAATTAAACCTTTTGCGGAAAGTAAAGGGGCCAGCTACTGGACAAAACTTCGGTTAAGTCTAATATTTGGTCCACCCCTCCATCAAACGGAACCGGTAGCTGGCCAGATAAAAGATACCAATCTATACTGTTGTAACATTTAATGATCATAAATTAAATGTACTTTTCATAGCAATATAAATCAATCCTTTTGCGGAAATTAAAGGGGCCAGCTAATGGACAAAACTTCGGTATAGTCTAATATTTGGTCCACCCCTCCATCAAACGGAACCGGTAGCTGGCCAGATAAACGATACCAATTTATACTGTTGTAACATTTTATTATCATTAAATGAATGTACTTTCCATAAAAATATAAATCAATCCTTTTGCAGAAATTAAAGGGGCCAGCTACTGGACAAAACTTTGGTAAAGTCTAATATTTGGTCCACCACGCAACAAAACGGAACCGGTAGCTGGCCAGATAAACGATAACAATCTATACTGTTGTAACATATTATTATCATAAATGAAATGTACTTTTCATAAAAATATGAATTAAACCTTTTGCGGAAAGTAAAGGGGCCAGCTACTGGACAAAACTTCGGTAAAGTCTAATATTTGGTCCACCCCTCCATCAAACGGAACCGGTAGCTGGCCAGAAAACGATACCAATCTATACTGTTGTAACATTTTATTATCATAAAATGAATGTTCTTTCCATAAAAATATAAATCAATCCTTTTGCAGAAATTAAAGGGTCCAGCTACTGGACAAAACTTCGGTAATGTCTAATATTTGGTCCACCCCTCCATCAAACGGAACCGCTGGCCAGATAAAAGATACCAATCTATACTGTTGTAACATTTTATTATCATAAATTGAATGTACATTCCATAAAAATATAAATCAATCCTTTTGCAGAAATTAAAGGGGCCAGCTACTGGACAAAACTTCGGCAAAGTCTAATATTTGGTCCACCACTCAACCAAACGGAACCGGTAGCTGGCCAGATAAACGATACCAATCTATACTGTTGTAACATTTTATTATCATAAATTGAATGTACTTTCCATAAAAATATAAATCAATCCTTTTGCGGAAAGTAAAGGGGCCAGCTACTGGACAAAACTTCGGTAAAGTCTAATATTTGGTCCACCCTTCCATCAAACGGAACCGGTAGCTGGCCAGATAAACGATACCAATCTATACTGTTGTAACATTTTATTATCATTAATTGAATGTACTTTCCATAAAAATATAAATCAATCCTTTTGCGGAAATTAAAGGGGCCAGCTACTGGACAAAACTTCGGTAAAGTCTAATATTTGGTCCACCACTCAACCAATTGGAACCGGTAGCTGGCCAGATAAAAGATACCAATCTACACTGTTGTAACATTTTATGATCATAAATTGAATGTACTTTTCATAGAACTATAAATCAATCCTTTTGCGGAAATTAAAGGTGCCAGCTACTGGACAAAACTTCGGTATAGTCTAATATTTGGTCCATCCCTCCTTTAAACGGAACCGGTAGCTGGCCAGATAAACGATACCAATTTATACTGTTGTAACATATTATTATCATAAATTAAATGCACTTTTCATAAAAATATGAATTAAACATTTTGCGGAAATTAAATGGGCCAGCTACCGAAAAAAACTTCGGTATAGTCTAAAATTTTGCTCCACCCTTCCATCAAACAGAACCGGTAGCTGGCCAGATAAACGATACCAATCTATACTGTTGTAACATTTTATTATCATAAATTGAATGTACTTTCCAAAAAAATATAAATCAATCCTTTTGCGGAAATTAAAGGGGCCAGCTACTGGACAAAACTTCGGTAAAGTCTAATATTTGGTCCACCCCTCCATCAAACGGAACCGGTAGCTGGCCAGATAAAAGATACCAATCTATACTTTTGTAACATTTTATTATCATAAATTGAATGTACTTTTCATAGAAATATAAATCAATTATTTTGCGGAACTTAAAGGGGCCAGCTACTGGACAAAACTTCGGTATAGTCTAATATTTGGTCCACCCTCCATCAAAAGGAACCGGTAGCTGGCCAGATAAACGATACCAATCTATACTGTTGTAACATTTCATTGTCATAAACTGAATGTACTTTCCATAAAATTATAAATCAATCATTTTGCGGAAAGTAAAGGGGCCAGCTACTGGACAAAACTTCGGTAAAGTCTAATATTTGGTCCACCCTTCCATCAAACAGAACCGGTAGCTGGCCAGATAATCGATACCAATCTATACTGTTGTAACATTTTATGATCATAAATTGAATGTACTTTTCATAGAAATATAAATCAATCCTTTTGTGGAAATTAAAGGGGCCAGCTACCGTAAAAAACTTCGGTATAGTCTAATATTTGGTCCACCCCTCCATCAAACGGAACCGGTAGCTGGCCAGATAAAAGATACCAATCTATACTTTTGTAACATTTTATTATCATAAATTGAATGTACATTCCATAAAAATATAAATCAATCCTTTTGCAGAAATTAAAGGGGCCAGCTACTGGACAAAACTTCGGTAAAGTCTAATATTTGGTCCACCCTTCCATCGAACGGAACCGGTAGCTGGCCAGATAAACGATACCAATCTATATTGTTGTAACATTTTATTATCATAAATTGAAAGTACTTTCCATAAAAATATAAATCAATCCTTTTGCGGGAATTAAAGGGGTTCAGCTACCGAAAAAAACTTCGGTATTGTCTAAAATTTTGCTCCACCCTTCCATCAAACAGAACCGGTAGCTGGCCAGATAAACGATACCAATCTATACTGTTGTAACATTTTATGATCATAAATTAAATGTACTTTTCATAGAAATATAAATCAATCCTTGTGTGGAAATTAAAGGGGCCAGCTACCGGAAAAAATCTTCGGTATAGTCTAATATTTGGTCCATCCCTCCTTTAAACGGAACCGGTAGCTGGCCAGATAAACGATACCAATCTATACTTTTGTAACATGTTATTATCATAAATTGATGTACTTTCCAAAAAAATATAAATCAATACTTTTGCGGACATTAAAGGGGCCAGCTACTGGACAAAACTTCGGTATAGTCTAAGATTTTGCTCCACCCTTCCATTAAACAGAACCGGTAGCTGGCCATGTAAACGATACCAATCTATACTGTTCTAACATATTATTATCATAAGTTAAATGTATTTTTCATAAAAATATAAATAAATCCTATTTCGGAAATTAAAGGGGCCAGCTACTGGACAAAACTCCGGTAAAGTCTAAGATTTTGCTCCACCTTTCCATCAAACAGAACCGGTAGCTGGCTAAGTGAACGATACCAATCTATACTGTTCTAACATATTATTATCATAAGTTAAATGTATTTTTCATAAAAATATAAATAAATCCTATTTGGGAAATTAAAGGGGCCAGCTACTGGACAAAACTCCGGTAAAGTCTAAGATTTTGCTCCACCTTTCCATCAAACAGAACCGGTAGCTGGCCAAGTAAACGATACCAATCTATACTGTTGTAACATTTTATTATCATAAATTGAATATACTTTCCATAAAAATATAAATCAATCCTTTTGCAGAAATTAAAGGGGCCAGCTACTGGACAAAACTTCGGTAAAGGTCTAATATTTGGTCGACCATTCCATCAAACGGAACCGGTAGCTGGCCAGATAAACGATACCAATCTATACTGTTGTAACATATTATTATCACAAATTAAATGTACTTTTCATAAATATAAATTAATCCTTTTGCGGAAATTAAAGGGGCCAGCTACCGAAAAACACTTCGGCCAGCTACTGGTTCCGTTTGGTGGAGGGGTGGACCAAATATTAGACTATACCGAAGTTTTGTCCAGTAGCTGGCCCCTTTAATTTCCGCAAAAGGATTGATTTATATTTCTATGAAAAGTACATTCAATTTATGATCATAAAATGTTAAAATAGTATAGATTGGTATCTTTTATCTGGCCAGCTACCGGTTCCATTTGATGGAGGGGTGGACCAAATTTTAGACTTTACCGAAGTTTTGTCCAGTAGCTGGCCCCTTTACATTCCGCAAAATGATTGATTTATATTTTTATGGAAAGTACGTTTAATTTATGATAATAAAATGTTACAACAGTATAGATTGGTATCGTTTATCTGGCCAGCTACCGGTTCCGTTTGATGGAAGGGTGGACCAAATATTAGACTATACCGAAGTTTTGTCCAGTAGCTGGCCCCTTCAATTTCCGCAAAAGGATTGATTTATATTTCTATGAAAAGTACATTCAATTTATGATCATAAAATGTTACAACAGTATAGATTGGTATCTTTTATCTGGCCAGCTACCGGTTCTGTTTGATGGAGGGGTGGACCAAATTTTAGACTTAACCGAAGTTTTGTCCAGTAGCTGGCCCCTTTACTTTCCGCAAAAGGTTTAATTCATATTTTTATGAAAAGTACATTTCATTTATGATAATAATATGTTACAACAGTATAGATTGGTATCGTTTATCTGGCCAGCTACCGGTTCCGTTTGGTTGCGTGGTGGACCAAATATTAGACTTTACCAAAGTTTTGTCCAGTAGCTGGCCCCTTTAATTTCTGCAAAAGGATTGATTTATATTTTTATGGAAAGTACATTCATTTAATGATAATAAAATGTTACAACAGTATAGATTGGTATCGTTTATCTGGCCAGCTACCGGTTCCGTTTGATGGAGGGGTGGACCAAATTTTAGACTTAACCGAAGTTTTGTCCAGTAGCTGAACCCTTTAATTTCCGCAAAAGGTTTAATTCATATTTTTATGAAAAGTACATTTAATTTATGATAATAAAATGTTACAACAGTATAGATTGGTATCGTTTATCTGGCCAGCTACCGGTTCCGTTTGGTTGAGTGTTTGACCAAATATTAGACTTTACCGAAGTTGTGTCCAGTAGCTGGCCCCTTTAATTTCCGCAAAAGGGTTGATTTATATTTTTATGGAAAGTACATTCATTTTATGATCATAAAATGTTACAACAATATAGATTGGTATCTTTTATCTGGCCAGCTACCGGTTCAGTTTGATGGAAGGGTGGACCAAATATTAGACTTTACCGAAGTTTTGTCCAGTAGCTGGCCCCTTTTATTTCTGCAAAAGGATTGATTTATATTTTTATGGAAAGTACATTCAATTTATGATAATAAAATGTTAAAACAGTATAGATTGGTATCTTTTATCTGGCCAGCTACCGGTTCCGTTTGATGGAAGGGTTAGACCAAATATTAGACTTTACCGAAGTTTTGTCCAGTAGCTGGCCCCTTTAATTTCCACAAAAGGATTGATTTATATTTCTATTAAAGTACATTCAATTTATGATCATAAAATGTTACAACAGTATAGATTGGTATCGTTTATCTGGCCAGCTACCGGTTCCGTTTGATGGAGGGGTGGACCAAATATTAGACTATACCGAAGTTTTGTCCAGTAGCTGGCCCCTTCAATTTCCGCAAAAGGATTGATTTATATTTCTATGAAAAGTACATTCAATTTATGATAATAATATGTTACAACAGTATAGATTGGTATCGTTTATCTGGCCAGCTACCGGTTCCGTTTGATGGAGGGGTGGACCAAATTTTAGACTTTACCGAAGTTTTGTCCAGTAGCTGGCCCCTTTAATTTCCGCAAAAGGATTGATTTATATTTCCATGAAAAGTACATTCAATTTATGATCATAAAATGTTAAAATAGTATAGATTGTGATCTTTTTTCTGGCCAGCTACCGGTTCCATTTGATGGAGGGGTGGACCAAATTTTAGACTTTACCGAAGTTTTGTCCAGTAGCTGGCCCCTTTACATTCCGCAAAATGATTGATTTATATTTTTATGGAAAGTACATTTAATTTATGATAATTAAATGTTACAAAAGAATAGATTGGTATCGTTTATCTGGCCAGCTACCGGTTCCGTTTGATGGAGGGGTGGACCAAATATCAGACTATACCGAAGTTTTGTCCAGTAGCTGGCCCCTTTAATATCCACAAAAGGATTGATTTATATTTCTATGAAAAGTACATTCAATTTATGATCATAAAATGTTACAACAGTATAGATTGGTATCTTTTATCTGGCCAGCTACCGGTTCTGTTTGATGGAGGGGTGGACCAAATTTTAGACTTTACCGAAGTTTTGTCCAGTAGCTGGCCCCTTTACTTTCCGCAAAAGGTTTAATTCATATTTTTATGAAAAGTACATTTCATTTATGATAATAATATGTTACAACAGTATAGATTGGTATCGTTTATCTGGCCAGCTACCGGTTCCGTTTGGTTGCGTGGTGGACCAAATATTAGACTTTACCGAAGTTTTGTCCAGTAGCTGGCCCCTTTAATTTCTGCAAAAGGATTGATTTATATTTTTATGGAAAATACATTCATTTTATGATAATAAAATGTTACAACAGTATAGATTGATATCGTTTATCTGGCCAGCTACCGGTTCCGTTTGATGGAGGGGTGGACCAAATATTAGACTATACCGAAATTTTGTCCAGTAGCTGGCCCCTTTATTTTCCGCAAAAGGATTGATTTATATTTCTATGAAAAGAACATTCAATTTATGATAATAAAATGTTACAGCAGTATAGATTGGTATCTTTTATCTGGCCAGCTACCGGTTCCTTTTGATGGAAGGGTGGAGCAAAATTTAGACTATACCGAAGTTTCTTTCGATAGCTGGCCCCTTTAATTTCCGCAAAAGGTTTAATTCATATTTCTATGAAAAGTACATTTAATTTATGATAATAATATGTTACAACAGTATAGATTGGTATCGTTTATCTGGCCAGCTACCGGTTCCGTTTGGTTGCGTGGTGGACCAAATATTAGACTTTACCGAAGTTTTGTCCAGTAGCTGGCCCCTTTAATTTCTGCAAAAGGATTGATTTATATTTTTATGGAAAATAGATTCATTTTATGATAATAAAATGTTACAACAGTATAGATTGATATCGTTTATCTGGCCAGCTACCGGTTCCGTTTGATGGAGGGGTGGACCAAATATTAGACTATACCGAAATTTTGTCCAGTAGCTGGCCCCTTTATTTTCCGCAAAAGGATTGATTTATATTTCTATGAAAAGAACATTCAATTTATGATAATAAAATGTTACAGCAGTATAGATTGGTATCTTTTATCTGGCCAGCTACCGGTTCCTTTTGATGGAAGGGTGGAGCAAAATTTAGACTATACCGAAGTTTCTTTCGGTAGCTGGCCCCTTTAATTTCCGCAAAAGGTTTAATTCATATTTCTATGAAAAGTACATTTAATTTATGATAATAATATGTTACAACAGTATAGATTGGTATCGTTTATTTGGCCAGCTACCGGTTCCGTTTGGTTGAGTGGTGGACCAAATATTAGACTTTACCGAAGTTTTGTCCAGTAGCTGGCCCCTTTAATTTCTGCAAAAGGATTTATTTATATTTTTATGGAAAGTACATTCATTTTATGATAATAAAATGTTACAGCAGTATAGATTGGTATCTTTTATCTGGCCAGCTACCGGTTCCGTTTGATGGAGGGGTGGACCAAATATTAGACTTTACCGAAGTTTGTCCAGTAGCTGGCCCCTTTACTTTCCGCAAAAGGTTTAATTCATATTTTTATGAAAAGTACATTTCATTTATGATAATCATATGTTACAACAGTATAGATTGGTATCGTTTATCTGGCCAGCTACCGGTTCCGTTTGGTTGCGTGGTGGACCAAATATTAGACTTTACCGAAGTTTTGTCCAGTAGCTGTCCCCTTTAATTTCTGCAAAAGGATTGATTTATATTTTTATGGAAAGTACATTCATTTTATGATAATAAAATGTTACAACAGTATAGATTGGTATCGTTTATCTGGCTAGCTACCGGTTCCGTTTGATGGAGGGGTGGACCAAATATTAGACTATACCGAAGTTTTGTCCAGTAGCTGGCCTCTTTAATTTCCGCAAAAGGATTGATTTATATTTCTATGAAAAGT
The DNA here is from genome assembly GCA_963680895.1 of Fragum sueziense. Taxonomy (NCBI): domain Eukaryota; kingdom Metazoa; phylum Mollusca; class Bivalvia; order Cardiida; family Cardiidae; genus Fragum; species Fragum sueziense. Next base: position 13,389,791 of record OY804602.1, on the reverse strand, counting down.
ACATTCAATTTTTGATCATAAAATGTTACAACAGTATAGATTGGTATCTTTTATCTGGCCAGCTACCGGTTCCGTTTGATGGAGGGGTGGACCAAATATTAGACTATACCGAAGTTTTGTCCAGTAGCTGGCCCCTTTAATTTCCGCAATAGGATTGATTTATATTTCTATTAAAAGTACATTCAATTTATGATGATAAAATGTTAAAACAGTATAGATTGGTATCTTTTATCTGGCCAGCTACCGGTTCCGTTTGATGGAAGGGTGGACCAAATTTTAGACTTTCAGAAGTTTTGTCCAGTAGCTGGCCCCTTTACATTCCGTAAAAAGATTGATTTATATTTTTATGGAAAGTACATTCCATTTATGATAATAAAATGTTACAACAGTATAGATTGGTATCGTTTATCTGGCCAGCTACCGGTTCCGTTTGATGGAGGGGTGGACCAAATATTAGACTATACCGAAGTTTTGTCCAGTAGCTGGTCCCTTTAATTTCCGCAAAAGGATTGATTTATATTTCTATGAAAAGTACATTCAATTTATGATAATAAAATGTTACAGCAGTATAGATTGGTGTCTTTTATCTGGCCAGCTACCGGTTCCGTTTGATGGAAGGTTGGAGCAAAATGTTAGACTATACCGAAGTTTCTTTCGGTAGCTGGCCCCTTTAATTTCCGCAAAATGTTTAATTCATATTTCTATGAAAAGTACATTTAATTTATTATCATAAAATGTTACAACAGTATAGATTGGTATCGTTTATCTGGCCAGCTACCGGTTCCGTTTGGTTGCGTGGTGGACCAAATATTAGACTTTACCGAAGTTTTGTCCAGTAGCTGGCCCCTTTAATTTCTGCAAAAGGATTGATTTATATTAATATGAAAAGTACATTTATTTTATGATAATAAAATGTTACAACAGTATAGATTGGTATCGTTTATCTGGCCAGCTACCGGTTCCGTTTGATGGAGGGGTGGACCAGATTTTAGACTTTACCGAAGTTTTGTCCAGTAGCTGGCCCATTTAATTTCTGCAAAAGGATTGATTTATATTTTTATGGAAAGTTCATTCATTTTATGATAATAAAATGTTACAACAGTATAGATTGGTATTGTTTATCTGGCCAGCTACCGGTTCCGTTTGATGGAGGGGTTGACCAAATATTAGACTATACCGAAGTTTTGTCCAGTAGCTGGCCCCTTTAATTTCCGCAAAAGGATTGATTTATATTTCTATGAAAAGTACATTCAATTTATGATAATAAAATGTTACAGCAGTATAGATTGGTATCTTTTATCTGGCCAGCTACCGGTTCCGTTTGATGGAAGGGTGGAGCAAAATGTTAGACTATACCGAAGTTTCTTTCGGTAGCTGGCCCCTTTAATTTCCGCAAAAGGTTTAATTCATATTTCTATGAAAAGTACATTTAATTTATGATAATAATATGTTACAACAGTATAGATTGGTATCGTTTATCTGGCCAGCTACCGGTTCCGTTTGGTTGAGTGGTGGACCAAATATTAGACTATACCGATGTTTTTTTCGGTAGCTGGCCCCTTTAATTTCTGCAAAAGGATTGATTTATATTTTTATGGAAAGTACATTCATTTTATGATAATAAAATGTTACAACAGTATAGATTGGTATCGTTTATCTGGCCAGCTACCGGTTCCGTTTGATGGAGGGGTGGACCAAATATTAGACTTTACCGAAGTTTTGTCCAGTAGCTGGCCCCTTTACTTTCCGCAAAATGATTGATTTCTACTTTTATGGAAAGTACATTCAATTTATAATAATAAAATGTTACAACAGTATAGATTGGTATCGTTTATCCTGCCAGCTACTGGTTCCTTTTGATGGAGGGGTGGACCAAATATTAGACTAAACCGAAGTTTTGTCCAGTAGCTGGCCCCTTCAATTTCCGCAAAAGGATTGATTTATATTTCTATGAAAAGTACATTCAATTTATTATCATAAAATGTTACAACAGTATAGATTGGTATCTTTTATCTGGCCAGCTACCGGTTCCGTTTGATGGAAGGGTGGACCAAATATTAGACTTTACCGAAGTTTCTTTCGGTAGCTGGCCCCTTTAATTTCCGCAAAATGATTGATTTATATTTTTATGGAAAGTACATTCAATTTATGATAATAAAATGTTACAAAAGTATATATTGGTATATTTATCTGGCCAGCTACAGGTTCCGTTTGATAGAGGGGTTGACCAAATATTAGACTTTACCGAAGTTTTGTCCAGTAGCTGGCCCCTTTACTTTCCGCAAAATGATTGATTTATATTTTTATGGAAAGTACATTCAATTTATGATAATAAAATGTTACAACAGTATAGATTGGTATCGTTTATCTGGCCAGCTACTGGTTCCGTTTGGTGGAGGGTTGGACCAAATATTAGACTATACCGAAGTTTTGTCCAGTAGCTGGCCCCTTTAATTTCCGCAAAAGGATTGATTTATATTTCTATGAAAAGTACATTCAATGTATGATCATAAAATGTTAAAATAGTATAGATTGGTATCTTTTATCTGGCCAGCTACCGGTTCCATTTGATGGAGGGGTGGACCAAATTTTAGACTTTACCGAAGTTTTGTCCAGTAGCTGGCCCCTTTACCTTCCGCAAAATGATTGATTTATATTTTTATGGAAAGTACATTTAATTTATGATAATTAAATGTTACAACAGTATAGATTGGTATCGTTTATCTGGCCAGCTACCGGTTCCGTTTGATGGAGGGGTGGACCAAATATTAGACTATACCGAAGTTTTGTCCAGTAGCTGGCCCCTTTTATTTCCGCAAAAGGATTGATTTATATTTCTATGAAAAGTACATTCAATTTATGATCATAAAATGTTACAACAGTATAGATTGGTATCTTTTATCTGGCCAGCTACCGGTTCTGTTTGATGGAGGGGTGGACCAAATTTTAGACTTTACCGAAGTTTTGTCCAGTAGCTGGCCCCTTTACCTTCCGCAAAAGGTTTAATTCATATTTTTATGAAAAGTACATTTCATTTATGATAATAATATGTTACAACAGTATAGATTGGTATCGTTTATCTGGCCAGCTACCGGTTCCGTTTGGTTGCGTGGTGGACCAAATATTAGATTTTACCGAAGTTTTGTCCAGTAGCTGGCCCCTTTCATTTCTGCAAAAGGATTGATTTATATTTTTATGGAAAGTACATTCATTTTATGATACTAAAATGTTGCAACAGAATAGATTGGTATTGTTTATCTGGCCAGCTACCGGTTCCGTTTGATGGAGGGGTGGACCAAATATTAGACTATACCGAAGTTTTGTCCAGTAGCTGGCCCCTTTAATTTCCGCAAAAGGATTGATTTATATTTCTATGAAAAGTACATTCAATTTATGATAATAAAATGTTACAGCAGTATAGATTGGTATCTTTTATCTGGCCAGCTACCGGTTCCGTTTGATGGAAGGGTGGAGCAAAATGTTAGACTATACCGAAGTTTCTTTCGGTAGCTGGCCCCTTTAATTTCCGCAAAAGGTTTAATTCATATTTCTATGAAAAGTACATTTAATTTATGATAATAATATGTTACAACAGTATAGATTGGTATCGTTTATTTGGCCAGCTACCGGTTCTGTTTGGTTGAGTGGTGGACCAAATATTAGACTATACCGAAGTTTTTTTCGGTAGCTGGCCCCTTTAATTTCTGCAAAAGGATTGATTTATATTTTTATGGAAAGTACATTCATTTTATGATAATAAAATGTTACAACAGTATAGATTGGTATCGTTTATCTGGCCAGCTACCGGTTCCGTTTGATGGAGGGGTGGACCAAATATTAGACTTTACCGAAGTTTTGTCCAGTAGCTGGCCCCTTTACTTTCCGCAAAATGATTGATTTATACTTTTATGGAAAGTACATTCAATTTATAATAATAAAATGTTACAACAGTATAGATTGGTATCGTTTATCTGGCCAGCTACCGGTTCCTTTTGATGGAGGGGTGGACCAAATATTAGACTAAACCGAAGTTTTGTCCAGTAGCTGGCCCCTTCAATTTCCGCAAAAGGATTGATTTATATTTCTATGAAAAGTACATTCAATTTATTATCATAAAATGTTACAACAGTATAGATTGGTATCTTTTATCTGGCCAGCTACCGGTTCCGTTTGATGGAAGGGTGGACCAAATATTAGACTTTACCGAAGTTTCTTTCGGTAGCTGGCCCCTTTAATTTCCGCAAAATGATTGATTTATATTTTTATGGAAAGTACATTCAATTTATGATAATAAAATGTTACAAAAGTATAGATTGGTATATTTATCTGGCCAGCTACAGGTTCCGTTTGATGGAGGGGTTGACCAAATATTAGACTTTACCGAAGTTTTGTCCAGTAGCTGGCCCCTTTAATTTCCGCAAAAGGATTGATTTATATTTTTTTGGAAAGTACATTCAATTTATGATAATAAAATGTTACAACAGTATAGATTGGTATCATTTATCTGGCCAGCTACCGGTTCTGTTTGATGGAAGGGTGGAGCAAAATTTTAGACTATACCGAAGTTTTTTTCGGTAGCTGGCCCCTTTAATTTCAGCAAAATGTTTAATTCATATTTTTATGAAAAGTACATTTAATTTATGATAATAATATGTTACAACAGTTTAAATTGCCAGTATCGTTTATCTGGCCAGCTACCGGTTCCGTTTAAAGGAGGGATGGACCAAATATTAGACTATACCGAAGTTTTTTCCGGTAGTTGGCCCCTTTAATTTCCACAAAAGGATTGATTTATATTTCTATGAAAAGTACATTTACTTTATGATCATAAAATGTTACAATAGTATAGATTGGTATCGTTTATCTGGCCAGCTACCGGTTCTGTTTGATGGAAGTGTGGAGCAAAATTTTAGACTATACCGAAGTTTTTTCCAGTAGCTGGCCCCTTTAATTTCCACAAAAGGTTTAATTCATATTTTTATGAAAAGTACATTTAATTTATGATAATAATATGTTACAACAGTATAGATTGGTATCGTTTATCTGGCCAGCTACCGGTTCCGTTTAAAGGAGGGATGGACCAAATATTAGACTATAGGCCTACCGAAGTTTTTTCCGGTAACTGGCCCCTTTAATTTCCACAAAAGGATTGATTTATATTTCTATGAAAAGTACATTTAATTTATGATCTTAAAATGTTACAACAGTATACGAGATTGGTATCTTTTATCTGGCCAGCCACCGGTTCCGTTTGATGGAAGGGTGGAGCAAAATTTTAGACTATACCGAAGTTTTTTCGGTAGTTGGCCCCTTTAATTTCTTGTAGCCATATTTTCTTTTTCAAGTAACTGGCTATCGTTTGCTGGCTACTGGTAACTAATTTTTATTTTTTAAGTAACTGGCTACCGGTAGCTGGCTACCGGTAACTAACTTTTCTTGTTCAAGTAACTGGCTACCGGTAGCTGGCTACCGGTAACTAACTTTTCTTTTTCAAGTAACTGGAACAAGTAACTGGCTACCGGTAGCTAACTTTACCTATCTCATCCAGCACCTGAGGCATACGTAAAACACTAAAAATGCAAAATCGCAATCAAGCCGAAAATTCGTGCGTGCAATGTGATTTATTCATCAACATATCGTTTGTCAATAGTCTTGAGATGTGTCGTACAAAATTTCATCGCGGTAGACGGTATACTTTTCGAGATATTCAAAATTTAAAAGTGCACACTTTCTTTTGGAACTGAGTATATTTTAAATGGTCAAAGTCAACTTGCCGATTAATCATTTACGTTTCTTCTTCGTGACCAATTTCTATTTCGTTTGAAGCAGAGAAGGTGGAAAAACTTAAGGAATTAGTCGAACGTAGTCGATCTTCTTAGATCAGTTTATCAAAAACACATTCAGCAAACCCCTAGAGTTTTCCCGCCTTCTCTGCTCCATTTTTGATAGAATTATTAATCAAAGTACTGATAGTACTGAAGGTCGGGAAACAGAGGATTCGAAATACAGTAAATGGTCAATTTTCTTAAATTTACATTGAATTCGTAAAATATTCTCAATGTTGTTATCTGATTGCACATTAAAATTAATTCTTATACTCTTATTCCCGAGTTAACATAAGCAAAAATTTGATATTTCTAGAAAAGAAATCATAGGAGAGGAAAGGGTAATTGTCAACAATATAGATCTACTCCATTACACGGTCCGCCGCGATATGACCCTAGTACTTGAAAACTGCGTAAAACCCCAATAAACCAAATCCATTACACGATGTCGTATTTTTTCGGGTGATGTCGTAAACATTCGGTGATGGAAAGTGTCGATTTCTTTTAACCCGTAACGTGTCCGTGTTGAACGGGTAATCGTATGTTAAAAATATTTACGGCGTCGTCAGAAAAGATCCGACGTCGCATGAATCTCATTATGGATGGACTGCCTTAATGAATTGTCTGGGTTAACAGTTTGTAAAACATTATATCATTTTGATATCCATTATAAAAAGGTTTGAGGATACATTGTGGCAAAACGGAAACATTTTGATATTCAACATTTTTTCTTTGTCTCAATCTGTCTTTCAACAATTCTTCAGCTAAACTTTACATTAATATTTATCTAAATTATCAACACAAACTTGACATTACATGTAGCAACAGTATTCCGTTTTTTATGCAGGCCCGTAGGCACAGGTGGGGCTACGGGATGGGATAAGCCCCAAATATTGGCCAAAAATATCGAATTTTCCCCATTTTACATAGAAAATTGAAGAAAAGGCCAATTAGCCCTTAAGATGTTCAGACACTAACCCGGACAGAGTTTTGAGCCCTTCCCCTTATCAAATTGCTTCCTACGGGCCTGAGAGCAGTTTTACATTCTACTGCTTAGGAAAGGTTAAACTTTGCACGATGAAAAATATTAATATTATGACGGGAAAATTTCTGAGCAAAATTCAGAATGAGGAATGAAGTTAAATTTAATATGGTTCACAAAAGTGGCATGAGAACTGACCAGATTTAGATAATTAAATTTACAATATAGCACATTGTAAATAATGGTAAAGGTTAGACAACAAACATTGATCAACAATTCTAATAATATGTGTGTTAAACTGAGAATTTGAAAAAAAGCGAGCTCGTATTTTCTGCACACAAATCTAGATCTTGCTTTCTTTTTATTTTTGCTGTCCTCGTTGCTTTTCGCATTAGCTTTCACTTTGGATTGTTCTTCCTGTCGTTTGTGAAAGAGATAACTATCACCCCGCAGAGACAGAGGCCTACAATTAACTCATAAATAGCCTATATCTCAAGCCCAGGTCGAATAAAGATGATTAAATTCCTGTTAAACCTAAGCCTGGATTAATAAGGATGAATAAATTACGAAAATTACGTTGTATGTACTCAAGACGACTCAAAGTCCGTCAACGCCGTTACGGTAACACTTTAGTTGGTCAAAGCATAGGAGACTAGCTTTACACCGCGAAGTGTTAACACGTGAGCGTATAACCCGATAAAATACATGTGTTGTAAAATGCGATTGTGCGCATAGCAAGGAGAAGGACTCGACTAGAGTCAGGATATAAATAGATTTTCCGTGAATCTACGAGTGCTTCACGGAAATGTCCGATTACACGAACTGTGTGGCGCAGTAATTTGGTGTTGAAATTCTCGTCTGCTCTAGTCTGCCACACCAGTTAGAATAGTTCGAATCAACCTTTCCCCCAAAAAGAGAAGTTGATAGTTTTCGCACTTATGAGCAAATTGCTGCATTGCATTGTTTTGATAAAACAATTAGGAAATGAAAGTCTTTACGATGATTATGTTATTTGAGTAATTTTGAATTGTTCAAAGGTAGGTCTACTTTTTCGGCGGACTCAGACATTTTGAACGACTATGCGGCGACCAAATTATATCGAAAACCTCGTATCTGCAGATTAAAACAAGCGGCAGATACGAGGTTTTCGTAGAAAAGTGTTAGAAGCGTTGGATGGCTATAGGACGTGAAAATCTCAAAGAGATTTCCCGACCTAAAAATTATCGAAACCTTTAACCCATTACCACACATTGACGTTCTTTGACTCCCGTAAAGATAATGGCTTTGGAAAAAATGTGGAAAATGAAGAAATTGCGTGTGACAAGCAATTTCTTCATTTCCCACAATGTTTTCTACCCAAATAGACAAAGCAAATCTAGTTTCATTGACTTAAAATTGTCATCTGAAGCATCTTTGAATTTGGACCAGTCTAAAATTTTGTCGTTTGGTAATGGGTTAAACATCTTTTTGCACTATCAGGACTGGTGTGATGGTTACCATTTGACATTTTACTTTAAACCTTTCCTAAACAGTTTTAGGCAGTACATTTGTTATTTTGCAGGTGACGCGTTCACTTAGACTGCTTCTTTATAACAACAACAACAACAGCAGCAATAACAACAGTATGACTGCCTCTAACATGGTTACTAAACAATTCAGACAACGAAGGTTTTTAACAATGAAAGAGAAGAAAATGCTGGCTAAACATTTCCCAAAACACCATAGGTCAACTTAAAGTCAAATTGAAAGCTGTTGCAGACGACATTTAAATTGGTTGTCAATAAAATATAGGATTTGTTCATAATATAGCACAGAGATTTTTTTAATTTGCTGTAATTTTTCCTATGCAATTTCTTTCGTGGTCGTCAAAACCAAGACATTGTTTTGACGTGCCTACTAGAAAAGGCTTGTGGAAATATTTAGGCAAAAGAAGAAAATAATGGTCATCATTTTGTCTCTATACTTAGCCTTTTCAGTGCCCATTTTGTCGTCTGTAGAAATTATTGCGTTGTCACCCAGTGATTGTTATATAATGGCAGATCTAGAAGACATTACGACTATATATGCTTCGGAATCGACGGAATTAACACGCAGTAAGCAATGTTTATTCTGAACTGATGGCAATTCAAACAAAATCTTGTATTGTGGGCATTTATCAAGCCGATTATAAATAGTACCCACAACATAGAATTTTGAATCGCTATCACTTCTTATATACAGTTCTGTTTGTTTCGAAGAAAAATTACGATATTAATTATGTATTGTAATCAATAATAATTTAGTATTACTGGAAATGATCTGAATGCAGACTGGTCTCAAATCAATGGTCTCAAATCAAATAATATGGGCCATTTTACATATCTCAAACTATCAATTTTCCCATTTTTCCGTCGCCGTTATGGCGCATGCAGTTGGAAGCGCATCGGACTTTCACTAATAAGGTCCCCGGATTCGATCATCGGCCACGGCATACATCTTTTCTAATTAAAACTGTCTCCCATCAATGATTTGATGATCGTAAACCTATGTGGGAGAGCAGCTTGAAGCTCGGTAAGGATGTTACTGATAGGCTACTGATATTAGAAATGAAAGGGAACATGGTCATGTGCTCCAGCCGCCGCGATATGACCATGTTAGTTGAAAGATGCGTTAAACCCTAATCAATCAATCAATCAATCAATCAATCGATCGATCGATCGATGGCATTTTTTCAAGGCTATTACAAGCTCAATCCATGTTGCTGCTATCTATGGTGGACTCTCTGGGCCATCATGCATCTTTGACAAACCTAGACTAATTGATACATTTCCATTATCGTTTAACTCCGTACCCGCAGAACACTTCCGGTAATCCGTGTCTTCTCTGATGAAAATTCGCTTGTTGATATTTTGATGTCGCTATTTGTGTCGCTTGAACAAGCGACATAACTTATGTCGGAATTTTCTTAAATTGTTTTTGAATGGGACAGCGCTCTGGTGTAAATAGTGACATCCAGATATCAAAGAGCGAATTTTCATCAGAGAAGACTCGGATTAACTTCCGGTGGCAAACAATGGGAAATTGACATTGTATTAGATCTATAGGGAATCGAAATAGTTTTAAACTCCATCGTTTATTTATGCAAGAATCGGAAAATAAATGACGGTAGTAAAGAGAATCTTCACTTTTTCCGATTTCCACAAAATCAACGCAAGCGCAGAGCATGGATAAAGGCAGTGAATAGGGATAAATTTCGCCTCTTGCCTCTAAGGACGACTTCCGATGACTGTTGTGTGTGTGTGTGTGTGTGGGGGGGGGGGTCTTAGTGGAAATAAGCTAATTAATAATTGTCCCATTCTTCCAGACTATGACCATGACATGCCTTACAAAATCTTTGTCGATTCTTTGTATGGTGGAATATCTGGGCCATCTTGACTCTTTGGTAGATAAAATTATCAATTTTGGGATTTTGTAGATTATGACATACCTTACAAAATCCCTGTTGCTGCTATGTATGGTGTGCTATCTGGGCCATCTCGCCTCTGTACCTTTAGAGATAGTGTCTGTTGGGTTTGACACACCGTACCTAGGGAGCTGTAAAATCAAAGGCGAGGACGGATATGAATGCACGTAATTGAAGAAAAAGGGGGGCATGGACGTACGTATCAATAATAATTGAGACGGGATCTGGAAAGCCTTCTCCCAAACAGCCAACATTTGTACTATACCCAATTGAAAGTCGTCTCGGACGCCAAAATGGCTGTTGATTAAGATAGAATTAGTTTATAAAATAGCAAAGAAAATATTGAGACAAAAGTGAAAATGCTGACCATTGGCATTTTCTTCTTTTGTCTTAATGTTTTCCCAAGCATTTCGTCGTATTTATTGCATTAAAGCTGTACGTTTTGCAATATCACCGACGGTTTTATATTTGGAACTTCAATACCAGGCCCTGTTTGGAAAATGGTTAAGGTGACATTTTTCCATAAATTTTACTTTTTATTTTTTATCTGAAAGAGCCTTTTTTCTTATGAAACTTATGAAAATTTCAAGTCAAAATATTGCACCGTTTACGAGAAATATATATGGCCTTTGAGCCCAACATAGATCCAGATCAGCCTGTGCATACGCACAGTCTGATCAGGAGTCATGTTGTTCTCCAATAGCTTGTTTTTGGTCTGTAGCAACCGTGTGACAGTAACATAGATCCAGGGACGTTTTTCCAGATCCCGGCTCATATATATTTGTGCTAAAATTAAACAAATTGTTGTGGACAACAGTTCAGATTAATATGGAAATTAACATTTCCGTCTCAACTTTTAATACAGGCGTATTTTGCTTAAATAACAAATTCAAAAAAAAACTGATAGCATTTATATGCATAAGAATAACCAATCTTTGCATCAAGACATACTTTAAAAACATGAAATTGAAATTTTATGTCCCTTTAAAGTATATGAGGCAAGCATGGCTCAACATCCATGCTGATCTCCAAGTTGCCCAAAATTCCGAATTGTTCTTATTTTAAACTGAAAATTTAGGGAAAATCCAATTTAGTCCCCCCCATATTCAGACACAGGGTCTTCAGCCACCCCAATATGAAATTGCTTCCTCCGGGCCTGAGTGGTATGGGTCATGATCAGACTAAACAAACTGATCTGGATCCAAACTGATCTTAAAAGCATATGAAACATTATTCAGATCCTGACTCAAAGGATTAGATAGTCTGTAAAATGCTAGTAGGTATACATCTTCGACATTCATTTTGACCTCGATATAATGAGTTTCAATTTAGTATAATAATGTGACATTTCTCAAAAGGGGCCATTTTGAGAAGGTTTTTTTTATTATTATTTTTCATTATTATTAGTAGTAGTAGTAGTAGTAGTAGTAGTAGTAGTAGTAGTAGTAGTAGTAGTAGTAGTAGTAGTAGTAGTAGTAGTAGTAGTAGTAGTAGTAGTAGTAGTAGTAGTAGTAGTAGTAGTAGTAGTAGTAGTAGTAGTAGTAGTAGTAGTAGTAGTAGTAGTAGTAGTAGTAGTAGTAGTAGTAGTAGTAGTAGTAGTAGTAGTAGTAGTAGTAGTAGTAGTAGTAGTAGTAGTAGTAGTAGTAGTAGTAGTAGTAGTAGTAGTAGTAGTAGTAGTAGTAGTAGTAGTAGTAGTAGTAGTAGTAGTAGTAGTAGTAGTAGTAGTAGTAGTAGTAGTAGTAGTAGTAGTAGTAGTAGTAGTAGTAGTAGTAGTAGTAGTAGTAGTAGTAGTAGTAGTAGTAGTAGTAGTAGTAGTAGTAGTAGTAGTAGTAGTAGTAGTAGTAGTAGTAGTAGTAGTAGTAGTAGTAGTAGTAGTAGTAGTAGTAGTAGTAGTAGTAGTAGTAGTAGTAGTAGTAGTAGTAGTAGTAGTAGTAGTAGTAGTAGTAGTAGTAGTAGTAGTAGTAGTAGTAGTAGTAGTAGTAGTAGTAGTAGTAGTAGTAGTAGTAGTAGTAGTAGTAGTAGTAGTAGTAGTAGTAGTAGTAGTAGTAGTAGTAGTAGTAGTAGTAGTAGTAGTAGTAGTAGTAGTAGTAGTAGTAGTAGTAGTAGTAGTAGTAGTAGTAGTAGTAGTAGTAGTAGTAGTAGTAGTAGTAGTAGTAGTAGTAGTAGTAGTAGTAGTAGTAGTAGTAGTAGTAGTAGTAGTAGTAGTAGTAGTAGTAGTAGTAGTAGTAGTAGTAGTAGTAGTAGTAGTAGTAGTAGTAGTAGTAGTAGTAGTAGTAGTAGTAGTAGTAGTAGTAGTAGTAGTAGTAGTAGTAGTAGTAGTAGTAGTAGTAGTAGTAGTAGTAGTAGTAGTAGTAGTAGTAGTAGTAGTAGTAGTAGTAGTAGTAGTAGTAGTAGTAGTAGTAGTAGTAGTAGTAGTAGTAGTAGTAGTAGTAGTAGTAGTAGTAGTAGTAGTAGTAGTAGTAGTAGTAGTAGTAGTAGTAGTAGTAGTAGTAGTAGTAGTAGTAGTAGTAGTAGTAGTAGTAGTAGTAGTAGTAGTAGTAGTAGTAGTAGTAGTAGTAGTAGTAGTAGTAGTAGTAGTAGTAGTAGTAGTAGTAGTAGTAGTAGTAGTAGTAGTAGTAGTAGTAGTAGTAGTAGTAGTAGTAGTAGTAGTAGTAGTAGTAGTAGTAGTAGTAGTAGTAGTAGTAGTAGTAGTAGTAGTAGTAGTAGTAGTAGTAGTAGTAGTAGTAGTAGTAGTAGTAGTAGTAGTAGTAGTAGTAGTAGTAGTAGTAGTAGTAGTAGTAGTAGTAGTAGTAGTAGTAGTAGTAGTAGTAGTAGTAGTAGTAGTAGTAGTAGTAGTAGTAGTAGTAGTAGTAGTAGTAGTAGTAGTAGTAGTAGTAGTAGTAGTAGTAGTAGTAGTAGTAGTAGTAGTAGTAGTAGTAGTAGTAGTAGTAGTAGTAGTAGTAGTAGTAGTAGTAGTAGTAGTAGTAGTAGTAGTAGTAGTAGTAGTAGTAGTAGTAGTAGTAGTAGTAGTAGTAGTAGTAGTAGTAGTAGTAGTAGTAGTAGTAGTAGTAGTAGTAGTAGTAGTAGTAGTAGTAGTAGTAGTAGTAGTAGTAGTAGTAGTAGTAGTAGTAGTAGTAGTAGTAGTAGTAGTAGTAGTAGTAGTAGTAGTAGTAGTAGTAGTAGTAGTAGTAGTAGTAGTAGTAGTAGTAGTAGTAGTAGTAGTAGTAGTAGTAGTAGTAGTAGTAGTAGTAGTAGTAGTAGTAGTAGTAGTAGTAGTAGTAGTAGTAGTAGTAGTAGTAGTAGTAGTAGTAGTAGTAGTAGTAGTAGTAGTAGTAGTAGTAGTAGTAGTAGTAGTAGTAGTAGTAGTAGTAGTAGTAGTAGTAGTAGTAGTAGTAGTAGTAGTAGTAGTAGTAGTAGTAGTAGTAGTAGTAGTAGTAGTAGTAGTAGTAGTAGTAGTAGTAGTAGTAGTAGTAGTAGTAGTAGTAGTAGTAGTAGTAGTAGTAGTAGTAGTAGTAGTAGTAGTAGTAGTAGTAGTAGTAGTAGTAGTAGTAGTAGTAGTAGTAGTAGTAGTAGTAGTAGTAGTAGTAGCGACGACAACACTCATATTGAACAATTGCAAAACGACATCAAACAGATAAGTTCCAATATTGGCCGCATAAACAAGAAAGTTGATGACGCAGTAGTGAAATCAAACACGTTAATTGAAAACAAGAGCTCTGCATTAGATAATACGAAATCTTTTGCACAAGTGGTAATCGATACTCCCCATGTTGAACAGCAAAAAGGAAAGGTTGCTCCAAAAACAAAACAAAATCTTTCGAAATCGAATGAAACGGAAACGTCAACTGCTACAATTAATGTGAAAACAAACAAAAATAGCAGTGATCGTGATGAAGATAGTATCCACATCGAGATTCGCCCGAACAAAGTCACTAAACAAAGTACCAATGGTAATCAACATGCGACAAAATCTACAGATAGATCAAAACATTCAAACTTCGCAAAAATGTAGATCGCGATCAGCGCAAACCAGCTGGGGATAAATTCACCGCCGTTAAAAAGCGAAATATCACCTCCTTTTACATCGGTAATATTGATCCCGATGCATATGAAAAAGACATAGTGCAGTATTTGACAGATAACGAAGTGAGATGCACATTTATTAGAATGTTTCGTGGAAAATACGGCTCAGCGGCAAAGGTGAATATTCCCGATGATTATCTCCATATTGTTGAAAATGACCAGTTTTGGCCTTCTGAGATAGTGATCTGAGATAGTGATCCGAAAATGGAAAGACAACAGTGATCAGACTCAAAGTGAAAGGCAATACTCAAAAAACGACCGAAATAATCGATATCGTAGTAATCGTAGGTACAATCATGGATACAACAGAAATAGAGGGTATAGACGAATCCAGAAATTAGTATTTACATTATTACCTCCCTTGCCACCGCCATTAAAGTACTGAAGATTATCAACTTCTCAGTACTCGAATGCGAAGCTGTTGATAAATTCACATTAATTCCAGGGTTTTCTTGGCAATTTGTGGCATAATTAAGCCAAAATGCATATTAATCCAACGTGGAAAACCAAGAGAAGTCATGGGTTGTTCAAATAATAAAAGTGTTCGATTTAAGAACAAAATCGCTCACGGGGTACATGTATACATGTATCTATTTCCCTTAAGTTGCCTCTCGTACTGAATCTATGACGTCACATTAATACATTGTGTAATGCAAAATCATGACGTCACGTATTGGCACTCGCCTTATTTGAGGCACACCACGGGGGAAATATATATTTTCAACAGCCTACCTTTCACGGGGTTATGAAAGATTTCTCCTTCTCTCAATGTTTTCAAAAAATCTTTCTGATACGGATGTGAAGACGAAGATTGTGTAATTTTGGAATTGTCTGATCATAATAATCTCAACGGCTTACAGAATCGTAGAAAGGTCGTTTCTAAAAGAGCTTGTCTTGCGAGGTCTAGGCCCTACCTGTTATGTTGCATAACCATCTCCCAAGCAACAAAAACACACTCCTCCTATTTGAAAGCTATTGAAGGCGACCAAAGGGCTGTTGATAGAAATAGTGTACAACACAAAAATATTTAGACAAAGGGTGAAAAAGACAGCATCAGCAATTTATCTTCTTTGGTCACAATGTTTTCCGAGGCTGTTTATATTGAGGCCCTCATTAATATTCTGTTGGAAAGCTTAATTTCTAGTGGAGGAGTTCTTCTCAAACTGACAAAAATTTCACTGAACAGCCCGATGAATAGTTGCAGGCTGTGCCTGCAATATGATGACCTAAACAGATCAAGATCTACTTTTTGAGAGAAAAAAGTTAATCCTTGAAATTTTGGAAGTGATCTAGATCATCTAATCTGGCTCAAAAATCGTGTTTTAGGGAAAAGGTTGGTTATTTATTTTCTTATAACTCTTTCCATCACCATTTCATAGATCTTCGAAAGCTGATACAGACGAAAAATAAATGCTGATGGAATAGATCATTTAGAAAACATTGGTAAATACGCTAGATCTATATCTAGACTAATAACTCTAGGCCTATTTAGTTTCGTCTTTTTCTCTAAATGTTTGAAAAATCCTTTTTATATTCTTGATTTCGTTTGTTTGGGAAAGGCTAAACGATGCTAAATCAGCACCGTTATCTACATGTACATAAAGAAAATAAAAGATCTAGAATCTAATTCTTTAATTTTACACATTGTTACGACGAATTTCAATATATGGCCTATGTAACTTTATCTAGCTCACTTCAGTACCTTAATGGCGGACAGGTCACATGACTTACAAAATGGCGGCGGTCTATTTACTGTTTCTGGAATCGTCTATACACACAATAGTAAAACCTACGACTACGACTACGACCACGACACATACTACGACAAATCGGGAAATGATCACCACGACGACAAACCGACAAACTCAGACTGGTCCGAAACCAAAGATGACTGGAATGATGATGCTGAGAATTGGGGGAACCCCTTCCCTTGATTTATTTACGTACTACTTAAACCATAACATTCATGTATAATAAAGCATACAATAAGACTAGTGATAAACTATATACAGTACGTCTATCATCCATCTTCATCATTATGAGCCTAACTATCATGTGTTGGAATGTGAGGGGTGTCATGTCCTCGGCATACGCTCTCTCAGAACTATTGGACAAAAATAATGTTGATATCTGTGTAATTACAGAACATAAACTAATGAAGCATTCGATACGATTTATAGACTCAATCAATAACAAATACTACTCGTTTACCGTCGTTGACACATCTATCGACCAATATGGGCCTGCTAGATGTGGCAAAGGCGGGGTATCAATGTTGTTTAAAAGGAGCATAGCCAAACGGATAGTCAAATTAGAGCATACAGAGACTGATCGTATTTTAGGTATTAAAGTTTTGAGACGTAAATTAACACCATTATATATTGTTGGTAGATCTACTTATATGCATGCAGATAGTAATATTGAATTATACACAGAAACGCTTGGTTGTCTGCAGGCGATATGTTCAAATTTCTCCAAAAAATGGTGATCTAATCGTTTTGGGAGATTTCAATGCGAAGTTATTAACGCAAAGAAATACACAAACCGACAAAGATCGATTATTTCATAAATTCATCAGCGCTGCAGGATTTATCTCCCTTTGCATCGATAGTACTGATTATACATATATAAAAAACCGTACAATACTTGATCATATTCTTGTTGAAAAATCATTTAAGCAGTATTGCATGGATATTCGCACAACCCCAGAAAAAGATGTAGTCACATCTGATCATCTGCCCCTAATGTTGAAAATTATCGATAATATCGTCCCGATTCAGTCAGCTAATTTTAGCATGCGCGATCAAGTGGCGTGGAACAAATGTACACGTGATCATATTCAAGTATACAATGATATGTTAGAAAATAAACTTGCTCGTATATCCGAATATAATCAAAGTGCTGAGAGCACTGTAATTGGACGTCTCTGATTGATTGAGCGGGATTGTACATGAACGAAAGATATTTTATTCATTCTTCTGTGTTTAATTCTATAAGATCGGTTTCGGACATACGAAATCGGCTTTAATACCAGAAAACCCTTCTCAGGCTTCAAATTGATTTGATTGCCGTTTCAAGACAACTGATTTGTCGCTATGAATAATCACTATTAATTTGATTACCAAATTCAATTAAGGCCATGCGATTAGCACTTTTGTCTTCTTGTTTCGGTTTACTATGAGTATTGTCGTCAGTTATACTTTTCATTGATTTTATAAAGTACGCTACAAAGCAATTTATTCAAAATGTAAGCCAACGCGCTACATAAATGAAAGCCGCGATAGCTCACTTAGCAGAGCACTCACCTTGTACTCTTTACACCTGTTATATCCGGAAGGCCCTGGGTTCGAATTCTACTCAGACGGAGGCGGACGTATATTGGCGTCATCTTCTCCGTCTGTCCGTCCGTCCATCCGTCCGTCCATCCGTCCGTTCGTCCGTACGCCCGTCCACTTTTCTTGTCAACGCAACTCCTCCTAAGTTTCTGGCTGGATCTTCTTGAAACTTGGTTAATGTTATTACCTCAATTGGTAGATGTGCATGAAGGAAGGATTTTATGGTTCGTTGATTTTTGCCAGAGTTATGCCCCTTAAAAACTTAGTCTCTGGGGCTTATTGAAATTGCAGCCTTGTCAACGCAACTCCTCCTAAGTTTCTAGCTGGATCTTAATGAAACTCGGTCAATGTTATCACCTCAATTGGTAGATGTGCATGAAGGAAGGATTTTATGGTTCGTTGATTTATGCCTGAGTTATGCCCCTTAAAAACTTAGTCTCTGGGGCTTATTGAAATTGCAGCCTTGTCAACACAACTCCTCCTAAGTTTCTGGCTAGATCTTAATGAAACTTGGTCAATGTTATCACCTCAATTGGTAGATGTGCATGAAGGAAGAATTTTATGGTTCATTGATTTTTGCCAGAGTTATGCCCCCTTAAAACTTAGTCTGTGGGGCTTATTGAAATTGCAGCCTTGTCAACGCAAGTCCTCCTACGTTTATGGCTGGATATTAATGACACTTGGTCAATGTTATCACCTCAATTGGTAGATGTGCATGAAGGAAGAATTTTATGGTTCATTGATTTTTTCTAGAGTTATGCCCCCTTAAAACTTAGTCTCTGGGGCTGATTGAAATTGCAGCCTTGTCAACACAACTTCTTTTAAGATTCTGACTGGATCCTTATAAAACTTGGTGGACGTTATTACCTTAATTGGTAGATGTGCATGAAGTAAGGATTTTATGGTTCATTGATTTTTGCCTGAGTTATGCCCCCTTCAATCTTAGTCTCTAGGGCTTAATGATATTTCAGTCTCGTGAACGCAATTCCTTCCAGGTTTTTGACTGGATATTTATAAAAACCTTTTTGTGAACACAACTTTTTACAGGTTTGTGTGTGAATATTCATAAATCCTTGTCAATGTCATTTTTTTTGTCTCAAGTTTTATAAGTGGCGGCGTATATTGTGACCATGGCACTCTTGTTCGACTTCTATCTCCACCATCGTTGGCGAAAAAACGACCGCAGTGATTTAGAATCGATCTTAACACAAATTCAACGAAATAAAGTAATGAAACGCCGATCATTTACATACAATTCCGCTCAATCAACGAGATGCGTCTAAATATAGTGCTCCAAGCACTTTGATTTTTATTCCTGTTTAGAGTAAAAAAAAGAAAAAAAAACACGGTAGCAGTTTTCCCTGGTTGTGGTTACAAAACAAATTCAATACATACTTTTCCTGAAACAAAATACCAGATGAATTGGAGCACCTAACCATGGATTCCTCATACAAGTACTACCGCAGCATCCTTACATCTACAGATGTGCATAAAAAGAAGAAATTGGGAACGTGCCGTCGGGAAAATGGCAGTGGAGTACAATAAGCAATTTAAATCTTCATATCATTATCAACGAAAATTTGAGAATAGCAATGTCCCTATCTGTAAACATATTCATACGATCATCCAGGTACCATCTGTTGCAGACCCATTGCTTCATCTTCTTAGCTCAATACACGTAAACGGGTCTCTTAAACGAAATAAATACAGATCGCTGTCACTTAGTCTTATACTAGTAATAATCATTTTTGTCATGATCATCGATCAGTATGTAAATAGGTCATGATACTGTCGAATATCAGTGATATAGATGCTGGAGAAAAAAATATCGTAAGAGCAACTATTTTTCTGAATAGGTGGATTTCACTAGTGTCTCATCTGAGGCTGTTCAGATGGAACCCCGATTTGTCATCGAGTCGAACCCGAGTTGCGAAATGAACTCACTCCCCGATAATCAATTTCAAAACCCTGGTTCCAAAGTACGTCTCGTGGAAACCCCGTTCCTTTAAATATGTCAAAGACTTAAACAACAATGATCAAAGAAAAGGAACCTATCATACACAATACGTGCATTAAATTGGGTAATCATTCTAAAATGTGTGTTTTCAGTAAACACATCAAGAAAAACAAACGTTTTACAGAAGAAATAATCCGAACTGGTTTTGAACCAACGACGTTCCAAATTTCAAACTGAAAAAAAGGTTGCGAGGTTAATCCTTTCCCGTTTGAGCTATCGCTGCTGATGATGATATAGGGTGTCTGTTTACATTATAACCATAGTGTATGCATGTATCGCTTTCTAAAGATCTTACCCTTTACACAATAAATATTACGAAAGTCAAAAAACTACAAGAAGATGATTAAATCGAAAAAAGATCGTAAAGTTGGTTAAGACGTGGCATGAATTGAATCCGCCAATGAATCTTATAGTATTTGTTAGAGAACACATAGAAAGTAGGAAAAGATACGACAGTTTTCCTGTATGGTCGCAAAATCTATTTTGAATTTTGGTCAACTGGCAATTGAGTCTGAGAAAGGGTTTTTTGGTAATGAAAACCCATTTCGCCTGTCCAAAATTGGTTATAAGAATTGTACGTCATTTCGGACGTCCAATTAAAAATGCAAGCCCAAACGAAATTTCCGACTTTATCACCCATTCTGTCATACATACTGCAATTAATTGTTTACCAAAGCGTAAGTTTAACATCCATACCAAACCTTATTGGTCTAAAGATTTGAAAGACGCGCACTCCAAATCCCGCGAAAAACGTCGCGTTTGGATTGAACAGGGTAGACCACGCGGAAATGACAATGCTTCATACCGCATTTATAAAGCCGCGAAAAATAATTTCAGAAAATTGCAACGGATTGCTTCGAATAGGTATTTGAACGATATAACCGAAAAATTAGACGAAAGTGCCCATTTAGACTCACGAGTATTTTGGAACCTCGTTAAAAGGCAGAAAAAAGCTTCGCCTACATTTACACAAGACCTTTACTACAGTGGCAAGCAATACGGCCACGAAGACGTCGCATCTGGGTTCGAAGCGTTTTTCCATGATGTATTCAATGAACCGCAAACCGATCAGCACCTTGAGCATTCGAGTTACAAATCAATAGCGCGGTTAATGAATACGAGAGGGCTTCTGTCCCTGAAAATTTTATCTTTGAACGTAAATTTAGTTTCAATGAAATCTTTAATGTATGTAAAGATCTCAAAACCGGCAAGACACCATCGCACGATAACGTAACAAATGAACACATAATTCACGCTAAAACCGTTATTGTAGAATCCCTAGTTGTATTGTTCAACAGTATATTAGAGTACGAATGTACACCGGACGCATGGCGCGCGAGTTACATTATTCCGATATACAAAGGTAACGGGAAAGCGAAAAATGACCCAACCAGTTATAGACCAATTTCGCTAATACCCACATTTTGCAAGATTTTTGAAAATATTATTGTTAAAAGAATCCATTCTGTTGTCTTAAATTGTCATTTTCCTTCGCCCCAACAACAAGGGTTTCAAACAGGACTTAGTTGTATAACCACTGCATTCTGTCTCCAAGAAACAGTGTATGAATAGACAGATCTTAGTAGTAAAGCTTTTGTCGCTTTTATTGACTCTAAAAGCGCCTTTGATAGTGTCTGGCATAATGCATTATTCTATAAACTCTACAACCTAGGCGTATAGTCTACCTAAATTATAGAAAAAAGGCTCTAGAAAACACTTTTGTAGGAACTTTTTGTTAATGCTCGACATCCATGCCTAAATGAAACTTTGATATGTAAGGAAGATCACTAGGGGGGATGTCACCCTATAGAGGTCATTTTAAGGTCACCACGCGGTCAAAGGTCAACTAGGTGCAAAAATCCATGATAAAGCATGAAAATCCGCTATAACTCACTTAGTTCTGGGTGTAGACTAACAATATTGGTATCAAAATGAAGCTGAGACATTTATCTTCATTTTGCAGTATAGATATGCAAATCAGCTAA
This sequence comes from Fragum sueziense, assembly GCA_963680895.1. Classification (NCBI taxonomy): domain Eukaryota; kingdom Metazoa; phylum Mollusca; class Bivalvia; order Cardiida; family Cardiidae; genus Fragum; species Fragum sueziense. The sequence continues at coordinate 13,368,143 of OY804602.1, read as the reverse complement.
TTTGCATATGCATAATTTTGAAGAATTACTGGGAAATTTTGATGATTTTTTGGGTCATTTTTTCAGAATATAGTTAGAAAATGAGCTGTATCTCGCATAGTTGGTGCTGTACATTCACGCATTGGGTACCAAAATAAAGCCTAGACATGTATCCTCAAGTTGCGGTATGAAAATCAGCTGAATTGCATATGTACAATTTTTAATTAATTTTCTAATTAATTAATATAGCCCACCTAAATCTGACCCAAAATATGACTTGTGTAGGAACCTTTTATTAATGCCCCACTTATATGTTTGATATGCTATTTAGGGTATAAGCAATCAACCTAGGGTGGATGTATCATTTTGAAAGGCCTTTCAAGGTCGTAACGAGGTCAAAGTTCGTAACGAGGTCAAAGGTCAAATGAGTGCAATTTCAGTTATATGCCTTTTACAAAGCTACTTTTATTGCATTTCGAATATAATGTTTAAGCTCAAACCACTTGTAGTTGTATTATATATGTCTGAATTTGAAATAATGCTGATATAGACGAATTTCTGTACTTTTTGTGGTGTTTGTGTTAATAATAAACACAAAATTTGCCCTGTTTTAGTGCATTTTTTGTAAAACTATATTTTTGAAATGTAAAGAAAAGTCATTGAACCGCTCAAAATGATGTTTTATGTTGAAACAATCAACCGAAATTACTGGCAAATATAAAATGCAGATTAAGCACATCACATATAATTTAGTAATTTTATAGTGTCTTAAGAAATGTATATAAACATTTGTGCTACTTTATTTGTGTACAACGAGTAACCTGTAATTGAGGGTACTCGCGAAATAATAAAGACATCGCAAACACACAGATCTACAAAATGATTCAGCAACAATCCTGTGTTTCTTGTTTTCTGTAATTATATCCAAACATAATCTGGTGTGACATTCAATCCATGAAATGTCACACAATGTTATGTTTTGCAACGATTATATAAGGCAGCGGAACATGTGTCTTTGTGTGTCTAAGATCTTAAATTGTGATAAAATCTATGCAAATAAAATGTTTAGATTTTTCTTTTCCTTACAGATCTAGTTTAATGTCATTGCAATTAATATTGAAAGTTCAAGAGTATAATTGTTGTTAGAACCTGCTACTGATGCAATTGCATGTCTTTAGACGTATAGATACATGCTCAGTTATGTTCGGGGTAATATCCTGTAAGAAATAACTGTATGTAATTAAATATGGCCTTTAATATTTCTTTGTTCAACATTTCAGCTTTGTCTGACCTGTAATGGCTTCGATTATGACAGATATAAAATCCCATATCACATAATTTTGTAAATACTATCACATCAATGAACATATTTTACATACTTTTATGCCGCTGCATGATTATCGATTTATGTCATTTACTTTATGAATCTTGTTTTCTGTTGTAACAAGTCTGTAAACGGTTAGACCATATGCTAAAAGCCAACTTCTGTGGATCATTAGAGAATACAAATTGCCATTTAAATGCCTGGTATTTTACCAATTCGCAAACAACGTCATAGTGTTAACATCGCTGGTAAAATGCTTTAGAAATCAAAACAAAAGAAGAAAATGCTGATGTCAAAAATTTCTTCTTTTGCCTCAATATTTTCTCTATATATATTTTGTACATGAACTCTGTCTTTGTAAATACCAAACAGTGTCGTTTTCAGCAGCTTTCAAATTGGCCCACCTTTCAATTCCTCCGTTTGGCAAAGGATAAAACCATATCGTCTAGGTCAAAGTCCTGTACACTGACCTTTAATCCAACGGAATGGGTACAGTATGTGGCTTCATAAGCACATTCAAACATAAGAACGGTATCATTTGCAACGAGATGAGCTATACTTGGTTTTGCATCCACATGACATGAGCTGTGTACAAGTTGAAGGAACGGCTGCTTCAAACATTCGCCATTGTCTTTCCAGCCTCCACACCTTTCAGAATCTTCTGCAGTAAAACTTGGGTTATCTGCTGATATCCCTACCGCTGCCTGTTCGTTACATCTCGCTATGTGTAATTGCAAAGTATCTGTCGTCGGAGGTAGTAGTTCAAGTGCTTTCTTTGCTTTCATAAAGAGTCGATATCTGCAGACAAGAACATGAAGTATGCAAAGATACAGTTCTATATTCTCAGGATTCCCATCACGGCCTGCAGCTTCTAAGAGTTCTGGACATTCAACATACATTTTACAACAGGACTTCTTAACTTATTCCACTCAAAGACGATGTTGTATTACAACCTGTCAGCGAAAGGAACCCAACCAGGTTGTGGATGATGTCAGTTCCTAGTTTACTAGCAAAACTGTGTACAGGGAATTAATTCCTTGACTTCTAAAGACGTTCCTGACACCATTCATGTTTCAACATCCAGTGAACACACATGGTATATAAAAAGCAATAGTACATCCGTGTCTTTACATATCACAAAAATCCTACCATACCCTGAATTTGAGTGCACGCTTTGCATGCATAAGGATACGAGTGTGTACATCCTCATGGTCAACACACAAGTGTTTTGTGTCAAAATTGTTAGCATTGCATTTTCAGGTTCCTGAAATCCACCAACAGCTACCAAATTAGAGTCATCAAGAAAACATGCAAATCTCGATAAAATTTCATGCCAAGTTGGCCTTGTTCTCATCTAGGGCCATGAACTTGTCCCAGGATTATAATAGTGGGACATCAGGACTGTCAATAGCCTTGCGTATAGGACGTCGGTGCCCTGTTTTTTGGATCTTGTGGAAGCCTCTATAGATTTGCTTCCAAAGTAATGACAGAAAACAACATCTCATGAATCGGTTGCAAGAAACCAAACTGAGCAATACTTTGGTTTGTTACATGTGCTAACTGCGATACCAGGCGAATTTATGTTTTTGCACCTAGTTGACCTTTGACCTTGCGGTGACTGTTATACATTGTAATTTAATCCGATTTTGGAGAAATACATGTACAACATAATGCTTAATTCTGTTTTTGACAGGATGTATTACATGTACAACGTCATTAAATTCCCCCTTGAAGCTTCAAAGCACTGTGGGTACCACATGTTCACATAATTGGTGCTAACAGTCAATTATTAAAAATAATGAATAAAGTCGTGTATATGCAATATTACGCTTATTAGCAAAACTAAACTTGGGGATAGATGTCTAGGCTTTACTTTGGTACCCATTTGGTAAATGTAGACCACCAACCCTAAATCCCAAATAATGCATGTTTTGACAGCCGATCTGCAAAAACTAACAATTTTGACAAAAACGACTTGTGTGTTGACCATGAGGAGGCAGATATCCGTATCGTTATACACGCGTAGAGTGCGAACATGGTATGGTAGGATGTTTGTGATATGTAAAGACGCAGATGTACTATTGCTCTTTATATACCATGTTGGTTTACTGGATGTTGAAACATGGATGGTGTCAGGAACATCTAATTCTTGGAAATACTTGTATGTGCACAGTTTTGTTAGGAAACTTGGAAATGCCGTCATTCACAACCTGCGTGGGTTCCATTCGTTGACAGGTTGTGATACAACGTCGTCATTGGGTGGAATAAGTTAAGAAATCCTGCTGGAAAGTGTATGGTGAATGTCCGGATCTGTTAAAAGCTGTTGGTCAGGAAACCTGGGTATATAGAACAGTTTCTTTGCAGACTTTGTGAGTGTTCCGAGGAAGCTCATGATTCAGACATTGCTGTCTGCAGGTATCAACTCTTTATGAAAGCCAAGAAAGCACTTGATCTACCAGCTCCGACCACACATAGCGAGATGTAACAAACATGCAATGATATAGATATCAGCAGGTAACCCAACTTTCATTGCAGAGGATACTGAAGGGTGTGCCACTGTGGAAGTTGGAAAGACGATGGCGAATGTTTGAAGCCTGTATGGATGAAATTGGCCGCTGCCCCCCCCCCCCCCCCACACACACACACACGCTTGTACACAGCTCATATCACGCGGATGCAAAACAAAGTGCAGATCATCTCGTTGCAAATGCTACCATTCAGGACAAGTTTGCATGTTTGAATCTGCTTGTAAAGCCACAGACTGTACCAATCCCGCTGGGTTAAAGGTCATTGTACTGGACATTGACCAAGAAGATAATGATGGTTTAACCTTTGCCAAACGGAGAGATTGAAAGGTTGGCCAATTTGAAAGCTGCTACAGACGAAACAGTTGGTGTTAACAAAGATAGGAATCATGTATGATATAGTAGAAAAATATTGAGGCAAAAGAGGAAAATGCTGACATACGCATTTTCTTTTTTTGTCTCGATGATTTCTAAAATCATTTTACCAGCAATGTCAAAATCATATCTTGTTTTCGAATGTTTTAAATACCAGTCTAGTTAAGCAAATAATTGCATCAGCTGTAGGTTTTTATGACCGTTGTATGCTTGAGCTTTAAATAATAGCTGTAATGACATTGAACTAGATCTGTTAGGAAATGGAAAATTTGTCCAGATTTTAATCACAGTTTAAGATCCTAGACACACAAAGACACATGTTCCGCTGCCTTATATAATCGTTGCAAAATACAACATTGTATGACATTTCATGGATTGAATGTCACACCAGATTATGTTTGGATATAATTATAGTACAAACAAGGAACACATGATTGTTGCTGAATCGTTTTGTAGATCAGTGTTTTGGTGATGTCTTCATTTTTTCACGAGTACTCTGAATTACAAATTACATTGTACTCGTTGCATACACGTAAAGTAGCACAAATGTTTACATTTCTTAAGACACTATAAAATTACTAAATTATATGTGATGTGCTTAATCTGCATTTTATATTTGCCAGTAATTTCGGTTGATTGTTTCAACATAAAACATCATTTTGAGCGGTTCAATGACTTTTCTTTACATTTCAAAAATATAGTTTTACAAAAAAATGCACTAAAACAGGGCGAATTTTGTGTTTATTATTAACACAAACACCACAAAAAGTACAGAAATTCGTCTAAATCAGCATTATTTCAAATTCAGACATATATAATACAACTACAAGTGGTTTGAGCTTAAACATTATATTCGAAATGCAATAAAAGTAGCTTTGTAAAAGGCATATAACTGAAATTGCACTCATTTGACCTTTGACCTCGTTACGACCTTTGACCTCGTTACGACCTTGAAAGGCCTTTCAAAATGATACATCCACCCTAGGTTGATTGCTTATACCCTAAATAGCATATCAAACATATAAGTGGAGCATTAATAAAAGGTTCCTACACAAGTCATATTTTGGGTCAGATTTAGGTGGGCTATATTAATTAATTAGAAAATTAATTAAAATTGTACATATGCAATTCAGCTGATTTTCATACCGCAACTTGAGGATACATGTCTAGGCTTTATTTTGGTACCCAATACGTGAATGTACAGCACCAACTATGCGAGCTACAGCTCATTTTCTAACTATATTCTGTAAAAATGACCCAAAAAATCATCAAAATTTCCCATTAATTCTTCACAATTATGCATATGCAAATTAGCTGATTTGCATATCTATATTGCATAATGAAGATAAATGTCTCAGCTTCATTTTGATACCAATATTGTTAGTCTACACCCAGAACTAAGTGAGTTATAGCGGATTTTCATGCTTTACCATGGATTTTTGCACCTAGTTGACCTTTGACCTCATGGTGACCTTAAAATGACCTCTATAGGGTGACATCCCCCCTAGTGATCTTCCTTACACATCAAAGTTTCATTTATGGGTGGATGTCGAACATTAACAAAAAGTTCCTACACAAGTCACATTTTGGGTAAGATTTAGGTAGACTAGTAGTCGGTAAGCTGTGGAGAATCATTCGCGATTCATATAAACGCTTAACTTGTACAGTAGTTGTCAATGGTAACAAGTCTCTTCCGGTTCCGGTTACGCGAGGTGTCAGACAAGGCGGGGTAGCCTCAACTTTTTACTATCTCGTCTTTATTGACGATTTATTAAAACAGTTAGAAAATTCAGCGTCTAGTTTGTTACTATATCAATCTATTAATGCAAAGTGTGGTAACCCGGCGTTTGCAGACGACTTATCTATTGTGTCACTGACACCCGATAACCTACAAAACCTGCTCGACATTGTGTATAGATACACTTATAAGTGGAAATTTCAAGTGAATTGTGATAAATCGGCTGTAGTTATTTTTAACAATGAAAGAGTCAGAGACCCTCTACAATTTATGATGGGAGATACTTACATAAACCAGAGTGACACAGCTGTGCATCTTGGTATCCGTCAAGATTCTAGTATGAAGCTGTCTAATCGTATTTCGGAGCGTTGCCAAAAAGCGAAAAACGCTTTTTACGCAATGTCCGATCTACGACTGAGATCAGATAAGTTAAATCCGCTAACATGTATAAAACTTTATGTATCTGTAATCATACCAATTCTTCTGTATGGTTGTGAATTATGGAACAACATGAGCAAATCTGACGTAAACAAGCTTAACTGCCTACAGCACTTTATAGTAAAGAAAATGCATTGTTTTGATATACGTGTAAGGTCTGACATGTGTGAATCCATGTTAGGCCTTAATCGTATAACAGCGGTAATAGAGCAAAAGAAACTTATGTTCCTACATAAAATTCTTTCTCTTAGTAACTCTGCTCTTTGTAAGCAATTATTTCTGCAAAAGCTGCTGCAGTACATGTACAATCCAAGACTCATGCGCGGTTTTGTTCCAGACATTTGCAAGCTTTTAGCAAAATATGAGTTAACATTTCTGCTTAATATGTATTTAAATGATAATTGTTTCTTGCCACCAAAACATGTTTGGAAACACTTTGTTTACACTTCTGTCCAGCTTAAGGAGAAATCAGAGCTTTTGACCAGAATGCAAGATATAAGTTTCAGCAGATTCAGCACTCTCCATAAAACTATTAGTCCATGCTCACTATATCGCTTGTATGACAAAGGTATACTACCCCATAAGTTAGCTTTCGTAGCCAAATTATGGGTTACTATTCCTTCGCATGAACCTAAAATCTACGAACTGTGTAATCGAATAACGTTTGACGAAGTTGTCAAACACGCGGGTATCGCAAATGGCCTTAAAACTTGAACGGGAATTTACCCTTGACGAAATTGAATCGGCTATAAAAGATCTCAAAAAAGGGAAAACGCCATCCCATGATGAAATCTGCAACGAACATTTAATTAACGGCAAACTACCGATAACGAAGGCCCTGGTCATACTTTTCAATGATATATTGCAGCAAGAAACAGTGCCAGATTCTTGGCGATGTAGCCTAATTATACCTATTTACAAAGGTAGCGGCAAACCCAAGCACGACCCGACAAGCTATAGGCCGATATCCCTAGTCCCGACCTTTTGTAAAATTTTCGAGAAGCTCTTGATTGGCAGAATTCAATCAAGCCTACTTTATAGCGGATCGTCATTCCCGTCGCCACAACAACAAGGTTTCCAAGCAAGACTAAGCTGCACCACAACAGCATTCTGTCTACAAGAGGTAATTTACGACATTGCCGATCTAGATAGCCAATCGTTTGTAGCATTTTTAGATTTTAAATGCGCATTTGATAGTGTATGGCATGATGCCTTATTCCTAAAACTGCTTAATTTAGGAATAACGGGTAAAGTATGGAGGTTAATAAGGGACTCCTATATCAATTTGAATTGCCGCATTGTCGTAAACGGCAATACGTCACATCCGGTGCCAATAACGCGTGGAGTCCGTCAGGGAAGCGTAGCTTCAACTTTTTATTATCTAGTCTTCATCAACGACCTTTTGGATGAGCTAGAACAATCAGACAAGAGTTTACGTCTTTACAAAGGCGTTAATGCCCATCTAGGTAACCCTGCGTTCGCTGACGATCTCACGATTATCTCCCTTACACCTGATTACCTCCAGAGTATGCTGGACATCGTATATACATATTCCTATCGGTGGAAATTTGAGGTTAATTGCGATAAATCTTGTGTCGTTGTGTTTAAACAGTGTAAAAATAACCCGTCATATGAGTTTATGTTAGGAGACTCCTTTATCAAACAATGCGAATCTGCAGTACACCTGGGTATAAGACAGGATAGTTCCCTATCCCTAGATAAGCGATTATCAGAGCGCTGTCAAAAAGCCAAAAATGCTTACTATGCAATGTCTGATCTAGAGATGAACCCCAAAAGGTTAAATCCACTCACTTCAATTAAACTGTATATCTCCGTTATTCTCCCTATCTTACTGTACGGGTGTGAGCTTTGGAACGATCTGTCCATCTCAAATTTGAAAGCTCTCAGCAATATACAGCACTACATAATAAAGTTAATTCAGGGCTTTCATACTAGGGTAAGGTCGGATATGTGTGAGTCAATGCTAGGCCTAAATAGAATAACGGCTGTGATCGACAAACGCAAATTCATGTTCCTCTATAAAATATTAACTCTACAAGAAAATGCATTATGTAAACGTTTGTTTCTTAGAAAGTTTTTCACTTTCATGTATAACCCTAAAAAAGTAACGAGAGGCTATATTCCAGATATTTGTTGCCTATTGTCAAAATACAATCTTAATTTTCTCATGAATATGTATATAAACGATAACTGTTTTCTACCTTCAAAAAATGTTTGGCGACAAATCATCACACGTGCAGTAAAGGAGAAGGAAACAGATGAATGGTTGATGCGCATCCGATCAGCTGATTTTTCCAGATTTGCGCAACTCCATAGATCCATTCTACCCTGCTCTTTATACAACCTTTACAACACGGAACTGCCACCACACAAAATAGCATTCGTAGCTAGATTGTGGGTGGCTGATCCGCGAGCTGATCTTGTTCGTTGTGATCTGTGTGGTCGCGTGAATCTGGACAATATTAAACACAGACTGGCCGAATGCGCTTCTACCTACCCTTACAAGGTCGACTTAATTACTGACGTATGTGCGAATGTGTCACGTGATGTGGGGCAAGAATTGTTGTTTGCATCCAACGACAGCTTCGTGCTGATAGTGTTGGGTACAAACCCCAATTCCTTGCAATCTGACTACGAAAAAGTATTCCGTTTTAAAACTATCCATTTCGTTTATAAATGTTTCCATAAATCTCAAAACATGTAACAATATCGCTGCTTTTCAGCGAAAACCTCGTAACTCTAGCTTTTAATAAGCTGCGGTTGTGTGATTTTCATTGAAAAGCGTCAATATGCTGACCATAAACGTTTAAAATGTTTCAATAATTCGATCTAGAAGTAGCAATTTTGATGTAGATAATATTTATAATGTTGTTTCTTTGTTTACTGTTAACTTGTAAAATGCTTTGTTCAATTAATCTCCTTTGGAGGAATTAAAGAGAATGAATGAATGAATGAATATTATTATTATTATTATTATTATTATTATTATTATTATTATTATTATTATTATTATTATTATTATTATTATTATTATTATTATTATTATTATTATTATTATTATTATTATTATTATTATTATTTAAAGCGTCGTCAACCTAGTCAGTGTACACATATTGCACAGACAGGTTACGGTCCATACTTTTTGCTTTAATTGAGATGACTTTCGGAATCCAGAAAGTTTTTCTGTCTTACAACTATTGGTGTTCAATAAATTCAAAAAGCAGTTTCAATATTTTCTGTGCCATATTTAACACGAATTCTATCTTTGATAACATCCATTTTGCCATTTGTGGATTTTTTTTTAATTGGATCGCCCTAAAATCATTTTGTTTGGGAAAGGATTAAAAACACTGTTCAAAACGTATAAGCTAAAACACGTATTCTTTTCAAGCAAACATGCGATATCGAACCGATAAAAGCTGAAAGTCCGGAATATCGGCTCGTTTTGCCGTTATCGGACCGATGTCGGGTCGATATCAGATTGAAATCTGAATTTTCTACTTTTTCTCCGATAAGGGGCCAACATCAGACCGATATCGGGCCGATCATGAATATCGGGCGGATAGCGTTTTATGTTGCAGAGCCGACATCGGGCCTACATTTCTGTGAATATCTGGTCGATATCGAGCCGATGATGAATATCGGGCGGATAGCGTTTGGTGTTACAGAGCCGATATAGGGCCGACCTGAATGTTTGCTGGGTTTCTACATTTTAGCAATGACATTTCATTCGAAGTTCCTTAAAACTTACAGATACTTTTCCACGAATTATTGAACACACGTAGAATTAGGTCCTTTCACATATGTTTTAGTCTGTACCCGCAGAACACACTTCCGGAGGCAATAAATGGGTTTATGGGAAATCAACATTGTATATATGAAAATTGTTACTAAAAATAGTCACAACTTAACATAATCAAAACGAGGCTCCCTAAATATGTGGAGAAAACAATGACGACGCACGTGCATTCAATATACAGCGATAAAGAGCACGTGCATTCAACATGCAGCGATAAAGCGAAGTTTTAAGTGGACCAAAAACTATGAAATTGAATGTATTCGTTAATAGCCGGTAAGATGGTTATTTTATTGGATCTGCAGTCAATTGTTCCCAGTTTCATTGTTGATTTCGTATGCACGTCATGCTTTGGGTTCAAGAGTATCGTTACTAAAACGCTTTGGGCTCGAGAGTATTGTTACCAAAACGCTTTTGGGATTGAGAGTATTGTTACTAAAAATAACAAATACTAAACGTTTGAGCGGTGTTTTAAGACTCCAAGGACGACTTCCGGAGGCTGTTGTGTGCGGGGGAGTCTTAGATGAAATAACCTAATTGCAATATCTGGTTGACCTCTACTGAGTCAAATCTTTCTTTCAGATCGCTGCTTTTCAACAAAAAATCGTAACTGCAGCTTAGAACAAGCTGCAGTAACGAGGTTTTTGTTGAAAAGCGACGATATATTGAGTTATCATATCATTGGTCACACAAGGGCAATGAATTTTGTACTAAAAATAGATAGTGTTTATTGTTATGTTTTGATAACCCGTCAGTGTTGTTATGAAATCTCGTAACTACGGCTTAAATGAAGACGTAGTTACGCGATTTTATAACAACACCTACGGAAATACCATTGTTTGTCCGAAATTGCGTCACAGTTGACTGGATAAAATCGTTCCCTATTATAAATGCTAATTATTTCCTTTATCCCTTTTTTAGCGGGGCCTAGGTATCTAACTCTGATCTGCAAAAAAGAGATCGAAGAGGAGGAAGACAAGTGCAAGAAAAGCAAGAAGAGAAAGGAGAAGACAATGAAGAAGAAGAACAAGAAGAAGAAGAAGACGGATGAGGTTAAGAAGTACCTCCAGTATGAATGTAGCTACAAAGGCAATCCTCACTACTGCGGCTGGTACAACACTAAAGGGAATCAAGCCATTTTCTACCAGTACGCCAAAAAGCAATTTTATATTACAAACCATCTGATTGGACGAGACGTATGTCTCGGCCAATCAGATGGATTGTTGTGTAATTTAAAGGCAAACTTTGAATAAGACTTGTTTATGAATACGGCCAGGCCATTTTCTACCAGTACGTACTCTCCCAACAACAATAACCAAGCGCGGATCCGCCTTCTCTGCTTTAAAACGAATTCAAATGGGTCAAGCATTAAAGTGACATTTCACATTTATTTCATTTTATAAAAGTTTGTCTTGATGCAAAGATTGTTTATTCTAATGCGTAGAAATGCTATCAGTTTTTTGAAGTTGTTATTTATAAGCGAAAAATACACCTTCAAACTTGAGACAGAAATGACAAATTCTATATAAATCTGAACTGTTGTCCACAACAATTTGTTTAATTTTAGCACAAAAATATATATTTCTCGTAAACGGTTCAATATTTTGGCTTGTCATTTTCAGAATTTTCATAAGAAAACATGCGATTTCTGATAGAATAAAAGTAAAATTTATGTAAAAGTAATTGTGAAATGTCATTTTAACACAATTATTGACGATGTTCTGAAATTATTGTGTCACGTGAGTTCTCGCTGCGATTTATTATACGTGTATTTATAACGGGTTTCAATTGACAATGCACTGCATGTAACCTTTAGGCAAGACGTGTTCATATACATGTTGCAAAAAGGATATATAAGATCGTTATCGACATTAATACATGACAGGCACCAGTTAGTGACCATCTTCAATGACCTTTTTCTCTGACCAATGAAATAAACGCTTACAGGATCCTTTAAGTACAGAACCATGCATGTGCGTCATGGAAACCCACGTACAACAAGTTAATTTTGATTGGACAGATTAAAAGTAAACGATATTTGTTTTTCCGGGGTCATTGAATATAACCTCTATCTGATGATCAGATGTTGCTGTATAAAATAAGATTAAACATTTGGTTTTAATCAGAATGCCATATTCTTTACAGTTAGATGGCAGAGAAATTGGCTGAAAATAAAGACGGGACTTGCTCCGCCTGGGATGTCGAGCTGCCGGATAGATGTCCTGGTGTTATTTTCCGAAGACAATAAAAGACTGAAAGATGCTGATGCTGATAAGATGAATATATTGTATAAATACCTCTTTTGAAAGGATTGACATTGTTAAAAAACTTTCCCCAAACAAGTGCTGGTTTTGACGTCCCTAAAAGAAGGTTTAGTTTATTGGTTTTTTTAGGGTTTACGCCGTTTTCAACTGCTATGGTCATATCGCGGCGGCTGGATCACCTAACCATGGATTCCTGTCGTTTCTCATACCAGTACTGCCACATCATCCTTACTGAGCCTCCAGCTGCTCCGCCACATAAGTTCGTGATATCAGACCAATGATGGGTGACACTTTTGTCAGAAAGGGTATTTGCCGCGGCCTGGAATCGAACCCGGAACCTCTCCAATGAGAGACAGATGCGCTACCAACTGCTCCAAGGCCGCGGCCCATAAAAGAAAGTGTTTCAGAAAACATTGAGAGGAAAGAAGAAAATGCTGATCAGCCATTTCTCTTTTTGTCTAAATATTGTTTTTGCTACATTGTACACAAACCATACCTTAATAGACATCCAGTTTGTCATCTTCGTTAGCTTCGAGGTCTGGTTGTCTTATTGTTTTTGCTGTTTGGGAAAGGGTTAATTAATAAACGAGAGAATGGAGAAAGAGTTGAATACCGTCATCTTATCATTTTCTTCCCTGTTTTAACATTGTTCCGGAAAATGATAGCTTTATACTATAATCATATCCGACAACTTCAGAGTTGATCCAAATTCAAAGCTGTGAAGAACTTTGTAGATCAAGAAGCACTATCCTTTTCCACACAATAACGTTTGGATACAAACCTTTAACCCTTTCCCAAACGACAAAATTTTGGACTGTTCCAATTTGAAGGGTGTTGCAGACAACAATTTCAAGTTGGTGAAATTTTAAAAATATTTCCATTTTGGGTTAGAAAACATTGTGGAAAATGAAGAAATTGCTTGTGACAAGCAATTTCTTCATTTTCTACAATGATTTCCAAGTCTTTTCATGTGAGGGAGTCAAAAGGCGTCACTGTGCAGTAATGGGTTAAGAAAGATTCACGAGAAAACGTGAAAAATGACGGAATAATTATAGCAACCCATTTTTTTTCATTCCCGCAATTCCTTTTTCCAAGAAATATGGTCTTTTTATGGGTTTTAAACTCCCTCGGTCAATCGATGAGACGGCGAAGGAACCGTTGAAATGGCATATCATTCGGTCAGGTGAAATACGAAGAAAATTCAATATATGAGCCAATATTTTATTTCGTGGAAATCGCTGTCCTGGCTCATTTTCTCAGAAATGGCTTTTCATAAACATATCATTTCAGGTACAAAGTGTAACGACCATCACTACCAACAATAGAGACAGTTTATTTGGCCTGGCAGATGGAATGTTTCTGAAAATATTGCACTTTTGTACCGGAAAATGACCATTTTCTCTTGTCCCTGGAAAAAATTATCAATTTCCAACATGATTTTCGATATGAAATAATCGGTAAAGATCGCATTTTTCTTCATTTCATTCATGTTTTATATCTCGCATTATTAATAGTATCAGTCCTTTTTGAGAAAATAGAAATTCGACGAAGATTTTTGGCCATATATGTCTGTCCCTGGATTTTTGATACGAAATGTCCTCGCAATAACTTACATGTGCGTAATCAAAGTCTTTTTGGTTAGATTTCCTTTAAATACAACCCAAACGGAGGTGGAAACACTCATCAAAGCCACGATGTTTAAATGAAAACAAAGCAATACTTGGTTTCGAAGTTGCGAGGCAAATTAGGTAGGCCGTTGGCTGCGTAGACTTATTTTTTCGTTTTCTATGCAACGCGATCAACCACACTATATTGCTCCGATCTTAGAATCGTTTATCTTTACTTATTCAGATATAGAATCATGTCGTTTACAGCATGCAACATATTTTAGTTATTCTTGTGTGTAATTTGGAGCGAATGGTCGCGGAATTCCTCGCAATAACGGTCCTCGCAATAACGACAGTTTTGTTACTGGGAGTACGAAAATCGTTACCGCAAAGACATAATAAGTTTTCTTATGTAATATGGACTTTTTGCCGAAGAGAAAAAGGTCTTGATGCATAATTGTCTCAAACTATAATAGGAAAGCGAAGTATTTCAGCTGAAAAAATATAATTACTGTTACCAAACATGTGTACCGATCAGTTGTTACGGAGCGGACTTGGAATCGTTATTGCAAGGACTCCTTACACATTTATGGATTCTTGGTACCACGAATGAATGAATTTTATCACTAGTCTGATGGAGATATTTTGCCAACCACCTTGGAATGGTGTTTGAAGGATATAATTCTAGACTAATTGACAAGATTTATTAATTCTAAATGATCGTTCTGAAATGACCTTTCCTCAATATCGGAGAGACATTATACACTATTTCTTTTTAAGGCATGAATCTGTATATGTTTGTTCCATGGGTTTTGAAGAAATTACTAAGTCATTTTTTGAAAGTGGTCATGGCAAAGTAGTTCCTGGTGCTATAGGGGTGCCGTGGAAAGACGTGTAGATTTTTTTTTAATTTTCAAGGCAATTTACATGCATTGATTCGAATCGTGCGTGTAATCTTGCAATCACAACATTTCATCCCGAAAAAAAGATGGATTTTTTGTCAAATATTATCTTATCTAGGTAAACAAGAAGTTAAGAAGAAAACATTTCAAATTACTTTCTTTCTTTTTGTTTTGTTTTGATTTTTGGACAATCAGTTTTAGGACACTCAACGTCTTACAACCGTGTATCTAAATTATTATGTGAGCTATCTTCCAAAAAAAGAAATAACAACAACAACAACAACAAATCATCTGCGTATATTGCTAAAAGGATCGAACCCAATCAGTATGCCAAGACTGTACAGTCAGACTATGGTCGAGATTTATCGCTCCTAAACGATTTACTATACCTTGAATGTTTTACTTGGATTTTCATTATGTTATTATTTTCCCAATGAGATATTTTATGGTTTGACGAGAAGGTTTAAGACATTCCATATTTTTTCTCTGTTTTTCGTCATATTTGTAATTGCTTAACTTTCTTCGGGTCTTCTCATTTTTTTACAAAGAAGAAGGTTTTTACTTCCTAATTACGAACACTAAAGTAAGAGAAGTAAATGCTGATTACCAAACACTAAAGTAAGAGAAGTAAATGCTGATTACCAGCTCTGACTCCGTTTCCCTTGATATCCAATTATCTATATTGTACACACAAGTTAGATTTTCATAAACTTCATGTTTGTAGTCTTCAACAGCTTTCAAGTTGTATAATTTTTATGCTAGGTATCCACTGCCGATCAAATCAACTGGACCAAGCCGAATCAAGCCATCGAGTACAGATCGAACTCGATCGCCATTTGTAATCGGGAATGGTCGTGGTAATCGAGCTTTATCCGCACCACTTTGTCATCTTTCTCTATTTGTTTATATATAAAAGAAATATTTGTGTAAGATTAGGTAGAAAGTTGATCGAAAAGCGATCGTGTATTGATCGGAAAGGCGATCGACCAGATCAGGAATCAATCAAAACTGGAGATCGAGTGTGATCGGATTAACATCTTTATATCGATCACATGGCCTTTTACTCATGTGGCTCCCAACCACATCTCGATCAACTCGATCTTTGCTTTATCTGTTCATTCGATCAAATAGAAGGTAGAGGTCGGGTTGATCGAGTAGAGATCGAGAAAAGTCTTTAAGTCGGGAATAATGGGCGAATTTGAGCGGTCAGTGCGATCGATTTGACTTGATCAGCAGTTGTAACATAGCATAAAATTTAACGTTTTTGAAAAGTTTTAACAAAGTGACTTTTACATTTAAATGTATGTATTTTTACAATTGCATTGATTTTAATATTGAAAGACCATATATAGGTCAATACAATGTAAGAAATGGAAAAATATTTAAATATAAGTCCTCACAGTAATGGTAAATGTCATTCCAATAACAAAGACTTTTTTTATTACAAACTACAGCATGGTTCAATAAAAATTATGTATTTTGATGGTAAAATTGGTATGTTTTTTAACCTAATTATTTGAAGCTTGAATACAATAGTGAAATTAATTTCTTTCTGTTTATTTCATAAAATAGCGAATATTGTCCTTGCAATAACTAATATGTCCTCGGTGTAACGATGCACTTTCAGCAAATTATTTCACAAAAAAGTGTTACGCTAACTTTATAGTGCCTGAAATACAAAGAGAATATTATTTTCTAGAGTCTAAAGTACATGCACATACATTTTGTCTTAGATAGAAGCTTTATTACATTTGACACAGGCAAAATTCTCTATTTAATTATGAAAATACAATACTACATTGAAAAAAAGCCAAACGAATCATTTTTGGAAATCGACTGGAACATAAGTCCTTCAGTCTGGATTCTTATTCTCAAAAAACATACTTTGAAATAATTTTAAAACTTGCAAATCGAATTTCTGAAAGAAAATGTTGTTGTTACAGCGAGGACATTTTATTGAGACTATAGATTTAAGAAAGACGATCTCGAGTATTTCCATGTGCATCGGAATGTTCCTGTTAACGTTATTCATTACTTTAAATGTAGTACTTTCATCCTGAACCAGAAATTCACAGAATAAATTGGAAATAAAAATTGAACTTTTTTTGTCAGATTTCCACGAAAATAAATATTGGCTCATATACTGACCCAAAGAGCTAACGAAACACAAACATAGAACACACAGTTTTCATTTATTTTTCACAGATGTAAACTAAATTTGCCTCGAATGGAGAATGGGATATGGGAAAGGTATACACTATTTTATTTGCCTCGATTTCGTAGTGAGAGTGTCAAAATGAAATCTGACGTAAGACAATAGTCCGTTTAAAAAGTATCTTGTATGGCCCCCAGCTGCACGAATGGCAGCACGACACCTGCGGTTTATTGATCGAAGGTATCGATGAATGATGCTCATGAGGATGTTCCTCCACTCTTGAATCAATGCGTTGCCAAGTTGAAGTAAGGTATGTTTCTGGACCGGACGTCAACGAACACGTTTATCGAGCTCGTCCAAGACGTGTTCGATTGGGGATAATTCCGGTGATTTATCAGGTCAGGGGTTCATTGCATTAATTTGAATGGCTCGGAGGTACTGCTGTGTAAGACGTCACATGCGGGCGGGCATTGTCGTGCTGAAAAACCACGTTACCTTTATGGGCATTAACGTTAGAGACAACTACAGGTGCTAAGACCTCGTCTCGGTATAGGAGTAAGAGAAGGGTTGTGGAGTGGCAAAAGACGGGTAGAAAGGAGGAAATGGTATAAGAAGAGAACACGTGGGGAATTTGTGAGAAAAACGTCGTGTAACGCCAACACGTAACTGACGTCAAACGCACAATTCACCGTAAAACATGCACACGAAACGTGCGATAATACCCATACCTGTTCCTTGAAGCTTTAGTCAGAGGTTTGAAATCGGATACTTTGCACAATCAACTATTCTGGACACAGCTAACTGATTTCATCCTGCCTGGAGCATACCGACGGCTCCCCCTCTATCTTCAAGACTCAATCGTGACATTGTCAAGGATAGCAAAAGTTAATCAAAAGTTTTTCTTAACCAGATATATTCTAAGTTGCCAAAATATACGCTGCATTTAAAGCTGCAACAGGTGCTGCACGTGCTAATAGGCCTGTCCCACCTAACCGAACATTCGTTGCGAATTTATACCGAATGTCAAGTGCAATATTCGCATTGTTTGTTGTCATTTTATTCGGTGAACTTTGGTTTTGGTTTTCAACGATTTTGTACCGACCATGCACCGAACACGTAACGAACTTGTAGCGACTGTGTCGAACAGCCAACGATGTTTCTCCAAAATATACCCCAATTCGTTCCCAAACATCAACGAACCTCTACCATTTGAGTTACGAATATAACGTCATATTCGGAATGGCATCGTGAGGATCTGTGTGTTTCGTTAGCGGTTCGTTTGCCTTTTCGGTCAGATCGGTATATAAACGCACTTTCATCGGAAAGCAAACGTTTGTCCTTCGGTGCGATCATGACGAACATACCTACCAGGAATTCGTCGGCGAATAATTACCGACACCAACATGAAAGCAGCGAATGTGAGACGCACGCCTACCGATTCCTCTCCGAACCCTTAACGAATTCATTCCGAAATATTTGATCGCTGCATTCGTCGAGAAATTTTGTGCATGCTCAATTTTTTAGGCGTCTGCGAACACCGCGTAATGTACCGAACTTAATTCGGTGTATTCGTTAAGGGTTCGTTCCACAAACGGTTTGTGTTCGGTATGTTTACGGTTCCATTCGGCGCTTTTCGTCGACATTACGCGGTGTTCGCAGACGCCTAAAAAAGTTTTTGAGCATACACAAAATTTTTCAACGAATGCAGCGAATCAAAATTTCGGAATGAGTTCGGTAATCGTTCGCAGAGGGATCGGTAGGCGCGCGTCTGGCATTCGTTACTTTCGTTTTGGTGTCGGTAATAATTCGCAGACTAATTCCTGTTCGGTATGTTCGTTATGATCTCACCGAAGGACTAGCGTTTGCACTCCGATGAAGGTGCGTTTCTTTACCGATTTGGACGAAAAGGTTAAACGAATCGCTAACGAAACACACCGAACCTGACGATGCCATTCCGAATATGACGTTAAATTCGTTACTCAAACGGTAGGGGTTCGTTGATGTTTGGAAACAAATTAGGGGATATTTCGGAGAAACAACGTTGGCTGTTCGACACATTCGCTACAAGTTCGTTACGTGTTCGTTGTATGGTCGGTACAAAATCGCTGAAAACCAAAATTCACCGAATAAAATGACAACGAACACTGCGAATTTCGCACTTGACATTCGGTATGAATTCGCTGCCAATGTTCGGTAAGGTGGGACAGGCCTATAAACGAAAATACATTTTCTTACTCGAGTCGCCGTGGTCAGTCATGAATGACCACGAGATAATGCAAATATAGTGTGAGAGGGACAAGCATTTGGTAAGATAAACGTACCCAACTTTCAAAATTATAAAATTGACTTAGTCAAAAAATAAATCAAAATTTAGTGCTATATAAGTGCTTTTATTCAGTCAATCATACAGATGGGAACGTAGAAATACTGACATTTTTACTCGAATAAGGGTAATAAAACTTTGCCTGGATTTTTTTAATTGACCCCTTTGTCATTGCCGCGGTAACACCACACAGAAGAATGCCACAGTCTCCTGTGTTTCTTTTTCGTCCTAGTGTACATGTATGTAATAATTTGTTATAGATCTAGCATAGGATATTGATGGATTGCAGATTACCAACAATTTATTCCTCTCTGACAATGGTTGAAAAGCTATTTGTTGTAGGGACGTCAAAACCATGACTGGTTTGGGAATGGTTTGAGGAAAAGTAGATCTAGCTATGTTTTCATTGTCATCAAGACAGTGTATTTTGATAAGGATTCAAATGAAAGGACACTTTTTAAAGTACACCTTTCACAAAAAATGCGCCTAGGCCAACTTTGTTATGGCGTTCAATAAAAAGTGCATGGCAAAATATTTTGGAAAAGAAAAAAACCCTGATAAGGATTGTTCACATTTGGGATATTGCTAAAGCTCGACTAAATGGCCTTCATAGTGAATGTTACAATAGAAAGGGGAGGATACTCTGTCGACGTATGGTTATATATGACTTCTTGTCTCCCTTAGATGGAAAATACAAATGGTTTAAAAAAAACGCTTAAAATAATCAATATTTCTGACGTCCTATCTATGAAAGGACAGGGAAACATTAAGATAAATGGGGAAAATGCTAATGGTGAGGATTTTCTCCTTACTGCTTTTTATGGTATGACATACATAGGCCTATTTCGCATACAAACGAAAATAAGGGGGTGGGGGGGGGTGTGACGAAGATGCTTTTAAGCTCCGGTTTCCCATTCTTCTAAACCAATATTAAATACATTGCAGGTCGATGCTTACCCCCCCCCCCCCCCCCCCTCCCCCTTAAAAAAGGGGAGGGCAGAGTTTTTGAAATGGCTTATTGGAAAGTATCGCTGACGAAAACAATATCGAAGATTTTTAGCAAACGGTGTACTTGTTGTGGCACGTGATTCCACTCCGTATCGTATGGGTCGACATTTTTCACAAGTGTTTGATAAGCGTTTTTCTTGTGACGCGAATATATAATCATATATATCATAGTTTCGCTCTTTTAGCTGCAAGGCTGCTGTATACATTATTCAATAACCGCTCAAAAATAGACAGTCGACTAATGAAAATGTTCTCGTAGATGAGCTATTGCCAAAATATCCGCCGCGGGCCAGGTGGGGGCTAACCTTTAGTTTAAGTGAACTATTTCTCAAACAAGACCTGGTTATAACGCCCGTAAGAGAAAAGACTGGGGAAACATTGTGAAAAAAAAGAATAAAATGCTGGTGACAGGATTTTACAGGCCCACATCGAAAGTGTTTGCAGACGATGTAAAATGATTGATGTCAAAGACAGGATGCATTTACACGGCTTGGAATCACATGATGTAACAATGTTAGAACATGTTCGATAATTCTGTTAATATGTGACCAACTTAAAAACAGTTTGAAGTAGAGAATGTAGAAAGAACGCCAGGAATTAGCTGGGAGTTACAGATCATTTCTTAAAAATAAGCTAATAAAAAGTTATTGAAGACCAATCAAAATTTGGTTGGTCAGCAATCATGTTTTATATATAAAAACAACAACAAAAACAAACAAACAAACAAACAAGCCTTTGCATTCCGCTAATCCCTGGCGTTATCAAACCTCCCCTGCTTCAAATCTCTTTCAGAAATATTAACAGAATCATTGAAACATATAGAAAATGGTGTGTCACATGATTCCATACCACAATTTAGGGAAAAGAGAAACTGATTTCAAAACCCTTTCTCTTATGGGAATGTCAAAAGGATATTGTTGATCATTAGAATTACATCTTTATCCTCAATGAGTTCTCTATTGAAAATTGTATATAGATATTGTCGATGTTATTTCAAAACCTCGTAACTCCAGCTTAATTAAGCTGTAGTTACGAGGTTTTGCAATAACACCGACGATATTCTATTCACGGCAGGAATCACGCAATACAACAACAAAAGCAACAACAGTTTAAAAACATTTTATAAATCTGTTAATATAGTAGTCCGCTTCGGTCCGCGTCTTTTACGGTACCGCGGTATTCAAAACAGTGTTCATTTGTGGACGAAGTTTCACCTACGAACTGCGTGCATTAACAAATTTTAAAGCAAAATCATTTACCCTAATCGTCGGTGATTACTTTTATTATGATTTCAGATGCATTTGATTTAGTTTAGAAAGAGAAATCATGGAATGTTTTCATGTCCCCATTCATTATTGATTTTTCCGGACGCCATTAACTACCGTGGTACCCAAGAGGACCATCCTACCAGGCCCATAGGAAGCAAGTTCATATTGGGTGGGCTCAAGACCATGTGTCTGATTTTTTTCTTTTTTTTTTTGGGGGGGGGGGGGGCTAAATTGGATTTTGTCAAAAGTTTCAGTGTAAAATAAGGAACAATCGGCATTTTTTGCGAACTTTTGGGGGGAGCTCCTCCCCTGTTCCTACGGGCCTGAATACGTGAATGATTTAAATATGGTTTGAAATAAAGAAGAAGAAAACGCACTTAGGAATTTGGTCGTCAAAAACTTTTTTATCCGGTGTTGTTTAAAATATCTACCTTATCCAGAAAGTGTTTGACCTTTTTAACACCTTCTATGCTTAACCCTTTCCCAATCAAGACCTGGTTTTGACGTCCCTAAAAGAACAAGCTTGGGAAAACATTGAGACAAAAGAAGAAACTGCTGATGACCAGCAGTTTCTCCTTTTGTCTCAATATTTTCTATGTCATATTTTACACGAATCCTTTCTTTGATAACAACCATTTTGTCATTTGTGGCAGTTTTTGATGTGGATCACCATAACAATTTGTCGTTTTGGAAAGGGTTAAAATGTCCAAATCTCGGTCACGTGTTAACAAAATTAGTGTATACTTCTCTTCAATTGTTGTTGCTGTTGTACTTTTTACGCGGTTCCCAACTTTGCTATTTCCCGTCAATATCTACCAGCGTCGATTATCATCTATCTCTGGTGGGCATTCTGGGTTAACTACTTTCAAGATGTCAGCGCCCGTAAAATGCGTACATGTGGTACTTCCTGTCACGCGGCAAAATTTGCTTCATATGCTTGCATTAAGTAAAATGAATGCTCTGATTTGAATTAATTATTTTATTAGATGATATTGACACGAAAATCAAACTTTATTTTGTTTCAAATGTAGTTTTAATTGCAATTTTCTGCTTGCTACTTTTTGGCGACAGGATTTCGGTGTTACGCGCACTGCGTAGTGATTAAGCCAAAAATGGATACCCAGAATGCCCAAATCAGTCAGTCCATATTCTGGAATATTAGACTAGAAACAAAAGACTGGACTGACTACTTAGTCAATGTATTTTCCGTAACATAGATCTAGTCATCCGCGATTTGGACCAGTAGCCTATGACAATAAGGTGTTAAGGTAGTTCATCCCTAATGAGATGCACGCGACGTCGGAACTTTTCGTGCGACGTCGTTAACATTCGTTTCGTATCCGAACTTATTCGAGCATTGTCGTAAACAATTGGCTGGGGAACGTTCCACCGCCGAACGTTTACGGCGTCTCCCGAATAATTATGGCGTCGCGTGAATTTTATTAGGGACGAACTACCTTTTTTGGCTTATTTAAGGTTTGACAAGACAGGATCACATTTACATCTGACATATAACAGAACATATTTGATGAATGCAGTTTAACCCTTTCCAAACAAAACCGATCCTTATGGGGCGATATAGAAAGCATTGAGCATTGAGAAAATGCTGCTGATCATTATTTTCTCATTTCGATCAATAATTTCAGAGAGAAAAAAATTCTGCCCTTTTATATTGTCGTATGAAACTCATTTCAATTTAGACAAGTCTGAAATAGTGTCGTTTGGAAGATAGCTGAGAATCTGTTGAGCATTCACTGGAAAACCAAGACATTTTTTGCGTTTGTTTATTCAATCTAATCAGCAGGTCCGATATAGGCGGGTTATCGAATTGTTTCATTTACGAAAGAGACTAATTTGTCTCGGACTGGACACAGTCTATCTCCAATCTACCAATCTAAATGTCACAAGGAAGAAATGTCTCGGAAAGGAAGAATGATTGTCTATTGTGGCGATTGAATAATCCTTACTCGTATTTGAGACTTTCCAATAGTAGAAAGCCTTTCTTGGCCCTTTCCGAAACAATACCAGTGGCCGTATTCACCAACATTTCAAAATTGCTTGTCGAAAGCAAAATTACGTTACAAGCCATCTAATTGGACGAGACGTATATCTCGACCAATCAAATGGATTGTTGTGTGATTTTAAAGGTATTCTGGGATTAAGACTGGTTGGTAATCTATCAACCTGGTTTTGATGTCCCTCCTAGAATATGGCTTGAAAAACACTGAGACAAAAGAAGAAAATACTGATTTCCACATTTTCTCCCGATACACAGGGACGCAGGTTTTATCTTTAATGCTTTTCTAGACAAACAAACTACAAATACGTCGCATACGAACAAAATGCTGTTAACAACGATTTTCCTGCTTTCTATCAATGTTTTTTTCCTATATCGTAGATATACATAATTACTTTATTCATTAAAATAACACGCCTAAATAGTGCAAAGTACATTCAAAATTGCTTTGACGTAACGTCAAAAGTTGCGGACCAAGCCAAAATTGGCTATGCACTTCTGTTTAAAACCGTATATTTGTTATTTTTATTTGAGAAACACACATGTATTTGGTATCATATAAAAGATATTGGATTGTAATTTATTATTATATGTCGAATTTTAACAATGTTTGAATACAGACAATTTAATGAACAAAATAAATAAACTCTGACACAGAAAATGACGTCGTCACGTGTAACATAAATTACCAAACAAGCTCGCGAAAATCCCAATTAAATAAAAAGTAATACTTTTTAAAGCGCGCAAACTTTTGCAAATTACGTCAGTGATGTCACAGAAGATATGACGTAAATCTTACGGCAGTTGGATGGTGTAAACAAACTATGGAGGAATGGAAAGAAAGAGATAAGTAGCGTCACGCTGTTAAAAAAACGTCATTTTTTTCGGTATGTCTAATTTTTAAATCTAATTTATTTTTTCAATATCAATTGGAAATCAATGTAAAAAAAATTGGGACATACATCTGAGCTCTAGTTTTTGTAGTTATTTTTATATTTTGATTGGAGTTGAAGAAAATCATTATTTTATTGCGTTTGTAGCATCTTAAAAATGTCACATTTTCACTTAAACGGTCTCGAATGCAAGGGTGATTTTTTCACATATAGCCTTTTTTTCTAAAAAAATTAAACTATTTTGAATTGATTTTCGACATATATCTCGGATAAAATTTGAAAAAAACAAATGCATTTGTCAATATCTCTTCAACTAGCGAAGATATAGAGCGCGATGTAGCGTCTTAAAAATGTCACACAAACGCGTTTTTGACGATTTGACGTCATGTTGATTTGTGAACTATTCATGGCGCTTTACGATCATGTGTCGATGCTCTAGATCAACTTGTTCTGTCGTTGTTTGTTTGACTATCTTGTTATTTGTGGTCTACGCAACTTAAGGCTAAAATTTGAGACCCGTAACAGAAAACAGAAATAAAGAGAAGCATTTACCAATGCAAATGAAAACGTTGAGATAAAAGAAGACATTTTTTAAGTAAAGCATTTCATTGATTTTATTTAATATGTTGCAGCATTTGGTCTCATAATTTTATTTTTTTACATAAAATGCATTGGTTGTAGACCCCATTTAAATGAATATTCTATCTTTTGTCTGTTAACGATTAAACATGAAGACGATTATTTTAGTACGTATTTTCATATAATATACTAGTATGTCGGAAGCAATCTTGAAACTATGCAGTCTTAAGACTGCGCAGAAGTTACGGAACTCATGTTGAGCAGATTCGAAACCGCGTAATATAGCGATCATATTGTTATTTTGACGTATAACGGCGTTCTCTCGATGCAGAACTCATCTTAAACATATTCCTTTTGAGAAGGAAACTTAACAGATCACAAAACAAACCATATTAGGCTGTTTTTATTTGAAAACATGTTCGGTACCGAACAGCCGAAGTTCTGCACCGAACCGAAAAACAGCTTCCGGTTTACCGAAAATGATTCGTACCCTAGAAATTTCGTACTTTAATTTTACCAGTTCGTCTACATTTACAAAACAATGCATATCGTCCAATTTTTAGACAAATGTCATGTAATTCGTACTATTCCATTTCGTAACATTATTTACAGATTGTAAATGTCTGTAGGCCTGTTCTGTTTGTGAACTACGATTGTTTTTTTTTTTTAAATAAGCTGAAATTTATGTAATCAGGTCTAATAGGAAATTTTAGTTGACAAAGTTGACATTTTGAAAAAAAAAATCCTTGAAAGTAAGCAAGTTTTATTACGGAACCTTTCACCCTTTAAGGGGGAATGCTCCAGATTCCTAAATTTTTTCCCAATAATAGAATTTATTTATATTTTGTGTATTGAAATAACATGTTATTACCAATTGAAAAAAATCATTCATCCTATAATATTGATCAGTATATGCGAACCACTCGGTAGAGCTAAATCATTCATCCTATAATGTCGGTCAGTATACATGAACCACTCGGTGGTGCTAAATCATTCATCCTATAATGTCGGTCAATGTACGCGAACTACCCGGTGGAGCTAAATCATTCATCCTATAATGTCGGTCAGTGTATGCGAACCACTCGGTGGAGCTAAATCATTCATCCTATAATGTCGGTCAGTAGCCTATACGTGAACCACTCGGTGGAGCTAAATCATTCATCCTATAATGTCGGTCAGTATACGCGAACCACTCGGTGGAGCTAAATCATTCATCCTATAATGTCGGTCAGTATACACGAACCACTCGATGGAGCTAAATCATTCATCCTATAATGTCGGTCAGCATACGAGAACCACTCGGTGGAGCTAAATCATTCATCCTATAATGTCAGTCAGTATACGCGAATCATTCGGTGGAGCTAAATCATTCATCCTATAATGTCGGTCAGTGTACGCCAACTACCCTGTGGAGCTAAATCATTCATCCTATAATGTCGTCGGTATACGTGGACCACTCGGTGGAAGTGTAAGCGAACCACTCGGTGGAGCTAAATCATTCATCCTATAATGTCGGTCAGTATATGCGAACCACTCGGTGGAGCTAAATCATTCATCCTATAATGTCGGTCAGCATACGTAGACCACTCGGTGGAGCTAAATCATTCATCCTATAATGTCGGTCAGCATACGAGAACCACTCGGTGGAGCTAAATCATTCATCCTATAATGTCGGTCAGCATACGAGAACCACTGGGTGGAGCTGAATCATTCATCCTATAATGTCAGTCAGTATACGCGAATCATTCGGTGGAGTTAAATCATTCATCCTATAATGTCGGTCAGTGTACGCGAACTACCCTGTGGAGCTAGATCATTCATCCTATAATGTCGTCGGTATACGTGGACCACTCGGTGGAGCTAAATCATTCATCCTATAATGTCGGTAAGTGTAAGCGAACAACTCGGTGGAGCTAAATCATTCATCCTATAATGTCAGTCAGTATATGCGAACCACTCGGTGGAGCTAAATCATTCATCCTATAATGTCGGTCAGCATACGCGGACCACTCGGTGGAGCTAAATCATCCATCCTACAATGTTGGTCAGTATACGAGAACCACTCGGTGGAGCTAAATCATTCATCCTATAATGTCGGTCAGTATACGCGAATCACTCGGTGGAGCTAAATCATTCATCTTATAATGTCAGTCAGTTTATGCAGACAACTCGGTGGACTGATTTATTCACCCTATAATGTTGGTCAGTATATGCGAACAAATAGGCCTAGGTAGATCTGGGCCCAGCTGCGGATCCAGGGTTTCTGTCGACGGGGTTCGAACGTAGGCCTACAAATAGGAGGGGAGGTTCGTTTTCCTAATATCACACAAATTTTACTGAATTTCTACATGACATTGAAATAAAATGTTCGCCCCCCACTTTGGATCCATTACTGGGGCCCTACAAAAATTCGTCTGAATTTTTGTTCCCCGATCCCGCTAATATTGAATCTTGTCAATGTTGGCTAACGTAGATCTAGATCTATCAAAAGTTTGTAACAATTTTTTGTACCGACAATTTTAAGTGAACAAAAATATTGTCTTTTGGGACAGAATTCTGACTTGGGGATCATTGCCTAGCAACGTAACGCCAGGTAGATAGATAATCAGCCCTGCGTTCAGTAGACAAACTGTTAGCGAACGTTACCAACATTCGCAACTTCTTTGATCCAAATTTGACAGAATAACTCAACTGACCGAGTATTCCGAATGAAACGGCTAACTGTGAGCTAACGTTTTGTCTTACTGAACGCAGGGCAGGTGCGCAATAAAATCTCGGCTTACGAGACTCAACGTTATTTCGCGGAGTTTTCAATCTCTGTTGTTATTATTATGTCTTTGTCAGAAGTGAATCGATCAAAAATCAAAATTTACCCGTAAAAAGTCCTTTCAGGTCGTTGTTTGATTTGAATATCAATAATTCAGTGAAAATAAACAGTCTGAATGGTTCTGCATAACATACAGAACTCATGCATAAGCAGTTTTAAAACTGGATGAGCAGTTTCGAAACTGCTCATCCAGTTTTGAAACTGAGTAAAGTTCCGTATACGCAGTTTTAAAACTGCTTAAGTTCTAAAACGGTTCACAACATATATATTTGTCATTTGTGCAAATAGAAATATTTTAATAACAACATATGCATACTTGACAAGTTATATTTAGCGTATGAAACGGCTTAAGGACAGATCCTCCATTTATTTCCCACGGTAAGAATTTTTTTTATTTTTTCTGTACTGATATTTAAATATATGACAAGTAAAAAAATGACTTAAAAACTATAGGTCACCAAGCGAATTAAAAAGTTATTGAATTTCAAGGGAGACTACTCTTGTCTAAAATTGCAAAAATGAGGTGTCACTTAAATACCCACAAAAAAGGTGTTCGAAATGACTAGGATTACATAAATAAGTCTTTATTGTGTTCAATATGTTTTATTCTGTCTAAATTAGTATCAATTTGGGAAAATTTAGTGATGATTTTGAAATTTTTAATGAAACATTCTTTCAAAAGTAACTGAAATTGCTCTTTTGTCGCAACGTTTCTGATAATAAAAAATATTCCAGCGGTAAGAATTTTTTCTTTTTTGGTATAGACATAGCGCTGGGTCATACCTACAAAAACAAAAAAAAAGAAAAATATATCAAACCAAGCGTTTTCCTTAGTTATAAGTAAAATTTAGTTTACTTTTTACAGCTCTGTCCGAAATTGTTTCACTACTTTTATCAATTTTCTTCCTTATTACCAGCTTTAGATAATAAAACGTGTCATCTTTTGTGTCCATCTGAAGCGGACTATCTCATAAAGGCACCACGTTGCTTTTGTTACTCCGTTTCCTATCGCTAATGCCACATTTTGAACACGTAACAGAAAGCGAAATGTACCATCCGAGTACTATTACACTTTAATTGACCAAACAGAGAAAATTGAAATAACCGAAAAGGGTCTTGTCATTTATCAACCAAACATTATATAAATGTAAGAAATACATTTGGTGAAAAGGCCAATTACTGAAACAGCTTTATTTCGTAATTTAGGATATGCGCAGTAAGTTGCGCAGTAACAACTGGAGGATCTGTCCTTAATTAATTTTGTCCTACAGGTGTAAAATATTTATTTTCGATATTCATAAGAGCTTGATTTTTCAATACTTACGAAATTATTCTGTTGTTTATCTATTGATACATGTAGTTGAGATTATTAATTTTGCACGGTGCTATTCTCATGCGTGCATGTATTGGCACTATTGTGAAAATGTTTTATTTTTGCCAGAGGTACAGGACGTGCCGAAATTCCGAATAATAAAATGTTGAATTGAGTTAAGTTGAGTTGGTAAAACATTGGTAGTAGGTCATTTCTCGTGTTTTGGGGAAAGTTGTAACTTTCTTGACACCTTCGCGTAACGTTAACGTTGGAAAACGGACGATATGCGTGTTACAACGTTGGTCCGCTACTTTTGACGTTACGCCTTTACATATATCTTGTTGTCCACAGCAGCTTTGAAATTAGAAGTGATTTAAGGTATGAAGTGCCTAATTAAAAACACCACTTTCTAGCCATACGAAATGCATCAAATTACACACACTTGTAAATACACTTCACTTAAGTTGATTCACCGTGCCGGATTTCAAGATAATGCTTCAAGGAGAAAGTAATTTACAAATATTATTTTACTTTATATTCATATAAAAGGGAGGTAATTTGGAACATTTTTGTCTAATATTTCCATAAATATGCATTAACTCAAATGTCTAAACCGTACAAAATGCTTGTGTTTATATTTGAAATAGAAATGTAACACACTTTAGGAATTACTAGCACTTTTCAAATTTCGCCGCGGGCTCTTTGGTGCTAATTAGGCCCTTTTTACCTTAAACGTTTCCTTTTTTACAATTTCCTCCTCGACAATGTTTTTTTAAAGATGTAGGTATGTCATAGATATGTTCTATTTATGAAATAATAACAGGTTTAGAGGTCTTTATTTGCCAAATAAAACCCGATGTGCGACGGACTACATGTGTAGGTAAAAACCGAGGCGCTCCGCGCCGAGGTATTTGCCTTAACATGTAGTTCAGAGCACAGAGGTTTTATTTGGCAAATAAAGACCTCTAAACTTGTTATTATCTCCATTATAACACTCGAAAAAACAAAACTCACATTCTAAATGTGTTGTTTTGTTGAAATTCTGTATGAACTAATTTTCAGCGTAGGAAACGCTTTGGTGGTTAAGTGACGTCATTGATGACGTCATTTGACGTTGCCTTGACGCTACGTGACGTTTTGGCGCATACACAATGCATAATTACATAGGGTCTTTATTGGTCAAATAAAACCCGATACAGTTCTTCTTTCGCTATATATGGATTTTACGGAAACGTGTTATAATTTGTTTTAAAGGCGCCATTGGTTTTTTCTTCTTAATGAGTTGATAGCATAAAAGTAAATGATTGACAGCTTTGTTTTGTGTAAATAATATTTATTGATTATTTTCCCATTTAAGGTATCCAAACCCTCAAAAGTACCAAAGAGCCAGAGGCATAATTTGAAAAGTGCAAATAATTCCTAAACTGTGTTACATTTTTATTCCAAATACAAACATAAGCATTTCGCACGGTTTAGAATATTGAATTAATGCATACTTATGAAAATATTTGACAAAAATGTTCAAAATTACCCCCCTTGCATATAAATATAGAGTAAAATAGTATCTGTAAATTATTTTCTTCTTGAAACATAATCTTGAGATCTGGCACTGTGAATCAACTTATGAGAATTGTATATACAAACGTGTGTAATTTGATGCATTTCTGACGGCTAGAAAATGGTGATTTTTTTCAGGGTCTGTAAACCTTAATTTTCATGTTCGTAACAATACGAGTATAGTTAAATATAATGCAAGGTAGGATAGATCTACTCTCAATGTTTTCTAAAGCATTCTTGGTGAGGATAATTGAATCTGGGACTTGTTTGTGATACAGATTCATGTTTTTTTGTTTTTTTCCTATTTTTAGACTAACCACTATCACGTATTTGTCTTATAAATATCATTTTGAAGTTCAGTATTTTATATGCTGGAGCTGAATTGAACAATTTCTATGAAAAGTACTAATCTAACGAGCTCAAACAAAACGAAATTATCCACAACTCTGTTCTGTTCACTCATTCTGTGACGCTAAATTTACAGTGCCTACAGCACTTTGATTTTAAAGCGTATACACATACGATTCGGTTCGTCAAAACCAGGGCCCGTATCATCAACGATCACATGACCAATTCAACATTATCACGATGGGGAATCGCGTGACACAATATTTTCATTGTTCATCAATAATTCTATTTTTCGCTTGCTTTTCAACAAACACCTTCTAACTGCAGCTTAGAACATTCTACAGTTTCGAGGTATTTGTTGAAAGCGACTTCCTACGACTTTACTTTGTTCAAAACAAGATGCTTCAAACTAAATGTA
This sequence comes from Fragum sueziense, assembly GCA_963680895.1. Lineage (NCBI taxonomy): Eukaryota > Metazoa > Mollusca > Bivalvia > Cardiida > Cardiidae > Fragum > Fragum sueziense. Next base: position 13,336,469 of record OY804602.1, on the reverse strand, counting down.
TATAGATCTAGATTGAAACATAATTGAAAATGTGAATGTCACGCAATGTGAAGACAAACTACAACGGGTGTCCTAAATCTTTCGGTATTTTGGAATAAAAAATGTCTGAAAAAATATATTTCAGATCATTTATCACGAATGTCCATAGCTTTGACAAGAAATGGGGAGGGGCTCGTTATCAATATAACCCGTTGAGTTATATTTGGAACTTTGTATGTCTTTAAATATAGGTGCAAAAAAGATGCATATTTGTTGACTTAAGTGAAGGACCTGTATCATAATAAAGCCACGTGATTACCTACAGTGAATTTTGCCGTTTGAAAAATGGGAAAATGCGTCTTGAATTCCGACGAGTCTAACATTGTGAATTATTGTAAATAGTAAATACCTACGTCAGAGTGAGGTTTGTATCTGCAATATGATATTTTCTGAGTATCGTCCCTTTTCAACGAAAACCTCGTAACTGCAGCTTGTATTAAGCTGCAGTTACGAGGTTTTCGTTGAAAAGCAGCGGTATGTTATCCCCTCAATGAAATATCGATAAAACCAAGAACTAACCTACACTCTAGCCGAGCTGCGGCTCAAAACAATCCAACTAGGAGAAAACCGCCATTTTCCAATATTCAGTGTAAAGGAAAACTATATGGTTTTCGTCTTGCATTACGCTACAAAACGGAATTTCATTTAGCTCTGTTATGAAAAATTCATTAATACAGATTTTTGTGTGGTTTTCCTTGATTTGCACGGATGGAATATAGGGTTTTATAGTGGTGGAATAATATTTCATCGGAGGCGAATTCTGTTGTTGTTTTTGTACGTGTAGAAAATTGGAGGGAAAATTAGGTCGTATTTGATTATGAAGTGTTTACATTCGGAATGTACGATTGGTTTGTTATGGAACAAGGGAACATTGTTCCACAATCAAACTTAGCTGTAGCTGGAAATGTCGACTGGCTTTCGTCCACCAGGTAATGTAGCATTAAATAGTATTTGTTTTTATTGAGTCAAATATGAATGTTAACTTTCTAAGACAACCCCTAGGCAGAGCTACAAATAAGATGGGCAAAGGCTTTTCAAATGGCAATTAGTTGTGGGTATTCATTAAAATCGTCTCACTGAGACGATTTATATGAGTAGCCACAACATAGGGTTGTATTTGAAATATCAAATTTAGAATGCCCCTCTTATATCTTGCTTTGCTTTGGTATATGACGCAGAGGGTTAAGATAGGTATGGAAAACATCCCCGAACGAAAGGAGAAAAGTGACCAAAAGGCCTACTTGCTTTGAACACTACAGAAACATATTTCAGGCTACTTGTGTGTCATATCTATTTCAATTATCTTACATATTGCTGTATGACAAAGGTTACCGTATACACAACCTTTCATACTATCAAACAATCAATTAACCAATCAATCAATCGATCGATCAACGTTGAAAAAGAAGTTACAGAGCAGACCATCTACCATAGTTCTTGTACGGTGTTATTCTTTTAAAGGGACCCATAATAGGTTGTCGAACATCAGGTTAAAAGACATTGTAAAATATTTTTTCATGAAATATCGCATGGATTTGTCAACCTGTAAGGCAAGATCATTTCTGCTCAATGACATTTCGAATGAAGTTAATTTACCCCTTCTATATCAAGTCCATTTCTAACTTAACCTTTCCTCACTTTCTATTTATGGTAACATTTATTGAGAATCGCACCTTGATAGATAGGGTAAACTTGGTGCCAGCGCTTAAATTCCTTATGTATTGACCCAAGATAATGCAATGCACCGAACGACGATGCAAACGCTTACTGTCCCCATGTTGTTTTGATTCATGAAATATCGAGCATGACCCCTTACCCCTTAAACCCTTTCCCAAACAAGATCTGGTTTTGACGTCCCTAATAGAAAACGATTAGGACGATATTGAAACAAAAGAAGAAACTGCTGATAATCAGCAGTTTCTCCTCTTGTCTTAATATTTTCTTTGTCATATTTTACACAAATCCTATCTTTAATGACATCTATTTTGTCATTTGTGGCAGTTTTTGAAGTGGATCACCCTACAATTTTGTCGTTTGAGAAAGGATTAAATCCCACCAAAACACGAGGTTTTGTGTCATAGCAAAGAAAAATTTGAGAGCGGCGGGAGAAAATGTTGGCTATAAGAATTTTTAGGTGGTCTAAATGTTTTCTAAAATAAGAACCGTAAAATCAGGGGCTGTGTTAATAAAATACAATGGACTGCTCCCATTTGAGAGCTGCTGCAGACGACAAAGTGGATAGAGATGAAGACGGGAATCACACTCGAAATGGCGGAAAAATGGAGACAAATGATCAACATTTTCTTCGTTTGTCTCAATGTTTCTAGTACATTTCTGTTAGGAACATCAAAAACAGGTATCCTTTGGGTAAGGCTAACAGCGATTTCTTCATACACTTGTTATTATATATAGATGTTTTTTTCTACAGTCCTATCACGATATTATGATACATGTTTACAAAATATAACTATGTAAACAATACTATATGGAACTACAAAGTGCCATAAGTTTGCATGTGATGGCTCGAATCTTGGATGTGTCTTGCTGGACTTACTCTCCCTCGTATCATTTCATCATAGTTTACGAAGAGGAAATGTACTTTGTTGTAAGAAAGTATGCTGGACTATAAATGCTACGGAAGGCTTCATCCCTTAACATTGTCAAAACCAGTCGTCGTTTTAAAAGGGCATGAAACATATGCCGTTCAATCCTTTCTCGAACAAAGCATGGGTCTTATGACCCTAAATTGAAAAGCTTTTAAATAGATTGAGACAAAAGAAGAAAATGCTGATACCAGCATTTTCTTCTTTTGCCTCAATATTTCTTGAGCTACATCATTCACGAATCACATCTTTATCAATACTCTTTTTATCGTTTACAGCGGTTTTGAAATTGGAACAATCTAAAATTACATTATTTCGAAAATGGTTAAACACTATCAAATGATACAAGCTGTTCTTTTCAAATCGATTTCCTCGTTAACTTTTTTGGTCGTATGCATCTAATGGAAAGAGTTACATACAAGAAGGAGCAAGGTATATAGGCCTACTGAATTACTTATTTCAAATCCAAACCTATTTTCTGAGTACCCATTTGAATCGTGTCGATATGATTCAAATGAATACCCACAGTATATGGTTAAAAGAAAGGATAAATTTTGTTGTCATTCGACTTCACAAATTAAGCAAATCTGAGATAGACAGAAGAACGATTACAGAAAAACAATGATATGAAAAAATATTAAAATATCAAATTTTGCTTAACCTATGTGATTTATAGAATTGTCTCTTAATTGAAAATTAAAACAATAAATGAACATAGGAACAAAATTGCAAGCAGCCAAGTATACATTTTTAACGTGTGTGTCTCTTCTGGTTCAGAAAAAAACAAATATATACTGAGAGGCAAAAGAAAGTATACACTTTTTGTCTTTAAATATCTCTCTTAATGTCCATAATATCAACTCCAAATTTTGTCTTTTTTATTTCTACTCCAAAAACAATAACTCAGTTTTGATAAATTTCACCTGAAATTGCTTTGACTACCCATACTCCCGCTACATGCCGATTTAGCAAACTTTGCACGTGCGACTCAGCGGAGCATCAAATATTGCCGTTAATCAGTATTTGATGTCTTTAATCTTCACGCTATGGGAGTCTGACCAGCGGCACCTATTTTTTCGAGCAAAAATGGCGGACATAACAAACCTGCAAGAAATAGATACTGCAAACAAAGGAAGATTTGTCACATTTATACTCAATTTTGCACGTTCATACTCATTAATATTTGAGTACATATATTGCTTTACCACTTTTGACTCTTAAATGAACTTATTAATCTTTAGATTATCTAAAATTGTGCCGACAATCTTCACGATGTGCTGTGCTCATCATTTTAAGCGAGAAATGCTTTAATGAACCAATCAAAAATCACACTTTACTGTTTCTGCTGGTTTTATTTTCGTGTGTGGACATAGATTTCTGTATGACAGAACCTTTGTGTAACTCTGAGTCGTGAGAGATGTGTATTATTAGAAAAAAAACGAAAAAACGAAACTACTGTACGAGAAAAACTGAACTTTTTTTCCGAGCAATGTCACAATCCACTGTATGCGTAGTTCGTTCATTGTTTACACGATTTTAGTTTGGAAATTCCAGTTTTTTCTGAACGCGTTAATCGAGCAATTGAAAACTTAGAGACGTATCCTAGTGGTCAACGTTTTCCGTTAATCAACTGCATGAAGGATTAAATCTCTTTAAGCAGAGTCAATCTAAATGCGCATTCAAATTATTTTAACCCTTTTCCAAAGCGTAAATTTCAATTCAAAAGTAGCTGTTTACCACATAATATTGATGTTGAAAAAATATTGGGTTAGTGTGAAATAAAGCATTGAAATTATTGATGCAAAAGGAGGAAATGCTGGTTATAAATATTTCCTCTTTTGCCCCAATGTGTGTTCAAGCCTTTTTTGTTAGGAACGAAAAAACCAGGTCGTGTTTGGGAAAGGGTTTATATAGCTTTTGGAACTTGTTCATGCAAATTAAGCTATCTCGAGTCAAAGGAATTACAGTACTGTCTTGATGATGAAATAAATGAACAAATAAACTAAATGGTTAATATAGAACCTACTCATCAAAGCATGTGATTCACGAAATCGACACTAAATATTGATTTAAAAATGAAACATGTCTTTGAAATAGTATTCAATGTATATTTTCTCCTAACACCACTCATGTTCTGTCTGCCTTAGTACTGTCTCTTGTTTTTCTTGCACACACTCTCTCATTGGCTGGTTATGACCGCGGTTATCACAAAAATGGCATCGCGTTTCAATTTCAAATTTGATGTCCCGGTTTCGATCCTAGGGCGCGACATATATCCTCTATGACATCTGGTACTTGTTTCATCAAAACATTGAAGACGTATTTCTGACTTACTGATGTCTTACGAAACAACAATCAAATTACCTAGGACTTGATGGAAGGGGTGATACCTGACTCCTTTCCTAAGCGTGTAGACTGTAAGACATTGGTACTTAAGACATACATACGCCTTAAATCCTTTGATGAAACTGGCCACAGTCTCCTACCAAATGGGTGGACAATCTTAAACCTAAGTGGCATGAGTAGCTTCATTCTCGAAAACATCAAATGTAGTTGTGCTAGAGATGTTGAGAGAAATACAGGAATATGTTGGTAAGTCGTTTTAGCTTTACTTTTCATACATGTAATATAGTGTCGAAAAAGAGGCATTTCACCCATTCTAATCGAACATTTTGTAGATACCAGGCCGCGGCCATAGCGCAGTCAGGTGCTCCAGTCGCAGCGATATTACCATGTAGTTTAAATAAGCATTAAGGGGGAATGCTCCAGTTTCCTAAATTTTTCCAAACAAAAGAATTCACTTATTTTTTGTATGCTGAAACTATATGTAATTACCAATTCAAAAATGAAATAAAAATGGATGGTCAGCGATATTGTTTGAATTTTATAGGCATTCGTATATACCGCTACAGCGAAAAAATGCATAATTTCTTGCACCTACCCAAGGTCACTAAAATGCTTATAAATGCTCTATAATCATCGTTTAGTCCCGAAAACGGATTTAAAGTAACTTCTTACATTTAATAAGAACAGAAAACCCAAAATATGTGCTATTATAAACGCACAAATGTGTAAAACAGCATGCTCGTTTGTTCAGTTCGATCAACGAAGCTGAAGTGTTTTATGTTAAAATTTGCATATTTTGGAAATATTTCAAGTTCTACATCATAGACTTTGATAAAACTCCATCATTGTATTAAGCAACGTGTCCTGGTAACAATTCAAAAAGAAAGTGTATAGGTCAGTACACTTTTTAGTGCATTACAGCAATTTTTATCAGCTACACACGAATAAAAATACAACTGTCTTGCTCTAAATACTCGATTTCCATCTTGACGAAATCAGTTTCGCATAATTAATACGCTTCTACCATCGAAAATTGTAAATTCTAATCACGTGTTATATTATTGAAAATATGGTTGCGAATCATATATGGTACGAAATGTTTAATTTTCTATAGTAATGACCGAGTGTTCCGAAAAACAGCATTCCCCCTTAAATCCCACTCCTTCCATCGATATGTCTAAACCAATAGGTGTCACTCCTCAACGAAACAGGCCTATTAAATATATAGTAAGATGGGTCAATTTGGCAGCTTCTAGCTTCTCTCAGAAGTCTTTGTGACACATTTTACATAGTCTGCCTGACAGACCATTCCTTTGTCTTTAATGTACTACCAAGAAAGTGGTATCAACAGCACCATCAGCTAAAATCACGCACCCGTGAGCACAGCCACCCTTGCAATTTGCCATCTCTTTCGGGATCTGCATGTGACACACCCTCGTGAAAGGTCACGACCGCGCAAGAAACTAGTTCCCGACAAATTCATTAAAACACACCCTAGCAGTACACTGATGGTCTGCCAGTATGCAGAACCACATTACATGCTTCTGCCTATTCTATAGACACAGGATCAATGCATTAAAAGGAGAGAATCCATTTTTTGACGGAACTATGTTTGTATACTACGACCCGGAAGCATTTCCCGTTGTGGAGTGTCTCCAATAACAATACAAATATGAGATTTCGTACGCAGTGAACCGTGTATTGCACGAGCGTAAATGTTTCCATTCATGTGTATTTTTGGACATGGGTTGATGGAAGACTGTTGTAAATACCTATAAAATACTATGTATATATCATTGTCTTGCATAGTTCGATTCCATAGTCGGTGTAATTTTACGCGATCCAAAATTTTCCGTTCGTGAAATCTTTATTTGACGTGCAAATAAGAAGCATTCTTTTATTGTTCAGCTGGCGTGTGGGTGCTCAATTGTTTCAATACGACAGAAAGTTACCAAAAGGTATACACGTGTCCAACATTATTAAATCTATGAGTCCTTATATATTTCTCTTATGTATGTATTTCCGTGTGATATCCTTTGTATGTCCGTCTCTCTTTCATCTCGTCCTCTCTTCTCTGTCTACCTAGGATTTAAATTCTATACTGAACAAAAGTGAAAACGATACACCTACTTCGCTTGTCATATTTTTTTCTAAATTTACAACAAGTAAAAAATTCAAATGAAAGTGTTTCGCATTGTTCATTGACTTGGTTGTGCTTAGTGCTTTACGTTTTGTGGGTGAAAAAAACGGACCTTTTTAATGTGACAGGGGTCCGTTTTTCAGGTGTACAATTTGAACGGAAATTTTACACAATTTCAACCTTCAGAAATTCAAGCAGAAGAATGCAAACCATGCCGGACTGCATGGAATGGTAGTTCCAAAGCTTGAAATTTTTACAATGTAATCTCCTTAGGAAATTGAAATCGCTATTGCATGGACATCTGGGAACAATCCTAGTCGAAGAAAGGGTTAAAAATGCCCTGTAAAGTCAGCATGATGTTGCAAAAAACTCCAATCGAAAACCTTGATAAATTTGTGAATATCAAACATTTAAAATTCCCTATTTGTTTATGTCAAAGGGAGGTTATTCGCAAAATTAATAGATTAGACATTGATTTTAGAGCTTGCTACAAAAGATACACTTGTGTGATTTAAAATGTTTTTTTTTTTTTTTTTTTTTTTTTTTTTTTTTTTTTGGCATGAATTCCAATTACTGTATCATTTTATCATCATAAGGATTGGTGGAAAGAGAAACAAATGTGGAATCAGATATCTAAACTGATTTACACCAAAGATTTCTATCTTCTACAAATGTATAAAACGCTCCGAACACTCGTACAGAAATTAACTCAAATCACCCGTAAATGAAATTAATTCAATCCGAATACGCGTCCAGTAAGACTAAAAAAAATCGGTACTGTAATGCACGTGTTCGGGGGAACTTTTGGTCTTCGTACAGTGAATAAAAACATCAATATTCCAATTCTAACATTTGCGATCATCTTTAGGCTTTTGGATTTTCAAAGAATAATGTAGTCAGTGTAATTTTGATAATATAACGTGTACCTCAAATATGTGTTTTATTTCTTTTAATCATTTAAAGGGTGGACAAATATATGCATAATTCACGAGCAACGCCTCTTTATCACGTTTGCTTATCGTTTACGTTATGTATGCCAGTCCGATGAGCTAAAGACAAAGGCAATAACGAAGTTGACTCATAAGCCGACATATTTATGCTTCGAAGTTGGTGTTATAGGACAAAAAACACAACTTACGTTCAAATAACTACTGGGACCGTCAGAATCCACTTCCTTGTCCGCCATTTTGTTTGCTCGAAAAAATAGGTACCGCTGGTCAGGCTCCCATAGCGTGATCTTTGTCACAACAAATCACAACGTTAAATCTTCTCTACCATTGTAATCCAACTCTCTGTTGCTGGTAGAAATCGATCAATATACCCCTTTTTGCATTAAGACCCATTTTTCTATGACACAGCCTAATGATGAAAGAAACACGACTCTATATTCACTAAGTCAGGTGACTAGGAACATTCTACGCAAATTTTATCAAATTCTGTCAATATGTTTAGAGGGAATTATGTCAGATAACCTGTTTGCACCAAGTCCCCTTTTGCCATGACGCACCGTAATATGGAAAAGCGCTAACAATGTACGCATAGTCCTAGGTGACTAGACTTTTTCTTTGAAAATTCTATCAAAATCCGTTCATAAATGTAGGGGATATGTCAGCGTATATGCTTGCATTAATTAAGCGATTAAGTCCCCTTTTACGGTGACGCTGTATATTATGAAAAAACCGTCGCACCCAAAGAAAAACACAGATGGACGGATAGGCGAAGATTACACCAATAGACGAATGCCTTCGGTGGTGTTTAAAATTCGTACACAATCTATCAATCGGTTTCTCCGAAAACGTGAAAGAACTAGGGTGTATACTTATTTTTGCCTCTCAGCAATGCCAAAACGAATAAATTAAAGACAAACAAAGTGGTTCATTTAATTTGTTGTTTTATTTTGTTGTTTATTTTCTTTGATGAAACCTCTATTTAAATGTTTGTTTACCCAATTAATACACAGTGACAAAGGATTGGAGAAAATGAAGAAATTGTTTGCTTCAATGATTTCCATCCAAAAGGACTGAACACCAAATAAAGGGGGTGTCTCAAATCTGCCCACGCATGAATTTTCTTTTAATTCTGCATGTTGATACAGGACCATATACAAGCTATGAAAATGCAATTAGTATCTTAGAAAATCAAAACTGGATTCCAAATAGCCACATTGACTTATTCCCACTATGACACGAAACATGCCCCCATTTTCATGTGTCCCAAAACCTTAGTTTTATGTATCTTTAAGATCTGTCTATTGATTTTACTCCGAGACACATAAGGCATTACATTCATACAAGAAAAGGTATTTTAGAAAATTATTATGATTTTTTTTATTGAATTAATCATTAAAATATGCATATTTTTCTGTAAAATTTAAAGTTAAGTAGGTTGGAGTCTTTGTCAAGATTCCATATGATCACAAAACGTGCTACATGTTTCCTCTTACTTTGAGCTAAATTATATAGAAATCAAAAACCGGTAACAATGTCATATACTACATATTATTGATGAAAGTGATGTTTTGGTGCAAAACTTGTTTTCAGTAAAAATTTGATTGTGCTCATAAAAACATTTTTATTCAGTAAAATTAACTGCAGCATACAGTACAAACCTAAAGCAATATTCATGCCCAGAAAACTAATTGAAAATCTGCTTAGATCAAATATGAATATTACTTTTATTTACAAAATTACATCTATGGAAGCCAAAATAGGCATACATATAGACATTGCCAGTTTTCTTTACTTTTTTATCCCAATGTCTATGCATCATTTTTAGTGACCTTATGACATGCAATAAAAGTCAAGCCAAATGTTATGAAATTGAAAAAAAACGCCTAGAACCGGTACGGTAAAGCACCAAAAGTTGCCCTTCCAGGTAACCAATACATAACCAAATGTTTTTGCTCTAAGAGCCACTAATGAACTTACATGATATGGAAGGCCCCTATGATTCAGTAAAAGACTGTTACAAGATTATATTCTTGTCAGTTACACAGTTGAAAATGTACTTGTTTATTTCAAAACGTGGCCCTATTGGGATAAAACAGGGCGCAATTATTTCTGCAAATTATTTTTCTCACCATAGCTGAACCTGTATTGATACACACTTTATACACATTTCAATGATGTCATTTGATTTTAAAACATGTGGTTTAGCCATCAATATCCCTTAATAGTCACATGAAAACTGGATTATCTGTTTCTGATGCATTACAACAACATTTTCACTTTTGTACGATACTGAAAAACCATCAGAGAAATCGGTGCTTTTTCTGATTTGCTTTCTCATGTTTCAAAAGTTCTATAAAAAAGATCTCTTGCTGTTAGCTTTCACGAATCATGGCTGACTTGAATAATTCGTAGTAATTTTCATAGAAAATTTTCCTCTTTTTAGCTCACCTTAGCACGAAGTGCTGACGGTGAGCTATTGTGTTCGGTCACCGTCCGTCGTCCGTCTGTCCGTCCGTCCGTCTGTCCGTCCATCTGTCTATCCACAATAACTAAAAAATCTTGTACTCCTAAACTATGAGGCCTATAGTCTCAAAACTTTGTATGTAGCATCGTCTCAAAACCCCTTACCAAAACACTTCAAACTATTGTGATGCAAGGAAAACTGGTCCCATGTTTTGGGAATCGAATTTCATATAGATACAACGAAGGAAATCTTGTACTATCATTTTCTCCTGAATTATTAGGCTTAGAGCTTTGAAAATTTGAGTGAAGAATTGTCTCAAGACTCTCTATCAAAATACTGCAAATTATTGTGATACAAGAAAAATTTGGCCATATGTTGTGGGTATCGAATTTCATATAGAGACAAAGAAGGAAATCTTGTACAATGTTTTTCTCCTGAACTGTTTGGCCTAGAGCTTTGAAATTTTGTGTGTAGAATCATCTCAAGGCCCTCTACCTAACGATTGCACAATATTGTGATAAAAGGAAAATTAGACATGTGTTATAGGTATTGAATTGCATATAGAGACAAAGAAGGAAATCTTGTACAATACTTTCCCCTGAACCGTTTGGCCTAGAGCTTTGATATTTTATGTGAATAATCATCTCAAGGCCCTCTACCTAACTACTGTGAATCATTGTGGTAGCCTACAAGAAGAAAAAATTGGCCCTATGTTGTGGGTATCGAATTTCATATAGAGACAAAGAATGAAATCTTGAACAATACTTTAGCTCACCTGAGCACGTAGTGCTCGATGTGAGGTATTGTGATCGGTCCGTTGTCCAGCGTCCGTCTGTCCGTCTGTATGTCCGTCTGTACGTCAACTTTTTACAAAAAATCTTCTCCTCCTATAGTAGTAGGCAGAATTCAACCAAATTTCATACATATCTTTTGGTCATCCTTTTTCAAAATACTTCAAAGAATTTGAATCAGGGTCCGAGTGGGGTCAAAAAGTAGGTCACTAGGTCAAATATTCTTTTTTGCTCTGAAAATTGTCCAGAATGTTTATCTTGATGATATCTAGATCATGTAAAAAGTATGCCATGCGCGAGGTCAAGAACTAGGTCATGGGGTCAAAATTTATTTTTCCTCCAAGAACCTATCTGAATCATTATGTAAATTATTCGGAATGTTTATCTTGAAAATATCTTTGTCATGTAAATTGTGGGTCTTCTGCATGTAGTATGTCTCAAACTTATCTCAGGTGAGCGATCCTGGGCCATCTTGGCCCTCTTGTTTGTAAAGTAGGTACACCTGGGACAAGACCTAATGTGACCCTGGACGAAAATATTGTAACCAACTTTGAAGTCTACCCCTTAGCAAACTTACATACAAAATTTAAAACCTCATGGCTGAGTAAAGCTTTACAAAAAGAGCTTATTTTTATTATATGAAATGTTGCCCCTTTAATGCTGCCACAACAACAAAAGTTTATGACAGAAAGAAATTCTAATACACAGCGTTGTACTCCCTTTACCTAAGGATACTTTTTATCAAGTTTCAAAAAGATTTATATATTAGATTGGGAGAAAAAGATTTTTTGTGAAAGTGTCATCAGACAGACAGACAGACACACAGACAGATAACAGGAAATGACCGAAAAAATATCTTGCATCTTGATTTGTCCGTAGGTAAACTAAAATAACCAAAAAAGTAAACAAAACATTCGAAAATGTCACTTTTTAAAAAAAACTTAACTTTGTCCATTCTTTGAAATGTGTACCATCCAGGTGGAAATTCCAAAAGCAACCTGTTACCGGTTTTATTTTTTCTTGATATTTCACTACAATCATAAGTATATTTGTGGACAACTTTTACATGATTTTCGTATCTTGACAAAAACTGGAACAAAGTAAATTTTAGAACAGAATTTGCTTAAATCATTTAAAATCTATGGATTTTTGGGTTGACCCCTAACATCAGTTGATATAAAATATTTGTTTATTCATAATCAAATTTTATCAATTATATGTATTTTTGTTTCATAAATGATCATGGACTACTGGGCATTGTTTTAGAATGAATTATGCGATGAAACTAACAACCAGAACGCTTGCACACTGTTTTAATCAGGGTACCCTCTTTTTTCATGGTGAAAACCTAAAATTCAGAGAAAATTGTTTTCTGGAATGTGCGAGTTGAAACATTTCATGAATATGAACTGTTATCTAGTATACTAACTTCACGTCAAACATTAAATTCCGAGCGTGGGCAGACTCCCGTGTTATTTTTCCTATCCGTGAGACACCCCCCTTTCATTCACTTGAAATTGTCTGTAACACCATTCATTGAATTTGGATCACCCTAAAATTTTGCTGTTTGTGAACGGGTTGCTTTTGCGAAACCTCGATGACCAAAGGAACAGCATATCTAGCAAAGATAGATTAGATCTATTTTAATATCACTTCTTCCTTGCAATTATGCACATCAATATTCTCGTATTATTAAATGTCATGGCTGCAAAGCCGGTTATACTGCACATAATTGTTAACGGACACCTGTAAATATGGTCATCTTTAATATCGTCGCATTTTAACAAAAACATCGTAACTGCAACTTGTTTTGATATGCAGTTACGTCATTTTTGTAGAAAAGGAGTGATAATGTTATGTAACTATGCATGTATAAACAATTATTTTACGAATGAGGGTCTACTCCGAGAACTTGAAATAGATAAATAATGTAGAAAGGGATGACTAAATTTATAGAAACAACTTTAATATCGTACAGTCCCTTGACAGCCAGAAGTGGCTATTAGCAGTTAAAATGTAACTGCTGATAGCCAATTCTGGCTGTCAAGGGACGTATAATGATAATAACTGACGTCAAATAGGAACGCCTCAGTCCTAATAAAAGTCAGATTTTTCGGTATATATGATTTGAAATTACAAAAAATTATTTCTTTCTGTAAATTTGAATATCTGTTGTTGAAAAATGATGGTAAAGAAATTACCAAACTGCTACAGTTTAGAAAAAATGGCACATTTAAACAGAGCGGTATCAGAATTTACATTTAAAAATCACTAGCTCGTGGTTCAAACTTTCGTTTGACGTTAACGTGAGGAATTATCCGTTTTTACAGGTGTTACACGATGTTGAGCGTGGCCGATCGATAAACGTTTGTGGATCTCTAACGCATTGATCAAGACACCCAATCGAGAAACACAATAAGTTTAACTGTCTTATGACTTGCTTGTGCATGTCTCGCATTAAAAATGGACACATTACGCGCCCCTTTTCAGAATGCAGCCTTGGTATCCTTCAATCCGGATGTATCATAAGAAAACCTTTAAAATCGTGATTGTCTATCCACTAACACATGTACATGTAAAATGTGACCATTTTCATCACGTTGTATACATGCACGACGCGCACGTAGAAAACGTGACTAGTCACCGGAAATGGACTTCTTGATAATTAGGAACGCATATTTTTTATTTGTCGTAATTTTCTTTCAAAATGTTTATATAATGTATACATTTCACTAATATCGTAATTGGCATAAGGAAAATAACGACGAATTTCATTGGAGCGTTTCTATTTGACGTCAGTATATTTGAAAAGTTTTGCAAAACACAGGCCTGCATAAAAAAGCCAAAAACAACTGTAACGATTCTCGTTTAATTTTTAGAGCATTATTATAGGTCCTGAAATAAATGGACTACGGGAACATCATTCAAATTTCCCTTGGACAGAAATGATCTACCCATGAGGCAAGTTGACCAATTAGCATGGCATTTCTTGAAAATATTTTTCACCTGATTGTATGTTCGACAACATAGCATGGGTTCGCTTTAAAATCCATATAAGGTAACATTCTACACAACCGTTTGTAGCATGGGCCAATGAAAAAACAAATGTCAAAGTCCATTTTCGGGACTCTGAGTTTGACCGGAAGGCTAAGGTTCGGCATTTGACCAGAACATCACAGACAACTTGGGACGAATCTCATAAAGCCTTTACTTTTTATTACAGTATGGACAGAAAGCAATTTTAATACGAGAGACTTTGAAATTCTAGCCGTTTTCCAATTATGAGATTTCTCTTCAATAAAATGCATACGCCTATATGCAGTGCTACCATAATCCTTATCGCTGAAATTCCTTCACTTGATTTGCTAAAAAAATGTTCAAAGTTCAAAATAGTGTTTTCTTTGGTCGATATAAATTTTCTGTCATGCGTAAGAAATATATCGTCTCGTTTTAAATTGAATTAGTCTAATAGTTCAAGACGTTTGAAAGCCAGTTTGCCTGAACTATGATTTCTATATTGTACCTGGCATTTAGTCAAATCGTTTTTCCTTTCCATTTCTTTCAACGGCAAAACCAGATATTTGGTCCCTTCTGAGCACGGGTAACCCTTTCCCAAAACAAGACCAAATGTTTTTGTCTACAATAGATCTGAGACTGTGGAAAGCATTGAGGGAAAAGAAGAAAATGCTGGCGACCAGCATTTTCTCCTATCCCCTCAATGCTTTCCATTTTATGATTTTCGACTATTATTCGTTTTGTAACATTACTTTTCTCGCCTGCAACACCTTTGAATTTGGACAGGTCCAGTCATTTGTCTTTTTAGAGAGAAAGGGGTATTTTGATAGGGGAATCTATTAGTTAATAGATTTAATCAGAACGGAACGATAACATGTCTACGATTGATGTGTTTTTGAGATCACGCGCCAAGTCTAGAGAACACTTCTTGGTTCACTTAACCCTTTCCCAAACAAGACCTGGTTTTGACGTCCCTGATAGAAAAGGATTATGAAAACATTGGGACAAAAGAAGAAACTGCTGATAACCAGCATTTTCTCCTTTTGTCTCAATATTTTGTTGGATACATTGAACCCAATTTCAATCCTGTTTACATCTATTTGCCATCTGTTGAAGCTTTCAAAATGGACTTCTCTAAAATGTTGTTGTTTTGGAGAGGGGTCAACCCTTTCCCGAACAACGATTTAACCATCTATCACGCGACGACTTAACCCTTTTTGGAATGTTCCGACGTCGATACTATTGCAGATGACAAACGAATGTTGATAACATTTACATCATATCACGGTGATTGTTGAGGTAAATGGAGAAAATGGAGATTATACTTATTTTCTTCCTATGTCTCAGTGTTTTCTAAAGCACTTATGTCCAATCCAGATCTTGTTTTAGGGAAAAGATTTGAATTTAGTGAAACTTTATAAATGGCAGTTATGCTCTTACAATCAACAAACTATAATATTATGTGAACGAAAACATTTACGTATGTTAATTACGTCGGGACAAAAGAAGACAATGCTGATAATTTTTTACTATTTCTCTGTGCTTTATTGTACTCAAACCATGTCTTACCAATATCTATTTTGCCATCTACGACAGCTTTCAATTTTGGCTGCCCTGAAAGTGATAGTTCACATTTATTTCATTTTTTAAAAAGTATGTCTTGATGCAAAAATTGTTTATTATAAATCGTAGAAACGCTATCAGGTTTTTTTTGAAGTTGTTATCTATAAGCGAAAAATGTGCCTTCAAAGACAAAAATGACAAATTCTATATAAATCTGAACTGTTGTCCACAACAATTTGCTTAATTTTAGCACAGAAATATATATTTCTCGTGATGGGTTCAATATTTTGGCTTGAAATTTTCAGAAGTTTCATAAGAAAACATGCCCTTTCAGATAGAATAAAAGTATAATTTATGTAAAAATAATCGTGAAATGTCACTTTAAATGGTGTCGTTAAGGCCTTGTCCACATACAACTCCACGTCCACATCACGTCAAAAATATACTGTGCAACTCGCCTTTTTTCAGATGTACTCCGGCCGTGATGTGGACCACTGACCAGGTCTTTCAAAAAGATAAAAGCTATGCCTATATTTCTTTTATTACGTCAAAACCAATGTCTTTTTGTTTGGGGGGGGGGGGATTAAATACTTTTGAAGCCTTTCTGTTAATATAATAATGACCAATTTGAAAAAGACATGAAGCAGAGAAGGCGGAAAAACGTCAGGCGTTTGGTGAAATTCAAGTAATTCTTTAAAAAAAAAATCAGTTGATAAAATAACATTGACGATCAACTGAATTTTTGTTAGCTGATCTTTAAAAGATTTGTCACATCCAGGCAATTTCTTGCATTTTCCACCATATCAATTCGAAAGTATTAACAAAAGTATTGACGATTTTCTGAAATTGCGGTGTCCCCTGAATCCCCGCCACGTAGAAAAGAGTTGAACCTTGGACATTTTCCATTCCGGGGACAATTGTCCGGCTATTCTTATCGTCGCTTTTCAATGAAAACCTCGTAGCTGCAGCTTAAAACAAGCTGCAGTTACGAGGTTTTCGTAGAAAAGCAGCGTTATAGCGTTTTATATCCCCTGATATCCCTGTCCCCCAAACACAAGAATGGAATTCTGCAATTTGAGATCTCTTGCGGACGACAAAAGAGATATTAATAAAAAAAGATAGAATTTATGTACCTGGCCTATATAGCACAGAAAATATCGAAGCAACAGGAGAAAACGATGGAAATCAGTATTTTATCCTTTTGGTTCAATGATTTCCCAAGCTATTTTCATTAAAAATGTTAAACATACAATGTTTTGGAAAAATATTGTTATAAAAGGATTTGGCAATAACAGAGGTTGTTTTACTATTCACATGAGGACTAAATATTAGTCTGGCAAATAAATGTTTCAAACACTCCTCGTTGCCAGACGTCAGTTTCTTAGACTGATCCAAATTCTTACAGACATGTCGAAACCTGAGGGTGTATGAAAAAGGCTTAACGGTCGATTGCACAGTTTACATTTTTTGACTTGAGTTTCACGGCCTAAATCGACAGATAGGGGTCATTTAGGTTTTTGTCCTTTAACCCTTGTTTGTCTTATCCGTTTTATGAATGAACGCACCTGAACACATTACCACACATAGACTCTTTTTGACTTCCAACAAGATAATGGTTTTGGAAAACATTGTGGAAAATGAAGAAATTGCTTGTGACAAGCAAAATTTCTTTATTTCCCACAATGTTTTCTACACAAAATGACCAAAAGGGCTTAAAAATCATTAATTTGAAATTTGTCGTCTGCAACATCTTTGAATTTGGACCAGTCTTAAAATTTTGTTGTTTGGTAATGGGTTAAAGTACCAATAATTGATCTCTTTTGCATGTAAAAGAATGTTCTGATGTTTATTCTTCGTGGCAAGACGCTCATCTTGGATGGTCCATTCGTGTTACAAAATACCTTGAGCGTTATTTATGTTGACATATCGCTGCCTTTCAACACAAACCTCGTAACTGCAGCTTGTTTTAAGCTACAGCTACGAGGTTTTCGTTGAAAAGCGACGATATGGCATTTGCCACAGCTCACCATAAATGACATGACAAAGTATCTGTAGCTAATAGCTATTACCTAGAGATGCTCTGCCAGGTCATTTATCGTGAGGTATACCATAATTTAACCAGGACAGCCTGCCTTTACGCACAGTCTGCTCAGATTCTATGTTGTTTTCAAAAAAAAATATCATTGCATGCCTTGATACAGACAGACCATCCTGTTAACCCATTACCACACAGTCACTCTTTTTTTACTCCCTTCAAGAAAGTGGCTTCGGAAAACAATGTGGAATATGAAGAAATTGCTTGTGACAAGCAATTTCTTCATTTCCCACAATGTTTTCTATACAAAAACACAATCAATGCAAAATTTCATTCACTTTAAATTGTTGTTTGCAAAAGACATTATTATATGTCGATTTGCCTTTTGAATAAATGAAATGAAATGTTGTTTGCAACATCTTTGAAAGTGGACAAGTACTAAATTTTGCCGTTTGGTAATGGTTTAACTACATGTCCCGTTTGTTCATCCCTCCACCCCTCTACGATACGATTCTATGGCTCATTTTCAGTAGTGTTAAATGCTTTTCTCGACTTGTGAAACAAATTATATCATTTGTGAATGCTAATTCTGTCCATGGCACATTTTGGCTAATTTTGTCCATGGCACTTTTAGGCTACATTGTAATTTTGTCCATGGCACTTTTAGATTTAATTTTTGATAATTTGTGATAGTTTGTTATTGATCATTTCATTCCAGTAAGTCATGTTATAATATATAAAACTGGTTTGTTGGATTAAGTGAACCCATTCTCATATAATTACGCTTTTTGACACCCTATATTTTTAAGGTTTTGGAAAATATTGTTGAAAATGAAGAAATAGCTTGTGTCAAGCAATTTCTGCGTTTCCCAAATTGTTTTCTTCCATGAAAGACCCAAAATGTAAGGTTTTATTATCTTAAAATTGTCGTAGGCCCATGCAGCATCTTTCAATTTGAATCTCCGTATTTTTCGTCTGGTAATGGGATAATATTTCGCCCGAATATATTTTTATTTATATAACTAGAAAATTGCACATAATGTCGCAATTTTCATATTTCACAAACAGCAAGTTCTATTATAATGGTCCGAGAAACATTTGCCGTTCATTCTAGTACAAATAAACAAAGTTCACAAATAAATACATAAGTGTGTGCAGAGAAAAATAGACTAATTCACTACTTCAGGTTATATGAAACATTTCATCATTATTTTACAAATCTTTGTTACTATTACCCCAAACCGTATGTTGTGGATGTTCAAAACAATTGTCTCGAAGAGACAATTGTTTTAAATACCAACAACATAGGGGTTTGAATAAGAATAATGAAGTAAACATACAAAATACCCAGAAATATCGGCAACTCTCCAGTATATGCCAATAGAAGCAAAGTCATTATTGAATTTCTGGTCGGATCAATATTGCCATGTTCTGTAGAGACTGGCGCGTATTCAAGCAGCCATATTGTAACCCAACATTCGATATTCCGTTCATAATGAAAACTTTCACTGTTTACTTAATTGTGCCAGTTTTTTTCTTTCCTTCCTTTTTCTATCCTTCTATGATTTTACCCTTTTCTTCCCACAAAAATAGTCATGATCGTTTGTCATGATTGTTATGAAAACGTTCACTGTTACATTTATTTTGCAAACTTTATTCGTTCCTTCCCCCTTTCTATTACCTAGCCCCATATAGCTTAACATCGGTATCAATGAATCCAGGGGTCGTGGATTCGAACCCCTGTTAGGCAAATATCCTTTCTAACATTGGACAAAGGTCATTTGCCTAGCTTATATACGGAGGAAGAGCAGTCGATGGCTTTGATGTTGTGCTGTGTTTGTACTAGTCTAGTAGTACGATACACATGGTTAGGTGCTTCAGCCCACACAATATGACTGGGAACCCATTCAATCAGATAATCCCAGAAATGTTTCCTGTTCTTCTTACAATTCTTACCATTTTTATGCTTAAGAGTTGTCAATGCCATTGCAAAAAGAAAACATTCTCTGTTTACGTGATTGTGTGTTTGAACATATCATAGCATAATGATAAGTGAATAATGAAAAGAAAGAAGCTTTTTCTTGTTACAAAATAAAATATTTCCCGAGCAGTAACTCCTTTTGGCAACCGAAAGGAACACGGATAGCCAGCATTTAACCCTTTCCCCAACAAGACCTGGTTTTGACTCCCCTATAAAAAAGGCGTGGGAAAAACATTGACACAAAAGAAGAAACTGCTGATAACCAGCAGATTCTCCTTTTATCTCAATATTTTCTATGCCTTATTTTACACCAATTCTATCTTTCATAACTTCCATTTTGTCATATGTGGCAGTTTATGAAGTGGGTCACCTTCAAATTTTGCCGTTTGGGAAAGGGTTAACCCAGTACCAGATGGCAATATATTAGAATGAACCAAAATCATAGATGTTGCAGGCGACAATTTCAAGAAAATTAAAGTTTGCATAGTTTGGCCTTTATGGGAAGAAAACAGTATGGGAAATGAAGAAATTGCTTGTCACAAGCAATTTCTTCATTTTCCACAATGTTTTCCATAACTGCTATCATGTAGGGAGTCAAAAAGAGTCATTGTGGGGAAGGGCTTAATATTCTCCTTTCAAGACTGTCTATACCATTAGGCTACCTCTGATTCCTATATGAGATGGTACTGATTTTATCATCTGCAATACCTTTCAAATTGGACCAGTCGAAAATACAATCTTCTTGGAAATACTTGAAACCGTCAAAGCCAATGATAGTTTCGGAGAAGGTTAACCTATTACATGTACCTATTAGTGACTCCGTTTGACTCCCTGCAAGATAACGGCTGTTAAAAACATTGTGGAAAACGAAGAAATTGCTTATGACAAGCAATTTCTTCATTCCCACAATATTTTTCTGTTAGAAAGACCCAAAAACATTGTTTTCTTTGCAGCTGAAATTGTGGTCTGCAACATCTTTGAATTTGGATCAGTCTAATAGTTTGCCGTCTGGTAATGGGTTAAGGATTTGATGAATTGTCTGGTTATACGCTCAGCTTGCTGCAAATTAAACTTTTACGGACGACAGTCTGTTTTTTCTCCTCCTGCTAATAACTTATCGTTGCCTGGTAACGCTTTTCTTCATATAGCCTTAAGGTAAACTTAAGACTTTCTTAGAAAAAATCACAACTTCTCCTATAGCAATGAATTTTCTACTAAAAATAGACTAAGTTTCTTGTTATGTTTTGGTAAACCGTCGGTGTTGTTATAAAATCTCTCGTAACTACGGCTTGAATCAAGCCCTAGTTACGAAATTTTATAACATCACCCCAAGAAATACGATTTGTTTGTCCCAAAATACGTCACGGTGTACTGGATAAAGTCGTTCCCTATTTAAAACAGTTGCGGACCACAAAGAATGGTGTCAAAAGTAGAAAATATGTATGATGTATGTCCTATCATTGATATTTTTGAGGGTAAATGAGAAATTGCAATGTCTTCTCTGACTCCATCGTTTCCCAAGCCATTCCTACGAGGATAAATCTGACCCGGGTATTGTTTGGGAAAGTGTTAAACATAATACCGGTACAATAAAGTTAATAATGCAAAATTATCACATTTATTCACTGCAGACAACATAATCCAATAAAACCAGAAAAATTTAACATGGTTATGTTGACTCTTCGCTGCATGTTGTAACTATACAACCCGAACCTATTGCTAAGTTCGAACTGCCGATCTGATCAACTCGATCAAGCCCGATCAAGCAATCGAGTACAGAGCCGCGTTCTTTAGAGCGAGATTTCTTGAGATATCTTGAGATTTCTGAAGATGTTTTAGGATAAAGCGTTCTTCTGAGCAAGATTTTTAAGACGATCACTGGGAGCCGCCATTTTTCTATACTTCTTTCAATCCTCGGTAAATTCTGTAGAATCTATATGGGCGAAAATTGACCGAGTTGTTCCGAACGCCCCATAATTCATAAACCGCGGTGTTCCGAATGCTCCATACTTTATACAAATGACGTCATGATGACGTCATTTGTATAAAGTATGGAACATTCGGAACACCTCGCTTATAATCTCGGTCTTAAAAACGCCTTATCAAAAACATCTCAAGAAATCTTTAAAAATCTCGCCCTAAAGAACGCGGCTCAGATCGAGCACGGTCTGCATCTCCCGGACCTTCACCTCGAACTTTATTGAATGTCAAAATGCTTGTGTATGATCACGTGATACAATATTTTCAGAAAATCTTCAATAATTTTGTAAATACTGGGCCAATTTGAATTCGGTTTGAAGCAGAGAATGTGGACAGACGTCACGCACTCGATGGACGTAGTTGATTTTTGAAATATCAACTGATAAAAAAGTTATTGAAGATAAACCAAAAATTTGGTTTATCTTCAATAACTTTTTTATCAGTTGATTTTTCAAAAATCCAACACGTCCAGCTTGTTCCTGGAATTTTCTCACCTTCTCTGTTTCAAACCGAATTCAAATTGGCCAAGTATTAAAAACGATATTGAAGATTATCGGAATTTCTGAGTCACGTGATTATACACCGTGAAAATGCTCGTGTATGATCGAGGGAAGGCAGAGGGAACCGACCGTAAACAAGATCTGTTATTGACTACCCTGACAAATACGACCAGGGGATGCATATCAAACGACATATATTTAGGTTGTTCCTCTTTTGAAGATGACTACAGAATGGATGTTGATAAAGGAAGAATTTGTGTACAATAGGCTATATAGCACTGGAAGTATTGAGGTAAACGGGAAAATGCTGGTCGTTGGCATTTTCTTCTTTGTCTTAGTTATTTTCCAACGACTTTCTATTAGGAGCCAAACGTCAAAAACCCATGGCTTGTTTTGGAAAGGGTTAGGGTAGTACCATCTTCACAAGCCAAGGGTGACATCTACGACGTAACGTCGTTTCTGTATTCACCCTTGGCGGATTTAGTCCGATTTTCTTGGTCTCCTGCAAAGCATTTTCATTGGTTCCAGCGAGGTCTCGCTGGAACCACTCAGATTGTCGACTGATACATTTGTTATGAGTAACAAAATCATGACAACGGGCGGGAAAAGGCATTGCATTTGCAACTCAAAAATGTGAAGATAGGCGATTTTTCCTAAGAATTTCATTGCAATAGACAGGAATTCCCTAACTTTAATCGACGAATTATTATACTTTCGACAATTCGACCAAAAAAGCAGCTAATTTTACATAACCCACATGACGTATGACGCGAAAGACAACGCGCGTTAATGACGTCATCAATAATGGACGTAAACAACAAGCAAAACAACCGCTAGGCGGCACTTCGCGATTTCAAGAAAATCGGACTAAATCCGCCAAGGGTGAATACAATCGTAGGTGGGTTCAACCTTGGCTAGCGAAGATGGGGTAGTACATCCCTAATGACATCCACGCGACGTCGGAATTAGGCCTATTCCTGCGACGTCGTAAACATTCATTTCCTGTTCGATCGCACATGACACGTTACGAGTTCGAAAAAATTCGACTCTTTCCTCTGCCGAATGTTTACGACGTCTCACGAAAAAATCCGACCTCGCTTGAACCTCATTAGCAGTGGACTACCTTAAGATCATTTATTGCTAATATACCGGAATCTCTAACATTAGAAGCAGTCGTTTATGTATTTAACTTGATTGTATAAACAATTCTTCGTTCCCCCTGTTGAATGTTCGCGAACCTGTCGACAGATATCAGTCAGCTGATTTCTTGAAGAAATCTACAGGTAACTGACAGTCGATGATAACTATGATGTACATGGACGCAGAGCTATAGATAAAAAGGGATATAGGCTTTTCAAAAAGTAAACTATATTTGATTTTTTAAGTAAACCCTATGTTGTGGGTACTCATTTGAATCGTCTCGTCGAGACGATTCAAATGAGTACTCACAAGACATGGGGTTGGATTTGAAATATGAAATTTAGAATGGCTTAAACCCTCTTATCTGTTGCTATGTGAACGTTTATTAGACGGGCGGATAAGCACGTAGAGCTTCGAAATTTTATAAAGAATTTTAGAATTTCAAACTCAAGCTTGATTATTCGCTTTAAATTTTTTTGATAAAATAAAAATATCTCAGTTGGTCAAATCAATTGTAGCATAACGTCGCTTTGTGAAGAAAGACCCGGGCTTTTTCAGGGAAGTGACTAGGCCTATATAAAGCATAACTCATTTGCATAAAAGCATCCACAAGAATTCGTTGGTTTAGACCACACCAGGTAAAACAATGCTCTTTGCGTAACTCTAAGACCTTCTTTGACTTCTCAACGCAAACTTTGAGTCCATGTCGCTTAGCGTAAACCAAAGATTTTTAGGTTGTCCATTCCTGATGAGAATCCCGCGACGTCGGAGTTATTCGGACGAGGTCCTAACATTCGGCGGTAGAATGATCTGCCACCGAAATCTTGCGAAGTCGCCCGAATAGGTTCGGATACGTAACCACGACAAATTCCGACGTCGTTTGAATCTAAAAAATACGAGAGGACTACCTTAACGTAGAATACCCGTAATGTGACCATTTTCAGATTCATAAAACGTTGGCTATTTTCGAGCTGCGTCGTTACGTATCCGAACATATTCGGGGGCGGTCGCAAACCTTCGGCGGTTGAGAGTTCCACCGCCGAATGTTTTCGATCACACGCGAATGATTCCGACGTCGTGCGAATCTCATTGCGAAAGGACTACTTTAATTTGAATAGTCTTTATTTTGTCATCGATTTTCTCGAAATTCTGTTAATGACCTTGTGAAATTCCGGTCCCGTTTTTTATCAATGATACTAATCTTAAGTAACAAAATTATTGGAAAAGGAAAATAAATTCGACCAGAGAAATATGATAAATTTCTCTTGCCACATTTTAGTTGTGCACTAATATTTTAGGGGTCACTTAGAAATTGGAACTACTTTTTTGTTTTCGTTTGTTACAGAGTTGTACGAGGCGCAAGTATTCATTTTCTGTGCAAAAATCGGGCGCTATTTTGGCTGTACACGTGAATTTTCGCGCTTCTCACATGAAAACAATTATTGCTCCTAAGATGCGTCAATTTGCCTCGTATAATTACTAACACTCCCGTTTTTAGAGTTTGCCTTTCTTCGAGCTGCTCTATACCATTAATTAGGGATTTTCCTGGGTTATTTCCTCACAAGACAAATGGCGCTCAATTTAGGTGCTTTACTCTCCAGTGTTTTATGATGCTTTGGTGCAAACCAGGCTGCGCATTCGTCAACAATTCTAAATCTGTTTATTACTCTGAATTACATGACAAACCATCTGATTGGAAGAGACCTACGTAGAAGCCATCTAATTGGACGAGACGTACATGTTAACCAACTGATTGGACGGGACGTACACATGAGACATCTGATTGGACGAGACGTAGGCCTACACATGGGACATCTGATTGGACGAGACGTACATAGGAACCAACTGATTGGACGAGACGTACACATGAGACGTTGATTAGTCGAGGCGTACACAGGAGACATCTGATTGGACGAGGCGTACATAACAAGCCATCTGATTGGACAAGACGTTGTTATGTAATTTGAAAAGTAAACTTTGTATTAGACTGGTTTGTAAATGCCAACCCAGGACCTTTGGTGGCCTGAAATGCCATAAGGACCTATTTTCCCAGATCCAACCTCGAATTTAACCCATTACCACTCAATGACTATTTTTGACTCCCTATAAGATTATGGCATCAGAAAACGTTGTGGAAAATGAAGAAATTGCTTCTGACGAGCAATTTCTTCATTTTCTACAAAGTTTTCTATAAAAAAGCATGATATTTCATTAACTTGAAATTGTCGTCTGCAACAGCTTTGACTTTAGACCAGCCTAAAATATTTCCGTTTGGGTAATGAGTTAAGATTGTCGGGTATACACATTATTGACAATTCATTAATCATTTAATTGGTCAACATATATACTGAGCAAAAAAAGTTTAGCACGTTTTTTAACACATTATTTTTTCAGTTTATGATAATTAAATGAACATTGCTTTGTGCTGTTCAGTTGTCCCGATCGACAACCATTACGCATACAGTGCATGTGTAGATTGAACATTCAGTGTATTGGACAAAGTCCAGATAAGCAAAAGTCACTTGCGGCACGTGTGCAGTGACATCGATAATGTCTACCTTGTCCAAAAACACACGATTACACAGATCTGTTAGCAGAATCAATTTAACTGTTACACTTCTTTGAAATAGATTATGGGAAGGCGAGAAATGATGACGTAAGTTCGACGTCAGAGGGCTCTTTGCATGCTCCAAGCAGGTATGTCTGTTAGAGATGTCGCTTTGCATTTCAATTGTCTCCAATTGACAATTACGCGCCTACGGCACGTGGTTTATGCAACTTTAGCCACCAACGGCCAACCTAAATCTTGTAGACCGTGTAAAATTACGTTTATGGAGGATCGTTTCACAGCGACGTCTTGACGACGTTTCGAATTCCTGTCTAGTAAGAATTTCGTGCTACTTCTCCAGGACGTCACAAGGTATACCGATAGTTGCCAGACTGTCCGGAACAGGCTCCACACAACTTGCATCAGGGTCATCCGATCTTACGGCAATGACGTTAAGCATCGACAGGCAAGGCGTCAGTGGATGTTGACACATCGATATTGATTCAGAAGACATTGGACTGATGTCCGGACGAATCTCATTTTACGTGTCATTAACTGACGGCAGGATTTGTGGTTGGAGAAGATGCGTAAGGCTTGATACCAATAACGTCAGCATTGAGACTGTTACGTCGGGTGCAGCGTCATTTTTAGGCAGGAATAGATGAAAACAGTTAAACAGACCTCATTTCAGTTAATGGCAACCAAACAGTGCAAAGGCACTGCAATGAAATTATCCAACATGTCACAGGACCGTCTTACAACGATACGACGTTGTGATATTTCAGTAAGATAATCACCGCCCACTTACTCCAAGGAACATACAGAATGATCTACGCATGAACAGCTTAATCACCAGCAAAAAACACACAAATAACGTTGTTGGACGTCAGGCTAGAGAAAGTAATGACGTCTGTAACGTCAATGGCAATGAGCGTCATCTGCAGTATGAATGGGCAAAATTCCTTTCTGTGTGGTCAGGAAGCTTCTCTGCAACATGGGTAGACATTGGATGGCGGTCCTAGCTGCTTATGCTGGACATTCGCGTCATTGAAATTTGCTTGACTTTCGATATCTGACCCCTGTGCACTTTAACGTAAGATACCTAACTAACGCTTAAGAATTTTGAAGCAAAATTTTCAGGAAGCGCCAGAAAATTGAATTTTCAAACACATTAGAGTTTTATTTTTATGGATTTTGGAATAGTTTTTGACTAGGAAAGGACACTTTCCAAGTGTGCTAAACTTTTTGTGCACAGTATATTTTGATTGATAGCTTTTGCAAAAGAAAGATTATTTCTTTATGAATATGTACTAAAAAGATGGAATGATTCGGGAACTGAGCTTGTGCATTTAAGAACATCATACTAAAATCATCACCGCTTTTCAACGAAAACATCGCAACTGCAACTTAAAAGAAACTGCAGTTACGAGGTTTTCGATGAAAAGTGACGTTATGTAGCTTTGTGGAAAGATAATTGTACAGTTCCATAAATCCCATTTTGTCATGAGAAGAAAGATTAAGGTTAGCGAAAGGGCAAAATAAAATGCGGTTAATCCTTTCCTGAACAAACCATTGTTTTGAAGTACCCTCTAAAAAGGGAAATACTCATAAGCGGCATTTTCGCCATTTATGCCACCTTAACATTTTTGTGCTACATTGCACAAAAACACATCTTTATAAAGTTCCATCTGTTGTCTGCGGCATCTTTAAAAAATGGAATCGTCTATTTTTTTACCGCTTGGTAAATGTGTTGCCTTTTCCCAAACAAGGCCTGGTTTGACGTCCGTAACAGAAAAGTATTTGGATTAGATTGAGCCAAAAGAAGAAAATGCTGATGATCACCATTTTCTACTTTTGCCTCAATGTTCTGTGTCACATTTTTCAAATATTATACCTTCAGTTACATACATTTTGTCGTATGCAGCAACTTTGAAACTGAACAACCCTAAAAGTTTCTGGTTTGGTAAAGGATTAATGATGTTGTTTTATATAATTTTGTGGTGTCTGTTTCTTGTCGGGATGTCTAGGCCTTTCTTTGTTCCTCAGACAAACTTGGCTTGTTCAAACGTTATATTTGCCAAGTAAAATTAACGTAGCAATCGTAGCACAAACTCATGGCAATCATGCAAGTGAAAAATGCAGTTTGAAATAGCATGTTGCAATAACCCTTTACTTTTACAAACCATGATTTTGGTAAACCCCTAAATCATTTTGGTTTCGGAAACCCTTGTTGGTAAGGAATAGGCAACTCTTGGACTTTTTATAGAATGTAAATGATCACGGATCAACGGCAATGAATTTTGTGCTGAAAATATACTGTCTTTAGCGTTATGTTTTGATAAACCGTCAGTGTTGTTATAAAAAAACTCGTAACTACGGCTTGATTCAAGCCGTAGTTACGAGATTTTTTAACAACACCAACGAGATACTATTTGTTTGTCCGACATTACGTCAAAGTGTTCCCTATTCACCCCCTTTCTAGGACAACATTTTAAACAAGTGAAATATCAAACAAAGAAGCAGCAGAAAAAAGTCAGTCTTTGACTCGTTTCAAAGTAGTTATTTTATTTTGTTGAAATATAATTTTTTTGTGGTTGAAGTGTGATTTTTCAAAGTACAAAAATGACAGAACAAATCGTATCCCATAAAATTGAAACACAGTCCTATTTCATTTTCCTGGAACCCCTGAGTTATGACGAGATGTATCTAAGATTTTATGTGGATAATATTTCGTTTCTGACACCGTAAAAGTAAATAGATATGTCAAAGCTTTTGGAAATTGTCTTTTAAAGATTTGTTCTTCAATAAAATTCAGTCAAACCCATCGCAACATCGAAAAGAAAATAAAGATAACCCTTTCCTGGATAATATCTGGACTTTACAATTGAAATTAACAAAGATTTGTAAAATTTGAACGAATGAAAAGCTATCTGGATTGGTTTTGATTGGTTCACTTGGGGTTTTACGCCGTTTTCAACTGATATGGTCACATCTTAGAGGCTGTATTTTCTCTTTTTTCTCAATATTCTATTTCTTTACGATGCAAAAGGTCAGTTGAGGTCTGCAATTCTTATTCCTCACCCCACCGGGGCCAAAACAGAAAAAAATGGTTTGTAATTCCCCAGAGAAAAACTTCAATGGACTAGGAAAATATTCAGGCAAAACAAGAAAATGCTGTAGTTCAACATTTTCTTTTTTCTTCAATATTTTTGTTATGCATGTTCCTTATGAACACCCATTTTGTCGTCTGCAGTAGCGTTCAAATTGGAACCCTACAATGTTTTGCAATTTTGAGAAACGATTGATTTGGTGTGTCGAAATAGTTATGATATGTGATCCAAACAATAGATGTAATTTTAAGGTAGAGTACCCGTAATGTTGCCATTTTGAAATTCATAAAACATCGAATGTTTTCGAACGGCGTCATTACGTATCCGAACTTATTCGGGCGCGGTCATAAACATTTCACCGCCGACTGTTTTCGACGTCGCCCGAATAATTCTTACGTCGCGAGAATCTCACTGGGGGTAGACTACCTTAAACAGACATAGATTCAAAAGTCAAGTAAATAAATGTAGAGAAACATTAAACTTGAAATTCACCAGGAAAAAAGCAACAACATAGAAATTCTGAGCCCTATCAGCAATTAGATAAACTGGCTGTGAGTCTTTTCTTCTTATCTCTCATTGTTTCCCAAACCTTCTCAATGATGTCAGATTTAGTTTTGGAATATGATATTCGACGTACATTCTAGGATTGTTTATTGTCCATACACTGTTTTACTCATTTTAAGATTACAAAATTTAGCATGTTCTAAATTCAAAGATGTTGCAGATATTTCGGGTCAAACCATTTTCGATTTTTGGTCCCTCTTTGTACTAGTATTGTGCAAAATGAAGAAATTCTTACAAAATTCAAAAAGAGGTAAGAAACAATCTGATTGGTGGGAAAATAGGTCCAATCAGAATAAGGCCTACTTTATTTTGTTCCATCCCAAACAACACAGATTCAGCTTGGTTCAGATTCAAGAATGATGCTGAAGGCAAAATGGGTGTCTATCAACATTGATAGGTGTAAACTGTACCTCACTAAATATTGAGATCAAAGAAGAAAATTCTGTTCATCAGCATTTTCTTCTTTTGCCTTAATATTTCCTAGACTCTTCCCAAGAGGGACTATTAATCAGAGCTTGTTTGGAAAAGTTTTGAACTGCGTAGAACTTATAGTCCGATCATAGATACATGTATTTACAAAATACTTATGTAAACAATGCAATATAAAAATCCAAACTTACGTAATTTTGAATGCTACGGTTCGAATCTCGCAGGTGTCTCACACCTACAAGATTCTAACCATCATATCGATGCCTTAGAAGAATAAGGTCGTAAGTGGTACTTACGACCTTTTATGATGCTTACATTTTTGGAAAGGGCATTTCAAGCTCTACATATGGTGCAAATTTCATAGACATTTGAACTTGTCATGCTGGCCAATTTTGCTATAGAAAAAGGTCGTTTGTTCTTTTTCCCTTTTGAAATAAAACTATTTTTTCCAGTTTTCTCAAAACTATGTTTTTTCACTTACGTCCTTCTTCTTAGAACTAAGGCATCGATATGCAAAACTGTATTTGATATTAAAAACGATTTTCCATTATTTACATGCGTACAATGTGTAAATATGTGCCATAATATCGTTACCGTAGTAAAGTAGCAATTGGCGTTCCTATAAATAATACAACCATTGTCTTTGAAACCAACGAGAAAAAATATCGGGTTCATGGCATAGAGTCCAGAAAACTAATCGGTAAGCCACGTGGCCCGAATATTTACATATTTAACAGCCGACAACCCATCATTTTATTGACATACAAACTACGTGGCCTCTTTAATAACGTCATAATACCCGTAATTATCAACAAAAATGATCATTTTCTGGAATATACGTGATCTGTCACGTGAAAACGGACGTTCTGGGATGGGAATATCTATGGCAGGAAATCAAGTGACACAACCGCAACCACAATTCGATGGCTCAGCGCGAAACGGTTGTAACTGCCTATAATCAAAATAGGCTGTTACAACTGTTTCGCGATGAGCCATCGAATTGCAGAAAATTTCAACAATTGTTTAAATACGTGACCAATTTAGATAATTATGTTTTGAAGCTGATAAGAAAAACGATAGGGATTCTCTGGATGTGGAGGGATCTTTTAAACAGCATCTGATAAATAAATCAGCCGGGATCTGGAAAAGGGTCCCTTATATCTTTTGAGATAGCCGTATTACACGATCAGCCTGCACCTAAGTGCTGTCTGACCGGGAAACATGCTGCTATATAACAGTTGCTACATGTCACGTATTTAAAAGCAAATGGAGACCAACATGGTTCATGATCAGACTGCGTGTATACACATGCTGATCTTTAATCATGTTGGGCTCAAAAACATGAAAGGACATTTTTCCAGATCCTGTCTCAAATTGTTTTGTTAGGAATAAAGAGCATTCTTCCATTCCCAAAATATCCAGTTTCTTACTTTGAAGATGTCGGTAAACGTTTATTTTCTCGCTTTTAGAAGGATTTATCGAATAGATTCTTGACCATCTACTCAACCAAAATTTAATTAATAGACAAACGTTTTCGTTCACTTGCACTGAAAACAAGTGGGTTGAATTGCGGACAGAATTTCTTCCAAGTAAATAAAAGCACTAGGATGTTGTAGACTGACAGACCTGTCATTTTTCCCCTCTCTTATTGATTAAATCCCACTCTTAAACGTGTTAAAGCGATGATGGACCGATATGAAATGTAATAACATTTCCCTTTGTTTCTAGTTCTAGTAAAGCTAGATTTTTATGATTGTAGATTCTAGTATAGCTCACGATAAATGACCTGACAGAGCATCTCCAGCTATCAGCTGGAGATGATCTTCCAGGTCATTTTTCATGAGCTATAATGGGAAAAACAATAACAACCTTAGCACTTTTCAAGATGGCACAATTTTAACTGGTCCAAATTCATTAATGTTGCTAAAGATGCTCTGCCAGGTCATTTATCACGAGCTATAAAAAACAATAACAACTATAACACTTTTCAAGATGGCACATTTTTTGACTAGTCCAAATTCAATGTTGTTGCAATTGACCATTTCAAGTGAATGAAATTTTACGTCTTAATGGTCAGTGATGGTAGAAAACGTATGGGAAATGAAGACATTTCCCTATATTTCTGGTTGTAGTATAGCTCACGATAAATGACCTGGCAGAGCATCTCTAGCTATTAGTTAGAAATGCTTTGCCAGGTCATTTATCGTAAGCTATGATAAAGATAAACAATAACAACTTAAAACACATTTCAAGATGGCACAATTTTAGACTGATCCGAATTCAATGATGTTGCAGGCGAGCATTTCAAATGAATAAAATCTTACATCTCAATGTTTTTTTCTTGGTAGAAAACGTTGTGATAAATGAAGAAATTGGTCATTAAGAATATATAATCCCGTACGAGCCTGAATCGGAAAAGGGACACTTACGGCATTTGAGATCCCGTGTATCAAAAAAGTCCACCTTTTTACCCTTTCCCAAACGGCAAAAATTCGGGTTGTTTAATTTGAAAGCTGCTACAGACGACACATTCAATGTTAATTATTTCAAGAGATGATTTTTGTAAATATAGCACAGAAAATGTTGAAGCAAAATGAGAAAATGCTGATTATCAGCATTTTCTTCTTTTGCTTCAATGTTTTCCCAAGTTTCTTTTATTGTCACAGATAATGCAAATAACTCCATTTTGGGAACATCATGGATCTAGATCACTCCGGCTGATCTGGATTCATGTTGGGCTCCAAAGCCAGAAATGACCTGACCTTTTTCAAGATATTGCCTGAATTTGCCCCAGATATATTCTAAAGTGTACTTATTCGATTTGACCATTATTTTCATGGTAAAGAGGGTTAAGAAATAAATAAGCCAGTGGAGTGACCGATCAATAGTGGTTGATTTTGCCCCAGAGACGGCGCGAGAATTGTATTTGCAAGTCCTGGTATTTCATGAGTTAACCCTTTCCCGGAAGGCAAAATTGTAGGTTGCTACCATTTAAATCTGATACAGACCAGGAAATTGACATTGATATTATTTGTGGTTTTATATTACTTAAAGCTCAAGTAATGGTGAAGGAACAGAAGTACAAACTATATTTATCAGCATTTGTTTTCTTTTGCTTCAATGTTTCCAAACGTTTTTCCCTACAACGGACGTCTACACCATTGAAATGGTTTATTGTTTACCACTACGTCGTTTGGAGTTGGTAATCAATTCTTTCTCCAAGAATTCTCGTATTTTGGTGTGAACCAGTACAGGCGTATTTTTAAAGGCCAAAAATAATTCAATTCTTCCCCCAAAGAACTATGGCTTGACTTCTCCGATAGAAAAAGCATTTTGGCGAGAAAAAGAAAATGCAGATGACCAGCATTTTTCTCTTTTCCCTCAATGATTTTCATGTTTATATTATCCAGATACCATTCTTCTCATAATACATGTATTAATATTGTCGTTTCCAAATCTTTGAACTTTAATATGTTTAAGGTAGTCCATCCCTAATGCGATTCTCGCGACATCGGAATTTTTCGCGCGATATAACATTCGTTATGCATCCGAACTTATTCGGGCTAAGATTCCAACTCTTCACCGCCGAATGTTTAAGACGTCGCCCGAATGATTCCGACTTACATGATTTTCTTTAGGGTAGACTACCTTAAGTAAATGTTGTTAGTGAGACGACTTTCAAAATTTAATCCCATTTCTATGTAAATTTGCTGGAAAATGGGAATAATCCGTTTTGGAATATGACCATTATGGATCCAGATCAGCATGTACCTGATATGCTTATGAATATATCGAGGCTAAAGAGGAAAACGCTGATACTCAGCATTTTTTTCATTTTACATCAATATTGTCCGTGCAAATACATGCAATAGGGCGAAACTGAAATTCCAAAAGTTCTAGAATGAGATAGTTTGTCTTGTTTTTGCGAATTTTTGCTTGACTTAGGTCTAACCAATAGACAAACAAAACCCGATAATAGAGACTCACTAACAATAAATAACGTAAACGAAGAGAATACTGTAGTTAATGCTGATTTCAGGATTACAATCCATCATAAGATACCAAACACTACGTACATCTTCGTGACAACAGAACTTATCAAGAGATACCCTCGTCAATTTCCGTTGCTACGGATGACTCCGAAGATGCACGAACAGTGTTTTTAGTTAATGATGAGCTGTTATTCTTAACCCATTACAACGCAGTGACACCTTTTGGCACCCCATTAGATAAATCATTTAGAAAACATTGTGGAAAATGAAGAAATTGCTTGTGACAAGCAATTTCTTCATTTCCCACAATGTTTTCTATCCAAAAAGTTATACAATTTTAGAATTTCATCATGTTGAAAATGTCGTCTGCGACTTCTTTCAAGTTGGACTATCCCAAAATTTTGTCGTCTGGTAATTGGTTAAATGCTTTATTTCATACCAACTTTAGTCGATATTGCAATAAGTTTTATATTGGATAATTACGAATAGATCACTGAGTATGACATTTCGATTTTGACCGGTGACCGATGGGTCGAGGCCAGACCGGTGTGTTAATTAGATAATATGTATGCAGACGGTATGTAAGTTCCGTCATCCAAACGAATAAATTGTCTACACAAAAGTCTTCAATCATTCGCGGCGGCCATAATGAACGGTGTTTCGTGCGAATCACTTTCACATAAAGATAGCTAGACGATAAGTACTTGTTACACGACTTCCGCTTCCTTTCTACTCTAGGAACCGTCTATTGACATCGCAAAGTACAGTCTGATGTCATGTTGCAAGACGCTGCAATTAGAAATCTCTGAAAGTCTACATACCGTGTCATTGTTTTGCTCAGACAGACTTCTAAAAACTATTGGAGATGCAATTTTTTCATTAATAGTTTATGCCTAGCCTTTATACTTTTCAGTTTATAAAATGATTGCAGTTACAATAATTATTGTTCGTTGCTACAAGAGGTCACAGTGCCGTACTTTTGGATATTTATGAACCGTCACGCTAAAAGGGACCTTATAGGAAGTGTGAAAAATATCGACGCTAGTCAGTCTGCGCAGTCCGCGCAGCCAAACTAGGGCCGACATCTTTCACTTTTATGTAATTTTCTAAATCCGGAATCTTTTTCCTATCTTACGATATGTTCATTTTTCGCATACAGTATCTGGTTGACCTGTGATGGATCTGACAAGTTTGTCAAATTTTTATTTTTGGAGTTCGGATAAGGTCCCTTTTAGCATGACGGGTCACATTTAGAAAACTCGCGGTGTTTAGGTAAATCTGGACCTTTTCCATATCTCTATCCAAAGGCATTCAATAATCCATAAACAATGTATCGTACATCGCAATTATCTGTCGAGAAAAAGATTGGTCATTTCCCAAACATACCATTGTTGTGTCAACATTAAAAGAAAAAGTGGGAAAATAATGGACAAAAGAAGAAAATACTGATGATCAACAATTGCTTCTTTGTCTCATTTTTCTTTGAAAGTATTGACATTTTCTGTAAGAGTTTGACATTATGCACAATCTGGACCTTGCGTGAAACAGCCTTCTTAAAATGCACCTAGCATGAGACATGTATGGAACTTGTATGAAACGGCATTTCTTTTCCATCAACGATTTGGGACAGGACACCACCAATCTCAAAATCACTTGAATGTGTGTCTAGAACGAATGGTCTCGACACATCCGACATAGCTAGTACAGAAGCTGAAGTAAGCCTGTCTTTCCTTGTCCCAAAAGAACTTTATACCTTTATCTGTTGAAAGGTTTTGCCATTCATGCAAACATTTCAATAAGTCTCATATGGTAACCGCAAAACCCAAGCAATGATTTTAATTGTTTTGATCTGTCTGTATACCATCTGCTGATACAATATGTCCTAAAAACCAACTTTCCGAGCTTACAGGGTATACTTGCTGGGTTTTAGTTTCAGACAAGCTTGCAAAAGTCTTTCAAAAACACGTTTAAGATTTTCTAACATGTTCTCGAATGACTTCCCTACAACAATGACGTCGCTTAAGTAAATTAGACGAATGTCCCAGTGAAGATCCGCTAAAATGACTCCATGAGCCGTTCAAACGCAACTGGAGAATTGCAGAGCCCAAAAGGCATGACATTGAATTCGAACAAACTCGTTTAGTACTGAATGTGGTCTTTTCTCTGTCGGATGGGTCAACCATACCCTGACATGAGATCACGCGAATATCTTGCTGACCCGACCTGTTGATCAAGAGATTGGTCTATCCTTGGCACTGAATATGCATCTTTGATCGTCACATCATTGGGCCTTTTGTAATCAATACAGAATCTCCTTATAGTATCTTTTTCTCAATCATTACCACCCCATTTGACCAATGGCTCTTAGATAGTTGTATGGCAATTTTTTGTAGCATATCATCAAACTTGCGATCCATTTCAGTCTCTATGTGTACTGGAACCTTTGTAAAGGACTGCTTAATGGGTTGAGCTAAATCGCCGGATATCTTATGTTTTATAACAACAGTTCAACCCAAGTCAGAGTTATCAACTGAAAACGTAACACACAAAAGCTCAAAGAAAGAAACGAACCCCGTCGGTGGAAAGCTTAAGCTCAATCCGAGAGGTTTTATTTCATCTTATACATTACAATAAACCATCCTCCAGCAACCTGAAGGTCAACCGCTTCCATATTAACAGTAACATATTAACATGTTAACAGTTACTCGCTTTGGGTAGTCATTAGCATAAAATAAAATCTGATTCAAATCGGGTGTTACAGTAATATCTGACAGGCACAAGTAAGGGATCGTCTTCCTTAAATTTGGAAATCCCGAAATCGGCTATATTTACTTACAGTGACCCATTACCAAACGACATAATTTTAGACCTTTCCAAATTCAAATATATTGCAGACGACAATTTCAAATGAATAGATTTAAAATATTTGGTGTTTTGGGGTAGAAAACATTGTGGAAAATGAAGAAATTGCTTGTCACAAGTAATTTCTTTATTTTGCACAATGTTTTCCAAAGCCATTATCTCTAAGGGAGTCAAAAAGAGTAATTGTGTGGTAATGGGTAAACTTTCTTGATATCAACGTTCTGCACTTTAATGTGGTGTCCTCGTGGCTTAGTTTTTTCCGTTAGAATTGCTTTCAGGATCTTGAAAACGTTTATTTGATCTGTCAGATGAAAATACCATAGAAGATGACCCCTTACTGGTCCTTCTGTCAGATGTTACTGAAAGTGAACACCGGAGGCGCATTCTTTAGAGCGAGACTTTTTAAGATTTCTTAATGTGTTTTGGATAGAGCGTTTTTAAGACCGAGACATTGACCGAGCTGTTCCGAATGCTCCATATTTATACAAATGACGTCATCATGACGTCATTTGTATAAAGTATGGAGCATTCGGAACACCGCGGTTCATGAATTATGGAGTGTTCGGAACAACTCGGTCAAATCTCTTTTATATTGTTTGTACAGTGTTGACTGAGGGGTTCCGCACAAAGTATAGCGTAATGGCGCCTCCCATTGAGCGTCTTAAGAATCTTGCTCTAAAGAACGCTTTTTCCTAAAATATCTTAAGAAAGCTTAAGATATCCCAAGAAATCTCACTCTATATAACGCACCTCGGATTTAACCAGATTGTGTAAAGTACAATGGATGATACATGAATAGTTTGGTTGGCACTCCAAGCTTATTTGGATACGTTAAAGTACAAGCTAATGTTACGTTAGAAAATGTCACTCATAGATGTTCGATAAATAATTGAGTCAAACCACGCCCATATACGGTCATTGGCGGGGTCTACAGTATGTAATTATGCTGTTTCTGCGTCATCGTCATCTACAACAATTAACCAGTATTAAATATAGAATGGTATGATCTCACAATATTGTCTATGCTATATGACTTTGTGGGGGCTATAAAAGGCGTCACCATGTGCGAAAGGATAAATCTACCTGTCCTTTAGTCAAATACTCGTGGTCGAAAAAAGACAAAATTGGGAATGTCACATCTTTATTCTGATTAAATAAAGACCAAATTATGTGAGGCGACTTGCAAGAAAAGTACATTTGTACAAAGAAATTTCTCAGTTTGAACTTCAAATTGATTCAGAAAATAAATTGGTTTAAACTTAACGCCATTGAACGACTATTTTGGTATTGGTTCTTTGTCATATGTCTCTTGCTGTAGTCATTTCCCAGATAACAAAAATATAATCAAACTCAGTTTCAAAACTGCTGCATACAACAGGAGATTACAAATCAAAACTAGGAAGAAATAGGAAATACGTATGATATATCACTTAAGATATTATTGTCGAAAAAGGAAACCTGTTAATTTTCAGCATTTCCCCCTTTTTTGGGTTGATGTTTTGAATGCCTTGTCTTAGAGGGATGTGCAAAACCAAGGTTTGTTTTGGGAATTGATTTACCAACTTTCTTCATTTCCTTCATGCAGTGTACCAATTTTATGAAACTAATTTGAGAACTTACCTTCTTAAATGACTAATCAACTAAGGTAAACGATAAAGATTCAGCCATTTAATGCAGAAAATTCAGTTTCGCCATTTTTACTTTGTTGCGTGGCATTTAATCTGGGCGCGTTTAAATATTCATGTCTGTCCGTTACAAGTCAGACTATTGTTTATGTTCGTATACGACGTTATAATGACGCTATTATGAGGTACAAACTTCCACTGTCATTAACGTAATTGATAATAAAAATCTGGCCGCAGTCTCACATGCAGATCGATGACCTGAAAGTCTACATCCCATCATTAGCTACAAAGCACTTCAAAGCGTCTACAGGCGTCATCCGTAGCAACGGAAATTGACGAGGGTATCCCTCGTCAATCCCTCGTCAATTGGCGTTACCACGGATGACACATGAAAATTGATCAGGGTATCTCTCGACATTTTTTGTTGTCATGTAAATGACCTGGCAGTGCATCTCTAGTTATTAGCTAGAGATGTACTGCCATATCATACCTTCACAGTGAAATCGTATTTTGAAGTGATTTACAAATGTCTGTGGTTATTTTGAGTGATTCGTCAGTCAGGACATTTTAAATAATGACTTTATCAAAATAGATAGTTTCCTTAATTATGACTAAAACATACATGTATTATATAGGTCCCGAAAAATGACCTGGCAGAGCATCTCTAGCTATTAGGTAAAGATGGTCTGCCAGGTCATTTATCGAGTCATATATTTTCAAGGTAAAATTCGTGTTTAGAAACGATTATCAGAAACCCAGTTTCTGTGATTATTTTGAGTGATTCG
This sequence comes from Fragum sueziense, assembly GCA_963680895.1. Taxonomy (NCBI): domain Eukaryota; kingdom Metazoa; phylum Mollusca; class Bivalvia; order Cardiida; family Cardiidae; genus Fragum; species Fragum sueziense. The sequence continues at coordinate 13,297,007 of OY804602.1, read as the reverse complement.
TCAGTCAGGACATTTTAATGGAAACACAGAAATCTAGGCCATGTCTAAAAACAAACTCAATTCGACCGTCTACATGACGCAGAAAATTAAATGAATGGCAGTATTTTGGATGTCGCCCAAACTTAATAAAACTCTAGGAAATTTCTAAATCCATCACAAACTTGAACATTTTTAGAAGTTTTGCCTCATTTCACAAGAAAACTGTCCTCGTTAACGCTTTCCCAAACTACAAAACTTTGGACTGGACCAAATTCAAAGATGATGCAGACTACCAAATCAGCGTAATTAAACAGGTGGATTTATATTCAGGTATAATGTCGATACCAGAAACAAATGAGAGACAGTGAGGAATTACAAGAAATTTTCTAGATTTCGGACGTCTAAACCAGGGCTTGTTTTGGGAAAGGGTAAAGGAACTGTTGCATAACTAAAGTCATTACTTATGTCTTTGTTTCACTTTGTTTCCAGCCTTTTGTTCGTTTGTGGTAGGATTTTTATTGTTTCCGTCCATCACTTGTGTCAAGTTACTGCGTCTAAATGCTTACAGGTTGTGGTTGTTAATCAAAATGAGCCAAGATCTGGAAAAAGGTCCTCTAAGGCTTTTGAGCCCAACATGGTTCCAGATCAGCCTGTGTATACACGCAGTCTGATCAGAAACCATGTTGTTCTCTAATGGTGCCACTATGATCTATGGAGTCCGTAAGAGAGCAGCATGGATCGGGTCATACTGCAGCTTATCCGGAAACACGACCGTTTCAAATGCTATAAGAGACGATTTTCCACATCGTTAATCAAAATATAGATACACCATTCACATTACTTATTACCCTGCTTCCACATAGGGCATTAGTTTGATCCTCCATTTTTTTCCTGCTTATAAACAGAATTTCTCATTTTGTTTCAATACTTTCTGTGCGTAAAAGAACACAGGCACTATACTAGAATCCGCTCAGTCGTTTGCATCGTTTATATTATTACACTATAAAGAAATTACAAGAATTGTGTTTGGCTAATATGCCATTGACTTAATATAAAGTGACATTTGACTTTTATTTTTCATAAATTTTAGTTTTATTTTTATCTGAAAGAGCAAATTTTCTTATGAAAATTCTTAAAATTTCAAGCCAAAATGTTGAACCGTTTACGAGGAATATATATTTTTGTACTAAAAATAAAAAATGTTGTGCACAACAGGTCAGATTTATATGGAATTTGTCATTTCTGTCTCAACTTTCAATGCAAATTTTAGCTTATAGCTAACAACTTAAAAAACTGATGGTATTTCTACGCATTAGAATAACCAATCGTGGCATCAAGACATACTTTATAAATGAAATTGGAATGTTATGTCCCTTTAAAACTAAGAATATATTTCTGAGCGATGCATTCACATCGGGACACCGAAAATATTGAAACAAAATGAGGAAAATGTGTTTATCAGCATTTTCCCCCTTTTTTCGCAATGTTTTCCAAAATCCTATATATTAGGGATGTCAAAACAAGGTCTCCGTGGAAAAAGGTCAAAAGACAGACCGTCTTGGACAGATAAATAGGAAAATGTCAATTCAGTTGGAGACATATTTCCCTAGCAACGTTTATTGAATAAGAGAATTGAAATGAAAGTTAAATTTATCACATTTAACAGTTTCCTGACAACACAATTAACATTTACCAATTTACTAAGAGGTCGTCAGACTACCATAGTCACGCGATATATAAAGAATATAGGAATATAACGATGCTTTTCAACAAAAACCTCGTAACTGCAGCTTTAAACAAGCTTCAGTTACGAGGTTTTCGTTGAAAAGCAACGATAAATACGAAAACCACTCTTACTTTTCGTGGTTTGTTTCTTCTTATGAGAAAAAAATACTGTCAAAACAGTATCGGTAATGAGCTTTCTGGCTATGGCCGAAACTTTGTCTTAATTAAATAAAGCATTCCATCCATCATTAGAAACCAAACACGTTGTATGATTTCGACCCCAGCTGCTGCATTTTCTGTAACAACAGAAATTGATAAGGGTATCCGGAATTATGTTTTAAGTAATCCGGATAACTTCGTCAATCTCCGTTGCCACGGATGACGCCGAAGTTATACGAAGTTAAGTTCTCATGAGATTGTTGGAATACATTTATTCATTTAATCGTCTATTTATGCCTTAACCCTTTCCCAAACATAAAAATTTAACATAAAATTTTAGGGTGATCCACTTCAAAAGATGTCACAAATGACAAAATTGATGTTATAAAAGATAGGATTTTTGAAAAATATGGCACAGAAAATATTGAGACAAAAGGAGAAACTGCTGGTTATCATTTCATTTTTTTCCCAATCCTTTTCTATTAGGGACGTCAAAACCAGGTCTTGTTTGGTAAACGGTAGATTCCAATTTTCACGTGGTTGTAACATTAACACCTACTTAAGATTAATCTTAAAGTTTAATTTACTTTTCTAAAAAATGAGAATAATTAACTTTAAAAAAAAATGATCGCAAAGCACATGTACCTGTTTTTCTGGTCAATTGTTTTCAATTAAGTCGTTGTATCATTTCAATAACGTCTAGTTACAAATAAAATGTCAATCTCGTCTGCAGAAAAATAAACGACTGGAGCAACACAATAAATTTCCGAGAAAGTTTATTCCTAGTTAGACAAGCAAATGTAATTTGTGTACGCTGTGTGGCCCATGTCTGACTGTTTCAGACATAATGAATGTTTGTACAGTGTCATGGCTGGCTTTTAGACCAGTCATCGAGGTTTTGTCTATATTTGTTTGATATCGTTCAACAAGGAACACTGACTGATTATGGGTCAAAATTCTCTATAAAGCATAGAGTCTATGCACCTTTGATCATCAACTGTTTCTTGTCAAACTTTGCTCTGCTTGTTTAAAGCTGCAGTTACGAGGTTTTTGAAGAAAAGCAACGCTATTTATTATCACATTTCCTCGCTCAGCTATGTCCATGATGTCATCTATTTTAATCACGATGAGTTTCAAATCAAGGATCAATCCTGGATGCAGAAAAATAAACGACAGAAGCAATGCAATAAATATCCGAGAAAGTTAATTCCTAGTTAGACAAGCAAATGTAATTTGTGTACACTGTGTGACCCATGTCTGACTGTTTCAGACATAATGAATGTTTGTACAGTGTCATGGCTGTCTTTGAGACCAGTCATCAAGGTTTTCTGTGCTCGCTCATGAACTCTCTTACATGATCTTGATATCGTCCAACAAGGAACACTGACTGATTAGGATTCAAAATTTCTCTATAAAGCATAATAGTCTATGTACCTTTGATCATCAACTGTTTCTTGTCAAACTTTGCTTTCAAGCCGTCGCTTGTTTCGAAATCCTTGTAACTGCAGCTTGTTTAAAGCTGCAGTTACGAGGTTTTTAAAGAAAAGCAGCGATATTTAATATCACATTTCCTCGCTCAGCTATGTCATCTATTTTAATCACGATGAGTTTCAAATCAAGGATCAGGTTTGGTTGCAGAAAAATAAACGACAGAAGCAACGCAATAAATATCCGAGAAAGTTTATTCCTAGTTAGACAAGCAAATGTAATTTGTGTACACTGTGTGGTCCATGTCTGACTGTTTCAGAATGAATGTTTGTACAGTGTCATGGCTGTCTTTGAAACCAGTCATCAAGGTTTTCTCTGTTTGTTTGTAAACATGATCTGGTGCCGTACTCACGGACCTTTCTAAATCGATTGTCTGGAGTAAAATTACATCACAAGCCATCTGATTGGACGAGACGTATGTCTCGGCCAATCGGATTGATTGTTGTGTAATTCTAACGGAATGAGACTGGTTGGTGAATACAGCGCTGACCTCTCTGATCCAGATAATGCCCAACAAGAAAAATCGAATGGTATCGAAAGCGTCAGTTTTGACAATAGGTCATTCGCTGCATCTAGTTGTCTACACTGTAGATATCCCATTGTCAAGATTCTGTACTATGTTATGTCATCTCCGTGGTATACTCATTGAAAATTAACATCTCTCCTTAGGAACTGCTACTCTGCTACACTGCCACTCTGCCAGCTTCACTCTGCTGCCAACTTCACGAACATACTTTGTTAGCACTGTGTTATTCTATCATTGGACTGTTTCGGTTCCACATTTAGCCTATTATTTGAAAGGATTATGTTGTATTGCCACATGCTCTTTTACAAAATACATACATACCTTTAAAAATCAATTCATATTTTCTATTTCTCGTTTTATTTTTTGCTGCTTTGGCTCCCCTCTCGTTCATACAATTATGATCCCTGATTTGTCTTCAACTTTGTGTGCTGATTAACCTAAAGTGTCGATGCTCGTTTCTAAGCTTAATTCGAGCAGCTTTTTTTTACTTCTGCCTCGATATTTTCAATACCATATTTTCACAGATCCTATCTTTTTCAACACATATCTTGCCGTCCGCTTCAGTCATCAAATCGGACAGTGTGACTGTCATATTTTTTCTCGATTAAGAAAGCGTAAAAGTGCAGCATGCCTCCATTTCACTAAACAACTCAATCGATCACAATAACATAACAGGAAATGCACTGGACGAGTCTTACCCTTGTCTATTGAATTCAAGCCGTTAAATTGGAAATGGGTACAAGATTTGTACGTTTGTTTACTTATATTTCATATCCCGTGTATTGTTAGCACGTTATTAAAAATTTTCGTTAAGGAAAGGGCTAAACTTACCACTGTTGATTTACATAACTACAGAACAGCCCATGTAGTTTTGGTTGAAAAAGTCTCTCAACAACGACTTGATTCTTATCAATCCAAACTGAAAGAAATTGATGACAGAAAACTTACGATTTTGAAAGTACAAAAGCTTCACCTTTGAGTGTAGAAAACGATGACAGGTATACTCTAATTTGAAAAAGGGTTGTATCGGTGCCCATTCTTTGCTTTGTATTGGTAATCATCAAGGAACAGGATGGTATTGTTGAACCGAAGTTACCGTGCGCTCATTATCATCAGTATTGCAAACGATTGTTTATAAATATTCACAGCGCACGGTAACTTCGGTTTAACAATAATCAGCATTCTCTCCTTTTGACTCCATGTTTTCTGGGCTATGTTGTACACAAATTTTGTTTTCTTTTGCGTCTCTATATCAACTTTCAATTAGAAACAGTATAAAACGGTATCGTTTTGGAAATAGTTTAACGCAGAATTATTCTTACAGAGGTCACTGCTCCTGCAAATTGACTAACTTGAATAATTGTTTAACCGATTTTCATATTGGAAAAGAATACGAAAATCGACCGAAAGCGGAAAGAGCGGTGTTTCCAGACATGCGGAGTAATTACTTTTTGCACTTTAATGACACGACATAATTATACAATCTATACCTATACCTATATTTACGCAATAGGTTTCATTCTGAAAATCAGTGCAGAATACCATTTTTATTCGGTATAAATTGTAGGTCTAGTGTTGTTGTAATAGAAAATAGAAAATCCACCAAATTATCTTTTTTTTCTTTTGATAGAGGGATCTTCGCAAGTACAGCTTTTTTACCAAATTAGCCATTTGCCAATTTGAAGTTGTTGCAGGCGACAAAACGGGTGTTGATAAAGACAGAATTTGTGTGCATTATGACACAAAAATATTTAGTAAAAAGTAGAAAGTGCTGATTATCAGTATTTTCTACTTTTGTTTCAATATTTCCCGATGCCTTTTACTTAGGGTGCGATAAATCCAGGTTATGTTTGAGAAAAGGTAATTCGACACGTTTATTCATACAAAATGACTACTTTATATCATTTCATAATACAAAGACGTTACATGTACATACTAATTACGAAAAGTTTGACTAAATAGGATATAAAATATTAGTGTCTAAGGAGAAATTGGCTAGGACTATTTTCTTCTTATCAATGTTTTCCTAATATTTACTTGGGGGAGGGTGTCAAAACCAGGCATTTTTTATGTTAAGGACTAATACAAATAACATAATAACAAGTTAAGTTGGGCAAAATTCCGTTTACACAGAAATGAAAAAATGAACAGGGGATTCGTAAAATGGGTTTCCACTGCAATTGCCTAGATCACCCTACTTGTACGTACACACTGTCTGATCATGGTCCATATCAACCACTTATACCTTAATCAGACTCCGCCGTCAGAGAACAGAATCCTATCAAGACTGCATTATGTCAGTGCTGATCTGGATGCATTAAATCGTTTATTGTATAAAAGCTGATCCATAATGCTGACAAAATTAATGTCACAAGGACCTAGTTCCAGATTCTGGTTCAAATGTAATTAACTCGTATTGTTATACGAGGTCCCCGTAATGATAGAAAATACAATAATGCAGCCAACACATAAAATTAACCCTTTTCCAAATAAGACCTTGGGCCTACTATTGACGCTCAGAAGAAAGGCAATCTCAGAAAACATTGAGAGAAAAGAAGAAAATGCTGGTCATGCTGACCAGTATTTTCTTCTTTTCCTCAATATTTTTGTATGTTCAAATGTGAAAAAAGATAGATCATACATTTAATAGACACCCATATTTCTTGTGAGGCGTTTTAGTAAACCAGTCCAAATTTCAGCCATTTTGGGAAAGGGTCGCCCCATTCAAGCAGAATATAGGCAATTTGTTTGATGGATATTTTTCGGGTCTGGTAATAAATAGAAACAAATTTACGGCCCTTTCTTCTGAAATCCGCTGGGTCTAATAATTTCCTTTGCAATGCATTTAATCCTTTGCGCCCATTTTGGTGAGAAACATATCATCTGGACCATTGTACATTTTGTCAATTATCATGTTATCACATTGAATCGATCCTTTTCCAAACAAGGTCTGGTTTAGAAATAGGTTGGGAAAAACGATACGAAAAAAAAATATGCTGATAACCAGCATTTTCTTCGTTTGTATTAATATTATTAATTTACAAATATTATTTTAATCTATATTCATATGCAAGGGAGGTAATTTTAAACATTTTTGTGAAATATTTCGATAAGGAAGTATTAATTAAAAATTCTAAACCGTTTAAAATGCTAATATGTTTGTATTTGGAATGGAAATGTAACACAGTTTAGAAAATACTGGCACTTTTCAAATTTCGCATCCGGGTCTTTGGTGCTTTTGAGGCATTGGATACCTTAAATGCAATACTTATCAGCATTAACGTCCCAATTCTTACTCATTTATTGATCAACAGGTGCGTCAGTTACCAGGAATAGTTTGGAAAATAGTTAATAGGCCTATAATCATTCAAGTTCTCGCAACCAATGGACATGTTTTTCCAGGACTCTATCACTTATTGGCCGCCACAAATCATTGGTAAAGAGTATGTGCACCTGTGCACGTTTAATTTTTTCGCGAATAAGCGGTATGTCTTTTTCTCCGGAAAAAAATCGTATCTTCAGCTTAAAGAAGATGCAGTTATGGGGGTTTCGAAGAAAAGTGCCATGTTTTCCCATGTCTCTGTTACTTACTTCATGCCATAAAGAAAGACAGGCCACCGTCGTATCGATTAAATGCATGCCATAGATGGCTATTTTTAGAACCCATGGAAATATCTCGCTGTCCAAGAATGTAACCTTTTTAAATTAACCGGAATCGCTCGCGACAAAAATGGCCACCTTTTGTTGAAAACACTAGCAGACGAAGTTGTACAATAGGCCTACAATTAACCCTTTCCCAAATGACAGCATTTCAGGCAATTTACGCTTAAAAGCAACGGGTTTCATGATCACGATTGCAAACTTTAAGACTTTGTAATCTAAGTGTAAAATCCATATAGGCCTACTTACAAGCATGGAAAGAAGTCGGAGACAATGATAACATGATGTTATCGTGAATTCATTCTTTTCTCTAATGCTAACTGCAAAGTATTATTGATTCAAATCTTCGTAAAAACGAATCGTTCCTGCAAGAAAAAAATATATTCGAAAGTGTTGATAGAAAACCCGGCGCAGAATCACGTGACACAATAATTACAGAGAGTCTTAGTCAGTGACATTTTTACCCGTTACCAAACGACAAAATTTTTGACTTGTTCAAATTCAAAGATGCTACAGACAACAATATGAATAAAATTTCATATTCTGTGATCTTTCTGGATAGAAAAAATTGTGGGAAATGAAGAAATTGCTTGTTACAAGCAATTTCTTCATTTTCCACAATGTTTTTCAAAGCCATGATCTTGTAAGGAGTCAAAAAGAGTCATTCGGTGGTAATGGGTTAATACAAAATACTTTTAAAACAGAGAAGGTGGTAACACGAAATGAATTTTCTGATTTGCGAATGATCTTTTAAAAATCAGCAGATAAGAAAGTTATTAGTGACTAACCAAAATTTGGATCACCTGATTTTGAAAATCTATGAACATGTGTTTTTTACTTTCTCTGCTTCAAATCGCATTTAATCTGACCAGGTATTAACAGAATTATTGACGAGTTTCTGAAATTGTTGTAACACGTGATTACCCCGACGTGGAAGAGATGAAAATGCTTATCACCATCATTTTGTCCAATCCTGTCAATGTTTTTCTTAATGTTGTCATATACCAGAATTGTTGGTTACGTCAAGAGAAAAGTTTGCTTAGGAAACAGGCATATCTTTATGGACGAGTAAAATCAAATCCCCCTAACTTTTGAAGGTGTGAAAATGTGCAGGTCCGTAGGAAGCAATTTCACATTGGGTGGGCCAAAGCCCCTGTATCTGAATATGGGGGGCTAATTTTGATTTTCCATAAATTTGCAGTGTAAAATAAAGAAAATTTGGAATTTTTGGCCAACTTTGGGGGAGGTGGGGCCTAGCCCCCTGTTCCTATGGGCCTGATGTGTATGGGAAATGAAACAATGTTGGTTATCTGTAATGTTTGGGTTTGGAAATTATTGAACGATTTATTTGTAGACGAGTACGTCTAGGACAATCACTTCCTGAGTGTAACCATGTTATGTTTCCAATCCCATAATGCACCGCGAATAGTGCACGGGACGATTGATTGACGGATTTAACACTTTTCCTGTCGGGCCATCGTTCTGCAAGCCATAATCGAGAATATGACATAAACTTTAGAGAGTTGGAAGAAAAGAAGAAAACGATGATTACAAACACGTTTTCCTTTTCTCTGAATGATTTCTGTGTTTTCCATGCTACAAAGTAATAGTTTAATTTTGATATTTTTTGTTGTTGATGTTTTTCGATGATTACGTCTGACAATCACATGCTGTTTTGATATTGTTATATTGAATGTCAAATAGGGAACGATTTTATGCTGTTAACCGTGACGTAATTTCGGACAGACAATAGTATTTCGAATGTGTTGTAATAAAATCACGTAACTACGGCTTGAATCAAGCCGTAGTTACGAGATTTTATAACAACACAGACGGTTTATCAAAACATAACGTTAAACCCAGTTTATTTTTAGCACAAAGTTCATTGCCATTGTGAATAGTGCAAGACGATTGACGCTGTCCTAGACGATAAGAAGGTGGACTATTTCAATATTAAAACTGCTGCGAATGACAAAATGGATTATCATGAAGATATACATAATTGTGTGCAATAACACAAAGAAATGTTGAGACAAATATTTTTCGTGAAATGCTGATCATCAGTGATTTCTTCTTTCATAGTCATGTATCAGCGATCGTTACCAATTCACACTGATTCTTAGATCGTTTATAGTACGGATCCCATATCTTATGGGGGAAAGTATTGAATGATTTATTTTTACAAGCCCGTCTAGCAATCTTGTCAATGTGATCATGTTATAGCCAATTTCACAATTGCATTGAAAAGTGCATGACGGTTGATTGGTGGAATTCAGCCCGTTTCCATACAAGCCTTTGTTTTTGAAGACAGCAATTGGGGATATTTCGGACAGCACTGAAAAAATGAGAAAACATCGATAACCAACATTTTCTCCTTTTTCTCTTGTATGATAATTAGCCTACATGTGCGATATGTACGTAGATCTATAGGTTGGCCTCTAACCATGTTATAACCAATCACATAATGTGCCATTCATGGTGCAGCTGTTTTTTCTACTATATTTCTTTGATGAACTTAATTTTTTCGAGGGATGACAGTAGGCCTAATAGTAGATTTAACTTCGACGCAGCAGTTATTCTAGTTATAGTCAGCTCACGATAATTATTTTGGCACATGTTTACAGAATTTACCAATGTAGACAACACAATATCGAACCCAAAACTACTATAGGTTTGAATGCAATGGTTCGCATGTTGCAGGTGTCGCAGCAAAATTGTTTTGAAAATTAAAATTGCTTTTCCCCTTGTTTACATAGGTAGCATTTATAAACATGTGCCATTATATCCTGATCGGACTATAACAATAAGCTGGCGGAAACATCGAAGGAAAAGATGAAATTTCTCTCAACCACAGCCAACCTCAAAACAAGATTTCTTTTAGAAAATGAAATTAAACTTCAATCGCCTTTCAAAAAATGTAGTTGCAGACGACAAAATCGGTGCTTTTAGCATGTTTGCCTTTTGTTTCGTTGTTTTCCCAAGCACTACGTCAAAACCAGGATATCTGATTGAAAGTGCAAATTTATTCGTAACAAAATCGTAAGTTCGATAGTAAAACGGGACCAATGTCTTGTTGGTGAAAAGGGTTAAGCCGATCGTTGAGCATGAGACAAGTTTACAACATTTCGTAATGAACAAATTGTAACAAACAAGGTAACATGATTAACCGAATGATTGCCTTTTCCCAAATGAAACTTAGCTTTCATGTCCTTAAAAGAAAGGCTAGGGAAACGAACATCGACGCAACAGAAGGAAATGCTGATAATTGTTACATTTTTGCCTTTTGTCTGAATATTTTCCAAGCTATATTTCCAAGAATTTACATCTCCATTTAACGTGAATTTGTTGTATGTATAAGACCTTTCAAATCGGAGCTGTCAAGAATTTTTCTGTTTTAGAAAGGGTAAAATGGATGCATGATGCTAATTTATCAGATTGGTTCATTAATGAAGCTTTCCTGCAGGGATGGTGAAAATGGATGAAAATGGTAGTGTTAAACATTGTCCAAAACAGCGACGATTTTTTTGTTTATTTAACAGAAAATGATTGGGAAAACATTGAAACAAAGAAAGACGATGCTAATAACCAATGTGATCTATTGTACACAAAGTCGACATTAAGGTATACAGCCCATCATTAAAACACCACTTTCTAGCCATACGAAATGCATCAAACATACGCTTGTAAAACACTTCACATAAGTTGATTCACCGTGCCGGATTTAAAGATTATGCTTCAAGAAGAGAATAATACAAATAAATAATATTTTACTCTATATTCATATGCAAGGGTGGTAATTTTGAACATTTTTGTCAAATATTCCCATTATTATGCATTAAGTAAAAGTCCTAAACCATACAAAATGCTTACGTTTGTATTTAGAATAAAAATGTAACAAAGTAGGAATTACTAGCGCTTTTCAAATTTCGCCTCTGGCTCTTTGGTACTAATGATGGGTTCCATATCTAATTTTACATCCATTTAGTCATCTACATCATCCTCCAAGTTGGATCAGTCAAAATTCTGTCGTTTTTTATGCCATAAACCCTTTCCCCAACAAGACCTGGTTTTGACGTCCCAAACAGAAACTGCTTGGGAAAATATTGAGGCAAAAGAAGAAAATGCTGATAATCAGCATTTTCTCCTTTTGCCTCATAAGTCTCTGTGCTATATCATCCACAAATCTTATGTTGAACAACATCTATTTTGTCGTTTTCAGCAACTTTATTATAGGAAAAGTCCAAATTTTGGCCGTTTGGGAAAAGGTTAAGGAAATGGGGTGTCTCCTTTGGTTGTTACTAGTCATTAAGAGACACGCTATGATAGGACATTTTGGATTATGATCCGACTGCGTGTATACGCAGGCTGATCTGGATTGGGGCTGTTCTCAAATCCGTTAACCCATTACCACACAGTGACTTTTTTGACTCCCTACAATTAATGGTTTTGGAAAAAATGTGGAAAATGGAGAAACTGCCTGTAACAAGCAATTTCTTCATTTACCACAATCCTTTCTACCTAAAATGACCAATCTTTCTTTAAGTTTCATCCACTTGAAATTGTCGTCTGCAACATCTTTGAATTTGAATTTGGAGCAGTTTAAAATTGTGTCGTTTGGTAATGAGTTAAAGTGACATTTCACATTTATTTCATTTTTTAAAAGTATGTCTTGATGTAAAGATTGTCTATTCTAATGCGTAGAAATGCTATCAGTTTTTTTAAGTTGTTATTTATAAGCGAAAAATATGCCTTCAAAGTTGAGACAGAAATGACAAATTCCATATAAATCTAAACTGTCCACAACAACTTTAGCACAAAAATATATATTTCATGTAAACGGTTCAATATTAAGGCTTGAAATTTTAAGAATTTTCATAAGAAAACATGCTCTTTCAGATAGAATAAAAGTATAATTTATATAAAAATAATCGTGAAATGTCACTTTAAAGATCCCTTTTCAATATTTCTTCTGCGGTCTTGAGCACCTAGATTTCTTTGTATGACTAACGGAACCAAATTAAACTTTACAATTTAATTTAAAGGTTTTTTATGCAAGACATAATTACAGCATCGTGAAAATACGGCAATTACAGCACATTGGAATCACGCCAGAATGCATTGATCCTTTCCCAGACGGAAAAATGTAGATAATTTCAAATCGAAAGCTGATGCAAACGACAAAATTAATATTGATTAAGTTGCGATTTGTGTATAATATAGCGAAGAAAATATTCAGACAAAGTGGTCAGCATTGTCCCCTTTTGTCCCAAATTTTCCCAAACATTTTCCTTTATCGTCGACTAAATCCGGGCTTGCTAAGGATATGTTCAACCCATTCCCAGACAACGAAGGGCTTTAAGACCGGTCCGTATTCACGCGAAAAATATGAATGAGCAAGGATAGAGTTAAAAGCCCTCGTTGTATTTGAGACATTCATGTTTTAAGAACAGGCTTTGTCTAAATGCATTCAGATTAGAATAAACGCAACTCTCTTTCATATGCGTGTTTATGTTGTGCCTATTTTCGTTTTTATGCCGGATTTCGTAAAAGGGTATGCCCGTTTATGTAACTGTGCGCGGAATTTTGCCCAGTTACGAAAATCGGTATCCATTTTCGTAAATGTGATTCCATATGTTCCGTGTTTTAAGCAGACTGACCTGAGTCCATGTTGATCTCAAAATCATGAGTCAAATTTTCATTATATGGGAACGTCTAGTAGCAACGAAGAAAACAATCAGATAAATTTATGCAAAGTTAGTTATTATATTAGCACTACATTTATTTCTTAAACGTCCTGTAATCCTTTAAAATGGACACCAAGACAAGAAGTTGTTTGGAAATTGGTTGACCAAGACCGACCGACGTTTTGTAAGAGGTGATCGAGAAAACGGAAATGATAACATTTTTCCAAATTTTATAAAAAAAAAGATACACGCCAAATTGTGTAATAGAATATAATTCTTCATAATAATTGTGGGATTCACGTTTCTGTTATAAGATCGTAGTCACATTCTTGTAAGAATTTGCATCTGTCTAAAGTTTTGTTGGTATCTAGTGTGTTCATTATTTTGTGCTGTTCATGTAAATGCTTTATTTAAAAGGATACTAAATATTTCCCCCTTTTCTAAAAAATCATTTGAATGTTTACAAACGTTTCAAGGACATGCCTGTCATCTGTTAAAGACAATTCGTCTAAAGCCTTGAGTCATTTATCTTTGAAGACAACCTCTGGGAATCGAATTGCTTTTCCAGAGAACATGAGTGTCGTTAATTCAGTTAAATAAAGGTTTATGATCGTTTGTCAAGAATAGATATCAACTACTATAACGATGCCGAACAACAGATAAGAGGGGGTAACAACATCTAATTTCCCTATTTCAAGTCCAAACCCCATGTACATGTACGTGTTTGTCATGGAAGAAAGTCAATCCATCAAATTCATGAGTCGTATATCCTTAGTAAGACAAACTCTATAAATCAAATTACATTACCAGAGATCTCAAGCGACGTTAATACCGCTCAATGAGAGTTTATGATCGTTTGTCGAGATACGATATCAATTGTAGTAACGACATAATTGTAACCACCAATAACCTTCAGTATTTTTCTATGCGCGTTTGTCATGATAGGAAGACAATAAATCAAATTTGTGGAGTCGTTTATCGTGAATAAGACAATCTTTGATCAAATTAAATTACCAGAGATCACAAGCGACGTTAATACCGCTCAATGAAGGTTTATGATCGGTTGCTGAGATACAAAGTAAGGATGTCTTACATACACTCTATCATAATCTAGGGACTTTGTAGGTTTTGAATCATTTTCATAATTAAACATTGAATAGCATTGGCAGATATTGCAGAATAGGATCATCCTGCACATATGTACAGTCTAATTGTATACTATACTCTCTTCTTTTCTAAAACGCATTAGGACAATACTTTTGCATATTACATTTATTAACGTTGAAATCTCCTCTCCATCGAATTTCCTAATCCTTATAAGACAGTCTCTAAGAATCAAATCACATTACCAGTCTACCAGAGGTTACAAGCTACGTAAATACCGTTCTATGAGAGTTTGTGATTGTTTGTCGAGATACGATATTAGACTGTATTGTAACAATGTCCAAGATATACTAAGCAAAACAATTGAAGGATATTCAAATTGCACTATTTGTTAAAATTAACAAAGGTGTATTTTCGATCAAAAATCTACAAATAACTTCATATCAATGTCTAATCTTGAGAACCAAAAACATAAAGCAGAGCAATCGTTTCCGGTTTCTCTTCAATATCCGGTTAAACGCTGGTACCCTACAACCGAAAAGTCACACGTCATTAATAACGCATATTTTCACCCCGGAAGTCAACTCAAACCGTACAATTACCTCGCAAATTCATTGCAGATTGAATTACCACATGTTGCGGTACAGTATTCCATTCCCAAATACGTGCATGTTGGAATATGCCGGGTTGGTCGGTTGTTGTTGTCGGTGACGTAGACGTCTACCCAACGTGTTTCAGTCATGTTTGATAGGATAAAGTTTCTCAGCGTGGGATGGCAAGTCCTTGGACTGGAACCAAATCTGTTTAAGATGGTGTATTACAATAACAACGTCGATTGATTTAACGTTGGCGTCAATGAAAGCGTGTTCATCTCTATTTTTCTGTTTAAAAATTACAGGATTTGAGTCAATTACGTGGTCAATGTAACGTTGCCCAGTCAGTGTCATTTAGCACGAAAAGGTTTGTCTCTAGATTACGTAAGATTCCCGTCAACTCCATAACGCTCCCGTTACCATATGCGTCACGTGTGGGGACATTGCACTCGTGTTATCTCTCGTTCTTATATGGAAAAATACACGGATACGGCTGTCAACATGCGACGCCGAGACCAACTTATGTTGGTGATGAGCACTGTACTCCGGTACTGCTGGTTCCATCTCATATTGGTTCTGGTCCATGCGTCAGTGTTGCCATGTTAAAGCGTTACTTGTAAACGGCCTACTGGCGTTAATGCCTATGATTATTCAACCCGTTTATCATAGACTGAATTCTAGCGTTTATCCTTCCACATCTGTTAGACTCTGGGGTAATTTCGGAAAACTTTGGAGTCCTAGAACGTAACGCGTTCTTGACAATGTAACTGTCATCAACCATAGACGTCGTTTACTTACGTCTCCTGTCATGCCGTCTCATAATATCGACTGCCCGGTGATACCGTTGGTGTAATCGACTGAATACACTTTGCAAAATACAAAATCTACCAGCGACGTCAACCTGACGTTCACATACGTTCAATTGACCAACGACCTGCCAGTGCTGCAGATCTGTCAGCCATTAACGTTCAACCCTTTGTAATGAATTGATTATAGGCCAGTACTTTTTAATTTACCCATTGAAGCAACCCAGAGTATGCCTTTATGTGAAAAACAGGACGTAAAGAACACGGTAAGTTTGGTAGCTGACCCCTGTGTTGTAAATTGTCCCATTTTGGCATGACCACTGAAGCATACTTCGATATGGCAGCATAAAATATGAGCGCGAATGTATGTAATGATAAAAAGCATTAGGGTTTTGTATCATATGTTATCAAAGTTTCTAAGATTGCTGTAGAATTTTAATATCCTTCAATTGTTTTGCTTAGTATAGTTATATAATGTCATTCATAGAAAGTATTGTTGACTGTCATATGCTCTGAAAAGTGTTTTGCCATCGTAGAGAGACAGTCCAACAAATTTTCTGATCCGTTTGTCGTTACTCTCTTATGAACAGAGCACATTATCTCTACATTCCATTTCGATAGAATGAGCTCTGTTCTCGCGGGGTCATTTCACGCCTAATCTCGGGGTCTTGGCGGGATTTCAGTATCCAATCGTTGGCGATACACAACAAAACAATTTAAAAAGCTGATACAAACTTTCATTGGCTGACGCTTCAAATTACCGGCTTCAGCCAAAAATAGAAGCGACGTAATGTAAACGTAATCAAACCAGATCAAACTGAACGATTTTGATTCGATAATTCAAATGTTGCCGGCTTCAGCCAAAAATAGAAGCGACGTAATGTATACGTAATGATCATGCAAGATAAAACTGAATGATTTTGATTCGATAATTCAAATGGTGTGCTATAATTAGATTATGACGACCAAATAGGCTGTTGGCGTACCGAAAACTGCAGAGGTCATATTTGATGGTTTAATCAATAGACCTCGGCAATGGAGAGTATTTGTCGTGAGTAAGACAACCTTTGAAAATCAAATTACATCACCAGAGATCACAAGCGACGGCAATACCGCTCAATGAGAGTTTATCGTCATTTGTCGAGATACGATATCAATTTTAGTAACGACCTACTGCAACCCTCAATAACAATCCGGAACAATCTTTTGTAAATTTTCTTATAGATTAAACGCGAACGTCTATCTATCAATCTTTTAGTCGTTTATCCTGAGTAAGATAGCATCTGAGAATCAAATTTCATTACTAGAGATCACAAGTGACGGTAATACCGCTCAATGAAGGTTTGTGATCGTTTGTCAACAATGGATATAAGTAGCTGGGAAGGGTGTAGAGTTTTACACACACTCAAAATGTTTTTGTTATTGGATGAAGACAATTCATCAAATCTATGAGTCGTTCATTCTGAGTAGGATAGCCTCTAAGAATCAAATTACATTACCAGAGATCACAAGTGACGGTAATAACGCTCAATGAAGGTTCATGATCGTTTGTCGAGATACCATATCGTAAGCAGTCCATAATAATCTGTAGATCTTGGATGTTTTGTCATCTGGGAAGACCACAATCTATCGCATGTATGAGTCGTTTATCGAGAGTAAGACAACATTTAAGAATCAAATTACATTACCGGAGACCATAATACCGTTCGTGGGAGTTTATGATCGTTTATCAACTGTAGAGACAATAATATACTGGATACTTTAGTTTGAAAACAATCCAAAGAGTTACACCCAGTCTTAACCCTTTCCCAAAGAAGACCTGGTTTCGACGTCCCTAATAAAAAAAGGCTTGGGAAAACATTGAAGCAAAAGAAGAAACTGCTGATAACCAGCAGTTTCTCCTTTTGTCTCAATATTTTCTGTGCCATATCTTAAACAAATCCTATCTTTAATAACATCCACTTTGTCTTTTGTGGCCGTTTTTGATGTGGATCACCCTAAAATTTTGTCGTTTGGGAAAGGGTTAAATCTACGTAAATGATGTCTCAAGGTATTTCATCCATCATTATCTACCAAACACCTCTTGCAAATTCGGGCGTCTTCCGTGACAACGGACATTGGCGATTTACGTTACCAATTCACATTGACGCACGGAAATTCATGAGGGTATCAGGGTTTTAAATTTCGGATACCACCTTCAATGTTCTTGCTACAGATGACATCCAAATGTTCACGAATCTAATGATGGACTGAATACCTTAAAAACTTAAAAATTTGAAATTAGCCAGACGTAAGCAAATACTGTTAATTCTTCCTAGAGCATGAAAACTGATACATATTTTAAATGCATAACTAGTCGGCGATCAAATTCCTTGGAAAATTGTCCATCCTTTAATTGTTCGTGCTGCTATGGTTTTAGATATGCAAGAAAATGATTAAAATTGGAAATATGAATTCTCTCAAGAGAACCGTTAGAACGTAGGTGTGTTTATCTATGTGTTATACAGCAGCATTCTCTGAATAATATAACTATTTTCAATATCTTATGGCCATCTTTCCCAACTCAACTGTTCTTATTATCAGTTTGGCTTGGTTCCGCATATCTTATCATTTGTGTGTCTTCTGCACCTCTTTGAATTGGGCTCGGTCTAAAATTTTGTTGTTCGGAACAGTATTTAAAGTGGCATTTCACATTTATTTCATTTTTTAAAAGTATGTCTCGATGCAAAGATTGCTTATTCTTATGCGTAGAAATGCTATCAGTTTTTTGAAGTTGTTATTTATAAGCGAAAAATACGCCTTTAAAGTTGAGGCAGAAATGACAAATTCTATATAAATCTGAACAGTTGTCCACAACAATTTGTTTAATTTTACCACAAAAATATATATTTCTCGTAAACAGTTCAATATATTGACTTGAAATTTTCATACTTTTTATAAGAATACATGCTCTTTCAGATAGAATAAAAGTAAAATTTATGTAAAAATAATTGTTAAATGTCACTTTAACCCTTTCGCAAACAAGACCTGGTTTTGACATTCCTAACAGAAAAGGCTCTGGAAAGCATCGAGGCAAAAAGGGAAATGTTGGTGACATCTACTAGTCTGTACACAAATTTCACATCAATTTTCATCCATTTTGTCGTCTGTAATAGCTTTCAAATAGGACCATCCTAACACTTTGCCATTTGGGAAGGGGGTTAGATAATAATTATTCTCTGTATATTTTCAGTGAATCGACCCCCTCCACCGACATATTCAGAAGCGCTACAATACCCAGTGGAAAGTTCTCCAGCTATATCAGTATTCTCACAGCAGACGCAGTTATCGCCCTTTACAAGTTTGAACTCTGAACAATGGAACCAGCAATGCCGCATAGACGAGCCGCTTTATCAAACATTACCCGGTGAACCAGTCTATTTATACCAACCCACACCGCTGTATTGTAACCTACAGGAGGAGTTTTTATTAAAAAAGTTCACCTACAAAATTACAAAAACGGCGTCAGGTAAGCCTCTAATCTATTTAGAGGCCATTCCGGAAAACCTGGCGTCCTCCGACGAAGATATGGGTGTGAAAACATACGCGCAGCTGGAGGTGGTGTCGGCCGGGGAGGCCCGGGAAGGGGAAATTGTGTACGGAGGGAGGGGAGTGGGTAGCGCGGGGCTCAGAAAGGATATACAATCCAATGGGAAAGCTGTGTTAGTTCCGGTTAACGGGACCATAACGCCGGATAGAATGATTGTGGACGCGTTGTTAAATGATCACGTGATTCATAATGAGTTAGGTGGTGGATCAGGGGAGATAATCGCGGAGTGTCCAATTAACGGAGCTAGTTCTAGCAAGTGTGAAGAACGGTTGCAAGGTACGCGGAGTAAAGGTGCACAAGCTGATACCAAACATTGTGATCATAACATTAGACATGAACAAGTAGAATCCGACATGGATAGACTAAACCAAGCATTAGAGGACGAGGATAAATGTCCGTCACTAGATGAGGATACTCCGTTGTTGCAAATTGAAAACGGAAACGAAAATGCTCAAATTGAAATAAAAGACGAAACTCGAGAAGTGCCACGTGAAAAATGCAAAACGAAAATTATTGTCAAAACGGATAAAAAGCGCGACAGTGACGCGGGCGAATGCGCGTGTTTAGAATTTAAAGAACACAATGTGGAAAGACCTATTGATCACGTGGGCGAGCACGTGGGTGATCACGTGATATATTCCGAACCAGAGTATTCCTCCTCGGACGCGTCAATTTCAAAATGCGGGAGTGAGACACCCAGACGTAAACTGGACACGTGTCGGAAAACATTAAAACGGACGCATAATGGTGTAGATCATACAGTGTTTGAACTCAGTCCGTCAGACTCGTTCTACAACTCTACAGACAATGTTCACGGTGCCGAAAAAGATCCTTCCTCCATTAACAGCAGCGAGGGGCTGTGTCGTCTCGGACATAGTTCCGGCAGTCTCACAGAATCCAGCAGCCAAAGAGGCCAGCATCCACTGAATCGTGAGACAAGTGTCTCGTTCAAGAAGCCTCTAGTTGAAGGCCCTTCGTCCAGTCGACCCGCCCGCACGGACGAGACCGCGCCAAAAGACACGTCGGTGATGGCGGCTGATGCCGAACCCTTGTTTACCTCGACTACCAAATCTCCGTCAAACTCGAACGAGGCGATCGCCGCACAACTGGTAAGAAACTCGTTTATATATCGTCCCTTGACAGTCAGAAGTGGCTATCAGCAGTTAAATTTTAACTGCTGATAGCCACTTCTGGCTGTCAAGGGACGATATCATACATGAATCTGAAATCAACTAATCAACTTAAAACCCAAGTCATGGTTTCTCGTCCCATTTTAATAATGTACTAAGTAGGTAGGTGTCGTTAAATATGCTAATCCAAATTCAAAGTGTTCAAATATGAACAGAATTATTGGGGACTTTTCTACAGTTGTTGCGTCATGTGATTCTCTGTCGTGATTGGGTCATCTGGAAAGCATATTTGATAGACATTGTGCACTTTAAACAAGAATAAAGAATAACCTTTATTTCACTACAATATACCGCGGGGTTTCTCCACACAAAATTTGTCCTCTTGTCGAAACTACAAAGGACGTGATAAAACATGGACATCTTATTTCCCCTGACACATGCCGCTCTATGATTGAACAGTTTCTACATATCACATGAGATGTACATAGTATTAATCTTACTCTGTGTTTTTGGGAGGTTGTCATTGCTTTATACCATGTTTTCCAATTCTATCCACGATATAAATGACTTAACCCTTTCTGCAACGACAAAAATTTAGGTTGATCCACTTCCAAGACTGCCACAAATAACAAAATGGATATTATTAAAGATAGAACTTGTGTAAAATATGGCACAGAAAATATTGAGACAAAAGGAGAAACTGCTGATTATCAGCAGTTTCTTCTTTTGTCTCAATGTATACCAAAGCCTTTTCCATTGGGGATGTCAAAACCAGGTCTTGTTTGGGAAAGGGTTTAGGTTGGCACTTCTTAATGTTTTCCAAAGGTTATGTCCCTATTGAAATTTTGAAGACCTTCTATCTACATATAGATATAGATGCTTCTCCATCTGTCAATATTAAATGTCAGATATTTTAGTGAACAGTGACAGATGCACAAATCGCTGCTTTTCTTAAAAATTAATATCATACTAAATATCTAAAGCTTTAAACAAACTGTATTTACGATGTTTTATAAACAATTAAATACCGTTTACAGACACTATTAAGTTTGAAATTTCAAGATTTTGCTTAGCTGTAATACAATGAAAGGCAAGTGCTGAAAGCGAAATAAAACCCCATCAGAAACGTGAAAATGTGCTAACATTGAATACAGCACAACAAAAATGATATTTTGTATAGAATTCGTAGTGGTAAAATCTGAAATTATTTTTTCCGTACGAAATTTTGGGAAATTTACCGTAATACCCATTCTCTTTTAACTCAACCCCGAAACCACAAAGATCACTGATTTGGTCAGGAATATAAACGAAATAACTCAGACAGAAAGAAAAAATGCAGCAACAACAAGAGTTGGTATCAAGCGTCACGTTTCTGCTTTCACCCATTACCAGGTCACAAACAATTTCTTCATTTCCCACAATGTTTTCAACCTAATCCTACCAAACAAGTTTAAATTTTATTCACTTAAAATTGTCGTCTGCAACATCTTTGAATTTGGAGCAGTCTAAAATTGTGTCGTTTGGTGTTGGGTTAAATACAGATCTAGCAGTGTCGGACCGTATTTGGTACAAAAACGAATATGGTACAAATTTGTACCATATTCGGCCGAATATGGTACAACTGTCTAATTGTACCATATACGTATCTGCAGTTTTGGGGTGAAATGCCTGACCAATTATGGTACAAACTTGTACCATATTCGGATGAAAAATGTACCACATTCATTCGGAATATGGTACACACTCATCATTTTCAAAGAGAAATTTGTAAAAAATATTGAAATTTCTGTAATTTCTCTCTTGAATTCTTCCTAAACGCATATATCCATTCAGAATATGTGAGTGCCAAGAAAGGATTATGAAGTCCGCGCTTCTTCATAGCGTGGTCCCCTTTATTAGCTCACCTGAGCACGAAGTGCTCAAGGTGAGCTATTGTGGTCGCTTTTTGTCCGTCGTCCGTCCGTCTGTCCGTCTGTCCGTCCGTCTGTCCGTCCGTCCGTCCGTTCACAATTTCTTTAAACATCTTCTCCTCCTATATCAATGGGCCAATTTTTACCAAACTTGGCAGGAATGTTCCTTGGGTGACCCTTCTCAAAATTTGTTCGCGGATTTTTGATTCGTCAAAAAATGTGGGCGTGGCAGGGCGGGGCTTATCAGACTAAGAGAAATCATAAGAAAATTCTTTAAAAATCAACCATTGAGCCAATTTGAACCAAACTTGGCAGGAATGTGCCTTGAGTCACTCTTCTTAAAATTTATTCTCAAATTTTTAGATTTGTCAAAAAATGTGGCCGTGGCAGGGAGAAAGGGGCTTTTCGGCTTAGAGAAAGCATAAGAAAATTCTTTAAAAATCAACCATTAGGCCCAATTGAACCAGACTTTGCAGGAATGTTCCTTGAGCCACTCTTTACAAAATTTGTTCACAAATTTTTACATTTGTCAAAAAATGTGGCCGTGTCAGGGAGAAAGGGGCTTATCGGACTTAGATAAATCAGAAGAAAATTCTTTAAAAATCAACAATTGGGCCCAATTGAAACAGACTTGTTAGGATTGTGCCTTGAGTCACTATTTTCAAATTTATTCACAATTTTTTACATTTGCCAAAAAATATGACCGTGGCAGGGAGAAAGGGGCTTATCAGACTTAGAGAAATCATAAGAAAATTCTTTAAAAATCAACCATAGGGCCCAATTGAACCAGACTTTTCAGGATTGTTCCTTAAGTCACTCTTTTCAAAATTTGTTCACAAATTTTTACATTTGTCAAAAAATGTGGCCGTGGCAGGGAGAAAGGGGCTTATTGGACTTAGATAAATCAGAAGAAAATTCTTTAAAAATCAACCATTAGGCCCAATTGAAGCAGACTTGTTAGGATTGTGCCTTGAGTCACTATTTTCGAATTTATTCACACTTTTTTACATTTGTCAAAAAATATGGCCATGGCAGGGAGGAAGGGGCTAATCAGACTGAGAAATCATAGGTATGGCAGGGTAAGGGAAATTCTGTGCATTGAAAATTATACTGTACTGTGGGTTGTAATGGAGAAACTTAGTTTTTTTCTAAACTGTTTGGCCTAGAACCTTGAAATTTTGGGTAAGACCTAATTTCATGAATGGCTTTTCAAAAAGCAATATTTTGTTTCAATATTCATGAAACCCTATGTTGTTGGTGATCATTATAATCATCTGCTTGAAAAAATTAATACTTTCTACATAGGGTTTTGATATAAGTAATAAATTTGGAAAGCTTTTACTATTTCTCTTATCTATTTCTGTTATCAATATCTCTGGCTGGCCCCATTTTTATCTTATGTAAACAAATAAGAAGGGATTATAAGCCTAGCTTATCAGATGGTTTGTCCTCATTTACTATATACTTTCAAATCACATACCAAATCTTGCTCATAAATAATCAATTTTAACAGATCAGTACGCTTTGAAAATTAGCCCTATGTTGTATATTGCAAAATATTGAAATAATTATTGAAAAAAACTCAACCATTATGCTAATTCATACCCAACTTTACAGGATCGATTTGAACAAAATCATTACTTAATTGTTTCCAAACAGAAAGTCCTTATAAGTTTCATGCTTTTGAATTTGACAAAATTGCCATTATCACTCTTGTCATCTTGATTCAGGTGAGCGATTTAGGACCATCATGGTCCTCTTGTTCATAGCTACTCTCGCTTCTTCAGAGCCTACCGCTCTTCTTCATTGCTTTCTTGTTTTTCTTATATTATCTTATAGATAAACAAATGTTTTCAAAATTGCTCGTGTCGAATACTAAAAGAGACCACAAAACAGTAAAATGAACTTGTCTCATTCGATAAACGCACTTGACAGCGTTGTAGGAGTCGTTTTTGTGTCGTTTGGTTTACAAAAACAAGTACGTGCACTCACTTCGAAAGTGATTACGAGTTTACTCGGTAAGCTAGAACAATGGGCTTTGGCAATATAAGGCATCGTTCATTTCCCCATCGAATAGCATTCTTCGATTTTTGAGATTCAACCCATAACTAGCAAAATAACCGATTTAAAGTAACAACGTGTGTTTACTTATTCAAAATGAGTCCCCTTTCTTCATAGCCGGAAGTCACTCTTCTGAGATTTCGCTCATAGCATTTTGCAATGAAGGAGAGGGATTGAAATCATTTCGTGACCAATCTCCACGAAAGTATCTGGCCAGCCTGGGAATCGAACCCAGGCCGCCTGCGTGCCAATCTGACGCGCAACCGACTGAGCTAGCCGTCGAAACAGTCATACAATCAGCAAAATCCAAAATGATGATGATGATGATACTTTGCCTATCATTTATATTTTTCGGGACATTTTCCAAATGACCGCTGAAGCTAGATTTT
The DNA here is from genome assembly GCA_963680895.1 of Fragum sueziense. Taxonomy (NCBI): domain Eukaryota; kingdom Metazoa; phylum Mollusca; class Bivalvia; order Cardiida; family Cardiidae; genus Fragum; species Fragum sueziense. The sequence continues at coordinate 13,272,204 of OY804602.1, read as the reverse complement.
AATATTTTAACCCTTTTCCAAATAATCTTTGATAAAGAAATCTTAAACCAACATTTATTATACACGTATAGTAGTGGCAAAAGCAGGGGAATGCTTATATTATAACCTGTATTTCTATCCATTTCCTGAAAAATTTCTTCAAAACATAATAACAAAAAAATGGAGTTTCCGTTCGTGGCAAATGTTGTCTAGAACATCTTTGAATTTGGGCCAATGTATTCATTTTCCAATAGGAAACGATTTTATCAAGTAAACAGTGACGTAATTTCGGACAAACAATGGTATTTCGTAGGTGTTGTTATAAAATCTCGTTACTACGGCTTGATTCAAGCCGTAGTTACGAGTTTTAATAACAACACCGACGGGTTTTCAATACATAACGGTTAACCGAGTCTATTTTCAGTACAAAATTCATTGCTATTGGGAAATGCTAGACTCTACTCCCATGATATCTTATCTCAAATTTGCCATTTTAACTTGACATTTAAATTGATGTTTTAGTAAATCCGTACAAACAAAGCGCGTCCCCTTTTCCCGGAAACATTACTAATTTTCTCGTGATCGTAAGCAATGTTGCAAAAGTGTGTGATCTGATAAAATAGTTTTTGGGAATTTCTCCTTCTCCTTCAATATTTTCTATACAGTAATATATACAATTCTTTTACATTTGAAACCAATTATTTTCCATTCAAATTGGACTAGTCGTATAGTTTTCTGTATAGGAAAGTGTTAAGTTTACACTTACATAATTGGGTTAGGATCTGGAAAAAAGGACCCTTAATTATGGCATATGTACGGTGGCACTAAGGTGACATGTGAGTTTTTTCTTTTTTTGAAGAAAAAAGAAAAACGCAATAACAATGTTGGCGAGCGTCTTTCTTTTTTTAGAGAAAAATGAAAAACGCAAACACAATATTGGTGAGTGTTTTTCTTTTTTTGAAGAAAAAAGAAAAACGCTAAAAACAATGTTGGCGAGCGTTTTTCTTTTTTTTTAGAGCAAAAAGAAAAACGCGACAACCTATTTGGTTTTGCGTTTTTCTTTTTTTTACCCGGAAGTCGTGGCCACGTGACTTAATATGCCAATCAAAACTGCAGCCTTATCGCGCTCCCGCCATTTTTCCAATGGGTGAAGATTATCGCTAGACGTACACCGCTTAGGCATGTACACCATTTGCGCACGATGTCAATTATCGCTATGCACCGCCCCATTATTTTATCGCAGGGATAGTATAAAGGCAGATAAAAGCGAAATGTAGACACCAACATCGAATGTATTTAACACTGTTAAAAACGTTTTTTAACTTGAATAGAAACTTTTCCATGTCCAGTGTTGTCGGTACATACTTCAATGGTAATAAATTTTGTGCTAAATAGACTTGGTTTATCATTGTGTTTTGATATAGGCATTCACCGTCGGTGTTGTTATAAAAACTCGTATAGCGGACGAGAATTGACCTGGCAGAGCATTCCATTCGATTGGCATGGGCTGCTCTGCCAGGTCATTTATCATGAGGTATAACTACGGCTTGATTCAAACCGTAGTCACGAGATTTTATAACCACACCCTCGATTTACTATTGTTTGTCAGAAATTACGTCACTGTTAACCCGGTAAAATCATTCATTATTGTGTAAGTCAGACAATTAGCCTACCCACAACCTTAACATACCAATCGATCGGTCTAAGAGTTGGAATAGATATTTTTTAGGATACAAAATTAATCTAGGTCATTGTTCGTCAAACCCTATATTGTGCGACCTCAATGGAATTATCTCTTCGAAAAGAATTCAATGAATGTCCAAAACATAGGGTTTCGGTATGCTGTCAGATAGCTGATTTAAGTCTGCATTTTATGCATATGAACGATTTTCTCGTGTATACCTCTATACTTACTTCATAAGTGATGTAGGCCTACATCGTTAGCACGGTCCCAAGACAGCTGATGCAGGTCTATACTTACAGTTTAAATGCTTATTTACGATTCATAATAATGTACATCGTTTAGGCACGGTCCCTAGAACGCTGATCTGGGTCTATAATTACAGTGTTAAATGCTTTTTTAATATTGATAATGATGTACTCCGTTTAGGCACAGTCCCTAGAACGCTGATCTCGGTCTATTTTTACAGTGTAAATGCTTATTTACGATCATTTATAATGATTTATACGGTTTACGCACGGTCCCCAGAACGTTGATCTAGGTATATACTTACAGTGTAAAATCGTTGGTGGGGAGTCAAAACGTAACTACAGCTTGACAAAACTGGAGTTAAGAGGTTTCGATCCCCCGCCGACTAAATGCTTATTTACGATTTATAATGATGTACACCATTTAGGCACGGTCCCTACAACACTGTTCTGGGTCTAATATTACAGTTTTAACGATTTAATATGAAATACGGCGTTTTGTACACGGTCCCTAGAACGCTGATATGTGTGTATTTTTTTACAGTTTTAAGGTATATGACCCATCATTAAAAACACCACTTTTTAACCATGCAACATGCATCAAATTACGCACACTTATAAGTACACTTCAAATAAGTTGATTCACCGTGCCGGATTCCAAGATTATGGTTCAAGAAGAAAATAATTTACAAATATCTTTTTACTCTATATACATATGCAAGGGAGGTAGTTTGAACATTTTTGTCAAATATTTTCATATGTATGCATCAATTCAAAATTCTAAACCGTTCAAAATGCTTATGTTTGTATTTGGAATAGAAATGCAACACAGTTAAGGAATTACTGGCACTTTTCAAATTTCGCCTCTGGCTCTTTGGTGCTAATGATGGGTTGTATACATTAAATGCTTATTTACAACTTGATATGATGTACACCGTTTAGGCACGGTCCCTAGAACGCTGATATGGATC